>OX439459.1:7595000-10197500 GCA_949320045.1 Scotopteryx bipunctaria
TAAGTCGGTGGGATAAATCTCAGGATAGGGATGTCTGGAAATCCATGCAAGACCTTTGCCCTGAGAGGTTGAAAATATAACAAGGCCAATAAATAATAAGACTTAAGTAGTTTAGATTAAACAAGCGTTGTAAAGTCGTTCATCGAATAGGTGCCATGGCTTTTAAAGCTTTTATTGCAACCTTTCTCACTAAGCCGTGGCATTATTCAATTACGTTTTATGAACGCGGGGAACCCGAGGTTGGTTGTAATTTATAACTGATTTTATTAAAGCAAATCCCGTTAAGGTCACTGCGAATGATCATGTTAGCACGCTGTCATACTGTCTGTTTTGTATATCAGTTGTTGAAACAAATTTAAACTAAGAAAAAAATTGAGTTGTTTAGTTTTAATATGTTTGTCAGGACCGTAGTAAATCGAGATCCGTGGTCTCTGCCTAACCCTAATATGGGAACAGGCGTAATTTTACGAATGTTTATCATAATCATAATACTAGGTATACAAAAGAGTTTGTCATGATAGACCTATTGACAGACAATGCAGAGCCTGAATCACTGGTCCTAGAAGCTTGAAATTTGGAAGTTACGTCTATGTACTATAAGAAATGCATCCTAGTAATTAGATGTACACTAAGAAAGGTTTTTTTTAATTCTACCCCTAAACGATTAAAAACGTACGTATAAAAAATCGTATTTCTTGAACTTTCAAACTTGAAATTTAGCGTAAGTAGGTACTCTTCAAAACAATTAATTAAAGTCTATGGTAAAATATTTTTAAAACTACCTCCGAAACGGAGTGCAATTGTTGTTAAAAATTAAAACGAATTCAGAGGTCTACCAAAGTGCGACGGGGTGTCAAGGCTGTTCAAACACGATATGCACCCAAAATAAGAAGTTACTCTTTCTTTTTCATTTCATTTACTCTACGCAAGTGAAACGTTCAACTACTTTTTTTATAAAAATGTCACTGCTACAGTCAATAATCACAAATTTAATCACCATCATACAAAATAAGGTATTGTTATAAAAAAAAATCAAGATGAAATTTCGGAGCGCCAGTACAAAATAACCACTGTTTTGAATATTTGAAGCAGTCGAGTGCGTTCGACATCCGCAATAACAGCTTTTTAAATGGTTTTTGTGAAAAATGGCGCGTACCCCGGAATGTTTTTGTACGGGGCCGCTTGATTGAGTGCCAGGTATTTGTTAGTCAAAGTTTTAAAGAAGTTTTGGCCGTAAAATGACGTCCGTGTATTGAAATTTTTTACGACATAAAAATATCCGAACGACATACGTTTTTTAATAAAAAGAGCACATTTCCTGTACGTTTATTACCGATTCTGTTAGTGGAGGCACCCGTACAATTTTCCGTTGTTGTATATGTAAATTAATTCATGTTTCAATTCACGAATGTAATTGAAAGTACCTAGATAGTTAGTAGAGTCTAGTATTATTTATTTTAAAGTTTTACTTTTAGTTTGACATGAAGAGTTTCAAGGAAAATCATTAAATACATACATAATTATCACGCCCACATCCCTAATGGGGTGGGCAGAGCCATAAGATAAGAAAACTTGCAGTCACATCTGTTTTACTTCTAAGATGGATATGGTGAACTATGGTGACAGGTGATCAGCCCATCGCCCATATAGGTGGTCCATCATGTTGGAGAGGATATTACCTCTTAGTTGACTTTTACGACATGCTCGGGAAGAGAAGCATTAAATTCTATAGTAAAACTGTTTGTAGTACAAAAACTAAACCTGTTGATGTAATCTTTGAGATTCTATTGGCGATTTCGTGAATGTCGCAAAATCACATTGCTTTATTACCGGCTGGGATAGTAGCAGCAGTATAAGAGTACCTACCGTAATATACCGTCAGCCGTTTCAAGCGAACACTCTTTGTGGCGTGGTTTACAACTTTTTGACGAGCATGCCTCGTATCCATGCAAATGTTTTAGGGATTACTGATGTGAGTAGCTTTGTTGCTCTTTTACTTTGAATCTTTTTGCTGTCTTTTGTGAAAAATAGTGTCATCTACATTAGGCTATACCTACTAGGCCTTTACCATATAAAGTAGATGATTCATACAGCGTCAGGAGGCAAATTTTACTTTCATTAACGAGACGCTGTAGTGCCCGGGTTACATCCTCTCAGCTTAGTCGGCCTTGTCCAGAGTAAAGACATGGTCAATACGTGCGGAGTTGACTAAGCCGCAGGTTTCCTCACAATATTTTCCATCACCGTTTGAGAGTATAGAGTATAGCGCACATAAATTTTTCGCACAGAAAAAGCCATAGGTACACGACCAGATTTGAACCCGCCCGTTTATATTCTAACTTAGATTTTTTCTCTTAGCTCATAAGCTACTGGACATATTTTGACAAATGTGGTTTGACAAAGTCATGCATCTTGGTAGTTTGTGTGTTAAAGGTGAGTATAGGTTGCCCACGGAAGATGAAACAGCGCAGAAAAGGACACACAAAGGATTTTCCTATTGTTTTTTTTTCAAGTGTAATGTTTATTTTACGATAATGAATAAGTAAATACATAGAACAAAATTCAAATCTTTTGAGACCAGAATTATCAACGGTCAAAGTTTTTCCCGCGGTTCCATTTTACGTGGTGCGAACTAAAACAAAAAAAAAGATTTTTACACCCTGTCTGAGGTTGGTTCTGACCAATAATTCAGAATTCTCATATTGACCAAAGGTTTCGAAGCAAAGTTTCGTTAGTAAACATTTCATTAATTTGGCTAGAGATACAGAAATTAACATTAATATTACAAAATATAGAATGTGAAAAGGTAAATTCATTCATTCATTTTATTAACCTAATTACAAAGGCTTCTGTTTGAGCCCACTGAACCATTCCCGTGTATATTCTGAACGTTCTCAACATTATTTTGTTATTAGCACTTCAATTTAAACAATGTCGAGTTTTAACGCCTTCATTTTATATTAAATTTTCCTTCAAAAAGATTTTGAATATTAATAATGCTATAAATAAAATATTATAAATGCGAAAGTTTAGTTGTTGATAGTTTAGATTTTTTTTAATATCACATATAGGCTAATCTAATTTTCGAAAATCATCTCCTAAGGGAATTTAATAGGGTTTGGATAAAAGTTAGAATATACCTGGCATTTGACGGCCTCGGTGGCGTGGCGGGCGATTGCTCGGCAGCGACGCTAGAGGCGCAGGTTCGAAGAAATGTAAATATTTCTTCCGGGTCTGGGTGTTGTGGTATCATGGTACTCTTAGTTTCTGATACCCACGACACAGGGAATCCTAATGTGGGGTCAAGACTATGTATGTTGGGTGTTACTTATTTATTTATTTATATGATATACTAGCGACCCGCCTCGGCTTCGCACGGGGATAGACATATACCATCGTGGACTTTTTTGTAGACATTTTTAAGGAAGCTCAAAAAAAAAATGTGTTTATTTACGACATCATATTAGATTAAATTATCAGTGTTTCTCTACTATATTATGCATGTATTATACATGTAAACCTTTCTCTTAAATCACTCTATCTATTTAAAACCGCATCAAAATCCGTTGCGTAGTTTTAAAGATCTAAGCATACATAGGGACAGACAGCGGGAAGCGACTTTTTTTATACAATGTAGTGATTCTAGCCGTGGGCGGGTAAATAATCGCAATAGTACAAATAATTAAAAATGCAAAAGTTTTTCATGTTTGTGTTTTTATGCCGCTCGCAACGGTTGAATGGAATTAGAAGAAAATTTAAATGGACATTGTTTGTTAAATAGTATAGGCTACTGTTTAATGCGAAGCGGCGGAAGCTATTTCAGATATATTACAATCAAATAAATTTTCGTCGTAAAAGTTTTATGCCAATGTCAATATTTGGACGTGTATTGGACATTTTATGAAGATTTGATACCAAAGTGTGAGATTAATCTCAGCACAGTCCAAACCAATAGATTTGAAAGCATGAGATTTGGAGGGTAGGTTTGACGACCTCGGTGGCGTGGCGGGCGGGTGCTCAGCTGAGACGCAAGAGGCGCGGGTTCTATTCCCACTTCGAGAGAAATGTTTGTATGTTCTGCAAATATTTCTTCCGGGTCTGGGTGCTGTTGTATTATGTATTAAATGTATGTATTTACAAAAAAAAATGGTATATATATGTATTCTATCAGCCATCTGGTTCCCATAGTACAAGCTTTGCTTAGTTTGGGGCTAGATAGCGCTGTGTGAAATGTCCATAAATATTTATTTATTTATACGGTGTAGATGTGCATTAGGAAAGTTATTCCCAAAGTACTACTCGAATAGTTAACTACCTACCTACTACAACTCAAATACCTACTTACTAAGATTATAGCTTAGTTTTTCAGGCTATGTTTTCATATTAGCCATCAAAACTGGTGTGAAAATTACTTTAGCGTGGGCATTTAGTAAATTAATGACGTCTTTCAAAAACTGACAAAACAAAACACATTTTGAGAGAATTTAGTGCCAAAGTCAAAGTCACTCAGCGTCTAGCAAACATGCTAAACGCTACGTGCAAAAATGTATAGGACTGACGATGTCACCACATGACACTACGATTGCTTTATGTCAGCCACATTTTCCCAGATTGTTAAGTGAAATGTTGTCTTAGAGGCCATATTTGAATAGCAAGAAACCCAAGTTATAAAGTTTACTGTTTAAACTCAATGTGTTGACTCATTGGTTTTATTTGCAAAGTGAATTGAACTTTATCGTCCTAACTTTAGGATTTAGTATTGCTTACTTCCTTACCCGGATTAGGATTAGAATTTTCCTTCGGGGTCAAATCTTCCCAAAGAAGTTTGTTACAGGCGATGTTGATTTTGATCTGAATGGAAATTTCAATTTATTATTTAGAAAGACCTTTTCATTTCAAACAACACCCTAATCACCTTTTTACCCGATTACGGTGAAAGTACATAACAATTTCAGATGAGTTGATTTTCTTGTTTTATACCTTTTAGAGAGTGAATTTTCAGTTTCAGGGTTTTAGTTTTTTAATTATTTTTTATATTAAGTCCTCTTTCAATATCACAGTGAAGATAGAGGACTAAAATAAATCATCAACATCATCACAGTCTGTGTTGTGTTTCTTGAGGCCTTCTTTCGTTCTTACCACCTAAGTGTATAAAAGAAGGCTAGTTGAAGTACTCATTAATTCTTTCACATTTTCTTTGGTTTGTGAAGACCAGTTGCACGAATAATTGTGGTTTCCTAGGTAATTAATAGACCTTAGTCTTTCTGTAAAATAAAATTACATTGATATAGAAGTTTTGCATGTATAGCAGAGAAGGCTCAGTGTTTGAAATCTAATCGCGCGAGTAAAACCATCGCGCGAACTGCGTCATCGCGTCAGTGAGGTCCCCGCGGACGGAAGCTGGTATGCATATAAAATGACGTAGTGTCGTGAGTGACGCAAGCAACGTGACGTCACAGGCGACTGACGTGAGCGGTAGTTTATGTGGTTGCATCATTATCGCCACACATTCCTTTATCATTAGACATATCGTGTGTGTTCAAAAACAGAGAGCACTAGAGGTTTAACGGATGCCAACGGGACTCTATTATTAAGCCTCCTCTGTCTGTCCGTCCGTCCGTCCGTCTGTCAGCGGGCTGTATCTCATGAACCGTAATAGGCAGAGAGTTGAAATTTTCACAGAATGTGTATTTTTATTGCCGTTATAACAACAAATAATATAAATAAAACCAAATAAATAATATGCCCCATACAGAATTTTTTTCAAAATGTGCATAGAGTAAAAGTGATATTAAAAAGATCATGTATGGTACGGATACCTTCGTGTGCGAATTCAACTCGCACTTGACCGGTTTTATTACTTCTTGCATTCTTTCTTCTTTCTGTTTAAATGTAGTAGAACGTCACAAACAAGACATTCAACAAGGCTACTTAAATCCCTTTTTAAAAGTGTCATGTGTGTGGCATCGGTCTCATGGTTTATGCATATACCTCCTTCACAGCAGTCGGGTAGATCACCGACAAAGGACGAGGAATGCGCCACCTCTTGAATGTCAAATGTCGTAGGGACAGAAGAGGTTCAATTCTTGGTAAAAGGACAATAAAAACTTGGATAGAAAAGATGAATTTACATTTTTGTTAATAAAATAGGAAAGTTTACGTAATTTCTGTTCTTAAAGTTTGTTTTCTGCTGCTCTTAATGGTATTTGTGTAAAAAATTGGTTAATTGGTTAACTTCAATGATAAATAGTGAATAATGGCTTAGGCTACAAATTATATTAAAAAACTAGCACATTAATGGTAATAAATACTTACACAATACGCCTGTGTAGCTAACGAGGTGGGCAGAGCTACAAGTATTCTTAAGAAAACTTGCAGCCACTCCTAATTCCAAGTCCCAAGATGGATATGGTGATGCTACATCCTCTCCAACATGATGGACCATCTATTAACCTTCCTCTATAAACCTTCCTCTTAAATCACTCTATCTATTAAAAAAACCGCATCAAAATCCGTTGCGTAGTTTAAATAAATAAATAACACCCAACAGTCACATACATAGTCCTGACCCCACACTAGGATTCCCTGTGTCGTGGGTATCAGAAACTACGAGTACCATGGTACCACAACAGTTTTAAAGATCTAAGCATACATAGGGACAGACAGACAGCGGAAAGCGACTTTGTTTTATACTATGTAGAGATATATGTACTATAGTAAACTATGTAAGAGATACATATAGATAAATATCATGCTTACTTAAATGTTGCACAGAATCGATGACAGAATCACAAATTTGGATTATAACAATATTATGAAAATAAAAATACCTATCGGGAAAAGAGTTAATAGACTTTTTATAATGTAAATCAGGGTTAATGTATGTAAGCCTCAATAAAATATGTAATTGATAAACGAATTGAAAACATCAAAAATAATTTATCATAACATTATTAAGAAGCAATTTGTAGGGTTTTTAATAAACTTAAAGTTAAATCCGATAGACTTAATAAAATGCAAAAATTCAAGTTGTTATTTGCATTTCAAATTAACTGGGTACTTCAAACGTTTTATTAACTCTATTTTAAAGCATGTTGTGTTACTCGACTTTGCTCAATTGGTTGATTTTGATAGCAAGTTTGTTTGTTTGTTGATAAAACTAGAGTAAATCACCTCAGTAAACCATTGTTCCGTACTTGAGGGTTCCTGAAGAAATCTAGACGGTAAATCGGTAAGTAAGTAAGTTCGTATAAGCTTGTGGCCAACTCTTGTGACGGAGTTTTTAGGCCGCTTAAAGGCCTTCGTTATGGCTTAACGACTTCAAAGCCGGTACCGACAGTTTAACGTGCCCTCCGAATACTCACTCCGCTACTACTGGACCACTAGTTCTCTCATAAACTAACTGCCTGGTTACAAACAGACACAAGAACCTACATTTATAATGTTAAACGATGATTTTCTAAATCTTAAAACCATAATTTCTAAATCTCAAACGACTGTCCAATATTATTGACTCTGATCTTATTTTGATATAATGCCGAGGTCATGTTTACACTGGTTTCCAAATATGCGCGTCTTAAGAGGTCAGTTGTCAATCACTCATGTTGTCAAATGTTCTCAAAACTGAATGTCACGAAGAAGAAATAGAATGTCAACATTCTATTTCTTCATAGAAAACCGGAAAGAATAAAAAAAACACGTGTCATGATTTTTTGTGTTACTGAGCTCGGTTGCGTGGTGAGTGACTGTCCGACCGAGACGTCAGAGATATGTATTCTATTCCCGCGGCGAGAGAAATGCATGTCAACTTCAACGATTAATCAAGAACGTCTAAGCAAGCTATGCCACGAGCGCTAAAATACATTGAATAAATGATATTCTTATGTTCAAACTGAGAGCACTGGTGGTCTAGTTGGTACCCCGCCTTCCGATCCTAAGGTCGTGGGTTCAAATCCGGTCGTTCAAATGGATCCTTCTGTGCGAAAAATTTATGTGCGCTATACCAGTACTTTCAAACGGTGAAGGAAAACATCGTGAGGAAACCCGCGGCTTAGTCAGCTCCGCTCGTATTGACTATGTCTTTCCTGTGGACAAGGCGACTAAGCTGAGAGGATGGAATAGGTGCTGGGCTACTTCATCTTAATTCGTCCCGGGCACTACAGCGTCCTGCCTGTGAAGGTAAAAGTTGCCTCCTGACGTCCTAAATCATCTACTATGGTAAAAGGCCTTAGTATGTTCAAAATATGCTTAAGAAACAAACACTCTAAGGTGCCAGAAGTCAGAACATTAGCCTTGGGATGCACATTACCTGCCCACTCTGCAAGCAAATGTATGCATTAGTGCAGAGAGTAATAAATTGCAGTAGAACACAGAAGTGCTTGTCTGAACTATTATAAACTTCAAGGTAGACTGTTCAGGTAACGTGTGCTCGTTCTAGAGTTACTTTGTTAAAGTGACGACTGTGTTTTGATGAACTTGGTGGCGTGGCGGGCGAGTGCTCGGCTGAGACGCAAGAGGCGCGGGTTCGATTCCCGATACGGGAGAAATGTTTGTATGTTGTGAAAATATTTCTTCTGGGTCTGGGTGTTGTATAATTGTGTTTCCAAAAAAAAGTAAATCAGTTTTAGCCATCTGGTGTCCATAGTACAAGCTTTGCTTAATTTTGGGCTAGATGGCGCTATGTGTAATGTCCACAAATACTTATTTATTTATTTAGTTGTTTATTTTGAGCATTGGTTGTGAGTCCAACATCAGATAGTTTATAAAAAAAAATATTTACGTGTCGTAGACCGTTAAAAGTTTAAAAACATGTGTCCAAAAACACATTGTTCAGAGGTACTGAAAAGTACTGATTATTACTTCGGGGATCCCGGTCCCTTTAACATAAAATAACGAAAATCTCTGGCGCGCTCTATTTATCCTGCAGAGTTCATACTTACGATTGAGTGTTTATACACCCACGTATATTATCATTGCTCTGAGATTTAATCCATTAGCATTTGTAACTGTTTTATCTCCTTCTGCTAATTGTTAGCGATTCTGTTTCCTAACATACCGTGTGACAGAATTCGTTACTTTTTAACCAACTTCTTGAGTAACAAGAAGAACTTGACTTGACACAATTTAAACAAGATGTTTGGCAATGTTGTGCGAAGTTGCCAGATGAAGCGCAACATAACACAATGTATGATAGGTACAAAAAAATATTAAACAAATACTGAGCGCTTCGGGAAACTTCGCGCTTTGTATAAAAATCGAATTTGTCCGAATAAGTATATAATTAAAACAATAACTGAACCAACCCTTTAAAAAAATCTATATTTTAATTGCGTTAGTTCATATGTCATAAGCTAGATTAAAAAATTGCCGAGGTGCACGTTCTGCGTATTAGACTTACGTGATGTTGCCGTGGTGTATTGTTTTAATTATTGTGTATTGTATTGTATAACTAGATGCTGCCCGCGGCTTCGCTCGCGTGGTACCCGGATAAAAAATAGCCTATATGTTAATCCAGTACATGTACTATGTATATTCCAAGTTTCGTTCAGATCCGTTCAGCTGTTTAGGCGTGATTGAGGCACAAACATCCGAACATCGTTACAAACTTTCGTACTAGATGGCAGCACAGGTAAAGTTAGTGCACGCTATCGTTGCGTTTTGAGCTTTACGCCGATAATTTCAAGCAAACTAAGACTTTTCAATTTTATAATATAAGTAAGATGTATATTCGGACAAATTCGGTTTTCGTACAAAGCGCGAAGTTTGCAGAGGTGCACAATATTTGTGGAACTACTGTACAAGGTTACTAAACAAAAATTCCGCGTCATCACTCAGCTCTATGACATGTTGCGCGGCAATAGTTGTTTAGAAAAAACACGGAATACTAAGATAAGAAAAAAATAGAGGTGGCAAATGCGTTCAGTGTCTACAGCATATCTATGTATCAATATGTTTAGTCCGAAAGATCCGATTATAACGCGAGCAAAGCCACGAGCAAAAACTATTTACGCCATGCTCCCTACATTTAGCTACAACCACAGCACATTTATAACAGCTGGGTAAGTGACGTGAACACGATAGCATTCCGAACAGGATAAGACAAACACATAGGTCGTGCCGGCAGGTCGATATTTACAGCATAGCTAAGGATAAGAGAGTAAATTATAAAGTGAAACATGATAAAACTGTATAAGATAAAGTAAACCCTAAAGTCCCTTACCTGTTTAAAGTTTAGGTATGGAATGGTGCTGATTATGTTGTATTTGGTGATGACCTCGGCATGCGCGGTCGCAGCCTAAAATTTTGGAGGGGGTCACTAATAATAGAATATGTCGAGTAATACAGGTTTTATTGCACAATACACAATATTATTGCACACATTACAAAACAAATGGAAGGCTTCTATTTTTATTGGTATCGCGGCTAGTGGCAGAAAATTGCGTATACGATTTGGGGGGGGTCATGTCCCCTGTGAAATCATTCATAGTCATAACTATTTATTCATAAAAGTAACAAGGATTGTTTTTCTTAAATCTACATCGATAGAGACAAAAACTACGCCATCGAAGTTAATCCCTCTTTTTGCAGTCGGTTAAATAGTTTTAATTAACATTTTGTTATGATCGATTGAGCTATTGAGCTCGCTCAAGGCTAGGCAAAGAGCAAATACATTAAAATAACAAAAGAATGATGACCGCATGCAAAAGTCAAGGCGTTTATTTGACGGATCAGTAATGTTGTGGTCACGTGTGGATCACCATGCTCTATTAGTAAATTGCCTTTAGACTAAGGCCAAAGGAGCGTGGAATTAGTGAAAGTATTAAAGTGCGCCTTATACTGGCTAGTTTCGGTCGCTTGACACAACGTCTTTGAACTTCGAGTTTGAGGGTACTAGCATTAACTGATAGATTGTAAAAGGCCTTAGCCTTTTACCATCTATCATCTATCATCCATCATCAGGAGGCAACTTTTACCTTCATAAACGGGACGATAAAGTGCCCGGGACAAATTAAGACGGAGTAGGCTTGCCCAGCACCTATTCCATCCTCTCAGCTTAGTCGGCCACAAACAATATAAAATTCAAATTAAAAAAATATTCGGTTCACAATTGGATTTAAACCCGCGACCTTGGGATTGGAAGGAGTGGTCATCACTAGGCCACTAAACCACCTAATTTTTGTGTAAAAGCATTTTTGTATAAAAAAGCAATGTTAGTTATCCATGAGTTATTTATTAGTTATCCATAGTTATCCATGGTTTAGGGTCATCGAGTTGACATCCATTTTTCAAGTAACTGTCCACGTCCGCGCATTGTGACCGCTACGCCCTATTGCCCAATAAGCTTAGCCGGGATGGTCTGAGAGTTAGCGGTAATGTTCTTACATTACCTTTTTACCCGACCTCGAAGAAGTAGGGTAGGTAATGTGTTTGGGATGAATATCATGTGCATTCCTTTGGCTGAAGTTGTAGTCCAAACGGCGGGGCGGATTTTGACAAGTGAGGTGTCGTTGGACTCATCTGGATGACGAGAGTATACGAGAGTCTATATAAAGTATCAAAAAATCCAATACGGCGTCTGTAAGAAGCCATTTTCAATTTATAATTTTAGCTGGCACGAACGAATTTAATATATTTTTTTTTATTTTTCTTATCTGACAATATTTTTTTCCAAAACATTATCAATGTAACGTTGACCCTTACACTAGTGTGATTCAGAGTTGCGGGCCGGCGATTTGTTTGAGCATTGTGTGCGCAGCTTTACAATTCCAATTGAATGGATTCATGGAGAACTTGAGTTATTGGGAGTACCGCTTTACGTCATCTATATTGATCTACAAAGATCTGTACTGATCCACATTGATCCACTTTAAGCTGAAAAAAACATTACGCTTAAAGTCAGCGGCAACTGTCAGTTATTATTTTATTCGCAAACTGTGCATAGAATTTATTTAATTACAAACGTCCGTAGCACTTATAAAACTTAGTTACGGCGTCAAGAGGCAACTTTTACCTTCACAAACGGGACGCTGTAGTGCCCGGGACGAATTAAGATGGAGGCTTGCCCAGCACTTGTTCCATCCTCTCAGCTTAGTCGGCCTTGCCCACAGGAAAGACATATTCAATACAGAGCTGACTAATCCCCGGGTTTCCTCACGATGTTTTCCGTTTGAAGGTACTGTTATAGCGCACATAAATTTTCCACACACAAAAATCAATTGGTACACGACGCCTTTTAAGTCGTTAAGCCATGAGGGAGGCCTTTGGGCGGCCTAAAAACTCCGCCACAAGAGTTGGCCACTAGCTCATACGAACTCACTTTTTTTATAGAGATTTTGATGTAAAGTTTACAGTGAAATAAAAGCATTGTTTCTTGAATAACCTACGATAACTATCGCTCCTTCGACAAAATCCCTTTTTCATGACAATGAAATAACAAATATCTACGACGCTACGACTCTTAAATGCGTCAAAACTGAACCAAAACAGACTAGACAAAGAGTCTTTGTAAAAAGTAACCAACAGCAAAAAGTATTGCGCAAGACGCCCCGTTATTCGTTCAAATACCGCTGCCGATGAACCGTTTGTAGAAAACTATTGCCGTCATACACCTGTAGTGTATCATCTATTACCGACTGAATGTATGTCCAGGAATTCCTGGTTCTGGGTGCCGTATGAAGAATACAATCCTACTAATATTATAAACGCGAAAGCTTGCATGTATGGATGTTTGTTACTCTTTCACGCCTAAACGGCTGATCGGATTTGAATGAAACTTTAAATATACATAGCACATCTACTGGATTAACATATAGGCTATTTTTTATCCGGGTACCACGCAAGCAAAGCCGCGGGCGGCAGCTAGTAAAATATAACTTAATTGTAAAAACACAAGAGAAACAAAATAAAACAAAATAGGAAATTAACATATTCATGCGTATTACAATGGGTGGCTTTATCGATAAGAACCAGTCTAATGCCCTAATATTGACTCATCATCATCATCATCATTCTCAGCTCATATTTACCTACCACTGGTTAACAAAATAAAAAGAAGTTTAAGTCAAAATTATAATAAGAGACTCTAATTTGAATAGTTCCGTATTTCTTTCCAGGCGGGGATACTAACATTTAGCTTCGTTT
Source organism: Scotopteryx bipunctaria (assembly GCA_949320045.1). NCBI lineage: Eukaryota > Metazoa > Arthropoda > Insecta > Lepidoptera > Geometridae > Scotopteryx > Scotopteryx bipunctaria. The sequence goes on from OX439459.1 coordinate 7,608,141, forward strand.
TCTTTTCCATACTTATACGGAGGTTTTATAACGGCCGCCGTTCTTTAGTAAATCGGACTGTAGAGGTGTTTATAGATAAGATGCATAGATCGTGCTATATTTTAACAGTTTGTTGAACTGTGTGAGAAATGGTTTACAATAGATTTTTTCTGAATAGAACATCTGGGTAGGTACATACTACAATACATATTATAACGCCCGTATTCCAAATAAGAAAACCAGCAGCCACTTCTGACTCAAGAGTTCCAAGATAGGAGAAGATGGAAAAAGGGAACATGCTGTGCCGACTCCACCTAGTGGAATGAAAGCGGGAAAATTAAAACGTTGATTTTAAAATGTATTTGCAACCTATTTTTATACCAACCATTAGCTACCACAGAAAATTAACGTTTTACAAAAATAGCCAAGGTAACAAAAATAGGTCACAAAAACAAAACAACTAACCCAAAAAGGCTCTAAATAGTGCCTTATTCAACTACCGTAGGCGGCACAAAGCGTGGTTCACACAAGGTCAGGTACTTAAATAGCTACATGGTGTAATACAACCTTTACAACAGGTACCTACTGTGTGTAACTATTCTTATAATGTGTATTTGAGCACCCAACATTATTCGTTGGTACTTTAGACAAATTGATGGTTTTCTACGGAAAGTAAAAAAAAAATACTACTTCTCTGTTGGACTGGGAGTAAAGAAGAAACATAGAATGCGTCCAGTTGCTTCTCTCCCCGAGCATGTCGTAAAAGTCGACTAGGGGATGTGTCCTCTCCAATATAATGGACCATAATAATATGGACGATAGGTTCACCATGGGTGAGGTGATCAAGCTCTGCCCACCCCAGGGATACGGGAGTGATAAATCCATTATTTGTTCTATTACTGCCGTCCATCTTTCAAAGTTATGGTTCCATCCAAAGGTTACCTGGAAAAGATCGCTCTTAGCGATAAGGCCGCCCATATTATGTTAAGCCTATTTTGTTTTATTTTAATTTTATTTGATATTTCTCTTGTGTTTTTACAATAAAGTTATATTGTATTGTATTGTATATTGTGTATAACATGTATTTATGTAGTAAAAGAAAATTGCAATTTCATGTACTTATAATAAGTAGAGGCGTCCCGCGAGTTTGTCTGCATTGAGTTTATTCAAGATTCATCTTCCCGCTACTCTATGAGTTGAATTTCTGGAATTCCTTTCTTAGTGCACCCCTGCTTTGTAAGAGGATTATTATATTCTCCAAGTTTCATACTACTGTTCAGAAGTAAGTTCGTATGAGCTAGTGGCCAACTTAAAAGCCGGACCGACAATTTAACGCGCCCTCCGAAGCACGGAAGCGCTCAGCTCGGAATGCCACTTGCGGTCACCCATTCCAATTGTGACCGCGCACAACGTTGCTGCGATCAATTAAGAACGTCTAAGCAAGCTACGCCACGAGAGCTTCTTCTTCGAGGACATGCGTTGATCGTCAGTCAGTGACTTAAGATTTATATACACGTAGAAAAAGGATTCTTATCACTACTAGATCTGTGGTACTTACAGATTTTGTAAATTGTCCAATAATGGTCGAAATATGTACGAACTAGCTGCTGCCCGCGGCTTCGATCGCGTGGTACCCGGATAAAAAATAGCCTATAGGTATGTTAATCCAGTACATGTACTATGTATATTCCAAGCTTCATTCAAATCCGTTCAGCCGTTTAGGCGTGAAAGAGTAACAAACATCCATACATACAAACTTTCGCGTTACTAATATTAGTAGGATATGGTCTACGCTTGCTAGCGTTAATTTGGTTCGTAGGTACTCAGCTACTAAAACTTAACTTAAGAATGACTTTATTTACGTTCCCATTTTATTTAGCAATTACTACAAAATTGTTATGAATTGCTAGGTTTGGCAGACTGTTAACAAAATTGAATAACAAAACTCTGTTTCATATTTAGACGCTGTTCTTGTTTTATGTCCCGGTTACGTATCGACTAACGGATGTCCGTAGTTAAGAAAAAGAAGCAGAAATTCTAAGATGCTTCAAATGCATAATATAAACGCTTTTTTATAGTTCGAAACACTAGTAGAAAATAACCAAGTGACATACGAAGTAGTAGTGAGAGCACTGGTGGTCTAGTTGGTAGTGACCCCGCCTTCCGATCCTAAGATCGTGGGTTCAAACCCGGTCGTGTACCAATGTATATTTCTTTGCGAAAAATGTATGTGCGCTATACCAGTACTCTCAAACGGTGAAGGAAAACATCGTGAGGAAACCCGCGAGGAGCTCCGCACGTATTGACCATGTCTTTCCTGTGGACAAGGCCGACTAAGCTGAGAGAATGGAATAGGTGCTGGGCAAGCCTACTCCATCTTAATTCGTCCCGGGCACTACAGCGTCCCGTCTGTGAAGGTAAAAGTTGCCTCCTGACGCTGTATAAATCATCTACTATATAAATGGTAAAAGGCCTTAGTTTAAGAAGTAGTAGGGTTACTGAATCATTTCTACATAATTATGTTTTCTGTGTTCGCGGGGAGTCTAATATCCGTGAGTGAGTTTATGTGTTGTATTAAATTCTATGCTCAATTTACTTACAAGTAGGTAGCTAAATGCTTATTGTAATTTGTATACCTATATACTCCAGCCAAACTGGAGATACAATTTATGTTAACAAACGATCGCGTATTTTTTGTTATTACGATGAAATCACTTTAGTTTTAGGTAAATAAACCTTGTAACATAAGTTTTCACACCTTAATTTATTAGTACTACTTAAAAGTTCCATAAACATGTAATGAAAAAGGTAAGTTTTAGATTAAGTATGGGCGGTTTGTTTACATAAATTGTACATACATACATATATACATATATACATATCACGCCCATATCCCTAATGGGGTGGGCAGAGCCATAAGTTAACGTAACAAAACTTGCAGCCACTTCTGATTTAAAATCCTAAGAAGTTAAAGTTACATAAATTGTCTCTCCAGTTTGGCATATTTCTGAGCGTAAACACCATGAATAAAATCATGGCTTATCCGGCGCTTTTAAAGTAGACAAGAGTTTCAAATCCAAACTCTTGCTGAAACCTTCTAAAATGTCTCCCAGTTTTTGTTAAGGTACATTCAGCACGGGATTTTCGTTAACATTTTATGATTTTCAATCTTGAATATCACCGGAACCCGTCTGGAATAAAGTTGATTTGAACATTTGTTTTGGCCCATAGCAATTTTCGAGACACGGTTGCCATTTTTTGCACGACGTGACCAAAAAGTGTTTAAAAAAAACGAACTGTTGGACAATTTTCTTCGCTGACTGTACCTGGTACCCATCTCATCATAAATACATCATCGTCGAAATTAGGGGAGGTCCCAAAGTACCGATTTCCTAAAATAAATAAACAAAATGACATCAATCCCTTTTTAAGTACATTGTAAATACGTCCACATTTAGTCGACTTTACTGGCACACTGGTATACTCTGTGGCCCCACACCTGTTTCATTATAAACATTCTGCTGAATAAAAAATGACTTTGAGGCTTTGATTTAGGGTTTAAATTGTGTTGCGTCATCAAACAGATATCGCTTGGGATTCTTTAGACCGAGATAACGCCCTTATGGTCTTCTCACACTACCATGTTTCGTAATAGGAACGCCTACAGTTCTAGCACAAAAAAAAACCGGTCAAGTGGGAGTCGTATTCGCACACGAAGGGTTCGTAGTACATAAATGTTGTTATAGCGGCTATAGAAACACTGAAAATTTCAAGTCTCTACCTATTACGGTTCATGAGATCGGCCCGCTGACAGACGGACGGACGGACGGACAGCGGAGGCTTAGTTATAAGTCTTGTTGGCATCCTTCGTGTACGGAACTCAAAACAATTTGGACATAAATTTTCAGCGTCATCGGTCAGCCCATCGCTTATACAGATGGTCCAAAGTTGGGGACACTATGCCTTAGTCGACTTTTACGACATGCTCGGGGAGAGAAGCAGCTGGACGCATTCTATGTTATTTCTTTACTCCCAGTCCAGCAGAGAAGTATGACCCAAGTTAAATTTCTTACAGTTAATATAGTCTTGGCTGCCATTTTTACCTTGAAGTGACATTTCATACCTTCTGTGGCGCTACAAATAGTGGATCTAATTATACTGACCAGTGACCACATCTTTAATAAAAGTTTAATTTCTTTTTATCCATACTAATATTATAAAAAAATAACTCTGCTTGTCCGTCTGCCTTTCACGCCTAAAATGTCGAACAGATTCCGATGAAATTTCGCATGGAGTTACATTTCCGTCCTGGGGAAGGATATAGGTTACTTTTTGTTGCAAAAATAATCCTGAAAGGGGTGAAATAAGGGATGAAAGTTTGTATGGGAAACCTTTCATTATCGAGGTCAAACAACTTCGATGTGTGGCCGGCTGAGAATGCTTTTTGTGATATAATTACCTAAAAATCTTCTAACACATAGACAACGTCGCGGTTTACAGCTAGTATTTAATAATACCTATAGTCTTGGCTGCCATCTTTATCCCAAAGTGACAGTTCCATATGTCAGTTGTATATCATCTGTGGCGTTATGGAGAGTGGATCTAATTCTACCGACCACACGCGTTGCGCTGTTACCGCGGTGAAGACTGGCTTACTAGTACTTCACTAGTTAGATGACACATTGGAAAATAAATAAATATATAACAGCCAACAGTGCATACATAGTTCTGACCTCAGACTAGGATTACGTGTGTCGCTGGTGTCAGAAACCACGAATACCTAGATCCGAATAAATATAAGCAGAACATGCATTTATTTTGGTGCGGGAATCGAACCCGCACCGTGTCTCATCTGGGCACTAGCCTGCCACGCTACCGGGGTCATCAGCTTCACAAATGACTTATAAAAGTATTCAGATTATCGTAAAACAATGTTTAGTTGTTGTCCAAAATTCTACCCGAAACAAGATTTTTGGGAATGTCGAAAAATTTTACGTTTTCCGTTTATTTATAAAGAAGTGAGTCTATTTGACTTTTGTCTACTTAGTCTGCTCGTACGTTAGTATAATATTGGAGCCGGGCATGAATGAATATCTGGAAAACTCTAATTTCGCATAGAAGTTCGCCGGGAAGGCGAAAGTAAAATTTTTCAATAACAATTTTAGAAATTTTCTTGTAATTAATGAAAACATTAATCAAGTTACAGTACGATCGCAGAAACCGTAAAAGTTACACCGTAATCAAAAAGACCGTTGTATAATAACCATAATAAATATGTACCTTATTAACTAAGCAATTAAAGTTACAGGTAAATTACATGGTATAATGTCTTGCTCATCAAGACTGAGTTTCTTGAAAGTGCTGGCTGTCATTTGCCTGCCGTCAAATCATAACTATGGTACGTTAAGTATGGTACGATATTTTCCTTCGGCGATGAACCTAATTGAACACGACTGCGCGATCATCGCCAGTTCACGCGAAATTTACTCATACGAATCTGCAATCAAACACAGATCTCGAGCAGGTGTTAATTGGGGTGCTAATTGGGGCTCGCACGATCCCATCGCGCGACTTAATTTGAAATCTAGTCGCGCGAACTTAGTTCCTACGAACATATATCATCATCATCTTCCTGCCCTTATCCCACTCTATGTAGGATCGGCACAGCATGATCCTTGGATCATGCTGTAAGAGTTTTGGCTAAGGTGTTTTATGACCGGCCGCCTGCCTGACGTCAAGATTAAACATATTGATGTAGAACAGGTGTCGAGATTGGCGAGATAATCGCGTCGCGTCAGGGAGTGCGGCGCATCGTTTATTCGCGCGATGATCGCGTAATCGCGTTCAAATAGAACAACGCCTTCTTCCACCTACGATTTAGTTTAATCTTAAAGGTCTTCTATCAGGCAAAGTTTGAAAGTAGCATCAGTGACAGAAATATAGTGGAGTGAGGCTAGCGTGATATGGGCATGTTATGAATAGCGAGAAGAGTTATAAATGTGAATGTGGATGGATTTAGATGGGATGAGAGCACTGGTGGTCTAGTTGGTAGTGACCCCGCCTTTCGATCCTAAGGTGGTGGGTTCAAATCCGGTCGTGTACCAATTGATTTTTCTGTGCGGAAAATTTATGTGCACTATACAAGTACTCTCAAACGGTGAAGGAAAACATCGTGAGGAAACCCGCGGCTTAGTCAGCTCCGCACGTTGCACGTGCACGTCGCAAGCTGAGAGGATGGTATAGGTACTGGACAAGCCTACTCCATCTTAATTCATCCCGGGCACTACAGCGTCTCGTTTGTGGAGGTAAAAATTGCTACCTGACGCTGCGTAACATCTACTGTAGATGGTAAAAGGCCTTAGTTAGCTAGGATTTAGAGGTAGAGGTAGACCAGAAAAGGTGGATGGATTGTGTGAAAGACGAAATGGACAAGAAATAAGTGAGTGCAAAGATAACGGCTGACAGAAGTCAGTTAACTACTGTCACTTAAAATACGTGGGGTTTTATGACGGTCGTCGTTTTAAAGAACACCACGCCTTAAGTGGTATAATAAAACTTTAATAGTCGGAAAGTGTATTTACACGGAAAGTGTGGTATTTAATTATAAGATTAGGTTTTTCCTTATTTTAAATGAAATCATGAAGGAAAGCATCATGCGGAAACTGGCATGTAGTAAAATCTGAAAATTTCGAAGACACGTGACAAGGGAAGAATGGATGCGCACTTCTTTCACCACACTAGTTCTTTCGAACGACTTAATAGTAGTAGTAATAAATCATAGATTTCATGTTTTTGATTCAGTGTTAGTTGTTGTTACTACAATGCAATCGGTTTATGGGTTTTAGCTTATGGTTTAAATTCACACCCTATGGGTTCCTATTTACCATTTTAGTTGGCTCATGGTGGCATAAAAACTGGATGTTTTGACTACGTGTCTTTCCCAACTCTGCTTGAGTCCCAATTAATATTATACATCCCAATACATTATTATCACGCCCGTATCCCTAATGAGGTAGGCAGAGTCACAAGTAATCATAAGAAAACTTGCCTAATGATTCGAAATCCAAAAATGGATGTGAACCATGGTGACAGGTGATCAGCCCATCGCCCATATGGATGGTTCGGTCGTCCCTTAGTCGACTTTTACGACATGCTCGGGGAGAGAAGCAGCTGGACGCATTCTATGCTTTTTGCTTACTCCCAGTCCAGCAGGTCACCATCTATTTATTATACTGCAAGTTCTATTCAAATCCGTGGTCACGTGCTCACAAACTTCCGCATTTATAACGTTAGTAGCTCATTATATTTCTCTATCAATAATATTTATATAATTGAGTCATTTCCGCTATAAATTAAATTTTAATAGGAAGGTACCTACTTTTTATTTCTAAATTAAACTTTCTCATGATTAATAGACATATTATTAATCGAAATATATTAAAATCATACGTAACGATTCACTGACTGTCTGATAATTTTAACGCACAACCAAATCTTGGAAGCATGTAACATACATACATATTATCACGTCTGTATCAATAATGGGGTGGGCAGAGCCACAAGTAAACATAAGAAAACTTGCAGCCACTTCTGATTTAGTCCTAAGATGGATATGGTGAACCATGGTGACAGGTGATCAGCCCATCGCCCATATAGGTGGTCCATCATGTTGGAAAGCATACCTTAGACTTTTACGACATGCTCGGGGAGAGAATCAGCTGGACGCATTCTATGCTTTTTCTTTACTTCCAGTCCAGTAGAGAAGATGAAACTTTGAGGTTATATTCTTCTTATGGTGTAGGGGTGCTTAAAAATATTCCCGAAATTCACCTAGCGGTGATATGGGAAGATGGAGTTTGTATAAACTTAATGCGGACTAAGTCTAACTAGTTACGACCAAGTCAATGGCGTTTTATACCAAATTAATAAGTCATTTTTAGGATTTCGTACTCGAAGGGTGCCCAACGGGACCCTTTTACTAAGCCTATGCTGTCCGTCCGTCCGTCTGACCGTCCGTCTGTCAGCGGGTTGTATCTCATGAACCGTAATTGAGTTGAAATTTTTAGTGTGTATTTCTATTGCCGCTATAACAACAAATAATAAAAATAAAAGAGGGCCCTATACAAGAAACATTTATGTACGGAACCCTTCGTGTGCGAATTGGACTCGCACTTGACCGATTTTTTAAATTATTAATTTAAATATTAATGTAGACATTATGACAAGCAGTTTGGTCCCCGCCTACGCCGCCGTTTCATAACCAGCGAATTTCTGTCAAAAGTTGGCTTAATCATATGCTTTTTCATTTTTCGTGACGGTCCGTTTACGGAATGGGGTGATGGGTAAGACCCCTTATCGTATGAAAAAGTTAAGTTCCAAAAAATATTCTGTTTTCTAACTAACTATTACCAAGCTCTGTAATTTAATATGTAGGTAATTTTGTAAATTTTTTTGTTCAAATCTAACAATGTCTTATCGTTTTTCATTTTTGTCCAAATCTAACCTATTTTTATTCTTGTTACAGGTAAACCTTCACATAAAGCCAGCTGACCCAATAACTTCACCACCTAAGTCAAAATCCGTCCTTAAGGTAAAAAGGTGTCCTTGGCTAAAAAACCAAACCACAAATTGAAATCCGAACGTTTTGTTCAACCCAGAAAACATTTGGAACCCTACCGTTTTAGATTTAAGGCTGTTTATTGAAATACGGGAATATCAAAGAGGTAGACTAAAGGCGATTTTGTACTTTATACAATAGAAAATATGGTATGTTTTTGTGTGAAGGATAGTAAGGATGTATGGAATGAAAGCGCCAGGCACGTGTGCCTACCATCTGCCTTCCCAATTAGGGCTCTTTGTAATATAGAGCGGCTTGCTTTCTTTTTTTAAAGTTGGGTATCGGTATCGAACAAGAAAATTGAGTAGTGGGTTAAAGTAGGGTTGGAATATCGATATCGATAAAGTGTGAATAACTTTTATATGAGGAAATCGGTGGCGCGGGCAAGTGCTCGTCTGATATGCAAAATTTGTGTCGATTTTTCACATGTTCTGCCAATATTTCTTTCGGGTATAGTGGTAAAATGATACTCGTAGTTTCTGACACTCACGACATAGACAGGAAATTCTAGTGAGTAACTATTGGGTGTCATTTATTGAAGCGCGTTCACAAAATCGAGCTGTTAGTAGTTGTTTGTCTTAACCTCGCAAGATATGCAGTTTTGGCTTGACCACGTGGTCCGGCGGCATTGTTTGATCAATCGATTATTTCCTGCTGTTGCGATTTATCAGACCACTGTATTCTTTCATTGGTATTTGGTTAGTGGAGACCTCGACTCGGCAAACGTAATGTAGGACGCCCACCGTCTAGGGGTAACGATTTGCGATTGTTTGCGATGACTGGATGGCTCAAGCCGAAATTAAGGCGCGATGGTGCTCATTAGAGGAGGCCTATGTCCAGCATGGACTGCTATAAGCTGATGATGATGTAGTTCAAGTGCATAGTTCATTAAACTAGAAGTAATCTATCGATAGTAAAAAAGTTTTTTGTTTTAACGAAACTTCTATCGAAAGTGAAATCATCGATATTTCCCAACACTACGGTAATTCACCGCGTCAATAGGGAATGCCCATTCATAGATAAAGATCCGACGGTTTACAATGTGGGTGTATTGCAGATGCCAGGTCTTCATCAATAATATTTGCAATAGGTACAAGGATAACATCGTTTTAGAAAAAAAAACCAGCTGTTACTACATCTGTTGTATTTAATGTCTTGAGAGTTATGTTTCTTAAAGTTCGAAGAGAAATTAGGTTTCTAGTATTATTATTGTTTAAGCGTATGTATGTACCGTATATTGACAGTGTTTTTGAACTCATTTAAAAATGGCCGTCATGAACCCGGTTCATGACGGCCTACGGTTTAAGGGATGAGTGCTCGGCTGAGACGCAAGAAGCGCGGATTCGATTCATGCTGCGGGAAATATGTTTTGATGTTCAGCAAATATATAAAAGTATACATTTCTTAACAGAATTAAACTTACAATTAAAATTAAAGAACAGAAATATTAATCCATAAATACTGAAATTGTATAATTTTGAATTAAAAACAAATATTTTAATTGCCGTTCAAAGTCGATCCCAGATTCTACGGAGTAGCCTCAGATTAAAATAAAGATTGAGATGAAATTAAATAAATTTTAGCAATAGAAGGAAACTTACAATTTTAAAATACTGGATTCAATATTCTGAATTAAAAAAAAACTATATTCAAATTATCACTCAAGATCACGATCCCAGATTCTCAACAATTTGCATGTTATCGAACGAAGTGGAATTTATCAGCTTACTTTCCTGAATACACACAGGTATCAGGTTTCGATACCTACAGGTTGGAATGTTCGTAAGGTAAGCCAGTACTTACAAATTTATCTTTATTTGCTTGTCAGTAATGCGGTTAGCGATTCATTTTCGACACATTTCTTAATTCCTTTGGAAACATAAGAAAACGTGCAGCCACTTCTAATTTAGTCCTAAGATGGATAACCATGGTGACAGGTGATCAGCCCATCGCCCATATAGGTGGTCCATCAAGTTGGAAGGGATACTAGTTGCCTTTCACGACATGCTCAGGGAGAGAAGCAGCTGGACGCATTCTATGCATTTGCTTTACTTCCAGTCCAGCAGAGAAGTATTAGTATTTTTTTAATACAAGTAGTATAGAAAAAATACTAATATATCACTATCACCGGTTGTTTCGACCTAGCATTGAACCGAAATTTCAGTTTGTATAATTCTAGTCTTGTTTTTTTCTCCTGACACTGATTGTTTTGAGCTAGTGAGGTGAAAGAGTTAAGTGTGTCTCAAAAGTTATTCTCATGCAATTGAAAACTTTTGAGACTCTACAACCTGACGGTTTGATCGTATTTTCATACATCGTTTGAGAGTAGGCAGTGCACATTTTTTTTTGCGAAATATCCTTTGTTGTACGAACTCAGTCGATCCCATGACCTTAGGATCGGTCATTACCTCTACACAAGTGCTCTAGTCAGTGCACAAGTGTTCAATAAACTCTAAAAGTATCTTCTCGACTTGTCTTAAAACAAGGTGAATTTATGTTTGTTTCTCGAGACCAAGCTTTATCACGAATACCTGAAATATTGTCATCAAAAATGCATGTTGTTGTTGTATTCTTTCTGTTATTTTGTGATTGACAACTTAATAATTCAATTTTGAATATACTTTTTAAAATATTGACTTCTGCCCGTCTCCATTATTCGACTATTATGTTCTACTTCTAACGGACGACTGCGCGCTTACTATAGTAAAAATGTTTTTCTGGTAAACGGGTATTGATGACGATGGAAAAACTGATCAAGAGACAGAAGAAAATCATCGAATAATATGTTTTTTTATGTGATGATAAATATCGATAAAAAGTTCTCGATAAATTAGCATCACTAGCTTCCTTTGTATCACAGCCCACACAAATCTGCGACTAATTAAGTTTCGATGTACAAAAACTCTGTACGTTATAATACATTGTACTTGAGGACACGCCTCGAAAATCCTTCACCGTGTTTCAAATGATGAGACAATAGGTATTCAAATTGTAATCACAATCTTCATGTTCATCGTAATGAGTCTTGTGAATAATGTTACTTTATGTTCAGTATCTACATTAATTCAAGGGTCATTGTACGCTATTTATGGGTCAAAATTATTAACCTGAAACTGCGGTTTAAACTAAGGTCTTAAATGAAGCAACAAAATTATTTATAGCAAAATAAAATAATAGTGGACTAGAATGAATAGACGTGTGAATAGAGTAGCGACGATTTTTCTCCTACTAGTCTTGAAACTAACCCCCGAATACTCAAACGCGACTCAGAGTTAAGCACGTCTCAAGTCACGGTTTTTTTTGACAGTTTTTGATGAAAATCTTTTTTTCATCAAAAACTACTTTGAACTTACTCGCCTGAGATTTATTCGCCTTTAGAATATATTTTAAAATCACATTTATTTTTAAATCTTGAAACGAGACGAAAACAGATAAATATTCATGCGATAATAGTTAATTGAATTGCTAATTAGAAAATGAAACACTAACAAGATAATGTCTCAACGTATAATTTCAAATTATACTTTTCAAATTCTCCAGAGTAATTCTTGGGATTGGAACAGTACCTCTTTTAAGTGTCGGTCAATCAGCTATTTAACATGATACCCACATCATAACACGATGGAACTTGATACTCTAGATGTAGATTACCAAAGGATCAGAATCGGACAATGTTTTCAGTCTTTATCAGAATTTTAGGTTTTAAATTGAAGCTATTATATTTTTTCTAAAATGTGCATGATATAGGGCACAGAGGAAAAGACTGATGATAAAGAACATCGCTGGACCATTTGAAGTGGATTGATAAAGAAAGGTTATACCTAGCACTGGACCATTATTTAAGCTATGAATGATGATGATGATTGTAATAGTAATTAGAAAAAAAACTTGGTACCTACTCACATATTTTCTTTTTCATTTTCATTAGGTTAGTTTTTTATTAAAAGTTTAACCAAAAGTCTAACTTAAAAATTAGGTGATTCTATAAACAAATTAATTTAATTTACTTACAAAAGAAATCAATTTCTACACAAATTTTTGTTTCAGTCCACTGTTCGTAATTTCATAATAAACTATTAGCATAATAAAGTATTTTGTAACAAAGTAGCACACCGCGCCTGTACTAAGGTTAAAAACACGGATATAAAAAAGCAATCCCTAGACTGAGGGCGTCAACATAATACGATAGTTTATGCCCAATAAACACAATATTTCCTTACCCCACGCGGCTTTAACCGTACACGGTCCGCCTTAACGTTATATCCTGCCGTTAGAAAGCTTTTACGTCTTTTATCGATAAAATATCGATATCGATAATTGGCTATGCGCTTCCCTATTCTGGCGTAAAGGTTGAGGTTAGTCAGTTTCGTGACAAGTTAGTTATTTTCATCATCATCATCATCATCATCAGCCTATAGCAGTCCTGTTGGACATAGGCCTCCCCCTAATGAGCGCCATCGCGTCCTATCTTTGGCTTGACGCATCCAGTTTCTGCCAGCAGCCTTTCGCAGATCGTCACTCCACCTAGCCGGAGGGCGTCCTACATTCCGTTTGCCGAGTCGCGGTCTCCACTCAAGAACTCAGTTAATTAGTTATTTTGTGCGTTCAAACAATTGCGTTAAATATGTATCGTAATATTAATCTTTATCGAAATTAAGCATTATGTTATCAAGAGTATTTATGTAGAAGTAAAATACTTTTTGTTTCATCTCAATCGGATATTTCGTTTAAAAGTTATCACGTGTGTAAGATGTTAAGAGTTGGTACCTATTAATGAGTTATAGGCCATAGTCCATTTATTGAGGGAGGCTATAATATAGGCAATATTTTATCTCGGTATTTCCACAGAAACGAGAAAAACGCGGGTGAAACCGCGGAGCACAGCTAGTATAGTATAGATTTAGAGAACATACAAAATTTCTTCCGTAGCGGGAATCGAACCAGTGGCTCTCGAGTCTCAGCTGAGCACGCCTGCCACGCCACCGAGGTCATCATTACCAAAGTAGGTATTCTATTTATCAGAAAGAAAATAAATTCGAAGTGTTTTTATTAGCAATGAAAACACTGTAATTTCAACTTCATTTAAATAATTGGGGATAACCGTGCCAAGTGCTTTATTTTTCTCGAATGTTTACGAATAAAACACTTTTTCAGAATTCAGACGAGCTTTATTTATGTAGATTTTATTTATTTTTCCGAAAATTGGCTTACCTCCTACGAATATGGTACCAGGTAACTTAACTCATGTAATTTCCCTGTAGGCCTGTGATGCCTACTTACTAAATGAAAATAATGTGTGTCTAAGAAAAGTTGGGAAAATAAGAAGTTACATAAAGAGGTTTTTATCACATATTATAAGCCATAGTGGCGTTCATATCACACATCTTACTAATATTATGAATGTAAACGTTTGTGAAGATGTATGTTTGTGTCTCAATCACGCCGTTTGAATCTTCAATTGAGCGAAGCGAGGGAGATTTTAGATCACATAGACTTATACGTTGAAAATATTCTATTTATAAAAAAATTAAGTTATTATTACAAATTGTTTAGATATCACCAAAGAGCAATCAACACCGTAATTTCAGCAAATAAACCACTAAGTCCGCAGAGTTTAAATAATACGCTCGAGTATTTCATCTATTAAAAGAATTTGTCTTGTGCAAACCGTAGAGCTCAGAAATGCAATTAAGATTCCCGATGTCGCTATCAATAATCCAACTGTGAAGCAAGATAATGGAGCTTAAACGTTTGACGTTCGCCGAATAGAGAAATAATGGCTTTATTGTGATAAAAGAGAGTACTTGCTCTTTGACTGGCGAGTATTTGTTTCTATGAATATTATTGGCAGTCTTAGTCTAGTCACTAGTATATAGCACAAAGAAATCTGACAAGCAAAATTTAACAGGAGTACGCTTTTCGGACTATATATTGCCTTGACACATGACTTTAAACGCGATCCCTGTAATTTTCGTAAAATGGTCCGAATTGTAGGTGAATAGTAGGTACCTACGCAATTCGATGCAGCAGCAGATTCATAATATTTAGTCGTAAAATTGTCGGAATGTTGGTAAATCGTATGCAATTCAATTCAGCAGCAGATCCGATAAAGTGGCCTTTTTAACCTACCTCGTATAATGATTGATTATTTCCAACAGAAAAATGCATTGTTGCCCACCCGGATTCGAACCCCCGACCTTAGGATCGGAAGACGAAGCCACTACAATCAGTGCCCTAGTAATCGTATGATGAAGCACTTTGGTCTGTTTATATTGACCAGACAATTTTATTCTCATCCCCACTTCATGACAGCATTGACATGTCAATCTGTCAACCGCAGCAGAATTAGTATGCAACTGTCATTATCCAGGAAGTAATTACAGCAGTCCATTTAGAATAGCCGTGGCTCGACCACAATTCGTGGTCATAGGCATCGAGGTCACGAGCTATGAGCTAGTAGCGGGCAACTGATCTATGGGATTGGCTCGTTTGACAGCCAATGGGTGCTCAGGATTTGATTTCAAAATGATGACTTCATCATAATCATGAAATCATGTCATCGTGACTGATCATCGTATCACGACGAAACGAGACATTATCACAGGATATCACAAATATCATCATTATTGTCACAGTATATACTAGTAGTTCGCCCTGAATCGAAATCTGACGCGCACATTACCTACGTGAGAATCCAGTCTAACCTGAACTACGAAGACATTGAAACTCTGACAAAAAGGAGCTCAGCTTACAACGGGTTTTAAATTTTACTTTTTTAGTTTTTTTCAAAAACGATATCCTAGGATAAAAATAAAAAGTATATTGGAATGGTCAAATAAAACCCTTTCTATGGCACCCCACTCGACACATTTACCCTCTTGGGAACCCAATATCTTTGCTTCCCAGCAAATCTATTACCAAGTTTCATACATATTGAATTAACGGTTGTTCTCGCTCTCTTCTGTGACTTGGACATACCATCAACGGAAGCTAAAACGATCTATTGTTCACAAAATCAATTGAAATTCAACTCACATATCGATTTTAGCTACATAATAACGACTTCTATTCAATTTGTCCTCTTTTATCATAAAACAAGCTTCATTGCGTGCTCTCTACAATAATATTATATTTTCAACGAATGCCCAGTTCATATATTTACTAACGGACGGATAGAAAAATGCCATTCATTTTTTGACAGAAAAACAACGTTGTTATTGGAACATTCCGTCATCCGTTAGTAGAATAGGTATAGGAGTTGATGACATTTTTCCTTGAATTTATTAAAAGTAATATATATAATATTAAATGATTTATATAAGTGGGTTGTATTAAGCCATATTTATTTTAATCCCTAAATTAGTAATTTGATTTTGATTGTTACTTCTCTGCTGGACTGGGAGCAAAGAAAAAACATAGAATGCGTCCTGCTGCTTCTCTCCCCAGCATGTCGTAAAAGTCCTCTCCAACATGATGGATCTATGGGATATGGGCTGATCACCTGTCACCATGGTTCACCATATCCATCTTGGGACTCTTGTATCTCGTTAGGGCGTGATAATTATGTATGTTTGTATGATACCTCAAATCTCAACAATATCTGACGTTAAAATGCAAATTCCGTTTGCAGTATCGCTTACCACCCAAAACATCCGCTATTTTGTACCCAAGTAAAAAGTTTATAATGTTATTCCAAATCTTGAACCATATAAAATATATATTTTCCAGGTTTACAGGCCGTTACAGAGAGATTGATACTCAAACATTCTTAAAGACTTACTTTACTAAAAAAAAATAGTAGAATCATGAATTTAGCAATCTATAAAGCTAATAGAAGGGGTTAGTAGTAAGTTAAATAGAGGGAGGTCTGCGCAAAAACGACCTGTGGATAATGATGATGAGGTAAATGGAAGATCTTAGTAAGAAAAACTTAGCTCATTCTACTAGGTACTTAGGTACTTTATTGATATAACTTACTAAACAAATAACTAGAAGTTTCAAAGTGCTGTCTGCAGCAACTTGAAGATGTGAAACTCAGCTTAACTTTTCATGTTGCTGGTCCCTTGTTATTTGTTTTTGACCCCCGATGAAAAAGAGGGGTGTTATAAGTTTGTAGTGTGTATCTGTGTATCAATGTCTGTGGGATCGTAGCTCCCAAACGAATGGATCGATGTTGATGCGGTTTTTTTTCTGTTTGAAAGCTTATGTGATCAAAATGGTTCTTAGTTATTGTGGAGATCATCAGCTCATCTCTTAACTAAACAAAAGGATCTTTCCAACTTTCACAGGTCCGATTCATTTATAGTACTACTAGCTGCCGCCCGCGGCTTCGCTCGTGTGGTACCCGGATATAAAATAGCCTATATGTTAATCCAGTACATGTACTATGTATATTCCAAGTTTCATTCAAATCCGTTAAGCCGTTTAGGCGTGAAAGAGTAACAAACATCCATAGGTACATCCATAGATACAAACTTTCGCGTTTATAATATTAGTATGTATGTCTTTAAGTTATTCTTCTCCATAGGGTATGTTCTTGTCAAACCTTTAATATGAAATACCAAAGTTTCAGTTTAATTACAATAAAATTAAATAAAATTAAATTGAACGATAAAGGGACTCAAGTTCCATCGTAAGACAATCTTAAAACAATGAAGGGCCATCAATCATAGCATCTTCAAAGAAAACTGTTTTCCTTGAATTAGATTAAATAATAGCCTCGAGAAAGGAAAATTGTTTTTAAACTCTAAATGAAGGTACTTGGGTACCTACCATTAATATTGAACGAGCGTCCTGAGAGTCACTAAGTAAACAGTGGTGATGAGTGTTGCCAGCTTATTTTTTTATTTTAACAAAATAAACTTAATGCTTATTACTATGTTCTCTAGACATGGTTATAATTCAAACGATTTTTTTTATATTTTGAAGTATATAAGAGTCGTTTTACTGCTGTTCTTAATTTTATGACTAATGCACGGTTTGAATAATCTAGTAACGGACAAAAAATCTATCGTAGTTAACCAAAAAGCACTATAATTTTTTTGACAGAAAAACAACCTTGCTATGTCCGTCGTTCGCTAGTAAAGTATTGGAACCAGTCATTAGGAATATTAAGATTTTAATGATTCCGGGAATGATCCACGTGACAAAATATCAAAAGAGCAGCATGAGCCTCAAAATGCTTAAATGTCGAGACATTCAGTATAATGGAATCACAAAAGCTGGCCACTAGCTTATATGAACTTACTTACTTACGGGATCACATTGTTTTAGTGACAAAATGACAAAAAGAGAGACCTTCCGATCCGAAGGACGTGGGTTCAAATCCGCTCGTGAACTAATGTTGATATAATTTATGTACCTACAGCTGGCAACTCTAAACATGGTGTAACAAAAACGTGTGTCGCCAAGGATACAGCTATTAGTAAATCTACGTGAGCTTTCAGTACCAGTGCCGAATACTAATTCGCTTTCATTGTAGAATATCAATCAAACTACTCAAAATACACAAAGATAATCCACATTCATCACGACCCCGGTGGCGTAACAGTCGCAAGAGGTTCGATTCCCGCTCGAGAAATGTTTGCATGTCCTGCAAATATTTCTTCCGGGTTTGGGCGTTCTAGCATTCTAGCACACATACTATGTATATTCCAAGTTTCATTCAAATCCGTTCAGCCGTTACGGCGTGATTGAGACACAAACATACATCGTCACATCCACACATAATACACATCCTCACAAACTTTCGCATTTATAAAATTAGTAGGATTTATTTTTTATTGTTTGTTAGAGCGGCAAAAGAAATACACTGTGAAAATTTTAACTTTCTACCTATTACGGTTCATGAGATACAGCCCGCTGACAGACGGACGGACGGACAGCGGTGGCTTAGTAATAGGCGTCCTTCGAGTACGAAACCAAAAAAGTAATATAAGTATTAGTTTTATCCGCAAAAGTTCAAAAGACTTACAAGGATTGTTAATCCACATCAAAGTTGTCAAACTTTATCGCTAGAGTAATTGGGTAGCTATTTTGGCAGTATATCGATATTGACCAACATTGGTCGAAGTTGGCAAACGACCCGCTTGCCTTGACCGGTAGTAAATCTGTGCTGGTATTCCGGTCTTTGGAGTACTAATCCAATCACGAGTTGCACTGTTAGGTGGATGAAATTAAATAAATAAATAACACCCAACAGTCACATACATAGTCCTGAACCCACACTAGGATTCCCTGTGTCGTGGGTATCAGAAACTACGAGTACCATGGTACCACAACACCCAGACCCGGAAGAGATATTTACAGATCATGCAAACATTTCTTAATCGAACCCGCGCCTCTTGCGTCTCAGCCAAGCAATCACCCGCTACGCCACCGAGGCCGTCATTATTGTGTTTTTTCACTTCGAGGAACCAAAGAAAAAAATAATTCCATTTTCTTTTTAAATAAATACATTTAATTAGCGTACAAAAGAGTTCTACATCGAATTTGTTGTGCAAATCCCTTACTGCACACTCTCTAAGGCACGTGGGGAGTATGTGATGTTACGAATACTTTAGCGGCTTAGTCCCCGCGTGGGCGGTGTGGACGGAGCATAAGATTGATTGTTTAGGCACCGATTGAATGGTGTGATAAAATTAAATGGATTTATTGGGAATATGAAGCCTGATTTGAATAACATCATAGACATAGCTCTATTCATATCAAACCACAATGATCGGTTTAATTTGACGACTTTGCTGGCGTGGAGGTGGGGTTCTCAGTACTCGCGAAAGGAGCGGGTACGATTTCTGCTGGGGAAGTATGTTTTTATGTTCTGCAAATATATCTTCCGATTGAGTTACCATGGTATTCGTAGTTTCTAATACCAGGAATCCAGGTGTGGGGTCAGAAACTGCATGCCTGTGTGGCTGTTGGGTGTTATTTCAAAATAAATAAAAAATATATTTGTGGACATTTTACACAGCGCCATCTAGCCCCAAACTAAGCAAAGCTATAATACGTAATACTACAACACCCAGACACGGATGAATTATTTACAGAATATAGGTACAAACATTTCTTCCGTAGAGGGAGAATCGAACCCGCGCCTCTTGCGTCTCAGCTGAGCACTCGCCCGGCACGCCACCGATGTCGTCAAATATGAATACAGTTCGAATCGTTTTATTATTTTGCAATTTGAATCAAAGCCAATTGCAGTTTATAACTGATAGTATCTTCTTATTAGCCAAGAGTCTTAATTAACGAAGTTACGAAACAAATTCACTGTTTATCAAAATCGTTCATCTTAATGCAACTACCGAGCTTAGTTTCAATCAATTGAAATTTGAGTAGGCCTCGATTGATATTCGATTATCGAACTATTCGACATAACTCTATAATCGAAACGCTAAATTTTTTATCGATATTACTATCGAGTCGTATTATGTCAGTCATAATGACAGTATTTTTTTATGTTAGTGATTTTTAGGCCAATTAGGCTATTGATTTTTTATCGAATGTAAATGTTAGAATTTTATTTTATGGACCTATCAAATCGAAGATAATAAAAAAGAAAATTTTCCCAAAAGTGACTCTGAATTTTTACCGTCTCTCAGTACATTGGTAGAAGAACGTTGGTGTAGGTGGTAGTAGCTTCGATTCTCAGGTCGGAAGGAAAAAAAATGCAATATACGGCTGGTACTTATACTCTCAAAGGGCGAAGGAAAACATCGTATAAGGAAAACAGCATACCGTAGAAACTAAATTAATCCAAAGTCAAGTGAACGAAATGAGCATCTGAGGCATTTTAAATCCTTTCACCACACTGGTTATAAAGAACTACTGATACGACTATGTAATGTCTCTTTGTTTCTGCTCTTTTCGTCGAAACTGAACAAACATATAAATGGCTGTCAATTATTAAGTTATTTATTTAAATTACTGTTTTAAACTTAATTACAAGCTTGGTTGGTTACTTCAACGTTTAAGTCAATTTGTTCGTAAAGTAGGTACGAAAGTACGGAATTATGTGGATATGTTTACAAAATGTAACCTCCCGAGGGATGTTAGGTAATAATAATTGTAGATAGTAAATACTCAATTAAGTAAAGGTAAGTAATTGTACGCTTACTATTTGGAATTGGGACAAACATTAAAATTAATTTACTCTGTGATAAATGAAGCACAAAAATCCATTCACTTGACGACCTCGGTGGCGTAGCGGGTGAGTGCTCTGCTGAGACGCAAGAGGCGCGGGTTCGATTCCCGCTACGGCAGAAATGTTTGTATGTTCTGCAAATATTTCTTCCGGGTCTAGGTGTTGTAGTATTATGTACTATGTACATATGGGTTTGCAAAAAAAAAAAATTATTAAGCATTCTATCAGCCATCTGGTGTCCATAGTACAAGCTTTGCTTAGTTTGAGGCTAGATGGCGCTGTGTGAAATGTCCACAAATATTTATTATAAACTAGCTGCCGCCCGCGGCTTCGCTCGCGTGGTACCCAAATAAAAAATAGCCTATATGTTAATCCAGTACATGTACTATGTATATTCCAAGTTTCATTCAAATCCGTTCAGCCGTTTAGGCGTGATTGAGGCACAAACATCCAAACATCCAAACTCACAAACTTTCACATTTATAATATAAGTAAGATATGCCCATTATATATTTGACTACTTGCTCGGAAAATCACACTCACTTTTCAAAAGGAAAGAATTTTTCTGATAAAAAACGATTAGAATAAGTATTCATTTTATTTGGCACAATACCAACGTTGATCGTTATTACACCTAACAGTTCAGTGCGTTTGTAAAATATGGATAAGGAAAAGATGTCAAAGTACCTACCTTTTTTTTATTTTTAATGACTATAATATTTAGGAAAGATAACATTCTGTAGTTTTAGGCTTACATATAATTAGATAAGTCTATTTAAAATCCTTATTTAATAAAAAAATATAAATAAATAACACCCAACAGTCACATACATAGTCCCGACCACACTAGGATTCCCTGTGTCGTGGGTATCAGAAACTGCGAGTACCATGGTACCACAACACCCAGACCTGGAAGAAATATTTACAGATCATGCAAACATTTCTTCCGCAGCGGGAATCGAACCCGCGCCTCTTGCGTCTCTACCGAGCAATCGCCCGCCACGCCACCGAGGCCGTCTAAACTAGCAGAAAGCATAAAAGCGTATCAAGAACACGAAATGGGCTTTTGTGGCACACATTAACCCTTTTACCACATTAATAGAAAAAGGATACGATTAGTACCTAGTACAAAAAAGCAAACAGAAGTATATTTTATTCCTAAAATTGTTTTAATACACCTTGCCTATCCCAAAAATATTTAATATCATATTCGAACACAACATGACTTGTAAGTTTTCATAATGTCAAATCCACAAGGTTTTCCCTTTATTAAACTTAATGAAATTTTTGGGGACCCTTTTTGCCTACATACAAGACTTATTTGTTCTTATTTGACCTAAAGGTTTGGTATATTTTTATGTTGTTCGCGAAAAACAACGTGTGCACATTTTCTTTACTTTATTTTATGAAAACCCCAAATTCAACTTAAAAGTTGAGAAAAACTAGTGACTAAGCTAAAGCCTTTTACCATCTATAGTAGGCAAATTTTGCCTACAAACAGGACGCTGTAGTGCCCGGGGCGAATATAAATGGCTTACCCAGCACCTTTACCACCCTGGCCGCATTGCCGCATTCCTGTCTTAGCTTATTACTCCTTTCTTGAAGCGCTCGTGGCGTAGCACTTAGACGTTCTTGTTAAAGTTAAGCAACTATATGCGCGATTACAAATTGTGATGGGTGACCGCAAGTGGCATTATGAGCTGAGCGCTTCCGTGCTTCGGAGGGCAGGTTAAACAGTCGGTCCCGGCTTTTAAGTCGTTAAGCCATGACAGAGGCCTTTAGGCGGCCTAAAAACTCCGTCACTAGAGTTGGCCACTAGCTCATACGAACATACATACATACTCCTTTCTTACTTTACACCATAAACGCAATCTATCGTTAACGTTTCATACTTCCAGGACTTGTGATTTTAAGACTTACGTTGATTGTTAGTTAGTCAGTTAGTAACGCAAGAGTATAATAATATTTTGATAGATGGTTTGGATGGGATGTAAAAATTACACATTTTATGACGAAGTAATTCCCAGTACAGCAATTTAAGTAATAATCGTGTAATAAGAATGAAGCCATCACATTAAAATGAGACTTCTCAGATAATGATACGAATTACTTGCTTTCTCGATAAGAATGAGGTTTGATGAAGCAATGTCATGTCGGTAATATACGGTGTACACATACACACACAAACACACACACACACACACACGGACACACACACACACACACACACACACGGACACACACACACACAGAAAGAGAGAGAGAGAGAGAAAAAGAGTCACTGAAACATCAGTCTGTAACACAGCTTTTCATACTAAATCGGACAATCCAAGCATCAACCTCAGATAGGTCTTTTGTGTGAAACGCTCGTGGCGTAGCTTGTTTGATCATTCTTGATTGATCGTCGAATCGTTTTCACAATTTGGATGGGTGACCGCAAGTGGCGTTATGAGCTGAGCGCTTCCGTGCTACGGAAGGCACGTTAAATTGTCGGTCCTGGCTTATAAGTCGTGGCCTTTAGGTGGCCTAAAAACTCCGTCACAAAAGTTTGCCACTAGCTCATACTCACTTAAAGTAAAATAAAAGAAGATTTATTAACATTTTGCCGAAGTTTTATTCAAAACAAACAAACGTCCTAAATCACTTGCGAAGAGAAAGCCTGCCCGCAGGTAGGTACCGACAATTATCGGAATACCTTTTTATCGAGTCAAATTGTCGGATGATCAGCGGTAACAAGAATTGATTTTCGGGGCGGTACTGTTGTCTGTATTGGGAAGCCGCTCCTTTGTATCGTGTATTGTGCCTTTTTACGTCAAATACATAGTTATAATAACTTAACAAAATGCCTTAAATCAAATCTATCTATCTAGCCGTGTCACTAGTTCTTTGGAAGCAGTGTGGTGAAAGGATTTAAAGTGCGCCTCAAAGGCTCCTTTCGTGCACTAAAATCAAATGAAAATTGATCTTTAGTATTTAAATTGGCCTTTCTTGTGAGATATCAGTGTTTTTAAATGATAAAATGTATGTAGATACCTATAGTTAAAAATGTAAAAGTCTAATGTGTACTGAATATATTATTATTTAATATGGGACAGCTCATAGCAGAACCCATACTAAGTATCGTTGCGCAGTGTCGTGTTTTCAGAAATCTAGAAAAAATGTATAAAATTTACCCTTTCTCAATAAAGAAGAAGTCATCATCATTTCAGCCTGGAAACTGCTTTGCCAGCCCCCTCGGCCGGTGCATCTTTTATCTCTGTTTTGTCCGCGACTTTTTTAATGTCATCGCCCCAAAATATGTAAAATATCTGTGTTTTTTGGTACAAAATGACAAAAAACGGTTTACTAAATAAAATGAATTTATCATATTATATCATTTAATGAAATAAATAAATAACATCCAACAGTCACATACATAGGCCTGACCACACACTAGCATTCCCTGTGTCGTGGGTATCAGAAACTGCGAGTACCATGGTACCACAACACCCAGACCCGGAAGAAGTATTGGCAGAACATGCAAACATTTCTTCCGCAGCGGGAATCGAACCCGCGCCTCTTGCGTCTCTGCTGAGCAATCGCCCGCCACGCCACCGAGGCTGTCAATGAAAATTGATCTTTAATATGCCTTTTAATAGTAAGTACCTAATGTAACATATAACCTGAATATCGGTGTCTTTCGGTGTAAAATTACAAAATATATTAAATGAAATGAAAACCGATGGAGTAAGTCTGAGAACTCATGGCAGACTCACTGACTGTGTTGCTTAGAATTTGAAGAATAATGTATGTAACTTGATGTAATTATGTGATAGGTTATATTTTAAAGGTACATTAAACCAGTACATTAAGACGATCAGCGAAAATATCTGTACTTCATCTCAGGTGCAAAATAAATGTTTACTTATTTAATACAAAATATCTCGGCAAAATGTAGTCATTTATGAATTCCGACGTAATTTTATGGCACATTATGAATTAAGAGATACAATCTGGCGGATTCTTTAGGTATTTCCGGATGCATCTTGTTCATCTCTGCTGCAACAGTAATTTTCTTTAATTCGTCATCTCGACCCGCTTTCGATGTAAGGAATTTCTTGTTTATTTTAAGTAATAAATCTCAAAATAACATAATTTTATGCAAAGGAAGAGGAGCGTATTTTTTATTATTTTGTTTTTATGTATCATCCGTTTCCGTTTCAAAAACATATAATTATGTATGTTAAGTATAAAAAAAATTATGTAAAAGAAATACGAAAAAAATGTTGCCCTATAAATTTCTCTTCACATAGCCTGCGTTCGAATTTCAAAACTCATCGTTCCGAAAACAAATTGGTAGCAATTAATCGGAGCTGTCAAGCGGCAGGTCTTGTCAGATTCGAATTTGGAAGTCCATTGAAACGGCTTAAGTAATGATCCAGCGATTTGTTAACTCGCCATTGGTTTGCGGTTAAACGACTGGATTTGAGTGGCATCTTATTAGATTTTGGTCGCTTAAATATTATTTTGTTAGGATTATGGAATAGAATTACTTCTCCGCTGGACTGGAAGTGAGAAAAAAACAATGATGAATGCGTCCAGCTGCTTCTCTCAGTAGTAGATGATTTATACAGCGTCAGAAGGCACCTTTTTACCTTCACAAACGGGACGCTGTAGTGCCCGGGATGAATTAAGATGGAGTAGGCTTGCCCAGCACCTATACCATCCTCTCAGCTTAGTCGGCCTTGTCCACAGGAAAGACATGGTCAATACATGCGGAGCTGACTAAGCCACGGGTTTCCTCACGATTTTCTCTCAGTGAGCATGTCATAAAAGTCGACAAATCCTCCACAACATGATGGACCATCTACAATGGGCTAATCACCTGTAACCATGGTTCACCATATCCATCTTGGGACTTTAAATCAAAAGTGCAAGTTTTATGATTACTTGTGGCTCTGCCCACCCTATTAGTTCAACAACGTCATCATACTATGATTACAATATTCATGTACCACAGCATCCCAGACCTGGAAGAAATGTTTGCAGATCATGCAACCATTTCTCCCGCTGCGGAAATCGAAACCGCACCTCTCGCTTATCAGCCGCTACTCACCTGCCACCAAGGTCGCTTACGATTTTTCTTTTCATATTTATCCCATCACCACACTGCTTCATTCAATAAATCGAATAGATCTATAGTTAAAAGTAAGCTCGTATGACTTAAAAGCCGGGACCGACAATTTAACGTACCCTCAGAAGCACGTAAGCGCTCAGCTCGTATTGCCACTTGCGGTCACCCATCCCAATTGTGACCGTGCGTAACGTAGAGTAAACTTTCGAGCCGAGGAGCCTAGGAGCTGATGAGCTCTTGAGGCGCACTTTATTTTTTTTCACTACACTGATCCAAAAAGACTAATAACACGACTGGTAGTTAAATAGCCTTGTTAAGGGACTTCACAATCAACCAAGGGTTCTAGTCAAGCCAATTGCGACTAACAAAGTTGCTAAAAGCTACTCCAAATGTAATGGATTGACATAAGCAATCGGTAAGTCTAGCTAGTCTAGTTTCTGTAGCGTCTAGCGATTTCGTTAGACGCAGAGTCTTGTTTAGATGCACAGGTCATTGACCAGGGTCACTGAAAGAACCAGTAGTTACACTGCAATCGCATTTGTCAATCCCGTACAGTTTTCTTTAGCGTCAAATAATAATAACACCCAACAGTCACAATGTGTCGTGGGTATCAGAAACTACGAGTACCATGGTACCACAACACCCAGACCCGGAAGAAATATTTACAGATCATGCAAACATTTCTTCCGCAGCGGGAATTGAACCCGCGCCTCTTGCGTCTCTGCCGAGTAATCGCCCGCCACGCCACCGAGGCCGTCGAAAATAACTTCGATAGACGCCGTGTCTTGGCTAAAGGTACAGGTCATTGACCCGGGTCACTGAAAGAACCAGTGACACGGATAAGTAAATCAGCCAGGGTTCCGCAAGCCGACACTTGCCAATCAATACACAGCAGAATTAATAGCCCCGGTGACATACCTACAAGGACAGGGCTTGCATACGATCACAGGCGGAGCGGTGAGCGAAGCGGGGAAATGTTGTTATTAGTTGAGTTTTATAATATCTGTAAAATTATTATGCTTTTTCTACGACAGCAAGATAATAATAGAAATAACATGTTGTGTGACCAAGAATAGAATAAGATTTATCAGAATAAAGTTTATTTTGTTTTTAATACATGCATAAAATCACGCCTGTCTTCAATAGGAGTAGGCAGAGATCACGGATCTCCATTTGCTACGATCCTGACATACTTTTTTCGCTTCACTCAATCCTTTTTCTCTTTGTTTTAATGAAGTTTAATATTTAAAAACATTACAATATTAAAATGAAAATGTTGAAAAGTTTTACCTTTACGATAATGATAAAATAGCTATTGTAATGAAAATTCTACCTACATGTAAATACGACATCTTTTTCAAATAATGTTTTGCTCGTATCAAATATTTTTCGATGAGGAAATCTCGCTCCGCTTATCGCGCCGCTAATGAAGCATTAATTCCCTTTTACCTGAATACCAACAATTACGAGCTAAGTCGATAAATTATCGAAAGATAATCGGTATAGAGGTAGTTTGTACAAAGATACAGTTAATACCTACCTCTTAAGTACTTCTACTTAGTACCTATTCCGTTAGTATGAGCATGAGTGCTCAATACAACGTCTACGGGAGACAATAAGTTCGTATGAGCTAGTGGCCAGCTCCTGTGAAGGAGTTTTTAGACCGCCCAAAGACATCCGTCATGGCTTAACGACTTAAAAGCCGGGACCGACAATTTAACATGCCCTCCGAAGCTCGTAATGCCACTTGCGGTCACCCATCCAAATTATGACAAGATAGATAGATAGATAGATAACACTTTATTGCTTACCACACATTAAACTTACAAAATAGACAAAAAAAATTGTAATAATAATTATGGTCATAACAAAGGGCGGCTTTATCGCTAAAAGCGATCTCTTCCAGGCAACCAAGCGACAAGCTACGCCACGAGCGCTTCGAATTGATTTTATGATGAAATCGCACTACACATTGTTTATATCAAGGAGACAAAAAGCTTGCTCCAACTCGTTTTATAAACATTGACTGTATCTTCTACTTATTGTATTAAACTAAAATGTAAATAGGTATTTGTGGACATTTTACACAGTGCCATCTAACCCCAAACTAAGCAAAGCTTTCAGAAGCTAGACGGATATTGCCGAGGCGCACAATATTTGTGGTACTACTGTACTATATTCTGTGGTATACGAGTAGACTAGTAATTATAGCTTATAAATAGCTCAGGGTATTAGCATCACAATTCATCATGCAAATACCGTTTGAACTTTGCATAAGCCAACTTTAAAGTGAGTTGGAATACAGGGGTGACAGAATAAATAAATAATTACTTAGCCCTGACCCAAATGGGGATTTGCGAAGTACTTTTAATTATGTGACAGAATTTTTGCATATTATGCCGCTCTGTTGCCAATTAAGGACGCTTCTTTATATTTGTGACAGACTATTTAACGTTTACTTCTCTGCTCTGAGGGTCTAGCCAAGATCATTTCTATTCTCTTTCCATCGTAGAAAACGATTGGTAGCCGAGCAGTGTTGCCACCTTGCATTTTTTTAAAGCGCTAGGTCAAAAATAAAAAGTCATCAGATTTCAGAAATTTGGATTAAAAAAAACACCAAATTCCGCTAAATTATTTCAGATTAAAGAAACCCTAGTTTAAATTAAAAACGAACAAACAAGTATGTATGAGATGCAGAAAAAATAGTACTTAGTATCTTATTAATTATACAATTTTACGTAGGTATTTTACCAACGTAAAATTGTATAATGTTTAGTGTTAGTGTTTTTTTTTTTAATCCAAATTTCTGAAATCTGATGACATTTTATTTTTGACCTAGCGCTTTAAAAAAATGCAAGGTGGCAGCACCAATCGTTTTCTACAATGGAAAGAGAATAAAAATGATCTTGGCTAGACCCCCGTGATTTACTCGTAGTCAAGATCGTCGACCCTGTTGAATAGTACAAGCTAAGGGAAGCCTATTCTATTATTATTATTTTTATTATTTATCAGCCGTTTTTGTCCCACTGCAGGGCAAAGGCCTCCCTTCCCTTTTTCCACTCTTAGCGATTTAACGCTGTGACAGGCCATGTGCCAAGGTGAGTGACCAGCTCGTCCCGCCATCTCATCCTAGGCCTTCCACGTCGCCGCGTCGCGTTGTGTGGGGTCCACTCTGTGCTCCTCCTCGCCCACAAGTCGCTCGACATGCGGCAGACGTGTCCGGCCCAGTTCCACTTCTAGCCTATTCTAGCAGTGGGCAAATAGCTGTTGGTGAGATGATATACAGAATAATCTAGTAAGGCCCGGCGCACACCATCGGCACGGCACGGCATGCCTAAGGACGCCTAAGGATCCCTTGGCATGACCGATAGTGTGCGCCGGGCCAAAGAATTTATTTATTTATGATATCTGAGTACACATTTCTGCCAAAAGTTCCATTTGTGGTCAAACTCGATGACACTCAGTTTACACAAGAAGAAAGTTTCTTAAACAAGACAATGATTACGAGGAATGCGAATACCCTCTTGTTTTTGCTGCCATTGATTACAAAGGCCTCCGATAAGGCCTTCATTTGCATTGCTTAATAACTTAATATCTGTCCGACCCCCAAATTCGGCCACACACCATGCGAACAACGCCTCGGTTCTCTATAAACGGGTACCGTCACTTTACCGCAGTTAAATACCCTGGCATCTGCAATGATAATCCAATGCGTGGTATGCCCAAGCAAGAAGAACCAAAGTCATCGACATAGCTCAGAGAATTAGCAAATTGAAGTGGCAGTGGGCTGGCGATCTGCCGAAGAACCGACAACCGCTGGTGTAAACGAGTTCTTGAGTGGAGACTGCGACTTTGACTTTGGTAACTTTTAAATAAAATAAATATTTGTGGACATTTCACACAGAACCCCAAACTAAGCAAAACTTGTACTATGGGAACCAGATGCCTGATAGAATACTCATGAACTTTTTTTGTATATACATACTTATAATACATCATACTACAACACCCGGAAGAAATATTTGCAGAACATGCAAACATTTGTCCCGCAGCGAGAATCGAACTCGCGCCTCATCTCAGCCGAGCGTTCGCTCGCCGCTCTACCGAGGTCGTCAAAGGGGTAGATATTGAGGTAAATCAGTTAACACAGCTAGCATGCGTAAACGTGACGGATTCCAAGCTCTCCAACGCCCACTGACGAAATGCCGCTTACTAGAATACCAACCTTGCGAATTACAATACAAAAACTAAGTTACGGCTGGTTTATAACGATCGGCGTTTTTAAGCAAATCAAGGAACATTTTCTTTTTGTTTCACAGGCCTTATTAGGAGTAAGAATTAATTTTGAGGTTATCCAACCAAAAAGCGAAAGTTAGCGAAGTAAATATAAAAATAATAAATACAACTTATGGATGCCGGCAATCTTCTCTGCTAGACTGAGAGTAAAAACTGAGAGGAAAAAACATAGAATGCGTCCAGTTGCTTCTCTCCCCGAGCATGTCGTAAAAGTCGACTAAGGGATTATTTGTTTGGTCCAACTGAAGAATAAAAGCACTGGTGGTCTAGTGGAAGCGGACCACCTTCCGATCCTGAGAGGGATCGAATCCGGTCGTTCACCAATGGATTTTACTGTTCTAATAAAATATGTGCGTTATAGAAATAAACGGTGAAGGAAAACATCGTGAGGAAACCGGCATGTCGTAGAACCTAAAAATTTGAAAACATGAGTCAAGTCCACTAAATCCTGTAAGGCTCTTTAAATACTTGTACTTTCACCACATTGGTTCGAAGAACTGAAAGTGACAAGACACTGACACTTGTGCCTGTGGAAATGTGTTTTTTTATGAAAACATGGAAAAAGTTGCAATACAACAATGAAAGGATAGCACCTCGGAGTCTCCTTACTGTATAAACTTGACCTGCACTGACCCTGAACTTGAACCCACGACAATAGTTATCTGTCTGGGAGATCGTTACAAAATCATTTTCACGTCCGACACAGATCGAGTGATAGCCTGGTAACCAAACAAAACTGGATGTATTACGTGTAATGGCAATAGCCACCAGTTAACGTTGTTGGCAATAGCTACCAGTAGGTTGCTGGACGTTATTGATTGATCGTTAAAAGTTAAGCAGCGTTGTGCGCGGTCACAATTGGGATGAGTTACCTCAAGTGGTATTACGATCTGAGCGCTTCCGTGCTTCGGAGGGCACGTTCATTTGTGTGTCCCGGCTTTTAAGTCGTAAAGCCATGACGGAGGCCTTTAGGCGGCCTAAAAACTCCGTCACAAGAGTTGGCTACTAGCTCATACGACATCAATAAAATACAAAAAACCGCATCAAAATCAGTCTAGTAGTTATTGAAAAAAATGGTAACAGACAAACACTTACAACCTCTTAAGCCAAACGCTCCGTTCCATCGTGGGTAAAAATAGATTATGATGATTTTTAGTTTTTCTACCTTTTAGTTTATATTTATTTATTGAAGATAATAATTAGGACGGTTTACATAACCAATTACATAAATACAATAATTTAAAATAGTATGAAAATTAAAGATCATATCTCATAAGTACAGGATCGTTGCTATCAACTACGAGTACCGAATGGCTATCGTAACACGTAATAGCATCAGTATACAGCTATCCGTCTTCAATTTTCCCAGCTCTATCTTAATCTACCAATTCTATTTCATAATACCCAATATCTTCAGATTTATAGCGTTGCATAGCATAAGTAAGGACACAGCTCGAAGCGAACATCTAGATCACTTTTATAACTTGGCGACCTCGGTGGCGTGGCGGGCGAGTGCTCGGCTGAGACTAGAGATTAGAGTGATAAAGTTTCATTCAAATCCGTTCAACCCTTCGCGATAAATGGGAATACTAATACCCTTAGGTACACATTTTGTCACATAATATTCACTGTGTGATCCAAGCGCACGAAAGGAGCCCTTGAGGCGCATTTTTAAACGTTTCACCACACTGGCTTGATTTTGAAAACTACATTTACGAATAGTAGTCATCATAAATATTATTTTCCTGCCCTCATCCCACACTCTGTGGGGTCCGCACAGCGTTTTCTCTTCTTCTTTCCACCTATGACACCTTTAACACATTCCATCCACATTTAAACTCAACTGAGCACCGGTGGTATAGTTGGTAGTGACCCAGCCTTCCGATCCTAAGGTCGTGGGTTCAAACCCGGTCGTGTACCTACTAATGAATTTTTCTGTGCGAAAAATTTATGTGCGCTATATCAGTACTCTCACAACGGTGAAGGAAAACATCGTGAGGAAACTCGCGGCTTAGTCAGCTCCGCACGTATTGACCATGTCTTTCCTGTGGACAAGGCCGACTAAGCTGAGAGGATGGAATAGGTGCTGGGAAAGCCTACTCCATCTTAATTCGTCCCGGGCACTACAGCGTCCCGTTTGTGAAGGTAGAAATTGCCTCCTGACACTGTATAAATCATCTACTATAGATGGTAAAAGGCCTTAGTATAAACTGAACTCTAACATGAACAGTAGTGTGTTATTTCTTTGATAATGGGGCTGTGATCATGCTTTTGTATGACTACCTCGACACAATAGCTCGACTGCAGCATTGAAAAATACATCAAGTTGTAAAATATGGCACTCCTAGCCCTTCGTCGATATTCCATTGTGGAGTCAAATAAAGGAATAATATCTCTGTGTCACTGTGTTCCTCAAGTCATAAGATGGAAGGAGTTTGAAAATTAGGTACTAGTCATGTCAATGGTTCTTTCAAACCAGTGTGGTAAATTTAAAGTGAGGTTTAAAGGCTCCTTTCGTACAATGATCACATGTTTTAAAAATGTTTAGGTTCTACAGCATAGGTACCTGTTTCCTCAGGACGTTTTCCTTCACCGTTTTTGAAGCGCTCGTGGCGTAGCTTGCTTAGGCGTTCTTGATTGATCGTTAAAGTTAAGCAACGATATGCGCGGTAACAAATTAGGATGGGTGAACGCAAGTGGCGTTACGAGCTGAGCGCTTCCGTGCTTCGGAGGGCACGTTAAGCAGTCGGTCCGGCTTTTAAATCGTCAAGCCATGACGGAGGCCTTTAGGCGGCCTAAAAACTCCGTCACTAGACTTGGCCAGTAGCTCATACGAACATACCTACATACCGTTTCGGAGTACTAGTACAGCTCACATAATGTTTTCGATCACAAAAGTCCTTTCCGTCATGATATAACCTATCACCATGGTTCACTATATCCATCTTGGCACTTTGAATCAGGAGTGGCTTCAAGTTTTGTTATGATTACTTGTGGCTCTGCCTTCCCTGCCTGCCCTGCCTGTATGTATGAAAATCCAGTGGAACTTGAATCCACGCTACCACTATACCACCAGCTCCTTAAAATACGACGATGAACGGTCGTACGTCTCTACTCTGAGTGGGATACGAGCTTGCGCACAGTTTGTTGTTTAAAAAGTATATCTTGAAAAAAAATCTTAAGAATTTATGAGTACTAGCTGCCACCCGCGACTTCGCTCGCGTGGTACCCGGATAAAAAATAGCCTATATGTTAATCCAGTACATGTACTATGTATATTCCAAGTTTCATTCAAATCCGTTCAGCCATTTAGGAGTGATTGAGGCACAAACATCCAAAAATCCTCACAAACTTTCGCATTTATAATATAAGTAAGAAGTAAGATAAGGAAGTAGGTAGTTATAACTAAGCACCCAACTTGACAAAACATATTTCATTTTTATTATGTTCAGACCAACAAATATTAAAATTCAAGCCATTACGCAATTTTGCATGTTTTTCCCGTAAATATCCAAAAGGATGGTCATTAGGCTAACAAATTCAATTTTATTTGGGTCTACTTTTAAATATACGATTTAATAATATAATAATGGGTAGAGTTGGGTACAGCATCCTGATTCTTGATCACCCTGACCAACTTGTATATAACGGCAACTTACAACTACATAAAACTTCAAGAAAAAGCCATTGGCATGTGGAGACATAGATAAACAACAGAAGCTTGACAAATGATCTTCTTCTATCGAGTCAAAGTTTCAACTTGTATTTTAAAAATAATGAGAATTACGATTATCTTAGCTACGAAATAAGGCTGCTACTTCAAATCTTACTTATATTATAAATGCGAAAGTTTGTGAGTTTGGATGTTTGGATGTTTGTGCCTCAATCACGCCTAAACGGCTGAACGGGTTTGAATGAAACTTGGAATATACATTGTACATGTACTGGATTAACATATAGGCTATTTTTTATCCGGATACAACGCGAGCGAAGACGCGGGCGGCAGCTAGTAAATAAATATTTGAGGACATATCACACAGCACCATAAAGCCCCAAAGCTTGTATTATGGGAACCAGATTGCTGATAGAATACATAATTATATACTTTTTTTGTAAATATATACCTACTTATAATACATTACAATACCCTGGAAGAAATATTTACAGAGCATGCAAACATTTCTTCCGCAGCGGAAATCGAACCCGCGCCTCTTGCGTCTCAGCCGAGCGCTCGCCCACCTCGCCACAGAGGTCGTCTAATAATCATATTTATTTTGTAATTTGAATGTATTTGACGTTGGTGGCGTGGAAAGTGTCCAATTTCCCACGATGGAAAAAGTTTTTGTATGTTCTGCAAATATTTCTTCCAGTAGTTGTGGTAGAGTACCTACTCGTAATTTCTGATACCCACAACTAGTCCACAAAACAGGGAATAATAGTGTTGGGTATGTACTAATTATTTCGAACCAGCGAACGATTTTAAAGTGCGCTTCAAAGGTTTCTTTCACGCACTTGAAACGCGTTTCGAACTTTTACATGCTCACGATGTATTCCTTCACCGTTTAAGACTACTGGTAATAGCGCACATCAATTATTCGAACAGATAAATCCATTGGTGTACGACCTTGTATACGGATGTACCTTGTGTACGGTGTACGGATTTGAACCCACGATCGAAGCGGATTTTCTATCACTAGATGTCCAGAGTGAAATGCGAAAGTTTGTGAGGATGTATGGATGTGGCAATGTATGTTTCTAGTTATATTAGGAAAATTACATAAGTTATTATATTACATACTTGTTTCAAGTCATGACATAGGTACCAGCCCATTTGTATGTTTCTGCTTTAATCACACCGTAACAGCTGAACGGATTTGATTGAAACTTGGTGATGTTTGCTGGAATAACATATAGGCTTTCTGGTCTTCTGGACTTCTAGGCGACTGGTCCTTTTTGACTCACCACAGCAGCACAACCTCCTTGCACCCGCCTAAATTTTAAACTTTGGGTTTTGTTTTCCTTCTTTTAGTGAATAATTTGCATTGTTAGCTATTAGTTTTTTCATTTTTTTGTTTGTTGTTTTTGTACTCCTCTTATGTGTCTATGTAATGTTGTTGTGTCAGTCAAATAAAGCTTTTATCTATCTATCTATCTATCTACTTTTTGTCCAGATATCACGTGACGCCGCGGACGAAAGCTAGTACAAATATAATTTACAAAATGCAAAAGCCTAGTTTCAGTCTAACAATATGTAGGTTGAAATTGTTCCCTCTCGATCTACTCATGACTTAAGTCTCTGGAGTTTGACTCACGGGTATTCAGTGTCGCTCCTAGTGTTACCTTTGGCACTTCCTATTTCACAACGAGACTTGAGTCAATAAATTGAGTATTGCATATGATGTAGGTACTATTTGAATCATAACGGCAATGTTTATCTGTATTTATGTTGTATTTATGTTATATTATTATCGATAAATATGAATCTTTTCTTACATTAGAACTATAGTAAGATGTAACTTAAAACAACAAGAATTTAATTTGGTTTAATCTGTTGTCTTTGAACTATACCGTATATTTAAAAACCGGCCCAGTGCGAGTCCAATTCGCACACGAAGGGTTCCGAATCGTACATCTACTTATATTATATTATGCAAAGACAAATTATAATAACATTAAAAACTTTAAGGTAATCAGTATAATAATAATAATAAGAAATAATAATGAGCTCAGTTTCTTATCTGAGTTCGCCTACAGATAGAAAACAGAGCTCAGATCACCGACCGCAGGTAAGGTCCCCAAAAGGCTGGCGACCGACGTTACCTCGTTGGATAGCTATACTTTATATTATGTACTTTTTAAACTGGTAGCTTCGATGATTGATTACGAACGCTAAAAAATGTTACTTGTATGGAGACCCCTTTTATTTTTATTATACTTAATAGGTACTAATTGTATTTAGTTATTCAATATTGTCATATTCTACATAATTACCTACTTTATATATATTTTTATATTGATATGGATTGAAACTAACCAAAGCATACCAAAACTTATTTTTATGTACCTTTATCGCCGGACGATCTAAGTAATAAATCCTCATAATATATTCCACGTTTATTGCCCAAACAGCGGTATTCTGTGATGACAAATTTTATTATCAAGAAATTGAGCCGCTAAACTAAAGTTTCGGCTGGATAAAAACGGTAACCGACATTTTGCGGCGCTAAATAAGATAGCAATTGAAACTTATTATGTAAGTTCTTATGAGCTAGTGGCCAACTCTTGTGACGGTGTTTTTAGGCCGCATAAAGGCCTCCGTCATGGCTTAACGACTTAAAAGCCGGGACATAGCTGTCACCGCTCTTAGAGAACCCGAGCTTATGAACTTTTATTACCTCGAAACTAAACCAAAAACTTGAATTTCCTCGTTTCACTTTCGATTTCAATAATAATTACGTTTTAATATCGAATTATAGTTTACGGCCACCATTTCCGTTGATGAAGTCTGTGGCTATAATTGCGAGAAAACAAATTTAGTTTTTCGTCTATGTCGCAGTTTAAGTCAGTTTTTGTGTGAGCACTGGTGGTCTAGTGGTAGCGTAGCCTTCCGATCCTAAGATTCAAAACCCGTCGTGCACCAGTGGATTTTTCTGTTCGAAAATTTATGTGCGCTAATATAATACACCATTACTCTGAAACGTTGAAGAAAACTGGTCCGTAGAACCTGAAAGTTCTAAAACATGTGTCAAGTGCACCAAAGGAACCTTTGAGGCGCAATTTAAATATTTTTACCACACTGATTCGAAAGAACTAGTCTATCCATCTAGTTGTGTCACAAGTTCTTTCGAACCAGTGAGGTGAAAGGATTTAAAGTGAGCCTCGAAGGCTCCTTTAGTGCACTAGTGAAAGAACTTGTAACACAACTAGACTAGACCATAATTTGGATTATAAAAGGGGTCTTTATAGCGTGAAAATACGGCTATATTCGCGCGATAAAAACCCCGTATATAATCCAAATTAAGAATTCACACAGATATACACTGCAAATTTATAACACTCCTTTTAACGACGTTAATTAGGAGCGTGAACTATTATTTTAAATGCACTATATTTTTCCATCAACATGATTTCCTACATTTAAGTGGTGAGTTTTGACAATCATAAATTTTCATACTTTCCCAGCAACATATTTCGTACTAGTTCTAAAGATTCGGCTTATGTTTTATGTTGTTTCTGATTGCATGCGGTTTGTAATCCGGTTTCGGCTAAAGGGCTTTATGTTGCAAGAATTGATCTTCTTGATTAACATCTTACGAACTTTCCAAGATAAATTAGATGATAGAAAACAAACTAAAATGAAGTCAACGTTTCGTAACGAATGACCCCGTAAACTGAAAAATAGTTATTTGCTCTGCTTTTCTGGTTTATCGAGCTTCATAGATAATTTTATAATTACATTAAATTTATAGATTCAAAATTCACTAAGATTCGTATTCTAACCCCCGAATACTCAAACGCATCTCAAAGTTGAGCACGTCTCAATCAAATGACGTTGTTTTTTTTGACAGATTTTCATCAGAAACTGTCAAAAAACCGTGAGTTGAGACGTGCTTGACTCAAATACGCGTTTGAGTATTCGGAGGTTAATCTATCAAATAGATTTTGACATCACTCATAGCGTTAAACTCAGAACAGCAAATCAATATCGTGTAACATATAATAGGGCGTCAAAATGAAATTGCGTCATTCGTTTTATTTTATTCTTTAGTTTAAAAAGAACTTTTTGAAGAGGCAAAACATTGTTTCATATCTACATCATAATCTACCAACCAAATTAAACATTTTCGTAACATCTTACGAGTAAAGAAATTATTTATTTGACGGCGAAGCGGGCGAGTGCACGGCTGAGACGCAAGAGGCGCAGTTTCGATTCCCGCTGCGGAAGAAAAGTTTGCATGTTCTGCAAATATTTCTTCCAGGTCTGGGTGTTTTGGTACCATGGCACTCGCAGTTTCTGGGAATCTAGTGTGGGGTCAGGACTAAATGTATGTGACAGTTGAGTATCATTTATTTTATTATTTATCTGGTGACTGTGGGTGATAAAACCAGTGTGGTGAAAGGTTAAAGTTCTATTGCCTGTAATAAAACAAACAGACGCAAATCCAGGTCCACTTCATAGAGCACTTGACACAAAAATGTGCGCGTAAAATCTACCCGAGTATTTAGTCTGAACGGTACTTTGATCCAAAAATAACCTGGTAGTAAATCTATAGTTTAACGATTAGGGTCTTTGATCCGAGGATAGATTGCGATGCACGCAGATAGATTTTTAACCGAGTGGTTTGCTGGGTTGATTGTTTACTGGACAGAGTTCGATGCCTTTAATCTATACTTAGTTCCATTAGTTTTTTCGGAAAACTCACAGAATATACTCGCTAGATACTGAAATAAGTGTATGAAGTAGAAGAAGACATTTTGTATTATTTGATTTATGTGATTAGGAAAGAACTGATTTAAAAGTTTCAATTTTATTCATCGTGGAGCATCGTATATGAAAACAATGGTGATTTAAAAAGATGGCGAAGTTTAAAAGATTAAACAACGCCATTCGTAAGTAGCATTTGTTTGTAATAACATGACAGCTGCCACGGTGTCGATAACAATTGTACTCAATTATATTCCAAATCGAAGGCCACAATCGCCAAATAGGTATTTACTAGTGGGACTCCCCGCGACTTCGTCTGAGTTTAGTTTTTTAGGGTTCCGTACCCGAAGGATGCCAACGGGACCCTATTACTTAGCCTCCGCTGTCCGGTCCGTCCGCCCGTCTGTCTGTCAGACGGCTGTATCTCATGAACCGTAATAGGTAGAGAGTTAAAATTTTCACAGAATGTGTATTTCTATTTCCGCTATAACAACAAATAAAAAAAAAGCCCCCCCCCCACCCTACCCCTACATGAAACATTTTTCATGTAGGTACGATGGTACGGAACTCTTCTTGTATGAAATCGACTCGCACTTGACTAGTTTTATTTTCTCATATAAACTTAATCTTCCTACTGCGTCCTTCAGAAGTTGAATTAGGGAATTCCTTTCTTAGTGCACCCCTAAACCATAAGAGGGATGTTTCCAAATGTTCATGCTCCTTAGGACTTATGGTTAGGCTGTTCGTTTATTGTCAGTCAGTCGGTCAGTCGGTCAGACAGTCAGTCAAACAGATACATTTAGGTCGAAGGCTACAATCATAAATAGATATTTATACTCGTATTGTAAACAAATCCATTCACACAATAACTACACAGGCTATTTATCTGTCAACTCACTGTCAAGGAACTGTCAATCAATTTGTATCTCTGTATTGTTGCTACTTGACACCGTTTTGTGAGTTGCGTATCTACGGGTCTCAACCCACTAGCATCATCATCATTTTTCTGCTCTATTAATTCCGATGCAGCGACGAACGCAGAAGATGAAGTTTGTACAAAAAAAACTTAACGCTGATAAAATCACGCGGCTTTCCACTAGTCATTAATAGAAGTAGCATTAATTGAATCTTTCAGAGTAGTAAAGCTCTTTGCTCACTGTGAGCCTCAATTGAGATCAACTCCAGTTTGATTCAATTCACCCCATTCATAAAATTCCTTCTGCGCTTCAGTTATTAAAAGCACAATGCCGAGTCCTGGGAGCTTTGCGGAAGAAATAACTCTCATTTTTCTAAAGCTGAGCTTCAAAAACGGTCACCTTTATTTAACGGTCATACCTTCAAATGTTTGGGATTTTTAAATGAAGGAAAAGAAAAGATTTTGAGATAAAATATGCTTGGAAAAGGGTGTTTCTGAGAATGATCTATCAAACTCTAGCTATTTCATAGCTTCATGAAATAGCTATTAGGCACAAATTATTTTACTTAAGTCGATGTCATCACGTATGTGTCTTATAAAACCGTGACAAATTAAAGTGTTTGCAGTTTAAATTACTGGTATGATGGTTGATATATTTTCGGTCAAATGACTATGTACCTCGGTAGCGTGGCGGGCGAGTGCTCGGCTGAGACGCAAGAGGCGCAGGCTCGATTTCCGCTGCGGGATTTTTATGTTCTGCAAATATTTCTTCCATGTCTGGGTATTGTAATATTATGTATCATAAGTATTATGTTTACAAAAAAGTATTCAAGCATTCAATTAGCCATCTGGCTCCCATAGTACAAGCTTTGCTTAGTTTGGGGCTAGATGGCGCTGTGAGAAAATGTCCATAAATATTTGTTTATTTAAACTCCATTTTACTCCTATTGTGCAATATTTATGTTTTGTAAATAATAAAACAATAATAAAACGTCATTACGATAATGTTTAATGTTCAAATTGGTGAATACGATGTCATACGAAATATCACGCCTGTTTCACATAGGGGTTAGGCAGAGACCATGGATTTCGATTTGCTACGGTCCTGGCATACCACTTCATATAACGATGTAGTACCGTTATATGACGGTGACCGGTTGTTATGAATGTAAGGTTTTAAAAATTCTTCAATATCGATCGCCCCTCCTGGCCTATTTTTCAATGTCGGTTTTTACTCTGACCGGAAAACACTACCTGTCGTTCTAAGGATATATTTGGTTATCCGATCCTATCCTACAAATATTATAAATGCGAAAGTTTGTGTGTGTGAATGTTTGTTACCACGTGTATCCGTAGCTACTAAATCGATTATGATGTAATTTAGAATGTAGATAGTTTAGATTCTAGAATAACACATAGGCTAATTTATTTTTTAAAAATCAACCCGTAAAGGAGTTTAACAGGGTGGTAAAGTTGCTATTGGAAAAATATTTCTTTGCTCGATTCCCTCAAAACGGGTACAAATAAATTTTAAAATAAATAATAAGACACGTATTTTTATTTCTTTTCAAAATTACCCTCATCGTGCAAGCGAGTTAAAGTTTGTACAAGAACTTTGAAAAGCTTTGTTTCAGATACGCGTTAATTATAGCAAGAAAATAGCGGTCAACATAACGCCATAATTATTCTAGTTACTAATTATAGCTATTGTGAAATATGTTTTTGTGATAAGAGGTTATCAACAGGCTACGTTCTATCGCAAGGTGAAAATGCTACAAAATAATCTTTGCTATTTTTGTTTAACATAATTTAGTTGTCAACATTTAAAATAAACTGGAGGTTATCTCATATAGGTCACAAATAAATGACATCAATAGTATAATATAGAAAATACTTATACCTAATCATCAATATGGCGACTTCGGTGGCGTGGTGAGCGAGTGCTAGACTGAGACGCAGGAGGCACGGGTTCGATTCCCGCTACGGGAGAAATGTTTGTATGTTCTGCAAATATTTCTTCCGGGTCTGGGTCTTTTATAAGTATGTTTTTACAAAAAAAATATATACATAAGTATTCTATCAGCCATCTGGTTCCCATAGTAGAAGCTTCGCTTAGTTTGGGGCTAGATGGCGCTGTGTGAAATGTCAACAAATATTTATTTCTTTATTTATCATCATGATATGCAACCAGCGACAAATAACTATAACAGAGAGGAAGACTATGCCAAGGTTACACATAACTCAGACGTCTCCCAGATGGTGCTGTTCGTGTAACTAACGGCAAAGCCGATATTGACATCGTAATTCAATACAAAATTAATCTTTGCACGGGAGTGGTCTGACTTAAATAATTTACAGGCTCAAGTTTTTATAAGTGTGTCTCTTAACTCCAAATTGGCTAGTAATAAATCGATAATTTGAAATCCAATGATTTACAAATAATCACTCGCTAGGAAGTGGTCTGACTAAAATTATTTAGTCTCTATTATCCCTTTAAGGACTCTCGTGCCCCCAAATTGCTTACTTAGTTATAAATAGATAGGTACTTAATTAAAAAATCTAATAAATTACAAAATTACTCTTTGCACGGGAGTGGCCTGATATAAATTATTTACAGCCTCAACTATCCTGTCCAACTGTCTCGTGTCTCCAAATTGATTAGTAATAAATTGATGATTACAAAATCCATTTAAAATCACTGTTCCCACAAAATAATGTCAACCATTTTCAATTCGTGTGAACGCACACATTCTGGGCTCTCATGTAAATTGTGGACCATTTACAGATACAGGGTGTCTTGGGAAATACGAAATTGAGGTGGGAAATCGGAGGCCCATGCTCTTTGCGAGACCTCTTTACCTTCCATTTAACCTAATGAGAACTTACTTTTTAGAACCAAAAAGCTTTAGTCGCTTTTATATTTTGTGTTTTATTATTATATTCCGATAAGGTAAATTCCTTTTAAAAGTTTTTGGAAGAAAGAAAATAGCGGATTGATGTAATATCCACAATAACTACCTCAAAATCTGTTTTGAGTATCATCTACAGTATTAGTAGTATCTATTTTTCAAACCTTAGTGGTTTTCGTGGTGCTATTATTAATTAAACATGTTCTAGACTTTTTATTATGATAGATAAATAATAATAATAAAAAAATAGCAATACATACAAAGTTTGTACATAATCTCAGAAAC
This sequence comes from Scotopteryx bipunctaria, assembly GCA_949320045.1. Classification (NCBI taxonomy): domain Eukaryota; kingdom Metazoa; phylum Arthropoda; class Insecta; order Lepidoptera; family Geometridae; genus Scotopteryx; species Scotopteryx bipunctaria. The sequence continues at coordinate 7,650,823 of OX439459.1, forward strand.
TATTTTATCGAATCTGAAAATACTTTCACCAATAGAAAGTTTCAGTCCTTGAGTAGGTACTGCAGAAACCGCACAGCTACTACTCATTAGTACATTAGTATGTATTCAGCATTAGCATTAGTATGTACCTATTCAGTATGTATTTCAGCTAGACAAGTTTTAAAAAATAAACTGTTATAAAATAACGAAACATTCTTGAACACCCTGTACGTACCCACTTGGCCCCAGTCAGCCAATGATTGACAAGTGACCAGCTGTCATCGCCATGTTTAATTCATTTCTTCATTTTAAAGTCAGAACTTCAGATGATTTCATTTAACTTGATTCTTAATTCGATTTAAGCAACGTTGAAATTGTTTCTGTGATTATTACGCAAGTTTTCATGATGGTGTTCTGTTCATGAAATATCTCGATTAAATTCCATGACATGTCTGCAATGCAGTATGGTTGACAGAATGGACGCTTATTTTAAAATTGAAGTAAAAGATGAAGAGAAAGTAGTAAAATTAAAGTAAGTCGGTGGGTAAATTATTGGTAGTTAACTAAATAAATTGCGTTCATCATCATCATCATCTCAGCCATATTACGTCCACTGCTGAACATAGGCCTCCCCCATAGACTTCCAGAGCTACCGATCTTGTGCGGCCTGCACCCAACGTTTCCATTTGTCTCTCCATCTGCTAGGAAAAAAACTTAATTCAAAATAACTGGTAGTTCCAAGGTGAACTATTACTTAAAAAAATTGGTTATCTCTGAGGAAAATAAAAACTTTGAAATAACTAGTTATCTTGAAGGAAAATAATTCCTTACAGATCGCTGGTTATCATGATGCGGTTAGCTCCGAGGAATAAGCAACATTACAATTTTTATTGACAACACAATTAAAATTTTTTTAGTACTATTTGCCTATTGCTTCGTCATAAATAATCAATCACAGTTAGACATTAACAACCTGCACAACAATTATTGTAACCTTTCATTCCATCATTGCTTAATTATAATTATTTGATCATTAATCTAAATACAAGTAGCCTTGATTTTGAAAAGCAGTTTAACATTATGGCCGCTGAACATTGAATCCCAACAGTCACATACAATAGTCCTAACATATGTATATTATGATAATTATAAAATCAAAAACCAGATAATCCTACTAATATTATAAATGCGAAGAGTTTCATTCATATCTGTTCAGCCGTTATGGCGTGATTGAGACACAAACATACATCGTCACATCCTGACATCCTCACAAACTTTCTCATTTGTAATATTATAAATAGGATGAGGATGTGTGAAAGATGACATGAGTAAGAATGTGAATACTGAGATGACGGCTGATATAGGAGAGTGGAAGAAAAACATGTTCTGCCGACCCCACATAAGTGGGATAGCGGCAGGGTGATGATGATGATAAAATTATAATCTAGTACATTTAATGTACCTACAAATATCTCAATAATTTTCAATAAAACTAGGTCTAACTAAATAATGACTTCTATCAACCACTTGCCTTAAATGGGTAAATATCGTAACACATACTTTGTACTGCAATATATAAACTAAGAACACTGAACGTATCTGGGCTAACAAGGTAGAAAATTCCAATAAAGTACCTACAGTATTATACGTTTCAACACAGTAATGAGTCAAATTAATGATCGGAGTTGTATCCCAGTTTTCTGAGAAAAATAGTTAAACATAAATACTCTTGTGCTAGTAACAAGTTCTAAGATGCTTATTATTTTGTACCAGTAATAAAATATCAAACGGACGCGCGCAAACCTAAATACCCTGGAGAAACTAAGAGACCTTCTTCGGAATGGCACCTTCTATTAACTTATGCTCGCCTAGTATTTTTATTTTGTTTCAAAACTTAGGTACCAATTTGAACTACAGTGAATTACAAGTGTACTTGGACTAAAGCGAACTTTATGATGCAGTAATGCAATTTTAAAGTGAATAAACTTTACAAACTTTATCACCTCCCTTGGAATGTCAACTTGCAAAACTCCCCAATGCCCCTTACAAAATATGATACTCTCCAAGTTTGATGGTTTTAGTCAGTGAGTACTTTGATAATTAGAGAGATATTTAGATAATTATATTACTCGTATGTCGTCAAAACGTAGTTTGTCAACTAAGGAAAAAGAAAAAGTAAATTATGTTTTACTAAAAAAACTCAAATGGAGCTGGACAGTGGACGGGTCACATTATGAGAACGTACAAGAAAAAACAAACAAAAGAGGTAGGTAATGGAATGGTATCCAAGGTATGGAAAAAGACAAAAGGGACGCCAAATAAAGGGATGGGAAAATGACCTACCAAAAGGATGGGGAATTAGCTTGCGAGAGTAGTGGAAGATATTAGGGGAGGCCTATATCGAAGAACAACCTAACCAACAAACTGTTAGCTGAAAATGTGTTTTTTATTTTAGTTTTTTCTAGTAAACGATATTTTGAAATTTGATTAGGTATGTTCAAAATGTACTGTAAATTGGTCAGCGTCTTTTATTGTTATATTATCATTTAATAAACTGTCAGTGTCAAACTTCGCTCTATCTGAGTCTGGCTGTCATTCTAGTAATGACGAGCCTGACGAGCAGAGAGCAAGGCCGCGCGATCATAAACGATAATTATTGTTATATTGAAACCTATTCCCATAGCCTTATCAAATGAGTGAATCTCAAAAGCTTCAAAAAATCTTCTGACCACACACAGCCACATGTAAAAAACGTCATTTGATGCTTTGTAATTTATATAACACGTTGTTGCATAAATGGTTTAATATTACAACTTTCTTGATACAAATCACACAAAGAATCAATTTATCATTACTTTTGCTCCGCAAATAAAATACATTATCTAACTTGTCTAGACGTAGACAATGAGAGTATCAAGTAATTATTTATGTGGCCCGAGGCGTCTTGTGGCTTATTCGAAATTGTGACGGGTCGGTTTGATGAGGTTTTATTGAGGATTGCTCTGCCCTGGGCTAGGTCTGGGCTAACTTTGCGATTGCATAATGTTTCTACTTAGATGTGTAGGCAAAGGTTGACTGACAGACAGTCAACGCACAGCCTGACCCATAAGTCCTAGAAGCATGGAACTTACCCCCGAATACCCAAACGTGACTCAGAGTTGAGCACGTCTCAAGTCACGATTTTTGTCAGTTTTTGATGAAAATCTGTCAAAAACTCGTCGTTTAGAGCCCCTATTACAAAGCCTCCGTTGTCCGTTAGCTGGCTAATTTTCACAGACTATCATCATCATCTTCCTGCCCTAATCATACTCTTTGTAGGGTTGGTACAGCATGTTCCTTGGATCATGCTGTAAGAGTTTTGGCTAAGGTGTTTTAAGACCGGCCGGCCTGACGTCAACCCTCCTTGGGAATACTTGCTTTAACAACAAATAAAACATAAATGAAAACCAAGAAACATTTATGTATACACTAACTGCCGCCCGCGGTTTCGCTCGCGTGGTACCCGGATGAAAAATAGCCTATATGTTAATCCAGTACATGTGCTATGTACCTATATTCCAAGTTTCATTCATAACCGTTCGGTCGTTTAGGTGTGATTGAGGCACAAACATATAAACATCCTTACAAACTTGCACATTCATAATGAAGTAGGATGTATACGGAACCCTTCGTGTGCTAATTTGACTCACACTTGACAGGTTTTAATTTAAGTTTAATGTCTAGAGTAGCGAAAGCTCATGGTTGCCAGTTAATTAGTTCATAGTTACGACGTGATCAAATCACATATATTTAACCATAATAGTACTGATAGGAAGTACGGGTTATAAGATGCCTACTTTGTAACTAAGAGAAAGGAGACCTTGTACTTAACTGTTATATCAAAGATGATGATGACTTCTTTATTACTTAAAGCACTTACGTTACGAATGGTGTGGAGACGCAGTAGTCTCAAGTGTACTTGTTGACCCGAAGACTCTTTTTCAGTGAAGTTTATTACATAATACATACATATAATCTCGCCCGTACCCCAAATGGGGTGGGCAAAGCCTCAAGTAATCATAAGAAAACTTGTAGCCACTCCTGTTTCAGAATCCCAAGATGGTTATGGTGAACCGTGATGACAGGTGATCAGCCCATCGCCCATATAATATGGTCATCATATATATGGGCGATGGGCCCATATGTTGAAGAGGATACTATCATGTTGAAGAGGATACTATCCCTTTGTCGACTTTTACGATACTAGAGAGAGAAGCAGCTGGACACATTCTGTCTCTCTTTACTCCCAGTTATCCAGTTATCTTACTAATAATTATAAATGCAGAAGTTTATGAGTGTGTTAACTAGTGCGTTTGGGGTGTATTGTCGTTGTTGTATGTTGTGTAGAACCTAAAAAGTACGAAAACATAGTGTCAAGTGCACGAAAGGAGCCTTTGAGACGCACTTCAAATCCTTTCACCACACTGGTTCGAAAGAACTAGTGACACGACCAGTAGTAGTCGTAGCTTGTAATTTTCGGACACAGACCTTTCAACCCATATCAGCTTAATTGATGTATGTTGGTTATGAATAAAATATTATTAACAACATTTCTGATAACATTGTAATGTAATTTATATACGGTAAAACCTCAGTTATCAAACGTTACAGAGTATTTGGTATCAATGAATTATTCAACAATGAAACTTTGAGCAAACATTTTCATACGAGTAGATATACCTAATCTTAAACTGTTATTTTGTGCACTTGTTTATGTGTATCTAATAAAATATTTTTTTTTTTACAGGTAATATTCTCAAACAACTAAACGTGTGGAAAGAAGATTATCGAATTAAGTACATATTTTAAAAAACGAAAGAGGTACCATAATAACTTTTTTACCTTTAAAAACAATAAAGGATGTTAGTCCTAAAATAATACCTTGGAAGACCCCTCATCAATCCAGAAATCTCTACCCCTCACAGTGGGTAGAGATTTTTTATTTTCAAAATGTAGTGAACCAAAGTGAACTCTTGTCGTTTCATGTATCATATCCGCTTATGGGACAATGCTAAAGCAGCAAACTTTCTTAAGAAAAAGTATCGGAACACGATCGAAAGCGTTACATAAATCAAGCTACTACGCTTATGGATATTCCGGGAGACCGCAGCCGGGAACTGGATTTGGAATCTTAATTACTTCCTTACATCTTCTTAATTCAGTGAAGTGACAGTCAAGTTGTAAAGGAAACTGTAATCATTATCGGTCGTGCTAGAATTTTATGTTTTTTTAGTAAAAGGAACCGACAATTCGTAATAGCGGATATCTCTGGAAATACAGGTATTGGATGCCCTTGGAAATGTTTATAAATGACCGATATTCATTATCAATATACTACTATTTAGAATATCAGAAAAAATAGAAACTGAACATCATAGAATATGATGTAGGTACTCAAAATATTAAACTTGTGAAGCAACTTAAAATCTAATGTCAATCATAATATCATTGTCAATTTGTTGAATATGCACATAATGTTGCAGATTGGTTATAGAAATATAGATCTTGCAACATAGTCAATATCCACACCATTATTATTATAATTTTGCTGTCATGGTTGATGAACTAGAAAATGTGAACGGCGACTCTAAGTCATAAGCTTACAAAGTTGTAATAGCATTTAGAATTGCTAATATAATAGAGATGCCAATACTGATACTCATTTAAACATACTTACATATACCATCTGTTGAGCATGTTTACGAAATGTTCTTAACTCCTCAGAAAAAATCAACAAACGTAAAGAATGACGAATGTAAATTGTGCAAGGCTACAACCAAGTTACTTCAAGTTTAAACCCTATTTTTATGCACGTAGAATCCATATCTGCACAACTGGTGAATGTCAATTCCCTGTGTTCTTTCTTCCACACCAGTATCATCTACATTGCAAACATTATCTTTAAAGTTTTCTTCTTGGATTCATTGGCTTCTATTTTTTCATTCATAAGGTTGAAATTAGCGTACTTTTTGTGAATATTTACTTTTTTAGGGTTCCGTACCCGAAGTGTGCCGACGGGACTCTATTACTAAACCGCCGTTGTCTGCCCGTCCGCCCGTCCGTCTGTCAGCGGGCTGTATCTCATGAACCGTAAGAGGTAAAGACGAAATTATCATAGAATGTGTATTTCTATTGCCGCTATAACAACAAATAATAAAAATAAAAGGGGCTCCCACGATTTTTTTATGTACGATGGTACGGAACCCTTCATGTGCGAAATCGACTCGCACTTGACCGATTTTATATTCAAATTGCAAGACTGCAGACTGCATGACGCGTTGATCTAGTTTTTGCGACGAGTCGACGACAAATAGTTGAGTGAAGTGACAAGCTGTAGATGTTATCGATAGAACATTATCGAGAAAGTAAGGTCGACTAAGTTATGCAACACACTTAAAGGGCTCAATAAATATTTGTGGACATTTCACACAGCGCCATCTAGCCCCAAACTAAGAAGACCAAGAAAAGCTTGTACCTACTATGGGCACCAGATGGCTGATAGAATACTTATATACTTTTTTTGTAAATACACACTTATAATACTACAACACCCAGACCCGGAAGAAAACTTTGGAGATAATACAAACATTTCTCCCGTAGCGGAAAACGAACCCGCGCCTCTTGGGTCTCAGCCGAGTACTCGCCCGCCACGTCACCGAGGTCGTCAATATAATTGACAATAATGACTGAACAAGGATATTTTTAGGGATCATGTTAATTTTACGAAGCAAATTAATCGAGACGGTATTTTCACATTGCATTGCGATATTACTTAAGGTAGTGGCTTCGAATCCGGTAATAAACCAGTGGAATTTTCTGGAAGAAAAATTATGTGATCTGGTACTGGTATCATACATACATAATTATATTAAATACATAATTATGACGCCCTTATCCCTTGAGAAGCAACTGGACGCATTCTATGTTTTTTTACTCCCAGTCCAGCAGAGAAGTAAAAGTGTCATATTTATTTTAATTTGTTTATGTACTAGTATGTCAAGAGTAAAACGAACTTCAAAATTTATTTAAGAACCAATCTCGGGGCTAAGGAGATTAACCTCAGCCTGGAACAATTAATAACCTTAGCTCATTTTAATTCCATTATCCTCAAGATAGTTTCGTTCGTAGAATATTAAGTTTTAAGTAGGTACTCAGCAGACTGTGTGTTTTGTACGTCGACCTTTAGAAAGGCTTTTTAGGATTCCGTACCCGAAAGGTGCCAATGGGACCCTATCACTAAGCCTCTGCTGTAACAACAAATCATAATAAAGAAGGGAAGGTAACATTTTCTTATGTACGGAACTTTTCGTGTGCAAATTCTACACGAACTTGACCGGTTTTTATTTTAATATTCATTGGAAAAACATTTGGATGCTTCACAGTTTTACCATAGAATTTTCTAGTGGTTTATGTAAGTATTTGTATTTGAATAAACTTTATATATCTAATAATGAATATGAAATAAATATAATAAATTGTAAATATGACAATTACAGGTATTTTAAATAAACTACCAAAGATATTTTATATGTTTAATTGTATACCTACTAAGCTTTTTTTGATACACATAAAAAAGCAATAATACTAAACTATGCTGCATATAATATATTATTAAAAGGCTTTTAATGAGTTTATGTTTGAATTATCTGTGTATTTTGACCTAAGACATAAAAATAGCTTCTATCTAACCATAACTTCGCAGTTTCAAATTAATCCGATCATTAAAAAGAGAATATTTAATTCTCAGTTTCTAGGTTTCATCAACGACTTAAAGGCTGTTTAAACTAACCGTTAAAAATATGAATAAAATGATTATAATGTATTTACACAGAAAGTTTCCTGATTTTCTAGAGCAAATGTTGTTCAGTTCATAGTCTACTCGTACAATGGTTTTAAGCAATGACGGAGGTCTTGAGGCGGCTTAAAAACTCCGTCACAGGAGCTGGCCACTAGCTCATACCATAGAACTTACTTACAATGGTTTTAAAATCTAATTATATAAAGATTTTACTGATTTACTAACCAACGCACAGCCTAAATCGTAAGTTCCGGAAGCATGAAACTTAGACGATATGTAACATTAACAATTTATATTTATGTTTAGCGATATCCTTTATAATTTTGTTGTTTAAATAATGTTGAGTTATTCCACGTAAATTTTACTTTTAAGGGGTTGATACTTTTCCTGTAAACTTTATAAAACCTACATACATACATAATTATTTTCACGCCCGTGTCCCTAATGAAGTGAGCCGAATCGATAAAGAAAGGAATGAATAAATAAAGGAGTTTTCAAAGTTCAACTACTAAGAGGACGCAATGAAAGAAACTCAACGCAAACAAAGTCGAGGGGCGTTTCACAAGTTAAAAATAAAAATAATGAAAAAAAAAAAGATTTCGCTTGCTAAATAGTATCCGCAATAAGAATCGTACTATTAATCTAATCTACTACTTCTACTTCTAGTTGTGTCACTAGTTATTTCGAACCAGTGTGGTGAAAATATAAAAAATGCTCTTTAAAGGCTGAAACGTCCCAGTCATATCTTCGTTAACCTATTTTGGTGAACTTTGGCTTTAACCTAGGGTGTGTAAATACACTAGATTAGTACTTATTTGTCAGGTTTAGAACCTAGACTTAAAGCCAGGTTTCCACCGCGAGCGGAGCGGACCCATTAAGGACTCCGTTTAACTCGCAACAGCCAACAGCATACTTGAATTTCCACCAACAAATAGTCGAGCGGAAAGGACTGAGCGAGCAGAAAGAGTTGAAATGAACTCGCTTAGTTCTAGGGAGCGGAGCGAACCCGTTACGGAGTCCGTTCAACTCGAAATGACAAATTACATAATAGCTACAGAGAAAGAGGTGAGGGGGTCATAGTATAAAAAAAGGATATAAGTATTCTATCAGCCATCTGGTGCCCATAGTACAAGCTTTGCTTAGTTTAGGGCTAGATGGCGCTGTGTGAAATGTCCACAAATATTTATTTATTAATAGTCATTTTTTATTGTTTAAGTGACTGGAGTAATTTCTCATTTTCCGTTCAGCTCGCTCCGCTTATTTCTTCTCTCTCATTCTCCTATAAACTCTTTGTTAATGGTAATGTAAACCTATTTGATTACAAAGGAGTCCGTTCCGCTAGCCATTTCCCGCTCACTCTTTCGCGATGCTAACCCGGCTTAAATGTTTCTGAATATTATGAGGTACTTTCTACTTTTATGTATTTTGAATACTTAAGTAGCACTTTGGAAGTAAATAATGGGGCATAAATACCTGTTACGTCATTAACGGTGTTCCTTTTTAATGATGTACATTTTGAAGCTGCACTTTAAATTATTTATTAAAGAATGTAGAGAGGATGAATGAAAGAAGATTAACGAAGCAGGTGTATGCGGCGCATATGGACCTGGACGTAGGTACCTGGACCAAATCGGCGTAGTTTTGAAAAAGGGCCAGGTCAAGAGTACCCCAAACCGACGAGCATGCATGAGGAATGTAATGAGAGTGAATTAAGCGAAAGAAGTATGTCAGAATCATAGCAAATGGAGATCCGTGATCTCTGCTTACCCCTATGAGAAACAGGCGTGATTTTGTGTACGTTTAAATACTTCTCTGCTGGAGTATGAATGCACAATGCGACATAACTTTTTGCAAGCGTGGGAATGTCTGTCAGTTGCTAGGATGACCCCAAGATATCTACTATCTAAAGGCACTATCACTAGTCATCACTAGTTCTTTCGAACCAGTGTATTGAAAGAATTTATACACACATAATTATCACGCCCATATCCCTAATCGGGTAGGCAGAGCCACAAGTAATCATAAGAAATCTTGCAGCCACTTCTGATTTAAAATCCAAAGATAGAAATAGTGAACAATGGTGATAGGTGATCAGCCCATCGCTCAGTCCAGTGGTCCATCATGTTGGAGAGGATACTTTCCCTTAGTCGACTTTTACGACATGCTCGGGGAAAGAAGCAGCTGGACGCATTCTATGCTTTTTCTTTACTTCCAGTCCATCAGAGAAGTTCTCTTTACGAAATCTAACGACTTAATATAAATTATTGGTATTTAAGTCATATTGTTTCTATGAAATTGCACAGAACCAGTAGTTTGGGGTCATCGAACGCATCCCTTAATTCCTTCCTCATATCTGCGACGTGCGTAGAACACTGCAATTAGAAGCGACCACAGAACATGCTATTACTGCAACCAAGCTATGTACTACACTATTCAACAAATTATTATTATTGTGGAAGTTTGTGAGGAAGTTAAAGCTGTTTGTACCTAAAACACGCCGTAACGGTTGAATGGATTTGAATGAGACGTGGAATATACGTTATGTGGAACTAAATATAGGCTACTTTCATCCGAGAACTACGCGAGCGAAGCTAATTGTTATAAAGTGTTACAGTTTGTATGTTTGTTTGCGAGTGGTAGTCTCAGAAACGACTGAACTAATTCTCATAATTATTTCACAAAGCACAGGACAGAGAAAGGTGGAAGGGGGATAGGGAGGCCTTTGCCCTGCAGTGGGACGATATGGGCTAATAATAATAATAATAATAATATTTGTATGTTTTTTCCCACTCAACGGTAATGGAACAAACTTATCAGAATCTTGGAATATTTATAGTTTATGACTTGGAATAACCTACCAGTAAATTTTTACTCTGCAAGGTATCACGCAAGCGGATCCGCAGGCATGCACTAGATTTAATTACCAGTAACTTTGTCCAATAATAATTATTTATGTCTATGTTGAATTTACGCATTTTTGGGAAAAAATCTTATCTAATCAAACAGCAAGTACAGTCTAGCCTAACTTCTATACATTTGAAGCGCTCGTGGCGCAGCTTGCTAAGACGTTCTTGATTGATCGTTGAAGTTAAGCAAAGTTGTGCGCGGTCACAATTGGGATGGGTGACCGCAAGTGGTATTACGAGCTGAGCGCTTCCTTGCGGAGGGTAAGCCATGATGGAGGCCTTTTAAAAACTCCGTCACAAGAGTTGGCCACTAGCTCATAAGAACTTACTTTTTTTACTTTACTTTTTATGATAGGCTGTGGTTACACTAGAAGCTATTGATCATACCCAGCTTTTAGCTAGTTAGTTATTACTCCAGCTAACTCCTGTCTTACTTACGACTGACCTGCGGCGGTGTCAATGAGCAATTTGCATGAGCGCGCAGAACCAATAAAACAGATAGTGGGTTACGGCCTTAACTTAAAGAACTAGTTTGTAACGATATTGTACCACGCTCACTGTTTTAGGATTAAAAGTGCTTTGAAAAAAAAACACACAAAAATATCTACTTCGATCTTAGAGATTGTGACTTGTAATTTAATTTTTTATTTAACCTGAAGCTTTTTCTTGGTTTTTTATACATTTTTGTTTTTATATGGGTGATGTGGTCGCAAAGCGATAAAGCCCTTATATAAATTAAAAAAAATTTAACCTGAAGCTATGCTCGAAATTTTGTAGGTACATTTATATCACAATATAACAAGTACAATATGAAAACTAATAATTTATTTATAAATTATTGGTTTTATTTTTATTAAAGCATCACTGATTAATAAGGTATCTCAAAAAAAATTGTGGACATTTTACACAGCGCCATCTAGCCCCAAACGAAGCGAAGCTTGTATATGAGAACCAGGGTAGATGAATACTGATATACTTTTTTTGTAAATACATACTTATAAAACATAATTAGGTACAACACCCAGATCCAAAAAAAATATTTGCAGAACATACAAACATTTCTCCCGCTGCGAGAATTGAACACGCGCCTCTTGCGTCTCAGTCGAGCACTCTCCCGCCAAGCAACAGAGATCGTCAAATTTTGAAGTTCACCATTGAACGAGAGGCAGATCACAGTGTGCAAAACTAAAGGCAGAAAGTAACTACCGTGTGTAGCACTTAATGCACCCAGGTGATTTACTTCAGGTGAATTAAGTCTACCGAGCCAAGTTCACGAACTCACTACTCAAATTAATAAATAGTTTGACCGCGCACTTTTGGCTGAATTGAAACTTATTTTAGTATATTTCACAAAAATTACAATGGACATGTCAGCCTGGTCACGTTTCGTATTGGCTGTAAAAACTTTATGAAAACGCTTACGTGAGCACAAGTTTCGTCCCACTTGCTACCTTTTTGGAGTATTCAATACTTTTATTTTAAAAGTGAAATGTGAGTTACGTGTCATTTTTAGGCCCGACGTAAAAGAGAGATGTTATAAGTTTGTCTGTCTGTGGCATCGTAGCTCCTAAACGAATCTTACTTATATTATAAATGCGAAAGTTTGTGAGGATGTTTGGATGTTTGAATGTTTAGATGTTTGTGCCTCAATCACGCCTAAACTGCTGAACGGATTTGAATGAAACTTGGAATAAATATTGTACATGGATTATTATATAGGCTATTTATTATCCGGGTACCACGCGAGCGAAGCCGCGGGCGGCAGCTAGTCTACTGTAGATGGTAAAAGGCCTTAGGTAGTTTGAGGCGCACACTTCAAGTCCTTTCAACACACTGGTTCGAAAGTAATAGTGACACGAGTAGATAGATTGCAACTAACATTTAGCTAGTTATAAACAAGTCAAGTAGTTTTCTCATTGTCACTCGACCACGTCCGCATTCTACGCCATTTATCGTGCCATCTGTTTTCACCGCACTACCGTCGACATGGGTTATTCCGCTACGCTCCTTTACTGCAAGATTCAAAAATTTGTGTGTTATCTACTAATTAATTTTGTGTGACCTATATAAGTTCTACTTCTGTGCTGGACTGGGAGTTAAAAAAAACCTAGAATGCGTCCAGCTTCTCACCCCGAGCATGTCGTAAGAGTCGACTAAGGAATACTATCTTCTCCAACATAAAATAAATAATAATAAATAAACATGATGGACCATCTATATGGGCGATGGGCTGATCACTTGTCACCATGGTTCACCATATCCATAAGCCAGGACGGAGGCCTTTAGGCGGCCTAAAAATTCCGTCACTAGAGTTGGCCACTAGCTCATACGAACATACTTGGGACTCTTGGATCAGGAGTGGCTGCAAGTGTTCTTATAATTACTTGTAGCTCTGCCCACCCCGTTAGAGATACGAGCGTTATAATATGTATGTATGTACTATAAGTTATGGCAACTAAACTTCCATACTTAATTATTATAAATGCGAAAGTAAATTTGTGTCTCTTTTCTGAACAGATTTTAATGAAATTTGGCAAGGAGATGGATTTCATCCCGGAAAAGGACATAGGCTACTTTTTATCCTGCAAAACGGTCCCAAAATGGAAAAAGGATGTAAAAGGATAACTAGGATAACGCATAAATACTTCTAAGATATTCATTTATGACAACACAGTTTATTTGACATTTTTAAACGATAATTGACAATGTCGTTCTTTCATACCCATCGGGTCGTCAGCAGCTTTCTTTTTCTTGCAGGGCTGTGGGTAAGGGCCTCTAGCTGGACCGATTTCATCATTTTTGAGATTTGTTGGATTTGACAAAAAATGAATTACCTATCTAGTGTTGCCATACATTCAACTCATTCGTAGGTTTGGAGCGTTTGGGAATAACCCAGAGACACATAGTGCTGTCAACGATATCGATAGTCTGGGACTCGTTATCGACAATCGATATTTGACTTGCGAGGTATGACATTGTTTCACGTATCGATTTCATCTCAACTTCTGAACTTAGTAAATGTTTGGTATTTGAAACGATTATGTTGATATATTGTTTCTGATGTTGCGAATATTTTGAAGTGTAGTTGAGTAAATAACAAGATGTTAGGGAAAGTATATGCTGACAAAAGTTTATCTATACTAATATTATAAAGCTGCAGAGTTTGTTTGTTTGTTTGTTTGTTTGAACGCGCTAATCTCTGGAACTACTGGTCCGATTTGAATGATTCTTTCAGTGTTGGGTAGTCCATTTATCGGGGAAGGCTATAGGCTATGTTTTATTTTTTTCAAAATTAGGGATCCGTAATAAAATTGCTATTTTGTAACACAAGGTGTAAAATCGAAAACCTATTTTTGCGTGCGCTGCAAAAACTATTGACAATAGAACAAAATGATGTACTACGGGTTTGTAGATCCCATAAAGACCTACAAAAAAGTCCGCGAGAACATATATCTAGCTATCATGGTTTAATCACAATAACCGATTTTGTGTTCAAAATAATTATTAAATCGTCTGAAGAAAAAAAAAACTACGTTAAATATGTATCGTAATATTAATATTTATCGAAATTAAGCATTCTGTTATCAAGAGTATTTATGTAGAAGTAAAATACTTTTTGTTTCATCTCAATCGGATATTTTGTTTAAAACTTATCACGTGTGTAAGATGTTAAGAGTTGGTACATATTAATGAGTTATGGGCCATAGAGTTTTTTATCAACATAAAATCCTGTAATAATCTTTTTCGAAATATATTTGTTGATGATTGTAAGTATAAGATCTTTGAAGAGTATAATAAATACATTTCTAAAATAACTCTGCTAAGGAAATCCACGCGCGCTTGATGCAAGCAAGACGAGACGCTGGCGGCGCGGCGGCGGGCGAGACGAGGAGGCCGCGCTTGCTGGCCGCCTGTGAGAAAACGCGGGTGAAACCGCGAGGCACAGCTAGTTAAAAATAAAAGTATACTTCATCATCCACAGTCTGTTGTTGCCCACTATTGGGCAAAAGCTACCCTTTGTTTGTGAAATTCATTTACGACCCACGATCTTTACAAATCGTCTGCCCATCTCGCAAAATATACTTAACAAAGTTATTTCAAATATTATTTACGAAATACAAAAGAAACATTAATACAGCTTAAATTATCCAGAACATCAGTAGATGGTAGCATATCCAAGGTGATTTGTAAATACTTGTATTAGGTAATAGTAAGTTTAATTCTATTATTTCGTAATATTAAGGTTATTTTACAAAACATAAGTTTTTTGTCAAAAAAAAAATTTTTAAATTCGTAGTTTTTTTTTTATTGAAAACAGTAAGACTTTGGAGATGTCAAACCAAAGCTTGACTGTACCAGCCTCCATCAGATAATCTCCTTCGACCTTTAGAAAGCCAGTCAGCATTAAGGCGACTGGAAGCCCCAACAAATCATCCGGGCAAGATGCCAATCGTTTGCTAACGACTGATCCAGCGAGATAATGTCAATAATTGCCGACAATTTTATCTTCTTATGTTATAAAATTGCAGAATTGACACACTATCTACTTTTCATTTTAATTTCATTGACGACCTCTGTGGTGTGACGGGCGAGTGCTCGGCTGAGATGCAAGAGGTGTGGGTTCGATTCGGGTCTCGGTGTTGTAGTCGATCACAAACATTGTGCGACTAGTTGCTCGTCTAGCTCCTAAAACGCGATGATGATAATTATGTAACATAGAAATGTTACAATAATTACGTAGATACTTATATTTTTAAAGGGTTGGTTCAGTTATTATTTTAATTATAACTATATTCCTGTTGACCTCTGTGGCGAGGCGGGCGAGTGCTCGGCTGAGACGCAAGAAGCGCGGGTTCGATTCCCGCTACGGTGTTGTAGTATTATGTATTATAAGTATGTATTTACAAAAAAAAAGTATATAAGTATTCTATCAGTCATCTGGTTCCCATAATACAAGCTTTGCTTAGTTTGGGGCTAGATGGTGCTGTGTGATATGTCCTCAATACTTATTTATTTATTCGGACAAATTCGGTTTTCATACAAAGCACGAAGTTT
The DNA here is from genome assembly GCA_949320045.1 of Scotopteryx bipunctaria. Classification (NCBI taxonomy): domain Eukaryota; kingdom Metazoa; phylum Arthropoda; class Insecta; order Lepidoptera; family Geometridae; genus Scotopteryx; species Scotopteryx bipunctaria. Next base: position 7,666,600 of record OX439459.1, read on the forward strand.
GCCGAGGCGCACAATATTTGTGGTACTACTGTACTAAGACGTTATTTATCTGAACTGGTATCTTAGCTACGGTAATAACAACTGATACGCACTTTTACTTTCAGTTCAAATAATGACAATTAGATTATCGATAAGATGGAACAACACTAAACAGTCAATCAAACCGATTCTATCGATAACAATAGAGCTGGGCACACAATGAGAATCGTAAAGAGGCAGTAATACCAACTTAAGTGAAATTTATCTCTTTGACTATTCTTTTCTAAACTGGCAAAAGGAAATAATTGATTGCCGAAATCTATACAGAAATTTGGACGTTTTTAGTCATTAGTTACTGAAGTTTACTTAAGTTACTTGTCCTGTTCTGTGTTTTTTAATTTAATATGTGTGAGTTGTACCAGTTCTAAAATGAGTTGAGAGCACTAGTGGTAGCTCCCCTGCCTTCCGATCCTAAGGTCATGGGTTCAAACCTAGTCGTGCACCAACGTTATCCTGGTTATGTCCTTCCCCGGGATAATCTATCTCCTTGCCAAATTTAATCAGTATCTGTTCGGCAGTTAAGGCGTGAAAAGATAACAAACAGACAGTTACATTTGCATTTATAATATTAGTATGGATGTGCCAGTAAACACCTTGTTGATAATAAATAATAATAAATGTTTTATTGCGCTTCCAAAGTTACATATCGTAAACCATGGATGAAATCTCCTTTTAAGTAAAAAATACTTATTTATACCTACTTATTAATGTTGAAATAACAATAAATAAAATAACTATCTTAAGTGACAGGAATCGTATTACTACACATTTTTGAAAGTTACGATATCATAGCCGTATTCTGATAGCATCAGCTTCCGAACGATTGCGATCGAGTTGCTCGTGCGAACATGACACCAGAGAAATGTCATGTAAAAGCATGTACGCCGATGCTATCTAATAACCTAGCTTAAGAACTTTTTATTAGGGTTCCGTACCTGAAGGGTGCCAACGGGACCCTATTACTAAGCCTCCGCTGTCAGAACCCTAAAACAGAATGTGTTATATCATTGGCCTTTCAATTTACGTGTTTCATATTGCGCCTCAAAAAGATGGCGTTAAATTTTCATAACAAAATGAGTGAGGATACCGATCAAGCTGAATGAATGAAACAAAAAAGTCTCAATATTTCGGCCTTCGCTATCAAAAGTTTAACAACCTCGCTACCAAATTGTGGTACATACCTAGTGTTGAAATTATTCTCAATGGTTTTATTTAACTAGCGGGACGCCCCGTGACTTCGCACGCGTGTTTCCGAGTATTTTTCATACAAACTTCATCTTCCTGCTTTCTCTGTAAGTTGAATTTCGGGAATTCCTTAAGGAACCCCAGCACCGTAAGACAAATATATAACCTCGCAAGTTTAATGCTTCTATGACTTAGAGCGTTATCACACTGGCGATTTGCGGGCGTTTTTTTCTTTCGTCGTGTCACTAGTTCTTTCGGACCAGTACGGTGAAAGGATTTAAATCGCGCCTCAAAGGCTCCTTTGCACTTGACAGATGTTTTCGAACTTTTCACATTTCTATGACATGGTTTCCTCACGAGGTTTTCCTTCACCGTTCCAGAGTGCGCGCCATTCAACCCATTGGTGCACGACTGGATTTGAACTCACGACCTTACTCGGACCACCAGTGCTCTGTCCATCAGTAAACGTGCTCATCGCGAACTCTCCGAGGATGTATTATTAATGATTAAACGAACTTACCTGTATGTGAAGTTCTATCATAAATATTGGAGGCTTTGTCTCGCTGGAAACACGCTCGGAAATCGCCCGATAACGAGCTTATTTATCAAGTTTTGTGCTAATTGTCAGTCAGTAACGTAAGAGTTTTTATATATAGAAGATTTAGTTATTCGTAATTTCGTAGTACCTACTGTCGCCACAAAAACTGCATCAATTTGTTCCACTACCTTGAGTTATTGCATCCAGTCACGCCACGATACTTTGAGGTGCTTTGAAGAAAGCCTCATTTATTACTTGACGACCTATGTGGCGTAGCGGGCAAGTGCTCGGCTAAGACGCAAGAGAGGTTCGATTCCCGCTACGGGAGAAATGTTTGTATGTTCTGCAAATATGTCTTTCGGGTGTGGTGTGGTAGTATTATAAGTATCATACGTAGGTATTTGCAAAAAAAAACAAGAAAAAAGTATATAAGTATTCTATCAGCCATCTGGTGCCCATAGTGCAAGCTTTGCTTAGTTTGGGGCTACATGGCGCTGTGTGAAATAATAAATAAATAAATGTCAACAAATATTTATTTATTACATCACAAACTTAGTAGTAACTACGTTTATTCTGTGATACGGGAGTCGAAATTGAGATGACACAGATTATGTAAAAGGCACTTTGGATGATCGAGCGTGCAGAACTAGTGATGAGATGTTATCGATCGAATCAAAAATTGACGGCCTCAGTAGCCTGGCGGGCGATTGCTCGGCTAAGACGCAAGAGGCGCGGGTTCGATTCATGCTGCGGAAGAAATATTTGCATGTTCGGCAAATATTTTGTTGTGGTACTATGGTACTCGTAGTTTCTGATACCCACGACACAGGGAATCCTAGTGTGGAGTCAGAACTATGTAAGTATGTACTTTATTAAAAAAGAAAAAAAAAAATGCGAATATAATTGGCTATTTCTTACGTGGTAAGAGCAAAGAGAGGTCTATAGATAGAAAATTCTTTAATATACAGGCGAACTTAATGCTAATTAGCATTATCTTCCAGCTAACCTTTGTGTAATTTGGAAAAAAATAGGTAGTAGGTACTTTGTAGAAAAAGTTAATGAAATAAAATTATAAATACAAAAAATATCTAATTTATAACATAAATACAAAATACCTACAGGTGCTCAATTTGGATGACTGTTCTCAGCAGTAGATGCAATCTGGCTGCAGATGATGATGATGATAATGTTTGGGTAAACCATTATGTTTTTATCTTTACGATTGAATCCGGAAACGAGTCATAATCGATTTGTAATCGATTTGTAGAAGATAATTGACATGGATCGGACGGAAAGCGGAAGCTCGTTGTAAACATCGATCATTTCTCGATTTTTGTAAATAACTCGATAACTAACAGTAGCGATTAAAATCGATTATAGTTGATTAGTGCTATTAATCTAATAATATTTACGGTGAAATTGATTTAATTCGAATTAATCGGTAAAAGTGATCGCTTGGTATTTTATGATTTCACGTGGCTTGTTATGAAAGAGGGTTTTGATTGTTAATGTGTAAACATATATAGGAGAATAAATATATAAATAACACCCAACATTCGTTTGTCAAATTTCCTTTGTCGCGAGAGGAGCAGGTTCGATTTCCGCTGCGGGAGAAATGTTTGCATGTTCGACAAATTTTGATCTCTTCCGGATCTTTTTGCTGTAGAACAATTTGTACTCGGTTTCTGATACCCATAAAACATGAGGAAAATAACTCTCACCATAATTATATAGGATTGTAGTCGCCACCCACGTAAGGAATTTATACACTGTTCATAGTTCATACAGTAGGTACGTCTTATGGTTTACGTCTGTTATGATACAGTACGATGGAAATGGAGACGGCGATGCGAATCGATGTTCTACGTCGCCCACACCATGAGAACCTGTAGGTAGGTGTAGGAACCCCTATGCGGGACAAAAAATAAATCATCATCTTCATCATCTTCCTGCCCTTATCCCACTCTATGTGGGGTCGGCACAGCATGATCATTGGATCATGGTGTAAGAGTTTTGGCTAAGGTGTTTTATGACCGGCCGCCTGCCTGACGTCAACACTCCTTGGGAATACTTGCTTATTGTATCTCATCATGTTGGAGGATACTATCCCTTAGTCGACTTTTACGACATGCTCGGGGAGAGAAGCAGCCGGAAGCATTCTACGTTTTTTCTTTACTTAAAAATAAATACCATAAAAATTTTCCAGGCCAAATACCCCAGCGAAAACAACTAATTCGACATTAATAGACCCATTTACCACTCAACTAGTTAGCGAAATGCCTTCAAGATTACCCAATGAAGTATAATTTAGCCATCAGAGTGCTACCATACCCAATTTATCAATCAATGCGGAGTGCCTGTGCTACTGATAAAGCTGCATGCACGCTATGCTATTTAGCATATATTCACCACTGTAAACATGTGTTTAAATTGGTAAAATTTATCGGTTGTATAAAAGTTTTACTATTATTACATATACTAGCTGCCGCCCGCGACTTTGCTCGCGTGGTACCCGGGAAAAAATAGCCTATATGATAATCCAGCACATGTACTATGTATATTCCAAGTTTCATTCAAATCCTTTCAGCCGTTTTTGCGTAAAAGAGTCCAAAGAGTCTTAGGATAAAAAAATATATCTTACTTCTTATTAATATTATAAACGCGAAAGTTTTTATCTATGGATGTTTGTTACTCTTTCACGCAAAAACTACTGAATGGATTTTAATGAAACTTGGAATATACATAGTACATGCGTTGGATTAACATACCTATAGGCTATTTTTATCCGGGTACCACGCGAGCGAAGCCGCGGCCGGCAGCTAGTATTAAAAATAAATGTGTAGTAAACAACTTATTGACAACGTCCCTATACAATTGTATAGTGGGAAACCGCCTGATTTAATTTGAATCTGCGATATTCAAATTGGCTGCATGTATGGTATTGAGACACAGATTAAGTTATAGTAACTTAGTTAAGTTCCACTACAGCGGTTACTCTATGTAGAGGTAAATTAAACTAGTATCCTGACTTTTGATGACCTCAGTGGCGTCTGATTTAAGTCCAAAGATGGATATGGTGAACCATGGTGACAGGTGATCAAACCATCGCCCATATAGATGGTCCATCATTTTAGAGAGTGTATCCCTTAGTCGACTTTTACGACATGCTCGGGAAGAGAAGCAGCTGGGCGCATTCTATGCTTTTTCTTAACTTCCAGTCCAGCAAAGAAGTAATTCTTGATTCTTGCAACGGAACAAAAGTTCTTGACCTGCAAATATTTATTTCAGGTTTCGATTTTGTCTTGACGATGAAAGGCATTCTAGTGTGAGGTCAGAACTGTACCACCTTTAGTCGGCACCCTTCAGGCATGGAATCCTTAAAAGGAGCCTATCCTTACTAATATTAAAAACGCGAAAGTTTGTATATATGAATGTATGAAGTTTGTTATTCTTTCACGCAAAAACTACTGAATGGATTTGAATGAAACTTGTAACATACATAGTATGTGTGCTGGAGCAACATATAGGCTACTTTTTATCCTGGTACCATGCGAGCGAAGCCGCGGGTGGAAGCCAGTCAACTATAAAAACCATCCCCTGGAAGTAAAAATAATATAAATTTACGTTAAGTGACAGAGAGTAAGGTAGGAGTAAATTATTTGAATGGGTTTATCGATCGAAAGCGATGAATGAAGAGTTATTGGCTGTTTCAGCTGTCCTTTGTCGCGGGCAGGTGGAAATTATGTGATACTGTAATCGGACCATAATTTGTATTCTATCAGTGTAGTGTCTATGTATGGTCTATCATGCGGTCTGTGTAATTTTCTTAAACTATCATCATCATTTTCCTGGTGAAGCGCTCGTGGTGTAGCGTGCTTAGACGTTCTTGATTGATCGTTGAAGTTAAGCAACGTTGTGCGCGGTCACAATTGGGATGGGTGACCGCAGGTGGCATTACGAGCTGAACGCTTCCGTGCTTCGGAGGGCACGTTAAATTGTCGGGCCCGGCTTTTAAGTCGTTAAGCCCTGACGGAGGCCTTTAGGCGGCCTAAAAACTCCGTCACAAGAGCTCATACGAACTTACTTACTTTTTTTATCATTTTCCTGCCTTTATCCCACTAGGTGGAGTCGGCACAACATTTTTCTCTCTTTCATCTTCTCCTATCACTCGTCATCTCAGTACTTACTCCTTTCACACGCATGTCCTCTTTCACACAATCCATCCATCTTCTCTTAAGCCCTCCTCTGCCCGTGTGTCCATCCACATTCATATTCAATTTTCCTTTTAACATGACTTTCTTCATAACATGCTCATGCAGAATTCGGGAAATGAATTCCTACAGATGACTTGCTCAAAGTGGCCTTTGTATCCGCTGAACCAATTTCACTTGTACAATCCACATCCATTTTTGCACAGCTGACGAATTGTTCAAGTTACGCCTTCCTGTCATGCCAATTTACTCACGAATACTGCATCATCATCAGTAGAATTAAAAATTCTGCTGCACGGCACTTCAATAAAGGCGCGACTACACTAAACACACGCAGCGTACTTCGTTGTATCGAAATAGGGGTCACAGTGTCGATTGTGCGGCGTTTTTAGAATCTTCATCTAAGTTTACATTTTAAATGATAAATGACATTTATTTGCACGAACACATGTGATAAAATAATATGGTCTTAAAAATATATCAGTCCAATCTATGTCCTACCAAAATCTTTGGCATGCAAATAATGTTAAGTCATAATTAAATGTAATGTTATAATGCACATGTAAATAGGCTTGACGGTGTGTAGTAAGATTATTATTATTTAGGAATGCACAGTGTTATTGGTCATTGTTGTACACTGACGTTAGTAAAACAAACGTAGCCAAAAAATACGTTAACATTAAAAGTACGCATTTTGAAATATCTCACGTGATTTGGGTCGAAAAAATAGATGCCCCCTTTGCCACAGAGGATTCATAGAAACATGCAAACGGAACTTCAACTACTATTCTTCGTACTACTTAGTTCGTGGTAGAAAGGATTATAATGAGCCGATATATCATGGTTTTTACCGGGATTACTAAATGCCAGTTTCCTCACGAGGTTTTCATAGACCGTGTCGAGTTCTGGTATAGCACACATATTTTCAAACAGGAAATTTCATTGGTCCACAGCTGGATTCGAACCAATGCTTTAGGATCAGAAGGCGGGTTCTCTGTACAATTCTCTGAAGCACGCAAACAGAAGAATAGTCAGAAAAACAGAGAAAGACACACGCAGTGTAGTCATAGCCTAACCTAAAGTAATAATTGAAAAGGGCGAGTGGAAACTAAATTAGGAAGTGCTCACTTGTAATGTGGGTCTACTCATTAATTTTAATTGAAGTTTATGATTCTATTTCATAAAACAAGGCGGTTCACCGACGCTTTCATTTTGTTCAATATTTTCTTTGTGAATATTACAAATAAATACATAAATATTTGTGGACATTTCACACAACGCCATCTAGCCCTAAACCGAGCAAAGCTTTTACTATAAAAACTAAATGGCTGATAAATTTATTTTTTTCGTTATCCCGTTTCGGTATTTAAATAGGATTTCTAATAAATGGTTATTTTTGGTTGTTACTGAAATAGATTAATTATTTCTGATGCTGTAGACATAGTTATTACTCGTACATATTATGAATAAAACTTGGAATGTACTTGACGTCCCTATTTACGGCACAACGCGAGCAAATCCATTGATGAAATCTATAGCATACTGTAATAATACTATATACAATAGTATAGACTTATAGTAGGTACAGTAAAAAGTAAGTAAGTTCGTATGAGCTAGTGGCCAACTCTTGTGACGGAGTTTTTAAGTACAGTTTAATAATATTTATAAGTATATAAAGTGATACCCCTAAATACTACGTTCTCCGCTTATACAGCTTTGCCTTCCGACATCCATCGGTACAAATCGGCTGGTTGTTTTGTTTTGCAGTTTCTGGTTCCAACTATCAACAATTCCCACGTGCCAATATTGTAAATAGCGCTGATATAACACGCTGTATAAAGCTTGAGTTCTGAAGAAACGGTTAACGTGTAACAGCAACGCTTTGATAAACCAGCTTGGTCTATGATCGATAAAAAGTTGCGCTGATATATAAAAGATTCAATCATACTAATACTATAATGAGGAAATATTTTTTTGTTTGTATGTAACGAATAGGCTCCGAAACTACTGGACCTGGTTTTTAGACCGCCTGAAGGCCTCCGTCATGGCTTAACGACTTAAAAGCCGGGACCGACAATTTAACGTGCCCTGCGGAGCACGGAAGCGCTCAGCTCGTAATACCACTTACGGTCACCCATCCCAGTTGTGACCGCGCACAACGTTGCTTAGCTTAAACGATCAATCAAGAACGTCTAAGCAAGCTGCACCACGAGCGCTTCCCAGTGGAAGCTTCCTCACGGGTGGCGGCTGTTATAACCAGTGTCGAATAACGGAGGCAGTTTTTCAGTGGGATTTTAGAGTTGAGAATAGGGCAGCTGGTAGCACAAAGCGTTCTTGTGATGTGTGGCGGGCGATCGAGTAAAAATAGACGGGAGGCAACACGCGAGGCCCGCATACGGCGATATTGTGCCTAGTGATGGGGTAATTATATCGATAGACAATGAAATAGCCGACAGTCGCATAGTTTTCTGCCTCGTTGGTATGCAGAATCTATCCAGAAAAACTGCTTTTATTTGTAATGTAATCAGTACGGGTGGCTTCTTTAAGCATGAAATCTTTTGACAGATTTTACATATATACATAAAATCACGCCTATTTCTCACAGGGGTAGGCAGAGATCACGGATCTTCATTTGCTACGATCCTGACATACTTCTTTCGCTTCATTCCTCAAATTGCATTCCTCAAGCATGCTCGTTGGTTTAGGGTACTCTCGACCTGGACTGCGCCTAGGTCTTCCCCTTCCAACGGTACCATTCACACGTTTGGAGATGCGTTTGTAAACTCCTTGGGGCGCATAATAATAAAACAAAAAAAAAGTTTTACTAATAGATCGCCACGTGTTTACGTTGTGTTCTATCAATAAAACTGTCAAATATAATTCATCGATATCGATAATTTGCCCACTACCTCATTACTACCACGCAGTGGGAATCCAGTGCGCAACAAATAAAAGCGCATAAAATTGTGATGTAATTGGTGCGCTGCGCACTGAATCGTGAACTTAGCCTTACTTTGGGTACTAATCTATAAGTATAGTCTATTATTAGGTACTACACCTAGGGTAGGGATGTGATTTTGAAAGAAAGTTCCGTATATTTTACTGTTAATTATTAAGTGTGCCATAGCGGATTTGCTCATCAAAATCGATGTAGAACTCTGTTGTATACTATCACGCCACTATCCCTAACGGGGTGGGCAGAGCTACAAGTAATCATAAGAAAACTTAAAGCCACTCTGTTAATAGTGAGTGAAATGTGTAAAAAAATTAAATTATAACACTCTCTTTGGTCCTTGAAATAACCGGTGACTATAACTAAACTATACATTAATTATTTTTTTATAGTAAAATGTGGGTAGGTACTTAATTTGAATAGACATGAAAAACGGTTTGCAGAACCATCTCTGTCACTAGACCTTCGAAGTTGGGTGTCATTTTTAACGGAACCCTAAAGGGGTAAAAATAAGCGTTTGCTCAAACTATTAGCGTGCTTATAGAGTTCAATAATTAGTAGGCAGAGCCTCCGCGAGGAGCAGAAATAAACATATTAACCAACAATGGGTATGAACAGAAGTGACATAATGAAGACTTATTGAAGACTAGCAGCCGCCCGCGGCTTCGCTCACGCGGTACCCAGATAAAAAGTACCCAATGTCCCATTCCAGCACACGTAGGTACCTACTAAGCACAAAAAAGTCGAGCAGTTCAACTACTGCCCTGCTCTAAGACCACATAGTAACCCACCTGCAGTGTTAACAGTCCAAAATATTATCGCAACAATTTTTTTTTAGACGCTAATGAATGTAGTGTAATTTGACATTGACAGTTCCTTTTCCATATGTTTTGTATCATCTATTACTAATCTGTGGTATCATCGCTGTCATATTATGTCAAAATAAAAGTATTCTATTTTTCATGAAAAACATGCCAAAAATAAAGAATTTACAGGTAATTATGACATCAACTAAATGAGAAAAATCGGTTTAATTTGATATAGGTTATGTGCAGTTTTAGACCAAAAATTGATTCCAGGTTTTCATCCCTTTTCACCCCTTTAGAGGTTGAATTTTGAAAAATCCCTTCTTAGTACACCCCTACGTACCAAGGTTTACCTACACTGAAAATTTCAAGTCTCTACGTCCAGCGGTTTAGGCTGTGCGTCGTCAGTCAGTCAGTCAGTCAGTCAGTCTGTCAGTCAGTCAGGACAAAGATTCTTATAATATAAGAAGATAAAATTCTTACATATCTGCTACCTGCAGGTGTCCGTGGGCTAAGGTAATTGCAAGCTCTGCCATTTAAAAAAATACCTAGGTGGGTTAGGTATTTTTTTTTTCGCAGATCGGTATCTGTGACAAAATTATATTGCATCCTGGCACTTTGCATTTAAGAAACTCTACTAGAGCTAATTAGTTATAAACGTTAAATATTTTTATTTTGTTTCGATCCTAAGGACGTGAGTTCTAATCCGGTCGTGCACCAATGGATTTTTCTGTTCGAAACATTTATGTGCGCTATACCAGTACTCTTAAACCGGCATGTCGTAGAACCCTAAAACTTCGAAAATATTTGTCAAATGCATGAAAGGAGCCTTTGAGGCGCACTTTAAATCCTTTCACCACACTGGTTCGAAAGAACTAGTGACACGAATAGTAGTTCACTATAGCTTGCTCAACACCTACTCTACGACTCTCAGCTTAATTACAAACGAGCTAAGTAAAAAGCTGGGTAATTAATTTGTGCTGCACTATATACTGGAGGATAGCACTTTAATAACACGAAAGGTTGGTATAAAATTAAACTTTCGTTGAGTATTATTTTAAAGGAGCTGGTCATGTCACTAGTTCTTTCAAAGCAATGTGGTGAAAGGATTTAAAGTACGCCTTAAGGCTGATTTCGTGCACTTGACACACATTTAATTTTTTAAGGTCCACGACATAAATTTCCGGTTTCCTCACGATGATTTCCTTCACCGTTTGAGGGAACTGGTACCTACATTTTTCGAATGAATCTCGCGTGATAAATTATAATCTAACGGTATTTACAATCTTACGGTGACATAATTATACATATATGAGAACAATAACTTCAAAGTATACATTAATCTGGGTACCTAAATTCCTCTTATGGTGCACTAAAAATTCCCGAAAAGCTTCTTTCATCTTTTACTTTCGTATGGAAAAAAAGTAGTTAAAGTCGACTACGAGATAGTATCTTCTCCAACATGATGGACCATCTATATTGGCAAATCAAGAGTGGCTGCAAGTTTTCCTATGATCACTTGTGACTCTACCCACCCCATTAGGGATACGGGCGTGATAAATATGTAAGTAAAAAAAAATTGCAAACACACTAGTTTATTTATAATCTTAACTAGCGACTTGCTCTGGATTTGCTCGGGTGCAATGTACTAAGGTGTCTAAGCGATTTCATTATTCATAGGTAATTTTAATTTTATCATAAACTAGCGACTCGCCCCGGCTTCGCTCGGGGATAAACATATAGGTTTTTCCAGCAATAATTCTAATTTTTCTCGCCGTAAAAACCATCCTTGAACTTCAACGAACATTTTAAAAAAAGATTTGGCCAAATTGGTCTAGGCGTTGTTGAGTTATGCGCTTACCAACACATTTTGCGATTCATTTTTATATTATAGATATAATTCAGTTTCATGCCCGAAAACGCGTTGGAAGACGCCTGAGTTATGTGATGTATCTCTAGCCAACGTTACTGACTATTAAAGAGATTGGAAAAAGTCAATATCAACCAATCATAATACACATTGACACGGAAATATGAAATTGATATCCTCATGAATATCAAATGACAATATTAATACAAATCTATTACGAATTTACGAGGCAAATCATTTCGTCACAAACGATGATTCTAATGGATTCAATTCTACTAGTTCACCAGTGTGGTGAGAGTGAGCCTCAAAGGTTCCATTCGTGCGCTTGCTATTTTTGAAACTCTTTACGTTCTACTATAATGTTTTTCTGAACACGCACTTTTTATTCGAACGCAAAAATCCATTGGTTCACGCCCGGGAATGAATCCACGACGTTAGAACCAAAAGGCGGTGGTACTACCGCTAGACTCCAGTTCTCAGGCAAGTAATGAGGTGGATCATTTCATCAGAGACGATATTTCTAATAGATTCAATTCGAAATTTATCTTCGCATCAGCATAATTGATTTTCTTATAGTGTAGGTACTTGCAGTATGAATAATGAATCAATCAAAATATCATTATGAATGTGTATGGTCAAAGTTATAAGCGACTGTATTTTTCGGACATGCTCTGTCAATTCGGTACATGAACGGAACGGTAACGTTCTATAACCGGATTGCCACCGTGTCACGAACAAAAAAATACAAAACAAAGTTTCGTTTAAAAATGTATTTATTATTTTTTCCTTTTTTTATCATATAGGTACTTATTACTGGACTGGGAGTAAAGAAAAAATATAATGCGTCCAGCTGCTTCTCTCCCCGGACACGTCGTAAAAGTCGAGTCTCTCCAACATGATGGACTATCTATATGTGCAATGGGCTGATCACCTGTTACCATGGTTCACCATATCCATCTTGGGACTCTTGGATCAGGAGTGGCTGCAAGTTTTCTTATGATTACTTGTGGCTCTGCCCACCCCGTTAGAGATAATAATTATGAATCTATAATGTATGTATTTTTTATCAGTATGCTCTAAGCTAAGCAGTTGAAAATTATTGTCGGAGACAAAACGTCGCATCGGCTGCCACCACTACTACTGGATAGCGGCGAGCGGGGTGGGGGGGACGAAGAGACCGAGAGACGCCGACCTGCGCCGGCCACTCCACTCAAAACCACAGCAATAGGCGCACGTTCTTTTATGTTCAATAATAACCTGTATAGAAAGAAAGAAAGAAAATAATTTATTGGCAACATAAAAAAAAACAGACACAACAGAAGTGAAAAATTAAATAACAGAGAAAAGGACAGAAAGAGAGAAGAAAATACATAATACAGTCCATTGCCATTTTATTTCTACCACCGAGAATACCCAACAATTATTATGTTACGTAAGTTTCTCGTGAATTTTCTCGTTCACAGCTTTCAAATTGAACCACGTTCTATTTGCATAGATTGCGCGCTCACAATGGTCCACTTCCTATAGATCAGCTGTTGCATTACTTTGACCATACGCCATACATAGGCCTTGTTTATGTTAAAAACAGGTTGAGACTAAAACCGAAACAAAATTAAATAATTTAAATCCTGAAGATTGGTTAAAAGTTTGTGTTTATTTTTTATCTGTACCTATCTCAAAAACGGGTTGATTTTTTATGGTTTTGTATATCTTTGAAAAGTCTCTTATAATGATAAGATACTAGGTTAAATTGTTTTTACTACCTATCAAAGTAATTAGTAGATCTAATTCAAAACATACTCAAAATATGGATCTTTCAATATTTTTTTCTTATCGTGGTATCACTCTGAGGAACCGAAGAAAAAATTACAAAATTTCATTTTATTTTTGTATAAACACATTTCATTGACTAACAACAGAGTTCTACTTCGATTTTAGTGAGCAAATCTATGGATTTTAACGTATTTTACGTTCGTTGGAACGCACTTAGCGTTCTATTGTTTTCGTTTAAGCACAATACCACAATAATTAAATTTGCATAAACGAAACGATGCAAACGTTATTTCCTTTGTAAATTATGTTCAGAATAGATCAATGAGGCCCAGTTTTCTGTGTAAACGTATCCAAACTTGCTTAATCGAGTTTGAAACAAAAACAGATGTTTTGTTTTAATAGAAAGGAAATGAAAGACTGTGCTTGAATGGCTCGGATTAAACGTGCCAGGCGATTATAGACCTAGCACCAGTTTATGGCTATCGAGAGATTGCTTTGAATTTTTTGGCCCATTGAAATGGCAGATTCATGGCAGAATCACCAAAACAAAATTACTAACATTAGATGTTTACAAAAGCACTTACCAAATCGGTAACAAAGCCCTTATCAACAGAAATAAACTTACAACTAATACGAATAATTATCTTACTTCTTACTTATATTAAAAATGCGAAAGTTTCTGAATATGGATGTTTGTGCCTCAATCATGCTTAAACGACTGAACGAATTTGAATGAAACTTGGAATATACATAGTACGTGTGCTGGATTAACATATAGGCTATTTTTCATCCGTGTACCACGCAAGCGAAGCCGCAGGCGGCAGCTAGTAATTTATAAAATACAAAAGAAACAGTCCCACTCACCTGATCCAGCTCATCAGACGGTGGAAGCGTGCCAAAGGCGCTGGCCGCATTGCCACGCTGAATGTCAATACTGATCCGTTGAGCCAAATAAGAACCAGTTCTTGGATCGCACATCTCTTCGACCAGACGCCCTGAAACAATTAAAAAAATCGAAAACTGGTGCTAAGGCTACCGGATATTGATGGATAGAGATGAATGAACAGTGATATAGGTAGATAGTTTTGTTGTGTGAATGAATTTGTAGAGGATGTTGAATGAAACTGTACATAACATACGAAGTCGCCCTGTCTACGCTTTCGCGGGGAGCGGGGGGGAGTGGGGCGTGGAAAATTTTGACATCGTGTGCATTTAGTACAAAATCACCTACCTACCTACCTATATATACATTTTTTTCAATTGTGGACATTTCACATAGCGCCATTTAACCCCAAATTAAGCAAAGTATGTACTATGGGAACCAGATGGCTGATTAGTCTGGTATTAAGGTAGTTATTCTGCTATTCGGGGCGGAGACAAATCCAACAAATCAAAAATCATGAAATTGGTTCAGCTAGAGGCCCTTACCCACAGCCCTGCAAAAAAAAGAGAGCTGCTGACGACCCGATTGATATGAATGACATTATCAAATATAAAAATGTTATGAATGTAAATTAAATGTCATAAATTAATGTCTAAGAAGTATTAATGCGTTATCCTTTTACGTTCTTTTTCTATTTTGGAATCATTTTACGGAATAAAAGTTGTCTATGTCCTTTCCCGGGATGAAATATGTCTCCTTGCCAAATTTCATTAAAATCTGTTTAGCAGTTTAGGCGTGAAAAGGTAACCGACAGACAGAGAGAGTTACTTTCGCATTTATACGAGTAATATTATTAGTATGGATCAGATAATAAGCACGCAAGTTAAGACATTATTACTTGATGAGGAGAAAATAGGGTCAGTGACCTCGCTATCGTACACATCACATTCCCGGTTAATCTAACAGCTACCTACCTACATAGATGACATCTTAACACAGTGGGTTGAAAGACTCCGATCTTTGGGTCAGGTTCAAATTCTTCGAATCCATGTAACGAAGTTTTCATTTAAACATTATATTCATATCTACGCATCATTATCATTTCACTATGTTATAGGCCATGCTACTGAAAGCTGAAATTTTGAAATTTGCTGAAAGTAGCTTCCTTTTATAGCAAAACCACCTACTATGGCGGGATTTTTCGAAGTTCAACCCCTAAAAGAGTGAAAACATTTCTATGGAACTTTTTAACACGTAGTGCGATTTGCTGGAAATATCGGTCTAGATACTCATCATCTTCATCTTCCTGCCCTTATCCCACTCTTTGTGGGGTCGGTACAGCATGGTCCAAGGATCATAAGTGTTTTGGCTAAGGGTTTTATGACCGGCTGCCTGCCTGACGTCAACCGTCCTTGGGAATACTTGCTTATTGTATCTCATTATGTTGGAGGATACTATCCCTTAGTCGCCTTTTACGACATGCTCGGGGAGAGAAGCAGCTGGACGCATTCTATGTTTTTTCTTTACTCCCAGTCCAGCAGAGAAGTAATCGGTCTAGATACTATAAATGCAAAATAAATGGACACGTGTTTCAGGATTTTTTAAAACAATCCTTAAAAAGGTGTAAAATTTGGTGTCGATATTTACACCACTCGAGCCAAGACGCGCGTGTAAGCTAGTAATATAAAGGATACTGTTCGTCTGAGCGAGTGAAGCCGCTGGCGGTAGCTAGCAAATAAGTAAATAAATGCATTACACATGAGAGCGTAAGGAAACGGACGTCTGCTATGAAAGCCACAGCCTTTTAATACAGCTGGTACAGTCTAATAGTTGGTGATTTAAAAAGTGAGGCGATACGATTAAAAATAAACAGATAACGTCACACATACAGCGTCAATAGGAAAATAAAATTAGTCATAATGTCAAGCGCTTATTATTTTATCGCATTACATTAAAAGTCTGGAAGAAAATGCTCTTAGCAATAAGACCACCGATTATGTATATCTTTTTTTTGTTAGTAC
Source organism: Scotopteryx bipunctaria (assembly GCA_949320045.1). Taxonomy (NCBI): domain Eukaryota; kingdom Metazoa; phylum Arthropoda; class Insecta; order Lepidoptera; family Geometridae; genus Scotopteryx; species Scotopteryx bipunctaria. The sequence goes on from OX439459.1 coordinate 7,682,879, forward strand.
CAAAGTTTTTTGTTTTTTCTTGTTTTCGTTTTGTTGTTATACATATTAAAGAGTTTATCTATCTAAAAGTAGTATTTTATAATTCAATCAACAGCAGAATAGCAAACAGCAACAATATATTGAACGCGTAGCAAATAACAATTTTTATTACGCATTAAATATGTTTTAGTGTCTTCATCATAGTGATCTAGTAATAACTTCTAATAAAATTGCAAACTGACTGACTGAACGTACCTGTACCTGTTTAAATGATAGAAGTTTTTGGCAATGAGTGAACCGAGATATCTCCGAGGGATCGGAGAGAATGGCGTAATAAAGAGGCGGCCTATGCCCAGCAGTGAGCGGAGACGGGCTGAAATGATGATGATGATGAATGATGAGTGAACTAGCTGTACTAGTACAGCCATGGATGCCAGATCAGCCATCAGTCAGGTGTCAACGGAAATACGATGGTATCTGAAATCATGCCTTTTAAGTAGCCATTGAGGATGGACGCATTTATTAATCGTTATTGACGTTTCAATGCCTAATATTAGATGAATAGATCGAGCGAGTGAAGCGAACGTTCGAAAGTTATGTCTCTAACATCCATCTACAAATATACAACGGAAAACCAGCCATGTTGCCACAGAGATTTCTGCTCGCTTCTCTCGCTCAATCAAATATTATCATCATTATTATTATCACTTGATATGAATGTGGAAGGATATGTGGGTTGAGGTAGGCCAAAGAAAAGATGGATGGACTGTGTGAAAGATGACATGAGTAAGAGTAAGAGGGTTGAGATGACTTCTGACAGAGGGAAATGGAAGAGAAATACATGTTGTGCCGACCCCACATAAAGTGGGACAAGGGCAGGGAAATGATGACTTCCCTGTCATTTTCCCACTTTATGTGAAGTCGGCACAAAACGTATTCTTCTTCCATTTCTCTCTGTTTATTCTGTAACGACCTCGGTAGCATGGCGGGCAAGTGCTCGGCTGAGACGCAAGAGGCGCGGGTTCAATTCCCGCTACGGGAGAAATGTTTATATGTTCTGCAAAAATTTCTTCCGGGTCTGGGTGTTGTAGTAGTATGTATTTACAAAAAAAAAGTATTCAAGGATTCTATCAGCCATCTGGTTCCCATAGTACAAGCTTTGCTTAGTTTGGGGCTAGATGGCGCTGTGTGAAATGTCCAGAAATATTTATTTATTTAATCTGTACTACGCAAATGTATCTTAGAACGTCATACGCCGCGATCGATTGACATTTATACAATCTCTGAGTATATCTGGCGAGGCGTCTCTGTGTCTACTACTTACTAGACGTGTCATTAGTTCTTTCGAACCAGTGTGATGAAAGGGTTTGAAGTGCGCCTCAAATAGCCTCCTTTCATGCACTTGACACATGTTTTCTAAAATAGTTTTCTACATCATGCCGGTTTCCTCACGAAGTTTTCCTTCACCGTTTTAGTACTGGTATAGCGCACATAAATTTTTCGAACAGTAAAATCCATTGTTACTCGACCGGATTCAAACCCACGACCTTAGGATTGGAAGGCGAGACGACCACGAGACCACCAGTGACCTCTAACGCGGCGTCACTAACGCAGTGCCACGGACGTAGCTTCAGAAATGTATCTTTATTAAGGCCACATTATCAGTATTGCTACACTACGTGTTTGTATTGACTGATGTTATAATCCATTTTATGGCTTTGCCAATGGTTGTTGATGATTCACGCTAAGTATCTGACCTTTCCCTTTAAGGATGATCAAATTAACGTGTTTACCTTTCAAATCGGTAAGATCCCACTCAACAATTACAGAAATCTCGACAAGTTCATTTCGACACGAAAGCGCAAAGGAAACCGCAATCGTAAATTAGAGTTACAACAGCAACACGTAGTGTAGCAATACGGATCGTGACCTCAAGGACGCCCACGGGTTATTGTTTCAAACTACGATTTTTTTTCGGACGCGACTTTATTACACGACTTTTTGATGCCAAATGTTTATCCATTTCGTGGCGTAGCTTGCTTAGACGTTCTTGTTTGATCGTTAAAGTTAAGCAACGTTGTGCGTGGTCACAATTGGGATGGGTGACCGCAAGTGGCATTACGAGCTGAGCGCTTACGTGCTTCGGAGGGCACGTTAAATTGTCGGTCCCGGCTTTTAACTCGTTAAGCCATGATGGAGGCCTTTAGGCGGACAAAGACTCTGTCACAAGAGTTGGCTACTAGCTTATACGAACATACATACATCTACTTACAATAACTTAGTACCGATCACATCGTCAAAATTTAATAGGAGTTATCAAAATTATGAAATCGTTCATTATTCTACATTACTCAAGTGATATTTTCTATCATCAACGTTCTTACAGCTTTAACCACTCAATTTTATAGAAAACAAGCACAAAATTTATGAAATTACTAGCTTCCGCCCGCAGCTTCGCACGCGTTGTACCCGCATAAAAAGTTGCTTATATACTATTCTAGAGCACGTTCTATGTAGGTTTCAAGTTTCAGCCAAATCTGTTCAGCCGTTACCGCGTGACTGAGGCACAAACATCGTCACTTCCACACAAACTTCCACTTTTATAATTAGTAGGATAATGGTCCATTTTTAGGAGAATTGTTATTCCTAGAATAATGCCGCTGTCTGTATTTTCATACAATTATATACCTACCGAAGAACACTATGGTTTAGTGGTAGATGATATGTTACTTATGCTGAGTAAGCTTACCATTTAAAATCGCCCTGGGCACTACAGCAGCGTCCCATTGATGTAGGCTAAAGTTGCCCCATGACGTTGTATCATCTGGTATAGATGGCTAGAAGTTTTTATGCGGCGTAACGAACCTACAGATTTTTACCCCCACTTACACTTACGTTACCTAAGCCGCGACTAAAAGTCGCGTCACACAAAACACGTTTCGCTCTAACGCAAAACTAATGCCTGTATGTAAAGGCTTTGTGTTGAGTCCATTCATAAATAACACAACAAGGAGATAACACTGAATTTATTGTTTGCTCATTAAGATTGCGCACTTCAAAGCTGATTAATGAGTCATTTAAACTTTTAAGATATCAACGTTGGGCAATAGTCTGAGCTAGATACTCAAGTGATAAATCAAAGCATAGCTTAGTGGTGTAATCTGTCTTTTCGGACACAGAAACAAAGGTCAATTATAAAAAAAGGTCAAGTGCGAGTCGAATTCGCACACAAAGGTTTCCGTACCGTACATTAAAAAAAATCATAAATGGTGCCTTTTTATTTTTATTATTTGTTGTTCAATAGAAATACACACTGTGTGAAAATTTCAACTCTCTACCTATTACGGTTCACGAGATACAGAGACAAATTTGTCCGTCCGTCCGTCCGTCCGTCCATCCGTCAGCGGGCTGTACCTCGTATTCTTGTGAACCGTAATAGGTAGAGAGTAGAAATTTTCACAGAGTGTGTATTTCTATTGAACAACAAATAATAAAAATAAAATTATAGTAATAAAGTCCCGTCGGCATCCAAACAAAGTCGCGGGGCGTTTAACTAAATAGTTTAGAACTAATAGTAAAGCTATCACATAAAAGGACTGTGCCAGAAAAGGATGTATCTCCTTACTTGTGTGGAAATCCTAATTTGTATTTATTTAGTTAGAACATTTTTGCGTTTATTGAATTTTTCACGCCGACGCAGCTGGGACGGCCTTCGGACATTGGGTTTGTTATTTTAGTCCATAATGGGGACTCACTGAATATTAACGACCTTGAAAATGACCCTGATGGAGTGTCGGTGAGTTTAATTCTAATGTACACCAAATCCGTCGGCCGAAGTACAGCCGAACTCGGCTGACCAGAATGTCGATGGACGAATGGACGATGTCGTTTGTAGCACCCACTATCTTTTACATACATTTAATTCGGTCGGCTGAGTTCGGCTGATGACGTCCGGCCATATTCGGCCGATGAGGATATAATGTACTGTTATCCGACGATCTCGGTAGCAAGAGACCAGGGTTTGATTCCCGCTACGGGAGAAATGTTTGTGTGTTCTGCAAATATTTCTTTCTGGTCTGAGTGTTGTAGTAATAAGTATTAAAAGTATGTGTTTACAAAAAAACTGATATAAGTATTCTATCAGCCATCTGGTGCCTGTAGTGCAAGCTTTGCTTAGTTTGGAGCTAGATGGCGCTGTGTGAAATGTCCAAAAATATAGGTATTATCCGTCATAATGTGTCGAAACCAAGTAATTTCAATAAAATTGCATTTTCTTATTATGTATTGAGCTACTGGCCATCTCGTTGGCGAGTTTCTAAAACTGTATCACTTTACTATAGCAATAAAACAAATTAATCGCCTTCTAATAAACCTCGAAGTAAAAGATTGCCTGATTAGTGCGACTGGTCGTTAATAAGAGAATTCTCATCGTAAATTCTAAATTCTTGGAGAAATTACTCTTCACTCCAGAGTTGTATAAACAAGGCTTGTCTTAGACAATTAGTTTTTGTTTATGTTTCGTCTGGAAAAATTATGTTAATGAACTAAACTGTTGATCCGGATCACCAGACGGTGGAAGCGTGCCCTGGAATAATACTGATCCGTTGAGCCAAATAAGAACCGGCTCTTGGATCACGCATCGCTTCAACCAATGAATTTTGATAATGCGTTGGGCACCCGTGCACACGGACCTAGGGTCTCGACCCCAAAAGGTGCAAATACGTAAGTCCTGTCGAGGTTTGCATATTTGCGCCTTTTGAGATCCTCGGCCGAATCTGTTACGCTCTTGAGTTAGTCCGACTGTTTCTCTTGTATTTTGTAAATTATATTTGAATTAGTTGTTATTTTCTTTAAACTGTTTGTATTTTTTTAACAAAAACTCATCTGCAATTGTGTAGTCAAATGTGATGAACTTTTAAAACGTTGTAGCTGTTTTAAAGCTGAAATGAGAAGTAGGCTTTGAGAGAGGAAGGGAGGTATGTAAACACAGTCTTGTGTTTCTCCTGACTAAAACATCAAAATGGACATCAGCTGACAAATTTGCCAGCGCCATCTAGTACTTAGGGGAAGTTTGAAAGTAGCACCGATGACAGAAAGATTGAGGAGTAATTGGATTGAGGCCAGTGTTGTATGGACGGACATGTCATGAGGAGGGATGAAAGTCATGTTGCAAAGAAAGTTATGAATATGAACGTGGATGGATTTAGAGGTAAGAAAGAAGTGAATACAGAAATGACGGCTGACAGAGGGGAATGGAAGAAGAGAACATGCTGAGCCGACCCCACATAGAGTGGGATAAGGGCAGGAAGATGATGATGATCTAGTACTTAGGGACAATCTTAGCATTGCAGAACATTCAAACAATTCCACCGCAGTGGGAATTGAAATTGTATGACCTGCGTTTGCATAGTTCATACTTTACCTATGCAATAGCCCTGGTATGTTTTTTACTCTGAACTTCTCACCTTAATCAGTTTATCTCGATGCGCGGGAGTGAAACCGTTAGTTCAATGGCTCTTTGTATTTACTTCTTTGGTAAATGGAGTGTTACCAAAGAAAACCGTAAGATTTGGATCTGTTGCAACACTATTGAGATACTTTGTCGGCGGTACAATGAACTTATTGTGTTATTTTACTATTCTATATAATAAAAACAGAATGCGTTGTATTTCATATGAAATTAGTCGAGAGGCTAGTATCAGAAAAAAAAAACAATTATTTTTAATTTTCAAAATGTCTTTACAAAACATAATAATAAATGCCCATTTGTCGCATAATAGTAACCCAAATAACCCTGAGTCAGCACTAGCATTCAACGCTGATGGATGGTTCATACCCATAGTAATTACTGGCGGAGTTTGTATCCGGCTCGACTAAGGGAAATTACCTTTTTTTTATAAACAAGCTAAAAAAATATGAATTGCGTGTTAGACGAAAGCAGCAGTGAATGAGATGACGGCTGATAGAAAAAAGTGAACTTATAATCTTACTCATATTATAAATGGTAAAAGTTTGTGAGGATGTGTAGATGAGACGATGTTTGTGCCTCAATCACGCCGTAACTGCTGAACGGATTTGAATGAAACTTGGAATAAACATAGTATGTGTGCTGAAATAACATACAGGCTAATTTTTGTCTAGATACCACGCGAGCAAAGCTGCGGGCGGTAGCTAGTATTTCATAAATGAAATCAGTCGTATCTTTATTGTTAACTTGTTATCTAGCAATGAAATTTTCTTAATATAATCACAAAAAATCACAGCTTTGGCAAACACCACAAACTAACAGTGCAAACTCCACTGTCCACATTACTAAACAAACTAATTTCAGTACAAAACTTTATGCCAATCCAATTTAAACCTTATACCCGCGTGCGAAGGTTGAATTCAAACCACTATAGAACTTTATATTGATCCAATTTGAACCTTATTCTCGGCTGAAGGTTGGGAGCTGGTATTTCAGTGCAGTTATACTCCAATCTAATTTGAACCGTATCCCGTTGGCTGAAGGTCTAAAGATGCAATTACAAGGCAGCTTTCTCGTCCAATTTTGCGAACCCTTTGAAGTTAGGTGCATGTTGGTTTATTGCATTAACTGCTCGAGTAGGCATTGATTTGGTAGATTAGGTAAATTGATTTAATAAATAAATAAATATTTGTGGACATTTCACACAGCGCCATCTAGCCTAAAAATAAGCAAAGCTTGGACACCAGATGCCTGATAAAATACTTATATACTTTTTGTAAATACATACTTTAAATACATAATACTACAACACCCAGACCAGGAAGAAATATTTGCAGAACATACAAACATTTCTCCCGTAGCCGGAATCGAACCCTCGCCTCTTGTATCTCAGCCAAGCACTCGCCCGCTACGCCACCGAGGTCGTCATCTTAGATATGACATCAGTCTGAAAACCGTGAATGGGTAAAATATCACTTATACAATTTGTTCACGATTTTCGGATGTGTTTTTCAATTTTAATTGAAGTTATGTAGGTGCAAATTAAATATATATTACCTACCTAATTATTTTAGTGATCATTAGGCACAAGTACAGTCATCAAAAAGTCTAGTAGGTATACAAATCAAATGTTGGATTCGTCTGAATGACGAGAGATATAGGCTATAATGAAGTGACAAAAAATTTAATAAGGTGAAAATGGAAAAACTGAAAATGGCTTTTTCAGTTTTTCCCTTTTAACAACTCAAAATAGGTCACGTGAATGTGAAAAACTCACTGAAAATTCATCAAAGAGAATTTACGTTTCACAATTTTAAAAAAACTTTTAATAGTTGGCGCTTTTTAAATCGCGTAACGAAACCGTCCCAATTAGAATACGCTCGAAAAGTCCATGGGCATCCAATTTCACTTTTATTTCTCATTGCTCACAGTTTTGAGAGCCTTATTAGCAAACTTCATATTAAATTAAAAGTTTACCCGAACTTTTAAATTATGTCGTCGCCATTAGAGAATTGCTCACGTCATAACTCTACCATGCTACGAAAATTCTGCGTTAATTCTGTTAAGCTGAATTAAACAATAAGTCAGCTATACAAAGCCGATTTGGCACGATTACTTCAGTTACGTACAACATAAATATCATAGAATTTAAATTCAACAAATCCTAAATTTTGTAACAAGTTTGTATGTTTGTTTCTCATTCACACCGAAACAGCTAGATCAAGATGAAACTTGTGATATACATAATTCATGACTTGGTATAGCATATAGTATAGTGTAATTTTAAGGGTTCCTTACCCGAAGGGTGCCAACGGAACCGTACGTAAAACGGAACGTTGTTTTGTAATGGTAATGAACAGGGTCTCGAACGTCTGTTAGCAGAATACTAGAACCAGGCATATATCCGTATCTGTATTGAGATTGTCACAATTATGTATACACAGGCGGGCCTGTTATCCGCCAAATTAACTTAACACAGGCGAGATCTGCTTTGTTCAAAATTGGATTTAGATTGAATTTTAAATTCATGCGTCAACATTGTTATGCTGGGCTATTTTCATGCCAAACAGTATTTGATGCTTCATCTATCGTATCACTGTCCTTTCGAACCAGCGTGGTGAAAGGATTTAAAGTGCGCCTAAAAGGCTCCTTTTGTGATTTGTTTTAGAACTTTTTAGGTTTTACAACTGGCCGGTTTCTTCACGATGTTTTCCCTCACCGTTTGAGAGTACTGGTATGGCGCACATAAATGTTTCGATCAGAATTGACGGCCTTGGTGGCGTGGCGGGCGATTGCTCGGCAGAGACGAAAGAGGCGCGGGTTCAATTCCCGCTGCGGAAGAAATGTTTGCATGTTCTGCAAATATTTCTTCCTGGTCTGGGTGTTGTGGTGCCATGGTACTCGTAGTTTCTGATATCCAAGACACAGGGAATCCTAGTGTGGGGTCAGAATTATGTATGTGACTGTTGGGCGTTATTTATTATTTATTTATCTAATTATTTAAAAAAAATCGTTCTCTCATATAATGAAATGAAATAAAAACAAAGAAACGCAAATAAAATTATATTTTCTTTATTTCTTTACGTATGAAAAAAGAGGCCTTGAATAAATCACCCGTTATATTTAGATTGCATAGATAGTGAAATTATTTACGATTCACTTAAGTCCATATTCTCGACTGTTCTCTACAAAAGGCTTACGGGGCTCTGAATTGAGAAGGCTTTACATAGTAAACAGAAATTAATTGAAAACTCACCTTATACATCTAGTTCAAGAACACAATGGCTGGATCACACATTTGCATATGAAGCAATTAGGTAGTCTATTTGTGTTGGTTTGTTTCTGGTGGGCTAGTTTAAAATTCTGAGATCGTGGGTTCGAGTCCGGTCGGGTACCAATGAATTTTTCTGTACACGTGGTATGCAGATAGCTTAGTATTGTGACAATGTCAAAATCATTGAATATTTTGTTTATAATGAGTGCCATAGTGCCACAACACTCAGACCCGGAAGAAATATCTGCAGAACATTTCTCCCGAAAGGAACCCGCGCCTCTTGGGTCACAGCCGAGTAGACGCTCGCCACGCCACTGAGGCCTTCCAAATCTATAAATATTAAACAAAAAGCATTTTTCTGCAAACTGGCTTTTCTTACTACTGATAATCATTGACGTTGAGTAAGGTGACGTAAAGTAGTTTAGAAGACTTTTGGGATATAATGTCCCAAAACTTTGATAACAGAACTTTGGGGACAGAAAGCCCAACAAAAGTTCTTTGACATAGAATGTATGTAAATTACTTTTTGAAATAAGAATAAGCGAAGAAAATAAGGACTTTATTTACATTATGAACACAAAAAAATATACCTAACGGCTTGCGAAATTATTGAAATCGTACTCCAATGTGGGCCTTAAAATACCTATATTTCTCATACAGCACATATTTTTTGCTGTTTTTGTGCATTATGACAGAATGAGATATTCAAATTGTGACATTTAGCACACCCAAAAGTTCCTTTTACTTAGAGATAAATTAGAAACGTCTTAACCGTAAACTTCTACCAACAATATTGTTTAGTTGGTCTAGGGCCATGTTTGACATTGAGAGGTATAATTAATTTAATTTTTATATACTTATAACAATATACTTATGAGGTATTTATATTATTATTATAGACTAGCTGTAACCCGCGACGTTGTCTGCGTGATAGACAACGTAGACAACGTCAACAGTTCGAAGTAAAAACCTACTAACCAGTTCAGACGTTGGACACAGTTAATAAAAACACACTTAATAGTCAGTACGAAATTAAATCTCGTTTTTAGGGATTTTCAATACACCTAACGCGATCTATTGTTTTAGATTCCCGACCGCGGCTTTCCTCGCGTTTTATGCTACTAAAACTTCAAGATTAATCCAAATGCGTTCAGCTGTTATGCCGTGATTGAGGCACAAACATGCAAACATCTTCACATTTGGATTTATAATACTCGTGTAGCGTATTGAAATAAAATCTACCGACACGACATTCGAACGCCAGCCTGGGCGCGAGAGGGTGGTGTGGTTTGCATACTGAATCAATGTGTTTATTTTGGTATAACAAAGCGAACCTGTACAACTCGTATTCTCTTTCTCTCTGATTCCTCATTGCAGAAGGTGACCTTCTGTCGACGAAGCGACGTCGAAGCGACGATCTGCGAAAGGCAGAGACTGGATGCGTCAAGCCGAAGCCTATGTCCAGCATACTGCTATCGGCTGATGATAATGATGATGTCATTTTCTCGAGCTTATCCTGGTTGCGCCCCACGATGTGCCCAAAGTGCTCCAGAGTTTATAATCAAAAATAGAGTACATTACAAAAAAAAAAACATTTAAAATTAATGAATAAATTACACAGAATCGTGTTTATTCTACGGTTGGGTTATAATTACTAAGTAAACTATGGGCTATAAACACCTGCCCACACATTTTATTAAATGTACTGAGCAATATCTAATTAAAAGTATTATATAAAGTATCATACCGTGGGAATGAGATATCGGCTATTCGATCCTATTGACACAGCGAAATGAGGACAGCTTGCTCACTCAAGATAATAACAGGATCAATGCACATCCCTAAGAACTGTAGGCAACCCCTCAGCTCTCCAGATCTAGAATACCAGGCTCCATTATTTGATTATGTCTAAAGGAGTAACTTGAGGCACGTCCGTTAAGACATGTCGACATTTTTTAGTATTCCTGTATCTGTACATTATAGTGAATTAGTGTAAAACTATTTTCGAACTCTATCTTGCGGATCGAAAGTTAAATACATTCAAGTACTTACGACTTACCTGAAGGGTCTCACAGCCGGGCCTCCCCTTGTCCTCTCCGGCTACTCGTAACTGCACGACCCATGTCCGTCTCAAGATCGTCTGGCCGTCTTTATTTTAGCTTGCTAATATTGCAATATTCCATTTAGAGTTATCAAATAGAAAATTTAAAAGTCCGGAGAAAAAGCTTGATTTCCATTGAAAAATCCTGAAGTTTACTGGAAAACGTAATTTAAAGCTTTGTAGTCTCTATAATTAGTCTCTTTATAGGTAAAGAAGATTATTATTTGTTTTTTTACTTAATAAAAATATCTGCTCTATTTTATTGAAAATTGTCGTTGCAGACCCAATAAAAGATGGCCGGTAGATCTTGACACTTATATAGGTCGAACTGGCACAGGCATGTTACCCGGCTAGTGCTTTTATGGGCTGTGCCTTTGATCTTACATCGGACAATAATTATAAATTGTCAAGGCAAGAGAAATGCGTTGTAATTGACACCTCAGTTTTTATTTTGCTTTTATGAAATCTCAACTGACTAGTTTTTGCTTGTGACTTCGTTGTTGACTGAGCGTTTCCGTGCCTAGGAGGGCACGTTAAACAGTCGGTCCCGGTTTTTAAGTCGTTAAGCCATGATGGAGGCCCTTGGGTGGCCTAAAAACTCCTTCATTAGAGTTGGCTACTAGCTCATACGAACATACATACTGCGTTTATACACATTTATTTATCTATCGATGGGAATTGAGTTCGTAAGTCTTGTGACCTTTCTTTGGTACTAGGTATTTTATTATTTGATTTCATTAATGGGGTCCGCCAAGGAAACGTTTGTAGTTTTTAGGACAAAGGTTAAGAGTCCCTACCGGATTTGTAGAACTCTGTTGTAAGTCAATAAAATGTGTTTATTCGAAGAGAAAATGTAATTTTATCATTTTTGCTTTGGTTCCTCAAAGTGAAAACGCGATAAAAAAAAAACATAATTACCATTTTTTTTAACTCCACATTTTGAGTATGTTTTGATTAAGGTTTTGGGTACCCTACTATATTTTTAGATCATTTTTACTTTAATAGGTATTTAATAACTGATTATTTAATTGTTGAAACAAGTTTTTTTTATTTATTTTGTAGTTTTTTTGTAACTAACAATTATTTGATTTGGCGGGTTATTTGATTTCAATGTTTTGCGCGTCACTCTGTCTTTTTTTACACACTTGAAACCCGTAGCGCTATCTCTTTCGAAATCGGTCTAGATGCGATCATACGGTATGCTCTTAACGCAATTGCTCTACATATTCCTTACGTACCCTTAAATTCATAATGGTGTACAAAATGCAGTTAAAAAATAAACCACTTTAAAAAATTACTAATGACCTCATTGTTAAATGATTAAACAGACAGACGGATGTTTCCATTGTGTGTTTGACTATTCATTTTAATATATTTTTTTTATTTAGTTTAGCTTAACGATGCCTTTAGATGCCTTCCAAAGAGGAACTTCTTGCTTCTCTGCTGGACTGGGAGTAAAGAAAAAACATAAAATGCGTCCAGCTGCTTCTCTCCCCGAGCATGTCGTAAAAGTCGACTAAGGGATAGTATCCTCCAACATGATGAGATACAATAAGCAAGTATTCCCAAGGAGGGTTGACGTCAGGCAGGCGGCCGGTCATAAAACACCTCAGCCAAAACTCTTACAGCATGATCCAAGGATCATGCTGTGCCGTCCCCACATAGAGTGGGATAAGGGCAGAAAGATGATGATGATGCCAAAGAGGGTGGTGAGGAGGAAGCTCAGGGCAGGGATGTCGGAAATCCATGGGGGTAACCTATGCCCAGCAGTTGGATCAAGTAGCAGTAGTAGGTTAAATTTTATTGTTCGAAAGTAAATGAGTGAACCAGCTGAGTAAACCAGCATGTCGTAAAAAAAAACTGTTCGAAAACATACGGCCTCGGTGGCGTGGAGGGCGATTGCTCGGCAGAGACGCAAGAGGCACAGGTTCGATTCCCGCTGCGGAAGAAATGTTTGCATGTTCTGTAAATATTTTCTTCAGAGTCTGGTTGTTGTGGTACCATGGTACTCGTGGTTTCTGATACCCACGACACAGGGAATCCTAGTACGGGGTCAGAACTGTTGTGACTGTTGGGTGTTATTTATTTATTTATATGTAATGTACTTGGAAATAGCCTATTTGAGGCGCACTTAAAATCCTTTCACACTGGTTCGAAAGAACTAGAGAAAGGACCAGTAGTAGTAGTTTGCTTATTTATACCGGATCAGTGACGTTCCGGTTATGTAACGGGTTAGTGAAGTAATTTTAATTATAACGTATGATTAAAAAGCAGGTTAATTTCATCTTCGTTCCCAAAGAAATCCAACAATAAAGCATTTATTAATCTTAAACGAAAGAACTCAAGATAAGGTTATTTATGTATTAGTCTTCTCAGTATTCCCGACCATTTTGTTTTGTTCAAAAATAGCCCTTATTTCAACGGATTAGGGTTCTATACCTACTTTAGTGTTCTCAGGGTTTCTGATCATCTTGTTTTATTCAAAAATAGTTCTTATTATCAAGGTGTTAAGGTTCTACAGCAATATTACTTGTTAATTTGTCGGTTCTGTTCTTAAAAGTTTGTATCTCGATTGGCCTAAATAAAGCGCCTTAAATGATCACACTGGTTTTTTGGGTGGCATACTTATATGATGAGCTTTTGTACTCAATTTGTTGTGGTTAAGTTTTGGTAGGTAACCCTACCTACCTACCTTACTTACGAATTCTTTTTTTAATTTGATTATTTCTTAGGAAAAACTGGTGTAATTTTCATATAGATGTATGCGGACATATTTTTTTTACCCGACCGTGCAAAAGAAGAGTAATATTGGTTAAAACAAAATTTTTTTTTGCTAAATCTTAAATTAATAAATGTCAGAACAGATCTATTTTTATGCGTTCTAACCAGTTTACACGTTAAATTTTTTACCCCATTTTGAGGGTTATTTTGAAAAAAATCTGAAACACGTGTCCAATTATTTTGTACTCTTTTCCAGACGAATTTTCAAGTTAATCGCTCAGCCCGTTAAAAAGTTCCGATACAAACTTTAGAAATCCCTTGCGCCCCTCTAGGGGTTATTTTGAAATAATAAAAAAACGTGTTTTATTATTTATTTTAAAGCTTTTTTTTCTGCTGCGGTCGCTCGTGTTGAGCGGACGTGTTTGAGGACGTTTCTTTCGACGGACGGACGTTTCTCTAAACTATTTACTATTCAAATTTCATCAAAATAGGTGTAGTAGTTATGGAGACACGTGGTAACAAACATTCACACACACAAACTTTCACATTTATAATATTAGTAGGAAGTAGGGTTCAAAAGTTGTTGAAATAAATTACAAAGTTAAGCATATTAATTAACATTGACACAGAGTGGGGTCATGTATTACCATAAATAAAAAAAAAACTAAATGAGATCTTAAATAATACGCATTATTGATAATACAATATTAATTATGCCATTAATTAGTCTCTGACATAAGAGCTTTTAAAGCTTAAAAAAGACCAATGACAATTCGTTACAAAATACTAGCATCTAACCGCGGCTTTGCTTGTGGGGTACACACCCTTTTAATTTATATATTTTTTTATTTTTTATTGTTATAGCGGCAATAAAACACTGAAAATTTTAACTCTTTTTAACGGATCATAAGATAAAGACCGCTGACAGAAAGAAAGATGGTCTTTTTTCGGCCATGTAGAAAGTCTTTTATTATTCCAGGTCCAAAACTATTAATATTCCAAGTTTCAGCCAAATCCATTCAACCGAGATCAGTGGGAACAAAACAAAGCTCGAAAGCTACTTTCGTGCACTTGACATATTATTATGTTTTCGAGTTTTCTACGGTTTTTATACGCCGGTTTCTTTACGATGTTTTTCTTCACTGTTTGAGAGTATAGCGCACATATCTTCGAACAGAAAACCCATTGGTGTACGACCGTATTTGAACCCACGACCCTAGGATCGGAATGAGGGACCACTACCACTGGACCAATAATGCATTTGATTAAAGATTTTTTTAATTAAAGTCTATTAAAATTATATCTATTGGAATCTGACGTATTGTACCTTTTGTCAAGTTTAAAAAAAGTAGCGTATGTAATTTATTTTTAATTTAATCTCTGGTAAAGAATAAATCTTCATTCACAAAAGTATTAGGTCAAAAAAAAACACGAAAAACAAACTTATTATTCGAACAAATACTGGCAAGCAAAAAATAAATTGAAAGGGTTAAAATATTAAATACAGGGTGAGATATTAAAATGAATAGACAAACACACAATGGAAACATCCGTCTGTCTGTACAATCATTTAACAATGAGGCTATTAGCGTTTTTTAAAAGATGGTTCATTTCTGAACTGAGTTTTGTACCTACCTTTGTGAACTTAAGGGCACGCAAGGCACTCGTAGAGCGTTTGCGTAAAGCAAAATAAACTTTCGAAATGAATAAATCCGCAGGAAATAGAGCAGTTGACAGCTCGAAGTTGTTGACAGGTCATTAGCTCGAAGAACAAAATAACCGTTGGGGAGTAAAGATTCTTGAAACTGATCTCGTAAATGTTGGGAAGCTGTTGAAACTCTTCATCATCATCAGCTGATAGAAGGCTTGGACAAAAGTTTTTTTGCCTACACCCACCCGCGACCGTCTCAATTTAATCGGTCCATCTTGTGGGAGGCTGTCTTACTCTTCGTTTCTCGGTCCGTGGCCGTCATTCTTGGAACTAAGTTTCGTAAGTTTCGTAATTACAACCCGGATAGAAAATGAAAAGCCAAGAACAACCTTTTCAAGGTTTACGAAAAAATTCTAAAAAGTTAAAAATGTCCGGGGCGCGTCACTAGATTTCTTGTCGTCCTAAATACACAAAATCTTTTTATTCGACGATAATATCTGTGTAATGGGATAGCCTTATTGTGAAGCTGATTAAATGCATTTTTGTTGGTAAAGGTTTTAAGGTGATGTTTTATAACTTGTATCGTAGATTTAGAAAAATAATATTTAGGTAAAAATAAAATAAGTCTAAAGTTTTAATTGCTTACGGAATCAACTGTAGTGTAAGAAGAGGTTTAATGCCCGGTTCCAATATTTTACCAATGTAACGTGTCCTGTCCTGTTTGATTCGTGGTCTTTTAGTAGAATATTGGCATCCGGATTAAGTTATGGCATTGTAACTTGAGAGAGCACTAGTGGTCTAGTTGGTAGTTACCCCGCCTTCCGATCCTAAGGTCGTGGGTTAAAACTCGGTCGTGTACCAATGGATTTTTCTGTGCGAAAAATTTATGTGCGCTATACCAGTACTCTCAAACGGTGAAGGAAAACATCGTGAAGAAACCCGCGGCTTAGTCAGCTCCGCACGTATTGACCATGTCTTTCCTGTGGACAAGGCCGTCTAAGCTGAAAGTATGGAATAGGTGCTGGGCAAGCCTACTCCATCTCCTCCACTCCATCCATCACTCCATCCTCACTCCAAAATAAAATAAAATAATTCGTCCCGGGCACTACAGCGTCCCGCTGGGGTGAACGAGTTCTTGAATGGAGACCGCGACTCGGCAAACGTAGTGTAGGACGCCCTCCGGCTAGGTGGAGTGATGATCTGCGAAAGGCTGCTGGCAGAGACTGGATGCGTCAAGGGAAAGATCATCAGGGAAAGCTTATGTCCACCAGTGGACTGCATAGTTTGTTGATGATGATGAACTTAAGACTGGCAACTGGGAACAGTTTTGAAACCGAGACCGGATTTCAGTGATATTTAGGTACTTTTTTATCAGGACCAGAGGAACCGGAAAATTTGGTACATAGGGTCATTCAACCAACGTTTTGTAGGAACCTACTGTAAAAACTTGATAAAACTAACTTTTTGACTCAATAACGTTACGAATAAATTATGTAACGCTCAGCGTTTGCCTCAAGTCAAACCCGCCCTTAAGTAAAAATATGGTAGAGTTTTTATGGATCCCCAGTGATGGATTTATGGTGTATCAGTTGATTTATCGCATTGTTAACGTGCACTAGTCGTCTATTTCCCATGGTTTTGGTTTTCATGGTAGCACCGTTTTAATAGACGCTCAAATATTTATTTATTCAAAGAAAAACAACGTATTTTATTAATTAGTTAATTATTTACATAAACAACTGGCAATTGATTGCCAATAATGATGTGATTTTTAAGATGATAACAACTAAGATCAACTGATTGGTCTAATAGTACCTGCTATTGATGGATACATTACTATTTATATTACTTTCAGAGCGTCTGGTCGAAGCGATGTGTGATCCAAGAGCTTTTTCTTATTAGGCTCAACCGATCAACACTGAAATTTAGCGTGGCAATGCTTTTTTTTTATTTAGACACTCACTACGCGCTACTAGCAAAAAAAGAATAAACATAACTAAAACACAGTTTCGATTTTGTAACATAACACTTATGAGCGCACAGCTAAACAATGTAAATAGTGTTGAGCGAACTAAAAGGTAATAAGGTATGTTTGAGGACCAAATTAAACAAAACAAAACAAAGGCTTTTTACCATCTACAGTAGATGATTAATGCAGCGTCAGGAGACAACTTTTACCTTCACTAACGGGACGCCGTAGTGCCCGGGATGAATTAAGATGGAGTAGGCTTGCCCAGCACCTACTCCATCCTCTCAGCTTAGTCGGCCTTGTCCACAGGAAAGACATGGTCAATACGTGCGGAGCCAACTAAGCCGCGGGTTTCCTCACGATATTTTCCTTCACCGTATAGCGCACATATTTTTCGCACAGAAAAATTTCGATTGGTACACGACCGGATTTGAACCCACGACCTTAGGATCGGAAGGCGGGGTCACTACTAACTAGACCACCAGTGTTCTCAAGTTTTGGTATTCGCTCCAATATCACTAACCACTAACCATTTTGTTTCAGGTATGTACCTGTAACAGTTGGTTCCTGAAGCCCAGCTAAAGCTTACGACTTGTGTTTAGGTATGTACGTAATTACAATAAAATTATGGGCTTTCTATTTCTGACCGAATTCTACATTCTGTAGAAATCGAAACTTAAGCTGTGGCCACGTGGTCCGACAGCTTTGTCCGAGCAATCGAACTACGTGAACATTTCGGACGTTTAAACTTTTTCCCAGATGTTCATGTTACATGGCAACCTACACCTGAAGCGCACGTGGCGTAGCTTGCTCAGGTGTTCTTGATTGAACGTTAAAGTTAAGCAACTATATGCGCGGTCACAAATTATGATGGGTGACCGCAAGTGGCATTACGAGCTGAGCGCTTCCGTGTTTCGGAGGGCACGTTAAACAGTCGGTCCCGGCTTTTAAGTCGTTAAGCCATGACGGGGGCCTTTAGGCGGCCTAAAAACTCCGTCACAAGAGTTGGCCACTAGCTCATACGAACTTACTTTACTTTATTTCAACAATGAACACAACATGTGCGTGTGACAACAAAGCGTTCGTTAGAACTGTCGTAAGATTTTTCTAAAGAACAGAGAACATTTTACCACCATTATTAATATTTTAAATCCTCTTGTTGGATTATAGGAAGCTACTAGATACTTCACGACTGTTGACGTTGCACATATTGAGCATTTAACAGTTTTCTGGCTTCTAGGAGAAATGTTAAATATTTTATTACTAACTAGATGGCAGCACAGGTAAAATTAGCACGCGCTATAGTTGCGTTTTACGCCGGTAATTTCAAGCAAACTATAGCTTTTCAATTTATAATATAAGTAAGATTATTTTTATTATAATTTAGCCACAATATTTTATTAGAGATTGTTTTACTTATTTAACCCAGTTTTCTCGCTATTTTACTCTGTTTCTTTCTGAAAAGAATTACGTGGTATATGCCGAGACCCTCCCTCTTGAGACCCTCCCTCCCCGACCCCCTCCCTCCCCCTAAACACCTCACGTAATTATTGAACGCCCCTAAGTAGGCATCTATTATTCTTTATAGATTTTTATATTATTTTTATTACACGTTTTCGAAGCAAGATTCCAATAAGATTTGTCTCACTTAGTCAAAATATAGTCACCGTCTAATGTCACACTAACAAAAATATTTACCAAAAGTACGTACAGTATATAGGCTCAAACTTTCAACATTACCGGGCAGGATTGTCCCAGCAGTGTGGGGGAACTTATGTTAATTAAAGGGGGGGGGGGGGGGGAAGTCTTCATTGACTTCACGCGTGAGGTTGTATTGTGCAATTGTCCCCCTGCTAACCCTCCCCCAGCCAGCACAACTCCTTGAAGTACCCGAGAAGGGCTTTGGGATGTTGGCAGCAGTGTTTCAATATCATCGATGGTGTAAATGTGTGAGCCTTATACCCAATACCAACTGCCCGACTCCGAAGAAAATTTATTTATTTATTTATTAGGTTTACCAACAGTTTACAACATGGA
Source organism: Scotopteryx bipunctaria (assembly GCA_949320045.1). Lineage (NCBI taxonomy): Eukaryota > Metazoa > Arthropoda > Insecta > Lepidoptera > Geometridae > Scotopteryx > Scotopteryx bipunctaria. The sequence continues at coordinate 7,702,078 of OX439459.1, forward strand.
TCAGGTTATGCATATATCACAGACAAATTATGTTATAAGCTACATGCGAAACCAATTATAGGTAAACACAACATGCACAGTAAGCAAACAATTTTCGTTGGTTTATCATTTTGTAGGTACTAGCAGTCTCATAAAATATAACTAAGTATATCTAAGAATAAGAATTTAGAAGGAGTAATCCTTGTGAGGATGTTTTCGGCCGTTTAGGCGTGATTGAGGCGCTGACATAGCGCCTAAACGGCCGAAAACCCGCGATGTGCCATACTATCAGCCGCGCTCTAGCTAATATATTACCCAAAGCTTCGGGGATTATTTCCCCACAATGGAAGGCTACTTGCCGACAAATAGCTTTCATAAGCTACCGATACTTCCAAAGCTGTTCATCAAAATCCTTTTAAGTATCATAAAAATTGGTTTAGACTATTCTCTGTATCGTTATACAGCATGTTTTAAGGGACATTCCCTCAGTGCTTTCGGCCCTACTAACTTTAGAAATTCTGCTTACTGTATGGTTCTGAAATATGAAAGCACGAGTTTCAAATAGTTTCTTTCCAAAAAAGCGTGGTTTCTTACCTGTATCTTCAACGCTTGTCGCGTTACGAACTTGATTTATGAACGTGTCCAAATAATACCCGTGATTTTAGGGAATAAAAAAATAATTTGACTTTGACTCAAGTAGTTGAAACTGATTACTTTACAAATTATTTTTATTTAAGTAAGAATAAATAAATAATGAATTAAAAACCTAGTGACAAAAAGTATAGCACCCTGTACGTCCAATAAACTTTTTTTAACAAAAGTATTATAAATAGGAACCCTTTACGGCAATGCCATGTCCACTCTCCCATAAACTCCTATAAGTAAGCCGCTTACCTTCACATGGTAATGTATTCAAATCCTTCCACTCTTCGAAGACACCATGCTTTATCATAACAAACATTCTTTGAACTTATCTACGTAGCTTTACCCGTTCAGTTTCACTCACATAGGAATAAAATATAGCTTACTGACACATAGCATCTGAAAGCGGCTCCGCTGCGCTGAATAAAAAATACCTTAATGTGTTATCCATGTTTGTACAAATATTATAAATGCGAAAGTAACTCTGCCTATCTGCCTGTTTGTCTTACTATCCGTCACCTTTTCACACCTTAACTTCTGAACAGATTTTAATAAAATTTGGCAACCAGATAGATAGCACCCCGGAGAAGGATATACTACTATAAGTTTGGGGTGAAAGTTTATATGGGGAACTGAAAAAACAAATGTTGAGCATTGCCTGGCGTTGTCAGTACTTGGATGGGTGATCGCACTTTTTGCACTAAATACATTTTTTAACAAGTTTTGAACCTTATATTTAGTAGTATTCTAAATATCATATTCATTGCGAACGAAGTCACGGGTAACAGCTAGTAAGTCATAAGCTATTCTGAGTTTCAGAAAAAGTATATTGGAAAAATACCTAATGTCCTATACCTACTGGACTTCTCAAGGCTGATGATGATGATATACAAAATAATAAATACCTCTTGGTTCATTGCCAAATGGCCCACTCCCTTATTTAGACCCGCCAAAAAAGAACACTAAAACAAAACCATTTTGTACTCCCACGCATACAAATAGCGCGTTTATTTACAATAGCAACTATTAATTGTTTTTGTCTGATCAAAATAGGTACAGCCCATTTTTGTAGCCTGTGAAAATACCGACGTACGGAGTAAGTAATGGCTATTTATTGTAAAGTATGAACATAGTCTAGTTTTAAGCCAAACGTAAACTGAATGTTCAATTTGTTTCATAAAGTTCAGAGGCGTAGTCAAAGCAGTGAGTTTCTTTTTAGGGTTCCATACCCGATGGGTGCCAACGGGACCCTATTACTAAGCCTCCGCTGTCCGTTCGTCTCCGTCCGTCCGTCTGTCTGTCAACGGGCTGTATATCATGAACCGTAATAGGTAGAGTTTAAATTTTCAGTGTATATTTCTATTACCGCTATTATAGCAAGTAATAAAATTAAATGAATTAAAAAATAAAAGGGGGCCTCATAATATAAGCAATTATGTACGATGGTACGGAACCCTTCGTATGCTAATTCGACTCGAATTAGAATTTTATGTATAACTAGCTGCCGCTCGCGGCTTCGCTCGTGTGGTATCCGGATAAAAAATAGCCTATATTTTAATCCAGTACATGTACTATGTATATTCCAAGTTTCATTCAAATCCGTTCAGCCGTTTAGGCGTGATTGAGGCACAAACATCCAAACATCCAAACTCACAAACTTTCGCATTTATAATATAAGTAAGATAATACCTAATACGGAATAACTTCGCGTGATGATTTGTATGATGATAGGACTTTCTTGTTCCAAAATCAATTTTATTATTTTGTTCATACTCAGTTTATATTAAACAATATCGAACGACATGATAGTCTATCTCTTATCTTACTTATTCTTTGTCAAGTTACCATTTTGAGGCACAATGTACTAGGCATATAAAATACCGACAAGTTAAAACAATTAATTCGATGTTGCCAGCAAATAAAATGAAACACAAAAGCGAATTGAATTTAAAAATAAAATGTAACGAATAATGGATGCTTAAATGAATTATTCAAGTTCGGACGTGGTTTGAATTGAAGTTGCAATTCAATGAATGAGTTTTAAGTGTTGCAAGTTTTTGTGAGTTGAGGAAATGTGAGCAGAAAATGTTTGAATAAAGGCTGATAAGAGCGTTAACTTTGAAAAGGAAAAGGTTCTTGTCTTGTACACCATTCCAATTTAACATTTTGATTAAGTTTAGATTATCAAACATAAGACAAGAAATCAACACAGGTTTTCCTAGGGTGGGAGCTAGCGTACTTGCAAATTGTACCCTCATATACAATCTTTTTATAGCATATTTTATACTACTTTATTTTTATATTTTGTTTTGTCTTGTATATAATATTGTGCCAAATAAAGCTTATTATCTTATCTTTAATCAAATAATACTAGCTGCTGCCCGCGGCTTCGCTCGCTGGGTACTCGGATAAAAAATAGCCTATATGTTAATCCAGTACATGTACTATGTATATTCCAGGTTTCATTGAAATCCGTTCAGCCGTTTAGGCGTGATTAAAGCACAAACTTCCAAACTCACAAATATTCGCATTTATAATAAGATGACAGTTTTTAAGTAAAATTATTGACCATGTCATTCTTGTGGATAGGCCGACTAGGTTGATTGTCATGCCCTTATCCCTAATGGCAGAGCCACAAGTAAATATAAGAAAACTTGCAGCTACTTCTGATTTAAAGTCCTAGATAGGTGATCAGCCCATCGCCCATATAGGAGATCCATCATTCTGGATAGGATACTATCCAGTCGACTTGTGCAATACTATCCACTTGACTTGTCTTGTTGGGCGCACTATGTTATTTCTTTACTCCAAGTCCAGCAGAGAAGTAGTACAATAATATACCTTATATAACTTATAATATGTAGTCTTTTCCCGAAAACAATAATGATAATGTGACAATGACAATGGATACTTAAAGCCTTTGGAAAATGTTTAATGTATTTTCATTCACATTATAAAAACTTTTAAACTGCTAACGGGAAAGTACTTACATTTTGGGTATCCATTCAGTACTTGTTTTGTTCATTCAACCACTCGGATTTTAGGGATCCGTAACTTCAGGAGTAACGTGAAAATGGTTCACATCATATTTTTGATGGAGCAACAGCTTCAGGATGCGAGAGAGATTACGATGATGGGATTAGGAGTACCTATACCTACTACAATTAATTTTCCTAATATGTATTATGTACCTACTTTAACCTACCTACTCGTTTTTCGCTGTTACTATAAGTTTATTTATGTTTGTACCCTATTTTTTTCGTGGTGTGTGTCAAATAAACCATTTTCTTTTTTATTCTATGTAGTTTTTAACTTCTGTACTTTCTATACAAAAAAAAACGTTTTTGATAAAGTTTCAGAGACACTAAAGCTTGCAACGCATTTGCGCAGCTATTCTTGACCTGTTAAAGAACAGCGAAAAAGATGGAAGTACTCTCACTTGTCCTCATTTTTTATAAATCTTGGATACTTGTCTGTATTTTTTGTAAATCGTGGATACCCTTATAAAGGGACGTCCGCATTCAATCCATTGGTTTGAGAGAGTACGGACAGAAGAAATACTTTTTTCACGAGGTGAAGAAAGATCTTTCGATAACTTAAATTTATAAATTTACCCGGATAAAAAGTAGGCTGTTCCAGCATAGAATTTAAATTCTAATTTTAATTTAAGTCAGTTTAGCCGTCAAGGCTGGATTTTCAATCCGTCACCTGTTTTGACGACGTATCATATTAATTCATCGAAACAAAAACAACTTTTGCTTAGCCGATGTAAAAAGTTGTTTTCTGAATAATTCTATGCTCGAGTATGACTATTAGTAGACTGGTGGTCTAGTGGCCCCCACCTTCCAATCCTAAGGTCGTAGGTTCAAATCCGGTTGTGCAACAATGGATTTTTCTGTTCGAAAATAAAATGTGCGCTGTTAATACCAGTACTCTAAGTGAAGGAAAACATCGTGAGAAAAAAACATGTAATATTTGTCAAGTGACTTTCAAAACCTTTCACCACACTGGTTGGACACGACACGTCGACGACTGTTAGTTTTTTACCATCATTGTCATTCTACAGCCCACTGTTGGGCAAAAGCCACCTGTGCCATCCATCACTGTTTTGTGCTGTCCATTTACGATCCACGTTTTTGACTATAACGTCTGCCTATCTCACCTTTTATTACCAGCTATATTTTTTTTGCAATCGCTATCAAATGACAGTTTTCATGTCACCCGTTCCATTGAGTGTACGCGCAGAGATTTAAAACGTTAAACTGAGACAATACGACAGTTTCTTACTTTATATCACATCCGTTTTAAAGTGTAGAGACGGTTTTATTTTACGAGATATACGTTTATATATTTTTTTAAGTATTTTAGACTGTTTGGCGACAAGTTTCTGAAAGAAGCTAGATTTTCAACATTATGACACGACATGTTACGTATGTTAAGTAAAAAAAGAAGCGCTCGTGGTGTAGCTTGCTTAGACGTTCTTGATTGATCGTTAAAGTAAAGCAACGTTATGCGCGGTCACATATTGGATGGGTGACCGCAAGTGCCATTACGGGCTGAACGCTTCCGTGCTTCGGAGGGCACGTTAAATTGTCGGCCCTAGCATTTAAGTCGTCAAGCCATGACGAAGGCGTTTAGGCGGCTTAAAAACTCCGTCACAAGACTTGGCCACTAGCTCATACGAACTCACTTAAATAAAAAAGTTATAACATTACGACTTCCGAATTCGAAGTAAGTTTTTGGTAATCGTTTTTATTACCTAATCAAAAATCTAAGTCATAAGTCATTAATGTTTTGTTATTGTATGAATTTCCAAATAAAAGATTTTGAAGACTAGTTTTTCTATCGTAAAAACATAGTCAAATGACTTTTGAGTACAAAACAAGACGATAATTAAAGTCATTGAATATTTTTAAGCTCTGTTAGCCCGCTATAAGTTCTTCACTTGTGAGTTAAGGTTTTTCCACACTCTCGACATTGTCAACATTGCAATGCGAAGCAGTAAGAACCGTCACCGCAGGATGCATTGACAGAGTTTTGACTTTAAAACCGGTTTAGCGGTTTTTATAATAATTATGGGCAGTTATAGTGTTTACATTACCTAGTTTTAAGATTCTTGTCACGATCCAATTGGCGTTGTGAACAGCACTTTACATTTTTGTTCGAATTACAAATTCGGAACGATTCAGGTAATATTGAATGAAATTTTGTATATTGAATTCTGTTTTATATTGAATGATGAAATTACTGGAAATCACTTATTGGAAACTCAAATTCTCGAATTCGTATTGAGTTTTCTAAGAAAATGAAACGCTTTGTACCTATCTAGGCATATAACAAACTAGCAGCCGCCCGCGGCTTCGCTCACGCGGTACCCAGATAAAAAGTACCCTATGTCCCATTCCAGCACACGTAGGTACCTACTATCCGCATTATTCATTATAATATAGTGTACGCTAAACGATGACTATAGTATTGCCATCTCTTACCATTTCATAATGACAAACAGTGACAGGGCTAACTTTAAGCAATGGCTAACTTTAGCGAACGAATATGAATAATAGGGTATGTAAGTATAGTCCATAGTTTTTGCGTGAAAGAGTAACAAACATACCTAAATCTAAAAATTAAAAAAATTCGGTGAATTTAGGAAAAATTTTGAGTGTTAAGGTAAACTTTTCAAAACGCAACGACAGCGCGTTCTAGGATTTGATCAGAATTAGCAGCGGCATCTAGTTATCAGACGTAGAATTACGTCAGAACTCCATGAATAATCAAGATTGGAAACTTATTAGACCAGTAATAATTTATGCTTCCTTTCACAGGTAATTTGACATTGACAGTTCCTTTTCCATATGTTTTGTATCATCTATTACTAATCTGTGTGTATCATCGCTGTCATTATGTCAAAATAAAAGTATTCTATTTTTCATGAAAAACATACCAAAAATAAAGAATTTACAATTTAATTATGACATCAACTAAATGAGAAAAATCGGCTCTTTAATTTGATATAGGTTATGTGCAGTTTTAGACCAAAAATTGATTCCAGGTTTTCATCCCTTTTCACCCCTTTAGAGGTTGAATTTTGAAAAATCCCTTCTTAGTACACCCCTACGTACCAAGGTTTACCTACACTGAAAATTTCAAGTCTCTACGTCCAGCGGTTTAGGCTGTGCGTTGTCTGTCAGTCAGTCAGTCAGTCAGTCAGTCAGGACAAAGATTCTTATAATATAAGATGTTAAGTCCAGAAAATACATAATTTTTTAAACTGATTTCACTACGAATCAATCTAAGTTTTTATTTATTTTATTTGGCAGTAGGTACGATAAGAAAAAAATACATAAACCAATAAAATTGTCACTGTAAAATTTTAAACAAAAAAAAAATAATACCACCTAAACGAATACAAAAGACAAAACAATTCAAAATATACCTAACCATAATTTGGCGGCAATATTTAACATGACTTCTTTATGAATATACCAGTGCGCTATACCAGTACTCTCAAACGGTGAACGAAAACATCGTGAGGAATCCCGCACGTATTGGCCACGTCTTTCCTATTGACAAGGCCAACTAAGCTGAGAGGATGGAATAGGTGCTGGGCAAGCTTCTCCATTTTAATTTGTCCCGGGCACTACAATGTCCCGTTTGTGAAGGTAAAAGTTGCCTCCTGACGCAACAATTATTTTACTATGACTAACGCACCGCAACTTTCTTACATAACAATAATGTGAGGTGCGCCCACTAGCTCCAACCCCAGGGTTTGCCTGCGAAAGCTCTAACGTAATTGGCGAAAGTTGGCCAGAAAATTTAAATACAATGGGCACGCATACAATTTTGCCATGAATAATACATAGAACTATTGATCTAAATGTTTTATGCAATGGTGTTGTAAAGGTTGTTGTAATCATTCATCATCATCATCATCCGCAACCCGACTTCACCCACTGCTGGGTATAGGCCTCCCTTTGTATGCGCCACTCTCCACGGTCCGTTGCAAGTCTCATCCAGGTCCGGCCTGCGACCTGGATGAGACTTTAGCAAAACCTGTTGTAATCATTATTGTGTTTAAATTTTAAATGCATGTGGGTTTCTAATTTTTGATAGAAACAGCTTTTCGAGCACTGCTAGTCCACATCCTTTCACCATACTTTCTTAGGGTTATTATTCAACTGAAGTAAGAAGACATGCTGCCTTATTTTGTAATCCTGTCGCTGCGCGTCAGTCTGTCAATTTAACATTGTCGTTAACTGACGAAGAGAACGCGCTGTAGGCGCTAAAAAAACTGCCTGACCCGAACGACAGCAACAGTTCTATATAAGGCAACAGGATGTTACCCAGTTTCGTTTTCCTTTATATTTATTTGTAGAAACATAAAAGCGAAATAAATGACCCAGCATTAACCCATCCTTTAAAAAAAATCATTATTCCGTAAAAACCTTAGATTAAATCCCTAAATACAAAATGGAATGGTTCTTGATTAAATTTCCATACCCTCTTTCAAAAAGGTATCGAGGGTTGCAAAAGTTCATTATTTTCACGACTGTACATGGTCAATATGGCCGCTTGCTGTTGATTAGTCTTTGTAAATATAACTTTTTTGGTCTTTAAATGGGGAAAAAAGGTCGCGCGATGTCAGTGGTGAAGGCTCAATCATACTTTTGATCAATCGTCCTGGATATCTAAGGTAAGTTGTACTAAAAACGTCATATAACAACTTTACACTAAGATGGGGAATTTTAGAAAAATATTGTATTATGACAGAGGCATCTTATTCCTAATGAGGTGGGCAGAGCCACAAGTAGTCATAGTAAAATTTGCAGCCACTCCTGATTCAAAGTCCTAGGATGGATATGGTGAACCATGGTGACAGGTGATCAGCCCATCGTCCATATAGATGGTCCACCATGTTTCAGAGGATACTCCTCGAGGAGAAAAGCAACTGGACGCATTCTTCGTTTTTTCTTAACTCCCAGTCCAGCAGAGAAGTTAGGAAGTACGTACGTCATTATAAATTGATATTTTTTTATCATAAAGCATTTCCAAATGTAAATTGTCATGAAATATTAACCACTATCGTCGCCGAGCCCGGTGGTCAGACATCGGCAAAGACAAAATTTGACAAATCACATACAAAGCTGTCAAAATGTGACAAATCATGTACAGATCTGACAAATTGCGGCCAGCGTTTATCAGAGGGCTATTGTTTTATTGTTGATGTCGAGATTACTTTGTTTTGGATGAAAAATGAACGAGATTTATCCACTAGTTTTACATCTTACTTTACTTGGTTTTTTTAATACAAGTTTATGAAATTTAAATAACCTTTCTAGCTCTGTGTATAGCCCCCTAGGTAATTTCTTGACGTCAATTTTGCAATTTTCCACGGTGTTAGCAATAGATAATTTGATTGAGTTCGTGGTGGGGACTTGCGAAACAAGTTCATACATTGAATTCCTAATTTTCCTGCGTCTCTATAACTGCGGAAGTATTATAACATTGGCTGCTTTTAGCAAAACCAAGCCTTAACTTAAGGCTTGGTTTTAAGGCTGCCTTAAGATATCTAACTATAGGACATTAAAAAGTTTCCGTCGCGACGGTAGGAATAAAATAATTATTCAACTCTTATCTATTTAAATTATAAAACTAACTGACAGTCAAGACACAGCCTAAACCATAATTCCTACAAGCATAAAACGGAAGGTATATTCCTCTTATAGTGTAGGGGTCCACTAAGAAAGGAATTCCCGAAATTTAATTGTAGAGGACGTAGAGGGAAGGTGAAGTTTGTATGAAAAAAACTAGTCTATTCTGTCCCACTGTTGGGCAAAGGTCTTCCCCAAGAGCTTCCACTAATCCTGGTCTTTAGCGATCTCCTACCACTCCTACAACTCTTACTATATCATAATTGCTGTAAGATAAGAGTTCGGTCATCAATTCGTTGTTATCGTGTTTGTCGACGTTACGAACAGTAGCTTTTGGGTCGGTACCTACTCTATTGTTTTGTTCAGATATACGGTAATAGGTAGATAAATGATATTTTCTCAGAGTGTGTATTTCTATTGCCGCTATAACAACAACTAATAAAAATAAATTAAAACAAAAATAAAAGGGGGCCCCATACTAGAAACATTTATGTAGGTAGGTACATGTATGTATGTTGGTACAGAACTCTTCGTGTACGAATTCGACTCGCACTTGACGGTTTTTATTGTATTCAATACTCTCTTCTGAAACAGTGAAGGCAAACTTCGTGAGGAAATTGGCGTGTTGTAGAACCTAAAAAGTTCGAAAACGTTTGTCAAGTGCCGAAAGGAGTCTTTGAGGCGCAGTTTAAACTCTTTCACCACACTGGTTCGAAACAACTTATGACACGACAGTACCCAATAAGTTCGAAGACAAATGTACGAAATTCTTTAACACATTTTTTACGAACTAATCGTATAACCTACTGGCCAACTCTTGTGGCGGAGTTTTAGGCCTTCGTCGTGGTTTAACAACTTAAAAGCCGGGAGCGACAATTGAACGTGCCCTCCGAAGCACGGAAGCGCTCAGCTCGTAATGCAATTTGCGGTCACCCATCCAAATTGTGACCGCGCACAACGTTGCTTATCTTCAACGATCAATCAAGAACGTCTAAGCAAGCTACGTTTTTTATTGCCTAATATACCTTAAAACCTTACGAACTCCTAAAGTAATAAGAGGCCGATTTGCATCACTCCATCTAATCAATGAGAAGAATGCACACAACAAACAAAATATCGCCGTTTCGTAAGTGCTCTTGCTGTAACGTAATATTTACGTTTCGTTTGTGCTATTCAAGTTATAAGCGAAAGCGGAGCGGAAAGGAAGCCTAGTATACTATAATCTGATAAATCAATTACATTCGCGATTTGGATATTTAGTAGGCAGCCGTCTTTTGACGAAAATGTTAACTACTTATTAGCACAGAATAAATAGTACTAGCGTACAAAAGATTCATTCTCTAACAAGTTTAGTTTAGGTATAAAAATTTACCTGATCTACGTGTATCAAAACTTGATTATACTAAAAATATTGGGCCAATGGAATACATACAAATGTTTGAATTAAATATAAACTTTGGAGCCACACATAAGTACTTGACTACTACTAAGTAACTACATGAAATCACTCTGCTGAAGTGTTTGTCTATCGTTTAATGTTTGATATAACTCCAGGTAACATTAGGAGTTACAAAATAAAAATGAAACCGGTCAAGTGCTAGCAGAATTAGCACACGAAGGGTTCCGTACCATAAAAAGTACAAAAAACGTACAAAAAAGTTTACAAAAAAAATCTTGTATGGGCCCATATAAAAATACATACTCTGAGAAAATTCTAACTCTGCATATTACGGTTCATGAGATACAGCCCGCTGACAGACGGCCGGCCGGTCGAATGGACGGACAGCGGAAACTTAGTAATAGGGTCCCGTTGTCACCTTTCGGGAACCGAACCCTAAAAATACAACTTCAACAGCGATTCAAAAAATAGTCTAAAAAGGATTAACTACCTACCTACTTCATTAATTTAGGTTTCGCATAGTACTTAATTTTTGTTTGCAGTACTTAATTTAATAATTTAATCAATCATTTATTCAATAAAAATTTTACACAAAATACAGTTCAAAAAGAAGACGGACGATACTGCAGACTTATAATATTTATATATACACCATCACCAGAAAATTATACTTCCTTCCATAAAAGGTACCACACCATTATTACTAAGTACCTAATAATTAATATAATACTAAATCTTTATTAACAGAAAGGAAGTTACAACTAATACAAATATAATTTTATTTTTTTCTCAATCCTTTTCAGTCCGGTTTCCGTCCTGGTCATAGTACAGTTACTGCTCTTGTCAAAATCACGGATGATATAAGACTGGGTATGGAAAACGGACAACTTACCATCCTTTCCCTGTTAGATTTCAGCAATGCTTTCAACACTGTTGACTTCGACATCCTCCTTAGTCTGATGCGCTCAATTAACATATCTCCATCTGTAGCTGACTGGTTTCACAGCTACCTTTACGGGCGCCGGCAACGGATTCGTATTGACGACACTTATTCGTCCTGGTGTTGCACAACGGCCGGTGTCCCTCAAGGTGGCGTTCTTTCTCCTCTTTTATTTGCTCTTTTTATTAATTCTATTTCACATCAACTTACTTCTTCCTACCACCTCTATGCAGACGATCTCCAAATTTACACGCAAGGTTCGCTCTTTGATCTTTCTAATGCAATAGATCGTATCAATAATGATCTAAACAACATTCGTGAATGGAGTGTGGCTTACGGTCTAAAAGTAAACCCAAGTAAAACTCAAGTCATCGTAGTGGGAAGCTCTCGTACTGTAGGTAAAATTGACTGGACAACTATCCCCTCAGTTGTGTTTGATGGCGTGTCCGTTCCGTTCAGTATTGAGGTTAAAAACTTGGGTCTACTTTTAGACCAACACTTAACTTGGAGACCTCAGATGGAAGCTGTGAGCCGCAAGCTTTTTGCGTGTGCAGGCTCTCTCAGAAGACTGCGCAACTTCCTACCTACTGCTACTAAGATTGCGCTTGCTCAATCTCTCCTTCTCCCAGTTCTTGACTATGCGGACGCCAGTTACCTTGACCTCACAGAGGAGCAGCTCAACAAACTAGAACGTCTCCAAAATGTTTGTATACGGTTTATCTTTGGGTTGCGTAAATTTGATCATATTTCTAAATTTCGCCTTAAGCTCAAATGGCTTCCTATTCGTCTTCGCCGGAATACTCACATCCTTTCCCTTCTGTACAACATCCTCCACAATCCCTTGACCCCCTCCTACCTGAAAGACCAATTTAAATTCCTCCACAATGACAACCCCTGCACATTGCGATCCTCTCAAAATCTCCTTTTAAGAACTCCCGCCCATAGAACCAGCTTTTACGACTCTTCCTTCGCAATACATGCCGTACGCTTGTGGAATGCGTTGCCTGTCGAGATTAGGAAATCCTCTTCTCCAGCGATTTTTAAAGCTCGGGTAAAAAACCTATATTTATCGCAGATGCCTGAGTAGGCTATGTATATATTTATTAAATATTAAATAGTAGGTATATGTGTATTATATGTATATTTATCTAAATATATAATAAATATTTGTTTAATGTTATTCTATTCGAATCATGTAGCTCGAATTCGTACACCCCCGGCCACCCTTACGTTCTGTTCTCTTTTTCCTTGCATGGTTGTCTGGAAGAGATCGCTCTTAAGCGATAAGACCGCCTATTGTACTCTTTTTAACGTAATTAGTTTTTATATATATTTTTTTTTGCTAGTGTAAGGTGTACAATAAAGTATTTTCATTCATTCATTCATTCAATACAAAAGAAACAGTCGGGCTATCTAAAGGCCGTTGCAAACGGTCTTAAAAGTCTAAATAATAATTGAGAGGTTTGGTTCCAAAATTGATCAAATTTAACATTATAAAGAATACTATTAATTCTATTTGATGTAATAGCTGTGCATGCACTGAATGGCCGAACAGACTCGGGGCAATTCGCTTAGTCAGAACTTGCTTCGCCCGAGGCAAACACGCAAACAGGCATGTTTTGACTATCGAGCATTTGCCTCGGTTTGTCTAGGCCAGTCAGTATATTTATAAATTACTAGCTTTCACCCGCGGCTTCGCTCGCGTGATATCCGGACAAAAAGTAGCCTATATGTTATTTCAGCACACATACTATGTAAATTCCAAGTTTCATTCAAATCCGTTCAGCTGTTACGGCGTGATTGAAGAAGAAGAAGACATCCACTCATCCTTACATCCTTACATCCTCACAAACTTTCGCATTTAAAATATTAGTAGGATAGGATTAGCGACCCGCCCAAGCTTCGCTTGGGTGTAATTTTAATTATATAAAACTTAATTAGATTTTATTATATACTCAGATCTTCCCAGAAAAATTTTCTAACTGATGGTGAAAACCGCATTAAAATCCATTGCGTGGTTTGGGAGGAGTTACCGGATATACTGACAGAGAAGCAGTTCAGTAAGTATAGCTATGAATAAATGTCATTTTGGGCCTTTAACATACAAACACTAAAATTATCAATATTCTTCAGAGATTTTTCGGAGATACTTGGAGGGCGTTGTCAAGTCAGCGCTTTTATTTGAAAGTTACCACTTCGTCCATAAACTAAAAATGTATGAATAACAAAGTTGGTTTGCTGTTTCGAGGTATAAACCGTCATTCGAGCGCAGTGTATGACGCAGCAAATCACTTTTCATACATTCGGTTTAGCCACAGCGTCACTAAAACAGCGTCACTGAATTTGAAAGTTTAATTTAAGCATGTGTGGTTGGATAAACAAAAGTGATTCTTGTGTTTGTACTTATCTATACTGGTATCCCACGGTTTCACACGAAGGGAGAATACCTTCAATATATGGAATATATGGAATTTTTTACTGAAAAATACTTCATTATAATTTTATAAACAATTCGAACGTAAAACCGAAAATTTATTCAAAGATTTTTAAATAATCGCTTGTCTAAACCATTTTCTAAAACAAAATTTTATTAGAATTTTAAGAAGACTTCTTCTTTCAATAAAATTTTGCATCTACAGTATTTAAGGTTTAATATGTAATAGCTATGTGTCAACCCAGTTCTTTTTATTAATGTGTCCTTCTCTGATTTCCATGTCAAGGTATGCTTTGGCAAAGACTTCCTTAGTCGGCGTTGAAGATACGTTCACGTAGATACGTCCTTTTGAGAATGGAAAATTGTAAGGAATGTGCTTTAAGGGAATCGTCATGTTGACTAAATTGTACACTCCCTGAAAATAAAGGAAATATTTATGTACAAGTATAATACAGGCATAGAGTACAGGTATGAAAAAAATATAAATAAAAGTATATCAACGAAACAGTAGTATGAAGCGAGAGTGTGTACCGTTGGAATGGACAGGCGTAAGCACCTAGACAAAAGGGTGACGTTTCGATAAAATCCAGACCAAGAGTATCTGAAACCGACAAGCATGAAATGTGATGAGAGTGAACTAAGCGAGAGAAGTATGTTAGGAGCGTAGCAAATGCCTAGCCGTAGGGGAAACAGCCGTAAAATAATTCTTTTGACAATCAATACGTTGATTTTAGACTTTTGCAATCCAGATATTTTGCTCACACAGACGTTTTACAATCCAGAACTTACGATCTTGACCCCCATGAAAGACCACTTACATGGAAGCATTTTTGCTGTAGTAATGCTGGGTTGTGACCATTTTTGGTCACTATTATGGGCTTTCTTTTATATATCGACGGGAGAAAGCGATTTTGTCGTATCTCAAAATATTAAATTTTACACCAGAGCCAAAAAACCTTTATTTACAGCAATTAGTCGTGTGAACAGTAAAAAACTAGGAAAAAATCAAGGGCGTATCATAAAGTTTTTCATCGTAGAAAGACAAGGCATAAACCATTCGACGCGGCCTTTTTTGCTTATCAACAATCAAATTTTAAGTCATTTAGTCCATTTTATGAGATACGACATTTCCGCTTTCTGCCGACGAATGCTTTCTTAACGATTTTTAATTGTATTATAAAAAGTTATAGACCTTACCGGAGGAAAAGGACAGGGCTCCGCAAATTTCCCCTGCCTTAGAGGAGTACCGAAGAATTTATCATTTTGTAACATATCACACAACTTGAAGTGCATCTCCACAAATCCTCTCCTGTACCTGTTCGACAAGAACTCGAAGAAATAGAAATCAACCTGGAAAAGTGCCAGAAGAATTACTATAACCATAATAAAGAAAAACATAACATAATAGCAAACATCAGGAAATACTTCATATTCACAAAGTTAAACTATAATCACATTAAAAACTTTTAGGTAATCGGTATAATAAAATGAAATGAAAATCGATTTCAGTTTTCTAAGTTCGCCTGCCGATAGAAAACAGCGCAGATCACTGACCGTAGGTAACGTCCCCAAAAGGCTGGCGACGTTACCTCGTTGGATAGATATACTTAAGAAATGATTTAATTTCTAATTTCCCATCTTTTTGGGTTTTTATTCAGACTAGTGTAACGCCCCAAGCACATCCATAGTGCACCCCTACTTACTAATTAAGGCCTTTTACCATCTATAGCAGATGATTTATACAGCGTCAGAAGGAAACTTTTACCTTCACAAACGCAACGGTAGTGCCCGGGACGAATTAAGATGGAGTAGGCTTGCCCAGCACCTATTCCATCCTTTCAACTTAGTCGGCCTTGTCCACAGGAAAGACATAAATTAAATAATTTTGCACAGAAATATCCATTGGTACACGACCGGATTTGAACCCACGAACTTAGGACGATCGGACAGGGTTAAGTGCACGAAAGGAGCCTTTGTGGCGCAAATCCTTTCACCAAACTGTTTCGAAAGATCTAGTGACACGACTGGATTATTTAGGTTTAAATTACCGTCACATTGTTATCAAACTGGTAGATCATGTCGAAGTTCAATGCGACGTAGTAGAATGGGTCTGCACGTCCGTACCGCTTCGCCGTCATATTGGCATATCTCACATATTTTGTATCGTAGTACGTAACAAGAGGATGCTCCGTTACTATGTACCGTATCTGAAAATTAATTAAAACTTTTTATCAGCTATAGTGGTCGGCCGAAGTTATACTTAGTCACTAGAAGTTATACTTATATCCGTCCGAAAAAAAATTGTGCTTTCTTTTTAGCAATGATGAAGAGGATAATATCCCTTAGTCGACTTTTACGACATGCTCAGGGAGAGAAGCAGCTGGACGCATTCTATGTTATTTCTTTACTCCCAGTCCAGCAGAGAAGTTTCTTTCAAGCAAATAAGTTGATAATATTCCCCATCATTCATTTTAATTAGATCCAGAAGACAGTGACCTAGGTGGCGCCGCGAGGGTCATAAATCACCAGCCAGACCATCAGGTGATCAGATTACATCGTGCAGAAATCCACTGAGCAGGTACAGAAAGAATAGCGTGCTAAAAAGAAAGCACATTTTTTTTTCGGACGGATATAAATTTTTTGTGTCGCTGATGACCGCTGGCAGCGTTACCAGGCTTTGGAGAGCGCAGAGCGTGTGACACTGAGAAAAAAGGTTTTGAGGCAACTAGCGCAAGGGAACGAACCTAGTCTTGGGCTGTTGCCTGAGCGATAAATCTAACAGCTGCGTCCAGAGGGGCGAGCGAGAAAGAAAACGGAAACTCTAGCGGCGGAATCGGTGTGTAATGTCCGGAAGAATTACCAATACGGGACTTAAAACACTTCTGACTTTAGATGTTATGACCGACGTGCAAAAGTATTGGAACACTAATTAACTTAATTCTAATGCATGCTGAAAATACTGATACTCTAGCTATAATGTAAATTCTGACTTACCTTCTCGGAAAAGCATGTTAGTATAATTGTTAAAATTATATAAGAAACGGGAATCGCTGACATTGTGAGCGCGCACTAATGCAAGTAAAATACTTTGCATACCTTTATATACGAGTAAAACATAATGTGAAAATAGATATTATGTTTGTGTATCAAAGCATGACTTTGATAAGCAATTATGATATCCATTTTATTTATCAATATCCCAACAGAAAATTATAGATAATTTTACATTATTTATGCTTCGATGAACACAAAATCGTATAAACACAAATAAGTGTTCCTTACAAAAATCATAAAAATACTACAGTATTCAGTACATTTATTCGCAAAAGACGTGGTACATTATACTTCTCTGCTGGACTGGGAGTAAAAAAAACACAGGGTTCAGCTGCTTCTCTCCCCGAGTATGTCGTAAAAGTCGACTTAGGGATAGTATCACCCCAACATGACGCCCATATCGCTTTGCCAGGATAAAAAGTAGCCTATACCTATGTTATTCCAGCTCACATACTATGTATGTTCCAAGGTTCATTTAAATCCGTTCAGCTGTTGCCCGCGACTTCGTACGTACGCGTTAGATTTCAAACCGATTTTCAAACCATTCGCACCGCCCGTTAAAAAGTTTTCATACAAACTTTGACACCCCATTACACCCCTTTTAAGGGTTGTTTTGAAAAATCCTGAAACACGTGTCCATTTATTTTGTATACCTAACCCCTCCCGCACCTCGATTACACCCACTCCCACTCTACAGAGTCCCTCTAACTATTGTCTATTCTGTGGCCGTTCGAAACATCCCGAGGTATTGCAGAGAACGCTCAAACTTATACTCGTGATAACTTCTAAACTAAATGTCGGATTCGAATGAATAAAAATGGAATTTGCTTATAAATAAATAGTCCTGGTGATGAAAAAAATGTTTGGATATGTTGTCTCGCTGATTTTTTTGTTGACATTTATAAGACATTTATACCTGTAGTACATTATTTTGTTCTATCATTAATAGTTTTCGCAGCGCACGCCATAAACAATTTTGGGTTTTCTACCTTGGGTTACAATATTGCAATTTTCTTACGGATCCCTAATTTTTTATAAAATAAATTATAGCCAATGTTATTCCGTAATAATGTAGCTATCTGCTGATGAAAGAATTTTTTTAAATCGGTTCAGTAGTTTTGGAGCCTATTCGTTACAAACAAAAAAATCTTTCCTCTTTTTAATATTATTATTATTAGTGTAGACTAGTGTAGACTAGCTTCCACCCGCGGCTTCGCCCGCGTGGTACCAGGATAAAAAATAGCCTATTATGTTATTCCAACACGCATATTACGTATGTTTCAAGTTTCATTCAAATCCGTTTAGCCGTTACAGCGTATTGAGGCACAAACATCGTCAGGTCCTTACATTCTCACAAACTTTCACAATTATAATATTAGTAGGATAAACATACTCGTAATGTTAGCATGGAAACGTTTGCGCTACGCCTAAATTTTTTTATAATTTCTATATAATTTTAACTCTCTGTTTTACACCCTTAAAAAGGTAGTATATATTTGAAAGTCCAGCAGAGAAATTTATACTTCTCTGGGAGTGAAGAAAAACATAAAATGCGTCCAGCTGCTTCTTTCCCCGAGCATGTCGTAAAAGTCGACTAAGGGATAGTGTCCTCCAACATGATGAGATACAATAAGCAAGTATTCCGAAGGAAGGTTGACGTCAGGCAGGCGGCCGGTCATAAAACACCTTAGCCAAAACTCTTACAGCATGATCATCCATGGATCATGCTGTGCCGACCCCACTTAGAGTGGGATAAGGGTAGGAAGATGATGAGATGATGATGATATTTGGAATGTTCTTAAACCACTATTACAGTGTTCTTTTGATATTAATTTTTTCCTCCCCATTATATCACCTATAAGGGATGTAAAAATCCTGAAACACGTGTTTTCTTATTTTTAACGTCGAACTGATATTATCCCTAGTTTAAAGAGGTCTGTACCTTTTTTATTAACTGACACTCCATTAAACTAGATCAGTGTGTTTTAGTGCGAAGGTATACAATTGAAAATTGTGCCACATTTTAAATATTAAAAAGATCATTTTTAACTTGACTTACCTACGTTCTCCGAATAGCATTTCACTAACAATAATCATATCTTACTTATATTATAAATGCGAAAGTTTGTTAGGATCTTTGTGCCTCAATCACGCCTAAAAGGCTGAACGGATTTGAATGAAACTTCGAATATACGTAGTACATGTAGGTACTGGATTAACATATAGGCTATTTTTTATCCGGGTTCCACGCGAATGAAGCCGCGGGCGGCAGCTAGGATTAATATAAAAGAAAGTATACTGGTATTAAAACGGGTATATACTCGTATTTTGTTAGACGATCACGTACTGATTCTAGTCTACTTTGGACGTTAGTAGGTACCTATTTATTTTGAATACAAAACATATCAACCATTTTATAGGTATCTGTTCATCATAGCATAGAATTTTAAATCTATTATATACCTATAAAAGAGTTTAACCTGACTGACTCCCTGACAGACGGGCTGATTCATCATCGCCGAGTGGAAACCGCTGAAGCTAGAAAGCTGAAACTTGTAAGGTAGCTTCCTTTTATAGCAAAAGCACCCACTAAGGCGGAATTTTTCGAATTCAACCCCTAAAGGGGTAAAAAGGAGTGAAAACGTTTGTATTGAGTTTTTAAACGCGTTGTGGAATTTGCTTGAAACTCGGTTTAGACACTATAAATGCAAAATAAATGGACATGTGTTTGAGGATTCTTCAAAACAACCCTTAAAAAGAGGTGAAATGGGGTACCAATTAATGTTTGTATTGGAACTTTTTAAAGAGCGGGCGGTGCGATACTTATAAAAGTAATCTAACGCGTGCTAAGTCGCGGGCAAAAGCTGGTAGTTATATACAATTACTAAATAATAGGAATTACCTACCTATGTAAACAGTAGTTACCCGCGCGGTCAAACTTAAGTGACGACTTCGGTGGCGTGGCGGGCGAGTGCTCGACTGAGACGCAAGAGGCGTGGGTTCGATTTGCGCAGGAGAAATGTTTGCATGATCTACAAATATTTCTTATGGGTCTGGGTGTTTCAATACTATGTATTATAAGTATGTATAATTACAAAAAAAAGTATAAGCATACATATTCTATCCGCCATCTGGTGCCCATAGTATAAGCTTTGCTTAGTTTGGGGCTAGATGGCGCTCTGTAAAATTAACAAAAATATATTTTTTTTAAATATTAAAATTTGGTTAAAAAGTATTGATACTTCGACTTTTAATAAGATTAATCAAGCGCTCGTGGCGTAGCTTGCTTAGACGTTCTTGATTGATCGTTAAAGTTAAGCAACGTTGTGCGCGGTCACAATTGGGATGGGTGACCGCAAGTGGCATTACGAGCTGAGCGCTTCCGTGCATCGGAGGGCACGTTAAATTGTCGGTCCCGGCTTTTAAGTCGTTAGGCCATGACGGAGGCCTTAAGGCGGCCTAAAAACTGCAAATATGAAAAGACTGTCAGTCAGTCAGGATTTTTATAAATAGAGACAATTACTTATGACAATTGTCGATGCATTTCATGCTTCAATAAACAAACATAAAAATTTAAGTTTTAATAGATTCGGTAAGTATTGTAAAGTACTTGCTTCCTTTTCATTATATACTAGCAACCCGCCCCGGCTTCGCACGGGGATAGACATATACCATCGTGGACTTTTTTGTAGACCTTTTTAAGGTGTACAATATTGTAGTAAATTATTTTGATCTATCTCGTAGGGTTCAGCCAGCGTTTGCAATGTAAGCGCAAAAAAAATGTGTTTATTTACGACATCACATTAGAAACCTCTAAAATTATCAGTGTTTCTCAACTGGGTCAGGCCGTAGATTTTGCCACTTTTTTTTTGCGTTTTGTCCCGGCAGGTTTAAAAAAAATCAATGCAAAAAAAACAAATCTCGGTGAACTATTACTATAGAGAAATGATTTTACTTGCTATTTTCATTATCACTTTATCGAAATTAACAAAAACAGCTTCAGAATTAATTTATTTGTGTAAAAAAAGTATGAAATCGGCCAAAAATAGCGTGTCCGCATCCCGAAAACATAGATTCAAACTAATCTTGTGTAAAATTCTGAATGGCTACCAGAATATTTTTTGATTTCTGGTAATTAAAGGATTGTTGTTCTGCCTAAATTATCAAATGAATAAAGTAAAGCACAGATTTTTTAATATTAATCTTAATTTTAAAACTTTGTTCCCATTATTTTGCTTTTACGTAACTTTAACTTACGTTACGGTTTAAAGATCAATGCGTTTGTATTATTTCATGTTAGAATATTTCTTATTATGATGGCAAAACCACCAATGAACGAGTAGAAATTAAACATAAACAAACGGTCATTTTGTCTTTAGAATTTGACAAAAAAGTTCCGGTGGGAGTTTGGTAGTGCGAATTAAAATTGGATTTTAAGTGATTTTTAAGCTAAATACTTGTTTATAATAAATATTTATGACACGATATTCTGTGTTTACGTTTTTAAATAGACATGGACAACGATTTGGGTTCAATTTCATGATAATTCGGAGAGATAACCTAGTTTGTTTACACAAAATCGGTGCATTTTCGCGCTTTTACGTTACTTTTATGTGCCTGAAGACATAAAAGTAACGTATAAGCTATTGTAAGGATTGATGCATATTAGCTAACGGTTAGTGGCTGGTGATGAAAAATCAGAAAATATTTGTGAATGTTAACTACTAAATACTGGATAGAGACACTAAAATAAATTAAAAATGCCTTATAAAATAATGTCCTAAAGCGTCAGGTTCCTATTCAGAAAATATGTTTTTATATAGTTATTTTCAGCGGTGAATATCTCAAGAATCTGACGCTCAAAGTACACACGATCAAAATCTTCTAAAAGGTCTTAGATGATTTTGATCGTGTGTACTTTGGTTAACTTTTAAGCGGCTTTTTTCGTGTTATGATGGGGGTTCTAATTACAGTGGATAATATCTACCAGCTAAAATGGTGATGATAATGATGATGAGTTAAACATAAATCAAATAAGTACAGATATTCACCAGTATGTCATTAGCTTTAGGACAGTTTTACGTTACTTTTACGTTACCGTAACATAAAAGTTGCTATTTCACTATTATGTTACAAGTGGCAAAATCCGCGGCCTGACCCAACTATATTATGCATGTATTATACATAATGAACTATGAACCTTTAAAATGAAAAATGAAAAAGCATAGAATGGGTTCAGCTGCTTCTCTCCCCGAGCATGTCGTAAAAGTCGACTAAGGGTACATTTTAATCCTCCCACTATACGATGGACCATCTGCGTGACGGGCCATTTACCGATTTACCGGCTCGTCACCATGATTTAGCTGTCTTGGGACTTTGAATTCGAAGTGAATGGAGAATGAGGTAGGGCGACACAAATTTCAAACTGAAAAATCACTTGGATTCTTGGTTGGATCTCCACCCCGAGGCCACCATTGCTCTGTTGGTACTGAACATTAGTGATAGATCATTAAACATAAACGTAATATTTTAAATTGTAATTTATTTAATTGCCCAATTTTATAAAATAATAAAATAAATTGCCACGTGCGTGTTGGTTCACGAATAGTGAAGGTTCCTACTTAAATTTTTCAAATTAAGAAACAGATTTCTGTATTTCAAATCATTTTACACAAATTGCAGAAAAATCTCCTAGGGCTCACTTGCAGGGAAACCTCTTAAATCTCGATTTTGTTATATCTAGAATTAGCCCTATATTTTGACGAATAATAGTAAAATTATAATAATGATCCATTCATATGTAAAAAAAAAAAATTTGCCTTTTCTTCAGGTATTCTGAAAAACTCTTTTTTTCGTAGATTTTAATCTTCTATTATTATAAATGCGAAAGTTTGTGAGAATGTTTGTATGTTTGTGCCTCAATCACGCCGTAACGGCTGAACGGATTTGAATGAAACTTAGAATATACATAGTCTACTTTTTATCGGGGTACCACACGAGCGAAGCCGCGGGCGGCAGCTAACATCATCATAAGATTATATTGGTAATTTACCTATAAAATAATTCCGTTTTAGACTTTATCTTTAGAACCCTAAACATAATGATAATGAATTTAAATTATAGGTAGGTTCCTATCAAAATGATGTAGTTAGTTAAGTGGCATCAGTGCAAGCGTAGCTACGACTATCTACATAGTTGAAAAAATGTCTACAATATCAACTCTTTGTTTAATTATAATATTGACTGCTTTACCATTGTTCTATTCGGAAAGAGTAAGTTAGTTAAAAAACAAAACTGGGTTCTCATAAATCAGATTATTTGCGTCGCTGAATTTGGAGTCCTGGTGTCTTTGTATATTTTTTAGCATCTTTAATCTTTAATTTAAATCTATAACATCTTAAATAATTATATACCCTGGTATTGGAGTGGGCAAATTAAGCCCTTTAAAACAATACTCAATTCAATCTAGACCAGTTTAAAAATTTTAAAACCTAAGTAAGATTTATAAAACATTTGGACATAAAAGGGTAAACAGACCTCTTGACAATGAAAATAAAATTTTATTTGGTTTAATGATCAGCCGTGTGAAACGGACGTACGGACAGACAGACAAAGTCGTACTATAAGGATTCCGTTTCACTATTTTGGTTCGGAACCTGAAAAACAGCTACTTATGGGCAAATACTGCTACAGTGACACTGCGGCAGACTCTCAGGTTGTGAAATGAACTATATTTGCCGTGGTTTTCCATAACGAGTGCAGTGTGGGGTTTTTAAAAAGGGTGTGAAGAGATATTTGCAGGGTCAGCAATGCGTGAGAGATACCCCTGGTTTAGCGAGCGTCAATAGGCTGCGGTTAGGGTTGCCAATCATACTGTTAAAAACAGTAATATAGGTACTTTTTTCCGCTCGTTTATACTTTTTACTGTTCAATGAAAAAAAGTATAGAAAATACTGTTTTGATTACCAACTAGACCACCAGTGCTCTCACCTAAACTAAATATACTGTATTTCTTATAAAAAAAGTTGGCTACCCTAGCTGCGGTAGTAGCTTTCCACCAGTGGGGTCTTACGCTTATGTGCCAACTTCATCACTACATAGTATAAAACAAAGTCGCTTCCCGCTGTCTGTCCCTATGTATGCTTAGATCTTTAAAACTACGCAACGCATTTTGATGTGGTTTTTTTTAATAGATAGAGTTATTCAAGAGAAATGTTTATATGTATAATACATGCATAATATAGTAGAGAAACACTGATAATTTTAGAGGTTTTTAATGTGATGTCGTAAATAAACACTTTTTTGCGCTTACATTGCAAACGCTGGCTGAACCCTACGAGATATATCGAAATAATTTACTACAATATTGTACACCGATGGTATATGTCTATCACCGTGCGAAGCCGGGGTGGGTCGCTAGTAGTGATAATAAAGAAACCACTTATTTTCAGATTCAGTACATAACAACGGAGCGTCCTTCGATCACCTACTACAGCAGGAAGTACTATAGCTATGTCAACTGTACATCAAGACGATATGGACGCGGAGACCCGTTCTACTACGTCTCATTACACTTGTTTTCGTACTATGAAGGTCATAATAACTGGACGGTAAAGAAATCTATTGATAAAATTGTTTTTTCTGCATTAGGGAATATTTATTTATTTATAGAACAAATCCACAGCTCTTAATATTAAATATTTATATCTTGCAGATTTTAAAAGCCAATAACGAACTTATATTTTATGGATACTTTTTGACTATTGACTTTGACTTTGACGATTGCTTCTCACAAACTCTCTCACGTCCATAAAAAAACCTGTCAAGTACGAGTCGCACACGAAGGGTTCCGTACTATCGTTCACGTAAATAAATATTTCTTGTATGAGGCCCTATTATTATTTTATTTGCATACGGTTTAAGACTATACAGGCCCGCTGACAAACGGACGGACAGCGGCGGCTTAGTAATAGGGTCCCGTTTGCACCCTTCGGGTACGGAACCCTTATGAGTTATATATGCCAACTCCATTTACTTTCTTTGTTTTTAGATTGATTTCTACTTCTACGAGTTTTTGACGAACAGATATAGGAGGGGATTTGTGGAAATGCATTTCACACTATGTGAATTGGTAGAAAAGGATCAATTCTTTGGTACAGCATTGAGGCAGGGGTTACTGGCTAATGCCTCTTGTCCATTCCCCGCAGTAAGTACATACTAGTATTCGTCCCGAATTAAATAATTAGGTATCTACTTAACTAACTAAGGCCTTTTACCATCATTCCATTTTCTCAGCTTAGTCGGCCTTGTCCACAAGAAAGACATGATCAATACGTGCGGAGCTGACTTAGCCATGGGTTCCCTCACGATGTTTTCCTTCACCATTTGAGAGAACTGTATCTACTTAGATCTAATGAATAAAGAAAATTATTTTGAATGGTTTAGTATATTAAAAGTTAGAGTAGATAATAATGTCCTGTAATTCATTATACCGAAACCTAAATTACTGTGTACAGAAAGTGTCATGATCGTATACAAGACAAGCAGGTTCAAACCGACGTTATGAATCTCAAGTTTTTGTAAAAATATACATTTTATAAAATTTGTCTTCCTTGCTTTCTAACGGTTACCTATCTGATATTTATAATTCGCTCGTTATGTTAAACAAGGTAATGGAACAGCGGTTTCAATGGACGGCTGTGTATGCGTTAGTTAAGTGGACCGGGGTCAAATCCCGGCAAATCTAGACATTTTTGTTTATTTTCTCGGATTTTATTCATTTGATTCGTTCAGGCATAACATGCTGATATTATAGCCTTCACGGCAGCTTTAAATTTAAACTTTAGGGGAGATACCAGCCTCATTATTCTGGTTGACAAACAAACCGTAACGCGGCCACGTTTGTGGAATCGTATCCGTAATCGTGTTATCGTATTCTATATATAATGACAATTTTGTATTGCAAAAACACGACGCGACGTGTCATAAATAAGTTACGAGCTGTCAAGTTTCGTTAGGTCATCGAAAATAAAGGAGCAGTTTACGACGCTTTCTGTACTATAGCTGAAGTTTATGTGTCCTTAGATTAATATTTTTTTTTAAGTTTTGTGTGCACATGTGTCCTTGTATCAGTTTACCTTGACTTCCCCTACTTATCGTAGAACTTGTTTGGTCGCCATTATTTCAATTTATACATTTTCAGGGAGCATACCATTTGAACAACATGACGATTCCCATAAAACACATACCCAAAAACTTCCCATTTACAAAAGGACGTATCTACGTCAACGTAACGTCTACAGATACCAAAGAGGTGATTATGAGTGCGCACATTGACATGGAAATCAAAGAAGGACACGTCACTAGAAAGAGCTGGGTCGATAAACTGTAATCAAGTTTAGTTTAGTCTCTATTTTTAGGTAGGTTAGGGGTGTTGGTTTTAGTATAGTCTTGTACCTACATAATAGGTAATGCTTTCGGTTTCGGGTATCTTCGTTGAAAAAGTATTATTTTTAATTAAAATTCGAATAATATGTGTTTATAAAATAAATATTTTGAAAGATTAATAGCCATATTAGTTTCATTAACCATTTATCACGTCTATTACGCCATGATGGAGGCCTTTAGGCGGCCTAAAAACTCCGCCACAAGAGTTGGCCACTAGCTCATACGAACTTACTGGTTTGAAATAACTAATGACAAGAAGTAGTAGTCTTGCATTATAATTCACCAGCGAAAGTAAAAACCAACAATTATCATTCTGGTATTACATATTTGGGATTTCCATTCCAAGGTTTAGAAGTCGACTCGCCTTTATGGCCATTGACCACAGAGCATACCATTGACCATCTTCTACGGAATCGCCCATAAAACGGCAGACAACCAACTTGACACTTTCTTCGAATTGGAAATCGAGTTTATAGACCGAGAGATGGATGCTCACACGTAAGTTTACTGCATTACAGATGCACGGAACTTGAGAGCACTTACTAAAAGAAGGATTGCGCAAGAGTTAGAGAAAGAAGTAAGCGAAAGAACTAATTCAATTTCGTTCAATTTATAAATAAATATTTGTGGACATTTCACACAGCGCCATCTAGCCCCAAACTAAGCAAAGCTTGTACTATGGGACCCAGATGGCTGATAGAATACTTATATACTTTTTTTTTGTAAATACACTTATAATACATAATAACTACAACACCCAGACCCGGAAGAAATATTTGCAGAACATACAAACATTTCTCCAGTAGCGGGAATCGAACCCGTGCCTCTTGCATCTCAGCTGAATACTCGCCCGCAACGCCACCGAGGTCGTCAAATTATGGCCGTAATGCCACGCTGAATGGCATTACTGATCCGTTGAGCCAAATCAGCCTCAACCAGCTCTTGGATCACACATCGCTTCTACCAGTCAATTTATTTTCAATCTCATCATCAAATTTGACGACCTCGGTGGCGTGGCAGTGCTCGGTTGAGACGCAAAATGCGCGGGTTCGATTCCCGCTACGGGACAAATGTTTGTATGTTCTGCAAATATTTCTTCCGGGTCTGGGTGTTGTAGTATTATATAAGCATGTAGTTACAAAAAATAAAAAAGTATATATAAGTATTCTATCAGCCATCTGGTGCCCATAGTACAAGCTTTCCTTAGTTTGGGGCTAGATGGCGCTGTGTGAAATGTCCACAAATATGTATTATTATTAAATGACGCGAGTAGTACAATAATAGTTTTGTATTAGGAAAGTTATAATTGTTTATTACACTGTCATCCGAAAATTGTGCCGTAATAAAATTAACCTCTGACTCCAGAACTATATTATGTAGATTTACTTAGTAGGTTTTGTATTTGCGAAAGATTTCTTGGGATAGAACAATTATACACCCACATGAGAATTGTATAATTATGATATTAAGGGAAAGTCGAAATCGAACGTAATAGCTTATTTAAGCTTTCGCCGTTATTGTTGTAGAAGTAATAAAACTTAATGAAATTAAGCAAAGAGATAAAGAAAATGCGACTAATTTCCGGTTCCAATATTCGACTAATTGACTACGGATCGTTAATTAGCATAGCTTACTTATAGCAACGTTTCTTTTGTATCCATAACAATATTTCGCTTTTTGTAATAGAATAGAAAACTTGTATGCTTTTTTTGTAAATACGTAGGTACTTATACTACAAAACCCAGACCCGGAAGAAATATTGACAGAGCAGAGCATGCAAAAATTTCTCCCGCAGAGGGAATCGAAGCCGCTCCTCTTGCGTCTCGTCTGCCACGCCACAGAGGTCGTCATCATAGTTTGTCAGTCTGTCCTAGTACCTACTCGTAGTCCAGCTAAACTAAACATTTCATCTCTTGAACGAAACACACATAAAGTACCCAGTGTTCGCTTCGACTCCAGCCTTGGTGGGTCGTAAAAATGTCGTAGATTCCCATGGTTTATAGCCAAACCCCGTATGGGGTCCCATGAATTTGTATGGATTCAGTTAGTAAGAATCTAATTCCGTAAAATGATTGCAATATTATTTGGTTTAATACACTTTACAAAGAGAGCACTGGTGGTCTAGTTGGTAGTGACCCCACCTTCCGATCCTAAGGTCGTGGGTCGTGTACCAATGGATTTTTCTGTGCGAAAAATTGATGTGCACTATACCAGTACTCTCAAACTTTGAAGGAAAACATCGTGAGGAAACCCGCGGCTTAGTCAGCTCCGCACGTATTGACCATGTCTTTCCTGTGGACAACGCCGACTAAGCTGAAAGGATGGAATAAGTGCTGGGCAAGCCTACTCCATCTTAATTCGTCCCAGGCACTACAGCGTCCCGTTTGTGAAGGCAAAAGTTGCTTCCTGACGCTGTATAAATCATCTATTATACATGGTAAAAGGCCTTAGTTTTAATACACTGTGGTATAATATGACGGCCGTTTAGTAACATTCGCCGATTTCAGGAAAAGCTATAACAAACAACAGCCAGTTAAAGTTTTGTTCTTGGATCTCTGCGTACAATGTGTTGAAGACAGCTCGCGTAAATTGAATTTCAAATTGCTGCTTCATAGAAAGTAACACGCTCAACGCATTTGCATACAAAACTTGTTGCAACTGGCTCATTAAACAAAGGGTAAGTAATTATTGATCGGGCGAATGAAAATATTGATACAGCGGTACCAGGATAAAAAGTAGCACCAACACCTATTCCATCCTCTCAGCTTAGTCGGCCTTGTCCACAGGAAAGACATGGTCAATACTTGCGGAGCTGACTAAGCCGCCGATTTCCACACGATGTTTTCCTTCTATAGCGCACATAAATTTATCGCACAGAAAAATCCATTGGTACACGACCGAGTTTGAACCAACGACCTTACGATCTTAAGGCGGGGTCGCTACCAACTAGACCACCAGTGCTCTCACCAGTAGTAGGTACAATCTAATAGTTATTAACAAAGTAAGATTCGTTGACGACGGAAGTTAGGTATTGATACTATCATCTATGGACATAACTGGACGTGAAAGAAACGCTTCAGCACTCGCACTGCTTATCACAAAGTCCTTACAATTTCGTCAACTTTGTTATAAAACTGAGGATTATCTCCGTTGATGCCTTGTAAGTCTCGTTGCGACCATGTAATGATATTGATGTCATCAGCTTTCTGCCCCACACGATAATTTCCGTAAACAATTAAGTTGGGATTGCATGGTGCTATTTAAATAAACGTTATAACAATGATGATGATGATGATGATGATGATGATAATGATGATGAATCCGAAATTAAGTTATTATAGCTTAATAGTTATTTTTCGTTTTTATCTAAACTATCTTTTTTTATTTCAAAATGACATGTGATTTGTGTATGTTTAATAATGTAAGGAGTAATGATCCGTGGCCTATGCTTGGGTCGTGGTTTGAAATCCGGTCGTGTACCAATCAAGGATTTAAAGTGCACCTCAAAGGCTCTTTTTGTGCACTTGACACATGTCTTCCTACTGTTTAGGTTCTACGAGGTTTCCTCACGATGTTTTCCATCGCCATTTGAGAGTCCTGGTAAAGCACATATACATTTTTCGAACAGAAAAAGCGATTGTTTTGGTGTACGCCTGGATTCGAACCCACGACCTTAGGATCGGAAGGCGCGTCCGCTGCTACTAGACCTCCAGTGCTCTCAAAAGGTAAATTTATATATGTCATAAGAAATTCAAGAAATTCGCAAAGGTATGACTAAGCCAGCCATTCGAACAGGTGAATCACGATTTTACTACTGAATACCTACTTATCTCAAACTGCTTGCATGAATTGTGGAATGATTGTTTTTTGAAGGACATTGAGATTAAATTTTTCTCAGTATTTTTATCAAACAAATGAACTACTTCTAGAGATGAAGACGTAAAGAACATAATCCCACTAATATAGTAAATAGGAAAGTTTGTAAGAAAATTTTGTAAGTTATAATAATAAATAACAACCAACAGTCACATACATAGTCCAGACCCCACACTAGGATTCCCTGTGTCGTGGGTATCAGAAACTACGAGTACCATGGTACCACAACACCCAGACCCGGAAGAAATATTTACAGATCATGCAAATATTTCTTCCGCAGCGGGAATCGAACCCGCGCCTCTTGCGTCTCTGCCGAGCAATCGCCCGCCACGCCACCTAAGTCGTCAAACTTGTCAACAATGAATTTAGTCATTGTTTACATGAAATAAAAGTTCAAATTTACATTATCTACTTGACATCTTGATACGTGTAAACTAACCTTTATAATATTTTCTTTCTGTCTCCAATACCTCCCCTAATAAGTGGTCACCATAAGCTTAAGTGCCCGTTTTAGTTTTGTTGAAATTGTTATTGAATGTAAAGACAAGTATAGATTTGCTAAGCATTAATGTCACCTTATGTTGCCAGATATAGTAATAAATGTGTAGGAAGTATGACGAGTTTTAAGATGTTCTTTGATTCTGAATGGTCAAAACGAGACTCTATTTAGGGGTTTAGGGGAGTAGGATGGGAGAGTCAGCTACAATTAGTTATACCTATACATTTTAAACTACAATATAAAAACTGAAATTAGTCAGTGATTAAACAAATTTTTTCATTTAAAAAAAGTCTGTATTGACAGTAAATAATACTAATACTATAAATGCGAAAATAACTCTATTACATTTTGACTAAAGCGCTGAACAGAGATAAGTAGGTTGTACCCTGGGGAAGAACATAGGCTACCCTTTCATCATCATCATCTCCATCTTCCTGCCCTTTTCCCACTCTATGTGGGGTCGGCACAGCATGATCCTTGGATCATGCTGTAAGAGTTTTGGCTAAGGTGCTTTATGACCGGCCGCCTGCCTGATGTCAACCCTCCTTGGGAATATTTGCTTATTATATCTCATGTTGGAAAGGATACTATCCCTTAGTTGACTTTTACTACATGCTCGGGGAGAGAAGCAGCTGGACGCATTCTATGTGTTGTCTTTACTTCTAGTAAGGAATTAGCTTGGAGATAGTGTAGCAAGTGTTATGGTAGAAAAACACCGAAAAAAAAAACAACTTTGATGTACCTTAGACCTTAGGCCTTTTACCTTCACAAACGGGACGATGTTGTGCCCGGGACGAATTAAGATGGAGTAGGCTTGCCCAGCACCTAATCCATCCTCTCAGTGTAGTCGGCCTTGTCCACAGGAAAGACATGTTCAATACGTGCGGAGCCGACTAAGCCGCGGGCTTCCTCGCGATGTTTTCCTTCACCCATTTGTGTTGTTATACTGTGACTTCTGTGTGAATCTGAAACTGTACTACCTACATAATATTATCAGATGGTTGATAATTATTTAGAATTCAGGAAACTTTTATTTTTGTTTATAAAATACGCTAAGTAAACAGTTGATAAGATACGCGTACATAGAAACGTCTAAAAATATTTGATAAAACGTGCGTAAGTTTGTAATGTACCTGTTGAATGACAGCTCAGATAGCGATAACCCTAAATATTTTCCCTAATTTTTAAAGCCATTCGTCTTGCTTTGTCCTGCAGCTTCGAAACTTCGTCATGACAAACCTCACTCATTGTAAATGCTTATTGTTTGGCAAAAAAATCGCATCTATACGTACTAACTGCCGCCCGCAGTTTCGCTCGTGTTTTACCCGGATAAAAAGTAACCTATATATTATTCCAGCACACTTCATCATCATCTTCCAGCCCTTATCCCACTCTATATGGGGTCGGCATATCATGATCCTTGGATCATGCTGTAAGAGTTTTGGCTAAGGTGTTTTATGACCGGCCGCCTGCCTGACGTCAACCCAGCACACATATTATGTATTTATGTACATACATATATTCATATTATCATGGCTAGAACTACACGTGTGGATGTGACGATGTATTTATGTTAGTGCCTCAATCACGCCCAAACGACTGAACGGATTGCTGGAATAACATATAGGTAATTTTTTTTTCCAAGTACTACGCGAGCGAAGCCGCGTAAACATATAATTTTTCTTGCGCAAATGCACTTTTTTCACCTGCTTTACAAAATAATACAATTTATAATTTGTATTTCTTAACCCTCAACTATATAGTATTTAATACAAAATGTAAAATGACCTCATAATTTCAATTATTTTATAACAAATTTTATTAACTATGACTGCATCCTCTTAGAAAGGTGTTTGAGGTCATCCGAGATGACCGTCGCCGATGATCTCATGGTCAATGCGATGATCTTATCAACGCTATAACTAATGCAAATATTTAGAAAACTAAAGATATTTTTTGTCTTCACACATGTAGGTATTTATTTTTCGACACTTTATATAAGAACCTCTTTTTTAATCTTATGAATGAAACTGCCTCCTCCAAAACCACCTTAGAAATCAGAGCAGCGTGCTCGCTGACGCGTTGGCGATTAAAGGACACGGTAACGACCACCGATAACGCTGATAACTAATCTTGTTCTTGGACTCGAGCTCACTTGTTTGCTTCTTACATCCGTGGACGTAACGTATTCACTCTTGTTCCAATTTATATTTTTTTAAACGCGTTCGATTTTTGTTTTCATTTTCAAACGCATTGAAAATGGAACGGTTGTTCGTACCTCTTTCGTGTTCGATTTTCTTTTTTCAAACGCGTTGAAAATGGAACTGTTGTTCGTACCTCCTTCGCGTTCGATTTTCTATTTCTTTTTTCAAACGCGTTGAAAATAGAACTGTTTTTTGTACCTCCTTGGTCAGTGTTAGATTTATAAATTCAAAGAAAACCTATTTCGGTTTTATAAAGGGTGTTTGACTGTTCGTATAATAGTGATGTTTCGTGGAAAATAAGAATGGATAAAAATGTGTGGAGTTACAAAAGTCAGTCTGTTTTGACGTTTTACTCATGTTTGTGATTTTCTTTCATGTTACATTGACAGTAATGGTGGACTATACAAGATTGTGTCAAAAATATTTCGAAAGTGACGTGGGAAGTGTGAAAATAAAGTAAAGCTTTACAACATAACATCTATTTACCGTTATCGTAACATTTTCATTCAAACTAGTACCTGCTTATATGCATAAAATACATATGCATAATATGCATAAAATAACAAGTGTTAAACCAATAAAATGGTAGCGGCAACTTTGAAACAAGTTATTGCGTAAGTGGTATGGAAAAACTGTTATTTAACGTGTTAATTTAAAAGTCGAGGTTAATGTAGATCGAATTTTCGTAGATTGAATGAATCAGTGATTGTTATGAAGTGCGCGCGCCTGCAAGTCTCGCTTTTGTTATTTTGTGTTTGTTTTTGAAATTCGAATGTGTTGTGATCATGAGTGTTCCAAATTTGAGCGCGGACCAAATAACAGGTACCTACTTAAACTTTTTTTTTGTCTTGTATGTCCAGTACCTACACTGAACGGAGTACCTGCCTAACGGATGTTCGTAGATTATTATAGCAACATTGTTTATCGTTTCGTCAAAAAATGAATGTATCTTTAAGACAGACAAAAACAGTGTTACTTCGGTTGGTAGTCTACTAACCAAAATAACATATATGTAGCCAAATATCTACCTACGTTCCTATCTTTAGTATTATTGTGCTTCTTTCTTTTTATTTCCTTTTATTGTTTCTGTCATTCTGTCTGTGCTGTCTTGTGTGCCAAATAAACAATATATCTATGTATCTATCATATCTTACCAATCAAAAACGTGTGGCGTTCTCGTGTTAAAATTGCCTACAATACTCGATGGAAAATAAAGCAAAACAAAATGCAACTTGTGACTATGTGGTACAAAATCTCACCAAGTAAATAAATATTTGAGGACATATCACACAGCACCATCTAGTCCCAAACAAAGCAAAGCTTGTATTACGAACACCAGATGGCTAATAGAATACATAATATACTTTTTTTTTGTAAATACATACTTACAATACATAATACTACAACACCCAGACCCGGAAGAAATATTTGCAGAGCATGCAAACATTTCTCCCGCAGCGGGAATCGAACCCGCGCCTCTTGCGTCTCAGCCGAGCACTCGCCCGCCTCGCCACAGAGGTCGTCTAAAGGTCGTAAGTTTTTGGGTGTTATTTGATAGGAACCCATTGATTGAAATAGGTACTTTACAAGTTGCACAATCTTCACAGTAATTAGCAAAGCACACAGTACGCACTGGCTTATTTGTTATCTGTCCGTCTAATAGTCGAGAGTAATTATGGGTTCAACGGACAAAGCTTTTGGAAGTGGCTGTTGGTTGCAAACTAGCGTTTTTTTTGATCAAAAAACGCCGTAAATTTTTCTGTACTCAATTTGCGTATCCACTGATGCTTGGTGTTTATGAAATGCTCCTTCCTAATTCGGATAATTAAAAAAAAACGGTACCTACATTGTAAAATACCTTGTTATTTTTGCGAGGTTTCAACTGCGTTGAAATGTGTTCCATCCATCACGCGATAAAAACCCGTTTTTTATAATCTTAATTATTATTTCGGATCGCGTGACTTTAAAAAAGACTAATGTTAATTCCATCCATTGCTGGCCAGCTACGTCCATAAAGTTGAGAAACCAGCGGGAATTTTATCCTCTGTATGTCCTCTGCATGTAGACATGTATTTTCTTTATGTCTTGATAACGTGTAAAAATCAAGACATTAGGATTTGCTCTCAACGCTTTAATAAGCTCTCAAAGTTTCTTAAAACTGGGGTAGTGTTTTGTAATCAAAATTCTAGCATTACATGCTTTTGGCAAAAATTTTAGGAATGTAAGTCTTTACCTGCTCTCTTGAGTTTTTCTTGTACAACTGCAAAACCTAAATATTTATCTGGTTTATAGTTCAATTTGACTTTGTATTGGATTTCGACCTAAGTTCAATAAAGTCAGCTTAAAATAAGTCTTTGTTAAACAGCTCAAAATCCGCCCGTCTGTATAGCTCCTGACCGTTGGTCTATCCACTGTTTACCGATTTCGTTAACTAAGTACGTGCAATGCTTACTGACCTATATTGCATCCCTTTCACATCAAGCTGTCATTATTGTATGGAATTTGCAACGATCCGTTATGCGGTTCCTATAGTTATACTAACGGATGACGGTTGGTTGTCGATAGCAACATTACTGTCTGTCTCAAGGGTAATGCATTTTTTAATAAATTGAAATGTACCAACCGACGCCCGTTATTTGATGGTAGAAACATCGATAAAAGGTAAGACGTAGAAAAATATAGGAGGCCCAGTGAAGCAACATAAAATTCCTCCCCATGACTCCATAATGACGACCTCAGTGGCGTGGCGGGCGCGTGT
This sequence comes from Scotopteryx bipunctaria, assembly GCA_949320045.1. NCBI lineage: Eukaryota > Metazoa > Arthropoda > Insecta > Lepidoptera > Geometridae > Scotopteryx > Scotopteryx bipunctaria. Next base: position 7,737,961 of record OX439459.1, read on the forward strand.
TCGGCTCAGACGCAAGAGGCGCGGGTTCGATTCCCGCTATATACAAACATTTGACACCGTCCGTCACGTTAAATAATATCCTGCAAATATTCTTCCGGGTCTGGGTGTTATTCTGCTTAGCTTCTGAAATACGAACTAACGCAATGATGATATGTATTATAGGATAAAGGGATCATTTTCACATTTTCCAAAAAATAGTTAAGCGTGGTTTCTTACCTGTATCTTCCAAGCTTGGTCGCGTTACGAACAGGTGTAAATGCAACGTAGATTCCAAGTGATCCCCGTGATTTTATGGAATAAAGATTTTTGACTTTGACTATTCTAACCAGACTTTCCTGATGATGCCTGGAGAGGCGAAACACGTGTTGAAGATATTAAGTTTGTTTTGTGTGGACGTATGGTGCTGTCACGCTTGAGCCTTGCATGGTTTGAAATTGCGGGCGGGCGGGCGGTTCAGTTGCCTGCATTTTGGTAATCTTTTATCAATATTTAAGCGGATTAGTACCAGAAATTTCTCCCATTTAGTATTATCTTAAAAAATGAACATCCGTAAAGTCAGGCCTGAAACTATTCTAAATCAATTTGTAAATCTGTCTACACATAATATTAGAGATTTTCTCGGAACTATTTTGAAGTCTGACTAAGACCAGATCTTAGTTAGTTAATTAATAGTCAGGACTCAGAAGTAAATCTAGACAGGAAGTTGATGAGTTAGGTGTGAGAAAATATGTTGCGATGCTCTGAATTCTTTGCATTTTCCTGAAGATCTAGTTTTACAGCTCAGATTTTGAGCTGACCTAGTATATACATAGATTGATATAACAGGGTTAGCTCGGGTTTCAGATTCAGAGTCTTGAGGGACAATAATATTTAAGGAAAGTCAAAAATAATAGGAAGCCTCTTATAGGTGCATGTGATGTGGGCTGATATGATGATGATGTTGATGTCAAATCAAATTATGTTTTAGAAAATACTTACACGACTAAACAGACACCAATAAAAAGATAAATTAAAATTACCTAGTACATTCTAAATGAGAAAAGAGAAAATATTTCATAAAGAAAATACAAAAGAAAAATTGTGCCTTTCATAAACATGATCTCAGACAAATCGATAACCTTTGAAGCTTTACTTTCTTTTTACGGTTGAAATAAGTATTTTGTACATTTATTAACAGAAAAACTTACAACTGATACAAATATAATTTACGGAATACAAAAGAAACAGTCTGGTTATCTAAAGGTATTTGAATTACATTAGTCTTATCAAAAACATAGATAATACACAATTACACTGACATTACCCTATTTAATCTATGTTTAGGCAAATAGCAATGAGTCTTCGGATCAAAAGTCAATTATAATCAGCTAGCATTATTTATTATAATCAGCCAAAAGTCTGTCATTCTTTGCAACTTTGTCCGCTACTTTTTTTCATAAAAAAATCATCTTCCCGCTTTATACCCCTGCGGTAATAGACCTTAAGAGGAATATACCCTCCAAGTTTCATGCTTTTACGACTTTACTGACTGACTGACTGACAAGCAATGCACAGCCTAATTCATAGTTTGATTGTCAGTCAATCAATTGGTCAGTAACTTAAGAGTCTAACCCCCGAATACTTAAACGCATCTCAGAGTTGAGCACGTCTGATGTGACGAGTTTTTGACAGATTTTCATCAAAAACTGTCAAAAAAACCGTGAACTCTGAGTCGCGTTTGAGTATTCGGGGGTAATTTACAGATTCACAAAAACCCTTTCAAATTAGTTTTTTTATGAAATTATATATGACGCGTTTGATATTCAATATCATTGGAGAAGAAGCTGCGGGCTGAAGATATCGAAACATAAATAACTCAAAACATGTAGACAAATTACTAAAAACCGTGGAGCAATGGAGTCTTTTAAAACACCATAAATGCCGATACATCATGGTGTCAGTGCGTAGCCGGTGGCAGATACGGGCCACTGTCCACTGAAGTACGAACAATAAGATATTCTACTACTTCTCCTGTCACTTGTTCCACAACCAGTGTGATGAATGGATTAATGTGCGCCTCAAGAGGCTCCTTTTGAGTACATTTTTCACCATTTTTAGGTTCTACGACGTTCTGGTTTCCTCACGATCTGAGAGAAAATAATCATACGTGTACGTTCGGATTCGAAGCCACGATCTTACGGTTGGAAGACGAGGCTATTACCGCTAGACTACCAGTGCTCATGATAGATGTTGAAGTCGATGGACAGGAAATACAAAACAATTGGCAATTTAGTAAGCCCTTAAACACGTCCTCATCTTTAAAAGCTATGTCCTGTCCATCCAATGGACAGGAAGATACTTAGCAAACTTCAATATTTTTTCTTGTAACTGAAAATTTTTTGGTACAATGTGCTTTAGTCGATATTGGACTGTTCACGTCATACATTAAGCCGTACAGATTAAACATCGATCTGGACATTAATCGAAAAAGTATCGATAAAATTACGCCTCTCACTAGCACTTAGGCCGAGCCCTTAGAAATTGACTTGTCAGTATTACATAATCATCATCATCATCATCATCTTCCTGCCCTTATCCCACTCTATGTGGGGTCGGCACAGCATAATCCTTGGATCATGCTGTAAGAGTTTTGGCTAAGGTGTTTTATGACCAGGCGCCTGCCTGACGTCAACCCTCCTTGGGAATACTTGCTTATTGTATCTCATCATGTTGGAGGATACTATGCTTTGTCAGTATTACATAAATGGTGTTTTTAAATTAACCTACGAAATAGCAGATTTCAACGAGAGACGCCTAGGATGCAAGAGGTCTTCGCGGGTTCTATTTCCGCAGCGGAAATGTTGACACGTTCTGCAAATATTTCTTCCGTGTCGGCGTGTTGTGGTACTATGGTACTCGTAGTTTCTGATACCCACGACACAGGGAATCTTAGTGTATGGTCACCTAGATATATGTCGGGTGTTATTAAGTAATTTTATTCAAATAACTTTCCATAAAGGCAAATAAATAATAAGTGAATTATTAGAGGAAATTTTACGCAGCAAGAAATAAATAAATAAATACTTGTGGACATTTCACACAGCACCATCTAGCCCCAAACTAAGCAAAGCTTGTCCTATAGGCACCAGATGGCTGATAGAATACTTATATAGGTACATTTTTGTAAATACCTACTTATAATACATAATACTACAACACCCAGACCCGGAAGAAATATTCGCAGAACATACAAACATTTCTCCCGTAGCGGGAATCGAAACCGCGCCTCTTGCATCTCAGCCGAGCACTCGCTCGCCACGCCACCGAGGTCTTCAGTAGTATTAATAGTATCTATGGACGAAAGTTAGTTTTATTGAAAAGATATAGGTAATATAAGCTGCTTCTCTCCCCGAGCATGTCGTAAAAGTCGACTAAGGGATAGTATCCTCCAACATAATGAGATACAATAAGCAAGTATTCCCAAGGAGGGTTGATGTTAGGCAGGCGGCCGCCGGTCATAAAACACCATAGCCAAAACTCTTACAGCATGATCCAAGGGTCATGCTGTGCCGACCCCACACAGAGTGGGATAAGGGTGGAAGATGATGATGATTATGATATAGGTAATATATATCATTAGAAATCCGACTAAGTTTATTGTCGTTTAAGACACTTACATAAGTTGTCGATGTAATTTGAATAGATGGAATCTTCTATTTTAGTTTATTTGATGTCCCGCTGCGCTGACCTCTGTTTTCATGATGTTTATACCCGCCATTAAAGTAGCTACTACAGCTTGGGAAAGTAAAGTTTTATAAATTTACAAGTATAAGGGTCACTGGTGGTTGAGTGGTTTTGGCCACAATAAAACGCCGATTGGTCCGCGGGAAGGGTAAAATCAGACTAGGTATTAGTTCTAGTTTTATTATAATAGGTACTTCTGTCGTTTGTGTATGTCTTCTCTTGCTTTTTTTTGTACCTCATTTTTTGTCCCTTCTCCGTTTGTAATATGTCTTTGTGTGTGCCAAATAAATGTTATTTATTTCTTCTTCTTTTCTTTCTGGTAGTTAATCCGCCTTCCGATCCTAAGGTCATGGGTTTAGATCCGGTCGTGCACTAATGGATTTTTGTATTCGAGAAATTTACATGCGCTATACCATTACTCTCAAACGGTGAAGGCAAACATCGTGAGGAAACCGGCATGTCTTAGAACCTAAAAAGTTCAAAAATATGTATCAAGTGCACGAAAGGATCCTTTGAGGCGCACTTTAAATCCTTTCACTCCGAAAACTTCGCGCTACGTCTAAGCTAGGTACTTCAAAATCTCATACAATGAACTTTGGATAAAATAGGATGAGTGGAAACTACGGATAAAAAATATTTATAATATATTAACATTTTCTTCTCTTGTTACAGAGATCGAAGCAGCAGAGGCTTGCAAATGGCTGCGAGCGGCAGGTTTCCCGCAGTACGCACAGATGTACGAAGGTAAGCTGCCCCCCACGCGGTGGACCGATGACGTTATCCTGGAACGTCCATAGTAACCAGTGCTTTTTAGATTTCTCAACCAACTTGCCTATAGGTACCATGAGTTTTCCCAGACTTTTTTTCCGTATCCGAAGGGTGCCAATGGGACCCGATATGTATATATACTAAACCTCCGTTGTCCGTCCGTCCGTTCATCCGTCTGTCTGTCAGTGGGCAGTCACAATTGGAATGGGTGACCGCAAGTGGCATTACGATCTGAGCGCTTCCGTGCTTCGGAGGGCACGCTAAATTGTCGGTCCCGGCTTTAAGTCGTAAAACCACGACGAAGGCCTTAAAACTCCGTCACAAGAATCGGCCAATAGCTCATACGAACTTACTTTTTTTGTTCAAAAAAGTATCATTTTTTATACTTTCACCACACCGCTACGATTCAAAGAACAAACGATTACACGAGTATTTAGTCGTATCTCATAAACATCATCCACAGCCCGTTTTTTCCCACTACTGGGCGTAAATGAGCTTGTAGACTCAAAAACCATGGTTTCCTGGCAAAATTTTGGTAGGAAACATCCCATAACGAATTTAGTAAGAATTTCAGTAGTGTTAGATTGATCACTTAAACAAGGTTTTCACATTGGAAGTACACATTTTATGAAACTTACCGCTTCCCTCCATCTCTTCGTCAATTCGTCCGTCGGGAAGCCCTTAGACGGCCTAAAAACTCCGTCACAAGAGTTGGCCACTAGCTCATACGAACTTACTTAAGTTGTTATTTTTATGTGTCTCTGTGAAATATGTCTTTATAGAATTTCAAACTATGCAATAGGACAAATTTGAAAGAAATAACGGTAATGGATTACCCCCTATTAAGGAGCGATCATTTGACAAGTACTCTAAATAATAGTCTGGTTCCTGGTATTAAGGGCGCATTCCCGGAACAACGCGGTCCTGTCCCAGAATCATTAATCATGCTCACAGTGTCCCACATATGGTACAGGGTGTTACAGATGATACATGATCGCCTTCCTCTCACACAACAAGGATTACGATAATCCACGGTAATCAAAAACGAATTTGTGGAAGCTGTTTTGGGAATGAAAAACGTTTAATTTATCTGTTTACCGTTAAATCTCTGTGTAGTGATCGTGACAAAAATTGTTAAAATATAAATTGAAGCAGTCGCGTACAAAACGACTCTAAGCGAGGTTAAATTACATAAAACCAGTCAAGTGCGAGTCGATTTCGCACACGAAGGGTTCAGTACCATCGTACATGTGTACATAAATAATTCTTGTATAGGGTGGGGCTCCCATATATTTTGTGTTAAAATTATTTTTTTCGTAACAAATGGCGATCCGTGATCTCTGCCAACCCCTACGGGAAACAGGCGTGATTTTATTATAATGTTGTTATAGCGGCAATAGAAATATACACTCTGTAAAAATTTCAGCTCCACCTATTACGGTTGAACAATCATAGGCCGTTCAAACATCACTATGGCCTACCTACAATACATATTGCAAGGTAGGAATAGTAAGAATGAAAATAAATAGGACACCCTGTATTCTGTGGATACTAACGAAGCTTTAGCTGTGGAGATGAAGCCAAATCCTTCCAATTGACCGCCATTCCTACGTTTATTAAAGAAATCTTTAGTATGGATATCCCACTAACTTTACAAGCTCTGAAGCTACGATGCAGAGTCCATATTCGATTTCCGCTGTAGATAAATGTTTGTATGTTCTGCAAATATTTCTTCCGGGTCTTGGTGTTGTGGTACCCTGGTACTCGTAGTTTCTGATACCCATGACACAGGGAATCCTAGTGGGTGGTCCGAACTATGAATGCGTGACTGTTGGTTGATATTTATTATTTAATATATAAAAATACCCTATATGTTATTCCAACACACATGTACCTACTATGTGCAAGTTTAATTCAAATCCGTTCAGCCGTTAGGGCGTAATTGAGACGCAACAAACTTCCGCATTTATAGTATTAGTAGGATAGTAGGATTAGTAGAAGGAAAGATCCACACTAAACTTTCCTTCTCTGTTGACAGTATAAACTAAATGATCCTTTAATAACAACAAAGGGAAATAGACACGCACTTTCTTACAAGTAACTATGAAATTAATCTGTGACACATTCGTAGAAACTGTTTATTGAACTGTGGCGCCCGCCTACTAACTCTTTGACAAGCTGTGTTGAAATGAACACTTCTTAGGACACACGTTTGACAGTGAGATCTCAAATTTCCCAATGTTTTTAGATAAAATCAAACCGTACTCATTAGCATCTGTCGGCGTAATATAAAAGTTCATAAACCTTTGATAAAATAAACTCACAATCTACCAGACAAGTAGATAAGTAATAAAGATCTTATGGCGACATCTTTTTTACTAAAAACTTATCTTTTGAAATATTTAGAGAACAGGCGCGTCTTTGAGATAAGACAGAAATGCAAACTTTGGGTGAAACTACATATAATCCACGACACAGTGCTGCTTACTTATTTCTCTGCTGGACTGGGAGTAAAGCAAAAACATAGAATCCATCCAACTGCTTCTCACCCCGAGCATGTCGTGGGAGTCGACTGAGGGATGGTATGTTTTCCAACATGATGAACCTAAATGGGCGATGGGTTGACCACCTGTCACCATAGTTCACCATCTTGGAACTCTTGAATGCAAGAGTGGCTGCAAGTTTTCTTTTGATTACTTGTGGCTCTGCCCACCCCGTTGGGGATACGGGCTTGATAACGTGTATGTGTATGTATGTACAGTGCTGCTATATTTTTAAATGTGAGTTATGTTAAATTTGAGTCAAACATAATTTGAATGTCTTTTTAACAGTTTTCGGATTGTAACCACGGTTTTTTTTCATATATTTTAAATGTTATATATTATAATTATTATGGTAGATATTATAATTTTATAGGATTTATTTAAATATTTTTATACAAATCTGTCGTAAGAATAAGTCTCATGCTAGCTAATGTTGCATGCAATTAGTTTGACCCTTGAAAGAGGATTTTTATGCTTTCAGTTTTTATACGTTTTGTTTGAGTTTAACCGTGGCATAGTCACATCTCATAAAAATACAACGGTCAGAGAAAACATTATTAGACAAAAAATCTCATAAAAAGATTTTTCATCATTTAAATGTGTTATTTTGTGATCCGTATTTTAAAGCTGTAAAAAATTTAATATCTAAATTCCTCAACAGATAGTTACCCTTATATTGAAATACAATATTTTTTGCCAACCCATTTCTTCCCACTGCTGGGCAAAGGTATCCTCCAAATACTTCCAGACATCCCTATCCTGAGGACAAATATAGGCGATGGTGGAAGAAGGCTTAGGATAGGAATTTCTTTTAAATCAGACAAAAATATTAAAGTTACTTAGTAGAAGTTAAATTTGATAGGTATTTTATTTAAGTTTAGTAATTTATATTTTGACACAATTTTAATTACCTACAAATTTATGCCCTTATTTCAAAAAACGCGCACTTTAAGGTAAATGTCATTATAATTTATTAAAACCAATAAAACTGCAACGATTATAAAATCAAGCTTTACTTTTAATCGATTAAAACATAATTGGGTTAACGAGTCGTTAAATTGTAATACCTGACAAAATGGCCGCGGTTACGTTTGCACCATTAATTTGCCCCATTAATGGTGCAGACGTAACTGGTTAGTAATGTTTGCATCATTAATGGTGCAGACGTACCTGGTTAGTTATGTTTGCACCATTGATTGAAAGGGAAAAGAAAAAACAGACAAACAGACCGTATTAAAAAATGGATACCTTTGTATTTATAGTGTTAAAACTCCTTCAGATAGCAACTAGACTTCAGATAGACACTTACAAAATGTACTTTTATAAAACGTATGTTCGTATGAGCTAGTGGCCAACTCTTGTGACGGAGTTTTAAGTCCGTCTAAAGGCCTCCGTCATAGCTTACCAACAATTTAACGTGCCCTCCGAAGCACGGAAGCGCTCAGCTCGTAATACCACTTGCAGTCCATCCCAATTATGACCGCGCACAACGTTGCTTAATTTCAACGATCAATCAAGAACATCTAAGCAAGCTACGCCACCAGTGATTCAACTATGCCACGAGAGTTTTCTTACGATTACTTGTGGTTCTGCCCACCCTGTTAGGGATACGGGCGTGATAATACGTATGTATGTAATAACAACCATTGAAAATTTTGATAGACTTACATTTTGGTTTCTGGTCTGGGGGTCTAGCCAAGATCATTTCTATTCTCTTTCCATCGTAGAAAACGATTGGTAGCCGAGCAGTGTTGCCACCTTGCATTTTTTTAAAGCGCTAGGTCAAAAATAAAATGTCATCAGATTTCAGAACTTTGGATTAAAAAAAAACACCAAATTCCGCTAAATTATTTCAGATTAAAGAAACCCTAGTTTAAATTAAAAACGAACGAACAAGTATGTATGAGATGCAGAAAAAATAGTACTCAGTATCTTATAGGTATTTTACCTACGTAAAATTGTATAATGTTTAGTGTTAGTGTTTTTTTTTAATCCAAATTTCTGAAATCTGATGACATTTTATTTTTAACCTAGCGCTTTAAAAAAATGCAAGGTGGCAACACCAATCGTTAACTACAATGGAAAGAGAATAGAAATGATCTTGGCTAGACCCCCTGGTTTCTTTTTTGATTGTAAACGCACGCAAAGGGTACAACCAACACGTTCTAAGCTTACTGTACTTTTATTGTAGATATTCAATACAAAACACAATTTTGACCAAATTATTAACATAATTCTACTATGTAGCAAAAACACGGTATCCATAACGGAATCTAAGTTTTTATTATGCCATAAAAACTCTCCTTATAACAAAGAATGACCCTAAACCAACCTTAATATTTTTTATGGGTTTCCAATGACATAATCCAAAGTTTTTGCTGAAATAAATCTTAAAATTCGTTTATGTTTAGTGAAAGTGTCCGCCCACCATATAAATCGACAATGTAGCTTCTGTTAGAACAGCTGGGAACTATTATCTGGGACTTTACTTAATAAGGCATTTTACCATCTATAGTAGATGATTTATACAGCATCAGGAGGCAACTTTTACCTTCACTAACGAGACGCTATAGTGCCCTCGGTCGTAGTAAACTCCTCTTTTATTTGAATTTAATTTAATTTATCTATTCAAACATTACATTAAAACATGATTAAAACGTTGCTTAACTTACAAATATTGTTCAAAAAATAGCCTATGTAATGACCTAACAGAACGATACTGCATTGCTTTCAACATTGTTAAAATTTAAACAGATTTTAAGAGGCGTTTATGTGAATTCTTAGTTACTCAGCTGTTCTATCTAGACTGTAAACACTCGAAAATGCCTTACGTCATTCCAGGGCCAAACAAAACATTAACCGATTAGCGTTATCTACAGGTAAACATTTCTTTTAAATGACTAAATACTCGAGAGCTCGCGCCAAATCCAACCTTAATCCCTTGATATAAGGATCTATTATTTTATCTACTATTTATTATATTTCAGCGTGAACGTGACAGACGAAGCAATGCATAAAATAAAATGCTGGACAATATTGAATATTAAGTCTAGAGCGATAGGGTTGATTTTCAGGTTGTAAAGTTGGAACTGCCATGGCAGTAGGGGGTCGGTATTTTGTCAGAATAAGGGATATCTGTCAAAATAATCCTTGGTGATTAGTTCAGGTATATTTTTATGTCATTCCGTGACAGCTCGTTGTGATGTAAAGACCTATTTTGTGGTTTGTGTGCAAAAAAATGTGATGGTGATATTCTGACTGACACAAAATAACAGTTTTTGATTTGGTGAAGTTAGAACTGTTTAAATGATTGTACTAAGCAGTTTTTGAGTTGAAAGCTGTTAATGAATCACTGATTAGTCGGTAAGTTATTGAAAATATCGATTTATATTAGACCACTAGATCGTAATGAGACTTTTTTCCTTTTTTTTTAACAGACAATCTTCAATATCCCTCTGTGTGCCGTACGAATTGAATTAAAAAAAAAAACCTTTATTGCACCCTATCACCTGTCACCATGGTGACTGATGATAAGACCATCGCCCATATAGATGGTCCATCATGTTAGAGAGGATACTACCCCTTAGTTGACTTTTAGGAAAAGCTTGGGGAGAGAAGCAGCTGGACGCATTCTATGTTTTTTCTTTACAGTCAAGCAGAGAAGTAACGGACGGTTACACGATTTGCTAAAACTAATAATAAACCTTTCGTTATCAATCAAAGGCTATTAGAGCATACTGTATCTTTATCACGAGACATTAATTACTTCAAGTACGTCAGTGGGCGCCCAAGACCCTATTCAGAGTCTTATGAATATTCAAGCGATAGTCCTAAGTAAACCTGTTTGAGTCATAATGAGGTAAGATTATCCTACTAATTCAGAATTATAAGAAGCGAGGTTTCTGTGCTGATACATACACCTATGTTAAAGCCTCTCAATTGCCTCAAAGGTTCGCTGGTAGAAAACTCTTTCGGAGTTAAGCTCGCCTTTGTACATGTACAAAACATGTACTTTTAAATGTTTTAGTTGTAAGTGTCTCTGTGACAATAAGAATTTCAAGTAAGATAAATGCTGATGCATATGGAATACTAAATATTTGGAAAAAGGCGTTCCACTAGTTATATTTCGTTGAATTTTTTTTGAAAATTTTTAAAACCCCCGGGCCTCATTATACTGTGGGCTTCAAAATATTTTTTCATGCCGTTTGAATTAGGCGAGTGTATGAACACTAAAGTTACGGAAAATTGTGTCTTTTATTTATTTGAATTCATGTGTGTTCTCTACACTAGTACTGACCCAGCGGCCTCGCGAGCCAACTCAATCGTGAAATCAATGCACTGAGCTGACAGTATCATGGCCCTTCTACAATGAGCTCATTATTTAGGGCTTCATTGAACAGAAACAAAGTTTATATTTGTTTGACGCCATTGGTATTTGCCTTGTACGCTGGCTGTTCTACCATCCATAACCGTTTGAATGACGCACTTTAAATCCTTTCACCACAATGGTTCGAAAGAACTGTGACACGACTAGTTAGTACTGTCTACTTGGCTTGGTTTGAATGCGGGACAGATCGAGTGTGAGAATTTGTTTTATAAACGTTTACTTATGTAAGGCCGTATGAATGTGGATGGATATAGAAGCAGAAGTAAGCCAATTGTATCAGCCATCTGGTGCCCATATACAAGCTTTGCTTAGTTTGGGCTAGATGGCGCTGTGTGAAATGTCATCAAATATTTATTTATTTGATTTATATCAACGTTTCAAAATAAACATAGTGATTTTCTTGAAAAAAGATATTGCAAATTATAAACCCCTTATAACATCACCTTCACTACCAGATTCAATTCCAATTATGTTATTAATTTACATTTGTGAACATACCGCAACCGCAAGCCACAACACAGGAGTAAACTTAACGATAATAATTGATTGTGGTGCCCGCCTTTAACCATTGTCCTAGAACCAAAGCGACGTGTTGTGATTCATACAAATTTGCGTCTTGTCTCGTTACTTTGTCAACGAAGCGCTCGTGGCGTAGCTTGCTTAGACGTTCTTGATTGATCGTTGAAGTTAAGCAACGTTGTGCGCGGTCCTAATTGGGATGGGTGACCGCAAGTGGCATTACGAGCCGAGTGCTTCCATGCTTCGGAGGGCACGTTAAATTGTCGGTCCCGGATTTTAAGTCGTCAAACCACGACGGAGGCCTTAAAACTCTGTCACAAGAATCGGCCAATAGCTCATACGAACTTACTTTTTTTGTTCAAAAAAGTATCATTTTTTATACTTTCACCACACCGCTACGATTCAAAGAACAAAGGATTACACGAGTATTTAGTATTATCTCATAAACATCATCCACAGCCCGTTTTTTCCCACTACTGGGCGTAAATGAGCTTGTAGACTCAAAAACCATGATTTCCTGGCAAAATTTTGGTAGGAAACATCCCATAACGAATTTAGTAAGAATTTCAGTAGTGTTAGATTGATCACTCAAACAAGGTTTTCACATTGGAAGTATACATTTTATGAAACGCTTCCCTCTATCTCTTCGTCAACTCTAGAGTTCGATAGTGTTCCTGTTTGTTACTCTACTTAGGTACTCTACTTATGTAGTTTTCTATTACATAAAAACAATTTTTTATTGGCGATAAATTGTTATTTATATGTTAGCTTTGTCAACCATACTTGGGTTGGCAAAGGAAGGAAATCTACATAATTACACCTACCACTTACAAACTGTCAAATATTTCGTAAGCAACCAACATAAACATACCTACAGGACTAACACAAAACAGTATAGTACTCCATAGCTTAACTAAATAGAAACTTGTTAAGTTGGCGGTTAGTTTGAAAGGGTCAGATCGGAACTGAGTTACACCATATTGTTTTGGCATGTTAAACAAGATGTTATGTGTTGATTGGTACAGTTAGCGACTTAAATAATTAACAAGTTCAGTATTAACAACTAAAATATATACCAACTACTTCTGCTGGACTGGGAGTAAAGAAAGAACGTAGAATGCGTCCGGCTGCTTCTCTCCCCGAGCATGTCGTAAAAGTCCACTAAGGGATAGTACCGTCTCCAACACGATCGACCATTTATATGAGCGATGGGCTGATCTCCTGTCACCATGGTTCACCATATCCATCTTGGAAGTTTGGCTGCAAGTTTTCTTGTGATTACTTTCGGTTTTGTCCACCCTGTTGGATATACAGGCGTGATAATGTATATGTAGGTACTAGCTGCCGCCCGTAGCTTCGCTCGCGTGGTACCCGGATAAAAAATAGCCTATATGTTAATCCAGCACATCGTCACTGGAAAGGCAAATTTACGTAAGCGCCAATCGAGAAAAAGCCGTTTGAAGTTCATTTTTTTCGTTTTTTTAATCATAACTTTCTACCTAATTATCGAATTTTGATGACGTCAACGTAAGATTTCATTCTTTTTTCATTTTCTAAGTCCAGCAATTCATATTATTGTATTTGGACTGCTATTTTAGGATAATAACTCAATATGCCTATTTGGCGCCATTTTGGCGCTTACGTAATTTTGCCTTTCCAGTGACGACATGTACTATGTATATTCCAAGTTTCATTAAAATCCATTCGGTAGTTTTTGCGTGAAAAAGTAACAAACATCCATACATCCATACATACAAACTTCCGCGTTTATAATATTAGTAAGGATATATAAATACTATTTAACAGTCACTTAGGTACTTAAAAATAGATGATGGATTTCGTGAATGATGATAAGGATCAGAATGGAGTGAATTCTGAGATGATTCAAATTCAAATTCAAATTGTTTATTGCACTTAGAAATAACATTACAGACTCATTCCAATGCGTTATTATGATCGTTGATAGTGGTTAATGTAGGAAGAAAATAATATGTTGTGCTGACCCCATTTAATTAGGATAAGTGCAGGGCGATGATGAGTCACTTACAATAGGTACAAAGTTCTAACCCCACAATAGGATCTTCCATGTAATAAATCGTGGGTACTACATATATTTCTGCTGCAACAAGAATTGAAACCAAACTTCTCGCGCCAGGCACTCCCCGCTACGCCAAAATCACCATTTCTGTGAACTATAAGCTATTTTGCAAGGAAATAACTATGCGTCACGTACCTTTTTCTAAAACACAAATAATGTGACGTCATTTCTGGTTTAAATTGAAATGTACAGTTCCATTGACTGTTCGTACTTAACTGCAGTGGTGCAGTCTATGACGTCATTACACAGTAGACTACTTATCACTTATTATCAGAAAACATTGATAGTACATGTAGTGCTTTATAAAAGACCCCTCCATTCGTCACGAATGCGCTATAATGTTAGATCCCTCTGTAGACCAAGACACGCTTTTTTTTTTAAATCCGAAATAGGTTTGCGTTTGACCACGTATTATTATTATTTGGAATGGCAACCATGTACAGATGGCGCTTTTCCGGGTATCTGGAAGCCCCGAGTTCACCACTGCTATCTGGACCTCTCAAATCAAGCATTACGTTTTACAATTCAACGGCTTAATAAACACTTGTCTGTTTTAATCATTAACTTACCAGCAAACTAAAGTGCAACCGTCCAAGTTTCGTGCTAATCGGATAAACGGTACGTTATGCTCAAATGAACTTACAAACTTGACCTCTTTGTCTAATAATAATCAATATAAATTTTTAATTTTTCTTCATAAATTAAACAAATAAATAAATAGTTGTGTACCTTTTACACAGCGCCATCTAGGCTATGGAAACCAGATGGCTGATATAATATCTATTTATATACTTTTTTTGTAAATACATACTTAAGGTACATAATATTGTGACACCCAGACCCGGAAGAAATATTTGCAGAATATACAAATATTTCTCCCGTAGCGGGAATTGAACCCGCACCTCTTGCTCGTCACGCCACCGAGGTCGTCAAAATGGTCAATGGTTCCAGCTTAAAAACACAGCTGCCGGATCAATTGCAAACAATATAAAACCAAGTCAGCCTACACGCAACATGATTGAAAACGAAAATAGACATTGTTATTGCATTAAAAACGAAAGTGCTTGTATAAAAATAGCAAAAAAGGGTTTGAATGCACTCGTTTATAGAGTAAGTAGAGATGTGCTGACCATTTTCGGACTAGCTGTCCGAACATTCCGACTAAATTTTATAACCGTCATTCCTTGACATCAACGTAAAATAAATATTAAAAAATATTTGTAGACATTTCACACAGCGCCATCTTGCTCCATCTAAGTAAAGCTTGTACTATGGTAACCAAATGGCTGATAGAATACTTATATTCTATTTTTTTTGTAAATACATACTTATAATATATAATACTGCAACACCCAGACCTGGAAGAAATATTAGCAGAACACACGAACATTTCTCCCGTAGCGGGAACCGAACCCACGCCTCTTGCGTCTCACCTGAGCACTCGCCCGCCACGCCACACAGGTCACGTAGAAAAGTTCGAATGTCAAGTGCACGAAAAGAACTTTTGAGTCACTTTAAATCCTTTCACCACACTGACTCAAAAGAACTAGTGACACGAATAGTAGATAGACTTCGAATAGACTCCGAAAATTGTCTCCGGAAGCCCTAACTCCACTGTTAATCGAATGCATGGCTGAGTGGCCACATGCCTGTCGCCGTTTGTTTGAAAGCCTATTCGACGATAAAAGGGAAATTCTGTTACAGAACCTTTCAGTGCAGTTCATTTGCTCTTTTATTGGGTCAGCCAGTGATTTTAATTTAGCTGACTTGCGAGTTTTATTCTATGTTTTTCATTAATCTGTTTCCTGGTTTTATAAGGTAAAAGTAGCCTTGAAAGAATAACAGCGAAATGCAGTAAATTATTTTTATACTGTCTAGTCTAGAGTCTAATGGCCGGTCTCAATAGGCCGATGAATCTTACTAATATTATAAACGCGAAAGTTTATAATTAAGGATGTATGGATGTTTGTTACTCTTTCACGCCTAAACGGCTGAACGGATTTGAATGAAACTTGGAATATAATATGTATATGGTACATGTACTGGATTAAATAAGAAGCTATTTTTATCCGGGTACTACACGAGCGAAGCTGCGGGCGGCAGCTAGTCGTTCATAGTTATGAAATGGACTAGTCTACTACTACGACATGCTCGGGGAGAGAAGACTCTGAATCTGACTCTGGTTACTTGTATCTCTGGCCACTCCATTAGAGATACGGGCGTGATGTATTGATATTGGCCAGTCGAGCGAGTCTTCTACGTGAGAATCCAAATATTTTTTCTGTCTAGAAAATATTACGCTTGTAGAGAAAATAAGGCAGCAGACCGGGACTCTACCTTATTTTATTCAACAAATCATGCGATTTTTCACCGTCTGCTAGTTTTCAACGGTAGAAGGAAAACTACAATATATATCTACGTATTTGTATTGTTACAAAAATCTTTGTTAAAGCTAAAAGTCTGATATATTCAACTACATAGATTCCAATATTCTACAGACTGACGACGTCTTGTTCGTTACCATAGAAACGCGGTTTTTCTATCATGTACCTAGTTATCCGACATATAAGAACGTAGGTAATGAAGTAGAAAAAACCCACTTGAGTTATAGGTTCTATTGAGAGTCATCCCCCATAACCAGAGCGTAATCTCTTAATTTAGGAGCCTTTCGTCATTCAGTCTATCGAATGCCCGTTTCCAAGATTCTACCAACGGGCAACGGATCTTTCATTACCAAAGTAAAGTTGTTTTTTTTGTCATAAAATGCCATACATTTTTATGAGATACTAGATGGCAGCACAGGTAAAGTTAGCACGCGCTATCGTTGCGTTTTGAGCTTTACGCCGGTAATTTCAAGCAAACTAAAGCTTTTCAATTTTATATTATAAGTAAGATAATGTCAGCTTACATCATATTTTATCTCCTTGCTATTGTCACAGATTAAGTACTGCCGCGGTATTGCCGCTAAACATCATCAACATCACAAACCTTGTTTGGTTGAATAAAAAAATACTCCTTGGTCGAGTACCGATTTGGAAGTGGAGAAAGAAAAAGATAAAAAAGGCAGGTGTAAAATATTTTGAAGAGAACAATATGTAATGAATGTTAATTTATTTGATTTCGATGTATTTTGTTGAATAAACCCACATGTGAGTATAGTTGTGTATATATTTCAATAAAGTTGGCATAATAGCCAACAATAATAACATTGGAACGATCCGTCATCCGTCAGTAAAACATTGAAACCGATCATAAGTCTAAATTATTAATTTGAAAAGAAAACTAGCATGAATAGTCTAAAATTAGGCCGTATGCATATGGAAAGGTTGCAAACGCGTTTGGGCTCACCGGTTTAGGATAAAAGCGGGCTCATTGGAGCGCCCCCTCACGCCCGGATGAGCCCGAGCTAATTTTATACGTCCCTGTAACAAAAGGAATTTTAAAACGATACTGGATTAAAGCTCTATGTGGATCTTGTGGCGAACAGTTCTGAATAACCATATTGTCTAGGTATAATAATATACTTTCGGAATTTAATTGCATAGGAAAAAGGAGCCACAGTTATTGGCATATTTTAGCGTCTTTTAATAGATTAATTATTAAGAGTATTCTCAAAATAAAAATAAGAAATCGTAAATTAAGAATACCCTCGTTTTGCTTTTCTACGGGACTGGGAGTAAAAAAAAACATACAATGCGTCCAGCTGCTTCTCTCGCCGAGCATGTCGTAAAAGTCCACTAAGAGATATTATCCTCCCCATCATGCTGGAACATCTTTAATAATAATTGGCGATGGGCTGATCACCTGTCACCATGTTCACCATATTCATCTTAGGACTTCGAATCAGGAGTGGCTGTAAGTTTTCTTATGACTACTTGTGGCTCCGCCCACCCCATTAGGGATACGGGCGTAATGATACGTACATAATAATAGTATGTAACTTTGTTTGTTCTGTTCTACGTCCCTGGGCTCTATTGTCCATATCAGGTTGAAAACTTTCGCGAAATTCTAGACGTTTAGGTAATTGTTGAGAATTAGTTGAACCAACTTTGTTTCTTGTGTTCTAAGTCCCTGGGCGGAAGTATTATTGGTTAATTATTAGTAACGTTGTATTTTTTTCGGGTGTTTTGTACTTATGTAATAATGCCTTAAAATAAATAATGCTTTAGACCATCAGTACAAAACATCCGAAGAAAAGACAACGTGAATAAGAATTTAGAACAAAAGAAACAAAGTCGGTTCAGATAATTTTTAACACTTAAAATGTCTCTAGAATTTAGCGAAAGTTTTCAACCTGACATGTAATTGTTTGAGCAACATTCCTAGTCCCATAAACTACTTTACTTGACAGGGTCAAACCGTATACAAACATCCTTCAGTATCTCAACATTATTTCTACTCTAGTTTTCTTTACAGAGGTCAATGATAATTTTCTAGTGAAAATCAAAGAGCTGGAGCCTGAGATGGTTTTGTTTTCTGCAAACTAGAACTAAAACTAAGGCCTTTTAACATCTATAGTAGATGATTTATACAGCGTCAGGAGGCAACTTTTACCTTTACAAACGGGACGTTGTAATGCCCGGGACGAATTAAGATGGTGTGGGCTTGCCCAGCACCTGTTCCATCCTCTCAGCTTAGTCGGCCTTGTCCACAGGAAAGACATGGTCAATACGTGCGGAGCTGACTAAGCCGCGGGTTTCCTCACGATGTTTTCCTTCACTGTTGTGAGAGTACTGGTACACGACCACCCACGACCTTAGGATCGGAAGGCGGGGTCGTTACCAACTAGACCACCAGTGCTCTCAGACCAAACTAGAAACTATGTCTCGTATATTTCACTTTAGTTGGTACGTTCAATTTTCACAGTAGTTTGTGTATTTCGTGTCGTTTCAAAACTAACACGATAGTTAGAAATGCGAGCTGCATGTTTTTGTTTCAACGTTGCAAAGGTTAATTGGGAGGTACATACAAACTCGTGCATTTCGTAACCTAATTAAAACCAAATTTGATATTAGGATGACAAAATATTCGAAGCAAAAGGAAAAATATGGTGCTACTAATTATTTGTTTCCTAATGAACATAAGAAAAATTGATGAGTTAAGGAATGAGGATGTAAGAGGAAGTCTGAAAGTGTTATGAGAAGGGAAGAATGCCATGTGAAGAGAAGAGTATTAAGATATGAATGTGGAAGGGTGTGTGGTAGAGGAGGCCAAATAAAAGATGGATGGACTGTGTGAAAGATGACATGAGTAAGAAAAGAGTGAGTGTTGATATAACGAAATGGTAGAATAATACATGTTATGCTGACCCCACATAAAGTGGGAAAAGAACAGGGAAATGATGATGATAATGTGTAGTAGTGAATTTTGTTGAATAAATAAAAATCAAAGAGAAGCCTAAGCCCAGTGGATAATGAATGATTCATGATGAATTAAACTTTGCTTGAGTGTTTCGAATAAAAATATCCTATTCTATTCTTTCACTATACTACTAATATACGAAAGAAGCAAAAATGCGAGTAGGTACCTAGTAGTAGAAAAACTGACGATGGGTTTGCAGTAAAAAACCCCTCTTTCACTCATCTTCAACTTCGGTACGCCAAAGCTGACTGTAATCGTGCTCGTTTTGTTTCGAACTCGTGAAACGTGTGATTACTCGAGATAGTCCCTGCAGATTCTTTGCCAGCTCTAGGTACCTACTTACGTAGGGGCTGGTATAAATTGCGAGGGAAAACTGGAATTCTTCAGGGCAGAATCTTCGTCCGAGGCTAGAATAATTGCTTCTCTGTGTAATGTACAGGAAAATGACACTAAGATTTTTCAAGGATGTCCTAAACAACAAAGCTACGTCGAGTTTTATATTATAAGCTTTCGTTTACGTGCAACCCGGATAAAAAAAACCGGGCAAGTGCGAGTCGAATTCGCACACGAATGATTCCGTACCATCGTACATGTACATATAAAATAGTAATGTTTGTTGTATGGGTTCTAGTTCAAGAGTTATTATTGCGCATCAAAGAGTATATTTCCTTGCAAAGATCTTGGTATAGCTCCGTTGTGTCTGTCATTTGTTTCAGATCAACCACCTGTCACCATTAATACCTTATTGTGGAAACCGTTGACAACCTGTCACTCCCTTGTCACAGACGATACACAGGGATACACTAAGTCTTGACGACCTCAGTGGCGGGCTAGTACTCGGCTGAGACACTAGAGGCGCGGGTTCGATTCCCACTACGGGAATAATGTTTGTATGTTCTGCAAATATTTCTTCCGGGTTTGGGTGTTGTGGTGTAATATTATAAGTATGTATTTACAAAAAAAAGTATATACGTATTCTATCAGCCATCTGGTGCCCATAGTACAAGCTTTGCTGAACAGATTTGGCTGAAACTTGAAATATAGTTCGTGTGCTGGATATAGGCTACTTTTTTAGGCTATGTAATAATATGCTAGTGTCGTGTTAATGCCCGGCCTATGCCTGACAAAAGGCTACCTAACTATCTAAATGAAAAAATTGTTTACCTTATTATATTGTGTTTGTAAAACCACTACTAAACCACAAAAACTTCCAACAAAGCGGACAATACAAAATACTTTTTCATTTGCTCGGAAATAGCTTTATTATTAAAAAAACTACATCAATCAGATCTTTTCTGTACTCTATGAAATAACACGCCAGCAATTTGCAACACGACCGTAATGGAAATTGCTTTTTTTATATTTTTGTAGTGGTAGCGAGGAGGCGATTTTAGTACATAGGATACCAATGCGCATTCCGCATTGCTTTTCAAAAGTTTAAAAATAGAACACGTGCGAATTCGGTGGGAAACTTCTGTTTCTTGAATTATTTTCTTTGCTCCTCGCAAATTCCTCCATAATTACTCGGCCGTAAATTGTTTTATTTCCAGCCTGGGCTGTAATGTACTAATTTAAATTCAATAATTTTATTGTAGAACAAAGAGTAATAACCAGAACAACCCAACAACCTCAGTCTTCAAACGTTTATGTAGATAATATAGTACTGAGGGCCTAAGCTTGGGGATTATTCGTGATCCTATTTTGTTATTTTTCATCTGCCAGTTTCTGACATGTAATTTCCTAAGCCCCCTGTACTCGAGAACCAAACATTTGTTATTTTCTCACTCCTCACAATTTTACTATTGTTTCTTTGAAAACAAAATAATTATTTTGCAGAACGTAATCTTTTAATAAAAACCTCCAAATATATAAAACTAGGTCACTGACTGACTGAATCAACGAACAGCCTAAACCATTAGTCCAAGAGGCATGAAACCAAATATTTCTTTTATGGTGTAGGGATGGCGTTCGAGAGCATTGGTCGTCTAGTGGTAGTGACCATATCTTCATACTTCCGATCCATAGGTCGTGCGTGGGTTCAAATCCAGTCGTGCACAAATGGATTTTTCTATTTGAAAATGTGTGTTCGCTATTATATCAATGATGAAGAAAAATATCGTGAGGAAACTGGCATGTCGTAGAACCTAAAAAGTTCGAATGTTACCCTTTAAGCCACTTTAAATCCTTTCAACACACTGGTTCGAAATAACTAGTAAGTTCGTACTTACTTACTCACTAGTTATTTTGGAAGCGCTCAGCTCATAATGCCACTTGCGGTCACCCATCCCAATTGTGACTGCGCACAACGTTGCTTAAGTTCAACGATCAATCAAGAATGTCAACGCAAGCTACGCCACGAACGCTTCAACGAACGAAATAACTAGTGACAGGACTAAATAGTATTATTGTATAGGGGTAGGTAGGTACATTAAAAACGGAATTCCCAAAACTCAACTCCTAGAGGATAATAAATAAATACATAACACCCATAGCAGCACATACATAGTCCTGACCCCACACTAGGATTCTCTGTGTCGTGGGTATCAGAAACTACGAGTACCATGGTACCACAACACTCAGACCCGGAAGAAATATTTATAGATCATGCAAACATTTCTTCCGTAGCGGGAATCGAACCCGCGCTTCTTGCGTCTCGCTGACCAAGGCCGTTAAGCGGGAGGATGCAGCGGGAAGATGAAGTTTAAGAAAAAAAACACCGCGCACAAAGTCGCGGGGCATTCCACTAGTCTTTTAATAAAAGCATTTCATTATAAAGCTGTACAAAGAGATTATTTCTGTTTATACTCGATTCTTAATCAGTATTTTTATGAGAGTGGTATTTGTGGCAGCCCTACGACTGACTGTGATTTTCAACTCCATAGTAAAATTGCTTCAAATGCAATTAGAATCGACCTTAATTTTTTTTAATATTACGCGAGCGAAGCCGCGGTCTTGTATTAATATTATTTTTAATGACGAAAAACTTAGGTCGCAGATGTTATCTGTTAATAATGTTTTGTTGATATGCTTTCTTCAGTTCAATAAATACTATTTCATTTATTTTATTTACAATATGGCTGTATGATAAAATAAAATAAATATATCTCGCTAAGGTGGGCGTAATTTCTTTTGATGTCAGGAATTGAATTTACTCTTAAGAGAGTGGCTGTTATTTTTCCTTTACTAAATAAGACGAGATGTACATTTAATATATTTTGTGATCACGTGCGTGACCTTTTAGGTATAACTCAATTATAAAAATACTGGCATCTACCTACGGCTTCGCTCGGATAGTACTTACCTACCCTGATCTATTAAATAAATGAATATAAATATTTGTAGACACTTCGCACAGCGCCATCTAGCACCAAACCACAGAATAGCAATGCTTGTACTATAATAATAATAATAATCATCATCATCGGACTATAGCAGTCCACTGCTGGACATAGGCCTCCCCTAATGAGCGCCATCGCGCCCTATCTTCAGCTTGACGCATCCAGTGTTTGCCAGCATCCAGCAGCAGATAATATAATAATAATTTATTAAAAAGGTTTGGTATACAAGAATTATTACAACTACAGTGTCTTACCATGTACTTAGATAAGTAATACATGAGAGCCTGAACTAGGAAATCCTGTGTTTCAGGCGAGTATGGAAACCAGATGGCTGATATACTAATTATATACATTTTTTTTGTAAATACATTGTATTACTACACCCAGACAAACATTTCTTCCGCTGCGGGAATCGAACCCGCGCCTCTTGCATCTCAGCCGAGCACTCACCCACCACACCGCTGAGGTCGTCAAAAAGCGTGATACAAAGCTGAACCGACGGATAGGATGATAGGTAGTTCATGGGATAAGAATCTTTCGCATGTATAGTTTATTATAACAGTAATATTAAAACATTATTTTCCTTGAATACTAAAAAAATACCTTCAACAATATTATAGGTATCAACTTGACATCAAAGTTTTCAAAGTCCAGACAGCGAGATAATGACTAAATGCGTCCTACATGTTCGACAGTCGAGGCTCGACTGCGGAACTCCCACAACTTCCGCCCCCCTCCCCCCTGACCGGAACCGGAAGACGACTGACGGTGACGTAGACGACCGTCCTAGTTTTATGGCTGTGGTAACTTGAATTGTGAGATTGTGTTGTACAATCATTTGATGTCCTTTTTATTGTTTCGTGGTATAACCCTCGTAAAGAGCAATAACGACTCTGTGGCGAATACGGCCTGGATTCTTTGGATGTCACTATTCCTTTCTAGACGATTTGTTTTACAAGGAATCGTTTTGTTTATGATTATTTTAAAATGCCACTTAAATTGTCATGGTAAGCGCTCGTGGCGTAGCTTGCTTAGACGTTCTTGATTGATCGTTGAAGTTAAGCAACGTTATGCGCGGTCACAATTGGGATGGGTAACCGCAAGTGGCATTACGAGCACTTCCGTGCTTCGGAGGGCACGTTAATTTGTCGGTCCCGGCTTTTAAGTTTAAGCCATAACGGAGGCGCACGTACGTGGACCAAATCGGCGACGTTTTGAAAAAGAGCCAGGTCAAAAGTATAAACCGACGAGCATGCATGAGGAATGTAATGAGAGTGAATGAAGTGAAAGAAGTATGTCAGGGTCATAGCAAATGGAAATGCGTGATCTCTGCCTACCCCTATAGGAGACGGGCGTGATTTTATGTATTGTATGTACTAAGTTACTCGTAAACATAAGTACTTCTTTTCTTTGTTAAACCCAATTCCAGTCTCCTTTTACTCTTCGTATGTCGGAAATCTTTAACGGCCACGTTTCAGATCGCATTTCTCGTAATTGTGTTTATTCATTTGCCCTCGTGGTCCACAGCATAAAACTGAACAGCAGGATTAATTGAGGACGGATCCAAAATTAGTGAGTAGGTAGGTACTTAGTAGTTCTGTATTTCTTGCTGGATTGTAGGTGAAGGCCTCTAGCTGGACTGATTTCATGATTTTTGATTTGTTGGATTTACTAATAAAACATTATGCAAACTTGCATTATTAATTCTAAGGCGGTACGAAGTTCGCAGGGTCAGCTAGTTTGTATTATAAAGGGGATTTAAAAACTAATTTATGAATTCTGATCGCGAGAGTTCAAAAAAACTGCTTAGTAGACGTTGATCCAAAATATCTTCCTGTAATAACTGTTTTCCTCTGTTTCTGTTTTTTTCTACTTATGTATCTACTCGCCCACGAAGAGTTTCTGTATCAAATTATCTAGCGCAATACGGTCGCCTTATCGCTTACAGTTACTGTCTACTTCGTCACAATTATGAGGGATCGTTGTTTTTCTGTCAAAAAAAACAACGTTACTATGTAACTTAGTCTCACTACAGATGCTCATCTATGCCGTGCCGACACAATTTAATAGGTTATTGAAAAAAAAATGTTTTAAATGGAAAACAGTGTATCAGTAAACCAGCTGTCCTGACGCGCTGCCACATCTTTCATTGGAGGTCGCGAACGCTCCCTTTCTGAAAGCATTTACTAGTTTCACAGCATTTCTCTTTCATTTCCATCGCCATTACAACAATATATTCCCTATATTTTCCTCCCATTGACAACTAATGTTAATAAAAGTGACATAATCAAATGACCATGATCAACAGGCGTATTCTCCGAAAATAAATATTTTTCGTTTGGGTTCCGTAATTTTATTATAGGTAGAGCACTGGTGGTCTAGTAGTAGTAGTACACCCGTCTTCCGATCTTAAGGTCATGGGTTTAAATCCGATCGTACACCAATGGATTTTTCTGTTCGATAAATTATTTTAGAATTTATAGTCCTAAGGTTTCAATTATTTTTTAAACTTGATTCATGTGGACAAAATTAATATCAGTAAAAGAACATAAAATCTTGTTTTAAGAAGTTGTTAGTACTGAGCAAACATAATCAACGAAAACGGTAGGAAATGTCTTTCATAACGTCACAGATACGCTTGTCGAGATCTGTCGAGATGTGGGTAGATGAGATAAATAGCTGGATGTAGGTTGATGTGACGTATGTCGGCTGCTATTTTAGAAATAACACTAAAGTTTTGCAAAAACATATAAACTATAAGACCAAAGCATTTTTTGTTGTACTATTTTTGAAGTGAGTTAATATTTCCTTGATTTTACATTAGGATTCCGTGTCCTGGAAATCTGAAACAACGTCCAGCAGAAAAAATACATAAATAACCTGTAGTAGAATTTAATTTCTCTGCCTTCTCTGCTGGATTGGCAGTAAAGAAAAAACATAGAATGCGTCCAGCTCCTTCTCTCCCCGAGCATGTAGTAAAAATCCACTAAGGGATAGTACCTACCGTCTCCAACACGATGGAACATTTACATAGGCGATGGGCTGATCACCTGTCACCATGGTTCACCATATCCATCTTGGAATTGTGGCTACAAGTTTTCTTGTGATTACTTCTGGCTCTGCCCACCGCTTTATGTATACAAGCGTGATAATATGTATGTAATCACCTGTTATTTTGTTTCAGATCTCCAGTTCCCCATAGACGTGTCAGGGGTCCAGAACGACCATCCGTTCCTGGACGCGGACTCTCTGCAGTCTCTCTTCAGGCGGCTCACTGCCCTCAACCGCTGTGCCAACATGAAGCTCGAGCATCATCATCATCAGAAGAGATCGGTATGTCATTGTTTTACAATATGCTGGGCTCATAACCTGTCCGTCACAAGAGTTGGCCACTAGCTCTTACGAACTTACTTACTTTTAACCTGTTTAGCTATTAGCTATATTTTTCACTGAATTCTATCCAAAGGTAGGTATAGACAGTGTTTTAGGCGTGTTGGCCACGCAAAAGGGTAATGTTGGCAAAAAAAAATTATGCTAATCGAGTCAGTTACTTGTAAGGAACATTTCTTTGTATCGGAAGGAAAATTGGGACAGCAAAAGGTTGGTCAAATTTAATAAAATGTTTTTTACTATGACAGTATGGGGAAATCCCAGGCCATAGGAAACGGAGAAAAGCTTTCTAAGGAACCATTAGTTCCCTTTATGTAAACATAATTTTGGCATTGTAATTGATTCCCCACTCCCACTAGGATGATCTCTGTCGTGAGTATCAGAAACTAGAAGTACCATCATGGTACTACAACACCAAAAAAGTATTTGCTGACCATACAAACATTTCTACCGCAGCGGAAATCAAACCCGCGCCCTCTTACGTCTTGGCCGAGGCTCAGCCATGCCAAAGAGGGCGTCATAATTTTATATCTTTTTTTTTTTAAATATACTATAATACCTACATCAAATTGTATTCTATGTAATGACAAATCAATTAAAATCCAATAAAACATTTAACAATACTTATTATTCTCTCTGAATAAGCAATTTTATTTAACAAGTAATTTATCTATTAATTGTTCCGGCACGTAAAGGGCATAAAATAAGTAATATTCTTGAGATGCACTTGTGAAATATAAGTAATAGTAAAATATATAGTGTCAACTGACAGTTGTTTATTAAAACATCCTTTTAATTGATTATACTAAGACAAAATGTTTTTAACGAAGACGACCGAATTTTTTTAGGAAGCGTTGTCTCGATGGATGATCTTCTGAAGCTGCTATCTTAGGTTTTAGATAAAAATGTTAGGTATAAATTATTGCTTAAAATTTGCATCATTTTCATTTCCGTGAGAGGTTAATTAAATATCTCATCAGAAACAATTTAGTGCGGTCGATTTAAACGATTTACTATCACTAATTGTGATTTATTCGCATAAAATTGATAATTTGCGAATTTTTAATTTGTATGCGCGGAATTTTAATTAAAATAATTTAGATAAGTGTTGGAAACTAATTCGGTGAAAGCAAAACTTTATTATGATTGAATTTAAAGTACGCTAGAACAACTTTTAGATGGATTCCTAAAAGTTGAACCGCTGGCTGTTTGAGGACGAAACTAATTAGAGACTAATAGCGGGCATGATTTTTGCATTTATAAAATTTCTAACCAATTACCTATCTAGAAATAGAAATTGGTTTGATTATTGAAAGGAGAGAGGCTTACCAAAGTTATCTTAAATAAAAATTGCGCGATGGCGCTCATTAGGGGAGGCCTATGTCCAGCAGTGGATTGCTATAGGCTGATGATGATGATGATCATGATTGAAATTTCGTATTTGTTTCGAACACAGAACCCGCAGGATATAATAAAACTCTGGGTTTATAAACTAGTAGTTTGCCCCGAACTCTTAACTCGCGCGCTTGTTACCTGCGTAATATACATAGATAATTAGGTACCTACCTATCATCTCAGGTCTAATGGTCTATTCTATAAAATTAATTGATAATATAATTTAAAATTAAGTTGATAATAATAATATTTTGATTAATGTACAAAATCAAGTAAATTTAAATTAAATTACCGTTAAATTGTCGGTCCCGGCTTTTAAGTCATTAAGCCATGACGGAAGCCTTTAGGCGGCCTAGAAACTCCGTCACAAGAGTTGGCCACTAGCTCATACGAACTTTTATTTTAGACTCGTAACTTTAATAGGAGACGTAGCAAAAAGTTGCCTCTTGACGCTGTATTGATCATTTGGTGTCAATGGTAAAGAATTGATTAAGTATGATTAAGATTATGTTTTCCTTTCTTCTTGCCAGTCATCCCTTTTCTAGGCTTCTGTGGGTAGGCACCAATTTTGTACCTTCATCTGCGCTATTGTATGTATGTATGTTTGTATGGCTAGTGGCCAACTCTAGTGACGGAGTTTTTAGGCCGCCTAAAGGCCACCGTCATGGCTTAACGACTTAAAAGCCTCATCTACGCTGTGGAGTCGCGAGATAGTTTCCCATTCAGAGACCTAATAAAGAACTTATTAAAAAAAACTGTTGAAAAATATTGATTAAATCGACCTCGGTGGCGTAGCGGGCGAGCGCTTGGCTGAGACGCAAGAGGTGCGGGTTCGATTCCCGCGATGAGAGAAATATTTGTATGTTCTGAAATAATTTCTTCCGGGTCTGGGTATTGTAGTATAAGAATGTTTTTACAATAAAGAAAGGTGTATAAGTATTCTATCAACCATCTGATGTCCATAGTGCAAGCTATGCTTAGTTTGGGGCTAGATGGCGCTGTGTGAAATGTCCACAAATATTTATTATGGATTTATTTATTAAATTGAAAGTGGCGAGCTAATGATCGCATTACAACCCGTAGGTAAAACTGGTAGCCATTAGCGGAGCACTAAAGCAATCGTAAGCAGTTTCCATTTTCAATGGAAAGTAGGTACTTCCAGGTAAGTACAAATGCATAATAAAACTTGGCTACCGACCACAATAATGTTTATAGCGAACGAAGGTTTATGTGAGTATAAATAGGTATCTCTAACAGTATAAGCAAAGTCGCTATTCTATAATATAAAAATGAATCGCAAAATGTGTTGGTAAGCGCATAACTCAACAACGCCTGGACCAATTTGGCCAAATCTTTTTTTAAAATGTTCGTTGAAGTTCAAGGATGGTTTTTACGGCGAGAAAAATTAGAATTATTGCTGGAAAAACCCTAAAAATAGCCCTTTTCTTTTTCCCATACAAATTGTACTACACGCGTACGAAGTCGCGGGCAATAGCTAGTTATAATATAAAATATAAATTAAATTAAATATTTGTGGACATTTCACACAGCGCCATCTAGCCCCAAACTAAGCATAGCTTGTACTATTATGGGCGTCTGAGAGAATGGGATGGCTGATAGAGTACTTATATAATTTTTTTTGTTAATACATACTTATAATACATAATCCTACAACACCCAGACCTGGAAGAAATATTTGCAGGACACATAAATGTTTATTGTATTTTTTTATTTTTATGATTTGTTGTTATAGCGGCAATAGAAACACACACTTTGTAAAATTTCAACTCTACCTATTACGGTTCATGAGAAAACCCCCGCTGACTGACGGACGGACGGACAGCGGAGGCTTAGTAATAGGGTCCCGTTGGCACCCTTCGGGTACGGAATCCTAAAAAGTGTTGAAGCTTCCATACTTTATTAGCTTTTAGCGAAAGAAGCATCTAAATATCCGACCCCACTGATGACACACCTGTTCACATCTATCAAGCGCACGTCAATTTACCAAAATTTTCCAGAACCACCAATTACGTCCAAAGTAATTAATTCCTAACAGACACAAGCTCATCAGCAGAAATCGTCGTTCAATTTCAGGCATGAGTGACCCTCCTCTACTCAAACTACATCCTTCAATCTTACACTACGCTGAACATAACAATTTACTTGGCTGTTGTAGTGCCCCAGATTTGCTATAGCCAGCATCGAACAATAAAACTGACGTGTTGAGTTCAATGATAAAATTGGAAACTATAAGTGCTTATCTTATATTATAAGAATCTTTGTCCTGACTGACTGACTGACTGACTGACTGACTGACAGACAACGCACAGCCTAAACCGCTGGACGTAGAGACTTGAAATTTTCAGTGTAGGTAAACCTTGGTACGTAGGGGTGTACTAAGAAGGAATTTTTCAAAATTCAATCTCTAAAGGGGTGAAAAGGGATGAAAACCTGGAATCAATTTTTGGTCTAAAACTGCACATAACCTGTATCAAATTAAAGAGCCGATTTTTCTCATTTAGTTGATGTCATAATTACCTGCAAATTCTTTATTTTTGGCATGTTTTTCATGAAAAATAGAATACTTTTATTTTGACATTATGACAGCGATGATACCAAAGATTAGTAATAGATGATACAAAACATATGGAAAAGGAACTGTCAATGTCAAATTACCTGTGAAAGGAAGCATAAATTACTACTGGTCTAATAAGTTTCTAATCTTGATTATTCATGGAGTTCTGACGTAATTCTACGTCTGAAAACTAGATGTCGCTGCTAATTCTGATCAAATTTTGACGCGCTATCGTTGCGTTTTGTAAAGTTTACCTTAACCATGGGCGCCGGCAAGGGGGTGCCAGAGGGTGCACTTGCACCCCTTGGGAATCTCGGGATCAACAGGAATTATTGAAACTGTATTGCGCTTTCTCTGTTAAGTTCATCCCATTTATGCTGGTGCCATCTGGTGTAGAGTAGCGGTACTTTAAAGGGTGCGTTCAGAGAAGTAATGGAAATCGATTAATATCGATCCCGGTACTCCTGGCCCACCAATTTAGAATTTTTAAATTTCAATCGTCGTGAACAAATAGGTGTGAGCCGTGACGACTGGGTACCTATATAATAAATTCATAATGAATAGTCAGAAATTTGTAAATGTCTCAAACATTCAGACTAAAATTTCATCTTTTTATTAACAATCATATTATACGGCAAAGATTGTAAGAAAACTAAAATCTGCACCACCTGGAAATTATTTCTGCCGGCGCCCATGACCTTAACTCTCAAAATTTTTACTAAATTCACCGAAATTTCTTAATTTTTAGATTTAGGTATGTTTGTTACTCTTTCACGCAAAAACTACGGAATATACTTACATACCATTATTCATATTCGTTCGCTAAAGTTAGCCATTGCTTAAAGTTAGCCTTGTCACTGTTTGTCATTATGAAATGGTAATAGATGGCAATACTTTAGTCATCCTTTAGCGTACACTATCTTATAATGAATAATGAGGATAGTAGGTACCTACCTACGTGTGCTGGAATGGGACATAGGGTACTTTTTATCTGGGTACCGCGTGAGCGAAGCCGCGGGCGGCTGCTAGTCTATAATATCTGAGCACTGGTGGTCTAGTTGGTAGTGACCCCGCCTTCCGATCCTAACATGGTGGGTTCAAATCCAGTCGTGTACCAATGGAAAATTTATGTGCGAAACCAGTTCTGTGCGAAAAATTTATGTGCGCTATACCAGTACTCGCAAGGAAAACATCGCGAGGAAACCCGCGGCTTAGTCAGCTCCGTGCGTATTGACTATGTCGTTCCTGTGGACAATGCCGACTAAGCAGAGAGGATGGAATAGGTTCTGGGTAAGCCTACTCCGTCTTGATTCATCCCGGACACTACAGCGTCCCGTCAGTGAAGGTAAAAGTTGCCTCCTGACGATAAATCATCTACTATAGACGGTAAAAGGCCTTATTATTATAACATCCTCTGTGGCGTGGTCGGCGATTGCTCGGCCGAGACGCAGGAGTTGCGATTTCGATTCCTGCGGCGAGAGAAAAGGTCCCGCTGCGAAATGAATGTTTGCATGTTCTGCAAATTCTTCCGGGTCTGGGTGTTATGGTACCATGGTATTCGTAGTTTACTGATATCCAAGACACGGAATCCTAGTGTGGGGTGTAAACTATTCACATACTAGCTGCCGCCCGCGGCTCGAGTTGTACCCGGCTAAAAAGTAGCCTTAGTATATGTTATTCCAGCACACGTATTTTTCAAGTTTCATTCAAATCCGTTCAGCCGTTTGGGCATGATTGAGGCACAAACACATACATCGTCACATCCTTACATACTCACAAACTTTTGCATTTATAGTATTAGTAGGATAGTAGGATTATGGCGGGATCATTATCTACTCTGAACAAAAGGAAAACAATAAGAAACGATTTCATAATTAATCTTATTGTATGATATTACATACTCAGCTGTACTCAGTTTCACTTGCATTGAACTACAAGCTTTCTGTCAGTGAAATAATTTTTAGAAGCGGTTCGATAGTTTTCGAAATGATCTCCAATAAACAAGCAAACAAAAAAGGTCACCTTACCTATTTTTCTTTACAAAAAAATTCTTGTCGGATCATATAAATAAAATCATTCAAATGAAGACTGATTACCTACATAATGTATAATCCATCAATCAGTAAAATTCAAATTGATGTAGGAAAATCGAGTAAAGATTGATTTGGGTTTCTTCTTATGCCATTTAGCATACGAACTCCAAATCTTTAAAAAAGTTTATTTCATAAACTCAGACCAAATAATAAGAAAAGACGGCACGCCGCGAACAACAAAAGTAAATCCACCATTTTATCTATGCGTGTGTTGAAGGTTTTGAGGTTTTGTGTTCTAAGTAACCTAAAATTAATAGTATAATAATTAAGAAACGATGTTATTTGAATTACTTACAAGTGAAAAGTGATTCCGTGAGACTTTACAAGTTTTCACTACGCAGGAAGGCATAATTCTATTTTTAAATTTTAAGTTCACTAGACGACTCGTGACGTACTAAGAGCGATGAGCATGGTTTTAGTGTAGGTGTGTGCGCGAGTGTGTATGTTTACTTGCAGGAGCACGGTTTTGTGTGGCTTCACTTTTGTTGTTCACGGCGCGCCGTCTTTCTTTTTTTTTGGTCTGAGTTCATAAAGTAGTCTCACAGGGCAGAATATCAGCGGCTAAATATTTCTCAGTGTTAAGGCATAATGCTGAGTCGAGGCCTTTTTGATGCGATGACGCGCAATCGCAATTCTCTTATTTTTTAGAGTTCTGTACCCGAAGTGTGCTAACGGGACCCTATTACTAAGCCTCCGCTGTCCGTCCGTCCATCTGTCCATCTGTCAGCGGGCTGTATCTCATTGACATTTTCAAAGAGTACGTATTTCTATAATAGCCGCTGTAACAATAAATAATAAAATTGAAATAAAAGATTTTATTTTTTTAAAAGCACTTTTAAAAAAAAATTACAGGAAAAAACTATTTTATTATTCATTAGCAAAATGAAAAATAAGAAAATCCACGGTTTTGTAACCTACTAAAATCCATGTAAAATTTTGTCCGTACAATAATAATGTATTTTAATCATATTTTAATACAGACCTTATAGTATACACACTGCCCTTGCTTACATAGTATCTAGTAGGTATTTAATACGACGTAGTAATCTTGTATCATCAAATAACATGATAGGTGCAAAAGCCAAGACCTCAGACGAGAGGTCAAAACAATTACAAGTAATTACACGATAATTCATCGACCTTGTCCGCACGTCTGTACATGATGAAGCTTCTAAAATTAGCCATGTCGTAGAACGCCTTAAGGTAAACGGAATAAGGATGAGTTTTGAATAACATCTTAAGTCCTTCGTTGTACGTATCTTGTATCTTATGCTACTGGTGTTTTAGATTATACAAGCAATAGCCCGCAGCTTCTCTTGCCTGGTACCCATCCGGATAAAAAGTAACTTACATATTAGTCCATAAAAGACATCCATCACATTCTGCCACTATATGGAAAATAGCAGACATTGTTGTTATGTGCAAAATAGCATATAGCCGGATAGATGGAAAATATAAAGTTTCCCAACAGTTTAACGACCTCAGTGGCGTGGAGGGCGAGTGCTCGGCTAGGACGCATGAGGCGCGGGTTCGATTCCCGCTACAGGAGTAATGTTTGTATGTTCTGCAAATATTTCTTTCGGGTCTGGGTGTTGTAGTATTATCCTACTATATTATAAATGTGAAAGTTTGTGAGGATGTTTGTATGTTTGTGCCTCAATCACGCCTAAACGACTGAACGGATTTGAATAAAACTTGGAATATACATAGTACATATGCTGGGTTAACATATAGGCCATTTTTTATCCGGGTACCACGCGAGCGAAGCCGCTGGTGGCCGTTAGTGTATTATAAGTATTAGTATGCGTTTACAAAAAAAAAGTACATAAAGTATTCTATCAGCCATCTGGTGTCCATAGTACAAGGTTTGCTTAGTTTGGGGCTAGGTGGCGCTGTGTGAAATGTCCACTAATATTTACTTATTTTATTTTTAGTAGATCGAATAGACTCGAAAAATTACCAACCAAGTAAAGTTATGGAATTGTATCAAATGTCGGGAATTGGCCCCTGGTGGGCTAAAGACACCTAGCAGCAGCTATCTGCGGATACGCTAACAGACTTCTGCGAAGATTCTCGCCATGTATCTTTATCTGTCCTGAGGCAAAATAATATAGGTACACCTGTTACTCTACGTGATAGCTTCGCCGAAGCTCGATAAAAATACCTGCAATAATAAAAATACCCAAAACCTCTTGTCCTTTTATTGCAAAATATCGATTTGAAGGTTTCAATCAAATCCTCAAGTTATTTCAAGAATCCGTCGAATCATTTATTTCCGTACACTCGCGTACAAAAACATTACAAAGCACTTACCGTCTTCCTCTTATTTCGTTAACAACTAAACTTTCTGTATCCATTCAATGCGTCAACTAGGTATACCGATCAGCTCACCAACAAAAAAAGTACTAACTAAACTATAAAAAGTTTTACCACTTCTTTCAATAATTTGTATAATAATATTGAATAAAGCATTCCTTTGTCACTGAGATGAAAACATTTTGGATTTCTAACATTTAACCTGTCCATTATTTTCACCACGTCTCAACTTATTAACTATCATCACTCAATAGACCTGTCAGCCGGAATTTAACACCAGAATGGACACCAAATTGAATGAAAACGAGAATCACTTGTGTTAACGAGTGTCCAAACATTATCTATGATCTGTCGTTTTCCGCGTATCATGCCAGCAAATTGGTACTCGATATATTACTCAGCTGCATTATAGCTCTTATTTCGCAGCAATAAGGTCTAAAATTGAACCTAAGTTTGGTTTTTATTAATACCTACCGGTTTAAGTTTTGATAAAGCTTAAAATTATATTGTCTAGTGTATTGATGTGTGAAAAACTGAATGTTTAGACGTTGATTTTTTTAGTGTTCCGTATGTCAAAAAATAAGTTAATTCTTATCACTTTGGTTTTCGTCCATCGTGTCAAGGCCTTTTCTCGGTAACAGGTAGAGATATCAAATTAAACTTAAACCATCAAGATTCGATTTCTCGATTTGTTCGGAACCCTCTTCGGGGTTCGGAGTGCTAGTCCTACTCAAACTTGTCCAATTTTTTACTTGACTTAGCTGTTAGTTACTAAGTGAAATCCCTAATAAAAATCCACGAAATTCGAAATCACTCTTTCACTTAAAAAAAACATTTGCAAATTCTTGCGAGCTCTTTTTTCCTGAAATTCTATTAAACATTCCCGATTTAAGGAGAACGTAAAGGATAAACCGAACTGGCATTAATATAGCTGCTTGGATTCAATTTACAACAATAAAAAAGTCGATTTATATTCTGAAGAACAAAGTTTAAAATGTTTGGGAACCATTTTGTTCTTCCAATTCTATTTCGCTGACCATTTGAAGACTAATTAGAGTTTTCTAATATAGCTAATTAAAATTGCTTGTAAAGTAAGGATGTCTTTTCTCATTACTATAAACTGTTTTTAATTAGGTCATCGTCATCAGCCTTTAGAAGTCCACTGCTCTACATAGGCCTGTTCGAGAGAAAAAACTGTGATTCGATTTTATCAAATAATCGTTAAGAAGAATGCTACTCCTTATAATTGTAATTGGCAATAATGACAATAATGGCAATACCGAAGGAATGTTTGAATTTCGTAATGAATTCATATCGTATTCAGACATTTTATTTTTAGAGTGAATGAGTAAAGCGAAATGTTTATGGATTTCAATAGCACTATTTAATTCACATCACATCAGTCAGATTTTTTGAATGAAAGATAAAAAATGATAATGATAACATTATCATTCAGAAAATTCATCAGGAGCTATCCTACCACAACCTCAGACCCGGAAGAAATATTTCCAGCCCATGCAAAAATGTATCCCGCCGAGCATTCGCTACGCCACCGACATTAAATGATAGAAAAGTAAACCATCTGATTATACCTCTTAAGTGATTTCTGACGCTTTTATCTACAGATTTTAAGACCCTCTCAGCTTAATCCCAAACAAACCATCTTCAATGAATGTTTCAATTAGGACTAAACCGCAGTTCAGAGACCTCAAACAAATCCAACCAAACCCAATATAATTGAAACGAAGTGAACGCTTAAGGGTATTTTAGTCTGAAGACACGCGTTTTAGTTTTCATTGTTATTAGACTCAATGTTAGTACATTCCATAAGTCCTTAATTCGAATCCAGCCATTCAATAGATTTTTGTGTTAGAAAAATATATCTGCGACATTTTCTTAGTCGGCAACGTGTGCGCGGTCACCATTTGGATGGATGACCGCAAGTGGCATTACGAGCTGAGCGCTTCCGTGCTTTGGAGGGCACGTTAAATTGTCGGTCGTACCGTTTGAGAGTACTGGTATAGCGCACATACATTTTTTGAACAGAATACCCATTGGTGCACGACTGGATTTGAACCCACTAACCTTAGAATCTGAAGGCAGGGCCACTACCTCTAGACCACCATTGCTCTCAATAGCAACGGATGATGATATTTATAGGTAGATACGTGAATTTTCCGACCATAGATTCAAACAAACTGTTGACTGGTAATGCGAACTATTGACAAGTATTGGCTCGCTCGCAGTCAAACAAGCCCTTAATCCAATCCACGATGTCTGAAGTAAAATGCTATCAACCTGAATAAAGTTGTTACAGGGCCTGAGTCTTTGACTTAATTGGAGCGCCGTGTTTCAATTGAAGTGCATTACGAGTTTTATTGTGTAATGCTTCTAAGAGATATTCAAAGTCTTCAAAGTCAAAGCTTTCTTCCTTTGAATCACGGGGATCAGAATATGAACACATATTGTTGAATTTACACCTGTTCGTAACGTGACTAAGCGTGGAAGATACAGGTAACCACGCTTGGCTATTTTGAAAATGATCCCTTTGCAATCATGTTTATTAAACGAGTTGGAGTATGTGCTCCACTTCCTCTTCTCCAACGCAATCTCTTTTACTTCTTTATACGACATGACACCGACATTGTCCTTGATTTGGCTGCATCGCTTTGCTTCTACCTTTCCTTCTATCATGTTCTTTATGAATCTGTCATATAGTATAAGGTACAGGTCCAAACATTTTCATGGTCGCTATAAAAACCCTTTACTCCTCTACCCGTCTCAGCACTTCCTCGTTCGTTACATCCAATTGTCAATGCATCCATTACCAGGAGGTACAAATGAGGGCTTAAAGCCTCCTGGTATGTTTACCTCTGTTAATAAAGTTGGTACCCAGTGAATAGGTAGGTTACTTTAAAAATTCCGTTCTATCACTTTTGATGAAACTGTATCGCTCTCTAGCATATTGAATCGTTTAGCTAGCAGAACCCGCTTTTTTCTTTGTCTACTACCTGGCTGCGTGTCGTAAATACTTGTTATATATTTCAAGTAAGTGAGAATAAATATTACATTTCTGAATATATTGAGCCTTTCGCTGGACAACTTCTATTAGCTAATGGATTATGTATTGAATTGTTTTCCGTTTTCGTTCAATTTTGGACACTTTACTTGATTGCCTGTTTTCGAGATGAAAATTATACCCAGGGGTGATATGCAAGTTTGTCCGGGGAGAGAAAATATTCCTTTTCATTTTCTAAGTAAAGGGTTCTGAGTTTAGGGTTTGTGATCTTTTAGCTAGACCCCGGCTGAAACATCGTACTTACCTATGTTTAGTACGGCATTAAGGTCACAGGGACCTTTTTGATCTAACAATAAATTAATAAGTAGGTATGTTGCTGTCGTAGAACCTAAAAAAGAAATACATTTTTACTCCACCTGTCCTCGAAATGACACAAATACAGGTCATGAAACCTATCGAAAAGTAAGCGATGACTGGCTCATACCTGTCTAGCTAGTAATATTTAGACTAACTATTTGCTTCTTTGGAACTTGCCAAATTTAAGCCGTTCTCATTTAAGACATGTTACTATTTTATTGTTGGTGTTCTGAATCTTAGGCATTTTTCTTAGGCAGTTTGAAAATAAAACTTTCTGATCGGACGCTTACTGGATTTAATTATAATCTCGATGGGCAATAATGTGATTTGAATTAGGAACATCAGATTTCGTATGAAAACTTTTACCATAGAGACACTGACCAAAATAAATAACATTTTTATCCGATAATCGAATTGTCGAGGCCATTGATCTCTATTGTACTAAAAAGTATGGACGCCACAAGAAGATTACAAAGAAAAAGAAAAAAGTAAAACGACAAATTCTGCAAAATTCACTCAAACAAAAAAAAACGCTGAGATTCAACATGGCGCCCGTGACGTAAAATTAAAATATTGTTTTCAAAATCTACTATTATTGTTTTGTTCTAAACTTATCTGATTTTGATCTTGGCTGTGACTTTTTGAGGTCAAATAAATGAATTTCCTTTTTCTCATTCTTCCTTTCTATGATGAATTGTAAATAATGCTTTATGTAAGTAAGTAAAACGGAAATTTTGTTGTTTCGTCATTTCACCAAATCAAATAGACCGACAGATTCAATTTCACCGACAAATCCAATTTCACAGTAACTTATAAACAGTTTTTGATTAAGCGTGAAATAGGCATACCTACAATAATTATGTCGTTTTTGACCCGAAACAGTTTCATGTAGCTTTAATTATTCAGGTTATTCAGGTATAATCCATCTTGAGACTTTAAATCAGGAGTAGCTGCAACTTTTCTTATGATTACTTGTGGCTCTGTCCACTCCATTAGGGATACGGAGGCGTGATAATATAAAAGGCCTTTTACCATCTAGTAGATGATTTATACAGCGTCAGGAGGCAACTTTTACCTTCACTAACGGGACGCTGTAGTGCCCGGGACGAATTAAGATGGAGTAGGCTTGCCCAGCACCTATTCCATCCTCTCAGCTTAGTCGGCCTTGTCCACAGGAAAGACATGGTCAATACGCGGAGCTGATACATGATAATATGTGTACCTATGTATTGTTCAGGTACCACGCGAGAGTGGTCTACTATATTTTTCAAATCAAGACGACTTAAGAGTAGGTATCACTTTCTTTGAGACCCATCAAATCTTGATTCAATTACTTCGCGTAGTTAAATTTAGCTCAGCTAGATTGACAAGCTTGCCAACGAGTGGATGTTTGCACAGTCGACTAAATTGGTTCGTCACCCCTCCTTTATTCTTGTTTGAGATCTTCATCCAACAATGTTAAAAAACCGGTCAAGTGCGAGTCGGATTAACACATGAAGGGTTCCGTACTATCATACATGCACCTACATATTTTTTTCTTGTATCAGGCCTTTTAAAACACCTTAGCCAAAACTCTTACATCATAATCCAAGGATCATGCTGTGCCGACCCCACGTAGAGTGGGATAAGGGCAGGAAGATGATGATGATGTATGAGGTCTTTTATTATTATTTTTTTATCCCATAGATTCTGTACACACTCCATACTGTGACACTCCGTGTCATCAAGTAACAGAAAGTAACTTGATGTTGTAATTATTGTTGACAGAACGACTCAGATGACGACCAGTGCGCGCTCAGCGACAAATGGCAGTACGAGCGCAAGTCGCGGCGTTGGTCGCGCGTGGTGGAGATCACACCGCAGGCGCAGAGAAGGCTTCAGGTAACTTCACTAAAAACCAGTACATTTTTATTAACTTGCAACTAATACATGTATTTAATATGGAATATTTTATTAGACAAACTATACTCACAAATGAAAATGAGCTTAGTTTGCCTACAGATAGAAAACAGAGCTCAGATCACCGACCGCAGGTAAGGTCCCCAAAAGGCTGGTGACGTTACCTCGTTGGATAGCTATACTTATCCTCTGTCCGAGGTAAGCGCCAGCCCTTTGGTAATTGGTCACATCCATCAGCTTCTTGTATTGAAATAAGCCTCCAGACCCTAGTCCTTCTGGTCCTAAAGTTTCCACGTTAAAAGGTGGAAATATGTATCCATAGCCTATGGATGCATAGTTCCTTACCTTCTGATTATTTCTCCGCGCCTGCCGTTTTTGAGGTCGCCGTGACGTGAAACGCAGCAGTGTATCAATACACCAATGGATAAAATCCAGCCGTGGGTGGAAGAATCTATTGTTACGATACACCCCACTTTGTTGAAAATATGTATGAAACTTGTCCTACGACTGAGGTATGACCGATGTATCGGCGGAAGGGAATAAGTGTCCATTCTGAATTTACAGTTCAGTAGGGCAGTACAGATGCTACTACACATCTGATTGAAAGTCAAGGTACTCCCACTAGAACAACAGGGTTTATTCACTCTAAAACCACAAAGGTCTTTTACCATCTATATTAGTAGACTAGCGGTCGCCCGCGGCTCCGCCCGCGTGGATGTCGGTTACCGCTGCAAAAAGCCTACCCAGGAAAGACACGGTCAGTCGCGAGGTCGGCTCCCTACGCAGCGGTCGTGCAGCAGAAATCGTAATATTTTAATTTCGCCATAACTTCAAAACCAAACATCCAATTTTAATCATTCAAAGACCAAATATTATCTCCATAAACTGTTCTTAGTGATGAAATCATTTATTTTGATAAGGATTAATAGCATGAGTAAAATAAACGCGTTTAAATGTAGTCCAAAAAAAATTCAAGATTTTTAAATAAAAAAATGGTTGCTGTGCCTCACTCGACATAGATGGGTATAGTGTGTCGCGGACTTTTTTGTAGATATTTATAAGATCTACAATTAATTAGAACATTTTATGGTTCTATCTTTTATAGTTTAGGCAGCGTACGCAAAATAAGTAACTTTTCTGGTTGATTTTTTACACCTTGTGTCCGAAAAACCCAAATATCTTACGGAACCCTATTTTTTTCCAAAATAAAATATAGCCTATGTTACTCGTGGATAATGTAGCTTTCGAATGGTGAAAGAATTTTTAAAATCGGTCCAGTAGTTTTTGAGCCTATTCAGTACAAACAAACAAACAAACAAACAAAGTTTTCCTCTTTATAATATTAGTGTAGATGATTCATATAGCGTCAGGAGGCAATTTTTACCTTTAACGGGACGCTGTAGTGCTCGGGACGAATTAAGATGGAGTAGGCTTGCCCAGCACCTATTTCATCCTCTCAGCTTAGTCGGCCTTGTCCACAGCAAAGACTATAAAAGCTTAGCAAAATAAAAGATGTTTACCGAACTATCACACCAGGGGACTCACGCTCACTAGGGGAAGCCTGCTATAGGCTGATGCTGATGATGAAAAGATCTTTCGAACTGTTGTTTTTCTTCCAGGTTATA
Organism: Scotopteryx bipunctaria; assembly: GCA_949320045.1. Taxonomy (NCBI): domain Eukaryota; kingdom Metazoa; phylum Arthropoda; class Insecta; order Lepidoptera; family Geometridae; genus Scotopteryx; species Scotopteryx bipunctaria. The sequence continues at coordinate 7,779,367 of OX439459.1, forward strand.
GCTGCGAGGGCGATAGCGGAGCGGGAGGCGCGCGAGGCGCGGGGGGAGGTGGAAGATGACGAGGACGAGACGCTGCCCACCATCCGGGTGGGGCTGGTGGATGCAGACGGCCACTACACTGACGTTGAGCCTGATCTGTAAGTACCTAAACACCACATCACATACATAGTTCTGACCCCACACTAGGATTCCCTGTATCGAGGGTATCAGTAACTAGGTGTTGTACCTAATTGTATTGTTAATGTTTAGGTAGGTACCTAAACTAATAACAGGTAGGTAGGGACTTGTGTGGATGTTTGGCTGCATATCTAGGTAGATATGTAGCCAAATAAATACCTACGTTCTTATTTTTACTATTATTGTGCTTCTTTCTTTTTTTTTCCTTTTATTGTTTCTGTCATTCTGTCTGTTCTGTGTCTTGTGTGCCAAATAAATAATCTATCTAACTGCGAGTACCTACCACAACAGCCAGGCCTGGAAAAAATTATGCAGAACATGCAAATAGTCCCGTAGCGGGAATCGAACCGAGTTCTTGCGTCACAGCCGGGCACTCGTCCGCCACGCCGCCGAAATCGTCACTGATGTTCCCGTTGGCACACTTCGGGTACGGAACCCTGAAAACGTTTAATTAGTAACTAAATTAGTATTTGATTGAAAAGGCTGTGTACAAGGGACCCTTATATTGAATAGCTGGACTTCTAAAGATCTTTACCAAATTATATTTGTGAACGCGCGCGAACACTTTAGGCCTCGTGCGTCAACCTCAAACGACCTGAGAGCCCTCAAACTCAGTAGTTCATTTGTCTCAAGGGTTATCGATTAATTAAGTTACTTTATCGTAGTTATCATCATTCTCTTGTAAATCCAGTATGTTGTAGAACCTAAATAAAAAACTGGTCAAGTGCGAGTCGAATTCGCACACGAGAGGTTCCGTACATTAAAAAAAAATTAATGGGCCCCTTTCTTTCACTCTCTACCTATTACGGTTCATGAGATTCAACCCATAGACAAACGGACGGACGAACAGCGAAGGCTTAGTAATAAGGTCCCGTTCGGGTACGGAGCCCTAAAATGGAGCATTTCATGCGCACTTCAAATCCATCCACCACTCTGGTGCGAAAGAACTGAATTTAAGGACTGAATGTTACTTAACCACGAGAGCGGGGTGGTCCGACTAACGAATAGCGGGCACGGGAGCGGACTGACTCAAATGGTTTACCAATACCTACCATAAAATTGTTGCTTTAACCTGGAAGTTGATCCTTACCATAGTTCTTGAAAGCTTTCGAATAATCACAACGCTTTACACAGCCATTACGGTCAAAATAAAGGCCCTTTACCATCTATAGTAGATGATTTATACAGCGTCAGAAGGCAACTTTTACCTTCACTAACGGGACGCTGTTGTGCCCGGGACGAATTAAGATGGAGTAGGCTTGCCCAGCACTTATTCTAACCTCTCAGCTTAGTCAGCCTTGTCCACAGGAAAGACATGGTCAGTACGCGCGGAGCTGACTAAGCCGCGGATTTCTTCACGATGTTTTCCTTCACCGTTTGAGAGTACTGGGATGACGCACGCACGACCTTAGGATCGGAAGGCGGAGTCACTACCATCTAGAGCTAGACCACCAGTGCTCTCTGTTCAGTTCTTGAAAGCTTTCGAATAATCACGACGCTTTACGCAGCCATTACGGTCAATAGGCAACATAAATAAGATAAAACACAATACCAATCAATCCACTGTATCTGTGATATCTACTCCATTAAAATATCTGACAATATTGAGCACGCACAGAAGAACACTTTTAATGAACACGACTGTCTGAGAAAACCTTAGATAGAAGAAACTTTTAATGTCAATATCTTTAATATCACTTTTATATTTTATCGTTCTTGATTGATCGTTGAAGTTAAGCAACGTTGTGGCATTACAAGCTGAGCGCTTCCGTGCTTTTAAGTCGTTTTAAGCCATGACGGAGGCCTTTAGGCGGCCTAAAAACTCCGTCACAAGAGTTGGCCTCTAGCTCATACGAACTTACTATAGATGATTTTTATCGTTGTTATTTGACTACATTTCATCAATGATCAAACATCACACATTATTTTATAGCTTGATAAATCAATTAATTTATCAATGATTTTATTTAAATGATCATTGAATTTGACTTGAAATTAAATAAGAAAAGATGAGTTTTGAGATGACTTCTAACAGAGGGATACGGAAGAAGAATAGGTTTATGTAAAAATATCAAGGAAATTATTATGATAAAGAATCATTGAATTTTATCAGAGTCAAAAAGTGCGTTATTAATTTGAATTATATTTTGGTCTATGATAGCAAAAAAATCTTTTTACTAAGCTTTTTTACTTTACTGGTTAGTTCAAAAGTCTTATTGTGATTAATAAAAAAAAATGCTATGTTTAATGAGTTATAATGAGTAATAATCATAGAGCAAAGTTATGTAAAAGGTTTCGAGCTTAGGTGATTTTTTTAAGTAACTTGTGTCCAATAGCTGAACAGTTTGATCGTTCATCTGGGTATCTTAAGACCATTAAATATGATAGACGTTAACTGCATTACAATACTAAATACCAATACCAAATACAGAGAGGTGTCGGTAACCCATTAGACGTCAGATAAGAAGATTCAATATATAAAAACACTAGCGGTCGCCCGCGGCTCCGCCCGCGTGGATGTCGGTTACCGCTGCAAAAAGCCTACCCAGGAAAGACACGGTCAGTCGCGAGGTCGGCTCCCTACGCAGCGGTCGTGCAGCAGAAATCGTAATATTTTAATTTCGCCATAACTTCAAAACCAAACGTCCAATTTTAATCATTCAAAGACCAAATATTATCTCCATAAACTGTTCTTAGTGATGAAATCATTTATTTTGATAAGGATTAATAGCATGAGTAAAATAAACGCGTTTAAATGTAGTCCAAAAAAAATTCAAGATTTTTAAATAAAAAAATGGTTGCTGTGCCTCACTCGACATAGATGGGTATAGTGTGTCGCGGACTTTTTTGTAGATATTTATAAGATCTACAATTAATTAGAACATTTTATGGTTCTATCTTTTATAGTTTAGGCAGCGTACGCAAAATAAGTAACTTTTCTGGTTGATTTTTTACACCTTGTGTCCGAAAAACCCAAATATCTTACGGAACCCTATTTTTTTCCAAAATAAAATATAGCCTATGTTACTCGTGGATAATGTAGCTTTCGAATGGTGAAAGAATTTTTAAAATCGGTCCAGTAGTTTTTGAGCCTATTCAGTACAAACAAACAAACAAACAAACAAAGTTTTCCTCTTTATAATATTAGTGTAGATGTAGGTATGTATGTTCGTATGAGCTAGTGGCCAACTCTAGTGAAGGAGTTTTTAGGCCGCCTATAGGCCTCCGTCATGGCTTAACGACTTAAATGCCGGGACCGAAAATTTAACGTGCCCTCCGAAGCACGGAAGCACTCAGCTCGTAATACCACTTGCGGTCACCCATCCCTATTGTGACCACACATAATGTTGCTTAACTTTAACGATCAATCAAGAACGCCTAAGCAAGCTACACCACGAGCGATTCATAAATAAACATGTAGACAAACAAACATGGATGTATTATGTGGAAGAGGACATGGGTGTGAAAGGAGTGAGTACCTATTGAGATAACGAGTGATAAGAGGAGATGGTAGAGCGAAACATATAGGAGAAGGACATGAAAATAAATGTTTTTTGTCTACATTGTTTCTTTTTCTTACTTCTCGGCTGGACTGGGAGTAAAGAAAAAACATAGAATGCATCCAGCTGCTTCTCTCCCCGAGCATGTCGACTAAGGAAAAGTCGACATATATATTATCACGTCTATATCCCTAATGGGGTAGGCAGAGCCATAAGTAAACATAGGAAAACATGCGGCCGCTTCTGATTTTAAATCCTAAGATGGAAATGATGAACTATGGTCACAGGTGATCAGCCCATCGCCCATATTGGTGGTCCATCATTTTGGAGAGTACACTATCTCTTAGTCGACTTTAATTAATTTTAATTATGTTTATTTATAAAATAGAATAGGTAAGTACTCAAGCAATTTTATATTACCAAAATCAAGACAATATAAATTCACTTTATTTCTTCAGTCTCTTACTTATTTCCGGTTTGGGCCTCTTTCATCTAATTTCGTCAATCAAACAATAGATTGTGAAGCTGCCCTCGACAACGCAATAGAAAGTCAATTATCCCTTTGAACCTTGGCATCATCGGTTCCCTCATTACAAAGCTTGATCGCTTGATGGCTTGACGTAGAGTTTGACACCGCAACCACAGCTTATTGAGCAAAACGCACAGGTTGAGAGATTTTTTATTTATTTCTATTTTGAAAACTGTTCACTAATACTGTAGCCTCAAATCTCCAAGTTCTTGGGATTTGATGATATCTAAGGGCATTAGTCCCAAATATGCTACTAGGTTCCTGGCTTTTCCAAAACGTCACCAATTTCGTCATTTCAGAAGAGAAGATTCGATAGATCAACAATGTGTACTTACATCAGAACATATGACTGGCGTAGACTGAACCAGCTGTTCCTCTCAGCTGTGGCTTTACTACCTTATTAATTTCTTTGTCCGTTGATTGATAGGAATGCAAAGTGTATTGATTTCTTTACCGATTGTTTGAAGTGTGTAGGTACTAAAGGCGTCAGATGATAGATAGAGAAATTTAAACCTTTTGTGTTACTATTTGGCTTGTTAGTAGCATTCAGAGTGTTTAATTGGTTTTAGGGCATTGCGTAAGGTACTTGTTTATAATGAGAATGATTGATGATTGCTGATTGCTACTAGCGGTTTGGGTTTAGAAAAAAAAATTAGATCAAAGAAAACTAGAAAATGTATTACAAAACTAGGTTTTACCTAAGCAATCAAACTGTTTTTCACTTATCTAACTTATTATTTACTAGATGTAACCATACATAATGCGCGTGCGTAGAAAAAAATATAGATTATAGCAATCAATGCAAAACAGTGTAACTTTAGACCAATAAATAATTTTCAAAATCATTTCAATTTTTTTCAATAATATCTGAAATTATCCGCTACAACCGAAATTAAATATTTTAAATTGTAGAGTACCTATCTAGGTTAATCTTTACCTGCATAAAAGTAAGTATTTTTAATTTAAAATGTTTAGTTGACAAACACTTTTACTTGAAAACCTTTAAATCAGAGGTGGCTGCAAGTTTTCTTATGAATACTTGTGGTTCTGCTTACCCCATTAAGTATACGAGCGGGATAATATGTATGTACCCATGTAAAACCCTACAGATATAATAAATTCTAAGTTACTAAAACGAAGTTCTAACCGGATAATATATAAAAGAACCTAATTTTTTTCAAATGAAATACATGTCCAATAAGAAGCTCACAGCATGAACCCTTGAATCCTTTCACCACACTGATTCGAACTAGTGACACGGGTAGTAGCAATAGTAGAATGAAAAGCTGTGGAAGAGTAGAAAGAAAATTTGCAGCCATTCCTGCATTCACAGTTTCAAGATGGATATGGTGAACCATTGTGACAGGCGATCAGCTCATCACCCATATAGATATCTACTATATGGTCCATCATGTTGGAGGATACTAACCCTTAGTCGACTTTTACGGCATGCTCGAGGAGAGAAGCAAAGCAGAGTTACCACAATAATTAATCTCTCGCTAAAAGCATTCCGCTCCAGAAAGCCTAACGCCCTTTATTTGGGCTATCGAGGTCAAAGCCATGCATTCGTTAGGGGCTGGTGCAAGTTCCAGCGATAAAAAAAGTCTTTATTATTTCTTAATATTAAACACATAATAAAACAGAGAACTTAATTTTAAAAATAAAATAAAATGTTTAATTAAGAACCCCTTTGCGGGGTGCCTATAAGCCATAACAGCGATAGCATATCACAAATGTTGTGTTACTATATTCTACACTCGTGTTTTACGGCTTTTGCGGACTTCCATGCCTCGAGTGTTCATGTTTAGCCGGCTCAATATAGGTATCTTATGTTTTCGGTTATTGCTATGTCTACCTATAATAATGTAGAGACACAGGGTAGAGTATAAATAAAACAAAGATTCTAAAAAATAATGCTAAACTTCAGAAAAAAATCATGATCTTTTGATAACAATTACCTAAGAAAATAGCGAAGCGTGGTTTTTTGCCTGTTCCACGCTTGGTCGCCATACATAGGTACAGGCGTAAATTACTGGACTTAATTTTTCAATTGATCACAGCGCTCTAATTTTCTGCAACAATAATAAAAATATATTATCATCATTATCATCATCATCTTCCTGCCCTTATCCCACTCTATGTGGGGTCGGCACTGCACTGCATGAACCTTGGATCATGCTGTAAGAGTTTTGGCTAAGGTGTTTTATGACCGGCGGCCTGCCTGACGTCAACCCTCCTTGGGAATACTTGCTTATTGTATCTCATCACGTTATATAAATAAGAAATTTTCTCGCTTGTCACTTGTACCTTAACCCTTCCACTTTACAAGCTATCATTACTGTTTGGCAATCTATCGTGATAGGTGAAGGGCTAAGTACCGAATAGTAAGTAGAACAGAACATTCAACGACTTAATTATATTCATTGTTGTGGCACCGTGTGTTTGTGTGTCATTGTTTACTTTGAAAGGACTAGAAAACAGTATTTGATGTCTTAATGATGATTTATGGTAGTTGATACTTTTAATAGATAGATATTAAAAGATGTTTGTTTTGCCTCAATCACGTATATTATTGACGCTTGAAATATTAATAAATACTATAACATAAAAAATATGACATGTTAAATTGCAACATATACTACTTTTGATCCGGGTAATTTAAAACGATGCCACGGGCGTAACCAAATGCATTTTAACATCCAGGCAACAACAAACGTCGATGTTCATTACCTACGCAAATGTCCTGTTCGGGAATCGAACTCACAACCCACTTAACTTAAAGCGTATAAGCGAGAGTTACTTATTGGGTTTTGAACTCTCAAACTGTATTTTATCTTTATAGTTTCTTTAATTTTAAGTTTGGCTCATAATAATCTTATCAAAACGTTACAATGGAAGTTTCTGATATCCATCGTATAACGAAGTTGGTGGGTGTAACGATCATTTCTAACTCCAGATAACTGGGAAGTAATTAACGACTCAGATAGCACTAATCTTACTTTTAAATTGGGGGAATAGTAATTAATTGAGGCTTTCTTTATTTAAATTGAAGCAACCATTTACAACACTGACTGTGTAAAGAGCTGTGCTCCCGGATGTATGTGAAATTGATGTTTTCATTAAGATTTAAGAGAAGGGACTTGAATATAATCATCTATTACTTCATGTTGATTGATTTGATTCTTCTGCTTCTGAATTTGAATGGTCTGGTCATATCTGCCGAAGAACCGACAACCGTTGGCGTAAATGAGTTCTTGAGTGGAGACCGCGATGGCGCTCATTAGGGGAGGCCTATGTTCAGCATTGGACTGCTATAGGCTGATGATGATGATCTTATTCCGTTACACCATGTTTGTGTTACACTCTTTCTTAATGCCCGGCTCCTACTTTGTACTTACGGACAACGGATCGTAGGTTGCCAGGTTAACGTTGTTTTCCTGTAAAATACCTAATTATGGTGCTTTTTGACAGATAACGTTACTATATTTTTTATCGATTTATCGTCCGTTCGTTGAATACCTATAGGAAACGGGCCCAACTTGTACTCTTTGTAGATAAGAAACTGTGAAACATCATTGGGATTATTTATTTTTCTTACACGACAGCTTTTATCAATTCCATAACTAAAGTTACTCTGGAGACAAGTGGGTGTTCAATTTAGCGAAGCTGATTCTATTACTGGAAGTGAGTTGGTGCCTAATGAAATAATTTGTTATTTCCCAAACTTGCCACTCAGATCGGCGGAACTGGCCGCGTTTACAGAGAATGCAGTGTTGATTGTAAAGTTAAGGGAAACTTAATTCGCCTTGCTTAAATTATCTGGGTGTATTCAGTCTAAAATAGTATATTTTACTTAATACACCGAGATGAATTCTCAATATGCTCTTATTTATTTCAGATGCAAAACGTCCACATCCCTTTTTCCTCGCAAAATGGTAATATTCCGATCGCAGAATGTCGCTGTAGCAAAATGTAAAATATACATTTTAACTGGCTAGATTATATGACAAACTTTGCTTTTCTCAATTCCGCCAGATTCCACGTCCGTCATAAAGCGGCTGAAATATAATTATGTCAAAGTGACATCCAATGTCAAAAATGACAGCTATTGTCAAAAATGACAGCTATTGTCAAAAATGACAGTTAATGTCAAAAAGAGATTTATCGAAAAATACTAGAAAAAATTGATTTACTAGAAGATTACAGTTGATGTCACCCAGGTGATTTAAGCCACGTAAATTAAGTCTAATTAACCAAGTTAAGCAGTACAAGCGACCGGCAGTTACTTCGCTCTCTTTGTATCCAGATATAAAAATGCCTAGGTATAATGCTATTCCAGGTTGAATTTGTAATTTCAGGTTTGCCAAATCCGTTCGACTGGTTACGTAGTGACTCAGACTAATACACTTAAATCCCCAGAAACTTTCGCATTTATAATTAGTAGGACTAGCAACTCTGCTTACGTGGTTACCCGGATCAAAGTAAATAATTAGGTAATAAATAGGCTCAAACTGAGCAAAGCTTGTACTAAGAGAACCAGCTGGCTGATAGAATACTTATAAACTTTTTTTAACAATACTTTTAATACATACAATACTAAAACACCCAGACCCAGAAAAAATATTTGCAAAACATGGAAACATTTCTCCCGCAGCGAGAAATCGAACCCGCGCCTTTTGGGTCTCAGCAGAGCACTCGCCCGCCACACCTCGCCGTCGAGGTCGTCGAGAAGTAGCTTAGGTATTATGTTTTACCAAACACACTGTCTTCACACAACTTTCGCATTCATAAATGTGTGTGTGGTACAAAATCGGACTTGATGGGAAAAATTTTGGGCTTTAGGTCCAAGCAGGTGATGTGCAACAGATACTAGAAACCGGTTTCTTATCTGCAGATGTTAGGATTTAAAAGCTTGTTATAACTTTGTTTGACACAGTTATAAAGTACTTTGTCTTTAGTCACTAACTTTCAATTCTGTTAAACAAAAACACATCTCAGAAAGTGATATTTTAATATAATTTGCATTCACAAATTAGATTACATTATTTGATATAATTTTACCTGTCATGGGAGACTGACAGAGCACTTTATAAATTAAGTTAAACAGAATCATATTCTAGAATTATGTTACTAAAATGTTCTCCTTTTTGTTTCAGATTAACAGTTCCAGGACAGACGATGATCCAGGTACCAAGTGATAAAGAAGATGACGAGGAAACTGGAACTCGCTTCAGAAGAACAGGATCCGAACGTCTCCGGGACGGAGCGAAGGCGCTACTCCGAAGAGTGGAATCCCTCAAAACGAGAAGAAGAAAACGGCAGAATCGAACAGAAGTCATAGTCTCCTCCCCACACTTCCTAGACGTATCACAAGACAAATACCCAGACCTGAATTACATAGACATGACGCCAACAACGCCCACAGCCTTTCCCTTCGATTTCAACTCCCCTGCTCATGCTGTTGGCATCAGAACACAACCACCTTCCCCCATAACCGCACTACCTCCGTCTCCTATCGGCCCTCTTGAACCTTCTTTCGTTCTGAACCCGCCTTTCGGAGATGACAGTTCGAGTTACGCGTCTGATGGAAGCATGGGGTCCAGCAATAAAAGTTCGAAATCTAAACTGGGGAGAGCGAAAAGGATATTCCATAGAGGAGTGAAGAATGAGGACTCCACTGCATTGAGTGATTCAGAGTGCCAGCCAGCAAGTTGGAGGCATAACTATTATAAGGAGCATAGTACTCGTCATCGGAATACGGAGGTGAGTAAAGATTCAAATTCTTCATAATTACCTCCTTAACAACTATACATTACGCTTAGAATAAATGCTTGTGGATTTTTTATTATTAAAACCTGTTAAGGGAATCGAACCGAAACTGTTTTTAAATCAGGCTTCCTACATAGCCACAACTGAACCCACAGGTCATGTTTACGTTATCATAATTGGATTATTAATTCATAATATATTAGAATATTTATAAATAGTCATAATATAATATAAATTATAATGTCGATCAAGATTATCAGTATCGTGTGTGGTCCAGGTCTACGTAGAGCCACCTTCGCCAGTGGAGCTCAAGCCAGACCCGAAGGTGTTGAGTGAGGTCCAAAAGTCTCCAGGACACACTGTGCATCGGCGGCAGGCAATCAGAACAAGTTCTTTGAACCTAGGAAAGGAAGGCCAGAAGTAAGTGCCCACAATTTTTAAAACAAGTCATCTTTCGTGGGTTTCATATTGTATTGGTTTTTTGTCCACTCTCATCGGTAGTGATAAATCACAGCGTATTGAACTAGTGGAACTACACTTGAACTGGTTTACCAAAGGACGTAGCTCTCAAAATATGCGATTATCGTGCTCCAATGCAAAGTGTGCTCAGATAATGAATCAAGTATTTATTAAAAAGAACAAAATACCCGACTGCGTATAATTTAGGTAGCTTAGTAGGTCTGACATATTTGAGTTTGTGACGCATGATGATGATGGTGATGAATTTGTACCATTTTAGTCGTATGTTTTTAGCTTCTTAAGTTTGTACCATCTTAAGTTAACTGGAAATGGCTCCATAACTTAAATATTGGAATTTTACACTTTAGTGTACAGAGGCAGCCAATAGGTACAATTGAAAATGGCTTCTTACAGCCGCCATGTTGGATTTTTTGACACTTCAAATAGCCTATGACACTTTCGTTGTCCAGACAAATCCAACGACACCTCATTTGTCAAAATCCGTTTAGCCGTTTGGACTACAGCTTCAGCGAAAGGAATACATGAAGGGGTTTAAATAGAAAACGAATATTAGTATGATAAAAAATCCCATCAGCCACATGATTATTACTTAATGACCTACGACATAATGTGTAAATACACGCGGTTTGTCCTAGCTTTCTATGGAATTTATAGGGAATTTCTGACGTTTAGGACCATGAACTCCATGGAACCAGCTAGCGGTCCTCATGTTCAAAGGTTCAGGTATACGCTATCAATAACCTTTTGTCCGTTCAACAGCTCATTAGCATATGACTAATAGTTAAAACGGTCGTTAGTCCAAATGATTCTTCCATAATAATGACTTATTTGCATTGCAATGGCTGTGTGACGTCAGTCTCGTGTCTGTATATGTTGTGGTCCGTGTTAATTTGTGCTAAAATATGCGTTTTAAAGTGGTATTGTAAAATTGAAGTAAAGACGAAAGGGAAAAAAGTTGGTCCCCAATGGACAATCGTGAATAACCCGTAACTTCAGAAAAGTATTGAACAGAAATTGTTAGTACCTAGGTAAAAACTATGATCTTCAGCAATGAGTAAACGTAGGAAAAGGTAGGTTTGGATTCATGGTTTCATTAAAAACCTACTATGGATCAGATATACTTATGGATAATCTGTTTTTTTTGTGTATTTTCTCAGTAACATATAAAATATGTGATTTTTTTCAGATTTCGGGATAGAAGTATCAAGCGGGACAAGTCAGGATCACGAAGCTCAGAGCTGGACAGCAGTAACAGTCATAACTCAGGCGGCTCCCGATCACAAGACGGCGACCATGACGATGATGATGACAGCATCGATATAAAGACTAAAAAGTAAGTATCTCCAATGTCCGGTAATAATGTTCTACTAACGGATGACTTTCACTATAGAAACGTTGTTTTTATGTAAAAAACAACAATTTAAAACAACGTTCGTCAGTTAGTAGAATATGGGAACCAGGCATAAAACGTTAATGCTTAGAATAGCGTAAAGTTACTTCGTAAATACGAACTCATAATGTAAGGTACAATACTTTAGTACAAGACATGTTTCACAAAAATAATTCAGTACACACCAATTTATGGCATATTTTACGTAGTGGGTAATATCGGTGTAAGGGCAAAATAAACAAAATATTGTAGGCATTCGCAATTCGCTCCACGTCTTGTTAATGGTCCTAAATAAATACCATCCGTCCCAACAGCAATAACTCTAGTTCGGACTGATTGATAACATCCCAAATAAACACTTCTGCAGAAATAAACATAATAATGTGTTCTTCGTAAAATATATGCTACGTGCACAAAAGAAATTGCCTCATTGGAAGGCGCAAATCTCCGAATCATATTAATTATATCCTCTTTTTAGGGTTCCGTATCCGAAAGGTGCCAATGGAACCCTATTACTAAGCCTCCGGTGACTAATATTATAAATGCGAAAGTTTGTGAGAATGTGAGGATGTGTGGATGTGACGATGTATGTTTATGCCTCTATCACGCCGTAACTGCAAAACGGATTTGAATGAAACTTAGAATATACATAGTATGTTTGCTGGAATAACATATAGGCTACTTTTTGTCCGGATATCACGCTAGCGAAGCCGCTGGCGAAAGCTAGTTATAATTAAAAGTTTAAAAAATCTTGATCTTTGTGTTTCTTTCCAACTATAAGATGTCCTGAGACTTTAGACTTTGGCTACCAGCTCAGGGTTTGGTCTCCAGTGAAGGTAGCTTCAGATTTTCTGTATTCCTCAAACACAAATAGCTGCTAGGAAAACCAAGTACGCCATCAAATTGCACACTGGTTACATTATAACAAAACTGCAGTTATGTGTTGTTTTGTGGACTGTTCTGTTCTGACGCTACTTTACGCTATTCTGAAACCGACTATGTGACTTAAATATAAGCGTAAAACTAGTTTATTCATCGGGGAGTCTTGTACGTGTCTAATATTTTATTTTTTGTATTGCAGAAACAACATTCAAAGATGGTATTCCTTCAGAACGACGACACTCAACGGCGGGCCCAAAGCAAATAACACGCTGCAACCAGTGCCCGGCCAGAAGGACCCTGATTCTTACAGTGAGTAAAATAAAGTCCACTATATACTTTGGGTAATCACTTAACTCAGGCTACTCAAGCGAAGTTTAAGTATAGACGCATGTAGGAAGGTATGGTGATTTGTAATCAAAATCGTGCTTAGGTTGCCTTTATCCATACAACTTTCCTTCTTTTAACCATAAAGCAGTCTTTAATGCCATTTAATCATTTCATCACATTGGTTTGTTTATCAAAAGTCACAGAGCCTTTTTCAATTATGAATAATAGGGGTGATGAAGTGAACATCACACAATGATGTATTGAATAAAAATTGTACCGCTTGTACAGTGAAGGATTCACTGTACATTACTGAGTTATGGACAGGAGTTGCGAGCTGTAAAGTATTGGAGGAACGCAAATTCCGATCGCCGGTGTAGGAAAACAAAACGCTCCTTTGGATAATGGGGAGAGGAGGACAGGAAAAGGATGTATATTTTACAAAAGGGACATGATTATGTACATTACAGACAAAGAAAGAGAAGATGGTTCGTATATTTGACGGCTTCGGTGGCGTGGCGGGCGATTTCGCAAGACGCAAGAGGCGCGGGTTAGATTCCCGCTGCGGATGAAACGTTTGCATGTTCTGCAAATATATCGTGTTGTGGTACCATGGTACTCGTAGTTTCTGATACCCAGGACACAGGGAATCCTAGTGTGGGGTCAGGACTATGTATGTGACTGTTGGGTGTTGTTTATTTATATTTGTACCTTGTGTTCATGGGAAACTGTTTTATTTCAGTGGCTCGTCCAATGTCTTCACTGTCATGCGGCCAGCTACACATTCTTCGGAAGTTAGCGCTCCTGAGACTCACGGCGTGCATGGAGCGCTACTGCCCCTCGCACAAGTCTGGCTGGAACTGGGAACTGCCGAAGCTCATTAGGAAAATCAAGACTCCAGATTACAAAGGTATGATTACTTGTCATGAGTGTGGTCGACCTTGGTATCGGTGGTTTGTATTTGTAACACACTTGAGTCGTTGATCGCCTGTTACCATGGTTCACCCTCAGACCAAATAAAAAGAAAAGACGGCGCGCCGCGAACAACAAAAGTATGGTTTTGAGGTTTTGTGTTCCAAGTAACCCAAAATTCACAGTATAATAATTAAAGTACTTAAAAGTGAAAAGTGATTCCGTGAGACTGTTTATGTGATTTACAGCTGTTTTACAAGGACAAAGGAAGGCATAATTCTTTTTTTAAGACTCTTGTTTTAGTGTAGGTGTGTTTGTGAGCGTGTATGTTTACTTGCAGGAGCACGGTTTTTATTAAGCTTCACTTTTGTTGTTCGCGGCACGCCGTCTTTTCTTTTTATTTGGTCTAAGGGTTCACCATATCCATATTGGGACTTTGTATCAGGAGTGACTACAAGTTTTCTTATGATTACTTGTGGCTCGTTCCACTCCATAAAGGAGGCGGGCGTGATAATAATGTACCTATGTATTTAAGTATTCAGGTCGGTCTACGCTATCCGTTCCTAAAGTTACGTATTGTAAGCATACCTGGTACAGTTAGAACCAACGAAGTCGGAATCTTCACTGTTGGAACTATCAGGAAGGCTTCAAAATATTCCACAGGGAGCATTGATCATGAAAGTGCTCCCCAGGCGGAATAAATTATAGAGAAGAAGAAAAGAAGAATAAATTATATAGAATAAATTATTTATTAAAAGTGCACCTCGACCAATCTTCAACTTCTTTAAATTCCTCTCCATCCAAAGGTTGTCTGGAAGAGATCGCTTATTACCGATAAGACCGCCCGTTGTACAATATCTTCATTTTGTTAATTCTAGTTGTTTAATTTGTAAGATGTGCAATAAAGTGTTTTCATTCATTCAATCAAATTGGATGCTTAGATTGCTAATCTCAAAATTGATGCGCCCCATGGAATACACGAAGCACCTTCTTTATTGCAACTGTGACTTTCATCTCGCAATAACAAAATGGAAATTTCAAAGTAAATGCCCCAAAGGTCAGCTCGTAAAATAGAAGACAGAAACGTCGTCCATTTTAAGAGAACAAATAAAGTAATGGAAAATAAATTGTTATAAACTTTTCAAGTCGTTACGTACGTAATAAGGAAAAGGGCAATAAAAAGTTTGCTTAGTCATAAACCCAAAGGAATCTAAGACAAAGATTAAGATTGTAAATTTTCGGCATTTTTATGGATCACAAAAGTTGAGTCTTTGTACTCACCTACTTACTTGTTTTACTTTGTTACGCTTTTAATCCTTTATTCTAGTTATTTATTCATCTGTCACATTACATACATATTATCACGCACGTATCCCTAACGGGGTGGGCAGAACAACAAGTAATCATAAGAAAACTTGCAGCCACTACTGATCCAAGACTCCTAAGATGGATATGGTGAACCATGGTGGCAGGTGATCAGCCCATCGCCCATAATAGATGGTCCATCATATATAATCCAGTCACATTGCTCAGGATTAATATTATTATATTATTACAGACAAAACTGTGTTTGGAGTTCCTCTAACGGTGACTCTACAAAGGACAGGGCACGCGCTGCCAAAACCAATACAATGCGCTCTGAATTGGCTGAAGAAAAACGCTTTAGATCAAGTAAATAAAATAACTATTTTTTATCTTTAAATAGAGAAATGACAAACAGAAAAAATGTCCTTCCTCACGGTCTGGTTACTACTCCTTATCTCCTAAAATTATTTGTAAACCCTCATCAACTCAAACCAACAAATCCTACTAATATTATAAACGCGAAAGTTTGTAAGTATGGATGTATGGATGTTTGTTACTCTTTCACGCCTAAACGGCTGAACGGATTTAAATGAAACTTGGAATATACATAGCACATTTGCTGGATTAACATATAGGCTATTTTTTATCCGGGTACCACTGGGCGGCAACTGTTATATTATAATCCGAAAGAACGGCGTAAAAGCTGAACGGATTTGAGGAACAAACCAATTTTTATTTAGTTTTGCAAAGCCACAGATGTTATAATAACTAATTTACCTTCCAGATGGGCATATTCCGTAAAGCAGGTGTCAAATCCCGCATCGCCAAACTCCGGACGGTGGTCGAAGCCGCCGGCAGCACCACAGGGTCATTCGCCATCGAGAACTTGAACACGACAGACGCGTCGCAGTCGAGCCTCAGCTTCGACGGCGCGCAGGCTCACGACGTCGCTGACATGGTGAAGCAATACTTCAGGGAACTGCCCGATGCGCTGCTGACGAACAAACTCAGCGAGACTTTCATAGCGATATTCCAACGTGAGTAACTGATTCTGTTGTTAATACTATCAGCTCGTGTCACTAGTTATTTAGAACGGGAATGGGGAAAGGATTAGCCCTCGTATGTGTTCTCAGGAATGTAAAACATAGAATGCGTCCAGCTGCTTCTCTCCACGAGCATGTCGTAAAAGTCGACTAAGGGATAGTATCCTCCAACATGATGAGATACAATAAGCAAGTATTCCCAAGGAGGGTTGACGTCAGGCAGGCGGGCGGTCATAAAACACCTTAGCCAAAACTACCTGCCGACCCCACATAGTGGGATAAGGGTAGGAAGATGATGATGATGATGTGTTTTCAGGAATTTACCTCAAAAGACTTTTCGTGCACTTCACTCACACTTTTGCTACTAGACAAACAAAAGTGTTACAAAATATAAGGCTGGGTAATAAAATATTAAGTACGGTAGTACCACAAGTATTGTGCGCCTCGGCAATTTTCGTCTAGCTTCTGAAATACGAACTAACGCGATGATGATATGTAATATAGAAATGTTACAATAATTATGTAGATATTTCGGGTTCGTTCAGTTTTTATTTTGATTATAATTTCGGACAAATTCGGTTTTCATTCAAAGCACAAAGTTTTCCGAGGCGCACAATATTTGTGGTACTTTGAAAAATTATTAATAGAAGAATTATGACGTACTTAATGAAAAGAAGAAATTTTCTAGAATGGCTAAAATGAACTTCCCAAAGGCCTGACCCCCGAATACTAAAACGCATCTCAGAATTGAGCACGTCTCAAGTGACGAGTTTTTGACAGATTTTCATCAAAAACTGTCAAAAAACCGTGACTTGAGACGTGCTCAACTCTGAGTCGGGTTTGAATATTCGGGGGTAAGTGTGTCTGACAGTTATCTTATCCTTCACAGATGTTCCTGAACCACTGAGGCCGGATGCTGTGCAATGTGCTTTGCTTTTGTTACCAGAAGAGCATTTAGAGGCTTTACAATCCTTACTTATTTTCCTGTATGAAGTAAGTTCATTTGTTAACTATCAAAATAATATTACTTAAAAATATCTACTAGGTAGCTGTTGAGTAAATAAGTTTTGTTTCATCCTTTCTATCTCTTCAAAATAGAAGAATAAATCAGTTTTGTAGCTAACAATTTTGCTATACAAACAGCTGTCTTATTTGAAGGTTTAAAACAGATACTGTTTAAAAGAGCTTCATGATCACATCCCAGTATAAATAATTTACACATCAATCTTTTGATAATTCGCTGGAGTGGGAGTAAAGAAAAAACATAGAATGCGTCCAGCTGCTTCTCTACTCGAGCATGTCGTAAAAGTCGACTAAGGGATAGTATCCTCTCCAACAAGATGAGATACAATAAGCAAGTATTCCCAAGGAGGGTTGACGTCAGGCAGGCGGCCGGTCATAAAACACTTTAGCCAAAACTCTTACAGCACGATCCAATATCATAAGGGCAGGAAGATGATGATGAATCTTGTGATAATTCCAGGTGTCAGAACATTCGGGAGTGAATCAGATGACAGCATCGAATCTGGCTGTGTGTCTGGCCCCGACTTTGCTGAGGCTGCACCATGCTCCGCCAACCACGGGGAGCACTAAGGAGGGGAATTCAAATAGGTAGCTCATCTCACTTTCTCTCTCTCTCTCTCTCTCTCTCTCTCTCTCTCTCTCTCTCTCTTTCTCTCTCTCTCTTCCCGGCTATTTATCCCACATGGTGGTGGGGTCAGCCTTCCTTACACTGGTCGCCAACGTATCGGGTGATCTTCTTCTGACATGTCCTTACCACCTCAGCCTGTTCTCCTGCAGCTCCTCTTCATTTGAAGAGATTAGACCTATTTAGGTAGCTCATAACGCACAAAAATACCAAGGCTCTTAAGGCCAATAGCTCTCTTAAGGGAGAACTTCCCAGAAGGTCATTCATGCACAATGTTGTGAATAGGTTTTTAAAAACCTAAAAAATGTAAGTTCGTATGAGCTAGTGGCCAACTCTTGTGAAGTTGTGACGGAGTTTTTAGGCCACCTAAAGGCTTAACGACTTAAAAGCTGGGGTCGACAATTTAACATGCTCTCCGAAGCACGGAAGCGCTCAGCTCGTAATGTCACTTGCGGTCACCCATTCGAATTGTGAATTGTGCAAAACGTTGCTTAATTAAAAGCCTTTCAATCCCTTGCATTGAAGAGCCTAGACTTAATCCAGGATACATAGTAAAGACTAAGAGTTTCGGGCAAGAGAATCCAGGTCAAGCCATTGGACACGAGAGAAGAGAAGAATAATCTTCAGCTTGGTGTTATGCTATTAACTTGATAATTCCAGGATGGTCATAGAAAGTGTGGCTGACCAACGCCAGATCAGCGAGAGTCGAGCTGCTCACGCGTGTCTGCTACTGCTCATACAGAAGCACGCCACGCTGTTCCTAGCGCCAGCTGACATGCTGGCGAGATGCAAGTTTAACTACTTTGAAGAGAGTGTTCCGGTAAGTTGTTATTTAAGTGCCTTTTCTACTATTACATATTCGCCATGGGGAATTAGGTAAGGGAAGAAGGGCATATAAGGATGTAGGTGCCCCGATTGAGGGATGTTCCAAAGGCTCGAATTTCGGGCGAGTCAACCAATGGTGTTCTAATTTCCAAAAAATTGTATGCCTAAGCATAATGCTCAAAATGGTGAGACAATCTTGCGGATTTGTCAGATTCGTATATTTTTGACCATGCATTTCCCGTGGATAAGGCCGATTAGGCTGAAAACACGATACCTACAATGCTGGAATATGGAGTAAATTTGCCCAGCACCTGTATCATTATAATGAACTACAGGTACACCTGTACTCCATCTAAAATCGTCCCGTATACATCGTCTACTACAGATGTTTCTAGAATATTCTTTCAATTTACAGGTAGCGCTAGAGGAGTTGGGAGCAGACTTCAACCAAGACTGGAAAGGTTTCCAGCAAGCCTGCATAAAAGCTTTATTGAAAGAAGCCAAAGAAAAGTGAGTGATATTCCTTTCGTCATGAAGTCATAATTCTCTTTCTCTCACAGATTGTAGACAGTGTGTTCCTAATATACTTCCTCAAAAGTGAGCTATGGAAAAGTCTAAATATTACTGAAATACATCTTTAGAAACAATGGAATATTAACGTTACTCCGGATATGGTGAATGAAATAAAATAGATTAAATTCTATAGCTTGCTTCAAACATACGTTGAAATTCTACTTTATTATCTGTATCTGACCTATAGTCTAACTTTTTTCGTGCTTTTTTAGAGTCTGTGGCCGGTCGGGGAAGAGGTGAGATTTCGATGTTAGAGATCGATTCGCTTCATAACTGTTATAGTTTCTGTTCCTTGTCATTGCTTTGTGAATTTGCACTGCAGACTTCTAAATAAGTCCAAATCTGAAGAGACTTTTAGCCTTTATAATAATTAGCACGAACTCTTTTCGAAAAAAGTACCTACAAGTTTGGTAAAAGGAGTTTTACCCCCGAATACTCAAACGCGACTCAGAGTTGAGCACGTCTCAAGTTACGGTTTCTTAACAGTTTTTGATGAAAATCTGTCGAAAACTCGTCACTTGAGACGTGCTCAACTCTGAGATGCGTTTGAGTATTCGGGGGTAAGTCTTTACAGAAAACTATTATGCATTTTTGTATTAGCTTTATCACTGAATACACATTGCTTTAAACAATTGATCTTAAAAATCATTCATGTTTTTGGAAATAGTCTTTAGCTTAAAAACGAACAGAAATTATAACTCTTCAAATTCATCGAAAGCTGTTATAAAACTTTCTCACTTCATGTTCATTGTAGATATCGTGGCCACTAGATGTTCCTGTGATTAGCCTTTCCTATTTCACTTTCTAACACCCTGAACTGTGTGACATAACCACTATTGTTTTTTTTTAACCTATTTCGTCCCACTGCTGGGCAAAGATCTCCTCCAAACACTATATATATTTAAAATTTATATGACTATATAAAATGGTGTTATATTTAAATTGATGGTGTCGATGAAAAGTGGGCAAAATTACGATGATCAGTGGATCCTATTATTTCAATTAACAGATGACGGACCACAATGTTACTATGGTAGCTTGTATAGTAGTCTTCCATCCGTCTTCCTTTATTTGAATATGGGTACGGGCATAAATGGACTCGGCTATGACGAAACAGGTTTTTATCCGATCACCAAAACTCGATAAAAATATCTTTGAAGTCCAAATGCCAATGAAGGAAACAAATATACACACCTAATGTTTTGAACTCATCACTCCAGATTACTGAACACAATTTTACGAATAAACAAAGGTCAGAAAAATATCTTGCCTCCAAACGGATGACTTCACGTTTACCGTGGGTTTCTTTACTTGTGACTATTGTACCTATATATTTCGAAATCCTTGTACTTTCAGAACACGAGGCTGGATGTCGGTGTCTGGCGCCGCTCCCCACGTGGAGCTATGCTGCAAGAAGGTTGGTGATGGCCATCCACTGCGGCTGTGGAGAGCCACCACTGACGTGGAGGCACCGCCCCAGGAGGTCATGCAAAGGTGAGATCATCATCTTCCTGCCCTTATCCCACTCTATGTGGGGTCGTTGGCTAAGGTTTTTTATGACCGGCCGCCTGCCTGACGTCAGTCCTCCTTGGGAATACTTGCTTATTGTATCGCATCATGTTGGAGGATACTATCCCTTGGTCGTCTTTTACGACATGCTGCGAGAAGCAGCTGGTCACGTTCTATGTTTTTTTTCTTTACTCCCAGTCCAGCAGAGAAGTTGTAATATAGCAAAGAAAAAAAATTTACTGACCCAAACAACAAACAAGCGCAAAATAAAAAATCATACAATAACAACTTAGTAGGTGCAACACAGATACAGATACCAACCATGAAACTAAGACACTTACTATTTAGCCACTAGGCACCAATTGATCCCTTCTGTGCATGACAGTCAGAAAGGTCCTGAGTCCTGACTAATAGATAGCAAAGACAGGTGAATATAATTGACAGTGGTGGCTGAAAGAAAATAGAGAGAAGTAAATAAATTTGCGTAAAGTCTCAAACAATCTTTTAAATTCGAATTCAGTATCGTCCAATATTGATATAATTTTTCACCACTAAGTTTATGAATTGATTAGAATGCCTTTTGGATTAAAAATTGCACATTGTATCTAACGAATTTTATATGTAGGTTATAAAGAAATATTGAAATGATAATGCAACTAGAATGTATGCGGATGATTTCCAGGATACTCCGCGAGAGGCACATTTGGGACGACTCGCTGGTGAAGTGGCGAGTGGCGGAGAAGCTCGGGACTAATGCGGAGGTGTTCCAGTACATCACCGCTTCCAGCTTCAACCTTCCTTCCAGGGATTACTGTGTTCTCAGGTACTTGAATTTTGATGTTTTTAATCCCTCATGTTACAATGTTCCTCACCTTTCATTGTTAGTATATAAAAGTTCACTGCTGTTCATTGCACGTCCATCCAACGACAACACCTAAAGTTATTGTTCACTCCATTTAACGGTTCATGACCGCTATCCGAGAACATTTACTTCTTGTCATCTGGTCTTCAAGCTTGTGTGAAATATGACTTGGTCAAAATAGGAGCGGGGGCAGAGATGACGGCTAATAGAAGAGATTGGAAAAAGAGAACATGCTGTGCCAACGACACCTAGATAAGGGCATAAAAATAATGATAGACTATGCTTGACTTTATAATTCCAGATCATGGCAGCAGGGGGGTGGTGGGGGCGGGTGGTGCGCGGTCGCCGAGACTTCAGTCGCGCATGGCTCGGCACCCACGGAGGGCGCGCGCGGCGTCGTACTGGCGTCGCGGTACCTGGCGCAGCCGGCCGGAAAAGGCCGGAGCCGACTCGTGCACTTGGCTAGAGTTGATACTATGTAAGTTATCGACTTATATAAACAGTTTGATTCCAGTTTCTATCTTCATGTCCTTGGCCTGTTATGGTGATGATGGCATAATAGTGGGTTATTCTTCTTCGTCGTAAACCTTTCTGTCTTACTTCTTTTGCCCTCTCTGGGCCTATCATACATCCAGTCATTATCACACTTTTGCCTTATTTGTTAGTGGGTGAGTCTCCAAAAAGTAACAGCTGAAAATTTATCGGATAGGTACCACGCGAGAGCAGCCGCGTACAGATGCTAGTAATGTACAAAAACCGATAACGTTTATCACAATCTGGTACTTACAAATTCTGTTTGTAAGTACCAAATCGTGCAGATGAAGCAGATGTGTGGGGGCATAGACTAACTTTTGTTTCTTTTCAGGGGTCGAACAACAGAATGGTACAACAAATGCTATGGGCACATTTGTGCGTTGTACCTCGCTCGCATCCGAGCTTCGTTCAAGCACAACACAGAGGGGCCAGAGTCAAACGTATGATCCAAGCATTCCACTTGAGTCGGCGCCATCTTGGGCCTGGCTTGAGTTGACGTTTGAGACGTCAGTCGCGTCAAACTTGACATTTTGGCGCCAAGCCAAATGCAGTTTGATATGGACTCTATGTAGATTGTGTGTGTAATTATACCGATGATTCAAATACTGAAACTTGAGTGTTTAGAAACTTGTGGATATATTTTTTGTTCCCGGACTGTTTTTGGGTGTTAATGGAAAGTCATGTTTTGCAAAATTGGTGAAGGCAAAGTGATTGAAGGTAAAGTTACTTACCTAGATAGGACTTATTGCAATTTTATTGTATTTTAACTTGATGTTTTAGATTGTAGGTAGGTAAATAAAAATCACGTAGCTCTAAATGAATGTGATATGATTAATAATGGCTATTACATTGGTGTCTGATTCTGAGTAAATAAGCTAGTACAGGAAGTATCTAGAAATTCAATTTGGATAAAGATTGAAGTGATCGCTTTGAGAAATGAAGCATTATGCTTGCAATTATTTTGGTATTTGCTAATAAGTACCTACCCAAGTAAATCTTATTAAAAGTTCTTATAATAAATCAAAAATTACTTACTGTTGTATTATCTGTTGTTGTTGTTAAGAAAAGTTTCCAAATAGGAAGATATTAATATAATATTAATGTTACTTGAATTAAATTAATAATATTCATAATATAATGACCAAAATATATTCTTGATCTGATATTATTTAAAATATATATAGATAAGTAAAAGAACTAATTATAATAAAAAATTAAAACAATCTGGTACGTGCATACCTTTTTAATAATAATGATTAAAATGCATTATATTTTAAATTAAACAATGTAGACTCACTACCTACCTCCATGAATACAATATTATTTTGACCCTTGTTATCACCCAAAATGGGATTTACCAAAAAGCCTGATTACTTATTAGAAATAATACCTAATAAATTATGTAATATTTGATGTTCCCCCATTGGTGCACTGTAAATATCTTATTTACGTAAGTAAACTTAAAATAAATTATAATAAAGAATTTGCAATACACCCCATACAATAATTATTTATATTACTTTATACTAGTTAAATAAGAATCCATCTAATAAATTAGGTAAGTATATTAAATTTTTGTGAAAGTATCGATGTTCCAAACTCAGTTTGACTTAGATTGTACAATAATGTAGATAATATAATAAAATTCTGGCTCTTATATAATATAAATAACATAATAATACATTACAATATTATTTAATATGTTAAAGAAGTGTATCTGTTTACCATAACCCTATGTAAAGTTATCATTACATATCACTAGTCATTGTATAAATAAATTAAAATAATAATGATTTTCTTATACCTATTATATTATATATTTATATAATTCAAATAATAACTGTACCTGTCCTGTGTTCAGGAATAATAATTAAAATGTAGATCATAAAAGAACAATCAAATAACAAGTAATTATCACATAATGTAGGTACTGTATCTTTAATCATTGTATTTAAGAGCGAATTCAATTGTTATTTTGAAATAAATAAGTGATGTTTACTATAAATTTGACAAATTTCCTTTAAACGTTGTATAATTTTCAAATATGATTAATATTAATTGTTATAATGCTTGACTTTTTACGATGGATATTATTTATATTGTAAAATGTCTGATTGTAAATAAAGGTGTATGTACCAAGTTTCATTAGGTACCTACTTTAAGACCATCACATTTTTCGCTTAATTCTTACCCTATTGAAGTGTTGCATTTGAATATTGATGTATTCTGTCCAATGTATTTGACATACCTACCTTCACTTACGATAATGTTTATAATATTATGTAATTGCGTAGACAGGGTGTAAGCGTTATCTGATCCAAAATTAAAAAATCATAACTAATTTATAATCTGTGGTATACATAGACTACCTACATTATAAAAAAGAAATAAATCAATTTTTGTGGACATTTCACACAGCGCCATCTAGCCCCAAACTAAGCAAAGCTTGTACTATGTTCACTAGATGCCTGAATCCTGATAGAGTACTGATATACTTTTTTTTGTTAATACATAATACTTATTACATTATGTAACAAGTGTTTATTTAAAAGAACATTACAAAAAACCCGTCTGCGTAAATACTAAGCATAGGAGGTACTTAGGTACACCTGCCCTATTAGATTTTTTGCCATAATTATGATGATGATTTTGTACCATTTTATTTTATGACAATCTCGTTATCTAGACAAATGCAAAGACACCTCATTTGTCAAATTCCGTCCAGCCGTTCAGGACTACAGCTTCGGTCAAAGAACTCACATACATAGGTATGTACAGTACATAGGTACACCCCAAGCACATACCCTCCTTCGCATTCGGGTAAAAATACGATCAAAACTGTAAATAAATATAGGTACTTACTTTGTAAAAATATGATCAAAGCATACGTTCGATCTGAACATGAATAAAACTAGGATGTGGCAATAAAACATCAACACTGCAGTAGGTTAAGTTTATCGTTAGAAAAATATTATATTGAAGCCAAATATCACAAGTATAATATAAGTTAAATGTAAATAGAGGTATCTATAGGTACCTATCTCTGTAATCTCGATTTTGTGTAAGTTACCCAAGTATCACAATTTTTGGTGCATAATTAATTTTACTTACAATAAAATCATTAGCATTAAATTAAAAAATAATAACACTATTTATATACAAGTAATTATTGTCTACCATACCAGGCCAGTTCGAAAAGGTACTTGTAGTTTTTATTGCTATAAAATAAATACTACTATCTAGGTAGGTATGTCTACATCTTCAGTTTTTTTCCTTTTCCAAAAATGTAATCAGCCAATTATTACTAAAATATCACAATATAAGTCGCCTACCTATAATAAAGATACCTACTTAGTTTGCTACCTCGAAGTTGACATACCTACCTACATAAACATTCCAGTAAAATAACAAAAATAGGTATATTTTGTTGAACAGCACTTTTAAAACTAAATTAAGTAGGTAGGTACTACTTTTCTAAATCAGATGTAGGTATCATAAAATTGTTATAATATCTATTTACCATAGCTACATAGGAAAAGTATGTAATGTACCTATCTACTCGGTTTAGGGTTGCCAGATGTCCCGTATTTGACGGGTTACCGCGTTTTTCAGGCTATAAAAAAATCTAAAAACCGTAATTAGCAAAACAAAATACGGGTCAACAAAACTCCCATATTTATTACAATTACGGCCGGAGCTTTGAATTGTCTACAGTAAAATATCGAATAATGCGTATTTTTCATACTGGTAACCCTAAAATAAGGAAGTGGCAACCCTAACTCGTAAGTAGGTAACTACCTAAAGTTAAACAGATGTTTTTACTCAGTATTTTAAAATATGGACTTACATTACATACATAAGTATAATGCACCTTTTGCTGTTGGAGTAGAAGAAAAATATCTTAGAATTTACATTGTATTTTATGAAGTTCAATCTAAAATACTCCAAATTTGTGTAAAATATGATATAATAATGCATTGTGATTTTAATCTCTATTGAAAAAAATATATTATGGACCATTGTAAAATGAGGGATTATTTTTATTTCATCGCTCAACCTTATAGTAGCTTCCTACTTATTATTATAAACCGCAGCTAGTATTACACACATTACTTTACGCATTCTCATATTTTGTGGGAATAATGAAATAATCACAAAATAGTACAGTAAAGTAAATAATAAACATTTTGAAATAACCTGAAATTACATGACGTTACGTAATATAACATTTCTAGTATCACAGACTGAAATACAATCAAATTGTGTACAAAATCTATAATGTGAACAACGTGATTCTGTTGGAATTAATTTATACAAATACAAAACTTTAGCGTAGAACGAAACGTAATCCAAACGTCAAAGTCAACAGCGCATTCATCCCAAAAAAATGTATGTAGTAGGTAGTGAGTGAGTGATCCTCAGTGATCGCTCAGTCAGCTGTGCAGAGTACTATGTCAGTCAGCTGGCTGGCTGGCCGAATCTTCATTCAGTTTAGTTTAGTTCGCGACGAAGCGCTATGAGAGGTTATTATATTCAATTTGGAATCGTTCCTAATTTTATAAAATTCGTTTCATTAGTGTAGTCACTTGTAAATTGTTCACAATGAAACACAAATTATAAAGACTGTAGTATTTAATCTTCATCAAAGGGCCTCTTAACTTAAAAATATTAGCTTTCTAATTTTCCCTTTTGAAATTTATAAAAATTAAACAAAAGAAGTTCCTTATTTTATTGGTTTGGTTGACAAAAAAGAAAATCGACGATGGAGAACGAACAAGAAAATAATAAACCAAAAGAGGAAGTAGTGGAGAGAAGGAAGAGTGCTCTCTGGGTCTTTGGCTACGGGTCTCTTTGCTGGAACCCAGGCTTCGAATATCAGCAGTCCGTTTGCGGATTTGTCAAAGGATTTTCCAGAAGATTTTGGCAAGGGAACACCACACATCGCGGGACCGATTCAAAGGTAAACAGAAAAATTTTCCTCTCAGAATGCTAATTTTGTTCTGAAATTGAATAAATAACGCGGATTTTCTAATTCAAAATGGTCAAGCGTTATTTTTTTATTAAAAATTGACCCCTAACAATTCAGAAACCTCTAATGTTTAGTGGCATTCCAAAATATCATTTTTCGTCGTGTCTGATGCAATGACTAACCTTTCTTTCATGTGTTCGTTTGTTGACGGTCGCTCGTTTTTCGAATAAAATAGGAGGTAGGTATTATGAAGGCAGGTTCATAATAGCACACCATCGCAGAGTTAGTCACAGTTCACTGTTATCAGAATATTTGCTAATGTTTGCTCCACTTATTATTGATAATAAAATACTGTTTTATATTACTGCAATGTTTTAGATAAGTACTTACTAATACCTGTCAAAACTCTAGAGTTAAAGCTTTTTTACATTTGTTTCTTCTTTAGTTTTTTTAACAGAGAGCTTTTTTAATATTATAATGCTAAAATGCTCTAATATTATATTCCTATCAGAACTAAACCCTTAGGTACCTACATACAGCTATAATGTTATTTATAGTTAAATGAGTCGGTATAGTCTTGTTATTACAAATCTTCACTGTCAATTTTAATACCCAACAAACAGGTCAAACTGGGCTCTTTAATTTTTAAATGTAATTTCCAAAAATATACTAGATAAGGTATGTACTTAAGTAAATTTTTTAAGCTTAAGGTCAGCTTAAGGTACCTACCTACTAATCTACAAAGCTAATTAAGGGCTCCCTAAAATATCAAAAAGCGATTAAAAAGTCATCACATTGACCTTAAACTACCAACACACTGATCTTGATCTGTTAACACTTGGCGATTGCTCAAGAGTATCTGCACTTTCGTTGTACTACATTGTACCGATCTTTCTGTACCGTCTTTCATAAGATCAAGATCTATATGGGCAATGGGCTGATCACCTGTCACCATGGTTCACCAATTCATTTTAGGTTTTGAATCAGGAATGGCTTTACATTTTCTTATGATTAGTTGTGACTCTGCCCACCCCGTTAGGGATATAGGTGTGATAATATGTATGTATGCAATTTTTTATATCCATTTACCATATCTATAATGGTCTACAGCCCACAACTTCATTTGAGTCCTCAATTTTTGGCTTGTCACTTTCACAAAATGGCTTAGTGTCCACTGCTGGACTAGAATTAAGAATATTTTTCTGCATAGTATAAAACTAGTAAAAAGGGTATCTCTACAGAATGTTTTGTTCCCCATATTGGGACAGTATGGGGAAATCTAAAACCAAAAGAGATTTCTGTTAATAAATAAATAACACCCAACAGTCACATACATAGTCCTGACCCCACACTAGGATTCCCTGTGTCGTGGGTATCAGAAACTACGACTACCATGGTACCACAACACCCAGACCCGGAAGAAATATTTACAGATCATGCAAACATTTCTTCCGCAGCGGGAATCGAACCCGCGCCTCTTGCGTCTCTGCCGAGCAATCGCCCGCCACGCCACGGAGGCCGTCGATATAATACATATTAATTTTCTATAGTTAATACCCTTGAAAAAAAACATAGAACGCGTCCAGCTGCTTCTTTCCCCAAGCATGTCGTAAAAGTCAACTAAGAGATAGTATCCTCACCATATCCGTCTTGGGGACTTATAGTAGTCATAAGTTTTTTTATGACTACTATAAGTCCTCATTAGGGATACGGGCGTGATAATATACATACATACTTACCATTGATCCATCAGATTGATAGTCAGTCTTTAATACTCAAAATAATCCAGTATCTACAGCTGTCAATGTTTTTCTTCAATAGATGCCAGATTAGAAATCACGTGGAACACACGCTATTGCGAAATGATCGAAACGCAATTTGCGTAGATGCATAGAATAGTTTAAGATCTGAAAATAAATGAAAGTACCAATACAACTTCTATCAAGATACTTTTTAGGTCAACGTTGAGCTAAAAATATATCAAAAGTTATCCTTTAAACTAAAAATCAAGAGCTTTTAATATAAATAAAAAATGCATTGTGTCTTGCTGCAGATAAAAAAAATACTATTATGAATTTTATCCTACGGAACCATAGATTTATTGAAATTCGATGACATTGTATGTAATGCACTATTTATTATATCTTTCATTACTGAGTTCACGATCAAGACTTTTCTTGATTTTGAACCCAGTAAAAAACCTACGAGCATTATTTGTATAAACAAGCAAATATTTTCAACGGAATTTATTTATTTTCAGCCCGGTCGCGTCGCAACGCTCATAGAAGACAAGGAAGTGAGTATTTCAGCCTTCTCTTTTTAACTGAAAACTTTTATTTCTGTGAAATAGTACCTGCTAATTGTTTAATATTCTGTGACCCAATGGTGTTAGTGCGCGGTTTGAACGAAAATATCTTACGATGTCCGATGTATTCTGTCCGATTTACACAGCGAAAGCTTACTACTCTGCCCTTCTAGTGAAGAACGCAGTAACTAGCATTTTTGACTAAAAATTATTAGATACGTATTCGGAATCGCCTAACAAAATACAACATTCTGTTCTCACTCACGTATCAAAACATGTTTGATATTCGAGAGTTTTGAAGGATTTCCCACACATATGTAGTACAAAAACATTTTATGCAGTTTGACCATGTTCTGCTGTCTCCATTTTTTCCTTCCGATACAATGAAATTATCCTGACAAGTAAATGAGTCGAGTAGCAAAAAAATCGACCATTTTCATGTTCAACTGACGCATGGGAAAAATAATTACTAAGGATACCAATAACAGTTCACAAAAGACGTGCAAATGGTTCCTCAGACACTTTTCTTGTATCTCTTCTGGTTTCAGATTTCCCTATACTATTCCAGTTAAAAAAAACACAATGAAAAGTAAAAACGATACGAGAAACTCAAACTGTTACAAAACTTTTGCTGACTGTACCTTTCTAGTAGTAATATTTATAAGGTTGGAGGCTATGCTAATCCATTCGTATTTATTATCTAAGAATTGGAATGATCGCCTCACGAATAACATTTGACCTGATAATCAAACACGTTGTTTAATAACTGATAACCCTTGTCCTTTGTTTGTTTGTCCTTCAACTGATAAAGTTGTTGTTACGGGGATATTAGACTTATTTTTTGAGACTTCTGAAAAAGGAGATTCTCAATTCGCTTGCATTTTTTCACATCTGTGACATACTCAAATTTCTGTGACGAACTCCGCCATTTCTTGTTTCAACTGATGTCCGTTGATTATTCCTATGGGACTTTTCGACTTTTTCCGTAAAACGTCATCTAATCACGACGACTGGCAATATAATTTTTTTGTCGATTTCTCTTTTGTTTCTTATTTGAAAGCGGCCAATGTCATCCCGAATGAACAAAACTCTATGACGTCACATATGCGTAGGAACGACAACTACTTACTAGATGCTATAGGATGGCACCAAGGAGTTTTATGCTACTCTTTTGTTTTCTTCATTCATCTCACTTGTTACCGTCATCTTCCGCCTTTGTCTTCATTACCACTAGTTCTTTCGTAGTCCTCTTGGTTACGTTATTGACCTTCGCATATAGATTCCCTAGAAGTATGGCTGTTCGTGAAATATCTTAGTTTATTAGGAAATATTATTTTTCTTCTGCATTTATGTGGCTTAGTCAACTGCTTGCTTGATTGCCGATGCCGCAACTGTATATTGCGGTTGCTTTGTTTCATTATGATCGATTAGTATCAATTGACCAATTCCGACTTGGTCTAATTCCACCTTCTTTAATGTAATTTCGGTATGTTGTCATTTTGCATTGTTGACCTTTTTAGTGACATTGAAGGTCAGTAATGGAATGCTTACTAAATTCGGTAGTTTTAAAGTGCTTCCTTTCTTACACCTCTAGACTATAAAAAGAATATCCCTCCGAGTTTCATACCACTGTGCCTTTATTGTCAGTCAGTGAATCATTTAGGATCGTATAGTGTTATATTTTGTAAATATCAATTCATTCAAGTAAAACAATAATTAGGTCTATTTGATGTTATGCGTAAACTGGATGGCCGCGACTCGCCGGCGACTGGCCGACTCTTAGACTCACTGCTTCTGCGTCTCTGTCCACAGTGTCCTCCATAATTTGAATCTGAGATAATCTCTAGACATTTTTTTATTAGAAAATTCATAGTCTTTTGTACTATAGATATAGATAATCAACTCAGCGTCGAAGGCCTTTCATCCATCACCAAAGCTAGCCCATCCATGTCTTTTCGCTTTCTATCTCGCATTCATCGTACGTTTGTACCAAAATAATGAACATTTAGCATTCAATGAAGGTTGCCAATTCCGCTTTTAAACCTATTTGTATTTTGATTTCGCTATTTCTACTTTCTTTCAATGTCTTATAAATATCAAGTACGTTGTTACTTTTAGGTTTATTTCTACTTTCGTTTTGCCCTTCGATTTTATCAGTCTCGTCCTTAGCTGTTTTTTTTTTCAAGGTGCTTTAACTTGTATCTAGTAGGTAGGTATTACGAGTAGTAGGTCATCATCAACCTTTCTGATTTACAACATCAAGCGTTTGCATTGTACTTATTCCTATTTTAAGTCTTTTTATTTCCCACGTGTTATGATAAATTGCACTGCGCATCATATCGTATCATAGCATCATATCTGCGTATTTTGTTATTCCAACCAATTTCACACAAAGGTCCTTGATGCATATCCCACTGCGCATTTGCTTATTTGCATCGAATGTCACTCACTATCGCCTCGTGTTGTTGCTTACACGCGCTTACACGTGTAAGATTCGCAATTGTATTATAACTAATAGTGTTATTGTAAACAATGCCTTACGAAACCTGTCTACATGTTTTCTTGCATTATTTTTATATTTGGCAATAACCTTAATATATTATGCTAGTGGAACTTACTTACTTCTCTGCTGGATTCGGAAGTAAAGAAATAACAGAATGCGTCCAGCTGCTTCTCTCCCCGAGCATGTCGTAAAAGCCGACTAAGGGATAGTATCCTCCAACATGATGAGATACACAGTTTTTTTTTTTGCGCCCAGGATTTGAATTTCATTATTACATTCTACACCCCTACATCATAAGAGAAATATCTCCCCTAATTTCATGCTTCTGAGACTTTCCGGTTTAGGAAGGCTGTGCGTTGATTCAGTAAATCAATAACGTAAGAGTTTTATATTATTTAGGTTGTACTCTTTAGTAGTCGTAGTATGTACACTTTGTTAAAGAGTATTTATTCTTAAACGTCCCATACTTATTTTTGGGTTTTCACTCGTTCTCATTCATGTTATCGTCTGGCTTAAGATTTATCTATTTGAAAGTCTGTCCGCGTCTGTCTGTGCGCTCAATTCTATATTAAGTACGCAACAGATTTTGCTGCTATCATCTAGAAAATTTCTTCCTAAAAGATGTACATTCTATTCTGAAAATCAGTTAAATTAAAATCGGTCATTACTTTTATGTCGCTATGCAGTACCTACACTGTAGCTGCATCCGTGCATATACAGGGAGGATGGCTAGTTCTCTTATTAAATTGAGAAAACATGGCAATTCTGTTGTCAATGTACGCTTGACTGCAAATATGTATATCTTGGACGTCTGCCAATATCGAAAGCTGTGTTAAGAATTTAATGCGTCTGAAAATACACGAAAGTAAGGCAGTGGTACAAAGCTCCTTTGTGACTCACAGCCATAAGTTTTCCTAATGTTACGTTGTTATGTTTTGTGACAAAACAAAGTCAATCAATCCTTTCTTCCCACTGATTCAAAAGATGTAGCCACATAGCTCTGAGAGAGTCTCCAAGGAAAACAAACCTAGTCTTTTTAATATTTACATGGCCATGACACAACGGTTCAAATAAAAACCGGTTAAGTGCGAGTCGAATTCGCACATGCAGGGTTCCGTACCATCGTACACATATGTTTTTTGTATGAGAACTGCATTTATATTTTATTTTATTTTTGTTATTAGTTGTTATAGCGAGATAGGCCCGCTGACAAACGGACGGACGGACGGACAGCGGTGGCTTAATAATAGGGTGCCCTTCCGGTACGGAACCCTAAAAAGCACAAACTTTACTTCGGTTAATGTCTATAGACATTTCTTATTAACAAAAATAACATTTCAATAAAGGCACCTAATACAGTAGTACCTACCACAAATGTCGTGCGCCTCGGCAAACTTCGTACTTTGTATGAAAACCAAATTTGTCCGAATATGCTACTAATAGTCAACTAATAATAACAGAACCAACGCTTTAAAAAATAAAGTTTCTACATCATTATTGTATCATCTCTATATTACATAATCATCATCGCGTTAGTTCGTATTTCAGAAGCTAGACGAAAATTGCCGAGTCGCACAATATTTGTCGACGACCTCGGTGGCTTGGCGGGCGAGTGCTCGGCTGAGACGCAAGAAGCGCGGGTTCGATTCCCGCTACGGTGTTGTAGTATTATTGTATTATAAGTATGTATTTACAAAAAAAAGTATATAAGTATTCTATCAGCCATCTGGTTCCCACAGTACAAGCTTTGCTTAGTTAGATGGCGCTGTGTGAAATGTCCACAAATATTTATTTATATTTATTGTTATTTGTGGTACTACTGTATGTATGTAAGTACCTATGATAATGTCGTTTCGAAGTTACCTAACAATACGTCTTTGTGCCGCTGTATCACCAAGTCTTGTCCAAGTATAGACTCCAATTTTCGGAGCTCATCAGCTCAGCACAATACGCGAGTGAAATTACATCCGCCAATTTGTGAATTGGCAATAGAGGTGAACATGTGACTGGGTTGACCCTCAAGGTGATTATATCTGGTTATTTTGGGCACACCTTTAAAACAGTCGTTTTTAGGGTTCCGTACCCGAAATATGCCAACGGGACATTATTACTAAGCCTCCAGTTTGTCAGCGGGCTGTATCTCATGAACCGTTATAGCCAGAGTTGAAATTTTCAGTGTGTGTATTTCTATTGCCGCTATAACAACAAATCTTACATAAATTATAAATGCGAAAGTTTGTGAGTTTGGATGTTTGAATGTTTGTGCCTCAATCACGCCTAAACGGCTGAACGAATTTGAATGAAACTTGGAATATACATAGTACATGTACTTACTGGATTAACATGTAGGTTATTTTTTATACGGATACCACGCGAGCGAAGCCGTGGGCGGCAGCTAGTAATAAAAATAAAAGGGGACCCAAAGAAACATGTACGATGGTACAGAACCCTTCGTCTGCGAATACTACTCGCACTACACTGGTTTCTTATTCTATAATTACGAGTATTTTAATATTTTTACTATGACATAAATTGCATGCCGAGTTTGATGGCCTAGACACTCGTCTTTCCTGATTTAGTAACGTGTTCATGTTACTCTGATGACGCAGTTTTTGGCCCACGAGTCTGAATTCTGTTGCAGTTCAAGGTGTCTTGTTATGATTCACATTTCACATGCCTTGGAAAATCCCCTCCTGAACTTGTTGTTGCTAAGTTCAGTAAAGTAGATAGATAAATAAATAAACACTTTATTGTACACAAAACACAGAAAAGTAATTTTACAAAAATAACAAAAACAGTACAATGGGTGGCCTTGTCGCTGAAAACTATCTCTTCCAGACAACCTTTGAATGATAAGGATATAAACAAAAACAGAAAGTCGGCGGTGTACAATTATTATACAGACAAGACCAAATTGCGCAAAAAATATAATTTAAGTAGGTATCTACTAACAAATACACATGCTGACTTCACTCATAATCATGACCTCATTCAGTATCGGTTAGGTTAGGTTAGAGAGAGTTAGAGTAAAATATAGAGTTATCACCGCATTCAACATTTAGAACGTTAGAAGAGAATAGAAATTGTTAATTTCTATTATATATCTATTATATTGTTATATTCTGTTCTAACTAAAAGTCTCAACAGCCATGAAATAATCTCAATGTAAATAATGTTAGGTTGTATAAATAGATTTAATATAATGGTTCATTTAATATATTGCGCAATTGCAACAAAATTGGAGGTATCCGTCAACACTAATGGACACTCCATTTACCCTGATTCGCTAATGTTTCCATTTAATATGATATATTTTTATCTGAATTTCCAGGTCTATTAAAGATAAGGCATCAATCATTGTATAGACTATCGTTATAATCCATAGTATTACTTTATATCTGATAAAACATTATCAGGTTTTGTCTATAAATTCTTTATTATGGCAACAAACTGTCTGCCTATATAATATCTACAATCTAATTTATCATCCACATGACAGGTATTTTATAGAAAATCTGAACTGACAGACTGATTGATAACTATATCAGGATGTTGTCAAGCTATTCAGGAGTCTGTCTGCGTAGTCTTTTTCTATTCTACTGTAGGGTTACCGAGAACTAACAAATTATAGGTAACTAGCTGCCACCCGCGGCTTCGCTCGCGTTGTGCCCGGATTAAAAGTAGCTTATATGTTAATCCAGCACACGTACTATGTATATTCTAAGTTTGATTCAAATCCGTTCAGCCGTCTAGGCGTGATTGAGGCACAAACATACAAACATCCTCACAAACTTTCACATTTATAATCTAGAAGAATAGAATAGTTCTATATTGCAGCTTGACGATCTTAAATTTCTACTACTACACTCTAGTGTGACTATTTATTATGAACCAGTGTGGTGAAAGGATGTAAGTGTTATTATGCTAAGATTGTGATCAAACACTGAACTTCCTCTACAGGATGAACAGAAATCCTCAAATGACTTCACAGTACCGTCTTATGATCACACTTGTCACGTAATTTCCTGCTAGACCTACTCGTATATGTTATGATAACAATACAAACAGCTCCCATTGTCTACTA
The DNA here is from genome assembly GCA_949320045.1 of Scotopteryx bipunctaria. Lineage (NCBI taxonomy): Eukaryota > Metazoa > Arthropoda > Insecta > Lepidoptera > Geometridae > Scotopteryx > Scotopteryx bipunctaria. Next base: position 7,815,490 of record OX439459.1, read on the forward strand.
ACAGATGACCTATGAACCGATGACCAGTCATTGAGATAAAACCATAACAAGACCGAATTAAATAAAGGGGTATGTAAACAAGATCATTGAACTGCGATTGTTATGGGAAAGTTCGGGTTGTTGTTATAATAAAATGGTCGGTACTTTGTAATGGCTAGTGACAGACCTCAACATTTTTTATGCTATATAGAAAGATATATAGGCTAGATATTCTTCCCATATAGGAATTAAACTAAGAATGTCACGTAAACTAGCAGAAGACCATGAAGAATTGCGGAGAAAAGATATCCAACAAAGCAGTGAAGTCGACTTGTAACTGTGAATTGATAATGAATGATGGTGTAGACTCATTTGTTTTGTTACCCAGTCTAGACTACCAGACTTGATTTATAAAAGGAAAGAATGAAGATAAATGTCTATAAAAATGCTTCGTACAAAAACACTGTCGTACAACTCAATACCTTAGTCATAACATATTAACATTATCCTCCTACTTCACATTTCTGCGAAAGATAAGGGTTTTACATACTCTTACGATTATGACCCGACATTATCTGCACTGGTTCACGGTTCTCCAGATTATTTTCAGTTAAGTTTAAAATCATATGTAGTTCAGGTATCTCTTATAATCTTCTGTGCCATGGTCTCGGTCAGTCTTCAACCTTCTGGAATATACTTAATAGTATTTCCTCATTTCTCACTTCTTTTCTTTCATTATTGTTTCATCATCATATGGTTTTAATGTCTCTATTTTGTGGAGTTATATCATGAACATTCATACGAAGTTTTACTTTATTAAAATAAAATTGAAATTACATAATCAGAATCCGGAACACTTTGTTCAATGTAGATATCATATCATTTACATATTTGTGTTCCACATTTGTGAATAGAGTGGGTACTTCGATTATTTCTTGCATGCTAATTTTCATTGTAAATTTTGTGGGGTACACTTGTGCAACTGTAGATACCAATGTCTGTAGCTATTGAAGACACTTTTGCTCGCATACCTATTGATTATTCTTTTTCAAGTTCTTATTCCTCTTCAAATTCTGTTTTGCTATTTTTTGTATTTTCCCAATCTTATTAATAAAACAGACTGCTTACGTACTCGCATCTCATTTCATACGATAACGAACCAAAATATTTATCAGTAAGTTGACATCACGCACTAACAAGCTCCCAACTTATTCCTTACGTTATTTTTGTTACCTATTTCCATTCATATCTCTATCTACTTGTTTTAGTGTTTTATAAACCTTCGCATGTTCGTACACATAGCAGGAATTTCTGGTCCAAAAAAAACAACACGTAATGTTATTCTTGGTCACGTGGCCCTGACCTATTTTAAGGCCACACCGAAGCGATAAACCGGCTAAATCCGCATCAGGCCACTCGCATTATTTACCGAAATGTACGTAAAAAACACGAATTTATCTATATTCGAAATTAGACTTCCTGATCAGGATACCTTTTTTCTAGTGATTCTAGTGATAATGTTTGATGAATTTCTGTTTTGAAAATGCCGTAAAAAATTGTTTCGATATCACTATTACCTCTCGCGCTATTGGGCCTTTCTTTGTCCTTGTTTCTCAAGAGCCTTTCATTTTAAAGATAGATAAGATGAAAGATTATGTATATTGTAAGGTTTGATCGTGTATGTTATAATTTATTTTAATGTTCTTTATCTGAACATGATGATTCGATGATTTCCTTCAGTGTAAAATGCATTTTGGTACCTGTTGCTTTTTGCAACATTTCGATTAATTTTTACCATACTCGTGCATCGTTTTTAACACTCTCGTTTTCGCTTACACCACATGTTTGACGACCTCGGTGGCGTGGCGGGCGATTGCTCGGTAGAGACGCAAAAGGCGCGAGTTCGGTTCCCACTGAAGAAATGTTTACATGTTCTGCAAATATTTCTTCCGAGTCTGGGTGTGGTGGTATCATGGTACTCGTAGTTTCTGATACCCACGACACAGGGAATCCTAGTGTGGGGTCACGACTATGTATGTGACTGTTGGGTGTTATTTATTCACTTCATAAACTACTTAATCAAGTTCAAGAAGTAAAATTAAGATCTTTACACAAAATACCGTTCAGTCTCCTGGATATAATTAAGTCATGTTTGGTCATTTGGTCTATCATAGCCTTGAAGATAATCTCCCAAAATACATCGAACATTATCGAAATGCCAATGTCATACATTTGCTTAAGTTGTATTATTTAACGCTTCTGCCAAATGTTTGGTTGATAGGTACAAGCTTCCTACAAGGTCAACCCAAATGTATTATCACTGATAATACATTTGGGTTGATAACTAGTATAAAAAACTACCTAGGTTTTCCTGGTTCGAAATCAAGTCATTTAAAGTAAAACTGTCTGATAAATTATCAGACAGTTTTACTTTAAATGACTTGATTTCAATTGAGAAAACCTAGGTAGTTTTTTTATACTAGTTATACTTCGCTTGTCTGTTCTGAATCTCAACGTCAGAAATACCGGTATACCAGACAGAAAGTATATGAGTTCGGTGCACTAGCTAACACGTGTTCTCTTTGTAATCTGTGCAGTTGGTGAATGACCGATGCAGTATTTGCTCAGCCGTGTGCATTGTTATCACGAAATATACTGCTAGCAAACTGTCTTAGTACTCGTACGATTTGATTAATTTAGGCAAACATAATAAAACAAAGTCTTGACTTACCTCATTTATATTCTGTCTTTCTGGTCTACTTGGTCACATTAAAACATTGAAAGGGTTTGATAAATTTAAAGCACAGAAGGGTCACATGTTATTTCTCCCGGGAAATATGACTGAAGTAGGAATCAAGCCTTCATAATTGTAGTCACATTTTAATATATATTTAGCTTGTCTTTCTACTCCTACCAAATAAACTCAGTAACACTTAACTCTATATTTCTTTCTTAGACTCGTTTTTTATCGCCAAGTTTACAAGGCATTATTTTAAGAACTCATGGGTACTATGATACCACTCATATAATAATAGTGTCATATATTATTTAGGTTTTTATGAATACATTTTTAGGGCCGACTGGTTCTTGAGTGGAGTCCACGAGTGGGCTGATGAGAGCTGTGGGCAGTGGAATGATAATGAGTGTACCTTACAACCATCGTACATCTCTAAAGGTGCTTTCTTTGTTCCAGGGCATAACATGGGGCAAAGCGTTTCTGATCTCAGCGGACAATCACGCAGCACTACCCTACCTCTCAACTCGAGAATGCCAGCTAGGAGGCTACAGGACTTACACGGTCAACTTCCACCCTCGCCCTACTTTTCAAGACGGAACCACAAGCATACCTTCCTCTAGCCTAACCTGCCTTGTTTCTACCAGCCTACCGACAACTGTTCCATCTGAGGAGAGTAAGGACGCGTTACTGTATATTGCTGTTCCTGAAAACAAACATTGGCTGGGTGTCGCTCCTTTGCCGGAGATCGCGAAGCAAATCCTCGAATGCGAAGGTTCCTCCGGCTCCAATGCAGAGTATTTACTAAGGCTGGCTGATTTCATGAGGGAAGAAATTCCCGAGGCTTTGGACGATCATCTGTTCTCGTTAGAAAGGTTGGTTAGGAAGTTTGCAGCGGAGATGAAGGTGTGCCTGAATAGTCTGATGGGTGAAAAGAAGGAAGAGAAGGAGGCCAAAGCAGTGGTGCCCAGCTACGCTTTCGCATCGCGTATTCCTGAAAAGAAGTTGCGCTGTGTCAATATGTGATCTATGTTTGATGTGATCGCGAGGTTGAATGAACTTATTCAGACTTATTTACAAAGACAAACTATAATAACATTAAAAACTTTAAGATAATCGGTATACGAAATGAAAATGAACTCAGTTTTCTATCTAAGTTCGCCTACAGATAGAAAACAGAGCTCAGATCACCGACCGCAGGTAAGGTCCTCAAAATAGTCGTATAATATTTCTTCTAATATTCAATTTAATGAGACTACTAACGTTAATAGAATATTAAGTTTGAACAATGACGTACACGATGAACGAACATTATGACGTAGATCGTATAGAATGGCGTAAACCAAGCTTTACAAGAATTTTCATCTAAATGACTATCCCCCGAATACTCAAACGCGACTCAGAGTTGAACACGTCTCTACTCACGGTTTTTTGACAGTTGTCATTAGTCATTTGAGATGTGCTCAACTTTGAGATGCGTTTGAGTATTCGGGGGTATAGGTATTAAATCATGCGTTATACATTTCTGTGCTTATAATATTTTGATTGTGGTAAAATGAAAAGGGCCAGTGAAAAATTTAATTATACCTAGAGTGTTTGAAATTGCTTTATTTTATTTTGCACTTGTAAAGCTTGACAAAATTGAAAACTGGCGCTTGTAAAATGTAGCTTTCATTATCATAAGAAATTTATATTTCTTAAAAATAATTCTAACAAATCAATAACCCCATAAGTAGCCCAAATTAATAAATATGAATCCACTGTTATTAAACAGTGACCATGGCCTAAAAAAAGAGTACCTGCTTTGAAAATAATATTTTCTATGCTCTCCCTATAATGAAATAGTATTTCTGAAGTACAGCCAATTTACTATACTGCCGTCATAAGGAAAAAAGACGTATCTGACATTTTTTTTTCATATACATCATCGGAATCAGTAAAAAAAGACGCATCTACCAGTATTTTTTTCTCCATTTTGGAATTTTACGTAGAAACGTCCTTTTTTCTTATGACGGCAGTATAGATGGCCTTAGTTTAAATATAATGAGTTCTGACGTCCTGATTTTAGAAGTAAATAGTGCTGGACATTTCACCCATCATCATCCAGCCCCAACATCAACAGAGCCTCAATGATTGTACATTAGCAGGTACTCTGACTGAAATTTCAATTATTGCATTGTGAAATATCGTTTCGATTAACAATAATTCCAAGCATAAACATACGTGACATTTACGAAATGTGATAATAATTTTTAATTCCATATTATGATTGTAAGAAAATCATTTATACTTTGAGATTATTATATTTTTGTGATAAAAAACTGACTAATTATTTTGACAAGTTATAATATTTCATTTTTTTTGTTTATTGACACAACAAACTGACTAAAATACTGTTGGCTTTATAGTCAAACCTTTATAGGTTTGATTAATCAAACCTTATTTTATCTATGTGTTATGATGAATTGATGACAAAAAATAATATAATTTAATATGTATCGTTTATTTTATGTAAATTAAGCAGCTAGTTTATGAGTTTTAAGAATTGCTATGAAATACCAAATAAATAAGTTTGAAAATTTTAAGTATTATTAGAAATCTTTTTTAGTTTTAAGGATATGTGATTAAAATTAAGTTTAAGTTCTTTAAAAAATACATGCAGTCTTTTAGGAAATATGTTAAATTTCTTTGTTTGTTTAATTCAGAACCCAAATGAATGTATAAAATGTAGGTTTAATATTTTAAGTTTAATTATTTTATAAAAGCATTTTAATATGTAAGTTATTGAATTGTATCATTGTTTATGTTGGCACAATATATTGTTATGTAAATGTTTAGCTTAGCATAATTTTGTACGTGAATTTGTACCTAATAAGGCCAAGCCATAATATAAAATGACAAAATAAAAAACAATTTAAAAATTCATAACTATTTTATTTCAACTAACATCTTAAAAAAACATAATAAACATACATACATACATACTATCACGCCTGTTTCCCATAGAGGTAGGCAGAGATCACGGATCTCCATTTGCTACGATCCTGACATACTTCTTGCTTAATTCAATTTCATAACATTCTTCATACATGCTCGTCGGTTTAGGGTAGGTACTTTTGACCTGTCCCTTTTCCGAAACGTCGCCAATTTGGTCCAGGTACGTACGCCTAGGTCTTCCCCTTCCAACGGTACCATTCTCACTCGCCTCATACACCTGTTTCGTCAATCTTCTTTCATTCATCCTCTCTACATGACCAAACCATCTTAACATACTTTTCTCAATCTTCATCACTACATCAAAAATGTTCTATTAAAAGGTCGATTAAGAGATAGTATCCTCTCCAATATGATGGACCATCTATATAGGCGATGATCTGATCACCTGTCACCATATTATTATCCATCTTAGGACTTGAATCAGGAGCGCCTGCAAATTTTCATTATTTGTCTCTGCCCACCCTAATTTAGGGATATACGTGATGTTATGTATGTGTAGATTTCATAAAAGTTTTAGTTTGTAGATGCTTAGAAATGATTTATTTCAATGAAGAGGTTATAGGTAATAATCAATAATCGACGTTATAGGTGGAAATTAAAACACAAATACAATTTAATTCTCTTTATTTTCGACACATTTTACACAACATTTCATTCAAAAAGCCATCAAATATACAAAAAGTAATGCAACTACACCCAACTTAAAAGAAAAACAAAAATTCTATTATGGTTTTTTACTGACAGTCCATTGAATGTTATATGATTGGTAATAAAATAACATAGCATTTTCTCCATTTAAATTGTAATATTGATCCTGAATGTACCTAACTATCCTAAGGTACCTACCTACTGTCATCAATTAATAATTACATTCAATATCGTTTGCATATTATTATTAAATGCATAATTACTAGATACTTATAAATAATTTTATCTTTGCATAAATAACTTTATAATAATTTTACCTAAAAAGTGTTTGACCATACTAAAGAAAAATCTCAAAATGATGTAGGTACTACTTACATTAAATTTGTTTCAAGAACTGTAGTAGACAATACACCTACTTATTTATAAATCATTTTATTATAATGACTGTAATACTATTTAATACAATAATTGTAATAAATGTCACATGCTAATTATTTATTTTCAAATTAATATAGGTACTTTTGCATTTAAAATCGAATTGTAGGTACGGTACCTAACCTACCTGTTTTCCATGATTTTAACTTATTACGTAAAAAATCACCTATATCTATTTCTAATTAAGTACAAATAAAATTTGGTGGTAAAATGCACTTTCTTTGCAGAAAATTTTAAAACTAAAACATACAGTACTTACATCTTTCTATATTTCCTAACACTTTACTTATTTCATAAAATAATAATTTATTCATGCTTATAACTAAGCTATAACATAGGTAGTCATGGATAACTTCTCTTAGGTTTAATTTTTAATACAAAAAGACAAATAATACTTTTTTTATAATTACACAAATAACCTTTGGTACTATAATTATTATTTACATTTACTATTATTAAAATATTTGGTTTATTTACATTAGCCTCCCCAACATGATGGAATATCTATATGGGCGATGGCTGGGGCGATATTCAAGAATCGATCCCCAGATCACCTGTCACCATGGTTCAGCATATCTTGGGACTATTCGATCAGGAGTGGCTGCAAGTTTTCTTATGATCACTTGTAGCTCTGCCCACCTTATTAGGGTTACGGGCATGATAATAAGGCTGTATGTGCATTTATTTACATTATTATGCTTATCATTTATTATTCATGTCTATAATGTAAAATATGCATAGTGTACCTATGCAATCCTATGACCAATGACCAATTGTCATTTTGTCCATCTGTCGGATCACCTGCGTCCTCCTACATCCCTATCATAAACGTGACTGGACTGGGGAGTGACCGAAGGTAGTCTCTATTTACTCCTATGCAACCCTATGACCAATAACCATTTTGTCATTCTGCCCATCTACATCCCTGCCCTATAGGTACGTGACTGGGCTGGGGAGTGACCGAAGGTAGTCTCTATTTACTCCTATGGCTCTCAAAAATGAGTATTATTTAATAAAAGGGAATTCGCTATCGCTCTCATCACCAGAACCGTCGTAGCTCGAAGGGGGAGTGTCCAACTGGGGCAGTCCGAGGTCCAGGTACTCCTGGTTGGCAGTCACCGTGAGGATCTTGTCGAGGTCTTCAACCAGCTCCGTGAAGGAAGGACGGTCGCCGGGCGAGAAGGACCAACACTCGCGCATTAGCATGTAGCTGTGGAAGAATGCGGTAAGTTAGAACAGACAATTGTAATTTTTAAGTTAAGTATTTCCTTCCAAATATAATTGGTCTGTGGCAGTGTTATTTAAAGTCAATAAATAATCACAGTTAAAGTATTTCACATAATAAATAATAAATATTTGAGGACATAAATAAATAAATTTTATTGTAATCAATCGTACCCAAGTAACATAAATAAAAAAATATTATTTTTATTACATATCACACAGCACCATCTAGCCCCAAACTAAGCAAGGCTTGTACTATTGGAACCAAATGGCTGAGTCATAGAATACTTTTATACTTTTTTTTGTAAATACATACTTATAATACATAATACACCCAGACCCGGAAGAAATATTTGCAGAACATACAAACATTTCTCAGACTATGACTAGTGAGTGATAGACCATGACGTCACACCACGCGCGCCAAAATGGCAGGCGTTAGTGCCCGTGTCGGTTGGCTATTTTTTGTTACTACATTATATAATTATTTTGGGGCTACACTTACATTTCTAGACTGCAGCAGGGCGGCTTCTCCATGCGGTGACCGGCGCTAAGATGTTGGTACATGTACTGTCCTGGCACAGTGGGGTATGGGGTTCCGCCCAGCGTCATGATCTCCCACAGCAGCACGCCGAACGACCAGCTGGAGGTAGAATAAGTCATCATCATCTTCCTGTCCTTATCCCAATCTATGTGCGGTCGGCACAGCATGATCCCATGCTGTAAGAGTTTTGGCTAAGGTGTTTTATGACCGGCCGCCTGCCTGACGTCAACCCTCCTTGGGAATACTTGCTACTCGTAATTGTATCTCATCATGTTGGAGAGGATACTATCCCTTAGTCGACTTTTACGACATGCTCGGGGAGAGAAGCAGCTGGACGCATTCTATGTTTTTTCTTTACTCCCAGTCCAGCAGAGAAGTTAGAGGAGAGTTAGTGGAGGTAGAATAAGTATCTAGATGAATTTGAAGTTTACCTTACCTCAGACAGGATAGTTAAGAAATATCATTTCTTCATTTTTTTATTTTTTCTTAATTCTTTATTGCACATAAATCATGTACAAAGGCGAGCTTAACCCAACAAAGAGTTCTCTTCCAGCAAACCTTTGAGGCTATAGAGAAGTGGAATTTAGATAGCGGGTACGTGTACAAAACAAGACAAGATAAATATTTTTCTTTGGCTGTACTGATGTACACGTCAGGATTGATATCCTGACGTCATTTAACTTTTCGGACATAACAGTATTCAGTCATTTTGGCTTTCAGGCATTTTGAGAAAAGGTTTTTAACCGCACGGTATAGCTACTAAGTATACAACATATTTTTACTTGCACTGTAATAAACAAAACCATGTTGGGTATATTTTGACTTATTAGAGACGATTTTAATCTAGTTAGAGAATATATTTTGCGTAAATTTTACCAAATAATGGATGTTTCAATATTATCCAATTTTTAAACAACCTGTTAAATACCTACATAAAAACACAGATAAAAAGATCACTCAACGGGGTCACGCATCATAATATTCTATCTATACAAAGTAGCCTAGATGTTATTCCAGCACACGTACTATGTACATTCCGAGTTTCATTCAAATCCGTTTCAGTTATTACGTCGTGAAACGTACAAACATACAAACATCCTCACAAACTATCGCATTTATAATATTACTAGCTGCCCGCGACTTCGCTCGCATGGTACCTGGATAAAAAATTGCCTATTATGTTAATCCAGTACATATACTATGTATATTTCAAGTTTCATTCAAATCCGTTCAGCTGTTTAGGAGTGATTGAGGCACAAACATCCTCACAAACTTTTGCATTTATAATATAAGTAAGAAGTAAGTAAGATGAACTTATACATATTATTATCTGCCGCTATATCTGCCGAAGAACCGACAACTTCTGGAGTAAACGAGTTCTTGAGTGGAGACCGTGACTCCACAAACGTAATGGTAGGACGCCCTCCGGCTAGGTGGAGTGACGATCTGCGAAAGGCTGGCAGAGACTATCGCGCCCTATGTCCAGCAGTGGACTGGCTATAGGCTGGTGATGAGATGAACTATGTATGTTCGTATAAGCTAGTGAAGCTAGTGACCAACTCTAGTGAGGGAGTTTTTAGGCCGCCTAAAGGCCTCCGTCATGGCGCCGGGACCGACTGTTTAATGTGCCCTCCGAAGCACGGAAGCGCTCAGCTCGTAATACCACTTGCGGTCACCCATCCCAATTAGTAACCGCGCATATCGTTGCTTAACTTTAACGATCAAGGACTCCTAAGCAAGCTATGCCACGAGCGCTTGATGAACTTACACGTCAGTCTGCGTCGTGAACACCTTATGGTACAAGCTCTCGGGAGCCATCCACCGCACGGGCAGCCTCCCCTCCGTCTTCTTCCTGTAGTAGTCGTTGCTGTGCACGTCCTTCGCGAGGCCGAAGTCGGCGATCTTGAGGACGCAGTCGTCTGTTACCAGCACGTTTCTTGCTGCTAAGTCACGGTGAATACACTGAAACATAGAAAAAGTATACCTTTTGTTGATAAATCTCACACAACATTAATCACCACAGAAAGGAGAACATTATCACCTGCCCTTATCTTATGTGGGGTCGGCACAGTATGCCAAGGATCATGATGTAAGAGTTTTGGCTAAGGTGTTTTATGACCGGCTGCCTGCCTGACGTCAACCCTCCTTGGGAATACTTGCTTATTGTATCTCATCTTGTTGGAGAGGTTACTATCCCTTAGTTGACTTTTACGACATGCTCGGGGAGAGAAGCAGCTGGACGCATTCTATGTTTTTTCTTTTCCCAGTTCAGTACAGAGAAAGGAGAACGAACAAGTAAAATGCACATAATGCGATAACCAGCTATGCGTAGTTGGTATCGCTTTGAAAAAATGTGAGAACAGATCCCGCAGAGTGGATAATTTTGGTTACCGATAATTTAATGCCATCGCTTCCTTTAAAAAAAAAACATTTTGTAACGATAAATTAGGTTAACTTACCCGTCTCGACGCTAAATACTCCATCCCCCTCGCTACTTGATATGAGAATGAGACGAGATCCTTTTGCGTAAGTGTCTTCTTCTCTTTCAAGTCTTCGTTGGGCGATTCATACCTGACAAATATAATGTTTGTTAGGTACTGCTACTTTTTAAGGTTCTTATTAATTCGCTTTATCTATGTTTCACCTAGATCATAATCTATCTATCGTTGGTATTTCAATTTATGTTTCGTAATGGTTAAGTTAAGATTCGTGTTTACGAGTTTCCTTAAACCCCTGACATAATAAACCACAACATTGTGTAATGCCCTCAAATTCTAAATAAAGTAATTTACCTGTTCCCTGGCCGATGATTCCTCAAAAACTCTCTTAGGTTTCCATTCGGTGCGTATTCCACTATCACGTACAAAGGTCCGTCCTGCGTGCAGCATCCGAGCAAATTGATGATATTCACGTGCTTGCCTATCATCTTCATCATCTCCATTTCCGATACTAGCGCCATCATCTCAGCGTCAGTGTGACCCTCTGAAAATTAAACGATTTTTAAAATTATTGCCAGATCTCTATATGTTGAGAATACTTTAAAAAGTCTAAGGGGTAAGAGAATTGAAACATTAAAATCATTTGGTACGTCTTCTGCAGTAGGTGCCTTATTATTTTGATGGCCTCGGTGGGGTGAAACGGATCCCGGTATCCGTGGATACAACTCGCCGAGATTCGTTTCCCGGAATCCGTGGAGACAGTCCCGGGGTGTGGATGAAAGCTCGGTCGAGATGCAAGAGGTTCGATTCCCGCTGCGGAAGAAATGTTTGCATACTGTGCAAATATTTCTTCCAGGTGTTGTTGTACCCTATTACACGTAGTTTCTGATACCCAGGACACGGAATATTGAATCAGAATGTTGTATGTAAGGTGTTTTGATGTTGGGTGTTATTGTTCTTATTCTTATTCGTAGATCATTTTTATAGAGAACTGTGGTCTTCAAAATAGTGGGCTAATAGGGCTTACACTTCTTTTAAGTCATCAAAAATGACTGCTCGAGGTGACTAGCTAACGAGTTTGAAAAGTAATTTGAATAAAGATTACCTTTCAACATCTTCACGGCCGTAATACTCTGCAGGCCTGGCTTCAGTATCCCCACACATTCAGCCTTCACTACCTTCCCGAACTCGCCTTCCCCTAATATCTTGCCCAGGCAGAGTGACTCCCTCGGCACTTCCCAGTCGATGTCCACGGGTAGTTCGTACTCCGACATCATCATGGAATCGCTGGTGTTGCTGTTCGCTTGCACTTGAGATAGCTTTTGTTTCTCAATTTTTACTACTGGCATTAGCTGAAAATGATAAAATATGAAATCAGAAACTGCTCGTTTAGCCATTATTGTTTTGATTTAAGTCCGGTTTCAATATTATACCTACTAACGGACGACGGAGCGTTCATTAGCATAGCGACGTTGTTTTTCTGTCAAAAACTACCTAAATCATCAATACTACTCTAACTAATACAGGAACGACCAGCATTCAGATTAATTTAAAGTTGTTGTTCTCATATAAGACATTGTATATTTCGCCTCTATGCGACAAGAACGGGTTATCTCGAAAACACCGACTTTTCAGGAGACGCTTATAAAGTTTTAAATTTGTTTAATTTTTGTAACTATAAGGTGTTTCGTAAAAAATTTACAGAATATAGGTTCTCTAACTATTATTCTTTCGAAATAAATTATTTGCAAACCTCTGACATTTTTAGTTTAAACGTTATTATACATGTCGACGATAACACGTTCTTGTCGCAATGAGGCGATTTGTCTTTTTAAGAATCAATGTTTATAAACCGATTACCTAAAATACATATGTATGGCACTTTTCGACACTAGTCATTTCTGAATTGATTAGAGCATTAGAATCATTCATTTCAGATGAATTCGTAAAAATAACGTAACCGCCTTTCAAAGTTACAGCAAAGCTCATGCGGATTGCTATTATAACTTTAGTAGGCGTTTGTTTCAACGCAACATTGCTAAACTTCGACGTCACAGATAATGCTCCCAATTTGTAGCACTATAAAACCTGGCTAATTAAAATGATCCTTGTGATGTTATTGATTACGGACAGTTTTAGCTTACCAGCCCCTCTCCCGTAGTAGTCGGGGATCCATTCATCGCTGGTTTCTCCACCACCACCTTCTTCGTCCAGTGGGTCACAATCACCGCCCTCGCAGTCTCGATCGCCAGCTGCTTCTTGATCTTCTCTCGCTTCAGCTTCTTGAAGATCATCACCACTATGATTGCGGCTACAAAGAACATGGCGCCAAGCACGGCGGTCAGGATGTTGATTAGCAGCGTGTGCTTCCCGTGATCTAGGGCTTCCGATACTGGAAATGCTGAAAAATGATATTCTTATATGATTTTCCTCGAATTAATTAAAATTTACTTATGCTTATTCACTATGACAAAAAAAACGAAACGCTGGTAAATGCAGGCACGTTTGTGGAATCACCATGTTATCGTTTTCTATGTAACAGTTTTGTATTGCAAAAACGCGACGGTGTGTTACAAACAAGTTACAAGCTGTCAAGTTTCGTTTGTTAATGGCGAAATAAAGCCTCTGCTCTGACTAAACTAGCTTCCACCCGCAGCTTCACTTGCGTACTACTCGGATAAAAATTAACTTATGTCATACTTATAATATTTCTAAGGATAATTGTTGAATTGTTGTTTGGTTTTTTAGTAAACCAGCTTCATCAAGATTGTATGTAGGAAGGTAAATTCATTAAAAGAACGGTAATATCTGCGAGAAGGTATTCTATTCAAACAAACGGGTTAGACCAGTAAACAAACCATTAAACCTATCTCCGAACACAGAGCTAATTGGTATTATCTCCATCTGTCGTGGCATTATCCTACACGCAATACAAATGGTTTATTAATTGGTAGAATACGCATTAATCTTTGATAAGGTCTGCATCTATGCGTAGGGTTGCAAATAGTCTTCGTTTTGTATTGCTTATTCAATTTTGTGTTTTTGCATTTTGTTATTGGCAAATCTGTGATAAGTAAATTCGTATGAGCTAGTGGCCAACTCTCGTGACTGAGTTTTTAGGCCGACTAAAGGCTTCCGTCATGGCTAAACGACTTAAAAGCTGGGACCGACAATTTAACGTGCCCTCCGAAGCACGGAAGCGCTCAGCTAGTAATGCCACTTGCTAATGACCCATCCAAATTGTGACTGCGCACAACGTTGCTTTACTTTAACGATCAATCAAGAGCGTCTAAGCAAGCTACTACAAGCAAAACGAACGAACGTATCGTTGGAAAATAAAAGGTTACAGGGTAACTTACATTCCAAAACAGTCAGGTAGCCTTTAGCAGTGGTGTTGCCCAATGTGTTGAGGGCGACACATACATACCACCCCTCATCCTCTTTCGTCACGTTGTAGATGGTCAGTTGTTCAGGCTTGTCGCTCGGGTTCTCGCTCTGAAAAATCCTTATTGTTGAAACATTTGTTTTGTTGTTTCTTAAGCATGCTTTTAATGCTTTCAAATAGACAAAACAAACTTTTATTAACAGAAATAAACTTACAATTATTAAAAAATAAATGTAATTTACAAAATACAAAAGAAACAGTGTGGCTATATAAAGGCCGTATAAAATAAACCAATATTAGCAAAATATTAATCTTGGGAGCGCAAGAAAGTTGTCAAATAAAACATACATAATATTTCACGCCCGTATCCCTAATAGGGTGGGCAGAGACACAAGTAATCATAAGAAAACTTGTATCCACTTTTGATCCAAGACTCCCAATATGGATATTATGGTGAACCACGGTGACAGCGTGATCAGGCCATCGCCCATATAGGTCTATCAAGTTGGAGAGGATACTAGGTTCCCCTTAGTCGACTTTTACGACATGCTCGGAAAGAGAAGCAAATAAAACTTTCTCTAAAATAATAAAAATGTCTTTGCTTGATTTCACACACACACACATTATAACGCAGTGTTTGCTTATACGAATGGAAAAAAATGTTTAGAACAGAGTTGAGCTTTCTGTAGATCGTTTCCCAGTAATTTCACGATAGCTCAAATGTTTTAGAATATTTACATTACACACTTACCATGTACCACTTAATGTACTATATATAAATAAAAGCAAAAGCAACAAAAACCCCATACAATGGCAAAGCAAAATATAACCATGCACCAGTTAGTCACGGACCCTCACCATCATTATCTTATTGTTATCTAATGACACAACAGACTCCTTATTTTCGTCAACCCACGTGTCATTGTACATAAACTCATCCCTCTTGAAAAACATCCAGTAAACGACTAGATACATGTCAGAGAGGAATTCACAGCTGAATTCCGCTGTTTGACCGAATAGCTTGGTTTGGTTCACGGCGCCTTGGGTAAGCACCGGCTTGGCATAAAGTCGCTCTACAAGTAAAGAAATAAGATGATTTAGACTTATACAGATATCACTGTATAATCATCCATAATAGATTATTTATACAGCGTCAGGAGGCAACTTTTTGCCTTCACAAACAGAACGCTGTAGTGCCTGGGACGAATTAAGATGGAGTAGGCTTGCCCAACACCTATTCCATCCTCTCAGCTTCGTCGGCCTTGTCCAAAGGAAAGACATGGTCAATACGTGCGGAGCTGACTAAGCCGCGGGTTTCCTCACGATGTTTTCCTTCACCGTTTGAGAGTACTGGTATAGCGCACATAAATTTTTCACACAAAAATCCATTGGTACACGACCGGATTTGAACACACGTCCTTAGGATCAGAAGGCGGGGTCACTACCCACTAGACCACCAGTGCTGTCTCACTGTACGACACGACGTATGAAAAAGAATGCAAGAATAAGTAAGTGCACCAAGTCACAATCACTAGTCTTCAAATACACCGGCTTTCATCTGAAAATAACTTCCCTAATTTACCCATTGACCTTGTTGTAAGAAAAACTGAATTTCCTTATTAGTTAGGGACAAACATTTACCATCCACCATTAAAGAAGAAAATAATTAAGGTTATCATAACATAAAGTACATATTGTGTTTAACTTAGGTAAACCTTTCACCACACTGATACAAAAGAACTAGTGACACGAGTATTTGAAATTAGAAGAAGAAAATCCCCGTACCATGTTTACAGAAAATAATGGAAAGTTTCCTACCACCACAGACAAACTAATTACGATTTATGAAAAACGAGTATTCTTCATCGATCTTGTAGAAGCAATGCTTATACATTGTGCAGAATAGATTTACTTATTAGAATTTGCATCGAACACACGCTTTCTTTAAAAATAAACTAGTTACTGTTTATGTCTGGTTGAACCTTGAATTGAAGCTTATTTATTCTTAAATTAATTTCTATACACACTTCTAAAAAAATTATTTAAAATGTCTTTGAAGATTTTAGAACTCATAAAAAGATAAAAATGTTCTTTGAAAACTAGAAATAGACACAATGCATTGTGTAGAATGATATTTCTTGCAATATTGCTTTACAAGATCTAAAAATTGATCAAGAATTCTAGCCCAGACCCCCAACCAAGGAACCTTCACCAAAACAAATGAAACAAAGACCTCTATCGTATATCCGACTGGGATGGGCATGTCGCTCGGGCCAACTTCAGCGTCTTTCAGCGATACGTTCGTAGGCCTTATCCAGTAAAGGTAGGGCTCGAGGTCGGATACCGGCGGACATGACAGTTGCACTGTGTCGTTCACCAGCACAGTTATGTTTCCCGGGTATCCTTCTTTTATATACGGCTTCGACGGATAACGCTCTATAGAAATGTTCTCTTATTACAACCGAGCTAACGAACTAAGGTATGTTAAACTGTCAATGATCCAAAATGTGATGAAATCCAGTGATAGTCCCAATAATCTCCCAGAAGTTTGCAACCCGTCAAATGAAAAAATAAACAAAGTTTTGATGTCAAAATTATCCCAATGTACCCACCAATATCTAACCTTAAAATACTAACTACTAAATATACAAACAGAATTCTTACCTTGAACATGAAGAACAACGGTGTGTTCAATGCATCCCAGCTCATTGCAAACCTCACAGGTATAATTCCCATTATCAGCCTTCGTCAGCTCATCCAGAGCCATTGACCACTTGCCGTATGAGGGTTGAAAGTAACTCCTCATTATGGGCGTGCTTTTATTTTTGTACCATGTTATATTCGGTGTTGGGTTGCCTGCAAAAGTTTATAGCTCGTTAAACGTATTTTTGTTGCGTGACCATAACTTGTAGGGTGGTTCGGGTTTGTTTTGAAATTCAGTCTTTATGGTGAATGCATTTACAAAGTTACTATCGTATGAACTTCTATTAAAATGCTAATCTTTAATGATGTTTTCAATGATCATCATCATAAACCCGTTAGGTAGAAGACTCCAATAAAAGCAAAAATAAACTTGGTCTATAGAGAAACAAATCTTTATCATTACAATCTGTTAAGTGGACGTCAAGCAATGTCAAGTGTAAATGTGCGCATATAACAGGTCGCCTACAGACTAACGTGTGCGTGGGGTACCAAGCTAAACGATCCTGGGCCGTTAGACAAAAGCTTTATCCACCAACTTCACATACAATTTTATGATCAAAGCATAGCGTTTTATCAATAAAATATTTATTACCCTCTGCGGCACATCGCAGTCTGATAGAACTGCCGGCCGGTTTCATATCCATAGTGAACATTTTAGTTGGATGCTTGAACTTCGGTGAGAACTTAGTCTTTGTATTATCAACGTGGCCGTAGTTAGGATGTTCTTTCTCACTCTTATCGTCGGGGTCTTCTTCTTTGATGTCATATTCTTTATCTTTAACGTTTTTCGGGAAGCGTTTGGTTTCGTTTTCTTCGATGGTGTTGTTTTCTAACAATGTTGCCGCTTGGTGTTGGGATAGGATTTCTGGCAGAGGCCTGTCGATGTCTGCGTCTGCTTGGTAACCTAAAATATTAGAGACTCTTATTGTGACATTTGTGTGAATTTTAGAGACTAAATTTTATAAAATGAAAGCAAAGCAACAACGTTCATTAACAAAATCTTTGAAATTTAAAACTGATTTCTCAAGACAGGAAGTCACTAATCCACGTAAGTGCATCGAGTCATATCGGAAAACACGAATTAAAATCTAATTGATTTCGAACCTTGGAGCACATAACGGCTGACGGCACATGGCCAATATAAAAGCTGCCCCACACTGCTGCACAATTTCGATTGGTAATACCGCATGTGAATTTCTTTTGCGATCTTACATACTGCGACAATTGCAGCAGTATGTGAAAGCCTTATTAAATCAAGAAGAATTTCTCTGTCAGTGCCAGACTACTATCCGTTAGGTGTAACCCTGGAATCCGGTGGACTTGGCAGTTTGTTTACACATGTGGATATTGTGGACGGACAGTAAGATGATAATAAAATATTGTATGGAAATAGCCGCATTTATGACGCGGTAGTATCAATAATTTTGATGCAGATTATTTGGAAAACACTACCGGTATATCCAGACATTGAAAACGAAGAGTCAGGAGCTAAAGTGCCAAGTCGTTTTACTAACAGGTCGTTTTGCTACTAATATTCTACTAACGGACTACGGATCGTTTTTATAGTAATGTTGTTATCGACTTAATATTGTTATAAGGGAGAGGGCGCCATGTTAGCTCGTTTCGTTGGACAAACTAGAGTGACACGACTAGATAGAGTACCTGCTGTATCCGTATCCTGGATTTCTTTATGTTTGACGGTGACGCTCATTACTCTGGCTCGTTCCTCATCATTCTGGCACGTGTAGACGCCTGCATCTTTCGGTCGAAACCCTTTTATTCTTAACCTGAAAAAAATAACATTATTTAGGTATAGATTCTTCATAGAATGCGTCCAGCTGCTTCTCTCCCCGAGCATGTCATAAAAGTCGACTAAGACTAAGAGATAGTATCCTCCAACATGATGAGATACAACAAGCAAGTATTCCCAAGGAGGGCTGACGTCAGGCAGGCGGCCGGTCATAAATTACCTTAGCCAAAACTCTTACAGCATCATCCAAGGATCATGCTGTGCCGACCCCACATAGAGTGGGATAGGGGCAGTAAGATGATGATGATGACTTCATGATATGATATGACTAGCTGACGCCCACGGCTTCGCTCGCGTGGTACCCGGATAAAATAGCCTATATGTTAATCCAGCACATGTACTATGTATATTCCAAGTTTCATTCAAAGGCGTTCAGCCGTTTAAGCGTGATTGAGGCACAAACATACAAACATCCTCACAAACCTTCACATTTATAATATAGTAGGATTATTACAATACATGTTTTTCAACGTGATTTATGCCCGGTTCCAATATAGTACTAACGGATGACGGCTCGTTCATTACCACATAAATATAATAGTCCTTATATAATAGGTAAATATCGCGACAAGCTTTTATATCATACTAGCGACGTTGTCTGCGTGTTAGAAGATATTTGTGAAATGATTTTGTAGCCCACCCATCCAGGTTATGGTCGCGCTGAACATTGCTTAACCTCGGTAGTAAGTAAAGGGTTCCCCGTACAAATTTTCATCCCTTATTTCACCCTCTAGAATTATTTATGCAACAAAGTGTAGCCTTCCTATGTCCTTTCCCGGGATACAACCCGAACAGATTTTGATGAAATTTGGCAAGGAGGATATTCTTGCCAAATTTCATCAAAATCTGTTCGGCAGCTGTTTTGGCGTGAAAAGGTATCAGACAGACAGAGGTACTTTCGTATTTATAATAATAATAATAATTCAGTGTCCCACTGCAGGGCAAAGGCCTCCCTTCCTTCTTTCCAGTCATCCCTGATTTGGGCCACTGTGGGCCAGTCCTTTTCAATTTCGTCCCTCCATCTTCGAGTTTATAATAATTATTCTGGATCAAGTTGTGTAATGTAATACATTGATAAGTTTTATTTAATATAATGTTTATTTTCTTCTTTATAAATAAAAGCTTATATTGAAAAATAATGTTTTACTATTAATTTATTGAAGAATATATATCGAAACCTCTTGTGCTATTTCCAGTCAGCTTATAATATCCTATGATCTATTATATTCGTATATTTATTCGATAAATCATACCTAATATCGTCCAATAACATAGTCAAATAGCTATATATTATTCCATGCATTGGAATGGCTACAATTCATAGGGTGCTATGAGTTATCGCCGCTCCGTCCCGGTATAGACCAACGTAAATATTGAACTGACTTGTCTGTATGTTTGTCTATTTCTGGTGCAGTTCGTTGTAATCATTGATATCATTTTAAATTATTGCAATCTGGAAAATGCACGATAAGCTTTTATATAAGTTGTGTTGTAATAAATTGATGGCTTTGATTTAATTTGAAGCTTATTTTTTTCTTTTTGGAGCATTTTAAAGATATTTTAGCTTGTTTTTAAAGATATTTTTTTATTTACTTATTATTTTAATTTTGAGTTATTCGTATTCTTTCCAGCTAACCCTTTCATTTAATATCCATATCATGTGACTAAGAAAAACATAGTCCGCCATCTTTGCGAGTCCGCCATAATTGGATTTAGAATGACGTCATTTAGCTAACCTTATGTCATCCGTACTAAACTTGTATGCAAAATTTCAGCTCAATCAGTTGAGGAACTGCTTTAAAACTCAGTTGCAAGATTTTGATTTCAGAATTACAATAAATATACTTGTTAAAATATACCATCAACACTTACAACTACCTCAACATTAGTAGACTAATAAAAATGTTAACAAAATGTCAAGTTTCAAGTTTATTTAAGTTTCTATAGGGTATCCTTTAACCAAGTGTATTGGCTAACACGTTTTAAAAGGAATATACAAGCGAAGACATAAAAATACTCGTAGTCTCTGTAATCCAAGAAATTAGTATCAAGTTTCATACAGAATTTTAAAATGGTTCCTTAAACTTTCTACATGACGCCCTCAGTAAAAATCACAAGTGAACTTGTTATCAATATTGTATCTAGTTACATTTTTTAGGAACTTATATTGCCATTATGGATTAAGTTTCTACGTTTATGTGAAAAAATGCGTATTTATGCATTTAGATTTCATTTTAGGTTTTCGAACCGGCATTTATTTTGACTGACTCGATAGGCCAGAGTTATCGAGTAAAGTCGAAGACGCAGGTTTAATCCCTTTTTAGGGTTCCGTGCCCGAAGGGTGCCAACGGGACCCTATTAACTTCCGCTGTCCGACGTCCGTCCGTTTGTCAGCGGGCTGTATCTCATGAACCGTAATAGTTAGAGGGTTGAAATTCTGCACAGAATGTGTATTTCTATTGCCGCTATAACAACAAATAAAAAAAAACAAAAGTAAATAAGAAGTGGCCCCCATACATAGAACACGGAACAGACTCGCACTTAAACGATTTTATTTGATAATTTAATATAATTGAGATTTTAAACCTATTTTACTAATAAATTTACCACATTTCTTATTTTTAGTCCGCCTTTGTTTTAATATTGACCAGCCTGTCTGGCGTCGTTTTTTTATGACAATAGACATACTCCCATTAATTGTAATCTTCTGACTAGAACATTTTACTATTAAGGACTTTTTAAGTGCTTTTTTTACTCATATAACAAGACTTACCACTGCCTCTGCTGTGCCACTCTCTTCGACTGCCCGTCCACTTCCTGCCCATCTTTGAACCACTGCACCATGGGAGTCTGACTCCTCGGCATCAGCCCGCAGACCAGTCGGAGCCTCTCGTTGGTTGCCGCTTCTATTACGGTGTACTTGTCATCTGCAACAATGGTATGTTACGGTTCACAATCATCATTATCTTCCTGCCCATATCCCACTCTATGTGGGGTCGGCACAGCATGTTCCTTGGATCATGGTGTAAGAGTTTTGGCTAAGGTGTTTTATAACCGGCCGCCTGCCTGACGTCAACCCTCCTTGGGAATACTTGCTTATTGTATCTTAGAGATGATACTATCCCTTAGTAGACTTTTACGACATGCTCGGGGAGAGAAGCGGTTGACAATCCTTCGGCAGTTTATAATCTTGCGAGATAAATTACAATCTAACGGTATTTACAATTTTATGGTGACATATTTTGACAGCCTCAGTGGCGAGGCGGGCGATTGCTCGGCTGAGACGCATGAGGCGCGGGTACGATTCCCGCTGCGGAAGAAATGTTTGCATGTTCTGCAAATATTTCTTCCGGGTCTGGGTGTTATGGTACCATGGTACCTACTAGTAATTTCTGATACCCACGACACAGGGAATCCTAGTGTGGGGTCAGGACTATGGTATGTGACTGTTGGGTGTTATTTGTTTTATTTATTTATATAAAGAATTCACGAAGTTCGTATAAATTAACAAAACTAAAAGACTGAAACGTAAAAATATGATTCTGAATTAATTTAACGGTTCAATAAAAATAATTTTTCCATTATCGTTTGTTCATTCACAATAATCAATTTGTAAAAAATATTTGCCTTTAAAAACCAAGTGCATCTCATTCGTATTCACGAGATGCACTCAGCATTATGTTTATGACCTGAGAACGTTGGGTTGCCAGTCTCCAAAACAACGGTGGTTTTGAACATCGTTATATCGCGGTCAGTTTTTTCACTGTCGAAAGCACTGGTAAGTCTAGTCAATGGATTTTTCTGTTAGAAAAAAATAAACTTATGCACTACCTAAATGGTGAAGGAAATCATCGTGAGGAAACCGGCTTGTCGTAGAATGTAAAAAGTTTGAAAACATGTGTCAAGTGCACGAAAGGAGTCCTTTCATCACACTGGTTCAAAAAAGAACTGACACGACAAGTAGTCCTAACTGTCTTTCTTATGTTTTTCGTGGACTGTTATTTCTTATGTAAATAAAATCGAATCAGGATTTTAATCATTTATTATCATAATATCATTCTCTATTCCTCTCTTTAATTCCACCATTCATTCAGTCGTTTTTTCGAACCAGTGTGGTGAGAGGATTTAAAGTGCGTCTCAAGGCTCTTTTCATGAACTGATCGGCAAAGTACGTCAGTAAATCTGCAAATCAAAATTTCCTGGATATCAATAAAACCTATGCTTACTTATGAATAGGTACGTATTATCCAAGAAGTTTTCGATTTGTCGATTTCAACACATCTCATTCTGCTATAAAACGGTCACTAAAGTTCGGGAATATAAGGCTTAACTAAGACGTATGAGTATTTTCTTCTGATTGTTTTATGGATCCTTATAATGCGGATTCTATATTTTTTTCGAAGAATATTGTATAAACTCTCCATATAAGTGTCAACTTGAATTGTAAAGGAAAAGGTTTACGGACTTTGAGTTTACCTGCCTTCTTATTAAACACATTCAGGTTTATTTTTTAGCCTAGCAGTTAAAAAGGGTTAAAATGTGTCGTTTCCCTTCCCTTATGGATTTCCAGGCTTTATCAACTAATATTTTTATTTTTAAAGATTATTTATTTTTTCTTATCTTCTGGGACTGGTAAGCTTCCAGCTGCTTCTCTCCCCGAGCATGTCATAAAAGTCGACCAAGGCATAGCGTCCTCTAGACTATAGACTTTTTGGTACATTCTATTTGAATACTCAAATATTAAATTCCTACCCTTCTATGTCCTTTCATCAATACCACAACAGTGGCAGACCTTTTTCAATATTTATTTTCGTCAGCGAAAGTTATAGCGAAACCCCCCTCGGCAAGCTAAAATAAGTAACCATTGCAAACTCATTAAAAGCCCGTTTCGACCAAAAATACTTCGCAAGGGACACCTGAATACCATAAATCTACGTTAACTAATAAAACTGGTTAGGTAAGCCCGAAAGAGGGCCAGGGTTCAAGCTTTTCATCCAGGAATTGTGTGCACTAAAACAGTATTTTTGATGCTTCAACTTTATTGCCTTTCCAATGACGATATGAATTTTGGGCACGTTTTTCATTGATTTCTTTAAATAAATAACACAAGGCACCTGCACTGATTGACCTATGACATGACCTAGGTATATAGTTTTACAAATGATTATTCCAATATCTACAAAAACCATTTTATTTCTTCTTGCTCTAAGATTAAGCAAGAGAATACAATCCTTCTCTTGCCTAAGGTCAGTCATCAAATAGCCATTCGCCTTTGTTCGTAAATGAAGGTGCTTTATGCTTTACACTGTAACTTATCCATTTCAAATTCGACCCATGGCCCTCCAAAACAATGTGTCCAAAATTAGACGCGCATAATTATGAACCTGAACAAAATGGCCTTATTGTTCTTTGACGGGACAGTCCGGACAATGTTACAATACTTTGTTTTCGAGTGTTTAACGGCAGTTGAGATTTGTGGCCTGTGAATTATGGCTTGCTGTAGTGATGTGCCTTATCGACGTCGATACATCGATGTACTGGGCGGTACTAGTACCGTTGTTGATAGCTTCATAAATCTTACAATGATTTATCAAACTTCTTGAACAAGATGGATAAAGCGGCACGAGATACTGCTTTTATTATTCGAAGTCATAATTCAAAAGTTAGCTTAGCTTAATAAAAGTTATCTGAAATTTATTTGGTATTTTATTTATCGTTGTTTGTAGGAATTAAGAAACAATGATTGAGATCCCTTATAATATTTCCAATGTATGTTCGTATGAGCTAGTGGCCAACTCTAGTGACGGAAGTTTTAGGCCACCTAAAGGCCTTCGTCATGGCTTAACGACTTAAAAGCCGGGACTGACAATTTAACGTGCCCTTCGAAACAAGGAAGCGCTCAGCTCGAAATGCCACTTGCGGTCACCCATCTCAATTGTGACCGCGCACAACATTGCTTAACTTTAACGATCAAACAAGTACGTCTAAGCAAGTTACGCCACGAGCGCTTCGATAACATACATAATAAGCGCTACATACATAATAATACAAATATTGAAGATGAAGATGCCCATCACTAAAGTTTTTGCGAACACTTCAAACTGTGGATTCAGCGGTTGCATGTGTTGAGCAGATGCGTAGTGTACGGGGCCCAAAATAAAAAAAATGTCAGGTCTCAATCGCCAGGGTTTTAAAAATAATAGGCACTTGCGAAACTTCGTGAGAAAAAAGTTCTTTGAGAATGCAAACCACCAATTGTTCAAAATGAAAACATTTGGCAAGATATACCTACTTGTAGGATAAAATAAGTTGCCCATAATTTGACGTATAAAAAGTTCTTGCCCAATCTTTTTTGAAACTTGTCGAGTTTGTCGGGCTATGTTGTTCTCGGACGGCATAAAAAACTGTGATGTCCCATATCCACCTTCAGATTAACTAAGGCCTTTTAGCATCTATAGTAGATGATTTATACAGCGTCAGGAGGCAACCTTCACAGACGGGACGCTGTAGTGCCCGGGACGAATTAAGATAGAGTAGGCTTGCCCAGCACCTATTCCATCCTCTCAGCTTAGTCGGCCTTGTCCACAGGAAAGACATGGTCAATACGTGTGGAGCTGACTAATCCGCGGGTTTCCTCACGATGTTTTCCTTCACCGTTTGAGAGTACTGGTATAGCGCACATAAATTTTTCACACAGAAAAATCCATTCGTACACGACCGGATTTGAACTCACGACTTTAGGATCGAAAGGCGGGGTCACTACCAACTAGACCACCAGTGCTCTCAACCACCTTCAGATTACCATTACCATTATTCCGCTGCATCAATTCCAAGACCACCGCAGTGGATCATCATTAGATTTAGACCCCATTGTCTCTCTAATACCTACCATTACGGGACAGATTACAGCACTATGAGCTGATGATTGCAGCAATTTGTATAAATTTTAGTGATGGGACTCGAATCACATTTGATTCGAATGATTCGAATGATTACAGTTAAAACTCAATTCGAATGAGATTTTATGTTGATTCGAATCGTCGCTTGATTCGAATGGTCGAGTTGATTCGAATCCACGATCTGATTCGAATCAATTTCTTTCTTTTATCTGTTACGTGGGTAGAGGTAGGCCAAAGAAAAGATGGATGGACTGTGTGAAAGATGACATGAGTAAGAAAGGAGTGAGCGTTGAGATGACTTCTGACAGAGGGAAATGGAAGAGAAATACATGTTGTGCCGACCCCACATAAAGTGGGACAAGGGCAGGAAAATGATGATGATCTGTTACGCGAGTAGTACGCCTAGCGATGGTTGTAATTGGAGAGACCTACTTCATGCAGTGGACTGTTATAGGCTGATGATGATGATGATTCAAAAATGTATCTAAGTGTTTTTTATTTATTTATCTATTGTTCGAATTATCGTATCGATTTGTATTGATTCGAATCATTATATCGATTCGAATCATCAATCAAATCGAATCAAGGGTTAATTCGAGTCATGATTCAACTTTTTTCCAGATGATACGAGTTGATTCGAATATTCATTTTCGATTCAAGTCCCATCACTAATAAATTTGTTATTAAGATGATGGCTCAATGGACGACACTTTCTTTATCCGACCATTTACGAGTATGTTGGAAATTAAATAGATTGAGAGTTTTGGATCGGTCATCGTACCTTACCCCTTAGGTATGCCCGATTTCAATATTCTACTAACAGACGATGGATCGCATTAACGTTGTTTTTCTGTATAGAAATTTAAAGCGCTTTTAGCCGATAAATAA
Source organism: Scotopteryx bipunctaria (assembly GCA_949320045.1). Classification (NCBI taxonomy): domain Eukaryota; kingdom Metazoa; phylum Arthropoda; class Insecta; order Lepidoptera; family Geometridae; genus Scotopteryx; species Scotopteryx bipunctaria. The sequence goes on from OX439459.1 coordinate 7,842,174, forward strand.
ATAATAAATATTAGTGGACATTTCATACAGCGCCATCTACACCCAAACTAAGCAAAGCTATGGGCTGGTTCCCATGGATGATAGAATACTTATATACCTACAATTTTTTTTGTAAATATTATACTTATAATAACTACGACACCTAGACCCGGAAGAAATATTTGCAGAACATGCAAATATTTCTCCCGTAGTGGGAATCGAACCCGCGCCTCTTGCGTCTCAACCGAGCGCTCGCCCGCCACGCCACCGAAATCATCAGCGTGATAACAGTGTTACTATGGTTATCCGTCTGCCGTTAGTAGAAATTTGGAACCAAGCATTATGCCTACTACCATTCCCTCTATGGCGACAAACTGACATTATGCGTCCATGTTTCTTTGATGTAAGTATAATAAATAAATATTTTTTATTTGAACTTATTGTTAGACCATTTAAATACCACTTAAAACGTAGCTATTAAGTTCTAATCACTGTGTTTTGCTTCCAAAGTTTGTTTGAAAGGGTAACCGCAAAGAAAGCAATATTTTTTCTTATTCTCTTTGAAGGCTTTTGATGAAAATTTACAGTCAAACAGACTTGAACAATGCTTTGAGCTTAGATTTTTACTGACTAGCTGAGTAACAAATAGCTATACATGCATTGATTTATTTCGCCTTGTAGTTTGCAAGGTATATACAAACTTTAGAACTACCTTGCACTCCCTCGATGGGTAATTTTGTAAAATTTAAAATACATGTTCTGCTCTGCCCAAGGAGGGAAAAGCTGCCCTGCCGTAGTAATACAGTATTTTTACTAGCAAGAGAGGCACATTCCTCAATTCGTAGTGCCGAACAGTAAAAGTCTTGTTATATTATTCCCTTGCTCGTTTTCTATACGAGATCATTGTGTGGTTTTTCAATTGAAACTATTAGTACCTATTGTCTGTAACTCATTACTTTTACTATTGCTCATCAAAATACTATGATTTATTATTTATCATACATATTATCACGTCCCTTACGGGGTGGGCAGAACCAAGAGTAATCATAAGAAAACTTTCAGCCACTCTTGATACAAGAGTCCCGGGATGGATATGGTTAACCATGGTAACAGGTGATCAGCCCATTGCATATTATATGATTTATTTTAATTTATGGGTGATAAATAAAAACAAATACCTAAATTAAAATAAATATAGAGTGCCATAGGTCATGCACAATAGATTGGCAATATTTGTAGGCAAAAAATAGACCATGCATTGCAAATCTTTGCATGAGTACGTTCTGTATGAGTAGGTATTTGATTGTTTGGCACTCTTCCAAAGATCGCATCACGTGGCTATGCTTTTAAAAACACGTCTTGTCTAGCGTTGTCTGACTTTCGTTTGATAAATGTATTGAAACACATACACAAGAGTATAGAATAGTAGAATATTGTGGTGTATGGAGCTCATTTGCTTTTAACCTTGCCTGTTCGTAACGGTAAACATTTGGTAGTTTTAGGTGTGAGGTAATGTCCGATTTCTGAATAGGTACTTTCCAGAAATATTTCTTGAATCAGACCATAATTTACACACATTAATAAAAAAAATAACTGTTGCTCGCGGCTTTGTTCGTATTTTCTAACGGATCCCTAATTTTTTTGAAAATATATTATAGCATATACTGTTCCCTGATAATGTAGCTTTCTGTTGGTGAAATATTTTTTTAAATCGGTTCAGTAGTTTCGGAGCCTATTCGTTACAAACAAAAAAATCTTTCCTCTTTATAATATGAGTGTAGATTAAAGTATAAAAGTTTTGAAGTTTAAAACAAAACCAACTTCAATGAATAATAGGAGAGCTATCGCTTCTTTGCATGCACGAATTCACATCATACTCATTTGGAATGACACGTGCAACCTATAAGTACCTACGCTTTTGAATAAAAACTAAATTAAAACGTCTCCAAAAATTGTTACGGCAAGTCACGATTCATGACCGAGGCTAGTTTTTCAAGTTAGGATAGTATTAGCAAGCTAGCAAGCTAGCAACTCTGGCTTTGTTTATACAGAACTACCTTTTTTTCTAAGCTAATAAGAATACTAGTAAGCTAGCGTCTCAAGTTAGGATAGTTTAATAGGATGGGATTTTTTGAGCTAGTAGCACCCTCCACCACTGATTTTACTATTCTGGTTTATGTACTAGCTTCATGTGATAGGCGAAGTTAGTATTCAGTGTTCGATTGGCCAGTTAACAGTTACGCAGGTACTACGTATTTTTAGAGATAAGATGCCCAAACTCAGTACCTAGATTAATTTAAAGTTTGTACAATTGTACGGTAAGGAAGAGCTTTCTATCCTACGTATTGCTTCAGAAACTAGCCTCGTGTATCTCGGGCATAAGATATAATGATATTTTATAAGTTTTACGGGAAAAGTATGAATCAAATTGTCGAGTTCAGACGTTGCTTGAAAACTTCGTTCCAGCAATATGCTGGACCTACTAGCCATGGCTAGGCGACTTTATATCCTTTCACCACACTGATTAGTAAGAACCAGTAACACGTAAGTAATAGTTGTAGTACAGACTACACGGACCTCACGAGTAGCGTGTTGATTAATGAAAAAAATCCAATCAAATTAACAGCAATCGATTTTCTCCAAACAGGACATGGAACGCATTAAAACTCAAATATCGTGGCCACACTTCCGCAACGCATTTAAAGAGTCAGACCGCGGTATATTATTAGTATGTCGTGTATTCCTGTAGCGATTAATCATAACAAAATAAATGCATTTTGTAAGCGAAAAAAATGTGGATTGATTTACTGGGTGGTTCGCGAAGGGTTAAAATACGCAATTGCGTCAGATATGGGACATTTATCACGTAAATATAATATTAAATCACTGGTGGTCTAGTTGGTAGTGACCCCGCCTTCCGATCCTAAGGTAATTCAAATCCAATCGTGTACCAATAGAATTTTCTTTTCGAAAAATTTATGTGCCTACTCTCAATTCGTCCCGGGCACTACAACGTCCCGTTAGTGAAGGTAAAAGTTGCCTCCTGACGCTGTATAAATCATCTACTATAAATGGTAAAAGGCCTTTGTGTGTAGGTATGCCTACTCAATTTTCAAGGGCTCAAGTATCTAAGTGGCATTTTCCTTTCCCATTGAGAACAACAGGAACTTACTAAAGTGCCTGAGTAAGAACAGGCACATTCTTCCTAGGTTTACGACCTTACATATAAAATGCCCATATTCAATTTAAATTGATATGATTGAAAGATGTAGCTGAAATAAATAAATAAATAAATCTTTACAGATAGGATAAAAAGCCAAGTAAGTCTCGTATTAATACTCTAAGAAGGTACCTAATTAAAACTAATATTAAGTTGTAGGTACCTACCTAAGTACAGTCTTGATCATCTGTTACAAGAAATCAAACCACTGTAACTGAAATCTTTGCTTCATTAAAACATCCCAAACACAATCAGCATTTCTGCCAACCCATAAAAACATCATAAAACAATACCGCTCGTTCAGATCATTAAAAAACAGATTTTTAAGCCGTCTCAAAAATAGCTCAGTAAAAAACTGCACGTGAAATAAGGCGTCAAGTATCAATGACGGTTTCAAACGATACCAAATATGCGGGAAAATTTGTTTTACAGCTGTCAATGTAACGATCACTCAATATTGAACTTTATTGCTTGTTGATAGAGTCCACGTAGTTTGTGGGGCTGTAAGTTTTCTGTTTTGAGCATATCGTGTGACAGACGTCATATTGCTTGACGTTTAGAAATAGCACAGCTTCCTGCAGTGAACGTATGATTTTCTGGTATGGTAATTGGAAGGTAAACTATATTGATTTGGGGATATCAAATTCAGAACCGAATCCAGATGTACAAAGAACTTCGTGTAGTACCGAATTTGACAAAACAAATATTAAATTTATATGATGACGATGAAGTTAAAAAAGAAATTGAAAACTTGTGAAAATGTAAATGTCTCAATCTACTATTTCAGTGGGTCTCTATCATATTGCTCCAAATAAAGAAACATCAAAGAAAATTGAGAGCTAGGAAGCTATTATAGATTACCAAGAGTCGCAGCGCGAGATGAAAAGAAATACTTTATTTTTAATCCTGGCCAGCGCCGTGAGAATATAAAGAAATATTAAAAAGACAACCGGCACATCCGCTTCCTCTTCGAAATTCAAAAGTCTATGCTTTCCCAATTAAACATGTCGGGAAAGACGGAAGCTTTGCCTACAAATTGAAACGGGTAGTTTCCGTTGACAAAATGACAGTTGCGAAATTCTAAATTCAAAATTAGTAGATTCCGCCGACAGGTGATCGGAAATGTTGAATGGTAAATTAACATTCTCAAATGCCATTCAAGAAGTTGAATCGTGAATGTCCTGTGTAACAATTTTGATGAATGAAATCTAATTTTAGCAGTGAACTATTGCCAATGCGGAACGAAACAACATAAATCAAACGCGATTGGAGTACTAAGGCGTCGAAATCAGACGTACAGTTAATTGTTTTAAATAAAACTAATGGAAGGATTTCTAAAACCTTAGAATGCGTCCAGCAGCTTCTCTTCCTGAGCATATAAAAATCGGATAAGGGATAGTATCCTCCCCAACATGATGGACCATCTATGTGGGCGATGGACTGATCACCTGTCACCATGATTCACCATATCCATGTTGGGACTTTAAATCAGGAGTGGTTGCAAGTTTTCTTATGATTACTTGTGGCTCTGCCCCCATTAGGTATACGGGCGTTTAGGTCAAAGCGACCTTCGAATAATCAAGAAAGCAAGATTCGCATCCAACTTTTACCCGCATCAATTTTTGACGATCTTTCGGGAATGATGTTCGTTCCACGTTATAAACTAGTTCACGGATAAAACACGAGAACAGCAGACTGGCCTGTAGTTGATCTAACGCGACACGCCAATTACCGCCTAACCTACACGCTTGTTTACGATACGACCAGAATAGTTTTATTGAACGTACGAACTTCTCAGATTATACTCGTGGGTGACTAGAAATCTTATCATTGATTCCGGAGTTTGGCAGAGAAGTTGCTGAATTTTGAATTAAAATAGAAAATTTAATTTGTTACCAAAAACATACAAACACAATAAAGGCGCAATATACTTACTTCGAAATAAACTAAAGTAACAAAAATGTCACCACTCAACATTTGCAATGGTACGGCGTTATTATAGTTCAAGAAATTAATATAGTTGACGAAATCGGTGGCGTAGAGAACGAATAATAGTGGTGCGGTTTTGGTCCCGCGGCGAGACAAGTGCGATGTTGGGTATTATCCGACTAGAATTACAAATCTGAAAGTATGGAGGACGCCAGCATGTTTGTTCTTCGATCACAGCATAACTGCTGAACGTAGTCGACTTGCTACATATCTACATGTGACCTGAACTGAATGATGTGACATGAAATAACGCGAGTGAAGCCGTGCGGAAGCTAGTTTTATACATTATAATGAGTAAAACGCGCGTCTTTGGCAACATTGATTGTTACTGACTGACTTGGTTGATGTTGTAGCAGGAAATGCATAAATAACAATGTTGCAAAATACAACACTGAATTCAGTTTTGTACAAATGAAAGGAATAAAAGGGCGCACGCGCTACCGTTGAAAATAAAACCAAAATGGCGGACGACCCTACGTTTACGATAACAAAAAAATTTCGAAGCCGAAAAACATTAGTCTGAACATTAGCAGAAATGTGGGTCTGGCTTTTGCATTTTGAAGATAATTAGAAAGTATCCAATTAAGAAATATTTAAATGATTTAAAAGAGAGGCCTTGTGTGTTTTTCTGAAATAAAATTGAAAATAAAAGTAATATTTTAGTTTTAGGTACCTAAATAAATATCGTTAAGACATTTTGGTTATTTGGCCCTCCGAAACAGTTTCCAATTTATGTTAGTTAGCCAAAGATTTGTGTCATCCGCATAGGAAGTAACCGTGACTAATATCTTCCCATTGCTTTGTTTGGATAGACTGTTGGTGACAGCTATATTAGAAAACTAGCTGAAGAGTGAAATTTTGGATTGAAATAAAAATAACATGGTAAGTATTACAAATAAATTTAAAAGTTTGAAGACGAAAATTACGAATCTCCTAAAAAACGGTGCTTCTAGACTTTCTGTAATTGCGGAAAGATACCAAGAACTTAAACCCAATCTAAAAATAAATTTCAACACACTACGTATTTCCGTCTTCTTCTTTCAAATAGGCTTGACTGCTAGACACCATGATAGAGCCAACTCCAAAATTGGGTCGGTCAATAATTTGAAAATTTTCTGGCTAGGTGATTTGTATTTCATAATAGAGTAATTGCAAAAACAGGAGATTTCAGAGCAGACAAGCAAGCTTTCATCAAAACTGTTTACTTCTCATGATTGTTGAGTGTTCTGCTTCATTTTGAGTTTCACAAACAAGCCGTTGGTATAACAGGTCACTGACACGTTTATGTTCTATATGAAAAGCGTAGGTGAATTTTACTGGTCATGAACGTAAAGGAAAGTGATTAGTATTAGGTATGTCTACTTATATGGAAATTTTGTAAAAAGTACTTAACTAACTTCCCAACAACTCATAAATGTTGAGTATTCGATTATCTATAAAAATTCTGATAAAAAAAATTTGTGAAGTTGTTTTGTGGCCTCAACTAGGCGTTAGTCGCTTATTTCTACTTGTTTAAACGCTCTCGTCATATGTACAAATATAATTCTGATTTGAATGATGATGATTTTAGTTCCATTGTTGATAGCCCCATCGCTTATCCTTCTTACCTTTATAGTCTGATTGACGCACACCCTAGTAAGCGCCTGCGCACGATTCCGGCTACCGATGACTGACCAACAACGTGTTTATTAAATTTAAATCAGCACCTTCGCCTGCTTCGCGATTCTCAACTTTACTCCTTTGATATAAAACACAGAATAAGGAAGCATCAATCTACCATTGCATTGTTTGGATCTAATCTCGTGTGATCTAGTCTCGTAGAATATCGTGACAGAAGATACAACTAGAAGTGGCATAAATAATTTCGTTCTAGAGGAAGCTACTGAAGATGAAGTAGGTAAAATAATAGATAATCTTAACTGCAATACCAGCGCGGGAATAGATGGTATTAATACTAAATCGATCAAATGCATCAAGTATTTAATCTTAAAAGAACTAACCTCGTGTATCAATAAATGTTTGCGTAATGGTACATTCCCAAAAAGCCTCAGAAGAGCAAAAGTAACGCCCATCTACAAATCTGGTAAAAAAGACGACCCTGGGAACTATCGCCCCATATCAGTGCTACCAATTATCTCAAAGATTTTCGAAAAGGTTATTTACAATAGACTAGAAACGTTCCTAAACTCTAAAAATTTTCTTTATAAAAAACAATACGGTTTTAGACCAAAATCCAATACTCTTTCAGCTACAATGGACATAGTTACTAAAATTAAAATTAATATTGACAGTAAGAATTTAGCAGTAGGAGTATTTATTGATCTAAAAAAAGCTTTTGATACCGTGAGCCATGAACTCCTACTGCGTAAACTTAATAATATTGGTATCACGGGAAACGCATATGATATTCTTAAATCTTATCTTTCTGACCGTCAACAGATAGTTAGAATAGGACAAACGCAAAGCAAGCCTAATATTATTACTTACGGAGTGCCGCAAGGATCTATATTGGGTCCTTTACTCTTTCTCATCTATATTAACAGCATATACAAAATTGGACTAAAAGGTGACATTACATTATATGCGGATGATACTGCCTTATTTTACTTTGGAAAAAATATCAACTCGGTAATATCCGACGCACAACACGATTTAGATCTTCTTAATGTGTGGTTTCAGAATAACTTGCTAACAATAAATATTTCTAAAACAAACTTTATAATATTTGCTGCAAAAAACAAAGTAATAACTAACTTTACCCCACTTACAATAAATAATATAGCTTTAACTAGGGTTTACCAAGAAAAATATCTTGGACTGGTACTTGACAGCATGTTGACCTGGAAGCCACACATACAGAAGATAAAGTCAAAACTGCAATCGCTAAATGGTGCGCTGCGAGGAGTGGTGAAATGCTTGCCATGGCATGTACGTTATATGGTTTATAACTCCCTTGTCAAACCACACATAGATTATCTAGTAGAAGTGTGGGGTTCTGCTGCTAAAACTAACATAAATATGCTGCAAATTGCACAAAATAAATTAATTAAAAGATTATTTAATCACGACTTTCTCACACCCACTAAGATTTTGTACAAGGAAACCAAGCTATTAAATATATCACAAACATACCTATATTGTAACTGTATACTAATACGTAAAATATTAATGAAAGACATTCATACTCAAATTACATTTACTAAAAAGAGCCACTTCCAAAAAATGAGATTGAGAAATGCCAATGACATAAAACTTCACTCTTCTAGGACCGAATATGGGAAAAAAAGTATTATGTCCGAAGGTGCCCAGATGTATAACAAACTACCACAAGATATAAAGGATGCTAAAACTATATTGACGTTCAAAAAAAGGCTCATGTTTTATATTAGAAATAAAATACAATAGTAACAGCAATAAAACACAATATAATATTAATATAATAATAACAAAGGTTTATGTCTATTTTATCTTTATTTTACAACAATTACACTTTAAACACTTATACAGGTTAATTAATAAATATAATAATAAATAAAAATAAAAAAAGGTATCTCAGAACTGCTAAATGTAAAATTCAAAAAAAAAAAAAAAAAAAAAATTGAAACATGAATATTTATAGATTAGGTACTTTATTTATATTTTGTGAAAAGTATATTTACTTTCTATAAATGATCTGTTCTTCCGTTGTAATTAATTTTAAAACTTACAAAACATACTAAATGAAACACAAAATAAAACTTGCCACTTCTAGTTATGCCCGATCCATGTTCCTGCCAACCAGCCTATTGTTCGGAAGTTCGAGTTGTTTACGTGGTTGAAGCGAAAAGTTTTTTAGAAGTACCGGCATTTTGTCATTTTTGTTACTTGCTACTTTTTTTTTTTTTTTCTTGTATTCATGTATATACGATTAACCCAACAAAACTAAAATACAAAAATATTATTAAGATTTCTCTGTAAGTGAATATTGTATTCTTAAGAGAAATAAATTATCTTAATCACTATTTTAGTGTTTTTTGGAAACTGGAGCAGTGAAATTAACACAAAATTGGAAACGTAAATTGGTACGTATGAGAAACGTGCTTGCTAATTTGCTGTAGTAGTTCTTAGAGAATCATAACTATGCTAATTATTATTAGAACTTTAAATGATTGAAGCCTATATTCATGCTAATTTTCATTCAGAGGTTACAAAACCAAAAATTTGGCATTTATCTGTAAATTACGGGTAGTGTGCAAGCGAACCTGTAAGATGTACAATTCAAATGTTATTATTTCTAGAGTCTTATGGTATTATCTTACCGCGTTGGGTAGATAAAACAGCTCGTCATCTTGATTTATCGGAGGCTGCATGCTTCACTACGCTCCAGGTGAGCCCGTGTGCTCGTACTTATTCAACCCTAGGGATAGGGTTTTCGGGATGACTCAGGGTGTGGCCTATCCAATTCTACTTACGACATCGAATTTGCAGATTGATCGGATTCTCATGACAGTCTCCACAAGTCCGTCTTGGAGATGACTGTGTCCGCTCAGAAAATTCCTATAATTTGCCGTAAGCAGCGGTCGATGAACATCTGGGGGTCTAGCCAAGATCATTTCTACTCTCTTTCCATCGTAGAAAACGATTGGTAGCCGAGCAGTGTTGCCACCTTGCATTTTTTTAAAGCGCTAGGTCAAAAATAAATAGTCATCAGATTTCAGAAATTTGGATTAAAAAAAAACACCAAATTCCGCTAAATTATTTCAGATTAAAGAAACCCTAATTTAAATTAAAAACGAACGAACAAGTATGTATGAGATGCAGAAAAAATAGAACTCAGTATCTTATTAATTATACAATTTTACGTAGGTATTTTACCTACGTAAATTTGTATAATGTTTAGTGTTAGTGTTTTTTTTTTAATTCAAATTTCTGAAATCTGATGACATTTTATTTTTGACCTAGCGCTTTAAAAAATGCAAGGTGGCAACACCAATCGTTTTCTACAATGGAAAAAGAATAGAAATGATCTTGGCTAGACCCCCAGGAGTTGTTGCGATAGGTATTTAGTTTCCTTCCATGTCGCGCTCCCGCACAACAGGACAAATTTCACATTGCTGTTGAATATTTTTAGTTTCACTCTACTAGATAACTCATTAATGTAATTATTGTCATCATTTATATATCGTCAGTTCACGATATACCTAAAGAATGATCTTAAAAAAACCTGTTTTTCTAGAACTTCAATTTATTTTTATACAGAATGAATGTGACCTTCTTCGTTTGATATTTAAGGGCTTCCTTGATACTAATCTATTTCAAGCATTCCTTACCCACTTAGTACGACGCGACGCGACGTTGCGTAGGTACTTCAAATACTAAACCCAACCAATCGTAAAAGACCCACGCCCAGCCAAAAACGTAACAATTGTATAACTGTATCCGTGGCCGATAAATAAATCATAAGTAAATACATTTGTATGCATTGTGTCATATAACACCTGTGATTGGCGGCCTTCTAGTTACGAGTTATGATTGCCTGGGCGTGCTGTTTTTCATCGTTTCTTATCTGTAGTTAACTTTTGTTAGATGGTCTGGTGGTGCAGATACTAAGGTCGTGAGTTCAAATCCCACTGGATTTGGAGGCACTCCTCAATGAATTTTTCTGTTAAAAATATGTGAAAAAACCTACTGGATTGAAACCCTTAGTCGGGCCCCTAGACTCAAAATGGGGACGCATTTTTAGAAAATGAGTAGATCCTAATGAAACGGAAATACATACAAGCTTTGGACACAATATAGACAAAGTGAAATGAAAATCCCACGAACTCTATAATTACAATTAAACTTACAGACTAGAACTTTAACTAGACTTTACAATTAAACATGTTGTAAAATAAATAAAACTACAATGAGGACTATCAATTGGCTTTTAACAACGGCAAAATGAAACATCAACAGATGGGTCGAAAACTCAACAGATAGACAGTCCGCAACCGGAACGCCATTATTACCAAAAAGATTGCTCGACACCGTGTGCCCACACGTGGCTAGTAAGTGCGAACCCGCGATACATTAATGCAAAGATTAGGTATTTCCGTTTGTACTCCCGCGCATCTGGGATGATGTCTATGACTCATTAAAATACTTGAAGTAGGTACTTCCAGTTCAATAGTATGGAAGAATGTTATTCAGTTCCGGTAACATTGCTTATAGAACTCTATTTTCATTTAAATTCCTGTCTACCTGCGTTGCTTAGAATTTAGATAAAAGAAAACGGACTAGACCAAATATCGTACCCTGGGAAACACCATTTTTTATAAATAAGGTTATTTTCCAGATATTCAAATTAAAGCAGAAAATTAACGTAACAAAACAAGACATTGTCAAGCCATTTAACAACTAAACGAATGTTCGAACAATGAACTTCGGAAATGAATAACAATGCCATCAACATGCTCATAAGCTTTTTAAAGATCCATAAAACTGCATCATGAATATTAAATCCGCTGTATTCGGTATGGTTTAGAAAGTTTAAGTGATTTCTGTGCCCTTTTATTACACAGAGCCCTTTGTCCAGCTTTCAGTGACATCTTCACTTATAATCAGCATAACTATAAGTGAATCACTTGACCTTGTTTGAGACAGACGCCAGCGAGACGAGAGACCAGACAGGGAGCAACAAAAACTGAGTTACTCATGTATCATCTGTGGAGACGACGACATACATTTCAAACCTAGTCATTGCAAATACATTCGTCTGTTAAAATAATATTAGTCCCAAAGGTAAATTTTTTTTTACTTCGATAAACCTACTGACCTATCCAGTCTTTACCTATAAAGAATCTTACTTTATTTTACTTTATTTAGTTTTTATATACCTACTCAAATAGACAATGACTAGGTACTGATAAGATTGGCACTGTTATTTATAAGATACATAGATTTTTTAAATCTGAAGAGAGCAGCGAAGTTTAGAAATAACAGCATCTTCTGAAGTAGTCTCAAGTTCAACCTCAATGTCAAGAACCGAAGAAACACTTTCTTTGTAAGCTGTTATATTCGCTTTCTTATTTTTCTTATAGAGCACTGGTGGTCTAGTTGGTAGTGACCCCGCCTTCTAATCCTAAGGTCGTGGGTTCAAATCCGGTCGTGTACCAATGGATTTTTCTGTGCGAAAAATTTATGTGCGCTATACCAGTACTCTCAAACGGTGAAGGAAAACATCGTGAGGAAACCCGCGGCTTAGTCAGCTCCGCACGTATTGACCATGTCTTTCCTGTGGACAAGGCCGACTAAGCTGAGAGGATGGAATAGGTGCTGGGCAAGCCTACTCCATCTTAATTCGTCCCGGGCACTACAGCGTCCCGTCTATGAAGGTAAAGTTGCCTCCTGACGCTGTATAAATCATATACTATAGATGGTAAAAGGCCTTAGTAGTAGTAGTAGTAGTAGTAGTATTTTTTTATAAGCTACAATTTTTGGAAACGGCAGCCGTCATTACAACAACTGATATTAGTAGTAATTGAAGCGACGTTCTTTATTCCTTTGGTATAAATATGAATATTATTGTTTACGCTATCAATAAGTACTTACCTACTTAATAGTAGCTTCCGATGGATAAAAAATGAAAGTTATTTAAAAGTGTTATTCAAAATACCTTTAACATAACTACCGTTCCTAAAGTAGGTAAGCATACTATTCTACATAATATTTAAGTGCAGAGTAAACATCATTATGGCGTTGTTACGGTGCAGTGTCACCTTACAAGAGGCTTATTCAAGTATTGATGTCAAATAAACGAATAAGCAGGTTTATGTCAACTAAACACTGGCGCCTACACTTAGCTGCTTAGGTAACTGCGATTTGCGAGTTCGTACTGACTTATTTAAGAAGAAATTCAAAGCAAGGGGCTAAGCCAGGAAATAACTTAACATTAATCCCCTGGCAGGCACTGCAATGATGCACTATCACCATTCACAATGAGGACAAGCAAATATGGGAGATAAATTACTATTATAGCGGAATAGAATACGAAGCGTAATTTTATCGTTAAAGGAGAAAACTGTAATTTCATCAATTGCTGCACAGGAGTTAGTTACCGTTGAAAATTGACATTGATGAAATGAAAACAGTGATTTGATAAGACATCTGTTTAGAACCACATTTTTTATAGCTAGGTATTCTTTCTACAGACATACTCGTACATACGTATTATCACGCTCGTATCCCTAATGGGGTCGGCAGAGCAACAAGGAATTATAAGAAAACTTGCAGCCACTCCTGATTCAAAGTCCCAAGATGGATATGGTAAATGGTGACAGGTGATTGGATCATCGCCCATATAGATGGTTCATCATGTTCGAGAGAACATTAGTCGACTTTAACATGCTCAGGGACAGAGGCAGTCGGACACAATTTATGTTTTTTCCTCCCAGTCCAGCAGTGAAAGATTTTCTTACTACCTTGGGGAACTAAAACTGTGAAAATATATATCGTCACTGGAAAGGCAAAATTACGTAAGCGCCAAAATGGCGCCAAATAGGCATATTGAGTTATTATCCTAAAATAGCAGTCCAAATACAATAATATGAATTGCTGGACATAGAAAATGAAAAAAGAATGAAATCTTACGTTGACGTCATCAAAATTCGATAATTAGGTAGAAAGTTATGATTAAAAAAATGAACTTCAAACGGCTTTTTCTCGATTGGCGCTTACGTAAATTTGCCTTTCCAGTGACGATATGTATGACAAAAGTGCTGGCGTATATTATCTTAATTAATTTACTTAATAAATGTTTACCAATGAAACATTTTGTGAAATCCATGTTGTGGTTTCATATTCATCTCGAAACATGATCATCAAGAAATAAAATCTTAATTTGACCGCAAAAACACCAATTCAATTGCGTTCAATTGCAGACAGACAAAAAGTCTAGACGCTAAAAAAGTTCGATCTCACTGCATTACCCATTGTCTATTATTTTTTACCGAGTGCAATCACCGTAAAGCGTATTAAAACACAATTTGGATGAAAACAGAAACCTCATCAGAAATTAAACCCTAGGTTTCTTTACCTCGCGCTATAAGTTCTAAAATAACTCATTAAAAGCTTTAATAAAAATCTAATAATTTTATTCAACTTTTTTCCGTAGTCATAAATGTAAACAAAACATACCAGCCTTTTAAAGTGGTATTATTTTTATTGTGCTTCATAATGGGCAATGAAGTCTATCTTTTACAATCACCATTTGACTGACGTGAGAATATAAAAACTTCGATATAAAACACCGGTTCATTTTGGCACAAGATTAAGATTATTTTTGTTCTATGATTGATGGTTTATGGGTTCATTTCCGGTGGTGATCTATAAAATTTTGCGCATGCTAACCTGCAATTTATCTTATATTCAAACAAATAACTTAGATTTCTTTGTTTTATACATCTAGATATCTCTATTAAATTATATTTTTTGGTCTTGTTGTAGATTATCATAATCATTCACATTATTTATGTCAGCACAATTATTTACCCCAGTTGTTATATTTTGAGCAAAATTAACGATTCCCGCAGCATTGACAAATGTTCGCACTTAAACACATGCAAAATTATGACGAACTTCTGCATGCTCAGCTAAAAATATGTCTCCAGAAACTTTTGCTTTACCACTTGCAATCATTTCACTTGTAAATTAGTAAGAGTCATGCGCGGCTATTTCCAGCTTCCGAACCCTACCTTTCTGTTCGAAGGTTCAAGGCCTTCTGAACGATTTGTACAAATATTTACTGTAAGAGTACAACACTGTAGTCCACACGGGATTGCTGGAACGATAGAAATAGATTGATCATGGGATTTGTAGAATTTTCAATGATAGTGTTTGGCAAAACTGAAGTAAGTTAAGTTTTTAGTTTCAGGCAGGCGTTCAATGTGGAATGTAATAGGACTTTTAATTAACAAAATGATAAACACTTTACAGCATTTAACAATTTAATTTGATTTCTACCATTTTAGAAAACGTAGCCATAGAAAGCGCATTATCAATCACGCCTGAATCCCTAATGTGGAAATACCACAAGTAATCATAAAAAAAACTTACAGCCACTGCTGATTCAAAGCACATTAACAGCATTTAATATTATTTTCCCAAAACCACAATAATCTAACAACCTCTATGGTTGGCTGGCAGAAAATGCCTAGGTAGGCCCTCAATTAGTGCAATGTGTTTATTATGTTGGGCGATAAAAATAATGTACTTTAAATGTAAATACTTTCCGATAAATTATCCCAAGCTTGCAACAAGGTACGAAACAGAAACCCTTATTTATACAGTAAAAATACACGCAGAGTGACATAGAGCTTGTTTGGAATGAAAACAACAGTTGTATTTCTGTCAAACTTTGGACCAACAAGAACTACGTGGTGATGTTTATAATGGTTAAAATAGCCAATAAATAGCTTAAAATAATTCAGCAATTAAAATCTCCGTTATAGCAGACGTAAATATAACCCAGACTAAGCACATGATCTAAAATTTTTAATTGGTAATTAAACGGATACATAATGACACAGATTTTAAAGTCATAGAAAAACTTAATACACTTGACACTGATAAATAAAAAATCTCAACAGTAGCAGTTAAACAAGGTCAGGATCGTTATAAGGTTTTTTGTGAAACTTGACACGATGTCTTTTAAGAATAAATAAACGAAGCAAAAACATGCGCCAATAAATCTGCAGTTTAGAATAAGAATCTGTGGAGACTTTATGAGTTAGTTATTTTATTTTTGCAGCAATATGAAAATAAAAATAATAGTGCTATAAGCATCGCAAAGGTAAACATAATTTCATATTACGCACTTTAGATCAATGAAGATATCTAATGAGGAAATCAAACGTACAAACATTACGAAAATTAAAAGAAAAATACTGACTAAACAAGTTACAACCGCTATTTAATAGTAAAATCCATTCGGAAGAGAGCGAGGTCGTTAATAGAAAATAGCTACAAATGGATGAGTAACCGGAAAACAGACGCAAACAAATCGCCAACACAAATTAATGTATCTCTCCAGGACCTCATTGGCACTGCCTAGCATAACAAATCAACTGCATAAATTAACATGGCTTTCTCTACGCCACTGCATAGTCCCTGCATATGGTCGTGAGAAAATTCTTGATAAACAAACTCAAGTCTTTGAGAAGCCGCAGATCGCAAAAACGACAGGGCTAAAGATAAACTAAAACATAAAGCAAAGGAAATTCAGGATTATTAAAACAGTAATAATTATGACGCTTTTTAATAATCTGTCTAGGTATTAACGAGTTTATTAGAAAACTAATAAAATGTTAACGTTAAAAAGTAATGAGAGATTAGAGAGCACTGGTGGCTTAGTGGTAGCAGGCGGGGCCTTTCGATCCTAAGATCGTGGGTTGAATCCGGTCTTGTACCAATGGATTTTTCTGTTCGACAGTGCACTGTACAGCAAATGGATACACTCAAACATCGTGTAGAAATTGACATTTGTAAGAACCTAAAAATTTTAAATATATGTGTCAAATGTACATTGGAGGCACACTTTAAATACTTTCACCACAATGATTCGAAAGAACTAGTAATACGAGTAGTAACTCAACATACTCGCTACTTTAAAGTTTCATGACGATGGCTTATCTATAAGTACGTAACAATAATAATCTACACGATAACATCGACTCTAGTTGACATTGTATAAAAAAACCCTAGTTGACATGTCCGGTTTTACTCGCGTAGAGTAAATTTTGACACCCTAATTTACCCCCTTTTTGGGTAGTATTGATAAATCCTGAAACACGTGGCTATTTATTTTGCTTTTATAGTATCCGGACCGAGATTTCAAGCAAATCACACTACGCGATAAAAAGTTCCATACAAACGTTTTCACCTCTATTCACCCTTTTATTTGATTTCGGGTTGAATTTCTAAATTTGAAAACTATAATAGCTGGCTTCAGTAATTTGGCCTGTACGTTGATTGCAGAAAAATGCTTATTGTTTTATATATTGTTACTTATTGTTTATAGATGAGACAAAGTACATAGATCTATAATAATAATAACTGATCTGTAATTCTATAGCACCCATATTTGTCATTCTAACACACTGACACAAAGAATCACGACTGACTTAATTAACAATTAGTCAGAACACCATAATTGGGAGCAAGTTCACCAACAAGGAATCAAAATAAGAATCAAAATCTGCTAATAAATCCAGACAGCTGCGACTGAATCAAATAAGAAGACACCAAAGCATATACGTATAGTATAAATCATATAGCCATAGTACCTCGTATCCCTTTCTGATATTTCAGCAAAAGGAAGATGCTTCGACATCTGGGCACCTGAAACTGAAATATCCTGAGATATGGACGAATATTATTCCTAGAATAGCATCAGACTGTAAAATGAACATGGTGTCTACATGTGCATTCAAAAACTTGCCAAGACAACTTTACGATAGTACTAAAACTGAAGATGCAAATTCAATTTGAACTCTATCAAATGGACATAAGGATGTAGAATATGATGGTTTAGAAAAGTCGAACGCAGAGTTGAACGTGAACTGGTAAGTGAATAATTTGTCATATTCTTTGGTCAGTGTTGACAAACCGTCTTGCTTTGCTAATGCTCATTTTGGGAGGTTGATGGTAGCTCTTTAAGTGGAAAAAGTATTTAGATTCCCCTAAGTTTCTTTGATGTTACTTTTGGACTTCTTGAAAACATCACAAATCGGATTTTCATGGTATTTTAATTGAAGATCATTTTTTTACAAACAACTGAAATAGGAAGTTATTTTTACACCTTGGTTTTTGATGACATATTGATAATGTGGTCAATTTGTGAAAATATTTAGATATTTGAATAGCTTTGTTTCCTGTTTCTATTTTGTTGATCTATAAACAAATTCACTACATCTACGTACTTATTCGGCTTCTCCGCATTGATATTGAAACTATCAAAATAAACCAATGCCACATACTAAATTCCAAGCCTAATTCATTCACAGTTGCCAACTTCCCTAAAACAGAAGCAAAACACTAAGTAGTTCGTTTCATTGACTAGCATAACATAGATGTTAATGATGCAGTTTCCCCTGTTATAGCAAATATAGATCTGAGAGCTCAATGAACTAGACCTATTCCTATAACCATAGAAGAACGATTAGTCCTCAAAGGCAAACGATTCACTATATAATCTGAAGCAAATACAATGGACGAATACGTAAACAATATCAAAATATATACCTTATATCAGTGTGCAAAATTTATAGTTTATTTAAATAACATTGTTAATTAATTTATTTCCAATTTCCCTACAAGCTATTTCAAACCGTATCTCAGCTGAATAAAACTCATTTAACAAGAACAGTAAATCGAGAGTGACTGAAGCCTCGTCGGTACACCTCATATCATAGACGCACAAATATTTACAGAGGGCAGCTGCGTATGCGCAGGTCGACGCGTGCTGTAAATTTATCAATGACAGACCGTACGCTGGACGTAGTGTGAAATGGAAAAGACATGATGATTTTTACCACAAGTTTTCGGAAGAATTATCAACTGATATTCGTAACCATTGAAGTTAATTATGATGTTAATATGATGCTCTAGAGAAAATCAAGTAGAACATAATAAGTATAATCGCTTGCAGGACTATCTAGCTAATATTGTGATGGTGCAATAGTTATTTTAGAGTGTGTGGTTAGATTGGCGCGTAAATAGAAAGTGTCATAGATCAAGCTCAGCTCTGCGTCAAAAGTAAGAGATTTATTGGATCCGAGTATAGAATCGCCAACTGTGCGTGTTAATGAAGAAACGTCAAAATCATTTTGACGTAGCGATAACATGAAATAAGAAACGATTGCGCCCACGCGCAAAATCTCTGGTATTATGGGTAAAATAATTAATATCATACATTGATTATTTTTAAGCTTACAACGAATATTTATCAAATAAAAAATAAACAGAACAGTCGGCCCATCTCAAGACCGTTGCAAACGCTCATATAGCTGATATAAATAGATTTCCTTTTAATATAAATGAAGTGATGAAATAAAAAAACACATATTTTTAAGTAAATCATTAATAAGTTTAGAAAGTATATATAAATCATGCATTTGATGAGCCCGCTTAATAAATATTCTTAACTGAAGTATTTCAACATGCGTTGCATACATAAGTATATTTGTGTAAGTACTCAAATGTTCACATAATTATATATGCACATGTTTATGAGCTATTGACAGCGGAAAATTGAAATTAGCAGCTGCATATGAAATATTTGCAACCTTTCGCTTTTTGCTCAAATGAGTCACCATAATGCTAGCTTCTTTATTGCAAGGTGCAATAATTCAGCTCATTTGTTGTTAATTGCCACTTTATTATAGTGTTATTATAAGAATTGTTTATCGTTGTGATATTTTGCGTCTACTTGCTACACTAACGATAGTATGGTTGATATACGTTTTGAAACATTTGATTTACTAGTTTCAGTATATAAATTACGTGTGGAACTATTTATATGATTGGAGATTTTATTTTTATTCAAAGCAATATCATCTAGATCGGATTAGTTTGAAATCGTTAGAGATATTGAAATTAAAAAAATCTTTGGTCTAAACTCTACCTGTTTATTTTACTATAGATATTTACACATACATAATTATTAAGACCGTATTCCCTAATGGATGGGCGGTCTCAAGTAATCATAAGAAAACTTGCAGCCACTTCTGTTTCAAAGCTCCAAGATGGATATGGCGAACGATGCTGACAGGTGATCAGCCCATCGCCCGTATAGGTGGTTCATCATATCGGATGATTATAGATACTTCTAAACATAACATAGATGTTATTTACAGCTCTTACGTTCAACCTTTAGCACTAAAACCAAA
This sequence comes from Scotopteryx bipunctaria, assembly GCA_949320045.1. Classification (NCBI taxonomy): domain Eukaryota; kingdom Metazoa; phylum Arthropoda; class Insecta; order Lepidoptera; family Geometridae; genus Scotopteryx; species Scotopteryx bipunctaria. The sequence goes on from OX439459.1 coordinate 7,862,268, forward strand.
AGGAATAATAATAAATTACAGTAAACCAGCAATTAATTCCATGTTCTAGGAGAAAATAGCCTTTATTTATGAGGTAACGCTTCTATGAAGATTTTACGTGTAAGGTGACAAATATCCTCAAGATTGTAGGATTTGGCGTGCAAATATATTAGAGGTGTCAGATTATTTCGAGATTATGTGATGTTTCGTTGAATTTACGGTGTTATTTTAACGGGACATGTTAGAAAAGCAACAGGCTAAACTTCATTTGATTCTAATATCGTCACTGGAAAGGCAAAATTACGTAAGCGCCAAAATGGCGCCAAATGGGCATATTGATTTATTATCTTAAAATAGCAGTCCAAATACAATAATATGAATTGCTGGACATAGAAAATGAATAAAGAATGTAATCTTACTTTGACGTCATCAAAATTCGATAATTAGGAAAAAAGTTATGATTAAAAAACGAAAAAAAAGAACTTTAAACGGCTTTTTCTCGATTGGCGCTTACGTAAATTTGCCTTTCCAGTGACGATATGTACTACTATGCCTGGTTACAATGGTCTACTAGCATTATGATGGCTCGTTCATTACTATACCAACTTTGCTCTGTTGATAAGCGCTATTCCTTTTTTAGAGGAAAAAAACCCTCCTCCTATGTCAATGAACGATCCGTCATCCGTCAGTAGGATATTGAAACTGGGAAGTAACCAGGAATAGAAACTGGCGTTTTGTTTCTAACACTCGTGTCACTTCTTTCGAACGAGTTATGTGAAAGGATAATACATATAAAGCTTTTAAAACAGTTTCTATATTTTCTTTGATGTCAATAAGTTTTGTAAATTAGTCATTTCACCGCACTTTCTTCTTTTGTTTGCAAGAGCTAGTGGTACTAGTAATAGCAATAGTAGCTAAGATAACATTTAATACCTACACTACATACATAATTTTCACGCCCTATTGGGGTTGGCATTCATAAGAAAACTTTCAGCCACTCCTGATTTAAAAACCCAAAATGGATATGGTGAACCATGATGACAGGTAAATAATTAAATACATGTGTATTAAATATTTAATACACATGTATTTAATTATTTACCAAGCATATGAAATATATTATAGGAAACTATACAGTTAATAGATACTGTAAAATATGAAAATAACAAGAAAATATATGATAAGAAAATATTATGTTCATTTATCGAAGCGTAAGTTTGAATAAAAATATTAACGTTTCTGCGTACTGTTACTAATCATACTTTAGATAATCTTAGTTAATCTATATGATTAATAGAATGACTGGTAAGTATGATTGCTCATGCAGAAATAAGCTTAGATTAAAAGTTCCTGATTTTTCTAACCGCAAAAATATATTTGACGGCCTAGGTTGGTTGGATGATCAGTGGTCTGCTAAGACACAAGAGGCGCGAGTTTGATTCTAGCAGCGGGGGAAATATTTACATTATGTTCTGCAAATATTTCTTCCTGGTCTGGGAAATTTTCTAATACCCACGACAAAGTTAATCCTTATTGGGGTCAGAATTATATACATCGAATTTTTTCAGTAAGGCAGATTATTTCTATGCTTGTAAACATTTTTATTGTGCTGCCTAGATGGAACACAGTATTTATTTACATAGAAACTATAAAGATTTTACGACATTTTAAGCATCATGGCCACTTTCGTGACTAATAAAGATTTGTTTTTGGAAGCTACGGTAGAGCTTTCTAGAGGTTTCATAATAGCCTGTAGAGGGTTTTCTAAAACAAAAATATTTTGGTTAGCCCAGTCAGTTTCAATGTTTTTATGTACCTAACTTTTAATCTTTAAATTGTATCTTAAAAAGAAAACATTAAAATCCATGTGCATAATGTTATTTACCAAAAGATTTATTTGTGTTTTTTTCATCCCAAATTCATCAAAGAGTTTGTTAGGTATTTTTTTCAGTTTGCAATAAAATTATTAGGTACGTAAAACTATAAATGTTACTTCTAATAATTCGAAATTTGTTATTGAATAAAAGTTTGGTTAGATTTTAATCTGACAGTACCTCGATTATAATATTTTCTTTATAGGTAATAAAGAACCTATTTCAGTTTATCCTAGACAGGTATTTCGGAATTTCTCGCGTTTATTGAATTTGATTGTTATTGCCTGAACTTCACGGAATCCATTAAAAATGCGGTAGGTGTATTGGGTGCCGCTAACAATTTGACATTATTTTTATGAGCATGTTTATTGACGAAAACAAGTAGTTTTACTACTTTTTCATTATCTTGAGGAGTGATTTTCGGAGATGGGATTTAAACTAGCTAATGAGAAGTGTCTCCTGTATGTTTAGGACTTCCTACTACATCGAACGTACCTATTTATAATTCATTTTTATTACTTTTCAGATCGTACTCTTGTTTTATTTATATATTTCGGCTGTTAACTAGCTTTCTATGTATTACTAGCAAACGCCCGCGGTTTCACTCGCGTAGAGTACCTACCTAGATACTTTTGGGTGCATCTCGTGTTTGAACAGCCTTGACAGTAAACCTCTATCTAAATTCTTTATCATCAAGTTTTAAGCAAATCTTCAAAACCCCCTGAATCCCTGGTTAAAGTTTTGTTAGTGTACGACGTACGTCTTTGTGTACTTGCTATAAGGTCCCTCAAAATTTCAAGCCTCTAGGGCAGGCGGCTTAGGCTCAACGTTGTTTATCATAGGTACGACAAAGTATTTTATATTATATTATAGCCTACTTACTTTTCTTGATTGTATATCGCAAATATAATATTATAACTATCTATGTTGTAAATACATTATCTAATTTAAAATTCAAACATGATGCTTTTCTGACAAACGAATTTATCATCATATACAAATACAAATACAAATATATTTATTTGGTACAGAAATCAAAATTAAAACTAAAACATGTGATAACGATACTGACGGCAAAAGTATTGAATATCCAATGTTAATGTTGAATGTAATTAATAATAAATACATGAGTTTATGATAATACACATTGCGATAAAGAAATCACGAGGAACGTTTTTCTTGGATACCAACAACATTGTATGAATACTGATTCTACAAGTCGATCATCAAGGTTGTGTATAGTCACGAGCCTAGGAGTAAGAACTAACGAACTGTGAGAATTTCATACAAACCCATGAATCTTTAAAACAAAAGATATGTATTTAGTTTGTATATTTATGGTTAAATTAGCTGCCGCCCGCGGCTTCACTCGCGTGGTACCCGGATAAAAAATAGCCTATATGTTAATCCAGCACATGTACTATGTATATTCCAAGTTTCATTCAAATCCGATCAGCCGTTTAGGCGTGGTTGAGGCACAAACATACAAACATCCTCACAAACTTTCACATTTATGATGTAGTTGAAGTTAAGCAACGTTGTGCGCGGTCACAATTGGGATGGGTGACCGCAAGTGGCATTACGAGCTGAGCGCTTCCGTGTTTCGGAGGGTACGTTAAATTGTCGGTCCTAGCTTTTAAATCGTTAAGCTATGACGGAGGCCTTTAGGCGGCCTAAAAACTCCGTCACAAGAGCTGGTCACTAGCATACGAACTTACTTACGTTTATTGCAAATAATGTCCTGTTCATATATTCTACTAACGGAAGATGAATCGTTCATTACCATGGCAACGTTGTTATCCATCCAAAACCGCCATACCTTTTTTTAATTAAGATGACTAAGTTGCTAGAATCCGTCAGTAGAATCTTATTACAACTGGGTATTTATGTCAAAATAAACTCGCAGAACCTAATATGGCTAACCGCTGCGAATTATTAAGGTTGGCAACATTGCATCAAAATCGTATTTTTTATTTAGTTGGCAACACTGTCGTCCCACTGGTATGTATTCTATGGCTAAAGGCACCGACACATCCTGCGCATGCGTCCTTATTGGTATTCAGGGTGGTTTGAGATCATAATCTCACGTGGGATTTTTTATCTGAAAAGTTGGCTTGGCATAGGCGAATTACAATAACCGAAGTTGGGATTAAAAAATAAGAATACAAAAAAATTACTCAGTATTATTATTATTATTATCATCATTTTCTTTATGTTATCTATATTTTATACTAGCTTCCGGGCGCGGCTTCGCTCGCGTGGTACCCAGATAAAAAAATTGCCAATATGTTATTAGGCGCACATAAATTTTTCGCACAGAAAAATCCATTGGCACACGACCGGATTTAAACCCGTGTCCTTAGGATCGGAAGGCGGGTCACTACCAACTAGACCATCAGTGCTCTCAGTGGGCAGATAACAATGATAAATAATATTAAAGTAATTTCCTCCATAAAGACCCTTTATAACGAATTGACAAGCTCTAATCATAATTTAGTATCATAAAAATCACACCGGAAAGTATTAGAGCTTCACGGGGACAAATCGATTGTCGCAACCCGCTCATTTGGAGCTCATTAGATGCACCGGATGCATCATTTTAATGACCAGACAATTGTGAACCCTCGTTTTGTTCCTGCTGCTCTGTATTAGAGCAGCGATGGGACAGGGAAAATAAAAGAGAGGTCAAGTTAAATTGGCTTTTATGAATGATTAAATTCAATATCCTCGGTGATTCTGTTGTCCTGGTACTTTAATTTGATTTGGGGATGTTAATTTGGTTAATTTTGAAGGGATGTGATGGATTTAGTTTAATGGTTGTGTAAAGTTTCTTCTTGAATGACTTATTTTTAGGGTTCCGTACCCAAAGAGTGGTTTATAATTGTAACTTTCTAAGCTACGCAATGTTCTTATGTACTCCATAAAACCTCTTTTTCTGTTCTTCTGACAGATATGGAATCATTTGCACGGGCAACCTTTGATTACTAAATGAAATATTATCACTTACTTATATAATTTTGTTGAGAATCAGTATATTTATCCACATCGTTTAAAATAATGGTTCTGAGGTTAGATTCATATTGACGAAGGAGATTGCATTATCTTCTTAATTTTTTTCAAATATCAACATAACGGATGTAAGTCGTCTCAAACTACTCAAAGTTCTTAATAAATCCTAAATAAACAGACCTCAATAGCGGTCGATAAGCAGATTTATTATTTCTGTCAGTTTACCTTCCTGATGTAGTGGCCGTTACTTTGAAATACCACTTTCGATAAGGTTTGTATGTCTGCAACAAAATGATTGATTCAAGAGCTGAATATTCTTGAGATTATCTGAATGAGTTCTTGTACTTTTATTCAAAAAAACTTTTTTTTTGTAGGAAAAACTGCTCTACATTTATCAATAGTTGATTGTCATACTAGGGGCTAAAATGACCCATTGTACATAGAAACTGAGTTATGTGTTTTTAGCGCCGTGTTTCACTACGATTGCGAGAAAAAATAAAATAATACAATACAATATTAAATACGGTCACCAATTCAATATGTAATTACAGAAAAATTCTAAAGATTTCGCGCCAATGCCTTTTTTGTTAATTTATTCTGTAGCCGCAACGCAATCCACGCATTCTACCGAAGAAATCGCCGCTTTTAGTTCCATTTTCAAAAATATTATGATCTTTTTTTATGAAACAGTATGTAATAAGTCGAGGTTTTATTCATGATTAGTCTACTTATAAATAAAGACTTTTTCGATTTTGTAGGCTCGTTGATAACAGGCACAAATTAATAGAAAATACTTTTTCCCCTACAGACAAATGCTATTTTATCCCCGCTCTGATATGCTACAATGACGGACATTTTGACCAAGAGGAATAAAAAAGTACTTAAGTAACATCGAGCCAAGTGCACTACGTATGTATGTCTTGACTGTTAATTGCAATAGCTCGTTCGAACCGATAACGGATACCCTCTGGGTGGTCCAATAAAAATGGGACATAATGCCTATAACACGATACGAATTTAACAATTGAATGACAACGTACGAGACTTGAATACGGTATGGTAAAAACCATTTCCGATTGCCAAAAATGGGACATTATGTAAGTTGGTATCCGGTATTTGGAAAATCTATTTATAGGTAACTAATAACTAAGGCCTTTTACCATCTATAGTAGATGATTTATACAGCGTCAGGAGGCAACTTTTACCTTCACAGACGGGACGCTGTAGTGCCCGGGACGAATTAAGATGGAGTAGGCTTGCCTAGCACCTATTCCATCCTAGTCCTCAGCTTAGTCGGCCTTGTCCATAGGAAAGACATGGTCAATACGTGCGGAGCTGACTAAGCCGCGGGTTTCCTCACGATGTTTTCCTTCACCGTTTGAGAGTACTGGTATAGCACACATAAATTTTTCACACAGAAAAATCCATTGGTACACAACGGATTTGAACCCACGACCTTAGGATCGGAAGGCGGGGTCACTACCAACTAGACCACCAGTGCTCATTATAGGTAATTCATCTCATTATAGGTGCCCACCATTTATAGGTGAATTAATAGAAAATCAAATATTGGTGAGAAAATCTCTCGGTTAATTTATTATCCATTAATAGCCTGTAGCCTGTATTTTATAAATAATATTTATATTAGTAGTAATTCGAGACGACCTCGGTGGCGTGGCGAGCGAGTGCTCGGCTGATACGCAAGAGGTACGGTTTCGATTCCCGCTACGGGAGAAATGTTTGTATGTTCTGCAAATATTTCTTCCGGGTCTGGGTGTTGTAGTATTATGTATTTTATGTACCTATGTGTTTACAAAAAAAAAACATTTGGTTCCCATAGTACAAGCTTTTCTTAATTTGGGGCTATGTAAAATGTCAACAAATATTTAAAATTTAATTTAATATTTGTCGGTTAAATTGAATATCAATACATAGGTATTTAAGCTCAATAATAACAAAGTCCGGGTTCGAATTGAAGATGGCAACATCAAATAAATCATTAGGTACACAATATTCATGCATCACGTACTAATCAAAATTTTAAATTCGACAGATTTTGGCTAATACAGATGCTTAGAATACAAATCCATTGAAAGGCGATATAAATTCAAAGGATGATGTGAGCCTATTGTTAAATTTCAATACTATAAAGTTTGAAGACTTTGGTATAAGAATAATCTTTTTAAACAAGGATGATCATTTCCTTGAATGACAAAAAAATTACATGAATCATCTTCCTAATTTATAAATTACATTTTGCAACCATAATTACAATGTTTTGTAAGATAAATTAAATTAATTTGAAACGCTGGTTATCGCCTTTGCTTTCTCTTAACTTTATGTTAATTACTTTCAACTTAATTAAAGTTAAATATATTCATAGTTATTACCGACATAAAATTTTAAATTAAGATTTCTAAATCATGGCAAAACAGTTGCTTACTGAAAAATGTAATGGATACTATTTTTCGATATCAAATACTACGGACTTTATCATCGAAACTTAATGATTAATACAGCGTCAGGAGGCAACTTTTACCTACACTAACGGGAAAAGCCCAGCATCTATACCATCCTCTCAGCTAAGTCGGCCTTATCCTTTTCTTACCCCCGAATACTCAAACGCGACTCAGAGTTGAGCACGTCTCAACTCACGGTTTTTTGACAGTTCCTGATGAAAATCTGTCAAAAAATCGTCATTTGAGACTTGCTCAACTTTGAGATGCGTTTGAGTATTCGGGGGTTATTGAATCAAATAAGAAAAAATACTCACCTAAAACAATGTCTCTGGCTGAAACGACACATGCCGCTGCCAACAGACTGACAGTGACAGCGATCGGCATTTCGCGCCAAAACGCAAAACCGGCGAGGCTCATGTTTCCCCGGGAATCTCAACTCTTACTCCGATCCATTAGTATCTGGAACAATGGAGCAATGTAAAGTTAATTTTGTTAACCTATTTATGTTGTAGCATAGTTTAAATAGTTTTATTTGACTGGCAACTTTCAGTGTTTGAAAAAGGAACAAGCATGACGTGCCCGCTTGTAGCACACTGGGGCTTTCTTCGATTATTTGAAGATGGAACAATCTGAAATGCAATCTGTGGCTTTTAGTAAAGCTATTCGTAGCCCGTTTTAATATTTTGTCAATACATGCACTGTCCTATTTACATCTTCAGTTTTCAGGGTCACTGACCAAATTCAAATGTTGTCAGTATTTCAACGATAATTAGACTTGCATCAGTTTTGTAAATGAAAAGTGACTAAACGATTGAGCAAGAAGAAATGCACATTACACAGCATTCTGTCGTGTGATTTTAAAAATAATTTCACTTGCAGCGAGGTCGTTGCCGCGGCATAAAATTAAACATTAAAATAAACAAGGCTGCTTTTGATTCACTGTTCTGTCTATGAAAGTTTATAGATGATATTTTATGTAAAATATTAAAATCAGATACTTGTATTCGTATATAAAGTGTCTGAAGATAATTATTTTTTAACAAATGATTGTGTATAAATTGTATAAGGCCATTAATTTTTATTCTTATTAATCTAAACTGGATATAACTGTTATCCATAAACGTTATTTTCTTAAATTCCATTATGATAAATTTTTATTACTGTTTTTGTTTGGATATTTTAAATAACCAATCAGTAAAGTAAGTATTTAAATAATAATCTATTCTTAGTTCAGACTTAAGTTATTTTCCAATATACCACATAAACAGTTAAAATTTTACGACAAGTCATAAAACCAAACAGCGTAGTTTCATATAAAAGGGCTTAGTCAGATTTTTAGTTAAGTTCTGTTTTGTGTTAATTTTCATTGAACCGTAACACGTGCCTTCATAGATCATATCGAGGGTTACCATAGTTAAAAATGGATACATTCGGCCGTTTTAGGGTTAGATTACTTTTTTATTGTGAGCTTGTCTTAAAAATAGGCCTGTCGTCAATGTGTTTGGGTTAATTTATTTATTGTGATGCTGAAGGGTTCAACGATATTTCAGTTAGTATAAAATACCCTTCTCATTGTATTAACATCAACGAACTAGCGAGTTAACCTTTCAGGTATCCATTTTGTGAAAGTAGTATTTTAACTATTCTTGAACTATTATAATAATAGTACTCTGACTTATAAAGTACCTAAGTATTATTTTTTCTGTGCTACTTATTTTTATAATATCTACCTACTACGTATGTTAAAATGTACCTACCTACTACGTAACACATTTATAAAATTATTAATCTATTTTAGACACCATAATAAAAATATTAATTGATTATGACAATAAATATAAAAAAACTCTGCGATGTGCTTTTAAACAAACCATTATATAACGCAGCCCTAACACCAGATGTTGTTTTTACACGAATATTAGTATAGTAAACAAAGCCTTTATGGGGATATACAGGGTGTTTATTAAACAATATAATGAAAAATATTTATATAAAACTAGCTTCCGCCTGCGGTTTCGCTTGCGTCAACTTGCGTGGTACCAGGATAAAAAGTATCCTATATGTTATTCCAACACACATACTATGTATGTTCCAAGTTTCATTCAAATCCTTTCTACATGCTATGTCTAGCGTGTGAAAGGGGTAGGATCTAAGTATTGTATTGTTTTTTACAACCTCTGTGGCGTGGCGGGTGAGTGCTCAGCTGAGACGCAAGAGGTGCGGGTTCGATTCCCGCTGCGGGAGAAATGTTTGTATGTTCTGCAAATATTTCTTCCAGGTCTGGGTGTTGTAGTATTACAAGTATGTATTTACAAAAAAAGTATAAAGTATATATCAGCCATCTGGTGCTCATAGTACAAGCTTTACTTAATTTAGGGCTAGATGGCGCTGTGTTAAATGTCCACGTATAATATATATTTTTTTATTTAGGTACTAATTTATTTTCGTACATGAAATCCGGTCGTTGACCGGAACAACGACCTAATTCACAACCCGCAAAATCTGGCATTAAAACGTCAGAGTGACATGAAGTTTTGATTTCATGCCAAAATTGTCGAAAATGGGAGCCACACGTTACTATAAAATTGCCATTAAACTGCACTCCGATAAAGATAAAGATAAAGATAATGTATTTGCGAAACATGTGTAGGTACAAAAGATGACAACATTATTTATGGTAGGTGTGTCACGACATGCTTTATCTGAGTCGGTGTGAAAATTGAGGAATTGGCGAAAACGTAAACATGAAATTGATTTGATTAGATTAAATTAGTTTGAGGTAGTGATTATTTCTCCTTGTGGCGATCTATCGCTTTTTCCCCAAAACCCCCAAAACCCTCCCCCTGGCTACGCCCGTGGTCATGTGTGTCAGTCTGATTTGAAAAAGCGAAATTTGAGATAGTCAGGGGTATGAGGAATGAGGGTCTTTAGAACAGAGAAGAGAGTGGAGAGAATTCCCAAATGCCTACGCTCTTTAATGGGAAGCCATTTAAGTTTAGCACGAAGATGGCGCTTACGAGTACATGACGATCCGTTGGTCGCTGCCGGCTTGTTATAACGCGCTTGGTGCCGCCGCTACCTCGCCCTCATTCCCGCGTGCCCTCAGAGACGCTCTGCGGTTACTCCTCCGCCAGAAGCTGTCTACCATGTCACCTGAAGAGCGCGCCGCCATTAGAGCACACCGCCACTTGAACACCACGTAATCACGTTAGAATTTGTTCGAAAAATATCACATAAATTTATAGCAAAATATCAATTTATTGGAAATGTTAGTGGTAGATAGATCTAGCGCCTTCAATAGCGTGATATATTATAATGGCTATAAATCTACGTGACAAATTCTACGAAGCCCGGTAGCAGAAAGGTTAAATGAATCCTGAGAGCAAACAAAGTCTGGCTCAAAAATATAGGTTTAGGTATCTAAAAGTAGGTAATCAGATTTACAAGAAAATGTAAATTTGACTAATCGATTCCCAGGAACTAATGGAAGGCAAAACAACGCAGCATTGAAATAAACAGATTTAATTTCGAACCAATCGCGGGAATTGTAGGTACAGTCAGCGACACAACCTTGACTAACGAGAAAAATACTATTGATTCAAATTGTTGTACACATTGAGTATTGAAGAATTTGTAGGTATCTTACTTATATTATAAATGCGAAAGTTTGTGAGTTTGGATGTTTGTGCCTCAATCACGCCTAAACGGCTGAACGGATTTGAATGAAACTTGGAATAACATATAGGCTATTTTTTATCCGGATACCACGCGAGCGAAGCCGCGGGCGGCAGCTAGTATGTATATATAGAGTGTAATTGCTATGAATTCCCTTTTCGTCTTCGATAACAAGTACTTAAACCTAATTTTCGTCGATTTTGGTATGCAGTTTCCTAAAACTAATTATTTTCTAAATATTTAGGTACCTACAAGACCTACATGTCCTTTTTAAATATGTCGAAATAGCAAGGAACCAATTGAGAACTGTGAAATTAAGCTTAGTTTTAAAAAAAATTAACAACATAATCGACAGCATTGAGTGACTAATATTGAGTAATAGACGTATGTTCGTAACTGTACATTATTTTGACGTGTACAGTCGAGAACAGTTCAGAATCAGCAAATCGTTTGTTTACATTTGGCTGCATTAGGCGAGACAATAAACAATTGGTGAACTGACCACAATAAGACAAGCCGTAACAATAGCACGATGTTACTTAATGAATACTATGATTTTAGACTAACTTACGCCTGCAGCTTTGTTCGCGTGAAACATTGTTAAAAATAATATTATCTATTTGTTTAATTCTAGTTATTGGATGGTACCAATGATCAAAGGGATAGATGATTTATATATAAATCACTTACATTGGACAGAGGATAAATATAGCTATCTAACGAAGTAACATCGCCAGCCTTTTGGGGACCTTACCTACCTGCGGTCGGTGATCTGAGCTCTGTTTTCTATATGTAGGCGAACTTAGATAGAAAACTAAGCTCATTTTCATTTCTTATTATTAAACCGAGTACTGAAAGTGTTTTAATGTTATAGTTGTATTACTTATCAACATAATTCTAGCACACTTGGTGTTTATTCAAAGTTTCATTAAAATCCGTTCAGCCGTTACGGCGTGAAAGAGGCAGAATACAAAAATTCTCATTTCGTCACAAACTTTCGAATTCAAAAACATTAGAGTATTATAGGTGTAGCTTTGATACACAACATAGGTACATAAGACTGCTATATAAAAATAAAACACCTGAATAAAGTAATTAAAAACAACACATTTGCAAAACGTATCAATAAACTTGTAACACTTCACCTTCAAAGATGGCAACATTAAAATGGCGATCGCGATCTATTCCCGCGCTTTCATTCGTTTTAAAACATCCTGTGGAAGCGACGCACGTGCCGGTAAACTTCCTGCGCGTTGCTATGCCTTGGAACGGTCACCGTACGTGCATGGCTTAGACTGAACTTAGATACGCTAGAGCTAAAGCTGAGGCAGACGCGGTCCAAGGGGGGGGGGGGGGGGTGGGGGGTGTCACAGGTGACTTGACACCCCCCCCCCCCCAAATCGTACACGTCAATTTGAAAAATCTTCCAAAAATTTACAAAATATAATATAAATAAGCAATTTTCTGCCCGTAGCCGCGATGATGAAAGTTTATGAGGATGTTTGTATGTTTGTGCCTCAATCACGCCTGAACGGCTAAACGAATTTGAATGAATACATGCGATGGATTAACATATAGGCTATTTTATCCGGACATCACGTGAGCGAGGCCGCGGGCGGCAGCTAGTTATTACTATAAATGTTCTTATTTCTTTTGGAATTAAGTATCAATTCAATTTTAATAAATACTAGATGGCAGCACAGGTAAAGTTAGCACGCGCTATCGTTGCGTTTTGAGCTTTACGCCGGTAATTTCAAGCAAACTAAAGCTTTTCAATTTTATAAAGTAAGATAGAAGATAGATGCAAGACCAAAAAAAAATATTTTACGCAGGATTAAGAAGTAAGTCACTCGCGTGGGACAGATAAATCCAGCTGTACAGGGGACGATATTCAACGTAGGTACGTGTGGTCTATTCATAGACATTGATCCCAGGTAACGCACCCTTGCCGTGGTATTCATAAAGTTACGGAGCTTTGGTTTATTTAAATAAGTAAACTTATTTGGTGCAATGGTCAATGAACACGTAATCACAGAAATAGCATTTCCAGACAATCATTTTATGGACTTTACCATTATCCTACAAAACATATTTTTTTTTTATAAAAATGTCTTCTTATTTTTCTTACTTTCATTTTAGTTTAGTAGATATTTTTTCTTATTTTCTTTTTATTAAATTGTACCTAAGGTGAGCCTTCTTACTTAAGTAGGTACATAAAGCTTGTTCTCTAAATAAGTACAAAAAAGTTTGTTCTATAAATAAATAAATAAATTCTAAATTCTAAATAATATACAACGGGCGGTCTTATCGCTAAGTAAGCGGTCTCTTCCAGAAAACATTAATAAAAATAAATTAAGAACCCGTTTGTGTTGCGATCATGTTCAAACGGCAGAACCGAAAATGAAATAATGAGTAGGCAAGATCTAATAATAATGTAGATAGAGAACCTAAGTACTATCATTATCTCAAAAACAAAAGTATTTAACTTCTGGCTCTCACTCGAAAAATCACCGAAAGCAAAGATGCATTAAAATGTATACACTTCAAACCCTTTTTAAGTAGATTGTTCCATAAATACCTATGCACATACATGTAGGTTGTTTGTCTGTTTTGGTCCTAAAATAGAAACAGTACCTCAAAAGTCGTAAAAAAGCTCTTAAGCTTTTCACTGTTAGGTTAGGGTATGGTTCTGTTCTACTTCAGACAGTAAAGATCATGTTTACTGTAACAATTTTAAGTTTAGCCAAATTCGATATGGATTCCTAAAATCCTACCCGATCGACTCAACCTAAAGTCCAAAGTACTACGACCTAGAGGCCTAGTCAAAGTAACAATTGGGAAACTAATAAGCAGCGTTATGGCTCGTAGAAATCTCTAAAATGCTTGACACTGACATTGACATAAGCTATCGAAATGTCATGTGACAACGACACTTAAAACAAATCGTAAAATAAGATGTTCCTTCTTATTCTTTTAATAAATTCATTTGATAATCAGAAAATACATGTAAATCTAAATTTAAATATATAAATTAGAATAACATTTTCAAACTTACCTACTATCGCTGATTTAGATGATGATGGCTACGAAATATTAAGTACCGGAAGGAAAGCAGGATCTACAACACAAGTTATCTAAACTTAGTGTAGGCCAAGAGACAGTTAAAAGTTTAGAAGATATACAAATCTTCAAAAGGGATTTCTTCTAAGCGATGCTGTGCTCACAAGCTAACGTAAAGAACATACTATCCTTTGCAGTCGGGTAAAAATATGAACAAACTAGCTGCCGCCCGCGGCTTCGCTCGCGTGGTACCTGGATAAAAAATAGCCTATATGTTAATCCAGTACATGTACTATGTATATTCCAAGTTTCGTTCAGATCCGTTCAGCTGTTTAGGCGTGATTGAGGCACAAACATCCAAATTCACAAACTTTTGCATTTATAATATAACTAGATGGCAGCACAGGTAAAATTAGTACTACGCGCTATCGTTGCGTTTTGAACTTTACGCCGGTAATGTCAAGCAAACTAAAGCTTTTCAATTTTATATTAAAAGTAAGATTTGTATAAAAAATGATCCCAAAAGTTATAAGCAGTACGGCCCAACTCCAGGTCAGGCCAGGCCAGGTCACCCACAGTCTGTTTACGCAGCATCATAACTTCAGCAGAGCCCTCGACGGACAGAAACCAGCGCAAACTGTTTACGTCAGCCAACGGGTTTAATGGACGAACTTTATAAAGTTATACAGAAATATGTGTGTTATACAGAACAGTGTATGTTATTCAGGACAGTGTATGTTATACAGAACAGTGTATGTTATACAGAAATGTGTATGGATAAGGAAATTTCTCTTATGAATCATCTTATAGAACGCCTGGTTTGACTCACGAAATTTTAAGAATTTGTCAGAAATGTGACCGGTTTACAAAAATATGTGTTAATTAATTGATGTGTTGCTAAAATTTTTGAGCTCAATTTGGTGAGTATTCGATATTGGCTATTTAAAAAAATAATATACATTTATTAACAGTTAGAAACATAATTATGTAAGAGGTACCTACAAGTTAGTCGATAAACTACATTACTACGTTACACTAAAAAAATTGTTCTTGCTTGGGATTCAAAAACTATCATTAGTGTAAGAAAAAAAAACTCAATAGATTCGATTGAATATCGAATATTTAATCGATAGTTATTATCGATGTTTTTTTCAATAATACTTTGACTAAATACAAAAGCAAAATAACAATACAGATCCACCACGCCCTCATCGTTTACCCCAAAATCCCACATTTATTCAAAAACAGCATAAAAACACAAAAGATTTATGCCCTATTCAATATGCTGTAAAGATACATAGCTTCCGCATTTAGTTAAATTGTGATTAAACTATTGAATGCCCTTTGGCCTTGAATATAAATCCAAGGTATCTCCCCAAAGCCACAGTAAAATATTGTAGCAGAACGTTTGTTACCTAAACGTAGGAATTTAAGATTAGCCAGTATGCTATCGTGAGCCAATCTCTGCTAAATCCTAGTGTAAATCATCGTTCCTATCTGATAAGTTTTTGCTTTTGATCTTCCTTCGTGATTTCGATAGAAGATCTCCCACTGGCACCACTGTGGCCATGAGCTCAATGTCTAAACGTTCACTCCCCTATGCGAAGATTGGGCCTATTGTAGCAATTTGTAAATCATCGATAAGGAGCCTGAGATTTGATAGGGATGGGAGATGTTGAGAGTAATGTTGTCGATACTTTGTCGATAGGTAATTGCAGCAAACAATATGATCAATCAATCAACCAATACCATGTAAATAGTCAAAAAGCATCAAACCATTTAAAGTGTTCAGTTGGAAGTTAACGGTATCGACTTTGTTGTATTATTTGTAATAATCATTTTTCAAACATGTCATTTGGTAGTAAGTAGATTGTAAATCTTGGTCATCATTGAGCTTATAGTACATATTTACCTAAGTATTATGTAAGTAGGTAAATATAGTTGACAGGATTACTACCTATAATAGTTTTGTCTATGTACCTATATCTTTTACACGATCCTCTTCATAACTTTTTTTTTAACCGAAATAGGTTTGCGTTTGACCACACTCTACCTGATGTTAAGTAACAGTGTGGTCTAAGATGGAGCACGCTTACCTAGAAGAAACCTATTGACTCTCGATTTAAAGACACCCATATTATACTTTTCAGGAAATACATACTAAATAAACATAAATACATAATAAATACTAGAGCTAAAACAACGAACAACTGACAATTCATCGACATTTTCACCTACTTGCTATGTTCATCCCTACCAGCTTGCGCCCGCGCAGAAAATCGTTATTCAATTGAGCGCTCGGGCTGTAGGACCCACTCTTAGACGTGCATTGAATTACGCAACAAGCAACTGAAGCGTGTTTTCGGTTATGTTTTGCGAATTGTGAATACTAATTGAAAGTAGAATGTTGTAAAATTTGCTTATCAGAAATCTATACAATTATTGAATATAAAAATGTCGTCAATTTTTCTATCACGCGCTACTGCAACTGCATATCATTAAGTCTATGTATGTGACTGTTAGGTGTTATTATTACATGAAAAAAAAACTTATCTAATAGAAGTATATAAGTTACTTTTATTTGTGGCCTAGTATTATTTACGTTTATTACAAAAACGTAGTCTGAAGGTAATCTTTTGGCTCGTATAAACTAGTAAACGTATAAAACGGTTTCTTGGCATTGTATACCGTCTGTCACCCTGAGACGGAGTATTCAGTTATATTCTATTCATAACCTAAAGTTTCAAAATATTCTATCAAATTCACAAGAACAAAACGTTAACTTGTAGGAAAATTAAAACTGTCTCGTAGAAGATTTACTTGGCAGTTTATGATAGCCAATTTGATGAGTATTTTTGCAAAATACGTAGGTAACAATTTATATCAAAATTTTAATTGCACATTAAGTCCAAAGTATGTTCTTACTTACTATTGTAATTAATTTATCTACATTGTTAAGGCAATAACTCCTTTTATTTCCAATCACTTGTCGAATTTAATATATTTATAATAATATTAATAATATAATTGTCTACCTATTTGTGTCCGTCTGCGTCGAATCATCAAGTTTTGAATTATTATAAGCAGAGGCGTCGGACTCAAATGCAAATACTTGTCTATTTAATTCGCGATCTGACCGTTGGTTATTTATGCTACGGCCTGCTGAAGTTTTCACGGCATTCTGTTATTTATCGATGCTATTTCTGTCTTTCTTACTTGCTACTTGTACGCCGTGATACATGTTATTTTAATTCAGTTCGCAATAAGTGCTCTTATATAAATGAAATATTGTTCTGATTAAAGACTCCAAAAAATTGCTTTGATCTAAAAACTTTTCATTACTCATTGTAGTCAAAAAGATTTAAATATATATCCGACTACGTGAAACAAAAGGTTTGTGTTTAATATCTAAAACTCTGTTATATTTGCCTGAGTGCTGTAGTGAACTGTTTACTTTTTTTTAACTTAATGACCGATCGAAAAACGTTTGAATTTTGACATTCGATAAACATTATAAATCGACATAGCGCATCACTATTTTTCAACGCTCAAGTAAAATATTTTATAAATACCTTGAAGAAATAGGTCATCATGTTTGTGATATGAAATGTAGTAGATTGTTTGTCCTTCAGTCAGGAAAGAACAGATGCATAATAAACAAAATCAAGGCAAAGTAAATATTTTTTATGAAATTGTGAGCTATTTTTCCCCCCTAGGTAGGAAAGGATGCTACACAAAAATATAAAGATTAAAGTGTTGATTATCAAGTGTTTATTACAGGAATTTTATTACCAGAAAAGGAAGAAAATTATCGAAAGGTTTTACAGTTCTTTTTAGCCGCATCTATTACACACTACTGTCCTAGTTACTATGAGTAAATAAATAAAAGATAAACTTATTGAAACGCTTACAATTCATAGACGAGACTATTACAAACTACAACGCCGTCATTCACAGTACATCCACCGTTCATCTACACAATACTACTGTAATTTACCTTCGTCAGTCAGCTCTGACATATCCCACGATCAAAAAATTACACTCCAACACTTGGTTCATCACAACGGGTAAAAATTAAAATGTAAATTAACAATAAACGGGTTTAATGACCTGCCCTGATCTACTCTGCCTTGTAAATCAACCGGATGCCCACTTAGTCACGGCCTACTCAGGAGTATCAGTCCACCGCACCTCACCGCTGATTCAACGATCCACAAAAATAGAGTTTTTGGTTATATTTGGTTCGTTAAATTCCGAAATTGACGAAATCCGCGCGAGCGGACCTACAGGAACGCTTGATTTAACGACCCTATCAGACACACTCACTCGACTGACACCAGCCACCACAAGGTCACAAAAAGGCAGGGAAACGCCACACCAGGATTTTCGGTCTTGTCACAGCAGCACAGCAGGGGACGCTGGCGCTCTGGACCCTCGCCGACGACAGCGTGCGCCAGAAGGCGGCAGGTAGAAAGGTTGCGACACGTGCTCGCCACGTGGTCGCGCCCGTACGGAGCACCTCTTTTCTGGAAAATTCATAGCCCGGCGTAAGCGAAAGTGCTCTTTAGCCTGCGAAGCGGGGTGCAACCTTAGCAAATCTGCCCTTGTGTATTCATGCACAGGGTTGAGGATGTCCCACGAGCTCCGCTCGGCAATCGAGGAAGACCAAAAATCAAAGATCAAAAGTTCAAGACTCTTACCAGAGGCACAAAGCTGATAATACGCACAAAACACGTGCGCCCGAAGGAATCACACGCGTGGGTTCTCCCGTGGAGGATTCCCGCTACGCCAGACACAGAAGCCAGGATATATTAGCCAGCAAATACGATTTTCATCAAAAGCTCCACGCCACGTTCTCCACATCGATCCGTCAAAAAGATCCTTGCCCTCTCGCTCTGACCGAGCGAGACGAAAGAAAGAACTCAAACGACATTGACAGTTCGATCCGTCTTGAGAGGGACACTGACACTCACAAATCGCCCGTGCCAAGCCAGAGTGTGACCAGCAAAAACCAAAATTATTACCTATCTCGCTGAACGGAACTTTCAAATAAAAAGGGGGGAAAAATCGAACGTTACAGCACCCCCTTTCCCGGGTAAGAATTCACGCAGGGAATTCTTTGGACGCCCCCGTCCTTACCTACTCCCGGAGGAACAAAAAAAAGAAAAATCAAAAAGCAACAAAAAAAAACACCTAACCGACGCCATCTGGCAACACCTCATGTTTTCTACGTACAAAATCTGCCCGTTCACTGCAAAACCTATCATAACAACCCCAAAATATAGACGCACTCGACGGTAACCAGCTACCGGTAGAGGGCGCTATGTTGATCCTCAGATCGAGATAGTATATTCGGTCGAATATTCTATTCCAGAAGATCGCCGGGTCAAAAAAAAACAAAAGAACGACGAAAGAAAAAAAAAATTACTTTTGCAAACTCACTACCGAGCAGACATATATTTTCCCTAAAACTGGGGTAAATTCCTGAGGTGGCTTTCGCCGAGAGCCCACGCAACAGACTACAAACTGTGTGGAACAGGAAAAAACATAGAGTATAACAACCATTACTACGGGAACAACAAAATTATACCTATAAAATAGGACTAACGCCTACAACTAAAATAACCACTTAGTAACTAAAATTAGTAGATAAATGGAAAGAAAAAATAAAATAAAGAAAAAATGGCCCCTAGGCCCCATAATGAGCAAAAATGTATACAAATAAAGATAAAAAAAAATAAAAAATAAAAAAAAAAAAAAACACACAAACCAAATGCTGTTCAATTATGGTCAGATAAAAACGCGCCTATATCCGCCTCCTACGGAACACCTGGACAAGTAACGGTGGGTGGCCTATTCTAACCCCGGGTCCCCACGGGGAACTTAAAAGTGTCAATCTAAATGGGAATCTACACGTTTGAAATCTTTAACATGCCATTTACCTAGAGATTTGCCTGTTGACCTCCGCCAGCCTTTCCGGAGACAGGGGATAATAGCGCTGCTTAATGGGAGGATGGTCTCCCGTATCGATTTTGTGTGATACTAGTTGCGTCAAGCCTAAGCCTTTCTTCTCGGCTGAAATGTCTTCAAATTGCTTGATCAAACTCTCCGCCTTTGTCTGCTGCTTTTGTCTATTGCTCAGAGATTCGAAATCACGGAGGAAATTGTCCGTGGTCACTATGGCGTCTACGCGTCTTTCAATGAAAAATATTTACAATCAGAAAGTAAAGAAAGAATGTCTGGTGCTATTTTGAATGCCTTCCAGAAATTTATCCCGAAGATGAGCTCAGTGGAGACCCCAGGAACTACATAGAACTTGACGATGGACGTCTTCCCAGCAACCGTGACGGGCAGATACACATAGCCTGTAACGGGAGACAGGGAGTCGTTCGCCGTCCTAATATACTGCAAATCCACAGATCTATGCAAAGAGACCAGATTCACAAAATGCCTAATCGCGTCGCTACCTATAATTGAAATTTCAGACCCTGAATCCATGAGCCCTAAGAGCAGCGACAGTATCAGCAGTAGGCTTGGCGCCGCGGATCCTGATCTCATACTCTAACTCATCCTTAGCCAGCACATTGAAAGCAATAGGCCTTTCTTCCAACATGGTGCTGAGTGAAAACAATCAAAAATAAAAAAAAATAAAAAAATAGCTAAATTATTGTGTAAAATAAAGGAAAAATTAACCCCAGCTACCCCTAGGCAGTAATAGGATCGAGGCAAATCACACTTACAAGCATAAAGCTAATTCCAAACCAAAAACAATTGAAAATTAAGTTTTCTTATAAGTGGCCTACTCGGCACAAAATTATAATACAAAAAATCGAAAATCAGCTAGTAAAACGCCCACTAGGGCTCCCAGCTAGTTCTAGAATGACTACAGGGTCGATTCCCCAGTCTAAACCTAGTCCTCATATCAAAATAAGTTAAAACCAAGTTACCATCCGGTTGAGGCGAGAGAGGTCAGTCTTCACTGAGCGAAATAGACCAGAGAATAGACAAAATTTTACCTTATGTCGGCAGGTCACCCGTCCCTGTTCGGGCGCCAAATTGTGAGCTATTTTTCCCCCCTAGGTAGGAAAGGATGCTACACAAAAATATAAAGATTAAAGTGTTGATTATCAAGTGTTTATTACAGGAATTTTATTACCAGAAAAGGAAGAAAATTATCGAAAGGTTTTACAGTTCTTTTTAGCCGCATCTATTACACACTACTGTCCTAGTTACTATGAGTAAATAAATAAAAGATAAACTTATTGAAACGCTTACAATTCATAGACGAGACTATTACAAACTACAACGCCGTCATTCACAGTACATCCACCGTTCATCTACACAATACTACTGTAATTTACCTTCGTCAGTCAGCTCTGACATATCCCACGATCAAAAAATTACACTCCAACACTTGGTTCATCACAACGGGTAAAAATTAAAATGTAAATTAACAATAAACGGGTTTAATGACCTGCCCTGATCTACTCTGCCTTGTAAATCAACCGGATGCCCACTTAGTCACGGCCTACTCAGGAGTATCAGTCCACCGCACCTCACCGCTGATTCAACGATCCACAAAAATAGAGTTTTTGGTTATATTTGGTTCGTTAAATTCCGAAATTGACGAAATCCGCGCGAGCGGACCTACAGGAACGCTTGATTTAACGACCCTATCAGACACACTCACTCGACTGACACCAGCCACCACAAGGTCACAAAAAGGCAGGGAAACGCCACACCAGGATTTTCGGTCTTGTCACAGCAGCACAGCAGGGGACGCTGGCGCTCTGGACCCTCGCCGACGACAGCGTGCGCCAGAAGGCGGCAGGTAGAAAGGTTGCGACACGTGCTCGCCACGTGGTCGCGCCCGTACGGAGCACCTCTTTTCTGGAAAATTCATAGCCCGGCGTAAGCGAAAGTGCTCTTTAGCCTGCGAAGCGGGGTGCAACCTTAGCAAATCTGCCCTTGTGTATTCATGCACAGGGTTGAGGATGTCCCACGAGCTCCGCTCGGCAATCGAGGAAGACCAAAAATCAAAGATCAAAAGTTCAAGACTCTTACCAGAGGCACAAAGCTGATAATACGCACAAAACACGTGCGCCCGAAGGAATCACACGCGTGGGTTCTCCCGTGGAGGATTCCCGCTACGCCAGACACAGAAGCCAGGATATATTAGCCAGCAAATACGATTTTCATCAAAAGCTCCACGCCACGTTCTCCACATCGATCCGTCAAAAAGATCCTTGCCCTCTCGCTCTGACCGAGCGAGACGAAAGAAAGAACTCAAACGACATTGACAGTTCGATCCGTCTTGAGAGGGACACTGACACTCACAAATCGCCCGTGCCAAGCCAGAGTGTGACCAGCAAAAACCAAAATTATTACCTATCTCGCTGAACGGAACTTTCAAATAAAAAGGGGGGAAAAATCGAACGTTACAAAATATAATATAAATAATATAAGTAGATACATATATACGGATCTAATGTAGATCAAATTGGAAAATCTGTGTTTTACTGAGCGGAGAGTGTGCTCAGGAACTATTTAGTTCCGCCTCCCTTCTTCCATCGGACTTCCAGATACCCGGAAAGGCGCCATCTGTACATGGCTGACATTCCAAATGTTCGTACTAAGCGCTTTGAGTCCACATTTTTATACGCACTGCAAAAGTGTGGAACTCTTTGCCGGTGTCTTTAAATCGAGAATCAATAGGTTTCTTCTAGATAAGCGTGCTTCATCTTAGACCAAACTGTTACTTAACATCAGGTAGAGTGTGGTCAAACGTAAACCAATTTCAGTTAAAAGTCTTAGTCTTAGCGAGTAGGTTTTCATGGCCGAATCCCAACAGAAATTCCAACACAAATCTTAATAAAGAAATTGCACTGATTTGTCACTCCTACTAAACTGATGTCATACCACTAGACACTTATCTATCTACCTACAGCTACCGGCACTGGGTATCAATTCTTGAAAATCACGGAGTGATTTAAAATCACCAAAATGGTCCAATTCCATTTTTTTTTCAATTAAAAAAATAATCTTTATTAACAGAAAGAAACTAACAACTAATACAAATATAATTTACAAAATACAAAAGAAACAGACGGACTATCTAAAGGCTGTTGCAAACGGTCTATAGATACCTACCTCACCTGATCCAGATCATCAGACGTAAAAGCGTGCCCAAGACGCTGGCTAGCCGCATTGCCACATTTTCATTGTTTTTTTTTTCAACTTCGAAAGTCATTTTGTGATTTCAAAATTTATTTATTTTTTATTTTGAAGTCATTATATGACTTTCAAGACTACGAAATTACCCGAAGTCCGCCGTCCGCCGTCCGTTCCGTCAGTCAGCGGGCTGTATCTCATGAACCGTAATAGGTAGAGAATTGTCATTTTCACGGTATGTGTATTTTCGATTGGCACCAATAAAAATAAAAAGGGGGTCCCATTCAAAAGTTTTTGTGTAAGTTCTTTTTTGTGTAGGTACCATAGGGTAGTCATATTAAAAAATACATGTACTATGGGTACAGAACCCTACGTGCGCGAATTCGACTCGCACTTAAACGCTGTTTAAACTTTTTGTTTAAATTTTCTGCACACAGATTTATTACATTTGTGTACTCGTCTGTTAGGTGCATGTATATTGTTTTATACATAAGCATTGTGCTTCATTGAGCCAAGGTGCCTTTAGGTCTTAAATGTGCATTTAATAATGTAATCACTGGGATACAACGACCCATTGTATAGGTCCACAAGAACCTTTTAAAAGACCATTGACTTTTAAAATCTAAATTAAACACACATTCAATTGATACTTAGATAAAAATGTAATTCATCATCATTATCAGCATCGTCCTGTCTTCATCCACCTCTTTGTAGGTTCAACATCATGTTCTCTTCTTCCATTCAACCCATCCTTATACCATATTGTATTTCCGAAAGTTTGGATGTTTGCAGCTCAATCATAGCGAAACAGCTGAATGGCTTTTTATAAGGCTTATAATGTAGCTTAGAACCTACATAATTTAAAGAATATAACTACACTTACGGTTACTTTTTGACGACCTCGGTGGCGTGGCGGGTCGACTGAGACGCAAGAGGCGCGGGTTAGATTCCCGCTACGGGAGAAATGTTTGTATGTTCTGCAAATGTTTCTACCGGGTCTGGGTGTTGTAATTATTATAAAGTATGTATTTATGAAAAAAAGCGCTGTGTGAAATGTCCACAAATATGTATTTATTTATTCTTTTTAGGCAAGTGAAGAAACGGTCTGAAGCTAGCGTAAGCAGGTTTGTCATATCATTTGCAAGTATATCATTCAAGAGTCTGGCGCCACATTCCTCTCAAATAAAACTAATAAAACTATTACATCCGCATAAAAAGTAATTTCAAACCGAAAATAAACATCTGAGGATAGTCAAATGAATAGCGGCACAGGTTATCAAATAGTTAGTAACAAAGCCACGCATATACATGGTTTTGGGCTTGGAGTTTTTAGGCCGCCTAAAGGCCTCCGTCATGGCTTAACAACTTAAAAGCCGGGACCGACAATTTAACGTGCCCTCCGAAGCACGGAAGCGCTCAGCTCGTAATGCCACTTGCGGTTATCCAATCAAATTGTGACCGCGCACAACATTGCTTAACTTAGACGATCAATAAAGAACGTCTAAGCAAGCTACGCCACGAGCGCTTCATCAAGAACGTCTAAGCAAGCTACGCGACTAGAAAACTAGTACAGAAAAAAACTGGTGTAGCACTATTTATTATATTTATTTATTTACAAAAATATAGTTAGGTAGGTACTTAGACAATTAAATAGTGACTTTAAAGTTTAAACTTAGGATTATGTTTGTCTTATCACTAGGTTCTCGCTCGTTATAACAAAAAGAGAAGTAAACACATATAGTAATTTAAAAACTAACTAATCAAAGATAAGGTAAGCGCACTAGTAGCACCCTATATATTCCAGCCACATCACAGGAAAGGAATACCCCGCGTAACCGTATACCTACTGACATTAACGCAGTGATAAAACTGTAGCAAAGGAAACGTAGGTATTTCCTTCCAGCGCCGCAAGAAACTTTCAGAAAATTGGTCAATATTCTTTCATGAACCCATGGTATCAGCTGAATTAGAACTTTTCGACGAGTGGCACATTAATATGGTTGCCATAATATGGATAGCAAAGATGCATTTTGGTAACAATAGTTATCTATATTTATTTCAAAACTGGTTTATTTTCAACAAAAGGAATCACTTCTCCAAAAGGACGGCATGGGTTCACGAAAGAAAATTGTTCATCTTTTGATAATATTATTACTTACCTCCATCGAACATTTATTTATCTCTCTGCCGATTTGTTCACAAAATTGTAATATAAATAATCAGGATACGTTTTTATTAGGTTTTTGACAACGTTTTAGGTTAGATTTTTGTATACCTTTATTATACCTACATCGAATTTAGGTAGATACTATTTTTTGTCAAAAATGCTAGTTACTACGTTCATCATTAGAATAGGCGCGCATTTATACGTTAAATACAACTATGCTATTTTATTTTCTACCAACCAAGAATCCCCAACACCATAAAACTAAGTAACTAACTAAGGCCGTTTACCATCTATAGTAGATGATTTATACAGCGTCAGGAGGCCATATTTACCTTCACAGACGGGACGCTGTAGTGCCCGGGACGAATTAAGATGGAGTAGGCTTGCCCAACACCTATTCCATCCTCTCAGCTTAGTCAGCCTTTTCCACAGGAAAGACATGGTCAATACGTGCGGAGCTGACTAAGCCGCGGGTTTCCTCACGATGTTTTCCTTCACCGTTTGAGAGTACTGGTATAGTGCACATAAATATTTTCACACAAAAAAATCCATTGGTACACGACCGGATTTGAAACCACGACCTTAGGATCTTAAGGCTGGGTCACTCACTACCAACTACACCACCAGTGCTCTAAAACTAAGTACCTACACTCCATACAAGCAATGCACACCACCCGCGGAAGTTGCAATACAAACATCCCAAAGCGTGAAAACTCTGAATCACGTCAGAACCGAATTACAAACTTCCTTTCGTTTGACCTCAAAAAGTTCATAACTTTTATATTCTCCAGACGCGCAAATAGGTCAGGAAAGTGGAATTTAAACAATAGCTCATTGTGGGCTTAGTGGTGGGTTGGTTCAGTTTAGGCCGGTTCACTCATAAAGAACATACCTCTACATAGTACGGCTGTGGAAATGGAGCATACACGACAAATACGACCTCTGTGGCGAGGCGGGCGAGTGCTCGGCTGAGACGCAAGAGGTGCGGGTTCGATTCCCGCTGCGGGAGAAATGTTTGCATGTTCTGCAAATATTTCTTCCGGGTCTGGGTGTTGTAGTATTATGTACTATAAGTATGTACTTACAAAAAAAAAGTATACATATAAGTATTCTATCAGCCATCTGGTTCCCATAATACAAGCTTTGCTTAGTTTGGGGCTAGATGGTGCTGTGTGATATGTCCTTAAATATTTATTTATTAAATACCTAACCTTCTTTCTTAGGATCCAAGTTCACTACTCCGTTCTATAAGCGCTAGTTTTTCGCCGTCACGACTCAAAAAAACCATTGCAGAGTGTAAAACCGCATTTTCGAAATTCCTGAGAGAATTAGTTGCATATTCGGATTAATTCGGTTTTCATGCGAAGCACGAAGTTTGCCGAGGCGCACAATATTTGTGGTAGATACCACTGTACAGCCTATGACATTTTTTTTTTGACAGAAAGAAGCCTATTTAAATGAACTAAGACATCATTCGCCACAAAATCTAATATGACAAATGTACCTATCATGCCACCTAAACTCTACACAGTCGGGTTTTTTGTTATTAAAAAAATACTATTTCTTTACTTGGTGAGGTTATGGACGACGGTAATGAAACAAGTTACTGGACGGCGACCTTAAGTAGTTTTTTAATCACCCTTGAACATCAAATGTCAACCTTTCAACAATAACATCTTTATTCGACTCTTGTCCCGAGGCTGAATGCTTTACGGGCTTTGACATATTTTTCAATAAAAAAAACCTGTTAAGTGCGAGTCGATTCGCACACCATGGGTTCCGTAATATCGTAAATTCAAAAATATTTTTGTATGGGGCCCCTTTTTATTTTATTTTTAATGTTTGTTGATATAGCGGCAATAAAAATACACACTGAAAATGTCAACTCTACTATTAGGTACGATTCATGAGATACAGCCCTCTGACAGACGGACGGACGGACAGCGGAGTAGTAATAGGGTTCCATTGGCACCCTCCGGGTATGGAACCCTAAAAAACTTCCAAGAACCGACCGGCCTATTCTGGATTCGTCTCACAGCAGCAGAACGTACGGCGAGTGGAGGGAATTACAATTGCATTCGAGATACCATCTGGGGACAATAGATGGTGTAGTTCACACCTCTGTCTCGGATGCATCTGATGTAGGTACTGGGAATAATAAGCAAATTCTTAGCGAACTACGGATGAAGAAAAATACGAGACGTAAGTAACATAAAATTGAAATTCATAAAAAAATGATTTAAAATAAGGTTTTATTTTTCATTTAATCTTAGCAATAAATTAAGAGCACATAAATAAGAACAAGATTGATTTTGTTAAAGCGTATGCTACATAAGGTCTTCGCCTACTAGCCTGTTTATAACTGAACGGTAACCGTCACAACACAAAAAACTACGCAAAACATTGCCAAGCAATTTGTTGACAGGATCTGCTTATTTTTATGGTTTCTCACCCGAAGGGTGCCAACGGGACCCTATTACTAAGCCTCCACTGTCCGTCCGTCTGAAAATAAAATACAAGAAATAATTTTTTAATCTACGATAGTACGGAACCCTTCGTGTGCGAATTCGACTCGCTCTTGGCCGGTTTTATTTTATGTCACAATGTTGACATCCCGGTAATTAAATCGTTTAGTCGTTAGCATAGCAAAAGTAACAAAAAACAAATAGAACACGTAACAACATTAATCTAGTACCTACCTAATATTTCAGCCATCTGGTGTCCATAGTACAAGCTTTGCTTAGTTTGGGGCTAAATGGCGCTGTGTGAAATGCCTTAAAGGTTTTGGCACAAACCAGCTCCAAATAAAAATACAAGAAACTATAAATAAAAACTGACCTAATTCTCCAAAAGTAAACAACAATAATGCTTATCAATCAGCACTGAAGAATTCAAAATGTGCGTCCCAGTTCCACAGACAAACCGTCAACCGTGTAGGTACCGTATGAAACGTCACGTTGACAACATCATTAGCATTCCGTGTTACGAATGTCGTGACATGATCGCTTTGGTGTCAGAATAATGCTACGAAACGAATTTGTTCTCTACGACCTCGGTGGCGTGGCGGACGAGTGCTCGGCTGAGACGGGATTTGATTCCTGCTACGGGTGAAATGTTTAATGTTCTGCAAATATTTCTTCCGGGTCTGAGTGTAGTATTATGTATTGTAATTTAGTAATTATTCACAAAATAAAAGCCATCTGGTGCTCATAGTACAAGCTTTGCTTAGTATGGGGCTAGATGGCGCTGTGTCAAATGTCCACAAATATTTATTTATTATTTACTAGCGACCTGCCCCGACTTCGCACGGGTGCAGTACCATCGGGGACTTTTTGTAGACCTTTTTAAGGTGTACAATACTTAATACATTATTTTATATACAAATAGTACATTATTTTGATCTATCTCGTAGGGTTCAGCCAGCGTTAGCAATGTAAGCGCAAAAAAAGTGTTTATTTACGACATCACATTAGAAACCTAAAATTATCAGTGTTTCTCTACTATATTATGCATGTATTATACATATAAACCTTCCTCTTGAATCACTCTACCTATTAAAAAAAACCGCATCAAAATCCGATGCGTAGTTTTAAAGATCTAAGCATACATAGGGACAGACAGCGGGAAGCGACTTTGTTTTATACTATGTAGTGATGTCTATAATTTGTATATTAACCTATTATGTAATCTGTGGTTTTTATCTAACATGAGAGCACTGGTGGCCTAGTGGTAAGGCCTTTAATCTACTACGTTAGTTATACGTAGACTGATGTTTACATGACAACGACGTCGTTTGCTTTGTTCTCGTTGGCACCCATCAAGAACCATAGGTACGATACGAGTGAAACTAGTAGCGTAGTTGGAAGGCCCATCCCATGAATACTTTATGATGATTGTGACCTAAGGAGGGACAGAGTTATTTACTAATGACGCGTAAATGGCAATGATTGTTTTTTGTGATGAATAAAAATCATCTTACTGACTTTATAAAATAATTTCGTGGGCATTTCACGCAGCGCCATCTAGTCCCAAACTAAGCAATGTTTGTACTATGGACACCAAATGGCTGATAGAATACTAATATAAGTACTTTTTTTGTAAATACATACTTATAATACAGAATACTACAACACCCAGACCCGGAAGAAATATTTGCAGAACATACAAACATTTCTCCAATAGCGGGAATCGAACCCGCGCCTCTTGCGTCTCAGCCGAGCACTCGCCCGCAAAGCCACCGAGGTCGTCACTTGACCGGTTTTACATACTTACATTGAATGAAAACAATCCAAGCGCAACCCGGAGACACTATTCTCTTAGCATTCTATGCCCGCAAAGAACCATACCTATCTAAGAATAGGTCCTACTAGTAGGTAGGTATACCTACCTGTACTTCGAGCCTAGAATATAGACAAAGCTAATCAGTTGATTACTTATCAAAATATATAAATAATAGACTGACTGAGCACTGGTGGCCTAGTCGGTAGTGACCCCGCCTTCCGATCCTAAGGTGGCGGGTTCAGATCCGGTCGTGTACCACTGGATTTTTCTGTGCGAAAAATGTATGTACGCTATACCAGTACTCTTAAACGGTGAAGGAAAACATCGTGAGGAAACCCACGGCTTAGTCAGCTCCGCACGTATTGACCATGTCTTTCCTGTGGATAACGCCGACTAAGGTGAGAGGATGGAATAGGTGCTGGGCAAGCCTACTCCATCTGAATTCGTCCCGGACACTACAGCGTCCCGTTAGTGAAGATAAAAGTTGCCTCCTGACGCTGTATAAATCATCTACTATAGATGGTAAAAGGCCTTTATTAGACTGACTGGCTGACAATCAACGAACAGCCTAAACTATGGGTAAGTTAAGTCCTAGAAACATGAAACTTGGAGGATATATTCCTCTTATAATATAGGGGTGCACTAGTAAAGGAATTCCCTTATTTCAACTCCTAGAGGACGCAACTGGAAGATGACATTTTTGTGAAAAAGAAACACTCGACGCGGACAGAATCGTTTCTTTAATCATCGCAATAAAATAACGGTAGGTATGCCAGCGGCGTACCGCCCGGTATGCGAAGGTTCGCCATTAGTGTATAAACAATTAATATTTTTAACACGTAGATTGTTACGGTACAACCGACACCTGCTTTTGTGGCTTGACAAGTGATTTTGGCCTTGTTTTGTATTGGCAACATCTTTGTAAAACGTACCAACTCAAAAAATAATTTTGCAATTGGAAATTGTTTTGAGGCAATTTTCAGTGATTTTTTTTACGGTTTTACTAAAACAATTTTATAAAAATTTTAAATTAAACTTCTCTGCTGGACTGGGAGTAAAGAAAAACATAGAATGCGTCCAGATGCTTCTCTCCCCGAGCATGTCGTAAAAGTCGACTAAGGGATAGTTATCCTCCAACATGATGAGATACATACAATAAGCAATTATTCCCAAGGAGGGTTGACGACAGGCAGGCGGCCGGTCATAAAACACCTTAGCCAAAACTCTTACAGCATGATCCAAGAATCATGCTGTGCCGACACCACATAGAGTGAGATAAGGTCAGGAAGATGATGATGATGACTAAAGAAAAATTACTTCAGTGAAATATAAATCTAAGTTTCTTGAGACCGTCTTATAAAAGCACCTAATTATGTTCCTGGTTGGTGTTTCTTTTTGCACAAACTTGCGTCACTTTACGGGATGCAATACACGGGACCACTTCTAGATTATTATATAGCTGTTGCCCGCGACTTCGTACGCGTGTAGTACATTATTTTGTTCTATAATCAATAGTTTTCGCAGCGCACGCCAAAAACTATTTTAGGTTTTCTACCTTGGGTTACAATATTGCTATTTTCTTACGGATCCCTAATATTTTGAAAATATATTATAGAAAATATATTGAAAATATATTATAATATATAATATACCTATATATTATATACTGGTCACTGATAATGTAGCTTTTTATTGGTGAAAGATTTTTTGAAATCTGTCCAGTAGTTTCGGAGCCTATTCGTTACAAACAAACAAAAAACAAAAAATATTTCCTCTTTATAATATTAGTATAGACAAACAAGCGAGAGATCTACCAAAATCGGTTAACGAGCAGCGGAGATATCGGGTGGCACAAGCAAAAGATATCATTTCAGTCTCTCAGAGATTTGTGTCTCAATATAACAAAGCAAATGAAGTAGTCTGGTCAACAACAATACCGCTTGTTACATCGTCGCATGAGGATTATTGTAATTCGTCCACTTATGTAGACCACTGGGGTTTCGATTGGGGGAGTCAAGACACTACTGTCTTATTACCTACTAAGAGATGTATAGAGACTCCATAGTTCTCCTAGAAAGATAATT
Organism: Scotopteryx bipunctaria; assembly: GCA_949320045.1. NCBI lineage: Eukaryota > Metazoa > Arthropoda > Insecta > Lepidoptera > Geometridae > Scotopteryx > Scotopteryx bipunctaria. Next base: position 7,894,027 of record OX439459.1, read on the forward strand.
TTTCAAAACGCTTGGACGTTGGCTTGCTTGGACGTTTTTGAGTAGCAACGTTCTGAGCGGTCACAATTTGAATGGGTGACCGCAAGTGGCATTACGAGCTGAGCGCTTACGTGCTTTGGAGAGCACGTGAAAGTTTTTGAAAGTTTGTGAGGATGTTTGTATATTTGTGTGTGTGTACTGGATGGATTTAAATAAAACTTGGAATATACAGGTTATATAGGTATATATAGGTATAGGTTATTTTTCAACCGGGTACTACGCGAGCGAAACCGCGGGCGGCAGCTAGTAGACCATAAAGTGTTAACATATTTTTTAAAAATGCATGTCGTTTAAGCAAGAACAATGTCATTTAAAAACATGTTTGCTTCAACTTTTTCCGAGTAAAATATGCGCCAAGTTCATAACAATAAAAACGTGAAACGGAAACGCATTTAAATACATTAGCTTTCATAGAAATATAGAAAATGACAAATAATTAATGTTCTCTGTGAGTTAAATCTACACTAATATTATAAAGAAGAAAGATTTTTTGTTGGTAACAAATAGGCTCCGAAACTACTGAACCGATTTAAAAAATTCTTTCACCCGTAGATAGCTGCATTATTAAGGAATAACATAGGCACATAATTTATTTTCAAATAAATTAGGGTAAATTAGGGAAAAATCCGTGGGTGTACGACCGGATTTGAAACTACGACCTTCGGATCGGAAGACGGGGCCGCTACCACTAGACCACCAGTGCTCTCAATAGCCCATAGGTACCTACGTGCAAATAATGCTTTTAACCACAGAAAATTCCAGAGTACCTAGTTAATAAAATAAAATTGATAAGCTACTCTACAGTTCGTTTGTCCAGCTCGTCCCAATAAGGAGGTAGTACATCAAAATGTAAAGATACCAATAAAGCGATCCCATTGTACGGAACACGTACCCACTGGAGCCAGACAGGCACTTGTCGCTAAGTGCGCTTGGCTTCGGAGGCAGTGGGCTTATTCAGTGTTTATTTATTTTAGGTGTTATTTGTTTCAGACTTAACTAAACATACTAAATAATAATTTATTAATTAGTGACAAGAATTTTTTTTATTCTTTATTATTTTATTATTAATGCCAAACTTGCAATCCGCCTTCCGATCCTAAGGACACGGGATCAAATCCGGTCGTGCACCAATAGATTTTTCCGTTCGAAAAATGTATGTACGATACCTGTACTGTAGGTACCTACTCTCAAACGGAGAAGGAAAACATCTTGAAGAAACCACCATGTCGTGAAACCGCAGAAAGTTTGAAAACATGTGTCAAGTTGGTGTCAAGTTCACAAATGGAGCATTTGAGGCGCACTTTAAATCCTTTCACCACACTAGTTCGAAAGAACTAGTGACACTCCTAGATAGACTATGGTATCCTTCACCCCTAGAAAATACTGCTAAAGTGTCCATTTTGAAATAGAAAAATCTAAGTAAATATTGAATTATGGATGAATTTGAACCCGCGACTTTTATCGTAAGGCGGTGTCACTTCCAATGGCCTAACTTTGCTCACGTTCAGTAAAGTAAAATAACCTCAAAGAACTCTTAACTTTACCTCACCTATAAGTACCTATACAGCTAAGTCTATTTTGGTTTATGTAGTTTTACCGAGCGATAATTGAATTTCTTTGATCAGACATTACATTGATTGAACGTCGAATTTCTTTTAGTGTTTTCGGAATGCATTTTCAAAATACACTGGCGTTAAGCTTTTTCATCGCCTCCACTACTTAACCTAATTTAATTTTGATCATAAACATTTCAAAATTAAAGGTAAGGATAGCCTCTCAAGTCATTGACTTCCCGACCGGAAGTTTAGATAATATTCAACTACCACCACGAATATATGATTGACTGCAACTTACTCTGTCAGCCATCTCGCTCCAACCTTCCTGGAAAACAGCGGGAGAGAGCAAGACAGAATGCATCGTGATGTGCCTCACGTTCAAGGAAGTCGGAATGTTTTCTGAAGCCCGAGAAATATTAATCGAATGTGCATTGAATGAGAAGTGTTTTAATGTAAAACATACATTATTGTTTAGATAATGTGCTTTAATATAGTAACAGCTATTTTTAGCATTGACTGAGAGAGCTCTTAAAGTAGAATCCAGGAAAAGTCGATATAAACATTACCTCATTTACATTTATACATAATAATGTTGTTCTTTTCACTTTTTAGGTTTCTGTACCCGAAGGGCGCTAACTGGACTGACAGATGGACGGACGGACAGCGGAGGCTTAGTAATACTAGCCTCCGCTGTCAGCGGTTTGTATCTCATGAACCGTAATAGGTAGAGAGTTGAAATTTTCACAAAGTGTGTATTTCTAATCGCTATTAAAATAAAATAAAAGTGTGCCCCAAACAAGAAACATTTTTGAATGTACGATGGTACGGAACTCTTTGTGCGTTAATTTGACTCGCACTTGACCGGTTTTCTTTCAATAACTACTCACTTATCTAATCCCCGCCTTTAATATTCTACTATCGAACGACGGATCATTCATCGCCACTTACTATGCAAGTTGTTCTTTTGTCAAAAAATGTATGGCGAGAATATTGGAACCAGACATAGGTAAGATTAGAATTTAGAGATAAGGTTTGATATGTTATTGTTATCCCACTGTCATAAACCGCGCAACACCCTTTGCATACTGAAATCTTTATGCATATTGCATATCTTTTAACTTTATTTCCATAACTCCGGCTTTCCTCGGAGGCAGGATCAACGTCGCATAAATAAAGAATCAATTGACTTTTATTGTCATGTTATTAAGGGTTATTATTGGTTGTATCCGTCTCTTGTGTTATCTATACAAGAACAGAGTAATGTATGCACGCAGACTATGAAAAAAAAAACTATTTTCCGGGCGCAAAAGTCATGGACCCCAATGGAAATGCAACTAAAAAATGTTTGGTTTTTTAGTCAGGTCATTTTTGGGTCATTTTTAGTGTTCCATACCCGAAGGGTGCAAACGGGACCCTATTACTAAGCCTCCGCTGTCCGTCCGTCTGTCAGAGGGCTGTATCTCATGAACCGTCATAGGTATAGAGTTGAAATTATCACAGAATGTGTATTTCTATTGCCGCTATAACAGCAAATAATAAAAATAAAAGGGGACATGTTTGTGTGTGAAACATTTTTTAATAAGTACGATGACGAACCCTTCGTGTGCGAAATCGACTCGCACTTTTTCGATCGAGCCGGTTTTATTTGTTGTGTATAATAAGTAAACACATTAGTATGTCCCTATTTATAGTTCAACTATGTAAAGTAATAATAATTTGATAGGATAGAAAATGAGCATAAGGCAAAGCAAGTTCTTCTTCTCTATCCTCTCCATCCCAAGGTTGTCTGGAAGAAATTGCTCTTAGCAATAAGACCGCCGTTTATGTATATCTGTTTTTGTTTTTTAGTAGGTACCTAAGTTTTTTTGTTTTTTCTTGTTTTCATTTTTGTTGTTATACATAATAAAGAGTTTATCTATCTCTACCAAAGTTTAAAAAATTACTAACAATTCAATTTCTTAAATAATATGTTTTTCTTCACGTATTTCCTTTTTCATGGTTTTCATTCGTTTCTATTACAACTCGTGTCACTAGTTATTACGAACTAGTGTGGTGAAAGTTGCTCTCGTGAGGCTCACTTCGTGCATTGCATGTAAATTGTTTTCGTACTTTAAAATACGTTTTTATAGCTAACTGTCACCACCTTAAAGGCCGTACTGTTTAGTTCACATTTGCATGCTTACCTAAGTACCTACCTGAATACCTAGGTACTTACTGTCTTTTATTTTTTTAGGCTTTCTAGAGGCTTAACTTAGTGCCTGCTTCAGAAGAAGAAATTAATAACTCTTTAAAACAATAATATACTAGCTTCCGCCCGCAGCTTCGCTCGCTTGGTACCCGGATAAAAAATAGCCTATATGTTAATCCAGTAGGTACATGCACTATGTATATTCCAAGTTTCATTTAAATCCGTTCAGCTGTTTAGGCGTGATTGAGGCACAAAATCCAAACTCACAAACTTTCGCATTTATAATATAAGTAAGAAGTAAGATATTAGTAGGATGTGCCTAGGTGATATAATAAAGTAAGTACCTACCTACATTTTATTTATTAAATTGTGTAAAACTCCTTAGTTTTCTGAGAAAATCAACTAAAGCTTCTTCATAAACTCACCACGCAACATTTATTTTTAGACATACTCTGATCACGAAAAAAACGTCTAGCCAAATCCCTACTGAGACAATTGTCATAAGCTGTCGACAGTTCTAATTGAAATTTATTGCATCTCATCTACTACGGAACGTAATCGGTGCAATATGTTACACAATTTTGAACCTTAAAACTTCCGAGTTAAAGCTATATTCTTCGTAGCAAACTATGATTTACGCTCCGTTACATGGTAGCATCTTTATTTATTGTGGTCAGACAATCGAAGATAATATTTCCACTCATGTGATTTGAGACAATCACAGGCCTTTGTTTTATTGAATCAAACAGGATCAAGATGGATTAAATGGATCAAATTGAACGTACGCTACGGAGAAGTAAATAAATGGTCGTAAATTCTCGAGACTACTTGCGCGTAAAAGGGGTTTCCTTTTCAAATTAATAATACATTATTGTTAATCCAACTCGAGTTACTTATTCCGCTATTGTATAACTCAAAAAAGACAAGAAAGGCTCTAAAAAAACTAAAACCCCAGAACTCCAAAACTAGTTAAACTGCAATGCCTACTCAGATAAATTGAGCTGCCAAAATACAATTAGGTAGGTATGTAATTTGCCAATAATTAAAAAATCTCATTCAGAGAAGTCTAGATTTTCAACATAATGATTTATAATTTTTTATCCTGGAACTTTTATGCTAGAGTATCAGCGCAAAATGAAAATTTGGCATTCAATAATACTCATACATTCAGGAAAATTTGAGCGAGAACGTCATAAAATATGACATACTGGCTATTGAATATATTTCTGACATCACAACAGCGAAGAACGAATTTGCGTGGCTAGTTTTTCCGAAAATAAGACGCGATGCAACGTTTGATCCAAATAAAATGATCCACAACAAATTTTCTCTCAAGTTTTAACAAAAAAGTCCCACACAACGACAAACTACAAGACTCCCATCAAAGTTACAAAAGAATGACGTAAATGTAACATAATGTCCCATTTAGTCCCGCGGTCCCATTAAAAGCCCGGATTGCCGTGACTTGTGGCTCCCCCACAGTTACATTTGACAATAATGCACTTTGTATTGAGGTATTTTTTGAAATGTTCTTTGTGTGATTACATCTAAGTGGATTCCTACGAATTCCTAAAGTAAAACATTTGAGGAACCACAACATTACAATACCTAGTTTTCATAAAAAATACATAGTCCTATAATGTATTACATACTTGTACCGTTTCAAAAATATGGATATATCCATATTTTTATTTCATTACTAGCTGCCGCCCGCGGCTTCGCTCGCGTGGTACCCGAATAAAAAATACCCTATATGTTATTCCAGTACATGTACTATGTATATTCCAATTTCCATTCAAATCCGTTCAGCCGTTTAGGCGATTGAGGCACAAACATCCAAACATTCAAACATCCTCACAAACTTTCGCATTTATAATATAAGTAAGATTATATTATTTCATTTTTTCATTGCACTAAGGAAAACTTTAAAGTAAGAGAGGATGTTTTCGACAACGTGGCTCAATCACGCAGTTACTTCTGAACAATTCGGTTAAAACTTGAAATAATTCGTGCACAGAAACAACATTCATTCTGGCTTTCATTCTGTCACCATGCGAACGAAGCTAGTTTTCAATTATGCAATGAACTGTATGATTATGGGTTGCCATAAAGTACCGTATGAAAATATAGTAACAAGAGTGTCCACTCGATCATATTGAAATTTCACTGTGTCCACGTCCATTATCTAGCCAATAGGTCAGAAGACAGGCGTCATATCGCAATATCCGGCAATACATCATTACTTCCTTGAGCAGACGATGTGCGAATGATAATGTCCAAGACAACAGCGCCGTACAGTAATAATAGTAAAACAGACATAAGATATGATAACATAGAATATGATGACTTTCACACCTACTCCACGGCCAACTCTGCCCTGCTAGTGAAGGACGCAGTAACTAGCATTTTTGTCAAAAATTACTTAGACACATACCCGGAATCACCTAACAAAATACAACATTCTGTTCTCACTCACGCATCAAAACATATTTTGATGTACTCTTACTGTACTCTTGATAATGTGTTATTTTTGTTTTATATAGTATTTTTAATAAAATAGTTACATAATAAATATGCCAAAGACTTGCCATGTAAAAAAATCGCCTATACTAGTTTCAACTTTAACGTATTTTTTGGGTAACTTGTGCTCCTGAGACCCAAGATACAGACTCTCGAGTCTAGTTTGGGCCTCGCTAAAAAAATCTTTCAGGATGGTTAACTTGCATTGTATAACTTTTTCTAAATTGTAATCTTGTGTTTTCTTTTTGGTAATAAACTTCTTTATTCTTTATTCTTATTCTTTACATTGGTTCCTGAGTCTAGATTTTCAAGATATTAAATTACATCGCAATTTTATGTTTTGTTAAAAAAAAAACAGAATCTGTCACAATAACTAAATGTATTAACGTGTGTTAAAACATTTTTTTTAAGAGCAGTTTTTCAAAAAACACATACAACAAATAACACCCCAGCAGAAACGAACCAACTAAAGAAATTCCGCTACTAATAGGAGTAGGTAAACTTACTACATTTCTGCCGCCGCGGGAATCAAACACACACCTGCCTGTCCGAGCCTGCCACGCCACCGAGGTCGTTTAGAATCTTTTATTGCTCATAATAACCAGTACTGAGATGACGATAATAAATAGTATTGCGAAGAAAATAATAAAGTGTCACTTTCACACGATATCTCACAGTTTATTTAGACGCAAGTTTGAATTGATATCGGATAAGCAATAACTTGGACCATATATTTTAATATGAATAGTTTTGATTTCTATAAGTAACCGTAAATATATCTAAAGTTATGCATAAACTAACTTTTTACATGCCTAGAAAGTTAGGCACTGATAAATTAAAAAAATATATTTAGAAAAAAAATCCTTTGCCTTTCCCAATAGAGGATTTTTTCATTGTTTTTCAAAAGTATTAATGCATACTAATCAAATTTTTCTTTCTTGGTCGATTCTAGTTCAATTCAGATTCAAAGTTATAAGACATTCACATGAGCACACGTGAATTTATCATTCGGTCACTGACATGGTCTAAGACCAATAAGGAACAGGACAATTTGGTATGGCATCTGCATACGATACAAAATGACCATAGATAAAGAATTGTCATTCAGCTAGTGTTCGGAAACCTATTGTCGGAATAAAAATTATATATTACTAGCTCCCTCCCGCAGCTTCGCTCGCGTAGTACCCGGATGAAAAATAGCCTGTATGTTAATTTAGCTTATGTACTGCGTATATTCCAAGTTTTATTCAAATCCGTTCAGCTGTTTAGGCGTGATTGAAGCACAAACATACAAACATCCTCACAAACTTTCACATTTATAATAATAGTAGCATAGGATAATATATGCCATGCATACTAAACACATATCAAATTACTTCAGTTATGGTCATTTTATATACTCGTACCTCAAAGGAAAGTATTAAATTCGAATACGTAATCATATCACTTACATTATACATCCGTACTAAGTTTGTCCTAATCATGTAGGTACTTCCTTTAGTCAAAGACAATAAAATTTGATTGATAAGTCAACATGAAAGCTTAATTAGTAAATTATATTTCAATAAATACTAAGTAAGTAGTATTAATGCCTGCAGACCTTGACTCAGAAATTAATTCAATAATGTTTTTATTGCATATACAGAAATCATTATTTTCGTCTTAGTCGAGTACAGCAAAGGGCGACGAAGTATGAACACTGGCTGCATAGAATTGTACAGTTCAAAAATAGAACAGTGACAATGAAAAAGAGCTAAATGAAATGGAAGCATTCAATATTGGAATTCTATTCCCGCGCGGTATGTTAAAATGAAAGAGAAAAAACTTAAGTTTCTTGTCTAAAATAACTTGATAAAGAATTTCACGAGAATGTAACATACAAATTTTCTATAATTTGATAAGTTTGTGAGCAGCAATTAGGTATTATCGTAGAAAAGGTTGAAAACACAAAATAAAAGTAGATAAGGTAACCTAAGAAAATAATAAGTCGAAAGTATTTATACCTAAAAAGTTTTTTCTTCCAATACAAAAGAACGAAATCAAAAAGAATTAGGTCATGATTGTTACAAATCAATAGTAGGTAGGTACCTATGCGCCATTTATTTATAAAACTCTTAAAAACTAAACAATGTGACTAATGGGTTTACGATTTACGCTTAAACTGACTGAACAGTGAACACAAACAGGACTATCTGGAGAACTGCTTTATACAAACAACATGTGATTCCAATTCAAACACCTTGCTTTGTATAGTCAGATTTTTATGCTAAAATATATGAAAAATATAGCTACTTTTATAATAATTTAAAGTACAAAACAGCCACTTAAATAAATAGCCGTAAGTAAGTACCTAAGTGAGTATTTCTAGTAGTAGGTACCTAGGTGAAGTGTGGTTTTGGCTTAAAAATAAGACCACTTTTTCGAAGCCAGCGTCTAATAAAACAGCGATTGTAATTTTATAGCGTATTTCCTAGAAATAATTTAGTGTTCGCGAAGATAGTTACAATTATAGCTATTGGCGGTTTGGCAAAGTTTGTAATGTAAACTTTCCTTGAAATCCGATGAGATTCAGTTTGATTCTAACGATATGTTTGTTTTGCCAAATTGTACGGTGCTCTTGGTTTGGTTAATCTAGGCAACTCTGGGATTCAAGTGTTCCTACGTAGTCACCTTGAATGTTTGTACATAGGTATAGCTAAGGTTTAAACTAGGTTTAAACCCACGATCTTAGGATCAGTGCTCCCAAGAAAGAATACTGTAGTAAAAATATGAATTAATGGATCATACTTAAAACTTTTTAGACCACTTTTAGTTTTTGTAGGTTAATGTTACACGGAATTAGATATAAAAACAGAAAATCAAAGACAATGATCAAAAGAAGAAGAATCGGGACGCAATAAACCTAATTTATTTCAAAAATTGACAGAAAGTTCCGAAAGAATTGTGTGGTAATGAGTTTTATTAGTCTGTAGCTGGTTTTAATAGCTAATAAAATCTACAAAAAAAAGGTTCCTTTTTTAACAAAAAAAGCATTTTTTGACTGACGACAGTTTGAAAACTTTAATCGTCATCATGACTATGACTCACGTAAGTTTATATTTTTTTTAGATTATTTATAATTTAAGGCTATAGTGAAGGGTCATCGTCTGTATAGATTAAAACCAATACGTCATTACGCCCACGAAAATTGCCTCACCAAAATATCTCTATGTACAGAGGCGGCATGAAAAGGTTCATCAGTTTTTAAATTGATTCGTTTGACGTGTCCCGAGACATGTTACCTTTTGAATCTAAGGCACAGAACAAACCGTTTCATAGAAAATTATGTTTAACTGCTCGACAACAAAGTTCAAATTGACGCGCATCAAAGTTGTTTGATAATTTTATCGTATCATACAACTTGTATGACACGATAAAATTGATTCTTACACTAGTGCAAGCGAAAACCGACCTCAAGGTGACGAACCTTTTCATTCCGTGACTGTACATTATACTGTGCTTGTGTACTCATTAAGAACTTCCAAAATGGTTCAGTACAATATGAAAATATCTAGGAGTAAACTACAAAGCAAAATCAGGAAAAGAGTTAATTTAAGAGTGACAACGATCAAGCAACAGAAGACTATAGTGTGAAAATATCTAGGAGTAGGTACACAATAAAGCAAAATCAGGAAAGGAGTTAATAATATTAGCGTGACAGCGATCAAGCAACAGGAGACTACGTGAGTAAATTTCAAATGATTTCAGTGTTCACCTGATTTAACCCGTCGATATTTTTATCTGCATTGCCAACGCGTTAAAAACAGTCATTAGAGTCAACGAACTTAATTACTCTGCCGTAGTATCTACGCAAATAAGCGTGAAAGTTTGCGATCTGTCCACAGCTCGTAAATCAGCACTACTAACAGTAGGTAGGTACTAATTTAATTTTGGCATGCCCTAAATATTTTGTTTTCAAAACAGTTTTTTTTACGTTTTCTTGCGTGCTCATTATATTGATCATTTTGAGGAATGCAAGCCAGCCCACTAAGATCACATTAGTCATATACATAGTCCTGATCCCACACTAGGATTCCGTGTCGTGGGTATCGGAAACTACGAGTACCATGGTACCACAACACCCAGACCCGGAAGAAATATTTGCGGAACATACAAACATTTCTCCCGTTGCGGGAATCGAAACCGAGCTTCTAGCGTCTCAGCCGAGCACTCGCCCACCACGCCACTAAGGTCGTCGAAATATGGCAGAAATACGGAATTTTTTTCCAGAACACCACGACAGCGCTTACTGATGTGCTAGTGGCTTCATCCAGTCCACTGTTATTAACTAGTTTTTCCTGCTGATTTGTACTGCATACTAAAAAAATATATTTCAAAAATTGACAGAAAAAACATTTTTTGACTGACGACAGTTTGAAAATTTTAATCGTCATCATGACTATGACTCACGTAAGTTTATAATTTTTTTTAGATTACTTATAAATTAGGCTGTTGTTGTCATCGTCTTTATAGATTAAAACCAGTACCTACGTCATTACTACATACAATTACAGGATATTAAATGTAAGAAGGGGTTTACATACTGCCGTCATATACCGGCATTGCTTGTATATTCCGCCAGGAATTTATCTTCATGGTTTTGACTTTCAATTCTTCATACATATTATCACGCCCGTATTCCTAACGGGTTTGGCAGAGCCACAAGTAATCATAAGAAAACTCGCAGCCACTCCTGATTCAAAGTCCCAAGATGGGTATGAACCATGGTCACAGGTGATCAACCCATCCATATATGAGTAGATGGTCCATCATATTGTAGAGGATACTATCATAATATTTAACCAGTTTTTTTGAGAGAAAATTGAACGAAAGAAGAAAAAGAAGACTTTCTATCTACCAAGTGATTTCATTTAATTTAGGTAAATACTTAAACTTCCTAAAGGCCGAAAATATTGTAAAAAAAGTTGCTTAAGGGCGCTACTCACACACCTGCCGCAGGGGCAATCTAGGGTGTAGGAGTGGGGATGACCCTTAATTGCATCCTTAATTGTGATGTGTGTAGGCATGCAGGGGCAATTTGGAGGATTGGCCCTGCGGCAGGGCGGCAGGGGCGCGAGACCATCCTTGATCCCTAAGTCGTCCCTGCCGTCGCTGCGTGTGTAGCGCGATTGGGGCAATTTCTCAGTCAGTTTGTCAGTATCTGTCACACGGAGTGCACGTATACATAGCGTACAATCAAAATGGCGGCCGACAACGAACGCGAAGTTTGGACGCGAATTATAGAAGTTTATCAAGACCGACCTCACATGTGGGATAAAAATCATAAACATTATTTTAACCGTGACATGAGGCAGCAAACATTCACACTAATGTTTGAAATTTTTGGGGAACTCAAAACCAACATGGAGCTGCCGGCTTTCAAAAAAAAATTTGAAAATATGCGGACATCCTTTTTTCGGGAGTTAAAAAAGGTACGTATTTTTAATTAAGTAATGATTATTCAAAATTGTGTTTTGAAATTTTTTTTTTGTAGGTATTTGTATTTCATTTCAATGTGTTATCTTTTTTAGGTTAATTCTTCAAAACAAACAGGATCTGGCAGCGATGATGTGTACAAACCATCTCTTTGGTATTATAATCTCTTTACTTTTATTGAAGAGACTACTGAACCATCTCGCACGGGAGTAGATACCATGGACTGTGACGAGGTAATACTTAAAATAAAACAAGAATAAAATCACTTGGCACAATTATATATATATTTATTAGAATTACTTCTAAATATTAGGTATAAGTACTTACTTAAGTATTTCATCAACATTAAAACTATTTTAATGCTCTTATATTACTCGTAACATGTCTTCTTGAAAATCAACACTGCCTTGTCCGTTAAAATACGACATAAATTGACTTCTAACGTAGTTTCCTTCATCGTTGCGCTGTTTTTCATTTCTTTGCGCAAGTGATACTAATTCGAATGATTCTGCCCGCCAATCACCTGGTCGATAAGTTCGATCGTTTGTATTTTCAGAATCTGTACATGAATTTGTCAAATAGATTTTTGATTTTGTTCTTAAAAAATTGTGTAAAGCGCAACATGCTAGAACAATAGCATCGACGTTCTCAACATTTACACTTATTTTTCGGCGAAATATCCTAAAACGTGTTGCCAGTATCCCAAAAGCATTTTCTACTACCCGTCTTGCCCTAGATAACCTATAATTAAATATTCTTTGTTCATGGTTTATATTCTTGAATGGATAGGGCTTCATCACGTGTCTGTTGAGAGAAAATGCACTGTCTCCTACAAATACATAGGGCACTGTAGTATTACTATTTGGTAACGTTGAAGCTGGTGGTAGGTTTAACTGGCTTTTCATTAGTTTTTCATGAAATTTTGTATGTTGTATTACACCACCATCAGAGACGCTTCCATTTATGCCAGTGTGTACATACATAAACTCATAATTTGCATTAACAATGGCAAAAAGTACTACACTAAAAAACTGTTTGTAATTAAAAAAACACGAGCCACTACCAGGGGGCTTTTCTATAGCTACGTGTTTTCCGTCCATTGCTCCAACACAGTGACTGAAATTCCATTTTTCTTCAAACATTTTTGCTGTGTTCTTCCATTCAGTTTCCGATGTGGGCATCTGAAACAAACAGTAATTGAGAAATTTAATATTTCAGGTTTCACAGAGTTTGGAATTGGATGAACCATCTGGTAGTCAATCACTCAACCTAAAACGTCCAAGTAAGCTAGACAAAACAGAAGAAGAACCTGCTCCAAGAAAACCGCGATTAAACTTACAAAAAAAACAAGAGAAACTGTTTGATACTGCTCAAAAACTTCTTACCACTACAGATGAATGGGAAGTCATAGGAATGGGCTATGGTATTCAATTGAAAAATTTAAGTAAACACCAGCAAGTTGTTGCGAAAAAATTAATATCCGAAGTCATTTTCTATGGGCAACTTGGAAAACTAACAGAAGAATCGTCAATCACTTTGAAAAACCAATATCACAATCCGTACATTCATTCAGTACCTATTAATACTCTTACACCATCCCCACAATATCAATCCTACGTATCTGCTCCTACTCCATCCCCACAACATCAATCCTACGCATCTGCTCCTACTCCATCCCCACAACATCAATCGTACGCATCTGCTCATACTCCATCCCCACAACATCAATCCTACGCATCTGCTCCTACTCCATCCCCACAACATCAATCGTACGCATCTGCTCCTACTCCAACCTCACAACATCAAGCCTATGCATCTGTTCCTACTCCTACACAATCCTCACAACTTTCTGAGGTTCAATATGATGACATTACCATTGATTTCCCTAACACTACTTTTAGTAATAATAATAATTTAGTGGAAGGTAGTTTCACTAAAGTTAAAGATTTTCTTATATTTAAACACAAAAAGTAATTAAAATGATAATGTCTTATCCTTTAAAATTCTCACAATTAACTTAATATTTGGAAACTGGGTACCTATAACTTGTTACCGTATTAATAAAAAATATTTCACCGACTGTGATTGTTTTTTTTTGTGGTTGAATCTTGGTTGAGTACTTACAAGAAAAAACAGTTTATCTAGAATTTCGGGAAATTAAATTTCTAACATGCAGGTTTACTTTTTATAATTATACTTTATATAAACTTACCTTTATATAATGTTTCAGACAATTGTAAATCGCCCAACAAGTCTCAGGAATCATTGTTGACATCAATTGTGGTGATATGATACAACTAAATTTCAAATCCTCGTAGGTTTGTCCACTGGCCAAAAACCGAAGCGTAGCAATTAATCGTTCTCTAGCGCTTACGGCATTCCACATCAATGTATTTTTTTTTTCTATAAATGGTGCCACCATTGCAAGAAGCTCTTCAAAAGAGTCAGAATCCATCCGTAAAAAGTTATTGAAGTCATCTACTTCCAGTTCTTTTATAATATTCATGTGGCATAACTCACTTCTTTTCAGTAGCCATTTCTTCACCCAGTATCTCCTTTTCCTTTTTTTTTGAGGTAGCACCACTGAAAGCGCCAAGGCTACTCCAATCTTTTGATTGGTCGATAATACGGGTGCCATTCTCAATACGTGTGCTCAGCTCAGCTTACTCGGAAACACTGCACGGCAGGCAAGTGTGTAGAGATACTCCCGATATCGCCACAACCGCCATGCACCCTAGATTGCCCCTGCGGCAGGTGTGTGAGTAGCGCCTTTTAATGATACTTCATAAGTACATCATTTTTAATCTGTCAATCATTAAATGGAGGTGTAGTGTTGTGTTTCATTTATCAAATTCAAATTATCACGATATCATTAGCAACATTACAAGTGAACTGTTGAGAGAAAAATGGCTTAGCCTGTGTTATGTCTTATTCCCGGTTCCAATATTCCACTAACGGACGACGGAACGTTCGTTACCATGGAAACATTGTTTTTCTGTCAAAAAATGTATGGCGCTTTTTGACAACGTTGCTATATTAAACGATCCTTCATCCTTTAGTAGAAAATGGGAACCGGGCATTAGACTTTAGTCGAAACAACAATATTAGGGATTCTCTTTTTTTTGCCATGTAGGAACCACGTGTTTGGCACACGTTCGATTCTTACCGGAAAGGACAGGGCGCGCTAAGAATTGTAGAGTCGCTGTTCTTACTATATTTTTTAATTTACCCGACTGTGAGGATTCTAACTTTATAAATTAAGTTATTACTACCTACTACTAGAACCTATAGATGGTGCATCATGCTGGAGAGGATATCACTCCTAAGTCGACTTTTACAAAATGCACGGGTAGAAAAGCAGCTGGACGCATTATGTTATTTCTTAACTCCCAGTCCAGCAGAGAAGTAATTCAACTTAATACTATCCAACTAGTAAAATAACATAATATATACCACAAGTTAATAATAATATTGAATGTTTTAAAAAAAGTGCTTACTATTCTGCTAAAATATACCTATAAGTAATCATTTACCCCTTTCAAATGGAAAACTGAAGAACTGGCTTGTATCTAAAGTGTTCTACAATATGGAAAATTTTAATGAATCACCGTAGTTTAAGTTTTGAGGTGCCAATTACTCAATTTTTACTGTTTTTACAAAAAAATACCTTTTTTGTGTTTTTATGTTCTTTCTGAATTATTATACGTCCGAAAATGGCAAACTGTTTGTACTAGGTATATTTATTATACCTAACAACTTATACTTTCAACAGTTTACAATAAAATATATTATATTATATTCTATTCTAATTATTTTTACAAATAAAACCAACTCATGGCGTCTCCACACCCTACCTTGTTCTGCAAGCAACAAAAACACATTGTTTGCCACGTGTTACGCGTTACGACTGCCTGAAGGGACGCGGGTTCGAATCTGTTTGGAGGCAGCCAAATAAGGACAAAAGATCATCTCCAGACCATGGACAATGTCTAATTCAGATGGCCCTTTTGTTCTTACTGCCATCAGTTACAAGGTCTTTTCCGGGGCCACTACGACTTAGTCATTGACATAAGCAGAGTCGTAGGTTACGTACTTACCAACCTATAGATGCAAACATAAAATCACGCCTGCTTCCCATAGGGGTAGGCAGAGATCACGGATCGCCATTTGCTACGATCCTGACATAGGTACTTCTTTCGCTTCACTCTCATTACATTCCTCATGCATCGGTTTAAGATAAGGTTTAAAAATTACAAATCCTGGTTTAGAATTTTTCGTTCCAAGCCATGACGGACGCCTTTAGGCGGCCTAAAAACTCCGTCACAATAGTTGGCCACTAACTCATACGAACTTACTTACTTATTGATTTTTTTTATTATATTACTTAAAACATGAATACAAAATATTTTTTGATTTATTTTGGATTACTATAGAAAATGGTAACAGTGTTCTAGAAAATAAATAATTGATTTTGGAAGTAAAAGCTCTAAGGACTATCAAATCACTTTCCCGCCAAAGGACCCTCAAAGAAATAATATACAAATTTATGAACGTGCGTCTAGATCATTTGATTTTTCTAGCAACTTTTATAAGCTACTGTAAGCTTTTCGGTAAGTATACAATTAATTTTGGCATTATTAAGATTAACATTCTTAAGATTTTCAATCCTGGTGACGCAGCTTGACAAACTTTTGCAATAAGGGTACACAATGTGGGGTTTTAAGACTTTATTATGATAGATGATTCCATTCTAATCCAGAAATATCTGTATTGTTAAACAAAACCAGGATAAGACCGGTAACAGGTTGGGTGATATAATAAATATTAAACATCAAAACAATACCAAGAATAGTGACTCAACAACAAAATATAAAAAAAAACTAATTACGTTTTCATATAAAGCAGACGTTCTATATTTAATTACACCTAAAATACTTACAGATTTCAAAGAAGAACGCGCGGATCTGCCCTTGGTCAGTGAATTTGAGAAAACACTTGAAAAGTTTCAATTTACACAGAAAAAATCCACACACAGTCACTCAACAGAATCCCAGTTCGATATATTCCTTTTTACGGAGCGCACGTAAGGACGACTGCACCGATCGAGCTTCGCTTCACGACTGAAGGTATTAGGGCGCGAGCTTTCAGCGGTGCGCGTGCGCCTGTAAATAGAAACACCACTGCTTACTTCCATCTCTTTCTTTCTCAGTGTCTATCTAGTTGCTTGTTTTATTCCCATCTCGCTCAGTCTCTATGTCGCCGCGTGGAAATTGAGGAAAACCGCGCGTAAACACAAACGGCTCTTACGTAATTTATGCTGCATTATGATTTATTTAGCTCGTTGATTAATTATTTGTCTTGTTTTCGTTTTGTTGTTGTTAATTTTGGCGTCTGTTCAATGATACGGCAGTTTTTCATGGAATTCAGCGTCTTTGATTAGGGGCGTTTGATGTTTTATGCCTTTTTATTAAAAACTTTCATAT
This sequence comes from Scotopteryx bipunctaria, assembly GCA_949320045.1. Classification (NCBI taxonomy): domain Eukaryota; kingdom Metazoa; phylum Arthropoda; class Insecta; order Lepidoptera; family Geometridae; genus Scotopteryx; species Scotopteryx bipunctaria. Next base: position 7,911,288 of record OX439459.1, read on the forward strand.
TTACGAGTTGTTTTTGGTGTATAAAATATTTGTCTATAAAAGTTTTCTTCAGAGTATAAGTAGTCTACATAATGTGGGGTTGTGTTAACTTTGCTGGTTTATTTATTTACCTGGTGATTAGCTGATTATTAAAACTTCTTTTCGTCTAGGTAGTTACACAGTTGCATACATAATGAAACAAGCAGAAATCCACTTAAATAAAATGGGCGTGAATTATAAGAAAATAATACAAGGAAGCTGGTTTCCTCTTGCTTCTCGGAAGATAATGAGTTCCAGGATCTGTCTGTTCTTCCGGTTAAAATATAACTGAATTAGTGCTTATTTAGAATTTTGTGAAAGCGCGAATGTCTATGAAAATTATCGATGTCTTCTATTCATAATATTTAGTTTAAAAATCGTCATAATCTCCAATATATTTTGCTTTAATCAGTATATATTTTGCTTTGAGCGGGGTACTCACTGACGGAAAATGTAACGGTGACGGAAATGTCACACACTAGGGAATAATGATTCGTGCGATATATATCAAAAAATCGGTCAAGTGCGAGTCGAATTCGCACACGAAGGGTTCCATGCCATCGTACATGTATATAATTATCTTGTATGGGGCTCCCTTTTATTTTATTATTTTTTGTTAAAGCGACAATAAAAATACACACTCTGTGAAAATTTCAGCTGACAGACGGACGGACGGAAAGCGGTGGCTTAGTAATAGAATCCCGTTGGCACCCTTTGGTTACGTAACCATAAAAATTGTAAAGCAATTGATAAACTACGTAATAGAATGGAAGCTACCAAAGAAACCTTAGCGAGCTAAATCGGAACACTTCCTCTCATAAAAATCAAAGGCTCCTTCATGGTTTTTCGATTTTACTTCCACTTATTCTTTCTCACTCCCTCTTTTCTTTTTGCCGTTACTCTATCTTTCTCTCGCATTTCAAGATCGTCAATCAATCAGTGCATCTATTGAGGGCCGAGCCACACACAAATTAGTTGGTAAATCCACAGTACCACAAGTATTCACTTCCGCTGTCGAATCGTGTGTCAAACCTAAGTAAGTACCTATGTGGGATGAGTGTAACGATGAGACACGTGCCAAGAATCCTGTTATTTATTCTGTGGTAGAGATTTGAGTGTTGTAAAACTAAGGCCTTTTACCATCTATAGTAAATGATTTATACAGCGTCAGGAGGCAACTTTTACCTTCACAAACGGGACGCTGTAATGCCCGGGACGAATTAAGATGGAGTAGGCTCGCCCAGCACCTATTCTATCCTCTCAGCTTAGTCGGCCTTGTCCACAGGAAAGACATGGTCAATACGGCAAATATATTGACCGAGTCCTTGCACAGAGGCACGATCGAGAGGGAATCGAGGGAATCACAACCGTGAGGGAATGAGTATCAAAGTCAAAGTCAAAAAAAAATATTCCGTTAAATCACGGGGATCACTTGGACACGTCTTAAATTTACGTTGCATTTGCACCTGTTACTAACGCGACCAAGCGTGAAAGAGAAAGAGTTTCTTTATACGACCATTACCGTCCCGGCATGTAAAAAAACGGTCAAGTGCGAGTCGAATTATACTTATCATCGAGTCGAATTATAAGTATATTAGCACCATCGTACATGCACAAAAATGTTTCTTGTATTGGACCTCCTTTTATTTTTATCATTTGTTGTTGCAGCGGCAATAGAAATACAGACTCTGAAACGTCAACTCTCTTACTTAATTACCGGTTCATGAGGTAACAGTCCGCTGACAGACGGACGGACGGACAGACAGACGGAGAGCGGAGGCTTACCCCCGAATACTCAAACGCATCTCAGAGTTGAGCACGTCTCAAGTGACGAGTTTTTGACAGATTTTCATGAAAAATTGTCAAAAAACCGTGACTTGAGACGTGCTCAACTCTGAGTCGCGTTTGAGTATTCGGGGGTTAGTAATAGAGTCCTGTTGGCACCCTTCGGGTAAGTAACTCAAAAAACAAAGCAAATTTCTATTCGCTGCGAAATCGCTGTGACCCTGCTATACAGGCTTTTTAGTCCCAATGTGGGGAACAGAGGTTAACCTGGGTACAAAGTCATTATGCAATATTATGTTAGTACTTAGTTATTTTATTGTTATACTAGCTGCAGCCCGCGGCTTCGCTCGCATGGTACCCGGATAAAAAGTAGCCTATAATGTTAATCCAGCACATTTACTATGTATTTCAAATCCGTTCAGCCGTTTAGGCGTGATTGAGGCACAAACATTCAAACATCCAAATATCCACACAAACTTTTGCATTTATAACATAAGTAAGAAGTGAAATGTACCGCTACACCTGTTTTTGTTGCAATTTTATTCTATTAAAAGTTTATTTGCCATTTTTTTGGTTCGCTCTTTGGCGCCGGGTTTATAATGGTTCGGTAATGGTGTCCCTTTGATACTAGCGAGGGGAGCCGCGGACAAAACTATATTTCTTGTTCCGCCGCACTGTTTGTTGTGCAGTTATAGGGTAATGGCGGCTAAATCTGGAGTTTCCTCTCGAGTCTAGGTCTAGAAATAGGTTTGAATGCACTAATTGCTTCATTCATTACAAAGTTTATGCTCAGAGCATTGCATAATACAAAGTCTAGTAAAAATTGTATTAATACAAATGTATAGACTACAGTGTTAATTATAAGCTTTTAAGAACTGTGTAAATTTTGTTAGAATCTTACTTATATTATAAATGCGAAAGTTTGTGAGTTTGGATGTTTGTGCCTCAATCACGCCTAAACGGCTGAACGGATTTGATTGAAACTTTAAATATACATTGTACATGTGCTGGATTAACATAAAGGCTATTTTTCATCTGGGTACTACGCGAGCGAAGTCGCAGGAGGCAGCTAGTAAGATATAAATTGTACATAATATAATTTTCCCAAAAACCCCTAAGGGTCGAGCTGATGTAAACCCCTGTAGATAGAAATGAAAGGCCCAAAGACTTTTAATAATAATAATAATAATAATTTATTTATTGCGATTTGGAGTACATTACATTTAAATTTTAGCCCTACCTACCAAACTAAGATTAAAAAAAACTTTTATTTTGGTAGCTTGGTACTTTGATTCATAACACGTCAAAGGAACGAGATAAAAAACAATACAAAGTGCTCGATTAGTAGCTTACTTTCATGAATTCTCAGCTTCTCGTGTGGAATGCCCGACACGAGATAGGTGCGGGTTCGTTTCCCTCGGCGGGCGAAATGTTTGCGTGTTCTGCTAATATTTCTTCCAGGTCTGGGTTACAAACTTCGCCTACAGCTTGTACTATTATTTATTCTGTGCCTAAAGACAAAGATTATTCCTACCTTCCGTTCAATTTCTAGATTTCGTCGGTGCATCCCGACGGGTGGGAGGACAACAGATCGTTGAGGGATAATAAGATTTATAGCGTAACTAAGAGTTACGTAGCTGATGCTGCGTGTTGATACCATTATATGTACTTTACAGTCTAATTAAAATGTTAAGATAGTATGAAAGTGAGATCTTTGCAAGGGTTAAGAGGTTATCTAGTTAACCTCGACACAGGCGCGGTCCGAAGGGGGGGTCACAGGGGACATGACCCCCCCCCCCAAATCGTACAAGTCAAATTGAAAAATCTTTAAAAATTTACAAAATATAAAAGCAATTTTCTGCCCCTAGCCGCGATGCCAATAAAAATAGAAGGCTTCCATTTGTTTTATAATGTGTTCAATAATATTGTGTATTGTGCAATAAAATCTGACATAGACCTACATCGTAAACAGATTAGAAAAAGGGATTAGTTCCGGTTTAACTAGACTTGTCGAAGTTCTGCCTGAAAAAATCCGATCTATTGTCTCAATTTCCAAAGTTTGTCAGCATGTTTGTGACTCAGACGTAACATTGGATAAAACTTGGAATATACACAGGAATAACATACCTATAGGCTATTTTTCGTAATGTTAGCACTGCATCTTAGCCAGTACCTATATACTCAATAAAAAACACTTCATCATCAGCTGATCCTTTGATTCCTTCACGCTACAATAGTTGATTTACAAAAAAAAAAAGTTTAGCATTAAATATCCGCTTTTTATCATTATATAACGACACTGTAAATAACTTATGAAAATGAAAAAAATATTTTTTAAAGCAAAAAGAGAGTAGGTATTTTTAAAGTCCCTAGGATATAAACAGTAGGGAAATGGTGGATCAAAGTATGTACATAAATAATGTAGAACACTCATGTTTTACAGAGAATTTATTCTCCTCAATAGCCATATTGTTGGCTACCTCACTAGGCAGGGCCTGTATAAAGGAAGCCTGTGTCCTGGATTCACAGTTCTTAGCATAATAAACGTACAGCAGACAGATTTTTAGATTATGTAGTAAAAAAACTAAGTAAGTATTTAAGAACTATAAGTCTTATCTTACTTATATTATAAATGCGAAAGTTTGTGAGGATGTTTGGATGTTTGTGCCTTAATCACGCCTAAACGGCTGAACGGATTCGAATGAAACTTGGAATATACATAGTTACATGTGCTGCTGGATTAACATTATAGGCTATTTTTTATCCAGGTACTACGCGAGCGAAGCCGCGGGATACAGCTAGTAATATTACATAAAGTAAAATTATAATGACAGTACAAAACGAAAGCCATTTTATGATTATACATTATATATTTCTTAACTGATCTATTTTTAATATCGCAAGATTTAATAACTGCATTATAAGTCTGTATTGTAACTCTACAGAAAATACCGAGACGTTGGGCAAAGCTTGTCTTGTACATTCTACGACTCGCCACTAATTCAAATTCAGCAGAGTTTATTGTTATTGATCTGTGGACCGGGAGGAATTATCTAAGTAAATACCTACTTAAGTAGCAAGCCTGTCTAACTGTAGAATTTACATTAGCACAGTCAATATGACTGTTCAATAAGGAGATTCTTCTAAATCCTAGTTTTCTTGTTCCTCGTGGTAAATGACGACATCCTGGAAGTAGATGTTCGATACGTTCATGAGCTGCCAGGTGAAGAGCATACGATTTAGAGGGTATCCCAGAGGCTTGGGAGAGGTGATCCTGGCGCCGGATCCGAGGCCGAGGGAGGTGGCGGGGTCGTAGTTGCGGGGCGCGGGGGTGAGGTAGTCGTCGATGAACACTGCCAGTTGGAAGGTCATGCCGTTGACGGTACCTGTGGAAGATATAGTAGTAGTGATGTGACAGTGGTTTGATGTGAGTTATGTTGTTAATAAAGTATCAGCAAAGGTATCAGCGATCGTTGCGCCCTCAGTCAGATCATAAGCAATAATGACTGTTGATAAACAATCATTATTATTATTGATCTTATCATTATTGCTTAATAAACAATCATTATTGCTAATGATTGTCACTAAAGGCTAGGAAATGTGTCTCACTCAATAGAGTGAGACACATTTCCTAGCCTTTAACCAAATGACAGATTCTCACAATGTGCATGGCGAAAAGGCGCTAGAGTGCATTTCACGAAAAAAGTTTCGCGTAAATAGGCGGTACTACACAAATGGCCATTTTCTCGTGGTCCTACTATTTAGTCCTACTAGTAGGACCACGAGGAAGACCAGTTTCTGTTCGTCCTACTATGACGTATTAGAGCACTCTACGTCAATTTCTGACACGAAAACCACAGCGCTTCTACGGGATTTCTTTTGTGAAATTGACACTATACCTTCTTTGTTTTCAGTTGCTAACTATTGCTTGTCTTGTCACGAGCTCTTTTATGGTACCCTAGATAAATTCCACTATCAAGTTAGTGTCTAGAAATAGTCTGTACTAAAACCAAACATTTAAAAACACGCATAATATTTCAATGAAACAATCAAAACTGTCGTAGTACGCAGTCATGAGCTAAGGGACCATCCCTTCGGATAAAAAGAGGATGCCTTGTACCTTTGGGAAGCAGCAGGTTGTCAGGGAACTTGGTGATGAACTGGGAAGGCTTTGGCATCCATGTACCGTTGGTGACTTCCTCGTATAGCTGGGCACCGCTGATCCAGTCAGGAGTAGTCCACTCGTTGTCGGTGGAATCACGGCTTATCACGTTCTCGCCCGATTTCACTAGAAAATAACAGACTCTGGCGTTAGTGCAAAGTTTCGAATTTTATTTTGCGTCTTTGTCTACACCATAGTAAATCATAATATGACTATCATTTAACGTGACAAGTGGTGAATAAGGCGATAGAGAGGATTTTCCTAAAATTGTAATATTTGCTTAAAAGAACTGTGCTGGTATTTTTAGGCAGTAAATAGGCAATGTAAATTAGGTCTTGATTTCCTTGTAGTAGCTGATTTTGACTACAAGGAGATAACTTTGTTTATATTAGCCTGTGTTGTCCCACTGCAGGGCAAAGGCCTCCCTTCCTTTTTTCCAGCGTTTTCTGTCCCTTGCCACTGTGGGCCAGTCTGGAAGATGCACATCCAATTTGTTTATTGATTTAAGAAAATAATATAAGTTACTCACGTTCATAAACAAACTGTTCCATTTGGAAGAAGTTCTCAGTATTATGCCTGATGTCGATGAGGTTGCCCTTGCTGTCATATTTGGGCCCCATGAAGAACTTGACGAGCACTGTCTTAGCGGCCGGACTCTGCACGTGCACCTTCACGTTGAATGATTTGTGGTTCAAGCGCGTGTACTGAGCTGCTACAAACATGTCATCTACTCCTGCTTTACCTGGAAGAGAGGGAAAAATAAAGCTTGTATATAAAGAGTTTAGTTTCTTTTACAAAGCGCATAAGGAGAGCAAGTATTATTTTCGTAATTCCTTCTGTCCGTCGTCATTTCACAGTCACCCAATTCTTTCTAACGAATAGTATCTTTCATGCAGTCCATCCATAGAAATCAGTAAACTTACGTTCATCAGCGTTCATAAGGAGGGCGTTGTCGAGGTTTACATAGGTCTTCTCCATGTAAGTGACCAGCTTGTTGGTCTCCACCTTCTCAATCTTGACACCACAGACGCTCAGTTCTTCAGGCGTGTAGAACTTCATGATCTTATTCCAATGATAGAACAGATTCAGAATGCGTTTTAGCACGATGTAGTAGGCAGGGTCACGGAGGGCAGTCTGGTAGTTTTCGATGGCAGAGGGAACGACCAGTGGGGCGAAACTAAAACCAATCACGAAATAAAAAAATCTAATCGAGGTACCGATATTGTAAGGCAGATGTATTTACACTGAATTACATTTTGAAACATACCCGTAAACGAGTTCTACGGAGTCGTAGACAGTGTTTCCAACGATGGAAGCGTACAACCTGAGGAAGTCCTTGTAGAAGTAACTGTTGGGAGAGTCAGCGTTGGCCTGGATCAGGCGGCCGAGAAGATCGGCACCGTTGTCCTTTTTGAGACTGACTTGTTCGCCAGAGGGCTGGAGGCAAAAATCTGATATTAGTGTTACAATATGATAATTTCGAGTTAAAGTTAAATCTGTATGAAGTTCCTTACAGTGATATAGAATCCTTGGTCAATGGCCACCCAGATACGGCGTTCAAACTCCCTAGCCTCTTCAAGTTTTTCAGCAAATTTGTTTTGGTTGAGACGGAAGTTATTAGGCCTAGATGGCATGGGAACTCCGTTTCCGTACAGTAGACCAGGGTTGTATCCTTCGGCAATCTCGTTGGACAAAGCGGGTATCTCTCCCAGACCATTGGACAATCTCTCCATATAGTAGCGAGCGACGATCTGCTTCAGGTTGTACCACCACCACTCTCCGCGCCTGTCCTTGTTCAAGCCGGAGACTACATTGCTGCCAAGCCAGGAGGGGTACTCCAAATTCTTATAGTAGTAGTACGCATTAAGTGAGTGGTCATGGGTGAAGTAGCTGACGTCATTCAACTTCCTGTTGCTTAAAGTCCAAAGAGACGCATCGCCATCGAAAACTAAGGTATCATCTTTAGCGTATAATGAATCGTATTTAGAAGCGTATTTGGTCGCAGTTTCCTTTCCTTGCGCATTGATCATCTCAGCGGAGAAGAGGACATCAGCGCTAACGAAGAAGTTGGGGAAGGTCTCGTAGATGGGGGGGATTGTGAGACCCTGGGTGTCTGGACGGTTAAGGAGGGCGACGCTGAAAGCATATACAAAGAGACCTTCGTTTATAATCTCTCTCAAGTAGACGGCGGTTTTGAAGAAGGCGTCGTAAGTCTTGGCTGTGTAGAGCACGTTGAAGCAGGTAACCGTCTCGATGCTGTGCGCTGGTTCGTACACCGCGTAAGGGACGAATTGCGGTAATATCCATTTTTTCTTGATCATGATAGCGTATTGAGAGGCAGCGGTAACATTCTGGAACAAAGTAATTTGTTTCCAAAAATCATCTGGAACTGGAACGTAAAATCCTTTCGAGACCTACTTTTCCAATATATTAAAAGTGTCTGTAGGTGCTTACGCGATACTGATCAATGTTGCTTTCAATGGTCCATGTGGAAGCGATGTCCTGCAACTCCTTGTTCAAATAAGGTTCCTGGATGTGGTAGAACAGATGCAGAATCTGCTTCTGACGCTCCTGAAGGACCTTGATGTCCACTGTAACAATTGAGAAGGTTATCTTTAATGAAATTGTTGTCACTTCTACTACTCATGTCACTGGTTCTAGGCACAAGTGTGGTGAAAGGATTAGAGTACTCGTCAAAGAAGCTCCTTCCATTTTACTAATATTATAAAACACATACGCAGAAGCTCACGAAAAAAGACTTCATCATCATGTGAACGTTGAGGCAATCCAGCTCCTCGATAACACAGACTTAGTGAGACGACTCAAACGAACTAAACCGTTCGAGTTAGTGTAGTGTAAAATAGTATAAAGTGTTAGTGAATATTACAAACAATAAGAACACAAAAACAAAGTGTCTTCCCCTTAATAGAGACAGTAAGAAAAGTGCTATTGGACACATTCTTAGATATAATTTACTTTATAAAACTAGGTCAAAATCAAATTACTAATTGGCCTACTTGGCTAGATTGTAATAGTATTAGAGTACAATTAATTAATATTTCTAGTACACTAATTATAAAAAAAAAAAAAAAAAAAAAAAAAAAACACATAGATTATGACCTGGAATAACACATAGGATGCTTATTTGGCTCAACGGATGATTATTGCCATTCAGCGTGGCAATGCGGCCAGCATCTTGGCACGCATCCACCGTCTGATGAGCTGGATCAGGTGAGCTATCTATAGACCGTTTGCAACGGCCTTTATAAAATAAATAAATAAATATTTGTGGACATTTCACACAGCGCTATCTAGCCCCAAATTAACATGCAAACATTTCTCCCGCAGCGGGAATCGAAGCCGCGCCTCTTGCGTCTCAGTCGAGCACTCGCCCGCCAAGCCACCGAGGTTACAATGGTAGGTACTCACACTTATCAACTTGATTGCTGGACTCGGCGAAAGCGCTTGTAGCGCAAAGAGCCAACACACACAGCACCCAAGCCACCATGATTACCTCTGCTCATTACATCTCCCGGACCCCTATTTATACCTTCATTGTTATTTAATTTGATATCAACAAACTTATCGTGGGTCACATGAACACTTTCGTTTTAAAAGTTAGCATATCTATCTAAGTGCCTAACAACAAAGACTATGTACCTACTACAGAATGTATAGGTAAGTAGGCACTTATCAGTATCTTTGCTGTGTAAACGTACTGTGATTTATTGTTACTGTGTAATGTTTTTAACCCCCGACGAAAGAGAGGGCTGTTATAAGATTGTTGTCTGTATTTGTGTATATGTTCATCTACCTGTGGCATCTTAGCTCCCAAACGAATAGGCGATTTTGAGGCGATTTTTTTTCTGTTTGAAAGCATTTGGTTAGCGAGACCGTATCTGGTCGAGATGGTTCTGATTGCCTTGAAGAGTTCCCTCTTGACAAATACCTCGTCATCATTGATAATTAGTTAGAATAATAACGACATAGGTATCCTAAAAGAAGTAAATTTATAAAATAATATTGAATGAAACTTGGAATATACATAGTACATGTGCTGGATTAACATAGCATTATATAATATAACCATTATATTCGACGGCCTCGGTGGCGTGGCAGGCGATTGCTCGGCAGAGACGAAAGAGGTGCGGGTTCGATTCCCGCTGCGGAAGAAATGTTTGAATGTTCTGCAAATATTTCTTCCGGGTCTGGGTGTTGTGGTACCATGGTACTCGCAGTTTCTAATACCCATGACACAGGGAATCAGACCGTCACAAAGCAAGTTTAATTAAATAATCTATGTCCCTAGATTATGTCTTATCATTTAGCTGGCCATAAATAAGGTTTGCTATTCACGTTGTATTCGCTCATAAATTATCGATAACTTGAAAGTAGATGAATCGATAGTCCAAGAAATATCTATCGATAAATCGACTGCAAGCACTAGCATTTGTAACCTGTCTGGTGATATGATAATAATGAGTAGTTAGGTTAGTAAAATAAATAACAGAAAGCTTACTCAGAGTATATCACTGATTTAGGTACTTTTACTAAGTAAGTATACTGTAATATTTTAGAACATAGGCAACCTAGGTACCTTACCTACTCTAGCATTATTTATTATTATTTACTAGCTGTTGTCCGCGACTTCGCACGCGTTAGATTTTAAACCGAGTTTCAAGTAGTGGGTGCTTTAGCTATAAAAGGAAGCTACCTACCTTCCAAGTTTCAGCTTTCTAGCTTGAGCAGTTTCAGCTCGGCGATGATGATTCAGTCAGTCGGTCAGTCAGTCAGGTTAAGCTCTTTTATAGGTATAGATATAAAAAGGATTGCCAACAACATTATTTATCTTAACTTAAAACCAAAAACAACATTAGGTTTATTATCTAACTACACAAGCCAATTAAAGGCGAACACGTGACAGAACACAGCATTCGCTCACGCCTGTACCCAAAAACAAAGTATTTATTTAAAAAAACAAAAAACCCGACGGTGTAGAATTTAAGTACTAGCATAGTACCTACATTCAAAACAAAAATCTTACATATCAGTATAAGATTTTTGACACATGATAATGACGATGATGATGATGGTGATGATGATAATGAATTTGTACCATTTTAGTCTAAGTTTGGTTTATTGAAAATGGCTTCTTTTAACCGCCATATTGGATTTTTGACACTTTAATGTCAAAAAAGGGTCATACCCCCGAATACTCAAACGCATCTTAAAGTTGGGCAAAGTCTCAAATGACGATTATTTTTTTTTATAGATTTTCATCAGAAACTGTCAAAAAACCATGAGTTGAGACGTGCTCAACTCTGAGTCGCGTTTGAGTATTCGGGGGTTAGACTATTTCTTTTATCCAGACGAATCCAACAAAACCTCTTGTCAAAATCCTTTCAGTCATTTGAACTACAGCAGCAGCCAAAAAAATGCACATACACACACTCCAAAAACATTACCCTCCTTCGCGGTCGGGTAAAAACCCTACTTAATGATATTCTTGACCACAATATAGTATGCCTTTTGCATGTAACATCGAAATCGGCTCAGCCGTTAATTTAACGATTACTTGTAAGAGCATAATTAACTGCCAAAAAACATTGATAACAATTTGTTGATCGCAAAAACATTCTACCTACTTTACCAATAAAAGTATTGATAAATTCACTCTCGAAAAAAATTATAACATTTTTTTTACCTCGAAGTTATCATAAGAGTAACCTTAATATTTGCTCTTTTTTGCTGAAGATACTGATAAAATGGTTATCTCTTGTGTCTGTCTACTTTCGAACAAACATGCTTTTTGCAATTTGAAATGTTTAGTTAGGTAGGTACCTATACCTACTATCTTATTGGTTTCGTTTTTGGGTCTTATGTTTGCCTACTAGCTAGTTATTGGTTCCATGTTCAAAATGTATAATATTCCATGCTACAAACTTTTAATGCAACCCTAGGGGACCTAGGACGAACTTGGCAGACCAAAGTGTCAATATAGTTTTATCGTAGTTTTGGACTTAGTTAAATAGAATCTTTTTATTTTTTAGGTTTTTTTTTTAATTGTAACCATAATGTAAACTATAGACAAACGGCAAACGCTAAGTATGAATTCGCTGCATCGAGAAAACTTTATTTGTTCGTTCTAACAAATAGTTTTTTTATATTCATCTAGCAGCAGCTTTCTTCACGCTGATGATGATATTATTATTGAAACCTATGTTGTTTATCAAACGGGAAGAGATGTATTGTTCGATAAAGCATAACTGTCAGCTGAAAGCAAACTATCACGAAATAATGGTGTGTATCAGCTAGATTTGAATAAATTATGGACTTGGTGTCCCGGCAGGGAGGGACTAAGAGTTTCAATGACCAGATATTATATCACTTTACATTACTTCTTTTATCTGGCTTCTATACCTTTTCGTCACCACTCTGCCAACGTCTGTTGTTCAAGTTTTATTCATAAACTTTGTTGGAGTATAAAAAAAGAATATGACCGGTAATTTGAGAGAGAGCTTCAAAGGCGATTAGCTTAATAACTGACAGAGGCCCGTATCGAGGAATTTAGTTTTTCCAAATTTTGTCAAAATAATTATCTATACTGAGTTAGTAATATTGATTCCCCGATATAAGCTCTAAAAGTCCTATTTCTCGGTAAAAATTTTGACAAAATATTTAAATATCTACTCTATTGGTTTACATTTTATCGGAGTAGATAGGTAAATACCGCAAAAACTGTATAAATACTGATAGGTATTATAGTCAAATTGAAACGTCTGAATGAAATAATTAATAATTAACGTTAAATTGTCGGTCCCGGCTTTTAAGTCGTTAAGCAATGACGGAGGCCTTTAGGCGGCCTTAAAATTCCGTTACAAGAGTTGGCCACTAGCTCATAAGAACTTACTTACTTACTGATTCGAAATAACTAATGACAAGAAGTAGTAGTCTTGCAAATAAATAAATAGAGGGAAAATCTAGCAGTTGGCTGCTGTATAGGTTCGTCCCTGGTTCATATCGGTAACCCAGAATTGAGTAACGGCCGATCCGAAGGTTTGATAGGTAGTGACCAGTTGAATTGTCGCATTGTTGTGACATAAACTCAGTCACAGGATCAGTAATGGACAGTGTAGGCTGTCGTGAATCATTTAGACGACCTCGGTGGCGTGGCGGACGTGTGCTTGGTTGAGACGCGGATTCGATTCCCGCTACGGGAGAAATGTTTGTATGTTCTGCAAGTATTTCTTCCGAGTCTGTGTGTTGTAGTATTATATAAGTATGTATTTACAAAAAATATATATATAAGTATTCCATGAGCCATCTGGCGTCCATAGTACAAGCTTCGCTTAGTTTGGGGCTAGATGGCGCTGTGTCAAATGTTCACAAATATTTATTTATTTCAACAAGAATTTATGAACATTGTTTCTTTCTGTTCAGAGGCTAATCAATTTACTTTGCGTCTAATAAAGTCCCTCGCAAAATCAAAAGGAGGTCTTAGGTCAGCTGTAGGTGATAGCGTGATAGCGGTACCAGGCTGAAATTATGATAGTTATGATGATGAAAGTCACCAAACGCAAAATGGAATAATGTCGCATGGAACTGACAGTAGCGATAGTAATGTAGTGATGAGGATAATTGAGAAAGGTATGTTAAGATGCTTCTTTCATGATTCTTTCATGCGTCCACGCATGAAAGAAGATTAACGAAACAGGTGTATGAGGCGAGTGTGAATGGTACCGTTGGAAGGGGAAGACCTCGGCGCACGTACCTGGACCAAATCGGCGACGTTTTGGAAAAGGGCCAGGTCAAGAGTATCCTAAACCGACGAGCGTGCATGAGGAATGTAATGATAGTAAATGAAACGAAAGAAGTATATCAGGATCGTAGCAAATGGAGGTCCGTGATCTCTACCGACCCCAATTGGAGACACGCCTGATTTTATGTATGTATGGAATGGCATAATCCCATATTATACATTTTTGCACGTAGCGCGTAGCGAATAGTAATAAAAAGCCCTAAAACTTGTCAGATCGTTAGCCCAAATCAATTGTTATTGTTATAAATAGCGGATTGTCGTCGGGAGTGACTATTAGCTGATCTGTAACGTAACTAATGACTTCCCAGAGCGCGCGCACGCGACCGACTGTCTGTCACAACTGCATCGGGCGCTCTGTGACGTGTGGGTTGGGGTGGAGATGGACTTTTAATCGACTTTTTAGTCTTACTAAGCCGGCTTAGTCAGCTCCGCACGTATTGACCATGTTCTTTCCTGTGGTTGGTTGGTTAAAGGCCTTAGTTTTAGTCTTACATACTTTCAAGAAAAACATTTTTTCTTTTGGAAAAAGCCGGGTCAGGACAGAATATTATTGCACACATTATAAAACAAATGGAAGCCTTCTATTTTTATTGGCATCGCGGCTGGGGGCAGAATATTGCTTTTTTTATATTTTGCAAACTTTTAGAAGATTTTTCAATTTGAGGTGTACGATTTTGGGAGCGGTCATGTCCCTGTGACCCCCCCCCCCCCCCTTCGGACCGCGCCTAGGTAAAGACCCTAACCGACGAGCATGCATGAAGTATGAATTAATTAGTTACAGGCAATAGAAACAAATAGGTACTCTGTGAAAATTTCAACTGTCTACCTATTACGGTTCATGAGATACATACGTTTCATGGCTTAGTACCTAACATGATTCCAATGGCACCCTTTGCGTACGGAACCGTAAAAATAGAAACTAAAGCTAACTCCATACTAACCTACCGTGAAGGACATCATTAACATCGGACCTATCGCTAGCCACCTAAAAAAGGCAGCTAAAAGTAGCTTTTGAAAAATCCGTCGCTGGAGAACGGATGCACCCCCTATTTAAAGAATCTTTTTAACAATTAATCGTTTCCTTGACTCCACTTCCGATAGATGTCACTGAAACAAGATGGCGGCAGGAAATGTAGATTTCATTTTTATAGATCTGTCGGGTTTTATAAAATAGTTAGGTTAGAGATTTTAATATGCTATTTTGTTGTGTTTGACAATCTCGATGTTGGAATGCGTGGCTGAGACACAAGAAGCGATTTTAAAAAGGTTGGCATTTTCGTCAATTTCGTAATTACACTGGTAATTTTACATATAAACACATTTTTTGGTCTTTACGTTCTCCCAGTTCTGGGTAAAGGCCTCCCTCTCCTTCCACACATCCTTTTCTCGTGACAACTCCTGCCAATCACCTTCGAAGTCCACCAATTCATCGTGCCAGATAATCTAAAATTATCTAAATTGCAATCGGTTGTAATGCCATAACAATACTCGATGGCTTAGTAACTTTTATATGGAGGTGTTCAAGGACTCGCCTTATATCGATAGTGGTGATACATTGCGCACACGCATCTAGAATACTAGATGGGCTTATGGTCGAGGCGATGTGCGATCCAAGAGCTGGTTCTTTTTTGACTCAACGGATCAGTATTGCCATTCAGCGTGGCAATGAGGCCAGCGTCTTGGGCACGCTTCCACCGTCTGATGAGCTGGATCAGGTGAGCTATCTATGGACCGTTTGCAACGGTCTTTAGATAGCCCGACTGTTTCTTTTATATTTGGATTAGTTGTAAGTTTCTTTCTGTTACTATTTTTTTTATGGTACGATATTACAAATTACTTTAGGTAGGCTGATGATGATGATGATTCAAAAATGTATCTAAGTGTTTTTTTATTTATTTATAAGTATCTATTGTTCGAATAAGTAAGTAAGTTCGTATGAGCTAGTGACCAACTCTAGTGTTCTAATCATCGTATCGATTCGTATTGATTCGAATCATCAATCAATTCGAATCAAGGGTTAATTCGAGTCATGATTCGATTTTTTCCGAATGATTCGAGTTGATACGAATATTCATTTTCGATTCGAGTCCCATCACTAATGTACATAAGATAAGTTATATTGTTTAAGTTATATGAAGCGCAAAATAAACGATATGTAAACAACCAGTAAACAAACCGCGGTTATTTCTGTGGGCTATGAGGAAGGGCGATCCAGGTCACGGGAGCTTACGCCGGATGGCTCTAGGGCTACTGCTTATCTTCAGCTACCTTATCCCAGCCTCTTTGTATCCCTTCCCTTTGAGAGCACTGGTGGTCTAGTTGGTAGTGACCCCGCCTCCCTTCTTCCCTAAGGTCGTGGGTTAAAACCCGGTCGCGTACCAATTTTTCTTTGCGAAAAATTTATGTGCGCTATACCAGTACTCTCAAAACGGTGAAGGAAAACATCGTGAGGAAACCCGCGGCTCAGTCAGCTCAGCACGTATTGACCATGTCTTTCCCGTGGACGAGGCCGACTAAGCTGAGCGGATGGAATAGGTGCTGGGCAAGCCTACTCCATCTTAATTCGTCCCCGGTACTACAGCGTCTCGTTTGTGAAGGTAAAAGTTGCCTCCTGACGCTGTAAAAATCATCTACTATAGATGGTAAAAGGCCTTAGTAATTAATAGTACTCAAAGGGTGCCAACGGGGCCCTATTACTAAGTCTTCGATGTCCGTCCGCCAGTTCGTCTGTCAGAGGGCTGTATCTGATGAACTGTAAAGAGTCGAAATTTTCACAGAGTGCATATTTATATAGCCGCTCTAACAACATAATTATAAAAGGGAACTCCATACAAAAAACATTTATGTACATGAACGTTGGTACGGAACCCTTCGTGTGCGAATTCGACTCGCACTTGACCGGTTTTATTGTAACTTTTTCTATTTGAGCCAACAAAATCATATTACAAAGCATATCATATTATGAAGCGCTCGTGGCGTAGCTTGCTTAGGCGTTCTTGATTGTTCGTTAAAGTTAAGCAACGATATGTGCGGTCACAAATTGGGATGGGTGACCGCAAGTAGCATTACGAGCTGAGCGTTTCCGTGCTTTGGAGGGCACGTTAAACAGTCGGTCCCGGCATTTAAGTCGTTAAGCGATGACGGATGCCTTTAGGCGGCCTAAAAACTCCGTCACTAGAGTTGGCCACTAGCTCATACGAACATACATCAATAACAAACATTAAAATTAAGATTTTTCTTTTATAGGAAACATTCGCCCTACCCAACCTAACTAATTCTTAAGAGAAATGAATGATTTTGAACCTGACACTCAGCAGCCCTACGCTCCACTTGCATCTTGGTGACAAGCTCATAATGAGCTGAGAGCTTTTAGTTTTACTGCGCATTGTGCAAACTGATTCTAATGCTAAGAGACACTTTATTGTTCCTTCCTATATACTTGGCTAGCGTTCGCCCACGACTCCTCTCGCGTGGTACCTACCCGCCAAAAAGTACAAATTAGTCTACATATATGTCATACTAGCAGCCCGCCTCGACTTCGCACGGGTATTTAACAACTTACCTCGGGTTATATTATTGGAGTTTTAGTAAAGATCCCTAATTTTTTTGAAAATAAATTATAGCCTATGTTATTCCGTAATAATGTAGCTATGTTCTGGTGAAAGAATTTTTTAAATCGGTTCAGTAGTTTCGGAGCTTATTCGTTACAAACAAAAAAAATCTTTTCTCTTCATAATATTAGTATAGATACCAGGTAAAAAACTGAATATCCAGTTTCAGACAAATCATTTACTTAATCACAAATTTTCCCATTTGTACGTTGATACCTAATGTTAGTGTGATGGTGTAAATTTTGTTGTGCATTTTCATAAAGTACATAAACTTCATTTACTTTACCATCGTTTTTCTAAAGATCATAACAACTCGACGGTTTTATAGTATTTTAATACTGAGTTTAGAAAACAACACAGTCGAAATAATTATAAAACTTGGATAGAAAATGGAGTTCATTTTCATTTATTTAGCTAGCTTCCGCCTGCGGCTTCGCTCGCGTGGAACTCGGATAAAAATTATCCCATATGTTATTCCAGTATAATATGTACTATGTTATATATATTCCAAATTTCATTCCAATCCGTTCAGCCGTTACGGCGTGATTGAGGCATAAACATACCTACTCACATCCTCAGAAATTTTCGCAATTATAATATTAGTAGGATTATACCTGTAGTTAAAAGTTTTTAATGTTAAAGTTTTTTAGTCGCGTATTTTTTGTTCTTACGATGAAATCACTTTAGTTTTAGGTAAATAAACCTCACAACATTAGTTTAATTAACCTTTATTTAAGTACTAGTACTATACTACTTTAAAGTTCCATAAACATTGTGTAACAATACCTAACCTAATTTAATTAATTAAAACCACAAAAATACTCACCCGTGCTTTTATTCAGCAAAATTTATCACAATACAGAATATTATTAATTAGCGTCTTTCTATTGTCCTATCTTTTTCAAAAACTGCTATTGTGACGACATGTCACAGTAGCCAAAAAAAAAAGAACTGAACTGAACTGACAATCTTTTGTTTTTCTCACAGTTTGAAATTGGAACAAAACCGAGGAGGCTTTAGTTAGGCATTCTACCGATGCATTCTACCAAAGAGGCGGCATGTATGAGAATAAAGATACTATTACATAATCTATGACAATGCGTAAAGAAATAATTACAATGAAATATTACTGATATTAGTACATCTTAGTTAAAGGTATAAAAAAGTAAGTTTTAAGTTAAGTACTAACGGTTTGTTTACATTTTTATCTCCAGTTTGGCTGAAGTATGGGTTGTAGGTGCATCTCTCGAGATTGTCTGACAAATTAAAGGCAAGGTTATGTCGATTGCATTCAATTACGTCGATTACATACCAATTGATAAAGTTCAATGATATCTCTTTGCAAGGCAATGATCGTCTCCACCAATGAAATAAACTAAGGCCTGCCATCTTATACCACGTGATTTATACAGCGGGATAGTATCCTCTCCAACATTCGACGACCTCGATGGCGTGGCGGGCGAGTGATCGGCTGAGACGCAACTGGCGCGGTTTCGTTTCCCGCTACGGAAGAAATGTTCCGGGTCAGGGTGTTGCAGTTTTACTTACTTATTAGCTATGTATTAACAAAAAAAAGTAAACAAATATTCTATCATCCATCTGTGCCCTGAGTACAAGTACAATATCCATTTTGGGAGTTTCGATCAAGAGTGGCTGCAAGTTTTTTATGATTACTTGTGGCTCTGCCCACCTCATTAGAGATACGGGCGCGATAATATGTAGGTATGTATGTATTACAGCGTCAGGAGATAATTTTGGCCTGTTGGACCTGTTGGAAGATTTGAGGTAGAGTAGGCTTGCCCATCACCTATATCCATCCTCTCAAACAAAGCACAGATTATATTATATAAAAAAATCTTCTGAAAAAACAGGAATGGGTTGTCAATGAGAAACTTTCATACAATTTTAAGTATCTGTAAGTTTAAAAAAACGGCCTAAGAAAAAATAATAACAAATAAGCTACCAATGCATAAATAATTGAGAACTAGGTTCTATTATTCCCTCATTCATGGTTATTAAACAGTTGTTTATATAATAAACAATTGTGTATTTTACATATTTTATAATAAAAAAAATTGTTTTTCAATAAAACTGTTTTTCAAGTTCGCACTTGGATGTCTATTATTATTAACTACTATTGTTTATTTACATGTTATCTATTTACCTGACTACGACGAAAAGAAGGATTATGTATGATTTTGACCGGTATATATGTATGTATGTTTATCTGTTCCCTCATAACTTCTAAACTACTTATCATAATTTGACAAATGTGGTATCATTGGTAGCGTCTTGATCGTCCGCTGGTTATAGGCTATGTGACGTCACATTCAATTGAATATGGCGCCCTCTAGAGGCCACAAAGACATTAACTAAAAGAATGTTTTAATGATACCGTCAATACCGTGTTGGGTATCAGATGAAAGGCAAATTAGCACATTTAAAAAATATATTATTGTTAGATGTTGCACGCGGTTATGCTTGCATGCACTAGTGACACGATTTGTACAAGTAGTAGTATATTATAGTCCCGTTTGTGAAGGTAAAAGTTGCCTCCCGACGCTGTATAAATCATCTACTATAGATGGTAAAAGGCCTTAGGTTTTTTTAGTGCATATTACTTTATACTTATTTTATTTAATCGCAGTATCACACGACCGAAGCCGCGTGTGAGAGCTAGGTAAATATACTTACCTAAGTATATAAATAAGAAGTACCTTCATAAATATCAATTGTATAGGGCTCAGTTCAGTAGTTACTCTTGTTACAATGCGTGTTGTTGTAAGTTTTGTTGTAATTTCTGCATTGTTTTGCAGTTGTTATGGTAAGATTGTAAAAACAAATTACTACATAATAGTAAAAGTACTAAATAATTTAATAGTTTTACTTAATAATGGTGATTTTTTCCACGGATTTTAAACTAAAAAATAAAAAGGAGACCTTATTCCTGCAGTGGGACAAGTCAAAAATAATATAAAGTACCCAGTTATTTTTGTAAACTAAACTTTAATAGTTTTTTCATAACGTAATATGGTGTAGGTACTTCGCTACTGGACTGGGAGTTAAGAAAAAAATTATAAGACGTCCAGCTGCTTCTCTCCCCGAGCATCTCGTAAAAGTCGACTAAGGGATAGTCGATAGTCCTAGTATTCTATCCAACATGACCATCTATAGGCGATGGGCTGATCACCTATCACCATGGTGCACCATAATATCTATTTTGGAACTTGGCTGCTAGTTTTCTTATGATTATTTGTGACTTACCCCGCCCCGTTAGGGATGTATGTATGTAGGTAGGTACCTATGCATGTAAAAGGTGTGTTTTTCTAGCTATCATGGAAAGCAAAAGATGTGATATAGCAGAATTCCCTTTCGTCGTCAGAATCTACACTGATAAGATTTTCTCTGGCGGCTTCATAATCGGCGCCAGTTACGTAGCTTGCACTGCATCCCACATTGAACAGTAAGAATTCATTTTAAAAAAAAATGCACGTTAGAATATACGTTGGTTTTTTCGACGACCTCGGTGGCGTGAAGGGCGAGTGCTTGGCTGAGACGCAAAAGGCGCAGGTTCGATTCCCGCTACGGGAAAAATGTTTGTATGTTCTGCAAGTATTTCTTCCGGGTCTGGGTGTTGTAGTATTATGTATTATGTATTATAAGTATGGATTTACAAAAAAACGTATATAAGTATTCTATCAGCCATCTGGTTCCCATAGTACAAGCTTTGCTTAGTTTGGGGCTAGATGGCGCTGTGTGAAATGTCCACAAATATTTTTATATTTATTTAGGGTACCGTACCCGGAGAATGCCGACGGGACCCTATTACTAAGCCTCCGCTGTCCGTCCGTCCGTCTGTCAGCGGGCTGTATCTCATAATAGGTAGAGAGTTGAAAAAAGAGGGATTTTTAGGAACAAGTTTTTTTTACGTTCGTAATCAATCAGTGAAGTTAAGCAATACTAGACGCGGTCAATAATTGGATGGGTCGAGTGACTTTATGCACATTTTTTTGTACTTTTTTGTGTATTTCTTTTTCAAACGATCTAAAACATACTTATTAGTAAAAAATAATCATAAAATTAAGAAAAAAAAAATAAAAGGCCTCCTACATTCAGATACATATACATTCATACAGACGTTTATGTACATCTTATGGTACGGAACCCTTCGTGTGCGAATTCGACTCGCACTTGACCGATTTTATTTATTTTCAACGAAATGATGGTATCGATTCTATTGTAGGTAGTTGGGACAGCTGAATCCTAAACCATCTAAACTTAATCATTTTAAAAAGCACGGCAATGTTTTAAAAAGTGCCTTAGTAACAACAGAATTTTGTTTTCAGCGTCCCTGAAAATTGCATCAAAGTGAAAGGCGGCAATAGCAACTGCACTACATGCGATGATCAAGACAAATCTGATGAAATGTCAATCGACTGCAAAATCTTCCATCCACTATACAAAAGAGACTGTCCA
This sequence comes from Scotopteryx bipunctaria, assembly GCA_949320045.1. Taxonomy (NCBI): domain Eukaryota; kingdom Metazoa; phylum Arthropoda; class Insecta; order Lepidoptera; family Geometridae; genus Scotopteryx; species Scotopteryx bipunctaria. Next base: position 7,933,159 of record OX439459.1, read on the forward strand.
ACGCATAACATCGCCATTTTACATCTTACAAAGTGTATAAAACCGAATTCGGGCATGGGACCCGTTGCTCTGATGCCAGCAAATGCTAAAAGGGTGAAAGAAAACGTTGCTATAAGGATAGCTGGTTTTGGAGCGACAAAGGTAAGTACTCCTTGAAATGAAATGAAATAATTTTCTTGCGTGAATTTGTGGTACACAGAGAACTTACAGACCTAATAAGTAAATTGCTAGCTATTTGAAAGCTTGAGAAAATAGGTAGGTACCAAAACAGCTTTTAAACATACCTATGCCATATTTTGTGAGGCATTATAGTAAGTACCAATACTTAGTAGTATACCATTATAGTGGTAGTTTGTTTAGGGCAGAAAGTATTTTGGAATTTTTAGGCCTTTCGGAAATCATTTATAAACTACTTATTGAAGTTTTGTCCATTGGAACTTGATTTGGAACATTAGTTTCAAAAGGCTGAATCCGCAAGGTCCTACTCTATCACTGAGAGCACTGGTGGTCTAGCTGGTAATGACCTCGCTTTCCGATCCTAAGGACGTATGTTCAAAACCAGTTCTCTCAAACGGTGAAGTGAAATATCGTGAGGAAACCCGCGGCTTTGTCAGCTCCGCACGTATTGACCATGTCTTTCCTGTGGACAAGGCCGACTAAGCTGAGAGGATGGAATGGGTGCTGATCAAACCTACTCCATCTTAATTCGTCCCGGGCACTACAGCGTTCCGTTTGTAAAAATTGTCTATCTATCATATCTAAGTAGGTACTATAGATGATAAAAGGCCTTAGTTTTTTTTACTCTATCACTGATCGCAAAATTTACAAAAAGTTTGAAGACTATTTTTGTAGCTTTTTGCAGCTATTTCTGTAGTTTATGAATGAGTCCTCATCGTAATTTATTTTCTTATTTTTTCCAGATTAGACCTACAGTTGATTTTGATGACCATTTGCGATGTGGTGATTTATACACCATTTCGAAAAAGGAATGTGAATTATTACTTCCCGGCGAGGCAAACTTTGATGTGGACTTTTGTGCTGGAACAGGAGTAGAGAATCCTCTAACAAAAAATATACTTGGTCAGTGCAACAAAGAACAAGTGATCCCATGTCGAGTAAGTAAATATTACTTACTGTCTAATGTTATTTTTATAGATCCTTTTTTTTCTTCTTCTGGCGTCGCCGCTTTCGGCATTTTTGGCATTTCGGCATTTGACAATCTCGGTGGCTTGGCGGGCAAGTGCTCGGCTGAGACGCAAGAGGCGCGGGTTCGATTCCCGCTGCGGGAGAAATGTTTGTATGTTCTGCAAATATTTCTTCCGGTTCTGGGTGTGAGTATTATGTATTATAAGTATGTATTTACATAAAAAAAGTATATAAAGTATTCAATCAACCATCTGGTATCCATAGTACAAGCTTTGCTTAGTTTGGAGCTAGATGGCGCTGTGTGAAATGTCCACAAATATTTATTTGTTTTATTTATTTGCCATTACATAGATACTTGCTATGTAATGTCCTTATTTTTAGGATTCCATACCCGAAGGGTGCAAGCAGGACCCTATTCTAAGCCTCCGCTGTCCGTCCGTCCGTCTGTCAGCGAGATGTATCTCATGAACCGTAATAGGTAGAGTTGAAATTTTTACAGAGTGTGTATATTAGTATTATATATTAGATATTTAGTACTATAATATTGCCGCTATAACAATAAATAAATAATAAAAATAAAAGGTTACAAAAAAAATTATATACTTACTTACATGTACGATAGTACGGAACCCTTCGTGTGCGAATTCGACTCGCACTTGACCTTTTTTATACTGAATTTTCCGTTATTATATTTTCAGGGCGACGAAGGATCAGTGGTTGGGCAGATAGTATGCGAAAAATTCTTAGCATGCGGCATGCTGAGACAAATGCAAGATTGTAAAAATCAAAGCGTCTTTTTGGACCTTTTCGTAGTGAGAGACTTTATAGAAAAGTACATGTTACCTTGCGAAACATAATAGGTGTAAGTGTAAATGCAATTCTTGAACTTTTGGAACTAAACCTACGGACCACTTTCAAAATTACACGGGCACCACTCAGACCAAATAAAATGAGAAGACGCCGCGCCGCGAACAACAAATGTGAAGCCATCTTTTTATCTATGTGTGTGTCAAAGGTTTTAAGGTTGTGTGCTCCAAGTAACCTAAATTCATAGTATAATAATTGAGGGGCACTATAAATAAGTACCTATGTCATAAAATTAATCGGTGTTTCATTTATTTTTCAAATATGTAAGAGTCTCCGCCTCCCCTCCCCTTCGATAACTGGACCAAAACCAGACCAAATAGGTACTTATATACCTACTAAATAATTATTTTTTAATTTAAACCAAATTTTAACTAAGTATAATGTGTTCAATAAAATTGTGTGTTGTGCAATAAAATCTGATTTACTCGACATATTCTATTATCTATCAGTGACCCCCTCCAAAATTTCAGTCTGCGACCGCGCCTGTGGGATGGTCCGTCCATAGTCATACAGAGGCTTTATTCGCTATGACCAAACGAAACTTGACAGATCGCAACTTGTTTGTGACGCGCCGCGTCGCGTTTTTGCAATACAAAATTGTCATATAGAATAGTCAATAACACAGTGATTCCACATACGTGACCGCGGTTTCCCGTGTTACGTTTTGTTTGGTCATAGTGAATAATGGGGCAGATCGGATACTTTCAAAAACGAATACAAAATAAGAACAGTAAGCGCGTCGATGTCCGGGTTAAGGAATAATAGAACCAGAGCTGCCACCTTATTCACGATGACCAAACAAAACGTAACGCGGGCACGTTTGTGGAATCACCGTGTTATCGTATTCTATATGATAATTTTGTACTGCTAACAAGTTACGAGCTGTCAAGTTTCGTTTAGTCGTAGAGAATAAAAGCCCTGGTTGGTTACTTACGGCTTAGTTATGACCGAGATAGTAGACAGAGACCCTAAAAAGTAGGCTTTTTGATTTCACTTTTGAAATTCCACTCTTGTGTCCCAAATAAAAACATTATTTCCCATTGTAATCGATTTTAGTATTCAATCGAGACATCGATCCGACGGGAACTCAGATCGACAGAGATACTCGAATATTCGCACGTTGGTAGAATTAACAAAAAAACCGTGAAACAAAGAGATTCGGCGGATACGAAGTAGATATTCGTAGGTAACTGCAAGTCAGTGCTTGCATTTCTGCTGAATACACAAAAATGCAACTTATTTTTTTCAAATAAACTTGGTGGCGCCTTTCCGATTATAAAATCTAAGCGTCCTCAAACCTGCGACGCGACGGCTCGACAGAGCCCTTGAGGAATTCTGGAAGGATAGGGAAAAACTAGGATCTGTGCGGCGCACTGACCTGTTGATAAGTAATGTATTTTCATAAGTAATGTACTTTCACCAGAGCTCTCCCGACCTGAGCTGAGTGCCAGCAATAAAATAGTAAAAATAAAACAAAAGGGGGCCCCATGCAAGAAACATTTTTAATGTGCGATGGTACGGAACCCTTCGTGTGTGAATTCGAATTGCACTTGACTGGTTGTATTTTATTAAGTAATGTATTTTCAGCTTGATTTCCTTATTTATAAAATTTCGTCCACGGGTGCCCACCACGTTTTTAAAATTCTTTAACGGCGTCTGATCGAAGCGATGCGCGATCCAAGAGCTGGGTTCTTACTTGGCTCAACAGATCAGTATTGCCATTCAGCGTGGCAATGCGGCCAGCGTCTTGGGCACGCTTCTACCATCTGATGAGCCGGTGATCAGCTATCTATAGACCGTTTGCAACGGTCTTTAGATAGCCCGACTGTTTCTTTTGTATTTGTAAATTATATTTGTACTTACTAGTTTTAATAATCAGATTTTTAGTTTACTGCAAACTTCCTTCCTACAGATAAAGTGACTACATAATATAGGTTATTTGCATTATCAATCTTTCAGTCGGATATAATAAAATTTAAAAAGTGTTTCACAGAAGTGTGCGATACTAACGATGATAAAGCTTGCCTTCCACATCGGAGATACGCTATGACGGCATTGACATAACAATGACTACTAGGTACTGTACTTGTTGTAACTTCAGCTAACTTCACTCGCAATCTTGTTCCTTATTTAACTCAATGTTGTTCTTGTAGTATTTTAATGTAATTTGATTTAAAAACATACCCGCCGCCAGCACGAAATAAACGGTTTCATAGTTTTCAAACACTAAAAGATTTTGTGTTATTTTTTCATCAGCAAGCCTCGAACCTGAGTTCTTTCGCCTTAGGTAGAAACCTCAGCGTACTCTCAGAACAGCAAATCAACTTTATTTAGGCACTAGCTGCTGCCAGCGGCTTCGCTCGCGTAGTACCCGGATGAAAAATAGCCTATAAATGTTAATAGAGCACATGTACTATGTTTATTCCAAGTTTCATTCAAATCCGTTCAAGTCGTTTAGGCGCATGATTGAGGCACAAACATCCTCACAAACTTTCACATTTATAATATACTAGGAGTCACCGAGTCGCCCGCGGCTTCGCTCGCGTAGTACCCGGATGAAGATGAAAAAGAGATTATGTTAATCCAGCACATGTACCTACTATGTATATTCCAAGTTTCATTCAAATCCGTTCAAGCCGTTTAGGCGTGATTGAGGCACAAACATACAAACATCCTCACAAACTTTCACATTTATAATATAGTAGGATATAGTACCTACCTAGGTTAGGATACTTGCCGCGAAGAGTGAGAGTTGCATGATTTATATGTTATGCTTCGCTGTATCGCGACCTATAGCCGCGGAGTTAGTGGGCATAGCCCTTATTTAAAAATATTATTTGTCAGCTTACGGCACAGCTATAAAAGCTAATGATACGATATATCCTACTAAAATCACTATCGCCACATAACAATTATTTACTACTTCTGAAGCCGATAAAATGTGATGTATGGGGTCCAGCATTTTAATTCTACGTCATAGAACTACTAGGTGAGTAGGTATGCCAAAGTGACACGTGCCTTACAGCATGATCCTTGGATCATTCTGTAAGAGTTTTGGCTAAGGTGTTTTATGACCGGCTGCCTGCCTGACGTCAACCCTCCTTGGGAATACTTGCTTATTGTATCTCATCATGTTGGATGATATCCCTTAGTCGACTTTTACGACATGCTCGGGGAGAGAAGCAGCTAAAATGCTAGCAAAAACATTATTTTATTTATCATAGACTAGGTACATACAACGCCGCAACTGTGCAACTCGCACAATCGCTAATAACTTTACTTACTAGCTAGATAGTCTGAAACGTATAAACTAATTCATGAAGGTACATTATAATGAGTGGAAAACTGAGTACCTACTACGTCTTACTGGCTTGGGTAGGGGGCTACTTCGTAGGATCCTTTCCCACATCTATGTATAGTCTTATTGTTACTTAGAATCAATGATGTTGATGTTGTCCAAGCCAATTTCGGCTACAGCGATTTCAAAATAATAATAATAATAATGTTCGTATGAGCTAGTGGCCAACTCTAGTGACGGAGTTTTTAGGCCGACTAAAAGGCCTCCGTCATGGCTTAACGACTTTTTAACGTGCGCTTCGAAGCACGGAAGCGCTCAGCTCGTAATGCCACTTGCGGTCACGCACAATGTTGCTTAACTTTAACGATTAATCAAAAACGTCTAAGCAAAATACGCCACGAGCGCGGTCACCCATCCCAATTTGTGACCGCACATATCGTTGCTTAACTTTAACGATCAATCAAGAACGCCTAAGCAATTTTGTTGAATAAAATAGTGAAGTTTGCAGAGTAAATACCTAGGTATACATAGTGTGAAATGAGGACTTCGTTCTTCCACCTTCTGATGCGCTCTTTGGCCTATGTATCCAACTTTATTGAGTAGGGGCACGGTATCTTTAAACCGTGTGACAGTTATTTGAATAAATAGATGAAGTGCCGGCATAGTGGGCAACAATACGATGGTCAATTGAATAACGATTCTAGTAGCCGACCGCCACGGGGTCCGAATAGTGATGTCATGTGTATACCATCGATATCGATAAAACTACAATTTGAGGAACATTCTGTAAAAAAAACAAATGGCAAAAGTGAAAACAGGCCTATGCCCAGCAGTGGGGTGAGAAGTGCTAATAATATGACAGTAGGATCAAAAATAACTACTAATTGAAACTAAGATAGAAAATAATTAACGATTAAACTACCGACGATTGAATCAAATAGAACGAGACCCTTAGAAAAGTCACGACTGATACTATTTTTATCGATAGACGTCATCTATGTTATTTTATCGACCTTGAAGATCAGGACATACCTGAATGTGTCCCCTCACTACAACTCAAGCACGAATCAGCACAAGAGGCGTGGAGTGGATACGGGACGCTGAGTGTACCACAGTGCAATCAACGACTTGGAACAATGAGGTTACTACTGGTTACTATCAACTACGTCCCGACATCATACCTACCTACCTAACTATCTAAGATGGATGTAATGTCAACCAAAGATTGAGGTAATAGACGTGGTATGGGCATACCATGAAGGGGATGAAACTCATGTTTGGAAGATAGATGAATGTGGAGCAGAGGCGTCTTTACCTATGGTGCAGGGTGTGCGGCGCACACGGGCGCCGGGTCTAAGGGGGCGCCGAGCGCTCTGCGCCCTCTAATGCGACACCTCCAAAGATACGTCGATGTCCTGTTTGTTATGTAACTATAATAGTTTTTCAATTAAATATTTTTGAAAGAACTAGTAAGTTGTGATTTTTTTATTATTATAACCCCTTCCTTCCTAAAAACACTTTGCTTCCCGACATCATTTAAAATTGCACTATTTGCATCCGAATTTCCGTTTGAAAATATAACTGTTATAATAAATAATTATAAAGATAATAATTAAAATATACTGTATTCCATTTTGACCCCGCTCCTACTAGACTAGACGACGCCAGGGAACTGGTTGCACTCGGGCGCCACAAGGGCTAGAGACGCCTCTGATGTGGAGCCTTGGGCTGAAAATCAGCGCAGTGAACTTTTTCACTGCACACGCTGAGCCCAAGACCTTTCGCCCAACTTTACACGGCAGCGTTCAACATCGTGCATACACTGTTGTACTTGCTCTTGTCTAAAATTAGTTTAGTTATTATTTTGTTACTCTCTGTGTCTAGTTATTAAGTCTGTTTTTTTTTTGTATTTGTTGTTGTGTACAGTTTCTACGAATAAACGTTTGTCTATGTCTATGTCTATGGATTAATTTACAGGTAGGCCAAAGAAATCGATTGATGGATCGTGTAAAAGATGATATGGTTAAGAAAGGTATGAGTGCAGAGCTGACGGCTCACAGAAGAGAATGGAAAACAGAGAAAATGCTGTGCTGACCCCACATAGACCTGGTATAGGCAATTAAATGATGATGATTATTCTCTTGCCCATATCCATCCAACTAAGTCTGTATTGGTGTCGATTCTGTTTTGCAAACTAAACCAGGACTTTAGTACTTAGTAGTAGTAGGTACTTCGTAGCTCATTCTGCCATTAGCACTTAAGTATTTTGACAGTTTTATAAATGTGACAGCTTCATTACGAACATTTGATTCTACGCAAGATTCTACGCGAATGAAATGAGGCCATTTACCTATTTGTCAAAGTCAACAGGTGTGAAAACATTTTAATCAATATCGCCCCGCCATACTGTTTTATGATTTGCGCTGCCCTCAATGAGAAAGGTATATTATGAACATACATTAAATAAAGAAAAAAAGCAAGAAACTGACAATGAGAAAAGGTTATACATAATTATTTATCTATGTTTATACAAGTGTACACCGACCAGGCCAAGGATCCATACATTTGTGAAACAATTTCTTTATTATAAATTAATAATCTTAATTTGTTAAAAACAGTAAGTACCTACCTACTAAAAATCTTGCAAGATTACCTACGTTTAGTTAAGTTAAGATAAATATCACACAAAGAAAAATCACGAAGGGTTCCTAAACAAATTATGGACTCGGCCACACAAGCAACCGGACAGACGTTTGATTTTTACTTATTAGTACCTAGGTACCTATTGATTAGTTAAACAACCCCATGGCAACTAAATGATGGCAATTGCTGCTTCCGGTGCTAATCGCTATCAAATGAGAAACTCACGACAGTGTATGTCTGTGTGTCTTACTCTACCTATCTATAGATACTTAGTACTCGTATAGAGTAGGTACCTAGGTATTTACAGAGATGTAGATACAATGCTTATGAAAAGATTTGAGACATTTAAGTAAGTACTACTGTTATTTGTTTTTAGGGTTCCGTACCCGAAGGGTGTCACTGGGACTCTATTACTTACATACTAAGTCTCCGTGCGTCCGTCCGTCCGACCGTGTCGGGCTATATAATCTTAACTAAAGCCTTTTACCATCTATAATAGATGATTTATACAGCGTCAGGAGGCAACTTTTACCTTCACAAACGGGACGCTGTAGTGCCCGGGACGAATTAAGATGGAGTAGGCTTGCCCAACACCTATTCCATTCTCTCAGCTTAGTCGGCCTTGTCCACAGGAAAGACATGGTCAATACGTACGGAGCTGACTAAGCCGCGGGTTTCCTCACGATGTTTTCCTTCACCGTTTGAGAGTACTGGTACAGTGAACATAATTTTTTCGCACAGAAAATCCATTGATACACTACCGGGTTTGAACCCACGACCTTAGGAAGGCGGGGTCACTACCAACTAGACCACCAGTGCCTCAAATAATAATCTTAAGAACCGTAATAAATAGATAGTTGAAATATGACGCTCAACAAAGCCAAATTGATTTTACTGTAACAAACTGTTGAATAATAGTGTAGGTAGACTATAAATTACGTTGGCGTTACTTGAATTTGTACGTCAATGTGCCAATACATTTGAGTGATCTGGTAGAATACCAGGTAACTTTTCTATTCAACCAAGTAGGTACTTACGCGCTTTTGTTCTTTCCTTTTCAGCGTGGGAACTTTGGCTAAAGACTGCAATGTCATAATTATTCTACAGGCACTGAGAGCACTGTGGTCTAGTGGTAGCGGCCCCGCCTTTTGATAATAAGGCCGTTCAAAATCCGGTCGTGCACCAATGAACCTAATGGTGTACAAGCAGATAGACAGAAAAGTAGGTAGATGTTGGATCTTTTAGTTTCAGTTCAAAAAACACCATCGGCCCCTTCCTAGTTAATTGTTTTAGGTACATAGTTTATTTGATTTCTTCGTCAAAAAATTCTTAGGTTACACATAATTTTTTTGCTGGTGGCTTATCATTCATCCGTCAACATATTTTCCTAGCCAAGTGTCTAGCCAGTAGACGTTGACTAAGGTAAACAAATTACCTCCTAAATCATTCCAATACCTTGGACGAAATTCGTCCAAACCTTAGAATAAAGAATATTTTTCTCTAAGGTCCAAACCAAACCTAATAACCCACGAAAATCGGAATCACGCTTCCACTATGTAGCTAGCAATGCCTAGATTACCTACCTAGATTACGTCAGAAAGCCGACAGCCGCTTTCCGAACGAAACGTTCCGAATTCAAACGCGTTGCGCGCAAAACATCCTGCAAACGCGGATACTGCGCGCGTGCCGGGTAAACTTCCTGTGTCAGTGGAGCGTAGAAAACAATACAATGGATGTGGTAGTTATAGATTTTGTTTGGTGAACTACAACAGATTCTTTTCAGATAGATAAAAAATAATGTTAAATTCGGTACATTGCGACTCAGTTCAGTGAGACGGAATTCATTTTTGTTTATACTAAAACCCGCCCTACCCTATCTAAGCGCACACAAAAAATGACATATCTATTTTTCTTATCAGTTTTATGTTCCTTGCAACTGCAATAGCGTCTCATGCAGCAAGTACCTAAACAATTTTCATAGTCACAGGTATGTAGGTAAGTAGGTATTCATTGGCAGCTTCTTGTGAGGACGGGAACAAAATGCCTTTCTAGATAAATTAGTACCTACGATAAATACCTACCTATAATTATAGGTAGGTATTCTAATGGTGCATTCCGATCAGCAATTAGATTGCACAAATTGTTTTCCTCTCATTGAAGTAGGGCAGTCTCTCGGGGGTTCATTCAGTGAGTAGGTATAGCAGGGGCACAGATGAGTAGTAATTTATACTTGCGCTATGATTATTTTACTTTATCAATGCACTCGTTAAAAAACAATTGAATAAAACATTGACGTTTCTTACAAGTACTTAGATATTTTTTCTTGCCGTCCGCAACACCATGACTGCAATTTGTTTGTGGCCCTTGACAATAGAAAAAAATATATTGCAGCCTAAAGCGTTTTCGTAGCACACAGCTGCAAGCAATAAAAAAACCCTACCTTTTCAAGGAATACCTTTTCAACTTTCAAGCACGAATGCCCAACATTGTGTGCCATCTCTTGAATATCGGTTGCAACTTTTGACAAATGAAGTTTGTTATGTCGTTTTCACATTGACACGTTATATGACATTGACAGTTGATCGGCCGTCTTCTCCCCACCACCGCCCGCCACGCTGCCTAGCGCCTGTACGATTATCTTTCCTACTATTTGTAAAATATTCCGAAGCGAAAAAAGGAAAGAATTTCATCGTAGTCGTAGGAAGGAAACTTGTGGTTCTCCGACATTTCTATGTAAAGTAATGTAATAAACCGGTTCTACATCTTGTGTAATCTCAAACGTGTATTGTACCTCTACTGCGAAGTTCCATCAGGTAAATGTGTTTCAAATATTCTTTTGTACAAATCCAACATCGCATTTCGTATTGTTGAAGTAATGATTCATCATTGTATCATAACAAGAGATAAGTGACGTATTCGTGTCGAATTAAGTTTATCTGGCTTAAAACTGAGTTTCTACATTGGGGCCTCTGTATAAAGCTCTTCTGAATCTGTCTGAAAGCCCTTTATAAATTCATTATTAGGTCTTTGGGTGACCTGAGAACTAATGTTAGCTGCTTGACTAATTCAAACTCCGCATAAATTAATTTTAATTTTTTATTCAAACACAATAGGTACCTACCTACTCACTAGGGGCTCACCATTACTCATTTATTTTTTCCTTGGTCAGATAACACCAGAAAAATGGTAATGATTTTTTTTTAATAATAGTATACTGCTAGGCCTCTGAGGTAACTACAATTTCTACGACTCTTAGCCTAACTTCATAATTATTACTTTTAATCTAGTAAGTATTATAAGAATATGACTATGTCTGTCACTTTACTGTATCATACATACATAAGATCACATCTATTTCCCATAGGTGTAAGCATAGACCACAAATCTTCACTGTATACAATGACATCTTAATTAACTATTTTATTTCAGCATCAAAATGACAGAGCGAGATGCCATCGGTGGCTCCAGCAGAGACTATGGAGCCACCAGCAGCATCCCTGCTGTTGGATTCGCAGACTTCAGCCCTACAGAGTTGTACAACCTGAGCGAAGGCATTGCGGACAATATAAACACTATTAACAGTGGCCTGAAGGCTTTGGAGAAAACAATGAAGCAGATTGGAGGGCCCAATGATAGTGTGCAGCTGAGGGACAAGATGTAAGTCAACCAACTCTCAAAGTTTTTAGGCCACCTAAAGGCCTCTGTCATGGCTTAACGACTTAAAAGCCGGGACCGACAATTTAACGTGGCTTCCGAAGTACGGAAGCACTCAGCTCGTAATGCCACTTGTGGTCACGCACAACGTTGCTTAACTTTAATACTTTAATGATTAATCAAGAACGTCTAAGCAAAATACGCCACGAGCGCTTCATGTGAATAGGTAAAGATGATTAAAATTATTAAAATAAATTTTCCTCATCCAGTCACGATACACAACAGAAAGTGAACAGTTCTGTATCAGCTGTGGCTCGCGATATCCAGAGACTGGGCGCGGTGGTGAGGCGTGGGGACAAACCTCACAAGCTGCAGGTGGAAAGACTCACACAGAACTTCAAAGACGCGCTTGCCAATTACGAAGCTGTGCAGAGGGTACGTTATTTTTTATACATTTGATAACTCAGACCAAATAAAAAGAAAAGAAGGCGCGATGCGAACAAAAAAAGTGAAGCCACCTTTTTATCTATGTGTGTGTCGAAGGTTTTGAATAAAAGCAATAAAAAATAAAAACAAAAACATGTCTACTTTAAGTGTGTGTGTGTGTGTGTGTGTGTGTATGGGTGGGTGTGTGTGTGTATGGGTGGGTGTGTGTGTGTATGGGTGGGTGTGTGTGTGTGTATGGGTGTGTGTGTGTGTATGGGTGTGTGTGTGTGTGTGTGTGTATGGGTGGGTGTGTGTGTGTGTGTGTGTGTGTGTATGGGTGGGTGTGTGTGTGTGTGTGTGTGTATCACGCTCGCATCCCTTATGGGCTGGGCAGAGCCACAAGTAAACATAAGAAAACTGGCAGCCACTTCTGGAACCATGGTGACAGGTGATCAGCCCATCGCTGATATAGATGGTCCATCATCCATCATTTTGGATTTGGAGAATTCTATCCCTTAGTCGACTTTTACGACATGCTCGGGGAGAGAAGCAGCTGGACGCATTCTATGCTTTATCTTTACTTCCAGTCCGGCAGAGAAGTAAATAAATAAGTTTTTGTATTGACGTTTCAGCAAGTATCACAAAAGATGGCCGCTCACATGCCTCGGGCCAAGCGCTCGCGCAACGACCCCCAGGCTCTAGAGCAGCAGGCGATAGCTGATGATGAGGAGGCCACATTGCTAGCCAACCAACAGGCGCAGGTAACTAAGGCCTTTTACCATCTATAGTAGATAATTTATACAGCGTTTGGAGGCAATTTTTACCTTCACAAACGGGACACTGTAGTGCCCGGGACGAATTAAGATGGAGTAGGCTTGTCCAGCACCTATTCCATCCTCTCAGCTTAGTCGGCCTTGTCCACAGGGTCAAGACTATGTATGTGACTGTTGGATGCCATTTATTTATATATCTAACTAAACCATTTCAATTCATACTTATTCTAGGCGCGTCTAGTGGAGTTTGAAACCAGCATGCTCCTCGAGAAGGAAGCATATATGAATAAGATCGAAGCGGATGTCCTGGATGTCAATCAGATTATACAGGAGCTGGCTTCTATGGTCGACAAGCAGGGCCAAACTGTTGGTAAGTTATCAAGATCTACTGTTGTACAGTAGTACCACAAATATTATGCGCCTCGGCAAACTTCGTGCTTTGTATGAAAACCGAATTTGTCCGAATATGCAACTAATAATATCTGAACCAACCCATTAAAAAAATATGTGTCTAAGTACATAATTATTGTAACTTCTCTATGTTACATATTTTTGTAAAAACAAACCATTTCAATATGCCAGAAGCCAATGATTTATTTAAATAACCAAGAACAGGGTACTTGCATCAATATATTTTCGAAACATGGATTGGAAATATACCTACGAACAATTTAACACAGCGCCATCTAGCCCCAAACTAAGCAAAGCTTGTATTATGAGCACCAGATGGCTGATAGAATAGTTAAATACTTTTTTATAATATAATACTACAACACCCAGACCCGGTAGAAATATTTGCAGATCATACAAACATTTCCCCGTAGCGGGAATCGAACCTGCACCTCAGCCGTGCACTCGCCCGCCACGCCACCGAGGTCAACAAATATAGGAACTATAGGAATAGGAACTATAGGAATAGGAACTGAGCATTCTCCAGTATTATACCAGTTACATGGTTACCATAGTAAAAGCATTGCTTAATTTAAAAGCGCTGGTGGTATAAAGGTCGTGGGTTCAAATCCGGTAGTGCACCAATGGATTTTTCTGTTCGGAAAATTTACGTGCGCCATACCAGTACTCTCAAACGGTGAAAGAAAATGTGTGAAGTGCACAAAGGGAGCCATAGAGGCGCATTTAAATCTTTTCACCACACTGGTTCGAAAGAACTAGTGACACGACTAGATAGATAGCCACATTTTCTTATATTGACCTATATAACGATGGGCTGATCACCTGTCACCATTGTTCACTATAATTATCCATCTTGGGAGTCTTGGATCAGAAGTGGATGAAAGTTTTCTTATGATTACTTATGTCTCTGCCCACCCTATTAGTGATACGGGCGTGATAATATGTATGTATAATTATGTTTGTTACAGACACTGTCGAAAGCCATATAGAGGCGGCAGGCACGAACGTAGAAATTGGAGCCGACGAGTTAGCTAAAGCAGCGGAATACCAGCGCAGATACCGACGGAAAATGTTCATACTCAGCATCATAGGCATCATCCTGCTTACCGTGTTCATAGTGTGGCTCGTCAAGGCCTTCAAGTAAATTGTCACTCTTACCCCCGAATACTCAAACGCATCTCAGAGTTGAGCACGTCTCAAGTGACTTGACGAGCTCAACTCCGAGTCGCGTTTTAGTATTCGGGGGTTAGAGCGTCGATCACCATCTCCAGGTAAAGTGTTAAATGAGTTAATTCCTGAGTAACGTCACTTGGCAGATAAAGATTGCGAGTTACTAATGTCAATTTCAACGGTTAATCCTATTATTAGCGCTACTCAAAAGTCGTGAAATTGACATTATAAGTTACAGAATAGTTTACTCTGCACCTTACTTGAAGGTGGTGAAACAGGGCCTTATAATTTTACATCTGTGGAGAATTTCAGACTTTGTAACACAAAATAAGTAATTTGCCAGTACGTCCTATGGCGTAGTGTATTTTATATTAGTACTCCTTATAGTAAACGCTTGTCGTGTTCGTATTTTTGATTATAGACTATCACCACTCATATACTTTTTATCTGCGGTAAAGATTTGAGAATTTCAATATTTGTAACACAGAATGAATATGTGAGTTTGTGAGAATGACTGTCTAGTGTACTTTATATTAGTACTTTTTCTCATAGTTACTGCTTTTCATTCTTGGTTCTAAACAGTATCACCATACTTTACTTGGTAGATTCGAGAATTTCAGCCTTTGTAACACGAAATGGCTAATGTGAGTTTGTGAGTATACTCTTCGGCGTACTAAGTGCACTTTATATAGTATTCATTCTCATAGTAACACTATCAAGCTTTGAAATAGACATAAGGTCACATTTTGCATGAAGACAGAATTTTCAAAGGATTTGTGTAGACTTTGACTTATATTCATATATCTACCCTTCGTACTCGTAAAATAGGTAACATGGTGACGTTGCGTCATTTTCCTAATAATTTACAAACAATTTTGACAATAATACCGGACTACATATTGTGTATGCACTCCAGCAAAAAAAAACATTTATTCATAAAAACATTATTATTATTGGTTGTAAAAAAATTATATACCTACAAACTACTTATTTAATCTGTAACTATCAACTATAATCTGTGATTGTTTGTTGTTATTTTAATATTTGTTATAATTGTTTAAGTTCATTTATTAATTAAGATGTTGATTTTATTTACTAATTTAAAAAAATAATAGATTTTTTTTATAAGTAACCTATCATATTAGTAGGTATTTTCTCAAAAGTTACTAGAAACCGGCGACCAAAAGTTTAATGACCGATGATCGATTTGACAGATACTTTAATACTTACAAACTGTACATTGGATTTATATCAGTAAACAACTTATGGGCGCCTTATCTGTACAGGCACTAAATGGAAGTTCTACTAATAATGCTTCTATCATTTATACCAGATACCAGATACCTTCTATCATTTTGTACAGCGTTCGGAGGCAAATTTTGTCTTCACTAACAGGAGGATGTAATGCCTGGAATGATTTTTCCACCAACCCCTCAGCTTATCCATAAGACATGGTCAATAAGTAGGGTTTATAGGTAGGTACACCATATTTTTAATTATAACATAGTTTATGTAGTTTTTTAGCGAATGCCTAATATATTTGTATAAGGTTTTGTAAGGCTAGATCGCAACTAGGAAAATTTATACACATACTTAGAACGTTTTATTTAGGTTTAATCAAAGAATGTATTCTAAGCTCATTAATTGGTTGTCAAGAGTACTATACCATTTTAATAATGGCATTTCAGTGAGTTGCACATAGCTGTATGTCTAAATTTACAAAATTATACTTTTTTTGTAGGTACATAATGGTTCACCTGTCCATCTTAGGACTTGGAATCAGAAGTGGCTGCAATTTTTGATTAGTTGTGGCTCTGCCCATCTCATTAGGGATACGGGCGTGGCAATATGTATGTATTTGATACATTCCTTTGGTTCATTCCTCAATGGTCCTCAATGGCCATTGCCCAGCAGAATCCAAAGAGCGGCTACTGGCGTCAACCGTGTGCGGCGAGTCCATATTAAATGTATAAAAACTACAGGAAATATACCTGTGGCCGCGTTTTGTGGTTGTGGCCGGAACGGAGGTCCGTGTGCGGCGACCCTTATAATAATAATAATAATGAAGAAACTATCTGTGTATCGCCTTATGAAGTCATGTGTTATTTATGATGTAGAAAATTATGTAATTTTTGTAGATAGGTTTTATAGTATTATAAAATTATCTCATTTCAATGTTTATTGATTTTTTTTATTTAGCATCCTTCCTTCGCCATACATACTGTCATATATAATTTCCAATCATAAGATATTTAATACATTCTATTTAAATTAAGCCAAAATTAGGAACATTTGGGAAGGCCTATATCCAGCAGTGGACTGCATAGGCTGATGATGATAGTGATGTTCTATTTTAGAAAGTTTATATGCAATAGAAATAAATAACAAATGGGTATGAGAGATTACCCTTTATTGCGCATATGAAAAATAAACAAAATAATTTAACAGTTTGCTTTCTTATCGAATTGCATAAAATTCATTCATAAATTGAACCTGAAGTTCACCAACGCAACAATCTGTATACAAAATCTATCACGAATAAATATTATGTCAACTGTTACGTATAGTTAACCAGCTGTTTGTGTTGGTGTACCTGCCTGAAAAGTTATTTAGAAATGTGTAACAAAACTGGTTTTGACGGATATTTGGTAAATTATCTACTGTTTATGCAAACCTAGCTTAACGGCTGGTTAAAATGTTGATAAAATTACCACAATAATTAAAAAATGTGTCTACATAACAAAAACATTGAGTAGGAACATTTGAACACACAAAGTTTATAAGACATGAAAAATAATATCACTGTATTTTGAACAATCACCAATTTGATAGGATTTTCTTCATAGGGAGTCTATAAATTAGCCAAGACAAATGACTGACTGCTTAGAAATTAGAAACGGATATTTATTTCTCATTCTTGAGAATTTCTACAGAGCCGGTCACTTGTCTACGGGCATCGATGAACAAAGAGTATAAATTTCAGTCAATCTTAAAAACCTGTAACTATAATACATCCACCTACTTACTATTTCGCGCAAAATACATACATTTTGGTATAAACAACAAATAATTTACAAAATAATTAAATTACCTACCAATTATACATGTGGAACGAATTTTAGTTACAGCAATGGGGAACATTCCTAGATGGCGTTAGGTTGCATCCCATAGGCACAGACTATAAACCGGAAATCAGTTAATTAGATGATCGTTTCCTCTCTATAGCTAGGGGGCTCTGCGCTATCAGTCCTTTCGTTTGTCAGCGGTCTTTATCTGAATCGTAAGTTATCAATGTTTATTTCAGTTGCTGCTATAGAAACAAATAATAAAATGAGGGCCCCATATAAGATAATTTAAGTACATTTTAGTACATAGATTAAGTCATTAAAATGTACAAGTGCGATGGTAAGGAAACCTTCGTGAGTCGAATTCGACTCGCGCTTGCCCGGTTTTTTCAAACAAAAGATTATGAAATACTTAATCATTGATAAGGCGAAGTTATTGCTTTTTAAAATAACTACATAGCGTAGACCATAAGTTTTATCTTACAAATTATTTTGAACCAATTTGGATAAAAACAATTTATTGCTACTTGATCAGAGTTGACCTCTAGGGATAGGTACGCATTGTTTGGCCTTGCCTATGACTAACCCTAATGGGATATGTTCACGGATCCTTGAGTAAAATAGTGTTTATTGGTGAGAATTGTATTTCACATTTAATAATCAAACAGATATGAATTAACAACATTATTGCTTTATTTTTACAAACTATAATACAAAATAACCTAGAACAATAATTCGAAACAAACCAATATGGTAACGAGAAATTTGGACTTTCAGCTTACATGCTACGTGATTTTTATTGTCGTTTACAATAATGAACTCCCGTGGTTTTAGGAGACATTTTGCATTGCAGAATATTATAACACGTTCAGAGTTTATTTTGAACCCTAACGCATGAATAAGGTTGAAATTGACATTATTGAGTTTGAGATATGCTTAGAAACGTTAGAAATAAATATAGTGAGTTACATTTGGTTCATCAAAATGCATTATTTCCTTAACTAAGTAACCTTAATGCTCATTTTCACCTTAACTAAGTCTTCTAATAAACGGAGAATTCCCGTAAGTTGAAAATAATTGGTGAAAACGAACATTTATTATAATTATTGACATTATGATATTCGGCATTCACAGATTTATGTAACAGCTAACGAATATATATAACTACAATTCCAACCCCCTTATTAATAAACGCAAATATGTCTTTAAGTTTATTAATAAGGATTCAGAATTAATTTACCTGAACGCTATACAGTTTTATCTGACTTATATTAGGTATCTGTCACCCCATTAGCCCCGTGATAAGTTACTATAGATTTATTAATTGAAATAGCTAATATAATTTTGAAGGAACTGAGATTTGGGGTAAAAACTCCTCAAAGATCACAGTAAAATTGAGTTTTTTTAGAAATTTTCTCTACTTAAAATTTACCTTTAGCTGTTAACCGGTCACAGAGAAATCGAGCTGTTTCGAGAACTTTTAACATTCAAGCTAGCTGATACTGGAGATTTTATAACTATTTTCATACCTGGATATTGAAACTAGAGAAACTTGTAAAAAATCTTTACAAGTATGCCAATGCAGATAGGATAATAATATCTCAGATATTCTAGACAAATTAAAGGGTAATATTTAGGTACTAAATAGCAGGGCTGTGTCCTAGTTCATGGGCCCAATCTACATTATTAAAAGCAGGTAAGGCACATGATTTGTTTTTGGCAGTGAACAGTTATTAGATTTCGGAAACAGAGACCTTATTTTTGCTTGTTGCAACCTTTGATCACAATAAAGATTATAACTTTTATGTACAAAAGGATTTCGAGACTAGGATATTTATTTTTACATTATCATCAAAGACATGCCTCTTAAATTGTATTAATATTTTTTATAGTTATAAGAAAACTTTACGAATCTGTATAGATTTGAACAATCATTCAAATTTACATAGATTTTAACTGAAACTACTCCTCTAGTTGAATATTTTGACAACTTTTTATATTGCAAATAGTTATGTAGGCTGGCATACTTCAGCCAAACAGCAGATACAATTTATGTAAGTACTTAAACAAATAGTCGCGTACTTTTCGTTATTACGATGAAATCACTTTAGTTTTAGGTAAATAAACCACGCAACATTACACCTTAATTTAAATAATAGTTTTACTCAAAAGTTTCATGAACAATTAATAAAAAAGTGAGGTTTAGGTTAAGTACTGACGGTTTGTTTACATAAATTATATCTCCAGTTTGGCTGAAGTATAGGTGGGTATTATGATTCATATATTTAAAAAAAAGTAGCGAGCGGAATGTCAGGACCCTAGCAAAGGAATATCCGTGGCCTCTGCCTACCCCTAAGGGAAACAGGCGTCATTTTATGTATGTAGGTATCTCTAATAAGGGTGCAAAACTAAGGCCTCTAGCAACCGTATAATTTCTCTGATATGAATGATTTTTTATAATTTGCGCACAGACTTATGTTTATATGAATATATTTTTTTGCCACTTTATATAGCCTTTAGTTCCTATTTCGGCCGCAAGATGGCCTAGAACAGGATTTGTAGTTCTAACTCGTTTAAGCATTCGTATAAATATTATTATAACTATAGATCCAGCTCTAGTTATTGTACACCTACGAGAAATAGTAATAAGCTCTGTCAAAAATGCATTCCCCATATTTGTCAAAATATAGCTAATTGGAAATCTGGTCACACCAAACCATCACGATATCGACAAAAAATGCAAAGAAAATCCATAGCAAACTTTTGATAGAACTTTTCTATGCCATTTGACATTACATTTTTGTGGATCGTGGCGGATTTTGACAAAACATGAGAAACTTATTTCTGACAGACTTGTAAATAATTTCGTGAGGATTCAACCCTCAATGCCAGAAAACCATTACGATTTTGTAACTTAGCCGTGTACCCCTCACATAGGCCCCTTTCACATCTACAATGCGTACAGTAGTACCACAAATATTGTGCACCTCGGCAAACTTCGTGCATTGTATGAAACCGAATTTGTCCGAATATATAACTTAACCAACTCTATAAAAAAGATATATCACACAATCATCATCGCGTTAGTTCGTATTTCAGAAGCTAGACGAAAATTGCCGAGGCTCACAATATTCGTGGTACTACTGTACCTTTTCGTATGTAAGGGAGAAGTTGGCGAGGTCGTGTTCATATTGCTTGCTAGGCGTTAGCGCGGGGGCGACGCGTATTCCAAACATCAACGAATCGCGTGCGCAACCGCTACTTCGATGTGAACACACAGAAACAACTTCATACGTTTGATATTGCCGCGAGCGTCGCATGCGCCTATTGCGAGCTTGCTCGCTCTATACACCGCACCTACATTTACATCAATACTTCAATACTTATGCCAAACACTAAGGCCTTTTACCATCTATAGTAGATAATTTATACAGCGTCAGAATGCAACTTTTACTTTTACAGACCAGACGCTGTAGTGCCCGGGATGAATTAAGATGGAGTAGGCTTGCCCAGCACCTATTCCATCCTCTCAGCTTAGTCGGCCTTGTCCACAGGAAATACATGGTCAATACGTGCGGAGCTGACTAAGCCGCGCGTTTCCTCGCGATGTTTTCCTTCACCGTTTGAGAGTACTGGTATAGCGCACATAAATTTTTCGCACAGAAAAATCCATTGGTACACCGGATTTCAAACCACGACCTCAGGATCGGAAGGCGGGGTCACTACCAACTACACCACCAGCGCTCTCAAATACTTATGCCATAATTAATCACAATTATCTCTTTTACATAATCTGTTTTGTTTCTTTTTTTTTTCATTTGTGATTTATCGTGTGCGAAGTAGTTAATAAATGTATATTTATGACTGTAACTATATTTTGCGCTAACTAGTACAAGCACTGAGGTAAGTGAAGGCGTTACTGGCCCCAGTTATTGTACCAAAAGTTCCATTAGTTGAATACTACCGCATCTTGGCTTGTCTTTGCTGCCACATGGCGTACCGGGCGCACGCCGTGTCTATCATTTGATTCAGGTGTTTGGTGAGGGTCGTGGCCAGGGGAGTCAAGTCGCGGAGCATTTTTTCCTGTAACAAAGATTTAATTTCAGCTACCATCATCTTCCTGCCCTTATCCCACTCTATGTGGGGTCGGCAGTTTTGGCTAAGGTGTTTTATGACCGGCCGCCTGCCTGACGTCAACCCTCCTTGGGAATACTTGCTTATTGTATCTCATCGTGTTGGAGGATACTATCCCTTGGTCGACTTTTACGACATGCTCGGTGAGAGAAGCAGCTTTATTATATAACTAGCTGCCGCCCGCGGCTTCGCTCCCGTGATACCCGGATGAAAAATAGCCTATATGTTAATCCAGCACATGTACTAACTGTTCAGGCGTTATTGAGGCACAAACACACAAACATTCTCACAAACTTTCACATTTATAATAAAGTAGGATGTATTTATTATTGTGTTGTCTATAAATCTTTATTTTCATATTCTCTATAATTTATTGAATCAACTTATTTATAAAGACAAACTACAATAACATTAAAAACTTTTAAGGTAATCGGTGTAATAATAAGAAATGAAAAGGAGCTCAGTTTTCTAAGTTCGCCTACAGATAGAAAACAGAGCTCAGATCACCGACCGCAGATGTAAGGTCTCCAAAAGGCTAGCAACATTACCTCGTTGTATAGCTAAATAAACTGTTTTGTTTGTTTACCTCGAAGGGCCTCAGCTTGGCCGTCCTGAACCTCAGCAGCGCCTGGTAGTAGTAGTGCGTGGAGTGCGCGTCGTCCTCGCTGGCGGCGGGCTGCAGCCGGCGCCACACGCCGCGCGTCAGCTCGCCGCACGACACATACAGGCGGCGCAGCTCCGACTTCACGTCAGCGGGGATCAGCTCTGTGCAGCATTACAACAAACCTTACCAACGGTACTCCCCATAACTTCTATAGAACATGAGAGCATTACCAACGGTACTTCCCATAACTTCTATAGAACATGAGAGCATTACCAACGGTACTTCCCATAACTTCTATAGAACATGAGAGCATTACCAACGGTACTTCCCATAACTTCTATAGAACATGAGAGCATTACCAACGGTATTCCCCATAACTTCTATAGAACATGAGAGCATTACCAACGGTACTCCCCATAACTTCTATAGAACATGAGAGCATTACCAACGGTACTCCCCATAACTTCTATAGAACATGAGAGCATTACCAACGGTACTTCCCATAACTTCTATAGAACATGAGAGCATTACCAACGGTACTTCCCATAACTTCTATAGAACATGAGAGCATTACCAACGGTACTCCCCATAACTTCTATAGAACATGAGAGCATTACCAACGGTACTTCCCATAACTTCTATAGAACATGAGAGCATTACCAACGGTACTTCCCATAACTTCTATAGAACATGAGAGCATTACCAACGGTACTCCCCATAACTTCTATAGAACATGAGAGCATTACCAACGGTATTCCCCATAACTTCTATAGAACATGAGAGCATTACCAACGGTACTCCCCATAACTTCTATAGAACATGAGAGCATTACCAACGGTATTCCCCATAACTTCTATAGAACATGAGAGCATTACCAACGGTACTTCCCATAACTTCTATAGAACGTGAGAGCATTACCAACGGTACTTCCCATAACTTCTATAGAACATGAGAGCATTACCAACGGTACTCCCCATAACTTCTATAGAACATGAGAGCATTACCAACGGTACTTCCCATAACTTCTATAGAACATGAGAACATTATCAACGGTACTTCTTATAACTTCTATAGAACATGAGAGCATTAACAATGGTACTTCCCATAACTTCTATAGAACATGAGAGCATTACCAACGGTACTTCCCATAACTTCTATAGAACATGGGAGCATTACCAACGGTACTTCCCATAACTTCTATAGAACATGGGAGCATTACCAACGGTACTTCCCATAACTTCTATAGAGCATGAGACTACTGGTGGTCTAGCTGGTAGTGACCCCGCCTTCCGATTATAAGGTCGTGGGTTCAAATCTTTTGTGTGCGTTAAATTTATGTATGCTAGTGTATAATATCCTTGCCTGTTATTAGTTTAGGTAGGTGCCTAAACTAATAACAGGTAGGTAGGGACTTGTGTGGATGTTTATAAATATCCACCTACATTCTTATTTTTACTATTATTGTGCTTCTTTTTTTTTCTTTTATTGTTTCTGTCATTTTGTCTGTGCTGTGTCTTGTGTGCCAAATAAATAATCTATCTAATTATACCAGTACTCTCAAACGGTGAAGGACAACATCGTGAGGAAACCCGCGGCTTAGCTCCGCACGTATTGACCATGCCTATCCTATGGACAAGGCCGACTAAGCTGAGAGGATGGAACAGGTGCCGGGCAAGCCTACTTCATCTTAATTCGTCTCGGGCACTGCAGCATCCCGTTTGGTGATGGTGACTCACGCGCCATGCTGGCCGCCCGATGCGTCCTCATTAGGGCTCCTCCAGGGGACAGCTCGCCTAGCGCTCCCACCGCCGCGCCGGCGCCCACCCGCACTGGCCTAGCGCACTGCTGTCCAACAGACCACGCCTGGAACACATCACATGCATTTATTCGCAAAAGCAAAAAACTGTACACAACAACTCATGGAATAAAGAATAAAAAATGAATTTATTTAAACAAAAACAGGTGTAGCGGTACATAAAACTATAAAAAAAAACTAAGTAGTAACATACTATTGCATAATTAATGAATTTAAAGAAAGAAAGAAAGTGTTTATTCAACCACCACATAGATATAAACAGACAGAATTACATAAAAAACAAATACACTACAGAAAATAAAATAGTATTGTATATGTAATTAGTTGTGTATTACTAATAAAAAAAGGAAAGATATCAAGAAAAAAAACATACTAAATTAAACAAAACATAAATTTGTACCCAGGTTAACCTCTGTTCCCCACACTAGGACTAAAAAGCCTGTATAGCAGGGTCACAGCGATTCGCCGCATACTCTCCTCGTTATGACAGATGCCTACTTTAACATCAGTGAGAAAGTTAAAAATAAAATGAAATATATAAGACTAAAGGTGGAAGGATGGAGAAAACAAACTTCCCTATATTATAAACTAGCGTCCCGCCCCGGCTTCGCACGGGGATAGACATATACCATCGCGGACTTTAAAGACCTTTTTAAGGTGTACAAAACTGTAGTACATTATTTTGATCTTTCTCGTAGGGTTCAGCCAGCGTTTGCAATGTAAGCGCAAAAAAATGTGTTTATTTACGACATCACATTAGAAACCTAAAATTATCAGTGTTTCTCTACTATATTATGCATGTATTATACATATAAACCTTCCTCTTGAATCACTCTTATCTATTAAAAAAAACCGCATCAAAATCTGTTGCGTAGTTTTAAAGATCTAAGCATACATAGGGACAGACAGCGGGAAGCGACTTTGTTTTATACTATGCAGTGATAAATAAATATTTGTGGACATTTCACACAGCGCCATCTAGCCCCAAACTAAGCAAAGCTTGTACTATAGGAACCAGATGGCTGATAGAATACTTACAAACTTTTTTTGTAAATACTACAACACGAAGACCCGGAAGAAATATTTTCAGAACATACAACTCCCGTAGCGGGAATCGAACCCGCACCTCTTACGTATGTGACCTGTGCTTACCTGACATATCGATGCGAGAGCAGAGAGCGGCGGTGGGTGGTTCGTTTGTGTACTTGATTGCTGTATTTGAGATGACGACGGCCCCAATAAATATCGCTCTATCTGCAATTTTTTATAAATTTATTATTACTTAACATTTTCTACATACAATCTTGTTTTTTTTAAATAGTATTTCAGTGTGGCACTGCTACTGCGCCTTAAAGGCTTCTTTCGTTCACGTTTTAGAACTTTTCAGGTTCTACGACATGCCGGTTTCCTCACGATGTTCTCCTTCACCGTTTGAGAGTACTCAATTGAATTTCATGCATATTCCCTATTATCACTGATGTAAAGGAGTTAGTAAGTCGTGAGGTTTAGACCCATTATGAGTCTGAACTATCATAACAGATCTGAACAACTTTGTAATACAAAATTGTATACCTTAGATAACTGTAGTTCCTGCGTTTCGTTCCCTTCGCTGGCACCTTCCAAATCCTCGTAGTGTATTTTCTCCAATATCCTTCGTTTCTTCTCCGGGGGTTCTCCCTCAGACTTCACAATGCCGTTTGAAGTAGATTCTTTCTCTTTCACGCCATTTTCTAGGGGCTTTTTACTACTATCCGTATTTGTATTACTATTTGTTTTATGACTAGCTTTGAGCACCTACAAAAATATACTCTTTCATTTCAAGGTTTCAGGGGGATAATATCATAAACGCGAAAGTTTGTATGTATGGATGTAAGGATGTTTGTTACTCTTTCACGCCTAAACGGCTGAACGGATTTGAATGAAACATACAAACATCCTCACAAAATTTCACATTATTATAACAATAGTAGGATTGATAAAAAATATTGATAATGCTTCTTTGCTGGACTGGGAGTAAAGAAAAAACATAGAATGCGTCCAGCTGCTTCTCTCCCCGAGCATGTCGTAAAAGTCGACTAAGGGATAGTATCCTCCAACCTGATGAGATACAATAAGCAAGTATTCCCAAGGAGGGTAGACGTCAGGCAGGCGGCCGGTCATAAAACACCTTAGCTAAAACTCTTACACCATGATCCAAGGATCATGCTGTGCCGACCCCACATAGAGTGGGATGAGGGCAGGAAGATGATGATGATGATGATGATGCTTTTAATAATAGGGCTTACCATTATGGAGTGTTGGTTGAACCTTTTTATCATATTCCTGTGTATAGATGTACTGTCTCCTTTTTTATTGACTGGCGGCGCGTCATCGTCCGTTGGCAGTAGTGGTACGGGCTCGGAGAAACTGGGTAGGTCCACCTGGGAATAAACAAGGATAAGAACTAAATGCTTATACTATAATGCTTCTCTCCCCGAGCATGTCGTAAAGTAGACTAAGGGATAGTATCCTTTCCAACATGATGGACGACCTATATGGACGATGGGCAGATCACCTGTCACCATGGTTCACCATATCCATCTTCCATCATCACGATTAAATCAGAAGTGGCTGCAAGTTTCCTTATGTTTACTTGTGGTTCTGCCCACCCCATTAGGGACACATGCGTGATAATATGTGTGTATGCAACTAAATTTTTAAACATGAAGTCGAAATATTATGCTAGTACCTAATATTTGCAAATGAAATTAGATGCTCTTTCAAATTATCAAGTTTTATCAATTAAATTCAACCACATAATACTTCTTCACTTGCAATAGGAAGGGGCAAGTAATATTTGAAAGTATTTCAGGTTTTACTTTCATGTCATTGTTGCAAACAACCATAGTGGCTCAAGGGTGTGTTTCAAGTTGAGTAACATTTCTAGAATTGAATTTAGCGCCATCTTTTGCCTTTAGTGGGTAACACTTACCGTGAGATCCAAAGTAGTGTGTTTCATTGCATCGGCTATGGCTCGGTCATCCAATTTCGCGCATTCACCAAACAGATCTTTGCTTGAAGAGGCTATGCGGTCCCTGAAACGTCACTATCATTAGAATTCAGTAAAGTTTTGTCAAAACTATCGTAATAACTTTACATTACATTAACATGACCAAGGGGCGGCCATGCGAGACTCTTGAGATGACATTGTAAAGACAGCGGGAATACATTTGATTTGGGTGACTAAGGATCGAAAAAGCAGAGGCTGTAGGGGGATGATGACGATAATGCAATCCATGAAAATGAATTATGAATAATGCAAACTCACCTATGAAAATAATGTGATTGAAAGAACTTCGTCCAGAATTCAGCCTCAGTCATCTTATTCGGCACATAGTCCACATGTTTCTTTCTAACCGCTGGGTATGTTTTGAATATCGCGTCTATTATGTCCTGTGTTAGATTGTATTTGAGGCCGTTACAACCATCAGTTTGAGGTTGAATGTCAGCTAGGAATGCTCCTGACACACCTACATTAAAAATAAAATTGTATCAGGCATTAAAAGAAACAATATCATATGAAATAACAATCTGTGCATGCCAAAAAAGGCTTTGTACACAAAAAAATATGACTGCACATTTTTATGTACTTCTCAAGTACTGAGTTTCATCAATAAATTAACATAACATACATACATATTATCACACCCATATCCCTAATGGAGTGGGTAGAGCCACAAATAACCATAGGTAAACTTGCAGCCACTCCCGATCCAAGAGATCCAAGGATATGGTGAACCATAGTGACAGGTGATCAGCCCATCACCTATATAAACGTATCATGTTGGAGAGGATAATATCCATTAGTCGATTTTTACGACATGCTTGGGGAGAGAAACAGCTGGATGCATTCTATGTTTTTTCATTAGTACCAGTCCAGTAGGGAAAACCCAAAAAACGCTTGGCACACAATTATTGACAAGAAGTTTTTTTATGGAATATACATCACACATTTCCTATAACATTTACTAAAAAAATTGTAAAGGGTACATACCAGCTTCTTGTTTTATACTATTAGATTCGGTGTAGTGTTTCAATGTAGGTGTATTCCAATATTCTTCGGCATTTATCACTTTAGATATAACTAAGTCCTCGTATAGATTCTTCAGTGTAGGATGTAGGGTCAACAATCTGGAAATAAGCAAGATTAAATTATTTTAACCTTGAATTTATTGAAGGAAATTGTTATGGATTAGGATTTATCTTTCTCAACTGACGAATGAAAATAAGCATGACATTGAAAAACCGGTCAAGTGCGAGTTGAATTAGCACACATAGGATGCTATACCATTGTAAATGTACATGCATGTTTCTTGTATGGGGCCCACTTTTATTTTTCTTATTTGTTTGTTGTTACATGTATTACATGTGCTTGGAACTGTCAATCGTTGTGTTTCTCAACGTTTGACACATCTGAATGGTAGCCAACTTAGACCAGCCTGGCTAGGCTGGCTTACCTCAGAGGACTGACCAATATTTGTTGTTATAGTGGCAATAAAAATACACACTCTTTGAAAATTTCAACTCTCTACCTATTTCAGTTCATGACACAGCCTGCTGATAGACGGATAGACAACTGCAGCTTAGTAATAAGGTCCCGTTGGCACCCTTCAGGTATGGAAACATAAAAAAGTGTTTCAATGGTTTCATTTTGGCTCGAAAACAAGCAAATGGAATGATCTTACTGATATTATGAATCTGAAAGTTTGCGAGCGATGTCTGTGCTCCAATAACACCTTAATGGCTGAACAGATTTGTGAGTAACTTGGAATATTCACAGTTTTGACTTGGATTAACACATAAACTACTTTCATATTTTTTTGGTACCCACGACACAGGGAATCCTAGTGTGGGGTCAGGACTATGTATGTGACTGTTGGGCGTTATTATTTATCAAGGTACAAAGTGAGGAAAGTTGGTATAAAAGAAGTGTACAATTTAATACTTTACTCACTTAGATTTCATCTCCAGCTCCCCATTTATCTGCGGCTTAAACTTTGGCAGTAGATTTTGGAGCATCATCTTAACTTGATCCCTATCTTTCGCCTAAAAAGATTAGTTAATTACGATTAAAACTGAATATTAAGTAAATCAGAATCCAAATGTAAATATATGAAGATTTTGTGACATATTGTGACACATTTCTGTGAATATAATAATAAATAAGTATGTTTTATTTTCTTCACAAAAAGTTACTTAGCATTCAAGCTGACAGAGAAAAAGATTAACTGATAGGAAGAACCAAGTAAACCTGTTTTGTGAAGAGCTGGTGCCTGAGATAGGTTTTAGAAAAAACCTGTAATACAGGTCAATGTCAATCAGATGGTTCAATCTAACGGTTGAATCTGAATACTATGATTCTTGGTTGCTTGATTTAAACAACAATAGGATACTCTAGCTTTGTAGTGCAAGGATTGAAATAAGAAGGGGGAGACTTGCCTAGGGACTCTATATCTGCCCTCCTAGTGAAGAACGCAGTAACTAGCATTTTTGACAGAAATTAGTCAGATACATATTCGGAATTGCCTAACAAAATACAACATTCTGTTCTCACTCATGTATTAAAACATATTTTACTGCATTCTTCACTAGGAGGGCAGTTTTAAAAAGAGTTGATTGATACAGGAACTTTATGATCATTTTCAACATAACTTTTAGGGTTCAAGGTAAGACATAATTTACCTGAGCATCTGCCCCTGCAGGGTTCACAAAGTGGAATGTGGAACATTCTCCATTATGCAGTACAACTTGCAGCTGAACCTTCGGCTTGCCTACAGGCGATATCTTCTGAGCTAAATTGAAAATGTACTATTAAGTGAATTTGTAGTGATGTGGTGATTCATTCACACACTTGTTGAAATATAATTTTACTGCAAGTAGACCTCAAAACTCCCCTAGTAGAGATCCTCAAAACAACAGTATCAGCAAAGATACATCATAATAAAGATGTCTAGAGAAATTTGGAGATAGCTCAACTGCTGTTGCCGATCACTTGCCTCCTACCCTGTAGACGCTCTTTAAGATGTTTTAAGGATATGCACAGTATTACAGAACAAGGTAACTTACTCTTGATTTCAGCATACTTGTGAGTGATTCCAAACTTGTCTCTGTTGTCCAGCATCCACCCCAAACGCTGCTCCATCAATAACAATGTACCATCACCCTTCTTGAACCGCACATGGCCCACACTCAACAATACGTCCTCTGACGACGTAGTCATGCTTGCACCTTACCCAGCACAGCGATAAATAATTTGGCTATCGTAAAAAAGTTGTTGAAAACAGTTTGAACTTGAGATTTCGTCTCTGTTCAGGGAGGTAGACATGTACTTGTAGGCAGCCTTTTAAACCCGTCGATTCCAGTCTTTCAGTACAATTTAGTAAAATACGTTTACTTGGGAAATACAAAAAGCGTTATTTGCGTGATTTACGAGAAATAAATCAAATTTAATTACATTTCTACGAAAAGCATTTTCATGCAGTCAACCATTCCTTTTAGCGGATTTGACAAACTGAAACTGACCCGACTGACTGATTTCTAGATGAGTACCTGTCAGTACGAGACTGAGGTACGAGAAAATATACTGACCGACTGATATTACAGACTGATTTTGAAGACACAGAAGAAAGAAGGTAAAATGAATTACAACATTAGCGTAGATAAATCGCGATCGTCTGTATTATCGCTCTTTTATCTTATTTTCAGCTAATTGGTAAACAAACAGCATTTGGAGGCATGCCATTGCAAATTATGCAAGCTTGCAAATTATTTGTAGGTACCTGGAATTTTTGTGCAACGCGGTCAGAATTATTGAGTTTATTGAAATAATAATTCTGTCGCTATTGCTATTTTGATAAAGTAATGAGGAAAATTCTATTTAAATATGGCGAGTTGCACAGAAACCAAACGTATATTAATTGGGTTGATGTATCTTATAAACCAACCCTTACGTATCTAAAACTGACAGGTGCAATATTGTCAGACAACCATGGACAAAACATACAATTTGTTATCTTGAACGCACTTTTACAAAACCGCCATTTTATTTATTTTTATTAGCAACACCGGACATTGACAACCCAAAATGCAATCATGGCGCACGGGGTACTGTGTTTTTAGAATGCTGAGAAGTTTTTACGTAAACACTTCGTTGTTTTGCATTGTAATCAATCTAAGTGCTTTTATAAATCACCCTTGAGCATTTGAGTTTGTATTAAAGCATACATGTGTGTACCAATTTTCAACATTTCACCAGATCGGAGTCACGTCTCTGTACTACAAGACACTTGCAGGTATAAAATCATGAGATTTGCTGTTTGAGGGCTCTCACGCTTTGTAACACGATTGTGGCTAGCCGTACGTACGGAGAACGGACTCAGGTGTATGGTTGATATGATATTTATGCTGAATTATCGTAATAATTATGTTATATTCGTTCGTTCCAGATAACTTTGTTGGTGTCATAATGTCAGAGGCGTACGCCCGTGAGATACTGCGAAGGAATGTTGCGCAAATATGCCAAACAATAGGATGGAACGGTATAAACTCCATGCCATTGGACATCCTGGTACATGTGCTGGAGAAGTACATCAAGTCCCTTGCAACTCAAGCTAACAGACACGCCGAACAATTCAACAGGACTGAACCAAATTTACATGACTTAGCATTAGTATTCCGTGATTTACACATTCAACTACCCGAGTTAGAGGACTATGTGCATAGTGTACCACCTGTACCGCCACCTATCAGTGAAAAGTTCCCTAAACCTAAAGAAACCAACTTGAATTTCCTGAAACCTGGCAGCCATGAAGTGGTCACAAGGCCGATGCATGTCCACGAGCACCTCCCTCCTATGTACCCTGAGAAGGAACGGGACACACCTGCTGTGGCAGGCACAGTTGAAATCCGACAAAATGGGATTGATAATGGAGAGACCACAGCCTCATGTCCAAGTCCAGAAATATCAGTCACAGACAGTCCAGAAAAACCCAAGGATATTTTCAAGAGGCCTACAGACCCTGTTTCAGTCCCAATCAGTAAAAGACAAAGGTTACGCGTGGATGAAGAAGAAAGGACGAGAGAAATTAGCAGCGTTATGATGACCATGTCAGGTTTTCTGTCCCCTGCTAGAGAGGGTAAATTGCCTGAAGCCCGTCCTCCCACCATGGTATCTGATAAACACTATGATAAACATAAGGCAAACTCACATGCAGGAATCATGAAACCACCAATGTTAGATAAGAGCGATAAAAAATCGAAGAAGAATAAGTTATTAAATGGTAAAGTAATGAAGAGTAAGCGGAAAGATAAGAGTCATAAGGGTGAAAGTAGCAAATCTAAAGATAGTAGTAAATTGAATAAGTATCCACCTGGTTATCCTATAAAGAGTAAGGATGTCCATCCTATGCATCATAATCACGTGACGATGCCGGCGCCGCCGCGGCCATTGCTACCGCCGTCGCCATCAGCGCGGCCCATCATAGCCCCGCCAGGTCTAACTGTCGTTCCTGTACCAATCCCAGAACCAATGAAGCCGGTCATCAAACAGGAACCTATCGACCTCCCACCACCAATGCCTAAACCAGCTATTCCCAGGGAGGATGCAATACCCGTACCAAGGAAAATACCCATCTCGAAATCTCCACTTGTTACTCCCATGCCTGTACATAAGCTACTACCATCAACAAATTCCTTTATGCCTGATATTCAGATCAAGAAGGAAGTTATAGACGAAGAAGAAAAGTTGGCATCCCAACCCGACAGATCAAAGATTAATATATTTAAAAGGATATCGAACAAATCTAAAGAAGATAAGACCACTCCTGAGGTTGTGCCTGAAAAACCACATTCTCATCTGATCTCTAGGTTACAAAACTCTCATGCAAACGAGAGTAGGATGCATGATAATATTAAAATTAAAACCGAGGACCCTGTTGTGAATAATAATGATAATAGTGCTGTAGATATGTCTAATGTCATAGATTTGAGAACGAATGAAGTGATTAGCGTTGATGATGATTCCATGGATATGACACCTTTGCCTCCATCGAGACAGCCACAAAATATACCGCGTCCTAGTTTAACCATCAAACAATCCCTGCAAGTACCTTTCCCCAAAGATGTAGCTAGTGTCAGTCCAAAACCCAAGAAGGAAAAGAAACATAAAGATAAGAAGGACAAACTGGCAAAGCATGAAGCGAAACTGTTGAAGAGGCAACAGCAACAACTCGCAATGGAGATGGCGCAAGCCGAGAAGCAGAGCATAAGAATGAATGCCGCGAAGCCACTTAAACCAAGTAGGCCAAAGAATGATAGAATGCCGCAGATGCCTCCAGGCTTTCCATTCTTTTCCCAAATGCCTACAGGGAGGAATATGATGCCGGGACCAGGCTTGATTCCTAACCCTGGGCTCATTCCTGGAGGAGACTTCCTTGCTGGTTTGGCCAACAACCCTGCACTGAGAGGATTACCATCCTCGAACCTATTGACGAATCCGTTCGCTCTGGGAGCTGGAGGCCCAGGCTTAATACCACCTGGCTTCTTACCTGGAAGTCTGAATCCCGGCATTCGGAACCCTATAATGCCTATGGGCAACTTCCCTCACACATCCAGATCTTCCATGAAAATACCAACCATGCTCCGTCGGCCGAGCTTAGAGGTCATACCAGTCGACAACGACGGAGACAGAGGCATCAACAAGTCCATGTTCCGCGATAAAGATCGAAACGATAAGCACAAATCTCAGACCATTCCAAATATATTACAGAAAAATAAAAAGCCGCATAGGGATCATAACGTGAGTTTATATAAGATGCCTCCTATACAGCCAGACATCACCATCGAACTGAACCCTCCAAAAGAGCCTGTTAAACAGGAACCTAGGAGGATATCGCCGGCGCCTCCGCGGCTCCCGACGCCACCGCCCCCAGCGCTTGAGCTTAAGCCGGAGCCCGTGCCGATACCCGCCCCTGCTAGGGCGCCAACGCCGGAACCCGACAGAGAAGCTGACAACTCTGAAAAGAAAAAAGATAAACACAAGAAAGAGAAGAAGGACAAGGATGGCATAAAAATAAAGAAAAAGAAGGACAAGAAAGATAAAAACAAGGATAAAGATAAATCTGAAAAGATACGCGATAAGGAGAAAGAGCTTAAAGATGTCGAGAAAAGAATAAAGAAAGAGAAGAAGGAAAAGAAAAAGGAGAAAACCGCAGATGGTGTGGTCCCAAAACTGACGCTGAAATTCTCCTCAAACTCGAATTCGCCGATGCCCCCGAGCTCACCCGATGTCTTCAAACTGAATATAAAACCGGTCGTCAAGAAGGAGGACGATGATTCTCCAATGAAAGACGATCCTGTTTCAAGGGAGCATAGCAGGTCACCGGAGCTCGCTCAGATATCGGCATTGGTCACGAGACCACCGAAACAGAAGCACTCCAAACACAATCACGTAACGGAAGAATCCGCCTCCCCGCCACCGTCCGTGAGCTCGCCCACCCGGAAAAAAAGACCACCTTCCAGCCACTCCAAATACAAACGGTTATTGATCAAGCCATTGTCTAAGAAGGGTCACGTGGACGTCATGGACGATGAGGTAGGGTCGTCGGATGACATAGCTCCGGCGCCGCCGCCGCCGCCATCCGATAAGCCCGCTCAGTCTTTAGTGGAGCCCTTCTACGTCGACGAGCACGGGAACAAGATATGGGTTTGTCCAGCGTGCGGGCGGCCTGACAACGGCTCCCTTATGATAGGTTGCGACGGGTGTGACGGATGGTACCACTGGATATGCGTCGGCATTACGGAGGAACCGGGCGCGACAGAAGACTGGTTTTGCAAGTCTTGCATCGCCAAACGCGCCGCTATGGCCCTCGCGGGTGTCACCTCCGGGAAAAAGAGAGGGCGGAAACCCAAGGGAGAAAAAATCAGAGACTGTCATTGATACGGAACTTTCGTTGTTACTGAGATTAGTTTTAATTTGTCATTTTCAGATGAAACGCGGCGCGGTGTGTGGATGATTGTTATTGGATTAATTGTTGAATGATATCATGAAAAATGTTTTCATCATTTATAATGTTATATCATAGGCTTGAATTAAGTATAGATAATAATAATTAAATATTGACATAAAATGTTGAACATAAAATATAGTGTAGTTACTTGTAATAATTACCATAATTTTTAATTATTTTGTTACGATTTCTCTTATTTCTCGTTTCGCTCGTTAGATCAAGGTTTTAATGCTGAGCGATAATTACACATTTCGCGTGTATACATAGATTCTAATATAAGATTCTTTTTATATTGTACAAAAACTGAATTTACTTAAGAAATTGGTGATGTATAAAGTAAATGTAGTGAATATTTAATAAACAGAAAGAAGGCTGGAAGTTTTCAGTCGATATTTGAATATTTTCATATTATAATTTTAATATAACCCTGTTTTTTTTTTGTTGATTTTAATATTGTTCCTTCAATTTTTGTACAGGACTGGCATCTTTGCACGGCTACCTACTTAAGTTTTCTGTACTATGGAGAACTAAAGTTTTCGTACGAAAATGTCAGTCAAAACATTCGACTAATTTAGAGGGAGGCAAATGTAAATTTTTAATTTCAGCCAGTGGCCAATTAAATTTATTGGTACTCGAAATGTAGTAATTTATTTCTAAAATACCTACCTACTTGGCCTTCCTCTCTATCACCCAAACCTTTCAGGAAATATAAATAGCACCTAAAAGTAAAGGCTTTCTAGTTAGTAGGTAGTAAGTTACTAAGGCTTATAAAGTTATAATAAATCAATTTTAAGCTAGGTAAATTAAAACTGACGCTAGAGGGCGTGTCGAAGTAGGCATGAGTAATAGTGTTCCGTAAGGAGAGATATTTTTAGGGTTCCGTACCCGAAGTCTGTCCGTCCGTCTGTTAGCGGGTCGTATCTCATGAACCGTAGTATTTGAAGTTGAAATTACCAGTTCGTATTTACCTAAGTGCCTTTAATATTTTATACCTAAGTAATAGACATATAGGTACCTACTTAAAAGAGGGTCCCAACATTGGTATAAACATTGTATTTTTTGGGTACATAAACAATTCATAGGTATGATTATTAATTATTCTACGTATAAGTATAAACGCACTCATAACATACCTAGGTACCTACTTTTTGCCTAAAACCTAATCCTCAAACACAAAATGATGTTTGACCCATTCGTCCAAGTTTGACCCCCATAAAATCAGAAGATAAGACAACCATGGTAGGTAGGTATCTGATGCAAGTATCCTACTATTAGGTAGGTATTATACTTACCTTAATGTGAAAGGATGTGTCTGTCTATGTGACGATTTGTTTGTGCCTCAATCACGCCGTAGTAACAACAAACGGATTTGAATGAAACTTGGAATACACATAGCATGTGTGTTGGAATAACATATAGGCTACTTTTTGTTTGGATACCATGCGAGTGAAGCCGCGGGCGAAAGCTAGTAATATAGGTATAGGTATGTACCTATTGCAGCGACATCTAGTTATGAACTTTGCAACATGATAAGTACCTGTTAATCTCTTTCACTCTACACCCTTTTCAATTGATGAAATATGTAGGTACCTATCTATGCCTAAGTGCTCCTGGGGCGCGGATCCACTGTTGTGGGCACGGGGGCAATGCCCACAACCCTAATAGATGTCGATATGTTAAATCCAATGTCTCCTTTGTAAGAATACAATTTATCGATGGTGAGTCCGTAGTCTACTCGCACATCATGGCCGATTTTCGGGTGGCCGTGAGCACAACCTTTTTGCGAGCTGATTCCGCGTCTGTTCCCAAGTAAACGAAACTAATTGGTTCCTAATTCAGTGATAAAATACAAACTACAAAATACTGGAATTTGTTTATTTTATAAAACAAAGCGTTAACGAGGCTACTGATAATATAATACACGTAGGTACAGAAATGCAAACAGCCTTCTAAAAATCTCTTGTAATCTGATGATCACTGTATCATACATTTACTGGCTGACTTCTCATCTATAACACACAAACTAAGTCATGTTACGTTAAATAACAACAAAAACCTTTTACATCTTAAAAGGTAATTAAAATATCTTCACATAATTTCAACTAAAACTAGTTTTTACTGGTAGTAGCTGGTGGTATACTTTCCGTGGCTGCCGCTGTGGCAGTTGGCTTCTCTTTATTCCAGTCCTTCAGACCTGCAGGCAATGTGGTGTCTTCATCCAATGACCCTGTGCCTTCAACAAACTCCTCATAAGTACTCTTCTCAGGGAAGGGACGCGGACCCAACAGTTCAATCATGTCGTCCCTGCTAAGAATCTCCTGTTTCAACAACCTCTCGGCAACTTTGGAGATGTTGTCCTTATGTTTGATCAGCAATTCCGTCGTGTGTTTGTGCGCGTTGTCGATCAAATCTCTGACCTCAGTGTCGATTAGTTCCGCTGTCTTTTCAGAATATGGTTTGTCCACAACCATCTCACCGGGTTGTGGCATTTCGAAGGAAACATTACCGACTTTAGCGTTCATACCGTAATGAACGATCTGTGCGTATGCGCTTTGCGTTATCTTTTTGAGATCGTCCTGAGCGCCAGTCGTGATTCTGTTGAAGAAGATTTCTTCGCTCACCCTGCCTCCTAAAGTCATGCACATACGGTCGAATAACTGCTCCTTGCTGTATAGATACTGTTCTTTGGGTAGGTATTGGGCGTACCCTAGGCCCTTTCCTCTGGGGATGATGGATACCTTCAGCAATGGATCCGCATGTTGCAAGAACCATCCGGCGACAGCGTGGCCCGCCTCATGGTAGGCCACGATCTTTCTTTCCTCAGGTTGGAGGACGTTGGATTTCTTCTCCATGCCGGCTACGACTCTCTCGATAGCTTGCTCGAAGTTTTTCATCGTGATGTCGTTGGCCAGTTCTCGGGCTGCGATGAGGGCGGCTTCGTTGCAAACGTTAGCTATATCGGCTCCGGTGAAACCTAGAACCAGAACAGTTGAAGTTAAATGCCTATCGAATTTCTGTGCGATATTTTCGGATGACAATCCGTTTTTGTGAACATATGGGATTTGAACTTGAAACCAGGAATGCAAGACTCATTGCATGTATTAAAAATACAGTCGTTATTTCTAATAAAAATTTATAAGTATTTTTAAGTACCTAATAAATAAAACAGTTAATTTACTAATTTATCACTAGAAGCCTAGATAATACCTACACGTCATATACCTACATAGTAAGTCCTCATAGAATATTTTAATTCATGCTAAATTTAATGCCATTAGAAAGCCATTACATAGGTAATTATATTAGTTGTGGTTATGTGTACGAGTACTACCTAGGTAGTAGATACCAAAGATATTGCGCAATGCAATTTCTCAGCCTCTGGAGAAACAATTTATGTAAAAACAGTCGTGTATTTTTCGTTATTACGATGAAATTACTAAGTATTAGGTAAGTAAATAAACCTCACAACATTAGTTTTTACACCTTAATTTAACTATTAGGCATTCATGGTATTACTTAAAAGTTCCATAAACATGTAATAAAAAGTAAGTTTTAGGTTAAGTATTGACGGTTTGTTTACTTAATCTCCATTTTGGCCCTTCAGCCAACTACACTTCTATAGTAATCCTACTATCCTTCCTAATTAAACTAGTAGTTTGCCACCAACTGAGATAACGCGCGCGATGTCCAAAATCAGCAATATTTGTATTTGCGCCCTGAGGTTTCTTGTACTTGCACATTTTGCTTATTACAAAGTACACTACCTACATTTGCTGTCCCGATTTTTTCCAGATCCAATGAAATGATCCTTAGAACTGAGTCGATTAGCATTCAAAAAATATTTTGGCAACACCCCTATTTCATGCCCAACTCACGCTTGGCCAAAAAACTTACAAAGCCGAAATTGATTTCACAAAAAAGGCGCAAATGGTTCTAGAATGCAATAAAGTTGGAGTAGGTACCTAGTGCGTGACCTGGAATAGGTAAACTTCCAATGATAGGTAGGTACTTTAAACATGAGATTATGTACCTGGTGTAAGCGCAGCCATTTTTCTAGCCAAGTTAGCTTTATTCAGTGTAGTCTTCAACGGTGTCAAATGTACTTTGAAGATAGAAGCCCTGCCCTTTATATCTGGAGCTGGTACAAAGATCTGCCTGTCAAAACGACCCGGCCTCAGCAGTGCTTTGTCCAAGATATCAACCCTGTTGGTTGCCGCTAGTACAACAACATTTGTGGTAGTGTTGAACCCATCCATTTCAACCAACAGTTGGTTCAAGGTGTTCTCTTGTTCAGAATGACCTCCGAAACTTCGACCCCCACGCTTTCTGCCGACAGCGTCAATCTCATCGATAAATAGGATGCATGGGGCATGTTTGCGTGCCATTGAGAACATATCTCGGACTCTAGATGGTCCAACACCAACAAACATTTCAAGGAACTCTGATCCAGACACAGTGAGGAAAGGAACGTTAGCCTCCCCAGCAGTGGCCTTAGCTAACAAGGTTTTACCGGTACCAGGAGGCCCTGTTAGTAGTGCTCCCTTGGGGATCTTAGCTCCCAAGTCTATGTACTGTTGTGGGTTTTTCAGAAAGTTGACAAATTCCATAATTTCAATTTTAGCCTCTTCACAGCCTGCTACATCTTGGAACTTTACACCAATGTCAGTAGGGTTGATCAGCTTGGCTGTTGACTCCATGACTCCACCAAACAGGCCCCCACCTTTCTTGCCTCCTCGACCCATCATGTCCGCTGATCGTCTCATCATGTAAATTAGGAATCCAATTATGAGTAGTGTGGGCAACATGCCAGTCAGACTCGATGCCTCAACTTCAGTTTTATAAATAACTGGCACAAAATTAGGAGGCTCAATACTCATTTCAATTTGAGCATTTTCTAAATTCCTCTCAAAGGAATCCACACTGCCAATCGCAAACCAGATAATTTTGCCTTCCAATGCTGATCCTTGAAGTCTCACTCTGACCCATTTTTTGTTTATAACTTCTAATTTTTCTACAAGGCCCTTGTTGAGGTAGAGGTTTACAAAGTCTCTCCAGCTGATCTCTCTGTACCTGAGTTCGAAATAGGCTATCGATGCTAACAGGGTCACTATGCCTATAGCTCCAAACATCATCCATTTCTCCTTGTCCTGGCCTTCGTATGGTCCGCGGCCGCTTCCCCCGCCACCAGGGTTATTTGAAAACATGTTCATGTTCCATTTATCGGGCCCCGAGCTTGATTTGGGAGGTGAAGGCGAAGACTTGGACGGCGCCGGCGCGCCATCTTTCTCAGGGCTTTTTGCCTGCTTCGGGCTACTGCCAGGCTGGAAGTACTTTTCAAAGCCTTTTGGCGGCTTTTTACAAAACTCGTACCACTGATTCAGTACAGAATCTATAGCGGGGACACCGATGGGTTGGATTCTAGAACCATTGAAATGGAGCTTTGATAACTGCGACTGTGTCAACCTCAGGCCTTTCCACATACTGCAGAAATTTTATTTTGTTAAAGTTACTATTGTTTCTCTAAAAATTGCACAATTGAATCGAAAATTATATCATTAGAAATTGACGAGAAATCATGACAGACATCAGACATGGTTAGAAATTCTGTCAATATCAAATTTGAAGTTTTCAGATTTATTTGTAAACTTTTACGTCTAAGTAGGCAAATCATTTTATATTATTCTACCATTTGAACGTGTATTGCGAACCTTTATCAGGAGCTTGACTTCCATGAAATGATCATAGACAAAATAAAATAGAAAAACTGTAAATAAAATCGAAAACATACTTTATTTTTCGTTCAGAAGTTGCTAGTAAAGTATGCTAAACTTCGCATTGTTTTGAGTTTATTATTTACGGACAACTTCGATTCGATCAGATGTAAAGAATCGAAGATGGACAAGTACATTAATATAGTAGGTACAAACTCAGATGTAATTTATGTTTATAATAGTTATATTTTATGAATTTTTAATTTCATATCTGAGAACTAAAATTATTGTATTGTATTTAATTATTTTTTTCCCATCTTCATCATATTTCTGAACGAAATTCAGACATATTTCGTCTCACAGGTAAATAAAATGAAATTCTAAGAATCTAGTTTTATTACATTCACAGAAACGTTTCACACCATAACAAACAAATTACAGTACTAAATTATTACCTCATTATTCACTTAGACTTCGTGAAGTAGACATAAATCGAATTAAAAGTTCGCAACGTAATGGACCAAGAGAAACCTGAAAGCAGCACGAATCATGGAAAGAGGACACGACCTTTGCTTCTGCAGCCAAGTCCGAAGATCGCTAGGATCACCCAGTTGACCCCCAGTTCTAGTGGTACACCGAAGACTGTAAAACGACCTCAATCTCCTAGGAAGACTAATAAAGTACCTTACAATAAAAGTGATGTTCCTGCACCTGGCACCTTAGTACCAGAAAAACATGTCAGGAAGGCAGGCCCTTACCTTCTGGGACCCAAACTAGGGCCCAGCCCCGTTAAAAGTATTGTGCAATGTTTGGCCAGGAAGGAAAAGACTGATGAATTCTACCAGGTAAAGACTGAGAGTACCGATCCTACTATTGCTTGATTCTTATTTTTGGATGTCGATTTCAGTCATTAAATGCAACTATAAAATCATCATGATTAAAACTTAAATCAACTTTGTACTTGCGAACAAATTTGAAAAAATCCTTGTATATTTAGTTCAAGGTTTGTTGTGTGTCGTAAGCTTTGTTTTTGTATTGTAAAACACTGAATATAAAAAAAAATCACATTAATTCTATCTTGTTTCGAAAATGAAATCAAGGAGTTATTACATTCTACTCAGCATGGGTGACAAATGGGGCAGGTCAAATGAGGAAAAATTTTACATCTCTTTACTTAGGACTAAAATAAAAATCCTGAGTATACAAATAAGTACAATAAAAATTTATTACGAAACTATTTTAAATAGGTATTTATTTATTTTCTTATCAGCCATTTGTGCCCACAAATGCCTGATTTTACATAATGCACAGAATTCTCGTAATAGTTGCTAATCATTCTACTGAACTTAACTAACTAAGGCCTTCTACCATCTATATAGATGATTTATACAGCGTCAGGAGACAACTTTTACCTTCACAAACGGGACGCTGTAGTGCCCGGGATGAATTAAGATGGAGTAGGCTTGCCCAGCACTTATTCCATCCTCTCAGCTTAGTCAGCATTGTCCACAAGAAAAACATGGTCAATATGTGCGGAGCTGACTAAGCAGCGGGTTTCCTCATGATGTTTTCCTTCACCGTTTGAGAGTACTGGTATAGTGCACAGAAAAATCCATTAGTACACAAACTTAAAACCAGTATTAAATAAAACATTAACATTACTTATTATGTATTTTCAGGTAAAAATTTTAACTCTAAAGAATGAAGGGCAGACGGAGACCCAAGATGACAGACAAGGGAAGATGCTGCTGCACACTGAGTACTCTCTGCTCTCATTACTGAAGGACCAGGATGGTGTTATACACCATCATGGTTTGTTCAAGGTAAATTAAGAAAACAACACCCAACAGTTTACATAGTTCAAAAGACACATTTACAAAGAGCTGTCAAATACACCCCATGCAGAAAAGAATTTGACCTAAACATGATTGGTGAACCAAAACTACATACATAGTAGTTCTTATATTATGTAATAGCACCTAATCATTCACATACATACTCCTACTAATATTATAAATGCGAAAGTTTGTGAGGATGTGACGATGTTTTTGCCTCAATCACGCCTAAAGACAGAACGGATTTGAATTCAAATCAATTAAACTTAAATTAAATACATAGTATGTGTGCTGTAATAACAAGGCTATTTTTTATCCAGGTACAACGCGAGCGAAGCCGCGGGCATCAGCTAGTATATGCAAAAAAGCTAATCGTAATTATGTAGTTCTCACCAACATGTAATCCTGCATATCAAAAACTACAAGTACCATGGTACTACAACACCCAGAGTGGTATGAAATATATGCAGAACATGCAAATATTTCTCCCGCAGCAGGAATCGAACCTGCGCCTCTTGCATTTTAGCCAAGCACTTGCCTATTACAACGCTGAGGAAAATTCTTTTCAATTATAAGAATAATCATAATCATCTCAAAAACAAGTGAACATAATGTATACTATTTTCAGGATCATGCATTAGAAGAAGTAATAAACCCGTTTGGCCCGGGGACTGTCTACACAGGCCGGGTCCGACAACGCCTGTTCCTAGTGTTGGACTGTGTGACCTCTCACCAGTTCAGCGATAAGGGATCCGAGCTGATCAACCTTCAGCAGTATGTCACTAAAGTTAAAAAAGTGCCAGAGAAAGAGGCGATACTTATCTTCTTTGATATTGTTCGGGTGGTGGCTAACTTGCATAAGGTAAGTTTTCCGAGTTAAATTAATAACACCCAACAGTCACATAGTTCAGTCACTCCAAGGCAATACTCTGTGTCATTTGCAGAATATGCAAAGATTTATTTGATGCCCTGCATTCTACTAGAAATCATACGTGGATGTACAAAAAAATATGATTAGTTTAGATTACTTTACATAACACATTTAATTCCTATAAGAACCTCCGAGATTCCTAATTTTATTCCAAATGGGTAGAATAAAAGTCCATTCATTCTTACGCAGAGGTTTCCGATTTGGCAATGAAGAAACAACAATAAAAAATGTACCTTCACAGTTTCATCATTTCATAACTAGATGTCGCTAGTGGAAAAATTAGAACGCGCTATCGTTGCGTTTTGGCGAAACGAACGGTGCAGTCTCGGAAGTTAGTTCAAGTTAACTTTGCGCAGAGGCAATATCGTAACCAATGAGGTTTATCCGAGGTGCGATTATTGCTAGTTGAAAACTTTACCAATACCCCGCCATGTGGACGTGAAATACCGTCCGCTACGGCAATTTTTGTATAGCCGTTAAGGCTTAATATTAATTGAAAATCGTCCTTCTGAATATTGATCTTATAGTGCGCCTGTCTCCTTTAAGGCGCACTT
This sequence comes from Scotopteryx bipunctaria, assembly GCA_949320045.1. Classification (NCBI taxonomy): domain Eukaryota; kingdom Metazoa; phylum Arthropoda; class Insecta; order Lepidoptera; family Geometridae; genus Scotopteryx; species Scotopteryx bipunctaria. The sequence continues at coordinate 7,977,242 of OX439459.1, forward strand.
TAAACCTTATCACCACAATGATGGATGTATCGTGCACTTGGCACATCATGTTATAGTAGAACTTTCTACGGTTCTAGGACATGCCGGTTTCCTTACGAACAGAAAAACTCATTGGTGCACGACTGGATTTGAACCCACGACCTTAGGATCGCAAAGTGAGGCCGCTACCACTAGGCCACCAGTGCTATAATAGTGTTACTAAGTTACTTACAAAAGTCCGTCCCAAGGTCACGTCCTTTTAACCCCCGATGAATATGAGGGGTGTTATAAGTTCGTCGTGTGTATCTGTTTGTCTGACTGTGGGATTGTTGCTTCCAAACGATGATACTGACTGATGCGGTTTTATCTGTTTGAAAGTTGATGTGATCGAGATGGCTCTTAGCTATAATTTATGAAAATCTGTTCAGGATTTTTCCAACTTTCACAGGTCAGATTGATTTGAAATTTGGTATGTGTGGGGGGGGGGGGGGTCATTAAATTTTTAATTTAAAGTGATTACTCGTTCTAGCGAAACGGCAGTAAATAGAGTAGCGGGGAATATGACATAAGTAGGAAGGATATTTTACCAATACTACTACTACTAATTTCACTAGATTATTCGAACTATCCATACTAATATTATAACTCAACTCTGTCTGTCTGTTACCTTTTCATCCCTAGACCGCTGAACAGATTCGATAAAACGAAAAGGATGGATAATGCATCGGAAGGACATGGCTAACTTTTGTCTCAAAGGAATGAATGCAAACGAAGTAACGGGCAACAGCTAGTTCTGTATACTTTGTTTACTTCCAGAGAAACATAGTGCACAGGGATTTGAAGCTGGGCAACATAGTTCTGAACCAGAGAACTGGACGGGTTATCCTGACAAACTTCTGCCTCGGAACTCATCTGGGCAGCGATCGTGATCTGTTGAAAGACCAGAGAGGTAACAGAAAGTTATATTCCATTAAAGTAAGTTCGTATGAGCTAGTGGCCAACTCTTGTGACGGAGTTTTTGGGCCTCGGTCATGGCTTAACGACTTAAAAGCAGGGACCGCGATTTAACGTGCTCTCCGAAGCACGAAAGCGCTTAGCTCGTAATGCCACCTTGCTAACCGAGTTAAGCTCGCCATTGTACATGAATTAATGAAAATACTTTATTGTACACCTTAGACTATCATAAAGAAAAAAATATATAAAACTAAATATGCAAAAAAAAATGAGTACAACTCTTGTGCTTTTCCAGGTTCCCCAGCGTACATATCCCCGGACGTTTTGCTCTGCAAGCCGTACCTTGGCAAGCCGTCGGATATGTGGGCTCTGGGCGTGGTGCTGTACACCATGCTCTACGGCCAGTTCCCCTTCTGCGACACCAGCCTCGCGCAGCTCTTCAGCAGGATCCAGGCCGCCAACTACAATATACCGCCGTGAGTGAAGATTGTCTCACTGGTTCTATTTATTTATTTATGCACCAACAAAGTGAACACCATTAACATGCATTAAGGCCTTTTACCATCTATAGTAGATGATTTTATACAGCGTCAGGAGGCAACTTTTACCTTCACAAAAGAGTAGGCTTGCCCAGCACCTATTCCATCCTCTCAGCTTAGTCAGCCTTGTCCAAGGGAAAGACATGGTTAATACTTGCGGAGCTGACTAAGCCGCGGGTTTCCTCACGATGTACTCTGGTCACAAAATTTTTTGTTGTATAGGGCCCCTTTTATTTAATTTTTCTTATCTATTATGGAATCCTAAAAAGCGCTAAAACCAGTGTTACGCCGTGATTGAAGTACATACATTCTCACAAACTTTCGGATTTATAATTAGTAAATCCTATTTCAATTAGTTCGTTGATATTGTTATGATTTCATGATTTTTTTTTTTAAATATGTCTGATTATTAATTTCACTGGAAGTATTTTTGTGATTTGTAAATAATTTTATGAATATGTCTATTGACTTTGACGGATGTCCGCTTTTAATAGTTTACTCTCTTTAAAAGTCGATCAATGGATGGTGACTTGTGAAGGGAGGTGGAAGCAAAAGGGCATTCGGAGAAGTGTCTTGGTAAAGGAAAGTCTTCTGAGAGTATTGTAAATAGTGAAGTGAAATAAAGTGTTTATTCTGTGAGTTGGTGTAATTAAATTATAATATGATTATTGATTATGTTTCAGGGATGGAAACTCGGTGCAAGTTTCAGACAACACGGTGTTCCTGATACAGAGGCTATTAGTCAAAGATCCCAAACACAGGCTGTTGGCTGATGAGGTAATGAACAATTATTTTCCGCCTATCTACGATAAGATCATTTTAAAACGTCTCAAATCTACGTTGAATTCACGTCTGTTCCTAAAGTGATCAAGCGTGGAAGATACAAACAAGAAAACACACTTGGCATTTTTTTTGGAAAATGTTCCCTTTACAATCATGTCTACAATCATCCCTTTATAAAACGAGTTGGAGCATTATTCAGTCCCAAGCTTTTGTCTTCTTTATAATCAGTTATTTTATAATAAGGTTTTTTAAACAATTTTCTTTTGAGTTATAAAATTAACTAAGGCTGTTCCTCATCGATACAACATATACATTACTTGAGACTTGTGATAAGGAAGAAATAACACACCTGGAAATAACTACATGGAGGAAGAAGCCACCAGTTATGCCGGCAGGGATCAAACTCTTAAAAAAAAGTAAAGTTTTTTTTTAAACTCTTAAAGAAGAAGAATTATACCTACAATGATGTTTTTTTCAAAGTCAAAGTAATTTTTTTTTATTCCATAAAATCACGGGGATCACTTGGGCAAGTCTTAAATCTACGTTGCATTTACACCTGTTCGTAACGCGTCAATCAAGTTACTGTAAACTAATTGTTTATTTATTAGACAACACCAGCAGAACACATCATAATACACACTGTCAAGGCTAATTCACAAAAAATAGAATGTGCATAGCATTTATTTAGCAAATGTTCCCTAATAGAATTACAATTAGCCAAGTTGATCAATTAGTAGATTGATTTTGACCTAGTATTATAAAGTAAACTAGCGACCCGCCCCGGCTTCGCACGGGGATAGACATTATACCATCGTGGACTTTTTTGTAGACATTTTTAAGGTGTACAATACTTTAGTAAATTATTTTGATCTATCTCGTAGGGTTCAGCCAGTGTTTGCAATGTAAGCGCAATATATGTTTATTTACGACATCACATTAGAAACCTCTAAAATTATCAGTGTTTCTCAACTATAATTATGCATGTATTATACATATAAACCTTTCTCTTGAATCACTCTATCTACTAAAAAAACTGCATCAAAATCCGTTGTTTTAAAGATTTAGGCTACATAGGGACAGACAGCGGGAAGCGACTTTGTTTTATACTATGTAGTGATTATATAGGACAGGATCTTCCGCTTGACGAATATCTCTTGTGATTGTTGACTTTATTTCGTGCAGGTGTTGGACCAGCTGTCTAGCATCATCGCCAGCTACGTAGTGGTTCCGACGTCGTACGAGGACTTGCAAGTTGTGCCCGACGTGTCATTGCAGCCGCCGCCCTCTCCCCGCGCCCCCCCTCCGCCGCAAGAAGACAATGCAAACGTAAAACTGATTTTACCATTATCCTCGGCCTATACTGAAAACCTCATAGAATTTTATCGTACTAAGGCCTTTACCATCTATTTAGTAGAAGATTTATACAGCGTCAGGATTCAACTTTTACCTTCACTAACGGCACGCTGTAGTGCCCGGGACGAATTAAGATGGAGTAGGCTTGCCCAGCACCTATTCCATCCTCTCAGCTTAGTCGGCCTCGTCCACGGGAAAGACATGGTTTTCTGCTTGCCCTAGTAAAGATCCAATCACAAAAGACAGTGTCTTGTATAACGCCGTCTCTCCACAGGATGAAGTGGGCGTGTTCTGCGTACCTCTGCCCGACTTCCTGGCGCTCAACTTCCCCTCTCCAACCCGTGTCCAGAACAACAGCATCATAGTACACCCCACTGAGAGCCAAAGACAGATCACTGTTCAGCGGATTGGAAGAGACGCACGCCCTCTGATGGCTTGCGAGATAGCCAGGTACACCACATCGTCACTGGAAAGGCAAATTTACGTAAGCGCCAAAAGGCCATTTCGAGAAAAAGCCGTTTAAAGTTTTTTTTTTCGTTTTTTAATCATAACTTTTTACCTAATTATCGAATTTTGATGACGTCAACGTAAGATTTCATTCTTTTTTCATTTTCTATGTCCAGCAATTCATATTATGAATTGAAAAAAAGCTTTAAACGGCTTTTTCTCGAAATGACCTTTTGGCGCTTACGTAAATTTGCCTTTCCAGTGACGACATCATTACACTATTACAAGGGCGTCGCCAAGAGGGGGCAAGGAAGGGTAGCTGCCCCCCCCCCTCTATTAGAATTTCAAAATGCAAATGATGTCAGTCAAAGATATCACAGAAACATGCGAATCTATGCGAAATTCATGATAGCTGCCGCCCGCGGCTACGCTCGCGTAGTACCCGGATAAAAGATAGTCTATATGTTAATCCAGCACACGTACTATGTATATTCTAAGTTTCATTAAAATCCGTTCAGCTGTTTTTGCGTGAAAGAGTAACAAACATCCATACATCCATAGATACAAACTTTCGCGTTTATAATATTAGTAAGGATTATTAAGCGGCTGGACAGGACAAAGGCTTCCTTTCCTTCTTTCCACTCTCTATTTCATGCTAAGGTGACACATTTTTTCTTATTTCTTCATTATTTTATGATTTACTGAACATAAAAAACTAAATTAAACTTTTGTACCAACTATCTGACTCAACTAACCGAACCCAACAAATCTAATCGTTATTGTCCTAAGAGGCAAACTTGCCCACCCCTGGGCGATTGGCTAGTGACCTCTAGCACTATTACATTACAGAATTTATTTTTTGTACAACTTTGCCAACAGATACCAACACATGTTCTCATCAAACTCCAACAGTCGCGAGAGACGCGACTTTCAAAACTTCGCGCCAGAGACGAGACCAGAACGCACAGAGAACTCCAGACTTAGAACACTAGCTCAAAGGATCCCTAGACTGAATGCTGTACCTACAACCTTAGCGGAACTCAGGAATGGCCCAGAACTCAGAACAAATCAAGAACCTAGAACTAACGGACCGGAACTTAGGACTAACAGTCAAGAATCTAGAACTAACGGCCCGGATCTTAGAACTAACGGGATAGATCTTAGAACGAATGAAGCAGGACATAGAACTCGACAGTACGCCCAGGAACGAAGAGGCTTAGAACTTTTAATAAACGGTGATTCTAGATCTAACGATCCTGATTTTAGAACTAACGGTGACGAACTAACCGATAATGCAACGGAATTAAGAATTCACGACACGGATTCAAGATCTAACGGAACGGATTCAAGATCTAACGGAACGGATTCAAGATCTAATGGATGGGATTCAAGATCTAACGGAACGGATTCAAGATCTAATGGATGGGATTCAAGATCTAACGGAACGGATTCAAGATCTAATGGATGGGATTCAAGATCTAACGGAACGGATTCAAGATCTAACGGAACGGATTCAAGATCTAACGGAACGGATTCAAGATCTAACGGATTGGATTCCAGATCTAACGGAACGGATTCAAGATCTAACGGAACGGATTCAAGATCTAACGGAACGGATTCAAGATCTAACGGATTGGATTCCAGATCTAACGGAACGGATTCAAGATCTAACGGAACGGATTCAAGATCTAATGGAACGGATTCAAGATCTCACGGATCGGATTCAAGATCTAACGGAACGGATTCGAGATCTAACGGAACGGAAATAAGAATTAGTTCAAGCGATATAAGACATGTACAGAATCCAAACGCAGACCGACTTAATTTACCTAACACTTTAGACTTGCGAGTATTCCCCAGCTCAACCGATTTTGGATCTAACTCCACACTAAATACGGAACGTTTTCCCGAATACATGCCAGTAGATTTAAGAAATCAAAATGCTGTAGATTTTAGGAGTATCCCAACGTCATCGAGCGCTGAATTGTTGGCAAGACCAACTTCTGAAGTTCGTATTCTTCCATGGTCGGAAACTAACAGAAATTCTAATAATTGGGATAGAGACTTAATTAGACTACCAGTTTTAGATCTATCTAGGATCCAAAGGAGTAGTAATACTGTGGTCTCCAATGATGTAAATATGCGGAGTCAAGATGACTCCGTTGATGACTATAATTAGTAACAAAGTCTACGATTAATTTGTTAGCTTAAACCAGGGTTAGGGTCTCCACCCGCTCTTTAATTGATATGGTTATATGAGATGGTTCAAATTTTACTATTTTAATCACGTGATGGCTTAAATTTTAAGCCAGTAAAATAATCAATTATGTGAGATGGCTTGAATGAGGTCTAATGTTTGAATAGCAGAATAAGTTGTATCTATAAAAATTACGTAACGTAAATGTAAATGCAATACCTAGTCTTATTAATTGAGAGCAATATGATTCTAAAATAATTAAATGTTAATGGTTTTATACAAATTCAACGAATATCACATTGCCCTATAAAAAAGTTATAATGTTGATATAAAATCACTATTGACAGCTGTTTTACAAAATATTCTTAAAAATCTTTGTTTACTTTTAAAAATTAATAAATAAAATTAATTTAATAAAGTAACTTATGGCAGAAGAAACATTAGAGTGAATGCAGTGGAAATGCGTGCGTCGCGAAGTATGTGTGGGGTGACTTTGAGATACCTATAGAATGAGAAATAGCGTGATAAGAGAGCGATGTGACGACGCTATTTCTCACTCTTATCTCTCAAAGATACCCCACACATATTCGCAAAAACCTGCAGCTTGTCTTTTCTAGTAAAAACCACAATAATATAATAATAATCATTTATTTAATGTACTGAACAAGCTATTTAAGGCTGTTTTACTTAAAATTTATTTGTTTTCGGTTCGATTCAACTGTTCTAATCAACGGACATCCGTTAGTTGAATGTAGGAAGCGGCAATTAGTACGAATATTTTCAGAGCAGATTGTGCGTCTGTATAGCGTAAACTAATGTATGAGATGTAACGAATATTGAGGCCAAATAGTATAATAACTTCTCCTTAGGTTTACCATCCCCACTTTCCTCACACTGGTTTCACAGTGTTTTTGTTCAGGTCAAATTTATTTGAATGCAATAAATAACTTTCCAAAACTCGTAAATCCTATTCTACTAATAATATACCTAAATGCAGATGTTTGTTTGTTTGTACTGAAATACATAGCTTGTGTTCTGGAGCACTAAAAACTACTTTTACTTGGGTGAAATGCGGGCGAAGCCGCGGGTGAAAGCTAGTGTTATAAAAGTTAGCAAAGGGCCAGTGTCAGAAATGAAAGAATCATTCTAGGCTCATAGTGTACTAAAATGACAGAGTATACGTCTTCCTAATGATGATGATGCCAAATTTCCCATTTTCAAATTCAAATCCTGAAGTCTGAATAAGAAAAAAAAAAGATTTTTTATAATAAGTGATGTATTTTATTAGGTTGTTAGTTTTTAGGCTTAGTGTTACCCATAATTTGTATATTATTAATGGTAATAAATATTCAGTTTACTGTATGTTATGTACATTATCAGGTACGCTTGTATTTTAATTATTAATTTGTACGAATTTACTATTTCATTCGTCTTCTGTCCGTCTGCGCCAAACTTTCCGCATACTGATCCATTCCCGTTTACCCTAAAATCTTGGCTACAGGGGTGAGAATACTTTCCCACTCACCCTAATTCTAATTTTTACTTTAGCTGGGGGAACAAAGATCTGCACTGACGTCTCGCGGTAAGGTTTGTTGTGTCCCAGTCACCCTGGTGCCTCTGTCACCGTAACGGGGTAGATGGGAAAATGAGTTTCTTTCACTGGAAGATATTTGACTGGGAAAAAGAATGAAATTTTGGAATACTTAGTTGGAAGTTGAGCACAGACGGGCGACTTAAAGCTATAATTTTATTTTAAGCTATTATTACTTAATAATAATCGTCCATTAACTATGCGAATTTATCTTTACGTTTTGGTAAAGGTTTATTATTATTGTTTATTAATTAACTTGTTAATTGTTTAAAGTTTTGCATCCGATTGCATTGTGATAGAGGAACCACTTATATTTCCTATTGGGATGGATGACCGCAAGTGGCATTACGAGCCGAGCGCATCCGTATTTCGGAGGGCACGTTAAATTGTCGGTCCCGGCTTTTAAGTCGTTAAGCCATGACGGAGGCCTTTAGGCGGCCTAAAAACTCCGTCACAAGAGTTGGCCACTAGCTCATACGAACTTAAATCACTGGTTCAATGACTGGTCAAAGTAACAATGGAAAAAAAAACGACAAGTCAAATTGTATGGAATTGACATTAGCAATGGAAGTGTCACGTGACAACACCGAATCGGAAATCAAATTAAAAATCCGCCGTGTAATGATCTATAATAACTCCCTTTATTACAGTGCAGTCGGGTAAAATTAGGTTTTGGTACATATCTGTCCAAATTTTTATTCGGACTTCTGAATTGCAGTTCACCAACACGAAAGTCTGCCATTGCCAAGTTCGTTTAACAAAGGCGAGACGAAATGAGCAAAGAATTATAATACCCAAATTATTGTTTTTTCCGTGTACCTAAACGCTCATTTCTCGAGTGCCAACTGCGAATGAAAAATGCGGAATGAAGTTCTCAGTGAAAAGCTCGTATTTTACTCGGATTTTGGATAATTATAAAGTACCTACGGGTAATAAAGTAATTACAAAAAATATACAGTTAAAAGGTTGTTTCTTTGATTTCAGATTAAAATAATAGATATATAAACAACTAATAACATTTTGGTAAACTTATTAGAACTCTAATTTTCGCAAATTTGCTAAGTCAAAGTCAAAATTTCTTTATTCCTTAAAATCACGGGGGTCATTTGGACACGTCTTAAATCTACGTTACATTTACGCCTGCGTGGAAGATACAGATATGAAACCACGCTTTGCAATTTTTCCTTTTACAATCATGTTTAAGTATAAAATTTGTTGTAGCATTATTCAGTTCCAAGCATTTTTGTCTTCTGTATAATTGGATATTTTATAGTAAGCTTTTTTAATCAATATTTCCAACATTGTTTGTTGATTGTTTCACACATTTGCGTTCGGCCCTATTGTTTCGCCGAAATCCAATAGTGTGGCCGCGGGTTTGATGTGTTGGTGAACTAATTTAGTTATTAAGGTTAGTTAATCAATTGAAGTTTTACGTAATTATATTTTAGTAGGACAATTTTGTTATTTGTTAGATGCATGCTGTTGTATGTCAGCTAATAAAATGAATTAAATAAATACCTAATTAAGTAGTATTATTTTTTAAATAATATCACATAGCACCATCTAGCCCCAAACTAAACAAAGCTTGTACCTACTATGGGAACCACATGGCTGATAGAATACTTAAATAATTTTTTTTTGTAGAGCGTGCTAACATTTCTCTTTTTAAACTTAAAAAATCCACCAAAGTACAACACTATTTCAAGCAATTTTAAAAAGTAACTGATAAATTGGTGTAAACTTTTCATACAATAAGCGAAACCGCGAACAAAGCTAGTCTTAAAATCATTATTCTAGCTCCGCAAAGCTCTTAAAGAAAGATTAATAACAATTTTTATTCATAGAAACGTTACACGTGAAGGTCTAATCTGTTGTAATATTTCAAAGTTTGCTTGTCAGGTTCAAATTAAAACTAAATTGATATTGGTGCTAGTATAAGGAAAGGCGGCTATGGACCGGGAAGGAAACTGGAAGGAAAACAGTGCCAAATCCTTCGAGACAAAGGCTCGTCAAAGTTACAATCGACAGCTTCGACAGTGTCAATCATGTAAGTACCTACCTACCTACATTGATTCTTCCAAGATTGCTTCTGTACAGTTCTGTACCTATTCTGTGGTGTCGATCAGAGATATTGCTAGTGGAAATGTCGGTTCTAGGTTTTGACGCATAATGACCAATAATTCAGAATTCTCGTATCGTATTGACCAAACACGAAATGCGCGATATATCCAATTGTCACGTGACAACACCGAACTGCTGAAATTATGTTAAATATCTTTTTCTATATTCTAATGTTAAATACAAAGGTTTCGTTCGAAACAAAGACTAATACCGGTTCAAGTCTCCTAACGGTCGATGGACGGATCATTCGTTTTCAAAGCAACGATGTTGTCTATCGAAAAGCGCCGTACTTTTTTTGACAGAAAAACATTGCTTGGCAATAAACGATATCTCATCCATTAGTAGGAATGGTCCTAGAATGTTGGCTAAATTTGCATAAATTAGCGTTACTTTTTATGAGAGTTCACAAACGCTTCTACGATTCTATAAATAGAGTCGCTACAAAGCGATGCTGTTTGTGTACAAGCTGAGGGACTTTCCCACTCTAAAAAAACATGCATTTCGTATTATCACTCCACATTAGCTAGGGACAATTACTCGTATATTCAAATTCAGGTATAAACTCAATACTAAAATACTCGTAAAAACCCGATTAAAGTATTCGATGTCGTAAATTTTTAAAATAAACGGTATTGATGCATTCTTTTCTATTGGTTGAATTTTATGACGATGCAAGCGTTGTTTCTTTTATGGGTTATATACTAGCTTTTGCCTGTGGATTCGCAGAATTTTTATCTATATGTACGTAGACCTACATTATAACAACTTGTCCCTATTATCTTTGTCCGATTTGTTATCACTTCTATGTTATAGAAATAACCTAGGTGCCATAGGTAGGGGAGATGTAGGTAATGGGGGTCACCTAAGCGGGAATTAAAATAAAACGAAATCTATTAAATCGAATGTTTATTTTTTAAGCCTATTATAAACTTTAGTTATCTGACTATCAATTGGGATCACCTTTAATCATTTTGGCTTTATACTTTAGGAACTATAATTATTAAAAAAAAAACAGGTTTGATCACCATTGTCCACATCAGTTGGCAATGGTGATCAGTATGTGGGCAATGGTAGTCAACACATATCGCACACATAATTGCGACCTGAGTCCCACCCTCCACATTTCATTATCTCGTCCAAATTCACCATACACCAGACACTGATTACCAGCGCTTTCTGCATCATCGTTTTCGTCATCCTGGTATAAGCCATCAGTGCTAATGTCCGACACCGAAGTATCATTTGTTTTCTGCAGAATTTTCTTCTTTACTTTCCCAGGACACATCTTCTGTGGCTTGCTTTTATTTCCTATGCCTTTTCCCTTACTTTTCAGTGCTTTAGCTTTCTTTCTGTTTTCTTTCAAAGATTGTTTCATAGTATTTAGGTTGTGTGGGCAATGGGGGTCACCTGACTCTAATTGCCTACAAAGGCAGAAACGTAAATAAAAAATTCTTAAAAAAAAACATAAATTTTTCACACAGAAAAATCCATTGGTACACGACCGGATTTGAACCCACGACCTTAGGATCGGAAGGCGGGGTCACTACCAACTAGACCACCAGTGCTCTCTTATGAATAGGTATGGAATAAAATATACAAGCATTGTTTTATGGAGGATAAGGAAATGACATACAGGAGCATCGATGAATTGAGTGTATAAAAGACGAAGGTGGCAGCTGTTTCAATACCTACCTACTTTCCCATAGGTACCTACCTACTTACCTGTGTGAAATTGACATTATAAGTTATCAGCTCAAAACAATAAATACAAACGTTATCAGTTAGGTACTTTAACTGGCGAATAGCTTCCTTAGTCACATTATCAACAGTCATACCAAATTGTCACACTGACTCGTTAAATTGTTGGTCCCGGTTTTCAAGTCATTAAGTCATGATGGCGGCCTTTAGTTGGCCTAAAGACTCCGTCACAAGAGTTTGGCCACTACCTACTTAGCGAAAACTTGGGTTTTGTAACTTGCATCATCCTGCTCTCAATAACTTTGAAATCAGATCTCTGTATAAAGCAACCAAATAAAACAGATTTACTCCAGCCTCAGGGGTATTGACAATGAGACGAGAGGTGCATTACGCTTCAAATTGGTTGGATTATTTTTATTTTTCATTCTGAACGCATTGTAGGGGTGGAACGTAAATAGGTAGGGTTTCGATTTGAAAAATTGGTTTATGTGGACTTCAAACTCGTTTTCATTCGTAGCCTGAAACACGTGACGATTTATTTTGCAATCATAGTATCCAGACAGAGTTTAAAACAAATTTCACTACTACGCGTTAAGACACGTTTTCACCCCTTTTCATCCGTTTAGGGATTGAATTTCGAAAAATACCGCCTTAGTGGATGGTTTTGCCTCGTATTAAAGAAAGCTACCTTCCAAATTTCAACTTGCTATCTTCAGTAGTTTTGCCTATGCGTTGATTGCAGAAAAGGGCTTATTGTTGTAGGTAGGTATAGGGTTACAATACCTATGTAGATGGAAGATTTCGGTCTTTTTGTCTGAATTCTCTACTCACCCCACTCACCTATTCCCGCTATGTTTCCGTAGGACGTTCTTAAGTCACATTTTCATAGGTATTTTTTACTACAGCGCTAGGATTACCCCTAGCGACTAGTAAAAAATATGTCTAATCTGGAGAAACTTACGACAGACCCATGATTGTAGTACATAGCTTTTAGTATATTTTTTTTGTTGCCGACGGTACCTCCCGTTTGGTAACCATAGCGTCTCGTAGACTCTGTGATACCTGCTTATTATTTGTATATTAGCATATTAGGCGGCGCCCGGGGCGACATCCGCTGCTTTTGTCAGCGAAATCGCTACCTTTATACAGAATCTTTTATAGGATGTGCAATTTTTTCATAGCAATTTTTTTTGGTGACATTCTTCTTTTATTAAGTTTTGCATATAATAGTACTTCTCTGCTGGACTGGGAGTAAAGAAGAAACATAGAATGCGTCCAGCTGCTTTTCTCCCGAGCATGTCGTAAAAGGACGACTAAGGGACAGTATTCTCTCCATGTTGGAGAGAATACTGTCTTTTAGTTCACCAACCATGGTTACCCATATCCATCTTGGGACTCTTGGATCAGGAGTGGCTGCACGTTTTCTTATGATTACTTGTGGTTCCGCCCACCCCGTTAGGGATATGGGCGTGATAATACGGTCTATGTCTATAAAGTGCAATTTTTCATAGCAATTTTTTTGGTGTCATTCTTTTTTCATTTGGTGTTGCATCATCATAGGCCTTTATGCGGCCTCAAAACTCAGTCACAGGAGTTGGCCACTAGCACATACGAACTTATGTCGGTAGGTACTTACATTATAAAATGTTTGAAACTATGATTCTGGGTTTCTATAAAATTATTGTGCTAAAATGTCGCAGCACTAAATAATAATAGTGATGTAGGTATTTTAAAAATTATATTCTAAGGCTTCGTGTAATCCAGAAAAGTACCAACTAAATGTCCAAGGTTTGTATGACACGTACATACAATATCTTATAGTCATTGTCATTATTTACTACAAAAATTAAAAATAATACGAATAGTAACTAAATCTGCTTTTTTATATTACAGAAGTAGAACACCCTGTTGGTCAATATTTTGAGAGATTACAGGCGGCACAAAGCAAATATATCATCCGAGATGTCATCAAGTCATAAATAATGTATTGCGTTCACAATTAGGTACAAACGTGTTTTTATCTAGGTACTTTTTATGACAGCTAAGTCACATACCTACATAGTCCTGACCCCACACTCTAGGATTCCCTGTGTCGTGGGTATTAAAAACTATGAATAGGTACCATGCTGCCACAGTATAAAGATAGGTTTCCTATAAAAAATTTCATCCCTTATTTCACCCCATTCAGGATTATTTTTGCAACAAAAAGTAGCCTATGTCCTTCCCCGGGATGCAATCTATCTCCTTGCCAAATTTCATCAAAATCTGTACAGCAGTTTAGGCGTGAAAAGATAACAGATAGACAGACAGAGTAACTATCGCATTTATATATTATAGTATGGATACCTATTATTTTATAGGATTCCTAGCTGCTACCCGCGACTTCGCTCGCGTGATACCCGGATAAAAAAAATAGCCTATAATAATCATGTACCTACGTATATTCCAAGTTTCATTCAAATCCGTTCAACCGTTGAGGCGTGATTGAGGCACAAACATACAAACATCCTCACAAACTTTCATATTTATAATATAGTAGGATTGGTATCTACAGCACCTTCTAGATCTTTTTGAAATTGATTAAAATATCGCTTCCTTTTGTGACATCGTTTTATTTTTAAAATAATACAGGTATTAAAATATTGCAGCGAAATGGAAATTGCAAAAATACAATAAAGACGAGACAAATGTGATCGAATGATGATCGCAGTCGATGCAAATAAATAATTTCGGAGATACACGTTTGAAATATGTACGGTTATTTGTTTGGAATAAATATTGAAGGCATGTGAGAAGAGCACAGTCTTTGGATGTGGTATTATTGAATCTTGCTAATACTGGTAGGCATACGCAAATATATAAGAGCACTGGTGGTCTAGGTGGTAGTGACCCCGCCTTCCGATCCTAAGATGGTGGGTTCAAATCAAGTCTTGTACCAATGGATTTTACTGTGCGAAAAAATTATGTGCGCTATATACCAGTACTCTCAAACGGTGAAGGAAATCATCGTGAGGAAACCCGAGGCTTAGTCTGCTCCGCACGTATTGACCATGTCTTTCCTGTGGACAAGGCCGACTAAGCTAAGAAGATGGAATAGGTGCTGGGCAAGGCTACTTCATCTTGATTCGTCCCGGGCACTACAGCGCGCATCGTCCCGTTAGTGAAGGTGAAAGTTGCCTCCTGACGCTGTATAAATCATCTACTATAGATCGTAAAAGGCCTTATGATTTTGATCGTCACATGCTTTCGAACTTATTAGGTTCTACGTGCCGGTTTCCTCACGATGTTTTTCACCATTTAAGAGTACTTGTATAGCGTACCTACATAAATTTTTTGCACAGAAAAATCCATTGGCGAACGACTGAATTTGAACCCACGACATTAGGATCGGAAGGCGAGGCCGCTACAACTAGACCACCAGGTGGGTTTCAAAGGCCACTTTATCTGATCTGATGCTGAATTAAATTGCGTACGATTTACCAGAATTCCGACCATTTTACTGCCATTTATGAATCTGGTGCTGAATCGAATTGCGTACAATCCACCTACAATTCGGACCATTTTACAAAAATTAGGGGAACCGTTTAGGATTTACTATAAAATCTAAATTTGCAAATAAATAATAATGGGCTTAAGAAATACATCAGTCCAATCTATGTCCTACCATAATCTTTGGCATGCAAATATGGTTATTGTAAATGTTAATAAACTATATTCTATTGTTAAGTTCTAATTAAATGTAATGTTAAAATCATAATTGCTATTAGATGAATTCCTCAAAGTTGCCTTTTTATTCCTACAGTTCTCTCATTTGTTGCCTGAAAATAAATTATTATACCCTAGTGAATTTGATTCGTATCTCCATGGTCATACGAGGTGATATTGTCCGGAGTGTGCAAATGTGATGACTGGCATTAGGGCTTCATTCCCGTGGATTGATGTGCGCATTTGTTACTCCTCTGTATAATACAATCGAGACGACTCTATTTGTCACGTTTGTTTGTTGAATTGAATTGTTTGACGGAGGCATGATATAATTGAATATATTCTGCCTAGTAATCCTAAAACAAAATTGTTTGTTATTGTAAAATTAATCATATATACTGAAACAAACAAAAGACAGGAAATAAATAAAAGTAATAAATAAATATTTGTGGACATTTCACGAAGCGACATTTAGCCCCGAACTAAGCAAAGCTTATACTATGGGAACCAGATGGCTGATACAATACTTTCTTTGTTTAAATACCTACATACTTTTAATACATAGTATTGAAACACCCAGACCCGAAAGAAATATTTGCAGAACATGCAAACATTTCTCCCACAGCGGGAATCGAACCCGTGCCCGCGCCTTTTGCGTCTCAGTTGAGCACAAATTTGCCATCTGATAGTTTCCCCTGCGATTACGAATAGAATCGCTTTACAGTTTATCTAAGAAAGCAATAAACCTACAAAACAGGTCGAAAACCTCGGCCTTCGATTTATAGGTAGGTAGGTAATTCAATAAGTCAAATTAATGTGTATTTTTATTGCAGGACCCCGAAATAATAGCGTTATCATAATGTCTTGACGCGAATGGCCTATTCATTTGTGACTTGTGACCCAATGGACGTGTTTTAGTTTACCTTATACGATATGTATAAACTAAGGTCTTTTTACCATCTATAGTAGATGATTTATACAGCGTCAGGAGGCAACTTTTACCTTCACTAACGGGATGTTGTAGTGACTGAGACGAATTAAGATGGAGTAGGCTTGCCCAGCATCTATTCCATCCTCTCAGCTTAGTCGGCCTTGTCCACAGGAAATACATGGTCAATCAATACGTGTTTTCTTAGGTACGATGTTTTCCTTCACCGTTTGAGAGTAATGGTATAGCGCACTTAAATTTTTCGCACAGAAAAATCTATTGGTACGATCTTAGGACCGCAAGGCGGGGTCACAACCAACTAGACCCACCAGTGCTCTATATTATATGCTACAATATGTATACATTTGACATAAATAAACATGTAGGACAAACTTACTCTAACCACAAGCTTACTCTAAAGTTACTTCCAGTTCAAAGTCTCTAATCAAATAGAGTAGGAATAGCCCGAGGACACAATTTGCTTAATGTTAAACAGAATAACGATCTGGTTTCAGTGAAGGTATATTTGTGTAAGATGATACTAACTTGAATTATCTATCACCCAGATATTTGTAGTTTTCATTATTTGATCTATTGTTTTCTACATTTGCATTGAAAATGGTATAAATGATCTGGAAAACAATCGTTTTATTAATTGTCAAAAAAATATTTTATTTAACCTCCCGATCAGCTGCTACGGCGTAGCACTGTAGTCGTCTTATTTAAAAAAAAACAACATGTAGGTTAAAAACTTAAAGAAAATCCGTAGATACGTTGTCATTTCAAAGTTTATTTTCACGACTATTAAATATTACTTGAAAAATATAAACCCCTCCGACATAAAAATAATATGGGACCACCTCGGGACCATTCTCCATACACCAGTGAAAGAATTATCAAAATGTAATATGCTATAGTAAACAGCCACTAATTTCTGACATATATATGCGATTTACGTAGGTAATCTAATTCTATATTTACCTTGTGAGGATCGTATGATCAAACCATACACTGGTTCCGCCTAATTAAGCCTCCTGAACTAGTGCCTCGGGCGAGGGTGTCGAATTTACTAATGGATAGCATAATCTCAATTATTTAGGTTAATTTGCATATTCAGTTAAGCTTTGGTCTCTTAAACCTGTTATTTATTAAGATATAATTTATTATTGTTTGCGTTTGTCTACTCTACATTTACTAAGTATTATAATATTTTTACTGGATAAAACAGTTTTTTTTTTATCAGTTAATTACTAAAAGATGGAATAGGACTCCACCTCTTCATTTAGAATATGTACAAAAGATATACATAAAAAAAGTTGATTGAAAGTTGTTTTTGTCCGAAAGGTTTTGCATGTCAATAATACAATAAGACTGAAGGTCATTGGCCCGCAGACCAAGGAATACCCAGTGGCAAGGCAAACAAATAACATTTATAACAGCTATTTTATCACATAACAATACCTATAACCGTTTTCCGCACTTAAACCTCACTAAATGTGATGTGCATTCTAGCTGAAAAGCACTTTACGATTCGATCTTCTGATCGGTTTTATGATCCCTTGTTAGATTTAATGGTATCTGGATCAAGTTTGCATAAAGATACGGTATACCTAGGCGTTGTGCTTATTCACAAGTCAAGTTTTTATACTAAATATCTCTCTTCAATTAAATTCCAAAGATTTTGCACTATGTTGAATTTGCGCCTGTTTATTAATGTAACTAAAGAAGATTATAAAATTTATAGGTACGCTCCTTAAAACTAAATACAAGTCTGAGACAGCCTCAGGGATCCTTGTTACAACGATATAGATATTTATCTATCCTTATCTAACTTACCTATTGCTTGGCCATAAACAAAACAAAAGTAGGCACCTACTTAAACATTGCGTATCAATACGAGCATAGGTCTTTGTCTTGCATTTATTTCATACCGGCAGCTTTTGCATTAAAAAAGAACAAATAAAGACCATAAAGCATGTATTACAAAATCCTTTCCTCATTTAAATACTGCACCTGGGTCCGCCATTTTGAATACTTTTTCCTCCATTTTGTTTTGACGGCCCGCCTGACGGATTACAGCGAGGATTTTAATTTCAGAATAATAAAATATTTCCCTCTAAACTTTATAGTAATAAGCAAACAGGAATAGTCGGTTTCATGTTATTACATAAAAAACATTCAGGAGTTCACTTAGGTATAAACGGCTCGAAAAATATGTTAAAAACTGTGCCATCCTGTTTTGTTACCTACATAAAAAAATACAAAAAGTGATAGTGCGAATCTTAATTAGTGTTTAAGTTAATTACTTAAATAGGTCTAAACTAAAGCAATGGACCCCCGTAGTTGGTTGATTTGTACAAATTCGGCAACCTAGGAAACAAATCCTTAAGCAAAAAACAAAAAGAATGTTTAAAAAAACACAATCATTTTGAAAATACATATTATCTTGGTTCACATTCGTTGTTATACAGCTTGCTGGTGTTACTCCGAGCCATGAACTGAGCAATTATTATAAAAGTAGAGTTATTAGTTAATGGATGCAATTAGAAAGAGGCTGGATTAAGTCTAATTAGCAGGATCTTGTTCCTCTTCAGGTAATTTTATCTTTGGAGTTTTTATTTACGAGGATTATGTAACATTTTTTTATGTTATATTTCTAAAGAACCACCAGTTTTATAGAGACTTAATAATTAGACCAGGTAATGATTTGTATGGAACGGGATTCTAGTCCCTCGCGTGTTTTATGAAAACACGGGTGTTCGTTCTTACGTTCGTTCTTACTTCAATTTTAAAAAGTACCCAAAAATTGTTATCGGTTATAATTTCGGATGAGAGCACAGGCAGGATTGCCGTCACACCAGAAGACTGATTCTTGAACGCAATAAACGCCTCACATCAATATTATAGAAAATGAGACGTGAAGACCTTCGCACAATGGTTGGCATCATCACAGAACACTATGAGCTGATGCAACAAACGAAATAACATAACAGTCTGCAGTCATCGAGAATTATACGGCATCACTATCGACCTCATCTACACCACCAACAGCCTCGACACCATCGAGAATACTGAAACACTGCTGCCAACATCCCAAAGTCCTTCTCCGATACTTCAAGGAGTTGTGCTGGCTGGGGGAGGGTTAGCAGGGGATAATGCACAATACACCCCACCGCGGGACGTCATTGCAGATATTTTGTCCCCATTAATGAGAATTAGAATTAGAACAATTTCAGATAACAATCTTCTTTTTAAAAGAAACAGTACCTACCTTCTCAATAACAATCTAACGAACTGAAAAAGTGCACCATCTTAATCTGAAATCACATTAAACTTGATACTTTGTTTCAAATTGCGTTTCAGTTCACTTTATAAAAAGTTATACATAATGCATTGTTCCTGCATCTGGCTTTTGGCACCTACCACTGGTTATTAAAAGAAATTCAGAATATATACTCACTTGATGATCTCAGTAGCGTGGCAGACGCGTGCCCGTCTGACACGAGAAGTGCGGGTTCACTTCACGCGGACAAGGAGAAATGTACCTATGCACTTTTGAAAAAAAAACTGGGTCTGTTTTGTAATGGTCCTTTGCTACCAGTCCCTTGATTGTTGAATGTTACATACTATCAGGTATACTGTACATCATCACGTCCGTATCCCTAACGGGGTGGGCAGAACCGCAAGTAATCAAAAGAAAACTTGCAGCCACTTCTGATCCAAGACTCCCAAGATGGATATGGTGAACCATGGTGACAGGTGATCAGCCCATCGCCCATATAGGTCCATCAAGTTGTTGCTTCCAAAGTTTACTTCAAATATTTGTATCGACTTCAAAGATAGTAGCTTGTTCACCATAAGGGAAATAAGTAATCTAAAGACATGATTTTCTGAGAAATTAGACTTTTTTGACTTAGCTAGATTTTGTTCACAACCTACTGCATAATTAAGGTATTTACTTTAAGTCGAACAGATTTTTATCTTCCATCTTTCATCACACTAGTTCGAAAGAACTATTTAAAGTGCGCCTCGAAGGCTCCTTTCGTACACTTTTATCTCCATAAGAGCCTTGTTCGAGTTTCCGTAGTATCAAAGCTCTAGGTATAAAATATGATAAGGAAGCGGTTATTTCACAGCTAGAAGCTGAAATATAACTGACTTATCGGAGAGAAACGTTTCTCAATTTCATAACGCCTGGAGGTGCGCTCAAATAGATATGAAACTCGGGTGTCATAAATATGAAGCAGATGGAGTTCTGTGAAACAACTTTGTTTCAGTATTTTCAAAGCCTAGGATAAACAGAGTAGGTAGGTACTCGTGATTTCTAGAGTTCATTGTATCTTATAAATTATTATTAAAAGAGCATTGGTGGTCTCGTTGGTAGTGACCCCGCCTTCCGATCCTAAGGTGGCGGGTTCAAATCCGGTCGTGTACCAATGGATATTTCTGTGCGAAAAATTTATGTAGGTACGCTATACCAGTACTCTCAAATGGTGAAGGACAACATCATGAGGAAACCCGCGGCTTAGTCAGCTCCGCACGTATTGACCATGTCTTTCCTGTGGACAAGGCCGACTAAGCTGAGGGGATCTTACTCCATCTTAATTCGTCCCGGGCACTACACGGTCTAAAAATTCCGCCACAAGAGTTGGCCACTAGCTTATACGAACTTACTTACTTAAAATAAATAATAATTTTAATTAAATAATGCTATATTTAAAATGCATTCAAACATCGCTCGGGATTGTTGGTCAAACATTTCCCTTAATTAATAAATTAGACTTAAAATTAAACAAACATGGTCTGAGTCAATAATCATCTAGAATTCGTTGCACAAGAACAAATATTGGAGTGGACATAACGTAATTATTTAAATTTATGTGGGGTTGTTTACTCAAAAGCAAGATTTAGCCTTGTTTTATATTAATACTAGCTTGAGCTTACGGCTTCATTCGTGTGGTGCTAGTAATATGCTATTTCAGGTTACTAACACTACTTCTGTGATGTTGTGAAAAATTGAGTTTATAATATTCAAATCAGCCGAATCCGTGCAGCCGCTACGCTGTGATTGAGGCACAAACATACAAACACTCGTTGTGTTTCTATGCAGTTAGACATGAACGTGCTTGTATGCATCATTACTTAAGACAATTCTTTGTCTACACGAGAACTATCCACGATCCAAGCAACAATATTAATTAAGCAACTATAACAAGCGGACAGATGGACAGGACAACACCGCAAGGCATAATTACACGGCTAAAAGCTTTCATTTCCTGAAATTACAATACCGCTGTATAACATAGACAATTTACCTTGTTGCTATTAGCCATGCTCGGCATCCGATTTGTAGACCGAGTTCCTAATGCGGAAATCTGAAGACGTACCAAAGTATAAGACGTTGGGACCGCAATATGGTACTCAAGTGGAGCTGGACAGGACACATTGCGAGGCGTGGTGATGAACAGTGGAGTAAAAAAAACATCTTAAACAGCTTTATATCGAGCTTTATATAGTATACCATATTTAAATAATTAATTAATTCATTGATATTAATTTAATATTGGTCAACTTGAGGCAACTTTTACCTTCACAAACGGGACGCTGTAGTGCCCGGGACGAATTACGATGGAGTAGGCTTGGCCAGCACCTAAGTATTTCATCTTCACAGCTTAGTCGGCCTTGTCTACAGGAAAGACATGGTCGATACGTGGGGAGCTGACTAGGCCGCGGGTTTCCTCACAATATTTTCCTACACCATTTGAGAGCGCACATAAATTTTCGCATAGAAAAATCCGAAATTGGTACACGACTGGATTTGAATCTATGACCTTTGGATCGGAATACGGGGTCACTACCAACTAGACCACCAGTGCTCTAATCTGTGTCCGCTACATTACGGTCGTCGTTATTCGAGACGTCACTTTAACTAGGGTTAACAGATGACAACTGTCCAGATTATTGGAATTTGGATGAACAGGCAGAGTTTATAGATCCAGTAGCTATATAGTTAGTGTACGAAGAAGTAGGTATATATCGTAGTTTAGGATATTAGGACCTCAGGGCGTCTAATGAAGGTGATAAAGTCGGACGATGGTATTGTAATTTCGAATATTACCTGCAATATCGATTGAGTTACGAGTTTGTGAGTTGTTACGAGACCATTATTTGATTCCTAAACCACATAGGGATTCTCAATTTCCGATATAAAAATATTGGATGTTTCAGGTTGTAATCATAACTATGAGACATTATATTCATTTGGCCTTATCTTATATATTATAAGAATCTTTGTCCTGACTGACTGACTGACTGACTGACTGACAGACAACGCACAGCCTAAACCGCTGGACGTAGAGACTTGAAATTTTCAGTGTAGGTAAACCTTGGTACGTAGGGGTGTACTAAGAAGGCATTTTTCAAAATTCAACCTCTAAAGGGGTGAAAAGGGATGAAAACCTGGAATCAATTTTTGGTCTAAAACTGCACATAACCTATATCAAATTAAAGAGCCGATTTTTCTCATTTAGTTGATGTCATAATTACCTGTAAATTCTTTATTTTTGGCATGTTTTTTCATGATAAATAGAATACTTTTATTTTGACATATGACAGCGATGATACCAAAGATTAGTAATAGATGATACAAAACATATGGAAAAGGAACTGTCTAACTAGTTATTACTACTAGTTATTATTACTAGTTATTACTAGGAACTAACTAGTTATTTAAAAATACACAAAGTAAAAAATGAGGTCATGTAGTGAAGATTTTATACACTAAAACTGCCAACTTGACCACCTGTTTCTTTCATTTCGCTTTTCGACAGATCACATACATACATACATAAATATCACGCCTGTTTCCCATAGGGGTAGGCAGAGATCACGGATCTCCATTTGCTACGATCCTGACATACTTCTTTCGCTTCATTAACTCTCATAACATCATATTACATGCTCGTCTGTTTAAGGTACTCTTGACCTGGCCCTTTTTCAGAACGTCGTTACTATTGTAATGAACGATCCGTCTTCCGTTACCGGGAACTACTAGTCATGTCACTAGTACTTTCAAACCAGTGTGGTGAAAGGATTTCAAATGCGCCTCAAAGGGCATGAGCTGGGAGATCGCGTATTCGTAAAAGTAACTTTTTAATTCTATCAGCCATCTGGTTCCCATAGTACAAGCCTTGCTTAGTTTGGGGCTGTGTGAAATGTCCACAAATATTTATTTATTATTATTATTAATACAATGAATTGGTACATCATTGTGTTGTCACAACTAAACTGCAACAGTACTTCCGAACTAAGACCGAGGAGTTAACTAAGGTTATAATAAATAGCCGTTCCATTTGCACAATGTAACTAAATAGAGTTGAATCCCACTCAATACCTCATAGTAATTACGCCTCAAACAAAGGGCATGCTCAAATATACGGGATATTACGTGGACGGACGTATGTGAAAATTATACGGTGGTAGGAGACTGGGAGGCGCGTTGCGGACGTGGGGTTGGATAAAGTATATTAAACAAAGTCAAAATTCTTTTTTTTTTCTACAAAATAATGGGAATAAATAAATCAATAAATATTACTGGAAATTACACACAGCACCATTTTTGCCCCGAACTAAAAAACATAGAATGGTTCCAGCTGCTTCTCTCCCTGAGCATGTAGCATCTTGGGAGTCTTGGATCAGAAGTCAGGATGCAAGTTTTCTTATGATTACTTGTGTCTCTGACCACCCTATTAGGGATACGGGCATGATAATATGTATGTAATGTACCTATGTAGTACCAAAAATATTGTGCGCCTCGACAAACTTCGTGCTATGTATGAAAACCGAATTTGTCCGAATATGCAACTAAAAAAATAACTGAAGCAACCCTTAAAAAAAAATAAGTACATTATCTGTATCATGTACCTATCTACATAATCATTGTAACATCTCTATATTACATTATCATCATCGCGTTAGTTCGTATTTCATAAGCTAGACGAAAATTGCCAAGGCGCACAATATTTGTGGTACTACTGTATTTACCCAGTTCACGAAAGGTACCTTTGAGGCGTAAGTCAAATTCTTTCACAAATCTGGTTCGAAAGAACTAGTGACACGAATTGTAGTAATAAAGCATCAAATCCAATGGCATAAACACGAGTACCCACCATCAGTCTGGTCATTAAACACGGATTTGAAGGGTAGAGTGGAGCGAAATAAAGTTATCCCGGCTATAGAATAGATGATAGAGCTAGGCTGGTGACGACCAGGTAATCAAAGTAAAGGTCCAGCGATAAAGCGGTTTCAAGCGGTCTTGTGATAAAGTAATTAAGTAAGTTCGTATGAGCTAGTGACCAGCTCTTGTGACGGAGTTTTTGGCCGCCTGAAGGCCTCCCTCACGGCTTAACGACTTAAAAGCCGGGACCGACAATTTAACGTGCCGCCCGAAGCACGGAAGCGCTCAGCTCGTAATGCCACTTGCGGTCACCCATTCTAATTGTGACTGCGCACAACGTTGCTTAACTTCAACGATCAATCAAGAATGTCTAAGCAAGCTACGCCACGAGCGCTTCAATGTGTTTCGTAGCATGACAGTGGCGTAGCGGGCGAGTGCTTTGCTGAGACGTAAGAGGCGTGGGTTCGATGTCATTCAACCCTCTACTTATGAAATACAGCCTTCTGACGGACGGACAGCGGATGCTTATTAATAGGATCCCGTTGGCACCCTTCAGGTACGGAACCCTAAAAATGGCCGAGCTTACACGTCCATGTCTCCGCCACTTGTGTATAAACCACGCCAAATGGGGTTAATGGCATTTACTTGCTTATTCATCGTGAATATGGATAGAATAATTATATATTCCTGTCTGACCATAAAATCAAGTCATCCAACTGCACTAGAATATAATTTACGACGCTACCTGTGTCCTGGCGATATCATAACTTACCCTGGTATATCTTAGGTGTAAAACTGGGTAAGTGGACTGTAAAAGTGCTAAGTACAATATTGGGTTAGTTTTAGAATGGGTAACGTTCTTGGTTGGAAGGAGTTTTACCACAGGTTTTGTTAGTAAGAGCACTGGTGGTCTAGTTGGTACCCCGCCTTCCAATCATAAGGTCGTGGGTTCAAATCTGGTCGTGTATCTAGATTTTTCTGTGCGATAAATTATGTGCGTTATACCAGTACTCTCAAATGGTGAAGGAAAATATCGTGAGGAAACCAGCGACTTAGTTAGCTCTGCACGTATTGATCATGTCTTTCCTGTGGACAAGGCTGACTAAGCTGAGAGTATGAAATAGGTGCTGGGCAAGCCTACTCTATCTTAATTTGTCCCGGGCACTACAGCGTTCCGTTAGTGAAGGTAAAAGTTGCCTCCTCACGCTGTATAAATCATCTACTATAGATAGTAAAAGGCCTTAGCTTATTCATTAGATTTAATTTTTTGGTTTTACCAGAT
The DNA here is from genome assembly GCA_949320045.1 of Scotopteryx bipunctaria. Classification (NCBI taxonomy): domain Eukaryota; kingdom Metazoa; phylum Arthropoda; class Insecta; order Lepidoptera; family Geometridae; genus Scotopteryx; species Scotopteryx bipunctaria. Next base: position 8,002,995 of record OX439459.1, read on the forward strand.
ATTAACTTGGCCAACATTCCATGTCGCAGAGTATATTTTCCTTCTAAGAACTTCCAAAAACTAAGCTCTTGCAAACCCTTAATGGAACCCCAAAATAAATTCTGAAAAGAAATCAATAATTTTATTTTACGTAAGTTTCTATGACTGTCCAAATAATATTCAATAGTTCAACGCGATTTAGATTCGCTGACATAAAAATAAGAAGTGGCCGAGTCAGCAAATCCCCCCCCTAAACTACCTTTACGGGGGCCATAGATCATAACCCTTCGATGTAAACCATACTATTCGCAGAGTAAATATAAAAGTGAGGGATGTTCGTAGTAGAAGTTATTTTGGTTCATATGATCGATTACGAATGTTATTTTTTTTTCTTGGGGGCCCTTTTTATTTTATTTTTATAATTTGTTGTTATAGCGGCAACAGAAATACATACTCTAAAAACTTCAGCTCTCTACCTATTACGGTTTATGAGATAGGTACCTACATCCCACTAACAAACGGATGGACGGACGGACAGCGGAGGCTTAGTAATAGGGTTCCGTTGGCGCCCTTCGAATACGGAACCCTAAAAAATATCGTAAGAATAAGTGTTTCTCTAGGACTAGTAAAATATTTTCCCTCTAAGTTGTGACGAAACTACCTGCTACATGGTTTATAAACCCATAAAGCATGATATATTCATGTGTTTTTATGACATGGCTATTATTGGATGAATGGTGTACTGTATTGGGTCTGTGAATATTTTAGCTTACCTTGCTGAATAAAAATACTAAAATAATTTATGTCGTTTTACAAATAGACAAATTGTACTTCAATATCATTGCTCTAAAGAATTACTTTTCTATTGCTGCTATAACAACAAATAATTTAAATAAAATAAAACAAAAGGGGGCCAAATACAAGAAACATTTTTAATGTACGGAATCCTTCGTGTGCAAATTCGACTCGCGGATGGGCAGACGGCCGGACGGACTGGACAGCAGTGGCTAAGTTATAGGGAACCCTAAAAATCACAATCAAATACTTAATACCTATAATTATTTTGATTTGTGTTGTAAACGGATGGATGATGGAAGGTGTCTTTGATTCCTGTTTCAGGACTGTGTTTTTTTAAGTTTGAATCATTATTTTACCTTATATTTTTTTTCTCAGTAACCTGTGTTGTATTAATACCTAGCGCCACTAGGTACCTACATATATTTCATCCATATCTTTTTATGAGTGGACAAAGCCGCGAGCAAAAATGACCCAAGTATAATAATGACAATTTGCCGGTCAACTTCACAATTTCAAAGGTTTCACGGTGCGTGGTTTTTCCCTTCGGTTGCCTGGAGGCAATTAGTGCTGGAGACAAGTCCATCATGCGGCTAATTAGATGTCAGTGTGCATTGCTGTATTAGCTACACTTTATTAGGCCGGATGAAGTTTGAAGATTTTGAAAAAATATCTAAGAGATTACTATGTAGTGTAGGGCAGGAGTTTCTTAACATTAGGTAACAATAAGTTACATGTCAGCCTTATACATGTACGATGGTACGGAACCCTTCGTATGCGAATTCGACTCGCACTTGACCGGTTTTCATTTTAGTTTACCATAATGGCCGTTTCAGAAGTGGCTGCAAGTTTTCTTATGATTTCTTGTGGGAAGATTTCCGTAGATTAAGTTTATAACATTTGAAACTTTTCTAATGTTGCCTGAAGTAAAGTTATTTATTTTATTACTACTTTTAGAAATAAAACCACGTTCTGAAACTATGTGACTGATAATTACAACAGTGAACGAGAACAACTCGCAAAAACTGAAAATTAATTTATTTTCATTGTATCGCTAACAAAGAGCTCTAGGGTTCATTAATTTAAAATCTCAACAATACAGAAAGGGTTCCGTAGTTAGTGAATAGAAGATACTTACTCAGATAGTGGAACATTAATCATTTGATACGAAAATAGATGTACCAGCTAAATGGATTTTCTTTCGGAAAGATTGGAAACAGGATAGGTTGGTAATTCTCTTTGAGTGATTTTAAGAGAGGTTAAAATAAGATTGTTCAATTAGTTAAAAGCCATAAATATGTAATGAATAAACACATAATCACAGATAATTACGTAATATTGGATTGAAATTATTGCGTTGCATCTAACAGTTTTTAGTTGGATTTTAAGTTGCGAAGAAGAAAAATAATTATCTTCCATTGCTTTCTTTTCATAAGTTTTTTATATTAAGTAAATTAATTATGCTTAGAGTGGCTGTTAAGGAATAGTGAACCCGTCTGACGATCCTAAGTGTAGTAGATTCAAATCCAACCATGTATCTTTCTATGACTACTACTAGCCATGTCACTAATTCTTTCGAATCAGTGTGGTGAATAGATTTCAAATGCAGCTTAAAGGCGCTTTTCGTGCAATTGTCACGTTTTCGAACTATTTAAAAGGATATATTGATAGCAATTAATTCAGTGCTAGAGTAAATCTGCCATCGAACCAACGAGTCCACACTCCATGAAAAATCAATAAAGCCTTCCGTAGGCTTTACTCAGGGGAAGTTTAAAAATGAATATTTATTGGACAGCTTGAATAACTTGCACTCCGCACACAATGGCCCATTCGACTTTAGTACCGTCGTTTTTGATGTCCAAGTCACAAGAGTAAGACGCCCGACAGCGAAATGGGCATACTATATTGTCAAAGTTGTGGGCCGTAGATGGGTTAGAATAGCGCAAAACCTAAGGCCTTTTACCATCTATAGTAGATGATTTATATAGCGTCAGGAGGCAACTTTTACCTTCACAAAGGGGACGCTGTAGTACCCGGGACGAATTAAGATGGAGTAGGCTTGCCCATCACCTATTCCATACTCTCAGCTTAGTCGGCCTTGTCCATAGGAAAGACATGGTCAATACGTGCGGAGCTGACTAAGCCGCGGGTTTCCTCACGTTGTTTTCCTTCACAGTTTAAGAGTACTGGCATAGTGCACATACATTTTTCGCACAGAAAAATCCATTGGATCCAACATGGATTTTCAATTTTTTTTTATCACTTTAAGGAATCAAAGAATAAATGTTGAAACTTCATTTTTGGTTCGAAAAAAACACATTTCATTAACTAACAACAGAGTTCTACATCAACTTTGGTCTTCTGAGTATAAAAATTAAGAAACCATATTCACATGGCAAAGGTAAAAAGTTAAAAATAAAAACTAGAGTTTCGTGTACATTAGGGAATTCGGCTTATACTACTCTGAAAACACGATTCTACGGTCAAATTAATAACTAAATAATACATAGTAAGTATTTATTAGATAAAACGTATCGGGCCAGAACAAAACGCTGTATCGTACAGATTACACCTCACTTCACCACCGTCCGTTTCACCAGCACGCATTGAGTGTACATCACTAGTCCAGTACTCCAACGCAAATGCCTATTGGTTTATTCGCAACATCTATTGGTTTGCTGAAAAATGTCGCGCCATCTATTGCCTGAAAAGGGCACTAAAACGCGTTCTGGTGGCGCGGGTAATATTTTTCAATGTCTACTAATACTTAACACGTATGTAAAATAGTTGTGTGTTCTTTTGAAACAGTAGATATTATTCTGCCAATCTATTTTTAAATGTTTATTCTATTCTGAAATACATCAACATAGACATAAGAGATTCTATTTTGTTTTATAAAGGTTTCTTAAACATCACGCACAATACATTTTTTATTAGGGTATCTACCACATATTTTATAAATAACTCATCTTTCTTATTCTTGACAGCTTCCTGGTTATCTTGATAACCAGCGATTGCAAAAGTTATGACATTATAGAAATGGTGGGTTTCGTACGTGGTGGGCGTCAAATCCTCAATTTTTTCATAAACGTAATAAATAAAATTATCGTATAATCTTTTGTTTGTGTCTTAATGTTGATGAAGCTGAATAGATAAACAATATAATTATGATTGACATATTGACTTCAGATAGATGTTTGTCAAATATTTTAACTTTTACCACAATCGCTTTACGGCGTTTAAAGTCAATAAATTAGTGAAAGAGCTGATAATTGGATTTACCCTGTATCAAGCTACACACTATATAATTTAAACCCTGTTGGATCTTACACGTGTAAGATCATGAAGACTACTTACCCTAGACTAAACGTTTTCTTCGAACAAAAAAAGCTACCGGCCACATTTAGTTTTCGAGTACTACAAGTATTTTATAAAACGTTGCAAATTCTCACTGGTTTAGACTTTGGTTTTTTTGATTCTAGCAACGTCATTTTAAGGAAGTCAATGACGATTTTGCTGTCGGTTATCCTGTCTTTTTGGTGTTTCGTAACTATCTCTGAAAGCAAAAGCTTTGTTGCCGTTGTTCGGATCTACATGGCTATCATTCACTATATCGCTATTGTCATTGGGCTGATTCTCTTCAATCCAAACAAGGTTTTTTCCAAAATCTTTATCGATTTCGAACCTATAGACTTAAAGCTTCAAATTGTGGAATCTTTTAATCTGGAGATAAAAGTACTGTTGGCTAATTTGTTACATATAACTTTTAAAGTAGTCATTGCAATTTTGAGCATAGTTTTCTCGCAATATAAAAATCCATCGCCTTTCATTACATTATGGATAATTACATGTTTGCATTTCGTCGATGTTGCGTATGCATTTGTTTTCTATTCTGTAAATTGTCGACTGGAAAAATTTACGTCTATACTAAGGACGACTGAGAACGACTTTTCTTCTTTACAAAATATATACAAGTTGATTGTAGAACTGACCGAGGAGTACAAATCTGCATTTGATTTCGTAGTAAGTATGTAATAATGTATAAGGTATTTAAAAAATCTTTTTACATTTCTCATATTCGGGAAAACCTCCTCCTTACTCTTTATAATATTAGTATAGATTATTACGCCCGTATCCCTAATGGGATGCGCAGAGCAACAAGATATCATAAGAAAACTTGCAGCCACTCCTGATTCAAATTCCCAAGATAGATATGGTGAACCATGGTGACAGGTGATCAGCCCATCGCCCATATAGATGGTCCATCATGTTGGAAAGGATATCTACTATCCCTTAGGCGACTAATAAAGTTCTTTTTTTGTTTTAGTTTATAACATCGCTACTATCTCATATTCCTCAAATAATGGTATCTATTTATTATGCGGTGCTGCAGTTACGCTCTGTGAGTACCTGAGTCCATTCATGTTGCTACCATTTACGCCTGTTTCCCATAGGGTAAGTAGAGATCACGGATCTATATTTGCTACGACATTGACATACTTTTTTTGCTTTATTCACTCTTTTACTTGTATCGCTACCAGTACTTTTCTAAGCAGAACCAATAGTGCCTTTTTGGACATATTCCGAGTGCTTAGCTTATGTTCTTGGCGCACATAAATTTTTTGCACAAAAAATCCATTGGTACACGACCGGATTTGAACCCACCTTAGTATCGGAAGGCGGGGTCACTACTTACTAGACCACCGCCAGCAATGCTCTAAATATTTATGATCATCACCTTAATAAAACGTGTTTCAGGGGATTTCATTTGGCTTTCACTATATGAGACTGGAGTATGTGGTGGCAGTTGAATCATTGATTCTAACATGTTTACCGGCTTTGTGTGCTGACATGCTGGCAACACAGGCTGAAACAATTGTGAACATTCTACATAACAAACTGATGGTGCAAGATTTGGGTGAGCTTTGCGCTATGATCAAGTTTCTTAAGATTGTCACATTGTCCATTGTCTGAAAGTTGAAACTAGGTACCTTGTTGACAATAAGATTACTGTACGGGAAATTCAGTGGCTGGTATTGGAAAGACGTACCTGGGTTCACGGCTGACTCGAGTCCGGGGGCCTTCCAAGATAGCACCGATATTGTCCGCACTTGTAGAAATCCACAGGACTGGTGAAAGGGTCTCACAGATCGTGTCGTCTGTTCGAAAAGAAGGACCGTAGACACGCACACACAACGCGATAGAATACCGGCGCGGGCGCGTGGGAAAATCGGGGCAAACGGCAGTCAGGGTGCGTAAACGTTCGTCTCCGATGACGGTGGAGCGAGGAATGTTCGTTGGCCGATTCCTTCACGAGAGCGCGTGAGAGGCGTCGTCAAACCAACCAGCCAATAAGAAAACAGATAGGTCAAAAAAGATTTCTCGACCTACCCTCCAAATTGTGTCTGCTTGCACAGGAAATGTATTGCTACCCACACCAACAATTTAAGAATGCACTTATTATCATCATCACAATAAATAAAACAAAAATGTGAAAAAAAATCAATTCCGGTACGGAACATAGCCGCTCACCTTAAAAGAACGTGGTTGTTTTAACGAAATATACACAAAAAAAAGTAAGAAATATGAAAGGAAAAGGAAAAACAAAAATATATAATATTTGCTTAGGTACTAACTAAATGCTCAACTGAAAAAGTAGACTTATTAATCTAACGGAAGCGGACAAATCTTAACGACGGGTCTCCTCGTAAAAGAGTTTCCCATTTTAAGAGTGACAGCACGGGTAATGTTATCACTGCCCGGGTGCAGAGCGTGTACTCTGGCTAACCTCCACTGTAAAGGGGGTAGGTTGTCATCACGCACAACAACAATCATGCCTTCACGGATTGGAGGTCCACGATTATGAAACCATTTTTGAGATTGTTGTAATTCATGTAAATACTCGCAACTCCAACGTTTCCAAAAATGTTGAACGCTTTGTTGAATCCATCGCCATCGAGTAAGCCGATCAGGATTAAAGTCCGCCAACGAAACGTCCGGTAGGGCCGTGATAGGACCGCCTATCAAAAAATGTGCTGGAGTCAGCGGTAAGGGGTCTTGGGAATCAGTACTCAAGACGCAAAGAGGGCGCGAGTTCAACACTGCCTCAACCTGACAAAGAAGAGTATGCATTTCATCGTAGGTTTGTGTGCGAGTACCAAGAACACGATACAAATGATGTTTGAAACTTTTTACACCAGCTTCTACCAATCCACAAAAATGTGACCCGGTAACGGGTTGAAAATGAAAAGTAAGGTTTTGACCTAATACCTTTTCATGAAACGCCTTTTGAACTGAATCTGAATTTAGAAATGCATATAACTCTTGTAAGTAGTTATTACACCCAACAAAGTTTTTGCCGTTGTCAGAGTAGATGTCCGTACATAAACCCCGACGAGACGTGAAACGTCGTAACGCAGCTAAGAACGATTCAGTAGTAAGATCTGAAACTAATTCGAGATGTATCGCTTTTACACTCATGCAAACGAAAACTGCAACGTAGGATTTTATTATTTTAGCGTTCCTAACCTTATTAGCGCGCACATAAAATGGTCCGGCGTAATCAACAGCTGTTTTTAAGAATGGACGCGCTGATTGTATACGTACGCTAGGTAAAGGAGCCATGCGTGGCTGTGTGTGAGTCGGCCGCGCTCGAAAACAAGAAATGCATTTATGTATACGCTGTCTGATTATGTTTCGTGCCGATAAAATCCAATATTTTTGCATCAACAAATATTGCGTAGACTGGGGACCAGCATGTAAATGGGTGACGTGTGCATCATCAATAATTAACGTAGTTAAATGATGTTTTTTAGGAAGTATCAATTGATGTCTAGATTTAAACGAAAGAAGAGATTTATGCAATCGCCCGCCCACACGTAATAAGTTGTCCTTATCTAAAAACGGAGATAAGCGTTTCAATTGACTTGAGGATTGTTTCCCCAGTGTTATGTTTTTTATATCGTCCGCGAAAACGGACTGTTGAATTCTACCTATTATTAACTTTAGGTTAGAGTTATATTCGGGCACAGTAATGTGCGCAGGGAAAGAAGTTTGAGTTTTTCTACATTTATGATAAAATCGAAAAATGTACGATATGACACGAACCAGTTTTCCTAACGATGAAAATTTTGAAAATACCTCGAGCTCGCCTACAGAAGATGGTGTTGCGAGAAGAGGAGGATTGCGTTTTTCTTCCTGTGTAACAGGACCTTGAATGAGCATAGGCCACAATTTTGGTTCTTCAACTAACCAACTAGGGCCACAGAACCATAAAACGTGTTTGACAAACACCGAGGGCAGCATGCCTCGGGAGGCTGAATCGGCCGGGTTGTCGTACGATGGCACATGTCGCCAACAACCGGCTGGTACTCGTGACAGTATGTCACTGGTACGATTGGACACGAAAGTTTTCCATTCATGTGGTGATGAGCGTAGCCATGCTAACACAATCGTGGAATCTGACCATGCGTAGACATGATCGAAATGAATTCGGTCGCCGTAAGCGAGCATTACTTTTCTTATTAGTTTAGATAACAGTTGGGCTGCCATAAGTTCAAGTCGCGGGATAGATAAACGCTTCAATGGCGCAACACGCGTCTTTGCCAACACAAGAAAAACACGAATCTTGTTGTCGCTGCATTTACACCTAACATAAACACATCCAGAATAAGCTCGTTCACTAGCATCTGAAAAGCCATGCAACTCGATCGATGTAGCCTTGTCGAAAATGTGACGAGGGAAAAAACATTCAGCTAAGAGCGGAAGCTCACTGGTGAAGCTTGACCACGCGTTGACTATATCAATGGGCGGTGACTCATCCCACCCGGTCCCAGCGATCCACAGTAATTGCATAATATGTTTTGCATACAAAATCACAGGCGATAATAAACCTAGGGGATCGTAGATTTTTGCGATTTCCGACAAAATGGATCTTTTAGTACATGTCGAGTCAGAAGATTGAACATTGAATGAGAAACCATCCGAACAAGGGTTCCATTGGAGTCCGAGTACTTTTATTGAAGTATCATTCTCCACTAGTGCGAACGAAACATTATCCGGCCGCTCACCGTGAGGTGAGGGCGCTGCGGCGAGAATCGCCGGCGAGTCACTATGCCATTTTCGAAGTTCGAACCCTGCGCTTGCACAGACATCTACTAATTGTTTTTGCAGAGCGAGTGCCTTGGCCTCGTCGGCCTCTCCTGTAATAATATCATCGACAAAGACGGAGTCCATCAAAACTGCTGACGCGAGCGGAAATTTCTCAGCCTCATCCTGTGCGAGTTGGCGCATCACACGTAAAGCAAGATAAGGAGATGAGCTCACGCCGAAAACAACAACTTTTATTTTATAATCCCGAATGGGTGCGTCAGGAAAGGATCGCCAAAGTATGCGTTGATAGTCCCAATCTGAAGTTCTAACCGCAATATTACGGTACATAGCCTTGATATCAGCTGTAAACACGACATTATGAATTCGAAATTTTAATAAAATATCAACAATGTCCGAATGAAGCTTCGGACCGGTAAGCAAAAGATCATTTAATGAGTGACCATTTGTGGTTTTACAACCAGCATCGAACACTACCCGAACCTTAGTAGTTTCGCTAGACTCTTTGACCACGCAGTGGTGCGGAATATAATAATGAGAAGTATCATCTTTGGAGGGGGGATCACAAAGTTCCATTTGGTTCAAATCTAAATACTCTTGTAAGCACGAGTGGTATTCCCTTTTCAGGGCAGAATTACGTTCTAAACGATATTCTAATTTTCGAAAACGCGAGAGAGCGATGTCACGGGATTGACCTAGTATAGGTGCACTTTTGAATGGAAGGGCCACTACATAGCGCCCGGATTCGTCACGTGTGTGCGATCCTTCGAAAAAGGATTCGCACAATCGTTCATCAGCAGAAAGGGTTTTTTCTTCTGGAACTGCCTCCAGCTCCCAGAACCTTTGAAGGTCGTTGTCCTCGAAAAAGGAGCTATGACACACCTGGAGTGGCGGCGGGTTCGCTACATCGAAAGAAACCTTTCCCATCAACAAATAACCGAAAATACTATTCATTGCAATCGGTGCATCGGGGTGACCTTTGACAATGTTTCCTAGCAAAATGTGAGATAGAATATCTGCACCTAAAAGCATTTCAATGGGTTGAGAGCTGTGAGCATTAAAATCAGGATCAGCTAAATACAAATTTTTGATGTGCGGCCACGCATCTATAGGTACCGGTATTCTAGGCAGGGTCGAAACTAGTTTTGGTAAAATTAAAGCCTCCACTGAAATAGCTGGTATATCCTGATTTCGAGGACTGATAACGCACGTAACTATACCTTTAGGATAAATCGGTTTTTCTTCACCGATACCAAAAATCGGAATATTAATATTCCTAGAGCTCAAGCCTATGCGTCTAGAACAAGCCTCCGTAATAAAACTAGCTTGACTTCCCGAATCAACTAAGCAACGTAATTGATGTTTCACCGTACCAACGTGTATATTGACGAGCGCGGTAGAAAGCATTACGGTCCATTTCCTCGTAGAGGGCGCAATGGACGACTCGCAGTTCGCGCTTATCGCGTGGTTCACGGCGGTCGTTTGAGGTAGCACGGCAGGAGGGCCGGGTTCAGACGCGACAACCATATGTTTCTCCGAAGGAGGGAAAGAGACGGCCTGATTTGAATGAATAGGCTTGTTTACCTGATTCTCAAAGTGCAATAATGAATGATGTCGTTTATTGCACGATCGACATGTATATTTGGAATTACAGTTTACGAGACTATGACCAACATTCAAACAATTGTAGCAAACATTTTTGTTTTTTATGAAATTATACCTATCACCGGGAGACATATTCAAAAACTTAGAACACCTCGGTAGGATGTGCTGCGCATCGCACAAAATGCATTGCTTCTCGCTTTGTACGTCGGATGATTCGGTAGCTGCAAACGAGCGACGCGGACCCGACCCGGAGGGCGCATTCGATCGATATGGATCCACGCTGTTTGCGCGGGAACGAGAACTGCTATCTATCCGCTTTGATTCCTTCAATTCACCACCGGTCATAATTTCAAATGTGGAAATTTCCTGTTCTAAGAACCTAATGAGCACATCTACGTTAGGTATTTCGGACGGTTTTGAAAGAGATAATTCAAAACGCTTACGAATGGTATTAGGAATTTTTCGCAACAAAACGTTCAACAAAATGAAACTCCATTCATTCACTGGGAAACGCATCGTTTCAAGAGCCTTAATGTTTTCCATGTATACATTTAGCAAATTTCGTAGATTGGAATATGACTCATTGGTACAGGTGTTACAGTCCAGAATGCGATCCAAATGTTTCGAAGCAATAATTCGGCGGTTTTCGTACCTATTTTTAAGAATATCTAACGCAACTAAATAGTTTTCGTCTGTAATGGGAATCGATTTTATCAAATTATGAGGTTCGTTTTTTAAAGTTAACAACAGATAACGAAACTTCTCCGCTGGCGTGTAGGCATCATTGTTGTGAATCAACGCTTGATATAAATCAAAGTATGAGGGCCAATCAGTAGATTCACCGCTAAATGACGGCAACGGTAACGTTGGCAATTTATGTAAATGTAAACTATGATTATGTGCATGAGGCATTGAATTAATGTTAGTGCGACTCATGCGCCTAAATTCCTGACTGGCTTCTTTCAAATTATTTACATGAACTAAAATAGCATAATAACAATCATTAAAATCGTTACGAATTTTTAACTGTTCGTCTTTGTTAAACAACTTCGACTTCATCAACGCTTTTTCAATTTTAGATTGAAGTTTACTAAACTTTCTTTGTTGAGCATTTAGATCAGTAGATCTTGATTTGAATTGAACTTGATCAGTAGTAGCAAATAATAACGTTCTTTTAATGTCTTCTAAAATAATATCTCGCTCGAAAATATCTTGTTCAATTCCCGCGTCGTCCGCCATTTTGCGTAGCAAAGATGAGCAAAAACGACCAACGGAAAATTACAAAATGTACACGTAGTGTAGCAATGAAACCAATGAAAGATGACACAATCTGGAGGAATCAAGAAATATATCCGGTTCGAACGGATCAAAAAGTATGTACGGGAAATTCAGTGGCTGGTATTGGAAAGACGTACCTGGGTTCACGGCTGACTCGAGTCCGGGGGCCTTCCAAGATAGCACCGATATTGTCCGCACTTGTAGAAATCCACAGGACTGGTGAAAGGGTCTCACAGATCGTGTCGTCTGTTCGAAAAGAAGGACCGTAGACACGCACACACAACGCGATAGAATACCGGCGCGGGCGCGTGGGAAAATCGGGGCAAACGGCAGTCAGGGTGCGTAAACGTTCGTCTCCGATGACGGTGGAGCGAGGAATGTTCGTTGGCCGATTCCTTCACGAGAGCGCGTGAGAGGCGTCGTCAAACCAACCAGCCAATAAGAAAACAGATAGGTCAAAAAAGATTTCTCGACCTACCCTCCAAATTGTGTCTGCTTGCACAGGAAATGTATTGCTACCCACACCAACAATTTAAGAATGCACTTATTATCATCATCACAATAAATAAAACAAAAATGTGAAAAAAAATCAATTCCGGTACGGAACAATTACTTTTTCATACTTTGGTCAGGATTTATTGCATACTTAGCCCGCCCCGGCTTCGCACGGGTATCTAACAAACATTTAAAAATTATAAATTTTAACAAACGCACACTCACTTTTTTCTAATACTTACATTTTTAAACTCATGATATCTTTCTAATGGAATGTCCGAATTGAATAATTCAAGAAGTTCTATAAAGTTATTGAAGCAGTCTTGCAGTTGGTTGGTTGGTTTAAATTAATAAATCCGATTGTTCATTCAATTGTTGAATAAATAAATAGATAAATAAGTTGTTGCTTTATTTTTATTTCTTGTTTCAGATCACACCAAGGTAATCGAGATTCAGCGGTTCATCAACTTCGTGGAGGCGTGCGGGTGTCGTTTCCGAGTGTATCAGGCCATCCCGCTGGACGCGCGCCTGCCTGGGATGCTGGTCAACTTCTGCGTTACCTACCTCATCGTCATCATACAGTTCACGGTTTAATAAACCAATGTGTCAAAGAGTGCGAAAGAAGTCTTTGAAGCGCAACTTTAATTCTTTCTTTCTTTTAACGACCTCGGTGGCGTGGCGGGCAAGTGCTCGGCTGAGACGCAAGAGGCGCGGGTTCGATTCCCGCTACGGTAGAAATGTTTGTATGTTTTGCAAATATTTCTTCCGGGTCTGGGTGTTGTAGTATTATGTATTGTAAGTATATGTTTACAAAAAAAAGTATATAAGTATTCTATCAGCCATCTGGTTCCCATAGTACAAGCTTTGCTTAGTTTGGGACTAGATGGCGCTGTGTGAAATGTCCACAAATATTTTTTTTTTACCACACTGGTTCAAAAGAACTAGTGACATGAATGAACCACCGATTCGAAAGAACCACCTACTCATGTTATTTTCGGGGTAGATGGTGGATGGAGACATCACAAATTCGTTCGTCCTGGAAGTAGATTGGGAAGGCGAATGTCCTCCTATAGACTGATGATCATGATGAAAGTCATGACCATAAACTAGAATGTAAGAAAAATATCAGGCCTCAAATCTTGGAATACAATCTTAAAAATTAATAACCTAATGTCCATACTAGAAATATCCTCCAACCATGCCATTCATATTGACTATGTCAGCCAAAAACGAACAAAGAAAAAATAAAATAACGATTCTCAAACAAAATAATTTTAACAAGCTAAAACACATGTTACCTATCTGGTTATTGAAGTAGGTTACTAATTTGAAAGCACAAAAAGTATAAAGCAATCAATAAATGAGTTTTTAATCATTATGACACGTCTTTCTCTCTTCCGCCCACAACTTCGATCGCATTGCACCCAGGAAAACGCCAAGTGTTTTCCAGGTAGGTAATGTATATTTTAAGTATTATTAAACAGCTGTAACCTCTTTAAAAACAATGTCCTCACATTCTCGCAAACTTTCGGATATATAAAGCCAAATGTTTTACCAGACAGGTAATGTATTTTTAAAGTATTGACACCCGTAACCACTTGAAAAACAATGTTCTCACATTCTCACAAACTTTCGGATATATTATATTAGTGTAGAATTGTAAAATTCATTAGTAATAGTCATTATTCCATTGAATTGTTCATGTGTATACCAAATTCATTCGTTGTTTTAAATCGGTTTACGATGATGAAACCTGTAGTACGTAGAATAGAAGTTTTTCCCCAACAGAAAAAAACACAAAAATCTAAGTATTTTAAAGTTATAGAGTACTTTTATAAGTTCTTGCATATAGTTTGCTGTTTAGACTTTGGCTTTTTCGACAGTAAATCTTACAAACGAAGAATTTTGTTTAAGTCATTGACAGTATTTCAATTCATCACGTGGTGTGTCGTGAGCTGTATACTTTTAGATTTGCATGTTTACGGTAATCTCTTTCTTATTTTTTACTTCCTTCTTTTGTTTTCATATGTTGTTAATGTTTTGGGGTTAGTTCTTATAAGTTACAATAAAACTTTGCATTCGGTCTTCAAAGATTTGGAGGACATTGATATTGAGTTGCAAAAGGTCGGTTTTCATAATTATTTGGAAATAAAAATCATTGCTGCAAACTGTTTGCATATTGGCACAAGAATAATCGTCTTTATTTTTACCTATTGCGTAATACATGACATGTGTAGTCCGATAAGTTTTATCCTCAACTTTTTGATATTGAATATGCACTCAGTGCTTGTTTCGTATGCTTTAGTATTCTTTTTGATAAACTGTCGTCTTAAAGAACTAGTGTCCATTTTAAGAAGGACGAATTCAGATTTTTCTTTATTGCAAGGCATTTACAGAATGATTGTAGAGCTGGTGGAATCACAGAAATCTTCATTTGATCCTTTGGTAAGTTACCTGTATAATATATGTTACAGTTAACATTTTCAGTGTTCAAATATTTGTGTCTGTTTGGTTTCAGTTTGTTATTGCTCTTCTGTATAATGTTCCTGAAGCAATGTCATCTGTATACTTTGCAATTTATGGAGCGGAAGATAGTCAAAATGTAAGTTTTAACAACACTTTTCTGTATTAAAGAATATATTCTGGATTAACAAATTTAGTTAGACCTCTGTGGCGTGGCGGACGAATGCTTGGCTGAGTCACAAGAGGCGCGGGTTCGATTCCCGTTGCGGAAGAAATGTTTGCTCTGCAAATGTTTCTCCCGGGTCTGTGTGTTGTATATATTATGTTTTATGAGTATGTATTTACAAACAAATATATATAAGAATTCTAAAAGCCACCATAGTACAAGCTTTGCTTAGTTTGGGGCTAAATGGTGCTGTGTAAAATGTCCACAAATATTTATTTATTTTATTTATTAACTGGTTTCTTTGAGCTTTCCTAGAATTTTTTAATAAATGTTTTTACATTTTTTTTTCTGACATTGTAAATATCATGGGTGGAGACAGCGAAATCGTTCATCTTGGATATCGGATTTCGTTCGTATATTGGAAGGTCTATGCCCAGCACTGGACATAGACCTTCTACTGCTATATTCTGATGAAGTAATGATAAATTGACGCGTCATGAAATTTCGAATGTCACTATAAGTTGACAAACTCGTCAAAAGTCAGGTATGACTTTATAGACAGAAAATAAGGCCATGATAATAATTGAGCTAACACTATCGTGTTTAATTATAATTTCGATTCCACTCGCCTGTTGTCAATCAAACTAGAGTATCACTAATGATAATGTATTCATGTATAAGTATATATGAATAACGATATAACGATGTTTTCCTTCACCATTTGAGTCATAAATTTTGTGCACAGAAGAATCCATTGGTTTACGACTGGATTTGAACCTACCATCTTAGGATCGGAAGGCGGGGTCACTAGATAGATAGATAGATAAACTCTTTATTATGTATAACAAATAAAACGAAAAAAAAAAAACAAAAAACTTAGGTACTAAAAAAAACAAAAACAGATATACATAAACGGCGGTCTTATTGCTAAGAGCAATTTCTTCCAGACAACCTTGGGATGTAGAGGATAGAAAAGAAGAATGGGCGATGGTGATATCATCGCTAAATAAATAAATATACTAGTTTATCTACCTAAATAAATACCAATAAAATAATGGAGTCAATATAATACATACACAAAAATAAATAACTACACTAATGAATCAGGTGGAAGATTGTAGATAATGGGTTTAGACACGACTTTTAAAGTAAACTAGAACACCAGTGTTCTCTTATGAAAAATAAATTTATTTTATGCTACAAAGACAAATTATACCTAATAACATTAAAAACTTTAAGGTAATCAGTATAATAATAATAAGAAATAAAAATGAGCTCAGTTTTTTATCTGAGTTCGCCTACAGATAGAAAACAGAGCTCAGATCACCGACCGCAGGTAAGGTCCCCAAAAGACTGGCGACGTTACCTCGTTGGATAGCTATTAAGTATTATATGCCTATTTTTTATTTTGTTCATAGACTAATAAGCTGGTACTAAACAATGTGGCGGTGTTGGAGGCTTTGTTGATCTTGTTCTCTCCGGCTCTATGTGCCGGCATGCTTGCCTCACAGACGGAGGGAATTATAATAATACTGCATGACAAACTATTGCTAATTAAAGGTTCGTATTAATTTGAATTTGTGAAGTACAAATATCTTCTTCTCTTCTTCTCTGTCGTTTCTCTCTTGGCAGAGCGGTCGTGGTCACGTCGAGGCATCCACGTTGGTGGTGGAGGTGGATACAGATACTAAATTAATACTTACTTTATATAAATAAATAAATACATACCCCCGAATACTCAAACGCATCTCAGAGTTGAGCACGTCTCAAGTGACGAGTTTTTGACAGATTTTCATCAAAAACTGTCAAAAAACCGTGACTTGAGACGTGCTCAACTTTGAGATGCGTTTGAGTATTCGGGGTTAGTCATGATCTTGATAGAATACATGGTATTCTCTGTCTGACATAGTAGCCTGACGTAGGATGCTGAATTGCTGACATCATTCTATGAATTCCAGATAAATCGTTATCTCAAGAGATTAATAGATTCATCAACTACATCGAGGAGCGGGACTGCAGCCTCCGGGTGTACGGGGTAATCCCTCTGGATGCTAAGCTTCTCGGCACAGTCCTCAACTTCTGTGTCACCTATCTTATTGTTCTGATACAGTTCTCAGACAAATCCAGCTAAAACTCCATTTATCTTATATATATTTATAATCGATGCGATGTGGAGTGAAAGAAGATGTAGTGATGAAGATTGAGAAAGGTATGTTAAGATGGTTCGGTCATGTAGAGAGGATGAATGAAAGAAGATTGACGAAACAGGTGTATGAGGCGAGTGTGAATGGTACCGTTGGAAGGGGAAGACCTAGGCGTACGTATTGGACCAAATCGGCGACGTTTTGGAAAAGGGCCAGGTCAAGAGTACCCTAAACCGACGAGCATGTATGAAGAATGTTATGAAAGTGAATGAAGCGAAAGAAGTATGTCAGGATCGTAGCAAATGGAGATCTGTGATATCTGCCTACCCCTATGAGAAACAGGCGTGATATTATGTACGTATGTATATATTTATAATCAACACAAGTTATAAGATGTTGGTTAACATCCTCTTTAGAACTCTATACTTTTATGTCCTAATGTTTTGTTATACTAATAAACGTATAGGTAAATTACAATTTAATTAGATATTAATATTATTAGTATCAATTCAAAATGTTATTTATAAAAAATTACAAGCGTATAAATACATGGGTTGGGATCTTTCCTTTTAAGTCGTGTATTTGTAGAGTCCCTCTTTTGTTTGGTTCAACTTAAATTAGAACACAAACTTGTATATAACCTAATACCTAGTTTATTGATTGATTATTGTTTAGTGTAGGTAGCTAAATGACTGGTTTTGCAATTATATTTTTAATTACTAAACTATAAAATTATATTCAGCATTTTTATTTTTATTTATTAAGTTTTATGTTTAAAAATCACAGCTGATGTTTCGATAAGAGCAATAAAATTCGATTTGACGTAAGTTCGTTTTTATATACCTAACACTTTTTCCGTAAAAGTTTTTTCAGTAGCACTTAGGACAAACTGGTCACTAAATATCACAAATTCAAATTACTATTTCAAATAGATTAAATAAAAACAAAGTTAAGAATGATTTTCAAGATACACCATGTTTTACTAGGACTTGATTTGGGGTTTATTAAATTTAAATCAAAAATAATTAATATTATATTCAAAGTGTTTCTATTGATCTTATGCTTAGGATACTGTGCATCGTGTTTCCCAGTTATAAATTTTATTACTAGAAGGGGTTTATGGTGTGCAACTATCGTTATCCATTACTCTTTCAACATAACATTTTTGTTGTTTTTGAAAGGGGACGCAACAATTTTTGACTTTTTTAATGACTTGAAAGTAATAGATCTAAAATTGAAGGTAAATGAAAACTTCAATTTAAAAACAAAAATTACAACCGTGGCATTCCTGAATTGTATTTATAGAGTCATGGTGACGAGTTTTTATTATTTATTTGATGGTAAATTTCTACCATTCTGGAATATGTTTATTGTGACTTTGATGATGGAAAGCGCTGATTTTATTCTTATGAATTACACTTTCGTCTTCTAGTCTGTAGTCGCTTGAGGATGTTGTTGACTATTTTGGACTAGGACGAGGTTTGTGACGTCATGGCACTGCAACGCATTTACAAATTACTTATTGACGTCACCGAAAAATATAAGTCTACTTTTGACTTTATTGTAAGTACCTATTTTACTTCTGAATTATATATACATATATAATACCTAATGGGGTGGACAGAGCCACAAGTAATCATAAGAGCACTTGCAGACACCAGGAGTGTTCCCAAGATGCATATAGAGAACCATGGTGACAGGTGATCAGCGCATCGCCCATATAGATGGTCCCTATGTTAGAGGATCTATCTCTTAGTCGACTTTTATGATATGCTCGGGGAGAGAAGCAGCTGGAGGCATTCTATGTTTTTTCTTTACTCCCGTTTCGTAGTCTAGCAGAAAAGTGAATTATAAACCATTTTATTTTTAAATTATCAAGTCAGCCCTCTGGATGTATCCAGACGCGTGAAAGGAAAATCCATAAAATAGCTACAATTTTTCTAATTCCGACAGTTTATTTGATTTGTGTCTTTTTCTGGTCGAGTTGTAGGTGAGAGAGATGAAAATTTTCAGTCAGGATATTTTTAAACTAAGTATACTTAATAGGTCCAAGTAAACATTTATTTTTGCAGTTTCTAGCAGCACTATGTTTCAATGTGCCTAGAGCAATGTCTAAAATATTTTTGTCAGTGACGCAATCGATACAGCATGAAAAATCCAGGGTATGTATCTTCTAATTCCCTTATCCTATATACAACTAGAGGGCGGATCGTTTATAAACTATAGCAATGTTTACTGTCAAAAAGCAAAGCGCCCTAACAAAAAACAACAAATAAAAAACTTTACTAAATGATAATAAAAGATCCGGGGCTGTCAGTAGAATAAGGGCACCGGGCATGTATCTAACCTTAAAATGACTAACCGACTAAATGTTTTTTTTTTGTTATATTAAATGATATATTATAGTAGTTTAGGGCTAAATGACTGTGTGTAATACCTATAAAGCACCTACTACTACTAGTTGTGTCACAAGTTCTTTCGAACCAGTGTGGTGAAAGGATGTAAAGTGCGCCTTAAATGCTCCTTTCGTGCACTTGACACATGTTTTTAGAGCTTAGGTTCTACGACATGCTGGTTTCCTCACGATTTTCTTTCACCGCTTGAGAGTACTGGTACAGCGCTTTTACATTTTTCGTAGGTACAGAAAAATCCCAATGGATTTTTCTCCGTTGGGGGTTCAAATCCGGTCGTGCATCAATATTCACGACCGGATTTGAACCCCCGACCTTAAGATCCCGCTGCCATTAGACCACAAGTGCTCTCCTACAATGTATCCAATCCACCTATAAAGTATTTTTATTTGTGTATAAAAATTTTAAATTTTGTTGTAGACTCCGTTAAAAACTTGTTTAGACATATTATCAGCCATTATATCTCTTGCAAGCACATGTGCTTCTCCATTGTACTGCGGAAAACTGACAACGTATGCCCATCAAATGAAAGTTGCTCTATCTAACAGACTTCTTCTAGAACAAGGTAACATGATTCTCTTCTTTACTCGACCGCTAAGAAGGAGGCTAATGTTGTTGGGGTGTAAATTGCAATAAATAAATTATTATTATTATTTCTAGTCCTCATTCTTTCTGTTACTGGTGCTATTTTCAGATGAAGTTCGAATTCATGAGACAAGACGGTTGATCCGCTACGTGGGAGCTCGCGATTGCCGGTACCGCGTGTTCCAGCTGGTGCCTCTGAACGCCAGCCTCATTGGCATGGTGCTCAGCGTCTGCGTCACCTACCTGGTCGTCATCATACAGTTCACAAACCCTCACTAAGAGAGAAGGTGGTTTTATATGTAGATTAGTTTTACTCCACGCAACTTGTCCGCCCTTACTTCTTACTTGTATTATAAATGCGAAAGTTTGTGAGTTTGGATGTTTGTGCCTCAATCACGCCTAAACGGCTGAACGGATTTGAATGAAACTTGGAATATACATAGAACATGTACTGAATTAACATACAGGCTATTTTTATCTGGGTACCAAGAGAGCGAAGCTGCGGGCGGCAGCTAGTTTTTTTCATAAGATATGTGTACGCTTCTATAACAAAGTCCCAAGCGAGATGACAAATTTGTCAGTTATAAATTCAAAACTCTAATAAAACGAAAGTTTTATTAAAAAAGCTTACTATAAAATATCCGATTATATAGCAGACAAAAATGCTTGGGACTAAATAATGCTCCAACTCCTTTTATCAATATGATTGTAAAGGGATCATTATCCAAAAAATAGCCAATCGTGGTTTGTTACCTGTATCTTCCACGATTGGACGCGTTACGAACAGGTGTAAATGCAACGTAGATTTAAGACGTGTCCAAGTGATCCCAGAGATTTTATGGAATAAAAATTTTGACTTTGACTTTGAATAAAACTTCATTTTATTATTCTTAATGAAATTTCACATTTTCACTTAGTTCTGCGCTAGTAATCGTCGTAGCTACGTCGTAGCTCGTCTTATCTTAAAACAACAAGAAGTATTCTAATAATGTCACTTATACCTACTTATGTTTGTCAAACGTACCTAATGATAAGTAGTGCATAACGCTAAGTTCATGGCAAAGCCACAGAGTATCATATCCCATAGATGACGTGAAATGCAGATAATAAGAAAACTTGTTTGTTTTTGTGTTTTATTTGAAACGCTTATTCTAATTCTAATACAAGATTAAGCTAAACGTGTTGTTTTATTTAAGAAGAAACAATGACAGATACACATTTCTGAATTACTAAACTATCAGTGATACTTTTAATATTAAAATAAACAAAAATAACTACACCATTATCAATTGTCAAAAACACACAATATCACGCCCGTAGACCTAATGGGGTGGGCAGAGCCACAAGTCATAAGGAAACTTGCAGCCACCCCTGATTCAAAGTTCCAAGATGGATATAAACCATGGTGACAGGTGATCAGCCCATCGCCCATATATTTACATAGATGGTCCATCATGTTGGAGGATACTATTCCTTAGTCAAAAACATGCTGCAAATTTATCTTAACATGAAAAAAGATATTTAATACACATGAGTTAGCTGAAGAATTACAATAAAGTACGTGACACACAAATTGAGAACAATAGCTACAAGATTACTATTTAATGGAACGATGTTACAGGCATATAAATTCAACTGACGTGCATCTACGTATTTGATGAATTTATTTAACTTTTTAGAGGTAGCAGCATCTGAAACATTATGTATATAAATAAATAATTATTTGTGGATATTTTACACAGTACCATCTAGCCCTAAACTAAGTAAAGCTTGTATGGCAACCAGATGGCTGATAAAATACTTAAATACTTTTTTTGTAAATACATACTTATATTATACATTACAACGCCCAGACACGGAAGAAATATCTGCAGAACATGCAAACATTTCTCCCGCAGCGGGAATCGAACCCACGCCTCTTGCATCTTAGCCGAGCTATCTCCCGCCATGCCATTGAGGTCGTCAATGAAAGAAAACAATAAAAATTAAGGTGCACGCACAAGCCATTATAGATCACTAGTGTAATCAATCAGTAACTTATGTATTTAGGTCTTCTTTTCAAGGAGATATCCAAGAAGCTAATGGCACATCCATTGACCAAAGGGCTGGCGCTTACCTCTGGTAAAGGATAAGTATAGCTATCCAACGAGGTAACGTCGCCTCGCCAGCTTTTTGGGGACCTTACCTGCGGTCGGTGATCTGAGCTCTGCTTTCTATCTGTAGGCGAACTTAGATAGAAAACTGAACTCATTTTCATTTCTTATTATTATACCGATTACCTTAATGTTTTTAATGTTATTGTGGTTTGTCTTTGTAAATAAGTTGATTCAATATATCGACGGCAGAAAGCGGAAATAACGTATCTCAAAAAATGGCTTATATGACTTAAAACTTGATTGTTGATAAGCAAAAAAAGCCGCGTTGAATGATCTATGTCTCGCCTTTCTATGATGAAAAATTGTATGACACGCCCTTGATGTTTTCCTAGTTTTTTATTGTTTACACGACTAATTGCTGTAAATAAAGATTTTTTGGCTATGGTGTAAATTTGAATCGATTTATATATATATATTTAGATCTTACCATTTTCTACCAACAATAGGTTGTGCAGTTTGACTTTTAAGTGATTAACTTGCGAGGACAGCATTCCGCAGAATACAGCAGGCGCTAACGAGACCATCAAGCCTTGAGCCACCTGGTAGTACTGTACAAACATATCTGACGAAATAGCCTGAAAAAAAATGTTTAATATTACTTAAAACAAATCTTTAATAACAGAAAGAAACTTACAACTAATACAAATATAATTTACAAAATACAAAAGAAACAGTCGGGCTATCTAAAGGCCGTTGCAAACGGTCTATAGATAGCTCACCTGATTCAACTCATCAGACGGTGGAAGTATGCCCAAGACGCTGGCCGCATTGCCACGCTGAATGACAATACTGATCCGTTGAGCCAAATAAGAACCAGCTCTTGGATCGCGCATCGTTTCGACCAGATGCCCTGAAAGAATTTTGAAAACGCGGTGGGCACCCGTGCCCCACGGACCTAGGGTCTCGACCCCAAAAGGCTCAAATATATAAGCCCCGTCGAGGCATGCATATTTTTATATTACTATTATGTAGAAAATGAAAAAGATCTACAGATATCTCAGATCTTTATTTGAAATTTGAGCGGAAGTGGTAATTTTAATATCTAGCTTTGATTATTTTAATTTTATTGGGTGTTGTAGTATTATGCTATTATAATGGTATTTACAAAAAAAAAGTATATAAGTATTCTATCAGCCCTCTGGTTCCCATATTACAAGCTTTGCTTAGTTTGGGGCTAGATGACGCTGTGTGAAATGTCCACAAATATTTATTATTCATAAGTATTATATTTCTTAACATTATGCGGTGTATTTTTAACAATGAAAATAACTAATAGAAGAGGAATATTTTGATGTTATTTACATATTTACTTCTATCAAAAATTATTAGGCTCAACGAATCAGTATTGCCATTCAGCGTGGCAATGTGGCCAGCGTCTTGGGCACGCTTCCTCTGTCTGATGAGCCGGTGATCAGGTGAGCTATCTATAGACCGTTTGCAACTGCCGTTAGATAGCCCGACTATTTCTTTGTATTATGTAAATTATATTTGTACACGTTGTAAGTTTCTTTTTAATTAAAAAATAATACAACCAAAAATATTTCATAGCAATTTGTTTAGTTCGTTATAATGATTGCTGTATGATATAATGATTGAATACTTACGGCACGCGAATAATATTTGTAAGAGATCAATGCACTGAACAGTACTAACGTTACGAAGAAAACATTAACGAGCAAACTGCCGAGAAACTGAAAAAAATGCAAAGTTTTACAGAATCGAAACATCCACAATTTTCTTATCATAATTATTACTGATATCTTACCACGAAATCAAAAGTATTCTTTATCTTCTCGGTTAAATCTATAAGAGACTTATACAAAGGGGGCCAAGAGTTGAAATTAATTTTTCTTACAGTGACATTTTCTGTGTATGTAACTAAACGGCAATGTATTAAATAGAAAATAAATGCATTCAAAATTAAGATTATGTCAATACCATAACAAATAAAAGAGAAAACTACATTTGGATATAATATACGGATATCGTATGACTCTCCTGTGTATGTAGTACGCAGTATAGAGCACAAATAAAATCGGTATATTAACGGTATGAGGATTACAGTAAAGAATTTTAATTCAAATCTGTATGGTTTACCAATCATGAGCCTTGCATCGATTTTTTGTAGCTCGTCGAAAAACTTTTTAACGTTGATGGCTTTTTTAGAGGATATCGCAAGGCAGGTCACAACGAATATATATTGGACTGCAATAACAACGCTATAAGCATAATAGGGATCTCCAAAATTATGATACGATATAAATATTAGAACAATGATGCATACTATATAACATTGAATGAGAGAAACAATTTTAAAGAAAACTTTGATCTGAAATGTTTTATAACTGAAAAAACCCAAATCCAAACACAAAATCACGTTTAAAGCTTGGAAAAATATGATTGTATGCCTTGAAAGCTTGTTAACTGTTTTAAGAGAACGTGAATTATTCCAATCTAAGTTGATGGCACTTGATTCCATTTTTGATGTTAAAATATGATAGACTTTTCTGTATTTAATAAGACATTAGACAAAGATACGAACATCAGTCTGATTACAACATTTCTTTATGTTCCTTTAACACAATCCATTTTGAAATTACTCATCAACAAAGATGATGAGTAATCCATTAAGAAGTTATTTTATCGTTGCGTGGCAAATGTCAAATTGGTAATTAATTGAAAATGTCTGAAAGTTTTTATTTGTATACTCATAAATGATAAAAAACATACCTGGATCCCATAGCAACGATATTAATGTTTTCAAAACAAAAAGTGATAAGTAATGAGTTGTAACGTGACGTTATAACCGAGAAGAATTGGAACAATTCTGCATTACCTGTATGTATAACTAGCTGCCGCCTGCGGCTTCGCTCGCTTAGTTCCCGGATAAAAAATAGCCTGTATGTTAATTCAGTACATGTACTATGTATATTCCAAGTTTCATTCAAATCCGTTCAGCCGTTTAGGCGTGATTGAGGCACAAACATCCAAACATCCAAACTCACAAACTTTCGCATTTATAATATAAGTAAGATATATACATAATATTATGTCAGTTATAAATACTATGAGTACCATGGTACCACAACACCCAGACCCGCAGCGGGAATCGAATTCGCGCCTCCTGCGTCTCTGCCGAGTAACTACCCGCCATGCCATCGTCAAATTATTGAAAGTAAACACTACAACTGGTGAATAAAAATAACTTGCGTTTTGTTAAAAAGTATATGGTGTAACTGACACTGATGAAGAGAATTAAATCAACTTGTTACAGCTGGATCACGACATACCTGAAGCAAGTCCAAGGAAGTGTCAATGTAGAGTCTAGCCATCAGCAACTCTTTCATCTTTAATCCGTCCCTTTTGTTGCTCAATACTCAGATCCATAATGTAAAAATGGTCTTAAAAATTTAACTTATTTCAAAATCTATTTTTTTTGTTGTTTATTTGCAACACTTTCTATTCTAATACAAATTCAGCTTAAAACAAGGCTACTAAAAGTGCAGAAACATTGTGATTCACGCGCACTAATATCAAGGTGCGTATCAATAACTATAAAAAAAAACATATTTTCAATAAACATGAGTAAGTTGAAGCAATACAATGAAGTATGTGACGCATATATTGAGAATAATAGCTACAAGATTAGTTTTTAATGGAACGATGTTAAATGCATAGAAATCAAACGGACGCGCTTCTATGTATTTGATGAATTTATTTAATTTCGCACTAGTAGCATCATCTGAAAAATACATTACAGATTAGGAACAGTACAGAAAATTTAAAAAGGAAAGTTAGAAGTGATGGTGGTACCTTGTTCTACCAGCAGTAGGTTGTGCAGTTTAACTTTTAAGAGGTTTGCTTGTGAGGACAGTTTCCCGCAGAATATAGCTGGCGCAAATGTTAGGAACAAACTCTTAGCTACCGTGTAGTATTCTATTAACATCATTGGTGAAATCATCTGCAATATATTTAAATTAATAGTTATCTCACAGATTGAGATACCAAGAAAGATCTCATTCTAAAAGAGCAGGGAAGTAAACAGAAAACGTTAACGAAAACAAAGTTTTTTATTGTTTCAACACTGATTATACCTAATTGAAATCACTTATATCATTCATTCATTCATCGTGTCAACGAACTCAAACTCAAACTAAACTTATATCATTCATTTTGATATTATTCTAGTAAGTTTGTATGAGTTAGTGGCCGACTCTTGTGACGGAGTTTTTAGGCCGCAGAAAGGCCTCCGTCATGGATTATTATTCTAGTTACATAGGTATACATGTTGTAAATAATTTTTGTGTGCAATGTTCTCAAAATTTGTACCTATCTAATTCTAGATGTAACGCCTTGGTTACTGCTGTAATGTTATTCCTTTTTATTTTATTTTATATAGAGATCTCGCGCTAAAAAAGTTGCAAAAATACTGATATAGCTGAATAAAATGATAAGTAAAATTATACTAACGGTAGACAAACCATATTTGAAATGGACCACTGTGAAGTATAGCGACATTGTTACGATAGTTACGTTGGTGAGCAAAACGACAAGAAACTGAAAGCAATAAACAGTTATTTTTTTACGTAGAATCGGAATTGAATCGGAACATTAACTCATCCATATTCTGATACTTACCACGGGTTCAAAAGTTCTCTTAATGCTCTCGGCTAAATCTACAAGAGACTTATACAAATTGGGATAAGAAATCAAATAAAATTTTCTTACAGTGAGCATATCCGTGAATGCTACTAAACGATAATATACCAAATAAAATACAAATGCGTTTAAAATTAATGTTATGTCCACACTATATATTAAATTAAACAAAATTCCATTTACAAAAAAATTGCCAATCAAGTATTGGTCACCGTATATAATGTGCAGGACCATGCTTTCCCCTAGACCAACTAGCAACGGCATGAGGATCATAGTTATGAATTTCAATTCAAATCTATATGGTTTCCTAATCATTAACCTTGCATCGATTATTTGTAGCTCATCATAGAACCTTTTAAATGTTAAAGTATTTCCAGAGAATATAGTAAGACTGGTTACAATAATGACATACTCAGACACAAGTAGATAGTAGTAAGCCACCTGGACCCCGTCAAATTCAGAATGGAACACATGAATAACAAACAGGATTGATATAGTATAACACTGGAAGAGGGAAAGGATTTTGAAGAACACTTTGGTCTGAAATGTTTTGAAATTGAAGAAACCTAAGTCCAAACATAAGAACACATGTAAAGCTTTGAAAATTACTATTGTACTCTTCGATAGCTGGTTAACTGATTTCGGAGGTCGTTTTAAAAAGTTATTCCACACTGGAGAGATAGGAACAGTTTGCATTTTTGATGCCAAAATATAATTGTCAGTACTGAACAAGACGTCAGTCAAAGTTAGGAACATCAGTTGATATCAAATAGTTTAGTTCCTTTAGCACTATAAATTTAATAATTGATATTAAATGAAAACAGACAGTGATCCATAATTTAGTAGATTACTCGTTAGTTTAGGCTCTAGTTCAAAATTTGTCAGGTTTATGGCTACCTGCTCACAATATTGATACTTCAATGGACTCGTGACGTTCTATTGTTTATTTTCGTGCGCGGTGCTACGCTCTTCATCAGTGTGTAGCTCAGCGATAAAGTCTCCACAAGTTATGCTGCCGGTAGGATTAAGCCAGCCCTTTAGGTGCTGAGAAATCCTCAGATTTTGATTGGACCATTGCGCATTTTTGAGGACAATGAACCGAGGCCTTTTACCATTTATAGTAGATGATTTATATAGCGTTAGAAAGCAACTTTTACCTTCACAAACGGGACGCTGTAGTGCCCGGAATGAATTAAAATGGAGGTGGCTTGCCCAGCACCTATTACATCCTCTTAGCTTAGTCGGCCTTGTCCACAGGAAAGACATGGTCAATTCGTGCGGAGCTGACTAAACCACGGGCTTCTTCACGATGTTTTCCTTCACCGTTTAAGAGAACTGGAATAGCGCACATAATTTTTTTTAGTACACGACTGGATTTGAATCCAGGTCCTTAAGATCGGAAGGCGGGGTCTCTACCAACTAGACCACCAGTGCTATACTTTAACAATGATGCTTTAGTAATCTACCGTTAGCTAAATATAGGAAACGGGCATTATTGACATCAATCGTAGAGCCTATCAGAGTCAACGTCTCAGTTAATTTTCGAACAGAACGGTCTTCTTGATGACTGTGAGAAACGATGAGAAGAGTCTACCATTTACTAGAAAATTGTAAAATAACGATAAGGTAGGTGACGCAGAAGTTGACGATCATCCTGCAGAGGTCAGCGTTCAAGGGAATCACCATGTAGACGCGGAAGCGGCACGGCTGTACCTCGATGTAATGGATGAAACGCTCGATCTCATATATCTTGGATTCATCTGAAAATTATTAAATTACCTTCGATAACGTGGTAGTCAGATACAAAGTAAAAAACTAAGGCCTTTTACCATAAATAAAATAAATATTTGTGGACATTTCACACAGCGCCATCTAGCCACAAACTAAGCAAAGCTTGTACCATGGGAATCAGATGGCTGATAGAATACTTTTCTAATTTTTTTTTGTGTAAATGCATAATACTACAACAGACCCAGACCAGGGAAGAAATATTTGCAGAGCATGCAAACATTTCTCCCGTAGCGGGAATCGAACCCGCGCCTCTTGCGTCTAAGCCAAACACTCGCCCGCCACGCAGAGGTCGTCAATATGATTATCATACCATAGTATGATAATAATTATATACCTTTGTTTTGCTATATATCTAATATCCGTGATATTTTATTAATAGAACGTTATTGCTTTTAATAGAACATTGGGTATTACTTCTCTGCTGGACTGGGAGTAAAGTAAAAACATAGAATGCGTCCAGCTGCTTCTCTCCCCGAGCATGTCGTAAAAGTCGACTAAGGGATAGTATCCTTCAAGATGATGAGATACAATAAGCAAGTACTCCCAAGGAGGGTTGACGTCAGGCAGGCGGCCGGTCATAAAACACCTTAGCCAAAACTCTTACAGCGTGATCCAAGGATCATGCTGTGCCGACCCCACATAGAGTGGGATAAGGGCAGGAAAATGATGAAATGATGATGGGTATTAGTGGTCACAGTTGCGGTGTGAATATCTACCTCGTTCTTGCATAAGTCTATGGTGCAGAATTATTTTGATTTTCTCCGCTTGTGCGGCAAGCGAGCCCGCTGTGATGGCTGGAGCAAGTGTAAACACGATCATTGCGAGCAGGTTGAAGTATTCAGATGCATTATGATATGTGGTATGTAGCTGAAACATAAAATTATGTCATTTACATAGATCTTGTCTTAGATCTTATTAGTGATTATAACTATCATCATCATCCACAGCCTATCTTTGACCACTGTGGGGCATAGCCCCTCGTTTGCTTGTGCTATCCGACACGGCCTTGTCCATTTCCTAATCATCAAATTTGTAAATATTTTTGGCTTACGAAGACATTTTATTTATATCCCGCATAGATATAAAAACTCTTCGAATTTTTGTTCCATCTTGTTAGGTTTTATTATATACTAGCTTTCGCCCGCGGCTTCGCTCGCGTGGTACCTATCCAAACTAAAAGTAGCCTATATGTTATTCCAGCACACATACTATGTGTATTCCAAGTTTCATTCAAATCCGTTCAGTCGTTACGGCGTGACATCCTCACATACTTTCGCATTTATAATATGAGTAGGATTTTTAATTATCAAAGTTACATAGAAAGTGGGAAAATAAGATAACTTACGGGATTTTTTGCATTGATCGTATCTTCTACTATCCGGTATACGGTCAGCATTGTTTCAGGGATATAGAAAAGAAGTTCTATTATAAACTAAAAAAAATAATTAATTTTAATTTTCACAAAACATTCAATATCTACAACAACTTTGTAGTTTTAAATTGACATACATTTTATAGAATGGACATTTAGCGACAAACATTTGCTACTTCAATTTAATAGAGAACTGCTAACTGAACGACACTAAGCGAGCCGTGGTTCGGAGACGCTCTATTTAACTTTGTAACCATTTGATAAAAAATAGCCTATATATTAATCCAGTACATGTACTATGTATATTCCAAGTTTCTTTCAAATCCGTTTTGCCGTTTAGGCGTGATTGAGGCACAAACATCCAAACTCACAAACTTTCGCATTTATAATATAAATAAGATACTTGTTATGATTGTTTAAATTGAGTAGATACTTAACGACTAACTTACTTTGACTTTTTGCCAATATAACCAGTACTATACAATATCAAAAGATAAAACAAACTCACCACTGGATGAAAAGCAGTTTTATGAACTTCAGTCAAATCTACAATTGCTTGGTATACATGTTGCCAATAAGTGAAATCTGAATTAGTTACCTTCAATTTAAATGCAAGTTTTTCCAATCGACAGTATATGCCGTAAAAGACAAATAAATAAGAGATATATACAAAATCTAAAGACATCATTAATTGAATATAAACTATACCAGAAATAATTGGTCTTAAACAACGATTATCTAAGAAACAGTACATAAAACTTAAGACGAATCGTAAAACAACATCGATCACAAAATATACTAATAGTTTTTTTTCTAAATCATAGCAAGTATTATCTACCCTCATACCTATATCTATAAGTTCGACATTCCAGTAAAATTTCGCGATAGATGCATTAGGATTGCATAGTAACAAAACGATTGCATTTATATAGTACTGTGAAAGAAAAATGGTTAGCCAAATAGACACAGATATTTTGCCAAAATTATCAAGACTGTATATAGTCGCACAAAATATGATAGTACATCGAATTACTGTGATGGAGTTCCAAAATATTCTTTGCTTCTTCGTATTGTATTTGAAAAATCCAAAATCTAAGCAAAAAACTATCAACAATGCTTTGTACACTAGTTTCAATAGTTTGGGATATGGAGATCTTTGTGGTTGTTTAGAGAAAAAACTTATATGCACTGGTCCAGATTCCATTGTCAGATATATAATAAATTGTGTAAACACAAGTATTACTCAAAAGGGGCAATCTATGATTGATGACAAACATACTGCTCGGTAGAATGGAACCTAATTACTTAAGGCAGTGTAATAAATTGATTCTATCAAATTAACAAGTAACAAACATATCATGTAATTTTGAGACAACTGATGGTAAGCGGATATAATAATTAAAAATAAATAACAGGTAACGCACTGGACACATAAATATACAGGGTGAAACTTTATAATGCCACCAGGAGGGAAAATACTTTAAATACTGAAGATAGTAAGGAAACATTTCTTTATTTTAAAATAGAAGCAAAACTGCATTAATTATTTTTTGTAAAGACGTTTAACAGACTCTGGAATCGAATAGACTAAAATCCGAAAAACAACATTCTGTACTTTCATGGCACCAGTTGATTGGGTCAATCATAAGGATTAAATTGCCATAGCGAACATGTTAAATTAAATTAAAGGAAGACCATACAATCTAACTTATAAATTCAATGTTGATGAAGAGAGATAAAGTATTATAATTCTAAGGTCCATCGAGATTTCCTAGTAATAACTAATAATTATGATATAATTTCTTTATTAACAAGACGAAAAACTACTTAGATAAGATAATTGCAAATTACAAAAAATATCACGAACAATCTTACGTAGTAAAGTGCTGCATCTTGACCCATTTAATCTTTTTAAAAACAAAGAAATGTCTTTTTTGAGTAAAATTTGCTATATAATGCCACCATTATAAAATTCCACCTGTATGCCTCATGCGTGAAGAGGATTATAATATTATGAACCCGAAATCTTATACCTACTAAAAGAAACGAGTGTACTTTCTATTTATCAGTAATCATCGTCTACTTAGTGTTAGTGAACTGTATGATGACGATGAGGTAGGTGACGCAGAAGCTGAGCACGGTGCCGAGGAGGTGTGCGTTCAGAGGGATGACCTTGCACACGTGGTAACGACACCCGCGCACCTCTACATACTGGATGAACCGTATTAAATCCTTTGCTTGCTCGTTATCTAAAATGATATGGATAACTAAGCTGTATTTTTGTAGTATTTCGAATCTGAACTATTTGGTGTTTCACAGATTCATTTTAATGTAGGACACAATTTGTTTCAAAATCTTGAAAAAATCTAAATAATCTGCGTAATACCGATACCGACATACACCACGTTTATAATGTGAGTAAAAAAATAGTTGTCTAAAATCAACTGAAAAAGATAATAACCAGTAAAATTATTTACCTTGAATTTGAAGACGCTTTTCGTGCAGTAAGATTTTTAATTTCTCCACCTGAGTGGTCAGCGTATCAGCAGCAAACGCAGGGATGATCGTGAGCAAAAGCGATTCAAACAGCACGGCGAATTCTGCACCCAAACCCATTAAATTCCCCTGAAAGATAAAATCTTATTAGTTTTATACAGTTAATTTATATATAACAGAGCACTGGTGGTCTAGTTGGTAGTGACCCCGCCTTTCGATCTTAAGGTCGTGGATTCAAATCCGGTCGTGTACCAATGGATCTTTCTGTGCGAAAAATTTATGTGCGCTATACCAGTACTCTCAAACGGCGAAGGAAAACATCGTGTGGAAACCCGCGGCTTAGTCAGCTCCGTGCTTATTGACCATGTCTTTCCTGTGGACAAGGCAGACTAAGCTGAGCGGATGGAATAGGTGCTGGGCAAGCCTACTCCCATCTTAATTCGTCTCGGGCACTATAATGTCCCGTCTGTGAAGGTAAAAAGTTGCCTCCTGACGCTTTATAAATCATCAAATATAGATGGTAAAAGGCCTTTGTTAGTTTAATATAAATAGCTACGTACGCTAAATAGCTGAGTACCCAATTATGATCATCATCATTCGCAACGCGACTTCACCCACTGCTGAGTACAGGCCTCCGTTTGTGTCTGGCCAGTGCGTCTTAGCGAGTGTTCCTCCCGGTCACGTTAGCCTGTAGTGAGAGGTATTACAATTATCTATAATAATAACCACCTCTCCATACATTTACCAGAGGGACCACGCGGAGGTGTGACACGGAACTGGTACCTACAACAGAGTTCTATGATTTAGTTTCGGCATAGAGCTTTGTTCCCCTTACCCCCAGTACCAGTATCAGTGCCGGTAACTAGGTACCTAATAAACGAATATAAAAATATTGTAAAAAAATTACCTGTATTAATCTTTGACAAGTATTATACCATGATATCAAAACTCCGGGCATGGATAATATCAGCGACACGGAATACTGAAAGGTGCACGGGTTAAGTGTTTTTTTTGTACGAGTACATACGTATTTGTACCTAGTAAAAATTACATAAGCATTTATGGGAGACAATAAAGACACACTATGAACGTATGTTCCAAGTTTATACTAATCGGTGGAGCTTTTACTACATGATGAGTCACAAAAATTCAAACTTTTTTATTTGTAATCTTTTTGTAGGTATACAATTACATACATAATGAAATTATTGACAGAAATAATACTCACTACTGGTTCGTATGCATCTTTATACTTTTCAGTGATGTCAATGAGAGATTTATAAATGTATTGAAACGAAGAAAAATTTGACTCAGTATTAGTCAAAGCACTCAAAAGACTTTTCAGACGACACTTCGCCAAAATAAATATAAATGTAAAACATAAATTACAAATCTCTATGCTAACTAATACGCAATAAAAAACGAAACTAGCCCAATACGGTTTAACGCATACACCAGATAATCTGCAGTAAAATATTGTAAATATAGATCTGTGCAAAAAGCTTGTTATAAGAGCCAAGGCAATTTTGAATTCCAAGTTATATATTGAGTCATTAGCTTTTAATTTCAAATCAATCTGCCGTAACTCCAAATGAAAATTGCTGAGAGTTTCATCTCTGGGAAATGATAAAATTAAGACACAGATCAAATAAATAATACAATTGATAGAATACCATACGGCTTTATAACTTTCTTCAGATATGTAAATTGCGTACATGGTTGGAAAACTAAAAAACAAACATTTCACAAACGAAAATAAATTCAGCGCCCATCTAGTGAACAATGATTTGGGCTTTAAAAATCCAAAATCTAATGCAAACACTATATGGACAACTTGGAAAACCACTGTCATAACTTTGTACCAGTTTCTTGATCGATTAAATTCATTCCAAGATAGTGCGATGTTACTCATTGCGATGAAACATAAAATGCCACTGAAGTACTGAAAAATAATACTTAATAGAAATTCTAGTCGACTAATTGATATTGTTAAGCATATTTATTCAAGTAAGTTCATTAATGTATTAGTAGTTTGAAGTATTAATTTGATTGCATTTCCATTAATTTATCACTTTTGCAGTGTAGGTGTAGTAGTTTATGGCGTGGCGAGCGATTGCTCGGCAGAGACGCAAGAGGCGCGGGTTCGATTCCCGCTGCGGAAAAAATGTATGCATATTCTGTAAATATTTCTTTTTGTTGACAAATGTTTCTTAAATGTTGACCATGATTGAAGGCCTGAAGACAGAATCTGAAAAAGTGTGGCTAAAGATGAACATCTCAAAAACCAAAATCATGACCAACATACCAGAGACAAGGAACTACCCAATGCTAGTTGAAGTATTCACAAGCTAAATCTACTTGGGACATAAAATAACGCTGGGATTCGAAAATCAAACCGCAGAAGTAGAAGGGCGAATATCCCAGGCCTGGGCATCTTTTGGTGTAAACAGCCAAATACTTCGTAGTAAGTTAAGCATAACTTAAGGCCAAAGTATTTGAGAAGCGCATAAAACCGATCCTTACATATGGTGCGGAAACGTCTAAAAATAATAAATATATTGATTAGATAGCAATCTATTGCGTTTTGTTAACGTTTTGCGTTGTTCTCCGCTTGTGTGGCAAAATAAAATAACTTTTTTATTTTTTGCATTGATCGTATCCTCTACTATCCGGTACACGATCAGCATTGTCTCAGGGATATAGAAAAGAAGTTATATTATTTACAAAAAAAAATGTTTTGATTTTCACAAAACATTCAATATCTACAACAACATTGTAGATTGTACATTAAAATAAATTTTATAGAATGGACATTTAGGCGATCTCAATTTACTAGAGGACTGCAAACAGAACGACACTGAGCGAGTAGTGGTTCAAAATCGCTTTACATAACTTTGTAACCATTTGACGCCATTTTATAATAAAATACTTGTTATGATTGGTTTAAATTGAGTAGGTACTTAACGACTAACTTACTTTGACTTTTTACCAATATAACCAGTTGCATATACTATACAATGTCAAAAGATAATACAAACTCACCACTGGATTAAAAGCAGTTATATGAACAATCACTTGGTATACATGTTGCAAATAAGTGAAATCTGAATTGGTTACCTTTAATTTAATTGCAAGTTTTTCCAATCGACAATATATGCCATAAAATTAAATATATAAGACATTTATACAAAATCTAAAGACATTATTAACTGAATAATAGATTATACCAGAAATAATTGGTCTTAAACAACGATTATCTATGAAACAATACACAAAGCTTAAGACGAATCGTAATTTATTTATTAACATGACGAAGAACTACTTAGATAAGATAATTGCAAATTACAGAAAAAGATCAGTTAAAATCTTATTTATATTAATTACCGTAGTAAAAGTGATGCATCATGTCTTATTGAATCTTTTTAAAAATAAAGAAATGTTTTCTCTGAGTAAAATTTGCTATCGGTGGCAATAAAAAATTCCATCCTGCATACAGCAGACGATATTATGAACCAAAAATCTACTACCTATACCTACTTATAAGTAACGAGTGCACATTCTGTTTATTAATAATTATCGTCTACATAGTGTTAGTGAACTGTATGATGACGATGAAGTAGGTGACGCAGAAGCTGAGCACGGTGCCGAGGAGGTGTGCGTTCAGAGGGATGACCTTGCACACGTGGTAACGACACCCGCGCACCTCTACATACTGGATGAACCGTACTAAATCCTTTGCTTGGTCGTTATCTAAAATGAAATGGATAACTAAGCTGTATTTTTGTAGTATTTCGAATCTGAATTCTGAATCTGGTGATTCACAGATTCATTTTAATGTAGGACACAATTTGTTTCAAAATCTCAAAATTTTTTAAATAATCTGCGTAATACCGATACCGACATACACCAGGTTTATAATGTGAGTAAAAAAATAGTATCTAAAATCAACTGAAAAAGATGATAAGCAGTAAAATTATTTACCTCGAATTTGAAGACGCTTTTCGTGCAGTAAGATTTTTAATTTCTCCACCTGAGTGGTCAGCGTATCAGCAGCAAACGCAGGGATGATCGTGAGCATAAGCAATTCAAACAACACGGCGAATTCTGCACTCAAACCAATTAAATTCCCCTAAAAGATAAAATCTTATTAGTTTTAGTATAGTCACGTACGCTAAATAGCTGAGTAACCCGCTTCACCCACTGCTGGGTACAGGCCTCCGTTTGTGTGTGCCCACTTTCCACGGTCCGTTGCAAGTCTCATCCAGGTCTCATCTCTTCTGACCTCCAATAGCCCTATCACGTCCCATTTTATCGTTTCTAATTCATCTTGAAACTAACAATCGTTCATCCGTTCGCAACGTCTTGGCGCTAAAATACGCCAAGGTTAGGGTTGCCCCGCTGGAACCATGATCGCTGCCAGAATCAGGAATAGCGGGGCTGCTGGGGACTGAGGGCTGTGGTATTTTGGCACTTATCATAAAAAGCCAAAACGCTGGCCAGTGCGTCTTAGCGAGTGTTCCTCCCGGTCACGTTAGCCTGTAGTGAGAGGTATTACAATTATCTTAATAATAACACCTCTCCCTACAGTTACCAGGGGGGCCACGCGGAGGTGTGACACGGAACTGGTACAACAGAGTTCTATGATTTAGTTTCGGCATAGAGCTTTGTTCCCCTTACCCCCAGTACCAGTATCAGTGCCGGTAACTACCTAATAAACGAATATAAAAATATTAAAAAAAATACCTGTCTTATTTTTTGACAAGTATTATACCATGATATCAAAACTTCGGGCATGGATAATATCAGCGACACGGAATACTGAAAGGTGCACGGGTTAAGTGTAATTTTTTTTGTACGAGTATATTATATACCTACCTACCTATTTGTAACTAGTAAAAAATTACATAAGCATTTATGGGAGACAATAAAGACACACTATGAACGTATGTTCCAAGTTTATATTAATCGGTGGAGCTTTTACTACATGATAAGCCACAAAAATTCAAACTTTTTTAATTGTAATCTTTTTGTAGATATATAATTACATACATAATGAAATTATTGACAGAAATAATACTCACTACTGGTTCGTATGCATCTTTATACTTTTCAGTGATGTCAATGAGAGATTTATAAATGTATTGAAACGAAGAAAAATTTGACTCAGTATTAGTCAAAGCACTCAAAAGACTTTTCAGGCGACACTTTGCCAAAATAAATATAAATGTAAAACATAAATTACAGATCTCTATGCTAACTAATACGCAATAAAAAACGAAACTAGCCCAATATGGTTTAACGCATTCGCCAGATAATGTGCAGTAAAATATTGTAAATATGGATCTGTACAAAAAGCCAGTTATAAGAGCCAAGGCAATTTTGAATTCCAAATTATATATTGAGTCATTAGTTTTTAATTTCAAATCAATCTGCCGTAACTCCAAATGAAAATTACAGAGAGTTTCATCTCTGGGAAATGATAAAATTAAGACACAGATCAAATAAATAATAAAATTGATAGAATACCATGCGGTTATATTAAAACTTTCTTCAGTTATGTAAATTGCGTACATGGTTGGAAAACTAAAAAACAAACATTTCACAAACGAAAATAAATTCAGCGCCCGTCTTGTGAACAATGATTTGGGCTTTAAAAATCCAAAATCTAATGCAAACACTATATGGACAACTTGGAAAACCACTGTCATAACTTTGTACCAGATTCTTGATCGATTAAATTCATTCCAAGATAGTGCGATGTTACTCATTGCGATGAAACATAAAATGCCACTGAAGTACTGAAAAACAATACTTAATTGAAATTCAGGTCGATTAATTGATATTGTCAAGCATATTTTATCAAGTAAGTTCATTAATGTATTAGTAGTTTGAAGTATTAATTTGATTGCATTTTCATTAATTTATCACTTTTGCAGTGTAGGTGTAGTAGTTTATGGCGTGGCGAGCGATTGCTCGGCAGAGGCGCTGGTTCGATTCCTGCTGCGGAAAAAATGTTTGCATGTTCTGCAAATATTTCTTTTTGTTGACAAATGTTTCTTTATATGTTGACCATGATTGAAAACCTGAAGACAGAATCTGAAAAAGTGTGGCTGAAGATGAACATCTCGAAAACCTAAATCATGACCAACACACCAGAAACAAGGAGCTTCCCAATGCTAGTTGAAGTATTCACAAGCTAAATCTACTTGGGACATATTTAAAATAACGCTGGGATTCGAAAATCAAACCGCAGAAGTAGAAGGGCGAATATCCCAGGCCTGGGCATCTTTTGGTGTAAACAGCCAAATACTTCGTAGTAAGTTAAGCATAACTTAAGGCCAAAGTATTTGAGAAGCGCATAAAACCGATCCTTACATATGGTGCGGAAACGTCTAAAAATAATAAATATATTGATTAGATAGCAATCTATTGCGTTTTGTTAACGTTTTGCGTTGTTATCCGCTTGTGTGGCAAAATAAAATAACTTTTTTTATTTTTTGCATTGATCGTATCCTCTACTATCCGGTACACGATCAGCATTGTTTCAGGGATATAGAAAAGAAGTTCTATCATTTACAAAAAAAACAATTGTTTTGATTTTCACAAAACATTCAATATCTACAACAACATTGTAGATTGTACATTAAAATACATTTTATAGAGTGGACATTTAGGCGATCTCAATTTACAAGAGGACTGCAAACTGAACGACACTAAGCGGGTAGTGGTTCAAAATCGCTTTACATAACTTTGTAAACATTTGACGCCATTTTATTATTAAATACGTGTTATAATAATAATAATAATAAACTTTATTTCAGGCAACAAACTTAGTTTAGGTTACAAGATGTTAATTACCTTAAACTACGGCCCATATGAACATACTTACCTTATTACTAACATACATAATAATATAAACTTAATTACTAGACACTCGCTTGGAATGTGGCGGCGAGTGACGCAGATTGAATTATATAAGAATCAAATTCAATAGTGTTATGATTGGTTTAAATTGAGTAGGTACTTAACGACTAACTTACTTTGAATTTTTACCAATATAACCAATTGCATATAGGTACTATACAATGCCAAAAGATAACACAAACTCACCACTGGATAAAAAGCAGCTATATGAACAATCACTTGGTAGACATGTTGCCAATAAGTGAAATCTGAATTAGTTACCTTTAATTTAATTGCAAGTTTTTCCAATCGACAATATATGCCATAAAAAATAAATATATAAGACATTATATACAAAATCTAAAGACATTATTAACTGAATAATAGACTATACCAGAAATAATTCGTCTTAAACAGCGATTATCTATGAAACAATACACAAAGCTTAAGACGAATCGTAATTTATTTATTAACATGACGAAGAATTACTTAGATAAGATAATTGCAAATTAAAGAAAAAGATCAGTTAAAATCTTATTTATATTACCATAGTAAAAG
Organism: Scotopteryx bipunctaria; assembly: GCA_949320045.1. NCBI lineage: Eukaryota > Metazoa > Arthropoda > Insecta > Lepidoptera > Geometridae > Scotopteryx > Scotopteryx bipunctaria. The sequence continues at coordinate 8,042,960 of OX439459.1, forward strand.
TGATGCATCTTGTCCCATTAAATCTTTTTAAAAATAAAGAAATGTTTTCTCCGAGTAAAATTTGCTATCGGTGGCAATAAAACATTCCATCCTGTATACAGAAGACGATATTATGAACCAAAAATCCACTACCTATACCTACTTATAAGTAACGAGTGCACATTCTGTTTATTAATAATTATCGTCTACATAATGTTAGTGAACTGTATGATGACGATGAAGTAGGTGACGCAGAAGCTGAGCACGGTGCCGAGGAGGTGTGCGTTCAGAGGGATGACCTTGCACACGTGGTAACGACACCCGCGCACCTCTACATACTGGATGAACCGTATTAAATCCTTTGCTTGGTCTTTATCTAAAATAAAATGGATAACTAAGCTGTATTTTTGTAGTATTTCGAGTCTGAACTATTTGGTGTTTCACAGATTCATTTTAATGTAGGACACAATTTGTTTCAAAATCTCAAAAAAATCTAAATAATCTGCGTAATACCGATAACGACATACGCCACGTTTATAATGTGAGTAAAAATAGTTGTTTAAAAACAACTGAAAAAGATAATAAGCAGTAAAATTATTTACCTTGAATTTGAAGACGCTTTTCGTGCAGTAAGATTTTTAATTTCTCCACCTGAGTGGTCAGCGTATCAGCAGCAAACGCAGGGATGATCGTGAGCATAAGCGATTCAAACAACATGGCGAATTCTGCACCCAAACCCATTAAATTCCCCTAAAAGATAAAATCTTATTAGTTTTAGTATAGCCACGTACCTACTCTAAATAGCTGAGTACCTAATTATGATCATTCGCAACCCGCTTCACCCACTGCTGGGTATAGGCCTCCGTTTGTGTGTGCCCACTCTCCACGGTCCGTTGCAAGTCTCATCCAGGTCTCATCTCTTCTGAACTCCAATAGCCCTATCACGTCCCATTTGATCGTCTCTAATTCATCTTGAAATTAACAATCGTTCATCCGTTCGCAACGTCTTGGCGCTAAAATACGCCAAGGTCAGGGTTACCCCGCCGGGACCATGACCGCTGCCAGAATCAGGAATAGCGGGGCTGCTGGGGACTGAGGGCCGTGGTATTTTGGCACTTATCATAAAAAGCCAGACTGGCCAGTGCGTCTTAGCGAGTGTTCCTCCCGGTCAAGTTAACCTGTAGTGAGAGGTATTACAATTATCTATAATAATAAAAACACCTCTCCCTACATTTACCAGGGGGACCACGCGTAGGTGTGACACGGAACTGGTACAACAGAGTTCTATGATTTAGTTTCGGCATAGAGCTTTGTTCCCCTTACCCCCAGTACCAGTATCAGTGCCGGTAACTAGGTATGATTTAGTTTCGGCATAGAGCTTTGTTCCCCTTACCCCCAGTACCAGTATCAGTGCCGGTAACTAGGTACCTAATAAACGAATATAAAAATATTATAAAAAAATTACCTGTATTAATCTTTGACAAGTATTATACCATGATATCAAAACTCCGGGCATGGATAATATCAGCGACACGGAATACTGAAAGGTGCACGGGTTAAGTGTAATTTTTTTTGTACGAGTATAATACTGCCCTCCTAGTGAAGAACGCAGTAACTATGTCAAACATGTTTTGATACGTGAGTCAGAACAGAATGTTGTGTTTTGTCAGGCGATTCCGAATATGTATCTAACTATTTTTTTGTCAATAATGCTAGTTACTGCGTTCTTTACTAGGAGGGCAGAATATACCTACCTACCTATTTGAACCTAGTAAAAAATTACATAGCATTTATGGGAGACAATAAAGACACACTATGAACGTATGTTCCAAGTTTATACTAATCGGTGGAGCTTTTACTACATGATGAGTCACAAAAATTAAAACTTTTTTTATTAACTTAAATGTATAATTTAATATAATTTAACTTAAATGTAATATTTTTGTAAGTATACAATTACATACATAATGCAATTATTGACAGAAATAATACTCACTACTGGTTCGTATGCATCTTTATACTTTTCAGTGATGTCAATGAGAGATTTATAAATGTATTGAAACGAAGAAAAATTTGACTCAGTATTAGTCAAAGCACTCAAAAGACTTTTCAGGCGACACTTCGCCAAAATAAATATAAATGTAAAACATAAATTACAGATCTCTATGCTAACTAATACGCAATAAAAAACGAAACTAGCCCAATACGGTTTAACGCATTCGCCAGATAATGTGCAGTAAAATATTGTAAATATAGATCTGTACATAAAGCTTGTTATAAGGGCCAAGGCAATTTTGAACTCCAAATTATATATTGAGTCATTAGCTTTTAATTTCAAATCAATCTGCTGTAACTCTGAATTAAAATTATAGAGAGTTTCATCTCTGGGAAATGATAAAATTAAGACACAGATCAAATAAATAATAAAATTGATAGAATACCATGCGGTTATATTAAAACTTTCTTCAGTTATGTAAATTGCGTACATGGTTGGAAAACTAAAAAACAAACATTTCACAAACGAAAATAAATTCAGCGCCCATCTAGTGAACAATGATTTGGGCTTTAAAAATCCAAAATCTAATGCAAACACTATATGGACAACTTGGAAAACGACTGTCATAACTTTGTACCAGATTCTTGATCGATTAAATTCATTCCAAGATAGTGCGGTGTTACTCATCGCGATGAAACATAAAATGCCACTGAAGTACTGAAAAATAATACTTAATAGAAATTCTGGTCGATTAATTGATATTGTCAAGCATATTTATTTATGTAGGTACTTTAATGTAGTATTAGATTGAAGTATTAATTTGATTGCATTTCCATTAATTTATCACTTTTGCAGAGTAGGTGTAGTAGTTTGTGGCGTGGCGGGCGATTGCTCGGCAAAGACGTAAGAGGCGTGGGTTCAATTCCCGCTGCGGGAGGAATGTTTGCATGTTCTTCAAATATTTCTTCCGTGGTCTGGGTGTTGTGGTACCATGGTACTCGCAGTTTCTGATACCCACGACACAGGAAATCCTAGTGTGGGGGCAGGACTATGAATGTGAATGTTGGGTGTTATTTGTTTATTTTTATTTACATTTCAAGTATGTAATAACTGGGTAACTATGTTATATTTAGTGTATTATTTTTTCTTTGTTTTATTATGTAGTCATTTGCTAGAAAAACAAAGAAAAAGGGATTTTTATTTTTAAATCCTAAATAAGGTGGATGAGAAGTGGCTGTTATTTTTATTATGGTACTAGCTGCCGCCCGCGGCTTCGCTCGCGTGGTACCCGGATAAAAAATAGCCTATATGTTAATCCAGTACATGTACTATGTATATTCCAAGTTTCGTTCAGATCCGTTCAGCTGTTTAGGCGTGATTGAGGCACAAACATCCAAACATCGTTACAAACTTTCGCACTAGATGGCAGCACAGGTAAAGTTAGTACGCGCTATCGTTGCGTTTTGAGCTTTACGCCGGTAATTTCAAGCAAACAAAGACTTTTCGATTTTATAATATAAGTAAGATTAGGGATAAGATAATTTATTATGTACTCGTATGTAGGTGGACGACTGTTTTTATCTACTTTGTATGCTGTAACTTCCGATTTTCTTAAGTTATTAACTATATCTGCTGGACTGGGAGTAAAGAAAAAACATAAAATGCGCCCAACTGCTTCTCTCCCCGAGCATGTCGTAAAAGTCGACTAAGGGATAGTATCCTCTCCAAAATGATGGACCACCTATATGGGCGATGGGCTGATCACCTGTCACCATTGTACACCATTTCCATCTTAGGATTTTAAATCGGAAGTGGCTGCAAGTTTTCTTATGTTTACTTGTGGCTCTGCCTACCCCATTAGGGATATGGGCGTGATAATATGTAAGTATGTATGTATGTAATAACTATCTAAGCAATCTAGCACATTTTGATTTTTTCTCTGCGTTGTTCAAATCCTCCTTTCAGCGAGCAGTTTATTTTCTGGAGACGGCAACACGCCGCTCGAAAATCAGCTGTTGTCAATGTCGATGTCAATGGTACAGGCGATACAGGCTCGAGTACAGGCTAGTCGAATCACGTCATTCAAAGCGCAACTGTCAGTGTCATATTTTAGTTCGTTTGTCGTCGTCAGATCGGCTGGCGAATCAATCAATTGGAACAATCGAAAAAAACGTCACGATTCTGTGACGTGGCCCGCCGCCGAGAGAAGTGCGCTAGGCCTTTTTACGAACGTATCATGATTTGCCACGCTGTTTTCCACAAGTTTATTTTGTATACTTTATTTTCCTTTCAAATTTCTTTGTGTGCCCCCCCTCACCTTCAGGGTAGATATAGTTATATTTATAGTTTAACAATTTTATGATATTGTTCATTTCCCAAACAAAGTAAAAGAAAATAGACATACGAGTAAAATAAATATATTTGGGTATCACAAAACGTTAAATTTCGTAAAAATAACAAAGGTTGTGTACCTATAAAATATCTGTGGCAAATTAAAGTTTGAAGGTGTTTCAAAAGATCGCGGAACAACTAGCTACGTACCCGTGTATATCATGAGGGAAAAGTACCTACCTATTAAAACGTGCTCACAAAAGACAAAACAATCTAACCAAGCAAAACTCTTAATCTATACTAATATTATAAAGCTGCAGAGTTTGTTTGTTTGTTTGTTTGTTTGTTTGAACGCGCTAATCTCTGGAACAACTGGTCCGATTTGAATGATTCTTTCAGTGTTGGGTAGTCCATTTATCGAGGAAGGCTATAGGCTATGTTTTATTTTTTTCAAAATTAGGGATCCGTAATAAAATTGCTATTTTGTAACACAAGGTGTAAAATCGAAAACCTATTTTTGCGTGCGCTGCAAAAACTATTGACAATAGAACAAAATGATGTAGTACGGTTTTGTAGATCCCATTAAGACCTACAAAAAAGTCCGCGAGAACATATATCTAGCTATCATGGTTTAATCACAATAACCGATTTTGTGTTCAAAATAATTATTAAATCGTCTGAAGAAAAAAAACTACGTTAAATATGTATCGTAATATTAATCTTTATCGAAATTAAGCATTATGTTATAAAGAGTATTTATGTAGAAGTAAAATACTTTTTGTTTCATCTCAATCGGATATTTCGTTTAAAAGTTATCACGTGTGTAAGATGTTAAGAGTTGGTACCTATTAATGAGTTATGGGCCATAGAGTTTTTTATCAACATAAAATCCTGTATAATCTTTTTGAAATATATTTGTTGATGATTGTAAGTATAAGATCTTTGAAGAGTATAATAAATACATTTCTAAAATAACTCTGCTAAGGAAATCCACGCGCGCTTGATGCAAGCAAGACGAGACGCTGGCGGCGCGGCGGCGGGCGAGACGAGGAAGCCGCGCTTGCTGGCCGCCTGTGAGAAAAACGCGGGTGAAACCGCGGAGCACAGCTAGTTCAGTATAAAGACGTAGTTTTTTTTTTAATTTATTTAAGGGTTTTGTAGCTTTGCGACCACATCACCTATGTAAAAACAAAAATGAATAAAAAACCAAGAAAAACTTAATCTATACTTATAACAAATACTTAACTACCTGCTTACATAAACCTAACTTAAGTAACAAAACTAAAAATTCAACTTCTTTAAATCTTAAAGACTAAGTTGTTCAATCCCTTTCTACTAACAACAAAAAAATAGCGCAATTCATTCAATCAATTGCCATTGACATCGACATCGCCTAAAGCATGTGTGAACTGTATGATGACGATGAGGTAGGTCGCGTAGAATTTGAGAACCATCCCGAGGAGGTGTGCGTTTAGAGGGATGACCTTGCAAACGCGGAAGCGACACCCGCGCACCTCCAGATAATGGATGAACCGCATTATGTCTATTGCTTGGTCTTCATCTGAAACAAAAGAGTAAAGCTGTACAAACGGGACGCTGTAGTGCCCGGCACGAATTAAGATGGAGTAGGCTTGCCCAGCACCTATCTATCCTCTCAGCTTAATCGGCCTTGTCCACAGGAAAGACATGGTCAATACGTGCGGAGCTGACTAAGCCGCGGGTTTCCTCACGATGTTTTCCTTCACCGTTTGAGAGTACTTGTATAGCGTACATAATTTTTTCGCACAGAAAAATCCATTGGTACACGATCGGGTTTGAGCCCACGACCTTAGGATCGGAAGGCGGGGTCACTACCAACTAGTCCACCAGTGCTTTCAGGAGAATTAGTGTCACCGATTTAGCTTTTAGTGGCGCTGGACACCTGCCTACGACCTCGTAAAGCTCGAAGAACAGATACCTATCTGTTGAGAAGTTAAAAAGGTTCTTGAATGGTAGCCACAGGCCGGGGACCGAAGTGCAGGAACCCCCCGATTTGTCGGTGACAATTCAATGAATGAATGGTCGGGATGGAGGCAATATAATTTTATTATTTTTTTATTATTTATTATTTATTCTATTATCAGCCATCTGGTTGCCATAGTACAAGCTTCGCTTTGTTTGGGGCTAGATGGCGCTGAGTGATATGTCCTCAAATACTTATTTATTATTTTATTAGTGGACTTCTACAAGCCTATAATAATGATGAATATTTCACGAAATATTTGTAAGATTTTAATTATTTGGGTTTTACTAATTATTTTGGACTGATATTGTATTGATGCTGAGTCGATATTTATTATATTTGAGTTAAATACATTGTTTGGAATTTTGGTGCCTTTACCTTGAGTTTCAAGAAGCTTGTCGTGTAGTAAGACTTTTAATTTCTCCACCTGAGTGGTCATCGTATCAGCAGCTAATGCAGGGATTACAGTAAGCATAGTTGTTTCGAACATCAAGATGACTGATACGCTTATATCCAGAAGATCATACTAAAAAACACAAAAATATCATCATTATTTATTTCACATTAGGTATTTGTATACTATATTACCAAGTATCTTCTCCAACTTGATGGACCTATTAGGAGGAGGATAATAAATGCTTTTTTTATAACAACAATAGGTTCTGAATTTGTGTATGGATTGCTTTATATCGACCTCGTTTTTGATGACCTTAAGAAAAAAGTACCTAAAAAAATTTGGTGACAGACAATACTAGACAAAATAATCTTATCACGCAACATACAGGAATAGTGGGGCTCGGGGCTGCTGGAGACTGAGGGCCGTGGTATTTTGGCACTTATCATAATATAATAAATAAATAATAAATATTTGTGGACATTTCACACAGCGCCATCTAGCCCCAAACTAAGCAAAGCTTGTATTATGGGAACCAGATGGCTGATAGAATACTTATGTATATATATTTTTGTAAATACATACATATAATATATAACTACAACGCCCAGACCCGGGAGAAATATTTGCAAAACATACAAACATTTCTCCCGTAGCGGGAATCGAACCCGCGCCTCTTGCGTCTCAGCCGAGCACTCGCCCTCCACGCCACCGAGGTCTTCAAATATAAAGGGGGTTTAGCTTTAAAACGCCACGGTGGCCAGTGCGTCTTGGCGAGTGTTTCTCCCGGCCACGTTAGCCTGTAGTGAGAGGTATTACAATTATCTATAATAATAATAACACCTCTCCTTACAGTTACCAGGGGGGCCACGCGGAGGTGTGACACGGAACTGGTACAACAGAGTTCCATGATTTAGTTTCGGCATAGAGCTTTGTTTAAAAAATCGAATATAAAAATATTGTAAAAAAATTACCTGTATTAATTTTTGACAAGTAATAAACCATGATATCAAAACTCCGGGCATGGATAATATCAGCGACACGGAATACTGAAAGGTGCACGGGTTAAGTGTTTTTTTTTTGTACGAGTATAAACGTACAAAAAATATTTGAACCTAGTAACAAATTACATTTATGGGAGACAATAAAGACGCACAATGAACGCATGTTCCAAGTTTATACTAATCGGTGGAGCTTTTATTTACTACATGATGAGCCACAAAAATTCAAACTTTTTTATTTGTAATCTTTTTGTAGATATATAATTACATACATAATGAAATTATTGACAGAAATAATACTCACTACTGGTTCGTATGCATCTTTATACTTTTCAGTGATGTCAATGAGAGATTTATAAATGTATTGAAACGAAGAAAAATTTGACTCAGTATTAGTCAAAGCACTCAAAAGACTTTTCAGACGACACTTCGCCAAAATAAATATAATTGTAAAACATAAATTACAGATCTCTATGCTAACTAATACGCAATAAAAAACGAAACTGGCCCAATACGGTTTAACGCATTCACCAGAAAATCTGCAGTAAAATATTGTAAATATAGACCTGTACAAAAAGCCTGTTATAAGAGCCAAGGTAGTTTTGAACTCCAAATTATGTATTGAGTCATTAGCTTTTAATTTCAAATCAATCTGCCGTAACTCCAAATGAAAATTACAGAGAGTTTCATCTCTGGGAAATGATAAAATTAAGACACAGATCAAATAAATAATAAAATTGATAGAATACCATGCGGTTATATCATAACTTTCTTCAGTTAAGTAAATTGCGTACATGGTTGGAAAACTAAAAAACAAACATTTCACAAACGAAAATAAATTCAGCGCCCATCTAGTGAACAATGATTTGGGCCTTAAAAATCCAAAATCTAATGCAAACACTATATGGACAACTTGGAAAACCACTGTCATAACTTTGTACCAGATTCTTGATCGATTAAATTCATTCCAAGATAGTGCGGTGTTACTCATCGCGATGAAACATAAAATGCCACTGAAGTACTGAAAAATAATACTTAATAGAAATACTAGTCGACTAATTGATATTGTGAAGCATATTTATTCAAGTAAGTTCATTAATAAACATTAGTAGATTGAAGTAATAATTTGATTGCATTTTCATTAATTTATCACTTTTGCAGAGTATGAGTAATAGTTTGCGACGTGGCGGGCGATTGCTCGGCAAAAACGCAAGAGGCGCGGGTTCAATTCCCGCTGCAGAAGAAATGTTTGCATGTCCTGCAAATATTTCAAATATTCTGTTCATAACTACTTTTATGCTGTAACTTCCGATTTTCTTAGGTTAATAACTATCTCTGCTGGACTGGGAGTAAAGAAAAAACATAGAATGCGTCCAGCTGCTTCTCTCCCCGAGCATGTCGTAAAAGTCGACTAAGGGATAGTATCCTCTCCAAAATGACGGGCCACTTATTATGGGCGATGGGCTGATCACCTGTCACCATTGTTCACCATATCTATCTAAGGATTTTAAATCAGAAGTGGTTGCAAGTTTTCTTATGTTTACTTGTGGCTCTGCCTACCCCATTAGGGATATGGGCGTGATAATATGTAAGTATGTGTGTATGTAATAACTATCTAAGCAATCTAGCACATTTAGTTTTTTTCTCTGCGTAGTTCAAATCCTCCTTTCAGTGAGTAGTTTATTTTCTGGAGACAGCAACACGCCGCAAAAAAATCAGCTGTTGTCAATGTCGATGTCATTGGTACAGACGATACAGGCTCGAGTACAGGCTAGTCGAATCACGTCATTCAAAGCGCAACTGTCAGTGTCATATTTCATTCAGTTCGTTTGTCGTCGTCAGATCGGCTGGCGAATCAATCAATAGGAACAAGCGAAAAAAGTCACGATTCTGCGACGTGGCCCGCCACTCGAGAGAAGTGCGCTAGGCCTTTTTACGAACGTATTATGATTTTCCACGTTGTTTTCCACAAGTTTGTCCCAGAGGGGCCTACGGTAGTTGTTTTCTCCAACGTGCAGCTCGATTTTTAACGACCTCTGGTAAGAAACCCCTTTGGTTGTTTTGAGATTTCCTCTCACGCCAAGCGGAGCTCGTTGCACTTTGCGTATGCGCAGCATGGTGTATGAGGGGCGATTAGTTCCCTACCCTGTTTCGCATGGCTGCATGTCCGCACCCGCTTGAATGAGGTTGTGATCTTCCAGAGAAAGAGGTCCGTTGTACGGCGCGCGAGCACGTCCGAATCAAGTCTGTCTTCAGCCTGTCACCACTGTGTGTGTGGTGTCGGCGTGGGACCTGAATGCGGCATTCTGTAGGAGGCTGTAGGACCGAACTTTGAAAGGCAATTTCCCCCCCTCGAGACATTGTGCGGTGTCTGTCCAGTGTGGTGTGTGGACGTTTAGTCAGGTAACCCGAGGGACGCTTGTGCGAGTTTAGTCAGATTTAGAACTTTCACAAAACCAACTTAAGCTGAAGTTTTATTTTTGCGGAACGGTCGTTTTGCAACGGAGTGTGGTAGATGTAACATTTCGTGTAGGCTCTAACTAAGTAGTCATTCGGTTTAACTGAGAGGCACAACTCAAAATACCATTAGTTTTATTATTGTATTTAGATTAGATAAGTTCAATAACAATATTGTTCCTTGCCTATATTAACGACCTAACAAACATCCAGTTGGTAAATGGGAAAGTATTCTCCTACGCAGATGATACCGCCATACTTTTCCATGGCAAAACTTGGAATGAAGTCTACAAACTGGCTGAATTGGGACTGGGTAGGGTTATACAATGGCTGAACCTTAACCTACTATCGCTTAATACTACTAAAACGAATTATATCGCCTTTTCTATCCGTGACTCCTCTCAACCTAACCATAACTTAACAATTGCTGCACATACTTGTTTAAATAGCGAGATGAGAACGTGTGACTGCCCAAAATTGGACCGTGTGAACTCCACAAAATATTTAGGAATTATACTAGATAAAAATCTTTCTTGGTACCCTCAATTAGAATTAGTAGCTAACCGAGCTAGAAAACTTATATGGATTTTTAAACGCTTACGAAATATTGCCGATATACAACTGATTACCTACATCTACATAACTCTTGTTCAATCTATACTCTTATACTGTATCTCAATATGGGGTGGAACTCATAAAACTAAATTCATCAGTATTGAACGTGCACAGCGAATAATTTTAAAAACAATGCTTTATAAGAACAGAAGATATAATACAGACCAACTATACAGTGAAGCCAATGTCCTAACAGTCAGACAGTTGTACATATTACAATGCATTCTTAAAACTCACAAAAACTTGACCATAGATAAAAATGTATTGAAAAAACGTAATAAAAACACAGTAATCCCCAAATTAGTAACAAAAACAGTAATGGCCTCTAAACAATTCCCTGCTCAATCGATACAATTATATAACAAAGTTAACAAGGAACTGAATATCTACACAATGCCCTATTCCCAATGTAAGAAAAAAGTATCACTATGGCTAAAGACACTAAGATATCATCAAACTGAAGACTTATTTACTAAAATAACTTAAAATGTAGTAACCTAACCTAATATACATAATATATTTTTGATAATATCAGTAAATTCCCACTATTATTCTAGAATTATTATTTCTTAAACATATAATACATATACAATACATATATATATTTACTATATAATAATATCTACTTTCATTTACTATATATAAATACATTCACATACACACATTATAAATAATTATTTTTGTTATTTCTTATTATACTCCACATTTATGTAACACAAGTGCTCTAAGTTGTACTACGGAAAAGAGGGGACTCTCCTAATACAGGTCACACGACTTAAAAGGAGAGTTCCCAAACCATGTATTTTACACTTGTAATTTTGAATAAATACTTTTTACTTTTACTTTTACTTTACTTTACAATATCACGTCTTGAACTTTCATTGTTTATGTTTTTGTAAACTGTGCTAACAAGGTGTTCATTTGATTTGATTTTTGTAATTTTTAGAATTAAAGATTTTGTATACTTTATTTACCTTTTAGATTTTTTGTTAGCCCCCATCACCATTTGGGTAGACATAGCTCACAATGCATTGTGAATTACACGTGGACTGATTTTGACAGAAAGTAACTTGCCTGAAACATATTGAAGTTGTTTTTTTGTTTCCAAATGTTGGTGGTTAAATTAATTCGAGTCTTGTTCTTTTGACTCATTCACAAACTAAATAAAATCAAACCATGATATAAGATAACATGTTCTTTATTATTATGATAAAGAGGCAAACTAATTTCACTTATAATTAATGTTCATTTTATATTTTTAGTTTAAGAATTTTATGATATTGTTTTTTTCCCAAAGAAAGTAAAAGAAAATAGACATACGAGTAAAATAAATATATTTGGGTATCACAAAACGTTAAATTTCGTAAAAATAACAAAGGTTGTGTACTTATATGAATCTGTGCCAAATTAAAGTTTGAAGGTCGACACACTGTCCCACCAGTGGGTCAAATTAGTGGGACCACGAGTCGCGAGCCGTGTTTCAAAAGATCGTGGAACAACTAGCTACGTACCCGTGTATATCATGAGAGAAAAGTACCTACCTATTAAAACGTGCTCACAAAAGACAAAACAATCTAACCAAGCAAAACTCTTAATTCAGTATAAAGACGTGAGGCCTTTAGGCGGCCTAAAAACTCCGACACTAGAGTTGGCCACATACGAACATACATACATAGTATAAAGACGTATTTTTTTTAAATTGATTTAAGGGTTTTGTAGCTTTGCGACCACATCACCCATATAAAAACAAAAATGAATAAAAAACCAAGAAAAACTTAATCTATACTTATAACAAATACTTAACTACCTGCTTACATAAACCTAACTTAAGTAACAAAACTAAAAATTCAACTTCTTTTAAATCTTAAAGACTAAGTTGTTCAATCCCTTTCTACTAACAAAAAAAAAATAGCGCAATTCATTCAATCAATTGCCATTGCATTCGACATCGCCTAAAACATGTGTGAACTGTATGATGACGATGAGATAAGTTACGTAGAATTTGAGAAACATCCCGAGGAGGAGTACGTTTAGAGGGATGACCTTGCAAACGCGGAAGCGACACCCGCGCACCTCCAGATAATGGATGAACCGCATTATGTCTGTTGCTTGGTCTTCATCTGAAACAATAGAGAAAAGCCGTAGGTACTTCTTCCTATGTGATAGAAAATTCGGGACATCTGTAGGAGAACTACTAAGGCCTTATACGATCTATAGTAGATGATTTATACAGCGTCAGGAGGCAACTTTTACTTTCACAAACGGGACGCTGTAGTGCCCGGGAAGAATTAAGATGGAGAAGGCTTGCCCAGCACCTATCTATCTTCTCAGCTTAGTCGGCCTTGTCCACAGGACAGACATGGTCAATACGTGCGGAGCTGACTAAGCCGCGGGTTACCTCACGATGTTTTCCTTCACCGTTTGAGAGTACTGGTATAGCGCACATACATTTTTCACACAGAAAAATCCATTGGTACTTGACCGGGTTTGAGCACACGACCTTAGGATCGGAAGGCGGGGTCACTACCAACTAGACCACCAGTGCTCTCAGGAGAACTAGTGTCACCGATATAGCTCTTAGAATAAGCAAGTTTTAGTGGCGATGGCCACCTGCCTACGACCTCGTAAAGCTCGAAGAACAGATACCTATCTGTTGAGAAGTTAAAAAGGTTCTTGAATGGTAGCCACAGGCCGGGGACCGAAGTGCAGGAACCCCCCGGTTTGTCGGTGACAATTCAAAGAATGAATGGTCGGGATGAAGGAAATTTAAATCGTTATATAAATCGTTTGTCCTGAAAGAAGATTGGGGAAGTCTGTCTATTAGTTTGACGACCTCTGTGGCGTGGCGTGCGAGTACTCGGCTGAGACGCAAGAGGCGCGGGTTCGATTCCCTCTGCGGGAGAAATGTTTGCATGCTCTGCAAATACTTCTTCCGGGTCTGGGTGTTGTTATACATAATTATGTATTATAAGTATGTATTTAAAAATATATATATATAAGTACTAGCTGCCGCTCGCGGCTTCGCTAGTGTGGTATCCGGATAAAAAATAGTCTATATGTTAATCCAGTACATGTACTATATATATTCCAATTCCAAGTTTCATTCAAATCCGTTGAGCCGTTTAGCGTGGTAACAAACATCCATACATACAAACTCTCGCATTTATAATATTAGTAGGAAGTAGGATTCTATTTATTATTAGCCATCTGGTTCCCATAGTACAAGCTTCGCTTTGTTTGGGGCTAGATGATACTGAGTGATATGTTCTCAAATATTTATTTATTATTTTATTAGTATAGACTTATTAGTATTCATTAGTATAGTTATAGACTTCTACAAGCCTATAATAATGATGATTATTTCACGAAATATTTGTAGGATTTTAATTATTTGGGTTTTACTAATTATTTTGGACTGATATTGTATTGATGCTGAGTCGATATTTATTAGATATATCTGAGTTAAATACATTGTTTGGAATTTTGGTGCCTCTACCTTGAGTTTCAAGAAGCTTGTCGTGTAGTAAGATTTTTAATTTCTCCACCTGAGTGGTCATCGTATCAGCAGCTAATGCAGGGATTATCATAAGCATAGTTGTTTCGAACATCAAGATGAATGATGCGCTTATACCCAGTGGATCATACTAGAAAACACAAAAATATCATCATTATTTACTTCACATACGTATTTGTATACATACATACATACATACATAAAATCACGCCTGTTTCCCATAGGGGTAGGCAGAGATCACGGATCGCCATTTGCTACGATCCTGACATACTTCTTTTGCTTCCTTCACTCTCATTACATTCCTCATGCATGCTCGTCGGTTTAGAGTACTCTTGACCTGGCCCTTTTCCAAAACGTCGCTGATTTGGTCCAGGTACGTGCGCCGAGGTCTTCCCCTTCCAACGGTACCATTCACACTCGCCTCATACACCTGTTTCGTTAATCTTCTTTCATTCATCCTCTCTACATGACCGAACCATCTTAACATACCTTTCTCAATCCTCATCACTACATTAAGGAAAAGATTTAAAACATTTTGAAAAGATTTTTTTTCTGCTGGACTGGGAATAAAGAAAAACATAGAATGCGCCCGACTGCTTCTCTCTCTGAGCATGTCGTAAAAGTCGACTAGGAATACCAAGTATCCTCTTGTTACCATGGTTCACTATATCCATCTTGGGAGTCTTGGATCAGACAGAAGGGGCTGCAAGTTTTCTTATGACTACTAGTGGTTCTGCCCATCCCGTTAGGGATACGGGCGTGATAATAATATATGTATGTATTTTATTTTTATATGTGTTCGTCAAGTATCTCTGTATTTCCGGCAATTATAGTTTCGTTTAAAACTTTTTATGATCTCTTAAAGTAAATTTCAACATGCATGAAACTAGTTCTTAAATAGGGCCTTTGCCATTTTTTTATATAAAATGATTCACAGCGTCAGGAGATAACTTAAGGTTACACTAACAGGATGCTGTTGTGCCCGAGATGGGGGAGTAGCACTTATAGCATCCTCTTAGCTTAGTCGGCGTTCGGGTCGAGGAACCTGCAACCTTAAGATCAGAAGGCGTGGGTGTTACCACTAGACCACCAGTGCTCATAAACTAGTTAGGTGCCTTGTAAATCCTGCTCAAGTACCGAGTAGTTACCTTTGAACGTAGGCTTTGAACATTCTGAAAGCCTGATATCAAAACACCCGGCATGGATAGTATCAGGGCGACTGAGTACTGCAAGATACAAAAAAGCGTTATTACCTATTGTGCATGTTTTTGCAGATACCTTATTGTACAATAGTACAAGTTTTTCTTAAATGAATCTTACAGTATAAGATAATAAAATAAATACTTACCACTTTTTCATACGAAAATTTATATTTTTCTGTGATGTCAATAAGTGATTTGTAAATGTACTGAAACGAACTAATATTTGACTCAGCGTTTGTCAAACTTGCCAAAATACTTTTCAACCGGTAGTTACTCGAGAGAAATATAAATGAAAAACATATATAACAGATCTCCAGGCTATAAAATATCGAACAATAAACCAAGTTAACCCATTGTGGTTTAATACAATTGCCAGATAATATGCAGTAACATATTGTAATCAAAAATCTGTTTATACAACTTGTAAAAAGGGTTAGAACAATTTTGAACTCCAGCCTATATGTTGAGTCATCGACTTTTAACATCAAATCAATCTGTCGTAACTCTGAATGAAAGTTGCAGAGAGTTGCATTTCTGGGAAATGATAGAATGGAGACACAGATCAAATAAATGAGAATATTCATGGAGTACCATACAGTTATAAAACTTCCTTGAGATATGTAAACTATTTTTATGGTTTGAAAACTAAAACATAAACATTTGATAAAAGAAAACAAATTCAGCGCCCATCTTGTATATATTGATTTGGGTTTTAAAAATCCGAAATCTAACGCAAACACTATATGGATAACTTGGAAAAACACTGTCATAACTTTGTACCAGTTTTTCGATCGATTAAATTCATTCCAAGATATTGCGATGTTACTCATTGCGATGAAACAGGATACTCAACTGAAAAACCCAGAAAACAATGCTTGAAATAGAAATTCTAATCGACAACTTGTCAATACTCATTCAAGGTTAATGAGTTTTATGATGAATGTTTTAATTTGATTGTACTTTCCATTTGCTCATGACTTTTACAGGGCGAGTAAGTATATAACGATTATAACAACAATAGGTACTGAATTTGTGTATAATTTGTACCTATTATTACCTTAGTACCTTTATTGGTACCTTGACCTCGTTTTTATTGACCTTAGGAAAAAAGTACTTAATAAAAATGTGGTTTCAATAGACAAAATAATCTTATCACACAAAACTCTTGAACTTAGATTCAATATGCGGGAACTTTTAAGTGGCCTATAGCTGTAAGATCATTATAATATTGTAAGACTGTTTGTTTCCCTAGGAAATAAAAATAAAATAAATAATAAATAAAATATTTTTTAGCATAGAGGTAGTTTATGGGCTGGCGAGAGCATTGGCTACTTTTTATTCGGGTACCACACAAGAGAAGCTGCGGGCAAAAACTAGTGGTCTATAAATTAAACTATAGAATTATCAAAGACAATCTTGGTGTTGGGTATCACAATGACCTTAATTCACTATATGGATTTACGATAGATCAATCCTTTTTATCTTGGTATAATTAAAATAAATAAAGTGACTGAGGCGCTACACACCTTTATGAACAGCTGGAAAGTCTCCAAAAAAGCTCGACTGGCTATACATAGAGGGGTACTAGTGCCGACACTTATGTATGGTGGCGAAAGTTTGGTATGGTAGAAGAAACGTCAAAGTAGGGTGAATGCAGTAGAAATGCATTCGTTGAGAAGTATGTGTGGTGTGACTTTGAGAGATAGAGTGAGAAATAGCGTGATAAAAGACCGATGTGGAGTGAAAGAGGATATAGTGATGAAAATTGAGAAAGGTATGTTAAGATGGTTTGGTCTTGTAGAGAGGATGAATGAAAGAAGATTAACGAAACAGGTGTATGAGGCGAGTAAATGGTACCGTTGGAAGGGGAAGACTTAGGCGTACGTACTTGGTCCAAATTGGCGACGTTTTGAAAAAAGGCCAGGAGAAGAGTACCCTAAACCGACGAGCATGTATGAAGAATGTTATGAGAGTGAATGAAGCGAAAGAAGTACCTATGTCAGGATCGTAGTAAATGGAGATCCGTGATCTTTGCCTACCCCTATGGGAAACAGGCGTGATGTTATGTATGTAATAAAAATAAAACACAAGGTAAGATAATAACTGGTGACACGATATCAAATTAAAATATCGTTTGTTGATGTGTATCATCAATCATACAATAGTTATAAAGTCTACCATGTTTTAAGGTTTCTGAATACTACTTCGTTACATATGCGACACATGTCCATCTCGACGCCAAAAAGCAAAGAAAATAATTTAAGTAAACATTTTAAGGTGGATATACACTAGAGCATTTTCTCGAGCATTTCTATGTAATGTAACGTTCTTACGAATGGTACAATACAGGTAAAAGCTCAGTTTCCAAAGCATTTCCATTAATGTAACGTTCCTGCGAATGCTCGACGCTCTGTTCGGCGTAATGCTCACAGCGAGTGTGCATTTACCCGTAACATTTCGTTGTACCTTGCGTTCTTGAAATGCAAGGGCTCGTGCAAAGGCTCGGCGAAATGTTACACCAATACGCTCGTTGGTTTGTACAATTACATACATATTATAAAGCTGCAGAGTTTGTTTGTTTGTTTGTTTGAACGCGTTAATCTCTAGAACTACTGGTCCGATTTGAATGATTCTTTCAGTGTTGGGTAGTCCATTTATCGAGGAAGGCTATAGGCTATGTTTTTTTTCAAAATTAGGGATCCGTAATAAAATTGCTATTTTGTAACACTAGGTGTAAAATCGGAAACCTATTTTTGCGTGCGCTGCAAAAATTATTGACATTATTAAAAATTGACAATAGAACAAAATGATGTACTACGGGTTTGTAGATCCCATTAAGACCTACAAAAAAGTCCGCGAGAACATATATCTAGCTATCATGGTTTAATCACAATAACCGATTTTGTGTTCAAAATAATTATTAAATCGTCTGAAGAAAAAAAAACTAAGGAAATCCACGCGTGCTTGATGCAAGCAAGACGAGACGCTGGCGGCGCGGCGGCGGGCGAGACGGAAGGCCGCGCTTGCTGGCCGCCTGTGAGAAAAACGCGGGTGAAACCGCGAGGCACAGCTAGTCATACATATTATCACGCCCGTATCCCTAATGGAGTGGGCAGAGCCACAAGTAAACATAAGTCAATTTGCAGCCACATCTGATTTAGTCCCAAGAAAGATATGGTGAATCATGGTGACAGGTGATCAGCCCATCTCCCATAAGGTGGCCCATCATGTTGGAGGATCCATCCCTTAGTCGACTTTTACGACATGCTCGGGGAGAAAAGCAGCTGGACGCATTCTATGCTTTTTTTTACTCCCAGTCCAGCAGAGGAGATAATTGGTTTGTACAATTAGGTTCTAATAAAACGGCGAGCGTGCTCCACGTCTGGTTCGTGAGGGTGATACACTATTAACATATCATAGAGCGGCTCGTTGTTCTGTTACAAGTGAATGCTCTAGTCTATATTCACATTTAAAGGTGGCGATGGAGCATTCCATCGTAACATAACATTCGTGGCGAGCATACTACGCCACGGCACACAAGATCGAAAATCTGAGAGCGCGGAGCGGGCGACGAGCGGCTCGGCGCACTGTACTGGCTATACGAAACGCCGGTCAGCCGCCATCTTAAGGAGTTCACGCAGTGCCTAGTTCCTGTATTCCTGAGGACCTTATTTATTTATTACGGAACAAGAAACAACTACATTATAGGGCTTAAAAGTAAGGCCCTTAAAGATACATTCTGCGAATGCAGATCAACTTGTTAATAATATAGCCCATTGCGTTATCCACAGATTAATAAAAGACCTTAAGGCGTTAAGACGGTCCCAACCGGAACAGCCAAAGAAACAAAACACAAAAAATACCGGCCTTGGAACGGTACGGTGTAGTGTCAACTGGTATGTATGTAACGGTATACTGGGTTGACACCTTTACCAGATTATTTTATGAACTTAATTTATTTTCGTGACGATTTTTCTTTCACTTGTGGTTTGACATTAGAAGATGTTAGAAGTGATACAAAGCTTTGTGTGTATTTAACATAACTCTCCTTTTAACATGAACACAGTTCACCCCGGTAAAACAAAGCGTAAAATAGGAGATAGCCTCTTTAAACTTATCTTTCAAATTTTACACGTGGTATTTTCCATAGATTTCGGATTTTTCAAACATAGACCAAAAACACAATTAGTTTTGAATATCTATTCTTTTATCATTTGTTCTGTTTTGTGTGTTGGAGCTATCATCAAATATTCTTATGGAAGTGTTTCAAGTAATATGGGACATGGCCATGACGATGACGATGATGATGATGATGATGAAGGTGGCGTTTCCGAAATAACGCTAATGGTAGCCGCAGTTCATTTCACAATCAATGTGATAATTTTAACATTTGTCAAAACTGAAAAAAATCTCTGCCATTTTTATTCCGAAAAAGTGAGGATAGATGAGGAACTAAAAAGCGATGAAGCTACAAAAAGCTTGGAATGCAAAACATTGCTGTCTATTTTTGCTTGTTTATCTTGGAGGATTTTATCCGGGATATTTCACTGTATACTGGTGAACAGCTGCACGAGCCTATTACGTACCAACGTAATTTACACTCTGTTGGTAATGAGTTTCGATTTACTACTCCTCTGTTATTCAATCATCTTCTATTCATCTTACTGTCAGTTGCAAAGGTTCACAGATAATTTAAGAAAAACTACAAGGGAAATGGAATTGACTTCATATCAATGTCTCTACAAAGATATGGTAGATTTTGTTGAGAAATACAAGTTTGCGTATGACCCAATTGTAAGTATTTTATTTTATTTTTGAATTGTGTATTGCGTAGGTTAAAATGTGATAAAATTCAAATTGATCATAGGTAGGTATAGGTAAGTACATGTAAATTAAAAAAAGGTGTCAATATGATGAAACATGTCGTTATGTCAGGGTTTTCGAAGGGTTTACTAAATGTACTTTTTTAAATTTAATACAGTGAAATACAAAATTATTTGTCACTAACAGCCCGCTCCGGCTTCGCACGGGGATTTAACAAATTAGGATTTTTTAGGTATTTTTTTTACACCTTGGGTTACATTATTGCAATTTTCTTACGGATCCCTAATTTTTCTGAAAATATATTATAGCTTATACTGGTCCCTGATAATGTACCTTTCTATTGGTGAAATAATTTTTGAAATCGGTCCAGTAGTTTCGGAGCCTATTCGTTACAAACAAACAAAAAAAAAAAAAACAAAAAACTTTCCTCTTTATAATATTATTATTGGTATATTAGTATGATGAAGTTTACTACGACATAGTCCGAAACAGAGCGTGCTGTGGTATGGAGCTTGTAGCTTCTGATTATGTGACTTTGGTGTTACTTATTTACTACATTGCTGGCTTTTCATTGTTCATAGTTGTCCTCGGAACGCAAGTAATAAAATCAATTTTATCTTCCACAGTACGTACTGAGGCTACTGATCAATGTACCCGAAATTTTGATTGCAATATACTTTGCAATAAAAGAGCGTTTGGACACAACGCAGGTATGCGACGTATTTTTAAAGACATATTATTTATTGGTCATGTCCTTCCTGTGGCTGACTAAGGAAAACCTCTAAATTCGTTATCATTTTGTATTAGAGAATCCAAATTAAGTTTAAAGCAAATCACCCGTAAAAAATTCCCATAAAATTTTTAACAACCCCTGCACTACATTTCGAGGGTAGTATTAAAAATACTTGTATTAAATATATTGAAGAGTTATGCTAAGTTTCAAGTTTGTAAGTTCAAGGAATATGATTTTTTATACAATAGCTTTTACCCCTTTTCACCTCCTTAGGGGTAGAGTTCCTTTCTTAGTGTACGTTTACCAAATTTCTAGTCTTTAGGACAAGGGGTTTGTGTTGTCTACGTTGTCTGTCAATAGGCCAGTCACAACAAACTCTTTTGTATGGTTATAATCATGATATTATGATATTATTACGTATATAGAATGGTTTATCTTATAATTAACTCTATAAACTTTCTTGTGGTTTAGGTGTTCAGCATGCATAACATTCACATGATATCCCATTATGGAGCGATTTTGGAATCTTTTCTGATATTATTGTTTCCTGCAATAATTGCCGGGTTGCTTTCAACCCAAGCGGACGAAATAAAACTCATTTTACATAAGGAGCTTCTTGATCAGCGGGGTAATGTTTTAATCTTTTACCGTTTAATTAATAAGGTACCTAACTCATCCTTCCTACTAATATTATAAACGCGAAAGTTTTATGTATGGATGTTTGTTACTCTTTCACGCAAAAACTACTGAATGGATTTGAATGAAACTTGGAATAAACATGGTACATGTGCTGAATTGACATATAGGCTATTTATTATCCGGGTACTACGCTAGCCTTCGCTAGCGTGGTACCCAGTTCCGTAACCTAAATAAGCTGCCGCCCGCGGCTTCCCGCGGGCGGCAGCTTATTTAGGTTACGGAACACAATATTATCTTTTTTAGATGAAGCCGAAATCAGGGATATCACAAGGTTTATCCGGTATGTAGAAGCCCGTGGTTTTAGATTCCGACTGTTGAAGATGGTACCGCTAGGCGCAGACCTGGTTGGGATGGTGTTGAGTTTCTACGCCACCTACATCATTGCCATTATACAGTTCACTAATGTTTTGTAGTTCTTGTCTCCCTAGCCTATGTAATAAATGCGAAAAGTGCAAGAGTGTTTCTTCCCATTTATCTTCGTAACGGCTGAAATTTGTTATACTAATTTGTTATACTAATTTGTTATATTGTATAATGTCTCGAATATGTATATTATAATTCATTCAAAAAGCGGAAATATGCATCCTTAGGTGATGGACACATATTTGTGCCTTATGGCGTGGAAGCTTAAAGACCCTGGGGTCCGGAGGCGTGGCTTCTTTTCAAGGAGATATCCAAGAAGCTAATGGATGTGATCTATGACTATAGGGCTGGCACTTATCTCGGACAAAGGATAAGTATAGCTATCCAGCGAGGTAACGTCGCCAGCCTTTTGGGGATCTTACCTGCGGTCGGTGATCTGAGCTCTGTTTTCTATCTGTAGGCGAACTTAGAAAACTGAGCTCATTTTCATTTCTTATTATTATACCGAATACCTTAAAGTTTTTAATGTTATTGTAGTTTGTCTTTGTAAATAAGTTGATTCAATCTATAATATAAAAATGAATCGCAAAATGTGTTGGTAAGCGCATAACTCAACAACGCCTGGACCAATTTGGCCAAATCTTTTTTTAAAATGTTCGTTTAAAAGTTCAAGGATGGTTTTTACGGCGAGAAAAATTAGAATTATTGCTGGAAAAACCTATATGTTTATCCCCGAGCGAAGCCGGGGCGAGTCGCTAGTAAATAAATAAAATTTGATGGATACACATACATTTGAGTTTTTCTCTAGATGTTATCTTTATTGTATTACCGTGACACGATTCTATAAGTGATGGGATGTAGATTATATCTACACTAATATTATAAAGAGGAAAACTTTGTTTGTTTGTTTGTACTGAATAGGCTCAAAAACTACTGGACCGATTTTAAAAATTCTTTCACCATTCGAAAGCTACATTATCCACGAGTAACATAGGCTATATTTTATTTTGGAAAAAAATAGGGTTCCGTAAGATATTTGGGTTTTTCGGACACAAGGTGTAAAAAATCAACCAGAAAAGTTACTTATTTTGCGTACGCTGCCTAAACTATAAAAGATAGAACCATAAAATGTTCTAATTAATTGTAGATCTTATAAATATCTACAAAAAAGTCCGCGACACACTATACCCATCTATGTCGAGTGAGGCACAGCAACCATTTTTTTATTTAAAAATCTTGAATTTTTTTTGGACTACATTTAAACGCGTTTATTTTACTCATGCTATTAATCCTTATCAAAATAAATGATTTCATCACTAAGAACAGTTTATGGAGATAATATTTGGTCTTTGAATGATTAAAATTGGACGTTTGGTTTTGAAGTTATGGCGAAATTAAAATATTACGATTTCTGCTGCACGACCGCTGCGTAGGGAGCCGACCTCGCGACTGACCGTGTCTTTCCTGGGTAGGCTTTTTGCAGCGGTAACCGACATCCACGCGGGCGGAGCCGCGGGCGACCGCTATTATAGAATAAAATAATGTACTACACGCGTACGAAGTCGCGGGCAACAGCTAGTCTTATATATAAAAATGAATCGCAAAATGTGTGTAAGCGCATAACTCAACAACGCCTGGACCAATTTGGCCAAATCTTTTTTTTAAATGTTCGTTGAAGTTCAAGGATGGTTTTTACGGCGAGAAAAATTAGAATTATATATGTTTATCCCCGAGCGAAGCCGGGGCGAGTCGCTAGTACATCATAATTTAGGTGACTGTTTGACTAAATGAGATCGAAGATCATCGAGAATGAAATGAGAGCACTGGTGGTCTAGTTGGTAGTGACCCCGCCTTCCGATCCTAAGGACGTGGGTTCAAATCCGGTCGTGTAACAATGGATTTTTCTGTGAGAAAAAATTATGTGCGCTATACCACTACTCTCAAACGGTGAAGGAAAACATCGTGAGGAAACCCGCGGCTTAGTTAGCTTCCTACGTATTGACCATTTCTTTCCTGTAGACAAGACCGGCTAAGCTGAGAGGATGGAATAGGTGCTGGGCAAGTCTACTCCATCTTAATTCATCCCGGGCACTACAGCGTCCCGTCTGTGAAGGTAAAAGTTGCCTCCTGACGCTGTATAAGTCATCTACTATAGATGGTAAAAGGCCTTAGCTTTGACTAAATTGAACAAAACTATTTTTGGTTTAATTTGAATAGATTTGACTTATGTATGGTACTGGAAATACCAATTAGCTTACATTACACAGTAGCTTACTTTGTCTCACGGGTATATATCACGCAAGCCGTAGGCAGATGCTCATAAAAATTACTATAGAAACATTGTTGATAGTTCATTAATACCCAAACATTTAAAATGAGCACCTATATTAATTGATCGTATATAAACAAACACTAATGTTATTGACTAGGTATGTACCTATTTACCACTTTTGAAGAACTTACTATTAATAACGGACGTTCCTTTTTCATTATTGTGATTTTAAAAATGAATATCTCCAGAGTCGTGCAAATTGTAACCCCAGACAGATCAAGAGACAAGAAGTTCAAATTAATAAATTTCGTTTTCCAGACCTTACATATCCTGATTGGTTTGGATCTCGGATTCTTCGAGCATAAATCATTCAAATTCCGATCAATCTTAAAAATCGTCACGTTTTTGAAATGCGTTATTGCTGGTGTTATTATACAATATGAAATGATTACTTACTTGGAACTCAGCTGGGGAACATGTTGGGTGTATATATTCTACATCCAGTATTTAATCACGATACTGATACTGTCACTATTCAAACCTGGTACAACGTTTTGCGATCTTCAATCTGATTTGAAACTAATTGATGCAAAGTTACAAGTAGATTCTTCCTATCACGCAGAATTAAAGTTGATAGTGGTGATGTTATTTGGTATCTTTGGAAAATTTTCGAGTACATATTTTTATTGTTTGTTTTCAAAAAAATGTATTTTACCGATGTGGTTTACTAATTTTCTATTTTTAATGATCTCTACTATGGACGTTTCTCTAATCTGTTATGCGTTCATTTTCTATTCACTGAACTTGCGATTTGGCAAGCTTTTATTTATGTTGGAGACAGTTGAAGATTTTGATTCCATCCAACGACTATACAAAGCTATAACAGATGCGGTCGAAAAATTTAAATCTGCCTTTGACCTTGTGGTAAGCCATTTACTTTCCAACTACTTACTTACTTACTTTTATATATTACTAGCTTTTGCCCGCGGCTTCGCTCGCGTGGTATCTGGACAAAAAGTAGCCTATATGTTATTCCAGCAAACAAACTTTCGCATTTTTATGACCTGAGTAGGATACCTAGGTGACCCCCGCGGTTTCCCTCCCGTGATACGATTTTTCATGTACTCATTTCGATGAGTATAAATTTCGAATTTCTTTTCTATGTATAGGTCCCACTAACATAATATGCTTTTCTTTAAGTCTCTTCGACCAGCAGTTTAAACTGTGCATCGTCCATATGACAATCAGCCAGTCAGTCAGGATAAAGATTTGTATAATAGATTTCATCATACGATTACTTTAATTATATTGTTTTGTATATATTTTTGGAAATACTCCAACAAAATGATTATGATGAAAGGGCTGGTTTCTGTCAGCCGTTTATATAATTTTAACATCGCGAAACACTGTTTTACTTATTTTTATCTTAGGTATATTTTAAAATATGTAATTTCAGTTTATGGTGATTTTATTTGGTAACGTTCCTCATCTGATGGCTAGGGTTTTCTACACCTTGAAATACATAGAAGCTGAAAGCGGGGTATGTATATACCTATCATTTTTATTATTGTTTAATTTTATCAGATCAGCTAAGCTCAGAAGACTCGAAAAATAACTTTCGTACTCAGCCATGCGTTTATTTGTGTTCAATTCAAATCGTTACAATATCATTACTAATCTCAGACCAAATAAAAAGAAAAGACCCCGCGCCGCGAACAACAAAAGTGAAGCCACCTTTTTATCTGTGTGTGTCGAAGGTTTTAAAGGTGTGTGTTCCAAGTAACCTAAATTCATAGTAAATAAAATAATTAAGAAACGATGCTATTTGAAGTGCTTACAAGTGAAAAGTGATTCTGTGAGACTTTTTATGTGATTTGCTGCTGTTTTTACAAGTTTTCACTACACAGGAAGGCATAATTCTATTTTTAAGACTCGTGACGTACTAAGAGCGATGAGCATGTTTTTAGTGTAGGTGTGTGCGTGAGCGTGTATGTTTACTTGCAGGAGCACGATTTTGTGTGGCTTCACTTTTGTTGTTCGCGGCGCGGCGTCTTCTCTTTTTATTTGGTCTGAGTTACTAATATAAAATTTGTGTGTTTCTTTCAGTACATAGTTTCAGTCGGCACGGTTGTAGAATATTACCAAGTGCTCAGTACGTTCATTTTGACGTTAGCGCCAGCCCTATTTGCCGACATGATCACAGCGAGATCTGAGAAAATTAGACTAATACTACATGACAAAAGAATGCTCCAAGGTATGATAGACTTGTGGTTTGGGTTAGATTTGTTTTATAAAAACACTAGCGACTCGCCCCGGCTTCGCTCGGGGATAAACATATAGGTTTTTCCAGCAATAATTCTAATTTTTCTCGCCGTAAAAACCATCCTTGAACTTCAACGAACATTTTAAAAAAAGATTTGGCCAAATTGGTCCAGGCGTTGTTGAGTTATGCGCTTACCAACACATTTTGCGATTCATTTTTATATTATAGATTATCGTTGTATTTTGTGTTGTGTTGTGTTGAAGTATGTATTTCAAAAACTTACTTTCATACAGAAGTAGGTACACTGATCGAGAGATTTTCATTTATTTTAGGTTGTATCTATTTTTACACGATTTACCTAATACAGTAGCATAGGTACCTAGTCATAATGTCAAGATTAAAAATCATCAAGTCATAATGTAAAGATTTAAAAGAAAATAAAGGCCTTTTACGGACTCAAATAAAATTATTTTATAAACTCACCCTGAGAGCACTGGTGGTCTAGTTGGTAGTGACCCCGCCTTCCGATCCTAAGGTGGTGGGTTCAAACCGGTCGTGTACCAATTAATTTTTCTGTGACAGTGAAGGAAAACGTCGTGAGGAAACCTGCGGCTTAGCTCCGCACGTATTGACCATGTCTTTCCTGTGGACAGGGCCGACTAAGCTGAGAGGATGGAATAGGTGCAGGCCTACTCCATCTTAATTCGTCCCGGGCACTACAGCGTCCCGTTTGTGAAGGTAAAAGTTGCCTCTTCACGCTGTATAAATCATCTACTATAGATGGTAAAAGGCCTTAGTTGTTTTTCAGATGTTTTCGAGGGTGAAGCTTTAGTGCGCTGTATACACTATGTGGAGGCGCGTCAGTGTATCTTCCACGTGTGGAAGGTGATCCCCCTGAGCGCAGACCTGCTCGGGCTGGTGCTCAGCTTCTGCACCACATACCTCATCGTGATTATGCAGTTCAATCATACTATATAAGAAAGAAAGAAAGAAAATAGTTTATTGACATATTGACAACATACACATAACTTCTCTGCTGGACTGGGAGTAAAGAAAAAACATAGAATGCGTCCAGCTGCTTCTCTCCCTGAGCATGTCGTAAAAGTCGACTAAAGGATAGTATCCTCTCCAACATGATGATATAATATAAGCAAGTATTCCCAAGGAGGGTTGACGTCAGGCAGGCGGCCGATCATGAAGCACCTTAGCCAAAATCCTTACAGCATGATCCATGTTCCAAGGATCATGCTGTGCCGACCCCACATAGAGTGGGATAGGGGCAGGAAGATGATGATGATGATAATACACATAATAGATAGATAGATAAACTTTTTATTATGTACCTATAGCAATCAAACGAAAACAAAAAAATTAGGTACTAAAAAACATACTTACATAAACGTCGGTCTTATTGCTAAGGGAAGGGTGACGTCACAAACAATTAAAAATTAAATAAAGTATAAGCCATATACGCTGTATTGCGCACACTCAGATATAAATTTACCAGTTGTAAGTACTTGTAAGTATATTTTAAGTTTAGCTTAAATAAAATACTCTTATAGTGCGATTCGATAGCTATAATTTGAATTTAGGAAAGAAAATTTAATGGCTTGATTTGACAGAAAACTCACCCTAGATCTCAAAGCCTTCAGAGCGCGTCCCAGGACGAAAATAACACTTGTACACTTGCACGGGCACTAGTGGAATAAGTTTTAATAGTTTTCACGGCTTTTGAGTACAATTTTTTGATATTTTTTTAATATTTTGGTTGGAATTGCATGCGCGATCACTCTCGAGTTCTAAGACAGTGGCGCTGTCATCAGATTGACGGCCGCGCGCGGTACTTTTCCGCAGGCTCGTTAAGGTGGGAAGGTTGGTTTTTAAATCAGGCCATATATTTTAATTCAACAATTATTTATCTCAAATTTAGAATCAAATAAATAAGCACAGATAATGAGTTGAAATAGAAATACAGCCATGGTTTTACTTTAAATAAAAAAAATTAAAACTTGAAATATTCATGAACTGTGTCTCAGCTTTTCAGTGGCAAGGAATACACACGGTTCTTTTAACATAGCCTTGCTTGAATATAATGTTGTGATATAATATAATGTGTCTGGTCGAAGTGATGCGCGATCCAAGAGCTGGTTCTGATTTGGCTCAACGGATCAGTATTGCCATTCAGCGTAGCAATGCGGCCAGCGTCTTGGGCACGCTTCCACCGTCTGATGAGCTGGATCAGGTGAGCTATCTATAGACCGTTTGCAACGGCCTTTAGATAGTCCGAACTGTTTCTTTTGTATTGTGTAAATTAAATTTGTATTAGTTGTAAGTTTATACACACATACGTACATATTATCACGCTCGTATCCTTAACGGGGTGGATAGAGCCACAAGTAATTATAAGAACACTTGTAAGTTTATTTCTGTTAATAAAGGCAAAAAATTCTGAAAACAAAAAATTTTATGATTTATGTACAGTGTTCATTTTTAGGGTTCCGTAGCGTATGTCAGTGGGCTGTATCTCATGAACCATAATAGGAAGAGAGTTGGAATTTTCGAAGATATGACCCACTGCCACTTCCGTTTGCTATTTTGGCCTGACGGCCTCGGTGGCGTGGCGGGCGATTGCTCGGCTGAGACGCAAGAGGCGCGGGTTCGATTATCGCTGCGGAAGAAATGTTTGCATGTGAATATTTCTTCCGGGTCTGGGTGTTGTGGTAAAATGGTACCTACTCGTAGTTTCTGATACCCACGACACAGGGAATCCTAGTGTGGGGTTAGGACTATGTATGTGACTGTTGGGTGTTATTTATTTATTTACTCTCTGGGCTATACATTCCATCGTACTTAAACAAAATATTAGATCTTAAGAGAACTCACGGATAAGCCATTGAAAGGAAAAAGCTGGGCATTTTCCCCGGCCGTATGTCTCAAACTAAGCTTATTCGCTCCTCGATGCCATTAAAACTAGCAGGATCAGTTGAATCCGTCCATTCGCGCGGCTGGTTTTATAACTCGAATACATAATTTATTGCTGGTACTTCGGATGTACTAAAATTTGGAGTGGAGACGCAGAGTATAACATATCTACTTCAGTTATAATAAGTATCTGAAGTGTCAAAGGACGCTAAAGTGCAAGGAAAATCAGATTTTCGCTACGGGAGAAATGTTTGGATGTTCTGCAAATATTTCTTCCGAGTCTGGGTGTTGTAGTATTATGTAATACTAGCTGCCGCCCACGGCTTCGCTCGCGTAGTACCCGAACAAAAAATAGCCTATATGTTAATCCAGCACGTTTACTATGTATATTCCAAGTTTCATTCAAATCCGTTCAGCCGTTTAGGCGTAGTTGAGGCACTAACTCACAAACTTTCACATTTATAATATAGTAGGACAAGAATGTATTTACAAAAAAGTATATAAGTATTCTATTAGCCATAGTTCCCATAGTACAAGCTTTGCTTAGTTTGGGGCTAGATGGCGCTGTGTCAAATGTCCACAAATATTTATTATTATTATTATTGGCGCTCTATTTAATTCGCACATCTCATGGAAGCATTCTACATAAAACTATCCCGGATTCACCGAATGCACTCGGTACTGAATACGTTCGCTGCTATAAACTGGCTTCCTTTTCTGTTTATTGCGATTCTTGAACGAGAAGTTCTGACTAGGTACTTGTTGATCCAAAATGGAATAAGTTTACTGTAATGGAATACAAATACAAATAGTTTATTTAGGTACAAAATATACATTGGTATAAAATAACATAATAACACACGATGATAGTTGCAGTAGTTAAAAACTGTGTCGCAACTATCAACGCCCACCTCCGTGACCACGAAGCGTAAAGTTCCTTACACAGAATAGGATTAAAAATAATTTTGATAAAATTTAAACACAAAAAATAATAATAATACATAAGACAGTAGCTAAGTTGTGTGTGTGTGTGTGACATAACCTAGACACTATTATAAAATGTTTAAAATGATCGCATCGTAATCACCTACCACACACATTAGTTTTGTACTTAGGTGATTATTTAGTTCTCCAAAGTTTTGTTTAGGTACCTATTGTAATGAAAAAATAAAAAACAAGGTTTTAATGTTGAACAGACATATATAATTGTTGTTTTGACTAAATTAACAATGATTTCTTTGCGTTATAGAAATAGCAGATAAAACAATTCATTATTCGATTATGATATCTTCGGACTGAAGAAAAAATATAGAAGTCCACTGCCGGACATATACCTCACCAATGCACTTGCCTCGAGAAACGATTTTGTGCTGCTTCCATCCACCAATCCACCTGCGACCTTCAAGTAGCACAATCAAGAGTCATTAAACTCAACACACTAGACCATTTAGTGGCACTATACCAGCTGTCAAAAACACAAAATATGAACGATAAAAGAGCACTGATGGTTTAGTTGTAGCGACCCCATCTTCCGATTATATGGTTGTGGGTTCAAATCCTGTCCAATTTATCTGTTCCAAAAATATGTGCACAATACCAGTTCTTCAATGGTGAAGGAAATCCTCGTGAGGAAACCGGCATGTCGAAGAACTTGAAAAGTTCGAAAACATGTGCTAAGTGCACGAGCCTTTAAATCCTTTTGTGGTTCGAAAGAATTAGTGACACGTAGAGTACTAGTAGCTAAACATGGGGTCTACCGGAAAACAAAACGCCTGGCAATTAGTCTACGAGATAAAACATTTAAGGACCTCTGCCCTAGACATTGGAGAACTGTACTATGACGATCAGGTAGGTGACGCAGAAGCTGAGCACTGTGCCGATGAGGCTGGCGTCCAGCGGGAGTATCTTGCAGACCAGGAAGCGGCAACCACGCGTCTGCACGTAGCGAATGAACCTCTCTATCTCT
The DNA here is from genome assembly GCA_949320045.1 of Scotopteryx bipunctaria. Taxonomy (NCBI): domain Eukaryota; kingdom Metazoa; phylum Arthropoda; class Insecta; order Lepidoptera; family Geometridae; genus Scotopteryx; species Scotopteryx bipunctaria. Next base: position 8,074,493 of record OX439459.1, read on the forward strand.
TGTTGTTGAGCTTCCTCTGAAACAATTGAAAATATGAAAAGCTCTTTTAAAATACTCCGGCTTAATATTTGTTATAAATCATACATCATCAGTGGTCTCAGGCAGAGATCACGGATTGCTACGATCCTGACATACTTCTTTCGCTTCATTCACTCTAATTACATTCCTCATGCATGCCCGTCGGTTTAGGGTACTCTTGACCTGGCCCTTTTCCAAAACGTCGCCGATTTGGTCCAAAAAGTTTGGAAGATTTTGTTCTACTTAAAGTAAAAACCTTTGATAATATATGTACTCATTTACCTCGTTGCTGAAGAAGTAAGTGGTGAAGGATGATTTTTATATTATTCGCTTGTGTAGTAAGCATACCGGCGCAGATCGCAGGACAGACAGACAGTACCAGCATCTCCACGATGGTTACGTAGTCAGCGAACAAGCTCAGTGCAAAGTTCTGAAAGTAAACCGAATTCCGTTGTTTCTCGTTTAGTTTCCATCTTTCCACAAACGGCAGCTTATATAAATAAATAATAATAAATAAATATTTGTGGACATTTCATACAGCGCCATCTAGCCCCAAAGCTTGTACTATGGGAACCAGATGGCTGATAAAATACTTACCTATATACTTTTTTTTTGTAAATACATACTTACAATACATAATACTACGACACCCAGACCCGGAAGAAATATTTGCAGAACATACAAACATTACTAACGTAGCGGGAATCGAACCCGCGCCTCTTGCGTCTCAGCCGACCACTCGCCCTCCATGCCACCGAGGTCGTCAAACATACATGCATACACCCCAAAAACATAACCTTCCTTCTTCCCAGTCGGGTAAAAAGCTGTAAAAATGATTCTCATATCTCGATTACAAATTAACTATTTTCTCAAATTTTCAATATTCATTCCACAGTTTGGCTATAAATATAATAATTTACCTAACCGTTTTCCCCTACGCCGTAGGGCCTACGGTGTTTCGACTTTATAGGTTTACTTACAATTGTTTTCCGGATATCTTGTACTGTCTTAAACATGATGGCCATCGCTTGAGGTACGTTGAAGAGAAGAGCAGTTACCAACTGAAATTAATAAAAGTAAATAAGTAAATTCATTCATTAACTTCTCTGCTGGACTGGGAGTAAAGAAAAAACATAGAATGCGTCCAGCTGCTTCTCTACCCGAGCATGTCGTAAAAGTTGACTAAGGGATAGTTTCCTCCAACATGATGAGATACAATTAGCAAGTATTCCCAAGGAGGGTTGACGTCAGGCAGGCGGCCGGTCATAAAACACCTTAGCCAAAACTTCCCACATAGAGTGGGATAAGGGCAGGAAGATGATGAAGTAAACTCATCAGGTTATATGGCTATATCGTACAAATAGACGCAACTTGCGTTAACTTATTGCACTAAAAAACTTTGAGGAAAGATTTCTGTATTGAAAATTATGCTTTTAGTCGGGACAATGATTAGTTGCACGACTAGTCGGACAACTAGTTTACTATTTTTTTGCTAAAATAGAGCGTTATAGCGTCAATGCTTCTACTTAGCAAAGGAATAGTAAACTAGTTGTCCGACTAGTCGCACAATAATTATTATTCTTTTGCTAAAATAGAGTGTTAGACATGAATTCATTACATAATGTAAGCGAGTAGAGTCTGGGAAAACTCAGTCTGCCATACATACGCACCACCGGATCAAACGCTTTTTTATGCTGCTCAGCGATGTCTACGATCGATCTATAAAGATACTGAATCGGCAAGAACCCTGACTGTCTTGTCTCCAAAATCGAGCCCAACTTCTTCAAACGACAATTAATCGCATAAAACATAAATGCATACGTCACACGAACAATATCAGTCGCCAACAAAACTACTAGATTAGTAAATGGAACATGATACCAATTGACATGTATGCAAAAATAGTACGCCACTGAAATTCTGTATGCAAAACAAAAGAAAATGATAAGGAACAATTTCTTCTCCAAGTTGTAAGACGCGTGTTTGACTTTCAACCCTATGTCGATGGCACGTAAGTCGAGAGTAAGGTTGCAAAAGTTAGATTCCTTTTGGATACGTAGCAGAACTATCGCATATGTTAAGTACTGGAAAGCGTACGTATATGACCATACTATCACATAATGCCCGTAATGTAAAAATATAAAAAACACGGTAAGAGCACAGATAAAAACGCATTGTACAAATGTAATCAATTTCTGAACAACCACTCCTAATGTTTTGATTTCTACGAAGCCGAAATTTAATCCAAAAAGAATATGTGACAGTTTGTAAAAAATAACAAAGCATTGGAACGAAACATTTTTATCAAAAAACGAATTTGTTTTTTGCACTGGCTTTATTTCTACCATATTGTTACGAACGTTCTAATAAAGGGAAATAGAATGTTAGAAATGATATCAACTTTCATGAAACTAATACCATTATGTTTCAATTTCTCTAAAACAACTAAAACCACTTATTTCACCAGGTGAATTGATAATATTCATTAAGTACCCATCCATATGATTGTATCTTTGTAATTCAAGTAACATACATAAATCTAAAGACTGAGTATTTTCCAGTTAGGTAAAGTTGTCTGGATGTCATTGCAGGTCTGCAATAACATTTGCAACTCATCATCATCATCATCTTCCTGCCCTTATCCCACTCTATGTGGGAAGTTTTGGCTAAGGTGTTTTATGACCGGCCGCCTGCCTGACGTCAACCCTCCTTGGGAATACTTGCTTATTGTATCTCATCATGTTGGAGGATACTATTCCTTAGTCCACTTTTACGACATGCTCGGGGAGAGAAGCAGCTGGGCGCATTCTATGATTTTTCTTTACTCCCAGTCCAGCAGAGAAGTAACATTTGCAATTATTTGTAGGCATTAGAATTTTTACTATGTGTTACTGTGATTGAGGTACTACATTCTTCACACTTTCTAATTTATGAATTACGATATTAGTAGGACTAAATTAAAATAGCCTGTTAAATACATAATATTCTATTACTTTGGGCTTTGATATAAATAAATAAAATGACATGTTTGTGTTCAATGCAAGGTTCGTTTAAAAAAACCGGTTAAGTGCGAGTCGAATTCACACACGAATGGTTCCGTCCCATCGTACATGTAGGTACCTACATAAATGATTTTGGTATGCCCACTTTAATTTTTTATTTAATTATATTTTAATTTTTTGTTGTTATAGCGGCAATAGAAATACACACTCTGTGAAAATTTCAACTCTCTACCTATTATGGTTCATGAGATACAGCCCGCTGACAGACGGACGGACAGACGGACAGCGGAGGCTCAGTAATAGGGTCCCGTTGGCACCCTTCGGGTACGGAACTTTAAAAAAATAACCTTTCCTCTCTAAATCCCCAAACACCGAGTTGATTTGAAAATGTCGCCGTTCTAATTTAAGAATGATTGATGATGTATTATTGCATGCTACCATTCAGTCACCAACCAAAGTAACATGGCCTGATCTTGCTTAACCAATATTCTTCTGCGGGGGTTTTGTGTCAGTGGCGAGTGGTTGATCATATGGGGAGTTTTTCAAATCCAAAATATGTAGATCTCTATTCAGAGAAGGTTTGTTCGGTTAGATAGCTCAGCCTAGAATAGTGCAAACGAAAAGACAGTATGAATAATTCATAATCATTTTGAACAGTCTTGCAAGAATAGTAGGTAGAGTATGTCACATTAATAATAAATATTATAATGCGAATCAGACATAATATTCATAATAAAGTTATTGGTATTGACAAGGATTCTTTTTCTTTTGGAAGTATGTGAGAGATAAGCGTAAATCCAGGAATCCAACAACTACTTAGTCGATGGAAAAGAAGTAGTAAGAAAAAGCAATAAATCAGAAGTGGCTGCAAGTTTTCTTATGTTTACTTGTCTGCCCATCCCATTAGGGATACAGGCGTGATAATATGTATGTATGTAAAAGAAGTAGTGGGCCAAGAGGCAGTCAAATATTTCAACTTCATACTCCTAGACAAGTTCCCGGGTTAAAGATTAAAGATGGTAAAAGGCCTTAGTATTGGTGAGTAACATACCTATGAGTGCATTTGGAAAAATAAAACATTTCTAAAGTGTTTTTTTTTTCTTTCAGCACGCGTGGTTTCCCAATAATTGATTTAATACAAAGATACCGCACGGATACATAAAAATAAATTATTTACGTCATGCAACACAGTGCTTCACGGATTTATGACAAAGATAATTTTAGTTCTGATTGACTTTTTACTAAAAATATTATAAAATACGTTACCTTCTCTATTTCATTGGTATATCTTTAAAGAACTGAAGAATATTGTCCATCATGGTCGTAATTCCCATAGCACCTAAAGTAAACTCTTTGTTTTATAAAAGCGGCAACAGCAGATCTTGCAAAACCCTTTCATTCATTTACAAGTTTTATCACATAGTTTTTGGGATGGATTTCGGATTTTTCAGGCCGAAAGTTTTTTATATGAAACTATTATTTAAAATTTTACCTCTTCTACAATCTGTGTTAATCTGTTATTTTTTAAGCGTAGAAACCACAGAACACTATTTGGTAGAAACTTCCGATGATATGTATAATAATGTTGAATCTTTATTTTTATTCACCTTATTTCTTGCAAATTATTTAATGACGGTTTTTCTATTGTTGATTTTTAAAAGTGATACAACGATTTTTAATCTTCTGGAAGATTTGAAAGTCACTGATTGTTATTATAGAGTATATATAGATCAGCCGTACAATGTAGAAGTTAAACTTGTGGTCGCTATTATAACTAATATATTATACGCAGTAGCTGTACAACTTATTTATTGTATTTCGGCTGGTTGTGTTAATATTTCTTACTGGAGTATATTTTTCGATGTGTCTATAACTCAATGCACTGATGTCGTCCGTATCACATACGCCTTCGTATTCTATTCCATCTATTGTCGGATGGTCAAACTGATATCAGTCTTAAAAGCTCCGAATGCAAATATAAAATCTTTGCAGCATTTGTACAAGATACTTGTTGATTTGGCTGAGAAGCATAAGGCTGCATTTGATTTTGTGGTAAGTGTCGAGCAAGTTCGTTCGAAGCAGGTGGATACATTAGTATTACCAATTTTTTTGTATTTTCTTTCTTGTTACAGTTTATTGCATCGCTAGTTTTCTATATTCCGTACACAATGGCTACTGTATATTTTTCACTTTCGACATTCATCCATGAAATGCCTTTAAATGAGGTTGGTATATTTTTCATTTATATTATGTATTTAAATAATATAAAATTTATTTATTTTGGACACAGTAACAAATATAAATAAAAACTTTTAACTACTGGGTATAAACTATATCTACTTCTCTATCAGTATCTCAGTTTTCTATCTAATTTCGGCTTAAGATAAAAAACAGATCCTATCCTACTATATTATAAATGTGAAATTTTGTGAGGATGTGTGCCTCAATCACGCCTAAACAGCTGAACGTATTTGAATAAAACTTGGAATATACATAGTACATGTGCTAGATTAACAAATAGGCTATTTTTTATACGGGAACCACGCGAGTAAATCCTCGGGCGGCATCTAGTGATATTATAAAATCATTTTTTTTGTATTTGTGCCTCAATCACGGTTTGATGGCTGAATTAATTAAAATGAACCTTGTGATCCATGATTAATATGATCCTTTGGATAACTACATTGTTGTTTTAGAATATCTCAATATTCTTATTAACGGAATATGCAATGATTATGGAAATTACAGTGCTGACACTTCTACCTGCATTGACCGCAGGCATGTTGACTTCCAAAGCCTCTGATGTAAAGTTGGTTCTCTACGATAAACTATTTCAAATCGAAGGTAACGTAGAACATACTATGTAACATGTAAGAAGTGTGTTATCGATTCTGCGCTGAATTGAAATAAAAAATAAATACTAAGGCCTTTTACCATCTATAGTAGATGATTTATACAGCGTCAGGAGGCAACTTTACCTTCACAGACGGAACGCTGTAGCGCCCGGGACGAAATAAGATGGAGTAGGCTTGCCCAGCACCTATTCCATCCTGTCAGCTTAGTCGGCCTTGTCCACAGGAAAGACATGGTCAATACGTGCGGAGCTGACTAAGCCGCGGGTTTCCTCACGATGTTTTCCTTCACCGTTTGAGAGTACTGGTATAGCGCACATAAATTTTTCGCACAGAAAAATCCATTGGTACTCGACCGGATTTGAACCCACGACCTTAGGATCGGAAGGCGGGGTCACTACCAACTAGACCACCAGTGCTCTCAAAAAAAAATAAATGAAGTGAAAAATTAGTATTAAATGTGAACTCAATTTGGATAAAGCACCGCTAGGGAAACACTAGGAAACCCCCTACGGGTTCATGTCCCGCCTGATTTTTTGGTAATAATGGTAAAAGTAGTTAGTGACACCAAATCGGCATTTCTTAGAGCAGTTTCTAAGAACAGTATGGACAGTGAACATGACCTCTGAGAGTTATTTTAAGAGTAATAAAAAGACAAATAATTTTCTTCTGAATTACTCAGTGACTAATGTCCTTAATATTATAATTTGACAGCCTCAGTGGCGTAGCGGGTGAGTAATTAGCTGAAACCGAAGAGGCGCAGGTTCGATTCCTGATGCGGAAAAATCTTTGCATATCTGCAAATATCTCTTCCAGGTGTTGTAGTACCATGGTACTCATAGTTTCTGATACAGGGAATCCTAGTCAGAGCCTTGTGACTTTGGTGAATATTATATTAATAATACTAGATGTAATTTCCAGACGAAGAGCAGCTCCAGCAGATAGAACGTTTCATTGATTACATGGAGATTCGGAAATGTCGGTTCTTCATCTGCCAGGTCATGCCGATGGACGCAGACCTCGTCAAGATCGTCTTCAACTTCTGCGTCACTTACCTTATCGTTATTATACAGTTTTTCCATTTTTAGAAATACCTTGGAGTTGGGTTACTTCTCTGCTAGACTGGGAGTAAAGATAAAATAGAATGCGTCCAGCTGCTTCTCTCCCGAGCATGTCGTAAAAGTCGACTAATGGGTAGTTTCCTTCCTGACATGATGGACAATCTATATGAGCGATCACCTGTCACCATGGTCCACCATATCCATCTTGGGACTTTGAATCAGGAGTGGCTGCAAGTTTTCTTATAATTACTTGTGGTTATGCCTAACCCATTAGGGATACGGGCGTGATAATAATGTATGTATGTACGTTGAAGTTGGTCATTACATATTTGATTTTAGGTTAGCTTAGCTAACTCATGTACAATATTTATATTTTAATTACAAAATGTTGATCGAATTAGTTAAACATTTTTTTACAGTTATTTGTTTTGTGTTACATGTACCCATTCGGCACGGCACATATTTAAAACATCCCAAATCTGTTTTAAAAATTAATCTATCTTATATATATATAAAAGAAAGTCGTGTTAGTTACACCACTTATAACTCAAGAACGGCAGAACAGATTTGGGTGAAAATTGGTAGGGAGGTAGCTTAGAGCCAGGAGACGGACATAAGATACTTCTTATCCTGAAAAGAAAAATCAGAAAAAAAGAATCAGACTTGGAATAACAAAACGCAAATGATAGCTATATAATTGACGTATAATGACAGCTATGTAATGACGTATAGATGACCATATATAGATGACACAGATGATAACATTCTGTATTATATTTAGTATCAGCATTGCACCCGTGCGAAGCCGGGGCGCGTCGCTAGTTAATTAATATTAGAAAATCGGAGTCTCCTAAACTAGCGTCCCTTGGCTTGTTTACATATGTCTACGTACCTAGTTCGTCTAACGTAACTATACGAGTAGGTACAGCGTGGAAGCTAATGAAGTGATGATCATAAATCAAAACCGAAGCCATATATTTGCATTGGCGAGTATTGACAGCGAACACCGAGCCATTTATCAACAGAAACAGTACAACGTTACAGTTTGCATTCAATATGAATTTATGAACACGTACGGTGGGATTTAAACTTGACTAATTTTGTATTAATATCTGTTTGTCTCGGCGAAATTGTCTGTTCAAATTATATTATAAATTCAAATTCAATGTGCTTTATTTCAGAGGCTACCGTACCATCGCGTCTAGACCGATTTAGAAACAGATAGCCCCACGGATTTGTATAAAAGAAAGACAGGAGTGAGACCTCGCAAATTATTGAAATCAAATAACCCGCTAAACCAAATAATTGTTTATTACAATAAAAAACTACAAAATTAATAAAAAAAAAACTAGTTTCAACAACTAAAGAAATAGCTATTACCTACCTATCAAAGTAAAACTCATTTGAAAATATGCTAGGGTTCCCGAGATCTAGATCAAAAAGTATTTTTTGATTGAAGAAACATTTTTTAATGTAGTTTTTAATGGTACGGAACCTTTCATGTGTGAATTCGACTCGCACTTGACCGGTTTTATTTAAGTATGACATCAATTTATACGCTCAAATGGCTTCAGAATTATCTTGTTTCTGATGGAAAATATATTTAGTCTATTGCCTACAGCGGAATAATTTAACACATTAATCATTTAGCTTCATACCATCCAATTGACGCTTAATATGATTTAGTAGTCATAATTTTGTCAGCTTAAAACGTTTTTATACAACGATGGGTTATTTAGTAGTACTTTTACAAATAAAACTCAAACTTAAAACGTAATATGTTTTTCTTATAATTTATTATGAACAATCTCATTGACAGTACTGTTAGCATTTTAAACCAGTGTAGTGAATGAAAGGAGGCATTCCTCGTAGCGCGCCAAGAAAGAGGCCCCTTTCGTGCAATCGACACAGTTTTGTCTTTTATTGGAATAGGTTCTACAACATATCGGTTTTCTTACGATGTTTCTCTTTACTTTTTTTAAGTATGATTTGAAATCTTGGTTTTTTAAATAAACCACGGGCCGTTAAACGGCACGACCCAAATTATCATTATAGTAAAAAGCCCGGCTAAAAGTAAGGAAATGTTCATACTGCCCGGTCCAAGTAATAAATTCAAGCTATCACAAACCCTGATTTTAAATGGACCACGGGCCGTTGGGCACTCGATGGGCTAATAATAACTACTAATATGGGCCGGTCAAAGTAATAAATTTATCAATTTGACCGACGCTCTCGGTCATTATTCATAATGATCGGTCCATATTAACACCGCCTGGTTTATCAAGTGGCCCATAACATAATACATAACATGGGTTGTATTGTATTTTAATAGCGGGATACCTTTGGCGGGTTAGGTAAGACAGTTAGTAAGTTGCGATGCGCGTGCGTCGCGGTGAGCTGTCAGTTCGGGCCTGTGGCGCTTCGGTGGGTAAGCTGGCGAGAATGTGCAGGCCCCCCCTCACCCCGCGCCTTGGGGATGTTAGTGTCGTCAACTGGGTATTACATCATAGAAGACAGATGTGTGAACTGAATGATGACGATGAGGTAGGTGGCGCAGAAGCTGAGCACCATTACGAGCAGGTCCATGTCAAGGGGGATGACCTTCCACACGCTGAACCGACATGACCGGGCTTCCACGTATTTGATGAACCTCTCGATCTCACGTATCTTCAACATGTCTAAAATAAAAAGCGTAGGTATTATAATATATCATTACGTATCATTATAATGAATTACAATAGGTCTTCTCTAACACAGGCTCGGCGCCCACTATCGGTACGGCATACCGAGGCATCCATAGTCATGCCCGAGGCGTTCTAAGACATGCCGAGGCGTCCTTAGGCATACCAAGACGTCCTTAGGCATGCCGAGGCGTCCTTATGCATGCTAAGGCTTTCTAAAACATGCCAAGAGGTCAATTTTGGTATAAAAACATTATCTACCTCTTTCCTGCAACAGTTTGTCGAAAAGTAATATCTTAATTCGATTTACTTGATTGGGAAGCATGCCAGCACAGAGGGCTGGAGTAAAAGTAAGTACCAAGGCTTCTAAGATCATGGCATTGTCTGGTTTTAGTGCGATACTTATCTGAAATCAAATAATAATTTAAAAAATCAACATATTAGGCACTTTATCTTTTTGGTTGGTTATTTTACTAATTGTATATTTATCCAATATGGCGACTTTAAGAAGCCATTATCAATGAATTTTAAGAAATTTTAGTTTTAGACATAAGAGTCAAATGGTACAAATTCATCATCATCATCGTCATGTGTCAAAAATCCAATACAATGTGGTAGATGTACTATGCTACCTAAATTACCGCAGTCAGGTTCTTAATTCTTTGAAAAAAAACTTGTTAAATTTTTGTGCTAATACCGATACTTTGGACATCTTATACGACATGACAGCTTCATAAAGACCATCATAGAAGGAAAGGTAGAATGAAAGCGAGGAAAAGGAAGACCAAGAATTAGTTATATCAGCCAGATAAAAGAGAATGTCGCTATCATGTCGTATAAAGAAGTAAAAGAGACAGCATTAGAGAGGGAAAAATGGAGGAAACTTCATCATTACATCGATAAGAGCTAGCTCTTAAATAATATATATACTTACTTACTGTTATGTCTTGGGACAGCATCACATCTAGGGCCAAATAAATCGAAGCCAGTATTTCAGGAATCTTAGATAACAGCGTTATGATCATCTAAAACGGGATTATGTTCTGGATGAGAAAAATATTCCCATTGTATAGAAGGAAATACAAATCTCATTTAACTACCAGTGGATCATAAGCCTCCTTGTATTTTTCAGCGATGTCAATATATAGCTTGTAAATAAATTGTATAAATGTGAATGTACGGGAAATTCAGTGGCTGGTATTGGAAAGACGTACCTGGGTTCACGGCTGACTCGAGTCCGGGGGCCTTCCAAGATAGCACCGATATTGTCCGCACTTGTAGAAATCCACAGGACTGGTGAAAGGGTCTCACAGATCGTGTCGTCTGTTCGAAAAGAAGGACCGTAGACACGCACACACAACGCGATAGAATACCGGCGCGGGCGCGTGGGAAAATCGGGGCAAACGGCAGTCAGGGTGCGTAAACGTTCGTCTCCGATGACGGTGGAGCGAGGAATGTTCGTTGGCCGATTCCTTCACGAGAGCGCGTGAGAGGCGTCGTCAAACCAACCAGCCAATAAGAAAACAGATAGGTCAAAAAAGATTTCTCGACCTACCCTCCAAATTGTGTCTGCTTGCACAGGAAATGTATTGCTACCCACACCAACAATTTAAGAATGCACTCATTATCATCATCACAATAAATAAAACAAAAATGTGAAAAAAAATCAATTCCGGTACGGAACATAGCCGCTCACCTTAAAAGAACGTGGTTGTTTTAACGAAATATACACAAAAAAAAGTAAGAAATATGAAAGGAAAAGGAAAAACAAAAATATATAATATTTGCTTAGGTACTAACTAAATGCTCAACTAGTAAAGTAGATTTATTAATCTAAAGGAAGCGGACAAATCTTAACGACGGGTCTCCTCGTAAAAGAGTTTCCCATTTTAAGAGTGACAGCACGGGTAATGTTATCACTGCCCGGGTGCAGAGCGTGTACTCTGGCTAACCTCCACTGTAAAGGGGGTAGGTTGTCATCACGCACAACAACAATCATGCCTTCACGGATTGGAGGTCCACGACTATGAAACCATTTTTGAGATTGTTGTAATTCATGTAAATACTCGCAACTCCAACGTTTCCAAAAGTGTTGAACGCTTTGTTGGATCCATCGCCATCGAGTAAGCCTATCAGGATTAAAGTCCGTCAACGAAACGTCCGGTAGGGCCGTGATAGGACTGCCTATCAAAAAATGTGCTGGAGTCAGCGGTAAGGGGTCTTGGGAATCAGTACTCAAGACGCAAAGAGGGCGCGAGTTCAACACTGCCTCAACCTGACAAAGAAGAGTATGCATTTCATCGTAGGTTTGTGTGCGAGTACCAAGAACACGATACAAATGATGTTTGAAACTTTTTACACCAGCTTCTACCAATCCACAAAAATGTGACCCGGTAACGGGTTGAAAATGAAAAGTAAGGTTTTGACCTAATACCTTTTCATGAAACGCCTTTTGAACTGAATCTGAATTTAGAAATGCATATAACTCTTGTAAGTAGTTATTACACCCAACAAAGTTTTTGCCGTTGTCAGAGTAGATGTCCGTACATAAACCCCGACGAGACGTGAAACGTCGTAACGCAGCTAAGAACGATTCAGTAGTAAGATCTGAAACTAATTCGAGATGTATCGCTTTTACACTCATGCAAACGAAAACTGCAACGTAGGATTTTATTATTTTAGCGTTCCTAACCTTATTAGCGCGCACATAAAATGGTCCGGCGTAATCAACAGCTGTTTTTAAGAATGGACGCGCTGATTGTATACGTACGCTAGGTAAAGGAGCCATGCGTGGCTGTGTGTGAGTCGGCCGCGCTCGAAAACAAGAAATGCATTTATGTATACGCTGTCTGATTATGTTTCGTGCCGATAAAATCCAATATTTTTGCATCAACAAATATTGCGTAGACTGGGGACCAGCATGTAAATGGGTGACGTGTGCATCATCAATAATTAACGTAGTTAAATGATGTTTTTTAGGAAGTATCAATTGATGTCTAGATTCAAACGAAAGAAGAGATTTATGCAATCGCCCGCCCACACGTAATAAGTTGTCCTTATCTAAAAACGGAGATAAGCGTTTCAATTGACTTGAGGATTGTTTCCCCAGTGTTATGTTTTTTATATCGTCCGCGAAAACGGACTGTTGAATTCTACCTATTATTAACTTTAGGTTAGAGTTATATTCGGGCACAGTAATGTGCGCAGGGAAAGAAGTTTGAGTTTTTCTACATTTATGATAAAATCGAAAAATGTACGATATGACACGAACCAGTTTTCCTAACGATGAAAATTTTGAAAATACCTCGAGCTCGCCTACAGAAGATGGTGTTGCGAGAAGAGGAGGATTGCGTTTTTCTTCCTGTGTAACAGGACCTTGAATGAGCATAGGCCACAATTTTGGTTCTTCAACTAACCAACTAGGGCCACAGAACCATAAAACGTGTTTGACAAACACCGAGGGCAGCATGCCTCGGGAGGCTGAATCGGCCGGGTTGTCGTACGATGGCACATGTCGCCAACAACCGGCTGGTACTCGTGACAGTATGTCACTGGTACGATTGGACACAAAAGTTTTCCATTCATGTGGTGATGAGCGTAGCCATGCTAACACAATCGTGGAATCTGACCATGCGTAGACATGATCGAAATGAATTCGGTCGCCGTAAGCGAGCATTACTTTTCTTATTAGTTTAGATAACAGTTGGGCTGCCATAAGTTCAAGTCGCGGGATAGATAAACGCTTCAACGGCGCAACACGCGTCTTTGCCAACACAAGAAAAACACGAATCTTGTTGTCGCTGCATTTACACCTAACATAAACACATCCAGAATAAGCTCGTTCACTAGCATCTGAAAAGCCATGCAACTCGATCGATGTAGCCTTGTCGAAAATGTGACGAGGGAAAAAACATTCAGCTAAGAGCGGAAGCTCACTGGTGAAGCTTGACCACGCGTTGACTATATCAATGGGCGGTGACTCATCCCACCCGGTCCCAGCGATCCACAGTAATTGCATAATATGTTTTGCATACAAAATCACAGGCGATAATAAACCTAGGGGATCGTAGATTTTTGCGATTTCCGACAAAATGGATCTTTTAGTACATGTCGAGTCAGAAGATTGAACATTGAATGAGAAACCATCCGAACAAGGGTTCCATTGGAGTCCGAGTACTTTTATTGAAGTATCATTCTCCACTAGTGCGAACGAAACATTATCCGGCCGCTCACCGTGAGGTGAGGGCGCTGCGGCGAGAATCGCCGGCGAGTTACTATGCCATTTTCGAAGTTCGAACCCTGCGCTTGCACAGACATCTACTAATTGTTTTTGCAGAGCGAGTGCCTTGGCCTCGTCGGCCTCTCCTGTAATAATATCATCGACAAAGACGGAGTCCATCAAAACTGCTGACGCGAGCGGAAATTTCTCAGCCTCATCCTGTGCGAGTTGGCGCATCACACGTAAAGCAAGATAAGGAGATGAGCTCACGCCGAAAACAACAACTTTTATTTTATAATCCCGAATGGGTGCGTCAGGAGAGGATCGCCAAAGTATGCGTTGATAGTCCCAATCTGAAGTTCTAACCGCAATATTACGGTACATAGCCTTGATATCAGCTGTAAACACGACATTATGAATTCGAAATTTTAACAAAATATCAACAATGTCCGAATGAAGCTTCGGACCGGTAAGCAAAAGATCATTTAATGAGTGACCATTTGTGGTTTTACAACCAGCATCGAACACTACCCGAACCTTAGTAGTTTCGCTAGACTCTTTGACCACGCAGTGGTGCGGAATATAATAATGAGAAGTATCATCTTTGGAGGGGGGATCACAAAGTTCCATTTGGTTCAAATCTAAATACTCTTGTAAGCACGAGTGGTATTCCCTTTTCAGGGCAGAATTACGTTCTAAACGATATTCTAATTTTCGAAAACGCGAGAGAGCGATGTCACGGGATTGACCTAGTATAGGTGCACTTTTGAATGGAAGGGCCACTACATAGCGCCCGGATTCGTCACGTGTGTGCGATCCTTCGAAAAAGGATTCGCACAATCGTTCATCAGCAGAAAGGGTTTTTTCTTCTGGAACTGCCTCCAGCTCCCAGAACCTTTGAAGGTCGTTGTCCTCGAAAAAGGAGCTATGACACACCTGGAGTGGCGGCGGGTTCGCTACATCGAAAGAAACCTTTCCCATCAACAAATAACCGAAAATACTATTCATTGCAATCGGTGCATCGGGGTGACCTTTGACAATGTTTCCTAGCAAAATGTGAGATAGAATATCTGCACCTAAAAGCATTTCAATGGGTTGAGAGCTGTGAGCATTAAAATCAGGATCAGCTAAATACAAATTTTTGATGTGCGGCCACGCATCTATAGGTACCGGTATTCTAGGCAGGGTCGAAACTAGTTTTGGTAAAATTAAAGCCTCCACTGAAATAGCTGGTATATCCTGATTTCGAGGACTAATAACGCACGTAACTATACCTTTAGGATAAATCGGTTTTTCTTCACCGATACCAAAAATCGGAATATTAATATTCCTAGAGCTCAAGCCTATGCGTCTAGAACAAGCCTCCGTAATAAAACTAGCTTGACTTCCCGAATCAACTAAGCAACGTAATTGATGTTTCACCGTACCAACGTGTATATTGACGAGCGCGGTAGAAAGCATTACGGTCCATTTCCTCGTAGAGGGCGCAATGGACGACTCGCAGTTCGCGCTTATCGCGTGGTTCACGGCGGTCGTTTGAGGTAGCACGGCAGGAGGGCCGGGTTCAGACGCGACAACCATATGTTTCTCCGAAGGAGGGAAAGAGACGGCCTGATTTGAATGAATAGGCTTGTTTACCTGATTCTCAAAGTGCAATAATGAATGATGTCGTTTATTGCACGATCGACATGTATATTTGGAATTACAGTTTACGAGACTATGACCAACATTCAAACAATTGTAGCAAACATTTTTGTTTTTTATGAAATTATACCTATCACCGGGAGACATATTCAAAAACTTAGAACACCTCGGTAGGATGTGCTGCGCATCGCACAAAATGCATTGCTTCTCGCTTTGTACGTCGGATGATTCGGTAGCTGCAAACGAGCGACGCGGACCCGACCCGGAGGGCGCATTCGATCGATATGGATCCACGCTGTTTGCGCGGGAACGAGAACTGCTATCTATCCGCTTTGATTCCTTCAATTCACCACCGGTCATAATTTCAAATGTGGAAATTTCCTGTTCTAAGAACCTAATGAGCACATCTACGTTAGGTATTTCGGACGGTTTTGAAAGAGATAATTCAAAACGCTTACGAATGGTATTAGGAATTTTTCGCAACAAAACGTTCAACAAAATGAAACTCCATTCATTCACTGGGAAACGCATCGTTTCAAGAGCCTTAATGTTTTCCATGTATACATTTAGCAAATTTCGTAGATTGGAATATGACTCATTGGTACAGGTGTTACAGTCCAGAATGCGATCCAAATGTTTCGAAGCAATAATTCGGCGGTTTTCGTACCTATTTTTAAGAATATCTAACGCAACTAAATAGTTTTCGTCTGTAATGGGAATCGATTTTATCAAATTATGAGGTTCGTTTTTTAAAGTTAACAACAGATAACGAAACTTCTCCGCTGGCGTGTAGGCATCATTGTTGTGAATCAACGCTTGATATAAATCAAAGTATGAGGGCCAATCAGTAGATTCACCGCTAAATGACGGCAACGGTAACGTTGGCAATTTATGTAAATGTAAACTATGATTATGTGCATGAGGCATTGAATTAATGTTAGTGCGACTCATGCGCCTAAATTCCTGACTGGCTTCTTTCAAATTATTTACATGAACTAAAATAGCATAATAACAATCATTAAAATCGTTACGAATTTTTAACTGTTCGTCTTTGTTAAACAACTTCGACTTCATCAACGCTTTTTCAATTTTAGATTGAAGTTTACTAAACTTTCTTTGTTGAGCATTTAGATCAGTAGATCTTGATTTGAATTGAACTTGATCAGTAGTAGCAAATAATAACGTTCTTTTAATGTCTTCTAGAATAATATCTCGCTCGAAAATATCTTGTTCAATTCCCGCGTCGTCCGCCATTTTGCGTAGCAAAGATGAGCAAAAACGACCAACGGAAAATTACAAAATGTACACGTAGTGTAGCAATGAAACCAATGAAAGATGACACAATCTGGAGGAATCAAGAAATATATCCGGCTCGAACGGATCAAAAAGTATGTACGGGAAATTCAGTGGCTGGTATTGGAAAGACGTACCTGGGTTCACGGCTGACTCGAGTCCGGGGGCCTTCCAAGATAGCACCGATATTGTCCGCACTTGTAGAAATCCACAGGACTGGTGAAAGGGTCTCACAGATCGTGTCGTCTGTTCGAAAAGAAGGACCGTAGACACGCACACACAACGCGATAGAATACCGGCGCGGGCGCGTGGGAAAATCGGGGCAAACGGCAGTCAGGGTGCGTAAACGTTCGTCTCCGATGACGGTGGAGCGAGGAATGTTCGTTGGCCGATTCCTTCACGAGAGCGCGTGAGAGGCGTCGTCAAACCAACCAGCCAATAAGAAAACAGATAGGTCAAAAAAGATTTCTCGACCTACCCTCCAAATTGTGTCTGCTTGCACAGGAAATGTATTGCTACCCACACCAACAATTTAAGAATGCACTCATTATCATCATCACAATAAATAAAACAAAAATGTGAAAAAAAATCAATTCCGGTACGGAACAGTGAAGTTAGAGTTAGATTTTTCCAAAATTGAAGTTAGCTTTTTCAATCGACAGTATATAGAATAGAATACAAATGAATAAAGAATAATTAACATATCCAAACTAAAAAAAGTGTTAAGGAAAATAGCACCGACAAACACTTGTTCAAAAAATTCTTCGTTTATAGAAAATATTACACTGTTATACACTGCAAAGGCAATAAATACGGCATTTATACAAAGTAATTTTGATTCAATATTAAAACACGCTGGATCCAAACCTAGTTTTAAATCGACGTTATGTAATTCTAAGTGAAAATTGCAAAAAGACTTTTTTGAATTCAAATGTATTAAATACAAAGCTGTTGTTACATATTTAGCCAGACAAATGGAAAACCATACAGTGGTCCAGATTACAGGTTTGTTAGAATCAGATTGATAATAAAATTGTGTGGATAAAATACACAATGCAATGCAAACTAAGAATGATGCCAATTTAATAAGATAAATAGCTTTTAAAGATTTGCAGTTGAAGAAACCACAGTCGAAGCCAGTCAACACTTGCAATAATCTGTAAAATATGCACATGATCTTAAAAAGCTTCGTTTTTTCTTTCTGAACAAAGAATAGATTTAAATTTAATCCAACATAAGCCATTTCGATACGTGCTACTCTTGATAATATCACGCAGAAAACTACAAAAATACCTTTGTAGTTTTCTGCGTGATATAACAAATTTTCCATTAGACGATTGAAATTACTTTGATTAGATGTTAATTGAGCCATAATGGGTCAATTACTATGGGTAATGTTTTCAATTTATTACTGACTAGCTGACCCCGCGAACTTCGTATCGCCTTAAAATTAATAATTCAAGTGCTTGTAATTTAATATGAACTTTATACCATAGCAATAAAGCTCAAATTGACTACGTTTTAGTTACAAATCATTTGTATGGGAAAAAGAAAAGGGCTATTTTTAGGGTTTTTCCAGCAATAATTCTAATTTTTCTCGCCGTAAAAACCATCCTTGAACTTCAACGAACATTTTAAAAAAAGATTTGGCCAAATTGGTCCAGGCGTTGTTGAGTTATGCGCTTACCAACACATTTTGCGATTCATTTTTTTATACTATATAGACTTCGCGCACGACCGCTGCGTAGGGAGCCGACCTCGCGACTGAGCCGCGCGGGTACCTTACTCATAGATCTAAACTCCCCTCCCGCACGCGCACCCCCGCCTTGGTGACGCCCACTTCGCAACGGGCCGTGCAGCAGAAATCGTAATATTTTAATTTCGCCATAACTTCAAAACCAAACGTCCAATTTTAATCATTCAAAGACCAAATATTATCTCCATAAACTGTTCTTAGTGATGAAATCATTTATTTTGATAAGGATTAATAGCATGAGTAAAATAAACGCGTTTAAATGTAGTCCAAAAAAAATTCAAGATTTTTAAATAAAAAAATGGTTGCTGTGCCTCACTCGACATAGATGGGTATAGTGTGTCGCGGACTTTTTTGTAGATATTTATAAGATCTACAATTAATTAGAACATTTTATGGTTCTATCTTTTATAGTTTAGGCAGCGTACGCAAAATAAGTAACTTTTCTGGTTGATTTTTTACACCTTGTGTCCGAAAAACCCAAATATCTTACGGAACCCTATTTTTTTCCAAAATAAAATATAGCCTATGTTACTCGTGGATAATGTAGCTTTCGAATGGTGAAAGAATTTTTAAAATCGGTCCAGTAGTTTTTGAGCCTATTCAGTACAAACAAACAAACATACAAACAAAGTTTTCCTCTTTATAATATTAGTGTAGAAATACAATGGCTATATTCTACTAAATTAAATTGCTCTAAAGCTAACCTTTTCACGTGGGCTGATATTACTGAATTACTTACAAAAACTTAATCTTGGTAGATATTACTCATAAGTGGCTATTATATGTGCACTTTTTAACTTAATTGAATGCGGCCTGCATAAGACCGCTAGGAGTGGTGTGATAAAGAAGAGGTGAAAAGCACCAATGGGAGAGGATACTATTCCTTAGTCGACTTTTACAACATACTCGAGGAGAGAAGCAGCTGGACGCATTCTTGTTTTTTCTTTACTCCAGCAGAGAAGTATACTCGTATGTAATGACCTTATTCATTGCTAAAAATAGATATTACTAGTAGCCACACTTACTACTATCCACAGTCCATTATTCAACCACTACTCTTACACCATGATCCAAAGATCATGCTGTGCCGACCCCACATAGAGTGGGATAAGGGCAGGAAGATGATGATGAGATGATGCTGGGTATGGCATTTTTGGCAAGCAGCTGCATGTCCGGCGTGGGTTCACAGTCGTAGTGGACAACTTGGAATACTTAAATATTTCAGGTAAATAAAAAAAATATGTAATTATACATTTATTAAATTGATAACTATAGATTATGTACCGAAAAAGTCATATTATGTTGAAACTGTAGTACTGTTTGGTAGATTGATGCAATTATTTATGTAAATACCCCAGCACAATGTGAATAATGTCAATTCATATCTGAATATGTATAATTAATTAGTAGCTATAAATCGGCTAGATATAAGTCCAAATTAAAACTACGAAGTGATATGCTTGGATTTAAAATTATTAAAAATAGAAAAGAAGACACGTATTTTGCTAAAAAACCAAACAGTATTTTGAACCAGTTATAGCTGACATCAAAAATTATACAGCTCCCAGTAACTATAATAACAAAAGCGACAATTGAGATTGATTTAATGCAGATTTTAGATTTTTAATAATAGCTAAAATATAAGAAGTTGTACCAAATAGTTGACATTGAGAAACATTTATTTTTATTCTGATGAAAGAGTGTATTTATTTGAGCTCTGAAAATGTTGCTGATAAGCATTATACAATTGTTTAATTTACGAACTAAATATTTATTTTAATATAGAATAAATACACTTTAGCATTGACAAGATAAGAAACTAAAGTGATTGTGTATTCGGTATACAGTTTAATAAAAAAAATAAAAAAACACACACAAACAAAAATAGTTATCTAGCACATTGCACATGTTTTAACTAGTTAAATTGTAATTAATTTAGTATCTCTTATCTACTATTATTTTAGTAAATTTGAATGTAACATAAAAATTAATAAATAATTACATTTATTTTTGCCCAGCGGTGGGCGAAAACGATCTGTGGATGATGATGATGATGAAAAATTGTGCCGTCATCCACAGCCCGTTATATTTTATCCATACTATATACTTTATATTTAATTGGTAATAACAAATACAAACACAAAATCAGTGTATACTTTTGATACAAAAAGATTCATTTGAAAATATGACAAATTTTGTACTGCAAATAGATATAGCTTGTACTGAACGAGTTACATAAGGTATGAAGGAAATGTCTTTCAAATTATAAGTCATGTGTGAACTGCAGGATGACAATGAGGTAGGTGACGCAGAAGCTGAGCACCATCCCGATGAGGCTGGTGTCCAGGGGAAACACCTTGCATACGCGAAATCGACAATTGCGCGCTTCTACATAACCGATGAATCTCTTAATTTCATATCTCGTGGTAGTATCTGCTAAAAAAAATCTGCTTACACTCAATTCCTCAAGCTCCCATTCCGTCGAAAGTTGAACCCATAGGAATAAATATAATAATTTCTGTGGGTTCGACTTCAACAGTAAAATTTTTAAAAGATAGTTCTGCAAAAATGGGTTGTGTTACTCGTAGTTTCTAAATTCCATGACACGGAATCTGGTATAATGGTATACGGACAGTATGACGAACGCCACCGAGTGGCGAGGTGGGCGAGTGCTCGGCTGAGACGCAAGAGGCGCGGGTTCGATTCCCGCTACGGGAGAAATGTTTGTATGTTCTGCAAATATTTCTCCCGGCTCTGGGTGTTGTATTATGTATTATAAGTATATATTTAAAAAAAAAGTATATAAGTATTCTATCAGCCAACTGGTGTCCATACAAGCTTTGCTTAGTTTGGGGCTAGATGGTGCTGTGTGAAAAGTCCGCAAATATTTATTTATTATTTTATGTGACTGTTGGGCATTATTATTATATTCAGTGCTCACTGTGTAGTATATATGTAGTGAACATGCTAGAGTTCACTTACTGACCTGTTACTTCCAATAGCTTGTCATGTAATAACACTTTTATTTCGTTGGCTTTTGAAGACAGATTGGCGGCACATATCGCTGGAGTTAGTATTAGAGCCAGAGCTTCCATCGCCATTACGTAAATTAAACCAAGTGCCTGAAATTAATATTTGTTAGAAATAGATATATAACTTCTCTGCTGGACTGGAAGTAAAGAAAAAGCATAGAATGCGTTCAGCTGCTTCTCTCCCCGAGCATGTCGTAAAAGGCGACCAAGGGTATCTTATATTTATTTATTTATTTATTTGGAAGACCAACAGCTTACATTAGTAATGGTATGGTAAACTAGACTGAGAAAAAGAGAAGCCAATTAAAGGTCCTCACGGATAGAAATAAAATAAAAAATAACAATGCGTAAGCAACACGCGCAATTACAAAGAAAGGTAGTAAGTAGTAGGTAGGCTAGTTGCTACCTGATGTGATGCCCATCAACAAATTGACAATGTACCTACTCTTAACAATATATATTATATTATAGTATCTTCTCCAAAATGATGGACCATTATATGGGCGATAGGCTGATCACCGGTCACCATGGTTCACCATATCCATCTTAGGAGTTTTAATCAGAAGTGGCTGCAAGTTTTCTTATGTTTACTTGTGACTCTGCCCACCCTATTAGGGATACGGGCGTGATAACATGTATGTATGTAGAAATATAAAAAGAAAATATGGTTGGAATTACTTTAAAATGTATTATTACTTATAATTACTATATAACATACGATTTGCTATTATGTATCATGAAAAATTTTGAAAACCTGTAAAGTAGTATTTAAAGAAGTATTTAAATGTATGTGCTTGTAAATGAGGTACTTATTCAGTATTATTTATACCCTATCAACTATTCTAGTAGGTTTTGTTAACTCTGAAGTGGTTTACCGACCATTGGAGCAATTTTTATGTTTCCAAAATTATGTACTGTTTTGTAAATTGTACCCATGACTTCAGGGATGGTGTGGCATAGTGCTATTATTATCTGTAAAAATATATTTTTAAATTATAGAATTATGTCTTTTTTATTGAGGAATTTAATAAATTTATTGGTTTGTACTGACCACTGGATCAAAATCTTCCTTGTATTTGTATACAATATCAATATAGGATTTATATAAAAGTTCGAGACAACGAATATCAGATTGAACCATCTCCAGGAATGAATATACTTTTTTCAATCGACAGTAAATCATATAAAAAACAAAAGTATAGGATACAAGTAGTACATCGATGCATATAAGTATGTGTACATATATGATTTCAACCAACAAGGGTTCTACGCATCCGAAAAGAGCATTCCAAATTGCAACACATATAACAATTCTAAAAACGAAACAAAATATGTATAAGTACAGTAATTTTATTTCATTCCGAAATTTCGAACAATCGACTGCAAACTGAGAATCAATTGCACGTAAATTATTATAATAACATTGAAGTGTTTTCTTTGATTTCAAGGAAAACAAAACGTAGCTAAAATATTTTATTAAAACCACCGACAACGATATTTTACACCACGCTCCTTGAGCGCTATTAACCGCCAAAATAACAGTTATCAAAATCATACTAATGATAAGCGAAAATGATTTTATAAGGGTATTTGATTTTTCAGAATGAGAAAAGTAGCCGAAGTTAATCCCACTAAAAATTTGTACAGTTTTATAAGCGTACGTAAGGATTTTATGTAATGTATTCTGATTTTGGTTAATAAATGTATTTGTATTTGTCATTGGAACTATTACTGCCATTGTCTGTTATTGTTTTTTAATAAAATATTTTTTTATGATTTTTTTATATTTAAATAAACACGTCATGTATTATCAAGAAAAAAACCGAAACAAACAGTGGTTTCTAGTAAATCAATTTGAATAAGTGGTAATTTTACCTACTAGCCTTGTATTTACTAATTAGATCAACAAACCTAAGATATTAATTTTTAATCTACGCCCTTTTACAAAATTGAGTTTCATTATCTATGTTGATCTAAGATCTATTTATTCACGGTCATTTGATAATGGAGTAAAAAGAAAAATTACAATGAATTATGTCAGTATTATTTTATTGATTACTAAAGTAAAACTTAGATATAACTTAGTTTCATCATAATTATTATTTTAAGAAGTGCACAATCATTTCGTATCACAGCATTTGTTTACCATACATATTTTATAGTTTATAATACTAATGTTTATTTTATAATTATTTAATTTGATTAAATAAACAGTAAATTTATCTACTTTCTAAAAAAATGTATTACAAGCTCTCCAATATTTCCAGCAATCCTTACTTTATCAGACTATTTTTTACTATTCTTCTTAGCTGGTAGTACGTACTTCCCTCTCTCCAACCAAGGGCTCATGCTAATATTCGTTGTCTTAATCGCATCCCACAACGTCTTCACCGTCAAAACCACCAGCATCACACACAACACAGCTATCATCCTGTCTATCATAGTTATGTACTTTTCCATCCACAATGCTATGCTGTACAGCGTCCTGTTATATTTTTTCAGCTCCTCACAGGGTGACTCCAAGGCTGCGTATGGTATTGTTATGCAGACTAGAAGACTTATAATGGAGAGTAAGATTGAAACGCATAGGTTCATAGTGCGGTTCATACGGAGTCGAGTTCTATAGATCTCCTTCTTTTGCCGATGGAGCAGCATAAGCCTGTACTCATTTTCTTTGAAGATGTCGTCTAGGTGCAGGTATTCTATTATTCTGAAAACATGACGTAATATTGATTAAAGTTTTATATTCACACGGATATTAAACAAAATTGTATGAATTTTAAATCTTGGCAACTGCGTAAGTACTGGTTGTACTCGTAGATCTTCGTCTTGATGCTTTGGGTATCAACTCTTGATAATCACCGAATGATAAAAAGTCACCAAAATGGTTTATTTCCGTAGATTTTTTCCAATTTTGTATTTTTACAAGTCATTTGGTAATATTAAAATTTATTTATTTTTGAAGTCATCAAATAACTTTTAGTAACTCTTTACGAAATTGAAAAAAAAATTCTATGGTAATGGACGATTTTGGTGACTTTTTACCACTCGATCATTTTCCAGAGTTATCCCTGTGGTATATCTTTGATACCTATTGACTATGTTGACTATTAAACTTACCTTTCTAATGCTAGCCTGTAGAATATCATTTTGACTTATTTCTCACTTCTTTATTGAACTTCACTCTTCTTACTATTAATTGTTACTTATAGAATTTTCAATGACTTCGACAAATATTTTTTTGAAATAAATAACCAAATTACAATCGTCTAGTCTTATATTCGTTAGTATACTAGCCAGTTTTGGGATGGATGAACCAATTTATGTCAATGATTGAAATCATTACGATTCTCTAAAGACGTCATTAGTAAAAGAAATGGATCTATTTGAATGATGATTAGTCTATTTGGACTTGCTATATTAATAATGGCATTTAGTAAATTGGACAATAATTATTTTAGTTTCATTTATAATAATCAGCAATTGACAGATGATTCATAATCGTTAACTGCTTTTGATGATACTTGATAATGTATTTTTACCTGCAGTTGGCTTCTTGTCTATTATTATTTTTACTCATCATCATCATTGACTCATTTTCAACCAAAACTAGGTGCAATAATTCTTACCGTATTCTAATAAAAAATCTAAAGTTTGTGATGAAAACGGATTTGAATGAGGATTATGCAGTACTTTATATCGGTGATTGTGTATTTTGAAAATGTTACTTATAATATAATATGATGTGTGTGTACTTTAATAGTATTCCCAAGAAGGGTTGACGTCAGTCAGGCGGCCGGTCATAAAACACCTTGGCCAAAACTCTAGACCCCACATAGAGTGGGATAAGGGCAGGAAGATGATGAGATGATGATGTGTGTGCACGTTAATAAATAAATAAATAATATCACAATTTTTCCGTGTATAACGAAGAAAGCTAAAATAAGTGACGGCTTCGCATGGAATTTCTGAATTGTTTTGATGACATTCGAGTTGCATTTACCTAATTACGAGAATACTCATCAACGCTGTGCTAACAGCTCCTAAACTTATCTCCGACATAACAATAAAACGCGGTTTCTCTAACTTAAGTCTAAATATTCAAGAGGTCTCAACTTGCTCTAGCCACAGCTTAAGGATAGACAGCTACTTTGAAACCACCTCGATGTTTAAGAGTGAAAGTATGAGTGACAAAAATAATCAATTACTAGCTTCCACACACAACTTTGCTTACCCATATAAAAGGGTAGCCTAATAGTTATTCTAGGTCA
Source organism: Scotopteryx bipunctaria (assembly GCA_949320045.1). Lineage (NCBI taxonomy): Eukaryota > Metazoa > Arthropoda > Insecta > Lepidoptera > Geometridae > Scotopteryx > Scotopteryx bipunctaria. The sequence goes on from OX439459.1 coordinate 8,100,322, forward strand.
CGACCTAGGAATATTACAGTCAGAAAGTAAGACCTGTTGAATATATGATGGTTCAAAAATACGACGAAACACTTCTAGAAAAGGGAGGTAGTATCCTGCTTCTTTTGGCTCGTCTTGGCGCTCGTCGTAGATACTTAGACTAGATATAACTTATTGTGCACTGGTAATTGTTGAGGCTCTCAATAACACACTGTGAAATTTGAAGTTCTACGTACTAATTCCTCGCCTGTTTCCTCATGAGACAGTTTGCAAATATAAAGCAAGGTATAAATATATAAAAGTACGATGGAAACTGCAGTAGTTATTAAAAACTGTGTCGCAGTTACCAACGCCCGCATCCTGACGTATTCGGTGTTTGTTCCAAACTGGACTGAACAACCGATGTTTATTTGTTGTGAAACTAGATCACTACAAAGGAAACAATCACATTGATAAGTTGCTTTAGTTTCTACTAACGGGTGTACAAACACAATTCTCTGCCGGGGTCTGTATTTCCTCAAGAGTATCTATAATATGGGTGTCTTTAAATCGAGAATCAATACGTTTCTTCTAGGTAAGCGTGCTTCATCTTAGACCACACTGTTACTTAACATCAGGTAGAGTGTGGTCAAACGCAAACCTATTTCAGATAAAAAAAAGTGACTTTGATACTTGTGGGTTATTTTACAAAGTGAGTGAGCTACATCCAATGATCTACGTACAACTCGCTCCAGCTAACGATATCACAGTTTGCGCGACTCAATTCAACGGAACTAAGGGCAATTTGCACAAATTGGAAGTACGTACGAGTCGCTATCAGACTGCTCGGGAACTCCTAATGCTTTATGTGGCCCTGGTAATGCGCCACGTCGAATAGGTAGTACCTATTCAATGGGTATGTTTGAAGTTGTTATAAACTTACATTACACTGCTGTTTTTAACCGATTTCACAAAAGGAGGATGTTCTCAGGCGTATTTATAGGGTTCTGTACCAGAAGAGTGCAAACTGGAGCTACTAAGCCGTCCGTTGTCCGTCCGTCCGTCTGTCTGTCAGCGGGTTGTATCCAGGTGCGGTCGCAGCCTGAAATTTTGGGGGGGGGGGGGGGGTTACTTATAGTAGAATATGTCGAGTAAATCTGATTTTATTGCTCACATTGTAAATGGAAGCCTTCTATTTTTATTGGCATCGCGGCTAGGGGCAGAAAATTTCGGCGATTTTGGGTGGGGGGGGGGTCATGTCCCCTGTGACCCTGGCTGTATCTCATGAAACCAAATCTCTTTATTAGCTTGATTAATTAATATATTAACATGTTGACATTATCCGCTAATGATTTGATCCGGCATGCATGACAACGCATTTGGTTGATGCGTTGATGACTGCGTGAGTGCGTTTGTTTAAATAAATGCGCATCAGTGATTCAGATATGATCCAATACTAATATTACTGGCGGGCGAGTGCTCGACTGAGACGCAAGAGGCGCGGGTTCGATTCCCTCAGCGGGAGAAATGTTTGTATGTTCTACAAATATTTCTTCTGGGTGTTGTAATTATGTATTATAAGTATTTAAAAAAGTATATAAGTATTCTATCAGCCATCTGGTTCCCATAGTACAAGCTTTGCATAGTTTGGGGCTAAATGGCACTGTGTGAAATGTCCACAAATATTTATTTATTATTTCTAAGCTTCATCTCTGCTGGGCTGGAAGTAAATAAAAGGCATAGAATGCGTCCAACTGCTTTTCTCCCCGAGCATGTCGTAAAAGTCGACTAAGGGACATGATGGACCATCTTTACCTTGACCTGTATTACAGGTTTTTTCTAAAACCTATCTCAGGCACCAGCTCTTCACAAAACAGGTTTTCTTGGTACTTACTAACCTATAACCTTATTCTGTGTCAGCTTGAAGCCAAGAAACTTTTGTGAAGAAAAATAAATATATTTTATTATTTTTTTTTTAAGGGCGATGGGCTTCTGTCACCATGGTTCACCATATCCTCCTTGGGAAGACTGGATTATACGAAAAATAATTTTTGTACAATTTTTCGCAGCCAAACCCATATAATGTTTGTATGCTTATAAGTATACCTATTTTTAACACCGTGCAATGGGACAGGCTGCGCGAATTCATCTAGCATGTCCGTAGTAATGACGTCATCAGTTCGCTACGTGTCCACAAGTCCACCAGCGGTACCTAATGAGTGCACGCTGCACGGGAGTGATAGTCCGCTTCATTTGCATAAGCAAGCTGGATTTATGATTATCTTACTGACGACCCCGATGGCGTGGCGGGCGAGTCAGCTGAGACGTAAGAGGCGCGGGTTCAAATTCGTCACACGTGCTCGCTTCTGAGTCGCGTTTGAGTATTCGGGGGAAATACTTGAAAATTCATTTGTTTATTTGCAAATACGGCTTAAACCAAAACACGACCTTCTACTCAACCTTTAAATAAAAACAAAAACCTAAAGAGCTGTAAAGGTACGCAAGAGGTAGCACTGTTCAGGGTTCTGTATCCGAAGGGTGCAAACAGGACCCTATTACTAAGTTTCCGCTGACCGTCCGTCAGTCCGTCTGTCAGCGGGTTGTATCTCATTAACCGCAATAGGCAGAAAATTTTCAGTGTTTTGTGTGTGTTGTATTTCTATTGCCGCTATAACAACAAATGAGTTCTAAATAAAAATAAAATACAGAATCAAAAAGGGGCCCCTTATAATACTTTTTTAATATACGATGGCACGGAACCCTACGTGTGCGAATTTGACTCGCACTTGACAGATTTTTTATTATTCCTAAATCGAAGCGAAACCAGACCGGGAATACATGGAATATTCTAATTACCCGCTCCGGGTTATACCCGCTTGTACCCAGTTTCTGTTGTTTTGTGAAGGCAACGTAAACAGAGAAATGAATATCCTACGGTTTTTGAGGATGTTTTTTCGCGCCTCAGGCCATGAATACGGTGAAATCCATGTGGTTAATATTACAATATCATTCTTCTCTAAACAAGTCTGAATTTTAGAAACGAAAAATCTGACAGATTTAGTCAAACCTTATACCACTTTCAATCTATCTAGTCATGCCACTAGTTCTTTCGAACCAGTGTGGTGAAAGGGTTTTAAGTGCGCCTCAAAGACGCTCCTTTCGTGCACTTATTTTTGAGGTACTCTTTAGGTTTTACGACTTAAAATCCGGGACCGATTGTTTAACATGCCCTCCGAATCACGGAAGCGCTCAGCTTGTAATGCCACTAGCGGTCACCCATCCGAATTTGTGACCGCGCATATCGTTGCTTAACTTTAACGATCAATCAAGAACGCCCAAGCAAGCTACGCCACGAGCGCTTCAAGACCCATAGTAAAAAAACACAAAATATACAGGGTCCCGTTGGCATCCTCCGGATACGGAACCCTAAAAAGGCACTCCCTCAGGCACAGAAAAAATATGTAGTATGTACTTACTACGTACCCTAGGTTTATCTCTCCCTTTGAAACAGTACACCGGTCTTAGAAATTAAAACCTGGAACTAAAAGCCTCACAAAGAAAGCTACCCTCCCGCTCCCAGATTACATAGATGTCACTAGATTGTCACTGACACACTGACATACCTACAGTGAGCTTCGCAAACAGGGGTGCAGCGGGGTGAACGAACTGCAGGGCGCACCAATTATTCATAGGCATGCTTTCAGAAAAATCCCTCGGAACTACCCCCTTTAAGGGATAAAAGGGGTGATAAAAGTTAGGTACTTATGTGATTACGCTAGTAAGTCAGGCGGTAAGATATTTCGTTAGTGTAGAGAAATTATGGTCTAGAATTATGTACTTTGGAAACATGCGAGTCAAATCGAATAAAAGTTGTTTCAATAAAATAATTTTGTAATTGAATTTGAAAAATTGTACTAAATAATACGCAAAAGTCACGAAGCCGGGATAAATTACTTTGACGACCTCGGTGGCGTGGCGGGCGAGTGCTTGGCTAAGACGTAAGAAGCGCGGGTTCGATTCCCGCTACGGGAGAAATGTTTGTATGTGCAGCAAATATTTCTATTGGGTATTGTAGTATTATGTATTGTAAGTATGTATTTATAAAAAAAGTTTATAAGTACCTATTCTATCAGCCATCTGGTGCCCATAGTACAAGCATTGCTTAGTTTGAGGCTAGATGGCGCTGTGTAAAATGTCCACAAATATTTATTATTGTTTATTTATTATTAAACTTGATGGGCAATCGATTATTTTCAACGTCCCTACCTACCTACTATTTTCAAACTATCTTAAACGTCTCAACATCAGATTCCACGTCTAAGTGTGAAAAGTTTTAGACTACGTTTTCAGACGTTCACAAAATGTTTTACAAAAACGTTCTAAATTAGCGCGATTGCCCTAGCCCAAGTACTTTACGCATTTAAGTGCCCAGTAAACAACAAATAGCTACGTACAAAGAATTAAATGCTATAGGTAGGAACTATGTAGATACGCTTCCGTAACAAAAGATACCTAAACAAGAGCGTGGATTGCTATTCATCTGGGTTAAAAGCGCTCATTTATCTCAGAAACAGCGGAGAGCATTAAAAAGAGCAAAAACGGGAAAATATGAATATCCCAGAGTTGTAAAACTAGAGCTACGCATAACAGGCGCCAGAATAAATTGTCATCATCATCTTCAAGCTCTATCCCACTCTATGTGGGGTAAGAGTTTTGGCTAAGGTGTTTTATGACCAGCCGCCTGCCTGACGTCAACCCTCCTTGGGAATACTTGCTTATTGTATCTCATCATGTTGGAGGATACTATCCCTTAGTCGACTTTTACGACATGCTCGGGGAGAGAAGTAGCTGGACGTATTCTATGTTTTTTTCTTTACTCCCAGTCCAGCGAAGAAGTAGATTATAATATAGAGACAAAAATAGATTCTATATTTTCAGTACCTGCATAAAAAGATAGCAGAAATGGTCAGGATTTTCCGTCATAATCTCTTTCATTTGATTACCAAGTGTTCATACACGTTTATCCGATCCTCATTTGTTTTTATTACTCTGAGCTCAGTGTATAGTGAGATCGAGCGCTGAGTTTAAGAGGATAATTAGACGTGCAAGAGATGCAATTTCACAGAGAAATGTAATTTATTGTAATTATTGAGATAAGTAAGGGTACTATTTTATTAGAGAATTTTTCAGGTTTAAAACAAATGGTGTGCGGTTACAAATCCATCTGTTATGGCTTTCTATTTGCATACAGTCATTTGGTATAATACGCCCGTGGCTTTGTTACGATAATAAAAATAGCCTATTTATTCAAAAATTGCCTTTTCTTCTCCCCGTGCATGTCGTAAAAGTCGACTAAGGGGTTGTATCCTCTCCAAAATGATGGCCCACCTATATGGGCGATGGGCTGATCACCTGTCACCAAGGTTCACCATTTCTATCTTAGGATTTTAAATCAGAAGTGGCTGCAAGTTTTCTTATGTTTACTTGTGGCTCTGCTTACCCCATTAGGGATGTGTCCGTGATAATATGTATGTATGTATGTATGATCTTGATAGACAAGCCACGCCACGAGCTACGCCATTTGACATAATAAAAACATTGCTATTGTAATTAGCGATCCATCGTTCGTTATTAGAATATCGGAACCGGGAAGTCATTGACACCAGCCATTTGCAGACGGCTTCAAAACTATAGACACAAAAGGTCGAATTCGACCGTTCGATTCACGTTTCGATGTTTCATACAACAATGTAAACTCGTACCTACTCGAAACCCATTACTGTTGAAAGCTGACAGGATGATATTGCAAATGTGTTGATTGTGTGAAAGAGTGGTTGCGGATAGAGATAGCCAGAATACGTGATAAAGCTCTCTGCCCACTATTCCGTTCCATGCAAATAAAATATACTTACAGAAATTTGATTTGCATTTTGATGCTCAGTATTCCTATTTAATTGTGTGGAGATACTAACGGCCTTATTACTAATAAATAAATATAAATATAACATATTTGTGGACATTTCACACAGCGCCATCTAGCCCAAACTAAGCAAAGCTTGTACTATGGGCACCAGATGGCTGATAGAATACTTATATACTTTTTTGTAAATACATAATACTACAACACCCAGACCCGGAAGAAATATTTGCAGAACATACAAATATTTCTCCCGTAGTGGGAATCGAACTCGCGCCTCTTGCCTCTCAGCCGGGTAATCGCCCGCCACGCCACCGAGGTCGTCGTATTATAAAAAATTAAGATAGTTCAGGTTTAAACCAAGGCTTTCTGGGGCTAGGTTTAAACCTAGCTAAGTTAATAAAGAAAGACTTGGTTAAAATGTGACAATAAGCCAGGGACTAACATCGTAGAGGTTGTATAAAAATAAATTTAAAAACTAAGTTGCGGGGCATTTCTTTAAACGTACCTATAATAAGATTTTCAATACATATTTAAATTCAATATCAACAATAATAATGAAATCATCACAGCTGAATACAAATACATCTAGATAGTCCCTTTATGGTTTTCCATGAATAACTGAATAAGTCAAAAGACCAACTGAGCCTTATCTATTTTCAAACCACCTTCATCTCTTGAAGAGGCCTTTACAAATAGTTCAGATCTATCAAGCCTTAACAATGGGAATTTCAACTCTAAAGCTCTAGAAATAAGGCTGCAAATATTTTTTTCTTACAGAGTCTTTTTGTGCTGATCTATTAACTCATAATCATTGAAATTTCAACTTTATCTGACTACTAATATGGTTGAAAATAGTTTTTGTTACAGTCGTTTTGTGGTAGTGTGTAATATCAAGGCAGTATCATGCAATATTAAACCCTACAGCTCTAGACATGAGGCTGAATATTGTTCGAAAACTAAACAGTAGTTTTATAATAAGTTCAACCAGAAATTTCAACTCTAAGTCCATGTAAATAAGGTTGAAAATAGTTTGTTTTATGCCAGTAGTTTTGTTTAGTCAGCAGTTTGAAGATGCCGGTGACAGGTTATTGATAAGGATTGTTCCGTTTCCGCTTTTAGATCGAAGTTCTTATGGGTTCAGTTGTTATGGAAAATAAGATATTCTTATACACACTGTGTACATATTCATTTTAAAATAAGATTTTTACGTCTTTACAACAGGTTTATGGAAACAACATTTTACGGTACTACCGCTAGTCGTGTCACTAGTTTTATTTATTTATTTCGAACACAATAAAACATCATAAAAGTTTTTTTTAACCCTAAGGCGATGGAATATTTAAGTTTATATACATATAATATAAGTACATTTTGTTTAGATTAGTTTAGTTATAACGAACCAGTGTGGTGAAAGGATTGAAGAACGGGGCCTCACGTTGTTTTCCTTCACTATTTCAGAGTAGGTACTGGTTTATACATCATTTTTTCGAACAAAAAAAGATTCGAATCTACGACCTCAGGTTTGCAAGGCCACCAGTGCTCATTGTTCGATACAAAGGCTGTATTGTTAATTTTGATCCTCAATATTCAATCAGCGAACTTTTAATTTTGCCCGTCCGTTTACAGAGTAACAAGATTTTAAAGCAATCCTGCGTCGATTAAAATTCAAATATACGGACAGATCCACAAAGGAATCATGTAAATACTGTTACAGATACCGGCATGTATCTCGTGAGCTCGACTAAAGAGTTGGGGGTTGCGTACGGGTAAGAGAGAAAGGTTTGCGTCTAAGAGCGAAGATACGATCTTACGGTACGTAAGATCGTATCTAGACCGATTTCGAAGGAGATAGCGGATTTCGGGTGTATAAAGGAAAGACAGAGAGTAAGAAATCAACCAAGTACTTTTACCATCTATAGTAGATGATTTATACAGCGTCAGGAGGCAAGTTTTTACCTTCACCAACGGGACGCTGTAGTGCCCGGGACGAATTAAGATGGAGTAGGCTTGCGCAGCACCTATTCCATCCTCTCAGCTTAGTCGGCCTTGTCCACAGGAAAGACATGGTCTACGTGCGGAGCTTACTAAGCCGCGGGTTTCCTCACGTTTTCCTTCACCGTTTGAGAGTACTGGTATAGCGCACATAAGTTTTTCGCACAGAAAAATCCATTGGTACACGACCGGATTTGAATCCACGACCTTAGGATCGGAAGGCGGGGACACTACCAACCATACCATCAGTAATAACCCGCCAAATCAAATAATTGTCAATTAAAAGAAAACTACAAAATGAATAAAAAATTGGTTTGTACATAATAAACAACTAATGAAAGTTATTACCTACCTATTAAAGTAAAACTCATCAATATTGTGTACTAACTTGCTTGTGTCGTGAAATTGTTTCTATTCCATTCTATTTCAGGTTAAAAACAACAATTGAACACTTTATGTAAACAATTTTTATCGATTGTCATAAATTCATCATCATCATCATTTCAGCCTGGTATCGCCCATGGGTATCAGCTTCCTTTAGATTTTGCTAGCACCCTCGATCCTGTGCATCTTTTATCCAGGTCTTGCCCGCGACCTTTTCGATGTCATCAACTCAACGCATTGTCGGGCGTCCAGGATTTCTTCGACCGGTCCTCAGCCACTACTCGGTCAAGATTTTCCCCCAGCGGCCATCACGGTTAAAAAAAAACCCATTAGGTACATGTAGCACCCAGGTTTAATGTAGCTAGCTATCTACAGGTGAAATAATTTTCAGTATAGTTTTAGTAGTAGAACTTCTCTGCTGGACTGGGAGTAAAGAAAAAACAGAATGCGTCCAGCTACTTCTCTCCCCGAGCATGTCGTAAGAGTCGACTAAGGGATAGTATCTTCTCCAACATGATGAATCTATATGGGCGATGGGCTGATCACCTGTCACCATGGATCACCATTTCGATCTTGGAACTCTTGGATCAACAGTGGCTGCAAGTTTTCTTATGACTACTTGTGGCCCCACCCCGTGAGGGATACGGGCGTGATAATATGTATGTATTTATGTATGTAGTTTCAGTAGTTCCTGAACAAACAAACAAATAATTTCTAATAATATCCTTAACATATATTCATCTTTTATGTTTAGTAGATATTGCTTTACCTTTTCATGCCTAGCGGTTCAAATACCCCACGATCGTCAATCCCCAAACCGAGCACCAATCAACGCGTCAAATTGAATAGCTTTAAAAGCTTTTGTATTTGCGTATTGAACTCTGTTTTTATTGGCTTTGCATTATTGGATGTCTGCTTTTCGATGGGGTTTCTGTTTTATAAATAAGCAACGAAAATAGTGAACAGGTTGTTCTGATACGATGATGTTGTTTGATGTTAAAAATGTTTTGTTTATTGAATTGTATTTTGTTGATAGTTTTTGGTGGCATTCGAGTAGCGAGTGAGGACCGGGCTGGGACGCATGGGGTGCGGGTTTGATTCCCACGTCGACAGAATGCTGGCATGATCTTCATTCCGATCTTGGGTGTTGCGGTGTGTGAAAGAGTTTTTTTATACCCGTGACTTAGGGGATAATATGTGGGTTTGGAATTATGTAGGAATATGAGTGAGTTGGATGCTGTACATATTGACCATAGATATACATCTTAAGTTACACTTACCAAGAGGCTTTTTGGTGATTATTGCTTTAATTATTTAATTCTTTTTACTGTTTAAAATATCCGTTGGCAAATTAATTCTAAGCTTTGTTTTGCAATTTTAACAAAAACTACAAAACAAATTGAAGGCACATAAAACAGAAATATCAATTGGTATTCAAAAGCCGACCCCAAAGCCTTTTAAAAGCCGCAGATACCTCCACCGGCCGTCGAAACAAAATAACGGGAAGCCTAACTCAATAAACACCCAATCACACGCAATCACGGATGTAAGATTTTCTAGATCTCCTATCATTATTTTATACTAATGAACCTCCTTTTCTATTTTATTATGACGTCCTCTATTTGGCACATCTCATGCTCGACTCCAATATTCTACTAACAGACATCGTGTCGCTTATGGGATCAAATTTTGTCTCATAAAATCGATATGCCGAAAATCACATTCAATACCAATCTTACTTCTTACTTATATTATAAATGCGAAAGTTTGTGAGTTTGGATGTTTGGATGTTTGAGCCTTAATCACGCCTAAACGGCTGAACGGATTTGAATGAAACTTGGAATATACATAGTACATGTACTGGATTAACATATAGGCTAATTTTTATCCGGATACCACGTGAGCGAAGCCGCGGGCGGCAGCTAGTTTTCTCATAAATAACATAATCGATAATTATAAAGGTCTCGTAATGTTTCTTAAGAATAACTTATTTTAATTTTAATTATAATTCATAATTTTGTGTCACATAATACACTAATAACCTAATGTAATTTAGGCATAAACAATAATGTAATAATGGTCCTTCATCCGTTAGCAGAACGTCTCTATGAATGTGTGAAATGTAATCCGTTAATTCCACTGTAAAAATGTGATTACTTAATATCCGTTGTACAATGTATTAAATAACTTTACCTACTCCATAAATAATCTTGATCTGCTTTAGTCATGTACAAATAGATTCAATGATAAAATAGGTAGGTACGCTATTAACTTAAAATACGAATTGTTTTTCCAAATTTACTAAATCAAAATCTAGAGAGAGAGAGAGACAGGATTGTAAAATATGTTGTAGTTTTCAATGTTTCGTGATTTTTTGACATAAGCAAGTCTCGATCACCTCTCTTTAGTTAAATATACCTACCTAAATTATAAACGCGAAAGTTTGTAATTATGGATGTATGGATGTTTGTTACTCTTTCACGCCTAAACGGCTGAACGGATTTGAATGAAACTTGGAATATACATAGTGCATATGCTGGATTAACATTTAGGCTATTTTTATCCAGGTACCACGCGAGCGAGGACGCGGGAGGCAGCTAGTACAATATAATTAAAAAAAATATTTTGATGTCTATTCTATTTAATTTACGTCAATTATGAATATGCGACGTTACATTTTCCATTCAAATGAATAAGCTATCACCCTTTGATCAGCCCTCAACTGTTGGCGCATTGAAAATTTTAATCGAGCCAAAGGTTTGTGATCGCTGACGCTTGATCGCGATACGTAATTGAGCATGTGTGAAAGAGAATGTCGCTTTGAAATTACATGTGTATGTGTGAGTGTGTGAGTGTGTATGTTTATTGATGTGGTCATGCATTATACTCTTTAAAATGTTGATGGCATCTGTAAGTGCTGTGAAAGGGTAACAAATACTTGAAAAGCAGATGTGTTTTTGAAATGATCATTATCATTGTCACAATAAATCCAATGAAGCTCTCGTGGCTCTCGTGGCGTAGCTTGCTTAGACGTTCTTGATTGATGGTTGAAGTTAAGCAACGTTGTGCACGGTCACAATTGGGATGGGTGACCGCAATTTGCATTACGAGCTGAGCGCTTCCGTGCTTCGGAGGGCATGTTAAATTGTCAGTCCCGGCTTTTAAGTCGTTAAGCCATGACGGAGGCCTTTAGGCGGCCTAAAAACTCCGTCATAAGATTAGGCCACTAGCTCATACGAACTTACTTACCATAAATATATACATATGATCACGCCCGTACCTATCCCTAATGAGGTGGGCAGAGCCATAAGTAAACACAAGACTTGCAGCCACTTCTGATTTAAAGTCCTAAGATGGATATGTGGAACCATGGTGACAGGTGATCAGCCCATCGCCCATAGGTATAGGTGGTCCATCATTTTGGAGAGGATATTACTCCTTAGTCGACTTTTACGAAAGCAGCTGGACGAATTCTATGCTTTTTCTTTACTTCCAGTCCTGCAGAGAAGTATGTATGTCAACATAACTATCCACCTTATAATAATAGGTAAGAATACATCATCATCATCATCTTCCTGCACTCATCCCACCCTATGTGGGGTCGGTACAGCATGATCCTTCGGCTAAGGTGTTTTATGACCGGCCGCCAGCCTGTCGTCAACCCTCCTTGGGAATACTTGCTTATTGTATCTCATCATGTTGGAGGATACTATCCCTTAGTCGACTTTTACGACATGCTCGGGGAGAGAAGCAGCTGGACGCATTCTATGTTTTTTCTTTACTCCCAGTCCAGCAGAGAAGTTATATACAACTACATATTTAGTTTAAATATATTATTTTTAATAGGATGGGGTACTGGAGACTATTATTGGCACTATTACTATGACTAGTCACTATTTCACACAGTGCCACTAATTATTTCGAACCAGTCTTGTGAAAGTATTTTAAGTGCGCCTGAAAGGCTCTTTTCGTACACTTGGCACATGTTTTCGAACATTTTAGATTCTATGCTGGTTTTCTCACGATGTTTTTCGAATTGAAAATCCATTGGTGCATGACCGAATTTGAACCCACGACCCACGATTGGAAGCCGAGGCCGGGCCGCTATCACTGGATCTTTAGTTGTGCTCTGGCATTTAGTATTGGCACTTAAATTATGTGACGTTGAAAAAACCAATGTGCTGATAAAGTGCTCGCAAACGTAAAAGTACTGTGCAAGTGTATACAGCTTCAAATCCTTTGTAATCCCACACCCCCACTGACCTAGTTGCTTCCCCATTTTTCTGTAATTACTCACCAGTGCTTTGTCGACTTCCCCTATTTGGGGGAATCTGCTCTCAGCATGGCAACACCGGTGACTTAAAACTATGAATATGAAATGCGCAGGTAAGAGTATTTCGTGAGAGCAATTTTAAAAACATTATTTTATGCTGCTTGTGGAGTAAAAAAACATCTACTCTATTATTATAAAGCTATTATGTTTGATTATGTTTGTTGTCTGTGAAAGTACTGAATCAATTTATGAAAATTATTTTACACAAATAATACTACACTATCTTTATTCGTTATTGTACATATAAAGCACATAAAAACACAGACATAAAGTAAGTAGGTACATGTACAAAGGCGAGCTTACCCTACAAAGAGTTTTCTTCCGGCAAACTATCCCTGTGTAATATCAATGGTAAAGGAAATCATGTAGTTTTTGTCTATAAGTAGAGTTTACTTACGATTCTTCGATTCGATCATGTTGTGCCGACCCCACATAGAGTGGGATAAGGGCAGGAAGATGATGATGACTTACGATTTTTCTTTACTGACATTAACAGGCTTCTTCATGAAGTTACAGCAAACTGGAAATAAGAAAATTAGTGATGTGTAGTGATGTGACAAACTTACCCCCCGAATACTCAAACGCGACTTAGAGTTTTTGATGAAAATCTGTCAAAAACTCGTCACTTGAGACGTGCTCAACTCTGAGATGCGTTTGAGTATTCGAGGGTTATCCAAGTAAAACTGTGCGAATGGGGTCTCCATAGTAATATTTTTATAGCTTCAAGTAAAAATGTCGACAACACAACGCTTCCGTCACTTCGGTTCATTATCGTCACCTCACAAGTACATACCTATGATATACCATTTTAATAGTACACCTATATTTCACTAAGTGAACATCACTTTAAACCAGGCTGCAATGCAAAATGAGCCTTATTTCTTTTCAGTCTAAACTCAAAATAGCGATGTGTGAAGCGCTCGTAGCTTAGCTTGCTTAGACGTTCTTGATTGATCGTTGAAGTTAAGCAACGTTGTGCGTGGTCACAATTGGGATGGGTGACTGCAATAGGCATTACGAGCAGAGCACTTCCGTGCTTCGGAGGGCACGTTAAATTGTCGGTGCTTTTAAGTTGTTAAACCATGGAGGGGCCTTTAGGCGGTCTAAAAACTCCGTCACAAGAGTTGGCCACTAGCTCATACGAACTTACTTACTCTAACTATAAGTGTTAATATCGATTTTACATAATTTCAGATTAATTTCCGTGTTTTTGGCGCAAGATTTTGACATACTATTATTTATTCTGTGTTGTACCCTCTTTGATTATAATGACAGAAGGGGGGAGAAAGTGCATTGGAATGAAAATGATCTCGCTTTTATCTGGGGTAGTGGTGTGTTTTGCAGGAGTAGGAAAGTCCAATCGTGCGGTTAGAATTACTAAGCATAAGGTATACCTGAATATAAAGATTTATAAATCGGTCCATAAGAACTAGCTAGCATTTTAAATGTGTTAAGTTGGTCTAAGTGTAGCATCTTAGGGTGCATATTATACAAATCAGATTTGTATTCTTTCTATTTAGTCGTGTCATTAGTTCGCTTTTATAGAACACTAGATGGCAGCACAGATAATTTTTTTTTAGATAAGATAAGATTTGAAAGAAAGAAAGAAAAACATTTTATTTGTAACAACAGACAGGGACAAAAAGAAACATTAAAAATACACTCAACACAAATACAAAGAAAAGCAGAAATATGTTTAAAAAAAACCTACTTAGAAATGGAGTGTCTCATAATGTCTCAATGCGCTGCTACAAATGGGGTCCGACTCAGCATTATGTTGCGTTATATAGTGGGAACTATACAACGCAACGCTGATCTATAAGAGATATAGATATAGAGATAAGATAATACTTTATTGTGTATACCAATATACCAACAAAAAAAAATATAAAGATTACAAAAGTTTACTTAATTATTCTGGTATCCACAAAGGTAAAGTTAGTCCGCGCTGTCGTTGCGTTTTGAACTTTACGCCGGTAATTTCAAGCAAACTAAAGTTTTTCAATTTTATAATATAAGTAAGATAACATAGTGATTCCATCAACGTGCCCCGCGTTACGATTTGTTTGGTCGTCCAGAATAAGGGGGCTGTTCGCCATTATTCAAGAACCTTCTACCGTTGCGTAAACGCAGTTTATTCCCCCGATTCCAATTACTTCTTCACACCATCCAATTAGTTTTTCTAACCCCTGCGCCTAATGCACTATGAATCTAATCTTATATACAGAGTGTTACACCCTTAAATAGAAATAATGTAAGTTTAATTTTTCAATACAACCGGGTTCGATTCCCGAACTGAATTCAATTTTTTTTTAAATCTATGTATGCAGTTTTTCTTATCACTTAAATCGATGACATGGTTCCTAAGAACAGATCTTCGTATGTCTTATAGTTTCAGACTTTCCCATACTGACCGATCTAAATGTTACACCTTGTATATTAAGCATTTTTTACCAGTAAACGCACAGGCCAAACTTCTGAAGCTAAAAAGCTAAAATTTGGAAGGTACATAGCTTCCTTTTATAACAAAACCACCCACTAAAGCGGGATTTTCTGAAAATAAACTCCTAAAGGGGGGAAAAAGGGTGAAAACGTTTATATGGAATTTTTTTACGCGTAGTGCGAATAGTGCGATTGGCTTGAAACTTGGTTTGAATACTTTAAATAAAAAATAAATGGACGAGTGTTTCAGGGTTTTCCAAAATAAACCTTAAAAATGGATAAAACGATGTCAAATTTTTTTTAACGGGTGGTGCGATTGACTCGAAATTTAATCTAGAGACTAAAAATAAATAGGCACGTATTTCAGGTTCAAAACTACCCTGCAAATGGGGTAAAATAAAAATCAAAATTTTTACCCTGCGAGCAAAGCCGCACGTATTAGCTAGTAACTCAATATTAGAACAGCCACACGTTTCCGTAATTTAATCATACATACCTATACACAGACAATACAACACCTATCGCCCCTGTCATTGCTATGCGCAATGACGTCATCAGGCCCAGAGATGGATTTGGACCATAATTCCTGAACACAATACCTCCACCACAAAACTCAAAGCCAACAAACTAATCCTTAAAAATCACAAACATCGCTCGCTCGAATCCCGAAATATTTGTACAGGTCGAACGAAAACAGCAATGGATGTTATGCAAGGGAATATTTCAGATCAGGTGGTGAAAGTAATTGGTAAATGACGTGTGCCATTTAGGGGCTGATGGACATTAGGACGTCTGGCAGGCCGAGTTCCATTTGTTTGGGGTTCCGCGCAATTTTGTAAATGCAAGTGACGGGTTAAAAATGTGACGGAGTGTCAAATGGCACTTTTTAATTCTGTCTGGGCGTTGCGGTCTGATGGTCCTAAGCGGTGTTTTAGAAAAGGGGATAAAGGTTTTTCGCCGTATTGCTTATTTTACGGAATTTACATTTTAAATTTATTTTTTGCCAAAAGCATTTACAAACAGTTCATAATTATTTCTCGTTATAATCCAAATGATCGCACCATAGGGATAATGCACAGTAATCTTGAAACCTACTTACTTATTATTATAGGACGACCTCGGTGGCGTTGGGAGTACTCGGCTAAGACGCAAGAGGAGCGGTTCAATTCCCAGTGCAAGAGAAAGGTTTGCATGTTCTGCTAATATTTCTTCAGGGTTTGAGTATATTGTAATATTATGTATAATAACGTTTTGGAAAAGGGCCAGGTCAAGAGTACTCTAAACCAACGAGCATGTATGAAGAATATTATGAGAGTGAATGAAGCGAAGGAAGTATTTCAGGATCGTAGCAAATGGAGATCTTTGCCTACCCCTATGGGAAACAGGCGTGATATTATGTCTTCTTTAGCCATTTGTTATCCATTTCTGGAATTTTGTATGTATATTATATGATTTAGAAGTGGGTAAGTACTCTATCAGATATCTGATTCCTATAGTATAAGCTTTGTTTTAGTTTAGGGCTAGATGGCGATGTGTGAAATGTCCACAAATATTTATTTAAAAAAATGCCCATTTAAATAACAATGTAACAATAACAGCCAACAGTCACATACATAGTCCTGACCCCACACTAGGATTCCCTGTGTCGTGGGTATCAGAAACTACGAGTACCATGGTACCACAACACCGAGACCCGGAAGAAATATTTGCAGATCATGCAAACATTCCTACCGCAGCGGGAATCGAGCCCGCGCCTCTTGCGTCTTTGCCGAGCAATCGCCCGCCACGCCACCGAGGCCGTCATGAAATGACATTAGATAAATTATTTCAGCAGTATTATTCACAAATAAACGGTATTAGTACCTAACAATTCTTAACAATACAATTTTATTACTAAACTATGTTATAAAATAAACTCTCAATAGAAATTTCTCCCACACAGCGAATTAAACCCACGACGCAGCGGGATTTCCGTTTTTGGAAACCGACCACCGTCAAAATAGCGACCATCATTTGAAAATATCAGGTGAGCTATCTATAGACCGTTTGCCAACGGCCTTTAGATACCCGGACTGTTTTTTTGTGAATTATGTTAGTATTAGATTATTATGTTAGTATAGAGACGCAAGAGGCGCGGGTTCGATTCCCGCTGCGGAAGAAATGATTGCATGATCTGTAAATATTTCTTCCGGGTCTGGGTGTTGTGGTACCATGGTACTCGTAGTTTCTGATACCCACGACACAGGGAATCCTAGTGTGGGGTCAGGACTATGTATGTGACTGTTGGGTGTTATTTATTTATTTATTTATTTATTTATTAGTTGTAAGTTTATTTCTGTTAATAAAGTTTGTTTTTAGCTACAATAAGAATAGGTAAAAACAGGACAGGAAAACGCCTTCATGCCGCTAACGACCACCCTAGATGGGTTTTATCACTCTCAACACGAAGTGCTTCTTTACGGTCTATGACAGTCGTCACATTTCAAAATACCAGTTGAACCAATAGCACTTCCCTGTCATGTAGAAGGCGAACAAGTTATTTTCCTTCCATTATACAGAGATTGTATTTTATTCCGCAGCCATTACCCTTGAACTGTTGGATGAATATCTAAGATGGACCCTGGCCTTGCCCTTGGAGAGCTGGGCGGTTCCTCTCTCGACAAATGTCATACGGACCTGTGTAGCTTTAACCTCTGAATGTGTTTTCATGGGTCATCATTGGACGGCCTCGGTGGCGTGGTGCGCGATTGCTCGGCAGAGACGCAAGAGGCGCGGGTTCGATTCCCGCTGCGGAAGAAATGTTTGCATGTTCTGCAAATATTTCATCCGGGTCTGGGTGTTGTGGTACCATGGTACTCGTAGTTTCTGATACCCACGACACAGGGAATTCTAGTGTAGGGTCAGGACTATATATGTGACTGTTGGGTGTTATTTATTTATGATGAAACACCTTAGCCAAAACTGTTACGACCTCACATGTGGGATAAGGGTAGGAAGATGATGATGAATGCGGGCGAAGCTGCGGGCACCAGCTAGTATACTTTAAGTGGTTTAAAGAGCTGATCCCTACTACATAGGATGTTTACTTGACTGAGCAAGAGTCACCGTAGTAATTATACAGTAACCCGTGAAAATCAGCGTAGAGTGAAAGCGTTGGTGTGCGCGTGGAAACTCTATCGAGCAAGGAACACACCAGATCAGGAACAAATCGCTTGCTTCTCCTTGACATTCATCCAAGGTCTAGAAACAAAGGTCCTCCCACACAGCCACGTGTAAGCTTAGCATTGAAACTTGTATTACATCGCAATAAGGTTGGAGTTTGCGCAGAATAATATTATGAAAAATGAAAATGGAATTAATACTTCAAGGTTTCCTTCTATTTGCATACTAAATAGTTTACCGCTATGACCCTGAAATTTTCGCGTTTTTATTTTTTTGTCAAATTTGACATAAGTGTCACTATCTATTTGTATCTGTCATTCTGCTATCTGTCACTCAAAATGTCATTCGCCGGAGCGCAATTGTGACAAGTCTCTCCGAAGAAAATAACCTCACGCGTCTGTAAGCTTGTCTAACTTGGATAATTTAACAAGAAACAGAGCACTGGTGGTCTAGTTAGTAGTAACCCCGCCTTCCGATCCTAAGGTTGTGGATTCAAACCCGGTCGTGTGCTAATGGATTTTTCTGTACGATAAATTTATGTGTGCTATACCAATACTCTCAAAAGGTGAAGGAAAACATCGTGAGGAAACCCGCGGCTTAGTCAGCTCCGCACGTATTGACCATGTATTTCCTGTGGACAAGGCCGACTAAGCTGAGAGGATGGAATAGATGGGCAAGTCTACTCCATCTTAATTCGTCTCGGGCACTACATCGTCCCGTCTGCGAAGGTAAAAGTTGCCTCCTGACGCTGTATTAATCATCTACCATAGATGGTAAAAGGCGTTAGTTTAACAAAAAAAAATTACTTATGAGAAGGTATCTAAATTGAGCCGAGAAATTCAGAATTTCCTATAGAACTTTTCTTGGTAAGTAAAAAAAACGGCCGTGGGTGAAAGCTAGTGTATATAATAAGTTCGCAGACTCTCCCTAGTAACTGAAACGCACTTTGAATAATTGAAAGAACTGCCAAGTGTGGGGCGGGCACGTGGGGCAGCCCTTTATAGGTCACTAGGTATGTAAGTTGGTACTTCGTATGTTAAGGAGTGTTTCTTAAAAACAAATTTCATCACCCAATTTGATTTTCCATGGTGTTTCTATGGAATTCAATAGAAGCAATGTAATATGTGATTTATATTGATCCCTAGGCTTTTGTTACATGAAATGCTATTGAACACAATAAAAGTGACCTATCTCATCATTATCATCATCAGCTGATAGAAATTCACTGTTGGACTTTAGACCTGCCCAATATGCTTCCAGGACGAATTACTAGTCGTATCAAAGGATATCAAAGTGCGCGTCAAAGGCTATTTTTGTGCATTTGACAGATGTTTTCAAACTTTTTAGGTTCTACGACATGTCGGTTTCCCCACGATGTTTTCCTTCAACGTTTGAGAGGTATAACGCATGACATTTTTCGTACAGAAAAATTTATTGATGTACGACCGGAATTGAACCTATGATCGTAGGATCGGAAGGGGGGCCGCTACCACTAGACCACCAGTGCTCTTACCAGGGTTCACTTATATCAGCAATAGAAATACACACTATAAAAATTTCAACTCACTATTACGGTTCATTAGATACTTATAGCCCACTGACAGACAGACGGACGGACGGACGGACAGCGGAGGCTTAGTTAAGGTCCCGTTGGCACTCTTCGGGTACGGAACCCTAAAAAGGAGTAAGTATGTATTTTTTTACTGAATGAATTAGTTCGCTATATTTTGCCCGTCATTGAGAGTTACCGCTGCTTAAGAAATCTTGGCTTAAGGGTTTGTAAAGGGTTGGGGTGTTAAAAATGCAGCGTGAACTTAAAAGATCGCTTCGGGTAGGCGATAAGTTTTACGTACTTGGTTAAGGTTTTGTTTGAAAATGGAAACATAGGTAACCACAGAGTAATTACCGTTTAAAGTAAATATTTACAAAGAACGTGTGCTGAAATAACATTTATGGGCTACATTTTTATCCTCGGTGGCGTGGCGGGTGAGTGCTTGGCTGAGACGAAAGAGGCGCGGGTTCGATTCCCGCTACGGGAGAAATGTTTGTACGGTATGTTATGCAAATATTTCTTCCGGGTCTGGGTATTGTATTACTATGTATTATATTGTAAGTATGTATTTACATAAAAGATAAAATATTATGAAAGTATTATATTCTGTCAGCCTTCTAGTGTCCATATTAGAAGCTTTGCTTAGTTTCGGGATAGATGGCGCTGTGTCAAATGTCTACAAATATTTATTTTATTTTTGAAATTTATTTTATCCGTGCCATCATATTAGCCCATCGCCTATATAATTATGGTCCATCATCTTGGAGAGGATACTATCACTTATTCGACCTGACATGTTTGAAAAGATAAGAAGCTGGATGCAATCTGTTTTTTCTTTGCTTCCAGTCCAGCATAGTGAGAGGTGATCATCCTATCGCTCATTTAGATAAAGAGGAAAAAAACTTGACTGCATCTTATCGGGATGCAACGAGAGAAAAGCAGAGGGTGGACGCTAGTTCTCAGTATAAAACATTAAGCATTTTTATTCGCAAAGTGATGTCATTTAAAAATGAACAATATTAATGGTTGGTCATCTCAATAATGAGAGTGAAAACGACTGGTCATTTTAGCGATGGCATTTTTGAGGGGTCCAAATCGTTTTTAATATGCACATGGAACTGATATTGAACGTTTATGCAAATCATTTAGTGTTCCGTTTTATGTTTCAAAAATAAAACTTCTCAATGAAAATAAGTTTTACTAAGAAAACTCAGTCCACTGCCTTTATCCACCTACCATCCTTGCCAAAATGTGCGGCCCATCTCCACTTTAACTAATTGATTCTCCTAACTACGTCCACAACCTACTACCTAATTATAAATATGAAAGAAACCAAACATATAACTTATAAGAGACAGATTAGTAACTTATAAATTTTACCAATTTTTAATACATTAAAAATAAAACAAAATTCACTGCTGACATACTCATGAAATCAAGCCAAGTTTTAAAGAGATTGCCTTAAGCACCTTTTACTTTGTAATTTTTCTGGTTATTATTTTCTTTCTTTCGCGTACAGAACCATTGAATTTCAATCTACCCTGGCATTTTGCTGGTCGGGTACATTTGCATATATTTTGAGGCCTCGTTTTAGCTGCTTAATGATACGTATGAGACATAAATATTGTCTCTCATTTTTGTTTCTGTCCATTTTTGCATAACCGCCCTTTGGGGCTGATTATGTATATTATTATCCCTTTGTAGGATTAAAATTAAGGAAAAACTCATATTTTTAAGCGTTTGAAATGTTGAACAGAGCATAATCAATTTTAAGTAGAATTTAATTCTGAAGGTTTCCCTTTTTAGGAAGCTCAAACGGAATGTTTTATTAATTTCTGCGGATTAGTGAATAATGTTTTGGAGATAAAATTCTATTATTTTTTTAATTGTTATTTAGTTTTTATTTGGCTTATAGGCGAAGTCGTGGTCGGCCAAGAAAGCGTTGGCGGGATGATCTCGACTCCTTCGAGAGAAAATGGTGGCAGACCTCGAAGGACCGATATGGTTGGCGGTGTTTGGGGGAGACCTTTGCCCAGCAGTGGGACGATATAGGTTAACAAAAAAACTGGTTTTAATTTTAACTGTTCTGAAAAAGACATTTTAATAAAAAAACATAATGTCAAAGTTTAACAATGTTGATAATATACCTATGTTATTTCGCTCTATACAAAAACCTTTTCTTATTTGTTTTATAATTTCATAATGTGTAGGTATGTAGGTACGTACCTGGACCAAATCAGCGACGTTTTGAAAAAGAGCCAGCTCTTCATGGTGCTAAAGTTTAGGATATTGACCAAGGTCAAGTATGTGAGTGCCTACACAAACCCAATAAGGTTTCCAGGCACAATATTCTGGTGAAAAAAAGTGTTTAATTTAAGTAAAATGTAAAAGTTAAAAAAAAGTACCTTAAACCGACGAGCATGCATAAAGAATGTAATGAGAGTGAATGAAGCGAAAGAAGTATGTCAGGATCGTAGCAAATGGAGATTCGTGATCTCTGCCTACCACTATCTGAAACAGGCGGGTTCTATCTGATTTTAGGTATGTGTGTATAATGCCAAACTTATGAAACTTATCAGCAATATTAAAAAATATTTGAGTGGACAGGTCACTTCCTTTCTCAATTTCCATAAAATTACTTTTTATTATAAGTATATCGGTTTGTTTATTTGTATAATAAAACGGAATGCCTCCAATCTCTTTGTGTGAAGACATCGTAAGCAATTAACCGGAGTGCGTCTACTGGTTTTATTGTTAAGCCTATTAGCGATAGAGACATCTTTTGTCTTCTTAATTCAACGGTCCAAGGTATTAACTTAAGACAGTTTTTCATAATGGCACCCAACATGGGGCAAAAATAAATTGTAGAATCAGCCACCAATAACAAAACAGATATAACGAATTTTGAAACAGCTTAGGAAATCATTCAAATAACAGTAAAACTTAGAAATTCTTTCGAAGAAATTAACTTGGCGCCCAACACGGGGCAGAATTTACAAATTGGCGCCCAACTTGGTGTTACTTAGTTGTTTTTAGTTCGCTACAGCTTGCCCCATAACGCAGATCTAAGGCCTTGTTATACTGACGACTATTTATCAACGTCGTGTCTACTGCCAACCATCCGATTACACCGTGACATTCTCATTTCTTCCCCCGTCGCGATTCAGATTCACTTATAATTCGCTTCTTGATCGAGATACGGCCCTTGTTATTAATCCTGTACATCATTAATTATAAGCAATTCGTTTGGAGATCTTGCAATTTACTTGATTTTGTTGGATGAATTGGATGTTTTTATTTCCAACTTAAAACACTTTTTTGATTTGGCCCCTCTTTATTAGGATTCTAATTGTGTTGGTGATTTGATTACTGAATTCGCTCTCTTTAATTTTATTTAATGCATTTTATAGTTTCATATTACTATCCCTGTCCAAAGTAGGTTTAATAAGACAGAATCGTTCTATGGAAGCGTATTGGGAGGCCAACGCCCAGCAGTGCTATTGGATGATGGTGTATAGCAGTTATCAACAATATTAAATGAATTAGCAGTTCATCATAGTATACATAAAAATCGGATTCAGGATCTGAATTCGAATAAATCATTACCATACGCTCTTCAATCCTCAAACCATCAATTTCCATGCATACTCCGCTTTTCCGATTACGTTGCCCATAAACATAGCATTACTATTTTACTATTCCCAGCCATTCCAAATACACGGAAATGCACTTCTAGATAAAAATAATGGAGCTGCCACACTTGCTGGTTGTTAACATGCGTTGTGCTGATTGTCAAACATAGCGTTTAGTCTTTTAGACAGTTATCAACATAATTTTTATATATCTGTATTAATCTTTGTTACTATCAGTTTCTTTGAGTCCATTGTCAAAGACGGCTTTGTTAATAGCTGTCATATTTGACAGGTATTATAATACAGTTACGTGAGCACCTGGCAATTAGATGTCAATAATAATTTTTCATGCTTTGAAATGGCACAAGACCGGAAAAGCTTTAGAGAGCAAGGGGAGACATTTGTCCAGCAGTGGAACATTCCAGGCTAATAGTAATAGTTAAAGGCTGTGAAAAGATTGGTACACCTTTCCGGATATACTGAAAGTCCCTCACTACTATCATCATCATCAGCCTATAGCAGTCCATTGCTGGATATATGCCTTCCCTAATGAGCCCCGTTGCGCCCTATCTGACGCATCCTGTATCTGGCGGCCAGCAGCCTTCCGCAGATCGTCACTCTACGTAGCCGGAGGTTGTTACGTTAGTTTAGTTGTGGTGACCACACAAGAACTCATTTACCTTTTTGAAATTACGCTGAAAGTACGTGTGGTCTTGTTAAACTAAAACGGTATGGTCTATAAAATCTGTCGAACCGATTGAGTCGTCAATACGCCGTTTTCAATAGTTTATTGTCTGAGATCGTGAGAATCGTGAAATAAATGATGCGGAATATATTTTTAGTGTGCAATCCAGAGCTGAAATAGAATGGGTGTAAATAGCATTGTTTATTTCTTTTCGGGAATTGGAAATTGCCGTGAGTCAGACAGCATTACCCTTTATGCTTAAAAGGTGAAATGGTCAATGTCCGAATCGAAACTCAAAACTCAGGCGTCTGTCTATAAGGGCTTACAGATTCCAAATTCGTTCGGAGTATTTGATCTTCTAAGGCTTTTTTAACACAATGTGGACCGGAATGGATGAGGAAGTCTACGAAGAGGGAAAAGCTGAGGAGCTTGAAACCATAAAAAAAGTAAAAATGATTATATTTATGTATTATTTAAGAGTCGCAGAATAAAGTCTTTTTTTATTTTTATTTATTTATTTTTATTTAATGCTTTTTAAACACTCAAATTATTCAATTGAGAGAATGAGAGATTGTGAGAGTTCTGTAGAGATAGAGCAATATATATACGTAATCAAAATTGTTAACTGACAAAGTATGGCATGTCTACAGATACTAAACAGAACGTTAAAGTCTGACTTTTTTTAATTCAACATGTTTTTGGAATTCTGCTAGTTTCTCCAACGTCTCTTTACCTCTGATTACTTTAGTTTTATATTCAGACGCTTATAAAAATCCACTACGCCAACTAGCAGGTGCTACCTGAAAGGTTCCCGAGGAAATGGTATGCAAATTGCATCAGCATCTGCTTCTGCACTTCGTAATGAGGTGAATAATATCAGAGTGTTTTTTACAAATTGGATTCTCTGATCAAAGTGCAGCTGTGATTTAAGAGTGAAAACTGAAGAGTTTCTATGAATGTGTAAATGTTGACAGCTCTCTGTTTTGGTAAGCAAGGTCACCGTGCTTTGACTTTTTAGGGTTCCGTATCCGAAAGGTGTCAACAGGACCCTATTTACCTACTAACCCTGCGTTGTCCGTCCGTCTGTTTGTCTGTCAGGCGGTCAGCGAGCTGTATCTCATGAAGCGTAATAGGAAATTTTCGAATAGAGTTTAAATTTTCACAGTGTGTTTCTATTGCTGCAAATACTTGTGGACATTTCACACAGCGCCATCTAGCCCTAAACTAAGCCAAGCTTGTATGGGCACCAGATGGCTGATATAAATACTTTTTTGTAAATACATACTTATAACACATAATACAACACCCAGACCCAGAAGTAATATTTGCAGAACATACAAACATTTCTCCCGTAGCGGAAATCGAAATCACGCCTCTTGCGTCTCAGCCGAGCATTCTCTCGCCACGCCACCGAGGTCGTCTATATAAATATATATATAAAAAGTTGGCCCCAGTCAGCTTCGCTCGCTCGATCAAGAATGATTGTACCTACCAACCGAAGAAAACAAATCTTTTCCACGAAAAGCATTACAATTATTATTACATATTTAGTAAGTAGGTGCCTATACAATGACAGTAAATACTTAGGTACTAGCAAAAGAGCATTGACGTAATAACGTTTTACATTTCCACGAAATTTCATATTACCATTCGGACTAAAGTTATATGAATAATGCAAACATATCAACCAATTAGTGATACTACGAACCCTAATAGTGGTTGATTTCTGTCCAGAAACCCATCATTTTGTACTAATAAAGTCATTATTAATAGTACAGTAATCAATACAGTACGCGCAAAGTTATTACGCACTCATGTCAGATTTGACAGAATATTCATTGAACGTAATCAATTTTCAGTAATACACTCTAAAGCTAAAGAGCAGTTGCTAAATCAACGGGTTTTTTGAAACCCCTATAAAAGAAACTTTCCTATTCACTGCTGGATTCTTATGCCATTAGATTCGGATTCGGCCATTGGAATCCAGGAATTTCCCCCATTCTCTCTATTCTATGAAAACGCGTACCGATGGTCATAATTTTATTCCTGTCACACAATAGATTTTAGAATGATTGGTCAGTAAAACCCAAAGACTAAGTACTTTTCTGTTGTAGTAGTGTGCGTGGTATATGTGTGTTCATATGAGCTAGTGGCCAACTCTTGTGACGGAGTTTTTAGGCCGCCTAAAGGCCCCCGTCATGGCTTAACGACTTAAAAGCCGGGACCGACAAATTAACGTGCCCTTCGAAGCACGGAAGCGCTCAGCTCGTAATTCCACTTGCGGTGACCCATCTCAACTGTGACCGCGCACAACGTTGCTTAACTTTAACGATCAAACAAAAACGCCTAAGCAAGCCACGAGCTTCAGAGTGTGCGTGGTGAAGGAGCTAATACTATACCCTATAGGTAGGTACTAATGCATGTCCTGCAAATGTGTACAAATTACACAGCGTGAGACAGATGGTTAGAAATACCAATTAAATTGATATTAGTGAAAGTGAATGCAGGGGACGTTCGATTTATTTGTAGCTATCCATCAAATGGATGAGTTCTTTAAATTTATTTGTACCTATTGACTTTTGAAATAGAGGGATAATCAAATAAATAACTCACAGCAGACACAAATGTGACGGTGACGTGGTGGGCGAGTGCTCGGCTGAGACGCAAGAGGCGTGGGTTTGATTCCCGCTACGGGTGAAATGTTGGCATGTTCTGCAAATATTTCTTCCAGGTCTGGGTGTTATAGTATTATGTATTATAAGTATACTCGTAAGTATCTATTTACAAAAAAAAGGTATTAAAGTATTCTATCAGCCATCTGCTTCTCATAGTACTTTGGGGCTAGAGGCTTTTGAGGCACTCTTAAATCCTATCACCACACTAGTCCGAAAGAATTAGTGACACGACTACTAGTAGTACTTACTTAGTAGTAAGTATTAAA
Organism: Scotopteryx bipunctaria; assembly: GCA_949320045.1. Lineage (NCBI taxonomy): Eukaryota > Metazoa > Arthropoda > Insecta > Lepidoptera > Geometridae > Scotopteryx > Scotopteryx bipunctaria. The sequence goes on from OX439459.1 coordinate 8,127,323, forward strand.
TGCAGAATTGTCATTCGTAACATACATGCTTCCTGATCAAAAAGTCTAATTTTTAAGTTACCTAATAAGTAAAATGCCTAAATGTCATATCTAAAAAGCAAATTGCCTAAGATTCAGGATACCTAAAACGGTAGTATGCCTAAAATGCAAATTGTATAAAACAAAAGCGAGACTTCTGTCTAATCACTTAATCCTCATCCTTAAGGCCGGGTCTCGGGTGTAAAGTTACAAGTAAAGTCGCTCGACGTCTCGCTACGTCTCACGGCGTCTTACCCGACCGCACATTAACGCTGTGACTGTGTATGACGGCGCAAAGCCATAGGTTTGAAGGAAGGTGTCGCGTATACTGGCGACTTTTTTCTAACTTGTCAAGTGTGATTAGGGATATTCTTGGATATTCTTCTGCCGTGTATAATGGTGTACTCTGTGACTGGGAAAATTAAATACATTTCTGACTAGCCCTCCCTAATGGGGTGGGCAGAGACACAAGTAATCATAAGAAAACTTGCAGTGACTCCAAGAGTCCTAAAATGGATTTATTGTTCACCATTTACGTACCTACCTTTTTATTTTCATGAGATACACATTTTATTTCCAGATGAATATTCAAATTACATTACAAACACGAAACAAAGATGCAATGTAGAGACAAAAACATTTTTTTTATTCAAAAAGCTCTTTGTAGCTTTTCTTTGACTAAATATTACACGTCCCTCGTGGTCACATCTGTCGCGACTCTTCATTTGTCAAAATGTCGCAAGTGCGCGGCGAACCTTAAGTTACAAAGTTGCTAAGACCAGCGTCTTGTTCGAGTTAATAATTAAACTTAGACCGAAGTCATTAGAGCCGTCGAATGCATTCGTAGTAACGTGCGATGCGGTCATTGTATGAAATTGTTTCATTATGGGTTGAATTATTTAATGGTTTGTACAGTTTGATTAAACTAGTATTATGCCTTCCTCCGTAGTGAAAACTTGTAAAAACAGCAGCAAATCACATAGAAAGTCTCACTGAATCACTTTTCATTTGTAAGTACTTCAAATAACATCGTATGAATTTTAGGTTACTTGGAACACAAAACCTCAAACCTTCGAGAGAGAGACACACACACACATAGATAAAAAGGTGGATTCACTTTTGTTGTTCGCGGCGCGCCGTCTTTTCTTTTTTTTGGTCTAAGGGTTGAATATATTTTCTTTAGCAGGGCTATAATTTCACTATTTTAAATTTTTTATGACCAGAATCGCAACATTGCATGAATAAATTTTAACTGTGCACATTTGTAACGGCAAACCAACGCATAAATTTAATGCCCACTAATTAAATTAATAGTTAAATGGGCACCATCTGCGAAAGGGTTCATCTGGTCAGATCGCCAAGAAGTGGGTAGTGGGTTCGTAAAATACGGCAGTCGCTATATGAAGAACTAACTTTCGTTCGTGGTTTCGCTCATTCCCATTATACCCGGATAAGTACCCTATAATGTTATTCTAGGTCACGAACAACTTATGGTTGTGGGTACGAATCCAGTCGTGCACCACTGGGATTTTCTGTTCGAAAAAATTATGTGTGCTGTAAAGAAAGAGCATAGTATGCAATCAGATGCTTCTCTCCCCGAGCATGTCGTAATAGTCGACTAAGGTATAGTATCCTCTCCAACATGATGGACCATCTATAAAGGCGATGGGCTGATCACCTGTCACCATGGTTCACCATATCCATCTTAGGACTAAATCAGAAGTTGCGAGTTGCCTTGTTTACTTGTGGCTCTGCTCACCCCATTAGGGATACGGGTAATATGTATGTGTATGTATGTATGTATGTACAAATGACGACTGTAATACTTCGGTCGACATTTTAGTAATATAAAACTTAACAAAGTTACATCATAATTGGATTAAAAGTCGAGTGAACTGTCGTAGAATTTATTTGAATGACATGTCGTTTAACCCTTCGCAAGATAGGATTTAAAGGGGTCTTAATTTTAGTTTCAATTTAATAATTGCAAAGTCTTTGTTCCTTGCGGATTAAAATTTTGTTTAAGGACATTCAACAAAATGATAAAACAGTGTCTGTGTTTAAAAAAATCTCTTCAAAATCTACAAGTATGTCTACCGTTGGACTTGAATTAATGAAAACTGATTTAGGTATCATGTTTTATAAATTATCATAATATTTAATCGCTTAGATCAAACTTCAAGAAAGTTTTTTTAAACAAATTCAAATATTCATACAACATAATAAAAACATGTTACAGAATTTAAAATTTGACAATAACCACTCTTCTGCAATTTGAATAATACAAACCGTCCAATCTACATTATCTGTTCAAATATAAACCAAAAAACACAGGAAATGCTTTAATATTTGTCAACGTCACGTCGCTTCGAAAAAAGAATTTCGTGACATTTTTTTCGCAAATGAAGCGTAACGACACTGGGCTTTCGTATTAGACGGGGTTCATATGGCCACGTCTGCATTTTTGGGTTAAAACTACATAATTTCGTTTTCTTTTTTTCATTATATTAGGTAGTATTTGTTTTAATTTTCCTCGTTTTTAACAAAAGTGTAGATGGAAGACTGGATGTCTCTGAAATATTATTTTGCCGGTTTTGCAAGATTTTGATAATAATAGATTAAATACTAACCTATAGTCATTAGGAGACTCGTGCCTCAGCTCACGTAATACCTATTCAGATTTACATTTATGACGACCTCAGTGGCGTGGCGGGCGAGTGCTCGGCTGAGACGCAAAGGCGCGGGTTCGATTCTGGTATCGCGGGTCTGGGTATTGTAATAATATGTATTAAAAGTATGTATTTAGAAAAAAAAGTACATGCGTATTCTATCAGCCATCTGGTGCCCATAGTACAAGCTTTGCTTAGTTTGGGGCTAGGTGGCGTTGTGTGAAATGTCCACAATATATGTAATGTTATATAGCGTCATTTACCCAATTATCTCCAGTCGTTTCATGTCGTTCAGTTTGAACAAACATGCATAAAGTACTCACGCACACATTTTAGCTATACCTACTCGTAAATGTTATTTATTTAATGTGATATAAAATAAATTGTCGTATGAACGCATCTTTCGGTCTCTGGGCTCCGTATTAGATTAACAGGTCGATTTGCAATTCTGTGTGTTCATACATGTTTATTTTAAGGAAATGAATAGCAATTTGTTGGGGGAGCGCCTGGCTTTGTTTGTGTAACCTGCTGGTTATGCTGATCTGGCTTTTTGGATGGTGGAAATAAGCTATTAACTCAAATTCTGACTCTTGTTAGGATCTATTCTGAAACTTATATGTATTTTCGCCGGCCTCGGTGGCGTGGCGGGCGATTGCTCGGCAGAGACGCAAGAGGCGCGGGTTCGATTCCCGCTGCGGAAGAAATGTTTGCATGATCTGTAAATATTCCTTCCGAGCCTGGGTGTTGTGGTACCATGGTACTCGTAGTTTCTGATACCCACGACACAGGGAATCCTAGTGTGGGGTCAGGACTATGTATGTGACTGTTGTGTGTTATTTATTTTGGATAGATCTTGTTGATGTTTTCATACTTGTGTTTTTGTAGTGAAGCGCTCGTGGCGTAGCTTGCTTAGACGTTCTTGATTGATCGTTGAAGTTGAGCAACGTTGTGCACGGTCACAATTGGGATGGGTGACCGCAAGTGGCATTACGAGCTGAGCGCTTCCGTGCTTCGGAGGGCATGTTAAATGTCGGTCCCGGCGGCCTAAAAACTCCGTCACATGAGTTGGCCACTAGCTCATACAAACTTACATTTTAGCTTAGTCAGCACTCTGGTGGTCTAGTGGTAGCGGCCACGTCTTCCGATCCTGAGGCCGTGGGCTCAAATCCGGTCGTGCACCAATTAAGTTTTCTGTTCGAAAAATGTATGTCCGCTGTACTATTACTCTCAAACGGTGAAGGAAAACATCGTGAGAAAACTGGCATGTCGTAAAACCTAAAAATTTCGTAAACATGTCCCACTTTAAATCCTTTCACCACACTGGGTTGAAAAAACTAGTAACTTTCTAGGTTCTACGACATGCCGGTTTCCTCACGATGTTATCCTTCACCGTTTGAAAGTACTGGTAAGTAAAGAGCATAGATTTTTTCGTACAGAGAAATCCATTAATGCACGACCGGATTTGAACCCACGACCTTAGGAACGGAAGGCAGGTCCGCTACCACTAGACCACCAGTGCTTTATTATAAACAACTACTTATTCATACTACAACAATATTACTTGAGTTCACAGAAAACAAAGCATTTTCTATAAATAAAGTTCCTTTTCAAATACCTACTGCCTTTACAAAGGAAATTGCTTAGGTACAGTCTCTTTTCCAAGTAAAAACTGCATTAATTTATTTTCTAAAAAGCATAGGTTAATTCAGTTCGTCCATTCAAGAAATCTATTGTGTTGAGTAGCAAAAACTGCGGGCGGTCCACTAATTCGATTGTGAACATGGGTTACAAGCCCTTCATTTCACTTGTCAAGCAAAAACCAACCTTAAACAAACGGAATATAACTCAAAATGGTTTGACATTTTAAAGAAAATTTAAAAGAAAGTTGTTGTTTTGGCACATGGTTTTGAACTCTATTGCAATGCAATAGAATTCGTATTTGTATGGATAGGATTGAAGTAAATATTCTCAATTCGAATAAACGTAGAACTAATCAAATGGACACGTGACGACTCCCGCTGTTTGGGTATTGGTCATGTTTATGAATCATTTTGTGAAATATTTATTAATATTGTAGGTATATACAATAAATGTGAATTGATAATTCATCGACTTAATTTATGACATCTACGTTGATCCCAAAACAAATAATTCGACTTTGACAAATTAATTCGTACTCTGATTACTCATTTTAAAGCTGAATTCAAAGCTGACGGCCTCGGTGGCGTGGCGGGCGATTGCTCGGCAGAGACGCAAGAGGCGCGGGTTCGATTCCCGCTGCGGAAGAAATGTTTGCATGTTCTGTAAATATTTCTCCCGGGTCTGGGTGTTGTGGTACCATGGTACTCGCAGTTTCTGATACCTACCCACGACACAGGGAATCCTAGTGTGGGGTCAGAACTATGTATGTGACTGTTGGGTGTTATTTATTATTTTATTATAATTAGTTGATTATGACATCAGACATACATCTACTCATCCAATCGCTAAAAATAAAAGCAATTTGATATTTTTTCAACACAAAAACAACATACCGCAAGTTTTATATTTAACCCTGCGTATGCCCCCATACTTGAGTGAGGTAACCCATTTAATTTTATACCTCCTAAACTAGAGAGATTGAATCAACACCGTAAGCCTATAATCTGATTGTTGCCCGTGGTTCCGCCTGCGTTTTACGAGAATAGCAATATCTGTCAAAACCTAATACTATAAAATGCGACTTGAAATGCGGTGATGAGACTGTTGGTGTAGGGTTTGTTGTGGAACGAATGCTATGTCGTGCTATCTTACTTATATTATAAATGCGAAAGTTTGTGAGTTTGGATGTTTGGATTTTTGTGCCTCAATCACGCCTAAACGGCTGAACGGATTTGAATGAAACTTGGAATATACATAGTAAATGTACTGGATTAACATCAGGGCTATTTTTATCCAGGTACCACGCGAGCGAAGCCGTGGGCGGCAGCTAGTTTGCTATAAATATAATAAACTACTGTTTTTATAAGTAGTATTTGTGAGAAACGTTTGGTCTATCTTAAAATTAATATATTTAAAAGTGACTTAAGGAAATATGTATTTAATTTACACGACAAAAACTGTAGTCTATTTTAATAGAATTCAATATCTCCTTAGCTACAAACTCTGATAAACAGTCTGATATAAGAAAAACTTTGATGCTAACACCAACAAAGCTATGCTCATCTTTAACACAAATGTTGGTGTAATGCCAACTTAAAACTGGGCGAAACGGACCCCATCTGCTCCGAAGGGTTAAACTGTTATGTGGCTATTGCAAATAATGAGAAGTGTTTAAAAGAAATTTACAACCCCCAGGGCGTTGACGGGGGTAAGAATAGGTCGTCTTGTGAAAAAGTTAATGTTTATAAGGGATGGTTTGTTTGGTGTGAGGCTTAAAAGGGTAGGAATGTCTAATTTTGTAAAACATTTCCTTTTTTACTCCGGATCTGCATTTTTATATCTATGTCATTTTTTTGAAATTTTCTTGATGTAATTTTTATGTTTTGTTAGTATTTAGAAATTGCGTGTTTAATCAGCTCGCTGTAACCAAAAAATCATTTTAATCAAAATTGATGTTTATATTCATAATTAGATTAGTACCTACGTACGTTTATGTTTATTATTTGTTGTTATAGCGGCAGTAGAAATTACACACTCTGTCAAAATTTCAACTCTACCTATTACGATTCATGAGATACAGCCCGCTGACAGGCGGCGGACGGACGGACGGACATCCAGAGGCATAACAAGGTCCCGTTGCCTTCGGGTACAGCCTTCGGGTACGGAACCCTAAAAATTAATATAAAATACATATTAATTTCTGTAACAGAAAAAATAGAACAAAATAGATGAATATCTTACTAATATTATAAATGCGAAAGTTTTCGAGGATGTGAGGATGTGTGGATGTGACGATGTATATTTGTGCCTCAATCACGCCGTAACGACTGAACGGATTTAAATGAAACTTAGAATACACATAATATGTCTGCTGGAGTAAAATGTAGGCTACATTTTGTCTGGATACCACAAAAGCGAAGCCGCGGGCGAAAGCTAGTATTCTATATAGTACAAAATATATAAGTATATCTACATACGAATAATAGTACAACATCCAATTATTACAAAATCCCATAAGATTGTCATAAAAACGTAAGAGCCTAAAGTTATTACAGCGATATTATTGTGTCTTCAGTTTATTAGTTAGTTGGTTAGTTGTAATTATGTAAGGTTGGCATACGGTTTATGGGGGAACTCATTTGATGGTTCTAATCACATTTGGGCACATTACGTATTATAGAGCTTTGTCAGAATTTTAGCATCTTGTGAAAAACCCAAAACAAAATCTTAACTTCTTTTTATTTTATACTTTTTATCTAGGTACCTAACAAAAGCGAGCGAATCTGTGGGTGGAAGCACTAGCTTAACGGAACCCTTCGTGTGCGAATGCCTAAAAAGGTACAAATCAATACGAAAGAAGTTGAACCCGCTCTTTACGACCACAATGTCGCTATGCCACGTTGGTCGTCAATTCTAAAACTTACCAAGGCGTAAAGGATAAAATACGATGCCTGGTGATTTTTACCGTTTTTTTAGCGCAGCCGACATATACTTTGTTCTAACGCTACTCTAGGATTCCCTGTGTCATGGGGATGGTCATGGGTATTAAAACCTTCAAGTATCAATGTTAACATAACACTCAGCGGGAATTGAACCCACACCTCTCGCCTCGATACGCCCCCACGCTACAGAACCCCTTACTACCGTAGTTCTGAAGAGATTCCAAATCGTTATGATAATTTGTAAGAAATCTCTCTAATGGCGTCTTTAGAGCCAGTATCAAAACTATTGAAACAATTTCAACTGCAATTCAATAGATCGCTTAGGGAAATCTTACAATTACAGAGACTATCGGTTCGTTAAAATCACATCAGTTTTTGAATAGTTTCTTGAATGTATCAGTTACAACTTATCAGATTGAGATATTCAATATTCAAAAATATTTGTAAAATTTAATGTTACTTTTCTACTGGGCTGGGAGTAAAGAAATCAAAGAATGCGTTCAGCTACTTCTCTCCCCTAGCATGTCGTATAAGACGATTAAGGCATAGTATCCTCTTCAACATGATGGACAATCTATATGGGCGATGGGCTGATCACCTGTCACCATGGTTCACCATGGTTCACCATGGTTCACCATATCCATCTTGAAACTTGAATCAGGAGTGTCGTAAGAATTCTTATGATAACTTGTGGCTCTGCTTACCCCATTAGGCTAGGCATGATAATATAAATGTATGCATATATTCAAAATGTAAGTAATGTAGTCATAATGTTATTTCTCTCCTTTCTGGAGGTGCCTTGTGATCAAATAGAGTATTTCTTATATTCCACTATCAACAGATATTTCCAACCTGTACTGGGTCTAATTACCTACTCTAGATCACAGCTTAGAAATATTTTTGCACTAAGAAAAAGAAAAATATTATAGTAATAAAAAAAAGCTGAATGAAAAAGATAAAACAATACCAAATGATATATTATACAGTATTGTAACTCAATAAATCACCATAGAATCCCCTAGACTACCATCAGTCATGATAAAACCAACTGTTTTTCCTACATTGAGTTTTTTATTTACCTGAGCAAGTCATAAAAGTCAACTAAGGAATAAGTATTCTAAAATTAAAATGTTTATATGCCTTTAAAATAACAAACGTATTTCAATGCAGGTTCAAATCAAGGTAATGTTAAAATAGAACTCACTATCAGATGCCAACCAAAAGGCTCATCAAACATAAACTGTCAAAGAGAATAACTTACACACATACATATATATTATTTCAACCGCATAAAGTTGATATTCGAATGACAGTTGAATATAACTATTCATCCCATCAGATCTTTATCCCAACGGCGTAGAGTTCATTTTCGAATGACTAAAGGTCTCAAATCAGAGGCTCTCAACATTGCTAATTCATAGACAAACACATGATCAGTATGGAACATTGCAAATATGAATAGCAAATGGGGCAAATAAGGTTCTGGTAAAGAGATTAGTGGACAGATACAGAATCAACATTGGGATTCAGTGGAGCGTCTCATTTTGAAATTAACTTGAATTAGTGATTGAGCAATATTTTGATGAAGGTAAATAATCAGGACAAAAGCAAAAGCTTTACAAAAAGCGGTTACAATTTTTATGATGGTCGTAATAGCGGAAATGTAATCTTCTCTTAAGCCTGATTCTTATATTCTACTAACGGGTGACGGAAGGAAGATTACCATAGCTACGTTGGTTTAGAAAAAAAAAATGTTATGGTAAATTAGCTTTGGCCGTTAGATTTGTTTTTAATTTCTGGGTAAGAATACCTACTCAGCAATATGTAAGTAGGTATTGATTGAAAATGAAATAAAGTGAAGTTACTGTATTAGAAGTATAACCATAGACAAATAATTGTATAACATAGGAATCTAATAGACAGCAAACCCCAAAAACTCCATAACCCGAAAATATCAAAAAAACGTTCACGTGTGACCATTAAAATTCTGCAAGGAACGTTTAGTGCCCGTAACGGATAACTGCTTTATGCGCTATAACTGTTTAACACGTTAAATCGTTTTATGCGTAGTTGGTGCACGTGAATAAATTTAATCGCCGGTTAAACTAAACTTTGCCTTTTATTGTTGGTGACGGTTTGATGAGGCTATGATTTTAGATGTTTGGAAATCATGACGCGCATTCAAAAGTTGTCAAAGTCGACGTTTTGTGACTCTTTATATTTTCTTAAAATAAAATTATAGAAGTATGAAATTTCCAGGATATATTCCTTTTATGGTGTAGGGATACACTAAGAAAGAAATTAATGAAATTCTTAGTACTGTACATCAGTTAAACTGAAGATACAATTTTTGTAAACAAATCATAGCGTATGTTTCATAGCGTGAAGATGAAGTTTGTAAGAAAAAAAAAACAACGCGGAAAGAGTCGTTTGGAATTCCACTAGTTTTATATTTTACTTCACTCATTCAATATTTATTTTAAAAGTATTCTCAACTCCGATACTGAAACTCAAGCATAACTTAGGTATTGAATTTTTATATTTTTCGTCGCTAAGTTATACCTGGAAAAAGCTTTGCTTCGATTCCAATGAAATATGCTAATGTGACACCCAACGTGTCGACTGCACAGCACACGGAGTGGTAAGACACATAAATCATATTTTGCATACGAAAATATACTCTGCAGTTCATCGGTTCGATTTTAGACTTGTTATATGAACTTGGCTTAGACGTGGATAAGGAACTGAAAATATGGACATGGCATGGTTTGTATACCTATTTACTTTGTTGTTTCCTTTGAATTCACTTATAAACAGAAATGAAATCATATTATTTGCGTAAAATATGGTACACTTATAGCACTTATAGCATAAGATAAACACACATTGCATCCTACATCCTGCTATATTATAAATGTGAAAAATTTTCAGGATGTTTGTATGTTTGTGCCTCAATCACGCCGTAACGGCTAAATGGATTTGAATGGAACTTGGAATATACATAGTAATGTGTGCTGGAATAACTACTGGCTACTTTTTATCGGGGTACCACGCGAGCGAAGTCACGTGTGGCAGCTAGTATAATTATAAATGCGAAAGTTTATGAGGATCTTTGGATGTGCCTCAAACACGCCTAAACGACTTAACGGATTTAAATGAAACTTGGAATATACATAGTTCGTATATTGGAATGACATATAGGCTATTTTTCATCCGGGTACCAAGCGAGCGAAGCCGAGAGCGGCAGCCAGTGTAAATATATTAATAGTTTTGTAGCCTTAATAATCTTTTAAGACATGCCATGTGCGTCATTTGTAATGGCTAAAACTTTGATAATCAAGCAGCTGCAATAATTCATAAAAAAACATCGACAAATCGTTAAAGTTAAGCAACGATATGCGCGGTCACAAATTGGGATGGATGACCGCAAGTGGCATTACTAGCTGAGCGCTTCCGTGCTTCGGAGGGCACGTTAAACAGTCGGTCCCGGCTTTTAAATCGTCAAGCCATGACGGAGGTCTTTAGGCGGCCTAAAAACTCCGTCACTAGAGTTGGCCACTACCTACATACATACAATCGACAAATCAAACAAAAACTGTCATATCTTAAAACACGCGACATTTCTTTACCCACTCCATCAAAACTATGGTTGGGTTAAATTCAGAGAAATGCACAACTCCTCAACACCGAAACGAACTCCTGACTAATATTGCACTTCCAATGGCACTGCGAAAACTCGCAGAATTTAATATTGTTTACGACGCCTTTGCTTTACACCCGTGTTTATTCAGAACTTCGAAGTGCATTATGGAATATCTTATTCGTAATGCACGTTTCTAATAAAGTAGGTTATATGGGAGTTTTTGGGTTATGAAGCTTTTACTTTGAGGACGGATTTATCAAAAAAGTTTTTAATGAAAATAACTTGTGAAAATTAAAATAACTAGAAAATATTTTTTTAGGTTTAAAACAAAAACTGCAATTCCTACAAATAAAACCATCATCAAAAACTAATTTCGTTTATATCATAAATCACACCATCAAGAACATTGGATATCGCCAACATTGAAAAATGTCCCAACCGGACATTTATTTGATATCTAGCAACCGTTCAAGATTAATGCCTCGTGAGCGCGTACGGGACAGAGATTTACTATTTTGTGAACTTTGACACTTAAACGTGTTTTCATGAAGTGCGACGACCATGTACCTTGTATAATATTAATATTAGCAACTAAGAGTAAGAATTTCCCTGAACCAAACTTTATCCACCAATTTCATTAAAATTTTATTATATTCCATTTAAGGTTTAAGAATTTTTTTATTCTTACAGACATTAAAAAAATAATAATTATTGAACATATAGATCCACTCGTTATTTACAAAAAACAAATGGAGGGTACATCTTTAAGTTAGTCGAACCAACTCTATTTTATTTTCTTTGTAACGGTGATTCGATTACTATCATTATTTACCAATTCGTATAAACAAAATGTATCATTCCGATCGATCAATGTTAATGTTTTATTCAGTTCGATAAATAAGTTTACTTTCGGACAAAACGTTCCCATGTGACATAGATACAACTGCTCAACCAACCTATTTTGACACTCTATTTTCAATCTATAACTCTTACGTAAATGGCATAAAGTTGAAAATACCTTGGCAGGGATTTTTTCAGATACATGTTATATTGGTTTTTGTATTCTTTGCAAGGGAAACTGGTAATCCGTCAAAGTCCGTTTTATTTATCGTTTTAGTTGAATTTGATCGGACTAATAGGTTGAGATGTATTTACGACTAAGAAAATGGAAAAAAAGGGTTGGTCGGTTTTGGAAGCGTATCGTCGAATATTTAGAGGCTTCGGGGATAGTTTCTTGAGCATCTCTGCCAATTGGCTTTCTTGTTGGAAGAAATGTACAAAAAGTTGGAAAGTAAAGTTCTAAAAAAAGAACTTAATAGCACTGGTGGTGTAGTGGTGGCGGCTTTCAGATTCTAAGGTTGTGGGTTCAAATCCGTTCGTACACAAATGTATTTTTCTATTCAAAGTTATGTGCGCTATACTAGTACTCCCAAACAGTGAAGGAAAACATCGTGAGGAAACCGGCATGTCGTAGAATTAAAAAAGTTCGAAAACATAATATTGTGTGACGTAAAGAGCCTGTGAAAAGAGAAATTTAAATCCTTTCACCACACTGGTTCAATTTCATTAGTAGTAGTATCTACCTACCATTTTGTTATGACATAACTAAGGGTTTCAATAAAACTAAAAAGTTTGCTTGTCAAATGTTTTTGCCTATTTTGCCGTGAGCGTAACGGTCTGACTATAGATCAGGGTAATGGCGAAAATTTACCAAATGGTATCTACATACAGAACTACTGAAAATGTAATAAAATAATAATAATTAATAAAATATAAAAATAAAGGTATCCTACTTCCTAACTAATATTATAAACGCGAAAGTTTGTATGTATGGATGTTTGTTACTCTTTCACGCATAAACGGCTGAACGGATTCGAATGTAACTTGGAATATACATAGTACATGTGCTGGATTAACATATAGGCTATTTTTTATCCGGGTACCACGCGAGCAAAGCCATGGACGACAGCTAGTAATAATATATTCAAGACTTTTTAAAAGTGTTCCTAGAGATTTTAAGGAATAAAGTACTTTTGAATTTTAAATATATTTGGCATTGACGGCCTCAGTGGCGTGGCGGGTTCTGACGCAAGAAGCGCGTGTTCGAATTCCGGTGCGAAATAAATGTTTGCATGTTCTGCAAATATTTCTTCCGAGTCTGGGGGTTGCGGTACCATGGTACTCGTAGTTTCTAATATCACGGTAATTATTATTATTTCTGTGTCGTTTCACGATCAAAAGTAGCACTTGTGACAACATAATTTTAAATGTCAAGTTCGTATGACACCATTGTCCTAAACAAATGCCGTATATTAGCCATAGCCGTGCCATTGTACATGCTTTTATCGCTACAAAGGTGATCGCCAGACTGTGAAATGTACTAGTATTTGTCAAATACTCCACACCATTGTGTTATTTAGCAAATGGAATGCATCGGTAAAGCACTGGGTTTATTTTATGCGATAATATTTTAAAAATAAATAATGTCGTACTCGACAGCGTAGTTGGAGTACGGCTAGTGGAAGTTACCCTACCTTCCGAGGTTTTAGGTTCGAATTCTATCGTCCAAAAAGGACACATTTTTAAGATAAGGCCTTTTGCCACCTATAGTAGATGATTTATACAGCGTCAGGAGGCAACTTTTACCTTCACTAACGGGAAGCTGTAGTGCCCGGGACGAATTAAGATTGCCCAGCACCTATTCCATCCTCTCAGCTTAGTCGGCCTTGTCCGCAGGAAGACATGGTCAACACTTGCGGAGCTGACTAAGCCGCGGGTTTCTTCACGATGTTTTCCTTCACCGTTTGAGAGCTGTACTGGTATAGCGCACATAATTTTTTATAGAATATATGGTATAGAATAATCTATTGGTACACGACTGAATTTGAACCCTCCATCTAAGGATCGGAAGGCGGAGTCACTACCAACTAGACCACCAGTGCTATCAAAATCATATCTTTATGTATTTAAAAAAAATAACACTTTTTACTCGAATGACTGTAGTAGTTGCTTGTTTATTTGTAGTGACCTTTTTTCGAACAAAGTAGCGCACTAATGGATTCTTGTGCTTAAAAATTACACTAACCTTTAAAGTCTTAGGAGCCTTCTTGATGCGCATTTGTTTCGTTTCCTCTCACCACAATGCTTTGAGAAAAGTGACACAACGTTTTAGTCACCAGCTGTGAAAGCTAGCTATAATAATAGCTAATTCAAACTCCACAAACAAACAGACACACTGACACCATCAATAAACAGCGTAACACATCATTAATCTTTGATCTATGTGACATTTAATTACCTAAAACACCATATATTAGGGATTCTTCCGTCGAAGAATCCTGTATGGGGACCTTACTTTTGTACCACAAATATTTCCATCCAAAATCGACCTTACTGCCTTACAATAAGACCTACTATTCCCCCTTACAAAAACATATTCCGAGGGTTTTTTTTTGCGAAACTAAACTTTATGATTATAGCAATAAAGTTGTGCATTTTGCGGGTAGTTAGTAATTAATATTGTCTTTCTTATCGCTTCACGCCTTAGATTTTATTGCTCCGGTTTTACCCTCATGTATCATGAAGACGTTGATTTCAAAGACATAGGTAATTAATCAACTTAGAAGAAATGAGTAGAACTTTTCATTCAACAAATCTTCTCTGCTGGACTAGGAGTAAAGAAAAAGCATAGAATGCGTCCAGCTGCTTCTCTCCCCTAGCATATCGTAAAAAACATACACTATGGAGTATTATCCTCTCCAATAAGATAGATCTATTCTATATGGGCGATGGGCTGATCACCTGTCACCATGGTTGACCATATCCATCTTGAGACTCTTGGATAGTCTTTCAAGAGAGGTGAAGCGTACTTAAAATCAATATAAGAAACCAACTTTTGGTGCGATGGGCTTATCACTTGTCACCATGGTTCACCATAACCTTAGGACTTTATCAGATGTGGCTGCAAGTTTTCTTATCTTTACTTGTGGCTCTGCCCACGCTATTTACGGGCGTGATAATATGTAGGTATGTATGTAAGTTCTGGTGCACGACAGGGTTCAAACTAAGAATCGTTAGGCAAGGTAGACAACCTCTCAAAAGTTGAAACAAATGACAAGCTAATAACTTAACCGAATCAGCTGATGCTACGAAGCTACGGCGTAGCTGTTTCGTAGCCTCGTAGCAATTTCGAAGCATTTCATATAAACTGAGATCAAAACTGCAGTAATATCTATCATTTACGGCTAGCCGTAAACCGGTCGGTTATTCCGGCAATGAATGCGATGGTAAACCTATCTCAGTAATTAAAACTATGTAGTTACGACGACGCATTTAACTGCGGAAAATAGTCATCATCATCAGCCTATCAATTCCCAGCAGTAGGTAGCAGAGTAAAAAAAAGAGGGCACTGGTGGACTAGTGGTAGCAGCCCCGCCTTCGGATCAAAGGTCCTGGAATTCAATTCGGTCGTGCACCAATGCAGTTCAAAAATCTAATTAAAACTCAAGAGTAATTTTATTGTTCTTTTTAGGGATTCGTAACCAAAGAGTGCCAATGAGACCCTATTCCGCTGCCCGTTCGTCTTTCCATCCATCCATCCGTCCGTTCGTCCGTCCGTCGGTCAGCGGGCTGTATCTCATGAACCGTGAAAGGGAGAAAGTTGAAATTTTCACAGAGTGTGTATTTCTATTGCCTCTAATAATAAAAATAAAATAAAAGAGGGCCCCATAAAAAAACTTATGTACATGTACGATGGTACGGAACCATTTGTGTGCGACTTCGACTCGCACTTGACAGGTTTTCCTACCCTGCAAAGCTGCAAAGCACCTAGTTACTCTCTACAGATCCTTCAAGATTTTGCATAAAAAAACACAAGTAAAAATCTACAGCCGTCATACTTCCGCCACCAGTTAATATTTATCACCGTATTGTTTACCGGAAGTGCCGGAAGTACCTACAGAGGGCAGCACCGGAAGTTGGTGCAATAATTATTAATTGCCAAGACAAGACGGAAAACGACTTAGACGTCCCGACGGGGCGTCCGAATTAATGAATTTTGTATTAAACTCGTAAGATTCAGTTAAATTGGTTGGAAAGTTTCTATTAATCTTAAGATTATATTCGGAGTTTACAAGATAAGTTAAGTTGGATTAAGAACAATAAATTAATTTCTCACTAAAATGTCTTGGTCAGATTTTTATTTCGCAAATTTACAAAACGAAGTATATTTAATAAAAAAAATTGTGGACATTTAACACAGCGCCATCTAGCCCTAAACTAAGCAAAGCTTGTACTATGGGAACCAGGCGGCTGATAGAATACTTATATACTATTATTTGGAAACATACATGGAATACATAATACTGCAACACCCAGACACGGAAGAAATATTTGCAGAACATACAAACATTTCTCCCGTAGCGGCAATCGAACCCGCACCTCTTGCGTCTCAGCCGAGCACTCGCACGCCACGCCACCGAGGTCGTCAACATTATGTATATAATCATCTATTCATCAAAGAAGTTGGATAACAACAAAATATAAAAAGGATTTGAACCTACCGTAACAAAACTTCTATTAAAATAAAAAAACAACACTAAGAATCGTCTTTTCCCCCACCAAATCAACAATGCCTCTAAAAATATATTTTTTGGTCCCACAGTATAATTTATTAAAAAAATCCTTATTTGTTCTTAAGTACGATAATTTTATTAAAAAATGCCTTCCAATCTGGTTTCCCTTGCACTTTAGCACCCCAACGAGCCCTTAATTTATTCTTTCATTGCGTCTTATTATTTGCAAATGGTCTATTTGTCGCGACTTAACCCTTACAATGCAGATGGGGTCTCATCGACCGCGGATTACCAACTCTGCTTCAAACGCTCAAACGACGTCATTCGTCCCAAATTTATTGATAAGGACATTGACAGATATTGCTACGGGTGTAGTAAAACGCACGCAGATTAAGGGTTGACGAGTATTTGCAAATGGGACCGGCAGGTTTTACTATTGGGGATTTTGGGAATGGCTAGGCTTTGTTGTGCAAATAACACCCGAGCGACCGCTTAAGGGTTATAGTTGTTCTTAGGGACGTGCGTAATTGTGTCATAATTTTATCTTGATTTTAACAAAAAACATAATTATAATTTTATATTATGTTATTCCAGATAACATAATTGAGGCACAAACTTCACCTCACATCCTCAAAAACTTTCAGATTTATAATATGAGTAGGTAAAACATTATTTATTTATGAAAATGAATTTAGCTGCAATTTTGGCAGATAGTTAACAATATTTGGTGTTGTACTATCATGGTACTCGTAGTTTGTATGGTACCTTGTACTTATAATTTATTTATCAAATTACATAACAATACCATTATCGATCACCTTTACTTAACATTCCCCTGTTAATTTAATATAAATAAATAAATATTTGTGGACATTTCATACAACGCCATCTAGCCCTATACTAAGCAAAGCTTGTACTATGGGAACCAGATGGCTGACAGAATACTTATATATTTTTTGTAAATACAAAATATTACAACACCCAGACTCGGAAGAAATATTTGCAGAACATGAAAACATTTCACCCGCAGCAAGAATCGAACTCGCGCCTCTTGCGTCACAGCCGAGCACTCGCCCGCCACGCCACCGAGTTCTCCATAATCCAATACCATTCATAATCCACGTTAAACATTTATGAATACCCTCATTTAAAACAAAACGTATAAGGTATAGTAGAACGAGACAAAGACTCTATGGCATGTTCTCAGGCTAATGGCTCCTTAATGAGAAGCGAAGTTGTGAGCGAATGTATTAATTACCTCCTTTAATGCACGTCGGGTGATTTATGAGATGCTGATATTAGATGGAAAATGTTTTAAAACTGTACTGAAAGGGGCTATGAGCGATTGCAATCAAATATCTACTGTACTTCTATGATTACAAGACTTATTTTGATATTTATATTAGAAAGTAAATAATGTGTGGGGAAGATTTTTTTTTAATAACATCCTCAACAGCCTCATTCATAGTCCTGACCCCACACTAGGATCCCCTGTGTCGTGGTATAACTACGAGTACCATAGTACCACAACACCCAAACCCGGAAGAAATATTTGCAGGCGTCTTAGTCGAGCAATCGCCTCAAAAATCTCTTCATAACCAATTAGAACAATAGATTAAAACACTATTTACTTTTCTGCTGGACTGGGAGTAAAGAAAAAACATAGAATGCGTCCAGCTGCTTCTCTCCCCGGGCATGTCGTAAAAGTCTACTAAAGGATATTATCCTCTTTAACATGATAGACTATCTATTTGGGCGATGGGCTGATCACCTGTCACCATGGTTCACTATATCTTAGACGGTTGTCTTTAAATCAGCAGTGGCCGCAAGCCTTCTTTTGATTACTTGTGGTTCTGCCCACCTCATTAGGGATAAGGGCTTGATAACAATGTAAAACACTAATTGGACGTCAACCATTATTTTAAAAACATGCAAAACGTAGAATTATTTGTTGAAAATTCCGTTTCATTTCATAAAAATAAAGGAGTCATTTCACAATATTATCGTTTAATAATAAAATAAACCTTTTTCTTTATATTTATTTCTATACAATACATTGTTTTGAAACGATCATAACGTCCATTATTTGCAGATAAAAACAGTGATTTGTGGCACAAAACGGCAATCTATCTGTTTTAGTAACGCTTTTATATGGAAAAGCAAAAAGCTAATGTACCTTAAACGACAATATATTGATACGAATCCACAATAAATAATACAAAACGAAAGGGGTCAACCTATTACCATTGAATATCTTATTATTCAATGGACGAAGGGGTCGGAGAGACCCCTCAGGAAAAATGCTAAATTTACCATCAGACTGGTCATTGAGAGCTTCTGCGGCGGACGTCGCTATTTTTAACGCCTTTGTATTTCCTTTGCAAGGATTTCCTTACGGATTGCTGGGCGGGCTCGAGTGAGTGGCCCAAGTTACAAACAGACGGTAATGCAGATGCTAGATGGTACTAAGAATTTTTGTTCAACTACTACTATTAGACATGTCACTAGTTATTTCCAACCGGTGTGGTGAAAGGATTTAAAATGCACCTTAGGCTTCTTTCGTGCAATTGATACAATACATGTTTTTCGAACCTTTCCGATTTTACTACTAGCCGGTTTCCTCGCGATGGTTTTGTTCACCGTATAGCGCATTATAATTTTTTCAAACAAAAAAAACCATTATAATATTCATAAGCTGAGAGGGTGTAACAAGTGCTGGGCAAGCCTACTCCACCTTAATTCGTCCCGGGCACTATAAAAAGTAGCCCGTATGTTATTCAAGCACGCATACTATCATAATATGTATGTTCCAAGTTTCATTCAAATTCGTTCAGTCGTTATGCGTGATTGAAGCACAAACATAAACATACAAACTTTCGCATAATGTATAATATAAGTCAGAACTAAGATGAAGTAAGCTATTGGTTAAAACTTTTACAAACCACGCAATCGCTTACAACTTGAATATAATGACGAGCGCAAGTTTTGGCGGCGCGGTCTTTTTGTCCATTTTCCGTGCAATAAAGCCGTGTCAAAGCGTCACGCCGTTTAAGGGTTAGGTGACTGGAAGAAACGAACTCAATTTGGAATTTAGTTTGAAATTATTTGCATTGAATATTGTTTTTGATTATTATATTTTGAGGTGTGTTTGTTTTAATTCTTGTTCACTAGGTTACGCATGCAGCTTCACTCGTGGTAAACCAAATGAAAAGTAACCAGTATGATATTCTAGGTCATGGACTATGTATATACCAAGCTTTATTTTCTGTTCAGTTTCAAAGGGCAAAGGCCAAACAAACTTTCGGATTCATAGTAGGTATTAGTAGAATATACTAGCAGATTGAATTCAAAAGTAATAATAGACAAATTAAAAAGAAAAAACCGGTCAAGTGCGAATCACACACGAAGAGTTCCGTACCATCTTGCATTAAAAAATATTTCTTGTAAACACACTCTGTGAAAATTTCATTTTTTTTTTCATATCAAAGTTACATTTTATTTTTCTACCTATATAATTATCTACCTATTACGGTTCATGACAGCCCACTAACAGACGGAGAACGTTTTTTGATATAGTTATATAATTTAAGTGTATTTTATCCGACAATAAATCTAAAATAAACCATTCACAAATCTAACTTAAGTTAATCTCCATACATAATAGTGTCCAGTTTTAATCTATTAACTTACAATAGCCATTACGTGTTAACTTAGAGCTAACAATCGAATTCAATCTGCATACTTAATGCTAACTTAACTATGTTTTTGTTACCGGACAGTAGGGTAAAACTGAGAGTAATATTTTATTAGGTACGCTCCTTTGAATATGAACCGTAAGCAAATATGAAATAAGTTTGGGTAAGAAATCATCGAGATTCTGATTAAGAACTTGCTGTGGCTCTAACTTGCATTTTCACAGAGTACATCGGTAGGTATTCGATGAAAATGTATAAGTAAAATTTGTTGACAACTTGCCCTGCAAACGTTCTACGAAATTTTAGGCTCTTTATCTCTATCTAGTCTTATCACTAAAGGATTTAAAGTGCACCTGAAAGGCTCCTTTCGTGCACTTGACTCATTTTTTCGAACTTTTCATTCATTTTGTACGGTAACAACATTATAGTCGGATTACTAGCTAGTCTGTGTCGGTTTTCAATTTACGATCCACATATCTATAGGACAGATAAAAATCTATTGACTAATACAAGTGTGGTAAGATAAGATTATAGTACATACATACATATTATCACGCCTGTATTCCTTAAGGGGTGGGTAGAAACAATGCAATTTCTTATCTCTATCTCTCTTTACAGTATATTATTACTCTATGTATAGGGTAAAGCGACCTATTGTTGACCACCTCCAATTGTCGACCGGGTGACAAATGGATGAATAATAAATAGGGTGTTAGTGAAATCTAGTAATTGGACATCAGCGTGAATTGAGTTAGTATGTTTGTATTGCATTGTGTATTGTTTGGATGAATTATTTCAATTATAGAATCATCATCATCTTCCTGCCCTTATCCCACTCTATGTGGGGTCGGCACAGCATGAACCTTGAATCATGCTGTAAGAGTCTTTGCTAAGGTGTTTTATGACCGGCCGCCTGCCTGACGTCAACCCTCCTTGGGAATACTTGCTTATTGTATCTCATCATGTTGGAGGATACTATCCCTTAGTCGACTTTTACGACATGCTCGGGGAGAGAAGCAGTTGGACAGATTTTAATTATAGAATAATTAATAGAAAGTAAATAGTACCTAATTGGTAAACTGGTAAGTATTTGACTACCTGTTGGTTCTAGATCAGCTATTTAAAACAAAAATAAAGAAAGAATACTGTGGTACTTTGGACATTATTATACTTTATGAAAATCGATCACTTAAATAAATCTACTTTAACTTATATATTAGAAACTATATAGGTACATTTAAAAGTGTTTACCCAGTATTCAAATCCATAACTTGAGCGTAACAGGATCATATTATTATGTAAGTATGGAAATTGCTGTCAAGTTTTTAAACAAAATATAAGTGTACAACCTCGATGGCGTGGCAGACGCATGCTCGGCTGAGACGCAGGGAACGCGGGTTCATTTCCCACTACGAGAGAAATGTTTGTATGTTCTGCAAATATTTCTTCAGGGTCTGGGTGTTGTAGTAATATGTATTTATAAAAAAAGTATATAAGTATTGTATCAGCCATCTGGTTCCCATAGTACAAGCTTTGCTTAGTTTGGAGCTAAAAATCTGCACTTATTGGTTTGGTATTGTTAACGTTTCCTAGTTTGACAATTCTAACTAAATTAATATACTGATAGTAGGGTAACAACACCTGTAATTGGCCACAGTAAATCAATATCTAGCGTGACACCCGTCAACGACCTAATTAAGGGCTGGATAATTCTGAACTGTGTCAATTGACTACATTCTCTGATTGCATAGGTATTGCTCAATTAATAACAGCTGGTTCTAAATAATTTAAACTAAGTTGTTAGAAAACTAGAGGGTTCTAATGATTCATGGTCTTAAATGATGTCGGCCTTTGATTGTGTTATAATTTTATAAAATTAAAACTATTTTACCATAGGGTTAAATAAAGTAAAATCATTTTAAACTAACTAATTATGCCAGGTTACTTTGTTTAATGATGTTATTTTAATATATTGAATGAAAAACGACAAAATTACATCAGGCGATCTCTCATTTAACTTCCTAATTTAACTAGCTTACTCGCGTGACTTCGCTCGCAGGGAATAAAATATGACACCTCATTTTACCCCTCTTCCAGGTTTGTTTTAAAAAATCCTGAAATACGTGTCCATTTTCATTTATAGTACGTTTCGAGACTAAGTTTCGAGTTTATCGCACTACCCGTTAAAAGGTTCCCATATGAACTTTGACATCCCATTGTTAGGTTTTGTTTTGAAAAACCCTAAATGACGTATTCATTTATTTTTAATTTAAGGTATCCAAACCTAGTTTCAAGCCAGCTTTTCACCCCTTTAGGGGTTGAATTTCGGAAAATTCCACCTTAGTGGTGGTTTTGTTATAAAAGGAAGCTTCCAAATTTCAGCTTCAGTAGTTTGGCCTATGCGTTGTTTGAAAAAACAAATTATTACTATTTTATAATATTTATATTGATTGATTGTAGGTACATAGACTGATGAAATTGAAAGTAATAAAGCTGTTACTTCTATAAGCTATTCCAAAGCTCATCTTAATCATGTGCGGATTATAATACATGTAATTAGTTTGATGCATTTGATCTTATTTGTTGAAGATCTAATTATGTAATAACTAGACCTAAATTGATATTGGAATTGGTTAAGGTATGTGAGCTCAATTATACAAAGTTATAGAATAATTTATTAATGTCAATGTTTACTAACTACGAGAATATTAAGTGAAGTGATTTAGGTACCTACTCGTAGGTACTAGCAAAACCTGAGCTGTCTTTGGGCGGTCTCTTCAAATGTTAGCAACATTTGCAGTTTTAAATTATTTTCTGAATCACGGGTTTGATAACAAATTGGAACATGACCAGCAATTGTTCACATAGTAAACTAAACTTTCGATTACAAGATATTTCTACTAATCCTAATATTATAAATGTGAAAGTTTGTGAGGATGTTTGTATGTTTGTGCCTCAATCACGCCTAAAAGGCTAAACGGATTTGAATGAATCTTGTAATATGCATAGCACATGTGCTGGATTGACATATAGGCTATTTTTTATATGGGTACCACGCGAGTAAAGCCGCGGGCGGCAGCTAGTTGTTAATAAATGTTAAAAATATTTTTTAAATGTCGACTTCTAGATGTTTATTGTATATGCATCAATGCTAGTTGTAATTTCCTTAAAGGTGAACGTCACACATCATTTCTCCCACGTCGCCTTCTGCGGAACATTTGTCACATTGCGGATGTCACTACTCACTCTGATTTATTGCCACTAGGAATGCAATTCGTATAATGGATAATATTGTAACTTTATTTTTTGTGTAGGGTGAGTATGATATTGCCAATATTATCGTATATAGTACCTTTTAATATGATATCCCACTTAATACAACTGAATAATTACTGCACTCTTTACACATACCAAGTTTTTTGCAGATTGGACCAACTTTTCTAAAGTTATGCGCAAACAAGCATACAAACTTTACTTCTCTATTTAATAGTTTTGACTAATGGGTTCTTCTTTCATGTTATTAAAATTGTTGGCATAGATCTTGTAGACCACGCTAAAAAGTTTTGGCATGATACATGCTAGAAATAACGACAATAAAAAATACGAATTTTAATGTCTTTGAAAAAAACTTTAAATACATAATTTGATACATCAAAACAGATTAAATTTATGTAATCTAAATACGAAATTATGTTTTTTTTTTCATATTTCATTTCCATAATGATCTACTCTTTGATTTAAAAGTTCCTTAACACATCAGGTCATACTTATTTGTAGCATGTTCATAAATAGCTTAAAATATTGTATCTTTAAAGACCGTAAAATATAGCGTCGAAATCCATGCCACCCTATTTTCAGTGTACGTGTTCGGTTTACACGGAATTGAGTCGGCTCAACTCCATCAATCATAATGTAATGATGCGATGCAAATTCTCGCGATTCGAACTTTTTCTCATTTATTTGAGTGTATATTTTGATTAAGTCAGGCCTGTATCATTTATAAAACATTTAATGATACACATTATTATAGGCTTTACATTAAATAAATAATTTACAAAGGAAATTACGAGTATGTTTAAAGCTTGTGTAACAGTATTCTATTAAATGCCAAAAGTATGTGTATGCTTGAGTGTGGGAGGCCAACCAATGTGGGAGGCGGGCGAGTGCTTGGCTGAGACGCAAGAGGCGCGGGTTCGATTCCCGCTGCGGGAGAAATATTTGCATGCTCTGCAAATATTTCTTCCGGGTCTGGGTATTGTAGTATTATGTTTTATAAGTACGTATTTACAAAAAAATATTTAAGTACTGTTATCAGCCATCTGGTTACCATAGTATAAGCTTTACTTAGTTTGGGGCTGTGTGATAATATGTCCTCAAATATTTATTTTATCCAGACAACATGCGAATGAAGTCACTGGCGGCCACTAGTAGGTGCATACTTATGAAAAGGAGTTGAAGTTTATAAAAAATTCTTCGATGAAACATCTACCCGATGATGATGATACAGCAGTTCAAATGCATGTCTCTAAGCTTCCATTAACGAACTCCTTCCACATAAACCCGGCACTATACAACTTTTATCTCATTACCGCTTCTTAAAAGTTTCCAGTCACGCATTCCTCGCATTTACAAACAGTTGGTAACCCCTGGGGCCAATAACTGGCTGAGGTACCTTAAACCCTGGTTTCTGAAAACCATTGGCCGGTATATGAAGTTAAATGAGCGTGACAAAATTTGCTCATTTAATGTCAAAGAAAAAAAGTACCTACATACATACATGTTATTTATTTATTTAACTTATCTTAAAGTAAACACTTTGTTACACCAGAATATTATGCCTGGAAACCTTAAACATAGATACATATTATAACGTCCGAATCTCTAATGGAGTGGGCAGAGCTACAAGTAATCCTAACAAAACTTACAGCCACTGATTTAAAGTATCAAGATGGATATGGTAAACCATGGTGACAGGTGATCAACCCATCGCCCATAATAAAGATGGGTCCATCATGTTATCCTTAAGTCAACTTTTACGACATGCTCGGAGAGAGAAGTAGGTGGACGCATTCTATGTTTTTTTGTTACTCCCGGTCCAGCAGAAAAGTACCTAACTAGTCACATATTAAATATTAGTTACATTGTCAAAACATTATCCTAGTGGCTAACTGGTTTATAGCGTAGGAAAATATAAGAAGTAATATGTTTCACAATTAGGGCCTATCACATCAAACGTCAAACTGGGAAGGATTCCCAAAATATTGACGTGGTCTTCATAGCGGCCAACGATTACTAAAACCCACTCCATCGTTGCAGTTAACCGGGAATTTACCTTTTTGCGGTGCTATTAGGTCGGTGGAATTGTTTCTCCTGCTGTTTAATAGTCTGTAAATTCATTTTCAATTTGTTTGGAAGTGGTTTTTATAACGCAAAACTTCGGTATAAAAAGAAAAAATATAGTGTAAGTAGTTACGAACAATAGCAGAAGGTAGTCTAAATAAAAGCCGATATTACCTACAGTAGGTACTTATAATATATCAACTAACTAGCTCTATGTACGTAGGAATTGAATATAGCCTTCAGTTCTTAGGAAAACGGTACATAGGATATACACTGTGTTTTTGAGGATATTCATTAACTTCGACACGCTGTTCAGAACATCGAAATAAACATCTTTCATTATGAACACATTTTTGAATTTTATAAAAACTAAAAACTTAGACATAAACCATCCTATATGCATGTCTCTTTGACCGAATTGGCATTTTAGTATCAAAAAGAACTTACTTCGTTAACTCTCGTGTTCCTCTCATTATAAATAGTATGTGCAAATGAAATTCGGATAATCAGTTTGATAGTTCTCTTTTTCATTTGCACTAAGCGGCAACACAGCCCGAATAAAGATCCTTTAATATTGCATAATCAAAATTTAATTTAATAAAATAATATTACAAATAACTTTGAAACGAAGCCTTTGTAAGCACTACTTCTCCCCTGTAAGATTTGATCAATAAAAGCTATAGAAGTGTTTGCCAAAGTTATTGGATATTTTCGGGCACACGGTGTATAAAGTAAACATAGTTTGACTTTCAACCAGTGAATAATCTTACCCTTTATAATTTTATGGACAAGACCCGAATTTTCCAAAGGCCTTGAGCTATTTTGTTAATGACTGTCTAACCCCCGAATCCGAAACTCAGAGTTTGATGAAAATCTGTCAAAAACTCGTCACTTGAGACGTGCTCAACTCTGAGATGCGTTTGAGTATTCGGGGGCAGAATGCCCAAACCTTATACACAAAAATTTTTGCAAAATACGTCTTAAATCTACGTTAAATTAAGGAAATCAGGTGTCAAGCTCCGTGTACGTTCAGATTTCGTCTGCAACAACAATGCTTGCAGTCGTCAATCATGTGTTCTCAATATCTCTAATTGACAGTTCAAGTGGCGACCCCTCGCGCCGAGACATGCCAACTCATCTTAGATAAACTGGCTTTATACATGGTGTTCCTTTTTTAATAAATACTAATTTCAATAACCACCCAGTTTGTAGAACTTCTGTATTCTAATGCAGCTTCTTTTTTCATCTATATAAGACGTGAAGGTGACCGCTTATTTGCCTTAACGTTTCTTATTTAAATGCAAGGAAGAAGCCTTTGAAGGCGCACTTTAGTCTTTTCAAAATATTGGTTATAAAAGCGTAAGTACAAGCAGGAAGCCTACATTAAATACTATCTTTAAAAATCTAGTTTCCTAATTTCCTAGCTAGTCTCTTTCTTGTTTCCTTCTTCTTTTCGTTATATGGTTTATATACCTACAAAGTTGTATTGTAAGCAAGAAAAGAAATATTAAACAATAATAAATGGGACTTATAAGTCAAGAGTTTGGTATATAAAACCACAATAATCACTTTGAACCACTTTAAAAATGACGTTGTCGATCGTAAAACTAGTTATACCAGCAAAAATAGATAAAATGAATATCATTTTCAACACCAGCTAAAGGATTACCTCACCATTTATGAGTAAACTCATGAAATTTTCATACCCTATTTATTCTTGTCCAATATCGCGCACCCTGTACAAGCTTCACCTCTCGCCTGTCATCGCCAGAAGCTCGTTAATCATCCTGTATACGGCTAGGCTAGGTATCAAATGTAACGCCTAAGTTAAGACCTAGGTAGCGATGCATTAGGTGTGATTAATGAGAGCTGTATAAGGAAATGTAATCTTGATAGTAGAGAATCGCACACGTTCATCACACTAGTTCATTCATAGTCTTTCATGACGGAGCCTAAGTTTTGTCCTTATCATTTGATTTAAGATTCAATAAAAAAACTAGACATGAGTAAGAAAGGAGTGAGTGATTAGATGACTTCTGAAAGACGGAAATGGAAGAAGAATAAATGTTGTGCCGACCCCATTTAAAGTTGGAAAAGGGCACGGAAATAATAATTTATTTTTATGGTAATCCTCATAAGAAAAATATTTTTTTGACGCTCTCCAAAGTAATAAAAAATATGTGTTTAAGGCACTTTTCAGCCAACAAAGATTTAAAGTAAAAATACATACAGACAAGCAATCCAATAATTCCTTGTTAATAATAATTTTTACGTTGCCATAAATCGCACCACCTAATTTCAGCACCGCAGTTCAGGCTGGGTCCAATCGGTACAAATCGGTCGTTAAACGATAAATAACAATTGCCCAGATATATGGTAGCACGCCGATGATTAACAGATCGACTGTTAATCGCTCAAGCAGCTAGGGCTGTCACGAAACAGTCTTTTAACCATATAAATAAATAAATTACAGTCACATACATAGTCCTAACCCCACACTAGGATTCCCTGTATCGTGACTATCAGAAACTACGAGTACCATGGTACCCAGACCCGGAAGAAATATTTGCAGAACATGCAAACATTTCTTCCGCAGCGGGAATCGAACCCGCGCCTCCTGCGTCTCCGCCGAGCAATCGCCCGCCACGCCACTGAGGTCGTCATAATGTGGGGTATATCAGCATTTCAGTATCAGTATATCATAATTATTTACGCTATACCAGTACTCTCAAACGGTGAAGGAAAATATCGTGATGTTGTAGAACCTAAATAGTTCGAATAACATGTGTGTCAAGTGACACGACTAGTAGTAGAAGTTTGAATTAAACTTGAAATATAATCTACAATAATAATAGCTGGACTAATTGACATTATGTCATGTAAAACCTGACAAGGCGTGATGTTTGTTATTAAAAGTATTTATTATTACTCTAATTTCACAGAACGGCAAGCATATACACTTTAATATAAGTATTAAAAAAAACTATTTTACCATCTATAGAAGATGATTTATACAGCGTCAGGAGGCAATTTTTACCTTCACAAACGGGACGCTGTAGTGCTCGGGACGAATTAAGATGGAGTAGGCTTACCCAGCACCTATAGCATCCTCTCAGCTTAGTCTCTTAAAATAAATATAAAGTGATTGTTCTTTAAAAAGAGTTATATGATTTTCTTTGTTGAAAATGAGACAACCCTAAAATGAATTTAAATGGTGCCGCTTTATGACCGCAGAGGTGTTTAATCATGTTCCGACACGCGCTGTAATGAAATGCAAAATACAAACAAATTACCATTGTGTTATTAGATGTACACTAAATGTGCCAAACATATACGCTACAATTTTTTTTAAATGATGCCTTTTAGGGATATGTCAATGATTGTGAACAGCAAACATTATAACATCCAATGACAAGAAATATAAAATGAGTGTTAGAATTAGCTTCTGACTGTTATGTAGGTATCTTATGTACTTCTCTGCTTGACTGGAAGTAAAGAAAAATGATAGCTGCTTCTCTTCCCGAGCATGTCGTAGAAGTCGACTTAGGGATATTATCCTCTTTAACATGATGGACCACCTATATGGGCGATGGGCTGATCATCTGTCACCATGGTTTACCATAGCCATCTAAGAAGTAGATCAGAAGTGGCTGCAAGTTTATTATCTTGTGGCTCTACCCACCCCATTAGAGATACGGGCGTGATAATTATGTATGTATGCATGTATTTATTTCTATCTTTAAAATAGCAAAACAACATTAAGCTTTGAAGTTTATTTAATAAAAAAAAACTAATTTTTCAAAGTTTCATTAAAAAGTAACGAAAAAAGATCAATAGATCAACTTCAGTTCCACAAAAACAATAACATCAAAGATTTTTTTTCGTCAAACGAAAAAATCTTTGAAATCTGTCATTAATTAATACCGACGCCGAAGGGGGTTAACTCCTTAACCCTTTCATTGCACGGTCGCAAATACCCTTGAGTCATTTTTACGCACTCGTAATTCTTTTAAGTTATTGTTTCTTTTCAGAAATGGGACTTCGAAATATTGCAATTATTAACGTTTGATGTTTGCAGTTCCATTCAGTTTGCGAAAGACTTTTATTCGAAAAGGGTTCAAAGTGTTAATAAAAAGGATTAATTTTTTTATTTCGGCATATAAAACAAAAACACAAATATCGTCATCATAAATAAATATTTGTGGACATTTGACACAGAGCTATCTAGCCCCAAACTATGCAAAGCTTGTATAATGGGCACCAGATGGCTGATATAATACTTATATACTATTTTTTTGTAAATACATACTACAACACCCAGACCCAGAAGAAATATTTGCAGAACATACAAACATTTCTTCCGTAGCAGGAATCGAATCCGCACCTCTTGCGTCTCGCCCGCCACGCCACCGAAGTCGTATAGAAATCCACTGCTGGGTACTTCATGTCTGATTCATCATCATCTTCCTGCCCTTATCCCACTAGGTGGGGTCGGCACAATGTCTTCCTCCTCCATCATTTCCTATCACTCGTCATCTCAGTACTCACTCCTTTCACACAATCCATCCATCTTTTCTTAGGCCTTACTCTGCCTGTATATCTATCCATACTCATTTTACCAAGCGTTTTACCTACTGAAGTATGAAAATAGTACCTAGTAGCTTTTAGAACCTACAGCTATTAACTGCATTTGAACAACTTACTCTCAAACTAAGTACTTTTGCCAAATGTGTACATGTACAATTGAACTAATAAATTAATCTTGTCCACGTACAGTCGGAATTAAAACTGCTACGTGCCAAACCTCTGAAAATGGAACGTGGAACAAAGGAGTGTTTTCTGTCAACTGCATTTCCTTTCGTAAATAGAATGCAATGGTCGTGTCTGCGGGGCGAATTTAAAACAAGAAAAACTGAAATGAGTTTTTTGTGTGACTGTCTTTATGGGTTTGTGTTATCTTGTGTTTTGTCTCTTATTATTTCTAAGTTTAAGTTTGCACTTTTAGTTTTATAAAAATCACTTTTTTATCGACAACTTAAAAAGAAAATATTGTTTCTCAGCATAAGAAAATTATAATCTTTCTGTATAAAACCACTCAAAATAATTATGAATCATTATTAAATTACTTACAATATAGAGGCGAATTTCATATTATGACAATCGTTTTAACGAAATTGATATTTCCCTATCTCCTATTTACCTACCTTATTCCCTTTACAAAAGGGACAGACGAATCAAAGGGCTATTTTGACATGTTGACAAATACGTATCTAAAAATAATATTTAATTTTACTTCTTCACACGAATGTACGCTCTATTTCTAGGATGATAAAGTTTTATTTTTGACAGCAAATAATATGGTTTAAAGGTTTTATATTGGCAAGGGATTTGAGCCGATTTGCTATGATATTGAAAGTAGCCGGAGTTTATTTGGAGTTTATTATGAAAGAGGTTTTTGTAAGCCGCTTATGTTGGACCTTTCGTATACCTTGCTCTCTGATCTTTGTGTCAAAGTGTTTATATTACATAGCTTTTATCGTATATTTCAAATATTTCACAATAAATATCTGTGCGCAAAAAAGTTGGGATTATTGACAGGCGCGGAGTGGTCACTTTGTATAGAATTCGCACGATTTGATAGATAAGCACGTAATCGCAAGTAGAGTTATGTATTTGTGCAAACAAAATAACCGCCCGCTTTCAACATCGCCCGACTTAAATGTTTTGATTTGGATACAGAGAAAAAATTTTAGTACTCTATCAATCTCCACTTTTTGGTACAGGCTTGGTACTTGGCACCTTTCGTCATCATTATCATTTCAAGCTGGTATCATCCACTGCTGGGTATATGTATACTTCCTTTCGATTAGTCAGCCTCCTCGATCCTGTGCGTCTTTTATCCAGATTTTTCCCGAGACTTTTACGTTGGCACCTTTACAAGGCAAAAACATGGTAATTTGTGTTCCTCGCGACACTCCATCATCACACGAGCACCATGACGTCTCCGTGTGATTATTTATAAAAGTCATTATCCATGAAAGGCGCTCCCACACAGAGCTATGGTATGGCATTGACTAATGAACGCTTAAGATATCATTATGTGGGGTGCAAATAAGAAGTCGAGATGCTTGTAAGGAATTAGTGACACCAATGTAAGTAAGTTCGTATGAGCTAGTTGCCAACTTTTGTGACGGAGATGTTAGGCCGCCCAAAGGCCTCCGTCATGGCTTATCGACCTAAAAGCCGGGACAGACAGTTTAACGTGCCCTCCGAAGAACGGAAGCGCTCAGCTCGTAATGCCTCTTGCTCTCACCTATCCCAATTGTGAGCGCGCATGGTAGGTAGGTATATGGTAGGTACAGATTTAAGATTTATTGTACCTACATAAATTTTCAAAAAAAATATTTCCGTGTGCAAAATTCGCAACAAAATAAACATAAACATCTCAATTTAGTTTTTTTGCCATTATACAAGTCCTCATAACACGGGTCACGGGTGGGTACCCATATCAATGCACGCTCCATCCAGTCATCCGTCAAAAAACACCTCAAGTTATTGTGGTAGTGTGGGGGAAATATCAGACATTCTTTATGAGAAAATATCGGAAAAATTCCGATAAATACGCGTGGGTTCCGCACTAAACTGTTGCCAAAACTATAAGTGGTATCTTTCAAATATTTCAATTGTTTTTTCTGACCGGAGTCAGAGGTCAATGACCGCTTTGACAGTGTAAATTTGTAAACACTTACATGTAAAAACACTTACGATTCAACCTACTGTTATACAGATTTATCACTCGGGTGAATAAAAGCTGCATTTTTGTATGGAAAAAATTATTAGTCTGGAAAACATTAAAATAAATGAATCCACCGTTACCATTAGACTGTAAAATATAGTTTAGCACCAAGGTTTACCATTTACAAATAGATAAAACAATACTGAACCCTAAAAAACCGACCGTGGAGCGAATGTTTTAAACATTAGAGAACACGGGGTTGTATCGTATATCGTTTTATTTCACCAACATGATTGATTCAGGCTTTCCGCCCTTAGCATAGTTTACAATAGAAAATAACCTTTTCGATGATTTTCTTCATAAAAAAGCATATACTTTTTACCAGTGTATTTTATCAGTATTGCACTAACGAGCCTTAATTTGGTAGGTAAGATTTATTTTTTTCTCTGATATTGGTTTAGCTCACTTGGTACCAAAATAAAAGTTACCTTTAAGTTATTTCAGAACACATTCCTTGAGTTTTATTCAAATGTATTAATCTGTTTAATGTGATGTTTTCACATTAAAATATCCAAACTTGGTAAGACAAATTACCTAAATTACGTTTTCCCCAGAAAATAAGAAAATTTAGAGAGTATACGTGCTCATAGCGTGCAAAAGACCAAATGTTTACAAAAAAATATTAGAAAAGATGTTCCATTTAATGAATATTCTTCAATCTAAATAATTCTTGAATCTGAAACTAGCTGAGTTTTGTATTCAAGATTATTACTGAATCTTTGTTTCACAAATTATATTCATTTTCAAAACAAAAATGGCAACGGAACGTGGACAACTAATGAAATTCAAAATCAAGGAATCTCGAAACAATTTGTACATTGCAAACGATTCTATCCGATCGCGGAGAAACGGAAGGACGGAAAAAACATCGCTGAATACAGATGAATCGGACGATACACACTGCGCTGGAAATCCGCTGATCTAAGCACTTTCACAACACTGGTTCGTGGTGGCGTAGCTTGCTTAGACGTTCTTGATTGATCGTTGAAGTTAAGCAACGTTGAGCGCGGTAACAATTTGAGATGGGTGACCGCAAGTGGCATTGCGAGCTGAGCGCTTCCGTGCTTCGGAGGGCACGTTAAATTGTCGGTCCCGGCTTTTCGGAGGACTTTAGGCGGCCTAAAAACTCCGTTACAAGAGTTGGCCACTAGCTCATACGAACTTACTTAACAGGGATTGGCTGTGTTTAAGTAACACACGGTACCTTTCTTTGATCTAAACTACAACTAAACGCGCTATTTTTCAGCATTTTTACCAAAGTCAAAAAACATTCGTATCTCAAAGCGTGTCGAAGAACCGAGTCAACAGTATTGACATCTGCCGTGATACGATTTAGGCACTAGACCGCCAGCGCTGTTATGTTTGACGATGTTTTATATCTCTAATAGGTAACTAATGTAGCAGTGTGTCCGAATCCAATCCTCTGCCAAAAGCAAACAGAACTGACTCAATTGTAGTCGCGTCGTTTACATACTGTTTACAGAAACACAAGCAAAAATGCTATATTCAATTGCCTTACTCTATTGTGGAGCTAAGGGTGGGTTTTGCTCTCTTTGCCAACCTGTCTTCCATTTAAAAATTGTCACAATCGAGAACAGGGTTGGCAATTAAACAATTGGTTTTTCTTGTTAAAAAAGCTTACTATAAAATATCCGATTATATAAATAGACAAAAACGCTTGGGACTGAATGCTACACCTTTTATAAACGTGATTGTAAAGGGATCATTTTCGAAAAAAAATAGTCAAGCGTTGTTTCTTACCTGTATCTACGAGTACCACGCTTGGTCGCGTTACGAACAGGTGTAAACTCAACCTCAACTCAACTTAGATTTAAGACGTGTCCACATGATCCCCGTGATTTTAAGGAATAAATAAATTTTGACTTTGACTTTGCTGCATTTTATGTTTACGCGCGCGGAGCCGCGGGCGGAAGTCAGTACAATCTAAACTTAAGTTTTCTTATTTTAAGAAGTTACAAATATACATAAAAATCAGCGATGTTTTGGAAAATGGCCAGGTAGAGTTCCTAAATCGACGAGCATGCAATGAGGAATGTAATGAGAGCGAATGAAGCGAAAGAAGTATGTCAGGATCTTAGCAAATGGAGATCCGTGATCTCTGTCTACCCCTATGGGAAACAGGCGTAATTTTATGTATGTACAAATATACAATGAAATAGAGGCTGAAAGCTAGCTAAGGGGTAAGCAAATTTCCGGCCACTATCCCGGCAAACTAAAAAATATTTATCAGAAGTGGCTGCAAATTTTCTTATATTTACTTGTGGCTCTGTCCACCCCATAAGAGAAACGAGCGTGATAATTGTATGTATTTCTGTATGTAAAACACATGACAAGTAAACTTTGGACAGGACTTTTGCTTTGCTGTTTACCTGACTGCGAAAAGAGAGGGAAATATGTTTGGGGTATAATTCGACTTCTTAACCTTTGTACCTAGACGATGACGGTTCGGAAAGTGTAGTACACGAAGCGTTAATTATCATCATCATCTACCTGCCCTTATCCCACTCTAAGTGGGGTAAGAGTTTTGGTTAAGGTGTTTTATGACCGGCCGGCCGCCTGCCTGACGTCAACCCTCCTTGGGAATACTTGCTTATCTCTACATGTTGGAGAGGATACTATCCCTTAGTCGACTTCTACGATATGCCCGGGGAGAGAAGCAGCTGGACGCATTCTATGTTTTTTCTTTACTCCCAGTCCAGCGAAGTACACGAAGTCATACTCAGTAGATATGTATACCATAAATTATCCAAGCAAACTTATGAAGCGAATGATGCAATTAGCTGCATTATGCAAACTAAGTAATGAGCCCGCTAATGGATTCCGTTCAGTGGTCACATCGTTAGCAGATGATTACGCCTGTTCATGTATTGATATGTCGCTACTTAGCTTTGATATTATTATTGAAACATAGTAGCACTATATACTATCTTGTACTGTGTATGTATGTTTGTATGAGCTAGTGGTCAACTCTAGTGACGGAGTTTTTAGGCCACCTAAAGGCCTCCATCGTGGCTTTACGACTTATGCCGGGACTAGCAATTTAACGTGCCCTCCGAAGCATGGAAGCGCTGTGTGCCGTAAATCGGTTAGATTAGAACAGGAATGCGTTTGATTGTACAAACTATTAGAGGCCTATCTCAGCAATGGGTGATGGCTATAATGATGATGATAATATCAAACTCAGTACCAACTCGACAGAATCAGAAACTGGTGCTAATCTCTTGAACATATGACGAGAAAGCTTTCAAAAATATTACGTGCATTCTCGAGAGAACTCAAGTCAAACAGTTCGTACTGTGTATTGAGATTTTATCGAAACTCTTTGGAAAGTTATTTAGATGTTTTTACCCTTACTACGGAAATTAACCTGCACAAAATATTCTCAGAACATTTTTTTCCAGCTTATTTCGTCCCACTGCTGGGCAAAGGTCTCCCCCAGGGTCTCTCCCAAGGTCTCCCCCAAGGTCTCCCCAAAGGTCTCCACCAAATTGGCGACGTTTTGGAAAAGGACCAGGTCAAGAGTATCCTTAAACCGACGAGCATGTATGAAAAATGTTATGAGAGTGAATGAAGCGAAATAAGTATGTCAGGATCGTAGCAAATGGAGAGTATTTTTTTGTAGTTAGTATTTAATCTAGGCTGACGCGACCAAGATTGGAAGATACAAAGAAGAATCCACGCTTGGGGTTTTTTTTTAATATAGCTTCATTCAGTTGGAAGAATCGAACCCACTGTAGTCTTTGGCAAATCTTGTTTGAACTATCTCCGGCCATCTTAAGCCAGTATGCATTCCATAATGATAAATTACATTTCAAGTCTAACACCAGTGTATCTTGGAAATATTCCTATTTTCATGTTCAAAGACAAATGGTAAATCTTTCCAATATACCTTCAATACCTCCGTCGAAACTTCTCAATATTTCAGTCGCATACCTGCATTAAGTGATTAGTTCCATTTGTGCGCGGCACAGCCTTATTGTTTTAAGTTCTGCTTTGTTAGTATTTAGTTTGATGCATTGCAGGCTAGACATGTCAGACTGGTTATTTAGTACAGCGTTGTTATCACAGTTTCATGCATTTTGTTCCTGCAGTATTGTTTATATTAAGGTATAAAAAACGCATATTTTAACATACTATCCATCAACCAGAATCAGCACAAGATGTCTTCATGATATTTCGTACGTTTTTGTACATTCCTGATAGATATTCTCCTTCGTACAAAAATGGAAGACATTTTAATAATAAATAACACCCAACAGTCACATACATAGTTCTGACCCCATACTAGGATTCCCTGTGTCTTGGGTATCAGAAACTACGAGTACCATATAGTACCACAACACCAGGCATGCCATCATACAAGTCATACCTAGTTTGAGTGCCTTGTTTTTCCTCTATGCATTGTACGTACCTATAAACTAAGAGTAATTAATTGAGTATAAGTGCTTTATGTTTGTTGTAAAATAAAATTCTATTCTAATACAAAAAATCTGATGAATCACCATTAAATTTGTCTTCTTACGGCTAACGTAGAAATTGCTAAAAAAATCGTAGCACTTCTGTAGACGTTGCTACGACAATACTGTTTTTATTATAGGTAGCTGATTTCTTTATATAATACGATCATTTTGCTGTCTGTCTGTCTGTGTCCAACTTTTTCAATGCTTAAATAGTGGAACAAATACAAGGGAAATATTCGTAATTGAGCCAAAATCGAATCTGCCCACCGTCCTTTTATGATAACAATTCTTTATGGAGTT
This sequence comes from Scotopteryx bipunctaria, assembly GCA_949320045.1. NCBI lineage: Eukaryota > Metazoa > Arthropoda > Insecta > Lepidoptera > Geometridae > Scotopteryx > Scotopteryx bipunctaria. Next base: position 8,164,421 of record OX439459.1, read on the forward strand.
CCTCGTGCGCGTCCGCCATAAACCTCGTGGATGTATGACAATTCAATTTGAACCCCAATAATATCAGCTTACACAATAATGGACAAAGAAATCCTGCAGCCGAGGTAGACGTTCAGACTAAAATATTTGATTTGTTTTAGGAATTGTGTGCTGTTGAAGAGTTTGTTGAAGATTAATAATTTTCTTGATACATTTATCGTTGTTGACAGGTTTATTCAAGTTAATTATTTGAGACAAACTAGAAAAATAATTTATGAAAACAAACTGTCGCGTATTTTTGTTATTACGATGAAATCATTTTAGTTTACCTAGTGCCACTTAAAAGTAAGTTTTAGGTTAGAGACTAACCCCCGAATACTCTAACGCGACTCAGAGTTGAGCATGTCTCAACTCACGGTTTTTGACAGTTTCTGATGAAAATCTGTCAAAAAAAATAATCGTCATTTGAGACGTGCTCAATTTTGAGATGCATTTGAGTTTTCGGGGTTTAGACGGTTTATTTACATAAATTGTATTTCCAGTTAGGCTGAAGTATAAAAATATCGTCATGGACAAGAAAGACTAGTTGAAAAATTCTGAATGACGCAAATAAAGGAGGTTTTGGACTTTTCACATGGGGTTGTTAAATTCATAGCGAGTTTTAAGCAAACATTTTTGAGTGATAACTGATGCAATGTTCATTCATAAATTATATATTACAAGTGAATTGACTGACAAAAATATATCAAATATACATACATACATTATTATCACAGTGGGCACAAGTAATCATAAGAAAACTTGCAGCCACTTCTGATCCAAGACTCCCAAGATGGATATGGTGAACCATGGTGACAGGTGATCAGCCCATCGCCCATATAGATGGTCCATCGTGTTGGAGAGGATATTGTAAACATATTGTTTTGGGCAAAAACCCGAAAAAACACTGAAGAACTCCTCATAAAAGGTGTTGTAATACGAACGCGCCCCAAGGGCCGCCAATAACAAGCACACGCGGCGCATCAAAGCATAAACTAGGGGCAGGGTGTTGCACGAACTACGTTTTTTCCCTGCTCTATGGTTGCTGGACACGCTATTTTTCATGCGGTTTTTACTAAATCTTATGTCACCACCATAACCACCTACAAAACAGAAAAAAAGGGATTTTATTCCAAGCTGTCTTAATAAAAGTTCGATTATCTAACTGTTTGGACACGCACATTTTATTTCAAATAGTTCTACTATGAATATTATGAATACTATAATGTTATATAACTTTTTGTACACCGCCGTTTTTCTGTTTTTGTTTATCTTTTCCATCCAAAGGTTGTCTGGAGGAGATCGCTTTTAGCGATAAGGCCGCCTATTGTACCTACTGTGTTTTTTTTTATTACCTTTCTGTCTTTTGTGTACAATAAAGTGTTTATCTATCTATCTATCTATTATTATGGTACAGTCAAGTAAAAAACAAGTTTATTTCTCTCAGTAAGACTTCGCGAAGATCTCGATCAACTCACTCAACGAGCGCTTAAGATCCATCTAAACATCAGTCAAGGAATAAACTACACATAAACATTTCATATCAAAACCGCAAATCATCACAGCACTTTCAAATCCCAGCTAAAGGCACCAGCAACGCCGTAACAAAAAGCCACAAAGGCCATCTACTCAAACAAACGAGCATCTCAAAGCTGAGGCAATAAACTGTCCGATTCACGTATTTAAACGCAGTTTAGTGCTCGGATCGTTAACTCGGTTCAATCTGCTTAATTGGGAATGGTGGAACTGATGAGTGCGTTTGTATACTACGACACGACTATTCCGCTCTCCTAGTGAAAATCGCAGTAACTACGTCAAACATGTTTTGATACGTGAGTGAGAACAGAATGTTGTATTTTGTTAGTTGATTCCGAATATTTTGTCAAAAACTCTAGTTAATGCGTTCTTCACTAGGAGGGCAGTATTACAACCTTGATTTCATCACTACCTACTTTAGACGGCCTAAAAAATCCGTCACAAGAGTTGGCCACTAGCTCATAATGAACTTACTTCTACCTACTAAAAATAAAGACCCTTTCAAATCATAATGATCACTGACAACACCGTACCTAAAATCTTGTATCGCAATAAATAAATAAATAACACCCAACAGTCACATACATAGTCACTAGGATTCCCTGTGTCGTGGGTATCAGAAACTACGAGTACCATGGTACCACAACACCCAGACCCGGAAAAAATATTTGCAGAACATGCAAACATTTTCTCCGCAGCGGGAATCGTACCCGCGCCTCTTGCGTCTCTGCCGAGCAATCGCCCGCCACGCCACCGAGGCCGTCAATAATTGATTGATAAATAAAACTGTAATGTCGTATCGGATGATGTAACAGCTCGCTCGTATGTTAGGTTATGTGGAATTTACTGCTGTCTCGTTAAGGTTTTGATGCGAAGGTTTTAATACGTAAATGGAAGAAACAATGGCGAATGTAGGAGGTGACTAACAAGACATTTACTTGTCCAGGTTCTCGGAATCATTTATCGAAATAATTTTTTTTTTACTATTTGAGTAACTAAAGAAAAATATTTAAATATGCATTCATACATAATAGATATACATAAATATTTATTACGCCCGTATTCGTAATGTTATGGGCAGAGTTACAAGTAAATATTAGAAAACTTGTAACCACTTCTGATTTAAAGTCTTAAGGTGACAGGTGATCAGGCCATCGCCCATATAGATGGTCCATCATGTTGGTATCCCTTAGTCGACTTTTACGACATGCTCAGAAAGCGAAGCAGTTTTACGCTTTGTTTACTTCCAGTATTTTATTTAGTTAAAGTAAGTTCGTATGAGCTACTGGCCAACTCTAGTGATGGAGTTTTTAGGCCGCCTGAAGGCCTGCGTCATGGCTAAACGACTTAAAAGCTGATTGAATTTAGAAGAGTAGTTTACATACAAACATTTCTCCCTTAGCGGGAATCGAACCCGCACCTCTTGCATCTCAGCCGAGCACTCTCCCGCCACGCCACCGAGATCGTCATAATGAGAATTTTAAAAGCCTCTTTATTTTTCATAGCCTTATTTCTGATGATGTCAAAGTATTTTATATAGCTCTAAATAAATCGACTAGAAATTGTGAATATACTCGTAATAATCGATTATGAGTATCATTTTTGCACTTATCACTCAACCAGCGAAACGCGTAGCTTACTTCAAATAACTATAAATATAAGTAAATGTGTTTACCTCATAGATTCAAGGTAAACTGAGCAATTCATAAAAGAAAGCATTAGATAAATCTACCCATTCTACGCTCACCTTGGCTCAAAGATCACGTTTACGGATAAAGCGGGTTTTCTGATCCTAGGTTACTTGTATAAAAAATCGAATTTTCCATTACGGGTATCGGTCTCTACCTAATATCCCCTTTCATACCCTGACCGTTATGGCCCCGGTACAATCAAAGTCATCAGCTGTCTCATTAGATCATTATAAGTGTGAAAGAGACAGTAACAACAGCAAACGCTGTGGAGACCGGGACGATTTGAGATGGCTTGCGGATCGCAAAACTCTTATTCATCTTTTCAGATAAGTTAACCTCATCCAAAAGAAAGGCAAGGTCCTACCTGGCTGAAATAAGGCGATGGTTTCCTTAATAATTTCTTTCGCCGTTTAAGACTTGAACGTACAACCTTCAGGTCGATAGTTCTTTATTTATCTATTTTTTGACGATCTCGGTGGCGAGGCGGACGAGTGCTCGGCTGAGATGTAGAGGAACGGGTTCGATTCCCGCTACGGGAGAAATGTTTGTATGTTCTGCAAATATTTCTTCTTGGTCTGGGTGTTGTAAGTACCTATTATTAGTATATTATACCTATTTACAAAGAGAAAAAAGTATAAAACTAATCTAGCAGCCATCTGGTGCCCATAGTACAAGCTTTGCTTTGTTTGGGGCTAGATGGCGCTGCGTGAAAAGTCCACAAATATATTTATTATTTGTTTATTGAAAGCAGGATTTACCTTTTTCAGTCCTGACCACAGCCTCACCCTGAACGGTAATGTATAGCAGTCGCTACATAATATTTCTCTCAGTTTTCTTGAAAATCCACAACATGTGATTCATGCACCGAATCTAATCACGGCTCACACGTGCTTGGTTGCTCTGCGCTGAACTTTATAGGGTTGCTACTAGAATCTAAAAAAATCTAAAAAAATCAAAAATCTAAAAATTGCTACTAGAAAACTAGAATCCAAAACTTTAAACAGTTCCAATACAAAAACACAATGCAACGTAGATTTAAGACGTGTCCAAGTGATCCCAGTGATTTTAAGGAATAAAAAATTTGACTTTGACTTTGACTTTAATGAGATTTAGCACGAGTGCTTCTGTGCTTCGGAGGGCTATGTCGTTAAGCCATGACGGAGACCTTTAGGCGGCTATTCGCACACGAAGGGTTCTATACCCTCCTAAATGTACATAATTGGTTCTTTTATGATGCCCCCTTTTATTTTCCCTAAATTATTTTTCTTCAATCGCCTACAAATTTTACCATACAAATTTTGCAACCTATCTATTTGCCAACGACTTTGCTCACGAATGGAACTAAAAAGAAATTTTGAATTACATGTTTCAGTAAAAGCGATATTTAATAGGGCGTGATTAAGACAAAAATATTCAAACTCCATTTATGATTTAGAATATATCAAGGCGATAAGACTAGTGCGCATTAAAAAGGCACCTTGCAGCCCTAGTAACGGGTTATGACAAATGGCATCCCAGCAGCTCAGTGCAACCTTCTTTTTGCGACGTCGGGTAAATGATTTATGTGCGATAATGCCGCGATGTGATTATCGGTGTGTAAATTTGATACAGGAAATGCTGTTTTCAGAAAATGTAGTTTTTTAACTGTACTATACAAAGCGTCTCGCAAATATGCCACACTGAAGGAAAGTACCTTAAATACCGTAGATAGAAATGTTTACTGGAAGAAGACTTCATTTTGATTTAAAAAACATCTTTGACTGCATTCAAAGATTTTAAAATAATCGCCTGAACCATTTTCCTGCACGAAATTTTTAATTAAATCACAAATTTCATGGTGTTTCTTTTATTTAAGACTAGCTGCTGCCCGCGGCTTCGCTCGCTTGGTACCCGGATAAAAAATAGCTTATATGTTAATCCAGTACATGTACTATATATGTTCCAAGTTTCATTCAAATCCATTCAGCCGTTTAGGCGTGATTGAGGCACAAACATCCAAACATCCAAACTCACAAACTTTCGCATTTATAATATAAGTAAGATGTTATGTTATTTAGAAAAAAAACTCATTATTGAGTGGTTTCAAATACGGTTGTGCACCAATTAATTTTTCTGTGGGAATTTATGTGCGCTATACGAGTACTCTCCAACGGTGAAGGTAAACATCGTGAGGAAACCTGCATGTCGTAGAGCCTAATAAGTTCTAAAGCACGTGCCAATTGCACGAAAGGAGCCTTTGAGGCGCATCTTAAAATCCTTTCACCACACTGGTTCGAAATAACTAGTACACGATCAATAGTGTGCAAAAAATAACATACATATATATAATATAATTATCACGCCCTTATCCCTAATGGAGTAGGCAGAGCCACAAGTAAACATAAGAAAACTTGCAGCCATATCTGATTTAAAATCCTAACATGGAAATGGTGAACAATGGTGACAGGTGATCAACCCATCGCCCATATAGGTGGTCCATCATTTTGTAGATGATAATCCCTTAGTCGACATGCTCGGGGAGAGAAGCAGCTGGAGGCATTCTATGCTTAATCTTTACTCCCAGTCCAGCAGAGAAGTACCGAATCTAAATAACTTTAATTCCTTAAAACACAATGTCACGCTTTACTGGATAAACAGTAATGTTTTATTGTCACTTAAAACATCGTTTAAACAACCAGCTCATGATAAATGTAATTAGAAAAGCTATGCCACCAAATATTCATACTGTCACTTTCCTCAAGAAACGGAGACCGCATTGTTACGTAGATAACAGACTTCAAGGCAATATTGTTTTAACCGGTTGATAACACCATAAAAAAACTAAGTTCATTAATTTGTTTTACTCATATTAAAATTTACGACCTCGGTGGCGTGGCGGGCGACTGCTCGGCCGAGATGCAATAGGCGCGGGTTCGATTCCCGCTACGGGGGATATGTTGGTATGTTCTGCAAATATTTCTTCCGGGTCTGGATGTTGTAATGTTATGTATTGTAAGTATGTGTTTACAAATAAAAGTATATAAGTATTCTATCTGCCATCTGGTGTCCATAGTACAAGCTTTGCTTAGATTAGGGCTAGATGGTTCTGTGTGAAAAGTCCACAAATATTTATTTATTAATTAAAGTTATAATAAAGAAAAAATAACCTATAAATATTATAGGTTATTTTTTATTATTTATTTCAGAGCTGGCTCAAGTGATCAGAATTGACATACGCAAGACTTACAATGAGGCCAAGACACGCATCATACTGGTAATGATCTGGATCCGTTGAGCTATCGTTTGACGATCTTTGGATAACCCAAATAAAGCTTCTTTGTGTGAATGCCTACATATAGGTACATAGTTTAAAAGAAATCTTAAATGTCAAAAAACTTTTTAATTTTTGCAGGCGTCGTTATACGGCCATTGATATTTCGTAAATCAAAATGTCACTGCTATAAAATGCGAGTAAAGTCAGAGGAGTTTATAGGCCTCTTACCAATCTGTAATCACTCGCCGACAGATGAAAATTTTACCGCTACAGTACTCATTAACAGGGGCCCTAATTCACAAATAAGTACCGCGCTCTTCTCTGTTCCAAAAATGTATGTAATAAGCATTACATAACCGGAAAATCATAGAACCTAAAAAGATATGGTTTAAGACGAATTTCTCAAAAACAGAATACAACTCACTTATAATGAGAAACACTAGATTCATCTTACTTCTTACTTATTATAAATGCGAAAGTTTGTGAGAATGTTTGGATGTTTGTGCCTCAATCACGCCTAAACGGGTGAACAGATTTAAATGAAATTTGGAATATACATAGTACATATGCTAGATTAACATATAGGCTATTTTTTATCCGGATACCACGCGAGCGAAGCCGGGCGGCAGCTAGTAATTTATAAATTTGACAGAAACGTATTGCCGGAACGGCTTTACCTACTTATAAGAGTAGATAGGTTAGTTTCAAGCTTACTTTTATGTTAGTTTTCATCGTAAAAGATCCTTCTTTGAAGCGCACTTTGATTTTTTCACCATACTGGTTCTGGAACTAGTGACAAGAGTCAAATTCTTAGTGCATGTTAATATCAGTTGTTTGTGAATAAGGGCGTCACTCATTAACAAACGGGAGATTTACGCCAAGGATGAGTTGTAAACTGTAAACTGAAGATGTGTTTTATCTTGTAAGTTTTAATGAGAATCATTACTAGGCTTTTCCCTGAGTGCTGTATATTTTGATAATTAATGGGGTACATTTATTTCTATCACAGGTTTTGTTATGAACATCGTGGAATGCCATCCACCTTTTTACCGTCCCGTTCGTGAATGTAAAAGTTGCCTCCTGACGCTGTATAATTCATGCGTAGATGGTAAAAGGCAAAAGGAGGGTTGACGTCACGCAGGCGGCCGGTCATAAAACACCTTAGCCAAAACTCTTACAACATGGTCCAAGGATCATTGCTGTGCCGACCCCACATAGAGTAGGATAAGGACAAGAAGATAATAATGATGATAGATGGTAAAAGGCCTTAGTTAAATCCTTATAACACACTGTTTCACCATGAGTCATACGACCATTTTCAAAACCAAAGAAGTTAAGCCTCTTTTATTTAGTTCAATGACCCCTACCACACTGCCCTCCTAGTGAAGAACGCAGTAACTAGCATTTTTGACTAAAATTAGTTAGTTACATATTCGGAATCGCCTAACAAAATACAACTTTCTGTTTTAATTTTTCTTCAAAACATGTTTGACATAGTTACTGCGTTCTTCACTAGGAGGGCAGCACAATTGTGATAATGGTTCTTTTATCACAACATATCAAAACTTCTTGCCGAATCCAGATTACTATTATTACAACACGTGCGCACTGATAAAGCTTATCCGTATTTTATCCCCCCTTAAGCCACAGCTCAACTAACAGTTTCTATAATAAAAACACAGCTTACTCAATAGTTAGAGGAGAATGTTACTTTATATTTCTAGTCGTGTCACTAGTTTGCGAACCACTGTGTTGAAAGGACTTATACTGCGCCTCAAGAGCTTCTTTTGTACGCTTGTTTATGTTTTTGAACTTTTTTTTTACTTTTTCATTCTGAGTTTCATTCAAATCCGTTCAGCCGATACGATGTGATTGAGGCACAAACATACTCACATCGTCACATCCTCAAACTTTTGCATTTATAATGAATGAATGAATGAATGAATAAAAATACTATAAATTGTACACATTACACTAGCCTAAAAAAATATAAGTAAAACTAAATGCATTAAAAAAATAGTACAATTGGCGGTCTTATCGCTTAAGAGCGATCTCTTTCAGACAACCATGCATAGAAAAGAAGAATAATATTAGTTAGGTTGCCTGGAAGAGATCGCTCTTAGCGATAAGGCCGCCCATTGTAAATCTCATTGTTCTCTTCTGCCTATTTTGTTTTAATTTTATCCGATGTGTTTTACAATAAAATTGTATTGTATTGTATTGTATTGTATTGTATTGTATTGTATTGTATTGTATTGTATTGTATTGTATTGTATTGTATTGTATTGTAATATTAGTAGGAAGTAGGTTTGTATTGCAGAAGTAAGGCCACAGCTACGCTAACAGTTACTGCAAAACAAAACCGCATCTAAGCCATGGAGTAAGATAAAACCACAGCTTAAGAAATAGTTAGTAAGATAATGGTATATCTGATACGGATTACTGTTACGTTATAATTGTTAACGACTGAGTGAAGTGCTAATGATGTGAGTTTAGTGTTTTCCATCAAAATGTTCAAGTCAAAATGGCTGATCTTATTCTTTGATGTTACGACTCTTAAAATGTTAGATGTTGGTGAAATAAATCTTAGGGAATTATGCAGGGGCTCAATTATACATTGTGGGGGTTCTCATTAACATTATCATCATCAACAGCAGGCCGATTTGGTTTGAGGTTTCTAGTTGCATTTTATTTAATAAGCAAAAATATTAAAAAAAACCGGTCAAGTGCGAGTCGGATTCGCACAAGAAGGGTTCCGTACCATCGTATGTGTACTTTTTAATGACTTTTACTTGTGATTTTTAAATAGGCAGCTTCGATCATAGATTACAGACATTAAATAAAATCTTGTATTGGAGTCCCTTTTTTTATTAAATTATTATTGTTTGTGTCATAGCGGCAATAGAAATACACAATCTATTAAAACTTCAACTCTCTATCTATTACGGTTTTTTAGATACAGCGCTCTGACAGACGGACGGACGGACGGACGGACAGCGGAGGCTTAGTTATAGAGTCTTATTGGCACACTTCGGGTGCGAAACCCTAAAAAATACATATTATAATTTTTATTTATATCCGTATAAAAGATACGGACATTATTTAAAGTAAACAAAACAGCGCATTATTTTGTAAAGGCAAACGGATTATTAAAAAAAAGACATCGAAACATAAACAACATTAGTAATTGAAACCAATCGGGGTTCCACAATAAAAACTAAAAACGCCCTCGAAACCAAATTCTAAGGTTTCCCTTATTACGTGCGATGAACGCAATGCCCCATAATAAGACAAATATAAAACCCGGAACACATGAAAGGCGATACCACTTCATAAGTGCGAGCTGTTTTAAAACTCATGGTTCCGTATATTTTGTTTTAATAAGTATTACTAAAACATATCGATAGCTATCAAAAACCTAAAATATACTCGTAATTACCTAGTTATATTCAAACCTTAAAACTAATCTAAAAAAGTTATGTTGTTACATTTAGCTCGCAACAAATACTATATTGTTATATATTATTTAAAACTAAATAATCCAAGCAAGACTAGAGCACTGGTGGTAGTGACCAAGCCTTCCAATCCTCAGGTCGTGGGTTCAGATCTGGTCGTGCACCAAAGGATTTCTAATTTATGTGCGCTATCAGTATTCTCAAACGGCGAAGCAAAACATTTTGGGAAACCGACATGTCGTAGAACCTAAAAAGTTCGAAATACGTGCACGAAAAAAGCCTTCGAGGTGTACTTTGAATCCTTTCACCACACTGGTTCGAAAGGACTAGTGACACGACTCAATAGATAGAACTTTCAAAATGGAACCCTAAAATCGGACATGTGAAGACCTTTAAAATGCTCCCCTAAGGAAACGCAATTTAATTTCAGAAGGACAGTCCATTGAAATCCAAAACATATTGGACGCTACACAAAAATAAAATAAAAAAGCTTTGAAGTTATACAATCCCTCTATTATTCTTCCCTTTTCAAAATATTATTAGCTTTATTTTCGGACTTCCTGTTGGTTTTTAAATAGATATCGGATGTTGCTTGAACTTTTTACAGTAACTTGTTTATGTAAGAATCTCACGAGTTTGAGAATAAAATTATTATAAATGCGAAAGTTTGTGAGGATGTTTGGATGTTTGTGCCTCAATCACACCTAAACGGCTAAACGGATTCGAATGAAACTTGGAATATACATGGTACATGTACTGGATTAACATATAGGCTATTTTTTATCCGGGTACCACGCAAGCGAAGCCGCGGGCGGCAGTATTTTTAATAAATTGACTATCACATCATCACAATCGGTTATTAGCTATTAGCGGAAAAGTTGAAATAACTGTGACCAAATCAAGAAAAACTTTTTTTTTAAATCAGTTAGGTATATAATTTTTGTTTTGTACTGTTGTAATGTCTATTATGTATATTTTTTCTTTTCACCGTTTATCGTTTATCGTAGAGCACTGGTGGACTAGTGGTAGCGGCACCGCCTTCCGATCCTAAGGTTTTGTATCAAATCCAGTCGTGCTCCAATGGGTTTTTCTGTTCGCAAAATTATGTGCGCTATACCAGTACTCTCAAACGATGAAACCTGCTTGTCGTAGAACCGTAGAAAGTTTAAAAAATTGTGTCAAGCGCATGAAACGAGTCTTTGAGGCGCACTTTAAATTCTTTCACTTCACTGGTTCGAAAGAGCTAGTGACACGAATAAGATAGATAGACGGATATATCATTTATCTTTTGATTACAAGAATATATCGTTTATCGTTCATCTTTTGATTACAATACAAAGTTCTATTCTAACAAATCACCAAAATTAATTCCGACATCAAAGCTCATCTAATTTGACAAAGAGAATGGGAAATATTAAATTTTAATAGGCGCGATATTCACGCGTGACCGTGTCAAAGAGAACATTCCTTTTGACAGCCTTTTGTTTTTCATTTCAGCGCGTGTGTACTATGCTTTACAATGCCCTAATTGCTTTAATTTGGACTTGAATATTTCGATTTATATTTTTTTTAATTGAAAGATAAGTCACTCATTGTTATCGCCTATGACTTTTAGTTTATAAAACCGGCATGTCGTAGAAGTTAAATTGTTTGAGAAACATGTGTCAAGTTCACGAAAGGAGCCTTTGAGGCGCACCATTAAATCCTTTCACCACACTAGAAGAACTAGTGACACGACTACTAGTAGTGGCCAACTACAAAATTGAAATCTGGTTATTATACTAAGGCCTATTACCATCTATAGTAGATGATTTATACAGCGTCAGGAGGCAACTTTTACCTTCACCGACGACGGGACGCTGTAGTGCCCGGGACGAATTAAGACGGAGTAGGCTTGATACTATAAGAACACTATAAGAACACTATAAGAACTAGTGTCATGGCTACTAGTAGTAGTAGTGGTACCAACAACAAAATTGAAATCTGGTTATTATACTAAGGCCTTTTAAGGTTATTATAGGAAAACCATTTAAGGCAGACAACTCCTGCGATCTCTACAGACGCATTGTGAGAGAATTTTTAATTGAATACACACCAGGTCAAAACCGTATTTACTCCATTACCCCTTCCGCACCGCGTCCTCCTCCCACTCCCCGTAAACGCGTAGGAAGTGGTCTGAGTTATGTTATTTACCCAAACAGCATTGCCTCAAATAATGTGTTTGTTAATCTAAATCCTTTTTGGGTCTCCACCATTCAATTTGGAAGAAAGGCCCTCAACAAGTTATTTCGACAATTCCGTATAAACCTTCAAAATTCACTACCAATTCGTTGGATGCACGTGAAATGAACAATGCTCGTATTTTGGGACACTATCTGTCAAAACCACCTTAACATAACATACACCCAAATTATAAATCACTCATATTCCTATCACAATAAGATTCCAAGTCGTGCGACAATTTTGTTTACTAAAGGAAGTTACATCGTTGCTAAAACCACGATAACATTTCGCTAGCGGATTTTGCCATTGACTACTATTTGTAGGGAATAAGAGTTTAAAATTGAACCGTTTTTGAGATAAATAGGTGTAAAATCGATTGTGTTTTGACAATTAATCCAAAGATTCTGCAAATGGATTGGATCCTCGAAGGCAAATGGAGACTTCTTGATTAGACAATACGTAATTACTTACCTGAATATATTTTACGTAATTTATGTGACTATTTGTATGGATTAGCGATTTCAAGGAGCTTTTGGGGCGAACCCCGAAAGCCTTCTTTTGATAAAGAAAATTATCTACATACCTGTATCATATCTTCTTACTGCGCTCGTGGGGTATTGATCGTTGAAGTTAAGCAACGTTGTGCGTGGTCACAATTTGGATGGGTGACCGCAAATGGCATTACGAGCTGAGCACTTCCATTTAATTGTCGGTCCTGGCTTTTAAGTCGTTTTGCCATGAGGAAGGTCTTTAGGCGGCCTAAAAACTCCATCATAAGAATTGGCCACTACCTCTACGAACTAACTTTACTTTTCTGCGAAAATTTGTAATGTTGACCATGACCATGTCATCAAGAGTAAGTGTGGCGATAGAACAAGAGATAAGAGACAATTTAAGAGAAAGAAAAACGTTCTCTTAACTAAACTAAGAACTTCATTATCTGTTCAAAAGTATCGCATTTCCTAATAAAAGCCACTTGGAGATTTTATCTAACCCTGCAGCTGAAAACACGAGAGCTTAGCACCAGTTTGTACGATTTCTCAAATCTTTGCGAGTCTCCTAACAAGATGTTTGTATATTTGCAGACTTTATAAACAAATAATTCTGTGATAAATTCCTCACTTATTGAAATGAATTGCTTGCAGTCGCCGTTACGTCTCCATAAATACGACTATCAATCATGCAATTGCCCTGAGTAAGGACGGTAGTGATATGAATGTACCTATGTATGTAACATAGGTACATTCATATCACTACCGTGCTTAACGGGGTGGGCAGAATTCAAATTCAAAACAACATTTTTTATTCCTTTAAATAATTTGGATCATTTGGACACGTCTTAAATCTACATTGCATTGACACCTGTTTGCTATGAGCTACAAGCACTCATAAGAAAATTAGAAAATTTGCAGTTACTCCTGATCCAAGAGTCCCAAGATGGATATGGTGAACCATGGTGATATGGTGATCAGCCCATCGCCCATATACAAAATAAATTGGCACGTGTTTCAGGGTTTTTCAAAATTAATCATTTAAAAGGGATAAAATGGGTTATCAAAACTTACACAACGCGAGTAACGCCGCACGTGTAAACTAGTATTATTATAACTACGTCTGTGATGGCATTTAAACTCGTGCTAAAACTATTTCACGAAAAACAATAGTAAGAAACTTCAAACAGTATGAAAAGAGAGATAAGAATATGATAGTTATAACGAAACTGAATGAATGGAACGAAGTTTCGTATAACACCGGATATTGCATCGTCCGCGGCGGTTCATGGCTCTTAATAAGAAGATAAAAGAACTGAAAATACTCGGCTATTGTCGCTTTGGGAACGAATATTTAGACGGAGCTACGAAACGAGCTACGGCACGAGCTACGAAAAATCTATTGATACAGGTTTGCTACGATTTTTTAGCATTGGTTGACCAATACAAATTGATTTTTGTATCAATACAGTTCTGCGAAAAAGTTCGTTGTTATGGTTGCTATGAAAAAAATATTACTGTAATTATTACGATATCTAGGAAGATTTTGAAAATGCCATACTACAAGTCGAGTCCTCTGTAGTGTGGAGAAAGGATTTAAAGTGCGCCTCAAAGGCTCCTTTCATGCAAGTAACACATATTTTCGAACTTTCAGGTTATACGACATCAGATTTGACCCACGATCTTAGGATCGGAAGGCGAGGGCGCTACCACTAGACCATTAGTGCTGACCATGCAAGAAAATGAAAATGCCTTGATTTTATTGACTTTAATCTTGATAGATTCATTTATTTAATTTCTACACATGTATTTACCTTCATAAAGAGACATTTGAAAAGTGGTGGTAAATAATTGGAAAATCAAAAATTGCCATATCCATCGGAATTATTTCCCTATACTCACTATTATTTTTAGTACATTAAACACTAGATAATAATTGCTGATTTTGCTCAATTTTCCTGTTATTCCTGTACGAGGAAGTCGTTTGAATAATAAGATGTACCGGCTATCGTTTCATACGATTTCCTTAGTTTTTAGGATTCCGTACCCGATAGGTGCCAACGGGATCCTATTACTAGACTTCGCTGTCTGTCCGTCCGTCAGCGGGCTGTATCTCATGAACCGTAATAGGTAAAGAGTTGAAATTTTTACATAATATATATTTCTATTGCCTGAATTAAAAATAAAATAGCGCTTTATACAAGAAACATTTTTAAAGTACGGTGGTGCGGAACCTTTCATGTGCGAATTCGACTAGCACTTGACCGATTTTGTTTTTGGTAAAAATCCACATAAGTAAAATATTGCTTTTAAAATATTCAATTGGTAGGTCTTTGGGGAATTATTCAACATTTTATAATCCGTAAATGAAGCTAAAGAAGTATGTCAGGATCGTAGAAAATGGAGATCCGTGATCTCTGCCTATCCCTATGGGAATTATGCGTGATATTATGTATGTATGTATAATCTGTGCGACTTAACTGCGCACTTTCTCGGAATGCAATCCCTCTCAAAATATTAAAAATATAAATAAACTTTTGATTTTTTTTTAATTATAATAATTAAAAACTCCCGAGGTCCAGTTCGGGGCAAACTGCTAGTAAACAGAGTAAACAAGTTTGCAAACAGTACCATCAGAGTGACGTCATAGCGTCAAGTCGCTAAAAATAACTGGACTGATATCTTAAATGGAAACAAGAAATGTTATTTAGTAAAAGTAAGAGGACAAATAAGCTGAATCACGGTTCAGTCTTCTATTAGAATACATTATTTATGTCTAGACTGATAGTTTCAGATGCTATTAATCACGGGTTTTTGTTACGGCATCACTGCCGGCACTTAGCATAATTACTGTGTTGTATACACAGCATATTGTATACAATATGCTGAATTTGATAGGGATTAAGTGGTTCTACCATGAAGCTTTTTCGTGAAACGATCGTGGTCGTTTGTTAGAAAGTCGTGGTAATTTTATAGCAATAATGAAACCTATTCCGTCCTCTCAGCTTAGCCGGCCTTATCTACAGGAAAGACATGGTCAAAAACGTGCGGAGCTGACTAAGCCGTTTCCTCACGATGTTTTTTTACACCGTTTGAGAGCACATACATTTTTCGAACTGAAAATCCATTGGTGCATGACCGGGTTTGAACCCGCAGCCTTAGATCAAACGGGGCAGATGGTAATTACCAGACCACCATTATAGTTTATGATGAGAATATTAGGATATGAGTTCATAATGAGACAAAGTAAAAATAAATATTATAAACCCTTAAAGTAAGATTTTGAAGGTTTGAAGGATATCATTTGTAATATAAATTGTTAATCCAATGTGCTTCCGGTCCATCAGGTTTTGACTTCAAACAGGATAGGGATTTGGAGAATTCAAAACTTTGCAAACGGAAACCTATAAAGTTTGCTGTATTTGCTTAATCTCAAACGACCATTTTGTTGGTAAATTATATTTATTTAAGTTAGTATTTTTGAATTTATGTGAGTAATTGAAGCGAAAATATTTGAAATAAAATGGAAAAATCTTTGCAAAACATACAAACATTTCTCCCGTAGCGGGAATCGAACCCGCACCTCTTGCGTCTCAGCCGAGCACTCACCCGCCACGCCACCAAGGTCATCAAATAACAACCAGCTCTAGGATTACACATAAAATATATTGATTTTACCCATAAAGATGAGTAAAATTAATGACGACAATTACATAAGTAATACAAAGATTGAGTATATCGAGAGGAAGGGTCACGTTGATGGGAATGATCCTCCAGATCCGATACTTGAAGGTTCTGATCTCCGTGTACTGGATGAAGAGCTGGATAGTGGCTTTAGTCTTGTTATCTGTAAGATAAAGGTACATACATATTATCACGACAGTACGCTCAATGAATTATAGGAAAACTAGGATCAGAAGTGGCTGCAAGTTTTCTTATTACTTGTGGCTCTGCCCACCCCATTAGGAATACGGGCATGATAAAATGTATGTATGTGAAAATTGCAGCTACTCCTGATTTAAAGTCCCAAGATGGATAAGATGAACCATGGTGATAGGTGATCAGCAAATCGCCCATATAGATGGTCCATCATGTTGGAGAGGATACTACCCCTTAGTCGACTTTTACGACATACTCGCGGAGAGAAGCAACTGGACGCATTCTATCTTTTCTAGTATCAATTAACAAAAAATACCTTTAGACTAGTGAGTGCTGGAAAAACGTATAAGCTAGGTACTATTTATCCGTTTGATGTTATTAAATCTAGTTATTTTAAACTGTAGTGTTACGACTTGTGTGTGTCTTACCTACGTCTTCCATTAGTTTGTGTGCCAGAAACAGCTTGATTTTGTCAACCTCGATCGCATAGAACTCAACGATCACGAACGGCACAAACAGGAGAATGCTGATCTGAGCCAAGTGGATTATACTGAAGACCAGACCTTCGTATGGTTCCTGAAACAATATGATTAAATAAATAGTTGAGAGCACTGGTGGTCTAGTTGGTAGTGACCCCGCCTTCCGATCCTAAGGTCGTGGGTTCAAACCCGGTCGCGTACCAATGGATTTTTCTGTGCGAAAAATTGATGTGCGCTATACCAGTACTCTCAAACGGTGTAGGAAAACATCGTGAGGAAACCCGCGGCTTAGTCAGCTCCACACGTATTGACAATGTCTTTCCTGTGGACAAGGCCGACTAAGCTGAGAGAATGGAATAGGTGCTAGGCAAGCCTACTCCATCTTAATTCGTCCCGGGCACTTCAGCGTCCCGTTTGTGAAGGTAAAAGTTGCCTCCTAACGCTGTATAAATCATCATCTACTATATAGATAGTAAAAGGCCTTAGTTTTATACAGAAATTATTTGACTTTTTCATAAAAAGTCCTACATTCTTAGTTCTTGAAAACAAAGGGTTATTGTCACGAGTACTTTTAATTAAAAAAGTATTTTAGGTCAACAGTCATTATTCAGGTTAGGTCAAGAGGTAACCTGGGGTGTATCGAGTCAAGTATGATTAGTAAGCAACCTGACCTTATTTTGAAACCCCTCGTCTGTTGGATTATCTTATTCCGTAGGTTAGTTATTAATATAACTCTAATGGGTACCTACTGTAAATGCGAAAGTTTGTTAAGATGTGATCTATTTCCATCTAGTCGTGTCACTGGTTCTTTCGAGCAGTGTGGTGAAAGGATTTAAAGTGCGCCTCAAAGGTTCCTTTCGTGCACTTGACACATGTATTAAAACTTTCAACGGTTCTGATGTTTTCCTTCACCGTTTGAAAGTACTGGTCTAGCGTACTTAATTATATATGAAATATAAAAGCGAATAGCAAAATCCATTAGTAAACGGTTTTGAACCCACGACCTAAGGATCGGAAGGCAGAGTCGCTACTACTCGACCACCAGTGCTCTAAATTATGATGATGTTTGTGTTATGACTGGGCTTCAGTTACAACGTAACGAATAAACAGGTTTCAATGAAACTTGAAATATACATGATACTACTGGAAAAATCCCCAATGGGGTGGGCAGAGCCACAAGTAATCATAAACTTGTAGCGACTCCTGATATCACCAATATAGATGGTCCATCATGTTGGAGAGGATATCCCTTAGTCGACTTTTACGACATGCTCGGGGAGAGAAGCAGCTGGACGCATTCTATTCTCATCTCTTTACTCCCAGTCCAGCAAAGAAATACCCATACATATATAAACATCTTTTAATCCAGGTACCACGCGAGTGAAGTTGCGATCAACTACTATTGGTACCCTAATGTTTTAAGAATGGTGTCATAAGATCATCAAAACGATATTAAAGAAAAAAAATTATGTAGGTACTTACAAGACCTTCTAGAATCCTAAGAACGTGATAGGTATTGACAATTATTTTCGGCAAGTTGCAAACCACACTCATGAAGAGCTGAAAACGAAAAAATATAATTTAGTTAGACTTATTACTCGATCGTGTTAATCTTAAAAACATGACAGAACATTTAACAGATGGTTCTGTTTTGTCACACAGTGCTACGACGTTATATATGATGCGATTAACTACTAAGGCCTTTTACGATCTTATAGATGATTTATACAGCGTCAGGAGGCAACTTTTTACCTTCACAAACGGGACGCTGTAGTGCCCGGGATGAATTAAGATGGAGTAGGCTTGCCCAGCACCTATTCCATTCTCTCACCTTAGTTGACCTTGTCCACAGGAAGGACATGGTCAATACGTGCGGAGCTAACTAAGCCGCGGGTTTGCTCACGATGTTTTCCTTCACCGTTTGAGAATACTGGTATAGCGCACATACATTTTTCGCACAGAAAATTTCATTTTTACACGACCGGGTTTGAATCCACGACCTTAGGATCGGAAGGCCAACTACCAACTAGACCACCAGTGCTCTCATGACACGAATAGAATAGAATAGAAATGTTTTAATTTGACAGACACAAACAACACAGAACCATGCAAGAACATCAGTGACACAACTAGATAGATAAATAGTATAGTACTTACTGAAGCGTGTAATTCAGGCGAAACTAGCTCCATCAAATCAGCGATAGATCTGTACAACTTCAAACAGAAACTTAATTTATCCTCTCGTATGGATTTATTATCCTTTATATACAAATAAAATTCATCTCCCGGGCACTCTTCCAATCTTACCCTCAAAATCTTCAGCCTGTATCTAATTGTATCAAAAATAATGCACCTCCATACTCTGTTCAGATCTAAAGCTATAGGCGACAACGCACTCACGAGGTACAAACCAAAATCGTTGTAGCATTCATAAAAGGTACAAAAAATATAAGTATAATACACTCTTAAATTCCAAACTATGAATGTAATTATGTATATTCTGTATTTTTCCCAGATGGAGTGAGTTTTTCTTATTCGTAAGTAAGTATCGACTTCGCAGAGTTTTTCTAAGAACAGTCTCATTTTGCTTTTAAAGAACAGAATCATAAGCACTGATAAAGAATACTCTAGAAGAGACCATATTTGTGATATTTCCTGCTTATTGCAACATATTAAGGTCGCATATGCTACGATTGTAACCAAACTGAAACAATAAACTCTTGCAAAGATTTTGACTGTACAATGATTGTTGTAAAAATCGAAGTTGTATCCGAATATGAGGAGAATTATCAACATTGGCTCGTAAAGTCGAAATATATTTTGCTTTGAATAACCGACTACTTTGTTTTTTAACGCCATTTTGTTCGTTTACTAAAATGAATAAACCGCGAATTGAAAGCTCAAAGTAAGGTGTGAAATGTTGTGGGTATTTTCGATCACTGGCGTTACTTCGATTCCCATTAAGGTATCCGTATATGATACGGAGTTCACAATTATTTTAATGTAAATAGATATCATACATGCATATTTTCACGACCGTATCCCTAAGGGGATGGGCAGAGCCACAAGTAAACATAAGAAAACTTGAAGCCACTTCTGAATTAAACTCCTAAGATGGATATGGTGAAACATAGTGACAGGTGATCAGCCAATCGCCTTTTACGACATGCTCGGGGAGAGCAGAGAAGTACCTATAAATAAATATCGTTGTTTTTGATACACTACATTATAATTATATCAGAAGGCCAAAGAAAAACTGGATGGACTGTGTGAAAGATATAGTGTAAGTTTATGGATAGGGCAGGAAAATGATGATAAAGTTTATCAGATATTTTTTAGTTATAAATAAGGACCTCTGCCCACTATCTGGTTCCATAACCGACCCGACATAAAAAAACTAGTCAAGTGCGAGTCGAATTCGCACACGAAAGGTTCCGTACCATCGTACATGTACATCAATGCTTCTTGTATGGGGCCTCAATCTATTGTATTTTATTTTTATTATTTGTATAGCGGCACTCTGAAAATTTCAACTCTCTGCCTATTACGTGAGATACAACCCGCTGACAGACGGACGGACAGCGGAAGCTTAGTTATAGGGTCCCTTTGGCATCCTTTTGGTACGGAACCCTTAAAAAACAATACATAACGTTAAGCGTCAAGAGTCAAAAGTACAGCACGCTTTGTACCGGTTCTGTTACGGCCCAAAGTAGCCAGAGACTGCGATATTAGGTTCTAGGCTAAAACAATTCAAATCAACATACCATAATAGAAGTCCACAAAAACTGACAAGCTTATCGAGTTTCAGCGCATGACGTGCGGTCATTACAAAGGATTGAGCCCTCTATTGTCGATGACAACATAAAAGGTTGGGTGACAATGAGGCCCATGCCCAAAGGCCCATGATCGACTGGATAATGAAACAAAACAATTGTAAAACTACATGCCTGTATATATCATCATTATCATCATGTGTACGTCTGTGGAGATCACCTGAAGGAAGCCGGAGCACCACGAAGCGCTCGTGGCGTAGCTTGTTTAGACGTTATTGATTGATCGTTGAAGTTAATCAACGTTGTGCGCGGATACAATTTGGATGGGTGACTGCAAGTGGCATTGCGAGCTGAACGCTTCCGTGCTTCGGAGGGCACGTTATACTGTCGGTCCCGGCTTTTAAGTCGCTAAGTCATGACGGAGGCCTTTAGGCGGCCTAAAAACTCCGTAGAGTTGGCCACTAGCTCATACGAACTTACTTTTATGTATGTATGTAAAACAAACAAAAAAGTATGTAAGACAATAGTCAATTTCCTCAAACAAAAACAAAGGAATGCCAGTATAAAAAGCGAGCTAAATTGTTTAAGACGTAGCATTAGTCGTGTCGACAATCAACCTGCAAGCACTATTAAGTTGTTATTGCTTCGTGAATCTTTTGTTATTGAGCTTCAAAGAATTGGATGTGGTATCTAATTTTAATATTTTTGTTCAATGACATATCTGAAATCTACTTTGAATTCGTAACGCATCCTTTTTCGGGCAAAACTAAGTGATTTATTTATACAGATCAGGGGGCATTTGCCTACACACTGTAGTCCCTGGTACGATTTTATATGGAGTAGGCTTGCCCAGCACCTATGCCATCCTCTCAGCTTAGTCGGCCTTATCAACAGGATATACATGGTCAATACGTGCGGAGCTGACTAAGTCGCGGGTAACTTCACTATGTTTTTTTTCACCGTTTTTAGGTCAAGATAGTCTATATTACAACCAATTCTTTAGTATAGATAGCAGCAAAAAACCGATCAAGTGCGAGTCGAATTCGTACTCCAAGGGTTCTGTCGTACATGTACATAAATGTTTCTTGTATGGGCCCTCTTTTATTTTATGAGAGGCAATAGAAATACACACTGTGAAAATTTCAACTCTCTACCTATTACGGTTCATAAGAAACAGCCCGCTGACAGACAGCGGACGGACAGCCGAGGCTTTGTAATAGGGTCCCATTGGCACCCTTTGGATACGGAACCCTAAAAAACATAGAAAGCACGCCCTGAGTGCCGACTAAGAATGGAAGGTGTAAAGAAGAAAGCATGCAAATACCAAAGTAATTCAGAAACAATAAGATTCTTTCACGATCTTTGGTTAAATTTTATTACAAATATAATTCTGATCTCACAATGGATTCTCTATGTACACCGTTCGTCTGATAAGTTATGATTAAGACAACAAGTATACAGACATCCTCACAATCTTTTACATATGTATAACTAATGCCACATCCGCCAAAAGCAGCCAAGTAGTTCGTACATCCGCGCTACTATCCCTCTTCTGGATTGTCGTTAAGTTGAATGATTGAGAACTTACGCTTTCAACTTCATTGCTTTCAATTTGTCTCGCCTACAGGATGATTTTAGTTTTTTAAATATTGTAAGAGCGTAAATAAATAAAAATACCTACTATAGTCATGAGTTTCTTCATAATATTTTATTTTTTTATTTGACATTTTGGTATTGATTTTGCTGAGGAAACCCTGAAATTGCACAAAAGAAGCCTTTAAAAGATCACAGATCACAAGTAGTAAATATTAGAATAAAATTAATTTAATTTAAAAATTAAAATTAATTTCACGGATAACACAAATGTAAAATCATTCATTTTGTATTCTTTATTGTACTTACAAAACAGCTAAATACACAGACAAAGTAATGACATATGCAAAGGCAAGTTTAACCCTACAAAGAGTTATTTCTTCTAGCAAACTTAGGGAGAGGTTAAAAGCAGATAATCACTCACATAAATCAATTAAATTCATTAAAAACATGGATCGTCCTGTATTCCTTAAAGGAAGTCGTGTAAAGAAAATCGCAGGTCGCATTGCTCAATGGAGTGGGCGCCGACCCGCTCTAAATAATAATGTGTTTCTTTATTGCATTATTTACGAGATGCACACGAATACTCACTTGTGTTGACAACTGTACTTTAGTTAATTTTATTGAGTGAAAGAAAAAATAAAAGTTTTTTGTTACCAGTTCTTTTATTAATTTGTTGTAAACTAACTTGCGGCTTTGCTCGCGTGATATATAACGGCCTCGGTGGCGTGGCGGGCGATTGCTCGACAGAGACGCAAGAGGCGCGGGTTCGATTCCCGCTGCGGAAGAAATGTTTGCATGATCTGTTAATATTTCTTTCGGGTCTGGGTGTTGTGGTAGCATGGTACTCGTAGTTTCTGATACCCACGACACAGGGAATCCTAGTGTGGGGTCAGGACTAGGTATGTGACTGTTGGGTGTTATTTATTATTTATTTATAATATACTCCATTTTACCTCTTTTCGAGTGTTATGAAAAAACCTGGAAAAGGAATCTATTGATTTTTTTTTAAGTATCTAAACTGAGATTCAAGCCAATCGCACCGCACAAAAAAAACTTCTCATACAAACTTTGATATCCCATATTCTATTTTCAAGGGTTGTTTTAAAAACCCTGAAACACTTTTCTATTTATTTTGCATTTATATTATCCACACCGAGTTTCAACTGTTTCAAGCAAATCACATTACACGTTGAAAAGTTCAATACGAATGTTATCAACCCTTTTACACCTTAAAGGGTTGAAAATTTCGAAAAACCCGGTCTTTATGGGTTGGTTTTGCTGCAAAAGAAAGCTACCTTTCAAATTTCAGGTTTCTAGCTTCAGTAGTTTGGTTTGTGCATTGATTGCAAAAAATATTTGTTTTACATATATTGCCACTTTAGTGGTATAAAAAATTATACCACTAAATTACAAATTACGTATATATAATTTGTAATTTATGTTTCATTATTCTACCACTCTACCTATAGTATATGTTATTATTTGCACACTCATACGTATTGTATTGTATATCACAAAGGGATTGGACATTGAATAGATACTTGAAATATCGGGCCTACCTATTGTATCACAATTCAAGTGGAGTATTGAGGATAATAGTTAGCATTATGTCCATTCATATTTTGTCCGTCTGAATGTCCCTATTTAGCGGCCATGGAAACGGTACACATAATTAGGGATTTGTACCAGTATGTACGGAAACATAATTGGTGGGTATTACCGCTGACAGACGGACAGACAGCAGAGGCTTAGAAATCCGGGTCCCGTTGGTACCCTTCCGGTACGGAACCCTAAAAATGAACAGAAAACCTTCAAAGCGTTTGCAAAATGATAAAGTCAAACTTACGAAGCGTGTTACAGGCAGATTAAAGAGTTTCTTTGTTTTTTGTTTATAATTGACCGCTTTGTGGTTGAAAGTTTGGTACCAATGCATTTTACCGTATATGATACTCGACTAATGGATACGGTATACAGTCATCCTATAACTTTTGTCTTAAAATATTAATGAGTACGCCTTAAGTAAGTAAGTTCGTATGAGCTAGTGGCCAACTCTTGTGACGGAGATTTAGGCCGCCTAGAGGCCTCCGTCATGGCTTAACGATTTAAAAGCCGGGACCGACAATTTAACGTGCCCTCCGAAGCACGAAAGCGCTCAGCTCGTAATGCCACTTGCGGTCACCCATCCACATTGTGACCGCGCACAGCGTTGCTTAACTTCAACGATCAATCAAAAACGTCTAAGCAAGCTACGCCACAAGCGCTTCGTACGCCATAATAAGGTCTCATTCGTGCGCTTTAACCATGCCTTTGAACTCTTACGACATTACGGTTTCATCACGATACCTTTTTACCCCGTTTTAGAGTACCTACTGGTAAAGATATTTCAAAGTGTCAAATATTGTTTCCCTTCTACTAATGTGAAAACACAACTGCGACCCGCACGATATGGGAATCAGTTGACAACAATCAGTTTGACAACCTCGGTGGCTTGGCGGGTAAGTGCTCGACTGAGACGCAAGAGGCGCGGGTTCGATTCCCGCTGCGGGAGAAATGTTTGCATGTTCTGCAAATCTTTCTTCCGGAACTGGGTGTTTCGATACTATGTATTATAAGTATGTATTTACCAAAAAAAGTAAATAAGTATTGTATCAGCCATCTGGTTCCCATAGTACAAGCTTCGCTTAGTTTGGGGCTAGATGGCGCTGTGTGAAATGTCCACTAATATTTAATGTTTATTTAATATAATGTAGTTTTTTTTTACCGAAATAGGTTTGCGTTTGACCACACTCTACCTGCTGTTAAGTAACAGTGTGGTCTAAGATGAAACACGCTTACGCGTAGTTAATCTCGACAGCCAATAATAATGATACGGGTTTTTAAAAATGCCATATCCTTTATTTTATCCTCTAGAACATCGTAATCCAGCACTTTTGTGAAGTACAAAATTGTTCCGGCTAACTTTCTTTGTCCGATGACCGGTTGCGGGTTTACTATTAAATTCACTGAGAAGCATAAAGAAGTGCGCCGAGCGAAGCATGGAGTGCTTCCGAAGCATTATAGAGTATCACACAACACAGAGATCAGTGTAAATTTGGTGTGCATTTTCCTTAACTAAATTTTGTTTGAAATTTTGTCCTGGTCTAATATAAATAATTTTATAGGCATAAATTTTGCATTACGATTTACAACTTAGCTTAATAATCCTTTCCTTACTAATATTTTAAACGCGAAAGTTTGTATGTATGGATGTTTGTTACTCTTTCACGCAAAAACTACCTACTGAACGGATTTGAATAAAACTTTGAATACACATTACATGTGCTGGATGAACATTATAGGCTATTTTTCATTCGGGTACCAAGCGAGCGAAGCCGCGGGAGGCAGCTAGTATCAAATAATAAGAAATATCGTCTTGGCCATGGCCAGCGCCTTGGGCACGCTTCCACTGTCTGATGAACTGGATCAGGTAAGCTATCTATAAACCGTTTACAACGATCTTTAGATAGCCCGACTGTTTCTTATCTATTTTGTAAATTATATTTGTACTAGCTGCCTCCCGCGGCTTCGCTTCCGTGGTACCCGGATGAAAAATAGCCTATATGTTAATCCAGCACATGTACTATGTATATTCCGAGTCTCAATCAAATCCGTTCGGCCTTTTAGGCGTGATTAAGGCACAAAGATCCAAACATCCTCACAAACTTTCGCATTTATAATATAAGTAAGATTAGTTGCTTTGTGTTAATAAATGTGTAGGGATATTTAAACTTTGAGGAACCAAAGAAAAAAAGATAAATCACCAAAATACGATATGGGTCCTATCACTTGTGTGGCACTAGTCCACAGAGTATTATTACGGTAATTTCGTACTAGTCGTTCGTTTGGTAAAAATGCGAGTATCTCCTCTAGCGGGTTTGAGTAGGGATTGTCTCAAGTGCCGGGAAAAAATAGTTCTTTTGTAAAAAAGTTGAGTTTGGTCCGTTACGTTTTGATGAGGTTTTAGTGAAAAGTGCTCGTTCGGAACTGAATTTCATCCCACTTGTTCTTTTAATGGTTTGAAAATGTTCTAGGTTCACATAGGTAGGTACTTACTTTATTTTTTTTTATTTAGTAGCGTAAACCACAGTTGAAGCTTAAATCCACTGTCAATATGACGACCTCGATGGCGTGGCGGGCGAATGCTCGGCTGAGACGCAAGAGGCGCGGGTTCGATTCTCGCTGCGGGAGAAATGTTTGTATGTTCTGCAAATATTTCTTCCGGGTCTGGGTGTTGTAGTATTATGTATTGTAAGTATGTATTTACAAAAAAAAATAAGCATATAAGTATTCTATCAGCCATCTAGTTCCCATAGTACAAGCTTTGCTTAGTTTGGGGCTAGATGGTGCTGTGTGAAATGTCCACAAATATTTATTTATTTATTTTATTTAATATTCTATGGAAAACTGTCAAAAATCTATTTGAGTCTGTTACTACTGCTTGAGTCAATTAGGGCTTGAGTATTGATTTTAAAATTATGCTTGAGTGAAATGTTGAAAATTAGTTATGTTCTATCCATCCAAAGGAAGTCTGGAAGTGATTTCTTTTAGCGATAAAGCCATCATTTTACAACGCATGTTTTTAAAATGAATCTTAAGTGTAGATGTATTTTTATACTATACTAGCTGCCACCCGCGGCTTCGCTCGCTTGGTATCCGGATAAAAAATAGCCTATATGTTAATCCAGTACATGTACTATGTATATTCCAAGTTTCATTCAAATCCGTTCAGCCGTTTAGGCGTGATTGAGGCACAAACATTCAAACTCACAAGCTTTCGCATTTATAATATAAGTAAGATGCTCCTACGCAGAAATAGAACAGTAGATCAGGTGGAAACATTGAAAGTAAAGTGTTTGTCCCTCCCTTTTAATGGTTCTAACCTGCCATTGAAGACATCGCAAAATAGCCACGAAAAGGCATCATTACGACACGATAACTTAAAACGTGTCGGAACACATCCGACTAAGATGGATGCCGCCGGAAGCGGAAATGGTGCCAGATCGGCGCAGGATCTACCCGTAACAGATTCATTTTTCACTTGCATCCAATGATTGTACCCTGCGCAGACTAGGCATATGTAGCGGACAAAAACATTCCGAGCGGACATCTAAATAAATAAAACTGACTGACAATCAATGTACAGCCTAAACAATGTGTCAATGAAACAAATTTCTATTCTATTCTATTCTAAACCAAAAGTTCTAGAAGCAAGAAACTTGGAGACTATCTCTTAAGAAAGAAATTCCCAGAATTTTATGAAGAGTGCGTAGCGGGAAGATGAATAATGTATAAAAAAAAACTCAACGCGGACCAATTCGTGAGGAGTTTATTTAGACAAAATGTGCGTTCAGGATACCTCCGTTTACCTAAAGTCAACTAAAATTAATTACAGGTGGATGAATGGTTCAGTAGTGGACTTCTGTAGTCTGACGATGATGACGATGACGATAGATTACCATGACGATATTATTGTAACACCCGATTACTTATTTAAAGTTATATTTTAAACGTCATAATTTTTTAGACAAAATAGGACATTGCTTGCCGTTGCCATTGTTGAAAATAGGTACCGGGTATTAGTCGTTTCAAAAACATGGTTTCAAGTGCACAAAAGGCACCTTGAGGTGCACTTTAAACCCTTTCACCACACTGGTTCAAAACAACTAGCGCTAGACTAGATAGATAGATTAGATATCACTATCTAAGTGCCTTATCTAAGGCACTGTTTTGTCCGCTCAGTGTGCATCACACTGATTCGAAAGTGATACGAGTTGTAACTTTTTGTACGTACAGCGGCACTTTTTTGTCCGCTAAATGTTCATCAAGTTTTCCCAACAGACTCATTTGCTCTGAACGATGTGAACGCGCCCTTAGAAAGGTCTAATGATAAAGCAAGTGTTTGTAATGCGATACATCATTGTCGTGGGGTCAGTGTGGACCAAACTTTAGATACATTGTCCATTTATTTTTATCAGATGACTGGCTATAGTTAAATCAGGCTATTCCCGCATATTTATGTGGAGGAGTAGTTTTGCAATTTGCACAAAAAACGCATGCTTCGGCACTTCATCCTGTGGTGTGGCGGAAAAAGTTGACTTTGAAATGCGAGTTCGATTTCCGAGGCTGAAAAAATACTTGTATGTTCTGCAAATAGCTTCGAACACAGTGGATGAAAAAAAAAAGAGTATTTTTTTTGTTCTTTTAAATAATTACTTGTTATTTATTTACCTTCACAAGTTAATGGGATAAGACAAGCGTGAATAAAGAAATATAACCAGTTTCCTTTGAAATATCCGTCTTCGGTCATAATTTCCGCCAGTCTTCACTCAGCATAAACAGTTTCATTCCGAAACAAAAACACTAAAACAATGGAGCTCCGAGACGATACTATAACGTAATCTGTGACGAGGGTAATGACCCGGGAAGGCAAATGAGCCAAGAACTGACCTTACTCTCGGCTTTTGACGTTGAAGAGCTATATTTTACTAGTTTACTATTTTTAACTCTGCTGGACTGGAAGTAAAGAAAAAGCATAGAATGCGTCCAGCTGCTTCTCTCCCCGAATGTCGTAAAAATCGACTAAGGGATTATATTTGACGGCCTCGGTGGCGTGGCGGGCGCGAGTTCGATTCCCGCTGCGAAAGAAATGTTTGCATGTTCTGCAAACTTCAAATATTTCTTCCGGGTCTGGGTGTTGTGGTACCATGGTACTCGTAGTTTCTGATACCCACGATACAGGGAAACCTAGTGTGGGGTCAGGACTATGTATGTGACATGTAAGGCCCTAGTTAGTTTTTAGTATTCTTTACTGCCGCTCTCTATTGTTTTGTTTACATCATGTCACGTGTTTCATAAACAAAATATACGACTACCGTCAAAATCAAAGATTAATCAACCCGCGATAGCAGTATCTGCAATTAGCAGTACAAACGCAGGGGTGGCAAAATTATACTTTAATCCTTCGCCATAAATCAAGGATGCTACTTAGCACTCGATTAGCATCGAACAAGCGCACGTTAATCATTGTGGCACTTCGTCCCTCCCACTCCAGGAAGCATGAGTTATAGGTGCGTCAAGTACGTGCGATTATCATAATGATGGAACTTCCGGGATACAATACTGAAGCGACGAATAAGTTGAAGATGTGTTAAACTGTTTTTACCCATCACGGCGGAACGGAGAAGTATATGCGTTTTGCCTTAGAGGTTGTATGTTTATTTATTTATTTGTGTGTTTGTCTGTTACCATTTTTCTCAAAAACTACTGAACCCATTTTGATGCGGTTTTCTGTATTTTATTGGGGGCATTTCAGGAAAGGTTCTTGGATATGTTTTACTAGCCCACCGGGGGGCTTCCGCCTCTTAAACTCAATAACTACTGAACCGATTTCGATGTAGTTTTTTGAATTATGTTAGTTTCATTTTATATAAAGCGTAGATTTTTTTAGGGTCGTGGATTTTAAAAATAAATATTTTTTGTTACTTGTAATCTCAGATGTTTTTATGTAGGTATGTAGATTAGTTGTTAGTAATGCTAATTGCCCGACTTTTATTTAATTTTAAGCGACTAGCCATTACGGTCGTTCTTTTCTTGCATACAATAATTTGTTTAGGTCTTTTTATATAATGAAGCCTCAAAAGGAAGCAGGTAAGGGTTACCTCCCACTATAACAGTTCTATAACAAAACAATCTTAGCACAAAAACAAAAAATAAGCAAAGTACTGTAAACTTTGTGGGATTAAAATTCAAAAAAAATTTATGCAATTAGAATTGAATTGAATGAATAGATGACTGCTAACTGTGATTGAATTTTGTGGGGTAGCTTGCTTAGACGCTCTTGATTGCTCGTTGAAGTTAAGCAACGTTGTGCGCGGTTACAATTTAGATGGGTGACCGCAAGTAGCATTTTGGAGGGCACGTTAAATAGTCGGTCCCGGCTTTTAAGTTGTTAAACCATGATGGAGGCCTTTAGGCGGTCTAAAAACTTCGTCACAAAAGTTGGCCACTAGCTCATACGAACTTACTTTTTACAACCAAACAAGTTCTTCAAATACTTAAAAACCAGAGACACGTTTTTAAAACGTATAAAAATCCGAAGCTTCTTACTCTGATAGCTTAGCTCCCTTGAGAAAACCCCAGTGCCTAACTTTCTTGTTCCCAAGTTAACTATTCAGAGGCACTAAAGCTAGTGTGAAGAATGGCTTCAGTAATTTAAGTTTTTCACGACTACCGTAAAACAAAGTCATTATAAAAACTAATAAGTTCGCTAGCGTTAAAGCGTAGAGCTTCGAGTTTATAGAATGTTCTGTCTTAATTGTAAGAACGTGTAGGGACGACGAAGTGACATGTAGGTAAGGAATGACAGCACTGGTGGTCTAGTTGGTAATGACCCCGCCTTCCGATCCTAAGGTTGTGGGCTCAAACCCGGTCGTGTACCAATGGATTTTTTGTGCGAAAAATTTATGTGCGCTATACAAATACTCTCAAACGGTGAATATTACGGTATTAACCATGGTGACAGGTGATCAGCCCATCGTCTATATAAGTGGTCCATCATGTTGGAGGATACTATACCTTAGTAAACTTTTACGACATGCTCGGGGAGAAAAGCAGCTGGACGCATTCTATGTTTTTTCTTTACACCCAGTCCAGCAGAGGAGTATGAAAGTTTGTAATGGTATTTAGAATCACCGTTATAATTCAGTATGTTAAGTCTAATACTTGAACCCGCGCCTCTTGCAAGCTTAAAGCACTCGCCCTTTATGTCACAGAGGCCGTCAAATATACAATAATGATATAATTATCATCATCATCATCTGTGCCCTATCTTCGGCTTGACACATCCAGTCTCTGCCACTAGCCGATAAGATACCTACAGTAATATATATTTTTTCGCAATAAGCATAATACTTTACAAAACTTTACAAATGTAGGGTAGTTCTAAAAGTTACGTGTCACGTGACGCCCGCGGCTGTTGTTGTGAGCAATCAGCCATTTTACTGCCCTTTGTCTTCTTAAATCGTAGCGCAGAGACAACTGAAGTTACTCCAGTTACTGTCCGTGATTTGGATCTAATTCTAAATATTTATAAAAGCCCTCGTGACGTAGCTTGCTCAGATGTTCTTGATTGATCGTTGAAGTTAAGCAACGTTTTGCGCACAATTGGGATGGGTGGCATTACGAACTGAGCGCTTCCGTGCTTCGGAGGGCACGTTAAATTGTAAGCCCTGCCTTTAGGCGGCCTAAAACTCCGTCTCAGGAGTTGGCCACTAGTTCATACGAATTTACTTTACTTTTATTATTATTTACAACCTCTGTGGCGAGGCGGGCGGGTGCCCGGCTGAGACGCAAGAGGCGCGGGTTCGATTCCCGCTGCGGGAGAAATGTTTGCATGCTCTGCAAATATTTATTCCGGGTCTGGGTATTGTAGCATGTATTAGAAGCATATAATTAACAAAAAAAATTGTAAATATCTATTCTGTCAGCCATCTGGTTCCCATAATACAAGCTTTGCTTAGTTTGGGGCTAGATGGTGCTGTGTGATATGTCCTCAAATATTTATTTATTACTAGCTGCCGCTCGCGGCTTCGCTCGCGTTGTACCCGGATAAAAAATAGCCTATATTTTAATCCAGTACATGTACTATGTATATTCCAAGTTTCGTTCAGATCCGTTCAGCTGTTTAGGCGTGATTGAGGCACAAACATCCAAACATCCAAACATCGTTACAAACTTTCGTACTAGGTGGCAGCACAGGTAAAGTTAGTACGCGCTATCGTTGCGTTTTGAGCTTTACGCCGGTAATTTCAAGCAAACTAAGACTTTCAAATTTATAATATTATTTATTATATTTATTATTATTATTATTATTTATTTTACAGAGGGTTGAACGCGTTGTCCTTTGCCTGAGCACCCGGAGGTGGACTGGACGTCGGTATCAGATTTTTGCCGCTCGTAAAGTCAGTGTGTCGCAAACAGTCGTATCGTGGTAATGGCGTGGAACAAGGTTTTAGTCACCTAACTGGACATTACTACGTTCCCAACAAAGCGACCCACAACTTACGGCCGTAAACTATTGCAGCCAGTGCGTGCATATAATACCCGATTCCAATTTCGACGACCTCTGTGGCGAGGTGGGCGAGTGCTCATCTGAGACGCAAGAGGTGCGGGTTCTATTCCTTCTGCGGGAGAAATGTTTGCACGCTCAGAAAACTAAGCAAAGCTTGTATTATGGGAACCAGATGGCTGATAGAACACTTATACACTTTTTTTTTGTAAATACATACTTAGTTAATACTACAACACCCAGACCCGGAAGACACATTTGCAGAACATACAAACATTTCTCCCGTAGCGGGAATCGAAACCGCGCCTCTTGCGTGTCAGCCGAGCACTCGCCCCCTACGCCACGAAGGTCGGCAGTCGTCAATAAGGCGGCCACTGGTTCTTAGAGCTCCAATGCTTAACCGGACAGTTACTGGGCACTGATCCTGGCGTAGATTGCGGAAGATATTTATTTTGGAACTGTCTGACTGGCTATTGTTAAGGTTTATAGGGCAGTTAGGTCCTAACTGAATTGGTGCTGACTAAAAATAAAGTTAAAGATATCTGGGAATTGGCGCAAACTTTGCTATTCTTGAATGCATAGAAGAGTTACCAGTAACGCTTTTTAGGATAATATCTACAATAATTTGCTGGATAGCTGAAGCGCTCGTGGCGTAGCTTGCTTAGACGTTCTTGATTGATCGTTAAAGTTAAGCAACAAATTGCGCGGTCACAAATTGGGATGGGTGACCGCAAGTGGCATTACGAGCTGAGCGCTTCCGTGCTTCCGAGGGCACGTTAAACAGTCGGTCTCGGCTTTTAAGTCGTTAAGCCATGACGGAGGCCTTTAGGCGGCCTAAAAACTCCGTCACTAGAGTTGGCCACTAGCTCATACGAACATACATACATACATATTAGCTCTCTCTCTCATTTATGGTAAAGTAAAAATAATACAATACAAATTCTCTTTTCCATCAGGCAAATCATGTGCACGAAGCACGACTTTCCAGATATTACAAAGCCTTCCCCAAAAACCTTATTTGTTCCAATTACACAAGAGCACTATTTTCGATTATCAACCCAGTCTGTTTCCTGATTCAACATCTTTCGGTTCGGCTGGCTTACTTTCTTACTATTATAAAAAAAAGTGATCTTAAAATTTGAACATTTGAATATTTTGTGTATTAAATCCGGCGGGCGCAACGGCTAAATGGAATTGAATAACATATGTAGGTACTTGGGGCCTCATTCGCTATGACCAAAATATAAGTAACGTGGTCTCGTTACAATATCTGCGTGGAATCACCGAGTAATCGTATTTTATGTCAGTGTTTTATTAAAAACGTGACGAGGCGCGTTACAAACAAGTTACGAATTGCCAAGTTTCGTTTTGTAGCAAATATTTATAACTTGCGTTGCTTTTTTATGTCTAGACGACGACGGTCTGATTACGTAAACCACTCTGTTCCATAACGTATCTCTCATAATTAATTTCTTCGAAATCCTATAATCAAAATTTTGTGACTAAAATAAATATATCTAGACATTTCACACAGTGCCATCTAGCCTCAAACTAAGCAAAGCTTGTACAATGGGCTGATGGAATACTAATATTTTTGTAAATACTATAAGCTGAACTGCTATAGGTTGATGATAAAGCCGAATCGTGCGGTGTGGTATCAGTAGTATAGGCACACAGAAATTGGTTTGCGCCGGCTATCAGCGAGACAATTATTTTCAGCTGGCCGAAGGGGACTGACGTCGGAACGCATCATTGTTGCCCGGCTGGAAGGTGTCATGCAATATCTAGGCAGCAGAATAGTAGGTACCTATAAATAGCACAACATAACATAGTTTGGGTAAGTTTTGATGATGCAGTTAAAAAATCATCATGCACATAGTACATACATACGTATTTTCTAAGTTTTGATAACGCCGTAAGTAAGTACTTACATGTGTTTTTCTTATACCTAAATATGTTTATAACCGAAAACTCGGCATTAATAGTATTTATCGTAGTTAATATTGATCATGCATTGGACATTTCACACAGCGCCATCTAGCCCCAAACTCAGAAAAGCTTGTATTATGGGAACCAGATGGCTGATTGAATACTTATTACAATTTTTTTTGTTAATACATAATACTTCAACACCCAGACCCGGAAGATTTTTTTTCAGAACATACAAAATTTCTCCCGTAGCGGGGATTGAACCCGCGCCTCTTGCATCTCAGCCAAGCACTCGTCCACCACGCCACAGAGGTCATCAATCTTATCTATCAAATGTCACGTTTGGCCTTGCACCAATTAATCGAACCCCAAACATCTGCTTATGCGTAAGCGTCATAATTATTGCATAACCCCGTCCCGCAAAGCCAGCTAAATGCAAATCGTTGATAATCCATTAGTGCCCAGCATTGTGTACAGACTATGTATACTACAATGTACTACAATATATATAACAATCAGGTGCGGACTCAGTCCTCAAAAGAACATACTCCAGAAGTTCGGCATCACACAGCGTCTGTCAGCCGTAGTACAGTCGCGCATACAGTATTTTAGACATGTCTCTAGGCGGGATAACGACTATAAAGCGGCTGGTCGTACAGGGAACTAGAGGGAACCAGATCACGCGGCAGGTCACCTATGCGCTGGACAGACCAAATAAAATCCGCATTAGGAAGCAGAGTATCTGACTGTGCCAGACAGTCTGCTAACAAGGAGAGATAGCGGGAGATCGTGCGGAGATCTGTATCCACCTCCATCACCAACGTGGATGCCTCGACGTGACCACGACCGCTCTGCTAAGAGCGAAACGACAGAGAAGAAGAAGATGACATAATCGCGCACGATTGTGTGCGGGCTTTCCTGCAATCCTGTACGCTCCTGAGAACGCGCGATAGAGTCTGTGTAAAGGCCGCTATTGGTGAATACGTGCCTGACTCCATTGTGCAATACACTGCATTGTATGCTACTGTGTACAGAATGTAGCGTCCACTAATGACCCCTCTCTGGCCACTATTAAGCCAGTGTGGAGGAAAAACAATCAATTTTGTGATCTATCAATATGTTAATCGGAATGTACTGTCTATTTCGATGGTGTATGACCAATCTATTACACTATAGATGAGTAAGTTCGTATATGCTAGTGGCCAACTCTTATGACGGAGTTTTTAGGCCGCCTGAAGGCCTCCGTCATGGGTGACTGCAAGTGGCATTACGAGCTGAGCGCTTCCGTGCTTCGGAGGGCACGTTAAATTGTCGGTCCCGGCTTTTAAGTCGTTAAGCCATAACGGAGGCCTTTGGGCGGCCTAAAAACTCCGTCACAAGAGTTGGCCACTAGCTCATGCGAATTTACTTACTTACTTACCATAAACAGAGTCTGACTGAGTTAGGATCTTATTGGTAGGTTTTGCTGCCAAGTTGTAAACAAAACGTATGACCTCACAAGACCTGTGAACCTTTACGAACTTATTGGGTTCTGTGATATGCTGGTTTCCTCATGATTTATTACGTTACTATTAGTGGGAAATAATAAGCGTGTTTTTGAACCGAAAACTATTTTTCCACTTTTAATTTCGTACCCACAACCATCGGATCAGAAGGCGAGGTCACTTCTACTAGACTAGTTAATATTGGCCAATCATAAATAAGATATCAAAATAATAGAAATAAATGATCCATGTTAAATAAATAATCCGACGGGCCCATGATCTTGACTAGGCGTGATGACGACCAGTGGACTTTAATCCTGTCAGCACACTGGTTCCTAAAACCAATGACAAGTAGAAGGCGCGTCTATTTTGAATGTTGAATAATTAAATTCAATCTCGATCCCTTATTGGATTTAAACAGGCATTACTATCTGCGTAAAATATTTTAATCGCACGAATGATGACGCGCAGATTGGATCAAACTATTCACTTTTAATTAAATTGCATCGTTCCCTTATTAATTAGATTTCCGCTGAACATGAGCCTGGTTAAAAATGTATATTATATCCGTGAAACGCTTTACAGCGCTTGATTGTACTGTGCCGGTATTATTTTACATTGGAAAACGGACACACAAAATTTAATTCATGTAGATTTCAGTAGATTTCATGATTTTTCGTTATAAATGTTGACGAAATAAACTGAATTTAATAAAATAATTATAACTAGACTGTGATTTGATGAATCATTTATCAAATTATTTTGATTACGAAATATTGCAAGTACCTACTAAAACTAGCTATAATATCCATGAATTTCTAAATATAAAAAAAACTCTAACTAAGTTATTAAGTAACAGACAGACAGACAATCAACACACATCCATAAGCCCTAGAAGCATGAAATTTGGAAGGTATATTCTTCTTGTGATATAGAGGTGCACAAATTTCAACTTCGCAAAGTACACAACAGGAAAATGAAGTTTGAGGAAAAAAACAAAAATAAAAATGCAACTCGTTGTATAAAAATATCCCTAGTTTATATTTCAAAATCCAGCGCCGAACTGTAATTCAATAGTTTCACTACTTCCAATTAGAGGGGTAGGCTCGGGTAGGTGGTGGTAATCTAGTTATGACGTCATCGGGGTGATGACGTCATCGTCATCGGGCTGATTGTGTCTGATGACTAGCGGATAATCTTTTTAGCTCCGTCTGGGGATCCGTAGTTTGCGATGACGATATGTGGAAATTGATTTCTATCCTCATTAAAGAAAGAAATCTGCCAAATTGAATGAATTAAATGAAAATACTTTATTTTACCTACACCTTTAAAACATATTTTTTTTAAATAAAACATAACAAAGAAAGCATGCAATTGACGGTCTTATCGCATAAAAGCGATCTCTTCGAGACAACCACGCATGAAAAAAGAGACAAGAAAGTAAGGGTGACCAGAGTGTACTGAACAGTAGGTACTTATAAGAGTTAAAGAGCTACTACTAATATCGTATTTTATATATTACTAAGTAAGATATACTCAGAAGCGAAGTTGAAGGCGGAAACTAGTGTTATCAAGTGTCTGTTTCACCTAATGACATAATGATTTTAAAATTATCCCTCGATTGAAAAATCTAAACTTCGAACCTGTTATTATAGTCAATCTATTCTGTAGTTCAAACAATTTCAAGTAACTGGTAAATTGAACCTTATTCTAAGGTGACAAAGGTTAAAATGGAATGTTGTGAATGATAATGACTTTATTTCGTGAGTGTAACTAATGATTGGGAGTTGAAAATGATAGCGCCTTAAGTTGACTGATAAATAACTTTTTTGATGACTGAATCAATTATTTGGGAATAGCTACTTACCTTTTTAGTTGGGAGTATTGACCTTCTATTCAAAAAAGTAAGTTCGTATGAGCTTGGCAAACTCTTGTGATGGAGTTTTTAGGCCTCCGTCATAGCTTAACAACTTAAGAGCGTGCCATAACGCCGCCGAAAATGTGAGGCAGTCAAGCGCAGGTAGCCAACTAACGAGCGGGATGAGTGGGATAACTATTTATGGTTTTCTAGTGAGTGAGAAGGATAGAGACATAGACGCGCAACGTATTTTATAACAACGTAAGCGCCAAAACTGTTTTACTTAATTACAAGTGAATTAAACAATCAATCAAAAAATTAAAAGATGGAACTAAAGAATTAATGATGGATATCTTAACAAAACAAAAACCCAACAAAAAAGACGTGCCGTTCTTGAGATAAATAGCAAAATGTGTGCAAAACGTGTGTTTTTCAAAAAAATATATTGTCGAGAAAATGTTCACCAATTGTGTATTGAAAAGACAAAATCCAAAATGAGCGTTCGAAGCATCTTTTCCCTAAATATTAGGTTGGTAACTTTCACAGATTTTGAGATAAATAACGATTTCGAACTATAAAATTGCATATGGCACGCTCTTAAGAGCCGGGATCGACAATTTAACGTCCCCTCCGAGGCACGGAAGCGCTTGGTTCGTAATGCCACTTGCGGTCACCCATCCAAATTGTGACTGTGCAAAACGTTGCTCAACTTCAACGATCAATCAAGAACGTCTAAGCAAGCTACACGCTTTGTGGCACAATGTTGCTAGTGTACATTGAAACAATTTTGAATTTTTCTTCGGATGGTACTTTATCTCAAAGGAAATCTCAAGAACACAATTTTCCACTCATCATTCGCCATTCTAAATTATCAGCTCAAACTCGACTCTTCTTCAAGACTGAAGAGAATAATATCTGAACGCGTAAGAAAAAGAAACCTTAAAAAAGCGGATACTGTCAATGACGGACGTAATTTGAAAGTAGTTTATTAAACAATATGAAAGTTAAGAGGTTCATAAAAGGGCCCATCTTCTTCTTCTTCTTTAGCCATTTGTTGTCTATTTTTGGACGTAGGAGTCTCCCAGTACTCTCCATGACTTTCGGTCCAGGTAAAAGGGCCCATATTTTTTCGTTTTGGAGATATTAGTTCACACATATTTACCTCAATGTTGACCGATATTGATGATTCCAGAGTAGTCTTAATGCCATTATACCTGAGGAGTTGCTACTTAAAAGCTTTTATTTAACTTGCAATGTTTGTGTGGGTCAAATCTCGCAGCTAAATTTTAAAGCAGCTATCCTCAACCGATTGAGCTGAAATTTTGCATACACGTTTAGTATTAATGACAATGCATGATTAGCTAAGTATCGTCATTCTAAATCCAATATGGCGGACTCCCAAAGCTGGTGGACTATGATTTTTTTATGATATAGATATTAAAGCTTTTATATCATAAAAGTTGTGTAATGTAACAAATTGATGAGATTGATTTAATTAAAAGTTTATTTTCTTATTAGAGTATTTATATAATAGCTTATTTTAAAATATTTTTTATCCGTAAAACTTAAAATTAGGTATCAACATCTCTTTGTAATCACAATTTGCCGTAATAATTTTTAACTTAAAATCTTTAAGATCGTCAACCATCATCATGATGGTGGTAGCTGTTTTGTAAGAGACAGGAATAAGACAGGACCCCCCTACAAATTGGTGGGGGCCCCGATAAGTGGCACGACAAGGCCGCATTATTCTACCAAATTGCAGACACCCCCGCTTTGGTTAATGCTCAAGATTAACAGATATAGATATAGTGGAAAAGACAGCAAATAACCAACTTGGAAACACGGGTTCTTCCCGATTTCCGATTTATTAACGGATATTTAAAATATTCTGGTTTTCACCATTAAAAATCTCCTGAACATACTTAAAACTTTACGCTTATAGGAACCGCGTAATATTATTTAAAGTAGTCTTTGTAGTCGTCATTTTTATCAAGTCCCAGAAACATTGCAGTCAACGAGACAAATTGATGTTGAGAAACCAGCAAAAATGATAGTGCTTAAAATGTATTAAAAACTTTAAGGTAGTCGGTATAATTTAAGAAATGAAAAAGAGCTCAGTTTTTTATCTAAGTTCGCCTACAGATAGAAAAGAGATCACCGACCACAGGTAAGCTCCCCAAAAGGCTGGCGACGTTAATTCGTTGGATAGCTATACTTATCCTTTGTCCGGGGTAAGCACCAAGTCATCGGTCACATCTTCTTGGATAACTCCTTGAAAAGAAGTCACTCCTCCGGACCCCAGGATCCTAAAGTTTCCACAGCAAAAGGCAGAAATATGTATCCTACGGAAACTAGTGTTGTAGTACCTAAATAAATTGCAAACTAGTGCAAGAACTGACATACTTCCATTAGCCACTTCCAGTTTACATCATCTATATTTAAGTACAGCACCCAGTGTAAGGCTCACACAAGCAAAATGTCTATAATCTTTGAAAAGCGCCCTCGTGCTGTAAATGTGATACAGTCCCGCATGCGTGACGGGGATAAGGTGGCTAATGCATAATCTTACTTTTCAAGTGTCATTTATCGGAGTTCCGTCGACTTCCAGTTGTACTCTTAAGTACAAGATTTTAAGCTTTACTGTTTTGTGACGTCTCTTATTATGTCATGTAAGGGATTATTATCGCGATGTTTGGTATTATGTATGTATCTTCTAAATTGAATTCTAGATTAAATCTTTATGATTGAAACTTGATAATGAAAATAACTACTCACTATGCCTATTTAAAAATAATAATGAATATATAAATGATTGAGTAATAAATAAATTAATGAGTACATCCTGCTCGTGGATAATACCCGAATAAAAAGTACTTTGTTTTATTTATTAAAATTGACAAACCTGATTACAATCTTACTAGAGTAAACTTGTCTAAATCATTTAATTTCGATTATGACACTTAACGCATAACACTTAACACAGTCACAAACTACACATATTCGAAATTTAAAACATTAGCCAACGTTATTCAATCACAAACATAAAACCAATGAATACAAAATAGTGTAAGTAGTACCTAATGTATATTCACAAATAATTATCTTATCTTTACTAAAGCTCCGATAAAACAACAATTAGCCTCACCGACGTCAAGCGCACTCTACGATAATCACGAAAAAGTCACGTGCGTCCTTCTCCTAAGAAAGCTGAAAGAGAATTCATTAGGTCGTTTGATACCACTTGAGGCACTCGGACTTTTGATTGAGGAAATAAAATGCCCGGAGACAGGAAAAATATCCAGAATTTCGGTAAAACTGTACCGACGCCTTATTCGAAGTTGTGATAAAAACGCTATGCAAACGCGCTCAAGTCGCACAAACTTTAGTAAATACATGAGCAATCACTAATGATGGCCAAAATACTATTTATAAAAATAAAACATACATATTTTATATATTGTCACGCCCGTATCCCTAATGAGGTGGGCAGGGCCAAGTCCCAAGATCATGGTGACAGGTGATCAGTCCATGCCCATATTGGCCCACCTTGTTGGAGAGGATACTATCCCTAAATAAAACATACAAAACGATATTTTCGGGCATTGCTCGTGGTCCTAATGCTTGGTCCACCGAAACTTTTTTAGCTGACTGAATTTCCCATTGGACTGTGGACACTTTTTATTGCCTGGTTTAAAGACCACGAAAAGATCCCTTTTTGAGGAGTACTTTTCTTTTACTAGCAATTCGAAAACTAGTGACACGATTATCATTACAAGTATGCGATTGCGTTGCGATTCTATCGCGGCTTCTTAGAGAATACGGGGACTGGTATTGGCGAAATGCCCCAAGACATTGGCTAATTCAAGAGGCTGAATTGTTCCTCACAATGTGACAGTAATGTTTTAGGTTACTTTATGGAGATGGCAGCCTCTTATTAGATAAGGAATGTGTTGCCATGTTGCAAAATGAAAGTAAAAGTAACGATTTGTCTTTCAAAAACTTGTCTTGCATCAGAAGTGGCTGCAAGTTTTCTTATGATTACTTGTGTCTCTGCCCACCCTATTAGGGATACGGGCGTGATAATATGTATGTATGTAGAAAACGCCGAAGCCACATTCACCTTTGTATAAACTATAGTTTATACAAAGGTGAATGTGGCTTCGGCGTTTAAAATTGTAATCAGAGTGTATTTCTATAGGTAGGTACGTATTCAGTTCTTATTTTAGAGAACTGTTTTTCCCAACGAATTTTCAGCAGATCTCGTGAGCATATGAAAAGGTATTGGATGGCATCACCTGCTTTGAATAAGCGATCATTTGGAGCATGCTTCGTAAACTACGGAACCTTTGTTGAGTTGGGACACACACTTGGAACGTTTGCGAATAGAGATCGAACTGAGATATGAAATTAAAGATTTAAATGTGAGTAATCGGACAGGTATTCTATAGCGACAAATTTATGAACATCAAGGCAATCACCATAATCATCGTCATCATCGAAAAATTATAATGTAGAAGTCCACGGCTGGACAAACATTATACTTTTTACCTTCACCAACGGGACGCTGTAGTGCCCGGGATGAATTAATATGGAGTAGGCTTGCCCAGCACCTATTCATGCATATGAAAGTAGTGGGTGCTGAGATGACGAGTGATAGGAGGAAATGGAAGAGGGAAACATGGTGTGCCGACCCCACCTAGTGGGATAAGGGCAAGAAAATGATGATGTAGGTCCGTGTCGTTTTACTCTATTATAAATTTTACTGATTCATTGGTGTTTCGAACATTTTGCACCCAAACACCATTGAAAGACTCTTTCCTCGCATATGTTAAAAAAAGTCCTTAGTATTAAGTTAGTATCATCATCTTCCTCGATCCCTACCTTCCCTAGTCCTCTGAAAATCCTCACACGAATCACATAAAGGACATGTGAGGCAATACCCATAAACATTTTATGCGAGAGTGACGTATCCGTGACGTGAAATATACGAGCGCAATGGATTATGAGACAATGGGTAATGATTTTAGAGATCTAGAGTCCTGGAAGGATATTTCATGGAAGTCTTGAAGAGTATTGGAAATTTTATTCCTTAAATAATAAATGGATCCTGGAACGAAAGATACTTGAAGCTGTTTTATTCTTCAAGCGACGTCGACATGGTAAGCCCATAAATACCCAGATTACCGATTACCTATTTTTTAGTAACATGAGACATAGTTCTGTGTCTAAGTGTTAATTAATATGTTACATAAAAAATATAATAAATGTTTATTATACAAAAATAAACTAACAACTTATAAAAATATATAATTTACGAAATACAAAGAAACAATCGGGATATCTAAAGACCGGTAAACGGTCTATAGATAGCTCACCTGATCATCAAACGTTGCAAGCATAATTAAGACGCCTTATTTTAAAATTAGAATATGATAATATTTTTAGATTTTTATCATTCGTTCTATGAATCATTTGGTTCCTATAGTAGAAGGTTTGGTTAGTCAATGGCTAGATGGCACTGAGTAAAATGTCTAATATTTTTGTACACTACTGTTTCGATATATTAAAAGGTAATGCAAAAAATAAAATTCACTCTGATATCATTATCATTTGAAAATAAAAGGACATTTTGAAAATAAAACACCCCGATCCTACATCTTTCTTTAAATTGGACCCTTTTCCCTACAAATTCCTACCACAATTTTCACCACAACACAAATGCCCCTTGAATTATGCATGCCACGACCAACAAGACCTAAACAAGATGTCCAGCGGAGCGGCCACTCAAATGGACCTTGTGGCCACAATGTTGAGAACCCTTTACCGAGGTCAATATTTACGAGTATCCGAACAAATTTCGCGTGTAAAAAGGTCTGAGTAAACTGGCCACGAGCAATACACAGCTTTATTTCTTAGAAGGTAAATCTGATTTTTGTTTGTGCTTGCGAATATTTGAAGTTGAATTGGTCGAAAGTGATTTTGAGGTTTATTTGTATAAAAGGAGAGGTGGTTTTTGGTTGGCAAGTGAATATAAGAAGTGTTTTTGAGTGGCCTTTGTGAGTTGATTTGCGTAACAATGGTTTTTGATCAATGTTTTTGATATTTTCAAACAAAAATACCTACTATAATTTGTCGTTTACTTTTTATGGTTCCGTATCCGAAGGGTACAAACGGGACCCTATACTAAGCCTCCGCTGTCCGTCCGTCCATCCGTACGTTTGTGAGCGGGCTGTATCTCAGACATTATATGGCTGTATCTCCCGTTGGCACCCTTCGAGTACGGAACCCTAAAAACTAGAAGGCTAAGGCTACAAGATAACACATCTACGTAATCTCGTAGAACATCGTAGCAACAACAGCATCCAATCAAAATCAAACTCTACTCCATTACACAAATGCCTTACATTTTTCAGAAGAAAAAAAAACTCCAATTCACTCTTCCTAATCAAACG
Source organism: Scotopteryx bipunctaria (assembly GCA_949320045.1). Lineage (NCBI taxonomy): Eukaryota > Metazoa > Arthropoda > Insecta > Lepidoptera > Geometridae > Scotopteryx > Scotopteryx bipunctaria. The sequence goes on from OX439459.1 coordinate 8,208,646, forward strand.
AAATAAGATCAAGAAAAAACCTGTCCCATTTGTACGTTTGCCCACATTTGTCTGTCTGTCAGTCCAATAAATAAGGCAAGAAAAACTGCCGGCCAATCCCGTCTGCGCGTTATCTGGCCTCATCACGCCGGATCGATGGAGACAGCGGCGAAGACTGCTGGTGAAATCTATAGAGCGGTCAGCCAGCTGTGACAAGCAAGCCAGCATTCATTTTGTTTTTTAAATACTAGCTGCCGCCCTCGGCTTCGCTAGCGTGGTGTCTGGATAAAAAATAGCCTATATGTTAATCCAGTAAATGTACTATGTATATTCCAAGTTTCATTCAAATCCGTTCAGCCGTTTCGGCGTGATTGAGGCACAAACTTAAGAAACTAACCCCCGAATACTCAAACGCTTTTTTGACAGTTTTTGATTAAAACCTGTCAAAAACTCGTCACTGGAGACGTGCTCAACTCTGAGTCGCGTTTGAGTATTCTGGGGTTAAGAAAGTAGATAAATAGTAATGGGACTACGAGAAACAGTTCTCCCTCGTTGTCCCATTAATGGGACAAAATAATGTAACCACGAAATAACTAGGAAATGAAGTACCTAGCCAGCTTGTTGTATCAGCTCCATACCTGTCCTCCTGAAGTGAAACATTCATTGGAGCTGTTCAGGATCATTACTCTCTGCCCTCATTGTCTTTATTTCACTTTATTTATTAGACGAACGAGTTTTACTTCACCTCTGGGGCATTGTTTATAGCCAGTGACGTCATTCAGTTGAATACTTTATTTAAAACATCCATAGTAAAATTAAAGTACCTACTATCACAGACCAGTTTACTACTAAGTAACAAAGCTTCGCTCGCGTGGTCCCTAGCAAAAAAACCGGTCAAGTGCGACAAGAATTCGCAAATGAAAGGGTTCCGTACCATCGTACAATAAAACATGTTTCATGTTTGTTAAAAAAAAACGGGGTGGGGCCGGTTAGTGGTAAGTAAGTTCGTATGAGCTTGTGGCTTGTGGCCAACTTTTGTGACGGAGTTTTTAGGCCGCCTAAATGCCTCCGTCATGGCTTAACGACTAAGCCGACCGACAATGCAATTTAACGTGCTCTCCGAAGCCCGGAAGTGCTCAGCTCGATATGCTACTTGCGGTTACCCATCCAAATTGTGACAGCGCACAACGTTGCATAACTTCAACGATCAATCAAGAACGTCTAAGCAAGCTACGTCACTCTTCGTGCTATAAAAAGTAACCAGTAACTTACAATGTCAATTCCACGACATTCGACTAGCGCTAATTATAGGATTAACCGTTTAAATTGACAGAAATTACTCGTAACCTTTACCTGTCAAGTAATGTTACACATAAATTAACTTATCAACACTTTACTTGGAAACAGTGAACTAGAATATTTAGACACAATGCTTAAAGGCGACTTTGACTCATGAAAATATCATTATTGTTATATCTTATGGCTTTAATCCACGGTTTTTAATTAGCTAGCGAGGGAACGCCTTGGGGATTTGCTGTAATTAACATTTTGACAGCTACTCCCTAGACTAATTAGATTTTTTTAAGTCATTTTTATGTAGAAACAAAGAATAACTTCAAACGTTCTTTATTTCACTAGTTCTGTTTTGGCCATCAAGTAACATCATCATCATCATCATCATCTTCCTGCCCTTATCCCACTCTATGTGGGGTCGGCACAGCATGATCGGATCATGTTGTAAGAGTTTTGGCTAAGGTGTTTTATGAAGCCGCGGGCGGCAACTAGTATGTAATAAATAAATAAATGAAAATGAATACTTTTTCTGCTGGACTGGGAGAAAAAAAACAGAATGCGTCCAGCTGCTTCTCTTCTCGAGTATGTCATAAAAGTCGACTAAGGTATGTATAGATTCTCTGCAACATGATGGACCAACTATATGTTTTACCATATACCATATCTTGGGACTTTGAATCAGGAGTGATTGCAAGTTTTCTTATGATTACTTGTGGCTCTGTCCACCCCATTATGTTACGGTCGTGATAATTTGTATGTATGTATGAAAATGAAATGGAAGCGTGCCCAGATATAACAAATTGTGCATAAAATTTGTATTCCCACCCAACTATTTAACAAACCGCGAATCTGCAGAAGACGTAATTAAAAATTCACTTTATCTCCACCCTTTAACTTAAAGGGGGTAGTCAGGTGTGAAATTAGTTGAGTGCTGTGCTTGCCACATAATTACAATTAATACTTACTTCCTTTGTAAGTAATGTTACCTTTGAAGATGGTTTTGGTAAATTAAACATCTTTTGGTTAAAAGAAGTAACGGGTAATGTACGGCCCAAAGATTCGTGGGAAGAAGCAATGGTTTGACTTCTTCTTGTTTTTTTGTATATTTTGCATTTTTAATGTACACCGTTCTTACTAATAAAAGCCTATTCTTAAATATTTTTTGAGATTGTTTCTCGGGTATTGGTTCTGGTTAATTTGTTTAGTCCACGTGTGTTCTTTTTTTTACTATCTTTTTTTTTATGTATGGACCTAAAGCAATCGTAATCGTATGATAAGAGATTTGATACATACATATTATCCCCGTATCCCTAATGGGGTGGGCAGAGCCACAAGTAATCATAACAAAGCTTTGCAGCCACTCCTGATTTTAAATCCAAAGATGAATTTGGTGACAGGTGATCAGCCCATTGTCCATAATAAGTAGATGGTCCATCATTTTGGAGAAGATACTATTCCTTAGTTGACTTTTACGACATGCTTGAGAGAAGCAGCTGGACGCATTTTTTCGTACTCCCAGTCCAGCGGAGAAGTAAATTTCTTAATTAACTGGCCGTAAAACTCATAAAACAAAGATATTCATTCGAAATGACGTAAAAACATTAACGAATTTCCAACAATGCAAAACCATGAAAAGTTCCATTGAAATCTCTCGCGAAAAGACAAGTTTTTACGATTTCATAAAGCAGGGAAACCGGTTTTTCATTTACACGCCTTTTAGTGGTGATAAAATATAATTAAAATATTTTATACTGTTTTATCTCTGTTGGTTTACGGGTTTGTATGCACTGCATCCAAAGGAGTGTGGTTAAGTTGATGTCACAGTAAGCTAAATAGAACTTAACAAGTATATATTTTACAACCTCTGTGGTGTAGCGGGCGAGTGCTCGGCTGAGACGCAAGAGGTGCGGTTTCGATCCCCGCTACGGGAGAAATGTTTGTATGTTCTGCAAATATTTCTTCCGGGTCTGGGTGTTGTAGTATTATGTATTATAAGTATGTATTTACAAAAAAAATTATATAAGCATTCTATCAGCCATCTGGTTCCCATAGTACAAGCTTTGGTTAGTTTAGGGCTAGATGGCGCTGTGTGAAATGTCCACAAATATTTATTATATTATATATTTAATGGAACAAAAAACCTGACTGTGTAGAATTTACGTAGCATAGTAGGTCTGACTTAGGTATTTGATTTAGTGACACAACATGATGATAAATGATGATGGTGATAAATCTCATATTAGATTATTTACATTTTAGTGTCAAAAAAGTGACAAAGGCTGTTCTTATTCTTACTCTTGGTGCCACTGAAAACCAGCTCTACAGCCGCCACTGCGCTGCATAAATCTGCCAAAAACTCGTCACTTGAGACGTGCTCAACTCTGAGATGCGTTTGAGTATTCGGGGGTAAGTCTTATTGTGTCTCTGTGAGATATAATCAAAAATGTTCAGCGTCGCAGAATTAACAATTCCCCGCGTGTTTTATATTTGAATACAGCACTTACTGTTGGAATGTCCGTGCTTTTATATTAGTGTCATTATTTTTATAGTTTTTGTTTCAGTTCTAAAATAAATATGTAGTTTTTGTTACTGTATATTACTGATAATCTTCAAGAAGCCACTTTGAGGCGCGATTACAATCCTTTCAACACACTGGTTCTCTTGAAAGTTATAAAAGACTGCATTTATTTATCTTTATTTAGTACAAGTGATGATTACAAGTACAAAGAGAAAGTGAAGTTAAAAGAGAACATTCATACGAAATATTAAAACTCGAAATTATACAAAAGAAAATATCAAAAAGGTCAAAAGCAGTACGCGGCTAGTATCTCAATAATAGGGTTAATGTTTTTTGTGGGTTATTTTTTATTTTCAAGTAGGTTAGGTACTCATCTAGGTTTGTAAGTTGCTACTATACTAATACAATATGGATCATTGGTCTGAAATAAACAAATTTTATTTTGGTATCTCTTTAATATTTGATGAAAAGACTACCTAAGGGTCTCAGCCAACTCTACAGTTTCATGACCTGCCCCCTTATTCTCGATGACCAAACGGAACTTGACAGCTCGTAACTTATTTGTGACGCGCTGTGTCGTGTTTTTGCAGTACAAAATTGTCATATAGAATACGATAACACGGTGATTCCACAAACGTGCCCTCAGAACGGGCTGTTTGGTCATCCAGAATAAGGGTCCTGATAGTATCCGACAAGCAAACTTTTAAATAAATAAAAACTTAATATTATCAAATCTTTCTGAAGTCCCTTCTGACAATGATCGCGACAGAGATCCAATCTATCTTCTAAAATGTAAAACCTCACAATAGACTCAATTTTGAATTTAAATTGGAACTGAGCGTCTACAATTAAGCTGTTCTCGCGAATGACGGATGGTCGACTCCCCGGGGAAAGTCGCGGGAAAGACAGAGTTTATTAGACCCAATTTAGGTAGCTTCCGTACGCGGCTTTGCACGCGTAGTCCTGGACAATTATGTAGCTGTATTTATTTAGCGTACTATGTATGACTAGTTGGTAATGACCCCGCCTTCCGGTCTTGGGTTCAAATCCGGTCGTGTACCAATGGATTTTTCTGTGCGAAAAATGTATGTGCGCTATAACAGTACTCTCAAACGGTGAAGGAAAACATTGTGAGGAAACCCGCGGCTTAGTCAGCTCCGCACGTTGACCATGTTCTTAAGCTGAGAGGATGGAATAGGTGCTGGGCAAGCCTACTCCATCTTAATTTGTCCCGGGCACTACAGCGTCCCGTTAGTGAAGGTAAAAGTATCCTGACGCTGTATAAATCATCTACTATAGATGGTAAAAGGACTTAGTCGTAGTATGCTACGTATATTTGAAATTATATTTAAATCCTTTTTGTTTAGGTGAGGTTTTTGACAAGATTTGAGATTTGTGATACCTATAATCACCTGTCACAATACATAGTATCCATCATATCCATCTTAGGACTAAATCAGAAGTGGCTGCAAGTTTTCGATGTTCACTTGTGACTCCGCCATTTCCATTAGGGATACGGGCGTGATAATATTATGCACCTATTATATTACAATGCAATATTTCGTTTTACGGATTTTATTTGACTTCGGCGAAGTATCACATTTTGACTTTGAAAACCAAGAAAATTAATTGAAACGTCGAACATGTCTTCAATAAGCACCTTGTCCAATTTACGCTACACCTCTTTCGTGTCCTTCTTTGCTGCTTTGTGTATAACAAAAAGATTGTAAACAGCACGGAAAGTTGAACGACCTGCATACTTTAATAACATAACAAAGCGTTGGGCGTTGCAAGAACTAGCTCATAGTAATGCACCTATCAGTGTAACGTCATTCATTCTCGCGCCATTTGCAAAGCACAACGAGTTTACCACAGCTCAAATACGAAACAGAACGGAACTTAAGAAAAACCGTTCTACCGGTTTAGAGGTGATCGAAGTTAAAAAATATGGCAATATTATTAACTAAGGCCTCTTACCATCTATAGTAGATGATTTATACAGCGTCAGGAGGCAAATTTTTACCTTCACAGACGGGACGCTGTAGTGCCTGGGACGAATTAAGATGGAGTAGGCTTGCCCAGCACCTATTCCATCCTCTCAGCTTAGTCGGCCTTGTCCACAGGAAAGACATGGTCAATACGTGCGGAGCTGACTAAGCCGCGCAATATTATTAAAATACATACATATTATTATCACACCCGTATCCCAATTCTGATTATTACTTCCCTGCTGTACTGGGAGTAAAAAAACAACAACTTCTCTCCCCGAGCATGTCGTAAAAGTCGACTAAGGGATAGTATCCTCCAATATTTTTATCCTTTCACCGCACTAGTTACGCATTAGTACGTGGCACGAACAGTAGATGCAGCATTTAGTTTATAAAATACAAATTGATTTAATGTTTACATACATTTGCTGAGACCGGACCTGTTTGGCCCAAACGACACAGAGGGGACTAATTAGCACGAATTTAAACCAATTTTATTATTTCATGTTTTCCATCTTTGTTATTCTGTCTTACCCTATTGTTATATTTTTTTTGTCCGTGTATTGTGTGTTAAACAAACAATTTCTATTCTATTCTAATCTATACATATAATATGATATAAGTATCATATTATATACAAAATTCTTAGTATATAATATGATACTAAGAATTTTGTCCTCAAAATGCATTCTATCAAGAGTACTTGAATTTTTTATATGAGACGACATTGCCTACTGCACATGCACTGTGGCAGGGTGTGTCGGAGCGCGGATGTATTAGGCAAGACTAGACAAACCTCACTGTAGCGATTGCATTCATCACCTAGATTGTACTGTGACCATGGTTTCCTCTATATGTGAGATCCATCCTTACTAATCTTGTAAAACGCGAAAGTTTGTATGTATGGATGTTTGTATGTATGTTTGAATGTTGCTTCCACCCGCGGCTTCGCTCGCGTGATACCAGGATAAAAAGTAGCCTATATGTTATTCCAGAACACATACTATGTATGTTCTGAGTTTCATTCAGATCTGTACAACCGTTACGGCGTGATTGAGACACAAACATCGTCACATTCTCACAAACTTTGACATTTATAAAATTAGTAGGATTAGAGTAGGTGGCATACGACCACGGATATCATCTGAACATCACTATGAATATGTTAATACATATTAAAATATATTACGTAGTTAGTTGTTTATTTAATAGACCAAGACGAAGATAAATATTGAATAGTTTAATAACAAATTTAGATGAGAATATATTCATATTAATTTACTTTTAAGAAGTAGGGTTTTATTATTAGAACATACTTTTATTTATTTCTCGCATCATCTTGATTTAGATTCGTGTTTCTGGACTAACAAAACAAGTTTAATTTTATTTTGCTATTGTCTCAATATTTCCGCAACTTATGGCCACACTACGTTATGATGAACGTGTATGAACGTTCAGTACTAATGTCCTGTTTATTATAACAAGTGACGTTGCATTATAGCGAAGTTTAATTTTATAGTTGCTGGCGGATTTTCAGGAGCGGCCGACACACCTGCTGTTTTATGTGTAAAAATGGTATTGCTGCTTTGGATATTATTTGATATCACAAAGAAAAAGTTGCATCATTTTTATAGTTAAAGTAAATTCGTATGAGCTTGAATGAGCGGCCAACTCTTGTGACGGAGTTTTAACGTGCCGGAAGCGCTCTGCTGGTAATGCCACTTCCGGTCACCCATCAAAGTTGTAACGCGCACAACGTTGCTTAACTTCAACGATCAATCAAGGACATCTAAGCTACGCCACGAGTGCTTCAAGCAATCTTAATTTTTTATAGCTAAAAGTACATAAGTTATAGTGATAAAAAATCGGTCAAGTGCGAGTCGAATTGGCACACGAAGGGTACCGTACCATCGTACATGTATATAAACGATTCTTGTACTGGGCCTACTTATATTTTTATTTTATTTTTATTTAATTTTTATTTTATTTTTATTATTATGTGTAGTTAATAGCGGCAAATACACACTGATAATTTAAACTCTAACTACCTATTACGGTTCATGACATACAGCCCACTGACAGACGAATTGACGGACAGCGGAGACTTAGTAATAGGGTCCCTTTGGAACCCTTCGGGTACGGAACCCGAAAAAAAAACATAAACGTATATTATGTAGCATACACCAATTTCAGAAGAAAAATAAATTTGAAACTCAATCACAAAATTTCTAATCATCAAAAATTTTGTAAGCCGATTTTTATATTAGTAATTTTTTCACCGTCTTTTCTCAAATAACTTCTGATTAGTATTTGAAGTAGCTACAAGATGTACAACATATTCAAGTAGATTCAATCAAGGCACTCGTGTTACATTACCGCTAAAGGCCCTCCCTCACTATTCGTTCAGTGCGAGGAAGCGATCGTAAAACTTTACAACCTGGCGCCCTCTACGGAGATCGGTGACAATAATCTTGGATCGTAGAGTAGCTACGTTACAGAGTTGGGAGATTTATTGACAAGAACACGGAGGACCTCAGTGGTGCAGCAGCTGAGACGCAAGAGGCGCGGGTTCCATTCCCGCTGCAGAAAAAAAGTTTGCATGTTCTGCAAATACTTCTGCCGGGTCTGGGTGTTGTGGTATCATGGTACTCGTAGTTTCTGGTAAGCACAGGGAATCCTAGTATGGGGTCAGGGCTATGTATGTGACTGTTTGCTGTTATTTATTATTCATAACAATATTTTTATTTTTTTACTTTTATCTAGTCAGTAGTTTTAAGTGCACGAAAGGAGCTTTTGAAGCACACTTTAAACCCTTTAATCACACTGGCGGTTGCAATTGAAACGTAGAGATATAAAAAGATAAACCGCTATTATAACTGATAAATATCCAGTTGGAATGACAGAATTATGAGTTCTCATAGTGAAAACTCGAAAATGACCCTTTAAAAATTTAACTATTAGTAGATAATTGCAATTGCGAAAGTTCAGGAAGACCAAAATTGTTTTCTAATAGTTATTTATAAAAAAAAGTCTCTGTACAATCCTCCTCTAGCTCCAAAAGGCTGAGATTTCAATAACGCCTTCCTGATTGCGCCGCTCTGCAATACTGCATGTCTTCGTTAAATGTGACTTTGTGACAGACAAGCGATTGTGTTTTATATGAAGAGTCCTGTCGTCAAATTGCTCGGATCTTACATTTTACTATCAAGAATAAAGTTATCTGAGAATAAGCGAAAATTTAAGAATAGTGTATTTGAAAAAAATCATTCTTATCTACTACTACGGCTACTACTTTGACGGCCTCGCCCTCGGTGGCATGGCGGGCGATTGCTCGGCAGAGAAGCAAGAGGCGCGATTTGATTCCCGCTGCGGAAGAAATGTTTGCATGATCTGTAAATATTTCTCCCGGGTCTGGGTGTTTTGGTACCATGGTACTCGTAGTTTCTGATACCCACGACACAGGGAATCCTAGTGTGGGGTCAGGACTATGTATGTGACTGTTGGGTGTTATTTATTTATAACTTCGTACCGCCTTAGAATTAATAATGCAATTTTTTAATGTTTTATTAAGTAGTTAATCTAATATTCGGGGCGGAGACAAATCTAATAAATCAAAAATCACGAAATCGGTCCAGCTAGAGGCCCCTACCCACAGCCCTGCAAGAAAAAAGAGCATGAGTTGTGATCTGGGTCTTTTAACAAAACAAAGTGTTTCTGACCTTTTGGCTTTATTGACACTACAAAGCTTCGTGTTTTGCTAATTTATCTAACCTGGGACAAATCATACTACCTACTACTAAGGCCTTTAACCATCTATAGTAGATGATTTATACAGCGTCAGGCGGCAACTTTTTAACTTCATAAACGGGACGCTGTAGTGCCCGAGACGAATTAAGATGGAGTAGGCTTGCCCAGCACCTATTCCATCCTCTCAGCTTAGTCGGCCCTGTCCACAGGAAAGACATGGTCAATACGTACTGAGCTGACTAAGCCACGGGTTTCCTCACGATCTTTTCCTTCGCCGTTTGAGACTTGCAAATCATAATGTCACAGGTATTATGTAAAGTAAAGTAAATTGACACTTAAGTTAGGTTACTTAAAATTTGTCGTCATTCAGCTGTTATAGGAGTTTTTAATAGCTCCTCCAACTTCTGGGACGTCAGAGTGTGTTAACATGGGAAAAATTAATATGTCCATAAGTTCGCCCTTGTCTCATGGATAAAGAAATATATTACATCATCATCATCAGCCTATAGAAATCCACTGCTGGACATAAGTCTCCCCAATGGGTCTGATACTCTAGTTCGAATGACGTTACCTCGATGTCTCTACCTGGACGGTACGTTTCGCCGATGGGTCGTATCCTCGAAAGATCAGTATCTCGAATCCAATATACTTCCAGGAGGAACGATTTTGTGCTGCCTCCATCCAGTGACGGATTAACCCTTAATCAAATTAAACAGTTGCCTAGGGCATCACGTCTGAGGGGCACCACAAGAAGCACAAAAAAAACCGTCCTTAGGGCATTACGTCTCACTCTCACGTTACATGACATCATCTTATTTTACAAAAAAACTAATGTTTTTAGGCGGTAAAGGTTTAATGACCGATTCTAGTTGACATACGGATAGGGGGGCCCACAAGCATGGATTGCTTAGGGCATCAAGTAGTCTTAATCCGTCACTGCCCCCATCCACCTGCAACCCTCAGATTCATGAGTTTTGTTTAAGATTATGACATTCCGTCACGTGACCTCACTCTATAAATATTCGTTAATGAGGCACAAACTTAAATCCTTTTTGCAGCTGTAATGTATTCTGTGGCCGCAGCCAACAACTCGTGAAAGGGTAAGATTAATTACTGGCATTTTCGTTTCGATGATGGAGTGTTTTTGTAACTGAGAGTTTTTGGAAATTATTATTTTAAATACATAGGTATCTACTGAATTTCTATCAGACATGAGGAACGAGGCATGTATGTTAAATTTTCGGTCCCGGCTTTTAAGTCGTTAAGCCATGACGGAGGCCTTTAGGTGCCTAAAAACTCCGTCACAAGAGTAGGCCACTAGCTCATACGAACTTGCTTACAAGAAGAAGAATTTTCTGTAACAAACGTCAAATTTTCTATTTAAGACACATTTTCTCATCTTTCTTTCATATTTAACAGCCACGTCTATCGTAAAAGGTTCCATTGGCATGAGAACAAATACATAATTTTATCATTTATTACAGTTTCCATCCAACGCTAATAAACTGCGATTCGAGATTTATATTAAAATTCAAAGGGAATGAAGACTTTCATAGGATACATTAAAATCTGTTTCTACCGCTTCGTTTTTGGATGTGACTTAAAATACAAGCGATGGAGGAGATCATTTTCCGCCATCGCTTGTATTTTCAGCCTATATAGCTGGAAAATGATAGAAAAAAACCATGAAATCGTATTCACGGTGGTTTCATTAATAAATAAATATTTGTGAACATTTGACACAGCGCCTAGCCCCAAACTAAGCAAAGCTTCTATTATGGGCACCAGATGGCTGATCGAATACTAATATACTTTTTTTTGTAAATACATATTGATTACAACAACACCCAGACCCGGAAGAAATATTTGCAGAACATACAAACATTGCTCCCGTAGCGGGAATCGAACCCTCAAATCTTGCGTCTCAGCCGAGCACTCGCTCGCCACGCCACAGAGGTCGTCATTAGATCTCAACATAATATGAGAACTTTTTTTTGTTTGTCAGAGAAATAATGCATATATTTGATATTCATTATTACCATTTACAAGAGATTTCACAAGTATATAATTATTTAGAATTCACTATCCTGCTTGAGACGAATAATTTTGGGCAAAATTATTTACTAAATACTGATTTGAAAAGATAACTGTATCTAGTTATACATCGAATTTCTTATCTCTTACCTCTTATCTCTTGTCCCAGTCTCCAGGTCCGCTGGGACGGCAATAACAAGTCCATAAACCGTTTTTACTGCCTTTGTTCGCAAATGTATGTTGGTTTTGACTTTTTAAACAATGACCGTATTTTTGTATGGGAACAGGGATAATTCTTAAGATTTCAATGGACACTGAGGGAAATGGCTTTTTTAAAGTCGTAAAACTTTCAAGATATTCGGACTGAAGAAGATTTACTGAAAAATAAAACTAGAAAATGTACTTTTCCAGTCGTAACTTCAATTTAACTACTGTATACTAACATTATTTCTGATATTATCACGTTAAATAAATATAAAAACACAAAGAACCTCGTAATAGTGTCATACTTTTTTTTCTCTTTTTAGGGTTCCGTACCCGAATGGTGCTACCGGCCCTCGCTGTCCACCCGTCCATCCGTCCATCTGTAAGCGACCTGTATCTCATGAACCGTAATAGGTAGATATTTGAAATTTCAACCACGGAGATAATAAATATAAATAAAATAAAAAGGGTTCCTCATACCAAAAATCTTTTGTTAATGTTCGATGTTACGGAATCCTTCATGTACGAATTCGACTCGCACCTAGTTCAGTTATTCTATAGTTATTTGTACCGCTACATCTGGTTTTGTTGCAATGAACTTTATTTATTTATTATATTTGAGCACCACGTTAATAATATTGATTGATGCTCAAATGGGAATACCTTTGGTGCTCAATGCATAAGTGCCCAAAAAATTGGTGATCAAACGGGAATACTTGCCTTAAAACAGGGAAAACTGTGATAGTGTCAGGGGTCCTAACATTCAATACACAGCGCCTGAAACTGAGGGACCTAGTTTTTAGTATTTTATCGCCGAGACTGAAGTATTCACTAATAAAGGTATGAACATTTGAGAATAATCCCCGACTACTCAATCGCATCTCAAAGTTGAGCACGTCTCAAATGTTTTCGGTTTTTTTGACAGATTTTCATCAGAAACTGCCAAAAAAACCGTGAGTTGAGACGTGCTCAACTATGAGTCGCGTTTGAGTATTCGTGAGTAAATCTATTAAACCATCTAGCCGAGTGTGTCATAAATTTAGGTCAAATGTTTTCGTCGGTTCTTAAATGAAGGCAGGTAGTGCAATGTATCATGTTTGTTCAGTCACGGAGGCCGTGAATTATCCTATTAGAGACCGAATTACCAAACTCCTGACGAGCTAGACATTTTTAGAACTGGCAAAAAGTAAATTAAACTCAAGTCAAAAAAATACACAAGCAAAGTCAGAAATTAAATTGTCGTCATTGAGTAGAACTGCCAAAAATTACACATTATATAAAATGTTATATTCTAAAATTTTTAAGCGTGAGTAGGATTTCGCTGACGATGTCATCGCTCACGATAAAGCCTGGATCAACCATTTATAACATAAGCGGGTTGAACGTCATGAACGTTGATCCTTCCGTAGACAATGACATGTTCTTGGAGACCCCGATGAAGGGATCACCTCTGCTAACCTAGAGGGGAGCCCCTTATCACCAGCCCATCATCATCAGCCCTAGCCGAGGTTCGTACCTAAGTGGTGCGCTCACCAAAGCCCGGTGATGTTGCCAGCGGTCATCTGAAAAAAAAAAGTCATGAACAAAGAAAAGCATATAAAAGTGACTCAACGAAATAAATCCTACCCATTCTATAGATTCCTAAATCTTTTTTCAACTTTACCTCATTTTCGGTCACTTTGTTCACACTCCATCCAACCACTCACCATGTCTCGCCTGTTCCTTCTACTCCTCATGGCTTTAGTCAGATCAGAACATTTCAATAAAACCTGTGATGAGTTCCAGGCAGTCTTCAACGTGAATGAGGTGGTTGGGGCTTGGCACGTGGTGGCCATCATACCGGAGAAGCTGTTCCCGAATAGAGATATAAATTGTTATAAAGTGGAATTCAGTGAGATTGATGAGGTGAGTTTTGTTTTGTTAACTTTAAAAATGTGTAGCTAAAATACAAATTTTCATGTGTAAATTACAGCGGCTGTATTCGATACTTTTCGTAGATAGAGATTTGGTCGTTTTGGAATGATAGGAAGTATTGTAAACTTGATATTTTTGTAGTTTATTGCATTCATTTTTTGATATCTCCTAGCCCATTCTATCAAACAAAGTGACCTAATTTAAGTTCGGACAACCTCGGTGGCGTGGCGGGCGAGTGCTCGGCTGAGACTGAAGAAGCGCAGGTTTGATTCCCGATACTGGAGAAATGTTTGTATGTTCTGCAAATAATTCTTCCGGGTCTGGAATCTGTCTGGGTGTTGTAGTATTATGTATTATAAGTACCTATGTATTTATAAAAAAAGAGTATATAAGTATTCTATCAGCCATCTGGTGCCCATAGTACAAGCTTTGCTTAGTTTTGGGCTAGATGGCGCTGTGTGAAATGTCCACAAATATAAAAAAAATATTATTAAAAAAAAGCTTGTTTAAGGTTTCTGTCCTTTAGTAAGCCATTTTCATAAAAGAAGCGTAAATATTAATAATCATTAAAATGTTACAAGAGTTGATCTTAGAATGGTACTTAGGTAGCTTTAGACAGGTTCATCATTCATAGAGGAGACCGAGATGTGACTAACTAAAAAACTTTCAGGGTGGTCTTCGCTGGCTCATCAACAAAACCAAACCCGCTGCAAAGGGGAAACCCAACAAAACAATGGAAAGCATCGTATCAAGGTCGAAACGCACACCAAAAGACACAGACACCAAAGTAGAAGACACCAAGGTGAACCAAGGCATCATTGTGCGGCTGAGGTATCTCACAGAACAACCCTTCGACGTCTGGTCGAAGTCTGTCGAAGGTGTCAACGGGTGCTTCACACAGGTTTTGTCTTTGGATGTCGGGGTCAATGACACACGTAAGTACATTAATATACTATACTATAATAGAAATTTTAAGATAATCGGTATAATAATAAGAAATGAAAATAAGCTCATTATCATCAACCGTAGGTAAATAAATATTTGTGAACAGTGCATTTGTGAAGCAAAACTTGGGGAATCAGATAGGTGGATGGAATTTGAATACCACTAGCTGTCGCCCGCGGCTTCGCTCGCGTGGTACCCGGATAAAAAATAGCCTATATGTTAATCCAGCACATGTACTATGTATATTCCAAGTTTCATTCAATCCGTTCAGCCGTTTAGGCGTGATTGAGGCACAAACATACAAACATCCTGACAAATTTTTGCATTTATAATATAGTAGGATAATTATAACAACACCCAGAATCGGAAGAAATATTTGCAGAACATCCAAACTTTTCTCCTGTAGCGGGAATCGAACCCGCGCCTCTTGCGTCTCAGCCGAGAACTCGCCCTCCCCGCCACCGAGGTCGTCAAATTATATAAATATTTTGCTAAAGGGTTGGTTCATTTATTATTTTAATTCTATTAGTTGCTTAGTCGGACAAATTCGGTTTTCATACAAAACACGAAGTTTGCCGAGGCTCACAATATTTGTGGTAGGTACTATTGTAAGAGTTTTATGTATTTTGATTTTCAATGTCGTTTTGTAATTTGTCAGAAAAAGTACGGAACCACGACGCGATGATGCAAATGCACATGGTCCATACAGATGAGGGTCCGTACTTGGTCCAGCTGCTGTGGGGCAGGCTCATTTCAGCCGTTATCTACCGCCCGAAACCGGTAATGACCCATTACTACTAAAAAAAAGGCCTTTTACCATCTATAGTAGATGATTTATACAGCGTTAACTTCACAAACGGGACGCTGTAGTGCCCGGCACGAATTAAGATGGAGTAGGCTTGCCCAGCACCTATTCCATCCTCTCAGCTTAGTCGGCTAGTAACTACTACCATTAGTAGTAAATAAATAAATAACACCCAACAGTCACTCCTTCACTGTTTTAGAATGCTGATGATTTTTAGGGTTCCGTACCCGAAGGGTGCCAACGGGACCCTATTACTAAGTCACCGCAGTCCGTCCGTCCGTCTGTCAGTGTATCTTATGAACCGTAATAGGTAGAGAGTTGACATTTTCAGTGTTGCCGCTATAACAACAAATAATTAAAATGAAAAAGGGGGTCCCATACAAAATACATTTATGTATACAATGTACATGTACGGAACCCCTTTGTGTGCGAATTTGACTAGCTTGACCGGTTTTATTATGTTTCAGGGAGTTACACAAGACCAGCTGAAGCCAGTATTCAAGTTCTTGGAGAAACTGCGAGGCCCTCAGAGGCTGCCCAAGATCTGCGATAATCCTATGAGAGACCTTTTGTTTTTTAACTAGGCACTGCTTACTCTTGATTTCTTCAAAATAAAAATAAAAATTAGTTTACTGATGTTGTAAAAATATAGTTGTTCCTTACCCATTTTCCGTCATCAAAGCAATCAAATGTTAATAAATAATTATAATAATATTTGCGGACTTTTCACACAGCGTCATCTAGCCCCAAACTAAGCAAAGCTTGTACTATGGGAACCAGATGGTTGATATAATACTATGTACTTTTTTTGTAAATAAATACTTCTAATACATAATACAACACCCAGAACCGGAAGAAATATTTGCAGAACATACAAACATTTCTCCCGTAGCGGGAATCGAACCGAGGTCGTCAAAATAATAATCATAAAAGAGTTTTTCGTGACAGGCAACCTAGAGTACCCTAGAGATTTGAAATTTGGAAGGTGCAATCCTTATAGCACGTAGACGTACATTAAGAAATCATTTTAGAAAAGTCGTAAAAGCGTTTGTGTGAAAAATCGTATTCCTTGATCATTTGAAAACTTAACTCTTCATCACATTTCATAAAAGTCTATGGTAAAATATTTCCAAAACTACCCCCGAAACGGGGTGCAGAGGTTGTTAAAGATTGTATAAGATTTTCTTACGGGTAGTCCAATTTGCTTGAAACTTAATTTAGATTCTTTCAATACAAAATGATAACTCATTGAGAGTTTTACCAAAAAAGTGCAACTGGGTCTCAAGACCTTTTCAAACACGAGATAATCCATACTGTACGCGAGTGAAACCGCGGCTGAAACCGCTAGTTATTTATATGAAAGTTTGTGAGGTAGTTTGGATGTTTATGGCTCAAGCAAGGCGCAATGATTGGACGTATTTGGATGACGTAATGGCTGAAATTGAAACAAACCATAGTTTTCAAGCTATATTTTCCATATAAAATATAATAAGCGCCAAAATGGCGCCAAATAGGCATATTGAGTTATTATCCTAAAATAGCAGTCCAAATACAATAATATGAATTGCTGGACATAGAAAATGAAAAAAGAATGAAATCTTACGTTGACGTCATCAAAATTCGATAATTAGGTAGAAAGTTATGATTAAAAAAATGAACTTCAAACGGCTTTTTCTCGATTGGCGCTTACGTAAATTTGCCTTTCCAGTGACGATATTATCGAGAGTTTCAAAAACAAGTTAGAAAATAAGCTTCGTAAATCTTGTGGAAAACTTAAATTGTATTTTAAAATGTTTCTTTCAACACATAACTTACAGCTATCCAGTTTAGAAGCAATATATTTCAGTTTCAGAAGCATTATTTGCGATCGGCTTCGATGTCCAGTTGCTAACAAATTGTGCGCTCTCACGCTATCATACGCGATATACAAAGAAACGGTTATAAAGCAAAACAAACTGCTTTTAGGCAAAGATAACCTAAAGTACAGATAAAACACTGTTCAGATAAAAAAGTATAAGGCTTACTTTGGTAAAAGTAAGAAAATTCGTATGGGCTAGTGGCCAACTCTTGTGACGGATGTGCACGGTCACAGTTGGGATGGGTGACCGCAAGTGGCATTATGAGTTGAGCGCTTCCATGCTTTGGAGGACACGTTAAACAGTCGGTCCCGGCTTTTAAATCGTTAAGGAGGCATTTAGGCGGCCTAAAAACTCCGTCTTTATAGTTGCCCACTAGCTCAAACGAACTTTCTTAACGATAAGTAATAAAACTATATAACATTAAAAACTGGTAGCTACTACTATAATAATAATAAATGAAAATGAGCTCAATTTTCTATCTAAGTTCGCTGTAGAAAACATCACTGTTTTCTCTGTTATTTTATTCTTTGACTAGATTAACCTATCGTTACTGGTTTCGTGACGGTTCTTATTAACTACCTTCTTTATAGCTTCGTCCAATGATAATTTTACCATTCGGTCAAAATAACGATATTACACAAAGTTCCGTAATTATGTGCATGCACATTGTACTACATTTAAAAAGGAATTTTTAATTATGTTACAGTTGAATGACACAAAGTTGCTAAAATAAAGGTGCCAAAAGCCCTGTATTCATGGTGAACATTTGTTGAGGAACAGTAGATCAACATTGTGGATTAAATATTGGAGACTTGCTGGAAACACCGTTTAAATCATTATTTCTTGCCGTGATCAACTCTTCAATATGCAGTGTTGCCAGCAACATGTTGCTGAAACTATGTGGCAAAACAAATGTCTACCTTAAATACGGGGCTTTATTATGTGGCGTTATCTACAAAATGTGATTTGGTAACAATGTAAAATAAATGACACATTTCAAAACGTGCAAACAGTTAAACAGACCTTTAAACCTTGTTTATAGTAAAATAAAAAACAATATTAAAACCCCGACCACTCAATTGGACCTGTGAAAGTTGGTAAGTTCCTTTTGTCAAGTAGAAAATAAGCTAATGATCTACAAACGTCTGAACTGATCTTCATAAGTTATAGCTAAGAAACATGTTATAGCTTTCGAACAGAAAAACTGCATCAAAATTGGTCCATTCGTTTGGGAACTACGAGGCCACTGACAGATACACGGATACAAGCTTATGGCACCCCTCTTTTTGTATCGTGAGTTAAAAAAGTAAAGGATTAGGTAAATAAAGTTTGTTTTAAAATAAATAAGCGATCATTTCTTTAAACTCTTTTATTGACTCTTGTACTAGATGGATACGATCGGCAACTAAAAGTTGCTCTCGTCAACAACACTGAACGAGTGCAACTCTTTATTTCCCAATCGTCAAGTGTTGACGACAGAGACCTACCTAGGGAATGACTCTTTTAAACCCACATTTTAACATTCCGTTTAGTTACCGTTGTTACCTTTTAATACATTCTATATTTCATTATATCTGAATAAAGACTACTTTTTTACCCAATGAAAAGGTACATTTTTATTTATGTTGGACTACTAAATCCTTGAACAAACAGATCTAAATATAAATTGCAGTAGGTAGGTACCTATTGCTATTGGATCGGACACGTGAGTTGTTTGGCATCAGGTGCTGTTTCAGTGATTGATTCCAAGTCCAATTCCATCAGGGTTTGGTGATTCTGCCGCACAGGTTTATGTAAAGGCTGCTTTGTTAAAAGTTACCTATATACACGACTAGCTGTTGCCCGCGACTTCGTACGCGTGTAGTACATTATTTTGTTCTATAATCAATAGTTTTCGCAGCGCACACCAAAAACTATTTTGGGTTTTTTACCTTGGCTTACAATATTGCAATTTTCTTACGGATTCCAATTTTTTTTTGAAAATATATTATAGCCTATACTGGTTACTGATAATGTAGCTTTCTATTGGTGAAAGAATTTTTGAAATCGGTCTAGTGGTTTCGGAGCTTATTCGTTACAAACAAACAAAAGAACAAAAAATCTTTCCTCTTTATAATATTGATTAAAAGTTAATGGAAATCCACCATTTCTAAAGGATCCTTTCGTGTAAGTACTTGACACATGTCTTCGATTTCTCTGACATGCCAGTTTCCTCACAATGTTTTCCTTCAACGCTTGAGAGTATTGGTAAAGCGCACGTTTTTACGAATAAAAAATCCAATGGAGCCCGACCGGATTTGAAACCACGACGTCACGATTAAGATCGGAAGGCGGTCATTACCACTAGACCAGCAGTGTTCTCTATTAACACTTATTACTCACATTATATTATTTATATAAAATTTTATGTAAATTTTAATTGTACAATGATGCAATTTAAACCTTTTCAAAACCGGAAAGATGCAATTGAAACAATCCCAAAACTCCACATACGTTGAACGACAAATTGTCAACCCTTTCAACTTGAAACCTTTCAAAAATAGCTTCACACCGGAAAGGCGCATTTGAAGCCCCCTGTAGACAGGCGTGACGCTGACGCGGCTGTATAAAGGGTGTTCCACTTGGCTCGTTTTATATGTATTGTTTATGCAGGGGATTGATGGATTTCAATACCTTCGTGCCTGTGGATGTTGGTTTGTTATGATTTGTTTAACCCCATAGATGGATATGCTTAAGTATATTAAATTAAATCTACTTATAAAAAAACATATAAAACATTTTGGTCTTTGACTATTTGGTTTTGATTATTTATACATACATGATATCACGTCCGTATCCCTAATGGGGTGGGCAGAACCACAAGTAATAAAAAAAAAAATTGGCTGCAAGTTTTCTCCTGATTCAAAGTTCCAAGATGGATATGGTGAACCATAGTAACAGGTGACCAGCCCATCGCCCATATAGATGGTCCATCATGTTGTATTATTATAAAAAAAACACAATTAAAAACGGTGAAAATAACTATCACTGTTTATAATATAACCTCAAGTTACGTTAACTTTAAAAAACATCTTACTTATATTATAAATTTGAAAAGTCTTAGATTGCTTGAAATTACCGGCGTAAAGCTCAAAACGCAACGTTAGCGCGTACTAATTTTACCGGTGCTGCCATCTAGTACGAAAGTTTGTAACGATGTTTGGATGTTTGGATGTTTGTGCCTCAATCACGCCTAAACAGCTGAACGGATCTGAACGAAACTCGGAATATACATAAAACATGTACTGGATTAACATATAGGCTATTTTTTATCCGGGTACCACGCGAGCGAAGCCGCGGGCGGCAGCTAGTATTTAGATAACTATTTGGGAAGTCAACCTAGTTACTTTCCGAATAGTTGTCTACATCCAGTTCACAGATTAAATAATAGTTACTTTGCCCAGGTGTCATCGTCGTAAACCCATTGATTACGAGCTGATACGATCCTTGGAAAGTTCCACCATTAAATAGTGAGATACCGAACCTCATCAGCCACTTTTGATTGATCAAACTTTACTGACCGAGTCTTAGAAGGACAATATTCACCAATGCTATAATCTACCGTTTTATCACTATATTTTTTGAGTATATTTGGAGAGTATCCTTTCCTTGATGTTTTGAACTTCACGGAGGTTCGGTAATTGTCATTCGACATTTTCAATCTCATCATTTTTTTATTAAATAGGTTTCCATTTGACGACACTCTACATGATATCAAGTAACAGTGTGGTCCCAGATAGAGCATGCTTACTTAGAAGAAACATATTGATTCTCGATTTGACATCCAGATTATACTTTTCAGGAAATATCTATCCCGGCATGGACTTACTACACTTATTACTAGTAATTTGCCCCGAACATACATAAATAATACGAACAGGCAAACACAAAAACATTGTTTAAAATATATTTAAACATAATAGGCAACGGTTGGGATTTAAACCCAGTCTCAATATTCGTACCACAATGCAACATTCCACACTTTGTTTTGTATGTTTTGCATATTATGTTATTTGCATATAAAATTCTCGCACGCTTCGCTCGCTCAATCAATAATCGACTCGGAAAACTCTTTAGTTGCTCGAAAGCCTATATTCCTAGAGGCATACAAACTGTATTTTATTCTTAGGTAAGTGAAACTAGGCGGATAGCGCTCTCAATAAATCTAACCGATGGTTAAGATTGGTGAACACCAGTTTAATAGCTGAAAATCTCATCTTTACCTCCAGCACCGTGACGAAATTACGTAAAGTCCTTTCGCAATAAAATGTACATAAAGACCATTTTATAATAGGATCGTAAAACTGACTATTTCAGATGGATAAAGGTACTCGCGGCCCCCCGAGGCACTTTTTCTAATTTAACGACTTTAAACGACTTTTCTGTATCGTTGCTCAAACAGAATGAATTTTAATTTTTTGAGCAGCTGATGTCTTGAAAGGGTAATGCGGTGGATGGAGGGGTAATTATCTGGGAGGCTTTCGGTAAAGGATTCTAATTAGCGTAACAATGTGATTACTTACCTACCCCACCTATTGGCAACAAGGTCCCTGGTAAACATAAACCAATTAAATTGCACTCAAAATTATAAAAAAGGACATCACTTTATCTATCTCATTGTTTTTTTTTTCATTGTTAAAATATAGCTATTTTACCTTCGTATATCTCGACTAGGAGCTTGTGTGTAAGTAAGATAGTACTTCACTACTTCATTTAATCACTCATTTATTACTTACAGGTACCCTAGGTATCACAAAATAAACTCACTATAACTCACTCACAAAAGCATGTCCAAACAATAAACAATTTTACCAAGGTGGTCCAATATAAATTTGATGTCTGAGGGATTTATACTTTTCAAGTAATATTTAAGCAGTAAAATAAAATTTTGAAATGACAAAAACATATTAAAAAATAACCCAATAATATTAATGTTGATGAAGTAAAAAGGATAGCAAATATCAAACGAAGCTTTTAATTTCTTGCTTCATTTATTTGAGCACAAGTCAAAAATGTCCTAATTATACAAAATCTACTCAATAATCACGGTCAGATGACCTCTCGGAACTTTCGGGGCGATTTTTCATTAACCCGACCGCGACCTGCGGACGATTGAAAGTCGCTCGAGCGACTAATTAGTCGCTGAGGGTCCTTTGATTGTACTGATAATTGTTTTGTGTGGGATGTATGGACAGTATTGATTGAGGGTTACGTGGGTAAAATATTTCGAAACAACCATGAAGGGTTAATTTTCTAAGAATTTTCTAGACGCTTGTAGTAATTGTAGTTAGTTTGATTGATCATACATACATACCACGTACTTATACCTAATGGGGTGGGCAGAGCCACAAGTAATCACAAGAAAACTTGCAGCCGACCCCACATAAAGTGGGATAAGAGCAGGAAGAAGAATAATAATGTTGTGCGTTACATAAATTTTTTTTCTTACTTAATTTAATTTTGTGGTTCTGTGGACTGAGTTTAAAATAAAGCTTGATTTCATTTTTTTTTCTTATAGTCTTGATTTTCCTATTAGAATAATCATCAGAACCTACAATCATAATAAAATTGTCGTATTTATTACTTTGTTTTTTTTTCTAATTAACATATTTTCCCTCTTCTGAGCAAAATTCAAAGTTCAAGGTATCTTTTTAATCCAATTCCCTTTTATCTTTACCCATTTTATGACAGCATTAAAACGTCTGGTATAAATAGTTAAGCCAGCATTTGGCATCTTTGTCCGAGCCAATTGTACGCGTCCAATGAAGGGGCCGTTAAATTTAACGTAGCTACTAACCTGAACTATAAAAACAAGTTAATCTCAATACACCGATAGCGTCTATTATTTTTAGTGAGGAGACTACATAGTTATTTTTGTCGATATCGATAAATTGCTGACAGTATAGTATGGGTACCTCAACATCCCTTAAATCAAATAGATTATACCCCCGAATACTCAAACGCATTTCAGAGTTGAGCACGTCTCAAGTGACGAGTTTTTGACATCAAAAACTGTCAAAAACCGTGACTTGAGACGTGCTCAACTCTGAGTCGCGTTTGAGTATTCTGAGATATAAAAATAGCGATACTAATAGGTTAATCATGATTCACGCTTGCAATTTTATTCATACAAAAAATCTTAAGAAGTCAATACACATTTTTTTACATTGTTTCAGTTATTTTCAAAACGGTTTGTTTTTGTTTTTTTCGTACTCAATTAATTTACATAGGCACATACATACATTATTATTACGCCCGTATAAGCCCGTCAAAGCCACAAAAAATTATAAGAAAACTTTGTACCACTTCTGATTTAGTCCAAGATGGATATGGTGAATCACGGTGATAGGTGATTAACCTATCGCCCATATAAAGTGGTCCATCATGTTGGAGAAGATACTATGCCTTAGTCGACTTTTACTACATGCTCGGGGAGAGAAGCAGCTGAACCCATTCTATGCTTTTTCTTCACTTCCAGTCCATGTTTCGATGTTTCTGTGTAACGTAATGAGGATTAATTTGTAATAACTTGATTAAAACTGATATAATTGTAGATCCTTCCGGTTTACATTCTAATATTTATCCCAACACTAAAACGGAAATAAAAATCGTAAATGAAGCCGTTCTCCCCGAGGTCTTGACACGATTAATGCGTTTGGTACCGTTTACTGTCCTTTTATTTCAGGTACAAATGTTATTTATTTATTGTAGCTCGAGGTCATTGACTTTGTAGATAATGACTGTATTGGTTGATATCTTTGATACCTGATTGTATTGTACTTACAAGTTTCCGCTTGTAGATTAAATCCAATAACTAAACTGCATAAAATAAAGTGAAGTAATTTTTAAACCATCTTAGAACAGATGGATAAATTGATTGAGCTATTAAATTATTACACTTTTTTTTCTGGTAAAAATAAAATAAGTCACATTTTTCGGAGAAGCAGGGAGGTACAATCAGCATCAAAAGAAGATGACTTTTCATAGGTAGTTTTACACATGATATTTTAAAGTGCAACGACGAACTTAAGTTTGCCTAGTTTGTATACACAAAATCGTTCTGAAACCCCTTTGACCATTAACTCACTCGATGCTCAATGTGACTAAACACGCAATATTTCCCCTTTATTTCCAAATAAATCTAATAACTGAAGGTCGTGTTGTGGTCCGAAATTGGTGTAACCTGGTTTGCGGTCAGGTAATGGACCGGAAATAAGAAAGGTTTTTATTAGGACAAATCGAGTGAGGCCAGAAAACTGTTAAGAGTGAGTTACTTTTTTATGAGTCTAATGAAATTTTTCAACTAACGGATGTCCGTAGATAACTATTACAAACTAAGGCCTTTTACCATCTATAGTAGATGATTTATACAGCGTCAGGAGGCATCTTTTACCTTCACTAACGGGACGCTGTAGTGCCCGGGACGAAAAATTAAGAAAATAAGAAAAAAATATCCAGCCTAGGTGCTCTAATTTCACATTTCAATTCATTAATATTTCAAAGTCTCCGTTGACTTCACAACATCAAAAAAAAAACAGCACAATGGTACCTTTCCACAGGAAATGAGTGTAAAAGCATCAAAGATTTAAAAAATATGAAAGTCCCATCTCATTAATACACTTTGACGGCTCTGGGTACCTTGGGAGAGACTACGGGTTAGCACAAGTTACTATAGATATCAAAAAGAGTTCTTGTAGGTCAAGAAATTTAAAAAAATTACGTCGTTGTAAGTAAGTTTGTATGAGCTAGTGGCCAACTCTTGTGACGGAGTTTTTAGGCCGCCTAAAGGCCTCCGTCATGGCTTACCGATTTAAAAGCCGGGACCGATAATTTAACGTGCCCTCCGAAGCACGGAATCTTTGTTATGAGCCAGTACTAGGTTGTTATGTGAATCTACTGGCATTAAGATTCATAATTTGAATTTTAACAACCACCTTATTTGTTTATAAGAATTTAATAGGTTGCTATGATTATTTTATTGTAATTTTCCTTGCAATTTGGGATGCAATAGTTAGGATTACACAAATAGGTCTAATACAGCATTATTTCCTTACATACATTTATTATCACGCCCGTATCCCTAATGGGGTGCACAGAGCCACAAGTAAACATAAGAAAACTTACAGCCACTTCTGATTTTAAGTCCTTAGATGGATATGGTGTTTACCTCATTAAAATAATTATGTGAGTAACTTAACTGGTGCTAATCAATGTACCACGGGAGTAGCGACTGATCATTTCGCGTCAAAGAATCCCAGAGGAATGTGTGCATTTAGTATTGTACAAGTAGGTAAATGTTGTCTATACGTTTGTTTGTTGCGCGGCTAGATGGCCCACTTCAAAGAACATGGTGACAATGTCTTAGGGGTTCTGGAGATAAAATCTCAACAATTTTGCGGAATTATTTTACACTGGCTGAAGATCCGAGGTTTCACTCGCGTAGGAATTAAATAGGGTTATATATATTCAGGTATCGCATTCTGGGAAAGTTTTACTTTCTGTTAATGTTTTTTTTTGTAATAGATAATGATAGTTTCTGAGATTACTCCCAACAAACGAACAAAATCTCTAAGTTTTCATTTTCCGGGTTCCGTACTCGAAGGGTGCCAACAGGACCCTATTAATAAGCCTGCGCTGTCCGTCCGTCCGTCCGTCTGTCAGCGGGCTATATCTCATGAACCGAATAGGTAGAGAATTGAATTTTTCACAGAGTTTGTGTTTCTATTGCCGCTATAACAACAAATTATATAAAAAGGGGGCTCCATACAAAAAACATCGATGTACATGTGCGATGGTACGAAACTCTTCGTATGCGAATTCGACTCGCACTTGACCGGTTTTATTACATTGTTTCAGGCCACTAAAAATATTTTTTTAAACAACATGATCATGACTATAAATTTAGCGGTTTTTCAAAACAGAGTAAATAGCAAATAGCAAACTCTGACAGCAGTCACAAAGTCATATATCATCGCCACCCGCGCTCCATTGATCTCGCCGCCAAAGGAGCCGCATCCGCCGGCGACGGCTTCCGCCTGCACGCACCTTTAATGAACTAAAAACAATGTTGAGGAGCTTTTACACAAGTCATTATGATTTGTGTTAAAAATGACATTGATCTAAAAATTATCTCATCATCATCATTTGCAATCTGACTTCACCCACGGGTTTAGGTCCATCTTTATGAGTGCCTTACTCCACGGTCCGTTGCTAGCCTCATTCAGGTCCAGCCAGCAGATGCCATATTATCAGACCATTTGAATTGCATTATTGGATCCGTGCTTCGAAGGGCACGTTAAATTGTCAGTCCCGGCTTTTAAGTCGTTAAGCCATGACGGAGGCCTTAAGACGACCTAAAAACTCCGTCACAAGAGTTGGCCACTAGCTCATACGCACTTATTATTGGATCTATTATTAGGAGGATTATCAAACTGAAGGTTGGAATTAAGATTTAAACAATCACTTTTCATATTTTACAATCACTGGGATCATTTATTATAATGAAAATTTTTTTGACAAAATATGCATAAAGGCTTGTCAAAGTGTTTTTGTACCTGATTATTCATATGTTTTTTTCTTCTGATACCGAAGCCAAATTACTTGCATTGAGAAGCAGCCTTTACATAGAAGTACGAGTAATAATCATTTGTTTTTTATTACGTGGAAATAAGGGTGAAAATGTGGAAAGCGTTTTGAAGGCTCTTGAGGAAGACAAATGAGGCGCAGAAGGATGTTTTGTACGATGTCTTTTGTTTTTGCTTTTCTGATTTTTGTGAATAATCTGTATCATCATCATCATCAGCCTATAGTAGTCCACTGGACATAAGTCTCCTCTAATGAGTGCCATCGCGGCCTTCTTCGCCTTGACGCATCCAGTCAAATTAACAAAGTACAAATGGGCCATCTATATGTGTGATGGGCTGATCACCTGTCACCATGGTTCACCATATCCATCTTGGGACTTTAAATCAGGAGTGGCTGCTAGTTTTCTTATAATTACTTATGGCTGCCCACCCCGTTAGAGATGCGAGCGTGATAATTGTATGTTTGTACCAAAAATATTATATGCTAAACATGTAAAAACGTACCTACCATAGACAATAAAATAGCTAGTCGATTTAAAAAGTCGTAACGTCTATTCCAAAAACAATTCATCCCAGAATCACTTCATAAGGTACAATTTTCACGTGACCGCTTCAGTGAGTTCGTGACGAGATGCGGAAAAATTGTGTTAAGGGCTTATTTACTTTACAATCAAAAACCTACCGTAATACCATAAAGATAAAGATCATAATCCTTTGACATTTCAGTTTATAAAAGTTGGTACCTCATCACTTGAGTTACAACGGTTAGAACTAACAAAGTTTTCCTTGCGTTTGCTTTGGACTTTATTTGAAAGGGTTAAGGTTTATTTTGACATGGCAGAGGGAAGTTAATGGTTTGGTATAAGGAAAATCTTTTCGGATATTGAATGTTGAGGTGAGCAAGAGTTTTATTTGCGGGTTCATAACGACTCGCCTTGTTAACTATTGTACCTTGAAAGGCATTAGGTTATTTATAGGGAGAAATTCTCAGATTACGGATTGTGAATAAAAATGTACTTTTCTGGACTGGGAGTAAAGAAAAAGCATAGAACGCGTCCAGCTGCTTCTTTCCCCGAGTATGTCGTAATAATCATCTAAGGGATAGTATCGTCTACAAAATAATTGACCATCTATATGGGCGATGGGCTGATCACCCTGTCACCATGGTTCACCATATCCATCTTAGGACTTTAAATCAGAAGCGGCTGCAAGTTCTGTGAGAAATGTTTGCATGTTCTGCAAATATTTCTTCCAGGTCTGGGTAGTAATTGTAAGTCTGTATTTACGAAAAAAAGTATATAAGTATTCTATTAGCCATTACAACAAGCTTTGTATGGTGCCGTGTAAAATGTCTACAAATATTTTATTTTATCTACACAAGGGTAAAGATGCCCCTTAGCAACACCTCTAATTTGATCACCACTCCCAAACAATTCAAAATTAAAACGAGCTTGTACAGTCGCGAACAGATGCGACCAAATTATCTCATTTCATTATAACTGAGGACATTTCCGCAGCCAATCTAAAACCTTTGTGAATGAGCTTACCACCTGAGACGAGAAGTAATGGCTGAAGATGACGATATTCTTCTATGGGTTTGTAAATTGTATAATTAAAGAAATAAAATGCTTTAAAACTGTAGACCTATCAAAATACTTTGAGTTTCTGCAAAATTTGTAATTGATCGAGCGAGCGAAGCAAGTCAAGGCAAGTGGCAACTTGGACGATTTAGCTTTGTATATTTGTATTTGTGGATAAGTTTGTAGAGCATAGTTTTCGAACCTTGAATCCAATCTCTATGAAACTTGGTAGGTAAATAGATTATGATATGAGGATTTTTGGCTTATGAGCTTAATTGGTGAAAGGGTTGTTAAGATATTGGGCTCCGAAGAGGTTAAAAAAGTTTTACAAGTGTATCGAGTGTGGAAATGTGCCATGTGAAAGGGCTTTATTTGTACATTCCAAAATGGTTTTTATTTTTATTCTAGGATATATAGTTTTTGAAATACATCGAAAAAAGCTCTATTTTGTTAAAAAATCGATGCCTTCGTTGTTCAGGTTAGACTGGATAAGTTGTGTTTGCTAAGTCTCTGTTCGACATAAAGTATTGGTTTTAACAATATTGAAAAAGTACTCTGTGAAATATTATGTTTTTTTAGTGTCATTATTTTTAGTACGTAATACAGTAATTATCGGATCAAACCCACCAAAATAAAAAAACCAACTTGATCCGAGATTAACACATCATTAGCCATCACCCTCGGATCGAACATTTTTCTACTTTTCCATGTTAATTAAAGAGATTAAAGGCATGACCTACTTTTACCCCACCATGTGGAATATGACCCCATGAGGGTACAATGAAACATGGGTGATGGGGAACAGAGAATAAGCTTTCTAAGAAAAGTTGAAAGTATCATTGACTAGAATCTACCGGGGACATCGTTCGCGTGGTTTTAAGTTAAGTATTTTCTAAAAAAAAACGTGGACATTTTCAGACAGTCTGAAACTAAGCAAATGAAGAAAGTACATACATACATATTATCATCACGCCCGTATGCCTAAATGGTGTGGGCAGAGCCACAGGTATACAAATGAAAACTTGCAGCTACTTCAGTTTTTTTATTTATTTGAGGGTTTTGTCGCTTTGCCACCACATGTCACCCATCTAAAAACAAAAATTAATAATAACAAGAAAAACTTAATTTATACTTCGTACATAAACCTAACATAAGTAACAAAACTAAAAACTCAATTTATTTACAAAGTTCTAAGTTGGATATAATTTTATTATGGTGATCCATGGTGGCAGAATCAAAGAAGATACATAGATAGCCTTTAGATAGCCCGACTGTTTCTTTTGTATTTTGTAAATTATATTTGTATTAGTAGTAAGTTTCATTCTGTTAAAGATTTATTTACAAAAGCAAAAAAAAGAGGGTACATTATTTAAATAAAGTCGATCCTCTGTTCTGGATTTACTCGTGTGCCAAAGCCCCCTACAGGGTAACGTATGAATGATTTAAAAGAATAATGCTAATTAATTGGAGGAATTGCTGGTTTAATACGAGTATTAGGAATCGTGTTACGCGTCGGTTGATATTTGCGTGGGCGATATATGAATAAAATATATGTATTTTCATAATGTTTACAGAGTTCAGTAACATCCGTAAACAAATCATTTGTATTTTTAAACAGTGAAATTTAAGCATTAATAGAATTTGTAACATTAAAAAAATATCGAATCATGTTTAATTAATTTGTGGCATTACGAGCTGAGATTGCCGGTCCTGGCTTTTAAGTCGTTAAGCCTTTAGGCTTAACTTCGGAGGCTTTTAGGCGGTCTAAAACTTGGTCACAAGAGTTGGCCGCTAGCTCATACGAACTCACTCATGGTAAATATACCGTTATGTAAGCGCTAACAATGTTTAAGTCTTCATGGTTTCGATCAGTAATTAAATTGATTTTAAATGAAAATAGTTTTCAAAATAAATTTTGATCATCGTTTTCCTTAAAAAAATTCTAGCCCCAAACTAAGCAAAGCTTGTAGTTGTTTACTATGGACACCAGATGGCTGATAGAATACTTATATACGTTTTTTTGTAAGTACACACTTTTACATATTACTACAACACATAGACCTGTTAGAAATATATGCAGAACTGCAAACATTTCTCCCGTAGCGGAAATCGAACCCGCGCCTGTTGCGTCTCAGCCGAGCACTCGACGCCACGCCGCCGAGGTCGTCAATTATGTAGATAGATTATATCTTCAAGAATTCGAATCATACCTACCTTTGTAAAGGTCTGGGGTTCTATTCCAATGTTTGCGACGGGGATAAGCAAGCCTATTTGTATTTTATTTACAAACTTCTAACAACCACAAAATACCTTAGTACGTTTCATCCTTGTTAACCCTAAATCGGAGCGTAACAATAACAAAATTCAAATCTTCAAAGGGATCCTCGGATCCGCGTCGCATGAGTGGTCACATGACAAATTGCCTGTCGGCGGAAGCAAGAAACGAATAATGTAGGACGCGACTTTTAGTCGCGTTTTGTAAATAATTATTAAAAGCCGGTATGTACTGAAAATTTAACATACCCTCCAAAATACAGAAGCGCTCAGCTCGTTATACTTGCGGTCACCCATCCCAATTGCCGCGCATAAAGTTGCTTAACTTCAACGATCAAGAACGTCTAAACGAGTGCTTCTATAGGTATAAACAAAATGTTTTTTATAATCTTCATTGGATTAAATACCTAGGTAATATTGTTATATGAGAGTGAATGAAGCAAGTAAGAGTAGTCAGGACTGTAGCACATGGAGATCCGAGGCCTCTATCTACGTCTGTGAAAAACAGGTGTGATGGAAACAGGTGTATAATACGTATATTTAAACATTATACTGGGAGAAACTGCCATGGCTAACTGGCTCCTGAAACACTGTTAAATATTAGTCCAGGAGCCTATGGATTTAAAATGACTCTGTGTAAACTTAATTATGTCAATAAAACCATTTTTTTACTTTACTTTATGTAAATACTTCAGTACTCCCAAATGGTGACGCGACTAAAAGTCGCGCCTTTAAAACAGAGCTTCTAGCAGAACCCTTGCAATCTCAGGTAATGTATGATTTATGGGTTGCAAATAGAAAAAAATGCTTTCAATGCGGAATAAGCTAAATTGTGTTGAATGTTATTTGCAAAATGACTAGATTTTAAATCGTATTTTTGACATGAGTTATAGCGATGTGCACTAGTGCTCATGATCCTCCTTTTACTAGTATGTACATAAGTAAAAACATCGTGAGGAAACCCGCGGCTTTGTCAGCTACGCACGTATTGACCGTGTCTTTCCTGTGGACAAGGCCGACTAAGCTGAGAGGATGGAATAGGTGCTAGGCAAGCCTACAAGGCTGATGATAGGAATTTTTTGACACACAGCATTAGCTGTACTTATTTCAAGTCGTTAGTATCGCATTTATCGAGTAACTCTCGCGGCGTAGCTGAAGCGCTCGTGGCGTAGCTTGCTTAGACGTTCTTGATAGATCGTTGAAGATAAACAACGTTGTGCGCGGTCACAATTGGGATGGGTGGCAAGTGGCATTACGAGCTAAGCGCTACCGTGCTTCGGAGGGAACGTTAAATTGTCGGTCCCGGCTGTTAAGCCACGACGGAGGCCTTTAGGCGGCCTATAAACTCCGTCACAAGAGTTGGCCAGCTAGTGGCATACGAACTTACTTATTTAGCAACTTACGTAATGATTGTTAATAAGCTTTTAGGAGTCCACTGTTCGACATAGGCTTATCCTAGGAAGCGCTATCGCGCTTTATCTTCGGCTTGACGCCTGCAATCAGTCCATCAGTCTCCATCAGCTATTTTTATGTAGGTACCTACGAGTAGCTCCCTACACAAAAATGCACTTACAGTAAATTACACAAAAAATCCACTCATCATTTTCCTAACTACAGCAAAAAACTAAAGTGAATCTTATTATTCGATTATCTACGTCTGGGTTATATTCGATTAAGTTCCCTTTCATATCAATTTACCAGAAATAGTTGTATTTAAGCACGTTTTGGGGAGAATTTCGGATTATTACGGATTTGGGGTGAATATTTTTGGGTAATTTCATTAACATAAATGTGTGGTTGTGTTATGATCGGATTTTAAGACTATAAGCTGTGTTGGTCATAAATACATTAAGTCCATCTGCTGACTCTATCTAGACGTATTAGTTATTTCGAAACAGTGTGGTGAAAGGATTTAAAGTGCGCATCAAAAGCTCTTTTCGTGCACTTGACTTTCGTTTTCGAACTTTATACGGTTCTACGACATTCTGGTTCCCTCACGATGTTTTCCTTCACCGCTGCTCAGACCTGCTGGCTATAAAGAGCTGGTATTCCATCAACTGAGATTTTCACAGAGTAGATAGATAGATAAATAGATAGATATATTATTTATTTGGCACACAAGACACAGCACAGACATAATGACAGAAACAATAAAAGGAAAGAAAAAGAAAGAAGCACAAAAGTAGATATTTGGCTGCATATTTAGGTACCTATGTATTTCTACTGCCGCTATAACAAGAAATTAAAAAAAATAAAAGGGGCCCCGTACAAGAAAACAAATTTAAACGTTCGTAACATTGAAGAAATTGGATGGGTCGAGTGACTTTTGCACCTGTTTTTTCTTAAAACCTCTACCATCATCATTCTTTTAGTAATACCATATTTAACTAACAGTAGTCCTCATTTTCTCTGTCACTGGTGCTACTCACAAACTACATTTACATTGCCCGCAGTAAATCAAATATCCTCACCCAGCAATGTATCATTCTGTCACATTGTACGATGTTACCTCGCAGTTCCGCGATGCGGCGCCACTCGACTGCCCAGCTATAACTCTTGTTAGCCACAGAAACAATGATCAAACCAGAAAATATATATTTTGAGAGGTAGCTTATACCTGATATAGGCTGAAACAAAAACAATATTTTGTTCTTTTTTCACTTTTTGTTGTTAGAAACGGCATCTTTCAAACTTATCGGGTAGCGTATCACAGTAGTGCACGTAAGGAGCCTTTGAGACGCACTTTGAATCCTTTCACCACACTAGTTCGAAAGAACTAGTGACACGACTAGATAGATAGAGTGAGTACCGTCATCAACATACCAAATGATCAGATTTAGCAAATCTAGTTAGGTAGGTATTATATTTATGTACTCAAAAACTTACTTTTCCACATACTTTTAATATATGGATAATTTTGTAAACAATAACATAATTTAAACTTACACTTTTTCTTATTTATCTGATTTTTTACCGGCAAAAATGTTGAATACTTTTTTGTTATTAAACCATCTTGATATTCTCCATATTGATATCTTGATATTCAAAAACTTACTTTTCCACGTATTTTTCTAATATATGGGTAATTTTGTAGACAATAACTTAATCAAATAAACTTACACAAAAAGCTTATTCAAAAAAGTTGAATATTTTTTGTTATTAGACCATCCTGTGAAACAAGTGCATGAACGTAACACACCGTGTCATAATCTCCTCCATAAACCGTCGCAATGAAGACAGACTCCACCCCACTTGCCTTTTTTTGCCATTCTTGACCCTCCCCGTGACCCTCGGAAGATAATTTGGTCGGTTTTATTATGAGGATTTTATTAAATCCCGAAAACTGTATTAGGCACCCACAGATTTCTAGTCGCTCTATATCGCTCTATATTATTGTGTGTGATAGATGTAAATTTAGTAAAGTATCAGTTTTGTATATGTATAACTGTAAAAAAATGACATTTGTTTGTGGCTAAAATTTACAACAGAGCATTTTAATAATAGCGAAAATAAATATTTGTGGACATTTCACACAGCGCCATTTAGCCCGAAACTAAGCAAATCTATAACAATATAATGTGAACATACTATAGGAACCAGATGGCTGATAGAATACCTATATACTTTTTTATAAAAACATAGACACCCAGACCTGAAAGAAATATGTGCAGAACATGCAAACTTTTCTCCCGCAGCCAGAATCGAAGCCGCGCCTTTTGCGTCTCAGCCAAGCACCCGCAAGAAAATATTAACTAGGAACACAAAATATTCAAAAACAATACACATAAAGGAAAGCGTATAGTAATTAATTAAAAGTCTCAATCAAAGACAAGGAATTTTCATACAAAGTCTGAGTCAAAGGCACAAGAGAGACACAGCGACCAAATATAATATCCAAAGCTCAGGAATCCTCCTAGCTTTTGTCTGTTGGAGACTATTCAGAAACTGAACAATTCATTTTCAACTTAAGGCTATGCCAACTTTGGGAAAATAATATTGTGTTTTTGATACGGCATTAAACGACAAAAAACTATCAGTAAGAAATTAGAGAAAAAAAGACCTTTGTCGAACTATGAAACACAATAGGTTAATAATACATGGTAGTGATATAATTTGATCCAAAAGTAACAACCGCATCATTTAATAATAATATCAATGATATTTTTTTACCCAATTTTAGTTGATGATCTTGGTGGCGTGGCGGGCGAGTGCTCGGCTGAGACGCAAGAGGTGCGGGTTCGATTCTCGATACAGGAGAAATGTTTGTATGTTCTGCAAATACTTCTTCCGGGTGTTGTAGTACAATACTATATAATAAATATGAGTATGCATTTACAAAAAAAAGTATTTAGAAAATAAAAATATCTAAATATCCAGAAAATATTCAGAAATATTCTATCTAAACTGTCCAGAAATATTTATTTCGTTCAGATAAACAGAAAATCCAAGCGTGACCAAGCGTGTATCAAATAAAAAATCTTTTGTCGTAAGTAATTTAAGTTATCTGTGGTCTAAGTTCAAGTGGACGTGTGAAAGCTGTAATGGTGATGTTGATGAATTTCCTCTTTTCTCATTCCAAGGAGCCAAAGCTTCCTTTTCCGGTGCCTTTTGTGTGCAACCCTTTGACTCTTTAATCGGTGGAGTGTAAGTTTGAAACTCATTTCAAAGAAACTCAAGTCTGTTTATTTTGTGTTTATTGGCGTGAATAATTTGGTGAAGTTAAAACAAAAGTTATTCTATATTAGTTATATTTTAAATTATTTATACCTAGTTGGCGAGAAAAGATGGCGAGACGATCGGGATACATTTGAATTAATGGGAAACTATAGCTTTGAAGCGAAAAAATTGGAAAATGAAGGAGGCCTTTGCTCAACAGTAGGACACTACAGGTTATTAAAAAACCTAGATATCCGCGCGGCTTTGCTCGCGTGGTGTAAATTTAGACACCACATTTTACCTCTTCTTGAGATTTTTTTGATAAACTTGATAATCATTATTATTATTATCATTACAAAACTTGAAGCCACTCCTGATTCGAAATCCCAAGATGGATATATTGAACCATGGTAATCAGCCAGTGATCAGCCTATCGCCCATAGGTATAGATGGTCCATCATATCGGACAAGATTATTGAAAGTCGTTAAATTAAATCCGTCAAATTATTTTCTTCTACCATCACGATTGCGAATGCAAATGCAATCCAATCACGAAAGAGATTGAAAATAAATGTAATCCGCGTGAAGCGTCAGAGGACACGCGTCACTGACATGCAAATAATTATGTAAATCTGTGACTTATAAGCAAGCTGTGTCAATAGTAGACTTATGTAAGAACGCTTGTTTAATGAAACTGGGAAAAATAATATGAAATTACTAGCTGCCGCCCGCGGCTTCTCTCGCGTGGTACCTGGATAAAAAATAACCTATATGTTAATCCAGCACATATACTATGCATATTCCAAGTTTCATTCAAATCCGTTCAGCCGTTTAGGCGTGATTGAGGCATAAACATCCAAAAATTCAAACATCCGACCTCACAAACTTTCGCATTTATAATTTAAGTAAGAACTAAGATTTGCTGGTATCCAAGTTTTATAAACCACATTATTCTTTTTCTTCTTTGCGTGTCAAAGATTCGTTGACTTTTATAGACAACAAGAGGATTTAGTGAGGACACACACATTATGTGTGTAATCATAGTATGGGTAGGTAAGGTACCTACTTACCTAACTGTATCTGTTCTGCAAATTAACCAGAAAACTGAAAAGGAAATTTATAGTTTCTAAAAAGAAAGTTTAAACATGAGGAGATATGTCTTTAGGAGTTAAATAAGAATTCCCTAAAAGTTTTTAGAAAAAGATTAATATTTTTTTATGAAACATGCAAAAAATATTGCCGAAACCCGGTATCGAACCAGGGACCTTTAGATCTTCAGTCTAACGCTCTCCCAACTGAGCTATTTCGGCCATGACGTTAGGGTTGAAATTAGTTTAGAGCCAAAGTAAGTCCATTTTTAAATAACGATGATCACAAGATTATGATTAAGTTAAAACAATAATTGTCGTGATGTATTTTGCATATCAAAAAACTATTTATATAAACAGTTTTGTACCTTTCTGGTTTTATTAAAGAATTTTTCCAAGCCAACGTTACAAAACATTTTTGTTTAAGTAATTATAGTACCTATTACAAAAAAATTATTATCCATTTCATCATACAGTAAATCTCGTAATTTGATACACGACTCAGTCCAAGAGGCCATCTGTCTTACCCACTGACAAGTGCTTGGAAGTACCTAAACTACAGCCACTCGAACAGACCCTTCTGAATATGTATCAGAATTACAATGGATTTACACAAAGCTGTTACAAATTTTGGACGTATTTGGAGTTTTGGGGCTATATTTGGACACTTGGGGTCGATTTTGATGGATTGATGAATTTTAAATGATTTGTGACCAAGACATAAGTGTTTGACTCATCACAACGGAGGACAAATTGATTAGCTTTAATACAAGAAAAAAGAAAACAACAATTCAAATTCATATTTTTTTTTATATTTTTGGACATTTCACACAGCGCCATCTAGCCCCAAACTAAGCAAAGCTTGTACTGTGGGATCCAGATGGCTGATAGAATACTTAAAAAGTTACCCACTTTCTTATAAATACATACTTATAATATAAATAACTATTTACAAAAACAGACATAAAACTACAACACCGAGATCCGGAAGAAATATTTGCAGAACATACAAACATTACTCCCGTAGCGGGAATTAAACCCGCACCTTTTGCATCTCAGCCGAGCACTCGCCCGCCATGACACCGAGGTCGTCGCCGGTTATACCCTTATTATAACTATTAGCTAACTTTGAATTAGGGTATCTTATCTATAGGTATAAGTACCTACTATTTCTTTGTATGCTTAATGCTGTCCAAAACCTACTACGCCACCACCAAGATCGTCAACAGTTCAGAAGAAAGTTTTTTGATAATCTCTTAAGTTTTAGTCTTTATTACAATCTTCACAACAAATTATGCAGTACGGCCTTTTAGACACAACGTCTAGAGGCCATAGGTTGGAGTAAGACAGTCTTACCTGTTATAAGATTAGCCCTAGACAATCAGAATTGGCGTCTAAAGTAATTGGCTCAGGCGTTCCCACCTCCGATACCCGGGACAATGATAGGTTATAGGTAGAATTGATACCATTTCAATGGTCTTAACTCTTCAATTTAAAAACAGAAAAGTCAACTAGTTATTGTATTAAAAATTAAAATAACCCCCCCGAACAGAACACCACAAATCAATCGGATCTGTGGAAGATGGAAAGATCAAGTAGTCAAGTAGGAATCTTCAACCGCCTCTACAGATCTTCATAAACTATAGCTAAGAACTATCTCGATCAAAATAGCTTTCAAACAGAAAAACCGCATCAGTTTGGTTCACTCCTTTGGGAGCTACATTGTGGCATGATGACACAGAAAATGGCTAAGACAGAATGAATAGACAGAGGTAATAAGAATTTAACTTCTCAATGTGAAATATTTTATAACAGATCTTATAAGGTACCTATTTTAACTGAAAACCCAGCTCGAATTCCAAACGAGGACGAATTAAGTCAAATTAGCAATTAAATTATAAAAAAACTCAGCCGGAACCCTTGTTTTAAAACGGACGTCCGTTTTATTAGGGAGTTTTATTTTGAAATCCGATGCTCGCGTAATGATGGAAATGTATGGTTTTACAAATTAATGGGACGTTTCTGTTTTTATTTGGTGCGTATCAGTTTCTCATTTAGCTTTATTATCCTGCCATTCTTTGTTTCTAAATTCTGGTAAAGGTTGCAAAGGTTTTTTTGCCGTCTGGTCCCTTTTGAAGGTGAACAGACAGGTGATTTGTTTTGAAGTTCAGTAACAGAATATCGTAAAAAAACCTGATCAAGTACGAGTCGAACACAAGGGGTTTCGTGCCATCAGCTCGCTGACAGACGGACAGACGGACATCGAAGGCTTAATAACAGTGTCCTGTAGGCACCCTTCGGATCCAAAAAAAGATTGCATCCCAGGAATACCAGGCTACGCTCACTATGAAAAACAAC
The DNA here is from genome assembly GCA_949320045.1 of Scotopteryx bipunctaria. Lineage (NCBI taxonomy): Eukaryota > Metazoa > Arthropoda > Insecta > Lepidoptera > Geometridae > Scotopteryx > Scotopteryx bipunctaria. Next base: position 8,247,511 of record OX439459.1, read on the forward strand.
AAAATCTATGCTTGGTCTGATCTATACGACATGCTCGGGGAGAGAAGTAAATAACAAACTTTTGATTACTTAACAATTTTGTATGATAATATATCTACTCCATTCAATCATTCAAAAACGTCGCCATAATACTCTTCCGGACAAAAAGCGAAACCTGAAACCACCATCATAACTTGAAATTCAAAAGTATCAATCCAACAGAATACATCCTGACAATGATGTATTACTGAGGTATACTATACGGTCCCCATTGCTTGTAGTGTTGGGGTATTTTCGAATACGGATGCGAAACCACATTTTGATTTTAATAGATATTTTTAGGGTTCCGTACCAGAAGGGTGCCAACGAGACTCTATAACTAAGCCTCCGCTGCCCGTCCGTCCATCCGTCCGTCTGTCAGCGAGTTGTATCACATGAACCGTAATAAGTTGAAATTTCCACAGAGTGTTTTTCTATTGCCGCTGTAACAAATAATCAAATAAAACGGGGCTCCATACAAGAAACATTTATGTACATGTACGGAACCCATCGTGTGCAAATCCGACTCGCACTTGACCATTTTTTACTATCATACAATTTAAATTGTTTCAGCATAGACGAATAATAAAATTAGTCTTAACCTATCACATTCCTTCTTATACCTACTTTTATCAGAATTTCACTACTTTACTACGAGTATTTGACCCTATTTTATCAACCTAAGATTTACGGATACGGATCAGAATAACATCACTTGTCTAAGAAGTCGCGTCCCCCGCTAAGTTAGTGAGTATCTGAGCATAGTGAGGGGACAAGGGCCACCGTAATCCGACGCCCGAATCTTCACAATTACTTGCCCTTACGTTCACACTCAATATTGCTCTACACAATAGATATTGTAGATATAGGATCCATGGAAGTGACAACTGCTTTGTGATTTTTTAAGAAGAAATTACAAAACTTAAAAAATTAGGGCAGGTGACATAAAACCACGGCTATCTTTTCACTACATAACAAATTCAGATATTTTCTTGCTTCATACATTTTAGCACGTGATTTTTCAGAAACCGCGTTTTAATATTGATATTTTTATTTATTTCAGACTCAAAGATCCATTACACAAAACAAAATAAAATAAAACAAAAAACGAAAATTAAATACATTTTTAGTTAAATTTAAGTTTTTAGTATTTAGGTGTTTTTTTTCTATTTATATTTGTATTATAATCCAATATTTACTTTAACTTCATCCTTCATTATTGAGACAGAAAATGGTTTTAAATCTATCTAGTCGGTAGTTTTACCTATATCTGTGTCACAATGGTCCCCTTCGGCATTGCGATTTATCGCGTGTTGATTCAATCATAGATTCCTTTAAAGTTCATGTTTGGAAACCAATTCGGATTATGATGACGGACGCAATTCATTTTAGATAAATTCTATGATAGATTGCTCGGCAATATTGCTGGGGATATTTGTGATATTTAATTATAAATAAAACTATTAAATTTTAACTAAGGCCCAAATACACTATCTGCACGGTACGTCATGCCTAAGGACTCTCGGCATGGCAGCGTGGCTATGTGCCCACAATTAATGGCACGCCTCGGCATGCCTTAGGACGCCTAAGGATCCTTTGGTATGCCGTGCCTATAGTGTGCGCCTGGCCTAAATAATAGGTATTGTAAGAAATTAAAAAGACCTCAGTTTTTGATCCAAGTACGCTAACAGATAGAAAAGAGAGATGTATAAAAATAACTTATTTAATTGTTCTACAAAAAAAAACGTAATTTTACTCTAATTTCTAATAATCAATTTACTTAATGTACTTAAGCTAACTAGGAGATAACATGGGAATTAAGAAAAAAAGCAGAAAAAAGCAAAACCAAGACTGCGCAAAACAAAAGTGAAAAATCGTCAAAGTACCTACGGTCTTATTACTGTGTACCAGTAAATGTATGTGCGCTATACCAGTACTCTCAAACGGTGAAGGAAAACATCGTGAGGAAACCCGCGGCTTAGTCAGCTCCACACGTATTGACTATGTCTTTCATGTGGACAAGGCAGACTAAGCTGAGAGGATATAATAGATGCTGGGCAAGCCTACTCCATCTCTATTCGTCCCGGGCACTACAGCGTCCCGTTAGTGAAGTTAAAAGTTGCCTCCTGACGCTAATAGTCTACTGTATAGATTGTAAAAGGCCTTAGTTTATAGAGGTTCATTTGACGACCTCACAATCTTGAAGCTAAAGTAGATATCTACGAAACACCGACCATTTGATAATCAAAGTGCATTCGTAAGCTGTCTGGCGCAAACAACGGAATACATTAATGGAAGTCAACCCGTAGGACATTCCTGATGGAAATCCTGTAACAATAGCACAGACTATACAATAAATTAGTAGAACGGTTTCATTGAAAGTGGTACCGTTAATTCTTATACCATTTCGGCCTGGTATCACTGCTGGGTAGGTATAGATCGCTTTTCAAATTTGCGATCCTTCTCGGTCCCGTACGACTTTTATCCAGGTTTTGGCTATAAGTACCTGATATGAACATAATGCACAGCGTCTATCGGCCGTAGTACATTCGCGCATACTGCAGTATTTTGAACATGTCTCTAGGCGGGATGACGACTCCAAGGACCACCGCACTTACACTTGGTTTGGTCTTAATTCCTTTTACCCCATTTAACAAGATTTGCTCTGCAGCGGCCTACTTGGATTCGGAGTCAGTTAAGCGATTTCCAAATAGGCCACTGCAGATCTGGGCCGGATGGGACGATAAAGTCCAAAGGAGCTGTCTGTTTGTTCTACAGTTAGCTTCTGGCTTCTGTTGCGCTTTTTTCTGTAAAAGAAGCTATCCTTATAAAGTAGATAGTGTATTTAATGTATGAAATAGACATAATTGTATAGGGTTGACATAATATTCGCAAATGTTAGTCCCATTCATTTTTACACGTATTTTCCAACGTCTTCCTTACACGCAACGTGACTTGACTAAGGCCTCTAGATCTGCTAATTGACCTAGAAAGAACCAAAGTGAACTAGCAGATACATTAATTCGCTCATTGGACAGTTTATGGCGTTGACCGGTTTTCGGCAATTCAATGTTTTGTAAACAATACTGTCTTTGGCAGTCTCACTTTGCGGTTTGATATTTGAGTGGATAGTTTAATTTCTATCTTTGCTATGAAATATATAATACTTACTTAGCTACCTAACAATATCCGGGTACTTGTAAAACTTAGAAAACGTTCCCTGTGGTATCAAAATCAAGAGCTTAAGGAGTTATTTTCAAAAAGATAAAAGAAAATCCCAAAATACTAGGTGTATAATAATAACATAATAATAACACTATGCAATACTTGTAAGTTTTGTAAGTTACTTGACGTCCTAGATACTGAACCATAAGTGACAATGTAATATTAGTAAACTGTAAAAGTTTTATGAAACTCCTAGAGAAGGATAAAAAAATCATTCAAATCGGTTCTAACATTTTTGGGATAAAAGTATAAAAATAAATAGCTATAATTTTTATTTTGAGTAGATTAGAAGTCTGGACTATTTACCGTAAACAAATCATTACATACATAAATACATATATTGTCACGCACTAATCCCTAATAGGGTAGGCAGAGCCACAAGTTTGCCAGAAGCTTGCAGCCACTTCTGATTTGACTTGGTGATAGGTGATCAGCCTATCGCCCATATTGGTGGTCCATCATTTTGGAGAGGATATCCCTTAGTCGACTTTTACGACATGCTCGGGGAGAGAAGCAGCTGGACGCATTCCATGCTTTTTCTTTACTCCCAGTCCAGCAGAGAATTAAACAAATCATTGATTAGCTTTTATGAATAAGGGGGTTAATTCAGTCCATCAGTTTGCTTATCAGGTAATCTAGGAATGTATCAACTAGTCGGTAGGTACAATGATTTTAATTATCCCTAGTGCTTACCATGGTAATATATTATTCATCTTACATAAACAGAGATTTAGTGAGTTCCACATTTCACATAAATCACACCGATTAAACCCATCAAACAATGTACCAACTTTACCTAACAAATACCTACCTCGGAACCTCTCGCAAGATTAGCAATAAGTCAGAAATGGTCAAAGGTACCGTCTAAATAATTAATTTGACTAATGGAACAGTTTGTAAGCGATTACAATGTGACAAATACGATTGTTCAAGGTTTGATGGAAGGTTTGAATTGCTTTGAAGCATTTCTTAGGAATTAATCTTGCGAAAGTTTGTGAGTTTGGATGTTTGGATGTTTGTGCCTCAATCACGCCTAAACGGCTGAACGGATTTGATTGAAACCTTGGAATATACATAGTACATGTACTGGATTAACATATAGGCTATTTTTTATCCGGGTAACATGCGAGCGAAGCCGCGGGCGGCAGCTAACACTACGTAAATAAATGCCCGGTTTCAATATACTATTACCGGACCACGGATTATTCATTAATATAGCAACGTGGTTATCTGTCAAAAGCGCCATACATTTTGTGACAGAAAAGCCATGTTGCTATAATATTTACCATACTATAGATGATTTATAAAGAGCGGCTGGAGGCAACTTTTACCTTCACTAACGAGACGCTGTAGTGCCCGGAATAAATTAGATGGAGTAGGCTTGCTCAGTACCTATTCCATCCTCTCAGCTTAGTCGGCCTTGTCAACAGGAAAGACATGGTCAATACGTGCGGAGCTGACTAAGCCGCGGGTTTCCTTCAACATTTGAGGTACTCTCAAACGGTGAAAAATCTATTGGTGCACGACCGGATTTGAACCCACCACTTTAGGATCGGAAGGCAGGATAAATAAGGGAGCAATGTAAAAACATTTAATTTTCATGAGAAGCTGCTTTCGTACAGAGCCTCTCAAACACCGCTTCGCTTGACACATTGACTGTAAATGGGCTGTTTTGAATTTCAGAACATTTGCAATCGCTATCCAAAGCACTTAGATACAGTTCGGTACATTTTGTACACACGGACGTATTAATTTTAATATTGGTAGGTACTATAGCTACATAATTATGTACTACTAGCTGCCGCCCGCGGCTTCGCTCGCGTTGTACCTGGATAAAAAATAGCCTATATGTTAATCCAGCACATTTACTATGTATATTCCAAGCTTCATTCAAATCCGTTCAGCCGTTAAGGCGTGATTGAGGCACAAACATACAAACTCACAAACTTTCACATTTAATAGTAGGATTTATAAACAGAAATAAATTTACAACTACATAATACAAATATAATTTGCAAAATACAAAAGAAACAGTCAGGCTATCACAAGGCCGTTGCAAACGGTCTATAGATAGCTCACCTGATCCAGGCGGGTACATGGTGGGATTATGAAATTACCTAATGAACATATTTTTTTTATCTAGACTTCGGATTTAATACATCAACATTATTTTACCTTTTAAAATAATTTGTACCAAGTCTTACGCCAGTGTGTCACAAACATCTTGTAAACTCACCAAGCTAAGGATACCCTTACAATAACAATAAACCTTACCCTTCGCACCCCTAGCACTAGTTTATTTTGCCCCCTTAAAAATCACGAGTCTATCACACTTGACTTATAAACGAAAACCTCGTCACAAGACCTAAAGGTTTAAAAAACCTTAATTAAACGTTTACCTTGGGCCTTATTCACTATGACCAAACAAAACGTAACGCGGGCACGTTTGTGGAATCACCGTGTTATCGTACTCTGTATGACAATTTTGTTTTGAAGCGCTCGTGGCGTAGCTTGCTTAGACGTTCTTGATTGATCATTGAAGTTAAGTAACGTTGCGCGCGGTCACAATTAGGACGGGTGACAGTAAGTGGCATTGCGAGCCGAGCGCTTACGTGCTTCAGAGGGCACGTTAAATTGTCGGTCCCGGCTTTGAAGACGTTAAGTCATGACGGAGGCCTTTAGGCGGCTTAAAAACTACGTCACAAGAGTTGGCCACTAACTCATACGAACTTACTTTTTTATTGCAAAAACGCCACGAGCGCGTTACAAAAATAACGAGTCTTATTCTGTATGACCAAACGAAACTTGACATTGTTTGGCGACAAAGAATAAGGGACCTGATGTCATTAAGTGTAATTCATACCCCCGAATACTCAAACGCGACTCAAAGTTGAGCACACATCAACTCACGGTATTTTGACAGTTTCTGATGAAAATCTGTCAAAAAAAAACGTCTTTTCGGACGTGCTCAACTTTGAGATGCATTTGAGTATTCGGGAGATAGTTTGTTCTAATCTGTGCCTTGTCAACCTGAGAATAATAATTTGAGTGGTCTGATTGATTTCCACTTTAAGGTTCAGAAACTAATGCTAAAAGACAATTATTGTACTGAAAGCATTTCCATACGAACTGTCGAAATGTTTGACAGTTTATGCAAATCCTGTGTTATGAGGTACTTCATCAGTCCTTTGATGAAAGGATCAGTTGGATTATTGTAAGTTTCTGTGTAACAAAGACGAAGTTCGGGTTACGAAGGTAAGTAAGTACCTAAGAAAGATGGTATTTGGGTAATTTAGTGAGAAGTGACCAAGGGTTCTGACTGACCATGCGACGACCTCGGTGACGTGGCGGGCGAATAGCAAGCTGAGACGCGGCAGATACGGTCATGCGGGTTCAATTCTCATGGCAAGAGTAATGTTAATATTTGACATCTGTGATATATGTGTCAGACCTTTGTGGCGAGGCGGGCGGGTACTTGGCTGAGACGCAAGAGGCGCGGGTTCGATTCCCGTTGCGGGAGAAATTTTTGCATGCTCTGCAAATATTTCTTCCGGGTCTGGGTGTTGTAGTATTATGTATTACTAGCTGCCGCCCGCGGCTTTGCTCGCGTTGTATCCGGATAAAAAATAGCCTATATGTTAATCCAGTATATGTACAATGTATATTCAAAGTTTCATTCAAATCCGTTCAGCCGTTTAGGCGTGATTGAGGTACAAACATCCAAACATCTAAACATCCAAACTCACAAACTTTCGCATTTATAATATAAGTAAGATAAGTATATATTTACAAAAAAATGTATATAAGTATTCTATCAGTCATCTGGTTCCCATAATACAAGCTTTGCTTGGTTTGGGGCTATTTAGATGGTGCTGTGTGAAATGTAGAGTCAGAACTACGTGTGCGACTGTTGGGCGAATTAAAGAAACATTGTTACAGACTTGTTTTATAACCAGTGTGGTGAAATGATTTAAAAAGCGTCTAAAATTCTCCTTTCAGTTATTATGGAATAAATCCCTTGATAAATATTATAAGTGATTAAATACAAAAGACATTATTTGAAAGTGATTCATTTCTTTATTGAAGTGCAATCGGAAGTGATATTTCAACTGAAGACACGTGCTCTCAATTCATCAAATGCAACTACATTCGTCGCTTTATCTCTTTGACTGATGATGATTGAGTTTTGATTCAATTTGTAAGTTATTCTTGGGAAAATCTACTGAAAATGGTTACTTACTACTATTTATGCCAGTAGTTTATACATAGTTATTTTTAAGTGTGGTAAAGATTAAGGAGAACAAAATATTTTTTTATAAACAAATAAAAACCTTAATTATTTTCTAGTAGGACCATCTATATGGGCGATGGGCTAATCACCTGTCACCATGGCTCACCATATCCATCTGAGGACTTTAAATCGGAAGTGGCTGCAAGTTTTCTTATGTTTACCTGTGACTCTGCCCATCCCATTAGGGATACGGGCGTGATAATATGTATGTATTTTCTAGTGCAAATGCAATATTATTCAAATTTCTCTAGCCAAAAAGATACAGAAATACTTATTAATTTTCCAGGAAACTATACATCTATCTAGTCCTGTCAGTCATCTATCTAGATGTTTCGAACCAATGTGATATAAGGATTTAAAGTGCGCCGCAAAGGCTTCTATTTTCGAACTTTCTTAGCTTCCATGACATGCCGGTTTCCTCGTGATGTTTTGAGAGTACTGGTATACCAGTACGATATATCGCACGTAAATTTTTCGAATAGAAAAATCCATTGGTTCACTTTGTCGAATTTGACTGATAAAAGATTGGTAGATAAATCAAAAATACACTGTCAACAACAAAATAACTGACAAGCAATCGAAAGTAGTGTAAACAATCAGCAAATTCACTAAAACAATTTGATGTCGGCCAAACACACGATCAAACCAACAACACGACCGAAGGAAAAAATTGTTTAAATTCATACCACCTGAAGCTAGCCTCAACGTATATGGTATTGGTAAGTGTTTGTATCTAAGGATAAAACTACATGCAATCACAATACAATTTTTTTTAACAGAAAAAAACATTCATTTTCCTCATTACAATGGGAAAAAGTTTAGGTGTTTAATGCACTGAGAAGTTCTTACCTACTTATTCAAGATATTTTTTTTAACATTAGTCGAACTCAAATGAGCCTTAATCCTACTAGGTATGATTATAAATGTGAAAGTTTGTGAGGATGTTTGGATGTTTGTGCCTCAATCACGCCTAAACGGCTGAATGGATTGTGTGGAATATACATAGTAGGTACATGTGCTGGAATAATATATAGGCTACTAGCTGCCGCCCACGGCTTCGCTCGCGTGGTACTTGGATAAAAAATAGCCTATATGTTATGAACATACATAGTACATTTTCTATGTATGTTCCAAGTTTCATTCAAATCCGTTCAGTCATTTAGGCGTGATTGAGGCACAAACATCCAAACTCACAAACTTTCGCATTTATAATATAAGTAAGATTTTTTATCCTGGTACCACGCTGGTAGCTAGTAAACAAATAACAGAAACCATTTAGTCGTTCGTTGGTTGACTTGACCGTGTATCCTGTATCATACATTACCGCTGGTCAGAGTGGCGAGTAATCAATCAAAGTCCCAACTAATTCCGCGTGATAGGAAAGTTAAACGTAGCGACAGTAGGGAAATGGGTGTTTTTACCCAACTGGAGTATTTTGAGAGGATTCGTAGGGTCAGTAAGTATTAATTGAAGTGCGGTTAATTGATTTACATTTAATTTAGTTGGTGGTATCTCTAAAGGAAACACACCATCATCATCTTCCTGCCCTAATCCCACTCTATGTGGGGCACAGCATGTTCCTAAAGGAAACACACCATTTTTAAATAAATAAATATTTGTGGACATTTTACACAGCGCCATCTAAGCCCAAACTAAGCAAAGCTTGTATGCTGTGGAAACTAAATGGCTGATAGAATACTTATACACATTTTTTTGTATATAAATACTTATATACTATTACAACACCCAGATCTGGAAGTAGTATTTGTAGAAATGCAAACATTTCTCTCGCAGCGGGAATTGAACCTGCGCCTCTTGCGTCTCAGCCGCACCGAAGTAGTCAATAACGTGACCCAGCTATGAAACAATATTAAGACCCCAAACCTATTAAAATTGCTAATATCTTTTAAAACAATATTCCCAAACGTTCACTCAAACTCCTTATGTTTTTAGACAAAATCTTAAAGACAAGTTCTCCAATCATTAGTATAATTAAATATTACAAATAAGCAGTAAACATCCAATATCAGCAAAACCTTACAACTCTCGCTTAACAAAGACAAATCTCAATCCTTGCATAATGACAATGAAATCCCCGATTTATCGTATCGCGTCGTATCGTGTCGCATCGCGCCGCATCGTATCGCAATTAGTGTAAAGCGCAGTCCGAAACAAAGCCACCTTGATCCGTGTTCCGGCTTTGTGACAGGGAAAGCCGATGGAATCACATAGAACTAGATATTATGGAAGGTATTTCAGCGATGGACCGATGAGATTGTAAAGGTTAAAAAATCAAACCATGAAATGGCTCTTAAAATTGGATTACAATGAAACTGAGAAACTTGTTACTTTTATCACTTAATAGGTCTAAATATACACAAGCAAACACACTTCCACATACACTCCCCCCCCCTACTGACATACTCATTCCCCTCACACACATTACACACAAACGCACACACACAAAGAATTTTTTTTTTAATGTGCTTGTATTGTTTTTGTATCATTAAGGAAGGAGGTCTCCAAAATACAGGTTACCCTAGTTTGGAGACCAGTAATGTCTAGATAAGAAGCTCTGTTGTTGTATCAATAAACGTTATTATTATTATTAAAAGGTTGGTTACCGTTGATGAAGGAAAGATTGGTTGATGAAGGCACCACAAAATTGTTTGCCCTGAAAGTATATTGGAAAGGCTGGAACTGGACTTCTATAGGCTTATGATGATATTGATAATTTTGCTGTCATAAACGTTTACGTGACGTAATAGTCTGCATCGCTCTGAACAATGGCGTCGCGTTTAAAAAAAAAAATTACCAATTTCTTGCAATTTTTAAAAATGAATTTTTTGCTCAAAAAGATTATGCGAGTAATCAAAAATGTTGATAGAGTTATAATTCTGATATTATAAAGGTTATAAAAAAATACTCTCATTTGAATCGCATGCATATTCCCTATTTCTCCTCATCCAGTAGCAACACTTACTCCTTGTAATGTGTTCTGTAATTGTAGAGTTTTCGTGTGCATCTATCAAAATTACATTTTATAGGATTTTGTGCTTTAAGCCCCACAGTAAAGGATTGAAATGCTGCTTTATTTCAGTTTCAGTGGCATGAGCACTAATTTCTCACTTTTATGAAAATCTAATAGTGACTGTCTTTCGATAAAACATCTACCTAAAGTCAAGTGCGAGTCGAATTCGCACACGAAGGGTTCCGTAGATAGATATATTATTTATTTGGCACACAAGACACAGCACAGATAGAATGATAGAAACAATAAAAGGAAAGAAAAAGAAAGAAGTACAATAATAGTAAAAAAATAAAATAAAAATAAGAACGTAGGTATGATCCGGCTGCATATTTACCTAGATTATGCAGCCAAACATCCACACAAGTCCCTACCTACCTGTTATTAGGTGTGTACTTAAATGTTCCTGGTACGGGCCCCCATTTTATTTTATCATTTGTTGTTAAAGCGGCAAAATAAATACATACTCTGTGAAAATTTTAAGTCTCTACCTATTACGGTTCATGAGATACAGCCCGCTGACAGACGGACGGACTGACTTAGAGGCTTAGTAATAGGGCCCGCTGACACTCTATATGTACGGAACCATAGAAAAGTATTTTAAATGATAATTAAAATGAACTTTGTTTTCAAGTCAGTTAATGTAAAGGGGTAAATTCATATATTTACGACATTTCTGTATGATTATTTTAAGATAATATTCTACGAACGAACTAGAGATTGTTTACGATTGTTTATGGTTTATTACCTTAGCAATATTGATATAATACGTCAACAAACGCTATGTATAGATTTGATTTGAACTTAATCTTCCGACTGATATTTTTTATGATCAATTTTAGAGTTTAAACTCTAGATGGAATCTTTCAACTTAGTGAAAATTATTAAATTTTAATAAGCCTCTTAATTATGCTAATAAAAGTAACTTACTACGATTAATGAACTCTTAAATGAACATTTTCGTTTTTGGTGTTATTATGTAAGTATATAACGTTCAAACTAGTGTTAAAAGCCGTTGTTTTATTTGTCACGCTTCATACTCAATTAGTTTTGCTTTTGAAATATGAAATGTTTGTTAATTGGATATTATTAACGTAATTTACGTGAGAGCTGTTGAAATATTATTTCGCTCTCGAATTGACAATTATTTACGGTAAAATTCAGGAATTTATTAAATTTTACTTCTCTGGTGGACTGGAATTAAAAAAAGCAAAGAATGCGTCCAGCAGTTTCTCTCCCCGAGCATGTCGTAAAAGTCGACTAAGGGATAGACCTCTCCAAAATGATGGACCACTTATATGGGCGATGGGCTGATCACCTGTCACCGTGGTTCACCATATTCATCTTAGGACTTTAAATCAGAAGTGGCTGCAAGTTTTCTTATGTTTACTTGTGGCTCTGCCCACCCCATTAGGTATACGGGCGTGATAATTATGTATGTTGATTCAGAAATTGTATAAATAGCGAAGTTTGTACTATGGGAAATGACTAATATCTACATATATACCTGCTCCTAATTTATGTTCAAACTATGGATTTCTTAAATTAAATTTTGTTAAAAAAAAACAATCGTTACTTCTCCCACACGTTAATTTACACATCAATTGCACTTTAAAGTAGTAATGCCACGTGGAGTACAATTTATGTACATTTCCTATGAGTGATCCGATGCGTGATCAATTGAGTGTTATGGAAACCATTAACATCTTGACAACACGCCCTTAAGTTTGCATTGTAATTTGATTTTAATACATCACTCATCACGCGAATTTCAACCTTAATTCTAAAGGTTTAAATCACAAAACCCAGTAAAAAACAGCAGATTTTTTAAATAAAAAATTGTGTTTGGATTTTTGCACCCTATGCGCGATTAAGAATCTTATGTGAAGAGTTTAGAGTTGAAATTTGAAAAAATAATATCTTTATTCGATAGTCACATTCACGCGTGAAAGGATTGAAGTAGTTTGTCATATTTAAAGTTAAGTTACAAGTAATTATTTGCTAATGTTATGGGCGTGAGAAAGTTTGGAATTGCCTGAGTGTTTGATTTTCGCAGTCCATTAATTTTTTAATAATGCTGTTGACATAATAAATTATATTGAGGGAGATTTATTCCAGGATACTAGTTACTGTGAGAAAATTTAATAGTCATCAGCATCATCATCAGACGTTCATGGACTTACTTCTGTATATTAAGCTTGAATAGATATTAATCCTTCTCTGCTGGACTGGGAGTAAAGAAAAAAACATAGAATGCGTCCAGCTGCTTCTCTCCCCGAGCATGTCGTAAAAGTCGACTAAGGGATAGTATCCTCTCCAACATGATGAGATACAATAAGCAAGTATTCCCAAGGAGGGTTGACGTCAGGCAGGCGGCCGGTCATAAAACACCTTAGCCAAAACTCTTACAGCATGATCCTTAGATCATGCTGTGCCGACCCCACATAGAGCGGGATAAGGGCAGGTAGATGATGATGATTAAGCTTGGATAGGAATTACAATGTTATATTTTCAGACGCAAAATTCGAGAAATTTTAACATTTTAAAGTTATCTGTTTGTCGAGTTTTTGCATCCACTGCCACTTCAAAGGGCTTTATCGGTGATTTTAATTTTCACGATTTCTTAAAAACAACTATTTTTCAATTCTTTTTTTACACAACAAAATGAAAGTCTGTATTTAGCTCAATAACTAATTAAAATCATATCAATTTCTTGGAAAACAATAAAGTTGTAATGATCACAAAATGTGAAACAGTAAACCGCACAGACATCCCTAACGCGGACCCCCGAGGTAAATAGGGGACATTGTAAAGGGAGCCGTACCACAGAGCTATAAGAACAAGCTTTGGAAACAGCTTTGTACCTATAGTATGAACTGTAAGCAAGTTGTACTGTCATTAGACGACCTCGGTGGCGTGGCGGGCGAGTTCTCTCCCGCTACGGGAGATATGTTTGTATGTTCTGCAAATATTTCTTCCGGGTCTGGGTGTTAAAGTATGTATTTACAAAAAAAAGTATCTATGTATTCTATCAGCCATCTGGTTCCCATAGTAGCTTTGCTTAGTTTGGGGCTAGATAGCGCTGTGTGAAATGTTCACAAATATTTATTATTATTTATTTACTTATTTGATAAATACACCGTGTTCATGAGAATACCTGTCCATTAAATTCTACATAATATTGTTCAGACCATCGAAATAAACATTTCATTATGGACATTTATGAATGTTAATGCTTAATTTATTTTTAAAAACAGTAGGTATTTGGAATTGAATTACAGATATCCACAGACTCTTTTGGCTCACTGCTGGACATAGGTCCTTCGCTTGTGTTGTCCAACACGGTCTTCTGCCAGCATAATGAAATTTCTTTCTATAATACGAATTTTATACACAAAACTACAATCGTCCGTGGAAAAATTCAGGCGCTTTCCAACAAAAACAATGTTGCTGTTGTAATCTGCCTACGGTCATTCGTTTGTTGTATATGTGAACCTGGTATTAGGTTTTACATACATACATATATATTATCACGCCCGTGGGCAGAGCCACAAGCAAACACAAGAAAACCTGCAGCCACTTCTGTTTAAATCCCAAAATGGATATGGTATATTATTAGGATTTTTCTTAATAATTTCTCATTATACATACAAACAAACATAATAAAATCGCGCTGATAAGACAGATATCACTGATCTCCATTTTCTACGATCCTGGCATACTTCTTTCGCTTCATTCACTCTCATTACATTCCTCATTAAGCACTTTGAAATTTCGACTCCATTGTCACTGGTTGTTTCAAACCAGCGTGGTGAAAATAATCAAATCGCACACAGCAGAGGCTGCTGTAGATAACTTATTGACACTTCAAACAGCTTATTCCACTATTGCAGAATGTCTTCGAACTTAAAAGCTTTTACTTTAATCACTACTCTAAGTTCCCACATATCGACACCAACTTGACATTTTATCAGCATCTTTATTCCATTGACATACGGGTCAGAATTACATCCCACCACACTCAAACTAACCCTAACTCACTCAAATATCAACCTTAAAATTACCACGTTAAAGATCACTTTACTCTATCACATAAAATTACATCAGAGGAAGCTGAAACTCGATATAGTAAAACCAATCTTATTCGGTTGAAATAAAGTTGGTTTTGGCAGTAATGGGGTGTGATGGACAGTAAGGGCAAGCGACTTGTCCTAGGGCCCAAGGGTCATTGTACTTTGACATGATATCTGCCAGATATTGAACTAATACAGCTCAGTTCATCCAATTAGTAGTGTATGGACTTCCTTTGATGTCCTTTGGAATTCTTGGTATGGTGGAATTATCAGACATACGAACAGAGAGATTGTCAAAGGCGAAGTTATGCGTATTGTTGAATTGTAGATTTAATATTTGTGACTAAAAATTATGTTTAAAACTTTTAATCAGGTAGGTTATGTACTAGGATCCTCGAATCTTTCATAAACCGAAGGCAGTTTTAACATTTTAAGGAAAACTGGGTTATATTGTGTAACTTATGGTAACGTACATGATACTGCCTGGTTTCCATACCGCCCGGTAACAAATATCCGTAGGTGAAATTCTAAAGCAACATTTTTGGCAAAATAATCTTTTAGCATTATCGTTTGTTTTTATTCTAATGTATCTCAAATAAAAATAATAAATAGCTTGTGAACAAACATTTTGTTATTCAAATCGATACAAAGGGTACAAAAGACAAACATGTCTTACAATACATTATTCTAACGGACAGACTCCAACATTTCGCAGTGCATTAGACGCTTGACCATCGATTAATCAACGAAATTTACATTCCGCAAGATTAATGGTCACTTGTCTGTGATTTCGTACAGTGTGTGTATACAGGGTGTCCATAAATCTAAGTTATCTGTTTGTACAACTTTACAAACTATCGATATTATTGTACTAAGTATTATGATAGTAAAAATAAGTAAGTTCGTATGAGCTAGTGGCCAACTCTTGTGACGGAGTTTTTAAGCCGCCTAAAGGCCTCTGTCGTGGCCTAACGACTTAAAAGCTGGGAACGACAATTTAACGTGCGATCCGAAGCACGGAAGCGCTCAGCTCGTAATGCCACTTGCGGTCACCCATCCCAATTGTGACCGCGCACAACGTTGCTTACTTCAACGATCAATCAACAACGTCTAAGCAAGCTACGCCACGAGCGCTTCGTTGTTATGATAGTTAAAGATAGATAGAGAAAGAACTTTGGCGAAAACTGGTCTGCCCCCACTTAAAACTAGGTGATATCTATACATTTATTAACAGAAATAAACTTACAACTATACGTCTCAGACCAAATAAAAAGAAAAGACGCCGTGCCGCAAACAACAAAAGTAAAACCACACATAACCGTGCTCCTGCAAGTAAACACTTGACTTCACTTTTGTTACTCGCGGCGCGGCATCTTTTTTTTTGTTTGGTCTTAGCTATACGTATTTAATTTACAAAATACAAAAGAAACAGTTGGGCTATCTAAGTAACGTGGCAACTAGGTTAGTCGAAGGTTTTGTTTAGCAAGAACAAGGCTACTGAGTCATGAACATGGGGAAAATAAAAAAGTACGCGATTAAGTAGTGTTATAAATTTTAATTCAGTTTTCTCTTCCTCGTAGAAATATGGACACCCTGGTCATACCGTTATCCAGAGCATAAGTAATGAAAGGGTTGAACTTTTGAGCGTAATCGATCAATCTTGTTGACGTTCATTTTTATTGCGATATTCGGGGCTCGGATGCTGTGGTTGTATTTGTTTTCCATTTTGTTTTTGTTGTTGTGTAGGAAGCAGACCACGTACCCGATGGTCAAACAACATTGTGAGGGCAGTAACAGTGGATCCAGCTGGCATAAGACCATCAGGAGTGGCGTGATCAAGAGGGTAGAACCTAAAGTAATTTAATCGGTAATGAATGGAAATTTTACTTCTGTACATAAGTCTACAGAAGTAAAATTTCCATTGAGACGCAAATTATTTTACCATACAGTGGTCCGAAAAAAATACAACCTTTTTGAGAAGTAGTATAGAATACTATACATAAGTAAATATCAGTGCTCTAAAATATATTTAAAAATAGTAATAATCAGAACAAATACCTCGCTAATTGGCCAAAAAATCTCCATAAAATCCAAATCTAATCCAAGTCACATTTCAGTTAAATTGGGAGTTTATCCGACATTTGACAAGACGGTAGCAATTTTAACGTTTTTCACCGATAAGACGTAATTGGCCTCGTTTTTTAGCCACTCTATCTGATTTTCCTTCGACTTTAGAGTCTGTGATGATGCAATCTGACCAAGCGCTATTCATCACAACTGATTTGAAACCTTAGACACTAGGTTTTAAGGTTCATAGTCGGATGTAGTAGTGAGCTTTCAGCTAGAACGCATCTATCAGGATGGACAACCGTTTTGTAGAATAGGAATCGCCGGTTGAAGCGTTTTAAATCGCGACGATTTACGCGAAAATAATAGCTTGAAAGCAATTCCCTGGACGAATGAGTTTTTGTCGATTCCATTTGAAGTCGTTTCGACTTTTATTTCTGGTTGTGGGATGAAAATAAAATAAAAATCTAGACTGAAAAGTGAAAACTATTGAAGTATTTTTTGACTTTACAGTTTTTAAATCTTAATCAATCATCAGTTTCTTAAAACCTCGTCGACCATATCCATCTTAGGACTTTAAATCAAAAGTGGCTACAAGTTTTCTTATGTTTACTTGTGGCTCTGCCCATCCCATTAGGGATACGGGCGTGATAATAATATACGTATGTATGTATTTTCAAATTTATTGTAGTGTTTACCACATAGAAGAGTCTTTTTAAACAACAATGGGTGTCACCGTCCCGTCTCAGAAATATTTTTTGGGAATATTTTTTATTTATGTAATTTAACATACTATAATATAGTTCTATTTGATGGCATCGGTGGCATGGCGAGCGATTGCTCGGCAGAGACGCAAGAGGCGCGGGTTCAATTCCCTTTCTGCAAATATTTCTTCCGGGTCTGGGTGGTGTGGTACCATGATACTCGTAGTTTTTGATACCCACGACACAGAGTATCCTAGTATGGGGTCAGGACTATGTATGTGACTGTTGGGTGTTATTTTTATTATTGTATAACTTACCCCTGAATACTCAAACACGACTCAAAGAGTATAGTCACGGTTTTTTTTGACAGTTTTTGATGAAAATCTGTCAAAAACACTTGAGACGTGCTTCAACTCTGAGATGCGTTTGAGTATTCGGGGGTTACACAAGTACTTACTTTCAATATATTACAGGAGTATCTATATCTTCATAATGTCACACAAACACAGTAACGCGTGCTCCGGAAGTGAGTGTGTGTTACCGCTACATAAGTTAGCGTGTATAAGTTATGTATGTTAGCACTTCGGCAACAATTACCCAGCTTCCATTACATAACTCATCGATGCTCGCTGGCCCAAGGTGGTGGTGGCTAGTATGGACTGGATTGTAACGGACTTTTAATTTATTTTTTACCCCCTTGTAATGGAGGAGGAAAACGAGATGTTGTGTCGATGTCACATAGTAGGATAAGTATAAATATTAAAAAATATTTCAGCAAAAATCAAAATGTTAGCAGGCTGAAGACTGAATGGATTTTAATGAAACTTAGAATATAATATACATGTTTGAATAGAACATGTGCTCCGCGTACCACGCGAGCGAAGCCGTGGGATACAGCTAGTTAAACATAAAAAAGAGACCTATTACCCGTACTGGGACCTACTCTATTTTTAATGTACATGAATGATCTATGCAACATGACCTTACAGGATGGACATATCTTTTCCTATGCGGACGATACAGCTATTGTATTCTCTGGCAAATCCTGGGATGATGTAAAATATAAAACAGAAAAAGGACTTGCACAGGTAAATAGCTGGTTAAAGCAGAACCTTCTTACCCTCAATATAGCTAAAACGAATTATATCTGCTTTACAATGTACAACCGTACTCAACCAGATTTAAATTTCAATATAAAAATACACAAATGTGCCCTGCGTAACCGATCGTGTGAATGCTCAACAATCAGTAAAGTAGAAAGCACTAAATATCTAGGCGTCATCATAGACCAGCGCCTATCCTGGCACGCACATATAGAACAACTCATGAACAGAACAAGAAAATTCATGTGGATTTTTAAAAACTTGAGACATGTTGCTTCTAACATCATCCTTAAGAGAATATATGTTGCGCTTGTACAATCTACTCTGAACTACTGCATACCAATCTGGGGTGGAGCTACCAAAACTAACTTTTTAGATATTGAAAGAGCGCAAAGGTCTCTGCTCAAAGTCATGTATCTAAAACCGTATAGATATCCCACTGAAATGCTTTATTCTGAGGTGAGTATACTCTCCGTCCGGAAATTATTCATTCTTAGTACGGTAGTAAAACTTCATAAAACTCTTAATTACGACCCAAATAAATTAAATCGTAGAAGGAAAGATAATGTTATAGACATAGTTAATGTAAAATCTCGGTACGCGACTCGTCAATACTTTAGACTTTCTGCTAAACTTTATAATACAATAAACAAGCTGTTCAATATTTATGCAATGAACTCCTATAACTGTAAAAACGAATTAACTAAATGGTTACTGACTAAAAGCTACGAAAATACTGAGGCCTTATTGGAAATTATCTCATGAAGTAATTAAATTGTATCTATATATTTTTCCTCTTACCTATAAACCTAATAAATTAACAAACATCCACTGCAAACATACATACGACACCAAACAAACACAGTCACTTACACACACACTCTCACACACACACACACACACACACACACACACACACACACACACACACATTCCATCTGTTACCCAGACTCTTACGAGACTGGTGCTCTCAGTGGAATTCATACACGCACCTCCACACTCTGCATGTAACTTTGTATACCTAGTTTAAGTACCTACTTACTATAATTATAAATGTATAATGTTTCTCTAACTTCAGAAAACTGTATAAGACCTATGCAAGAGCGAAATCTCCTATGACAAGTATTCTTTACTTAAAAGGAGATTTCATCCATGGTTGATGATAATGTAACATTGAAAGCGAAATAAAACATTTATTATTATTATTTATTATATATTATTACCCGGCAGTGAGTGAAATCAGGTTTCGGATGATGATGAGAAAAAGCCTTTTCCACAGTCTCCAGCCCTCAGTAATCCTTGTCCACTCTAATAGCGGTCTCTGAATAATAATCAAACTCACATAAAATTTCAATAATGGCGTCGCTAACTGCTTCCACATGCAAATGTAGTAACTGCAAGTTTTAATTGTTTTGTTAGTTCACTAATGTAGAGGTTCGAGTGAGCTCAATTATTTATAACGAATGTTTGTTCAGTGAAGTTTAAAATGTCTGAACAAATAATTGTTGTACGTATTTCTTTTGAATGTAGGCACATTATACCTATGTATAATTGAAAAATAATTATATCAAAAAAGTCTTTATTAATTTATTAAAATAAATAAATATTTGTGGTTATTTTAGCCCCAAACCACAGAATAACTAAACTAAACAAAGATTGTATTATGGGAATCAGATGGTTTATTTATTATTAGATCAATGTTTCTGAAATTTGTAAAAATTGTTATAATTATGAGACTTTTGAAATCGGAAACAATGTTTATGGAACTTCTGTGAACAATTAAAAACCCCGAATAAAAAGTCAAGACAATGAAATATTTTTTGCATGGTACAATATGTCATAAGTTTCAGCAGACTTCAACATTCATAACCCTCCTTTTTGATTCGCCGTAGTCGGCTAATACTCAGTTTGAAGTACATCTTTCAATTTAAATTCGGAGTTACCCAAGAATTCACGTTCACATAAGTTAATTAAGCTAAAACAAAGACAAAATTCCAAAAGGATCCTTAATCCAAATGGAATTTTGAAAGCGAATTTCATCAGATTCTAAACTTAAATAATCCTTACTAATAAACCCGTCTGTCTGTACAAAACAAAGACGGCCTACCAGCCTTGCTGAAATTCTGTTGACCACTGTCCATTTACCTTCCGGCAACACCAGTTTCACCTGACCCTTATCACCCAGAACTTAATTCAAGGTTGTTCAGACCTCATAGGTCTAAGTAAGCTGGTCGGTTCAAACCAGATGTAAGGGGAATGAACTGGAATATTATAGTCGGTATAGAACAGAATGTGGTTTCCGTATAGATGGTGACATCTGATAGCTTTGTATAGGCATTATCGTTGGATAGTGTTGTAATAACCGAATCAGAATTTATCGATGTATTTTTTTAACTCAATTTTTACTGCTGATAAGCGCTCGTGGCGTAGCTTTCGTAGACGTTCTTGATTGATCATTGAAGTTAAGCAAGGTTGTGCGCGGTCACAATTGGGATGGGTGACCGCAAGTGGCATTACGAGCTGTACGCTTCTGTGCTCCGGAGGGTATGTTAAATTGTAGGTCCCGGCTTTTAAGTCTTAAAAGGCCTAAAAACTCCGTCACAAGAGTTAGCCTCATACGAACTTACTGCTGATAAACTGAGGAACGCTACGAAATGTCTACGATGCTACGGCGTGGTAGAAGTTTCTGAAAGAATGTCTTTCCTCAACATTCGCAATAGTTCATTGACCCTTTCATCTTCTAAGACAGTACTTCTGCTTGGCTCAAACAGTTAGTGTTATAAGTTAAGTATAAGTTTGTTTTTTTACCACTTAAAATTAAGTAGCTTTTTTCAATGCAGCACTGACTTGAATATCTCGATAAAAAGTAGCCTATAATGTTATCCCAGCACACGTACTATGTATATTCCAAGTTTCATTCAAATCCGTTCAACGTTACGGCGTGATTGAGGCATACAAACATCCTCACAAAATTTCACATTTATAATATTGTAGATTTTTCAAGTTTACAAACCTTCGAACGATAAACAACGAAAAGCTTTTTTTTCATTGATTTTATTTATCGATATCAATGACACCAGTATCGACACATCCCTATCTTTCTGCATGCATTGCCATGCAAAGATATTAAGCACCAAACTCATCCCCTTGCAATGACCTTTCATATCTCGTAACTATACCTACCTAGATGTAGTTAGGAAATAGGTGCGTTATCTTTGTTTGCGATCGCTATTGGCTGAATCAGATACTGTTTGCCATTTGACTGTTATGACTTTAATGCCTTAGCAATGCTGCCGTCCTAGTGAAGAACGCAGTAACTAGCATTTTTGACAAAAATTAGTTTACATTATTCGGAATCGCCTAACAAAATACAACATTCTGTTCTCACTCACGTATCAAAACATGATTGACATTTACTGCGTTCTTCACTAGGAGGGCAGGATGGATGGACATATTGCAGAATCTTTTCACATAGGTAATGGTTTGAGATGCCAAAATAAATGATTTTTCTATTTAATTACTAGCTGCCGCCCGAGTCTTCGCTCGCGTTTTACCCGGATAAAAAGTGGCCTATATGCACCTTCCATCGGCTCGTTCAAGATTAGGCTGAAGCAATGGCTATTGAATCACTCATTCTACGAATTGAATGAGTTTTTATGTTTACCTGAATATTAATATAATTATTATTTTAATTTATTTTCTGTGACATGTAACTATGGAGTTATTAATAAATTATGTGTATTTGTATTTGTATTTGTATCCCAGCATACATAATATGTATATTCCAAGTTTTATTCAAATCCGTTCAGCCGTTTGGGCGTGATTGAGGCACAAACATACATCGTCACATCCCTACATCCTCACAAACTTTCGCATTTATAATATTAGTAGGAAGTAGGATTTCTTTAGCACACTTGTAAAACCATCGGACACGAACACCATGAATGACTTTAACGCATTGACCCGCTGCCTTACTTTGTAAGCTAGTTGCTGTCATCCTCTGATAGCCCATCTCTTAAACTTCTACCTGATTCGACGACAGCGGTCATTTTTTTGGAGTACTATAATGTCGTGGTAGCAGAAGGATGGCAGCTTTTCCGGTCTATAAAATTGCGGGTGGCAAATGTCGATTGACTTACAAAATAAAGAACCCTGAATAACGACAACTATGTTAGTACATTTTTATTTAAAAAACGACTCTTCTATGGAAGTATCTCTACGGTAGCAATTTGCTTCAAATACTACGCGTATATTTGACGACCTCGATGGCGTGGCGGGAAACGCAAGAGGTGCAGGTTCGATTCCCGCTGCGGGAGAAATGTTTGTATGTTCTGTAAATATTTCATCCTGGCCTGGGTGTTGTAGTATTATAAAGATGTATTTAAAAAAAAATAAGTATTCTATCAGCCATCTGGTGCCCATAGTACAAGCTTTGCTTAGTTTGGGGCTAGATGGCGTTGTGTCAAATGCCCACAAATATTTATTATATTTACCATCAACCGCTCATTTAGAGATTGGTGAACTTTGGGACGGAATGAATATTAATAATCACACATCGCCAACTTTAACCCTTCCAATGCTGACTCAACGTCACCGGATGATGGATCAGTACCGAAAGCGTGGCGAATCTGACCGAGATTTAACCCTTTCCATGCATATTAACGGGTCTTCATGGCCGATGGGCGTGAATTTCTTTTCCGTGATTAATCAAAGTAATTATAAGGTGTTGGCATTTTCGGGCCTCTTTGAAGCGCACGTTAATCCCCCTTCACTACAATTGTGTGTTCAGGCTTGACCAAAATGATACGTGCAATCACGCCGAACTTGTCCTTCAGTGCCGTAGTTACGAGTAAATCCGGACTAAAGCTTTAGATCTGAGTTCTGAGCTCTTCTTTCTGAGTAGATGGCCGTTATTTTACGACCATAATTGATAGTATATACACAATTGGAAGAGAATAAACCTTAGGTACTGTCATGTAAAATAAATAAAATATTTGTGGACATTTCACACAGCACCATCTAGCCCCAAACTAAGCAAAACTTGTACTATGGGAACCAGATGGCTGATAGAATACTTATGTACTTTTTTATTTGTTTGTTTTTGTTACTTGTGGCTCTGCCCACCCCTACACCCCTATAAGTATACGGGCGTAATAATAATGTATGTACATAATACTGAAGCAAACTTTTAACAAAACTTTAATAGGGTTTTCATAAATATTACATTTTTCATTAAATTTGTCAACAACAGGTTCAGTCTGGTGTTATTAACAAATTTAATGAAAAATGTAATATTATTAAATTAACGGGTTGGATATCTAAGTAAACCTTACCGTTCGTGTAAATTGCACACGTTATAAAACAAATGGAAGCCTTTTATTTTTAATTGGCATCGCGGCTAGGGGCAGAAATTTGCTTTTTTATATTTTCTAAATTTTTTGAAGATCTTTCCATTTGACGGTACGGTTTGGGGGGGTCATGTCCCCTGTGACCCCCCCTTTTGGACCGCGCCTGGGTACTTACCTACTGAAGCGTTAGGTATATTACGGTAGCCGTATTTCGAAGAGCTCATAGCTAACAAGCGGTTAGACTAGGCATAGCTCTGGCGTTTAATTAGAGCAATTGCCCGGAGCGATTCAGGCGCGGATTGATTTGCGTTGTCAATTGCTTGTCTGTTCCAAATTGGATTTTACATATATTTAGTTTATTATAAGTTTATCATAATAATTGGATAAAAAGAAGCAGTTAAATCCGTTTATACAAATAATGATAGTAGTTTTCCCCGAACTGAGACCTCGTGCTTTTTACCTATATTAGATGACATAGATAAGTACATAATATATACTCAGGTCTCCTGGTCTATTCTATAAGAAAATGTAGTAGATAATAATGTCTTGAGTACAGTACAAAATCAACACTTTATGTCGACTCTAACTTGTTATAGGAGACACAGCAAACACAACTTAAGCAAATCACAACGGTAGCCCTTTCTAGCTTGGTTTCTTCCACGCTTGGTTGCATTACGAACAGTTGCAAATGCAACGTAAATTTAAGACGTGTCCAAGTGATCCCCGTGATTTTATGGAATAATAATAATAATAATAATAATACTTATTTATTTCAGATAAAAATCCATAATAAAAATGTTTGACTTTGACTAGCTAATGTCCAATCTAACCTGAACCACGAAGACATCAAAACTCAAACAATAGGGTAAAATCGTTGAAAAATAGCGCTTTGGTGAATATCATGTTTCAAATATTACATCAAATAATAAGAAAAATAAGACCATCTTAATTTTCTTTATCCATTCCTAACACCATCCTCCAAATAATTAATCGACAGAATCCTATAAAAGTAGATTAACAGACGGCCACTCGGACAAATTGTGTATTAATATTTTATGTAGTTCACACTACCATGGGTCCCCATAAAACTGTCATCGAGAGATATAGTGGCCGGACTTCTTATGGGTGATTTAAGGGAGGATTATGGGATTGTGAGGTATGGTGTAGTGTTTATTGTGGTACTATCGTAAGGTATTTATGACATTACATTCATTTATATTATGATAAAGAAGAGCCTAAAATAGGCATGGATGAAATTATTTTAAACTAGCTGCCACCTAGCTGTACCTGGATAAACAGACAAAGATAAAGACATTTTATTTGCTTGAACACAATGCCAAAAAGTAGCCTATATGTTAGTCTAGCACACTTACTTTAAGTATTCCAAGTTTTATTCAAATCCGTCTTCAATCCTCTTTCGATTTTGCCAGTCTCTTCGATCCTGTGCGTCTCTTATCCAGGTTTTGCCCACGACTTTGATGTCATCGACCTAACGCCCTATCGGACGTCCAGGATTTCTTCCTTAAAATCACTGGGATCATTTGGACGTTGCATTTACAGCTGTTCGTAACGCGAAGAAGAAGATAGATACAGGTAAGAAACGACGCTTGGCTATTTTTTTGGAAAATTATCCCTAATCATCATGTTTATAAAACGAGTTGGTGCATTATTCAGTCCCAGGCATTTTTGTCATACTAATACTATAAAGAGGGAAGATTTTTTTGTTATTTGTTTGTTTGTAACGAATAGGCTCCGAAACTACTGGACCGATTTCAAAAATTATTTCACCAATAGAAAGCTACACTATCAGGGACCAGTAAAGGCTATAATATAATTTCAAAAAGAATAGGGATCCGTAAGAAAATTGCAATATTGTAACCCAAGGCGTTTTTGGTGTGCACTGCGAAAACTATTGATTATAGAACAAAATAATGTACTACACGCGTACGAAGTCACGGGCAACAGCTAGTCTTCTATATAATCGGATATTTTATAGTAAGTACTAGCTGCCGCCCGCGGCTTCGCTCGCGTGGTATCCGGATAAAAAATAGCCTATATGTTAATCCAGTGCATGTACTATGTATATTCCAAGTTTCATTCAAATCCGTTCAGCCGTTTAGGCGTGATTGAGGCACAATTCGGCACAAACATCCAAACATCCAAACTCACAAACTTTCGCATTTATAATATAAGTAAGATTTTTTTAATGTTAGGCTGCAAGTTTTATGATTACTTGTGGTTCCCACCCCATTAAAGATATGGGCGTGATAATATTGTATGTACTCGTATGTTTACCTGTATGTATGTTTACCGATAAAGTGATAACTCCATAGGTATCTACATCAAATAACGTGTATCATGTAACATCGATATCGACATAACGAGATCACCCGCCTGTAATCGCTAATGAGGTACATTAATTGTGTATCAGTGCAAGTATCCATAAATAATAAATGAGCTTGTATTGATGATATTGATTATTCACAAACGAAATAAATGTTAATTATTTAAAATTTAATTATTCACCATATCCACGGTTCGATTCCCGCTGCGGAAGAAATGTTTGCATGATCTTTAAATATTTCTTCCGGGTCTGGGTGTTGTGGTACCATGGTACTCGTAGTTTCTGATACCCACGACACAGGGAATTCTAGTGTGGGGTCAGGACTATGTATGTGACTGTTGGCTGTTATATATT
The DNA here is from genome assembly GCA_949320045.1 of Scotopteryx bipunctaria. Taxonomy (NCBI): domain Eukaryota; kingdom Metazoa; phylum Arthropoda; class Insecta; order Lepidoptera; family Geometridae; genus Scotopteryx; species Scotopteryx bipunctaria. The sequence goes on from OX439459.1 coordinate 8,274,066, forward strand.
ATATTTATATTATATCCATCTTGGGACTTTCAATCAGGAGTGGCTGCAAGTTTTATTATGACTACTTGTGGCTCTGCTCATCCCATTAGGGATATGAGCGTGATAATATACATAATGTACTTAAAATTTGGAAGCAAGTTCGTGTGAGCAACGTTGTGCGCAGTCACAATTGGGATGGGTGACTGCAAGTGGCATTACGAGCTGAGTGCTTCCGTGCTTCGGAAGGTACGTTCAATTGTCGGTCCCGGCTTTTAAGTCGTTAAGCCATGACGGAGGACTTCAGGCGGCCTAAAAGCTCCGTCGCAAGAGTTGGCCACTAGCTCATTCGAACTTGCTTACTTTACCATCTGTCGTATCTAATTACCTACCTTTGCACCGGTGCGTTGTGTAATTGCATCAGCGGACGTGACGTCCGTCACCGTCAATGCGTTGTGTTTAATTAGTGTAACACATAGGGTATTTGGAACATGCTTTGTTAGTTTCAGCTGGCTAAATGAATGAACTAAATAGTAGATAGTCATTACAAGAATCCTTTTGAAACGCCTTAAAAAGTAAAGAGATATAGATCATGACCGATTGGTTTTTATTTTTTGCAGTGTGCGTTTTTTACCTATGCATATTTTAGATTTTTAATTCTACACAGATCTTCACGAAAATTGTTGACATAGAACAATCATTTTTAAGGTGATTTGGGTTTTAATATCTAGTACTAATCCGCTTCAATATTCATAAAAAGCTTTAATTGCGGGCGGTGCTCTTATCTGCATTTTGATTAGAGATTACCACCATTTAGTATTATCTTGAAAAGTTGACTTCCGCAAAGCCTGAATCTATTAACTATGGAATAATCATGTCTAATCTTCAAATCGCAATTCTTTAATCTCTACCTCTCTGTCATTAAATAATTTAATTTTAAATTTTAAATCAAATTAAATTCGTTACTACGTAATTGAAACTTGTACCGGCCGATAATAATTTAGATTAAAACCATCCTATCCAATCTGCATCACCCGTCGCTGTAATTGTCCCAATCTAATCAATTTGTCGGAAAATTCAAATTCCACGGTAATCGTTCCCCGTGTTTATTCAACCATCGATTATCCACGTTTAGGTGATAAATACTATCACTTAGCTCGATTGGAAGCTGTGGAATATATTTTAGTAACTAGCAAACACCCAATGTTCTACCTGCGTAGTAGTATACTTGGATAACGAGGATAATTATATTTGTTCGGATATTTGTGGACTTTTTCGACGACCTCGATGGCGTGGCGGGCGAGAGCTCGGCTGAGACGCAAGAGGCGCAGGTTCGATTCCCGCTACTGGAGAAATGTTTGTGTGTTCTGCAAATAGTTTTTCCTCGTCCGGGTAATTATGTAATAGTATGTATTTACAAGAAGAAAAATCAGCCTTTTGGTGCCCATAGTATAGGCTTTGCTTAGTTTGGGGCTAGATTGCGCTGTGTCAAATGTCCATAAATATTTTATTTATTTCACACATTGTATTATGGCTGCTTCCAATGGTTTTTTTTAAATACATATAATACATAATATTACAACATTCAGACCCGGAAAAAATATTTCAGTTTACAAACCACGCGTGAAAAATTTCATTCTAATCCGTTCAGTCTGTGATTCTAACATAAACATCCAAAAATATAACAGCAGAATCAGCCATACATTTTGAACTCCTCAAAAATCGAATCACTTGTCTTTTTACCACAAGCTTTTTTATAATTTTGCTTACCATGTTACTACGAGTACCTATGCAACTTCAATCATTATGAAAACTTTTACGAATATTACTAAATCGTCACGAAGCTAAACAAATCATAAAAGTTTGATAGAGTTTATGTTTATACCGGGGTCGATCAAATGTTTATGCTAATGGTGTTCACTGTTTAACTGTTTACGTGATGGCTTTTGCCGTTTATGTGAAGGATAATAACCGGCTGATGGGATGGAAATGATTATCATAATCAAAACACGCTGACTAATGCCCGGTTCAATATTCTACTAAGGCAAGATGGATCGTTCATTACTACATACATATTATCACGCCTGTATCCCTAATGGGGTAGGCAGAGCCACAGGAAAACATAAGAAAACTTGCAGCCACTTCTGATTTAGTCCTAAGATCTATCTAAGTCCTAAGAATGGTGAACCATGGTGACGGATGATCAGCCTATCATATCATTCCCATAATACAAGCTTTGCTTAGTTTGCTGGACATTGAATCTATCTATCGATTCCCACACTAGATAGATAGATAGATGTAGCCACTAGGTGCAGCCTGTATCCTGGCAACCAGGAAAAGATTACTTAAATAGCTTTAATAGCCTCACCTGAAAAAACTCTAATCTAGACTTAAGTAAGTTCGTATGAACTACTCCTGTGACGGAGTTTTTAGGCCTCCGTCATGGCTTAACAACGTAAAAGCCGGCACCAATAATTTAACTTGCCCTCCGAAGCACGGAAGCGCAGCTCGACTTGCGGTCACCTATCCAAATTGTGACCGCGCACAACGTTGCTTAACTTCAACTGTCAATCAAGAACGTCTAAGCAAGCTACCTCAGCGCTTCAAAAGTACATAATGCTATTTTTTATGGAAGAGGGGGTAAGCGGCTCACGTGATGGTAAGTCATTACCACCGCTCACGGACACCTGCATCATCAGAGGATCTGCAAGTGCATTGCCAGCCTATTTCTTTAAAGTTAAGTTTCCTCTACAAGGTCACCCCCTAAAGCACTTCACGGAATACATTACACTTCACAGTGCCTACATCATGCTGACACTGTGTTGTTTTGGAATTTAGTGTGCTTTTAGTCACACGCCACTGGCCTCCGCTCACATTTGGTGGAAATCTGTTGAGAAGTTTAAGATGTGCGTAGAAATGGATGTGGTGTTTTTATATGAAAACTGAAGTTAAAGTTAAGCAACGATGTGCTCGGACCATGTTCGAATCGGTATGTTCGTATGAGCTAGTGGCCAACTCTAGTGACGGAGTTTTTAGGCACCTAAAGGCCTCCGTCATGGCTTAGCGACTTAAAAGCCGGGACCGACAATTTAACTTGCCTTCCGAAGCACGGAAGCGCTCAGCTCGTAATGCCAATTGCGGTCACCCATCCCAATTGTGACTTCGCACAACGTTGCTTAACTTTAACGATCAATCAAGAACGCCTAAGCAAGCTACGCCACGAGCGCTTCAGGAAAATGATGATGATGCCATATCCACACTTCGCATAATCCACATTCAAGTATCGAGCAAAGGGGAAGACGTAGATTTTCCTTACGCCATTAACATGTATATCGCCTTTAATTTATCGTCGCCTTTTTGATAGCAACACAATCGCTTCATTCGCAATTTGTTCGAATGCTTCAGAATATTTGGCTCAATTGCTAAGTTTATTGTAAAGCCTGCAACTGGGGTGTTTATTGTAATGTTGTATAAAGTTGTTTTGTTTCTGTCGCCATGTAGATTAGATTTTTATTGAAACTGCTCTCTAAGCTTATCTTTTTCTGCATATCTTTAGACTACGTACGAGTAGCATATTATAAAAAAGCTCATCATTTCCCTGACTATGTATGTTTTATCGAAATCAGTTCATCGAAACATCCTGAGAAACATTTAATAAAGTAAGAAGGATCCAAAAATAGTTTCTATCTTAGTACTTAATTGATTTTATTTAACCTTTAGTGCTCATGTTCAGATAAATTATTTTCATTATATTTTTAATTTATTTTACTTAATAAATAATACTTTGGTTATCTTCCCTCCTAGTGAAAAACGCAATAATACCTAACTAGTATTTTTGGCAAAAATAAATTAGGTTTAAATTCGGAATCGCCTAACAAAATACAACATTCTGTTCTCACTCACGTATCAAAAGCAAAACATGTTTGACGTAGTCACTGCGTTCTTTACTAGGCGGGCAGTATTAGTATTTAAAGTAATAATTCTTCTGAAGAAATGGTTCGTATCAAATTGTTTTCAAATAAAACTCCCAAGAGCATATTTTCAGGGAAATCAGGAATATCACTTAGCAAATGCATGGAATAACAATAAATTTCCCATTTCGAGTGTTGAGTAGGGTGGGTTTCCTACGGTTCGCTTAGTATGGTAATTCTGGAAACTTCGACTTGCTTTTGCTAGTAGCTACCTATAATAATAAATAGGTACATAGGTAAGTTTATATTAGACATCTCGAAAGGTAAGTGTTACAGTAAACTTTTTAACTGCTGTAATATGTATTGTAACTTTAAACTGTGATTAACTAATTCAATAAATCTCAAAGAGTATAATAGTTTTGAGTTGAACTCACGCCTGTTTGTAACAGGAATTTATTTATTTATTTTTATTTAAACTAGGTAATTTATTTGCATAGTTCACTTGGTTGGATTTTTAAAACGAGACACGTAACTTTGTGATAACTTACACTATACTCATTTTTAGGGTTCCGTACTCGAACGGTGCCAACGCCCAACGGGACCCTATTACTAAGCCGCCGCTGTCCGTCAGTCCGTCAGTCCGTCTGTTCGCCTGTCAGCGGGAAATATCTCATGAACCGTATTAGTAGTAGTAGGTTGTAATAGTAGGTAGTTGAAATTTTCACAGAGTATGTATTTCTAATAGCATCCGTTTTCGTCGATAGCGTCAATAGAAATTTTCTATTGACGCTATAACAACAAAAGAAAAGAATAGATTCTGATTCTGCTCATAGATATCCAGTGAATTAAATTATCACCCAGCTCTCATTTCTCACGACAAAAATCACAATCAATCTAATTCTTAATTCGCACTCACCCCTACTACGATCTGTCATCTCGACTTATCACTCGAACAAAGGCGCGACTTCTATTCGAGTTTTGAAATGAATACAAATGACATGAACATCCGAGTTTGGCCGAACCGCAGCCGGAAACGCCCGAAGATTTGTCATTGTCACATTTGAATACGCGAGAGCGGATGCGGGAAAAACGATCGTCATCTGTTCGGGACATAGATATAGAGATTCGCCAATGGATTCTGGAATATAACAAAAGTGACCAAACACAACACTAAACTAACTACGGCCTTTTACCATCTATCGTAGATGATTTATACAGCGTCAGGAGGCAACTTTTACCTTCATAAACGGGACGTTGCTGTAGTGCCCGGGACGAATTAAGATGGAATAAGCTTGCCCAGCACCTATTCCATCTTTTCAGCTTAGTCGGCCACACAGGAAAGACAACATGGCCAATACGTGCGGAACTTTCCTACGCCGTTTGAGAGTAGGTACTGGTATTGCGCACATAAATTTTTCGCATTATTGTACACGACCGGATTTGAACCGTACCTAGGATCGGAAGGCGAGGTCACTACCAACTAGACCACCAGTGCTCTCATCCGAAATACCATCGGAATTAACTACACAAATTATTTTACATCTACTCTTCCGTTATACATATTCTCTTCCATTACATTGTTATTCCTTGTTCCACACTAGTACGCTCGTCTTTTTGATAAGGCTGATGTACAGAGTTAGCTTGTAAATCATAATGTCTGGATATTGTTTGTGGCTTCGGTTTTTACACTTCGTGACAGAGACAAAAGGATCGTCTGTTTTTGCAATTGTTTGACAAATCTAGGAGGAAAAACTGTGTTTTTAGGTTCACCAACATGCTAAAGCGATATAGAGCTTCTACGAACGTTTAGCGACATTTGCTTTAAAAATTTACGTAAGTACATTAAAAGCTAATTAGTTTGTAATTTCGTACGTTCCTAATTTTGTAAGTAAATTTTACGGAGATAAAAAATATTATAAGTGCAAAAAGCCAATAAAAGCTAATTAGTTTGTAATTTCGTACGTTCCTAATTTTGTAATTAAATTCTACGGAGATAAAAAATATTTAAGTGCAAAAAGCCAACATCACGCGGTGTTCCCAGGCGGTCACCCATCCAAGTACTGACCGCGCCCGACGTTGCTTAACTTCGGTGATCAGACGAGAACCGGTGCTTTCAACGTGGTATGGACGTTGGCAACTTAAGCGTTGAAAATTTGTAACATATGAATTTAATTTTTTTTGCTAAACTTAAATTATAATAATAAAAATCTCAGAAACAAGTTCAAAGCGGTCTCTCACGAACGCTTTAGAGCGATCCCTGAAATTATTTGACACTTTATTCGGATTAAATAAGTAAACAAGAAAATCGTTGTTAATGACCAAGTCCGGTCCTAGCTTATTGAAGAGGGTTTATTTATTTTAGGGTTCCGTACAAAACAAACTCGCTCTCAATACGGACCCCTGTCTGTCAGAGGAACAAAACGGTTGAGAATGAAAAATGAAATCAAGTGGACATGGACTACCTACCTACTTTTTGTTAGTTTGCGAAAGGTTTGGACTTGGAACATTTTGTCGATTTTTCTTCTTACCAAGGTGATTTTATAGCAAGATAAAATTTGAAATAAGGTATTTCTTTAAAAAAACACCTTTCATCGTACTTAGGTACTTCCCAGTCTGCAATATACAATACCAATATTGAATAGGTAGGTACTCAGTGTTTGACGTAACACCTAATTATGTAATAACCAAACATACGTCGATTCATTATTTTCTGTTGTTTGTGTATTTATCTTTTGTGAATAGCTAGCTATAAGATACTTGGCACAAAAAAAAACAATAACTACGCCTAAATTAAAATATTTTTCTAATTTCTTTCTTATCCAAGGGATAAGTTTCGCCCCCTCATCCTCTTCTTCTCAACCCTAACTGGTGGCAACACTAATAACCATAATAAGAATATTTTGCGTAATACCTAACATTGATCTAAGTCCAAGCTTACAGTAAAAAACATTAGTTTTGACCAGTCCATTTATCACCACTAGCACTTACTGAATTTACATACTCTGTGATGTATTGAATCTCTAAACTTACAGACTGGTCCAGATAATACTAGATACTTACTGAAGAGTAGGTAGTTACATAATTATAAGGTACTAGCTGTGCCCCGCGGTTTCACCCGCGTTTTTCTCGTTTCCGTGGAAATACCGAGATAAAATATTGCCTATATTATAGCCTCCCTCAATAAATAGACTATGGCCCATAACTCATTAATAGGTACCAACACCAACTCCATCTTACACACGTGATAACTTTTAAACGAAATATCCGATTGAGATGAAACAAAAAGTTTTTTACTTCTTCATAAATACTCTTGATAACATAATGCTTAATTTCGATAAAGATCAATATTACGATACATATTTAACGTAGTTTTTTTTCTTCAGACGATTTAATAAATATTTTGAACACAAAATCGGTTATTGTGATTAAACCATGATAGCTAGATATATGTTCTCGCGGACTTTTTTGTAGCTCTTAATGGGATCTACAAACCCGTAGTACATCATTTTTTTCTATCGTCAATAGTTTTTGCAGCGCACGCAAAAATAGGTTTTCGATTTTGCACCTTGTGTTACAAAATAGCAGTTTTATTACGGATCCCTAATTTTGAAAAAAAAAACATAGCCTATAGCCTTTCTCGATAAATGGACTACCCAACACTGAAAGAATCATTCAAATCGGACCAGTAGTTCCAGAGATTAGCGCGTTCAAACAAACAAACAAACAAACACTGCAGCTTTATAATACTCTTTGAATTGTGAATTTCTGTATAAACAAAACAAAAGGTGAGTGAAAAATCGTTTTCGTTACGGTACGGTTACGGACGGGTAGGTGGATCTAGGCAATCGGTTAAAAAAAAATTTAAAATACAGGTCGAATTTTTACCCGGTATTAATAAAAAATACCCGGTATAAATGGGTATTTTTTAATTTTTACCTATTTTACCCTTTCCTTCCTATTTTACCCACCCGAATTTTTACCCACCCGCCCATCTCTAGTCGTGCAGCAGAAATCGTAATATTTTAATTTCGCCATAACTTCAAAACCAAACGTCCAATTTTAATCATTCAAAGACCAAATATTATCTCCATAAACTGTTCTTAGTGATGAAATCATTTATTTTGATAAGGATTAATAGCATGAGTAAAATAAACGCGTTTAAATGTAGTCCAAAAAAAATTCAAGATTTTTAAATAAAAAAATGGTTGCTGTGCCTCACTCGACATAGATGGGTATAGTGTGTCGCGGACTTTTTTGTAGATATTTATAAGATCTACAATTAATTAGAACATTTTATGGTTCTATCTTTTATAGTTTAGGCAGCGTACGCAAAATAAGTAACTTTTCTGGTTGATTTTTTACACCTTGTGTCCGAAAAACCCAAATATCTTACGGAACCCTATTTTTTTCCAAAATAAAATATAGCCTATGTTACTCGTGGATAATGTAGCTTTCGAATGGTGAAAGAATTTTTAAAATCGGTCCAGTAGTTTTTGAGCCTATTCAGTACAAACAAACAAACAAAGTTTTCCTCTTTATAATATTAGTGTAGATAGTGGTAGCAGCCTGGAACAGTTAGCATAATGACATCCTGATAATTTGCTAAGAAAAAATAATCAGGCATTCTTTTAAAATTTTCCTCAGTAGTTTTACAAGTTCTTGGGTGTTAGTAGTTCGCTCTCGAGCACTTGAAGCGCTCGAGGCGTAGCTTGCTTAAACGTTCTTGTTTGATCGTTAAAGTTAAGCAACGTTGTGCGCGGTCACAATTGGGATGGTCGACCGCAAGTGGCATTACGAGCTTCAGAGGGCAAGTTAAATTATCGGTCCCGGCTTTTAAGTCGTTAAGCCATCGTGATGACGCTCAGGGGAGGCCTATGACATGCTGATGACTGGCTATAGGCATCAGCCTATAGCCAGATTTTTCTTAGCCTATCCTCATCATCAGATGAGGATAGGCTAAGAAAAATCACAAACGGATTTTAAAAAAATACATTTTTGATATTTATAAGATGTTAAAATATAGATTATAAGTATTATTATTACATCATGTATATTCTACGGAGGCAAAAAGCCAACATCGCGCGCTGTTCCCAGGCGGTCACCCATCCAAGTACTGACCGCGCCCGACGTTGCTTAACTTCGGTGATCGGACGAGAACCGATGTTTTCAACGTGGTATGGACGTTGGTGAAAGCGCAGTCGAAATTTCGTAACCGATTAAAATATTTATTTTGCATCAATCTAAAAATAACATAATAATATCAATTCTCTGTTTATTAGCAAAATATTTGCATGTGATTTCTACAAACAGCCATACCTATGTACCTTTCCAAATATACAAACACACAGGAAATATTATCGAATCTTGTATTTAATTTCATTCATTTTAAATCATAAGTTACGGTTGATCCCTCTGCAAGATTAAAATCTAAGTAAATAAATAAGCCGCATAGCATACCCGCATAATCTATCCTCTTTCAACCCTTCTTAACTTCCATCAGACTTCCAAAACCATTGGAAAATAAGCCTTGCTCCTTTGTTATAAGATTGATTTTCGACAAATAGTAATCCTAAAAGAAAATATGATTAAGATACGTCCGAATAGACAAATATCGTCGGTTGCAGGTTCAATTAAGGTAACTGACAAAATACGACTTTTCAGTAGAAGCATTTAAAGTTTTTTTTCATCATAAATTGAACATAACTTTTTTCTCATGTGAACTTTTTTGGATCTGTTTTGACAGAAAAGCTTATAATTCATAGAACTTTCTAGCAAAGTATGAACTTTGACCCTAGTAGCCTTATTTTGAGATATAAATTTCAGTTACATCAATTTTTTTTTATGCTTATGGCAGTTACACTAATTTGCAGTCAAGATTTCTTGAAATATTGCAAGTCAAAATGGTTTAAGGCTCGTACAAAAATAAGTTATGGCTATTCAATTTGATGTAAGAGACGGCATCTACGTTGTTGGTTGATTTAACTTTAAGGTAAAATAAAAATAATGTATGGAAATCTACCTATATAATCACCTAGTGTCGTTTACACTAATTTTACTGTAAATTATAAATTGATTTAACAAGGGATTATTTATAAATACATTATTTATATAGGTACTTATGTACCTATAAAGGTTAGTATAGAAACAGTTTTTTTTTATTAAAAAAAAATACAATTTTTACAAAGCTTCAATAAGTTTACTCTACAATTTAGCAACTCTTTATAAAGTAAGGTAAAGTTTCTTAAATTTAAAGCTTAATTTTGCGCATTTACACAATTATTACGTTTATTATAATAAATACAAAATTGTATTAATGCGCTAAATTGGTCGTGATGGCCCCGGCATAAGAATCTGGGCCTCTCCATCTCTACCTGTGGATGTCGTAAAAAGGAGATTAAGGGAAAAGCTAGGGTATGGGCAGTAGCGTCCCGTGTTCAAACATCAAAAGCTTACATCTGCGCTCGCCAACACGCATGCCCAGCTTGGCGAGTACGGGCAAATCCCCCCCAATGATAATTCACCAAACGACCAGGCCCCTAGTCCCCGGCGGCCCTGCTAATTCCTGGTTTCGGTAGGAACTATGGTAACGGTTGGGCAAGGGGTGCTAAGAATCTCCGGCAGAGATCCCGCTACCGACCTCCAGCCTATGCGACATCAGAATGGCTATCAAACAGCAGTTTAATAACAACAAGGCGCCAGGTGATGACGGAATAACGTCAGAGCTTCTGAAAGCGGGTGGAACACCGGTACTTAAGGTACTTCAGAAGCTTTTTAACTCCGTTATGACATAACGGATAACTTGAGGGCAAAACGCCAGAAACATGGAACGGCAGCGTGGTGGTACTGTTGTTTAAGAAAGGTAACAAAACCTTATTAACGAAATACTGGCTTATCTCGCTACTAATCCATGTTTATAAACTATTTTCGAGGGTCATCCCGAATTGTCTTGAGCGCAGGTTTGATGACTTTCAGCCTCCTGAACAAGCCGGTTTCCGAAAATGCTTTTGTACCGTAGACCACATCTATACGCTACGGCAGGTTATACAGAAGACTGAAGAGTATAATCTGCCGTTATACCTAGCGTTCGTGGACTACGAAAAAGCTTTTGATTCGGTCGAAACCTGGACAGTGTTGCGGTCTCTTCAACGATGCCGTATTGACTATCGGTACATTGAAGTGTTGAGATGTTTGTAAAATAACGCCACCATGTCGGTTCGAGTACAGGAGCAATGTACCAAGGCGATCCCTCTGAGGAGAGGCGTTAGACAGGGAGACGTTAAATCTACGAAACTGTTTACCGCTCCTCTAGAGGACGCCTTCAAGCTTCTGGAATGGCAAGGACTCGGCATTAATATAAATGGCAAGTACATCACCCACCTTCGATTTGCCGACGACATCGTAGTCATGGCAGTCGTTGGAGGACCTAGGCATAATGCTCGATGGCCTTAGTAAAGTTTCCCAAAAGGTGGGCCTTAAACTGAACATGGATAAGATGAAAATTATGTGAAATATCCATGTATCGCCTACCCCAGTAACAGTTGGGAATTCTTATCTCAATGTTGTTGATGAATACGTCTACCTGGGACATAAAGTCCAGTTAGATAGATCCAACTTCGAGAGAGAGGTCAGTCGACGAATTCAACTCGGCTGGGCAGCGTTCGGGAAACTGCGCGACTTCTCGTCCAAAATACCTCAGTGCCTCAAAACAAAAGTCTTCAACCAGTGTGTGTTACCAGTGATGACATACGGTACGGAACGTGGTCTCTCACAATAGGCCTCATAAGAAAGCTCAAAGTCGCTCAACGAGCTATGGAGAGGGCTATGCTTGGAGTTTCTTTACGAGATCAAATCAGAAATGAGGAGATTCGTAGACAAACCAAAGTCACGAACATAGCCCAGAGGATTAGCAAGTTGAAGTGACAGTTTGCGGGGCATATAGCTCGAAGAACTGACGGCTGTTGGGGCAGAAAGATTCTTGAGTGGAGACCACGCATCGGAAATCGCAGCGTAAGACGGCCCCGCACTAGATGGAAATACGGCCTAGTAAATGTTGCTGGGAGCCGTTGGGTACAGGTTTATATTTACGCCAAAACAATGCCCTCAAAAAAATCAAAACGCAAACACCTGCACCAGTATAGACAGATCAGTGCCGAGCCGACTAATTTAGTTCTGTTGGTACTTCAAAAAACAAGCGTGCAGATTTGTAAACAATACTCGTTTTGTTTTCACGCACCTTGGCTAGGCTCCGTTGGAGAAAGTAGGATAGCAATAGATTCGGCGCGCGCGCAAAAACTATTATTATGGTTAGCCGCTGAGAGATATATTCATTTGCAAAGTAAGGTAAGAGGCAAACATATTTTTGATTCCAATGTTCAAATTAGTGTAACTGACAACAAACTTAAACTTAGTGAAACAATATTGTTCTCATTTTGGTGTAAGTGTTATTATAATTTTTCATTGAAACTAAAAATTAGTGTAAGAGCAATGCTGGTGTGCCAAGATACTTACCCTAACTTAAATTTCTTTGGGCATAGAAATACACCAATTCGACTTATGTAAATGGATCACATCATCAGTTACAGCATAATTTTGAAGGAAATCTGAAAAGTTCACTGCTAAAATTTGTACCGTAACTGACTTTTTTTTAAAGCTAGAATTTTTTTAAAAATGCCATTCGAAAGAGCAGAAAAAACTAAGAAAAACTGTATACTCAACTCATTTTACGTGTTTTGTCAGTTACCTTAATTGAACCTGCAACCGACGATATGGATCATTTTTAGTGTATTACAATGCGTTTGTATTGGTCAGTGATTTAGGGAACGGTAGTTCGTTGGGTAGTTTGCTTAGACGTTCTTGATTGATCGTTGAAGTTAAGCAACGTTGTGCGCGGTCACAATTTGGATGGGTGACCGTAAGTGGTGTTACGAGCTGAACGCTTTCGTGCTTGAGGGCACGTTAAATTGTCTGTCCCGGCTTTTAAGTCTGTAAGCCACGATGGAGGCCTTTAGGCGACCTAAAAACTCCGTCGCAAGAGTTGGACACTAGCTCTTACCGAACAAAAAAGCTTTATCTTATTGTTATCATATAAAGCATTTATGTGTAGTATGGTAATATGATGCATTAGTTTAGAAAGGTGCAAAAAAATATCTTAATTGGCTCTCAAATATTAATTACTTACTTAGGATTTTGTGTCAAATGTCCACAAATATTTATTTATTACTATTTATTTATATTTTTTCGTTTAGTTACCGTAATAACTAATTTTCGCAATAGGTACTTACTTATTTCTTAATCCCTTGGCTTATTTATAATACCTAATTCTCATTTGCACCCTCTAAAATATTGTGACACGTTTTAATTATTGAACTCGCGGTCGCCATTTTAATTTTGAACTAATCCGCTTCGTAGCTAACGCACGAAGAGTGATGTGCACTTGAACAAAATTTTATCGATATTTTAAAGGTTTTTGAAAATTATATCTATATTTTAGGAGGTTCTAGAAATAAAAACCGTCTAAATATATTTAAACAAAAGTTTATGTGCAAAAAGCCAACATCACGCGGTGTTCCCAGGCGGTCACCCATCCAAGTACTGACCGCGCCCGACGTTGCTTAACTTCGGTGATCGGACGAGAACCGGTGTTTTCAACGTGGTATGGACGTTGGCGATAATATTTATGAAATACCGTAACTCATCACTGCGCAATGTGGATTATGTTTTTTTATTATGACCTTTATGATTTCAAACAGTGAAGGTTAAAATAATGAGGAAACCGGCACATCGTCGAACTTAAAAAATATAAATGTGACAAGTTCACGTGGGGAATCTTTGAGGCGCACTTTAAATTCCTTTACCTCGACACGTGGGTATAGATAGATACATCATCATCATTCCAGCCTTCTTTCAATTTTGCCAGCCTCCTCGGTCTTGTTCGTCTCTCATCTATATCTTGTCCAAACTTATAATGATATTTTTACTTCATTTTATCAGAAAAGTCAAATTATGAACTTATGACTTCTGTCATGACTTTATCGATGCGCAACCCCAGCCCTAACCCCAAAGCCTCAGTGACAATAACAACAATTAACAGAGTTTAATCCGACCACGACAGGTTTCTTATTAACGCCATTTGTCAGCGACGATACCACCTACCTCATTTGTAGCCGACTGTACCGACAATGACATTTGTTAACGACTGTACCGGATTACTCGTTATCTTGCATCTTGTGGCAAGTTTTAATTTTAAAAGCTTTGGTTATCGTTTGTTCGATGCAACAACTACTTAAGTACAAAAATCAAAATATTGAGTAGGATCCAATCCTATGGATACCTAGGTACTTGTTTTATCTATAATGCGTTAATGTGTTTTTCATGAAATTCGATAGGTGACTATTGTATGTTTAAAATTGTTTTAGGTGCATTAAAAAAATACCATTTTTGTCAAAATTAGGAGATTCTTTACAAAAATTATATTATATTTTTCGTAAAAAGAACCCTATTTTATGGTTTCAAAATATGCATAAAATATGTGCAATTATCAGATGGGGTGCAAAAGATTAAAACACCCCCACTAATCCTCAGTGTTTAGTGAGATTGAAGTTTCACTCCGCACAGTAATTAAGCTGAAATTTAGTTAAATTAATGCTTCTGAGTGATGAGAAGGGACTTTTTGTATCAGGCAAGTACAGTCAACTCCAAAATATCTAGTAGGCATGTATGGCAAAAACATCTATAATGGTAAGTACTTACCTACCTACTTACTTAGACTTCGTCATCATCATTTCAGCCTTATATCATCCGCTATCGAGTGTCCTTTCGGTTTTAAAAAAAGTTTTGACTAGTCCTTTCGGTTTTAAAAAAGTTTTGACTCTCGTATCTATAGGTACCTACCTACTGTCTTATGTAACCTACTTACTTACCTACTTGATTAAATTTTCTGACTAGGTAAGAAGCTACAATCTAGATTCTCAGAGGTGAATACTTAGGTAGTACTGAGATTCTTGTAGGAAGAAGATTAAGAGTGACATAAATTTTCAATTAGAACACCTAGTACATAATGTACCGACCATGTTTGTATTATTTTATTAAGTAAAACTTAATTTATGTTTATATAAACTAGGAAAACCAATTTTGATGAACTTTGATAGGTGCATCTCAAATGTTTCAACGCCTGAGGAAGTTGCAATAGCAAAGCCACTTACATCAAAATAGCTCACATAAATAGGAGGCAACTTACATTATCAGACTGTATAATTTGTATAACAGTACAACTGTACGTGTAAGATACCAATTACATGTGTACAAGTCTTCGGCATGCACTAGTATGACAAGTTTATTAGTTGTAAGTTTATTTCTAATAATAAATGTGTTATATTTTATTTTATAATGTTCAAATCACACTATTAGATAGTTAGGTATTGAAATACGGCCTCTACTTCAATGTTTGAAGTGTACGCTGATCATCAGTCAGTCAGAGAGTCACCCGAATTATTATACTTAGTTATACGAATATCTATCTACGCATGATAGTCATAAATTCA
Organism: Scotopteryx bipunctaria; assembly: GCA_949320045.1. Classification (NCBI taxonomy): domain Eukaryota; kingdom Metazoa; phylum Arthropoda; class Insecta; order Lepidoptera; family Geometridae; genus Scotopteryx; species Scotopteryx bipunctaria. The sequence goes on from OX439459.1 coordinate 8,289,493, forward strand.
TGCGTACAATCGCGCATCAAATGTCAGTCCCCTATTTCTCCCCGTAATTCCCTTCCCCCTGCACTCAATAGCCGATAGGTCGTAATCCTTCTGGCAATCACTACTGTCGTCATTATCCTACGATATGGAATGCGTTATAGTCAGATGTGGAAAATTTACGATATTGAATTTGTCAAAACTAAAATATTATTTTTTACCACTAACGTGACTTCTTTCATATCGGAACATAGATGTATGTTTCGTTACAGAATTTGAATTTTTGGGCTGATTTGTCATCGGATTCAAATTTGTAAGGGAGTTTAAATTTATAAAACGTTTCAAAATCTTAAAACACTTCTGCTCCTGCAAACATACTTTTAGACACAACGGCTTACTTAAGCGAAGTTGTCAGTCTTCAGATTTTTCTTGGGTATCGAGAACTGTTTTACATAAATAGAAAAAAAATGTTGTGTGCCAAAATTGTCTAGTGACTGACATTACAGCTACTGACAGTCTATCAAACTTCCGATTCCCCAAACAACTAGCCCGCACTCAATCTGCACAATCCTACCCTTGTTAATACTAGAAGATAAGATACGGCTAATCCTCACATAACTTAGGATCAAGACCGTTTAACGCGGTCGGAAGCCACTGACCATTGTCCTGCGTTTAATTTAAACCGGCCTCATAGCTGGCGTAATGATTTTACTATCCCCCACCAAAGTATCAAGATCACTCACAATAACACCCGTCAATCTTATAACGAGGGAGTAGGACCTAGTTTTGTTTGTCACTAAAATCTGGAGGGCTTGGAAACTTGGCGGATAGGTGTCGTAAGATTTTATGCGAGAACCTCTTTATGCAAACAGGTCCTAAGGGTCGCGTTTTAGGTTTTTGAAGCTATTGAAACTTGACCCATCGCATAAACGTAATAAGCGGAACACCATAATCATTGTTTGCGAAATGGGAGGAATAAGCAATTATTTAAATAGCATACAATGCTTATTGAACATATTAAGATCAAAATGATAAAAAAGCAAAAAGCCAACATCACGCGGTGTTCCCAGGCGGTCACCCATCCAAGTACTGACCGCGCCCGACGTTGCTTAACTTCGGTGATCGGACGAGAACCGGTGTTTTCAACGTGGTATGGACGTTGGCGATAGCTGAATTCAAATTATGATATAAGTCGATAACAATTCATATTTTATCAGTAAATAGAAGACAACATTGCTCCTTTGATTCTTACAAAGAAAAATAATGAGATTTTATCAGCGTTTCAGAAATTATGATAGAAAATCATCATTAAAATTAACCAAATCATTCATAGGTTCTATTCCATACATCAGGCCAAATTAAACGTCACAACACAAAGCAGGACAATCAATTAAATTTTATATCTCCGTCCCCTTGCACTGTATTCTGTGCCCTTACGCCTATTGTTTATGTTAACGACAGTCATTATTAAGTAAAACGGTTTATGGTAGCAATAACTTTTGGGTGTGTGTTATTTTCGAAAATGTGATTTTACTTACCTACTAGTTTGGTTCACATTCCTTAATGTTGATAATATTGTTTTTTGAAGATTTTGGCTTATTGCAGTGTGGCTTAGTGATGTCGATTTAGTAATAAAAATGAAAGAAATAATAATTTTATTTCGTTCCTTTTCTGCGATACTATTTTTAGTATTTGATTCCGCATTAAAGTTACAATGGGGTACCTAGATAATTATTTGTAAGCAAGTACAATTTTCATCACAAAAACGTCGTTGGTTTCAATACCAACTATTTGATTCATGAATAAGATTCTACAAAATAAAAGTGGAAATAAAAAAAGAGAAAGCAAAATGAAACTCCGCCGCGACAGTGCAATCACTGCCGTGACCAGGATTCGAACCTGGGTTACTACGGCCACAACGTAGGGTCCTAACCACTAGACGATCACGGCTATCGGAGCGTTAAAGGAAGGGGCGAAATTACGAGTCGGCTGCTGTAAGCGGGTTCCGATATCGTCAAGATTATGGAGTAAGATAGGTCATTCTATTTTTGGCATAGTTATCACATTCAGAACTCGATATCCACTTAATCATGCTAAAAACCGAAGTACTTTCCCAGTTCTGAGCCAAAAACATTGCGTTTAGATAATGTAAACCCAACGACCTAGTTACCTACCCAATGATTTATTATAGAAGGTCCTATTGTGACAAAAATAATATAAAGTAGGCAATTGCCCGACTTTTAAGTCACGAGTTAGCGTCACGGGTACAGAGTTTTAAAAAATCCAACAGTGTAAGTTTATGGTAGAAATGCTTCGATGCAGTCACGATGTCTCATAATAAAATAAAAACCACAAACTACCAGAACACAAAACAAAAACATCATTATGAATTAGAAACCAATTACTCAGTCGAATGACCACGGTTTAGGTTTTGGACAAAATTGGTGACCAATTTCGTGACACGTGTCACTATTCATTGGAACGTGACAAAACGCTGACGAAAATCGTATTCGAATTTTGTTATTTTTTTTCATAGACTACGACACTTATTAAACAAGTCACATGAAAAAAGAGAAAAGTATTCGTTTCTTTTTTTTATCTTGATTGGCTCTGATATTGTCAATTTGACTAAATATCTATCTGGTCGTGTCAATAGTACTTCCGAACCAGTTGAGTTACGGTGAAAACATTTAAAGAGACTACCATAATGGCTAAGGCCTTTTACCATCTATAGGTACTAAATGATTTAAACAATGTCAGAAGGCAACTTTTTTGCCTACACTAATGGGACGCTTGTGTCCGGGACGATTTTTACCTAATTTAATTAACGACGATGGAGTAGGCTTACCCTGCCCCTATACTTATAAACTTCTCAGCTTAATCAACCTTGTCCACAGAAAAGATCATCATTTCCTCACGATGTTTTCCTTCACCGTTAGAGAGTACTGGTATGGCACACTCACACATAGATTTTCCGAAATGAAAAATCTATTGGTAGGTACACGAGTAGGTTTGATCCCGTAACTTTAGGATCAGATAGAACAGTGCTCTAGAAAAGTAAAAGTATTTTATGAGACAGGATATTGAGTGGAAAATTGTCAAAATTTTCTATTCCCTTTTTAAATTAATTTACAACAACATCTGAATATTCCATGAAGCCTAAAATTACGGTCGCGTGCTCAACCGCTAACCATAGACAAATTATTTAAACAAGCTCATTCATTAAGGAAGAGCTTTACCGTGTTCACGTCAATTGTATGGTAATTGACGATTTGATTACAGCATTTGACATTATGTGTCATAAAAATAACAAGAAAGAAAATATCTCATTTTTTTGCTTTAGCGTGGCTTTAGTTTTTTTGTTCCCGAGGTATCTATAAAATACGTATTAATGACTTGACAAACTATGACTTTGTGATCCCAAATTTTAGATACCCAATCGCCAACGTCCATACCACGTTGAAAACACCGGTTCTCGTCCGATCACCGAAGTTAAGCAACGTCGGGCGCGGTCAGTACTTGGATGGGTGACCGCCTGGGAACACCGCGTGATGTTGGCTTTTTGCACTCCAAAATTATTGTTGCAAACATTTTGGGATATTTTGATGGCACGAAATATCGAAAACCATTTCTCTTTGCTCAACACAGCGGGACGGTTATGAGCTGAAGTTGGAAGCCAAGAGACACTCGCATAATTTTTCGTCCAACACTACCGACTTCCCTCCTTATTTTCTAAGTAATAAGGTTGAAATTCCTGAGATTAGTGTTTGCGTAGAGTTGGGGATAAGTTAGCAAAGGAATAATGCTTGCAATTTATAACGTATTGTGTTTTGATTGGTCGTCAGAGGTGGATAGTTAGACGGATGATCCTGATGGCATTGTATGGGAAGAGGAAATGGTAATGTCTAAGGCTTTGCAAGTTTGGATGGAAATGGCAGGCGTTAGTTTGCTCCGTTTGCTGCTGTTTATTGTTTTCTGACTATTCAGTTGTGAAAGCTGTGTTTTTACGAGGACTTAGAGGTGAATTGTTTTACGACATCTCAATGTTAAAATACACCAAGTAAAAAATATCGACGAATCTTCTGGTAGGTTTAGACTCTACTTCCTATTCTGAAACCTTGTAAAAATTCTGTTAGGCATTTTTTTAAACTTAATCTAATGACATTCCAAAAAATATTGGCGTCTCTTTCTTATACACTGATATAATAAAACAGGGATCGCTATTATTTTAGAGCTATATGAAATTAAGTTAAGTATAAAAATCTTTGAGTATCGTTCTTTCAAATTTCAGTGCCATACAATAAGCAGAATTAATGTTAGTGGGGTATGTTCCTGGGAGTATGTTCCTGGGGTGAAAGTTACATCAGTAGGTAGGTACTTGTGTTTTTTAGTTGGCGAATTTTCCATACATTAAGTCACATACCTACAAGGTGTTTTAACTTAATCAAAGTCGCCGTTTTTATCGGATCTAGGAGTTTATCAAAAACTACATTAGGAATTGATGTTAAACTTATTCCCAAACTCAAAATCATTTGCAAATATTTTCTTTAGAAGCGCTCGTGGCGTAGCTTGCTTAGATTTTCTCGATTAATCATTGCAGTTATGCAACGTTGTGCGCGGTCACAATTGGGATGGGTGACCGCAAGTGGCTTTACGAGCTGAGCGCTTCCGTGCTTCGGAGAGCACATAAAATAGTCGGTCCCGGCTTTGAAGTCGTTAAGATGACGGTGACATTTAGGCGACCTAAAAACTTCGTCACAAGAGTTGGCCACTAGTTCATACGAACTTACTTTACTTATAATTCCTACTTAATCCGCCTGTCCATGACAACAGAAAGACACCCCAAGTATCATTTTAGATCAAACACATGATAATGCCTGTAAGAGCGCCCCTATTATTCGATACAATAAAAGTGAAGTGCCGACATATTCCGCGTCTATTGCGAAACGTGTTCCATCCCTATACGACAAAAGTACCATCACATCGATGCACGATAACAAATCTTACGCAAATAATGATAAGGTTGAAATTTCTGTGGAGATGAAAGTGGCCAGTGAAGTATTTTGGGGTGCAGATAGCGAAGGACCAGTAGGTACGCAGATACGTACTAATGTTGATTGAGAAAAATAAAGGCACATATCGAAACATAACTCGTGGTTATGTCTTCATGAATATTGAAGATCGGAGTGATAGGCTGATTGTAGGTGTTAATGCTCGTAAAAGTTAGAATCGTAAAATAATTTTATCTAGTTGGATGGTATGGGTAAAAGGAAATCATTTTGATTCGTCAAGTAATTTGACAAAATGTCTTTAATTCCGTACTACAATGAAGTATTTACCCATTACTTAGATTATTTTCATGTCAGCGTCAAGCAGAATCATCGTCATCATTATCAGCATACACCTATTCCCACTGCTGGGTTTAGCACGCCACTCTTTTATTTTTTTTTTTACATCAAGCTTTTTTTTATTTATTCTGTTAATATTAAAAATGTGAAAGTTTGTGAAGATGTGTGGGTGGATGTGTGGGTGGATGTGAGGACGTATGTTTGTGCCTCAATCACGCCGTAACGGCTGAACGGATTTGAATGAAACATGGAATATACATAGTATATCTGCTGGAATAACATATAGGCTACGTTTTGTCCAGATACCATGTGAAAATTACGCGTAAATTAATAAATTATTGTTACTAATACATTTCTTTAGCAGTAAAATATGAACCTACATTGAGTTGACTTTTGATAGTTATCTATATGATTTTCAACCTCCATATTTGCCACATTTTCAAATTTTTCAACAAAATTCCTATTATTAATTACAGTATTATTAACGCATTGCTGATTCTGACGCGACAACTCTACATACTCTTACTACATCATCGTCTCTATAATTTAAGCAATAAAGGTTAGTTTTATGTAATTTTGTTGGAAAGTCTATAGATTTATCTTCATCTTTATTCTCAAAGTAATAAGGGCCAGTTTAGTATAATTTTGGTTGAAAGTCTATTATAGATTCACCCTTTCTTTGGCTAGTTGACTGAATATTAATAGGGAGGGTAATCCTTGGCGATTAATGTTTTGTAACAATATACGTGTTGATGTATTTTGATTGAATGATTTTGCTTCTAGAAGTCTAGGGCCAATGTTGCTATTATATTTTGTAAAATAAATCCTAGTGTGGGGCTAGTGTATAAACTTTCTTGGGTACCTTGTAAGTTATATAAATAAACATTTTGTATTTATAAAAACTTAATGTCTATAGTTGACATCACTATTTTAGTCATAAAATATGAAATGCAGAAAGTCTATACTTTCTTGCATTGTATAGACAGAGTCTGCCCTGACAGACTTTCAAAAAGCCCAAGTGGTAATAAAATATATAATGTTTAGTCCGTTAAATCATCCGAATACAAATTGCAACCCGGATCGACGGATCTAGGGCAAATTATTTAAAAAAAATTTTTTTTGTAATTTTTAGCTTCTTTTTGGTGTTAATCATACCTAAGTACTTTCAGAATTTCATGTTTGTATTGTCAGGAAATCACAATTTTAAGTTAAACTGACGTCATGATCAGTCTTATTTTCAAACGCAGCCTTAGTTTTTCAATATTAAGTTAGAAACATAACCCATAGCCACTTTGCACCATATTGACTGAACACTTTTCTAATCATTACAAAATTGGTATCATTTTTCTGATCCCCATTTCAAATGGTGTCCGTATCACAAATCTGTCGTTGGTAAACAATGCCAGATGCAAGGACAGACAGACAAGTACAACAAGGGTGGGGTTGAATTTAAATAAAATTATGTCAATATAGTATCAGGATGATTCTCGGTTACAAAAGTTTGACAAAAATGAAAAAAAAGTGCAAAAAGCCAACATCACGCGGTGTTCCCAGGCGGTCACCCATCCAAGTACTGACCGCGCCCGACGTTGCTTAACTTCGGTGATCGGACGAGAACCGGTGTTTTCAACGTGGTATGGACGTTGGCGACAGCTGTTCTGTAAAAACTGATTCGTTACTGACGTAATCTGACGTCACGTTCTTATATTCTGGTTCAGCACATACGAGTTTTTTTTAGCTATGTAGTTTTTGTAACCTACTTATACCTACATTACAATTTGTTCCATCGCCTTTGCGTAAAAGTCGACTAAGGAGTACCTAGTATTCTCTCCAACTTGATGGACCTATTATGGGCGATGGGCTGATCACCTGTCACCATGGTTCACCATATCCATCTTGGGAGTCTTGGATCAGAAGAGGCTGAAAGTTTTCTTAATATGATTACTTGTGGTTATCCCCACCCCATTAGGGATATGGGCGTGATAATTATGTATTATGTAAATTACTTAGAACATAATTCAGGATGAAAACTATTTTTCCTTTAATTTCCTTTAGGACCACCAGTAATAACATTTCATACATCTCCTACAGCACACATGGCGCACCCGACACTGTCCGACTGTCTGTATTCACAGGGGTGAATAACATTATATTTCCAATTCGAAAAGCAGCCCTAATATTGAAACTACAATCGAGTTACCAAAATAGAATTACCTTCCGATTATATCCAATTAGTTATTTGATAAACATTTTGGTGTTAGGATTCCGGATTCTATTAGCATTTAATTTTAAACGGTTTGAATTGCTGTGAAGGGTTTCATTTTATGATAGTTAATAAGCAGTTTTTTTTTCAATAAACACATTTAATCCATTTACCTACCACACTATCTACTGGTTCGAAAAAACTAGTAAACGATGACATATAAGTGTAGAGTAGAGAGATACAAGAGTTCTTAGGTATCTAGTATTTTTTATTTTAATCGAAATAGCGTTTGACCACACTTTACTGCTACCTACTACCAACTGTGCAACTATAGGGTCCAAACGGAAACCTAAAACTCTTTTTTGTAAGGCTAGCATAACTCAAAAGGTCATTGATCATACAGGGTCATACAGGGTGACCAAGATGAGACCAGTGTTGCAACGCCTGCGCCCGGCTTAATTAATTTGATGTCACGCTCCAATTAAAACTAAGCACACAAAATTACTGTAAAACAAAACATCCATCAAGTTGCTAATTATTTCGACGTGATGATATTCACGATAATTATGGAGGCATTTATTTATTTTATTTTATTTTATTTTATTTTATTTGGGAAACAAACAGTACTATACAATAAAAAATACACACTTAAACAACACATAAACCAATAAAGTTTCCACAGTTAAATTTTACATTAAAAGCTAGTGAACAGAGTAAAAAACTAGAAATAATAAAACTAAACTTAAACACAAGAAAAAAAACAAACAAATAAAATCAAAAAACAATTATAATTTGGCGGCAAAGCTTGACATGAATTCTCTTCGAAATTTAGGCAAAGTGGCGTTGAAAATATCAGTAATATCTGCTAAATTATCATTGTAATAACTGCATACTCTATTCAGAAACATATTCTTTCTATAGTTTGTGTTAGAAATAGGCGTCTACTTTATCATCACTTAATTTTAATAAGAAGTTAAAATACTAGATTTTTAATAAGTGGGTGAAAATTATTGTGTAGCTATTTAAAAGATTAAAATAAGTGATACAAAAGCATGACAAAACGTTTGACTCTTCCCAAACAACCGAACAAGTTATGGTTTCTTGATAGAGCCTTCTATTATGTAGACGATTTTTTAAACAGTTTGTTTAAAAAATTTTACGCTTCCACCGTCTGATGAGCTGGATCAGGTGAGCTATCTATAGACCGTTTGCAACGGCCTTTAGAATAGTCCGACTGTTTCTTTTGTATTTTGTAAATTAAATTTGTATTAATTGTATGTTTAATTGTTGACTATTGTTTCTTATTTTTTTGACTATTATTTTTTCAACCTGACATTAAAATTTGCATGCCATTCTTGGTGAAATATAATGTGAACTTACTTATTAACCATTACAACATGTTACATACCATTATTTCTTGCAAATAAACAATTTCAATTCACTTTTACCAGTTTTCTTGCCTATTGGTATTATTATTTTACTTCATCTGGATATAAAATGTTCTTTTTGTGACGTTTATGAATGATGTAGTAGAGAGAACTAAAAATTTGAATAAGCTGTCGCCAACGTCCATACCACGTTGAAAACACCGGTTCTCGTCCGATCACCGAAGTTAAGCAACGGCGGGCGCGGTCAGTACTTGGATGGGTGACCGCCTGGGAACACCGCGTGATGTTGGCTTTTTGTTTTTTTTTAACTCTTATTTTAAGATTTTTAGTTTTTCAATTTTTTTTTAAGAAATTAATTTGCAATTTTTTTATATCTTGCTATTTTTTTCTTGTCTTTTGGACAAAAATTATAATTAGGTATATTTACATTCATTTATATACACAGGCCAATCAACACGTCATGTAACTAGTTATTAGATAATATGATTAGCTTAAATTAGCTGTAATTAACAGATAATTATACCCTATTCTAATCAGATAATTTACTGACTGATATAAACTGGTAAACGGATACAATTATTGTACAACACTAATTATATTTGTCAATCTTGAGTAGATAAGTGGTTTTAGTAACTAGGTACCTCTAAAATGTTATCCAAGAAAAAAGATTTGAAAACAAAAAGTGCAAAAAGCCAACATCACGCGGTGTTCCCAGGCGGTCACCCATCCAAGTACTGACCGCGCCCGACGTTGCTTAACTTCGGTGATCGGACGAGAACCGGTGTTTTCAACGTGGTATGGACGTTGGCGATAGCAACGACGAATTTATAAAAGTAGATCTTGTTATGTATGATCCCTAAATCTGTAACTGGACAACTATATTAATTTTGTGACGATGTTTGCACCTGAATCACGTCGTAACGGATGAACGGATTTGAATGAAACTTGGAATATACATAGTATTCGTACTGGAAAAACATATAGGCTAGTGTTTAACGCGGTATGATGCAAACAAAGCAGCGGCGGCAGCTAGTTCTTCGTAATTGGTAACTTTGTGACCAAAACAAATTTGAAATATCCGTATGGGGTTACAGTTAAGTCCAACCATCACATTCGGTACAAATAATATTGATTAAAGAGTCCCCTACAGATTGTTTCGGGCACTGCTCTGATCCCGTTAATTAATGGCAACTTAACCCTTTGTCTGTGACGCAGAATAAATTGTTACCTACTCCACTGACTGAGGAACTCAAAGTTTTTTTTTACATGTGCATACATAGTGTGCAAAAACAAAATTAAAATGAAAAAGCATTTATCTTTTACGTAAGGAGCCTTCAAGCCGAATTTTAATACTTTCACTGATTCGTAAGAACTAGTGACACATCGAGCATTTAACTGAATGCTCGATGTAGTGACACGACTAATTGGTACGTACGAGACCTAAATTTCTTACACTCAAATATGGATTAAGATTTCTTTTGAACCAGTGTGGTGAAAAGATTTAAAGCTAAATAAGAAGGATTTAATAATTCAAAGACTCCTTTTGTGCAACTTGACACATCTTTTTGAACAGAAAAGTCCGTTGGAGCACGACCGGATTTGAACTATACCACTAGACCACCAGCGCTCTAGTGGGTAGATATTAAAAATAGTGTTACAATGAGCAACATTATATTTTTAAAGTTTGAGATTCATAATTTAACCCTTCCACTGCAACTGATTCATCTAAACCCGTCACTAGCTGATGGATCAAGATATTAATACCGAAAGCGTGGCGAATCTGACCGAAATCTAACCCTTTCTATGCATATTTAATTTCAACGGGTCTTCATGACCGATAGGCGTGAATTTCTTTTCAGTTGCTATTATATGCGATGTAATTAGGGGATTTATTTTGACTGTGTGCAAGGCTTTTTACTGCGGTCAATGTTGTAGAGGAATTGAAGTTTGAGCAATTCAGAACTAGATGGCGCGACTAAATTTTTTAATTTGACGACCTCGGTGGCGTGGTGAGTGCTCGGCTGAGACGCAAGAGGCGCGGGTTCGAGTCTCGTTACGGGAGAAATGTTTGCATGCTCTGCAAATATTGATCTGGGTGTTGTAATATTATGTACTAGCTGTGCTCCGCGGTTTCACCCGCGTTTTTCTCACAGGCGGCCAGCAAGCGCGGCTTCCTCGTCTCGCCCGCCGCCGCGCCGCCAGCGTCTCGTCTTGCTTGCATCAAGCGCGCGTGGATTTCCTTAGCCGAGTTATTTTAGAAATGTATTTATTATACTCTTCAAAGATCTTATACTTGCAATCATCAACAAATATATTTCAAAAAGATTATTACAGGATTTTATGTTGATAAAAAACTCTATGGCCCATAACTCATTAATAGGTACCAACTCTTAACATCTTACACACGTGATAACTTTTAAACGAAATATCCGATTGAGATGAAACAAAAAGTATTTTACTTCTACATAAATACTCTTGATAACATAATGCTTAATTTCGATAAAGATTAATATTACGATACATATTTAACGTAGTTTTTTTTCTTCAGACGATTTAATAATTATTTTGAACACAAAATCGGTTATTGTGATTAAACCATGATAGCTAGATATATATTCTCGCGGACTTTTTTGTAGGTCTTGATGGGATCTACAAACCCGTAGTACATCATTTTGTTCTATTGTCAATAGTTTTTGCAGCGCACGCAAAAATAGGTTTTCGATTTTACACCTTGTGTTACAAAATAGCAATTTTATTACGGATCCCTAATTTTGAAAAAAATAAAACATAGCCTATAGCCTTCCTCGATAAATGGACTACCCAACACTGAAAGAATCATTCAAATCGGACCAGTAGTTCCAGAGATTAGCGCGTTCAAACAAACAAACAAACTCTGCAGCTTTATAATATTAGTATAGACTAGCTGTGCTCCGCGGTTTCACCCGCGTTTTTCTCACAGGCGGCCAGCAAGCGCGGCTTCCTCGTCTCGCCCGCCGCCGCGCCGCCAGCGTCTCGTCTTGCTTGCATCAGGCGCGCGTGGATTTCCTTAGCAGAGTTATTTTAGAAATGTATTTATTATACTCTTCAAAGATCTTATACTTACAATCATCAACAAATATATTTCAAAAAGATTATTACAGGATTTTATGTTGATAAAAAACTCTATGGCCCATAACTCATTAATAGGTACCAACTCTTACACACGTGATAACTTTTAAACGAAATATCCGATTGAGATGAAACAAAAAGTATTTTACTTCTACATAAATACTCTTGATAACATAATGCTTAATTTCGATAAAGATTAATATTACGATACATATTTAACGTAGTTTTTTTTCTTCAGACGATTTAATAATTATTTTGAATTAGGTTATTGTGATTAAACCATGATAGCTAGATATATGTTCTCGCGGACTTTTTTGTAGGTCTTAATGGGATCTACAAACCCGTAGTACATCATTTTGTTCTATTGTCAATAGTTTTTGCAGCGCACGCAAAAATAGGTTTTCGATTTTACACCTTTTGTTACAAAATAGCAATTTTATTACGGATCCCTAATTTTGAAAAAAATAAAACATAGCCTATAGCCTTCCTCGATAAATGGACTACCCAACACTGAAAGAATCATTCAAATCGGACCAGTAGTTCCAGAGATTAGCGCGTTCAAACAAACAAACAAACAAACTCTGCAGCTTTATAATATTAGTATAGATTATAAGTATGTATTTACAAAAAAAGTATAGGTATAGATTTACTGTACAGCCTTCTGGTTCCCATAGTACAAGCTTTGCTTAGTTTGGGACTAGATGGTGCTGTGTAAAATGTGCATATTTATTTATTTATTTATTATATTACGATTGGGTTTACCTACTTACGATTTCAAAGTCGTGGGTTTTGAATTTTAAGCTTGCACCAAGATACCTAAAATTTCTCCAGGTATGAACACTTACTTCACGCTTCTTGAAATAATATAAAAAAAATTATACCATAGAACATTCCAACATGATTCTTCCTTCATAAACAGTAGGGCCCATTTAAATGCCTCTTAATATACCCAACAACGATCAAAGAGTGTAAACTTATATGCAGATGAGCTAAATTAGCTGAAGTTGATTGATTAGACATAATGCAGAGGGTACAATGTGCCCGCATTATTAAAATATTCGCTCACTATTTAGGTGTCCACTTAAAGTTTAATAGGCTGACTTAAATTCGTGCATAATGTTTACTTTGGCTGATTTAAATGTTTTGATGCATAAAAATAATCAATTTTACGAATAATCTAAATCTAAATGTTTGTACAAACATCCTCACTATATGTTTGTATGTTTGTCATACATAGCGAGCGCAAAGGCTAATCGGATATGAATAATACGGAATTTTCATAATTCGTGACCCGAAATAAAACAAAGGTTACCTAAGGTTAAACAAAGGTAAGATTTCAAAACTATAAAAATAAACAAAATTAAAAAGAATATCGTTATTTTCCCGTTCACGAAATAAACATCTAATGTGTGACGTCTATGTACATAACTTATGACAGAAAGATAACATAACATGATTCATAAATTCAGCAAGCAGATTGCCAACGTCCATACCACGTTGAAAACACCGGTTCTCGTCCGATCACCGAAGTTAAGCAACGTCGGGCGCGGTCAGTACTTGGATGGGTGACCGCCTGGGAACACCGCGTGATGTTGGTTTTTTGTTTATTATTCGAATAACACTTAACTCGTGTAAGATTTTCAGTTTTCCAAATTTTTTATGAAATTCATTTGGATTTTTTATTATTATATTGCTATTTCAAACTAGCTGCCACCCGCAGCTTCGCTCGCGGGGTACCCGGATAAAAAATAGCCTATAATGTAAATACGGAACATTGTAGGCACTATTTATAATACATTAATAATATATAAGGAAAAATACGTGTTTTCTCGTAACTGGTATCGTACGAGGACGAATTATGTTTGGTTCGTAACTGGTTACGAAGCTCCGGTTTTGTAGACGGCCAAAGGGGTACATTCCTAGTTTCATTCAAATCCGTTCAGCCGTTTAGGCGTGATTGAGGCACAAACTTGGACGTATTTATTCGTCCAAGGGCACAAACATCCTCACAAACTTTCACATTTATATAGTAGGAAGGATTAAATAAGGTGCTGGCTTTTTTTTTGCTATGAAATAAATTTTCGTTTGGATATCAATCACGAATAACATTTTGTCTCTTCAAAATACCTCCGCTATATTATAAAGAAAAACAAAACCAAAAAATAACTTTCCCACCACACAATCAGAATGACAATCGAAATTCTAAGCCGAAATCACAACACTGTCAAGAAATTCGACCCACCCACATAGATTAATGATATCCAACAAAAGGCTAAGCCGTTTTTTGTGGATCCCTTTCGATTTAACAGCAATTAAAAAGTTCTTCAAAGGAAGGGTTAACTTTATTTGCTCATAATTGGCAGGATTCTCTTGGTTGGTCTATTAGAATTTGAGCATCTTGAAAACTGGCATTTTGAATCATTTTTGTAATAAATTTTATTGCACATTTTACGATTAATAACTTATCGATTCGCTCTGTTTTTACGGTCTACCATAGAGTATAATAGAGTTTGCACGTATTTCCTATTATTGACAATACTGTCAACATTATAATTGTGTTTAATCAAGGTTTAATCGGTACCTAACATAGTTTTATTTAATACAATCATAAAAATTACGAATTAATAATTTAATCGTGAATTACTAGCTGACTCCGCGAACTTCGTAGCGGCTTAGAATAATTAATAATGCAAATTTTAAAATGTTTTATTAGGTAGTTATTCTGCTATTCGGGCGGAGACGAATCCAACAAATCAAAAATCATGAAATCGGTCCAGCTAAAGGCCCTTTCCATGCCATTTTGGTATCGTTAAAAAGAAGCCTATGTCCTTCCCCGGGATGGAATCTATCTCCTTGTCAAATTTCATTAAAATCTGTTTAGCAGTTTAGGCGTGAAAAAGTAACAGAGAGACAGACAGAGCTACTTTTGCATTTATAATATTAGTAGTACTAACAGGTGTAACTAAGACCTTTTACCATTCTGTAATAGATGATTTATACAGCGTCAGGAGGCTACTTTTACCTTCACGGGACGTGCGGGAGTAGGCTTGCCTAGCACCTATGCCATCCTCTCTATATCAGGTTTAAAATAATTGGGTAAACCATGTTTTTTATTTTGGGTTTTTACTCTTTTACGAAAATCGCGCTAGATTATATGTAAAAGAATTACATAATTTGTACAAAATTAATGTAGACTAATAATAAATTAGCCACAAAAAGTATATCCTTCGAGCCGGATTTGAACCAGCGACCTATGGATATCAATTTACAACCATCTACAGTCCACCGCTCTACCAACTGAGCTATCGAAGGTGTGAGCACCATGCCGAAATTACCAATTAAGTGCTTTAGTAAAGTATTGAATCAAAAGTTCGAATATTGACGGTGTGTGCGACCATGAATATAATAGTTTTCTGATAAGACATTCATTTTAATTTTAAATTAAATTAATATCGAGTAATTTTTAAGGTTAATAGAATTTGACAACTGACCGGTTATAAAATTGATGTCACCATTGAGGAGATTTAATAAAATTATAGAGAGGAACTCAGTGGCGTGGCAGACGTATGCTCGGCTGAGATGCAAGAGGCGCGGGTTCGATTCCCGCTGCGGAAAAAATGTTTGCATGTTCTGCAAATATTTCTTCTGTATGTATTTACAAAAAAAGGTATATTAAGTATTCTATCAGCCATCTGGTGCCTATAGTACAGTGCCCAACTAAGCTTTGCTTAATTTAGTTAGAAATGGCACTATGTAAAATGTCTTCAAATATTTATTTATTTAGTATTAGCTACTTATGTTTTTATATTGTACTGAATTTTTCTAAAATTCGAAAAGTGAAAAAGTACCTTTACCTGCTACCGTAGAGATAGGTAAGTACAATACAAATAATATAATAGATAAGCAAGTTAGTGGATAGGTATGCGAAGAGAAATGTAAGAAATAAAGATAACAAAATCAGACGATCACCGTCAAAATACTCGGCATATTTCATCGAGAGCGAACCACTAAATTATCTAAGTAGAGATCACTCCGCAATCAGTGGATGAGGAAAACACCGGCATGGAACTTACTAGAAAGACGATTTTTTGCAGGATAGGAACTAATTATGGCCTTTTACCATCTATGGTAGATGATTTATACAGCGTCAGGAGGCAACTTTTGTACCTTCACAAACGGGATGATGTAGTGCCCGGGACGAATTAAGATGGAGTAGGCTTGTCCAGCACCTATTCCATCCTCTCAGCTTAGTCGGCCTTGTCCACAGGAAAGACACGGTCAATACGTGCGTAGCTGACTAAGCCGCGGGTTTCCTCACGAAGTTTTCCTTCGCCGTTTGAGAGTACTGGTATAGCGCACATAAATTTTTTGCATAGAAAAATTCATTGGTACACGACCGGATTTGAACCCACGACCTTTGAATCGGAAGGCGGGGTCACTACCAACTAGACCAACAGTGCTTAGTGGAGGATAGGAAACTGTTGTTAAAATTCAACGCCTGTCAGTTTAGAGTGAGCAATGTCGTAGCTCTGCCATTAGAAAATGCGTAGTAATAGAAATTCAATTATAATAAATTCATACAGAATTCTTTAATGGCGGCCAAGAACTAATGCTCAGCTGATAAAGACAAGTTAAATGTATATACATAATTATCACGCCCGTATCCCTAACGGGGTGGGCAGAGCCACAAGTAATCATAAGAAAACTTGCAGCCACTACTGATTCTAAATCCCAAGATGGATATGGTGAACCATGGTGACAGGTGCTCAGCCCATCGCCCATAGATGGTCCATCATATTGGAGAGGTTAAGTAAATTTTACAAAAAAATTACGTTCTCTTCCAGAATTTCTACGTCATGGCCGAGCAAGAGACGGAAACATCCAAAGATGGCGGGCGGAAACGCGTCGCGCCTCGTGCCAGACCGGAAGTACCCTCGCAATTTGATAAATAGTTGTTCTTTAACAGTTTTTCTCATGCAAATGAGGGGTTGGATGACGAATGGCGTTTGTGACGATTTCCTAGGTCGGATTTAATTTGAGATTCGCTAGGGGATGCTGATTGCGAATATGCTTCGTGGGTTTTGTTTTGGATTTCGCGGGATCTGATTTGGGATTAAATAAAATTAAGGTTTTGAATTTTAGAGTTGGTGAGCTCGTTTATTAGGGTGACAACACTAATCTACTTACATGCCAAAATTTTAAAGTAATTTTTTGTTACTCTAGGGCGATTATCAAAAGCTTTTGGGAAATGTTTCAGTGCATTTTTTATTTGCATTTTTAAGACGGTGCTCCAGTCTGGATTTCTGATATCCAACAAGGCATTGGGTCGTGGTTTATTCGTTTAAGGTCGATGACCTCGAAAAACTTCTCTTATCCAAGTCCTGTCCGCAAGTTTTTCGAGGTCATCGACCTTAAACGAATAAAGCACAGAATCGAGGAGGATGGAAATATCGAAAGATACCTAGCAGTGGGTGATACCAGGCTGAAATTGTGTTAAAAAAACTAGGTATACCTGCATATTAAAATTAATTTTATTAAACCGTTTATTGATTTTTTATGCATGTATGTAACTAAAACCAATCTTATATTATAAGAATCTTTGTCCTGACTGACTGACTGACTGACTGATTGACTGACTGACTGACTGACAGACAACGCACAGCCTAAACCGCTGGACGTAGAGACTTGAAATTTTCAGTGTAGGTAAACCTTGGTACGTAGGGGTGTACTAAGAAGGGATTTTTCAAAATTCAACCTCTAAAGGGGTGAAAAGGGATGAAAACCTGGAATCAATTTTTGGTCTAAAACTGCACATAACCTATATCAAATTAAAGAGCCGATTTTTCTCATTTATTTGATGTCATAATTACCTGTAAATTCTTTATTTTTGGCATGTTTTTCATGAAAAATAGAATACTTTTATTTTGACATTATGACAGCGATGATACCAAAGATTAGTAATAGATGATACAAAACATATGGAAAAGGAACTGTCAATGTCAAATTACCTGTGAAAGGAAGCATAAATTATTACTGGTCTAATAAGTTTCCAATCTTGATTATTCATGGAGTTCTGACGTAATTCTACGTCTGAAAACTAGATGTCGCTGCTAATTCTGATCAAATTTTGACGCGCTATCGTTGCGTTTTGAAAAGTTTTCCTTAACTCTCAAAATTTTTACTAAATTCACCGAAATTTCTTAATTTTTAGATTTAGGTATGTTTGTTACTTTTTCACGCAAAAACTACAGAATATACTTACATACCATTATTCATATTCGTTCGCTAAAGTTAGCCATTGCTTAAAGTTAGCCCTGTCACTGTTTGTCATTATGAAATGGTAAGAGATGGCAATACCTTTGTCATCGTTTAGCGTACACTATAATTATTATAATGAATAATGAGGATAGTAGGTACCTACGTGTGCTGGAATGGGACATAGGGTACTTTTTATCTGGGTACCGCGTGAGCGAAGCCGCGGGCGACTGCTAGTTAGAAAATAAGCTTCAAGAAAAACTAACTGGCGCGTGCGCTACAGTTGACTTTACCGTTCAAGTAACATCTGCCAGTTTGACCTTTTGTTTTTGCAATGACCACACCTTGATGTTCCGTTAATTTACTAATGCTACAACTATGCGGGTGCAAAAAATGTGGTAAGTCGCTTGTTGAAAAAGAAATAGACTAACTAAGGCCTTTAACCATCTATAGTAGATGATTTATACAGCGTCAGGAGGCAACTTTTTACTTTTACAAACGGGACGCTGTAGTGCCCGGGACGAATTAAGATGGAGTAGGCTTGCCCAGCACCTATACCATCCTTTCAGCTTAGTCGGCCTTGTCCACAGGAAAGACATGGTCAATACGTGCGGAGCTGACTAAGCTGAAAAAAGAAATAGACTATTGTTCATTAAATCACTTGAGAAATAAATAATTTTATGGCTGGGTAGCATAGGTTGATCAAAGATTTATAATCGCTCGTGGCGTAGCTTGCTTAGAAGTTCTTGATTGACCGTTGAAGTTAAGCAACGTTGTGCGCGACAATTTGGATGGGTGACCGCAAGTGGCATAACGAGCTGAGCACCACCGTGTTTTGAAGAGCACGTTAAATTGTCGGTCCCGGCTTTTAAGTCGTTAAGCCATGAGGCCTTAAAATTCCGTCACGAGAGTGGGCCTCTAGCTCATACGAACTTACCTATCCAGACCCGGAAGAAATATTTGCAGAACATGCAAACATTTCTTCCGCAACGGGAATCGAACCCGCGCCTCTTGCGTCTCCGCCGAGCAATCGCCCGCCACGCCACCGAAGCCGTCTTAACTAGTTATTAGTTGAGAAGTCGAATAGTTGTAGGTAATGTTGCAATAAAAACACCGCTCGTACACCAGGTGCATACAATACTGTTACCAAGTCAACCGTAAAAGGTCATCGACAAGACAGTGTCCACGCGTCATGAAATCTTCGGACATGAGTCATGCGCCCTTATTGGTACCGTGGTTTTTCGAGCGTGAACACACCTGGTCAATTTGCCATCTTGATTTTGAACCTTAAGTCCTGGCGCATAAAGTTGAAATAAATAAGTCTGTAGTTCTATTTTTGCGGAATTTGATCACGAAGAATAGGGTTGACGGTTTTGAATAGTTTTTTCGTTGGACAGGTGTGAATAAAAGAATGTGAATGAACTTTAAGTGACTTTTGAATAACTAAACGTTTGTTTTTGCAACTATGAGCATCGGAATTACGGTTGTTTTATTTTTAGTAATTGGATGTAGAGATTTTTTTTAATGAAACAATTTTTGTTGTTAATACTTTATGACCGTATATAACATGCTATGTAGTATTTGGAGTGTCTCTGTTTGAGTTTGAGTGTTATGCAAAACAAAACATTAATATAAATTTTCCCATACTTTTTATCTCTGGTCAGCCAACAATCCACCCCCATAACTCATTGTCCGATCCATTAAAACTAAAACGTGATCTGAATAGTCCTAAACAATCCTTCATCTCTCTCGCACACGGAAGCCATCAATTAAAATCTTGAAAATGAGATCAACAACAGAATAAACTCACAATTTGACACCTTATGCACTATGACAAAAGGTTCAAAATAGAAATAATGAACTGTTAAAAGCACGAAACTCATGTGCGGAGTCAATAGTCTTTATTCATAGAGCAGTAGGGATTAAAATAGTGGTAGAAAGAAGTTGGTTTATTGAAAGTCCAGCGAATTTGAGGCTCGCTAAAGAGTCAATACGTTAATCTGCATAATAAAAGGAATATTTTAAAATATGCGAACGAGTACACGCGTCCCTTTAATTGTGGATGGTGGCGGCTATCAATTGCAAATAGGAAAAAAACTGTCCACTCCATTGCGTTGTTCGAATGAGTTTGAGGAATTTTTCAGTCTGGAGCCGTGGAGAAGAACTAAGTAAATAATTTTATTAAAGTTTTCGTTTCAACTCTCACACGTCTTAAGCAAACTAACTATTACTTTTCAGGCACATACATGTTTAAATGTATCAATTTTAGCATGCCTACACAAAACGATTGTAACTTATTTTTATCCGAATACGAAGAAGGAGCGTAATGTTTTTTGGTGTATGTATGTAAAATGGTACAAATTCATTATCATCATCATGTGTCAATAAATCGAATGTGGCAAATGTACCTACTAGCTACTTAAATTCTACGCAGACGAGTTTTTAGTTATTTTGATTTTAATTGCTCGGCAAAGACGCAAGAGGCGCGGTTTCGATTCCCGCTGCTTCCCGGGTCTGAGTGTTGTGGTACCATGGTACTCGTAGTTTCTGATACCCACGACACAGAAAATCCTAGTGTGGGATCAGGACTATGTATGTGACTGTTGGGTGTTATTTATTTATCATTTACTAGCTTCCGCCCGCGGCTTCCCTCGCGTGATACCCGAACAAAAAATAGCCTATAATGTTAATCCAGCACATATACTATGTATATTCCAAGTTTCATTCAAATCCGTTCAGCCGTTTAGGCGTGATTGAAGCACAAACATCCAAACTCACAAACTTTCACATTTATAATATAGTAGGGTTAAATGGTTACAGTTTCTAAAAATAAAAATAACGATGTCAGCTCCACACCATTCCTACCACCAATAAAGGGGCTGTCCAGCTTTTGTCCAACACAAATGACCCCAAATAGTAATCATCTCTATTCAATCCACTTTCCCATAGCGAAGGATACGGGCACTGATTCTGAATATGATGATTTCTGTTTAATTACCTACTGGACGCGCCTTGATTATAGGAATAATAAGGGTTGATTTGAGGTGAATGTAACCGTAGGTGTTCTTTAATTAAATTTCGAAAGGGTCATTGATCATGATAATTGTTCGCCAAAGGGTTATGGGTTCGTGGTTGTCATGGTACTACATTCATATGATTCTAATAAGCTTGTACATCTTCTTTAGTCTGAATGGTGAATTCATGAATAGATTTGATTGAAAATGATGAACTAATTACAAATTCAATGTCTTTGAAAATGCTGACAGGCCCAATATTAATTAGAATGTGATTTCAATTTGAATTTCTACTTATATCGTCTTGAATTATTTATGTTGTAATAATTATATCATTACAAAATATGTTCTCTGTTCTTTATGTGGTGAAATGTTTGAGAGTGCTGGTAAGAATATACTATTGGTGAATGACCAAATTTGAACCCACGATCTTAGAATCGTAAGGCGCAACCGCTGCCACTATATCACCAGTGCTCTCTTATGATCGATACGTTATCGAAATCAACACATCAACATTATTGAAAATGAGACGTGAAGACCTTCGCACAATGGCGGGCATCATCACAGAACACATTGAGCTGAAGCAACAAACGAAATAAGACACAACTCGGGACTGCAGACAGTCATCAAGAATTATACGGCATCACCATCGACCTCATCTACACAACCAACAGTCTCAACACCATCGAGGATACTGAAACACTGCTGCCAACATCCCAAAGTTCTCCGATACTTCAAGGAGTTGTGCTGGCTGGGGGGGGTTAGCAGGGGGATAATGCACAATACACCTCACTGTGGGACGTCAGTGCAGATCTTTGTTCCCTTACCAGTAATTAGAATTAGTCCTCCCCGCGGCGCTCTCTGGTAACAGCTAGGACACGGTAACACAGTGTCCTAGGCTGGCTAATTCTTTCAACACAATGGTTCACAAATGGGCCAACTCCACCACCTTCTTAAATCGGCATTGGCAGTCACCTCAATTAACATTGAAGGCTAAGATAGTGTGAACCGTTGACACGATAGAAGAAGAAGATTAGAATTAGTTATCAAAATCGACAGAGGTAAGTATAAAAATTGGGCCACCGTTTTAATCAAGAACATTTGGTTCATAATAACGTTCATGATTATCGGATATCCCACGCACACATGCAATCATTAATAAACCTAGGAAGCGATCGTAAACCTTTTACGAGCGGTGCACTGTGCATTCGTAAAAATTCGGAAACTGCCGAGCGTGACGTCATTATTATTTCGACGTTTATTGGCCGACATGTTCACTTTATAGACGATTATTTACGCCATTAATGCGCACGGACAAATGGATTTGCTATTTACTCGTATATAGGGATCGCTAATTTACTTTATCATAATTACCTATTATAAAAGTAAAATTATTTAAATACCAACATACATTGTCATAAACTTTACTATTCTTTGGTGGTTAAGGCCATTGACATAACTTTCGTCTTGGTAAGAAATTTAATCAGACCAATCAGTGGTATTATCTTTAATGAAAAATGTACTGTTTTATTCTCATGGTCCTACTATCATCATATCAATGTAATAAAATACTGCCTTTTACCATCTATAGTAAATGATTTATACAGCGTCAGGAGGTAACTTTAACCTTCACAAACGGACGCTGTAGTGCCTGGGACGAATTGAGATGGAGTAGGTTTGCCCAGCACCTATACCATCCTTGTCCACAGGAAAGACATGGTTTTCTTTACGATGTTTTCCTTCGCCGTTTGAGAGTACCTACTGATACAGCGAATTTTTTTTTAACCCACGACCTTTGGATCAGAATAGGTACTCTAGACCACCAGTGCTCTCGTAAGATTGTATTGAATGACAAGAATCCCATACAGTTCAACCAAGGATTTATTCAGCGGAATTTACTTTGTTTTCCAGAGTTTGAAATAACCAATTATTTCGCTTCCACTAAAACGACCAATCACGAAATTGAACCACAACACATTCAAAAAAATCATCCAACAATCCAGCATCAATTACAACCCCCGCCGATTTTGTCCATCATAACATCTACCGGGCAGTCATAAATGTCGTGCCGCGCATTCGTCCGGCGTATTTACGGCCCGCGTGCCGTTTTATGATTATGTCCCGATGTTGATTGAATGGTCATGGTCACCCTAGTGGGGAGTTCTTTTGTTTTATTTTTGAGTGTATTTTGTAAGTTCATAAAACTGAATGAGGAAACAACTCTTGAAAACCGTCAGTTAATCCTTCGTATTATTTTTTATAAATTTTCAAATATTTATAAAACAAAATTAAAATGACAAATATTGTTTAGGCTTTATTATGTTCCTATGTGTTTCATACAATGACTCTTTTTTTTAAACAGCAATGCTTATCGAGACACGAAGCCCAAACTAAGCCTAAGCTTTTGATTAAAACTGTTTTCATTCTACATCATCATGATCCGCCAACCAGTCTTTACCCACAGTTTAGTCTTAGTTGTAGTCTTTTGCCTGGTTCCAATATTCTATTAACGATCGACGGAACGTTCATTTCCATCAACTTTGAAAACTGTCAAAAAGTTCCATAGGTACCTACATCGTTTTTAGGCAGTAAAACATGGTTGCTATGGGAACAATCCGTTATCTGTTACTAGAACATTGAAAACGGGAATATTGAAAATTCTCGAAAGTAGGTTTCATATTCAAGTCAAATACCTCTAGTTTTACATAAAATAACGCTCGTGGCGTAGCTTGCTTAGACGTTCTTGATTAATCGTTGAAGTTAAGCAACGTTGTGCGCGGTCACAATTGGGATGGGTGACCTTGGCATTACGAGCTGAGTGCTTCCATGCTTCGGAGGCCACTTCCTTCCATGACGGAGGCCTTTAAAAACTCCGTCACAAGAGTTGGCCACTAAGCTCATACGATCTTACTTACTTTACACATAAAATAGCAAGATTTTTAAGATATTTTTGCATCTGATTCACATCTCAGCTCGCGAGCACAAATATAAAGGAAGTTGTTCAAACAGTGCCAGTTCCGTTACATAAACTAGCATGATAAAGTTTATTCTCTAAATATTCCTAAGAGACAGTCTAGCCTGGAGCGAATGTTAAGGTGAAGAGGCCCTACTACGGATATTACGTTCGAGTTTCATAATGAGACTATTACGTTTGTTATATTTATTTTGTAGGTAGTCCGAATTGTATTATATGTCACCGTAAATTGTTAATACCGTTGAAACCATGAAAAGCGTCGAGCTTTCTACGTATTTCAGACAGTACATGATTAGAAGTTGAACAACCTATATAACTTCTAATCGAGTCTCTACTTACGGTCACGTAAGTTGAACTCTTGATGCAAATACACCATTTTTCGAATCATTATTATACTATTATAAGTAGTTTTTTTACACTTAACAGTCACATACATAGACCTGACTCCACACTAGGATGTCCTGTGTCGTGGGTATCAGAAATTACGAGTACCATGGTACCACAACACCCAGACCCGGAAGAAATATTTGCAGAACGTGCAAATCGAACCCCCGCCTCTTGCGTCTCAGCCGAGCACTCGCCCACCGCGCCACCGAGGCCGTTGATTATGTAACTTCTGGAGTTATGAGTCTCTTACGGTTACAGATTCTACAAGCAAGTATTCGCTGTTTTTAAGATCTTTTCGATTTTCACATGGTAGGGGCAAACAAAGCAACACCATTATCATATGTCCCCGAGCTGCACCAACAAAACGTTCGTCTTTTTAGCACATTTGTTTAAGCGATAGTTGTATTTTCTCTTCGTCGCATACATTACGCGAGCAGAAATATAAAGGAATTGGAGTCTCATTGCGAAATGTTTGTGAAGGGTTTTCTTTTGAAATGAAAATGTTCCTTTTCCTATAGATATTATAATATTTCCATCTCTTTAAACTCAAACCTTTACCTTGCTTTTATAATTTGACTGACATAACATCATTAATCAAACTCTCTAAGAGGAGTGCTTAGGTAGTAGATAAGAAGGTTTCTGGTACAGGTGAACTATTTAGTTTATCATAATATTATCTCTAACATGATGGAACTTCTCTGCTGGACTGGGAGTAAAGAAATAACATAGAATGCGTCCAGCTGCTTCTCTCCCCGAGCATGTCGTAAAAGTCGACTAAGGGATAGTATCCTCCAACATGATGGGATACAATAAGCAAGTATTCCCAAGAAGGGTGACGTCAGTCAGGCGGCCGGTCATAAAACACCTTAGCTAAAACTCTTACACCATGATCCTGAAGATCATGCTGTGCCGACCCCACAACATAGAGTGGGATAAGGGCAGGAAGATATTGATATCTTTAGCATGATGGACCATCTTTAAGGGCCATGGGCTGATCACCTGTCATCATGTTTCACAACACCCATCTTGGGACATTGAATCAGGAGTGACTGCTAGTTTTCTGACAACCTGTGGTGCCCACTCTGTTAAGGGATACGGACGTGATACATAATTCATGTATGTATGTATGACCGTCATGTTTCTCTTACTTCGTCACAATTTTGCCAATGTCTGTGGAAGATTTGTCTTCATCTTTCCGTTAGAAAAATGCAGAGTCTGTATGGTATTTTTTGCTTTGCTTTTCTGTCCAGACCTAGGATCACAATAAGAAACTATAAAGATACCACGAAACGCTATTAGCCTTAAAAATTATTTGGCAGCAACAAACATAATACATGCTTCTGACCATCAATCAGGCACTAATCCAAAATTAATTAAAACACACGTCTAAGGCGTCTCTTGGGACGCAAATCCTTATCAAAATAATTACAGCTGGATCGGAGATTATGTACCCCTTTCTGCCAATTAACAGACTGTAAGCCCAGTTCATTAGTTTCTTCTTACTCCTTGCCTATTTTAATTATCAAAATACGTTATGTAAACAATGGGACAGTATGGGCTATTAGTAATAGTAGTAATATTTCAGTTGATTTTAGTAATTTGTGTAAAAAAATGTCCAGATTTTAAGTTCAAATCCTGTTGAGTTTAAATGCAATTGAGTTCTGCGGTTTTTTTTTGTAAAATTCAAAGGGGTGTTTGTAATTTTTTTCTATCGAGCAAACTTTAAGTAATCGTGTTTTCACATCACATAACACTTAGTGTATATCCTCAATTTTACTATAATATATGTATTTCAATATTATTCATTCAATACTTTTATTGCTAGGCAGGCAGAAACGAGCAGTTTTTAGGTACTGTAAAGCCTTAATCGCTATTAAGATTATAAACTAACAAACATACAAACAGTACCAAAAACAAGGCAGAAATTTGCTCTTTTCGACTTCATTGTGCAACAGACGGACCGACATTTCAATTTGGTTCCGATCCAATCTCAAAATGGCCTTTGTCCTGTGAAAATGGGCAACCACACGTGACGTCACGAGTGTAGAAGGGTAAGAGGCAGTAGATATTGGTTTTGACGCTTAAACACGATGGGTGATAAGGACAAAGGACCTGTGAAAGGACTTACAATCAAAGAGTTGGTAAGCAGACAGAATTAGCTTACGTTATACAAGTTTGGGTGATTATTATGAGCTAAGAAAAAGCAAATAATGCAAGAAAAACATCATAATCTAGTCGTCTCTAATCAATATTTTTTCTGTTTGTATGGAATACAATTGTACAAAATATAGTTATGATTTATTACTAACACACATACATAGGCAAATAAAATCACTCAATGTCTAAATTATAAAGGGCTGTCTAATTACCATCTAGTAGATGATTTATACAGCGTCAGGAGGCAACTTTTACCTTCAATAACGGGACACTTTAGTACCCGGGCCGAATTATGTAAGATGGAGTAGGCTTGCCCAGTACATATTCCATCCTCTCAGCTTAGTCGGCCTTGTCCACAGGAAAGACATGTTCAATACGTGCAGAGCTGACTTTTCTCTCACCGTTTGAGAGTACTGGTATAGCGCACATAATTTTTTCGCACAAAAAAAAATTCATTGGTGCACGATCGGATTTGAATCCACGATTTTAGGATCAGAAGGCGGGGTCCACCATCTGTACAACAACTCTTTGACAAAAACACAGTAAAGTTTACGCACGACATGGGCGAGCTTTGAAATAATATATGCACAAACGCGTCCGATTGTTTCGGAGGCAAATTGAGAGTGACAGTTGGAAGGACCTTTTTATTCTATGTTCAGATATTTGGGAGTTTCTAGTGGAGATTTTTTATAGGAAAGGGTTAAATGGGGAAGAAAAAAGTATGAGATACGGTGCTGTGACGTTCATGAGATTAAATCAAATCAAAATTCATTGTATGGAGAAAATTATTACGCGTACAAAAATTGAATTTGAAAATTGTACAACGTAGCGCGGTAGTATATGTCTTGTCTCTGGCGTTTTTGTATCGGCACTACACAAATCACATAGTTGGAAACTAAACTAATTTTTAACAAAGTTATTTTATGAACAATCTTACTTATGTTATAAAATGTAAGGACGGGACAATGTACCCATGATAAGGGAATCACGATCAAACGGCTGAAAGGTTCAAATGATTAACTACTTCAGTTTTCCCATGACATAATAATTACAATGATTTTATCATAATCCACCGATTATGACTTGAAAAAACATAAAGGCTACTCTTTATCCTGGGTGGAAGTTAATCCATACTAATAATTAAAAGTATAAACAAGACAAAATATACATAAATCGTTCTCGGACATTAAATTATAACAAGACAGTTAATTATATTTATAAAATTTTGACAATTGACAATGTCATTAATATCTTTCGGGCAGCAGTTCTCTTTTTCTTGCAGGGCTGTGGGTAAGGGTCTATAGCTGGTGCTATATACATTTTTGTTGCGCATACAACTTTGCGAGTCCGACCAGTAATAAGTACTTACATATTTTATAGTCGACCAAATTCAATTGACATCGACACAGTAGGTTAACATTCAATTGACACCTTGCATTCATAGCCCACATCCCAATAAATCAAATACCTTCATATCCTCAACATCCTCTCGAGCCCCCATACGTCTTCGTCTTGAAATTGTATGCAAATTCAAAGTGTCACTTCTATGGCACTCGGAATTCAAGTGGATGGTTGATTTAGGTTCGTTTCAGAGTGGGAATGGGTCTTTTGACTGGTGTAAATATATCTACATGTTTGATTTAGTTAGTTTTGTTACTATTTGGTTTGGATTAAGTGGTTAGACGTAACTCACTTAGATTAATGAAATCTTTAAAATAAAGCTCGTATTATATTACCGACAAAAAAGAACAACATGATAGATAAACTCTTTATTATTATTTTTTAAAATTTAAATAAAGGTATTTAGGTATTTAAAGGTTTTTGAGTGTGTTTCAATGAATGAGAGTTCAATAAACATTTCTGAACGCATTTGGAATATTTAATGCTAAAAGCATTGGGTTCAAAATTATCGGTGCTGAATGTCGAATACCTCAATGACTTACCTACAGTTTTTACTATTATAAAAGTATTTTTATTCACAAAAACAAAAGCTTTCAAAAGCTAAACTTCACCTCAAACCGAGATACTTGATTTATGCAAAATTATGTACACAACAAAGGTGCACTTGACCCGAGGAACAGACGTCCCGCATAAGGAGCAGACTCTGAGGGACCGATGGAAAAGTTTAATGCATTTCATCTTAGACTATGCAAATATCGAGGGCCTCTTCACTTTTTATTGGTGGAACAAGTACTCACAGTCGACTTTAAAAATCAGTTAAAAAACTTGACAAAATTTTTTTGAAAGTTTTGTGCGATCAAAATTTCGAAACAATGCTATAAATGCAAAAGTTTGTGAGTATGTGACTTTGGATCGACTGTACAGACATAGAACGTCTGCTGGAATATAATAATATAGCTACATAATGTCTAGGAACCACGGAAACGAAGCCGTGGGCGGTAGCCAGTCGTTTTAGACATAGACACTCCATTCGCTTTTTTTTTAGTTAGCATATTCTGTTCCATCGCTGGGCAAAGGCCTTACGAACTGAGCGCTTCCGTGCTTCGGAGGATAAGTTAAACTATCGGTCTCAGCTTTTAAGTCGTTAAGCCATGACGGAGTCCTTTAGGCGGTCTAAAAACTCCGTCACAAGAGCGGGCCAATAGCTCATATTAACTTACTTTTTTTACAGTTGCCAAAGCTAGTTCCCAAAATTACTAAATTTACTGGAGTTGAATGTACCTGTTAAAGCTTTTTAAAATGTATCCCATATACCTTCTCCAAAAGTCTTCACAAAGCATTTATGGATCCTTTCACCACACCAAATCTTCTAGTGCTCTTCAATCCAATATTTATAAAGGTAGGTAAGTCTTTAACAATATTTCGTTCTGTTTACATATTTTCGTTTCATTTTCCGTGTTTGTTTCTATAGCATCGAATAAGTGCTTCGGTATTTTGTTAGCGAATTGGTTCCTCAAGAGGTACTTCTATTATGAAAATTGCTAAGACAAAAGTACGATATCAGTTTTCTCGGAATAACATTGGAACAGCATCAAATTCAGCAGGATATAGGTACAAAGCCGGAGTGAATGTTTTAAATTGTTGTCTCGAAATTTTCATAAATATGCGCTGATATCTGGGGACCAAAACGATTAGGTATCTACGTTATGATTCGATTGCCATATAAGGGCAAAACACCCAAGCCCAAACAACTAATTTATATACACAAAGCCACCGTAGAGTCACCGTAACCGAAAAAGAACTAGGTAGATTATTATTATGATAAATTTTAAATATCTACATGTACTAATCTGTAAGCCTTTAGGCATATGCTTAGACTGTTTTACACTCCATTTAAATATATTTTGATTACATACGTATTTTCTGACTCAGAAACAAATATTTGAAAAGTCACTCGATCTTCGGGTTGCAGAGTTGTGAACTTGTGTTTTTTTACGATCTATGTAATGTTAGCTTTTGCTCACTCTTTCACTCGCTAGTCTGAATCATTCAAATGGAGAAAAAGCTATAGAAAAGGTTGCTTATCGGGATCCGTGTTTATTTGATTTTGAAATCACAGAACAGACAGTCCAAAACGTAAATAACAAAATAAAAAGCATTGTGCTCATTCAATTTGTAACATAAAGCGTGAAATTTTAAAGGGTTGGTAACATGCCAAAATTTTCATTTCATTTTATCCCTAGCACGGACCCTATCGACATATTGTCAATACTTGGCACAAAGGAATCGACATTAATTTGACATACCATTAAAATTATTGCTTTTAAAGTTGTTGGGAAGAACCCAAGTGGAAGATATTGCTGCAAAAGGCATTATGACGTCCCAACCAGGCAAAACTTTTGACATATAAAAACATTAAATTTCGAATGTCACTAAAATTTAAGATCCATCAACCCTAATGAATAATTAGAAGAAAAATTTACATAAATAGTCATTTTTACTGATTGATCGATGTCGTAAAATAAATTTTATTGATGAAATTTAATGAGCCGGTAATGTTGACAGACATTTTGCATATCACATTAACGGTAAAGATGACACGCGAATTCATTGAAAAATATGCTAATGATTGTAAACATTATTTGTAACGGTTGATTTGTTAATGCTGTTTTGCATAATCATAATCTTTTGTTATTTTTACGAGAAATCGCTGAGTTGTACCTTTAATATCAAAGGGATGACGTTAACTATATACTTTGTGATCTATCGATCGTAAAAATACTAAATACGTTTAATAATCATCCTTTTTCGAATGTGATAATGACAAGACATCTGCGGTTCTAAATTTAAATTTTTATAATTATTTTAATGGTTTGTAATAAAAATAACTGACATAATGTGGAGTGAAATATCACAAAAGATTAGTTTTATGTCTTTATTTTAATTGCATTTAAAAAATAATACGTTTTATAGCAACTAAGTTACCTGGATTATTTCTCATTATTATTATCTTATTTGTTTTTTTTTACTTGCTAATTCCCACGCTGACTAATAGCAAATCTTCTCAAAGGGTTAAATTAAGTGACAGTTTTAAAATCGTGTCTAAATTTGTCACGCTAGGTCCTTCAAAGACCATTTTGAATTGCGTCAGTTTTGATTGACAAATGAAATCCGTAAAGAATTGACTCGTGCGAAAATTTTACAATTGTCACGCGTTTGTCAATTTGAGATAATTAAATAATTGATTTATTCTGGTATTGATAAAATATTTTAATTTTTAACTAAAGTATTATATTCATGTAAACATAGCTATTCAGAAAATTTAAATATTTTAGCGTATAACATCTTCAAACGAATAAAATTAAATATGAACCAAGTCAATTTCAACGTCCTTATTATACTTTTAATTAATTACAACCACAAACATTGCCACAGTAACCCAGCAAACAGTAATGAAACTTCATTACCGACTGCGAAACATTAAGTAAATACGAATTAGCACCAGATGCTGCCGGGGAGATCGTAACTCCTTTTTATTTTGTTTTACTGCGGCCCGCGGGGTCTCTGGTAGTGACTTACTGTTTGTTTGTTGTACTGTCGTTCTGGTTTATAGTTTTAATTTTGGTTTCATTACTTCTACAACACAAACGTTCACGCAAATATACTTAGAGCACTCACAAAAGTTTGCTACTGTTTTAGCTTTTGGGTTTTCCTGTATTCGTTTGAAAATAAATTTACAAGATTTTGTATATTTAGCTAATGCTTGATTCCCATAATGAATATATGCATGTACAATACGACGAATGATCGCTGATTATCATAAGCATAATTATTTTTTAACAAAAAAGGGTCGCTTTTACAAAAATCACTTTAGAATTTTGAATCCTAACACACGTTGAAGATGTCTAATTCAAGAGTAACAAATTCTAAATATACTTTATTTTTTGCAATTGTGGTTATTGTAGTGTCCAAAACGATTGAACCATTTTTTTTATTTCCCTAATTATTTGACTCATAAAGCGATTTAAACCTGTGAAAAAGGTGGCATATGGTCATAATTTTATCGTAGATTACCTCAATTTGGGCACCTTGCCTACATGTCAATGATTGTCGCTTTGTCATGAAATTATCGCTTTAGTGTTTTTATTATTAGTATGATTTTAAAATTAAATGGTAACTTATTATTGGACAATCTGTTTTATTCTGCTGTTTCAACAGTCACCAAATAAGCTCAGACATGCTTTTTCAAGGTTACCACCATACATTAATTTAATAGATACTTCAACCAAAAAAATACAAGTCATAATTTCCCTGCCCTTTTCCCTCTTTATGAGGGATCGGCACAACATTGAATTCTTCTTCCATTTTCCTCGATCAGAAGTCATTTCAACACCCACTCCTTTATTACTCATGTCATCTTTCACACACAGTCCATCCATCTTTTCTTTGGCCTCCATCAACCCACATATCCTACCATGTTCATAAAAAACAGTAATAAAACGAATAAAATTACAACTAATAATGGCATTTACGAAAAACCTCTTAACGAAAAATTATTTGTTTGTATTAATAAATAACACGTTATTGTACACAAGAACACACAGAATATTTTTTTTATAAAAGTAAAATATACAATGGTCGGCCTTATCGCTTAAAGCGATAATTTCCAGATAACCCTTGGATGGAAAGACAAAAACAAAAAAATGTAGAAATTATTTGTTATATTATTAATTTTAATTATTTTTTCTTTCAAACAAGGTCTGTAATTTCCTCCTACATAATTTAACTGCAAGCTTCAAATTTTGGAAAATACATAGGAAGGTCTGATTTTTCCATAAAACACTAGAATCCTCCAATTTCACCACTTGCGCCGACAAATTGCTATAATTACCGTT
This sequence comes from Scotopteryx bipunctaria, assembly GCA_949320045.1. Lineage (NCBI taxonomy): Eukaryota > Metazoa > Arthropoda > Insecta > Lepidoptera > Geometridae > Scotopteryx > Scotopteryx bipunctaria. The sequence goes on from OX439459.1 coordinate 8,322,599, forward strand.
GCCCCAACGATCGCCCGACAGATAATGGTACCACGCAATTTTAGGGTTCCGTATCTTCAATCAAATATGGCGTGTCAATGTGTCACTTTTGCGCCAAAAGCTTAATTAATTGTATTATTTATATCATTTTATTTCATCTTTGGTTTTGATGATACTATTATTACAATAACTTTATATTTGTAAATATTCTTTGGTATTTTACTAAAGCGTCCTGTTATTATCAAACGTCCTGATGTTGCATAAAATCATCTTGATGGTAAACAAATTTGTAAAGTATTTTTTATATTACGGGTGTAGTTGTAGTCTTAATATTCAGTGAAAAAAAAACAACAAAAACTCCTTTTCTGTATTCAACAACCTAATACTAATTTACTTTCACCTTCAATCATTATTTCAAATCAAACCCATAAATAATTTGTCAGTGCAACGGTCAATGATGATGATGTTGATCAGAAATTATCCAAATCAAACCCAAAATAAGTACAAGTCTTGTTTTTCTTTCCCCTATTTGGGAGGATGGTTACAGATAATCAGTAAATTAGAAGAAACAGCTTCCGTAAAAATACTCGTGTCACATTACACCGTTTCATTACTTCGGTATTCCGTCGGAATCTTTATTACGGAACCCTAATTTAACGGAGTTTGTTTACTTATTTATTGTGGTGCAGAATTATTTTGTTGGATATTGGGAATATTTTGTATTACTAATTATTGAGTGATTACAAACATAAAATTAACTTAAAAAACGAAAGGTACGTACTTAGGTACGCCCTTTTTGCTTAAAATTGAAAAAAAACCTTATTTCCGAAATTGTTAAAAAGCCTTCTTTTTGACAAAATAGTTTTTGATTAGCTATTTTATTACAGTAGTTTTCATACTAGCTGTCAGCATAACCATAAATTTAACCCTCTATCTAGTTGAGGCGTTCTAAACGACCACTACAACATTATTTCATTTTGACATTAAGCTACTGACAATAAATACATTCCACCATTAGCAGAGCCAACTACCTCGCAAATGTTCCCATGGCCATAGATTTCACGGCGAAATCGCCCAATAATCTAATTATGTCACATTGGAGCCATACTCACTATTGTCTATACAATGCTATAACCATCTCACTATGTTTTCCTTACAAACTGTTACATGTACTGTGTTATCGGTGTACTAACTATGAGGTATACTGTGACAGCTCAACCCATTAGAACATGGACTCTCACTTTGTGACACGGCCCCCGCAAATTAGATTATTTGAGTGGTCTTTGAAGGTTTATTGTGAAACGTAAAGCCATAGAATAGTGAAGGGACATAATAAATAAATAAATATTTGTGGAAATTTCACACAGCGCCATCTAGCACCAAACTAAGCAAAGCTTGTACTATGGAAAACAAATGCCTGATGCTTATATACTTTTTATCTGTAAATAGGTACATAACTATAATACAAAATATTACAAGACCCAGACCCGGAAGAAATATTTGCAGAACATACAAACACTTCTCCCGTAGCGGAAATCGAACCCGCGCCTCTTGCGTTCAGTCGAGCAATCCCCCGCCACGCCACCGAGGTCATCTTATTGTAAACTTACAAAGTGTAGTTTTACTTTCTTAAATTAAAATATAAAATAGGTAATAAATCAATTAAAAAAAATAGGAAATTACCATATTCTACATAATAACAAGTTCAAACGGCCGGCCGTATGAAAAATTGCTATTATTATTTTATTTTTGAATTTTAAATATTTTTAAAGATTCGAATTCAGATCTAACTATAGGTACAGGTATATAAACTATTATTTTGATTCTTGTATTTTCTGGGTAATAAATAATATCTACTTAGTTTAAATTTACATCACTAGCCAACATCACTTCAATGTACGATCAGCAATCATCAAGCATGTCATCAATATTATTGTCCACGTCATAAATGACGTCATAAATATGACGTTCTATACAAAAGGTCGTATGTCCGACAAAAGGTCCTATGTCGTACACGTGCATATCGCGTTATCGTAAAATTTTACGAGTAGCTCGATAGCCGCGGTCTCTTCCGAAATGTTATTTTATTGTTCTTATGAGTTATTATTTTGAATTTTGCTTTGGAATATATAATAAGTATTATATTTTGCTACTGCAAAGTAGATTAATTTCTCTTCTTACTTACAGCACTTACTACTTACTTTTCCGTTATTACTGCATTTTATTTCAATCACAAAATAAATCTTGATTACCATAATACTTGATAGGTAAATAATAATGTTTTTGGTTGACTAGAAAGGGTTAAATTAGCAACATTTTCTTAAATTGAAAATAAAAAAGTAAGCAAAATGCGAAAAAACGCACAAGTTTTAACTAAAATACTAAACTTACATTGTCCATTAGCTATATTTTTCAAATAAATCAGCCAAAAAAAACCACAGAACAAAAATAATCCTCCAATAAATTGAGCTCTCTGACACAATCACAAAATATACTCTCCCTCCTATTTGTGCAATAACTAAAAAGGTTTTCCTCCAAAAACGCACAAAAAGTGTGTTAACAAACAAAAAGATTTATTCTCAAGTGGTAGATAAGTTCCTACCGTTTCCGCAGAACGTAAGATAAATAGTAAAAAACCAATAAAAATATATTGCCTAATCTCTATCCAATATTTTCTTAGTGCGATGAAGGTTTTCCTTTGGTGAATCGGACACGTCAATTTAGTGTGGATATTACAGAAAAAAGTTTTATGAAAATAAATAAATTAAAAAACCTTTTTTACATACAAAATGCTTGCTTGTGCTGCTTACCTGTTAATTTATGTAATTTTATTAAAACCAGGTAAGTCAAATGTGACTAGCAAAATTTCGTAATTTTATGTTTTTAATAAAATATGAAAATAATTCAAGCAAATAATCATCATCATCATTTCCCTTGTCCCACTTTATGTGGGGTCGGCACAACATGCATTTTTTTCCATTTTCCTCAAACAAATAATAAGAACGTTAAAAAGTAATGATATAAAACATGATCCCGTTGTAGATTCCTGATACCTATTTTTTGACCTCTTTTATTGCTAGATATTTCTTTTATTTTTATTTTCTGTCGTATCCACACACCAACCTCCCCTTTCACCCAAGACATTTCCACCTTATGCTTTTATCGCGAGCGCTCACAGCGTTATTGTTAGCGATACTTCTATCTGCACTTATTTAGGAGACGGTATGAAATAAACACACGATTGAGGGACGAAAATAGGGAGAATCTCCTCTATTTTAATATTATTTGGCTTGGCATGGCTGATAAAATTTGGGTTTTATTTTAGTAGAAAATGGAATGAAATGAATGTGGTTTTGACCAGTTTATGAGGCTGATATTTGTTCAGTAAAATGATACTTTGCGGTAAGAGTTATTTCATGAGTAACTTATAGATATAATAATGCATGACCATTACAAATTATTATCAATTGTACTACCTATATTATTAACAATTTTACTGACGAACGCATCAAATGAAGCGTAAAAGTGGATTGTAGACTTAACCCTTTCAGACTGGTACACATCAGAGTTGACAGCAGTCAGTTATTGACAGTGGTCAATGTAGCTATATCCGTGGTAATCACTGTGTGAATGTTTTGATCTCATGTATTTTTGTGAAAAATAGAATCATTGACACATTGAACAGTGTCTGTTAAAGCTACCAATTCGGTCATAGTTTTATTTAGTTATTTGATGAAATGAAATAAATAGAACTGATAGCAATAATACAGATTTAAAAATAAGTTAAAAACGTGTGATTTGACTACATTACGCCTATCGAAAGGCAAACGACCAATTTAAGAAGACAAACATTTTATTAGCAAAAACATGAGAATTCCAAATAATCCACATTCTCACAAGAGTCTACTAAACAGATAGAGCACGCTGACCGCCCCAATCGGATTACTGACCGCCGGTCACCGCTGGTCAGTCTGACATGGGAATTTTCGTGTTATTGGATTTTCTAAATAGAATTTGCCGCGCGTTCCTAGGTACACATTTCCCAGGCATCATTTGTTCCGTTACGAATGTGGTTTTGCTTTGACTGAACGATAATGTTTACACTTTTTTGTACTTTGTAACATAAGATTGGAAAGTAGGTAAATATTACTTTGTCGTGCTACAATTCTGTTTTTTTTCTGTTCAAATCAATCGACCGTAGCTCTAAAATATTTCCGTCTAGATCTTCTAATATTTAGAAAGTTACATTAGATTTACACGTTTAGTTTTGTTGAGACAAAGAGAGTCTCAACAAAACTAAACGTGAAAATAAAATATTGCTGAAACATCTTCCGCTCAATAAACAACAACAAACATTTTTTTAATAAAAACCTGGCACGCTTAATCCCCGCGCGCTCGTAAACGTTTACGACGGCGACTAGTTGTGGTGCGGCCTTATGACGCCTAGTGACAACGCTGTAAGGATGTAACTCACTAAAACTAAAAAAAGAAAAAAAAGTGAGAAGTGATTTGACAAATATGGGACGGTAAGGGAAGAAGATGAAATTGCAGGATATTCTCTCAAAACTCAAGCTTTAATGCCTAAGGGATAGTCAAATACAAGTACAGTGGGGCGGGCAGAGCCTCAAGTAGTCATAAGAAAACTTGCAGCCACTCTTGATTCAAAATTCAAAGATGAATATAATGACAGGTGATCAGCCCATCGCCCATATAGATACTTTCTTAAGTAGAAAAATATAGTCTAAAGCTTGTCAATTTGACGAAATCTTATTCAGTTTTCATAAAAAAGAAAATTTGTGAACCCAATATACCACAACTTTACCCGTCTCCAATACAACTGTCTTCAATACCGGCACTTATTGTATTTTGTATTATTTACCCACTTTACGAGTCCTTCATATTTTCGAGTGAGTCCAAACTACTTAAAATTTTATTGCCCATTTTCTACTCCAATAATGTGTGTGGATTTTACTATCGGCTGTAAAATATTTTTCTTGTTTAATTGGATGAAGTGGAAATGTTGTCTGTGTGTTGTTCTTGAGCAGCGGGTCGGGAAAATTACACAAAAATATTTTAGCAAAAAAATACATTACTATGTAAAATACAATGAGTAATAACTTAATAATAATAAATACTGTTGGTCAATCAGAAACTATGAGTTTATTTTGATTCTGTAGAATGATCTTCTTTAGAAAATTCTTTATTGCACACAAGAATGTACATAGGCGAACTTAATGCTAATTAGCATTTTCTTCCAGCTAACCTTTGTGTTGTTTGGAGAAAAAGTGGAGGCAGTGCATTGTAGAAAAAATGCTATAAGAAAAATAATAATAATTATTATTATTATTATACATAAATAAATACAAATAATATCTAACTAATTTATAACATATATACAAAAATACCTACAGGTGCTCAATTTTGATGACTGTTCTGTAGAGCAAGATAATGGTGATATAGTTTAGACTTGAAGATTCCCATGGATGAGGCTTGGCGTATTTGCATTGGAAGAGAGTTCCACAGACGACTCTTTACATTTGTCCTAGTTTTTTTTTCAAGTAAAAAAAAGGTAAAGCAAAAATTGATTCAGCTAAATAAAATAGAGTCGTATAAGATTATTTAACGACCTCTCAGAGATCATTCTTAATAACAAAACACACTCAAAATATATTATGTTAACTATGTATGAGAATCTACAAAAACCTCTCATCACATCATACATCAAGTACAGTGAGCAACAATAAACTGTACAGTTTAGAGTCATTAACCGATTATATGTTTTGACAGACCATTAGGCAACATTCGATACATTGACAGTTGACAATCGGCATTGACAGATGTCGTTTTGCAGTTGATGTCATTTTTATAATGGACAATGATGTTTAAATGGAGTTTAAATTTAATGATGATTTCAATTGACACAATAGATATACCTACATGCTTTTATGTCAAAATAAATAATAGTTTATGTCAAAAAAATCTAAAAACTACCACAACACGCGATTTTAACTGTCATAGTAAAAATTAAAGATCTTGCTGATTTTACGTCAATTAAATTTGTAGATAATTTAAATTAAAACCCACATCATGATGCCAAAATGTCATGTAACTGTCACTAAACTAGAAAAGATGATCTAATTGCCAGTTAATTCATTAACGTTAATTACTTTAACCCTTCTGCTACTACATAATTAAGGGTTAGACCGCATAGTAGGATTATGTTCAATTTGATTAAATAGGTAGATAACCTAACTATTATAGTAGTAATACATTATTTAAAAAAAAACATAATTTATGAGTTAGATGTGCATCATCCAGACTAGCCCACTGACACAAAAAAAACTTGGAAAAAGAAGGTAAGCCTCTCTTGTAATACAGGCATATAATAAATAAACGAAAGGACCAAAATGTACAAAAAAAAACAAATCATTGAAAATATATAAAATATTTTGATTAAAATAATAATGCGTCCAAATTATTATTCACAGCGTCTTCAAGAATAGCCAATTTACGCAACCCCTCAATCGCGGCGTGAAATTCGGATTTGGAATATTGTCCACATCGGTCTAAACGACCACACGTGGTCAACAGATTTACATTGTAACGATGTCTTACTAACCCGTGACGGCGTAAATTAAATGGACGCTCAAAATTAAGGACAGTTTTGAAACATCTCACTTTAACTGTTGTTGCGATATTATTTGGGTGACAATGTAACGCTTTGTTTAATTTTTTGGCTTTTCAGGTCACAAAAATAAACAGCGTTTGAAGTATTGTCTTTTATTTACTAGGTTTTATTTGAATTAGAAGAATTTAATTGAGGATCAGGTAATAAACATGACTACGATAGTATCAATAAATAGAATCAATCAATAAAGAAGTATTAAAACTAAACAAACACCTACGTATCAAGTAGATTTTTTTTTTAGTTTTAGTATTTCTTTTGTCACAGAAATTCTCTCAAATATAAAAAGAAAAGATTAACAAGAAATGTCACAAGTAATACCTAAATCATGTGTGACCGAGTGCAAATGACCCCGAAGTTCATGGACAATGTATTTTTAACATTTCATCGGGTTCAAGTGTGAATGTTATAAATTCGCGACGCTACCCCGAACAAGGGGTCAAATTTAGAAAGTTTCTGCCATTTTGCTTTGGCTACTCAATTTTGATATATTTATGTGTTTTCGTTAATAAGCGTGCCGATGTGGGTGTAGTTTTGAAGGTCGTAAATTAAGTTTTGTATATATTTTTTTGTTCAAAATCAATACGTATATTTTAGGGGCGGTATTAGATTATCAGTTCAAACAATCAATTGTTATAAGATTTTAAAAGAAAATAAACAATAAATAATATCAAATCGAAGGGGTGTAGGCACATAATTATTTATATTTTAGCTCCAAACAAAATCGGTTAAAAATAAAATAAATTTAACCTTGATCACACCACAAACAATCGATTAAGAAAACTATAAGCACGTTATCAATCACAAAAAAGAATAAAATGATAAATGGGTCCTTTATATTATAACAGCATTGAAGGGTTAGGATGTATGTGACAACTTTTTACGCTTCACCGGTTAAAGAAAGGGGAGATTTTTTTACGTAAATGTATTTTTGGGAGTTATATCGGAATTGGAGTGACCGTAGGGATATACAAAATTATGGTGTAAGTCATTATTGGATTATAATAGACGAATGGGCATAGAAAAGTGTTTTGTTAGGTTATTATGGCAAAGGGTGGGAAATTACCCTCAGATATTAATAATATCTATTGAAAAGCATTTTAATTTTAAAAGTAAAAAGGTTGTGTATTTTTGTTGTAAATGACCTAAAGACAAAATAAAATTTACCGGCCTAGTGATAGCGGCCTCGACTTCCGATCAAAGTCTATCCTAGTCGTAGGTTCAAATTCGGTCGAGCACGAACTTTGTTTTACGACAAGCTGGCTTCCTCAAGATGTTTTCCTTCATCATTTGAGAGTAAAGCATGCATACATTTTTTAGACTTTTCATCACACTGGTTCGAAAAAACTAGTGACACGACTAGTAAAATCTTTCAATTTAATTTATCACTTTCAATTTCGAGATTTCCTCACGAGCCTATTTCAAATCAGAGTGCGTAACAATTCACCAAATTTAAACCTCATAAAGTTAAATGGAGTGCATAGACCCCGAACATGTGTACCTTGGAGTCCTAACTAATGGATTTAAAATTTATTGCGAACCACCCACTTTACACTTCGCTATGTAGGTACTCAAAAATGTAACCTTTATTGTTACTAGAAATAAAGACTATAACTACTTGGCAAATGATTTTGCAAAAAAATATAAAACAACGTTGTAAATTTTACTTTAAGTGCCGCGAACTATTTTTATTTTAGGGAAATGTTTTGAGCAAATCAATGTGTTGTTTAAAAAAAAAAACATAGTCCGTAAAGGATCAAACAAATGTTTCGTTTTTTATAAAATGTTCAAAAAACAGGAATAAAATGTGATTTTGCTTTCAGTATGACAAAATTGATATTTTTCCACCACTCTAGTAATAGTGATAAAATAGATCTGTAGTGCTCGGTTCTAATATTATATTCTTATAACGAATGACGGATCACTTATTGTCAAAGAAACGTCTGTTAACCTGGACCAAATTGGTGACGTTTTGGAAAAGGGCCAGGTCAAAAGAACCATAAACCGTCTAACATGTATGTAGAATGTTATGAGAGTGAATGAAGCGAAAGAAGTATGTCAGGATCGTAGCAAATGGAGATCCATAATCTCTGCCTACCCCTATGGGAAACAAGCCTGATAATTATTATGTATGTATGTATGTTTTTCTGTCTTAAAATGTATGGGACTTTTCTTCAGATAACGTTGTCATGGTAATGTACACAACTTTTTGTTTTTCTTTACCCAGTCCATCCAAAGGTCTGGAAGAGATCGTTTTTATAAAGCCGCCCATTGTATTGTTTTTGTTATTTTTGTAAAATTTTGTGGACAATAAAATGTTAATCTATGAACGATCCGTTGTACGTTGATTGAATATTGTAACCGGGCATTATTGGTAAACGAATTTGTAAGAACGCCAAACTCGGTCCATAAATAAAATAACTAAATAACACCCAACAGTCACATACATAGTCCTGACCCCACACTAGGACTCCCTGTGTCGTGGGTATCAGAAACTACGAGTACCATGGTACCACACCCAGACCCGGAAGAAATATTTACAGACCATGCAAACATTTCTTCCGCAGCGGGAATCGAACCCGCGCCTCTTGCGTCTCTGCCAAGCAATCGCCCGCCACGCCACCGAGGCCGTCCATAGGTAACAATCTTTTCAAGTTAAATAATGTATGGGACAAAGTCAAAGTCAAAGTCAAAGTCAAAAATTTTTATTCCATAAAATCACTGGGATCACTTGGACACGTCTTAAATCTACGTTGCATTTACACCTGTTCGTAACGCGACCAGGCGTGGAAGATACAGGCAAGAAACCACGCTTGGCTATTTTTTTGGAAAATGATCCCTTTACAATCATGTTATAAAAGGAGTTGGAGCATTCAGTCCCAAGCATTTTTATCTTCTATATAATCGGATATTTTATAGTAAGCTTTTTTATACAACTTTTGTTTTATTAGTGTTTTGAATTTATTAACTGACAAATTTGTCATCTCGCTTGGGACTTTGTTATAGAAGCGTACACATTGCCCTTTAAATGATTTATTAACTTTACCTAGCCTAATCGTGGGTACAGCAAGTTTATCCTTATTTCTAGTATTAACACTATGATTATCACTATTTTTCTTAAACTTACTAACATTTTTATGTACGTACATCAAGTTTTCGTAAATATATTGACAAGGAACAGTCATAATGTTTATTTCTTTAAATTTATTACGTAATGACTCCCTAGGACCCAGGTTATAAACTGCTCGAACAGCCCTCTTCTGCAACACAAATACGGTGTTTATATCTGCAGCACTCCCCCACAACAAAATGCCATATGCCATGATGCTATGGAAGTAGCTGAAGTAAACTAGTCTAGCTGTATCTACGTCTGTAAGTAGACGTATTTTTTTGACTGCATATGCCGCAGAACTAAGTCTCTTCGACAATTTATCTATATGTGGGTCCCATTGAATCTTTTTATCTAAGGTTATGCCCAAAAAAGTAGTAGTGTCCACGAGATCTATATGTTCATTTTTTATTTTTATATGAGAATTTACTTGTGTAACATTTGGTAGTATAAATCTTATACATTTGGTTTTCTTTTCATTTAGCAATAGGTTATTTACATCGAACCATTCTACGACTTTGGAGATTGCATTGTTTACTTCGCCAAAATTAACCTGGCGTCGTTTCATTTTAAATAAAAATGAGGTGTCATCTGCAAACAATACAATTTCATGATCATCCCTAACAAGTTTAGGTAAATCATTAATATAAACTAAAAATAGAAATGGTCCTAATATTGATCCCTGTGGTACACCCATTGTTACTATTGACCCTGGAGAACGTTTTCCATTAACGTCGACTCTTTGTATTCTGTTACTTAAATAGGAACTGAGAAGGTCAAGAGCAAAACCCCTAACCCCATAGTGTCGGAGTTTCCTGATTAATGTTTCATGATGGACACAATCGAATGCTTTTGACAGATCACAAAAAATCCCTAAAGCATCACGAGACTCTTCCCATGCATGGAAAATATGCGATATTAACTCGACACCAGCCTCTGTTGTTGAACGGCCCTTCATAAATCCGAATTGTTTGTTGTCGAGTAGGTTATTTATGTTAAAATGGTCTTGAAGTTGCTTTAGAATCAGTTTTTCAAATATTTTGCTAAAGGTCGGTAGTACTGATATAGGACGATAGTTACTAGGGTCTGAATGACTACCAGATTTGAAGAGAGGTGTTATTTTACTATGTTTCATTAAATCAGGGAACACACCACAATCAATACATTGATTGAAGATCATAGCTAGGTCAGGTGCAATTATGTCTATCAATGGTTTTACGACGCTAACAGAAATTCCCCAGAGGTCCGTGGTCTTTTTTACATTGATTAATTTATAAGCCTTGACAATGTCATTAGAACTGACATAATCGAATGAAAAATTTGTTTTACATTCAGGTACGTTTTGTTTCAACATTGACTCTGCGATTATGTGGGAAGAGTTTAAAGATTTTGTAGTAGAGACTGGAATATCAGTAAAAAGCAATTCGAGCGCTTTAGCTACATCTTCATCTTTGTTAATAATTATATTATCTATTTTTAATTTAAAACTGTTATTATGAATTATATTTTTTCCAGTCTCTTCTTTAATAACATTCCAAGTAGCTTTAATTTTATCTTGACTGTTTTTAATTTTTGAACTCAAATATAATGATTTGGCTATTTTACATACTTTCTTAAATATTTTAGAATAATTCTTAACTTTTTCTTTAAACTCTTCACTGAAATTATATTGTTTTATACTGTACAATTCATACAATGTTTGTCTACTTTTATGTATTCCTGCTGTTGCCCACTCACAAAATCCTGGCTTATTAGATACCATGATCGATTTGGATGTATAAACTGAATTGAATTCGTTATTAAATTCTTTAAAAAATGTATTATACAAATAATTAGGATCTTCATTATGATATATTATGTTTGGAATTTTATTTTTTAGATTTGATTTCAACTGTTCCAATCGATTAATGGTCATTGGTACATAGGTAATTTTCCTTTTTACATTTTGCCTAGTTTGTGTTTCAATTTTTATAAATTGTCCAAGGTGGTCTGATTCAAGTTGATTAATAATATTTTTACTTATTATATTAACATTAGTAAATATGTTGTCCAAACATGTAGCTGAGGTGGCAGTTATTCTAGTTGGCTCCATAAATGATGGTTCAAGATTGAATGATTTAAATAAACTTGTTAATCTAGTATTTAATGAGCATTTTTCAAGCAGATTTACATTAAAATCGCCACATACAATAATTTCCTTGTTAGATTTAGACAATTTGAACATAATTTCTTCCATAACCTTTTCAAAAACATCAAAGGAGGCGCAAGGCGGGCTGTAAGCGCTTATAACAATGAACTGCTCCAACTCTACGCAGGCTATTTCTATGTGTCTTTCTGCAGTCAGGTGAATAATATCTTTGCGTTCTTTAAATTTAATTTGTTTGTTTAGTAATATTAATGAGCCACCTCGTTCAAAATGGTTCCTGCAGAAAGCACTACCAACTTGGTGATCACTGAAATTAAACATAAGCTCATGATTTTTTAGCCAATGTTCTGTAATACAAATTATGTCAATTTTGTTTGAGGTCATGTACAATTCCAGCTGTAGTTCTTTACTTCTCAAACCTTGAATATTTTGATGCACCAAATTAGTAACCTTTGATTTTCTAAAATTATTATTTTGACTCTTTTTATTATTATTTGACTTTAATATATTATCGGATTTTCTTATATTTGAATGAAGAACTGATTTTTTTAAAGGTGAATAATAAGCGCTAGAGGCTATCTCTATTGTCTTGAGGTCTAATTTAAATGACTTGGAGTAACTTCCAGAGTCTGTTTTTGGGGGTCATTATACTGCTCAAAAGAAGCAGTCTGAGTAGCCAAGTTCTTGGCTGTTATATTAAAATAATAAGATAGCGACATTGCTACCTGTCTTTTGTAATAATTTGAAAGGTAATACCTACCTTTAGTCAAATAATATTTTTTACTAACAACACTGTTAGAGTCAATTACATGTATATTATTATTATTGCATGATATTGTATGCAAAGTCATATTTAACTTATATCTAAGGTCATTTTCTGATTGTGGCAAACTGTTGCTATAGGGGAATGAGAACATTACAATTTTGTTTATCTGTAGAGCACATAAAGTTTCACAGTATTTTATTAATTCACTCTTGCTCACATTACCCCTATTTCCAAGCCAAATTAACAAGTTTGAATCGCGGCTGAAATCAGTTTTTTTAATTGATTGCATGACTTCATGCAGACTTACGTTGGGTGAACAATAATTTAAAACTTTATGTCCCATGCTATTATTCAAAAGCCGGCCCATATCTTTTCCAATTTCATCACAAAACATCGCTTGTTTGCGACAATGTTGACACAACTCCAAAAGTTAATATTTTCAGGGGAACATTTTTAAAGTTTAACTAAAGATATCTTCATAATCATTGCCTTTATAAAAAAGGCTTCTTTACAAAAAACATTACCTAACTTGTAATGTATTTAAATAAATTGATAAACTTTATGTACAATACTCTAAAAACATACTATGCGTTGTTTAATGACACAAAGAACCACTTATGTCATTTTTAATGAAAAAAAAGGATTTAATTTTGTAGTATTTTGACTTACGACTTTACAAACAATATTTTTTTTTAGATTTGGTTCAGGATTTAATGATTAATACAAAAAGAGACACTATAGAAAATCGTTATATTATTTTTTTATACATAAGTAACTGAAACATAGACACTTCTTAATACTAAATCTCACTCAGTCATTGAAAACGCTGAATATAACTAGAAAAATCAACAAAATTCTTAATTTCCGGTCAGAATTTACTTAAAAATTACTTTTATACTTAGATTAATCAGATTATTTTTTGTTACTAATAACTTTACCAAAATCAGAAAAAAAATCTATAAAACTGGACACATGTCTTCATAATCAATTCACGGCTTTCTGAGCAAAGTCTCGTAAACATCTTACAAGGAATTATAAAATAAATAAATAACACCCAACATACATAGTCCTGACCCCACACTAGGATTCCCTGTGTCGTAAGTATCAGAAACTACGAGTACCATGCTACCACAACACCCAGACCCGGAAGAAATATTGACAGATCATGCAAACATTTCTTCCGCAGCGGGAATCGAACCCGCTTGGTTCTCGGTTATTTATAATATCTGCCTTTCTGAAATCTTCTTCGCCATAAGATGTCTTGCAGTACAAAATACGAGGGCTGTTCTTCTCTACCTTGAGAACTTTAATATCTGTTATTTTTACAGCGTTTCCTTCTTCATCTTTAGTAATAGACCACCCCATTTGACCACAAGCATCTTTCTAATCTTAAAATCTTCTGTGCACATTTCATTTACATGAAATGGTTCAGGAATCTTTCTAGCCGATTTTATGCACCAATAAAGGCTTCTGGCGAGTATATGGGTCCAGCTTTCAGCAACTTTTTTACCTGTCTTTCTATCAATGAATGTGCCTCATCTCCTTCGCTTTGTGTGTGGCCTTTAATGAGGTATTTGTGATCGGAAGAATCAGATTATGAACTGGAAGAACTGCTGGAATCTTGTTCATGATCAGATGAAACCTGATTTGGTATTTAAAACTCTTGGTCAGATGGTGGTGCCAGGGTATGTTTTTCACCTAGAATGTGAAAAATAGTAGTTATTGTTCAATTTTACTCTAGGTTAGTAGAAAAATTATAAAAAGAATGTTAGGTAAAAATATACTACGAGCAGGTACATACTGCTTTCATCCAGTGTACTCTTGATCGGGTGTTTTGTTCCTGTTTTGCTCTATCAGGACTAAAATTTTTTTGCTCCTTGAGCTCGATTGAAATGTCATTATAACCTATCTGCAAACAAAAATAATAAGAAACAGGTCAAAAAAGATGTCAATATTTTTATGTAAAACGTTTTAGTCAAAGTTATTACGAGAATAAAGAAAACTAGTCTGTAAAAATTTCTTCAATAATGACTTTTTTAGACATCACATTTAGCACAAACCAAAACTTTGCCTTTTGTTCATTATCAATATTGTCATAAAACGTAATAATGTTTTTATAGTAATTGCTTTTCTCAGCAATGATGGCATATCTTAAAATATGTACCTTACGAAAAACAGAATACTTATGTGCAGCAACGACACATTTCACTTAAGAACGTTATTATTGAAAAATAAATTAAAATAAATATAACGTACCTTATCAAGTAGAACGTCACCATCCGAAATTTGTCGTTTTTGAAGAGAACATGCACAACCCATCGCGCTCGTTAGCGGACTACTACTGAGTAATGTCGTTGTCATTACGAACCATCAACGTGAAAGGGATAGTGCTAAAACGACACATCCTCCATATCTCTCTCACTTTACCTCTTAGAGAAATGACGTTTTTATAGAATAAAACTAGATTTTTTTTAGAACCTAGGTGTATATTTAACTAAAAAATCAAGAATTTTGAGTAATGTCATCCTTGTCGCAAATGAGCGACATGAAAGTTTTATATTTGTGTGAAATTGGTGTACGGACACTCAGCGGGGAAATTGATACAGGAGCACTCACAAGCTCCGGACTCTCAGAGCGGGCGCAATCACATGTGTGATTGGCCACAAAGGAGTCATAGCGGTCCTTGTTGCTGTGGGACAGTTGGAGGAGCTCATCCAGTGCCAAAGAGTACTCCCGTATCACCTCCTGGGACTTCTCATAGCGATCACACGATCTATCTCTCCAGCATCTACATAATGCGAGAAGTCTTCTCGATTCCACAGATTGGATTGGAGCAATCCATTTGAGAGTGATTGTGAAGCGAATGGATAATCTCTTAGAATAGGACATTGATAAAACGGAAACGTAAAGTTTTAGAGTTCCGTACTCGAAGTGTGCCCTATTACTAACCCTTCGCTGTCCGTTCGTCCGTCTGTCAGCGGGCTGTGTCTCATGAACCGTAATAGGTAGAGAGTTGACATTTTCATATATTACAGATATACCTAATATTCTATTGCAGCTCTAACAACAAATAATAAAAATTATATGGGGCCCCAACATTTAAGTACATGTACAATAGTAAGGAACCTTTCGTGTGCGAACTCGACTTGCTCTTGAATAGTTATATTTTTTTCTGTATTTAGATGGGATCATGCTAATAAATTGTACTCAATTCTCATTGTTGACTTTGTAATTTATGATATTTGTATTAATTTTTGTGTTTGTTGTTTTATTTTCCTTTTGCTATTTTTTTGACATTATTACTATTATTATAATTTTAATTTTGTAAATAATTAATCATTGCACGCCCATAAAGGGCAAATTACATTGAACCCATAATATCTGGAACTTCTTTTTTGACATGTAATTAAGCAATAAATAGGTATACTTTGACTTTGACTTTGAAATGTTGCTTTTATGGATAGGCTGATTAAAACTTCCGATGGTCTGTACATATTTTAGTGAAACCTGATCAAAATGTTTGCGTGGATCGATAATTCATGTTATACTAAAGACAACATAACATATTCCAGTCTCCAAGCATCAGGGTCATAGAAGCATCAAACCAGCTCATAAACCAGAGAACCCTTTCGGAAGTCGATCGGTGATATCGTAAAACTTTACGAGTGACTTCCTTCAAATTAATGCTCTAACGTATGCACTGGGATTTATAGAGGGCGATATCCTTTGAGGAAATCTTCAAGCAGTTTTTGCTTGACATCTGAATACATCAAGCAGTAGTTTAATATGGAAGAACATGAATATTTCGATCAGAGGTTAAGTTTATTAATAGAAGTAATCTTACTAATATTATAAATGTGAAAGATTTTGAGGATGTGAAGATGTGTGGATGTGACGATTTATTATTATGTTTGTGCCTCAATCATGCCGTAATCGGATTGGAATGAAGCATATTATAGGCTACTTTTGGTCCTGATACCACGTGAGCGATTGAGCGCAAAAACATATTGAAACATCTAAATAATAATGCAGGAGTACGAGTAAAAGCACATAAGTTTTTATCCTCGCAGTAAAACAAATTTTAACCCTTCCCCGGCTGATTGCGTCAATACACCTTTACAAAGTTACAAAACTACGCGCGGAGTGACAATGGCTTGCAGGTTCGTTAAAAACCGCATTAGTCGCATTTATCGGTGTTGCTAGCGTGAGGTTCAACTGTTTCATAACATGGTTCTCAAAATGTTGATCTGTATGTTTTATAAAATTAAGAAAACTGTAAAAAGTTCATGCTCTTGATGTTTTGGTGATAACTACATATTTGTTTATAAAATAACATAGACCGAATAATTCAGTTTGATCAAAATGGTCTTTTATTAATTCTTTTCTTAAATTGTAATCTTCAGTAAATAAAAATTACTTTTACTTATTTCACCCTTCTTTCGCCATAATAAATAATGTTTTTATAAGGTCAGGTTATTTGTGCCTCGATTATGACGTAACGGCTGAACAGATTTGAATATAATTTAGAATGCTGGAATAAAATATAGGATTATCATTTAAATAAATGTTTAGCACCACAGACCACGCCAGGCATCTCCGTAACGTCAACATCACAATAGGCCAGACGCGGAAGCAATCGTTGTAAACTTTTACAACTTTTACAACCCGCCGGCAGGGAGAGAGTTGATCGGTGCAAATGCAATATTCAATTTTGATGCGGATTTTTTCGGAATGTTGTGGGGTGCAAAGGCGACAACTTCTTTTATTGTATTTTTTCAGTCGAAAGTTGTAAATGAGTTTTATTTTGATATTATATTTTGTTGTGGGTCCCGGCTTTTAAGTCGTTAAGCTATGACGGAGGCCTTTAGGCGGCTTAAAAACTCCGTCACAAGAGTTGGCTACTAGCTCATACGAATTTACTTACTTATTTAAAAAAATTGCTTTTTCTTTGTATTGGAACGGCGATGGTCCGGTAACGAAACAGGATCGTAGGCAGAGATTCCCAATGCCCCGGTACAATGTTCTACTAACGGTCAACGGATTGTATAATAGCAACGTTTTTTCTGTCATATCATAAATGTATGGCGCTTTTTGACAGAAAAAACGTTGCTATGGTAATGAACGATCCTTCAACCGTTAGTAAAATATTTGAACCGATCAAGTACTTTAAGCTTCGACGTATTTCCGATAACCAAAGTTAAACCAAAATAGTTTACGACTAGTCAAACTTACAAATCCGAACAGATGAAAGGCGTAAATAGATGCAAAGCTTAGCTATCAAAATACGAAGCTAATCCGGTGATATTAAAGATAACTTCACATGGAAATTTACCCGGCTTCTGTTAGTTTGTACGTAGATACAAAGTTGAGCAAGAAGTGCTACGAATATGCTACGGCTCGTAGACGCGTAGCAAGATTGCTACAAGACGCTACGATTGAGCTCTACAGAAAATTTTCTCATTTCTTTGTGATAATATGCAATTAGGAGGATCTCAAAATGCGCAAATATGCAAACCTCGACGGGGCTTTTTGGGATACGGGTGTCCACCGTGTTTTCAAATCAGGGCGTCTGCTCGAAGCGATGCGCGATCTAAGAGCTGGTTCTCATTTGGCTCAACGGATCAGTATTGTCAATTAGCACGACCAGCATTTTGAGCATGCTTCCACCATCTGATGAGCTGGATCAGGTGAGCTATCTATAGACCGCTTGTAACGCTCTTTAGATAGCCCGACTGATTATTTTGTATTTGTTATAAGTTTGGGCAATTTTCTTGCCGTCCGTCTGTCCTGTAAATAGAATACATACATTTTATATTATTTTACTATTATTCGTAATTTGTTATGTGATTCATTTGTTGGATATCCTACATTACTTTTATTATGAAAATGCAAAAGTTTGTGGGGATGTGTGAATGTATGTTTGTGCCAATCACGGTGTAACGGCTGAACGGATTTGAATGAAACTTGAAACATACATAGTATGTGTGCTGGAATAACATATAGGCTACTTTTTGTCCACATACCACGCGAGCGAAGCCGCGAACGTACGTAAATAATAACATCGTAAATCACAACACATCCTGTGTGTGGCTAAAGCAAGTAATAATTAAATAAATGAAGAGATTTAGAATTGATAATTGAACGCCACGATGAGTATAACACGAACTTATGAAAAGTAACTAATTTAATTAAAGTACTTTATTTCGTCCGTGATCACTTCAATCATCTCTATACAATCGTATTAACATACGTCAGGTTTGTATTAGTACCTCGCAGATAAGCCGCGAGGTATCAAAAGTACAGTAGTACCACAAATATTGTGCGCCTTGGCAAACTTTGTGCTTTGCATGAATACCTAATTTTTCCGAATATGCAACTAATAATTATCTGAACCAAGTTTTAAAAAATAAGTATCTACATACTTAATCTTACTTATATCATAAATGCGAAAGTTTGTGAGTTTGGATGTTTGTGCCTCAATCACGCCTAAACGGCTGAACGGATTTAAATGAAACTTGGAATATACATAGTACATATACTGGATTAACATATAGGCTATTTTTTATCCGGATACCACGCGAGCGAAGCCGCGGACGGCAGCTAGTAATATCTATATTAAATAAATTAATAAACATTTGTGGACATACAACACAGCGCCTCAAAGTAAGCAAAGCTTGTACTATGGGAATTAGATGGCTGATAGAATATTTAAATACTTATTTTGTATATACTGCATATACATACTTATAATACTACAACACCCAGATCCGGAAGAAATATTTGCAGAACATACAAACATTTCTCCCGTAGCTGGAATCAAACCAGCACCTCTTGCATCTAAGCCGAGCACTCGCCCGCCACGCCACCAAGGTCCACCTATATTAAAGCCTCTCCCTTGCCTCAAAAGTTTGCTGGTAGAAAACTCTTTGACTGTTAAGCTCGCCTTAGTACATGTACTTTTTAATGTTTTATTTGTAAGTAAAATTATTTAATGTAATGATTTCAGTAGTAGTAATATTGATTTTTTATTTTAATATCCATAAATTGTTCAAAGTGTTACAATTAAACTGCACAAAAATAATATAACTATCAAATTAATACACAGATAAAATATAAAACACATTTCAACAATGTATTGTGACTGACTTTTCAATTGACTGTCAAAGCCTTCTAACCTACTAAATAACAAACAACTCACTAATTGAATTTCAATCCACAATTGAGCATTCATTGTCACCGTTACAAGGGTGTCCTCAAAGACAATATTTGCTGAGGACATCCTACACGTGGCTGGTGTGGGAAATGTGGGAATGTCCCGGAATACATTAATTTGGAGACACTTGAGTTGACGTGTCGAATTTAAAGGAGAATCGGTTAATGGGTAGTATAATATTTGTAAGATGTAAAAGGGTCCTTATAACGAACGAAATCATTCGTTCATAAATTTTATCTCAATTGACATGATGACCTAAGTATAATTTACATACATTTATTATCACGCCCGTATCCCTAATGGGGTGGGCAGGGCCACATGTAATCGTAAGAAAGTTTGCAGGCATTCCTGATCCAAAGTCTCAAGATGGATATGGTGAACCATGGTGACAGGTGATCAGCCCATCGCCCAATGATGATTCATCATGTTGGAGAGCAAGCCATCTTTTACTCGACTTTTACAACATGCTCGAGGAGAGAAGCAGCTGGACGCATTCTATATTTTTTCATGGCTTGTCCAGCAGAAAAGTGTTTACATTATTTTGATAATTTTAAAATTCTTTATTTATATGCATAAAAGGTTTGAAAGGACCTGGCATATTCGTTTAAAATATCCTCATAATGTTAATATGAGGAAACTAGATAGAATTAGAGAAGATACCTAACCTAATAATAGTACCTACTAAACCTACTATTTATTTGTTATTTTTTTATTAGAATAAGTTTTCGATTGCTTTGACACGGAGTGGTGGGAAATCGCAATAGACCGGCATACGTGGAAGCATTTGGGGGAGGCCTTTGCCCAGCAGTGGGACAGTATAAGCTAAGTAAAAAAAAGTTTTTTATGTGTTATATGATATCATCGCTTTGGTTTTTCTGTTATGGTTTTGTAATCGTTACTGAATAAATAAATCAAAATCAATATATTTTAGTTACCACTAACAGATTGTTGTATATTAAAGTTGATGTGGTCCCGATTTTCAAAATATATTCCTCATTTGTACCTCTTATCCTTTCAGAAAAGCCGATACCTACCCTCAAACGAATCCCAATATTGTGTGGCACCAACAATACGCACTTACACGCCCTATACGTCCGAAATCTGGACAATACGATACCAATAATCTTGCTCCCTATTAATTATAATTGACATATTTCGTACTTACCATCGTCGGCAATTTGTACTGCATGGTCACGTGACCTCGTGTTTGTTTTGATGTCCAGGGGTCTAAGAGACCGACCGATCATTAGAGGGGTTGAGGCTCTTGAGATTGTTGGGAATTATCGGCAGTTTTGTATTACGATGATGAGAATGAATTTGCAATATGTTGTTCATTATGGTATTGTATAGTTTGTAGGTGATCTAAATGTATGTAGGAAATGCCTTCATGATAGATTGAGTTAAAGATGACGTCATCAGCATTCGTCAATAATCTGCATAGTGCAATAGGACGCATAAATCTTGCGGAGTGTCTTAAAAATAGTTATCTTATGATTCAAGCGAGAAATGCCAAAAACGTAAGTAATTTATTCATAACTTCACAAAACACAATTGTAAGCAAATGCTTCCCACGACTCCACCCCCAGTCGCTAATTTCCGAACACACATCTCAACAGAACATTTTGTAAAACATTGTTCGACAATTTACCAAACATTTCATTGAGCGGGCGCCACGCGAGCGCCGCGGGCAGAAAAAGCAACAATAACTAGTGTGTAATGAATTAAACATTACGGTAATTTTGTTATTGGGGCTGGCGTGATTTTTTTTTCGCGTACTTTCCTAGTTTCATTCTTGTCTAGTCATCATCATCTTCCTGCTCTTATCCCACTATATGTGGGGCCATCACAGCATGATCCTTGGATTAGAATTTGGCTAAGGTGTTTTATGACCGGCCGTCTGCCTGACGTCAACCCTCCTTGGGAATACTTGCTCATTGTATCTCATGATGTTGGAGAGGATACTATCCCTTCGTCGACTATTATGACGTGCTCGGGGAGAGAAGCAGCTGAACGCATTCTATGTTTTTTTCTTTACTCCCAGTCCAGCAGAGAAGTAGTGTCCTAGTCTTGTCTAGTGTCCTATTTTATAATGTACAAACTTTACTCATACCTACATACATAAATACATAATTATTATCACGCCTGTATCCCCAATGGAGTGGGCAGAGTCAAGAATAATCATAATAAAACTTGCAGCCACATGATTCAATGTCCCAAGACGGATATGGTGTACCATAGTGACAGGTACAGTATGTAATATCTAAATAATGAAACGTTAACTCAATTTTATTAGCAATCGTCTCATCTGGTCTTATACGTAAGACAACTGCCCAATCCGAACCAAAGATGTGCCTTTGTGCAAGTTTCCCAAAACAAAATTTCTAGGGTGTCCCGCCCTTCGTTCTCGCCAATATCCTTTGAGTTTGTCAACGGTTATCAGTGAGCCACAGAAACAAAGAAAAAAAACTATGTCTTATTTGTATATTTGTATTATTTGAGCTGTTTTTTTTATTTGTGTATATTCAAACTATTTTTCTATTACTCACGGGAGAGTCGTTCATGTGGGATGTGACCTGATGCGGTCTACTCTCTCGGAAGTAATAGTAACAATAAAATAATAAGGGTGATAGCCGAACCGATTGCAAATATACACAGTAGCTTGCGGTTATTGACTTTTTGTTCAGGAACATTCTGAGTACTGACAGTTTTTATAAGGAGTGAGTTCATCAACGTTTAAAAACGTAAGTATTGTGGTTGTCGCTATACCTAATTGAGCAAAATAACACCTAGTAGTCTTGAATATAAATAAATGTAAATTTGTGAATATTTCACACAGCGCAATCTAAATCAAAACTAAGCAAAGCTATACTATGGGCGCCAGGTGGCTGATAAAATGATAAAATAGTTTTATAATTATGTACTTTTTTAAAACACATACTTATAAAATATAATATTATTACAACACCCAGACCCGGAATAAATATTTGCAGAGCATGCAAAAATTTTTCCCATAGCTTGAATCGAGCGCCATCGAGGTCGTCTTATCCCAAACATAGTGTTGCCTATATCGACTAGAAACAACTGGTATCACAACACCAGTAGGTATATGCAGAAAGAACAAACATTTCTTTTGCCGCGGGAATCGAATCCGCATCTTGGCCAGTCACACGCTTCAAAAGTTATCGAAAAGAAAGAAATAATATCCATTCGCTATATAATCTATTATTAACTGATTACAAACTAACAATGAGTCTATCGTCTGTCCTAGCCTTTACAATAAAAACATTGAAAACTCAAAACCCGATCAAAAATATTTTATGACAAAACATTTAAAATTGTATACTGACACCGTTAAAGGGTTAACTTGCAGATTTGATAAAATTTTATAGCACTGAAAATGCTAAAATTTTACTGCAAATCTAGGTTTTATTCGAGTTTTTGTCCATTCAAAGTATTTCTGGTTTTAAAAATAAAAACAATGGCAGGTCAATGGAAGTTAACGGTCTCTTTACGCCATGTATGACCATAGAGATTTTTATCTTTGATTTTTTTAGAATTTTTTTTCCTATTGTCTATGAAATATTGTTTTGGAATTTTTTTTTTAGTACGTAAGCACTGGTGGTCTTGTGGTAGTATCCTTCCGATAATGAAATTGTAAGCTTAAATCTGGTTGTACGCTAATTATTTTGAGTTCAGAATATTTATTTGAGTTATATCAGTAGGTTTTTAAAAAAGTAAAGGAAAGTAATGCGAGAAATCAGCACTTTATTGAACCATAATCACATTAAAAACTTTAAGGTAATCGGTATAAATAAGAAATAAAAATGGGTTCGGTTTGTATCTAAGTTCGCCTAAAGATAGAAAACAGAGCTCAGATCACCGACCGCAGGTAAAGTCCCCAAAATGTTTTTTTTTATGTAAAAGAGCAAGCGGCTCACCTGATGGTAAGTGATTACCACCGCTCACCACCTGCAACATCAGAGGAACAGCAAATGTGTGCCGGCCTTTAGTTGCCGGCGTAATTGTATTCTACAATGACAATAGTGGGCGTCCTGTGAAGATGCATGCGGCCGGTCTGATCGACCCAGCGTGCGTTTAAGGGTTAATTTGGGAAAAAGTTTTATTTGATCTATTTATTTTATTAATCATGACAATGAACATAGAACCATGTAATTGTCAGTGATGAATAATAAAAATATCATCCTATAGCAATGCGCTTGCTAAGGCGTTCTTGGTCGTTAATGTTAAGCAATGATGTGCACGGTCACAATTGGGATGGGTGACCGCAAGTGGCATTACGAGCTGAGCGCTTCCGTGCTTCGGAGGGCACGTTAAACGGTCCCGGATTTTAAGTCGTTAAGCCATGACAGAGCTTTTAGGCGGCCTAAAAACTTCGTCACTAGAGTTGGCCACTAGCTCATACGAACATACATACATCCTATAGCAATGATGCTAAGACAAGATAAAAAAATTGTTACAAATTCTTAACATCATCGTAACATCTTAAGAATTCAGAATAGGGTTCAGTATATATTTATATTATGTGTAGTGTATGATCTTATTACCTAGTTCATCATAATTTGTAAGTTTGTCCTGTCTATATTTTTTTATTGTCTCTGTACTGTACACATAAGTACATCCACCTATTTCAAAGCCTCTACCTTGCCTCAAAGGTTTGCTGGTAGAAAACTCTTTAATGGTTAAGCTCGCCTGTGTACATGTACGTTTCAATGTTTTGTAAGAATTTCAGGGTTTAAAGTTTGTTAAAAACAACAAAAACCATTTAACAAAATGCTGTAATACAAACCTACGCTATAGCCGGTAAGTTTCTTACCACAGCTAGCCAGCGCGTCCGTCGTACGACGGTTAGGGGGTCTGCACACGAGCCGGCACGTGCCGGCACGCGGCCTCGTATGATGTGCTACCAAATTGATGTGCTGGATGGGCTCTGGGCAAAGATGTAGAGTGGGCGGACTTATATTGTGAATAAAAAAGTTGGTATTACTTTTAGTTACTCTTTCGCACCTAGAAGAACATAATATACGGACTAAATATAAATGCAAAAAAATATGTGAGTACTTTTCAAAAAATGTGACCTTATCTGCGATCACAGATATGTTTTCTATCCATATGGAACTTAGATTATTTTTTATCTTAAACTTAGATAATTAAAACCCAACAGTTACATAGTTCTGACCCCCCACTTGGATTAGCTGTGTAGTGGATATCAAAAACTATAAGTAATGTAACAACACCCAGACCTAGATAAAGTATTTAAATATTTGCATAACCATTCTTCTTGAGCAGGAATCAAACCCGCGCCTCATGCTTCTTAGCCGAGCACACGCGCACCACATCACCGGGGCCTTCAAGTTTTTTAAATCCTTACTTAATATTATAAATGCGAAAGTTTGTATGTATGGATGTATGGATGTTTGTTACTCTTTCACGCAAAAACGGCTTCATGGATATGAATGAAACTTGGAATATACATAGTCCATATACTGAATTAACATTATAGGCTATTTTTTGTTCGGGTACCACGCGAGCGAAGCCGCGAGCGGCAGCTAGTACCTAAATAACATGAACTTATAATTTATCCATCTCCATAGATTTCATTTTCTGCACTTTTACATCTTCCGTTTGCGTTCGTTTGATTCGATCCTGATTTCGTCAAAGCCATCGTAAAACACTACGGGTCGCGATTGTTTTTATACAATCGACGCACACATTTATACACTTATACACTCATTTAGACATGGTGTCGTTTATTTGCTTTGATTTGCGAATGACATTTTGTTGTTTTCTTTTTAGATGCGATGTTTTGTGTTGTCCGTCTGACGCGGAGCGTGTCGTAGTTTTGATAGACTGTCAAATTTACATTATTATGATCTGTGGATGTTTTGACGTCGTGAGAATGTTTTTACGAAGCGTTTGATTGAGGATAAATTAAAAAATAATAAAATTGTTTGTATTAGATTCAATATTAGATAAAGATAAAAATGCGTTAAAAAATTTCATCACAAAAAAGAATATTTTTTTTAAATAAAAATCTAGTCAAATGCTATTTCAATTCGAAGACCACAAATATTGTGCGCTTTGGCAAACTTCGTGCTTTGCATGAAAACCTCACTTAATTTTCCGAACTATTGAAATAAAAACTGAACAAACCCTTTAAAAGAATAAGTATCTCTACATAATTATTGTAACGTCTCTATAACACATAATCATCATCGCGTTAGTTCGTATTTCAAAAGCTAGACGAAAATTGCCGAGGTGCGCAATATTTGTGGTACTATTTACTTTGCGACACGACCTACTAACTAATTACAATAACAGAATGCAAAATAATTTCAACTCCATCTAATTCACACACGATCTCACCCAATGTACTGAACCATCGAACTAAATTCATTAAACTCACCACGCTTGACTGTTTTAGTCTCCCTATCCAATAATTACATACGTTTTAACCAATACACCGCCCTAGTATTATTTGAATATGGGTTTATTTCAATTGACTTAACGGGAAAACCAATTTTTTTCCTTCGCACGCAATTTTACACCCTATTATGAAGTTTTAAAGCCTAAATTTGTGAAACTCGGTAATTACTTTATTTTGTTCTGATACGCTATTATAAACCGTATTTTGATGTAGATAGGGGTTCAGATTTGTGCGTAGAGGTGTTGTTAAGGGTGTGTGAATGTGTTGTATTGTAAATTAATATATTCGGTTCTTATAAAACGTAACTATATTTGTAGGATTGTCACCGCCACTTAAATGGCCACATGTCGCCTCGAGGGCTTTTGATGTTTTTGTTTCAAAATATTGAATTTGCTTTTTAACTTCTCATTGGGAAATTTTTTGACTTTGATTGTTAGTTGGTCATTGAAAAAAATATTTTGACTATTTCAAGGATTCTCTATCCATACTAATATTATAAATGCGAAAGTAACTCTGTCTGTTACCTTTTTACGCCTAAACTGCTTTACAGATTTTGATGAAATTTGGCAAGCAAATAGATTGCATTCCGGAGAAGGACATAGGCTATTTGTATTCAAAAATACTCATTGAATAAATACGCATTTAAATTCCCGAAGGTAAGGCTATGAACCTCTCATTTAAAACCAATAAAACTGCAATTACTTTTAAAACTCCTCAATCGGGTAAACAGTTAATGGACACGGACAAAACCACGACGCGCCTGGACACAGGACAAAACTTAAAATAATTGGTCCGCTATATATTATACGCTTCCACAGATATGGATATGTGAGTTTTGATACTTTTGTAAACTTTTATTTTGTGACTACATTACTTAATCGTGTCGGAGATGGCGCATGGTGGGACGAACTGGACAAATTGTCTAGCTGACTGGCAGACTACAGCCCTGGATTGTGGCGTCTGGAAGGAATGGGGGAGGCCTTAGCCCACCAGTGGGATCCATTTGGCTTATAATAATAATAGTAATTACTTGAAGTTGAATAAGCGTTTGGCATAAATTTCTAAATGCAAAAATTGTGTACAAACTCTACATCACACATTTCATTTTTACACACATTTTATGAAGAATAAGAAGTAGTTTTTTTTAAAAGCCGTGAATTCTTTGAATAATAAATATATTGTTGCGTGACCGGATTTGAACCCACGACCTTAGAATCGAAAGGAGTGACCACCAGTGTTCTCATTGGATATATGAAAATGTATGATGGAAGTAAGTATTTTCGAAAATAATACAATAAAGCAGGAATTTTACCTGAAACCACCTATTTTTGTTTTATTTAAAAAAATCTTGAATCTTAATTAACTTTACAAAACCTAAGTACCCTATGCCTCTGGCCGTTTTTAAGGAGTTGACTCCTCAAAAACGACACGTGTTGAAATTATTAGGATTAGAATTGCGTAAGTTGGCATGATGTTTTACAAAACATTATTATATTAAATATTATTGACTCTTAAATGACAACATATTATGCTGTTCAGGTATCAAAGTATCAAACACACTAATTCCGCCAAAAGAGTTAAATCGCCATTCCAACGCGTAAGTCATTAACTAATACAAATAAATTAGATTTACGGCAAAAAATGGCGGATCGGACCCAAAGCGGTAATGCCGCCCGAGGGACAGTGATGTAGTGACCCGACTCTACAGGGTGTTTCAGATATTCATTTATTGTTAATTTGTATAATCTAATTAAATATGTAAAGTTAACCACTTATTATGTGTGATGGGCTGATCACCTGTCACCATGGTTCACCATATCCATGTTAGGACTAAATCAGAAGTGGTTGCAAGTTTTTTATGTTTACTTGTAGCTCTGCATACCCCATTGGGGATATGGACGTGATAATATGTATGTATGTAAATATATGTCGGTCTGCTACTTTAAGTCGCTTATACACGAACAGATCTTGATAAAATTTGATCAGGAGATTTGGTTAGAACATAAACTGACTATAACAACATAGACGGCCTCGGTGGCGTGGCGGGCGATTGCTCGGCAGAGACGCAAGAGGTGCGGTTTCGATTCCCGCTGCGGAAGAAATGTTCTGCAAATATTTCTTCCGGGTCTGGGTGTTGTGGTACCATGGTACTCGTAGTTTCTGATACCCACGACACAGGGAATCCTAGTGTGGGGTCAGGACTATGTATGTGACTGTATAAATAATAATAATAATAAGTTTTTTTCTTAAGTGTCATTATTCAATTCATCCATTTAAGAAAAAAAACTACAATACAACAATTAGATAATTATAATACCTACCTACCTACTCGAATATTCAGAATAAGGTTTATTTTTTAGTTAATTACAACTTTAACTTTAATGTAAATATAAAAATAACCTTAAGAGTAGGTAAATACCTATGTATCATTTAATTTTCTCAGATAAACACTATTTTAATTGTAGCTCCACGTAAATTAACTGAAATCCTAAAACAAAACAAAGAGCGACACGCGTGCACTTGTTTTCACTTGTCCAATTTATTTAATGCAGGAAATGCGAGGCAGTGCCTTAAGTACGAGTTTTTTTACCAGTGAACAAGCTGAGAACACACAATACCATTTTGAAAATACAAAAAGATGATCATAACATAATATTTTTTGTTATTACGATGAAATCACTTTAGTTTTAGGTAAATAGACCTCGCAACATAAGTTTTTACACCTTAATTTAAATATAAGTACGACTTCAAAGTTTCATAAACATGTAATGAAAAAGTAATTTTTGGGACAAATATGGGCGATTTGTTTACATAAATTATAATATTGTCTGAAGTATAGTATAATTTGTCCAGCAGTGGGATAGAACAGGCTAATAACAAATAATAATAAAATTGATAAATATAGAACCAATGCTAGAGGTGATTACATAATGCCTGAGCGAGAAAACTGAACTAGAGTGGCGTTTAATTAACCGGTTAAAGTTAGACATGGGAGTGCAGACAGATTTCTATCCGTATTCCTATCCGTAGTTTTAATATACTGCCCGTGCACCGTAGTTTATACCGTATTGCAAATAGAGAGTTTTACACGACACGATTTTAGCAGTGACATTTAAACCTGATTGAAATATGTAGTTACTATATAACGGTAACGGTACCATTAAGACTCGTCTCAGACACATTTTTCTTTAATCTTCTTTCATTCGCAACGTTGTGCGCGGTCACAATTGGGATAAGTGACCGCAAGTAGCATTATGAGCTGAGCACTTCCGTGCTTCGGAGGGCACGTCGGTCCTGGCTTTTAAGTCGTTAAGCCATGACTGAGGCCTTTAGGCGGCCTAAAAACTACGTCACAAGAGTTAGCCACTGGTTTATATGAACTTACTTTTTTTCATCCTCTTTACATGACTGAATTGCATCTTAACTACCTTTCTCAACCCTCATCACTACATCTTCTTTCACTCCACATATAATTATTCAATCAGTCAAATAATTTTACGTGTCGGATAAAGTAAATAATTTATGAATCCGTATATGAAAACACGTGAAAGTTTTAGAAAACAATGAATATAAATGCAAAGCGGGAATTCATAATTATTATTTTAACTACAAATGTTTAGTTTGCTGATATTATTTTAATTTAAAAGCTTGTTTAGAAAACGTTAAAATTCATATGTTACCCAAAAAAGAGAAGAGTTATTGTTAGAAATAAAAAAAATACATATCGTCACTGGAAAGGCAAATTTACGTAAGCGCCAATCGAGAAAAAGCCGTTTGAAGTTCATTTTTTTCGTTTTTTTATTAATTTTGATGACGTCAACGTAAGATTTCATTCTTTTTTCATTTTCTATGTCCAGCAATTCGTATTATTGTATTTGGACTGCTATTTTAGGGTAATAACTCAATATGCCTATTTTGGCGCCATTTTGGCGCTTACGTAATTTTGCCTTTCCAGTGACGATATACATTCAATATTTTTAAATTCGGATGAAATAATTTTAAAGCAATAAAAAATGACCGTAAAAATGTTCGATTGTTTGCATCATCCTGTTTGAACTTCGTTTATAACCAGCTCAGCGGTACAGTCCTAACCTTTCCGCAATCTAATTACTTTAAGTGCATTTCACTCTTCTCTTAAAACTATAAACATTAGCACCACGGCCAAGTCATAGGCGGTAGCGAGTCAACCACTTCCTATTCCAAAATATCAATAGTATACAGTTTTTTTTTTAACTGGGATTATTTGGGGAGATCCGAATCCAGATACAGGTAAAATGTCTTAGGAACCATTTGCTCTTTTTTTGTGAACACAATTTCGGCTTGATAAAGTTTTTGGCGAAGCGCGAGTTGACCATGAAAATGGGTAATGTTGGCAAAATTATGCTAATCGACTTAGTTACTTGTAAGGATCATTTCATTTTATCGGAAGAAAAAAATCTGATCAGCAGAAGTTAGCTATTTGACAGCTTTCTATCTAACATCTAGCTACCGTTCTCAGATTTGCTCGCGTGTTACCAAAATTAGTAGCTTATAATGTTATTCCATGTCACATTTAATCATCATCATCTTCCTGCCCTTATCCCACTCTATGTGGGGTCGGCACAGCATGATCCTTGGATCACGCTGTAAAATTTTTGGCTAAGGTATTTTATGACCGGCCGCCTGCCTGACGTCAACCCTCCTTGGGAATACTTGTCACATTTAATATTAATAAGGTTCTTAGAGCAAGAGTTTGTAACTTGCACCCCACTTAAACTGCTGCTGACGCGAGGTCATTATAAGTTGCACCCACTTTTGACTTGTGTCGGCTAAATAATGCTTTATCTTCTATCTGTACATATATACATATAAGTGTACATTGTTTAAAGAAAATTGTGTATCGTTAAGAAATTAAGAAAAAATCACTAAGCATTTTGTAGGCGTCCTTTTTGGCTATTCATTTTGGTCTTGTGCCTCACGCATTCAATAGCTATGTCACTTTTGGTCGTCGACCCATCGCAATAAGTATGATGTCATCAATAAAATAAGAATAGTATATCGACGACCTTGGTGGCGTGGCGGGCGAGTGCTTGGCTGAGACGCAAGAGGCGCGTGTTCGATTACCGGATAAATGTTTGTATGCTCTGCAAATATTTCTTTCGGGTCTGGGTATTGTAGTAATATGTATTATAAGTATGTGTTTACGAAAATAATTATAAAAGTATTCTATCAGCCATCTGGTGAAGCTTTGCTTAGTTTGGGGCTAGATGGCGCTGTGTGAAATGTCAACATTTTTTTATTTATATTTGTGTGCAAGTTTGGCGTATGCCTCGTCTATTTATAACACGTCATAGTACAACGCTGCCCTATCATTGTGGGTAATTACCCGACCTCAATAATTACTTACCAATATTTCACAACATGCCGGCACATTACCAATACAGATGTATCATTAATGTGGAATATGGCGTGACTCAATATTTAATACTATATTTGCAAATGGCTTAGTAGAGCATAATGATAGAATTGGAAAATAAAATGATTTTGTTTAATCACTAGCTGACCCCGCGAACTTCGTACCGCCTAATGCAAATTTTCAAATGTTTTATTCTGCTATTCGGGGCGGAGACAAATCCAACAAATCAAAAATAATGAAATCGGTCCAGCTAGAGGCCCTTACCCACAGCTCTGCAAGAAAAAGAGACCTGCTGACGACCCGATTGATATGAATGACTTTGTCAATAATATTATTAAAATTGTATCAATGTCACATTAACTGTATTGTCACAAATTAATGTCTAAGAAGTATTTATGCGTTATTTTTACATCCTTTTTCCATTTTGGGATCGTTTTATATTATAGCCTTTCGTTTTACAGGATAAAAAGTAGCCTATGTCCTTTCCCGGAATAGAATCTATCTCCTTGCCAAAATTCATTAAAATCTGTTCAGCTGCTTAGACGGGAAAAGGTAAAAGACAGACAGACAGACTACAGTTACTTTCACATTTATAATAATTATAGTATGGATATAAAATCGCTTTATTTCATAGAAAATTAAATAGGTACCAAATTCGCTTAGCCTCCAAAACTTTTAAAGTCATTGACGAAAATGCCTAACCTTCAATTATGAAAACAGAATCCAATTTCAAAACAATCAGCTAATAATTTAATGACAGTTCTACCATCCCTCACCTCACATATTCAATTTCAAATTCACACTAAACTCAACCTTATTGTCTTTGCTGAGAGGTGGAAAAAAATACACTTGTCAAATTAATGCAGCATCTGTCATTCTGACATTTGTCACGTGATCTCTAATTTGACGACATTACAATTGAGCATGGAGGTGCAATTAGGGAATTAAAAATGAATTTGTCTAAAGAGTTTTGTGATGTACATTAAATTATCTTGTTTTCGTGATTATTGTTGTAATTGTTATTGTTTTGATTAACGAGATGTTATCTGTTTTAATTAAATACCAGTTAAAGTTAATTTGAATTCATATCGTTTTTTATATGTAAATTAATGTTGATAGTTAAATTTTGAAACCGATTTATTTACATTAATAGATATTCGTTTATTTTCAAAATCTGTTAGGCAGGTAGGTATTTGTTTAGTTACGTAATTATTAAATTATTTCATAAGGAAAATCAATAATTTGCTTAAGTTTGTACCTAAATCTTTATTCATTAGTCAACACAACCTAAATTAAATCCCTAACTAAATACGACCTAAGTTTCAACAAAGCCACTTCCCTGAAAAAATATTATCACACTAAAGGCGAGTTCACATCGTTAGACAAAGATCACGACTGTTGACAGAACAAACACGAGTAATATTCTGTTTGATCGTGAGGACAAGCCTTAATTGAGTTTGTTTTACGTGTGGGTTCAGCTGAAAATTGAATGGAAAAATCTGAGGTAAGCTCATAATTGGCTTGAGTACCTACCTATCTCTAAGCAAAGTATACTTGCCAACGATTTATATAAAGAAGTAATGATATGAATTTGTATTGTGAATTATAAATGCGAAGAGAAAGTACTGGTGGTCTAGTTGGTAGTGACCCCGCCTTCAGATCCTGGTCGTTGGTTCGAATCCGATCGTGTACCAATGGATTTTTCTGTGCGCTATACCAGTACTCTCAAACGGTGAAGGAAAACTTCGTGAGGAAACCCGTGGCTTAGTTAGCTCCGCACGTATTGACCATGTCTTTCCTGTGGACAAGGTCGACTAAGCTGAGAGGATGGAAAAAGTTAAAAGGTAGGCTAGGTGAGCCTACTCAATCTTAATTCGTCCTGGGCATTGCAGCGTCTCGTTTGTGAAGATTTTTTTATTTGTTTGTATCAAAAACTTATTTACAAATATAAATAGGCATAAATTACAAATATTATTAGACAGTTGAACTGTTTAATGTGGTATAATGAATGTATTATTATAAATTACTATAATAAAACATTTAGAGTATCAAATGATTGTTTAATAAAAATTCCCCATCGCAAATTATATTCGAGACAACATCGATAGCCAACACAACAGATGTTCTGACGTATTACGAAAATTAATACCAACAAGAACTAATCCGAATCACTTGTCACCAGAAACCACTCACGCGCAATCTGATATGGAAAATGGCTGATTACAACATAGCGCTTTTGTCGCTTTAAGACATAGATTAGTTACTTTTATTAATCTTAATTTATTGAATCACTAGCTGCCGCCCGCGGCTTCGCTCACATGGTACCCGGATAGAAAATAGTCTAAGAAAAATAGTGAGTCTAGCAAAAAGTAAGTACCTAAGTTCGTATGAGCAGCCAGCTTTTGTGACGGAGTTTTTAGGCCGCCTAAGGCCTCCGTCATTACTTAACCACTTAAAAACCGGGACCGACAATTTGACGTGCCCCCCGAAGTACGGAAGCGCTCAGCTCGTAATGCCACTTGCGGTCACCCATCCCGATTGTGAACGCGCACAACGTTGCTTAACTTTAACGTCAAGAACGTCTAAGCAAGCTACGCCACGAGCGTTTAAGTGAACTGACTGATTTTTGAAAAGCATTTTTGTCTATCGACTAACATTCAACCAGCCATTCTATCGCTTTAAATCATCTATGTCATACACAAAAGCGCTTTCCGCTGCAAAACAAATAATTCAGCCGAATCGCATTGTAATAAACAATTTTTTCGCTCCAAAACACCACAATAGAGTGAGATTGACACTTAGCACACTTGTGGCAAGTGTAAAAATTGTCACAATTGAAATGGGGGTGGATTTTTTTGACTGTTTGTCATCAGAGACCGTAATAGGGTAGATTAGAAATTGAATTGATCTTTGTTGAGCTTTGTATTGTAGAGATCTTTTGTGTAAAGCCAAATTGAAACAGCCATCTTTGACTTAAAAGAGTTTCGAACTAAAAGAAAAAAAATCTTATACTACTCGAGTCACCAGTTCTTTTAAACCAGTGTGGTGACAGCATTAAAGCGCGTAATCAGGCTTCTTTCGTGCGCTTGACACAATGTTTCCGAACTCTCTAGGTTCTACTACATACCAGTCCTTCACCGTTTGAGAATACTGGTACAGCGTGCATACATTTTTTGAACAGAAAAATCATTCATTGATGCATGACTTAATTTGAAACCATGACTTGAAGGCCGCGTCGCTACCACTAGACCATCAGTGCTCGATAACAGCGAATAACTTTGTATTAATATTAAATAATATTTTTGTTGCTATTATTTAATTAAATTTTTGTTTATTTGTTTAAGATCAGTTTCTGATGAACCAATTTATATATCTCGTGTCTTACGAGCAATTAATTTTGTGGTGTAAAACATGAAATGCAGCGGGTAAGTTCTATTTTTATACTCCTAAAAATTATATTTTTTTAAATGCAGTTTATCCTTGCCTCTCCTATTTATTATCTGAGTACCACGCGTGTGAAGCAGCGGGCGGCAGCTAGGATATTACAAATTACTTAATTTACATTAAAACTTCGCTTTTTACGTAATATTAGTCATACAAAACTTTAATTATAGTCAGACCTCTACATCTTGATCCGTGAAGTTCAAGACGACCGCATCACAAACTTAACTGGAAGCGATTCAGAGGGTTATGAGTCAACCGGGCGATATATGCAGTTACGAGAATTGGCCACAGACTATAAAAGGTTTAGGACTTCAGACGAGTCGTTCGATTGAAGGTCATGACCTCGTAAAAGTATGTTGAATTATTACAATAACCCGTAAAGAGTTACTTGAATTCGAGTAGATTATGTCTTGGTTATGAACCGTAATCTAAATATTTATATTTACTATAAATTAGGTGGACTACTGGCAATAAGAAATGCCTTTATACTGCCCAGGTGGACTAAGCAAAGTGTATCAGAATAAAAAGTATTTTTATTAAATAAAATACGGTCGGTTAGTAACAATTTCATAATTTGTCTTTTGTAGGCATTTAGCGAAAGTTAAATAACACGCCTCGTCTACACTCTTTAGTCTTTGCCATCGAAAGGAGTGAACTTATAATTGAATTTCTGTTAACTGCACTCCGAGGACTGTTAAGTCTTGGTCATAACTTGATCATACGTAATCCGGATCCTTTGTCCGGCAACATTGTATCAAGATTGTGTAGACGTGCTATAAGTGATTATTCATATTTAGATTTTAATATTGTTGAGGTAAATAATTTTATTGTATGCATAAAAAATAAAGTGATGCCAAGATGTAAAGCTTGGACGTGCCTAAGACTACCTCTTTAGAGATCTCCAAGGATCTTAGTTCTTCTAATTGGTACTAAGAGTATTTGGAGATCTAAGGGCAATGCATGCTTGTGCATACTTGAATTACTTCTCTGCTGGATTGTGAATAAAGAAAAACATAGTATGTGTCCAGCTGCATCTCTCAAATAAAAAAACGCATTTATTTCTGGCCGAGCATGTCGTAAAACTCGACTAAGGGATAGTATCCTTTCCAACCTGATAGACCACCTATGGGCGATGGGCTGATCACCTGTCACCATGATTCATCATATCCATGAATCGAACCATCGAAGCGCTCGTGGCGTAGCTTGCTGAGGCGTTCTTGACTGATCGTTAAAGTTATGCAACGATATGCTCGGTCACAAATTGGGATGGGTGACCGCAAGTGGCATTACGAGCTGAGCGCTTCCGTGCTCAGCTAGCTCATACGAACATACAAATTCATCTTAGGGCTTTATATCAGAAGTTGCTGCAAGTTTATGTTTACTTGTGACTCTGCCCATCCCATTAGGGATACGGGCGTGATAATATGTATGTATTGCATAGAAACGCCAACGCCAGTTTTAACTTATTTTACATCGAAGTCGATTAAATTATTATTCCAAAGGAGACAGATAGCAGGCGTGTTTTCAAAATGATGTTTTCCTTCACCGTTACTGCCTGGAGCGACGTCTACATTAAGCTGCAAGGAAGCATCAATTACCTGGTTATCTTTCGGCACAGAACGCATTACTCATGCACATCAGATCCACATCTTAGCACCGGTTTTTGATGACAAAATCCGCAAGTTTTAAAATTTTAAAAGTATTTTAAATCCCCTATAAAGGATTTCTTCATTTCTTCACGCTTTATAATTATTATAAAGGATAAATACCCTGTCCGTTTTTTTTAAATTGATAGAATTTGTCCACAGATGATGACGAATCTCCTAAAATTGGGGAGGAGGAGTAAGGGGATTTCTAGAAAAAGCCGAAAAGATCAAATTGAGGGTTTTTAGATTTTTAGGTCCTGTAAAGAATAGATCTTAGGATTTTAAATCAGAGGTGGCTGCAAGTTTGCTTATATTTACTTTTAGCTCTGCCTACCCCATTAGGGATATGGGCGTGATAATATGTATGTAGGTATGTATGTATGTATGTATATGTATAGCATAGAACTTGATGGTTCTGGTGCAACTGAGAAAAAATATCAATTTAGTCGAGTCAATAATGGTCTTGACTTAGGTAAATAATTAATAATTGCTAAATTTCATCAAAATCTTTTCGGCAGTTTAGACGTAAAAAGGTAACAGACAGACAGAGTTACTTTCGCATTACAAAAATATTTGTATATAGTAGGAACCTTCTCGCTAGCTATTAGGTAACCGCAGTAACTGGTGCTAACATTGTTCAACATCAACATGGTAAATCCATCGATATGGGGACTTAGATGTTAGGATTGAGGCTCTGGATACATTATGGATATATTGTGGATATATGGCAGTTTGGAGTTTAGACTGTCTATGGTATTGTGATTTATTTGATACCCAAGATGACTTGGAAACCTTACTGTCTAACTTTATCATCATCATCATCAATCTGTTCACTGCTGGACATTATAGGCCTCCCGAGAGGCCCCGCCTTCTGATCCTAAGGTCGTGGGTTCAAATCCGGCCGTGCACCAACGGATTTTTCTGTTCAAAAAAAATTATGTGCGCTAGACATTGTACTCTGAAACGGCGAAGGAAAATATCGCGAGGAAACCGGCATTCCTTAGAACCTAAAAAGTTCGCAAACATGTGTCAAGTGCACAAAAGAAGTCTTTGAAGCGCACTTTAAATCTTTTCACCACACTGTAGTAGTAGTAGACTTTCCTTGATACTTTATTGGTGAATATATACAGCCCGTGACATCAACTGTTTTTGTTGTCCTTGTCCCATGAATAATTTTTAATATAATTGGCGGCCTCCGTGACGTGGCGGCCGATTGCTCGGCAGAGACGCAAGAGGCGCGGGTTCGAGTCCCGCGGCGGAAGAAATGTTTCCATGTTCTGCAAATATTTCTTCCGGGTCTGGGTGTTGTGGTACCATGGTACTCGTAGTTTCTGATACCCACGACACAGGGAATCCTAGTGTGGGGTCAGGACTATGTATGTGACTATTTGGTGTTATTTATTTATGTTGCTTTTCTGTACATCTTTATATACAGTACAAGAAACCTATACATTTGAGAAACAAACATTCCAATCTGAAACTTCCCCAATAAATCTAACTGGAGCAAAATAAATCAAACTGGATTATCTCAATAAATGCTCCAGGAATACAAATAAACGTTCTTATCAGCAACCTTCGCTCCTGCAGTCCATAACTTGTGTGTTTTTGGATATCATGCCACTGTGTTTGATACTCAGACCAAATAAAAAGAGAAGACGCCGCGCCGCGAACAACAAAAGTGAAGCCACACAAAACCGTGCTCCTGCAAGTAAACATACACGCTCACGCACACACCTACACTAAAACCATGCTCATCGCTCTTAGTACGTAACGAGTCTTAAAAATAGAATTATGCCTTCCTGTGTAGTGAAAACTTGTAAAAACAGCAGCAAATCACATAAAAAGTCTCACGGAATCACTTTTCACTTGTAAGTACTTCAAATAGCATCGTTTCTTAATTATTATACTATGAATTTAGGTTACTTGGAACACACAACCTCAAAGCCTTCAATAAACACATAGATAAAAAGGTGGCTTCACTTTCTCTTTATCTTCTTCTTGTTTTTATTTTGTCTTTTCTTTTTATTTGGTCTGAGGTTTGATATTAAGAAATTGGTCGTATTTTTTACTCGACAAGACTGAAAGAGCCTGGTTTGGACTACGCTAGTATTTTAGTCGAGTGGCGAGTAATTTAGAAGGAAGGCGCTACCTGCCCGATAAAAATAGAATAAATAGATATTTGTGGACATTTCACACAGCACCATCTAGCCCCAAACTAAACAAAGCTTGTACTATGGACACCAGATGGCTGATAGAATACTTATATACTTTTTTTGTGAACTCATACTTAAAATAATCAATACTACAACACCGTACAGTAGCGGGAATCAAACCCGCGCCTCTTGCGTCTCAGCCGATCACTCGCCCGCTAAGTTCGTATGAGCTAGTGGCCAACTCCGTCATGGCTTAACGGTTTAAAAGCTGGGACCGAAAATTTAACGCACCCTCCGAAGCACGGAAGCGCTCAGCTGGTAATGCCACTTGCGGTCACCCATCACAATGTGACCGCACACAACGTTCAACCAAGAAAGTCTTATCAAGCTACGCCACGAGTGAGTAATTTAGTAATTAAACGTTTCCAAAAATTTCGTACACTAGAAGTAAGTCTCTATTGATGTCCGTCATAACTGAATCGTCAACGTCCCAGCATCTTGCGACGTGACGATCCGTTTAGGATCCGGTCAGGAAACGGTGGAGTGGGCAGAGACCTTCTAGTCTCCTACGAAAGAATGTACAACTAACATCTGATGCTGTATCCAGCCTCCTATGTGGTATTTCAATTAGAGACGAGTAGACAGACGTAACTTTAATTAAAGCTATCGGACGTGACGGGTAGAACTATGGGTAGTGGGTATACAGTGACATTTCTGGAGGTATGCAATGAGATACATCATCTTCATCAGCTTACTTCAACTACTAATCGTGTCTCTAGTTCTGTCGATCCAGTGTGGTGAAAGGATTCGACTATATCTGTATAATAGATTTTCCTTTTGTGCTTGACACATATTTTTAAACTTTTTAGGTTCTTCGATATGTCGGTTTCCTCACGATGTTTTCGTTTGAAGGTACTGGTATAGCATAATGAATGAAAAATCTATTGGTGCACGACCAGATTTGAACCACCAGTGCTCTCGCGTAACTTGTGTCAATAGTTTGTTTAATTAGATAGGTGTAAGGTTTAAAGTGCGCTTCAAAGAGTCTCCTTCTGTGCATTTGAGACTGTCTTCCGACATTTTAATTTATTTGACTTGCCGATTTCTTTCTGCACCAGTGCAAAATGTAAAAACTAGTGACACGAATAGTAGTAGCCGTACTGTATATTTCAGTAGCTTGCTTAGGCGTTCTTGATTGATCGTTAAAGTGAAGCAACGATATGCGCGGTCACAAATTGGGATGGGTGACTGTAAGTGGCATTATGAGCTGAGCGCTTCCGTGTTTCGGACGGCACGTTAAACAGTCGGTCCCGGCTTTTAAGTCGTTAAGCCATGACGGAGGCCTTTAGGCGGCCTAAAAACTCCGTCACTAGAGTTGGCCACTAGCTCATACGAACATACATACAGTACAGGAAATTCTATACAACTAAGCAAGAAGCGTAATAAAGGCTCACACACCACACTAAGCATCCATCGGTGTAACCTCAGAGCTGTGACTCATCGCTCTTCTCGTAGAGATGTCATCTTATCGATAATAGACGTTTTAAAGATATCGATTTTTTCCAAAATTGCATATCATATTGGGGTGTTAACATTCTGAACCGGATTTTTGGGAAATATCTACACATTTATCGCGGTAAAGCTAACTTAAAACTGATAAAAGTTGAACATACACCAAATATAATTGTGACTTCTTTATTGTCTAGTCACAACACATAAGGATCAGGGAAACTCAGAAGCTACAACAGCTGCGGGAATCGAACTCACGTACCTACTTACTCGCCACGCCACTGAAACCGTCGAAACAATTTGTGCAAAGGACTGTTGGTATAAAATTGTTTTATTTTTAAACTAAGTGCATTTAAATTTCCCTAAGGGGTGTCCATGGTAATAAGCACTTTCGCAAAATCAAATGGCAATTCAAATTGTTTGTTTTACATTGAAAATGACTTGTTTGTACTTAAGTTGTCATTACGTACTAAGTGGGGTTTAATCTAAATAAGTGGTGTGTAATAATTTTTTTCCTTTTTTCTTTGATAATGCTATAATTGGAGTTTTCAACGATGGGGAAAACACCACGATAGTCATAATGTAGATAAGTTATATTATAAGTAGTTTAAAGCATTACCTACTACAAAATAAACAACGAAACTCTCTGTTATTCCTTTTTTTCGTTGAATTTGTTTTAAAATGGCTGATGTATTCAGATAAATACATAATAAACTAAGGTCTGATTAAATAAAGAAACTGGATTCAATCAACACCTTCTAAATCAAAGTCCCAAGATGAATATGGTGAACCATGGTGACAGGTGATCAGCCCATCGCCCATGTAGAAGGACCATCATTTTGGAGAGGATACCATACCTAAGTAGACTTTTACGACAAGATCGGGGAGAGAAGCAGCTCATAAAGACACATTCTATGGAGTATGGAGGATTTCCAGTTCAGCAGAGAAGTAAATGAAATACTCAGAATTAATAATTAAAAATAATTTTATGTTTAGAACAATGTGAGTAAAAGATAAGATTGAATCGATAAATAATTCATAAATCATCGATAAGGCATAGTGTTGGGCCTCGCTACGCTTCTGGCTACGGT
Organism: Scotopteryx bipunctaria; assembly: GCA_949320045.1. Classification (NCBI taxonomy): domain Eukaryota; kingdom Metazoa; phylum Arthropoda; class Insecta; order Lepidoptera; family Geometridae; genus Scotopteryx; species Scotopteryx bipunctaria. The sequence goes on from OX439459.1 coordinate 8,364,180, forward strand.
AAAGGGTGACCGACATAGTGTCGCCGCGGTAACGGGGGGCGTGCCGGAAGGTTAGGGCTGTCACACGATATTTTTGATAAGTTCTACTATATACAGCTCGATTACCACTGACTGACTCACTGACTGACTCATTGACATCATTGTTCTCCCGGAAGGAGTCGAGATGGATGATGATGATGTATGGGGGAAATGTTCGGGGAGTCCCAGTGAGTGGGGGAAAAATCCGAAAACCCCCATTTTCCTCCCCCCTCGCCCCCCCCCACGTTCGGTGTCCCGATTCTTCCCGACGAGGGCATGTTTTTTTTACAGATTCGGATAGAGGGTGCTCGAAGGAATACAACTTTTTTTGGATCCCCCCCTTTCGACCCCCCTTTGACCCCCCCTACTATCGGTTCTCCGAAATGACTCGTGATATGGGATTTTTTCAAATGGATTCGTATAGGGAATGGGATGGCGAGTAAAAAATGTTAAAAAAAAATCCCCCCTCCCCCCAATTTTCACCCCCTCTTGCTTGTATCTCCGAAACGGTAAGTCCGATTGGGCTGAAATTTTGGTTCCAAGGGTTTTGCGCGGGCTGCTTGCAGCCCGCGCCCGCAAGCGAAAATACTAGTTATACGATATCATTGAAAAAAAAAAGTTAGCTTTGAAAATAACATTGGAAAAATACATGACCTGGACCTGTTATACAGGTGGGTCTCTTACAAACGCAAAATCTATCTAAAGTTAAACAATGTTTGAAATAGCATGTGAGAAATAGTTACTGGGCAGGGAAAATGTAGGCACCTCAGGCGTAAATTAATATTAATTTACCACCAGACTTTCTGTGTTATTTTTTCTTAACTTCAAATTCCTGTAAGTATTGTCAAGGTTTTACGTTATAAAATTGAAACAACGAGGTAAGTTTTCTCTACATGAAGTTTGGAAGTTTAATATTTTTTGTTATTTATGTAATTACTAGCTTTCGTCCTTGGCTTCGATCACGTGGTATCCGGACGATAAGTAACCTATATGTTATTCCAGCACACATACTATGTATATTCTAAATTTCATTCAAATCCGTTTAGTCGTTACGGCGTGATTGAGGCACAAACATATATCGTCACATCCACACATCTACACAAATTTTCGCATTTATAATATTAGTAAAATTCTTCATTTGCTAACCCTAATAAAGGGGGACACTAGGGGGAGCCTCAAACCGGGGAGCCGTATTGTCCACCGTACGATACATCAACGTTGAATATCAATGTAGAAACATCTATCCGAGACCATCGGACATAATTCAGCAATTTCACTCTTATGACGTGATTATTAAGATGTATGATTCTGTGTTCTGTAAAAATGATCTTTTTTCTGTATGAATAAGGAGTAATTTTTCTTTGTAATGAGAGCTATTTGTATTAGTAAAGTGGGCTGTAAAACTTCTATGATTTCAATAGACATTCGCTATGTCTTTGCATAGTTCATAGGATTTATATTCAAGAACAATGCTGAAGCGTGAATCATCACTCAAGTGTTGATCTCTGTAATTTTTCCTGTCAAACTGTTGAAAAATATCCTGGAATGTCAATTCATGCTTATTTGTCTCCAATAACTGTTTTAATTATTTATAACGTGTTTAATTCATAGTTCTGTACTAATATTATAAATGCAAAGTTTCATATTGTAACTGCCATGTTTTTATGCTTTGTTTCATAACAAATCGGGCAAAGTCATGAACAACAGGTAGTAGGCCATATTTTTTTCGTACGCGAATGAAATCATGGGTTAAAACAATCATGTTTTAATTATTGTAATTTCTAGATTTTAGTTTCAGAGAGAAAGTAGAAAAAACTAACTAAAAGTAAACACGCACAAGTTTATTACTTATTCAAAAAATCGTTACAAATCAAACTAATAAACTACAGCTAAACCTTATCTACAATCTGTACACCTGTGTGTGCTTCACATATAAATTTGGTAATTTTTGACGTAAATTAATTTAAAGGAATCTCAGGTCAGAAGGTGATCAGATTATCTTGGCCATGAAAAGCCAAAGGTTGAATTGGGGTTGGGAATACAGTAAAAACGTTGAAAGAGTTCAACTCTGTATGTCATGACATATGGACAAACGTGGACCCTCACATATCTGTATTTATTTAGGTGTATAAATTAATTATGATTATTTATTTTTATTTGTTTAGCGATGATCACCATCGCCCTTTCTTCCTTTCTATCCTCTCCATCCCAAGGTTGTCTGGAAGAAATTGCTTTAAGCAATAAGGTCGCCGTTTGTGTATTTCTGTTTTTTTGTTAGCACCTAAGTTTTATTTTTTTTGTTTTAATTTTAAATTGTTATACACAATAAAGAGTTCATCTATCTATCTATCTCACAGTACGGCTAGTTTGTAGATAGGAAATAGGGCGCGATGGCGCTCATTAGGGGAGGCCTATGTCCAGCATGATATAGGTTGATCATGATGATGTTGATGTTGATGTTGAAAGAATAATTTTATTTTTAATCGATTTTAATTCTAGCAATAAAAATAAGATAAAGATTTTAATTGAAAACATATAAAAGACTTGTTATTTTTCGACAATTATTATATCATGAGAAAATGTACTGTGTCCATTTTATGCACGTGTAGGTACTTGTCTTATTGTTTGTTGTTTGGAATTTATGTTTCGTCATTTTAGACAAACAAAAGTTCTTCAATCATAAACAATAGGTATTATATTATTTATAGAACCTTCAACAATAAAAATCGCATTTGTTCTTTTAAACGTCTGCAAATCGCTACTAAATTAAAAAAAAAATTGACCCCCTTTCTGTCTTTGGCTCCCTTTTCTTTTGTAAGCGTGAACTAAACATGTGTAATCTATATTATTTATGGTCAATTACGTCCTGCAAACGGACCTACTCTATTGTGAAGGACTATTTAGTAGATTCTATTTAACTTTATGGACATTGGGATTTAGATGTCTTGTCTTTTGTTATTCTGTTCTGATAGAGTAGATATAATGCTTTTTTTGTGTAAAAATACCGATCTCATACAATTTTTAGATCTAATACTGTGTGGTGAAAATATTTACAAAGGCTACTTTCGTGCAGTTTTCTAAACGTTACTTAAAAACTTAGAACGTTGTATGATGAAAGTTTTGTCAAAAGCGAGTTCGAATTATCAAAAACAATTGCTCATAATCGTATACTCCATACGACAAGCCATAAAAATAAAAGCTACAAAATTTCGTCAAAATTCTTGAAGCAAAATGGTTATTTTATTGTTATAGGTTAAGTAAAACTAAACGTTATAGGTTTAAGTATGTTAAAACTTATGAAACAGTAGATTCAAATTGAAATGTTCTCATTAAAACAGCCTATTACATTCGAAATGAAAATAGTGCTGTTATGGGAACTAAAAAAACATTAAAATAATCATAAAAATAAAACTAAAATCATAACGTCTTGTTTTATGAAGAATGTAAGTACTTACCTACAATGTAATGTCTAGTAAATCGTAAATGAAAGTAACAATGTCTTTAAAAGTGATAACTCCACACCTTTACAAACTAAACCATGACCAAACAACATTTGAGAAATTTGTCCCCGTAACTCAACAACATTGTCTGCAAAGAAAGGTGCGTAAGAAACCATGTCTCATTTTATAGGACTAGCTATAAATCCAGCATTTTATGGTCTAGAATTAATGCAGTAGCTCATTACCGGCTATTCTTAGGGTATTTGTTTATGGGTCAAGACAACGTGCGAAAGGGTTTTGAAGGGGAGTTTTTTTGGACGTCGTAATTTTTGAAGACAGAGGTACTTTTGATGACGATATTACAACATATGGGTGAGAAGGTTTGTAACTAGTTATTTTGAACCAATGTGGTGAAAGTGCTGCAGATACTCTTTTTGTGCTGTTTGTAAATAAAGAATGATATTTTGGATAATAGCTTCACCTACTGCAGTTACTTTTATACAACAAATGTTGAAAATAAACTTCAAAAACGAATGATTCATGAAAATACATATATAAATAAAATCACGTATTTCTCCCATAGGGCTAGGCCTCTGCCACTGATATTACGGATCTCCATTTGCTGCGTTCCTGACAATACTTATTTCGCTCATTACATTCCTCATGCATGCTCGTCGGTTTAGGGTACTCTTGACCTGGCCCTTTTCCAAAACGTCGTCGATTTGGTACAGATCGTCGACGCAAAACACGAGCAATCAAAATTTTACATCAAAAGGTCACACAAAACCGGTTAAGGAATAACGGTACGTGTCTATAGAAAGGACCAGGCTTATTACCATGTTTAATAAACATTGCAACATTGTTGATTATTGCCAAAACCAGTTCTTAAACCATTTATCCACCCCAAATAATGCCCATACAAGTGACAAAGCGCAAAAAATCAAAGGGAACCAGAACTACATTTTAATACTCTTGTTCTAGAAGTACTTGAATTTTTAATGGTCGATAAAATTGAAGAGTTTGATGAGAAAGTTATTAATTTGGACAAATTTTTAGCCAAAGCTTTCAATGCTGTGTGAATTTTTGCAATAATATTTTTAGAGCCTCGCTAATCTAGTTTGATTTTAGAAATGTATGAATTGATTTAGTTCATAATGACATGTATAGTTTGAAGTAATAAACTGATAGTATTCTCATTTGAATGAATTTTTAAGGCATGAGAACTAATGTAATAAAATAAGGTGTATTTTTACGTTGACGTGTTTCGATTATAAATTGAAAGGGATTTATAAAAATCATGATAAAGAAATTAAAAAGAAGTATTAGAAATAGACTATGATATTTCATTTAAAAATAATAATACCGCTCAAGCATAATAAGAATTTCAAAGTTGGACATAATATGACGAAAATGATAATCGTTTTAACATTGAAAATGATATGAATGAATATCCCGGAACTAAATTTCAAAATGGGGTCAGCAAACAACAAAGCCGATCCGTTACACCCATTAAATATCTTATTTCACACCTCTCCAAACGTTTAACGATATTTTAACATACAAGAACAATGATAACACATCATTAATCCAAATGTAAAAAGAAATGGTCAAATAATGACCATGAATAAATGATACACTCAGATAAAGACCCATTGAATGCACCCTAGCTGAAGCCATGGGATAAATATCACGACATAGACATCTCGCTTCAAGACAATGTGACCGAATTCATGGCGTACATGCAAACAATTTTGAACCTTAAGTATTTGCAATACAGTTTATAATTTTAAACAGAATATAAATGGCCAGTAATTAGGTTTAACCATATTGAACTTTAATGCATTGCAATAAAACATTCCGAATCAAGAGCAGATTTGAGTGATGAAGTTTTGGAGTATCGCAAGGAAGTATGGTTGGACCACTTTTATTAATTAAACGTGTTGGAATTGTATCACAATATGTCAGTAGATTGATGTGAATCTATTGTGAATATGATTGTCATTGAAGTTTTGAATACGGACTTTTTTTGATGTCATTGAGTTCTTGACGTGAGAAAATGAAGTAGTATTGGACATGAGGGTCGATTTAGAATATAGAGTCTTGGACTCAAATCTGGTTGTGATTTTGAATAATGTTGAAACATTAGTATTAACATTTACAGGAGGAAAGTTGAGTTGTGTTCATTTTTAGGGTTCCATACCCAAAGGGTGCCAACGGGACCCTAAGCTTTCGCTGTCCGTCCATCCTTCCGTCCATCCATCTGTCAGCAGGCTGTATCTCATGAACCGTAATAGGTAAAGAGTTGAAATTTGCAGTGTGTTTTACTATTACCGCTATAACAATAAATTATAAGAATAAAAAAGCGGGCCCCATACAAGAAGTATTCATGTACATGTTCGATGGTACGGAACCCTTTGTGTGCAAATTCTACTCGCACTTGAACAGTTTTTTATTATCTTGTTTAGCCTAAGTTTTTAAATTAAGGGTTTTTGTAGTTATGTTTTAGTAACAACATATATTATTTGGATTGATTAACCATGGTAAATATTACTTTTTACATACATATTATAACGCCTGTATCCCTAATGGAGTGGGCAGAGCTACAAGTAAACATAAGAAAACTTGCAGCCACTTCTGATTTAGTCCTAAGATTGATATTGTGAACCATGGTGACAGGTGATCAGCCCATCGCCCATATAGGTGGTCCATCATGTTGGGGAGGATACTATCCCTTAGTCGACTTTTACTCTTTGCTGTTTTCTTTACTGGTGGACTGGACAGCAAAGAAGATTTTTTAAGGACGCAGTTTGATAAACCTATCTTATTATCCGAAGACCATGCTTTTCAGACAAATAAAATACTCCTTTATCTTCGTTTTCCCATGAACCAGCAGTAAATTCCACACCAAAGCTTTACAATTTTTAAGCATTACCAGAATTGAAATGAGTCACTTTACCACCACTTTAATCCTTGAGGTTTCCGAACCGAGTCACTATATTCTACACTGTGCCCGACAAAGAACAGACTTGGGTTCACAGGTCATAATATATTCAGTGTATTGTGTCTGTTAGAATAAAAAGAATTAGACAATGACATTTTGATATTATTTATACTGTTGGAAGATGGTTATCGGACAAAAAATTGTAACGAGGATGGACAACAATTTAGTTCTGGATCATTAAGCTTGATAAAATCGGTGTCAATGATTTTTTGTTAAGTTTAATGAGAGAGTTCACATGTGAAAACAAAAGTTCTTGAGTACATCTCAACTGCCTTTTTAAGCATCTTTGTATAATAAGAGATTACACAGTACAAAGCAGTGGCACTAAGGTTGAATTTAAAAACTATAATTTACCTATACCTTTCTGAATTTCAGGATAAGGTTAAAACGAAAAAATCTAAATAGGTCAATAAAAATTACGTTACTGACTGACTCTTAAATAGTAATAAGTCATAGAAGCATCGAACTCAGTGCACCTCGGCCAATCTTCAACTTCTTTAAATTCCTCTCCATCCAAAGGTTGTCTGGAAGGAATCGCTTATCAGCGATAAGACCGCCCGCTGTACATTACCTTAACTACTTAAATAAAATAAATAAATAACACCCAACAGTCACATACATAGTCCTGACCCCACACTAGGATTCCCTGTGTCGTGGATATCAGAAACTACGAGTACCATGGCACCACAACACCCAGACCCGGAAGAAATATTTACAGAACATGCAAACATTTCTTCCGCAGCGGGAATCGAACCCGCGTCTCTTGCGTCTCTGCCGAGCAATCGCCCGCCACGCCACCGAGGCCGTCACTTAACTTAACTAGTTATCTAATTTGTAAGATGTGCAATAAAGTATTTTCATTCATTTATTCATTCAGATATTCCTCCCTTATGGTGTAGTGGAGCATTAAGAAGACATTTCATGTCCATAAATGTTTCTTATAATGTGGCCTCCTTGATTTTATTTTTATTATTTCTATTTATAGCGGCAATAGAAATACACTCTGTGAAAATTTCAACTCTCTACCTATTACGGTTCATTAGATATAGCCCGCCGACAGACAGACGGACGAACGGACAGCGGAGCCTTGGTAATAAGCTCCCGTTGGCAACCTTCAGGTACCTAACCCTTAAAACTCAACGCGGACAATGTCAGGGAGATCTACTAGTAAGTAATATAAATGTCTGAAAAACTTTCACTCACAAAAACCCACATGTATGTAGGTACATTAAAGTGAGCAGCCAAGTATAAATATTTCCAAAGAACCACTCATTTTCCTGGCACAAAGCTTACTGGACAATAGTAGCTATGTTACGTCGAATTCCCGTAGTTTACGGTTATCCTTACATACGAAACTATTTGTTTCATCACCAGTAGGAAGTGCAATAAGCTCCCTTGAAAAGAATATTATTTACGAGTAGAGTGGAAAAAGTTTCAAGTTTCGGCTTTTTTCTGTTCGAACGAAAAATAATATATTTATCAAGCAAATAGCTTTAATACACTTCGTGTCTTGGTTCGAGGTAACTGTGAAAATAACTGCATGAGCAGAAAAATGAGCGGTGACCTTTTTGCGTTCATTTTTAGGTACTAGAAAAATTTGAATTTCAGTTCAGAAACTCATTTACTACCTTGAGTTGAAACTGAACCACAGCTCAAACAGCTCAAAATTTGTAAATCACAACACTTGATAGCATGATTGAGGTGGCAATGTACTTTGCTTGGAAGAATTGTTCCGAGGTACTTTGGTTCGCAAACACGTCATTTTACGTCTTATTCCTACGTCAAACTTATAGACAGTTTAAACAGAAAAAACGAGCTGTTTTCTGTTTTGAAGTTTAGAGAAATAAAATGTATCCTTATTTGATGAATATACAAATGCTGAATTTACAACTTTATTACAAACCGCCCAACGGTTTCTGTCGAATGTACATATTTTTAAACAATGAAAGCTTTGAAATACTGACATCAAGTGTAAAAACATGTACCAAAGCATTATTTTGCAACTTTCGCTTGAAAAGCTTTGGCTTTTTATTCGGCCTCATGTATTAACCGAAAGTGATCCCATCCCTCAGTCACTATTTTTCCAGCGAGACAAGAAATAAGGTAATATTTAGCAGAGAGTAAAAATTCTACGTGCTTCGGCGAGACATCCCCATAAATTGTCTCTTGTAAAAGAACTCTAATGGTATCCGCTTTTGTACGGTTCTTTCGATATTAAAGTATGGTTTTGTGAATTGAAAGAAACACGAGGAACATTGAGGAAAAAATGGTAAGTTATATGTTTTGTGGTGATAGGTTTTCTGTATTTTTTTGCAGTGGAATTTAAGTGTCTAGATTTGTTTTTGCTCCATCAATAACGGACGATTGAACTTATAAAGAAAATCCTTATTTCTACCACTATTTCTCTACTTAAGATATTCGCTTTCAGTAGAAGTCACCTCATCCGCATAGGCCTTCCCCAAACCAAGCCGTCAACTTAAAAAAACGAAGTTGACGGTCTTATACAAAAGTCACCGACCATAGCTCTTAGAATAAGCTGGCAATGAGAAGGTCATATTATCTCAAAGAACAGATAACTATTAGGGAATAAAGGTTCCTAAGTTGTGGACTGGAAAACGAAGGACGGCCTCCAATCCGATGGATAGATAAAGTAATAAAAGATGGGCTAGGCAGCACAGAATCGGTCGTTCTGGAAGTTGGCGGAAGCCTATGTCAAGCAGACTTCTTTAAGCTGATGGTAATGATGATGACTGACCATCAACTCGTAACTGTGAATGACCGATAGGTATTAGCTCCAAAATGAAAATTAAAAGTCAATGAACGTAAAGGTGTCAATGCTGCCAGTATTGTAATCAAATTAGCTCGAATAGCTTTGATTAAAAGCGCCTGGCAATAAACTGGAACGGTGTTAATGCGTCGAACCGCACGCGCGAATGTCCACAACAATGTCACACGCGGGCTAAAAATTAAATTACACGTGACACGTGGTCCACGTTGCTCTAGAGATTTTTGAACAGACCTCACATATTCAAACTTTGCGTTACTAGTGCGTCATCAGACTGGCGATTTGAGAGCGTGTTTAGCAAAGCGACAAAAATTTTCAATTCCCATCACTACTATAGTGGTATGGTTTCGTCCCATCCTACCCCCAGGGGTACGGCCAGGGGTATGGTGGGTCCGAAGTGGACTCAAACTGTACAACACAGCGAATTCATAGCACTAAGGCCTTTTACCATCTATAGTTACTAGATGATTTATACAGCGTCAGTAGGCACCTTTTACCTTCACAAACGGAACGCTGTAGTGCCCGAGACGAATTGAGATGACGATCCCGCTGTCGAACGAGGTATTGAGCGTAAACCTTTGGCCAATACATTTCTGATAACTACGCAATTTAATAAGTACCTAATAAATTTCATTATTTTTCCCTTATGTCCGTGAATATCAAAACTCTTCCATTAGTAACCATTTCCATGGTTTTTGCAATAAAGTGCATACGCAGCCATAAAGTAAGGTTAACATGTTCGAAGCTCTGTTGTGATGCCATCGACATATTTTGTTTCGTTTCCATTACGTCCGAAACGCAACAAAGTTGTAAACCTAAAACCTAAATAAACAAAATAATAAGTAAACAACTTTGTGGGACTTTATAAAAAAAACATTAATCCTGTATATTATATACCAAGTTTCATTCAAATCCGTTCAGCCGTTTGGGCGTGATTGAGGCACAGACATACAAGCATAATTATAGCAGAATTACCTAAAAAAAATCTGGTGTAAACATAGTACATGATTTTAAAAAGCCTATAGACCACTGCGGGAAAAAGTTAGGTGTTTTTGTTTTAGACCAGATTCACACAGAAGCTGAAGCAGGATCAGATGAGTCATGACACGATGAACGGTCTTCGCCTTCCTGCCTCTTCAACAATGTCACATTTATCACTAAATTTAAACTTTCAGCTCTACAAGAACTAAAATTAAAATCAAAGTTACTGACCTGCCCCAACTTATCTCATCTCCCATAACGCAATATACTCAACTTTTAACAGTCGGGTAATAAAATAAAGTTGACTTATGTCGTTAATCTATTGTGCAGTTTAGCAGTAGCCGAAAGACATACTTTGTATCTACAATATTGTCATGTGTATTAGTGCTACCATTGTTTATTTGGCGACCTCGGTGGCGTGGCGGGTGAGTGCTCGGCTGAGATGCAAAAGGTACGGGTTCGATTCCAGCTTCGGGAGAAATGTTTGAATGTTCTGCAAATATTTCTTCCGGGTCTGGGTGTTTTAATAAATAAATAAATATTATTGGACATTTGACACAGCGCCATCTAGCCCCAAACTAAGCTAAGCTTGTACTATGGGATGGCTGATAGAATACCTACTTATTTACTTTTTTTGTAAATACATACTTATTTTTACTAGTATAATACATTATTTTACAACACTCAGACCAGGAAGAAATATTTTCAGAACAAACATTTCTCCCGCAGCGGAAGTTGAACCTGCGCCTTTTGCATCTCAACCGTGCATTCACTCGCCACGCCACCGAGGGTGTCATAAAACTTCTCATTTTAATCTGTCCACTAAATATTTTTAGTAGAATCTTTTGTAGCAATGTCAAAAGCCAAAAATGTTTGGTTTTAATAGAGTCACAATAATCACTTACATACGTTTTAAAATCTACTTTTGGTATTAATAATAATAATATATTATAGTCACAATAATCACTTAGAATCTACTTTAAATTTACGCCTTTTCGTAACACGACCAAGCGTGGGGCAAGGTTACACAAGGTGAACGTCCAACTAATGAAATGCGACTTTTAAAATGAAAACTGATGGTAGTCCCCATGTTTACAGAACCTGGATTTAATATCCCGGGTAATAAAGGAGAGATGGAAAATATTTTCATTAGACTCAAAGGATATGACACTGTGGACTTACATTGCTATTTCTGTAAGGCGACCGCCGTCATATACCTATATACTTTACGACTGCAATAAAAAGACTTTAACATACATACTTACATACTATCAAGCCAATATCCCTAATGGGGTGGGCAGGGCCACAAGTTAACATAAGAAAACTTGCAGCCACTTCTAATTCAACTTAAATTAGAAGTGGCTGCAAGTTTTAATTAAAGTCCTAAGATGGATATGGTGAACCATGGTAACAGGTGATCCGCCCATCGCCCATATAGGTGGTCCATCATTTTGGAGAGGATACAATCCCTTTGTCGACTTTTACGACATGCTCGGGGAGAGAAGCAGCTGGACGCATTGTATGCTTTTTCTTTCCTTCCAGTCCAGGAGAGAAGTACTTTGAATGGAAAGACTTTGAATTTTGTCTATTTAGGAGTTTGCTGTGTCGGAACAGCTGATGCATCTTCTTCCACGTAGTTCTTTTCAGGGCAGCTACCTTTTACGACATGACAGCAACCTTCTCCTTCACTTGACTCCTATATCTGATCCTCGGTCTTCCTTCTCCTCTCCTTCCGTTCCCTTCTATGATGTTTTTAATGAACTGTCATGTCGTACAAGATGGCCGATCATCTTTTCTCTTCTGTTCTCAATAACTTGTAATAGAGTTATTTTCCTCGTCCATTCTAATCGTCACTTCACTTAGCCAGAAGACATCCCTGTTGATCTGTTAAATGACGGCCAACATTTTGAAAACACAGGCTTCGTTGAACACCGTGAAATTTTTACTAGTGTCTATGGGTTACAATGTTGCTGATATAATACATCAAAGTTTAATGGCATGAAGTATGGAGTGGACTGTAAGTCTAATGGCTGATTTTATTGAGGTTCTCATGCTGTGCATGTACTGGTTAATTGGTTTATGAGTAGCTTTTGTCCGTGATTTAATTTAAGGTTGAACTAGGACGGAAATAATTTTATTAGTTGTAAAAAGGTACCAAAAGTGAAGTCGGTTGTGTTTATCTATCCATCTAGTCGTGTCACTAACCCCCGAATACTCAAACGCGACTCAGAGTTGAGCACGTCTCAACTCACGGTTTTTTGAGAGTTTTTGATGAAATTGTGTCTAAAAATCGTCATTTGAGACGTGCTCAAAAAGTTGAGCACGTCTCAAATGACGATTTTTATCATCTCAAAGGAGAGGCGTTTGAGTATTCGGGGGTAACACCTCAAAAAAATTATAGGCCCTTAACATTACTCTCAAACGGTAAAGTAAAACATCGTGAGAAAACTGACATGTCGTAGAATCTAAAGACTTCGAAAACATTGTGTCAAGTGCATAAAAGGAGCACTACAAGTCCTTTCACCACACTAGTTCGAAAAAACTAGTGACATGACTACAAATATTTATGCCGCGGACAACAGTAAAAAAAATTATCAATATTTATATTTTTCTGTCTGGCTTTTACAACCCCTTTCACGCCAATAGAGATTATAACGATATTATGATTGATATTTCTGTGAATACATTTAGTGCCTTGCTGATTCTAACTCCTAATGGACAGTGCTAATACGAGAATGGCGTGGAAGGTGGTGTATCAGCCAGTCAGACTTGGTAACGCCCACATGGATAAAAGTGTCAAACGAAATTATTACCAAGCCTGTCATTTTTATTAACATACATTATGACTTTACAGGCTTCCGCTCGCGGCCTCGCTCGCGTGATATCCGGACAAAAAGTAGCCTATATATTAATCTAGCACACATACTATGTATGTTCCAAGTTTCATTCAAATCTGTTCAGCCGTTACGGCGTGATTGAGGTACAAACATACATCGTCACATCCACACATCCTCACAAACTTTCACAATTATGATATTAGTAGGAAGTAGGATGTACATAAAATCACGTTTCCCATTAGGGGTAGGTAAATACTCGTATCACGGATATCTACATTCTTCATCGTCGGTTTAAGCAAAAGAAAAGGTTTCAGTCAGGTCCGGTAACGTACCGTTACCGGACCGAAAACAGCGGGCGGTACCCGAAGGCGTGCAAAGGAAATGCGTGCTTTTGTTTATCACATTATTGATATACATAGTAAAGAAAAAACATAGAAGGCGTCGAGCGGCTTCTCTTTCCGAGCATGTCGTAAAAGTCGACTAAGGGATAGTATCTTCTAACATGATGAGATACAATAAGCAAGTATTCCCAAGGAGGGTTGACGTCAGGCAGGCGGCCGGTCATAAAACACTTCAGCCAAAACTGCCGACCCCACATAGAGTGGGATAAGGGTACGAAGATGATGATGATTATTGATATACCTAAAGTTACATAATTGCTTCCATTCAACTTTTTCTATCCATTATTTTGCTATCATGGATTTTTATCGCCGCATCGCTAATGTGCAAATGAATACTCACGCATTGCTTTTGATGGATATCGAAAAGTAACTAAAACAATAATGGACAAGCAATTTTTTATATGAAAAAAAACAAAACATAGGAGCATGGTCATGGCAGTTAAAGATTTTATGGTACAAAAATATTTGCTCTAGTGTCAATATCCAGGGAGGAAACAGCCGACTACGTTTGTATGGAGAAAGAGCCGGTATCCTTTCCTCTTAAATAGAATCGTTTCTCGAAACCTAACAATAACTTCAAGGGTCGGACAGGGTTTTCATAACATATTGTATACCTAGGTCATAATGAGTAGACCAAGCAATAGGACCACCACCTCATTATGGCATTATAATATAAGTCATCGATAAATATTCAAACAAAAGGCAATAAAAACAGATTAAACCCTCTTAATAATTTTGAAATACCTCAACAGTGCAATGACCTATTTTATGTCACGAACTGCAACTTTTAACGATACACTTCTCGCTTTTTATGAACAAGAGAGGCGTGGAGTTTCGGAAAAGCTTTATTTTGAGATTAAGGCCGATTTCCAACATAAAATACGTCCAGCTGCTTCTCTTCCCGAGCATGTCATAAAAGTCGATAAAGGGATAGTATTCTCATCAACATGTACTTACCTACTTATATTTATTGAATGCATCCGCTTTGTTTTGATTTTCTTTATTTCAGGAAGGCTGCTACGGTCTAGTAAGACCATACTAAGGCCTTTTACCATCTATAGTAGATGTTTTATACAGCGTCAGTCAACTTTTACCTTCACAAACGGGACGCTGTAGTGTCCGGGACCAATTAAGATGGAGTAGGCTTGCCAAGCACCTATTCCATCCTCTCAGTTTAGTCGGCCTTACCCACAGGAAAGACATGGTCAATACGTGCGGAGCTGACTAAGCCACGGGTTTCCTCACGACGTTTTTCTTCACCGTTTAAGAGTACTGGTAAGTATAGCGCACAGAAAAATCCATTGGTACACGACCGGGTTTGAATCCACGACCTTAGGATCGGAAGGCGGGGTCACCACCAACTAGACCACCAGTGCTCTCACAAAGACCATAAGATCATGAAAATAAGAACTAGGTCACAATCTCCACGCCACTCGCGTGCAGTCACCGATGAGGAGTGAGTCATGGAAGTGAGTCATGGCATTCCTAGCCAGAATGCACCTGATGAAATCATGGGTCGACGACCACGGTCACGGTCTGAATGATCGCTATGGATTATCAATGAGTGAAACGTAACCATCATTTTAACCAAAAAAAAAAGTATAATATCAGCCATCTGGTGCCCGTAATACAAACTTTGCTCAGTTTGGGGCTAGATGGCGCTGTGTCAAATTGCTACAAATATTTATTTATTTCTCCTTTTATCATCTTGATGGCTTGATCTTCTCTGCTGGACTGGGAGTACAGAAATAACTTAGAATGCGTCCAGCTGCTTCTCTCCCCGAGCATGTCGTAAAAGTCGACTATGGTATAGTATAGTATCCTCCAACATATGAGATACAATAAGCAAGTATTCCCAAGGAGGGTTGACGTCAGGCAGGCGGCCGGTCATAAAACACCTTAGCCAAAACTCTTACACCATGATCCAAAGATCATGCTGTGCCGACCCCACATAGAGTGGAATAGGGCAGGAAAATGATGATCATCTTGACGGCAGCATCAGCAGGTTCGGCTGAGATGCAAAAGGCGCGGGTTTGACTCTCGCTGCGGAAGAAATGTTTGCACGAACTGCAAATATTTTTTCTGGGTCTGGTGTTGTGCTAGAATGGTACTCGTAGATTCTGATACCCATGACATTGGGACTAATGTGGGGTCTCAATTAAGTATGTGACTGTTGGGTATTATTTTATTTTTATTCAAGAATAGAACAGAATATAATTAATTTATTTGCGAAAATATAATGACTGTGCTTATGATTAGATCTTATAATTTAAAATGTACAATTTATGTCCTACCAAAGTTTGGCATGCAAATATTCTAATGATCTTAAAATCGAAAAGTCAGCAAATTGTGTATTGGATACATTCCATTGGTAGATGAAAGTAAGCATAATGAAAAACAAAATGTAAAAAACTTACTGAAATATTTATTTTAAATAACAAAAATTACATTTTTACATTGTTACTAATTACGACGACGTTACAGCTTGCTTCACGGTTGTTTTCTGAAACAAACAAAATCAATATTATAATTACCGTCCAAAAAAGGTCGTCTATACTTATTCCCTACTATGAGGTGTTTAATAAAACTTAAAATTTTGATATTACTTTCTTAGTCTTCATTCAGAAAATGATTGATCGTCATTTATCGTACCAGTACATGTACCGTACCACACGTAACTCCTAAGTTACATCGTGACACAAGTTCTGAAGCAGAATTTGTTTTTAAATTCATTTCCACCTAGGATGCACTGTCAGTTTTTCTATGAATAATTAAAAGTGTCTGGTAGAGTCTTAGCTAATTAGCTAGTAAAACCAGATTGTCTAGTTTAATATGCAAGAATTTTTACGGCTAATTGTGTGTTTAATACGAATACATAATTATCACTCTAGGGGATGCAACGTAAAAGAAGCAGATTCGATTCCTAAAAATTAATGTTTTGTAAATGTTTCTTCAAGGGATCGGGTGGGCGAGTGCTCGGCTGCGACGCAAGAGGCGCGGATTCGATTCCCGATGCGGAAGAAAAGTTTGCACGTTCTGCAAATTACTCCTTCCGGGTTTGGGTGTTGTGGTACCATAGTACTCGTAGTTTCTGATCCATCCACACATCCTCACACACAAACTTTCGCATTTAAAACATTAGTAGGATGTCGACAATTTAGTCGAATAGTTAAAAACAACTAGTATGTACCTATATAATAAAATAAAGAAACTGAATTAGGTTTTTATCTAACTAAATGAATATCTTCGGCTTCACGCATCAGGTTTACCTATGCCCGGGAACCTTCTGGAAATCGGCACTCGATCACACGGTCTTATTCTATTAGTCCATTTTCTGGTGGTCCAGAAAGGACCAGTGACACAAAACACAGACCGTATTAATTGACAAAAGGACGATACAAACGTAGGATCTGCGCCCGAGGAGATCCAGCCTTCCAATCCGCTCTAAATAACCAATCGCAAACAGACAAATGCAATTGACATAGGTTTAGGACAAAAAGACGAGAATCAGGTACCAAATTGTATGTTTCTGTGGTATATGTGAGGGTTCTGCTAAATGTGATTTGTCAAATGTACAATCCAGTTGAAATCTGGATTTCCTTCTTTTGTCAATGTTCTCTCATCATCATCTAAAAGTCCACTGATGGACATAGGCCTCCCCTAATGAGCGCCATCGCGCCCAGTTTCTACCAGCAGTCTTTCACAGATCGTCACTCCACCTAGCCGGAGGGTGTCCTACACTACGTTTGCCGAGTCGCGGTCTCCACTCAAGAACTCGTTTACCCCAACAGTTGTCGGTTCTTCTGCAGATATGACCAGCCCACTGCCACTTTGCCAGTTTGCTAATTCTCTGAGCTATGTCGGTGACTTTGATTCTCTGTCGGATAACATCGTTACGGATCCTATTCTTCAGAGAAACTCCGAGCATAGCTCTTTCCATAGCTCGCTGAGCGACTTTGAACTGGTGGACTAGCCGTACTGTGAGTGTCTATGAGTTTCGGCTTCGTATGCCATGACAACCAGGACGCTTTATCAAGACGTAAAGATTTAATTCAATATTTAAAATCAAATTATGTCAATGCACTTTGTTTTTCAGTATATTGTGTGTGACTGAAACTGGACCATTGCTCCAGTTTCGAAGTTTTTGCATAAACGAAAAGAACCCTAAAAACCGTAGAAATGCAATCGGCGACCACAAAGCCTTCACTGACATGACTCACAAACGATTGAAAAGTTAAAAATAAAAATCTCGCACCTCACAAGACCCAACCTTATTATTGCGGCTATAGAGTCTACATTCGCTTGTAACGTAGACTTCCTTTCAAAACTAAAATCAACTTTATGCAGTACGACGTAAAGTTCAAAATAAGTTGAAGTATAAAGATAAAGACTTCATAGGTGGCAATGAACAGGCGGTAAGTTAGCAAACAGAACCGATTTTGAGCAATAAAAGAAAGGAAGGCGTCCAATCCCATACAAACATAAAAGTATAGTATAGAAATACAGTAGAATAACTGACCTTTTGAACAAAGAGTTAAGGGAAATGCCCCGCTGAGCTTGAAAATGGCTTGAAGTAACCGACGTCTTCACCAACTGTGATAGACTAATAAATGGTCTTTAGGGTTGCCAATATCTTCTTACTCATCATCACGAAGCGCTAGTAGCGTAACTTGCTTAGACGCTCTTAATTGATCGTCGAAGTTAAGCAACGTTGTGCACAGTCACAATTGGGATGGGTATACGCAAGTGGCTTTACGAGCTGAGCGCTTCCGTGCTTCGGAGGGCACGTTAAATTACCCTGCTTTTAAGTCGTTAAGCCATGACGAAGGCCCTTAGGCGGCCTAAAAGCTACTTAGCCTAAGCTATCAGTTTCTTATCTTCAACAACCCTACACGACACAAACAATATTGGCCAAACATTGATCTACACCTTACAATACAATGTACCTTCGAACAACCCTATTTATTTCGGGCTACTATTTTAATTTCAATATAACCGGTCAAGTGCGAGTCGAATTCGAACACGAAAGGTTCCGTACCATCGTATACGGAAGAAGGATGGACAAACGGGTGGCTTAGTAATGTCCCGTTGGCACGCTTCGGGTACGGAATCCTAAAAACGACTATTTAAATTTCAGAATGGTCACTTTGTCACCTTTTAAACAATTTATGATCGTAATTAGTTCCTCTCTTAGTTTTTATAAAATAATTTGAAAAAATATAGATAATGCAACGGCTGTGCCATTAGTGATGGAACAAGTAAATTGTATTAGATGGCAACTGAAAGAAGTTGGCAAAATAAAGTCATAATAGGTTGGCTTTTGACAAAAAGTTGGTCATTATCAATTTGTTATGCAACGTTTTGTTTGAAAGCAGTAGTTTCGTAGTTTTCTCTTTGTAGAACCTACTTAGTTGAAAAAACCTATGTTGAATATGAAATTATACAATGGTTTGAAGTAAAACTTTTCCCTTTATCAGGAGCGAAAGTTTTTTACTTCTCTTACCCCCGAATACTCAAACGCGACTCAGAGTTGAGCACGTCTCAAATGACGATTTTTTGACAGATTTTCATCAGAAACTGTCAAAAAACCTTGAGTTGAGACGTGCTCAACACTGAGTCGCGTTTGAGTATTCGGGGGTAAGAGTAATATTTCTAAGGTATAGGTGAATTTTGAGGGATGCTTACTTCAAAACGCAGACTTTGGGGTCCATAGACAGCAGGTAGCTGTTCAGACTGTTTTCGCAGTTCATGTACGCCATGCCGAAGCCGAGCCCGCCGCCAATGTACATTGGCCACCGTCGGAATCCTCGCAGGAAGAAACTACCCATCATGCTGCCTATTAGAAGACCCGTTGCTGGAAGAAAACATTACTTGTTATGCATTGGATATCTGTACATCTGGACAGAAATAGGAAATGGGTAGGTAATACCTACTTATTTCTTATTTTTGTCCAGATGGACAGAATGGATGATGACAGATGGATGACCCGTAAGATTTTACGAACTAGATTATTTTTATTTTATTTTTCTGATCTGTTTTATATTTTGAATGTTTTTATTTTTATTTACTATGTGATATGGGTACCTTGTAATGTGCCTGAAATAAACGAATTTTATTTATTTATTAGTACAAAACCCAAAAGTTTCGTACCAAAAAAGTATGTTATGTGAAGTCTATCTACCACTCGAGCTAAGCTGCAGTCTGCAGCTAATGTATGTGCTTCCTAACGTTTTTCATGTTTGTGCTTACTGTTCACACATGCAAATATGCAACATGCAATGTATAACATTCTTACTCTAGTGAGGTTATAACATAGTGATACAGAAATAGTTTCAACTAGATTTATTGATGATTTTTACCAGTTTTTAGTCCAAAATCAACGAAGCAAGCCGAATATCTGTCTTCAAAATCCCGTTTGTCGGTTTTACTCATTTCTCAATGCACTAAGTTATAAACCAGAATCTTCTACTAAAATACATTGCTACTGGAAAATACTTATTAGTAACTTTTTAATGCTTTCTATGGTCTTTTACACGAAATTATTGTTACAAAATACAACACAAAACAAATTTATACACTTTGACATTTACAGTTTTGCAGTGACGGGTTAAGTTTTTCTTTTCAAGAAAAGAGGTTTTCTATTCTTCTATCAAGATCAGAGCAAAGAGTACACAAACATAGAAATAAATAAGATAGGGTTGAACAATATATACTACTGATATTATGAATGCGAAAGTTTGTGAGAATGTGTGGATGTGACGATGTATGTTTAAATAAATAAATATAAATATTTGTGGACATTTCACACAGCGCCATCTAGCCCCAAACTAAGCAAAGCTTGTACTATGGGAACCAGATACAATACTTATAAACTTTTTTTGTAAATGTTATACCTAATACATAGTATTGAAACGACCAGACCCGGAAGAAATATTTGCAGAACATGCCAACATTTCTCCTACAGCGGGAATCGAACCCGCGCCTCTTGCGTCTCAGTCGAGCACTCGCCCGCCAAGCCACTGAGGTTGTCACTGATGTTTGTGCCTCAATCACACTGAAACTTGAAACACATTGTATGCGTGCTGGAATAACATTATAGGCTAATTTTTATCCTGGTGCCATGCGAGCGAAGCCGCGGGTAGTAGCTATTAATAAATATATCAGAACTTGCCACAGCAAATCCAACTAATAGCTCATCAACATCAATCGTGACTTAATTATGAAACCCGCCTTCAGCCCCAATCAGGGTTGTCAATTTCATCTATTACCAGAAACCGCTTTGATAAGACATGCAAATGCGATTATACGGTGGCATCCCTAGCAATCATTAGGCATGCAGGTTTATGGCACAGATTTGGAGAATAGCTAACTCGTTTTATCATGAAAACTATATCCATACTAATATTATAAGCGCGAAAGTTTGTATGTATGGATTTATGGATGTTTGTTACTCATTCACGCAAAAACTACTTAACGGATTTGAATGAAACTTAGAATATACATAGTACATGTACTGGATTAACATATAGGCATTTTTTTATGCAGGTACCAAGCGAGCGAAGCTGCGGGTGGCAGCTAGTTACCAATAAAACTTATAGTTTAGATAAGGTTATTTTTTTATTTATTTATAACTATTACATTATTTGACACGAGTATACTTTGAGTACAGTCTATGTATAGTGATCCAGCTATTCTGTGCCTATGCTGTGTAATGATTAGGCTTGCGGGCTTGCAGCTTGTTTAGAGCTAAATCCTTTGTCTATTACTAGTTAGAACTGGTCCAGTCCAGTTTATACCGGATCAATTATGTGTGATTCGGACTGAATGAACGTGTCTTGCTTAGGAAGCGAAATTTGTATACACGAAGTGGAAAATTAGGTTCTGGGACCTTGTTAGAGAATGTTTATTTTGTTTTTTAATTTCAATTGTGGACAACTTTATTTACAACTCCATATTTTAGACTGTTTTGTACCTGGAAGCAACAAACGGTGTTTGTAATGCATCATTATCATCATCCGAAGCTATGTCACACCTACCTTATCCAATCAAATCTCTATGATCATCAAAGCACTGGTGGTCTAGTGTTAGCGGCTCCACCCTTCCGATCCTAAGGTCGTGGGTTCAAATCCAATCGTGCACCAATCGATTTTTCTGTTTCCTTAAATATTTTCTGTTTAAATCTGACAATCACCAGATTGTCAGTAGAGTATATAAAGTTGGTTCTAGTATGTACTCGAGATACCTACTTGAGCTTAAGTAAGGTATCAGTAGGTACATAATCAATACTAAGTATCTACTTAACGGAAACAATTACACTAAATCAAGCAAATCAAATCAGCATTACCTCCCGATTGTGATTGAAATCATAATTGGGCATATTAATTGTATGTGGATTAGCTGATGGTGAATCCTCTTGAGGATTGGTAGAGTAGGAGACAATGATGCTTTATATACTTCAGAGTGACCAACCTTTTTTTATTACAAGATTGTTACAAGTTGAGACCTACAATGGATTAAGCATGCAAATACATGGGTGTTATCAATGAAACTTTAGCAGAGCACTGGTGGTCTAGTTGGTAGTGACCCTGCCTTCCAATCCTAAGGTCATGGGTTCAAATCTGGTCGTGTTCCAATGGATTTTTCTGTGCGAAAAATTTATGAACTCTCAAACGGTGAAGAAAACCCGCGGCTTAGTCAGTTCCGCACTTATTACCTTACCATGTCTTTCCTGGCCGACTAAGCTGAGAGGATGGAATAAGTGCTGGGCAAGTCTACTCCATCTTAATTACTACCTACTACTACTTAATTACCTATCTGGATACTACGGGAGCCACAGTTGAAAGTAAGTTTTAATTAAAATAAATAATTTCTTAATATTTACTCAATACCTTGATCACTATGTTGTCAGTAATCGTCGCTATCTCTCAGACTACAAGGCTTATGTGTGGTTTGGTTCTTAATTGGGTATTCAGGTGGTAGGGGCTACATGGGTCGCAAATAGAGCTTAGCTTTCAGAGGCCTAGTGTGTAAAATAATAGGCGACTGTGCCGTGTCAAGGATGAACTCAAACTATGGCTATGTATGGTGAACTGATAGAAGCAGAAGCGAAAACAGTGTAGGTAATTACACAATGCATAGCTACTCAAAGTCTTTTATCCAATGAAATCATAGTAATATCTCTTAGTCTTTAGCCTTAAACTATCATGTAAGAGATATAAATAAAAGATTCAAATTTCAAGATGGATATGGAGACTAAAAGTGGCTACAAGATTTCTTTTGATAAAAAAATCATTACAAAGAAACAATGGGAACACGTTGAAAACCCTTCGTTATCTTAAAAAACACAAATACCCAAACAGCTTCACAATTATTCTCATTAAAATCATAATAATCCTAACTTTATTTGTAATAAGTATATTATTATTATAGCTGTGTTTTATTTATATAAGTCGTTCAGCCATTTTCAGCCAGTTCAACCTTTAAAGTCTGGGCAAAACGGCAAATAAAGATTTCCATTAAACTTTTCCTCACGTTCCACCACACCCGATGCCATCATTAATTTAATTAACCTACCTTATATATTTGAATTCAGAACACAGATGTTTGGACCCCTTTAATGTGGTGTCCAAGAATTTTTAATTTGTGACTTTCCCTTTTACCACTTGACGGACATGGGGACTTTATTAGTGGTTTGATACGTCTGTCTGGCTCTTTGACTATAAAACTTGATTAAGAAATAAATTTAGCTAACAATAATTATTTGAAAATAAGTCAAAAGATCAAGAATGAACCTAGGTACCTATCCTACAATTTGTGATTGGCACTTTTTGAAATAAAAATGAGATGGAAAATTTATTTAATATACCTAAATAACAGAATATATTTAATATGCAATACTTCCATGTATAATGTAAGAACCTACCAACTCAGTTAGTTATTTATAAATATTTTAATTTAGTCAATTAGTTTATGGATCAAAGTGGACCATTAAAAACAAAACGGCTTAGCCAATTCAAAAATAACAGACTATGAGTGTGATTTTCATCCCTCTGTAAAAATATTGTCACAGCGAATGCAAATCTTACTTGAAAGTATAATTCACTAATTGCTAAAATCGCTTCAGGATATTTACATTACCTTTGACGAATTAAATATGGCATTTAAAAGGATCAAGTCATATTAGATGTATATTTAGGGGTTTAAGGATCTTAATGCATTGGGCCCCGGAGCGTTTCGTCATCAAAGACTAGAAGGAGCAATGTCTATTGACTTTAAGAACAACCCCTTGTTGATAGACTGAGAGATGGTCATAATGTTGTTTCTAATCATTGAGTACTATACATACATAAAATCACGTCTCTTTCCCATAGGGGTAGGCGACATGAGAGCACTGGTGGTCTAGTTAACCCCGCCTTCCGATCCTAAGGACGTGGGTTCAAATCCAGTCGTGTACCAGAAGATTTTCTGTGTGAAAAAATTATGTGCGCTAAACTCTCAAACGGCGAAGGAAAACATCGTGAGGAAACCCGCGGCTTAGTCAGCTCCGCACGTATTGGCCATGTCTTTCCGGGGTCACTACCAACCAGACCACCAGTGCTCTATAGAGAGAAGCTATCTATGTTATATTTACACCAGTTCACGTGTGTACAATCAACTGCAACATTTAAATCCACGGTGTCGCCAGCGAAACTCAACAAAGGTATCTATTATAAGAACTTTACCCACTTGCACCACAAGCTTAGGCACGAGTTAGCTGAGCTCTGACGTTGTAAAGAGCCAAGAAGGTGTTGCATAACCGGAGCGTTATAAGCATGGCACAGTCACAGAAACAAAACAATTTTTTTTATTTGAAGAATAATAATAATAATAATAATAATCATTGATTCACAAAAGTAATTAAAACTATAGTGTCTTAAATGTACTTAGATCAATACACGAGAGCTTGAACTAGGTAATTGTGTGTTTCAGGCGGGTAGTACTTTGTGTTCTGTAAAGTGTAGAAATAAAAATAACAAATAACAAATAAACAGTTTCTTTACTTCCAGACCAGCAGACAATTAGATATAATAATTTATTATAGTATAGATAGTTGAATAAGAAAGGGATGTTTATTGTTTAATCCTACTAATATTATAAACACGAAAGTTTGTATGTTTGTTACTCCTTCACGCCTGAACGGCTGAACAGATTTGAATGAAACTTGGAATATACATAGTACTTTCGATGGCCTCGGTGGCGTGGCGGGCGATTGCTCGGCAGAAACGTAAGAGGCGCGGGTTCGATTCCCGTTGCGGAGGAAATTTTTGCATGTTCTGCAAATATTTCTTCCGGGTCTGGGTGTTCTGGTACCATGTTACTCGTAGTTTCTGATACCCACGACACAGGAAATCTTAGTGTGGGGTCAGGACTATGCATGTGGATGTTGGGTGTTATTTATTTATTACAACATATACTGGATTAACATATGGGCTATTTTTTATCCGGGTACCACGCTAGCGAAGCCGCGGGTGGCAGCTAGTTGTTCATTAACCGCAAAGTGCAAGTGGGGTCTTAACTCAGTTCACAATGTGATGACACTGATGGATGGAACTGTGGGTGGGTGCTAAATATGTGTTCATTAGCTAAATAACTCTTTTATTTGAGGCCATTTCGTTCAGAAGTTGACCTGAAATGTTTGAAAGATTTCAGTTTGTATTTCCTATTTGCTGTCATAATTAAATAAAATAAAGGAGATCGTTCAGCTTAAAATAACATTCTCACGTCATAGATCATAGAACGTCAGACGAAGGCATATGCGACGTTTTATTAAATTTGAATATTTACTCTCTACTTCTTACGGTTCATGAGATACAGCACGCTTACAGACGGACGGACGGACAAACGGACAGCGGAGGCTTAGTAATAGGGTCCTTTTGGCACCCTTCGGGTACGGAACTCAAATAAAAAAGTACCTACCCCCTGAATACTCAAACGCATCTCAGAGTTGAGCACGTCTCAAGTCACGAGTTTTTGACAGATTTTCATCAAAAAACCGTGACTAGAGATGTGCTCAACTCTGAGTCGCGTTTGAGTATTCGGGGGTACATCTCGTATTATTTAATCTTAGATTAGGATTGCATACGCTTCTAAACGTGAATACTCTTTAAACCCAAACACTTAACCCCCAAAACTTAAAGGAAATCCGTATGACGGATTGCGTCAAATCCTTCAGACCCGACAAAGGCTCGTTTACACAAAATTACTGAAGCCTGCAGGATTCACCGATTCATCTGCATCAGCTTACGAATTGTCTCATCTAGTTTACGATGGCTTCCACCGATGGCTTCAACCAGATTTTAGCTACGTTTTATAGTTGTAAGTTTACGAGCTGATTAGTTTTCTGATTGGAGAAATGAGGATTGGGTATATTGATAAAAAGTTAATTGTGGCATTGCACAGCCACACACAAAACAGCTCAGATTAGATTAAAGGTAAGAAACAAAAGCAACAACTGTCTACTTTCGGAGTATCAGAACGATACCTATATTATGTGATAGAGGAAACGTACAAAAAATACCTAAAATTAGGTTAGAAGAATAGAAAAGAAAAAGAAGAATCTATCCTATGAAATTTTTTACCAAATAATCACACAACGATCATTTATTTATTTACTAGTTTCCGCCCGTGTGGTCCCAAAATCAAAAGTAGCCTATGTGTTATTCCAAGCCCACGTCCTACAAATATTGTGCGCCTCGGCAAACTTCGTGCTTTGTATAAAAACCGAATTTGTCCGAATATTCAACTAATAATAGTCAACTACTATTACCCGAACCAACCCTTTATAAAAATAAGTTTCTTCATAATAAAATTATTGTAACATTTCTATATTACATATCATCGCGTTAGTTCGTATTTGTTAAGCTTGACTAAAATTGCCGAGGTTCACAATATTTGTGGTAGGTACTGGTAAAATACATATTAATGTATGATCCAAGTTTCATTCAAATCCGTTCAGCCGTCCGTACATTCAGTTCAATCAAAGTAATCAATATATAAATTATGACGTCAATAAAAGCAGATTCGGTATGACGTCATAAAGCTTGATGAATTTTATGCAAATTCAGCGTTGTAAACTCCAGAGGGTATTGTCCTGAGTCGTTAGTGTGTGCTATTCTGGTTTCATTTCGCGTAAGTTAAGTGGCAGCTCGTTATTTAGGGATGGGTTTATGATTTTGACAAATTACTTTGGCGCACTACGTGGGGCAAAACAGATCACAAATTGACTGATAGGTATATCCCATAGACGTTTACTTTATAGGGTTTCGTACCCGAAGTGTACCAACGGAACCCTAATTAAGCCTCCGATGTCCGTCCGTCCGTCCGTCTGTCAAAGGCTGTCTCATGAACCATAATAGGTAGAGAGTTAAGATTTTTACAGAGCATGTATTATTGGCGCTATAAAACCAAATTGAAAATAAAAAAGTTAAAGGGATATAAGAAACAATTTTTTTTTGTACGATGGCACGAAAACTTTAGTGTGTTTTTATTTATACTTACTGAACTGAACTGACAAAAATAGTACCTTGCAAATAGGTATATAGTTGTGATGGGCTATGACGTCGTGTCTTCGTTTGGATTAATGAAGGAAGTGATGGTGATGATGACTGAGTTTTCTTTTAATTAACCTTTAACTACCATAAAGTCACAAACGACAATTAGTCAAACGAAACTGGCGCCCAACACGGGGCAGAAAAATTTGATCGATAAAATATTCAGTCACCATATCCATCTTAGGACTGAAGTGGTCGCAAGTTTTCTTATGGTTTACTTGTGCCTCTGCCCACCCCATTAGGGATGAAGGCGTGACAATATGTATGCATGTAAATATTCAGTTTCGTATTAATTCGTCTGTTGTCAATCTCCACATTGATGAGCACAGTGTGCTAAACGCTAGGATTAGAGGAGCAAAATGCATAGGTAGTAAAGTTTACGACTATGCAAATACAAAGGGAGTCGTGACGTAAAATCTCAACCCTCAATATGTAGGCGTGCGTATTGTTGAATTAAACAAGTTGACTTTAATACCTATCTGGGACATAAAAGTGGTTTATTGGTGTTCGGTATTTTTTTTATTTGGTTTGGAAAAAAAGTAACAATATTTTTACTACAAAGTGACGAAAAATATATATTGCAAGAAGTAAATTTAAATAGTTCAAAAGAAAACTGTTACTTGTACAGACGAAAATTGTTTACGTCATCTACCGTGTATTATTTTCACTACAAACGGATTAACAGAATAATAAAATAGTTAAATAAAGCAAGAACTCAAAAATATATGCAACTAATTATACAATTTTTGAGTTCTATGCTCATTTCTCGTAGGTACATACATAGTTTTCTAAGTATACTTGTACCTACGTGTTTTATATGTACACTATCTCTACAAGTTTTTTGCTAATTTTTCGTAATTAACACTTTATCGTAAGACTATTACGAATACTTGCAATAAAACTGACAAGCTCTAAACATGTAACAAGGCAGGATTAAAAACTGCCTCGTAAAGCGAGCTTAGCAAGCGAGGGTAGCCGCGTTTTAGCAAATGTCGTGGAGAAGTTACGAGTCGTCTTAAGGGATAAAGGGGATGATGTTTCGTGGTGTAATGATTGGTAGTCTTTGTTTTGATCTGTGAAAAGGTCTCGTAAGATAATCAACTACGGAGTGACAGCTAATTTGTTTAGATAATAAAAGAAATCATTCAGGTACTTATCTTTTAAAAAAATACACCCAATTTTTACTATAACACCCAAACCCGGAAGAAATATTTGCAGAACATGCAAACATTTCTCCCGTAGCGGAAATCGAACCCGCACCTCTTGCGTCGAGCATTCGCTCGAGGTCAACGACACGCCACCGAGGTCATCATTGATTTCTATATTTATTTTTTGTTGTAATTTATTTTCTCTATAATTATTATTAATAATAATCACAGACATGGCAAAAATATACAAAATAATAACAGTATAACTTCCATAAGGATAGGGATTTTTGGGGACACAACAAAAAAGGTCAAAGTTTGCTAATTTTACCATCAATCACAACTAATTTACCCAGTGGTTTGTTCAAGACCAAAAAGGAAGCAAAACTGTGTAATTTAGTTCGAAAAACAAATCAACTTATTAAGTTTGCATTGTTGAGTTGTGACAACTGCCAATTAACAGACAAAAGAAAGAAAAATAAAATTTTAAATCACAATTTTTAAAAAGTTGTTGACCATTCAAACAACGAAACGTGTCATTAGCCTTTAAAACCCACCCGTGAAATGATTGACAAACTGACAACGCTTAATTAAATTTGATCAAAACGTATCATCCATTTTATACCTTAAAAAGAAAACAAACCTTAAATGTTTCCAAATAAGATCTCAAATCCAACGGTTCGATTTTTAAACACTTGTTCATTGATAAACTACAAAATTACACATGCGTTTTTCCACGCCTAAATTTCTAACAAATCGTAACAGGAAAGTTAAAAATTGTATGAAATAAGTTTGTTTTGTAACAATGCAAGAGTAAATGCTCAGGTGCGTAACAAACTAATTAATTCGAATGCCCGCATTTGATTACACAAATCAAATGGTGTATTGTTGGGGGTGAAATGAGAAATCGCTAAGAAATTTGGTTCGTCACGTTTCTGGCCTGTTTCCGGTTCGTTTTTTGTTCGTGACGCCTCATTATAATCGTGCAACTGTGTAAGAAATCTTTAGAATTGTTGAGTCTTTTTATAATGGTACTACTGAGCTGTAACTCGCGACGTTGTTTGCGTATTGAAAAAAACATAAAAAAACAACATATAATTATGAGGGGATAGTATAAAATATATTAAGTGTGGATTTGGGGATGGGCAAAAAAAACTGGGAGCGCAAAAAATCAACATCACGCGGCATTCTCATGCGGTCACCCATCCAACTTTTAGCCACGCTTTACATTAGGTACTTAACCTTGGGTTCACCATACAAACTTCATTCCTTATTTAACTTCCTTGAGGATTATTAAAATAAAAAGGTAGCCTATGTCTTTCCCCGAGATGCAATCAACGTTCTTGCCAAATTTCATCAAAATTGGTTCTGCAGTTTAGGCGTGAAAAGTTAAAAGACAGACAAACGGACAGACCGAGTTACTTTCTTATTTATAATATTAGTATGTATTAGCTGTCGTTTTTAATAAAAAAATGATAAACAAGTAGGTTATTATTAAATGTAGTCTAGGATGAACTATGAATTAATTAATATGCAAAAAAACTTGTTTCCAAGTATTGAAATTGGTCTACTTCAGAAATAAACAGAAAGTAAAATATGAAATGTGCAGAATAGATTTGATCCAGCTTAAAAGGATGATACCTTGTACGCCCAATAAAAATCTTCAAATCTTAATTTAAAACTATACATTTTTTAATTAAATCTGAGGTATCCCTGTCTATAACCACACTAAGTCTATAAAAGGCACCCCACGCACAGGTGTCGTCGATTCACACGGCGAACCAACGCAATTTTTATGATATCTCGTTTATTATTATGTCCAGTAATTGTTCGATGCGCGCCCACTGTGCAAGCATGACCACAAGTATCCATTTAACTAGTTAAGATGTATATAAAATATACACTAAAATTGGTACATAAAGAAAACGAGAAGATAAAATTATGTAAATTGATTATTTTCAGAAAGAGACTTAACAAATGCGTGAAATTTCAAGTAAACAGCTACATTTCCCATACTAACTAACTAAAAGCAATGTTACTTACAGAACACTATTATATAAAAAACTAGAAGCCCGCCCCGGCTTCGCACGGGTATTAGGATTTTTAGGTAAATTTTTTACACCTCGGGTTACATTATTGGAGTTATAGTAAGGATCCCTAATTTTTTTTTAATAAATTATAGCCTATGTTATTCCGTAATAATGTAGCTATCTACGGGTAAAATAATTTTTTTAATCAGCTCAGTAGTTTCGGAGCTTATTCGTTACAAACATAAAAACAAAAAATCTTTTTTCTTTATAACATTAGTGTAGAATGAATGACCCATGACATTTGGCAACCCTTGGTGTGCCCTTCTCAAATTAAAAGATAATTTTGATGACCGCAAACGGTTTTTGGCCCCAATCACGTGTTTTCTCACGTTTTATAACGACCATGATTCACGAATTAGGTACATTTAGATAATAACAATTTTATTATTATCTACTAACTTTTTTAGAGTTCCGTACTCAAAGGGTGCCAACGAAATCCTATTTCTAAGCCTCCACCGTCCGTCCATCTGCATGCTGCTGTATCTCATGAACTGTAATAGGTAGAGTTGAAATTTTCAGATAGTGTATTCCTATTGCCGCTTTAAAAAAAATAATAAAAATAATAGGGGTGCCACATGCAAGAAACATTCTGTAAATTTACGATGGTATGGAACACATCGTGTGCGAGACTCGCATTTGACCGGTTTTTTGTCTTTGAAGTACTCAAAAGTCGTTAGTCAATCTGTGATTACTTAATAATACCAATCATTGTTCGTGATCTACTTACTTAGACGAATGGTTTCTGTCATTCAGAGTCGCTTTATTGTCAAATCTTTTGCAGTATACTGTACCAACTAAACTTTATTGTAATCAAATACGTACTGTACTTTTCTCTAACCAGTCTTGTAGCTTGTAATCAGTGCAAATTAAAATTAAATTAACATAAAATTTCCAACTTCTACAACTGTTGCTACAGTTGTTGATGTGAGTATTTCCTAAAATAAATGTACTTCTGTCAAAAAAAAAGTGAGCTTGGAAACATTGAAAAAGTTTAATGTTATTATTTAATCATTCAAATAGAAATAACATAATTGTCAGTCACAATTATATTAATCTTTAAATTTATGAAGAAATAAATATTAAAATCCTAGTATTTTCATATTTTAAGAGACTTTTTTAAAACAATGTTTTTTTACTTTCATACAAAAATTAAATTGCCACCCTACCTACCACATCCGTTTTTGCTACATAAAATATGTTAGGTAACATTAGTATTGTACATTTTTGTATAATACAGATCTTGATTATATGTAGTTTCTGTATTAAAGTGATTTTCTGTGTGGTTTCATAACAAAAAAATAATTTAAATGCGAAAAACCAAATGAGTCGTATCTATTTACTTTTTAGTTACTACTCTTTAGTTACGATTTATTTCTACTTCCACGTTATTTCTGAACGCATCCGTTAAATTTTAATATAGGCAACACTAGCTTCATTCTGATTGGTTGTTAGTGTGGCGTCTCCGCCATTTCTTTTCGTGTGAAAATCAGTAAGACGTGTTGTGAAAGTGGAACTACTTTTTCGAGACAGGAGTTAAAAGGCCTATTTTTTTACAAAACGGTAAGCCTTAATTGGTTTTAATTGTCGTGACACGTATTACATAAACATTAGATAGGTTTTTGTAGTTGCTGTTTTAAGATACGACAAATCATTGAATTTTGGGAACCTGGTTTTGTCTAATTTTTGTTACATTTTCGTAACGTTTTTTAAGAATTTCGTTACGTTACGAAAAAGTATGGTGTAAAGCTGAGTGTATACAGTCACGAAGTATCTGTCTTGTCACGCTAACGTAATAATATTGTTGTACCGACCATCTCGATATAGGTACGTACTTTAGGAAACAAGACCAATAACTAAGATTCATGATCTGACTTATTTTTTAATTTATTCACCCCAATAATCAAGTCTACAGCATTATAATCTTTTTTTTTTTAGGAATGCCTCCAAAATCCAATGCCGAAAGGCAAAAAGCTTACAGAGAAAGACTAAAAAACGAGAAACCAGATAAGTATGAGGAAATTCGACTTAAACATTTGATAAAAGTCAAAGAAAATATCAAAAAGAAAAAAGAAATTCTTACAGAGGAAGATAAACAAGAGCTACGAGCAAAATGGAGACAAGCAAATTCAAAAAGAGCTGAAATAAAAAAGAAAGCTAAAACTACGACACAAGACAATAATACATTAGAAGTTACAAGTAAGAGAAAAACTAATACAAAATTAATAAAAGAAAAACTGCACAAGTTGACTGAAGAAAATACTCAACTAAAAAGACGTAATAAGAATTTGAGACAAGCCTGTAATCGGATGAAAAGACGAATGGATATTCTCAAAATACAGTTACATGAACAAACTAAGCGCTATAAGGATGCTATTTCAATTGGAACTGCTAAAACTTCACATTGTGATAATACACCATTAACAAAATCAAATAGTTTCATAGAAGAAACTTTACCAAATATATCCGACGCAGATAAAGAGAAGGTGAAAAAGAAGTTACTTTTGCTAAACACAATTACGGATTCATTAAAGACGGAGTTTAATAAAGCAAATCCCAAAGAGAAGAAAGTACTTAAAAAAGTAGCTTTAAACGAAATTGCAAATAAACACAAATTAAAAACAGCCATTTCTCATGCACTTGGACTTAAAGGAAGAATTAGGATGATGAAGGCAAGAAACACAATCAAAAAGAAATATCAGAAGGATATTCAAGATTTCTTTGAAAGAGAAGATGTAAGTAGACCTAGCGCGGGAAAAAACGAATGCATAACGAGAAACAAAGAAAAAGTACAAAAGAGATACTTAATAAAACCAATTTATAAGCTATATAGACAGTATAAGGCCGAAGGTGGTAAAGCATCTTTACAAACTTTCTATCATTTCCGGCCGTTTTCGGT
This sequence comes from Scotopteryx bipunctaria, assembly GCA_949320045.1. Lineage (NCBI taxonomy): Eukaryota > Metazoa > Arthropoda > Insecta > Lepidoptera > Geometridae > Scotopteryx > Scotopteryx bipunctaria. Next base: position 8,397,363 of record OX439459.1, read on the forward strand.
TGTGCGCCCAAGACTTCAAGATCGGAATACCTGTGCGTGCATAAAGCATTGCAATTTGTCTTTCAAGGCTTTATCATTAAAAAAGCTAGGTTTGCTTCAAACATCTGATATTGATGACCTTATGAAAGAAGTAGCTTGCAACAAATCTTTCAAATGTATGTACTCAGAGTGTTCCGAATGCAAAGATAAGAGACTAGCTATTGATATGACGATAGACGCAGACAGTCCCGTGCAATGGCTTCAATGGAAAATGGGCACACATACGTATACTAAAATTAGCAAAGACAAATCGGAAGAAAAGCAGACAAAGAAGTATTCGAAACAAGTAGTGAAAGGAACAGTGAGTACATTAGTTAAAGAATTTCAGGACGATGTACAAAAATTCAAAACTCATTACTTCAATGTTTCACATCAATACTTAGCATGGAAAAAGTGTATTAAAAATCTTGATGAAGACGAAGCTGCATTGATTTGCGATTTTTCTGAAAACTTTTCTTGCAAGCAGTCTGCAGAAATTCAAGCTGTACACTTCGGAGGATCTAGAAATCAAGTCACGCTGCACACGTCTGTACTTTACTGGAAAAATGAGAATCCACAATCGATATGTTCTATATCCCCAAGTAACGAACATGGGCCTGGAGCAATCTGGGCTCATTTGAATCCAATAATGAAACTATGCAAAAGCTTTAACATTAAAAAGATGCATATATTTTCCGATAGCCCTGCAACCCAATATCGCCAAAAACATAATTTCTTCATGTTCCAAAAAAAAATGAAGGACTATGGATTTCAATATGCAACATGGAATTTTTTTGAAGCCTCGCATGGCAAGGGACCGGCTGATGGGGTTGGAGGCGCAGTAAAGCGACAACTCGACAATCATATTGCACACGGCAATGACATAACCGACGCTAAAGAAGCATATGACTATCTAAGGGTTAACAGCAAAGTAAAAATATTTTATATAAACGAAAACGACATTCAAGAGATGACCAAAATGATACCTGACAACGTTATTCCTATAAAAGGTACTATGAAATTGCATCAAATTTCAACGGATGGCAAGACGACGATTAAATATAAATGGCTTAGCTGCTTTGATTGCGAAAAAAATGTGTGTTGCAATTGTTACTACACTAAAGAACATGAACTTGTTAAAACCTACTCAACAGAACTAAAAAATGTACCACGTGCAAATAAACGACAAGCCTTGAAAAAACAGAACCCGCCAGCGAAGAGACGCAAAAGAATAAATAGTTCTACTACGACGGAAAGCGATGTCGATATAAGTTTCAGTGATCCAGATCTGATCGATAAGGAATTAGAGAATGAAGACAACGATTTACATATCAGTAACACAAACGATGAAGAGGGTTTTGAAAACATAGAACAAACAGATTTCAGGGTCAAACAGGAAGAAATTCAGGTAAATATAAGCCACAGATAAATCTTGTAATTTAGAATTTTCAAATGTTTCAAAATGATTACAATACTTTCCAATGATCTTATTTTAATTTTCAGAAGTCATCTAAAAAGAAAGAAGGCAAGGCACGACAACAAACAGAAAAAGATGTAACAATGTTATCGTCATCAAGATTTATGTCTGCAAACCGTGCTTTCTATGGTACTGAAATAAAATGCCTTAATGCAGAAGGATTAACGACAATTCAAGACGAACCGTACTCTACACTACAAGACACCGAAAAAGGAAAATGTAAAGGAAAAGGAAAGGGTAAAGGAAAAAAGACAGTAAAACCACAACAAATTATCAAAGACGAAAAAGATCCAATTAATAGAACGGAAGTATTAATACAAACAGATGAGGTAGAAAATTTACAAAGTAAGACAGAAAATCTACACAGTAACGAAATAAAAAGTCATGAAGAAGAGGCATTAGAACGTCATGAGCAAGAAGAATTTGAAACTGATATAAATTCCATGCCATTACATTTCTTCGAGGATTTACTAGGTGAAGAAGTTCTAATAACAGATGATAAAGATATATTTGATGCACTGCCATTTGATAACCAAGAGTTCAACTTTAATAATAATATTGATAATAAAGACAGAGATGTAATAGTAAAAAAGAATAATACAATAGAAAATAATGAAAATATTATGCAAATTGAAGATAATCACAAAACCGAAGGTAAAACACGTGGACTGACTATTCTTAAGGAAGAAAAACTAGAAAATATACATACGAAAAATAAAGTAATTTACAGGAAACTTAAACCTTTATCACTAAATAGTTATATTAATGTACCAAAGCAAACTGAAACAAAGTCTAAAAAATTGACTATGAAACCAAAGATATCTCGAAAAGATTTCAATTATTATAAAGATAATGAAGAAATTTATAAAGCGCTAATGGATAGTGATTAGTTTTGTTTAATTATTATTACTTATGTTATGGAAGATTTAATACTATAGTATAATTAATATTCCAGTGTTTTATTTTAAAAACCTTACTATAGATATAACAAGTAGGTACATAAAGTTATTATATAAATAAGTAAGAGGGTAAATCCAATAACACTCGTGAAAATTAGAAATAATAAATTATATTTCGCCATTATATAACAAGCTTTATGTTTACTATTTAGTTACATCTTGAAATATTTCGTAACAGGATTTCGTAACGACTTTTTCGTTACGTACATTTATTTTGAGAAATACTCATGTAACTTTTTATTTGTCCACAATATTTAAATTACTTATCCAATTAGACTTTTTTATTGTTGACCATTAAGTCACACTTTCCTTTTGTTGTTTTTCCAGCACATTACACTGACAAAAGCAACCTGCTACAAAAATGCTTATAACAAATGATTACATCAAAAACATCGAGCAGAGAAATCACCCCAGCGACATGGTTCTAATTAAATTAATTGAACGACTCGCGATATAAATGACGAGCTACGAAACGGATGGAAAAAAAGTAGATTTACAAAGATAAAAGCAATAATAAAACACTTCCCGGTTCTAGTGCGGGTTGCCTACGCCGAATTAGACGAAAAAATTAATCAATTTATCTATTTTTGAAAACTATAATTTTTTTTTAAATTGTACATAATTTGAATCACGACACAAGTTTAGCGCAGTCATGTTAATGAAGAATAGATTCGGACAGCATGTAAGTAAATCATATTAAGAAACAAAATAATGTTAATATCTTAAGCGACACGTGGAGGTCTCACTCTATCTTAGAACTACGCTTGCTTAACTTATTGCATATAAAAAAACTAAGGTATTTTTTAACAAATCTAACACAAAATTTTTATTTTTTTCTTCTAATAGACGTTAACTCAGCTTTCACATCTCAAAAAGCCTAAATTTAAAATAAATAGACATTTACTTTCTTCGAAATTCATTGTAATTATGACTTGAAAAGCATAGTAGGTAAGTAGAAACGTCATGGCTTACCCCCGAATTCTCAAACGCGACTCAGAGTTGACCACGTCTCAAGTCACGGTTTTTTGACAGTTTTGATGAAAATCAGTCAAAAACTCGTCACTTGAGACGTGCTAAACTCTGAGATGCGTTTGAGTATTCGGGGGTTAACGACTTAAAAGCAGGGATCGACAAGGAAGCGCTCAGCTCGTATTGCCACTTAAAAAATGTAACAAAAATTTGTCGTAGGTAGCCCTCCCGAAGCCCGCATGATCGGTACGATTGCGCGATACCACTGCTGGACACGTGGTGGGGATGATATTAATCACTGTGGTAATATTACTTTACCGTTACTTGGGGGCTTAGCATCGGTACATAAGTTATCATCATCATCATGCCCTGATTTTGTCTGCTTCTGGGCATAGACCTGATATTAATTATAACCCTACTATAATTATAATTATACTAGCTGCCGCCCGCGGCTTCGCTCGCGTATTACCTGGATAAAAAATAGCCTATATGTTAATCCAGTACATGTACTATGTATATTCCAAATTTCATTCAAATCCGTTCAGCAGTTTCGGCGTGATTGAGGCACAAACATCCAAACATCCAAACTCACAAACTTTCGCATTTATAATATAAGTAAGATACTACACTGGTGACTTGTGTCACAGGTTTGCACAAATCTATTACAGGCACCAGACTCTCACGAAGCAGGCTAAAATAAGTCTTTTTTAACTTCTAGATCTAAGTACCTACAACATGTACCTAACCTGTTGTGAGAGCAAATAAAAAACTTATTATTATTATTATAATTATAAATGTTGGAAAAGTCTAGTTAGGGGAGGCCTATACTGTAAAGCAAAAATAATCTATTAATAATACCGATGTCTAAATAAAACTGTATAATATAAAACTAGTTATAAGTTTATTAAATTTGAATATTATAAATGGAAAGTTTGTATGTTTGTGCCTCAATCATGCCTAAACGACTGATCGAATTTGAATGAAACTTGAACTGTAGGTAAACCGTGTGCTGGGATAACATATAGGCTATTTTTCATTCGGATACCACGCGAGTGAAGCCGCGGGTGGCAGCTAGTGACAATAATTTTCATAACTAAATAAAACATTTCTTTACATAAAACGCAACTTACTTACCTAGTAGGTCACTAGAGTTTTTATTTCTCTATGTCACTAATTACAAAACTTTATTAACTAATAGCTTCTTTAACCCATAATTAGGTATTATGTAGACCTAATAAGTCTTAATATAAGATCTTATGAATAGTTCATATCAAATAAAAATAAATGAATTTCGCAAACGAAAACTACACATCAATATTTAAACCTTTTAATCACCTCAAAATCTTACTTCTTACTTATATTATAAATGCGAAAGTTTGTGAGTTTGGATGTTTGGATGTTTGTGCCTCAATCACGCCTAAACGGCTGAACGGATTTGAATGAAACTTGGAATATACATATTACATGTACTGGATTAACATATAGGCTATTTTTTATCCGGATACCAAGTGAGCGAAGCCGCGGGCGGCAACTAGTAGTATAATAATTATAAAACTTGTAGTTGCCTGTTTGAAAGCATAAACACAAATACATTAGAGCCAAAAATGTTTTACAAAACCACATACTAGAAAACATTTACATCGTGACAAACAAAACATTATAAGGCGATTACACAAGTCAGAGACACTGTTCAATATTTGAACAAGACGAATTACGTGTAGACTCGGCCTAAATAACCTAATTGCCTGTTATTTGTAGATGCTATAAAAATGAGGAAAAACTTAACTGGCTTTCTTTAAGGGGTTCTGTATTGGTTTCCTTATCAATTTTATTGGAAAATAGATTGACACGTTAAATATAAAAACATCATAGAATAGTAGCACAATTTTATGTTAATATTTTATCTACGTAGGTACTTACTTTTCTATATAACCTTACTAATAATGTAATAAAAAATGGCAAGTGTATTTTTATTCATTTTCTCTCATCCCTGTGCAAATGTTGAGCTTCAGATATTTTCGTAACAATTTGTTTAATCCACACCCCATTTTATTCCCAAAACAATCGCTAAACATTAAAGAAAGCGTGCATACGCCCCTTAAATAAATACTTCCTTGTGTCAATACTGACATGTCACCAGAAGTAACATTTCACAAAAACATCTATTCACTCAGCAATAATTCCTTTTCGACCTTATTTGTGTACAGTATAGAGTTCAAAATCGAATACCAATTTAGAGAAATATCGGTACTTTTCAACTTATCAGTGCAATACTGTAATAATGGTTTATTAAAAAAAAATCGAACCTCGTATTTCATAGTAGTAAGGTTCATTTTTCAATGGTTTTTGTTGGTGAGTTGTAATTGTAAATTGGTGAGTATGTGTCGCGTAAGAAAGTGTCATTTGCATCAATCCACGTCGAATTAGGGGATTCCTTTGTTTAAATAATTGGTTGGATATTTAGAGTAATTGAAGTACTTGTAGATTAATTGATAGTAACTACTTCTCTGCTGGACTGAGAGTAAAGCAAAAACATAGAAAGGACTGGACTGCTCCGTGAGAGAAGGGCTCTTTAGTCGACTGGCCCCGCTCGAACTGGCCCCTAGAGTTCAGTTAACCTAATGCATGTTTTGAATTGGTCAACTGGCCCCGCTTACAGAATTTGTTATTAGAATAGACAAGCCTGCTTCTCTCCCGGAGCATAATCGTAAAAGTCGACTAAGGGATAGTATCCTCCAACATGATGAGATACAATAAGCAAGTATTCCCAAGAAGGGTTGACGTAAGGCAGGCGGCCGGTCGGCCCACGCTCGGGGGATCAATTCAATATCCCACTGCTGGTCAAAGGCTCAATACACTCTTTCTAAAGATTTTTATGAAAACCAAGAAATAAGGTTTTGCATATAAAATCAATTTTAAATATCATCAAATTATAATCCAACTATCAAGCTATTTATGGCACATGGAAATTATCCAAGCAACCCCAAAAATATTGTCACCCATTAAAACTAATAGCACCACTATTTTGAGAGAAGAAAGACATTTCTTAACGACATAACAAATGATTCCCGTCAATAGGACGAATGTAAAATGTGCTAATAGATGTTGTAGGTACTTATAAATACATATATAAAACTCATAAATTACTGACTGATTATTTTATCTAGTCGTGTCCTGCCTTCTTTCGAACCAACGTTGTTTGCAACCAAAGGATTTAAAGTGCACCTCAAAGGCTCCTGGCACATGTTTTGTAGGTTTTACGACATGCCGGTTCCCTCACGATGTTTTCCTTCACCGTTTGAGAGTACTGGTATATAGCGCACATAAATTTTTCGAACAAGAAAATTCCATTGGTGTAGATACGACCGGATTTGAACCCACGACCTTAGGATCGGAATGCGGGGCCAACTAGACCACCAGTGCTCAGTGGAGACAGAGAGATAAATTTTATGTAAAGAAAAACTTAACTCACACAAAGTCACGGGGCATTCTTCTAGTTTCGAAATCATTTTTGATGAATACCAACTCATTTCGTCATTGTCATCGGTTGAAGCCATGTGGTGAGACTTTCCGCTGAAATGATTAGTTTTACTAAATTAGTAACTAAAAATAGACCAATTACTTGAGTGGAAAAATCTGACAGTGATTAATGAAAGGGTGACAGCTCGCGTTTCATTTGTTTGTCTCAGAACGCCTTGGACATTAATGTTTGCAAGAATCTGTGTCACGCGTTGCACAGATTCTTGTCAATGGAACTCTCCGTGACTTGCCCACGTGAGTTTTTTAGGATTCCGTACACTAAGGGTGCCAACGGGACCCTATTATTAAGACTCAGCTGTCCATCATCATCATCAGCCGACATCAGTCCACTGCTGGACATAGGCCTCTCCCATGGCACGCCACTGAGCTCGATCTTCAGCTCTCTTCCTCCAATCCCTGCCCGCTGTCTTACAGATATCATCGCCCCACCTAGCTACAGGGTGCCCTACACTACGTTTGTACTACACACTACTCAGCTGTACTACTTACTGTACACTACTCAGCTGTCCGGCCAAAGTCAAAGTCAAAAAATAATATTCCATGAAATCACGGGGATCACTTGGTCCGTCCGTCCGTCTGTCAGCGGGCTGTATCTCATGAATCGTAATAGGTAGAGATTTGAAATTTTCACAGCATGTGTGTATTTCCATTGCCAATAAAATGTAAGGGGTTCCCATACAAGAAAGATTGTTGTATGTGTACGACGGTACGGAAACCTTAGTGTGCGAATTCGACTAGCACTTATAAGGTTTTTTATTTATAAAACTTCATCATCCCACTGAGTCTTCCAGAAGCTAAATTTTAGGATTTTTTTCTTAGTACTGTACACAACACACTTAGATACACCCTAAAAGAAATACGATTATATTTTCAAAGTTTCATGCTTTTATCATTTATGTTTATTAGCTTTGCGTTTATTGCCAGTTAATCAGTCAGTAACGTAAATGTAAATATTTGTGGACATTTCACACAGCGCCATTTAGCCCCAAACTTGGGCACCAGATGGCTGATAGATCATAGAACACTTATATACTTTTTTAAATACATACCTACTATCCTACTAAGTATATTATATATGTAAAAGTTTGTGAGAATGTTTGTAAGTTTGTGCCTCAATCACGCCTAAATGGCTGAACGGATTTGAATGAAACTTTGAACATACATAGTACATGTGCTGGATTAACATATAAGCTATATTTTATCCGGGTACCACGCGAGCGAAGCCGCGTGCGGCAGCCAGTATACATAATACTACAACACCCAAACCGGGAAGAAATATTTGCAGAACATACAAACGTTTCTCCCGTAGCGGGAATCGAAACCGCGCCTCTTGAATTTCAGCCGAGCACTCGCCCGCCACTCCACCGAAGTCGTCAATATTTAGATAGATACATTTTTTGAATTATATATCTTTAAAGTTTATAGCAAAAATTGTAATTAACTAAAAACTTCACTAATTTGTCGGCGTAAACTCTAACACCTGAATTTTATGACTAAAATAAAACAAATTGGTCGTAAAAGGACTAATTGAAGTGTCCATATATCAACACAGGAACATCTGTCTGTTTGTCCGCCGCAAGTGCGGGCACTGATCCGTTACTGATACTTAATTTAGTTTTGGAGGTGCATAAAATTTATTTTTTTGTAATGTTGAGAGTTATTATGTTTTAGTACAGAGATTATAAACTAACTAGCGACCCGCCCCGGCTTCGCACGGATGCAATACCATCGCGTGCATATTGTGTGTCAAATAACATACATACCTACATAACATCACGCCTGTTTACCATAGGGGTAGGCAGAGATCACAGATCTCCATGTGTCAAATAAACAATTTCTATTGAATTTTTTAAGTGACTTCAACTTTTACCTTCCCCAAACACACGATTCTCAATATTGTCCTGTGACCAAACATCTGTTACAGATAGTGTTTCAAACGCGATATGCTAATGTTGCGTTTTTATGCTAATTTTACACACGGCACAAGTGTCCGTTTTACCACAGTAAATTTTAATAGTGCCTGTTTGAGCATATTGTTTTTGTTGATATGGGAAGTGATAAGGGTAGGTAGTAGGTACCTTACTTTAAAAGAAACTTATCCTACTAATATTATAATTGCGAAAGTTTGTGAGCATGTGAGGATGTATGGATGTAAGGATTTAAGGATGTGTGGATGTGACGATGTATGTTTGTGCTTCAATCACGCCCAAACGGCTGAACGGATTTGAATGAAACTTGGAATATACATAGTACATGTGCTGGATTAAAATATAGGCTATTTTTTATTCGGGTACCACGCTAGCGAAGCCGCGGGCGACAGCTAGTAAATCCATACATTTTTAAACACACTAGTGGTACTTGAGAGCACCGGTGGTCTAGTTGGTAGTAATCTTTAAATAGTAAAAAGTGACCATTTTTTACGATACGTTAACAAACTGTCAACGTCAAAAAAACGCGTCAATCTGTAGCGGCAGTTTTCTCTTGCAGTCAATTCCCGACACAACATTGTACCAATGTCCAGTCAATATTGAAATTTACGACGCCCATTGCGAATCCCGCATTATATTTACAACTTTATTGGTCAACTATAGTAGAACATCTTGTGACTTTGCCCGTGTTGTGTTTGTACTCAACGCGGACAGAGGACACAGCAGAAAAAAAAAAGAATTTGAATTTGAATGTATTTATTCTGCTGTATCCTCTCAGAGAGAGCACTGGTGGTCTAGTTAGTGACCCCGCTTTCCGATCCTATGGTGGTGGGTTCAAATCCGACATTCAACTCCGAGACGATAAAAAAGGCCTTTTGCCATCTAGTAGATGATTTATACAGTGTCAGGAGGCAACTTTACCTTCACAAACGGGACGCTGTAGTGCCCGGGACGAATTAAGATGGAGTAGGCTTGCCCAGCACTTATTACATCCTCTCAGCTTAGTCGGCCTTGTCCACAGGAAAGACATGGTCAAATACGTGCGGAGTTGACTAAGCCGCGGGTTTCCTCACGATGTTTTCCTTCACCGTTTGAGAGAACGGGTATAGCGAACATAAATTTTTCGCACAAAAAAATCCATTGGTACAATTTGAACCCACGTCCTTAGGATCGGGATCGGAAGGCGGGGTCACTACCAACTAGACCACCAGTGCTCTCACTTATGGCTGTGTGTTAATTGTCAGTCAGCCAGTAACGTAAGTTTTATATATATAGCTCCTTGTCAACTTTGTGCAAACGTTTTTAGTCTAAACGACTGTCTGTGTGGTCTAAAAGGCGTAACTAATCAAGGGTTACTTTTTACTTGTTTATTGACGTATTGTTTGGGATTTGTAAGAATGGCGGTAACCGGTAGATATGAAAACTTTTTGTGCGTGACTGTGGGTGGTGATTTGTGTTGATGGCTTGTTCTAAGCAAAAGTTGTTTTTTTCATTATTAAGTACCTACCTATATATTTAATAATAATAATTGCACGTGTAAGAAAGAGCCTTACCTCTAAGCAGTTATTTACGTAAACATTTATTTAGGATGACTATAAAAAAATAGACAAAAATATTTTGAGATTTATAATTATTTAGTTTTTGATAACATTTATTAACAGAAAGAAACTTACAACTAATACAATAAATAAATAATACTATAATTTACAAAATACATAAGAAACAGTCGGGCTATCCAGAGGCGGTTGCAACGGTCTATAGATAACTCACCTGATCCTGGCCTGGCCACATTGCCACGCTGAATAATGAAGTTTTAATAAGCATAAACTTGATGATATTCAGCTATTGAAGTTACTCGGCTTATTTAGTTGACAATAAAATTGTAAGTAGTAGCCATCGTAACCAATTGTCGGTCTGGTGATCAGTAGTCAATCCAAGAACTAAGATATCAATTTAATAATTCAATTCAAATCCGATTACTCCACTGAATAAACATCTCTAAAAAAATCTAACATGTGCTCTATTTAACCGACCACTTAACTGAAAATCACCCCTATAATGCGACTAAAAAGAATTTTTAAATCCGCAAATAGTACCCCTCATATTTCACCCTTCACCAAATCTGAGCGTTGAGTTAAAATGTTTGAACTCTCAAAAACTTTCGCCGTAAAATGGCATGTTATAGAGATAGGAGTCACACTGAGAACAGTAAATAACTTATCTAATTCTTGAAGTAATTCACAAGAATTAGGCCCATATTATATCCATAGAGAATATAATAATCACAGTTGAGCTTACTTTTAGCAGACAAAATATTAGGTACTTCTTTGCTGGACTGGGTGTAAAGAAAAAAAATAGAATGCGTCCAGCTGCTTCTCTCCTCGAGCATGTCTTAAAAGTCAGCTAAGCGATATCCTCCCAACATGGTGGTATTGTCATGGTAAAACATTCTATGTTCCCCAAAAATCACTTTCCAGTGTATTTTAAGCTAATACAATATGTAATTAATACCTTACAATTAGTTTTGTAACTTTCTGATTTGCTATTTAAATTGCTTTTTGATTTGGTATTGAGGTTTTACGAATGAAAAAAAACCAGTGCCTTTTTAAAACTGAAAATATTGTTGTATTCTGACCTTTTCATTTATTTTGTTATAATTGCACATGTGTAACGAATTTAATTTCAATATTTAGATTTTCAGTTTTTTTTCCTTAAGTTTCAAAACATTAAAGTTTAACTATTTCCCCGGTGTGTCCAAAGCCTGCCTATCTATCGTAATACCGATGGATAGATACCAAATGTTATAGTTTGAGTCATGATGACTATCATTGAGGGTGAGAGAGCAAGATGAATGCCTCCAATATTGATCATCAGTGAAGTCATATTGATGGATTAACGGGAGTGAGTCAGTTTACTGGTTTATTTTTGTGTTTATATTTATAATATTTTTATAGATACAAAAGGAGAAAGGTAAAGAACGTAGTTAAAAATGTCATGATGTAAGATATGATAATGATTATCATGAATTGAAAAGTATGTGTGTGTGAATCAGTTACGTTCAAACGACAACTAATTTTGGGAATACATAAACTACTTTTTATATACTAACTGAAGACGCTGAGGACGGAAGGTGTTATAATTAAAATATATTTATGCTATAAATTAATCAGTAGTGTTTATATCTGAATCATAATACTATAAATAGAAATTTACGTAAGAAAAAGGACACTACCTAGTGTTAAAACCGCTTAAATTTTTCCAAAATAAATAGTGTAAAAACCATTTTTTTTACATTTTATTAACAGAGAGTAAAGTATTTGAAGTTCAGTTGAAAAAACATTCTCATGCCTCTTATTAATCAAACCGCATATTTTCCGATGCCTTAATTCCCTTATTCGATCAAAGAAAAGCATTAACTTCCTGCAGAGTCAGTTTGCGAACCATTTTTCTTCCGCCATTTATTTGGGGTCCCAAAAATTCACTTTTACCGAATTAGTTGTTCATAATCCAGAGGCTAATTCATCAGGGCGTGATGAAGCGAAATAAATGGTTGTATCTTTATGAATAAGGCTATTTCTTTGGAAGCTTAAAATGAATTGCGGAAATAAGATTTGGTTTTCAATATTTTTATGATCGAGTGCGAAAAAAGATTTGTAATTTGGTGTTTTTAAACGACAACATTTAGAGTAGCTTTTCTGGTGGACTGAGATTTAAAAAAAAAGTAAAATGCGTCCAGCAGCTTCTCTCCCCAAGCATGGGTCTGATCACCTGTAACCAAGGTTCACCATATCCATCTTGGGACTTTTGAATCAGGAGTGACTGCAAGTTTTCTTATGATACGTAGAGATACGGGCGTGATAATATAGACGTATGTATGTAAAGGAAATTTTTGCAAGGACATTTTTTTTAATGCATGATTATGTGCATGAAAACAGCCTCTCAGAGTTGTACCTACTTTAATTATTTCACTACTCTGGTTCGAAAGAGCTAGTGGCACGAGACTCGCTAGATACATTCAATTTGTGCCTTTTGTAACCCTTGAAAACGAGCAATTACCCCAAAACGCTTGCACAAAATTCACAGAACAAAAGATAATAATCCTTTCCACCAACAGATGGCGCTGTTTCCAAATTACCGTGAGTAATCTGTAATGAGCTCACCTGTACATTGAGTAATACCAGGGTGGGGGGTTAGTTACTGGTGATTTATGATGAATAGAGTTTGACGTATGACTTGACATGGCTTGGTAATTATTGGTCACAGATGGTCTTGTCAAAGTGAACGAAAGTTATGACTGGCCATGCTGAAGTTCATTCACATAATAAATAAATAAATAATTAAAAAGAGTTCACATAAGGTGCCCTCAAAACCAACAATCCTTTGAGTATTTTTGTGTCTCAGACCAAATAAAAAGAATATTTTTTTTGGTCTGAGGTTTGTGTGGAGGTTTTCAAGTTGCTTGATTCGTGTCTTAGCTGCTGAAAGCATTTAAATGAACGTAGCTCCTGGAATATATTCTGGTACCCGCAAGTGAAACCCGGGGAAAAATTACTGGTTTTGCTTTATTACTTGCCTACATTATCCGAGTCCAAATTAAAATATTTTTGCGAAACATTTTCAGACTTTCCAATGTTGTTTAGGCCGCGTTATCTCTATCTAGTTACCTCTTTCCAATTTACGCGAACGATCTTTGGAATTTTACAGTTAACTTGGAGCATCTGACATAAATATTTATTTGTTGCAACATTTGATTTTAATTATAAAGTTTCGGCTAAGTTGACTCATTGAAAAAGAAGTGAAAACAAATTCCTACATACTTTGTAATAACTCTACACAAAAATGTAATAAATGTCATCAAAGTTTAGGTATTTTCTACTGAATAATCAAAGCCCATCAACCCTTGAAACAATAATTCGATGAACAACTGCTCGAATTGTCCATTTCCGTGTAAAATCACATTAAATATACAACACGAAATTACAAACCATTTGACATCTGACACCGCGAATATTCAAATTAATGCATTATCGATATGAACAAAGGTGCTCGAATGGGGAGGCTTATGACAGGTAGGTGTGGATCGAGCACAATGAGCCATGGAGTGGATGAAAAAAGAAAAAAATAATTATTATTATGTAGCTTTGTCTCAGCAAAAAAGACCAGTATTAACACCAACAAAAGTATCTTTGGAAAGTTAAACTTTCCTGCTTTAATTGTCACTATTACTTGCATTGAAATTATTTGACTAAAAGTGTATAAAAGTATGTCGGTACTTATTTTTTTATTACTAAATAAATAAATATTGGTGGACATTTTGCACAGCACCATCTAGCACCAAACTAAGCAACGCTTGTACTATGGGAACTAAATGACTGACAGAATGCTTACTTATATATATATATATTTAATATTACAACACCCAGACCCGGAAGATATATTTGATGAACTTGCAAACATTATTCTAGCAGCGGGAGTTGGACCCGCGCTTCTTGTGTCTCAGCCGAGCACTCGCCCGCTACGCCACCGCAGATCAATTATTCTCTAACGAATAAAATTTATAAAAGTTAAAGGCCACTCCATAATCCAAAAGAGGAGGTCGGGCAAAGTGCGCTCAGGTTATGACACGTAATTTGCGCGTAAATCAAATTTGACCGGTGGGCGGGCAGTTGTCTAGCCCATATGGCAAGTCTCGCTTGATTCGTTTATTCAAAGTGCTTTCGCGTGTAAACTGACGATTCGTGATGAATGAGCGTAAAGAAACTGACAGTTGTTATAGGGAATTTTATGATCTTTTTGTAGAAACTACTGGGTTTTTTTATAAACATCATGATTTGTATCTATTTAAGTCTATTTTGGGAACCGTTCTTTGATGAAGATAAAAAATACGTGCTAATTCCAACCTATAGTCATTTATTTTCTAGTAAAAACTCAAAGCTACTTATCTTCAATCGACTTACAAAATTACAAAACAATTATCAGTTTATCAACAATAGATATTCTAAAGATCAGATAGATACGACCAGACAGGGGTGAAATCGCCCAATATGGCACAGGTTATTATTTTGCATGATCTAATTCACATGTTAATTTTATTCAAAAACCTTATGTCACTATTTTATACCTGATACGCTTGGAATATTTAATTGACTTTTTAAATTCTTCTGATTTTCTAGTAGTTCTAGTAACTAAACTGTATTAGTTTAACTACTGAATTCGGTAATTCCCAAATGCCACAGAAGCTGAAATCAGAACATGAACACACAAAAATCCTATAATCAGCTTAACAAAATCATAGTTAAACCAAATACGAGTAAATGCGAACTTGCATTAGCCAACTAAATAACCACTTATGAGTGGGCTTGTATTTAGCTACACTGTCGGCCACAAAAAATAAGCCCCTTCGCGTTTACTGAACACCTGCACTTTCCCATCTGATTTGAACTGTGTACAATGTCTCTACAAGTCGTACGCTAAATGAAAGTGGGCGCTGTAAATACTGTTCTGAATATCTTTCATTGTTTGTTTTATAATACTTCTATATCATTTACAAAAAGCACTTGGTAGTTTTTGGCGGTTATCGGTACTTGAAAACTTGTTTTTTTTTATGTGAATAAAAAAATATACCTTGTATTGTGTAAAAGTCAAAATCGTCACAAAAAGTTAGGTACCTACCTAAATCTCAAAATCATCAATTAAGTATAATGCGTCGTACATGTTAGAACAAAAGACGCACCACATTTAGCCGTATGACCCGATGCACCCCCCGCGGTATCAGTAATGAAGAATTATTGTTTTTGTCGTCACACACCACTGTTTTGTATAAGGATTTCCTACCGATAAGTCTCTTCGGTCTTTGAATAAACACGTTTGCACTTGTGCCTGTTTTCGTAGGTGCTCTTTTTTTGACAGCGAATGTATCCTTTTATTTCAGCTTTTGAGTTCTATGGTGTAAGGTTCAAAGTAAGTTTTTTTTAATTTTAGACCCTTTAAGATCATTGGGTTGTGGTAATGAGAAATGACAGGTCGCCGAACCTGACATGTGGTCAATAAGGCGTTACGAATTGTTTTGTGAGAAAATAATTTTAAAGCACGTAGACCAAAAAAAGTACACGTTACGTTGTAGGCGTGACTAAGTTAGCCCAGCTCACTCATTTTTATATTTAAAGCTGCTTTTTGTTGCGCATGTTAAGTAAATTCAATGGAATTAATGATAAAGAATTTTAAATTATGTAGATTGCGATGTCTGAAAGAAAAGTGGAGGAGTCCTAGTAGAGACTGCTGAAAATAATACCTAGAGAGGTGCGGGTTCGATTCCCGCTACGGGAGAAATATTTTGTATATTCTGCTAATATTTGGGTGTTGTAGTAGGTATTTTAAGTATGTCATCATCATCATCATCATCAGCTTCCTGCCCTTATCCCACTCTATGTGCGGTCGGCACAGCATGAACTTTGGATCATGCTGTAAGAGTTTTGTAATATTTTGTATTTTAAGTATGTATTTACAAAAAAAATATAGCCATCTGGTGCCCATAGTACAAGCTTTGCTTAGTTTGGGGCCAGGTGGCCCTGTGTGAAATGTCCACAAAATATTTATTTATTTAATAAAAAACAATGTCCTTCTATATTTTGATATTGAGGAAAATACACAAAATACACACTAGACACTGTCCAAGCATTATATCACATGACTTGTGGATCCGTGCCCCTCGGCAAGTGCTCCGACATATAAATCATTTCTAATACGATTTTCTTTTAACATATTTTAGCCAAGACTTTATTTTGGGGAGATTATTTGCCACGTGTATCTTTATAGATGAGTATTGATAAAAAGCATAAAATATTGTTGTTTTTATTTTCAAAAAAAAAAAAATGTTAAAATTTTTGCATGTTTTGCAAATATTTTCCGGGTCTGGGTGTTGTAGTTTTATGTATTATAAGTATTCTATCAGCCATCCTCTCAGCTTAGTCGGCCTTGTCCACGGGAAAGACATGGTCAATACGTGCGGAACTGACTAAGCCTCTTTCTCACGCTGTTTTCCTTAACCGTTTGAGAGTACTGCTATAGCGCACATAAATTTTTCGCACAGAAAAATTCATTGGTACACGCCCGAGTTTGAAACCACGACCTTAGGATCGGAAGGCGGGGTCACCACCAACTAGACCACCAGTGCTCTCCAATATAGGTAGTACTAACTGTAATTGCAATTTCCAATAATCCAGCAGACGAAAACACTAGATGATGCAGTGCTGTTTACAGAGCCCACGGCTAGATGGCGTACATTAGCTAAGTCAACATCCGAGCCTTAATCCGCTCGCCAGCGCCCTCTATGATATAAGCAAACACAGAGATGATTATGATTGCTCGTTGAAGTAACTAGCTAGCGCCCCCGGCTTTGCTCTCTTGGCATCCGGATAAAAAATATAATGATGTTATTTTAGAACACATACTATGGTTTATTTCAAGTCTGATTGAAATCCGTTCAGCCGTTTCGCCTTGATTGAGGCCCGAACATTCTACTTTATTCGGATTTAAGGCCATCACATATTTGATGACATTTAACATAGCCCATATTTTACTATCTAGCCCTAAATTAAGCAAAACTTGTGTACCTACGTTGGTAATTAGATGGCTGATACAATACTTTATACTTTTTTTTTGTAAATTCATCCTTATATAATAATACTTAATATTACAACACCCAGACCCGGAAGAAATATTTGCAGAGCATGCAAACATTTCTTCCGCAGCGGGAATCAAAACCGCGCTTCTTGCGTCTCAGTCGAGCACTAGCCCGCCACGCCAGAGGTCGTCGAATATACCTACCTAGGCACATAGTTTGTATAAAAATGTCCTAATCATTTGTTAAAGTAATATTACTCGTCAATAATTTATCCCCACCCGATGAACCGATGACATTGTTAGGGTCAAGGGTGGTCCGTGTATGTAGGCAGCCAGTGCACTTATATAGGTAGATGATAATGATGATGAATAATTATTAAGGTAAATTGTAACATTAAAGGTAAACAAATCAAAATAGACGTAGATATATTCAGGCATACGAAATTTAAGTCAATTTACGCAAACATACCTGAACTGGCCATTTAACCCTTTCACCACTGTGTGTTCTAACTGGTAGTGCATATTAAATTCAGAGGAATACACACTGTGGGCTGGAAAACAGAAGGAAGACAAATTGAGGTATTGCAGGCTTCAATCGAGCGCGGTGTGTGCTGCGAAATGTCTGCGTAAGGGATAGTCGAGGAGATAATCTGAATTATAAAGTGTAAATCGATGTACCTCACTTTCACAACGAAGTACCTAATTAATGTTTTGTAGCATAATATTAAATTGATACTATTATTTTCTACTTCAATCAACTCACTAGTTTACTGTAACTTATCAGTTCAGGTACATGTGGTATTACGTAAGTGTCGATCAGGTAAAATTGTAAATACCGTAAGATTATAATCTAGCGAGATTGTAATGTTGTGAACCATAACACACACATAACATAACACACACTGTCAAAAGGTTGTGAACCATAACATAGGTACCTTACAATTTAACTGCTTTATATTCTGGCGCTTCGGTGACCGCAGTCGCCGTTTTTCACTAACCTAGATTGGTTACAATAAAACGGTATTTACAATTTTACGGTGACATAATGTAAATATTATGACAGTTAGGTACTTATCAAGTTTCAGTTAAGTTAATCAGTCAGTTGATCGATTCGTAGCTAGGCTTACACAACTTTGCCGGTTTTCTCCGCGACTGTCCTCGAGTCAGCTCAATACCTGTTTGCTTACTTTGATATTTGATCGATGGTTTACGTACCGGTATTTGCTCAGAGGCGTATACTATCTGCAGTCAAAGGGTTAATTTGAGGTACTGCACTAAGCTGATTAGGAGGTCAATTCAGGGTATATATCTCAGGGTTTCCTACAGTAGCCGAGTCGACGTACTGAAACGGTCGCCGTATTTTTCAACCTTCAATAAAAAGTAAATTCAAATACCACGCTCTTTAAAAAAACATTCCCATTGATGTTTTTTGTATGTACAAACTATTTATTACCAGCTACCGCCCGCGGCTTCGCTCGCGTGGATAATGCATTATCCGGCATATATTCCAAGTTTCATTTAAATCCGTTCAGTCGTTTTTGCGTGAAAAAGTAACAAACATCCATACATACAAACTTTCGCATTTATAATATTTGTAATTATTTATAGTCTATCCAATAATCTACTTACACGTAAAATATTTTAATGTTTTTAATACAAACATATCCCCATAGAATAGACATCATTATTCTTGTCTTAAAGTGAGCCTTTGAAGGCTCTGGGGATCATTTAATTCGTCTACCAATCATCGCTGTACGTCATCGCGACGTAGGTCTCAAGCTAGAGTTTCGTATAATTTTTTTCCAAGTTCGTATACTTTTTCATTTTTTTTTAATTTTCAATTTAAAAAAAAGAGACAGTAGAAATGGACCATTTTGGCGACTTTTTATCGCTTGGTGATTTTCAAAAAATTATACCCAGCTTACTACTGTAGATTACGGAGGCCGTTTATACGAAACTCAAGTATTAGACCTACGTCGCGATGATGTACAGCGATGATTGGTAGACGGATTAAATGATCTCTGAAGCCTCCAAAGGCTCACTTTAAGCCAAGAATAATGATATCTAGGGTCTGTAGGGATTTCGTCGAAACATGGAAGCCGTTGCAATGATTCAATGATGATTACTCGTAGACAATAGGAAATAAACCCAGATCTATCAGGTGCCCATAGTACAAGTTTTGCTTAGTTAGCCGACGACCTCGGTGGCGAGGCGGACGAGTGCTCGGCTGAGACGCAAGAGGCGCGGGTTCGATTAACGCTACGGGAGAAATGTTTATATGTTATGTAAATATTTCTTCCGGGTCTGGGTGTATTATGTATTATAAAAATGTACTTACAAAAAAAAGCCATCTGGTGCCCATAGTACAAGTTTTGCTTGGGGTTTGGTGCTGTGTGAAAAGTCCGCAAATATTTATTGATTTATTTTGGCGCTAGATGGCGCTGTCTCAAATGTCCA
Organism: Scotopteryx bipunctaria; assembly: GCA_949320045.1. Classification (NCBI taxonomy): domain Eukaryota; kingdom Metazoa; phylum Arthropoda; class Insecta; order Lepidoptera; family Geometridae; genus Scotopteryx; species Scotopteryx bipunctaria. Next base: position 8,417,333 of record OX439459.1, read on the forward strand.
CAAATATTTATTTATTCATTTATGTTGCAGGTATCTGTGGACGGTGGTAATCACTTACCATAAGGTGAGCTGTTAGTTTGTTTGACTCCTCTGCAATTATTGAAAAAAGACATACGTGTGCATAGTACCTGGCTCTAAAACTCTAAAAAACATATTTAGCAAAATGCAAATCTATCAGACTAGATAAAGAACAAGGAAGTAGTTACCAAGTGGAACAAGTGAAACGCAGTAAACGGTAATCTGCTTGATGATAAATGACGGTCCTGTGCTCTTGATTTAACCCGCCTACAGTATGATGCCTCCTACAAAAGCTCAAAGTCACGCAGCGGACTATATAGAGGGTCCCTTGGCGCTATGATAGGATCAGAAATGTGGAAATCGGTAGAAGAACCCAGAGTCACCGACATTTCAACTGACCACTTAGCCATTAGCAACTAAATTATGTTTAATTTTTACCACGCTTCCACCGTCTGATGAGCTGGATCAGGTAAGCTATCTATAGACCGTTTGCCATAGCCCGACTGTTTCTTTTGTATTTTGCAAATTATATTTGTATTAGTTGTAAGTTTATTTTTACCAATATGTAAATCGATTGGATTAGACCATAGGGCTAGGCAGAGACGGATCTCTATTTTCTATCGTTTTGACATACTCTCGCTACATTCACTCTTATCAAATTCTTTATCCTTAATGTCCCAGGGCTGGATGTTGTGAAGCACGATTCTTGTTTTCAAGCGGTCAAATTATATATTATTTTACTCATTGAAATGAAAACAAATTGATAGTCCAAGTATTTCCAAAAATAAGCTTAAAGAAAAACACAGGTATTTTTTCCGCGGACAAATTTTGAATAATATTAAAATTGAATAAAGAGTATTTTTTTAATCATCCGATTCTGTCCCACAGCTGAGCAAAGGCCTCCCCCAAGAGCTTCCACTGATCCTGCTCTTTCGCGATTTTAATCTATGAAAGTTTTATTTTAATTAGTGTTTTATTGTTATCATATAATTGTTTAGAATTATGTGTATGTATAGGCTAATTATAAGACATTCAAACACAATGTACTATATTGTTTTGATGAATAAAATGAAATGAAATATCTCATCGGCATCAATACTCTTGACCTGGCGTTTCACCAAAACATTGGATTTGGAGAAATAGACACAATATAAAAAAGTATTTATAACAAAACTAGCTGCCTTCATTCAAATCTGTTCAGCCGTTTAGGCGTGATTGAGGCACAAACATCCGAACATCCAAACATCTTTACAAACTTTGGCATTTATAATATAAGTAAGATGGAGAAAGGCACATTTGCCAAACACCCTGTGGACAAAATACGCGTGACTCCGCGTCCATCCCACAGCTTATGCGTTGCACAGATTATACAAAACAATTATATAACTATACTAGTGCATGCAGAGGTCAACGCCCGGGGAATCAGTCATAATGATGTTTTGATGTGCAAGTGATTACAAGGAAATTGTGCCCTGATTGGTATTATTGGGTAGCGGGCGCGATTTCCGGTGGTAGTAACTCGTTTGTAAGCTGTGGACTTGGTTATTGGATAAGATTATTAGTAGAAAAAGGTTTTTTTTATTCTGGATCTACTTAGACTGGTCTTGTTCAGTTTCTGCGTAAGCTGAAATAAGGAGAAACTGAATGGCAGCTTAGGCAATGGGCTGATCACCTGTCACCATGGTTCACCATTTTGGGACTTTGAATCAGGAGTGGCTGCAAGTTTTCTTATGACTACTTGTGGCTCTACCCACCCCATTAGGGATACGGGCCTGATAATTATACATACATACATTACAAGAATGTTGTGACATAAATTTATATAATGTATTAACTAGTTATACATCAATTGGTAGTTTCATTAGTCCATCTCCATACCTATACACAATGTATACCAATGGAACCAACATTCCACCCCGGGCTATACCCGTGAATTGCATTGCGTTTGACACTATGAGACGTCAGCCGTGAAATGCCTGGAGCAATTGTCTCTACCTTGTATGACTATGTCATTATCAAGGGATACCTCATACTAATTAGAGACAGACAGATGGACAGAGGGAATTTATCATCGTGTTACTCATTCAATTCATCATTATCATCATTACATTATAAAGTCATCGACATAGCTCAGAGAATAAGCAAACTAAAGTGACAGTGCCGACGAACAGACAACCACTGGGGTAAATGAGTTCTTGAGAGGAGACTCGGCAAAAGTAGTGTGACGATCTGCGAAAGGCTGCTGGCAAGTCGAAGATAGGGTACGATGGCGCTCATTAGAGGAGGCTTATGTCAAGCAGTGATGGTCTACTATAGGTTGATGATGATCATTACATTACAGACGGGTAATTGTCACATTTCAGAGACGAAACACGATTTTATCGAATGGTTCCGTCGTTCAGTCACTAAAATGCAGAGTTATTTTATGAAGAGCCTTTTTTATCGAGTGAGTTTTCAAAACCATTCCCCCGTCGACGAGTCAGTGGGATCTTTTAAATCGAGTTTCATTTTGTAGTGTCTCTTCAGCGTCGACTCTTAAACTATCGACAACAATTATATTACAAACATCATATTGAAATTACTGACTAACAAAACCCTAATTCGCTTTTTATTTCAAGTGATACGACAGTGACTTTTGATCTATGATAATAAAATTGAAAATAAATAAAATAATAAATGTATAAAACTATTTCCATGAACCTTCCTTATTTTGTAAGTAAAAAAACTTACCCCAAAGTTTATAATTTCGCGGTTCCGATTTCCCCCAAACAAACATTTTTTGCCACCGCTCGTCAGGGTTTGAACTCGTAAATACAGTTTTTTTTTATATCTAATGAATGGGTAAGTTTGTCATTAAATGTCAAAGTATTTTATGTTTTTATTGATTGGAATGGCAACTGTGGGATTTCGTGGGAATATTTTTTATGTTTTTTATCAATTTTTGCGCAGTAATGATGACATTAGCTTTTTTATCTATTTACTGTTAAAGTTCATAGAAAGAGGGCAAACTCCTAACGGTTGTGTACTTTGATTTTTTGACGTTTGTATCAAAATATAATTTTGTGTAAAATACTACGGGAGTGAAGCCGCGCGTGTAAGCTAGTAATTTATAAAAAATGGTATAACTAAATCAAGCTACAATATTGGACTATAATATTATCAAAGCATTTACAACAAATCTAAATTAGAAATTGACTTAGAAACTCGCCAGTCTAAAACATCACAGACTCACAATAGAAAATTAATTGTATCATCTTACTGACAATCACGCACAACACAGTCAAAACACACAAAACATACTCGAGAACAATACGCCTAATGGCAGTGCACTGTACTGTACCCATTCACTCAGCTATTACGCGTAATAGAATAAATAGGGTAATCAGAGCACTTCAGACCCGGTAAAGGGTTACGGAAAGTGAAGCTATGATTTTAGTTTGCAAGATTATGCTGGAAGCTAACTAGCCGAGTTAGTTCCAAAAAAATATAAATAAGGATTTTATGAAACACTAGCAGCCGCCCGCGGCTTCGCTCACGCGGTACCCAGATAAAAAGTACCCTATGTCCCATTCCAGCACACGTAGGTACCTACTATCCTCATTATTCATTATAATATAGTGTACGCTAAACGATGACTAAAGTAGTAAAAATTTTGAGAGTTAAGGTAAACTTTTCAAAACGCAACGATAGCGCTTTCTAGGATTTGATCCTCAAATCTCAGAACAATATTTGATCAGAATTAACAGCGACATCTAGTTATCAGACGTAGAATTACGTCAGAACTCCATGAATAATCAAGATTGGAAACTTATTAGACCAGTAATAATTTATGCTTCCTTTCCTCAGTTCCTTTCACAGGTAATTTGACATTGACAGTTCCTTTTCCATATGTTTTGTATCATCTATTACTAATCTTTGGTATCATCGCTGTCATAATGTCAAAATAAAAGTATTCTATTTTTCATGAAAAACATGCCAAAAATAAAGAATTTACAGGTAATTATGACATCAATTAAATGAGAAAAATCGGCTCTTTAATTTGATATAGGTTATGTGCAGTTTTAGACCAAAAATTGATTCCAGGTTTTCATCCCTTTTCACCCCTTTAGAGGTTGAATTTTGAAAAATCCCTTCTTAGTACACCCCTACGTACCAAGGTTTACCTACACTGAAAATTTCAAGTCTCTACGTCCAGCGGTTTAGGCTGTGCGTTGTCTGTCAGTCAGTCAGTCAGTCAGTCAGTCAGTCAGTCAGTCAGTCAGTCAGTCAGGACAAAGATTCTTATAATATAAGATTTGTTTTGGTGTATAATGACAGCTAGTGACCAACTCTTGTGACGGAGTGTTCAGGCCTCCTAAAAGCCTCCGTCATGGCTTAACAACTTAAAAGCCGGGAAAAGACAATTTAACGTGCCCTCCGAAACACGGAAGCGCTCAGCTCGTAATGCCAGTTGCGGTCACCCATCCCAATTGTGACTGCGCATAACATTGCTTAACTTTAACGATCAATCAAGAACGTCTAAGCAAGCTACACCACGAGCGCTACTCGTGGATATGTAGTATCATTTTCTAGATAATATCGTGTAGTATCCACTTTTGTCCATCATCCCTTAACCCCATCCCGCCCTTTTGTTACCTCCATTTGGATGGTAATGTGTTAATTTTCAGTTTTGCATTCAAATTAACGTGAATACAACATTATGAATATTGTAATTCACGTTTAAATGTCAATTGATTAATGCTTGTCAGTGCTGCTGACAATGTGGTAATGAGGTAGTTTGCTTCTGATTATTGAATGGATGATATTGAGTGTTGTAATCGTAATATTAATTTTGTATTTTATGCACTCTGTGTAGGTAATTAGCCTTTGTTACGTGTAATTAGCTATTATTTTAATTTATTTTATAACATAGAGGATAATTTGAAATTGATACTAAAAGCTATGCCTTGTTTGAATTGCTTTTTCTCTAATGACAAAGTACTAACAGTACCTACAATACAACTTGAAACGTTTTAAATTATTTGTTACTACGGCTGAAGCAATTTTTTTATGATCATGACAATCGATCGATAAAGTAACCATTCTTATCAAAAAGGTTACAAAGTGACAATCAGTCACAATACAAATCAAAATACATATCATAGTGTAACATTTTGTAGAAATTTGTCACACTTTAAACCGTTCTGTGATCCCAATTATGACCTACTTCATTTTGTAAACGTCAGGTTGACAGTTGACACCACTGGTATCTCGTTTTATGTCTTTCTTTTATATCAAAGCGATAAGGTTCATTTTCTGTGGGCAAAAAATGTAACGGTAACATTGTTACCTTTTTTTGACTTTGCAGTTTAAGGGTTAACCGTGTCAAACCCGTCAAGGGTTGCCAATACAGAAAAAAAGGGCAAGTTCAAATACAAAATGCCAACTTTTAACACCCCATCTTTGCACATGAATAAAGGAATGAAAAAAACACAATGCAACGTTTACAAATTTTTATGTTCAAATCGAAACTTTATTATTTAATAAACTTTAAAAATGTTTTTTTAAAGGGGGGAGTTTAAAAAGCGATATTCATTAGTGACGATAAAAAAGTAATGTCCTATTGTAATCGACCGATGAATTTTTAAGATGATTTTGCGATTTTTTTACGATCGATATATCGATTTTATGGCGTACTTTTACGTTGATGCGTTTTCGTGAGAAAGTGCACCAGGTGTCGCTTTAGTCAAATTTTAGTGTCATGACTCACAAAAAGTATGGTCATAAAGACAGAAAGCAATCGTAAAAATTAAAAAGTATGTCATTGATGCATCACTTTTGTTTAGTATTAAATTGATACAACTATTTACTATTAGCCATAAAAGGGTTAAATTGTCAGATAAGTATAAATCGCCAGAGTTTTGGGGACCTTACTTGTGGTCGGTGATCTGAGCTCTGTTTTCTATCTGTAGGCGAACTCAGGTAGAAAAATGAGCTCATTTTTGTTTCTTTTTATTATACCGATTACCTTATAAACATTATTATCACATAAAAAAATAAAAATAAAATGTACAGTACACCTCATTTTCATCACCATCATTTAAGCTGGGTATCCTACAGTTAAGGCCTTTCGATTTTGACCTCCTCGGTCCTGTGTCTCTTATCATAGTTTTGTAAGCGACTTTTTAGATGTCGTTGATCCAACCTCATCCAATTTTCTAAGTTTTTTTAGTAATGTCAAAAACGGGCATCGCGGTGGTGTGCATCAAAGCCTGCCAAGCTGAAGTGGGATTGGGCGAGTCATATTGCCCGCATGCATCCAAACAGGTGGGCTAAAGTGGCTACTGAATGGATGCTTACAGACGGCGAATTCGCCGGGGCAGACCAAGAAAGCGCTGGCACGATGGCTTTGTGGATTTCGAAGGAGAAAGGCATACGTGGAAGGAGAGGGGCAGGCTTTTGCCCAGAAGTAGGACAGCTTAAAGACTAGTTAAAAAAAACTACTCGTTTATTTCAAACGAAAGGAGTCTTTCCCCCGAATACTCAAACGCATCTCAAAGTTGACCACATCTCAAATGACGATTTTTTGACAAATTTTCTTCAGAAACTGTCAAAAAACCGTGAGTTGAGACGTGCTCAACTCTGAGTCGCGTCTAAGTATTCGGAGGTTTGAGACGCACTTTAAATCCTTTCACCATACTGGTTCGAAAGAACTAGTGACACGAAAGGTATGCAGCAGTAGTAAACTTATCTCTACATCCACCCGCAGCTCATCAAAAACAATTTAGCCCCATCATTTAACCGGATAATAACAGTCTATTTATAAAATCCGACATTATAACTGCACATCAAAATATTAAGTTTATCTATTCAATGTACCGATTTGTTTTTTAACTAATTTATTATGTTTAGGCACGAAACTTCACGCCCATGTTGGGATGAACCACAGATGTATAGTCATACAGACATACTGGATAGAATATCTTAAAGTACGTTTGTGTATTATAGAGGAATTAAAATATATATATACATTTACTAACAGAAAGGAACTTCAAACTAATACAAATTATCATCATCATCATCGTTCTGCTCTTATCCCACTTTATGTGGGATCGGCACAGCATGCCGTTGCAAACGGAGTTGAATCAGGTAAGCTATCTAAGATCGTTTGCAACGACCTTTAGTTAGTCCGACTGACTGTGTCTTTTTGTATTTAATTTTGTAAATTATATTTAAAGTAAGACGACCTAGGTGTGGCGAGTGAGTGCTTGGCGCAGACGCAAAAGGCGCGGGTTCGATTCCCGCTACGGTAGAAATGTTCGTATGTTCTGCAATAATGTTTGTATAATATGTATTAAAATCATTTCAATATTTCATTTCATTTCAAAATAATTCCTTGGCAAAATAGGTTTTTAGGATAAAGCAATTATCTAAACATCTAAAATTTTTAAATTTATTTAATATGTTGAATTTGAAGTTATTCCATTGAATATGAAGTCCTCGTTCAACTATAAGGGCCACAATGTACGGGCCAGCAGATGAGTTTTTAACTATGGGTATTACATGTAAATTAATTAATAACCGCATAGTAATGTATGTTTTACCGTGAGTTATTTGGTTTTAGTTGATAATAAGTAGCTTTTAGTAAATAATAAATAGGATCCTGCTTTCTTTGCATAATAAGTACTTTTTCACTCCTTTTGCTCAAAAATTCCGTCGTTGTAGCGTACAATAGAGGGAATAAAATAGCATATTTGACTCTAAGGGAAAAAGTTATTTTTGTTTGTCTGTTACCAAAGAGCCTACAAAAACGAAAAAGTTTATATTCAGTAATCATGAATAAAGACTCGACTTAGAACTGTTTCATAATTTTTTTTTTAAATCGAACTAAAAGCGTTGATCTTTTCGGTAGAATAAAAAAACGTAAACTTGTAAAAATAATCTTACTAAAATTCATTCAAAGTTGCCTTTTTAATCCTTCAGACTTCGATAAAGATATAAATAAATAATAAAATCACTTTATTTCAAGCGTCTTAGTGGGTCATAACCGTGGTAGTAAATATACAATAAAATTAAAAGAACACAGACAATAAAATAACTAATACAGTAAGATAAAAAAAACAAAAATAAAAATCTACAATAAAAATATCTACAAACAAAACAAAAATCTTATGTACTTATTAAGGAGATAGATTGCATACTGAGGAAGGACAATGAGCTAAGTTTTCAAAAACAAAAATGCGCAAGATGTCGCGGGCAACAGCTAGTTTATAATAATGCTTCCATTTCTAAACAACAACAAAACGATGCTAATGATCAAGAACAGAACTATAGAATGATGATCGTCCTCGGCTTCTTTGTTGTCCATAAAATAACAGTTTGCTATAAAAAGAGCCAATACTCTCATTGGCTACTAATATTAAAAATCTGAAAGTTTGTGAATATGTTTGGAAGTTTGATTTAATTTTTATTTATTTTCCAATAATCTAACAATTTTTAATAAATGACTTACGTATACGTATGCACAGCACACCATTGATAATAAATACAATTAAAAATGATAAGATTATGATGAGATGTTTTGGGATAAAAGGCATAATAGGTAACATTGGGTGCACCCTCACACTAGAAGGAATGGCTGAACAGATTTGATTGAAACATTGTAATACACCATAGTATGTGTGCTGGAATAATTACAATACTTTTTACCCAGGTACAACGCGAGATAAGCCGCGGGGAGAAGCTGCTGTAAACTATTTCCATTATATCGGAACTATTTCCAATTGGAATGTAGAGCTGAGATCCTCAAGGGGGTTGTGGGATTGGAAAAAACTTAACATGATTGAAATAAATATCAAATGTGAACGATATAGTACAATACTGCCCTCCTAGTGAAGAACGAAGTAACTATGTCAAACATGTTTTGATACGTGAGTGAGAACAAAATGTTGTATTTTGTTAGGCGATTCCGAAAATGTATCCAACAATTTTTTGTCAAAAATGCTTATTTAATTTTCTGAAGCGCTCGTGGCGTAGCTTGCTTAGACGTTCTTGATCAACGTTGTGCGTGATCACAATTTGGATGGGTGACCGCAAGTGGCATTACGAGCTGAGAGCTTCCGTGCTTCGGAGGGCACGTTGAATTGTCGGTCCCGGCTTTTAAGTCGTTAAAGCATGACGGAGGCCTTTAGGCGGCCTAAAAACTCCGTCACAAGAGTTGGCCACTAGCTCATACGAACTTACTTACTTATTTTTCCAGTTACTGTCACCAAAATAAAAACCAGAAACTCGGCGTTTTTAGAATTAGGCACTCATGTATTGATGAAGTGTAACAGAGATAATTTTATGGACAATGCAAACCTCGTCCTTTAGTGGGATTCAAACCCGCACCAATCGACTATCAAAGCTAACGCGTCCCGCAAATTCTGTATATGTCAGAAACCTCTACAATAATCAGAGAAAGTAGTTACCATAAACACATGGTAATCCACAACAACCATTTAATCATAACTTAACATATTAGACACTCCAATTGAATTACTTTTATGGTGTATAACCCTATAAAAAGCTATCACGTATGCACGTGAAACAGCTTTCAGGAAATTAAACCATAAAGTCTGAGTAGTTATGAGTATTATCGCGTGTTTTCGCTTATTTGTTTGGATTATAAGTAAATGTAAATCTATCTTTATTTCAATTTCACAGTAAAAATGAGGCGGTAACTGAAAAAATATTTAAAGAAGAAATTTAAAGGGTTTTCAAATTTTGAAAGGGTTTAAGGAAAAAACTTTAAAATTTTGCAAAAGTATAGACAGATAAAATAATAAATGTGAAAAATACGCTTTTTTTACTGAATTTTTTTGTTACGTCATTTTGAAAGATATCATCTTTATACAAAGTGTGCAGGGGAATGTATCAACCAAAAGGTTATAAACAATACCGGTCAATACTTCCAGTCCAGCAGAGGAATAAACACGTAAAACCAAATACGTAAACAAAATGAAGCGACAAACACGTAGTTACTTTCCTGAAAATACATCATAATCTCTGAATCTCCGCAATAATTAAAGTGCACATCTCACTCCGTCAAATGTGGACATTTCGCCGAAATAGCCGTGAATCCTCTTATCTTAATCCCAGCACGGAAGTGACGTGTGGCCACAGAACGAGCCTGAATATTTTAGATATTTTATCTCTATTTTTAATTAAATAGAATCCTTCATCATCATCATCATCATCCGCAACCCGACTTTACCCACTGCTGGGTATAGGCCTCCCTTTGTATTTGCCACTCTCCACGGTCCGTTGCTGGTCTCATCCAGGTCCGACCTGCGACGGATGCTATATCGTCAGCCCATCTCGCTGCTGGACGACCGACGTATAATAGAATCCTTGGGTTGATTAAAAATATTTTCACAAAAAACTATTGCCTCAATAACAGTGAATCCTACTAATATCATAATATTGAATTGTGGAAGTTTGGACTAGTATTGCGAAGGGTTTAGCACTACGGATTTCGGATGTATAAAAAAAGAGAGAAAAAATAATTGCTAATTACAAGAAAACTACGCAATGAATAAAAAAACTCGTTTCAGTAACTAAAGAAATAGTAAAAATATGCTAGGGTTCCCGAGATTTCAATCAAAACATACGCGAAACATAGAAATCTATGTGGTATATACTAGAGAATGAGCTTAAAATTCCTCTCAGGTCTATTAGGACCATGTTAACACTGAAGAAGAACGAGAGTATTTTTCCCTGGTCTAAGGTTAAAAGCTACTACAAACAAAAATGTCTTGTATGTAATGGCCACAAAATAAAGTCTTCTGCATTATTAAACCAACGGTTTTAATTCGTGAGGAAATTAATGAAGGAAAAGTTCTACAAAGTCTTTACTAGCTAGTCTAAGGCATTGTCCTAGGTGAGCGACAAATGCTGATATGTGACGCGACGCGATTTGAAAATATAAAGCAGTGGCTATACCCATATACGATCTACATAATCAACATCATATCAGCCCACATCAAGCAGGGTCACATCTAGCTCGCGTAAATACAAATATTTTATTTCATAAAAAAACTATGACTAGAAACTTAGTGATATACTTTTTCCTGTGTTAGTACGTAAGTTAGTAATAAAGTTACGGTTTCACGTCAAAAGTCCTATCGCATCGCGTCGCTTCCCGTCGCTTTTCGTCGCTTACCTAGGGCAATGGGTGATGCATATGAAGTACTGTAGAAGCAAAATGGCATACAATATTGTATAATGTATGCAAAGCTGAGGATTACAGTGCTATGCATTTTAGGTACTTTGGCAAGGAAATATTTAACAGGACATTTTACAGGTCTTATTATTTCACTTCTGACAGGTTTTTTGATTCCATAATGTATCCGCCATACGTTATAGAATATATTCCGAAGTCAAAAAGTATCTAAAATATAATATTTAATCATCATCAATGTACCTAATATTTGCAGTTTATCCGGATATGCCGCCATAGGATTCGAACGCGGATATTTCGGAATCGAGCTGCTAGTCGTTCCATATTAGTCAAGAAAAAAATACACTATTACCACAGTAAAAAAAGGTGATATTTGTCTATAAATCGATTAGAATAAAAGATTTATAGATAACAAAAATATATAATTTATTCATAACATTGACACTCCATAAATGTTTTACTGCATTTTGTAATTCCCCTGAAACAAAAGGGTGAATTTATTTTACACATAAAACATTGAGTAACGACTTCTATAATTTTATGACGCAACAAAATTATCAAATAAAATTAAGTTTAAATGTAAAATCTTCAGTTTACTGTTTAACACCGTAGGGAATTTTAAAATCTAAATGTATAAAACTCTTGCATACTGACTCACTGACTGACCATCCAACGCAAAGCTTAAAACATAATACCGATTATGCATGAAACTCGGAAGGTATATTCTTCAATATGTTTTAAGGCTGCACTAAGCTGGTTCTTATTTGGCTCAACGGATCAGTATTGCCATTCAGCGTGGCAATGCGGCCAGCGTCTTGGGCACGCTTCCACTGTCTGATGCGCTGAATCAGGCGAGCTATCTTTAGACCGTTTGCAACAGCCTTTAGTTAGCCCGACTGTTTCTTTTGTATTTTGTAAATTATTCTTGTATTAGATGTAAGTTTCTTTCTGTTAATAAAGATTATTTATACATCTCAAAAAAAGGAGTCTCCGAATTCAACATCTAGAAGATACAGTGGGAAGATGAATAAAAGGCTCATCGCAGTCAAAGTCGCGGGACGTTCAACTAGTTTAAAACAAATTTAACTCTGCGCCCGTTTTACAAATCTTTACAACCAAAATGTTCAATATTTTTGTTACGCGTGTGAAAACGTTAGTTTGTAAAGTTTCTTATGAAACCAATTTAAAAGCCGTAAAAATAAAATTGGCCGTTTGAAAATCAAGAAGGTAAATAAGGTTCGGTTTTATTACTTCCGATAGTCCTTTGAAGTAAAATTGTAGATAGGCATGAATCACAAAATCGTAAAAACTTTTTTTAAGTCTGAAGGCGTCCGATTCGCTTTTGGATTAAAAAGAAGCCTATATTTTTTATGATCATAACATCTTCTCAAAGTAGGGAAAGGGCGGCTTTTTTCACTTTGAGGTGCACTTCAATTCTTTACCACACTGGTTCGAAAGGACTAGTGACATGACTAGATAGACCTGCCCATTGCCACCAACTTTTTATTTTATTATAGTCGATTTCATTCGACTTCTCTGTTGGACTGGGAGTAAAGAAAAAACATAGAATGCGTCCAGCTGCTTCTCTCCCCGAGCATGTCGTAAAAGTCGACTAAGGGATAGTATCCTCTCCAACATGACGAGATACAATAAGCAAGTATTCCCAAGGAGGGTTGACGTCAGGCAGGCGGCCGGTCATAAAACACCTTAGCCAAAACTCTTACATGCTGTGCCGACCCCACATAAAGTGGGATAAGGGCAGGAAGATTCATCATCTTCCTGCCCTGATGATGATAGTCGATTTCACCAGTCAAACTGAAGTTCGTTTAGCTTCTAAACTGAGTTCAACAACTATCCCTGCTGTTAGTTTCCATACATTTGACAGTTCTTGAACTCAGTTTAGAGGTAAACGCCGTTCAGATTTAACGGTGGAATTATCTCTAAAAGCTGTGGTTAGTGACTCTGTGCATTGAGTTATTCTCTCTGGTGCTTCTATAAATTTTATTAAAAGCATTTTTTAGAAGGCATTAAATGTTTTTAATAATATCCATGTAAATAGCATAAGTTCGAAAACATGTCAAGGCATCAAGTGCACAAAAAGAGCCTTTGAGGCGCTTTTTAAATCCTTTTGCTACACCGGTCCGGAAGAGCAAGTGAAACGACTATGAGTAGTAATAATGACTATGGAAAAAAATTTCCATACAATATTTCTTCATAATATTTTACCAAGAATGGTGTACTGTGTTCCTTTGTACCTGACCGGCTACTAACGGTCACTGTGAGTCACCACTGCAGTGTAAGCCCGCATTTTTTGTACTATTTACTGTTGCATAGAACAGCTAATAATGCAGTAATGCTTATAACTTGTTTTACTGATTCATTCCTATGAAGTTGAATGTTCAAAAAATCATAAACAAATCCTTACAAAATGTACAGAATATGAAAAAAATTATTGTTATTTGGCAATCCTCCCCAACATGATAGACCATTTAACTATATGGGCGATGGGCTGATCATCTGTCACCATGGTTCACCATATCCATCTTGGGACTTTGATTCAGGAGTAGCTGCAAGGTTTTTTTATGATTACTAGTGGATCTGCCCACTCCATCGGGGATACGGGCGTGATTATTTGTAAATAGGTATGAGTTTTGTAATTCAGTGGCAAATCATGTATTTTTGACATTATTTCGTATACAGTAACTTCTGTGCTGAACTGGGAGTAATATATCCTCTTGAGCAGGATGTAAAAGTCGATTAAGGGTTAGTGATATGGGCGAGATATTATGGTATGTATGTATTTCATATACGAGTCTTACCCCCGAATACTCAAACGCATCTCAGAGTTAAGTACGCTTCAAGTGACGAGTTTTTGACAGGTTTTCATCAGAAACTGTCAAAAAACCGTGAGTTGAGACGTGCTCATCTCTGAGTCGCGTTTGAGTATTCGGGGGTTAGTATAATTAGTTTACTACTACTAATCGTGTTAATAGTTATTTCGAAACAGTATGGTGAGGGATTAAAGTGAGCCTAAAGATGCTCCTTTCGTGCACTTTACGAGTACCTACAGTCATGTTTTCAAACTTAAAAGTTCATAGTTCTTATGATCCGGGTCCCTTGATCTATCTTTGGATCGCTTTGTCTAGCTCCTTCATTTTCTTCTCAAACAGCTGAACTTCCGAATTACAACAAAATTTTCCGAGCTGAAATAACAAATTAAGACGAGTTCTGCTAGGTGTTATTGTAGACGTCTGCAGGTGCAAATGATCCACTAGACGGAATAACACTTTTAATTTCATTTTCTGAATTTAATTTAATTTATGCCACCTTACCGCGACTTCGTTCTATGTCGGACAAAAAGTAGCCAAATTGTATATTTGGCCATGTACTATGTAGTCAAAAGTGTTAATTTTTTTATTAGTATGTAGTATAGTTACATTATATTAAAATTTTTAATAATATTAAAGTTAGTAGGTAGTAGTAGTTAAAACCTTAATATTCAAAATTTTATTAAAATCCGTTCAGCTTTTACGCAAGTTGTAGTGGTTCTACGTTCCGATCTAAAGATCGAACGTTCGAATTATAAAAGGTTTTTTTTATGTAATAAGTACTTTACCTATAGGTAAGTAAGTAATTATAATTAGTGAATATCATGGATACCAACATAAAAAAGAAGACCATGATGTGTCAAGAAAAACTTGGTCACGTATTTTTTTAAATAGTTTTAGCCACAAAATAAACATTCCGGTACCAAGTTTATTTTACTAAGAACGGTACGTACGAAAATTATATTGACCAATTCAATCCACTTGATTGAATCGAAAATGCAGACGAGAACTCCCATTAGACACAAAGACAAAGGTGTTAATATCTACCGAGAAACGAAAATAAACTTCAATTAGATGGAGCCACTATGGCACTCAGTGCTAGTGATGGAAAACCAAGGTTATCCAAGTCACAAAACTTACCAATAGAACTACATCGAATGACTTGTCCAAAAGTAAATTAAATTAATTAATTATTAATAGGAAACCCGCGGCTTAGTCAGCTCCATACGTATTGACCATGTTTTTCCTGTGGACAAGGCCGACTAAGCTGAGAGGATGGAATAAGTGCTGGGAAAGCCTACTCCATCTGAATTCGTCCCGGCACTACAGCTTGTGAAGGTAAAAGTTGCCTCCTGACGCTGTATAAATCATCTACTATAGATGGTAAAAGGCCTTAGTTTATCGTGACTAAGATCAAGAATAATTAGTGCAGTCTTGTTTTGTCCCATCACTATATCGCAGACGCCTCGGGACGTAATTGTTTATGTTTATTGGGTGCTTATTGTTTGGCTTTCTGTAAACAAGTTTGTTTCTCACCGTATAATTTGCAATAAACAAAGTAATAAGATGTTGGTAAGTGTTATTTTATTTTGTGATGAAAAGTCAATTTGTAATTTGGATCTGTAGTAAGGAAACTTGCCTAAGTTAAAACTTCAAAACAAGTTAAGCTTGTAAAACCTATTACAAAAAGGTCACTGGTTCTTTTTAAAGATTGAGGTGACTAAAGCAAAATCCTGTTATTATAATAATACCTAGGTATGTACTTGTTAGAGCTAGCTAATTGCATAATCAATTTCTTCAAAACAAACAAAGGGACAAAGCATTTCAGGAATAATTTAAAATTCGTAAATCGGTTTCAATTCCCAGAATAACCTTTCAAATTCACCTTCACCAAACCACAAAAGATAGGATCTGATTGCGGGAATATCTCATTCGATTTTGATATTTAATATCTTGCGATAGGGGGTATAGTAGCTTGAACTTTTGTTGTATTCTTGTTTATTTTTGGGGCTCTGTAGGTATCGGTAAACGATCGGTATGACGAATACGTACAACCAGACATTATTATTTTCAAATTAAGGTCGAGTTGTCTGTACGGGAATTAGGAAAATTAAAAAGCATGTTCATTTTACATTGCTGGCGTATATTGTGTAAAACGCTAAATGAAATTAATTTTACGCAATGTAAAGCGAAGTAAAGGTTGCGGACAATGAGTCGCTCTTGCCAAGACGAAAAATACGTATTAGGTAAAGTACATACAACCTCGTGTCACTGAACCAGTGTAGTAAAAAGATTAAATAATAATAATGCATTTTACCATGTAAGTAGATGATTTATAAAACATCAGGAGGCAACTTTTACCTTCACAAATGCTAGTGCCCGGGACGAATTAAGATGAAGTAAGCTTGCCCAGCACCTATTCCATCCTCTCAGCTTAATCGGCCTAGTCCGCAGGAAAGGCATGGTCAATAAGTGCGGAGCTGACTAAGCCGCGGGTTTCCTCACGTTGTTTTTTGAGAGTAGTATAGCGCATATACATTTTTCGCACAGAAAAATCCATTGGTACACGACCGGATTTGAACCCACGGCGGGTCACAACCAACTAGACCACCAGTGCTCTCTCGAGCACTGATGATACTTTGAAATAATTATGTACGTTAATAAAATTGTTTAATGGATACAACAATCCATTGTGCAGTATTGATAAATGGTCCTGACTATCAGAAACTATCGGACGGAAGCCAAGTTTTGCTTTTTACCTTTTTGGAGTTCCACATCGGTAGGAAAAACTTCATAAATCAAAATTCTGTACATTCAAGACCGGTTGATGACCTTTTCCGTCACATTATTAATTTTATCATAATATTCAATTACTAGGTTCAACGCGCGGCTTTCCTCGAGTGGTGTATTATGTATGCAAAAACTTTTATAACGTAAGCTGAGTGACGACCTATTTTGCTGTCGGCAACATAATTTATGTCATCATTTTATTAATGTTTAATTCCCTTGATTTTTTGTCCCTTATTTTGAAAAAATATAAACATAAGTGTTTTATTATTAATCTAAAGTTTATTCGTAAGTAGCCTATGTGTTATTTCAGAACCAAAACTGTCTATTTTTTTAATTGTATTAAAATCGGTTAAGTCACACACACAAACTTTCGCATTCATATGGATTTAAAGTCCTACAAAGGCTCCATTCGTGCACTTGACACATTTTTTCGAACACATGGTTCCATATCATAACATACATTTACAAACAAACACCACACTTAAATCACCATCTAAATAAAATTAAAAATAACCAAAACTAAAAGTAAAGCCAATTCAATACGGCTTACCAAACCATGTACTCATAAAAAATATACGGAACCCACACCTCAAACACAACACCGTGAATCTTTTGTTTTTTTTTTTCACAAATCGCTATACATCGTCAAGTCGGGGTTCGAATCTAGACCCTTTGTTATAAAGACACCTGCACCATTGAGCTTTGGGTGCTCTTTACAAATAACCAGACAGCAAAACGTCCTATGGACCACATAAATCTCAAGGGATATCCACTTCTATTTTGATGACGTTATGGTTGAATTTTCATTGGAATAAGTTTCGAAGTATCATCGTGGAGTTACGCAAATTTTTATGCTGAACAATTAGGAGGTCACGATGAGTCTGTGAGTCATCAGCAGGCAACTTTTGTTTAGCTTTAGTTCCTTTTTTACGGTTCCGTACCCAAAGGGTGCCAACTAGACCCTATTACTAAGCCTCCGCTGTCCGTCCGTCCGTCTGTCTGTCAGCAGATTGCATCTCATGAACCATATTATGTAGAGAGTCGAAATTTTCACATACTTAGTGTGTATTGTTATAACATACATACATAATATCACGCCTGTTTCCCATAGGGGCAGGCAGAGATCACGGATCTCCACTTGCTACAATCCTGACATACTTCTTTCACATACACACTACACGGGAAACAGGCGTGATTTTATGTATGTATGTATGAACTGTAGCATTATATCATAAGACAGAATTTGTTTTATTTTTCGATTCCAATAATTTCTGTTCCCGATAAAAAGATAAACCTTATTTTAGAAACAGGTTTGCCGAAAAAGGGCACTCTAGAAAACCTGCAAGGTTTAGGTGTATTCTTATTAGTACTGTTGTAACTAACACTAATGTTAATTATTTTCTGAAATCTTCAACCTTTTTTTAACGGTCCATTCGGATTGACTTCCTAAGAGATAGTATCCTTTCCAACATGATGGACCATCTATAGGGGTGATGGGCTGATCACCTATCATTATGCTTCACCATATCTATCTTAGGACTTTGATTCAGAGTATTAATTCTTGAAAATTAGTGAGTGATTTAAGATCTCTAAAATTTCATTTTAAATCTATGGAAATGGACCATTTTGGCTGCAAGTTTTCTTATAAGAAAGAAAGAAAATATTTTATTGACAACATACATAATCATCATCATCTTCCTGCCCTTATCCCACTCTATGTGGGGTCGGCACAGCATGTTCCTTGGATCATGCTGTAAGAGTTTTGGCTAAGGTGTTTTATGACCGGCCGCCTGCCTGACGTCAACCCCTCCTGGGAATACTTGCTTATTTTATCTCATCATGTTGGAGGATATAATCCCTTAGTCGACTTTTACGACATGCTCAGGGAGAGAAGCAGCTGGACGCATTCTATGTGTTTTCTTTACTCCCAGTCCAGCAGAGAAGTAAGTAAGTAAGTAAGTTCACTAGTAGCTCTGCCCATTTCATTATTTATGTATGTAAGACATCACAGAATCCTTTGAGAAGTGGGAGCCAACAGAAGTAGACCTAAGCATCCATAAGCTGAGAATGCGAGACACTTCCGGTCTGTCTGCCACTTTTTGCATCATTCGTCTGGTTCTTGTTGTATAAAAGTTTTATTTCTTCTCGTAAACGAGTTACAGGTTCAGCGCCAAACAAGTCATTATTGTGTTTATAGGTATGCTCACTATCTGATTTGCCTCTTTATTATCTGTTGTCTTTGATTCATTAGACCTTTTAAGAGAAAATTTGAGAGGACTGTGAAGGCAAATTAAAAACTGAGGCCTTTTACCATTTCTATTGTAGATGATTTATAAAGCGTCAGGAGGCAACTTTTACCTTCACAAACGGGACGTTGTAGTGCCCGAGATGAATTGAGATAGAGTAGGCTTGCCCACCACCTATTTCATCCTCTCAGCGTGGTCGGCCTTGTCCACAGGAAAGACATGGTCAATACGTGCGGAGCTGACTAACCCGCGAGTTTCCTCACGATGTTTTCCTTCACCGTTTGAGAATACTGGTATAGCGTACATAATTTTTTCGCATAGAAATTCAAAAATCCATTGGTACCTACAGGACCGGATTTGAACTCACGACCTTAGCATCAGAAGGCGGGGTCACTACCAACTAAACCACCAGTGCTTTGACAATAAATTATATTAAACTGATCCACTTTAAACTAAGGACTTTACCATGCAGTGGGATGTCACGGATCGTTATAACTGCAATTTTATTAAAGAATTTTGTGATTGACTGACTCTTCAGTAAACATGCTGAACTTTTTTAAAATACAGGCAAAATAAAAGAAACGCATCGGCAACTCAATCAAATAATACATAATATACGATATCTGTTTCGATATAATGTACGTATCAAAACATTAAGATCGTACCTACATAGCTAAAATTTCCAAAGACTTCTGACTGATTTCAGAACTTTTAAATTACAATAAAGAAATATAAATCTCATGAAATACGCCTTCATCCAGTCAATGAATACTATAATAATTATGTTGGTATCTATGTACGATGCCTGCCTACAAATGATTTGAATTTTGACGCCTTGAGCCAGTCAATACACATTACAATAATGTTTATTTCAGTAGTATTGAAAGGGAACAGAAAACATTTTTGACCTATATTTGCCAATGTCAAGATAACTTAGAGGAATAAATATAAGGGTAATGTAAATACTTCAATATCGTAATTTATATTATTGAAAATGTAATATCCAAATAAGAGCTATTTTTCGTTTCTTGTTATTATAGCGATTACCTTAAAAAATTTCATTCAAATTTCATTATAGTCTTGAATCCAAAAAACATGAATAAAAATTAATCTAAGAAAGAAGACTACACTAAAATAATGGTCTAATTAAATAGTTTGGTAATTCTGTAAACACGTTTTACAAAACGATGATAAATTAGGCTTCTATAGTATTTAAATGTTCTTTTTGTCGTATATAATTATTCTTTGTTTTACCATTTTGATATAAATTGAGCAGAATTTTATCAGGCATTATATTTCTAAAATGACTATTGTGACTTAAATAAACTAACCCTTCTGAATTAAAGTCACTATCACATAATAACATTATCTAATTTAGAAAACTTCTCGATTATTTCCATACACAAGTCGTTCCTACCCTTTTCGTCGATTGATTTGAATCAAATACCAATTGGCTAAATCTCTTTCTGCGGTTACAAATGAAATTGACCATTATTCAAATTGTTTATATGTAAATATCGAATCTCAGGTACTTCTGTTTGTATCTTGGTTGTGTGAATGTTCACACTTGCCGTTTCACGTGATTTGCATATGTTATAGAGATTATTGATTGTTTTGATGAAGAATAGGTAAGTTTTTGTAATTCAATTAATTCGATGTAGATTTAAGATTTGTCCAAATTATTTCAGAGATTTTACGGAATAAAGTAATTTTGAATCTTTGTATTTAGTTATTTTGATGGTTACTTATTTATTTTACTTGGTCGACCAACTGCGCGATGGGTCGATGACTCAAAAAAGGCTATAGTGAGGTTAACAGACCTAAAGACCTACTCCCAGCAGTGGGATACTACAGACTGTGTAAGATGAGGATGGTATGTAAGTTTTTTCTTTTTTTTAGTTTTATCTTCAAAGATCTTGTATCTTTATTACTGTAGTTTCTGATCGCTTAATGTTAGTCCGTAATACGTAGATACTTTTATTGAGTGTAGGTATTACTTAAATAAAAAAAAAACGAGAATAAAATATTTTCTTCTTATTCCATTACCATTCTTTGACCACTTTACCTTTTTATAAAACAAAACAAAATTAAAGTGCACAGCTCCATCTAAATTCCAGTCATTCTCAAAACTCAAGAATTTCAAAAGTCTGGATTTTGCGGATGTGTTTCTTAATGCAAAGAAATCCCGCCACTTGCATTTCCGTATAAAATCCTCATTTAGCTTCTGATCAAGTCAGATTGCTGCTACATCTGCATTCTTCCCTCTGCCGTTCTCAATTTGAATAATTTGGATCTGACAAATGCTTTCGAATAAGTAATGCAATTTTTCATCCCTGAACACACATCTAATTGACCGTGCGAAGTTGCAGAAATTATGGAGTTCCGCAAGGTGGTACTTTTGGTCGCATTATGTTAATTGTATTGACGTATTCAAATCGAGGATTATCATTTGCAAGTGTGTGAATTTTACTTCTATTGTATTCTCAGAGATTTTTAGGAAACCGGTTTTGGTGGAATATTGAAATTAGGTGCAGGTTCATTTGGTTTTTAACGGATGTAAATTTTTAAGCAGGAAGTAACAAACTTAGTTATAATATTCTACTAACGGACGAGGGATCGTTCATTACCAAAGCAACGTAAATATCCGTCAATAAGCGCTATCCATTTTTTGACAGAAAAAACAACGTTGCTGTAATAAATACCAGTGCAGTAATCATTATCATTTTATCCTGAAATAAGCTGCATTTCCTCTTTACATCCAAAAGGCGTAATTTAATTAAACTATTCAGCTTCAGTATAGTTTTTCATTGGGTACTGTGTGGGCGGTAATTACAGTGGCTTCATAGACGTTATTAATCATTGGATGTCAGGGTTGAGCAAAGGTTTTAAACTATATATATCAGATTTTTTCATATTATTATGATTTGTGTTGTTTTACAGACTTTCCAAGTCAGCAAATCTTATATGTCATCAGTATGACAATCGCGCCATTTTTTAACTTTTATACAAAGCCAAAAAAGGAAAAAATTGTTCCCTGAAACTATTCAAAAGTTGATCTCTAAATTCTCTTGCTTTTGCCCTCCTAATCTGTAATAAAATTATACTTACTGCAATCATCTCATGACATAATTATAATAATTAAACGTAGGTACCTAATATAAAATAGACAGTCTGTTAAATAACCTTCTTAAAATCAATCTCGATGTAAAGGCTGAACGCATTTAAATGAAACTTTATATACAAAGACATGAATTTATACAGTCCGCGATTTTTGCTACCTTTTACATCCGCGTACAACACGAACAAAGCCACAAGCTGAAGCTAGCTATATCTAGATATAATAGAAACTCTAGATTGTCACGTTCTTGCATAACAGCTAGAAACGTGTGCCGTGTAACGTGTGAGCCATTTATTATTATTATATTTATTTATGCTATAAACCGTGTCAAGATCACGTCGAGCGATTCACGCTAACCTAGAATACTTATATATTATTTCAATAAAACATGGGAACGTTATAAATAGTTCATCTTATCAATGAAAAGTCGACAATATTGAAGCAATACAAACATTATAATGTTTGCATAATAATAGTAGCAGAATAAACTAAAAACTAAAAAAATATCCTCTCCAATATGATGGACCATCTATATAGGCAGATCACCTGTCACCATGGTTCACCATATCCCTCTTAGGACTTCAAATCAGAAGTGGCTGCAAGTTTTCCTATGTTTACCTGTGGCTCTGCCCACCCCATTAGGGATAAGGGCGTGATAATATATGGTGAACCATGGTGACAGGTGATCTGCTTATCGCCAATATATAGATGGTCCATCATATAGGAAAGGTAATTTTTTTAGTTTATTCTGCCCACCTGTGTTAATGCGGCCAGCGTCTTGGGCACGCTTCCATCGTCTGATGAGCTGGATCAGGTGAGCTATCTATACCGATTGCAACGGTCTTCAGATATCTTGACTGTTTCCTATTGCCTACATCAATAAATTAAATATTTTTGTCAATATTTTATAGCGCTTGTACATAAAATTTGGTGAAATTACGAAATAATTCCACACAACGCAAAGAAAACTGAGATACTATTACACTCAAAAGTTTTACCGTAAAATAAAATTTTCGTTACAGATACCAACCCTAATAAAACCGAAATATAATGCACCGGTACAATGGCGTGCATCAGTGTTGGCGAATTAATAGCAACACCGACGCCAGCAAAGCCGCGCTTAATGAATATTGCGCAAATGCGCGCTGACTGATGCGATGTTTCTATATTGACTTTGGTGTAGTACAGTTTTGGTGAATGTCCTTTGTTTTAGGTGGAAAAAAGTAGGCAATTCACTTGAATTAGAGTCGAATAGTAGAATTGATCAGAAGGTAGGTAGAGTAATAGAGACAACGAAGGACAATTCAAATAAAACTATTGAATAAACTGACTTTTATATTATCGGAAAAATTGTCCTCTATTCGATAGTTTGCATACTACAAAATCTACAGCAAATTAAATATTGGTAGTTAAAAAATGTTGATCATTTGGCAAGATTTCAAGAGCGCTGGGACATTCCCGTGTCAAAGAAGGAATGAGCTAGTCCTCTTACCATTAAAATTAGCTTTGCTATCAGTTTCCAATCAGATAAATGTATTTTTATGAGTATGAGCGATTGATTATAAGGGCAGGATAACCGTTTTCCAGATTTCAAGCATTCTATTTGATTCTCACTTTTCTTCACAACTGTACCGTCTATTGTTTAATGTGCCTGCTATTGTGCCTGGCATTTACATGTTAGTCCTGGCGTCTGCGTCTTCTGGAGAAATATGATAGCTTTCGTAATCGGCGCCATTATGACTTGAAACAGCCATTTCGGGTTGTTTTTGTTTAATGAAATAAAATTAAATAAATAAATAGTTATTTATGAACTGTAGAAAGTTCGAAAACATTGTGTCAAGTGCATGAAAGAAGCCTTTGAGGCTCACTTTAAATCCTTTCACCACAATGGTTCGAAAGAACAAGTAACAAGACTTGATAGATAGATTGACATAGATTATATTGGGTGTAGTCCATCCATCTTTGGATTAAAACAGAAGTGGCTGCAAGTTTTCTTATGTTTACTTGTGACTCTGCCCACCCCATTAGTGACACGGGCGTGATAATATGTGATTAAGATATTTTGTAAAACTCCGATAAAAATAAGTTTTCAACGAGTAACTCCCAAAGAGTAACCCTTTCAACCCGTTTTGGGGTGACCGGGTGGGACACCTCCATACCAAAATAATCCCTATCAAAATGAACGATGCATGGGATGACAATATACACAATGGACGCAACACGTATTGGACAAAAACACAACTCATTGCAACACCTGCGATTTTCAATACATCATTGATCGATTAGCCATGACGACTTTACCTCACGCAATTGTCATCTCTACTTTCATAGACGTAACGGTTATTTTTGTCTGGACTTCGGCGTTAGGAATAAATTAACATTGGTTTTATGTGTCAATCAGTATGGATGCGTCGGTAAGGGCGAATCTGAATACAGGAGTTGATGGTTTTCCATTTTGTACATGATTGATTGAAATGAATTCTTTGTGAATTTATTTATACGTGAATAAGTCAGACTCCCGCGATGCTAACAGAGGTAAGTTTAAATATATTTTACATTTGATACCTAGTCAAATTAAAAAAAAAACCGCACCCAACTACACATAAATACAAATAAACACAAAATTCGTTCAGTGAGTTGTTTTTTTTTATGTAATTTCTTGTTGGCCTAGAAATTGTGTTAGCCAATTAGGATGGCTAATTCATAATAAATCTAGATTTGAATAAATTAAGGCCTATTTATCCGTACTAGATGTTTTATACAGCAACATTTGGCTACACTAAAAGGACGCTGTAGCTCCGGGGACGATTTTAGGGTCAATTCATGCTAGCGCAAAGTCGAAACGCATCGAAGCGGTACTAAAAGTAAAGTAAGTTCGTATGAGCTAGCGGCCAACTCTTGTGACGGAGTTTTCAGGCCGCCTAAAGGCCCCGTCATGGCTTAACGACTTAAAGCCGGGACCGACAATTTAACGTGCCCTCCGAAGCACGGAAGCGCTCACGGAATACCACTTGCGGTCACCTATCCAAATTGTGACCGCACAGAACGTTGCTAACTTCAACGATCCGAGCCGACGCGCATAATATTTGTGGTAGGTACTACAGTAAGCTACAATGTTAACTCTTTCAACATCGTTTCCAAATTTAGCCGGAACAAAAGATAACAAACAATGTAAGAATTTTCCATTTTCATTTCTACCCGCATGGAAGTAAAATGACTCATTTGTGCAATAAAAATGACCTTGAAGCATTGACATCATGTATGTTGGTACCTTTATGGCTTAGGTACGTGTAATGACCTCGCCTCACTGTGTGATAAAATTGTTTCCATAAGAGTTATAAGTTAATTTCTTATAGCTTACTACTGGTATTTATAAAAAAAAATACAATAATGATTGTCATTATTTTTGAGAATAAGTGTTGAGTTAACCCTACTAAGTTTATCTTAAAATACTATTTAAGTCGTCTGCTTGGGGAGAACAGGATCATAATACTCAGTATAAAGTTACCTCCCATGCGTCTGTCACTACGGGAGTGGCCAGACTTAATTTATTCACCTTACTATTTCATTTTATACAGATCTTGTATGTTGGGTACAAAGCTTAACACCCTACCGACGACGTACTTTTTATACATTGCGGGAGTGGCCTGACTTAAACTGACCATAAATACAATGATATAGATAAGTTCATCTATCATCTCACCAAATTATCGTGTACAAACTAAACATAATTATTGGTCAATTGAAGGTATTTGAACCCGTATTATCTCTATTCCTTTGTCGTGAGAGAGTGTTTGACGATTGAGTATGAGTCACCTGCGCAGGCGCATACGTACAGGGTGATTCAAAAAGATTCGTCTATGGGAATAGACTTTGTTTACGTGATTCTTTCAACCAATCATTTTATTACATTGTAGGAAGATAGTCAGAAGAACGTCCAATCATCAAAAGATTTGATATAATTATTTTATGCTTATTATTTTATTAGCATTCATTTTAAAACAAAACGAAAATAGCATTTGACGATTTCTGTGTCTAGGCGGGCGAGTGCTCGGCTGAGACGCAAGAGGCGCGGCTTCGATTCCCGTTGCGAGAGAAATTTATTATTTATTTTTATTTATTTATTTATTTATTTTACAAATACATATATTTAAACAATTAATTAGTGATATTAAACTTAAGAGTTTGACTTATCACTAGGTTCTCTGTTATAACAAAAAAGCAATTAATAGTAAACACAAAGATACAATAAGCGCACGCACACACACGACATCAGAACTATTCAGAACGCGTCAGGTGAGTGGGGACTTTGTAAACAACAGCCGTGCGACGAGACGGTGCACTGCTGCTGTGCGTGTGTGTGTGTGTAGGCCATTTATACAAAGGATGCTCCAATTTACCTGCAGGTATTTCATATTCAAGTTTTTTTTATTTTAGGTTAAATGTTGTAAATAATGTTTTTTTAATTTGTATCTAATATTTTTGTTCGTTAATATATTTTTCAATTCAATTGGCAATTTATTAATAAGATTAGGAATCAAATACTGTGATGTTCTTTTACCGTACTCATTATTGAATATAGGTTTAATTAATTTTCTGTTTGCTATGCTTCTAGTGGCAATTGAGTGAGTTTTTGTGTGTTGTATTTCTACGCGGAAGTATTGTTCAGAAAGTAATAAGAGTTCAACTTTTTGATGAATCGGTATAACACCACAATGTTTAAATAATCCTAAAGCATCGTCTACATATTTATTTTTTATTTTAGAAGGAACTATAAACTTAAGTATTCTATATTGAATATTTTGAATCTGATCTAGATATGACTTATATGTACGGCCGTAGCTACTCAGACCATATGACAATATACTTTCCGCCAGAGACTTATACAGAGTTAATAATATATGAAATGGAAGTTTGCATTTAATTATATAGAATTTTGCCATAATTGCTCTCAATTTATTACAAATTTTATCAATGTGCTTCGCCCAATTGAATCTGTCATCTATCACCAATCCAAGATAAGTATGCTCAGTCACTTGTTCAATTCCTAGGCAAGTGTTCGAAGAACAACTTGGGTTAGTGGAATGAAGACAGTCATGGCTATGTGCAACTACCTTCAAATTGTCTTTAATATGACAAAAATTGTTGCTTGAGCGGACGTGGATTAGTTTAGTTTTATCAGCATTGAGAACTAGTCCGGAATCATGTGACCATTTGCATATTGCGTCAAAATCTTTTTGAATATGCTTAAGTGCAACCATAACATCCCTATCAGCGGCCATTAGGCAAGTGTCATCGGCAAATTGGTAGACAGTGCAGCTTTTAATAACGTTATTAAGGTCGTTTACGTAGGTCAAGTAATGTAAAGGGCCTAGTACCGATCCTTGGGCTGTTCCTTCAGAGATGCGTACACTGTCACTAACTGTATCACCTACTTTGACTTGGTAGCTACGATTATTGAGATAATCTTTACACCATTCCAACAGATTACCTCTGACTCCATTATTCTCTAGTCTTTCTATCAGTAGGTCATGCTTCAACGTGTCGAATGCTTTGCCATAATCAATAAATACTAAAATCACATGTTTTTTTGAATTTAAGTGGCAGTTAACTTCATCGGTAAAACGAGACAATAGAAGCGATGCGCTTTTATTAGGTTGAAATCCGTATTGTTGAGGCGACAACACTTCATTTTCTGTATAAAACTTTTGAATATTACCGCATATATATTTCTCAACAATCTTATCCAATACTGGTAAAATTGTAATTGGACGATATCTACCATAATCTTGTTTACTTCCCCCTTTGTGGATGGGTCGAACAATACCAGTTTTTAACTCAGTTGGGTAAAGTCCTGAGATGATGCTTGTATTCACCAACCGCGTTATAGCCCCCACAATTCTATCCGATAGTCTTATAATATCTATTGCTCGGATTCCATCCACGCCTGGGGCCTTACGAGGGTTAATGCGTTTTATGATTTTATGAATGTCCGAATTTGTAGCTTTAGGTAAGTAAATTGATCTATCTAGTTGTCTAACGTAGTCTGATTTATTTAGTAAATTATGTGTACAGTTAGGAATAATTGATTTGACATTATATTGGAACTGATTTGCGAAATTATTCGCTATATTTTTTAAACTGTTTTCTTTGCTGAAAGCTTCTGTAATGATTTTATCAATAGAGTTTGTTACTTTACCTGTAATATTATTAATTATTTGCCATAGTTTTTTCACATCGTTTTTACAATTTATAATTTCTGTTTTAATATATTTATTTTTACTTTTATAAATAATTTTATTTGTTTTATTTCTTAATTTATTGTATTTAATTCTGAGTTCTTTGTTCCCAAAATATTTAAAATGTTTGCATGCTCTGCAAATATTTCTTCCGGGTCTGGGTGTTGTAGTACCTACCTATTACGTATTATAAATTTGTAAAAAAAAAGTATTTAAGTATTCTATAAGCCATCTGGTTCCCATAATACAAGCTTAGCTTAGTTTGAGGCTAGAATGGTGCTGTGTGATATGTCCTCAAATATAAAAAAAATATATATTTTATTTTCTTATAAAATCAATGATTTGATAATGAAAAAAATAAAAAAAAATCTTAAGTTATGACTTTATACATTTTAATAAAACATATTTTAATTGATGGATACTTAGTTTAATTATATTTAAATCAGTGCCAGTTTATTTACAAAAGGATCCATAAAATCTTTCATCTGGACGGTCAAGCGAAGTCAGTTTTACGATCTGTCTCCAAACACAATATTCTAAAGTTCACACAGACAAGTCATCCAGTCTGTTGGACTAGCGAATGTACCTAAACTAATATTGTACTTGGTGTAACTTCAAAATTAGATTGATGCTTCCATCAATATGTTTAGTTAACAATACATTTGGTAGGCAGATACCTCATCTGATGTAAAATTGTAGAATTTCATAAATGGACCTGGCTATTATATTTTGTTCATTTTCTGACTCCATCCAGCAACCACTCGCAACTTTTACTACATCAACGGCCTATCAGGTGATAATCTTTACTTTGTTTCCTAATCGAGTTTTAAGTGAATCGAACCAAGGAATGAAATTTTCCATAGAAACTTTACCACCCTGTTTAACCCCTAAAGGGTTTATTTTCGGAGATTGTGTTAGTATATTTTATTTTGCAACCTAAACTATGTACACTCGGTACGGCCTCGGTGGCGTGGCGGGCGATTGCTCGGCAGAGACGCAAGAGGCGCAGGTTCGATTCCCGCTGCGGAAGAAATGTTTGATCTGTAAATATTTCTTCCGGGTCTGGGTGTTGTAGTACCATGGTACTCGTAGTTTCTGATACCCACGACACAGGGAATCCTAGTGTGGGATCAGGACTATGTATGTGACTGTTGGGTGTTATTTATTATTCAAAATTTCATCAAAATCAGAGTTTAGTGGGTACGGTGATATGTGGTAACAAACATTCACACACACAAACTTTCGCATTTATAATAAAGTAGGATGTGTACATAATTATAATAGCTAAACATCTAATTAGAACAGCCTGTATCATTTATCTGATGCGGGAGATAAGGTGCGTACACACTGGCCGTTTTTTCACCGGTGCCTCCCCGTACCAGCGTCCCACTTCTGATGTGACTCATGCAACTGAGAACGGCCAGGAAACTGTGGAGACGCGATTGAATTATTAATTAGGTTTTTTTCTATTTTTGCTGTGTGAAAGTGACCAACCGTGACCAACGTGCTAATGAGATATAAGAGAGATAAGTGCGAATCCAATTTGCACACCAAGGGTTCCGTATCATCGTACATTAAAAAAAAATGTTGATTGTATGGGGCCCCCTCTTATTTTTAGAGTTCCGTACCCGAAGGGTGCCAACTGAACTCTTATTTTGTTATTAATATTTGTTGTTACAGCGGCAATAGAAATACAAACATTGTGTATATTTCAACTCTACCTATTACGGTTCATGAGATCAGATACATGCCTGCTGACTGACCGACGGCAAGACAGACAAACGAAGGCTTAGGGTACCGTTATCACCCGTTAGTACGGAACTCTAAAAACTACTGAAAAACTCGTTGTCTCTTTTATAGTATTTAAAAAGGGAATATAAAATAACGTTGAGAAAACTTACAGATTAAGTTTCATCTTCACTATATATTTTTTTTTCCTACACATTGTGTTGATAATATCTAGATATTTATAATCTATTTTTAATAACTAAACACCAGATCTACTCCACAGTTTTAAAGTCCTTCCACTCTGTTAACCAAACTCGAGACGACGTCTTCAAACTTTTTTTCAACTATTTGACGCCGAAAATATTTAACTCCTAAACGATTCAAATTATAATTAGGATCTTTTCAATCGTGAACGCCAAGCACTATACACTTTCGTATAATTACTGAAATTTCTGCTTTATGCCAAAGACTTTAAGGGTTGTTATTGATTTGCCGTGTGATTTTTTAAGTTGGCCTGTGAAATTGCCTGACCTGATAATGTTATGATCTAAATGACCAATACTAATGTTAAAATATCATCTATTGTTATTGGATTCATTGTAGGTATAGATGTATCATTTTGTAGGTTTTTATTTAGCTGGTTAAAGAATATGGTGGTGGGTGAGTCTGAGTATGCGTGTGGTAGCGAGCGACATGAAATATGATTCTTTACTATCTTAATTATTTATACAGCGTCAGGAGGCAACTTTTGCCTACACTCACGGGACGCTGTAGTACCCAGGACAATTTTGGATGTAGTAGAAAAAAGACATGGTCAATACGGAGCTGATTGAGCCACGGAATTCCTCACGATGTTTTCCTTCATCGTTAGAGAATACTGCCATAGCGCACATAATTTTTCAAATAGAAAAATCCACTAACAAATTCAAACCCACAACTTTAGGATCAGAGGGCAGGGTTACTACTAATAACTAGACCACCAGTGAGTGGTTTCAAACACAACAGACATAGTTAAAATTCTACCTTTCCTTCATTATGTGTGATTAGTACTGAAATTGTCACAAAGGACGTAAATTAGCACTACGTAACATATTATTCGAAATTAATTCGTCTACTGTATAGGGCCATTCCCAAACCTTCCCAAAAATATATTTAAGTACCTATTCAACGAAGAAACTTTTTTAGCCAACCTTTAGTGTGTGCTCGATGATCAGAAATCTGTTTTTTTAGCAAAACTTGGATATACTTTTTTATATTCATTTATGTGTCTTACCCCAAAATACTCAAACGCGACTCAGAGTTGAGCACGTCTCAACTCTCGGTTTTTTGACAGTTTCTCATGAATATCTGGTTTGTAACGCGCTTCGTCGCGTTTTTGCAATACAAAACTGTTATATAGAATACGATTACACGGTGATTCCACAAACGTGCCCGCGTTTGCCCATAATGAATAAGTGAATAATGCCCCTGAGTTCCCGAAACATCAGCAACAGGTTGTATATTTAGGACTTATATTAGTAACCTACACTACTAATATTATACACCAAAAAAATTGTTAGGATAGAATATACTGGGGCGCTTGGGACTAAGCCTTTTGACCACAAAAGGTGAAAGGATAAAGTTTTAATTATTTTCAGGGTTTCATTTGAAAATAATTGTTGGAGGTATTTCCATTATGTCCGGATTCAAAGCCTTTTTGTGAGGTAATTAATATTTAATTTGATTTCACTTGTTTTGTTGCTATTTATTTTGTACAAAAATATGGTTTGTTTTTAATTTGCAAATAGATTTACTTTTATAGCTTTTTTCTTGATATTAGGTCAAGGTGTAAGGTTTTTAATGATTAGTCTGAGGCAAGTCCAAGAAACGTTTATATAGTAGGATTTGCACATAGTTTTGTCTTTGGAGATTTTAGGTACTATGACATGCCAGTTTTCTCACGACGTTTTCCTTCACCATCAAAGAGCGTCATCATTTATCGATATAGCGTACATAATATTTTCAAGCAGAAATTTTAATAGCAAGATCGGACTCAAACCCATGCCCTTAAGATCCGAAGGTGGGGTCACATCCACCATTGCTCTCTAATTGATGACAACGGTTTTTTATTCTAACCAAACTCACACGTCCAACTAATTCCAACAGAGACACGTCCCGATGCGAAACTAGATAACGGACGGTTAAACTAACCAGAACTAATCAACTGCGGTGCAACTTGCCGAAGTTTCAGCTGATTAAATTTACAGTTTCAATGCAGGCGAATGGGGATGTCTCGATTAGAGAAACGAATTCAGGACAACTATATTGAACTTCGCCTTTGTCCGGCAGTGGGCAAAATTGGGCTGTTGATATATTGAACTTTGAATGCGATGAGAGCTGACCGATAATTATACAGGTAATGAAGATGTAAGTATGTTTGTATAAACGATATATAGTTTCCAAACAATATAGTTCAACCAGACCAGGTTGGTTTTATTTTTATAGAATTCGAAGAAGTTTCACTACTGAAAACGCCAATGAAAAATTCATTCCGAGTATTAGTAGCTAGGTACCTACCGTTCATAAAATTGTAATTGTATCTAATTTTTATAAATCTTTAAACCATTTTTTTATTTTTGTCGTCTACTGTATTGTTTTTTATACCTATTATTATTATTTTTTGCTATAAATGGAAACTTTTAAATGGCCTTAAGCAACCATGTAGAGTTACCTCAATTGGTTATAATTTCATTTTCTTATACTATTTGTACCTAGCTGTAAGTTCCCCAAAAACTCTGAAATAAATAAATAAAATAAAATAAATAATTACGTACATGCATATTATCACTCCTGTATCCCTAATAATGATGGGTAGAGCTACAAGTAAACAAGAAAACTTGCAGCCACTCCTGATTTAGTCCTATGATGTATATGGTGAATCATGGTGACAGGTGACATAAGTGGTCCATCATGTTGGAAAGGAAGCTATCCCCTGCTATCCCTTAATCGACTTTTACGACATGCTCGGGGAGAGAAGCAGCTGAACGCATTCTATGCTTTTCCTTTACTTCCAGTCCAGCAGAGAACGTACCTAATTAACCATGACAGAGGCCTTTAGGCGGTTTAAAAACTCCGTCTCAAGAGTTGACCACTAGCTAATACTCAGGCTTACTTACTTTACTACCAACAAAACACTTTTAGATTTTTTCTACTCAACGTAAAGACTATGTTTGAAGTAAGTAGGCGTACCTAAGAAACGAAAGTACGTTTTTCTATTATTGCATCATCCTAGCAACAGCTTGGATAAATTCACCAAATTAATAAACACGGTACGTCGCAGGAAATGAGTCAGTCTGTTTTGAAGTCTATTTAAAAACCTGTCGTCTCTCGATCAGAGATCATGTTTTGATTCGGCTTAATACATTTTTATAGAATTTAGAGAAATAATGTGTAGGTACCTATCAGCTTCTTCTGTTATATGCGTTCGTTGCCGAAGCCGAAGATATAAAGTAGGTACCTACTTATAAAAATCTTTTTTTTTTATATTTCAACGAGTGGTCCAGAATTAGTGGAAACAGCAAACATAGCAACAAGTTTCCAAATGACTCTCGATGTGTCATCAACTTGACCTGGAAGTAAAGTTTGTATACCATTGCATCATCTTATGGTCTTTTTTAAGAGTTAGCCACTAGCTCATACGAATTTACTTACTTATCATTAACTAGCTGTTGCCCGCGACTTCGTACGCGTTAGATTTCAAACCGAGTTTCAAACCATTCACACCGCCCGTTAAAAAGTTCCCATACACACTTTGACACCCCATTACACCCCTTTTTAAGGGTTGTTTTGAAAAATCCTGAAACACGTGTCCATTTATTTACCTTGGTAACACACACTCTCACTCTACAGAGACAAACTAACTATTATCTATTCTGTGGCCGTTCGAGACATCCCGAGGTATTGCAGAGAACGCTCAAACTTATACTCGTGATAACTTCTTAACTAAATGTCGGATTCGAATGAATTAAATGGAATTTGCTTATAAATAAATAGTCCTGTACACTTATCATGAATTCAAAGTGTAAATCATTTTTTTCCCAATCAATTCTTTTGTTTATTTAGGCTGCTAAGATAATGTGAAGAAAGTTTTAAAACGAGTAGATGAGAAAAAGATTTTAATAAATACGATTCAAAATAGAAGATGGAAAATGTTTTGACATCTTATACGACATGACAGCTTCATAAAAACGATCTTAGAAGGAAAGGTGCAAGGTACCACGTAAGATACAACGCCAGATCTTCCTCTCACTACCCCGTAGGTCGGGACACTAAATATTATAAATGAATAAATATTTGTGGACATTTCACACAGCGCCATCTAGTACCAAACTGAGCAAAGCTTGTACTATGGGAACTAGACAGCTGATAGAATCTTACTTATATTATAAATTTGAAAAGTCTTAGATTGCTTGAAATTACCGGCGTAAAGCTCAAAACGCAACGATAGCGCGTACTAATTTTACCGGTGCTGCCATCTAGTACGAAAGTTTGTAACGATGTTTGGATGTTTGGATGTTTGTGCCTCAATCACGCCTAAACAGCTGAACGGATCTGAACGAAACTCGGAATATACATAAAACATGTACTGGATTAACATATAGGCTATTTTTTATCCGGGTACCACGCGAGCGAAGCCGCGGGCGGCAGCTAGTATACTTATATACTTAATACTTATATACTTTTTTTGTAAATACATACTAACAATATATTATAATACTAAAACACTCAGACCTGGAAGAAATATTTGCAGAACATACAAACATTTCTCCCGTAGCGGGAATCAAACCCGCGCCTCTTGCGTCTCAGCCGAGCACTCGCACGTTCATCGTAGCGCCATCATAAAATGCCGTAGGACTCCGCACGTGCGATAAATATGCGATCACCTTTATGTTGGCAAAACCGCAAAAAGCCTTGATTTTTGTTTTCCTATCTTGCCATTGGCCTCTGTGGTTTTGATAATTATTAGAAACTTATAATGCTTTAAATTGTGTTCCAGCCACACCCATTCTGAATCACCATACGAATATGTATCGTTTCGTCTGTGTAGTAATAGGTACGCTAGTAATATTATTTATTCTGCGTATCTTATTCTACTAAGTTTGTAACGATGACATAACGATGGCTTTTTATAGATTAACGGCTGAACGGATTTTAACGAAACTTTATTATTTAAAAGGTTGAATTTTATAATGCCACCTGGAGGGAAAATACTCTAAATATTGATAATAGCAAATTTTACTCAAAGAAAACATTCCTTTATTTTAAAAAGAAGCAAAAACGGGAATCAAACCCAGTCGTTGGCATTATAAAATTCCACCCTGTTTATTACTAGGTGTGTTGTATTACGCTACATACTATATTAGTGTCGACCCCACATAAAGTGGGAAAAGGGTGGGGAAATCGAACGGCTTCGGTGGCGTAGCGGGTGATTGCTCGACTGAGACGCAAGAGGCGCGGTTTCTTAAAATAAAATTCTTAAATATTTCTTCCGGATATCGTGGTACTAATGGTACTCGTAGTTTCTGATACTCACGATACAGAGAATCCTAGTGTGGGGTCAGGACTATGTAAGTGACTGTAACAAAACTCCACCAGTCAAATTAATCATCGTCATCATATTATCACGCCCATATCCCTAATGGAGTGGGCAGGCCACAAGCCAAAATCCTTAGATGGATATGGGGAACCATGGTGACAGGTGATTAGCCCATCGCCCATTAGAAGTCGACTTTTACGACATAAATAATAATTCCTGAATATTGATCTTGCTACATTCATTGTGAATCACCATGCCAATAAGTGGATTCATTTCATCAGCCAAGCGTGTAGCCTACAGTAAAACCTGCAAGTAGGAATGTAGTGAGTCATACATTACATAAAATGGTCGTGAATTCTTTTGTAATACTACTACTGTAGTTTAATTACACAGGAACTTCACCTGAATTGGCCATCCGATCATTCATGGGTATGTATTGTCATAAAAAATAGGTTTTTGTATGCTAAAAAAATTAAGATCTTTTACCATCTATACTAGATAGACTTTAACAATGTCAGAAGGCAACTTTTGCCTATACGAACAGGGCGCTCGCTGTAGTGCCCGGGTCGAATTTAGATGAAATAGGCTTGCCCAGCACTTATACCATCCTCTTAGCTTAGTCGGCCTTGTCCACAGGAAAGACATGGTCAATACGTGCGGAGCTGACTAAGCCGCGGGTTTCCACGATAGCGCACATAATTTTTTTAAATTAAAAAGTTCATTGCTTCACAACTGAGTTCGAACCCGCTACCTTAGGACCTGAAGGCGGGGGTACCACTACACCTCTAGTGCTCTCTTTTTTCTATTCGCGCTTATATACAATATATATGCGCTTTACCAGTCTCTTCGTGAAAAGAAACATTGCTAGAAAACAGACGGCATTATTGTAGAACAAAAGAAGAAGTATTAAGGAAAAATACTTACTTACTTTGTACAGATTACATCTTAGCTATTTATATCACACCCATATCCATAATGGGGTGGGCAGAGCCACAAGTTATCATAAAAAATCTTGCAGCCACTCCTGATTCAAAGTCACAAGTTGGATATAGTGAACCATGGTGACAGATGATCAGCCCATTGCCCATATAAATGGTCCATCATGTGGGAGACGTCATGCTTGGTTAGAGAAGCATTCTATTTTTTTTTACCCCTATTTCAGTCCAGCAGAGAAGTAAGTTAAGTTAGGTTACTTATAAAATAACAGATTCTCAAGTTCGTTCCAAAGTCTCTTAAGAAACGCGAAGGCTTTTACGTTTCAGATGCAGTTGCTATCAAATCTTACAAGGCGCTTCAACAGAGCTTTTTCTTCAAACTTTTGTGGTACGGTCACTGTAGAAAATGGAGATTCGTGACTTCTACCTCTATGGTAGAAACCCCTTAGAGTCATCGCTAACAAAATAAATACCATATATATAATACATTTTATACTTTCGAGAGCACTGGTGGTGTAGTTGGTAGTGACCCCGCATTTCGATCCTAATGTCGTGGCATCAAATCCGGTCGGGTACTAGGTAATGGATTTTTCTGTGCGAAAAATTTATGTGCGCTATACCAGTACGCTCAAACGGGTTGTGAAGGTAAAAAGCTGCCTCCTGACGCTGTATAAATCATCTACTAGGTATAGATGGTAAAAGGCCTTAGTTTTAGTTTTTTCATAGTTTTAAAGTGGTGTCACGGCAAAACTCAAAAATAATGTCGTGTGGTTAATTCTTACATTATGGCTTGTATGAATGTACAATACATTTGTACATTCATACATTTGTTTTCGTATATCCTGCGATTAATACATTGTATGGTTAGTATAATATGTTTTAATCTGTTGTTTCACCAATGATTTTTTTTCCATAGAAGTTGATTTGGTTTTTTTTCTGTTTAAAAACTATTTATGTCTACCGGGGCGTGTAGTAGCTAGGTACAAAACGGTGAAGAAAAACATCGTGAGGAAACCGATGATGTCGAGAACCATAACCGGTTGCCGATACGAGAAAAGTTCAAATACATTTGTCATTTCGTACAAAAGGTTACTCCAATCCTTTCACCACGCTGGTTCGTATGTGACACGAGTGGTAGATATCTTATTATTTTATGTAAATCATGATGGTGATGATCACATTAGTTTGATAACTCTCCATCACGACTAAATCACCATAAACATCTACTATTAAAACTGTAATGCGCACGCGCTGCCTGTCTGCACTCTGTGTAGCCATTATTACAATATACTAAGTATTCTTTGTAATGTTGCATGGGAAGTTGGAAACTGGGTGAATGTTGACATACCTTCTGATCGTATCTAGTTCTTTCGAACCGATGTGCATAATGTATTGAAGTGCACAAGTTTCTGTGGATAATTTTTTTAGAAGACAAAAATGTTATTTTTTATAATGTCATGAGCGGCTCGCCCCGGCCTCGCATGGGTGTAATTTTACTTACATAAAAACTTAATTAGGTTCTATTTTAATATAAACATTTTGGAAAAAATATCTAATTGATGGTGAAAACTGCATCAAAATCCGTTACGTGGCTTGGAAGGAGTAAGCGAATACACAGACAGACGCGGATTTTTTTTTATACAATATAGAGATCAATTCGAATAGATAATTGTTGACATCCACTTAGACCATAAATTTCCAACCTGCACTGTAACATACATAAATGCATTCAAATGACTGCATACAAAGAGACATTGTGCTTTATCTATGCAACCCGATACTCAGCCAAGGTCTTTTTGATAAAAACTTGTTACAATATTATGATTGTATAAACGGTTCAAACGCGATGGTGCAAGCCATGTTTACTTTATGGTGACTAAACAAAGGTATGGTATTTTTGTTATGTCACTTGTTAGTCATCTGTGAGACGTGATAGCCTAGTGAGAATTACTCAAACTTTTGATCTAAAGGTCGTAAATAATACTGCCGTCATAAGAAAAAAAAAGACGTATCTGACATTTTTTTCATAATTGAGTTATATACATCATCGGAATCAGTAAAAAAAGACGCATCTACCAGAATTTTTTTCTCCATTTCGGAATTTATGTAGAAACGTCCTTTTTTCTTATGACAGCAGAATAGTTTTAGGCTAGTTCACAATTTTTCATGAGTATGAATGTAAAAGTAGAGGTAGGTCAAAGAAAAGGGTGAGTGCAGAGATGATAGCTGACAGAGGGGAGTGGAAGAAGAGAACATGCTGTGCCGACCCCACATGGAGTGGGATAAAGACAAGAAGATAATAATGATGATATCGAAAAAATATAAAAGTAACTTTAAGTCCATGCTTTTTAGCGTGTTTCGCATAAAAGCCTAACAGGTTTATTTGATGTAAACCCAAATTGCACTCAAATTGAGCAGCCTCATTTACATGAAAGCGAACAATGGTGTCCAATTTAAGTCCCATAAAACCTCCCATATCCTAATTACACTTATTCGCGATCGCCAAGCGTGAAACCTAAATTTCAAATGTCAAAAAAAGCACTAATGACTCCAATGATTTTCCTGGAAACCAACATTTTAACATCAATCCTTGTACATCCTAACCCCCTTATTCACATAGAAATAAGGTTGAAAATCGAACTGAAATAGTTGATTTGGTAGAAACAAAAAACATGAGACAACTGTATGGGCCAGAATTGGTTGTGTTAATCGCATATCGTGAAAGATAATCTTTTCGTTGAATTCTCGTTTTTGTATGAAGTATTCTGCAAATTAAAATGGAGATTGTTATATGAAATATACTTCCTTGGGACTGTAAGAATATCTTTCTCTTTTAGGTACTCACTAACCTAGATAAGACCTTTCATATCAAAATTACATAGGTACTTACTATTTTGATCTAATGACATTGAAATCTTTAGGCTAACAGTAAAAAGTTAAAGTAATAAAAATAGTAAATTTTGTGCGTAGGTTGCATTTGAGATTCGTCATAAAAGAAGGACAAAAACACCAGAATAATGCCGTTAAAATGATCTCACTGAGAACATTAATTGTTTTATTATTTTGACCCTGTTAGCCGATATGAATTTGAAAAGAGAAAGTGGGTGATACATGAATCAGTGTTTTGCGCCGTATGCAACACATACTTGAAGCTACGAAGGTCGATAATTTTAATGTTCTGAATCATAGTATGTTGTTTAGATTTGTCAAAGTTTGTAAACCCCGGCTTCAAAAACTAGTTCTTGTTGACAACGTCAAAATTTCTTCTATTATCTGTAGCATAATACAATAAAAAAACTAAAAGGTTGATTTTGCATGGTTTTATTGATTTTTACTGTTTTCTTTTAATAATCAAACTGGCCTTAATTTAAAAACCGTAGCAAAAAATAATTACACATCGCAGTAATTTCTGAACATTTTTGACACATGTCCAAAAAGATTTAATTTCTATTACATTATGGAAATGTTTGATCAATAGTAATCTTTACAGCACGGCTTTTTACAAGGCTTGTAACTTCCATCAGTGCAAATGTACGATCTTATTTTCTTGGCCAACGGACAGTCCAATCTCCCACAGGGGCCATGGACATCTCTTTTGTTTACAAACTGACCGTGTTGGTATTTTCCCTTGATCTTCTCTCCATGTATAAACTGATGCTGTGATCCCCGGTACTCCATTCGCTTTGGACAATTGGTCCCGCCACATGGACCTCTGGGGAAACCCATGGATAAAATAGCCAGTTCACTTTCTGTAAACGGTGCCACGAATTCTTCATACACTACCGGCTCTGGCACAGGTCTGATCGGTTCCCTTGTTATATCTGGAGCTCCGAAGAAGTACGCAACAGGTGGAACCGAATCTATTGTAGTACCATCCCAATGTCTGACAACTTCTACATCTTTGAGTTTCAGGTCATCTGTCAGATACTTTCGGCCGGGCAATCTTTCCATTTCTGGTAGAGCGACAAAGTAGCTAATTATTCTATTTCCTAAGCAAGTCAGACGAAGAAAGAACTCTATCTCACCAGACGCTTTGAGATCTTCTTCGCATTGCAGCGGTCTGGTCAGTTCTACTGTATTAGTAACCATTTCTTGCTTTCTTGTATCCCTGAACTCTGCTTGGTCCATGTTCACAGGATTGAAATCACCAGCTTTTTGAAGACAGTTGAAGAATGATTCGTGCCATTCGACAACGCAGAAACCGATGCAGTTCATCTCCTGATCTCTGTTCCAGACTGTGATATAAATAGGAGTTTTTCGGAGCACTTCTTCGAGTTTAGAAGGTCGAGAGAGAAACATGACGGAATTGCCGACTCCAAAGTACGGAGGTTGGGGAAGGGGTTCTGATGGAAGGACAATTTTGACTGGAGCCATTTTACCCTTTTTCCCTTTAGGTTTCGGAGGTTTTTTACCCTTTTTCCCAGGGGGTGGTGGGGGTGGAGGAGCAATAAAGTTATCATGAGCGACGTAGAAGTCAAAAAGTGGAAGGCAGTTCATTTGCATTGTACATGTTTGCATGAACTTCATTTCTTCTTCAGATGGCATGGGTGGTTCTTTCCCTTTCTTTCCCTTCTTGGGCTTGGCTTCCTTTCCTTTCTTGCCTTTCTTGTTAGCTTGGGCTAATGCGAGTGCTTCTGCTTCTCTTTGGCGTGCCTCTGCTTCCATCCTGAGTTCGTACTCATCTTTGACTGGTGGTTCTATTTTGAGGACGATCTTTTTGACGAATACTTCGATCATGAAAATCTGCTCCATTACTGCTTACTGTAAAATTTTCTGCATTATAATTATTCTATGACATACGAGCTAGTTAGTAAAATCAATGGCTTTTATGAAAACATGA
This sequence comes from Scotopteryx bipunctaria, assembly GCA_949320045.1. NCBI lineage: Eukaryota > Metazoa > Arthropoda > Insecta > Lepidoptera > Geometridae > Scotopteryx > Scotopteryx bipunctaria. The sequence continues at coordinate 8,458,850 of OX439459.1, forward strand.
GACTGGCTTAGCGGTAAACAGTTTTTCATTAAATATTTATAACTATCTTAGTTATAGTTTTTATTATTTTTCACATGATTATTTTTGGAATGAATGTTTTCTTTTCTGGGTTTTGAAAAACAGAAGAAATGGGCATGTATTTAATCAAAATTAAGTTGCTTACAAATAATCCGTTAGCTAACGGAGGCTGAGATTTATGAAGTTTCAACAGGATAAACACCCTTCCTCACCTCTTAACCCGAAGTCATTGACCCCATTGTACGCGCCACTTTACTTTGCGGCTCAGTAGTAGGTAACAGAGAAATGAACGTACTTATAAGATCCTTCTTCAAAGATAAATGATTATCTTGCTAATGTCATAAATCTAAAAGTTTGTAAGGATGTGAACGAATTTGGATAAAACTTAGCTGCTGCTATGCTGCTTTTATGCGTTTACAACGCAAGAGAAAACGGTGGCGGTAAAATAAAGATATGCCTTTGAAGTCTGATCTGGTCTAGGCATAGCAGGGGTCAGTTCTTGCTCCAAAAACCCTTATATTTACTGATCTTATCAAGTAAAATGTACACGTACCTCAAATTTTACCTTTCTTTGCCAAACAAAACAATCCCTAATGAACTTGTGTAATAAATAAACATAATTTTGATGATGAAAGACACAGCTAATTTGATTTCATAATTTTGTGGCCAAATTTGAGATTGTGATGAAAATAAAACTGTAATTTTGAGCTTTCAAACCATACTGGATTTATGACGTTTGACATGACAAACTCAATGTTTTGTGTCAAATAAAACAAAAAAAAAGGATTAATATAGCTCGTTTGGGACAATTTTCAAGAAATAAATTGGTAATGATTATAAAGATAAAGAGAATGATCGATAAACGAAGATAATTCACTGTTCTGAATGGAAGATGAATAATTCCCGGTCACAATATTTTACTAATAGGCAACGGTCCTCTATGAGTTGAATTCAGGAATTCCTTTCTTAGTGCACTTCTACACCATAAGATCTAGCTTCAAAGTTTCATGTTTCTAGGAATTATTGTTAAGGCTGCGCGTTGATATGTCAGTCAGGCAGTCACGAAAGCATTACTTTATTTAGCAACAATTGCTATCTGTAGAAAAACGCCTTAATTTTTTTACAAAAAAACAAAATTGTTATGGCAATGAACGATCCGTCGTCTGTTGGTAAATATTGGAACTGGGCATTTAAGAAAGTAAGGATGTGAAAAAGCAGCACCTAATAAAATGAGCACCGGTAGTCTAGTGGTAGCCTTACGATCCTAAGGTCGTGAGCTCAAATCCGATCGTGCACCAATGGATTTTTCTTTTCGGAAAATTTATGTGCGCAATACCAGTACTCTCAAACGGTGAAGGAAAACATCGTGAGGAACCGACATTATTGTCGTAGAACCTAATTAGTTCTGTCTTTTTTTCATGAAAACACTAACGTGCCTTTTACGTTCTTAAATACTCCATACAACAAGTACTTACGATTAACTATTTTATTATTTTTTCTATGTAAAACCTATATCATCATCATCATGATCTTTGGATCATGGTGATGATGATATAGGTAGTTTTGGCTAAGGTGTTTTATGACCGGCCGCCTGCTTGACGTCAACCCTCCTTGGGAATACTTGCTTATTGTATCTCATCATGTTGTAGAGGATACTATCCCTTAGTCGACTTTTACGACATGCTCTGGGAGAAAAGCAGCTGGACGCATTCTATGTTATTTCTTTACTCCTAGTCCAGCAGAGAAGGTAAAACCTATAACATACATTAATTATATAGACCCCAAGTGGATGCTGCGCGCTACCTTAAATAACCCCATTTACAATAATGATCTCGAACGGGATCAAACGAGAGAGTAAAAAACAACCATCGGGGAGTTCATCCGTGGGGTCACATTTACGCACGTAGTGGGGAACGCTTGCGCAGGACAAGTTTGTGTTTTGTAGAGCTTACGTACTATGGAATGGAACAAGGCCTTTTACCATCTATAGTAGATGATTTATGCAGCGTCAGGCAACTTTTACCTCCACAAACGGGACGCTGTAGTGTCCAGAACGAATTAAGATGGATGGCTTGCCCAGCGCCTATTCCATCCTCTTAGCTTAGTTGGCCTTGTCCACAGGAAAGACATGGTCAATACGTGTGCGGAGCTGACTAAGCCACGGGTTTCCTCGAGATGTTTTTCATCATCGCGTGAAAGTATTGGTAATAGCGCACAGAAAAATCCATTTGTACACGACCGGATTTGAACCGGTCGTTCAGCCGCGAATACCCAGGTTGAGCATGAGAGGTGCGGGTTCAATTCTCGTCACTCGATTTAGTCACACTGATCTTAACATCCTTAGAAACTTTGATGATATAAGTAGTTTTGTTTTGTTATGGCCTATCCAGCACAATTCTTATCTTCGATGCGCACGAACACATTTTCCGTCTCGCTCGCTCTTCGATATTTAAATTTAGATCCGAGCTTACATTCGCAATGTGCGCGCCTTGATGGATGCATTATTCAAGTCCATACAAAATCTAGAAGTTTCCATACAAATACAAAACTATTAGAGAGCCCTGCGATTTTGTTCGCGTTGATTTTTTTTAAGACAAACTTTGACTTCTCGCTGCGTCCATTATAAACTGAATTTTGGGAATTCTTTTTAGTGCACACTAATAAGAGGAATACACAAGTTTCATGCTTCTAGGACTTATGGTTTAGACTGTGTTTTGTTTATCAGTCAGTCAGTCAGTCAGTAAAGTAGTTTTATTTCAAAAGAGATCGGCTTCTTGGTAAAGATTGTTTTATTTACGTGGATTGTATAGTAATCATCATCATCATCATCATCTCCCTGCCCTTATCGCACTCTACGTGGGGTCGGCACAGCATGTTCCTTGGATCATGCTGTAAGAGTTTTGGCTAAGGTGTTTTATGACCGGCCGCCTGCCTGACGTCAACCCTCCTTGGGAATGCTTGCTTATTGTATCTCATCATGTTGGAGGATACTATCCCTTAGTCGACTTTTACGACATGCTCGGGGAGAGAAGCAGCTGGACGCATTCTATGTTTAGTAATAAAATAATAAATATTTGTGGACATTTTACACAGCACCATCTAACCCCAAACTAAGCAAAGCTTATACTATGGACACGAGATGGCTGATATAATACTTATATATGTTTTTTTTGTAAACACACATACTTATAATACATTATACTAAATATAACACTCTGGGTGTTTTAAAAATCAAATAGAAAAATACATTTTGACGGCCTCGGTGGCGTGGCGGGCGATTGCTCGGCAGAGACGCAAGAGGCGCGGGTTCGATTCCCGCTGCGGAAGAAATTTTTGCATGGTCTGTAAATATTTCTTCCGGGTCTGGGTGTTGTGGTACCATGGTACTCGTAGTTTCTGATACTCACGACACAGGGAATCCTAGTGTGGGGTCAGGACTATGTATGTGACTGTTGGGTGTTATTTATTATTTATTATTATTTTATTTTATGTTTTTATGCTTTGGATTTGAACTATTTCGAACCGACAACCTTAACATCGAAAGGCGGAGTGACTACCAATACGAATACGACTTTTCTTAAACCCATACCCGCCATCTTTATTCATTTGATGACCTTGGTGGCGTGACGAGCGAGTGCTCGGCTGAGACGCAAGACGCGCGGGTTCGATTCGGAAATCGAACCCTATACAAATATTTCTTCGTACTGTAGTACATTATATTGTTCTATAATCAATAGTTTTCGCTGCGCACGCCAAAAACTATTTTGGATTTTCTACCTTAGATTACAATATTGCAATTTTCTTGTGGATCCCTAATTTTTTTGAAAATATATTTTAGCCTATACTGGTCCCTGATAATGTAGCTTTCTATTGGTGAAAGAATTTTTGAAATCGGTCCAGTAGTTTCAGAGCCTATTCGTTACAAACAAACAAAAAAACAAAAAATCTTTCCTCTTTATAATATTAGTATGATTTTATGTACCTATGTATTTATATTTACCAAAAAAAGTATATAAGCCATCTGGTGCCAGATGGCGCTGTGTGAAATGTCCACAAATATTTATTTATATTAACTTAAAATATACAATTTGTATGGATAAAAATGGACAGTTCATAAAAGGGCTATAAAATTTTCCGTTTCGCCCTGCGCCGTGGATCGATGGCGGGAGGGGGCGGGGTAGGGGGGTCGTTAGCCCACAGAACCGGTAGCGAGTGCGCATCGGCAGCTGCGCCTGCGACTATAAGGGCGAGATCTAAGGCTTTGTTTTGATTTTTTTTTTCTAAAGCGCTCGTGACGTAGCTTAGACATTCTTGACTAATCGTTGAAGTTAAGCAACGTTGTGCGCGTTCACAATTGGATGGGTGACCGCAAGTGGCATTACAAGCTGAGCGCTTTCGTGCTTCGAAGGGCTCGTTAAATTGTCGGTCTCGGGTTTTAAGTCGTTAAGCCACGACGGAGGTATTTAAGGCGGCCTAAAAACTCTGTCACAAGAGTTGGCCACTAGCTCATACGAACTTACTTTTTTTATTTACTGCTGGCAGAAGCTGGATCAAGCCGAAGATAAGACACGATGGCGCTCGTTTGGGGAGGCCTAAGTCCAGCTGTAGACTGATAATGATATTTTTAGCTGAAACCAAAAAGTGAAGAAGTTTCACCTAAGAGTCATTATCGTCATCAACGGCTTATAAGTAAAGAAGTCCACTGCTGGATTATATGTTATCTTCATTTAACATAAAAACAAATCTATAATACAATGTCATCGGTCCATCGAGGGTCGTCTCACACGTCAATTCTCAGTTCGCTACCTCCATTTTTTCCCCAACGGTTATTCCAATTCTACAATTCAACGCAATTGATACGAATGATCTAATTGAAAAGAGAATCGATAATCTGATTAGTATTCACTTGCATGTTCCTGTTAAAATGATTCAGTTACATGTAAAGCCGTGTGTCACATTAGTATGAATATTTAATCTGTCTAGGAAGGCGTATCGATCGAGTACTAGGAAAATTATTCATGAGAAATTTTCGAATGTCTACCTATTATTGACAAAAATACGAAGAACTAACATTGAGGTCGATGTAATCTGTTTTTCTTTTTAGAACGGCTAGTTTTCGGCAATTTTTTTTATGGATGTGACCAATGACCAAAGGACTGGCGCTTACCTCGGACAAAGGATAAGTATTAGTTATCCAACGAGGTAACGTCGCCAGCCTTTTGGGGACCTTACCTGCGGTCGGTGATCTGAGCTCTGTTTTCTATCTGTAGGCGAACTTAGAAAACTGAGCTCATTTTCATTTCTTATTATTATACCGATTACCTTAAAGTTTTTAATGTTATTGTAGTTTGTCTTTGTAAATAAAAAACTAAGGCCTCTTACCATCTATGATAGTAGATGATTTATACAGCGTCAGGAGGCAACTTTTACCTTCACAAAAGGGGCGCTGTAGTGCCCGTGATGAATTAAGATGGAGCAGGCTTGCCCAGCACCTATTCCATCCTCTCAGCTTAGTCGGCCTTGTCCACAGGAAAGACATGGTCAAAACGTGCGGAGCTGACTAAGCCGCAGATTTCCTCACAATGTTTTCCTTCACCGTTTGAGAGTACTAGTATAGCGCACATAAATTAACACACGACATTAGGATCGGAAGGCGGGGTCACTATCAACTAGACCACCAGTGCTCTCTCAGTATAGAAGTACATTTTTACCAATGATATAAACAAATCCATTATGACCGAACCTTTACAGATCATCTCTCTACAAGTAGTACCTATAGGCTGGAGTACGTGCAACTTACACTATACCAACAACAGACTGTAATTATGTTATACACTTGTGTATGTTCCTTTGTGTGTGTGTGTGTGTGTGTGTGTGCGTGTGTGTCAACTTAGTAACCTGTGACGAGTACTTAGGCGCCGTTTGTATCACGTACTATAAATAAACTGCCTATAGTAAGAATACAAACTAATACCTTTTACTCACAGAAAGAAAACTTACAGCAGGTAGGTCAATTAAAAGTTTCGTCAACATTGATATTATGGAATTATGCAACTAATCGACTAAATACTTAATGACTGAACCTACTACTACTAAGGCCTTTTATCATCTTATAGTAGATGATTTATACAGCGTCAGAAGGCAACTTTTACCTTCACAGACGGGACGCTGTGTAGTGCCCAGGACGAATTAAGATAGAGTAGGCTTGCCCAGCACCTATTCCATCCTCTTAGCTTAGTCACTGTGTTAGTGACTGAACCTGAAATTATTGTAAGTACTTATCTAATTATCTCTGTATTACATAATTATCATCGTTCGTATTTCAGAAGCTAGATGAAAATAGCCGAAGCACACAATATTTGTAGCACATTTTTATAAAAATAACACTGAAGCTTTATACAAGAGAATGCTTATTATTTCGAACTAGTGTGATGGATAAAAGTGCGCATCAAATAGGTTTACGTGCACACTTTCAACTTTTTAGATTCCATCTCATGCTGGATTCCTGCCGAAGTTTTTTAACAATATTGAGTTTCGTTCATAAAATATCAAATTCAAACCTATAACTGTCGAACAAAAGGTCTGGGTGTTGTAATATTACGTAGGTATTGTAAGTTTGTTGGTACAAAATAGAATTAAGTATATAAAACATATTTATCAGTAATCTTGTTCCCATAACACAAGCTTTGTTTAGTTTGGGGCTAGATGTCGCTGTGTAAAATGTCCACAAATATTTATTTATTTGTTTATAGTTATAGTGCTCTACAGCTAGCGTCTATAAACCAAGATTCAAAGGTGTAATATAATTAAGTTTCTAAAAGTTTTGTCGAAGGAAAATCATCAATTTCATTTCTTTTTCGGTCCATTTTTTGATAATTTTATTTTGTAAAACCGGACAATTTAAAAGCTCCAACGTTTAAAACTTCTCTCTCAAGGGTGTCATAAGTGTGAAATGATAAGGTAAGAAAGAACCTCTAATTATTTTGATTGATCGACTATTAGAACTTTCAAATTAATTTTCAAATTTTAAAAGATGGGTCCCTAAAGAAAAGTTTTTAAGTAAAATGATTGGAAGAATAGAACAAGAAAATGTTTCGTTCGGGGAAATTGATGGTTTTAAAAACAGCTTGAACTTTTAAACTTATACTTACTAAATAAAAGTAAGTTCGTATGAGCTAGTGGCCATCTCTTGTGACGGAGTTTTTAGGCCGCCTAAAAGACCTGGAGAGAGAGACCTAAGAGACCTTAAAGGTAAATCAACACAGGGACAGTGACACAAGCAAGTGGATCAGACCAAAGTTCACCGCACAGGTGTCACTGTTTTCACAAGTCCGGTCCGCTGTTTGGGCTTCAATTAAAACAACTAACAATAAACAGTAGGCTCATTTACATTCAGTCAGATGGTTTTAAGTTAACGACCGTTTGGTGCAAGTTATTGGCGAAAGAGTATTTAAAACGAAGGAGAATCTAGTCCAATCAAGATTTGTCTAATACGTAAAATACACCACTGTTAAAAGTACTAAGTACCTACATTTCAAACTGATATTCAGCTAAGCTATATATTACTTGATACAATTTTGACGGTTGACCGCAAGTGGCATTACGAGCTGAGCGCTTCCGTGCTTCGGAGGGCACGTTAAATTGTCGATCCCGGCTTTAAGTCGCATTCGGGCGGCCTAAAAACTCCGTCACAAGAGTTGGCCATACGAACTTACTCATTAACTTGATACAGGGTACTTTTGGTATAGGTATACCTGTAAGCGACATGTTTAGTATTTAATAGAATGTAATAGAAGACGAAGGTTGTAAAAAATAAAGAAACGTTTTTTGCTTGAGTTTGAAACTCAGCTTAGTAACTCAGTAATAGAGATTTACAGCAGGTGAAGAACAGTCTATCTCATTGTCTTTCGTGGCTCTCTCTTTCTCACTGTTTCCCTTCTCTTTCCCTCTTTTTTGGTCCTTTGACATGGTTGAAAGCATTGTCCCCAAAATCCTGTAACTTGCACCACAAAACTGAGATTACACACAAAATTTATAGGGTACGATAGAAAATATTGTTGAGCAGTCAGTTTAATGGGCGTTTGCATTATGTTGATGTACACTGATGGCCAATTGTGTTTGTTTTATCTGAAATATAGACAGTTTGGGATACTCTGGCTGTTAGTCAAGTTTTTTTACTAAGCTTGGATGTTTTATGGTCTCTCGTAAGATTATGGCAAAGGGATCATTATTTTTAGTGAATTCTAGTAAACTGTTCACCACTTAACTCAGACCGCTTCCAATGCCTGCGCGAGTTTTGATTAGGTATTAATAAATTAATTTTACTTTTTTATTAATTAATTTTCAGTTATTTCAAAATTCTTCCAAAATACCCATTCGCTACTAATTACTGGTTTTGTATTAATCGTTATTTTGACAATTAAATAAAAATCAAGCAGGTTTGTGCAACAGTGAATAAGATAAATTATGCAGAAGATGATGATGATGATGAAATAAAATAACATAATTATCTAGCTACAAAGATACCTACATAAGACACAACTACAAAGATACCTAGGTACATAAGACACTGTCCACTTGTATCAACATCAAATAAACCATCACCTATTTATAGAAACAACACCTCGAATACCTCGGGGTAGTTTCAACCCTTACTAATTGACAATTCAAAGCTTATTGTCCAATAGTTTGGCGATTTATATAAACACAGTTAGATAAATAACAAGTAGAGATAGCATAATCAAGCTACTACACAATCCTACTATATAAAATATGAATAAGTTTTCAGGCCGCCTAAAGGCCCCCGTCATGGCTTAACGACTAAAAATACCGGGAACGACAATTTAACGTGCCCTCCGAAGCACGGAAGCGCTCAGTTCGTAATCCCACTTGCGGTCACCCATACAAATTGTGACCGCGCACAACGATGCTTAACAACAACGATCAATCAAGAACGTCTAAGCAAGCTACGCCACGAGCACTTCATTTGTGTGTACATGATCATGTGCGTATGTGAGTATGAGAGTATGTGAGTATGTGAGTATATGAGTATGTGACTATGAGAGTATGTGAGTATGAGAGTATGAGAGTATGTGAGTAAGTGAGTGAGTGGGTATGTGAGTATGAGAGTATGAGAGTATGTGAGTATGACAGTATGTGAGTATGTAAGTATGAGAGTTTGTGAGTATGTGTGTATGTGAGTGTGTGAGTATGTGACGAATAATGATGTGACGGTATGAGGTACACACACAGTACACACGTATGCTGGAATAGAAACATGCAACTTTTTATCCAGTTAAGACGAGGAAAGCCACAGGTTAGCTAGTTTGGTCTAACTTTATAATTATTGTTCGACACCAATTGGTATATTTGGTCTATGGACCATTTTGAACACAAAGACAAAGGAACTTGAAATTTATACGTTTCTTATCTAAAGTACAGGGTTACTTAGCTAGGTACAATTGTCTACAAAATCAGCTATTTATGGCAAAGCTGGTATACAATTTATTTATAAGTAACACAGTAGGTAATTTAAATTTAATTGACGACCTCGGTGGCGTGGCGGTCGAGTGCTCGGTTGAGACGCAAGAGGGGTTCAATTTCCGCTACGAGAGATATGTTTGTATGTTCTGCAAAAATTTCTTCTCGGTCTGGGTGTTGTAGTATTATGTATAATAAGCATGTGTTTACAAAAAAAGTAGTATTCCATCAGTTATCTGGTGCATATAGTAAGCTTTGCTTAGTTCAGGGCTAGATGGTGCTGTGTGAAATATCCACAAATATTTATTTATTTATTAATTTTCAGTTAATACTCCAGAAAATTCTGTCTCTACATTACACAGCTTAATCAGTAGCAAAAACACTCGGTACCCTTTTGCATATGCAAACAATACGTCACTTCCATGGTCTCTTGAAATTAACCTTGCCAAACTAAAATAAACTTTATTCTCTTGACAGTAGAATTAATTATACAGTGTTGTGGAGGATTACTAATTATAAGAAGCTTGTGTGATGTCGGTACAATAACTGAACACAGGTAGTCTAGTGGTAACGACCTCGCTTTCTGATCATAGATCTTGGGTTCGAATTAACCTGTTCTATCAGTTTTTTTTTTGTTTTGAACATCAGTGTGCACTCTCAAAGGGTGAAGAAAGTCCTGACGAAACTGGCATGTCGTAAAACAATTATTAGTTCAAAGAGGCCTAGAATCACTGATAGTTAGTTAGTTAGTTCGTATGAGCTAACTCTTGTGACGGAGTTTTTAGGAGTCCGTCATGGCTTAACGACTTAAAAGCCGGGACCGGCAATTTAACGAGCCCTCCAAAGCATGGAAGTGCTCAGCTCAAAATGCCACTTGGGGTCACATATCCCAATCGTGACCGCGAACAAAGTTTTTTGACTTCAACGATCAATCAAGAACGTCTAATTAAGCTACGCGACGAGCGCTTCAACAAATAACAAGTAGGTAAGGTACCTACCTTATTGACAAAATACAAAAGATACAGTCCAGCTATCTAAGGACTGTTGCATAATGTATAGATAGCTCATCTGATCCAAATCTTCGGTAGATGGAAGCGTGCCCAAGAAACCGCATAGCCACTCTGAATGTTTCAAATAAGCCAAAAGCCAGCTCTTAGATCATGCATCGCTTTGAAAGAATTTAACCAATTAATTTTCGTAATCATAAAGTCGCTGATGTTATGCAGTATTGAAATTAATAAACCCGCAAAATTAATTTTGAACCCTCCATTTTAGTTTGCACAAAATTAGTTATGCGAGACTGAAGAGGCCATCCAAGTCTTTCGCAGGAGATCTGTGCAAACATTCATAGCAGAACCCTAATTTGGCCTACATTACAGTGTATTTTAATCAGTAGCTCAACATTATTTAACATCTAATACTCACGTAAAACCATCATACTTCTTAAGAACTAGTCTATGCACAGTATTTAAAAACAAAAAGTGCATTGGTGGCTTGGCGGGCGAGTGCTCGACTGAGACGCAAGAGGCGCGGGTTCGATTCCCGCAGCGGGAGAAATTTTTGTATGTTTGCAAATATTTCTTCTGGGCCTGGTGTTGTAATTATGTAATATAAGTATGTATTAACAAAAAAAAAGTATATAAGTATTCTATCAGCCATCTGGTTCCCATAATACAAGCTTTGCTTAATTTGGGGCTAGATGGCGCTGTGTAAAATGTCCACAAACATTTATTTATTTATTTATCTAGTAGTCCATAAAATAAAATTAACTTCATTTTTTTGGAAGTTTGTGGCTAAAATTATAACAAAAAAATAAAAGGTTTAATTGTAAATTTACTGTTCTGACTTCACATTAGAAACTCATGTAGTGAGCTGTGATACTGATTTCAATGTTACTGTGGCAATTAGGTAGACTGGCTGCATTTTCGACTTAGTTTTCGGACAAGGGCACTTGCGTCTTGGATGAAGTTTGGTACAGTGTTTGCCAATTTGTCAGCTCCTGAAGAGCGGGATCTTAGGTCTTCTATCCCCTCACTTGTCCTTTTATAAGCGTTCTATGTTGGTGGAATGGAATGCCCCGTGAAATCTACGTTATTTTTATACAAAATTCATCTTCCCGCTGTGTTCTTCAAGAGTCAGTTGGTCAGTCAGTAATGTTCGAATTGTTATGCGGTAGAAAACATCGAAAATCATAGACAAGCGAGTGTGAGTTCCGTTTCTTGTGTCTTGCATTAAACTTGCTCTAGTAAATAAGTGACACTCATTATTTTAAAATCTAGTTAACACTCATCGTGAAGAAACCCGCGGGTAATCTCCAAACTCGCTCAGTAGTATATCGTGGTACGAGTAGCAGTGTGGTTTTGTTAGATAATGTTACAAAACTACCCGCATCAAAAAAAAATTATGAAGACATTTTTGTGTAAATAAAATTTTGTGTAAATTAGGTATAAGTGCCTATGTTTTAGTTCGTACGCTCCCTGTAAATAATCGTCATTATAAATGTATTTATAAGACGATTATTATTATTATAAGAGAATGTAAATTCTTTAGGAGAATTAATATCATAAACTGTAATCTGTTCTGCACGTATTGAGCATGTCTTTCCTATGTGATCAGGTGATCAGCCCATCGCCCATATATATGTTTCATCATGTTGGAGAGGATATTATCCCTTTGTCAATTCTTAGTCCAAAATAACTCACTCTGTGGTAATCCTTTCTTTAAGACTACGAATCTTTTGTCAATCGTGACCCACTTTAAATTCGATAACAACAAAAAAGTGAAATATCATCCCAAAAAAATGACATCGTATCGTCACGACACATCGGTTCGTCCTGTCATCAATGTCCATTGGATTTTTTGTTAAAACTCCGTACCGTTGTAAAAATAAATGAGGCTTCGCAAACATTGGGGCGAGGACAATAGTTAGGTCATTATATTCGGTCATTTGGAGACATGGTTTCGATTTAAGGGGTTTTTTATTTAAGGGTGGCTGGGGTGGGAATAAATAACCTGTAAGTCGGGGGTTGTCATGGTTTTTTAACAGGTTTTTTCGTTAGAATTTTTTGATTTTTATTTGATCTGTTGTGCCTCATTCTGAATTATTATTTATATTGATAGTTATTTATAAAATAAAGTTTCTCTTCTTTTTTCGTATCGTTGTTACCAGAGAGCAAAAATAATTTGACCATTAAATTTGACTGTTACGGCGTTATTCTAACAGGACTATCCATGTAAGTAATTATTGCCTTATGAAATGTCTCTGCTTTTGACGTAATATGTTTTTTCTTCTTCTACTTCTTCAGACGATTTGGATCCAATGCTGAGTGAAGATTTAACTTGTTGTCAATGATCCTACATAGATTATAAGTGTGCGAATGTTAGGATGTTTGTGCTCCAATTACGCCTAAATGACTGAACGGATTTGAACGAAACTTGGAATATACTACGTGTATTAGAATAACATATAGGTTACTTTTTATCTGGATACAACGCGAGCAAAGCCACTAGGAAATAAAACGTCTGAATTTAAAAGTAAGTATCTAATACCAAAAGTATTATTATGTTGATTTGTATTATATTTGCTTGGTAAAATTATAATTCTAACAAATATCCCGGCAAGCCACAATTCATTTCGCAAATGAATAAAAAATATATCACCAAAATTACTCCATTTCTGTATCGTCACATTAATTTTAACGATTAAACTCCTATTCTTTGGCACTTGTAAAAACGCCTATTCAACGAGGGAGGATATAAAAACCCTATTCAAACTGAGGTTGTCGTAAAATCTAGTGATGTGCCTGACATAAGGTTCGTCTACATACAAAAGTGAAAAAAAAACTAAGGCCTTTTACCATCTATCAGCACTGGTGGTCTAGTTGGTAGTGACCCCGCCTTCCGATCCTAAAATCGTGAGTTCAAACCCGGTCGTGTACCAATGATTCTGTGCGATTTTTTTATTATCTACATAGAGAATCCTAGTGTGGATCAAGACTATGAACTGTTTCTATTGAGTGTTTTTTTTTGCATAGAACAAAAAACTGTGGATATTTTTTTGTATCGGTACGGATCGGCACGTCACTAGCGATAAACGAATGCTTTCCTACACCACCGCTATAACAGGAAAAGTGCAATTCTTTCGCTCGAATTGTTATTTTGCTGTACAATTTGACGTTTAGATGGCTTTTGAGAATTATTTTTGCAATATGCTAGGGTTTTGCCTTTAGAAATGCGGTAAGGTTTTTTATTTTTTTTTTCCTGTTAACTAATTTGTACAATGTCTATGCATACTGTACGCTACCGTCTAATTTTTAATTTACATTATTATCACGACTGTATCCTTATCGAGTTAACAAGTAATCATAAGAAAACTTGCAGCCACTGATTCAAAATCCCAAGATGGATATGGTGAACCATGGTGACAGGTGATCAGCCCATCGCCCATATAAGGTATATCATGTTGATAGATACTATCCCTTAGTCGACTTTTACGACATGCTCGGGGAGAGAAGTAGCTGGACGCATGTTTTTTATTTACTCCCAGTCCAGCAGAAAAGTAAGTTGTAAGCTTATTTAAGTAAATATAGTTTTTTAAATCTATAGTTAAAATATTAACAAATATCTAACGAAAAAATCACAAAAACAAAGAAACTGACCCAATTATTTTTTGGTTTTCAGTCACCATTTTGAGCCTTATTGCTGTGCAAATAAGGATCACATGTTTGATTAGCAATCATTGTTTTTATTGAGCATTGAAATCGGCTTGAGACAATGAACGTGGGAAAAATTCCGAGGTAACTGTTCCGGAGAAAGCAAAGAAGATATCGCTCATTGTATGCTGAACAAGCGCCAATTGGAAAAACGCGATAAGTAAAGTCTACTGAATAAGTAAATTAAATATTTTTTTCCAAAAAATATTGTAGAAGGATTCTTTATTCTAATGAATTATTGTTTTGAAATTAGAAACGATTTTGAAAAATTATAAATTTTTCACGAACGTTAAATATTATATCTTGAAGAAGCCGTTTAGATGATAGGTACCTACTACTGTCATATATACGTCAGAAATTGAGGAATCGAAAATAATTGCGTAGGTAATAAAGCAGAGGCTTACACCCAACAGTGGTTGCGAACGGTTTGAGATGATGATGACTCTTATAACCATGAAAAATGCATATTGGTTGAGGCACTTGTAATATTATTTCAATAAAATTAATAAAACTTGTAATAGACAAAAATCTTAATCTTAAGTTAAGTGGTATGTATTTTCTGGTTATTTCAACATATTTGGTTCTTTCCTCATCAATTTCATCTCTGGTTGTTTCATCATCAACGCCAATCACTCACACGCATCGTTCAGCAATGAGTCACAAAACCTGAAATTTAATATTCGTGTCTTACACCCATTTTTGTAGAGCCATCCGTCACTTGCGCACACTACTTGCAAAATTACAATTCTTTTTTCAACACAAGCAAAGTTAATTCTCAGCCTTATACCTTTGGTAATAGAGTTGAAGATTGCTTGATGTTCTCCGCATGGCTTACCAGCTGTGGATGTAATTAGCCAGGTTTTTATTGAAACTGTAGTTTCTGAGTCAAGTTCAGACTTGTTGTTAATTCAGGCGTGTTGGCCTAGGTCATGGTTGCCCCTACCCATCGTCCGGATGGGCCTTGCCAGAGCACTTGTGGTCTAGTGGTGGTGTGCCCGCCTTCTGATCCTAAGGTGGGTTCAAATCCAGTCGTACATCAATAGATTTTTCTGTTAAAAAAATTGTGTGTGTTATAAAAATACTCTCAAAAGATGTAGGAAAACATCGTGAGGAAACGGGCATGTCATAGAATTCCTAATTAGTTCGAAAGCATGTGTCAAGTGCACGGAAGAAGCCTTTGAAGCGCACCTTAATCCCTATCACCACATTGGTTCGAGACACAATTAGTAATAATAGTAAAACATAATAAAATAAACTTAAAAGGTATACTACTTGATGCCTATAGTTAGCTAAATAAATCTTAATTATATTATAAATGCAAAAGTTTGTGAGGATGTTTGAAAGTTGAACGTTTGGATGTTTGTGCCTCAATCGCGCCTAAACGGCTGGACGGATTTGAATGGAACTTGGAATATACATAGTACATGTACTGGATTAACATATAGGCTATTTTTTATCCAGGTACCACGTGAGCGAAGCCGCAGGCGGCAGCTAGTACCTATATAAACCACTAAGTACGTTTCTGACGGACTAATAAAGGAACGCACAGCCTAAGCCATAGTCCTTGACGAATGAAACTTGTAGAGTATATTCCTCTTAAGGGTGCAGTAAAAGTTATTCCCGAAATTCAACTCGCAACGGGAAGATGAAGTTGTATAAAAAAAACTCACCGTAGCCAAAGTCGCCGTACGTTCTACTAGTGTACTATAATGGCTTGTAATTACATTGTCAAGGTTTGTGTTTATCGTCTATTGTCTTTGTTATGTTTTAATTTGAATACTAGATGTTGAGTAAAGCTAAAACAATGAAAGAGACGAATAGGCACAATGTAGCTTTTTAGGGTTCCGTACCCGAAGGATGTCAACGGGGTCGGCTCACGCTTGACCTTTATCACTATTGTAAAATATGGACCAGCAGTTGTATTTTTCTCGTCTCGAAACCGCAGTTGTACCGAATGGATACCTACTATATCATTCAGTTTTGATAGTTTTACCCCCGAATACTCAAACGCATTTCTAAGTTGAGCACGTCTCAACTCACGGTTTATTGACAGTTTCTGATGAGAATCCGTCAAAAAAAAAACATTATTTGAGACGTGCTCAACTTTGAGATGCGTTTGAGTATTCGGGGGCTAGAGGATAAAGAAATCATCATAGAGGGAAAAGTAGAAGGAAGGAGAGGAAGAGGAAGGCCACGAATTAGCTACATGAGCCAAGTAAAGGAGAAGTTAACTGTCGGGTCTTATAAGGAGGTCAAGGAGGCTGCGCTGGACAGGAACAAGTGGAAAGAGCTGCATCACCGACAAGAGCACAGCTCTTAAATTAGAAGAAGAAGAGGATAAAGTTGAGTCACATGCAATGAGATTGTAGATACCTATATTATGTCACCGTAAAATTGTAAATACCGATAGATTTTCATCTATCTCGCCAGATTGTAAACATTTAATAATTAAATATTGACTTAAAATATTCAAATAAAGGTAATGGTGTTATAACAACAATGACAGGAGAAATTAAATAAAAAAAAATCACTGACCCCCGAACAGAACACCACAAATTAATAGGAATCTTTTGTCAAGTAGGAAATAAGCTGATGATCCTCAAACGCCACAACAGATCTTCATCAACTATAGCAAAAAACCATCTTGATCATGCTTTCAAACAGGAAAAACCGCATCAAAATCGGTCCATTCCTTTGAAAGCTACGATGCCACAGATGCACACTACAAATTTAAATAACACCCCTCTTTTTCGTGGAGGGGGGGGGGGGGGGTTAAAAACATAGTCAGAAAATTAAACCTAAAAGTTCACAAAACTTTTAATGTTTGATTAAACAATAGAGACCGATCCAGTTTAAGTCAAAATATGTCTAATTTTGTATAGGAAGTAACAGGAGTTAAAACTGTGGACTCCGAATTTTAATCAAAATTTTAATGACGTCATATTGTTTTTACACCTCGCCATTTAAATAACCTGCAAAGTCAAACCACTAAAATACTTTATAGAAGCAGTTATCACCAAACATAATTAAAGCATTGTCTTGAGGCGGGAAAATTACGAAAACCATAAATTGTAAGTGTCTTTAGGATGCCATATTTAAAATAGTCTCATAAAAACGTCCCTTCAGTACCAAACACAAAAGACCCCTCGTAATTTTAAGCCCCAAGGAAATTTACACCAGGAAGATAAAATTGTAAGGGAACACACAGATCAAGCCAATTTGGTTGGTGTTGAACTGTATCAGATAAGTTGACCTCTCATGACTTTGAACTTCGAACAAAAGTGAAGCGTGACGACAAGAATGTGAGGAATGACGCGGTTCAAGATATTTTGGTGAGAGATGGCCTGAAAAAACTTGAGCGTCATCGATCTAAGGCTCCTGTTTCTCGAAGGTATAAAATATTTTATTGGTAGTTAAGACTTTAACTATGCGATTCTAAGATTAGGATAATAGGTAGAATCATTAGGGGACAGAGGGATAAGGTACATTGACTTTGTTTTGTCTTTGTTTTTTAAATAACCTGGATCATCATAAAGCATCGTATGCTCTGTGAAACCTCCTCGGTCACTGACCTGTGATCAACCAACTTTATGAAAGAAGGGTACCTATATTAATTTGGGTGTAATCTTTTGGTATAAGCGAAACTGAGGACGGATATTAATACAATATGAAAAAAATTTGAATCTAAAAATCCTCTGCAAAACGTACCTAAGATCTACCAAGGCTTTAATTTTCTCAGAATCATTTGTGACTAAATATTTCAGTCATATTTTTGTCAATCTTAACTTATTTTTTTTCAAAATTATCGCATCTTCGGCTTGGCGTATCCAATTGATGACCTAACGGACGAACGGAGAAATAATCACAAAAGCTTTATACCTCTACTAGCTTTTGCCCGCGGCTTCGCTCGCGTGGTATCGGGCCAAAAAGCAGCCTATATGTTATTCCAGCACATTACTATGTATATATATTCCAAGTTTCATTGAAATCCGTTCAGCCGTTACGGCACATACAACAAACTTTCGTATTTAGAATATCAGTGGGAAACATTAATGTAAAACAAAGAAATCACCCGATTCCTAAGGGAGCAATACGCAATTTAACTGAGCAATAACTATATCTGTCTGTCTGTAGCTCGCATTGATAGATTTTATAGTCACTGGAATTTATAATCAACACAGTTCAACAAAGGAATGTTTTTGTTTACGAGCACTACAATGATTTAGTTAATGTGTGATTTTGACTTAATTGCGGAAGGTAAGAAAAAAGCTATTAAAAGGAATCCGGATATACAAAATTCGAAATTTTGTGTCCTCAAAACTATGGGTAGACACACATAAAATTACTTATATTTCCCATAAGAGTAGTCAAAGAATGTTGAGAGCTGGTGGTCTAGTTGGTAGTAACCCCACCTTCCGATCCTAAGATGGTGGGTTCAAACCAAAATAATAAAAAAATGGAGTAAATTATACATAGACGACGTAGAGAGTGAGATTGCAAAGTACTAAGTGTAGGGTTTAAGAGTTTTAGACATTGTCTAATAGGGTTGTCAGAGGCACGTCCACGTTAAATCTATTGCTCCACAATCGAAGGGTTAGAAGCTATGATAATAAAAATAAATTACCTTACACCGATCAAATCCATTTGTAAAAAAATACCTGCATGGGAAAGTATATGGAATTTAAGGGATCATTAGATTAACGATGTCCTGGTAATCGATGGTGCCCATGCAATACCATTATTAGAACGATGTGGGCTACCGGAACATCACCATTTAATAAAAAATAATCTTAATAAATTAGGCGATAAAATCAAATGAAGAAATCCAAAGGAAGAACAATAGAAAGGAAAGATACTTACCGACTATAGTAATAGTCGGCTAGTAATAGCCTCCGCTGTCCGTCCGTCTGTCTGTCTGTCCGTCCGTCTGTCAGCGGACTGTATCTCAAAAACCGTAATAGGTAGAGAGTTTTTCACAGTGTGTATTTCTATTGCAGCTATAAAAAAATGGGGCCCATACAAGAAATAATTTCTGTCCATATACAATGGTACGAAACCCTTTGTGTGCGAATTCGACTCGCATTTGACCGTTTTTAGAGTTCCGTATTTTTTTAACTGCAACATTAACCAGATTATTCGAACAGTTAATGTACCAAACTTTTATTTTGTTTAATAACAGGTTTTTAAGTGAGACAGGATATGACTAACCATTCATCTAATGACGTCATTAAGAGGACAATAGCAAATCGAACCGCTTTCGTAATAAGTATATCCGGTGATTATACATAAAATACCTACCTACCTAATGAAAACGTTTAGGGAAAAAATAGTAACCAAAATCAAAGGCCGTTAAAATCTATACTAGAATAAATCGGCGTCAGGAGGCAATTTTTGCAAGAGCAAAGAGACGCTATAATGCCAGAGTAGGCTAAAAGCACTGGTGGTCTAGTTGATAGTGACCCCGCCTTATAGTACATAGTATTGAAACACACAGACCCGGAAGAAATATATGCAGAACATGCGAACATTTCTCCCGCAGCGGGAATTGAACCCGCGCCTCTTCCGTCTCAGTGGAGCACTCGTCCGCCAAGCCACCGAGGCTGTCAACAAAAAGACAATACGGACAAAGTCGCAAGGCATTCCAAAATAGGCAGGTACTTTATAAAAAGCTGAAAATTCCAAAGGCGTTCACAAACTTTTGATTAATATCACTCCCACTAAACAAATGTTAGCTTGAAGTGAATCAAAGCAACATCAGTTATTTTGGCACGGGCCTGTCGGCACGCGATCATTTCGTTAGCGCTCGTAGACGATTTATTTTGAACAAGCTGCCGCCCGCGGATTCGCTGGCGTGGCACCCGGATAAAAAATAGCCTATTACCTTAATCCAGTACATAGTAGTAGTAGCTCATATGAGACATATAGTGGCCAACTCTTGTGGTTTTTAGGCCGCCTGAAGGCCTCCATCATGGCTTAACGCCTTAAAAGCCGGGACCGACAGTTTAACGTGCCCTCCGAAGCACGGAAGCGCTCAGCTTGTAATGCCTTTTGCGGTCACTCGTCCAAATTATGACCGCGCACAGGGTATGTAAATGTACTATGTGTATTCTAAGTTTCATTCAAATCCGTTTAGCCGTTTAGGCGTGAAAGAGTAAAAAACATCCATACATACAAACTTTCGCGTTTATAATATTTGTAGGACTACTGCTCTCTTCATATTTATTGGTCTGATTTAACTGGTCGACTAAGGGATAGTATCCTCTCCAACATGACCATCTATTTGATGGCTGATCATTTGTCACCATGGTTCACCATATCCATCTTAGGACTTCTAATCTGGAGTGGTCGCAAGATTTCTTATGATTACTTGTGGCTCTGCCCACCCTATTAGGGATACGGGCGTAAATATGTTTGTATGTATGCATTTAGTGATAGGAGATACCGATTTAGAGAACTCTAGAGCTTATGGTTTAGGCTGTGCGTTGACAGTCAGTCAGGACCATAAGAGTTTTATATATACACTTGCTGTTGCCCGCGACTTCGTACGCGTGTAGTACATTATTTTGTTCTTTAATCAATAGTATTCGCAGCGCACGCCAAAAACTATTCTGGGTTTTCTACCTTGGGTTACAATATTGTCATTTTCTTACGGATCCCTAATCTTTTTGAAAATATATTGTAGCCCATACTGGTACCTGATAATGTTGCTTTCTATTGGTGAAAGAATTTATGAAATCGGTCCAGTAGTTTCGGAGACTATTCGTTACAAACAAACAAAAAAATCTTTCCTCTTTATAATATTAGTATGATATTTATATATTTATAGAATAAGTTCACCTCTTTGAGTTTCGAATCTAAACTTTCGATAACTTTTTAACTTTAAATTATAATATGTGTGATTCAAGTTATATTGTTTACGTTTTGGTAAATTCTGTGTTTGTTTTTGGCTGATTGAATTCGATGGCAATCGGTTTGGCATAATCATGGCGTGTGGATCAAATCGGTATTTTCGGACAATCAGCACCGAAAAATAAACAAAGCATAGCAAGTATTAAATATAGAAAACTAGCTGCCGCCCACAGCTTCGCTCGCGTGGTATGCGGATGAGAAATAGCCTATATGTTAATCCAGCACATGTACTATGACTACGCGAGTTGACGACAAAAAATAGGTAAAATCGGAAGGTGCTAACTCGCGTGTTCACGCGAGTTTCAGATCCGCGAGTTGGCGAATAACTCAAAAAAGTTCATCCTACGTAAACCTTCAAAGCCCCATCGTTTAGCCCACACCCTCTTTTGTACCATGACCTTACACCATCTTTCTTAACGTAACAGGTAGAAATTATCGCAAGCCAACACCATTGCAGAAAATTCAACCTTAGCCACTTGAATTAAAGTCCAAAAGAATCATCTATTCAAAACTTTTTGCTCTACTTTGAGCAGGTTTTGGGCAAAAAAGGTTTTTGTGTCAAACTAATGGAACACCACACGGATTTGTCTGGGTTGACTTTATCATACAATTTTCATCTTCTTGCGTCCTCTAGAAGTTTAATTTGGGGAATCTTTTTCTTAATGCTATTAAAAAGCTAATAGATAAGTTAAAAATCTGCCAACGCGCAATGGCGTAGCGGCCGCCGAAGCGCCAAAAAATTGTTACAGTTCAATATCTTTTTAAATAAATAAATAACACCCAACAGTCACAGACATAGTCCTGACCCCACACTAGGATTCCCTGTGTCGTGGGTATCAGAAACTACGAGTACCATGGTACCAAAACACCCAGACCCGGAAGAAATATTTGCAGAAAATGCAAACATTTCTGCCGCAGCGGGAATCGAACCCGTGCCTCTTGCGTCTCTGCCGAGCAATCGCCCGCCACGCCACCGAGGCCATAGATTATAATCTAACGGTATTTACAATATAACGGTGACATTATATATTGCTTAAATTTAGGTGTGGCAATTAAGCTCTTATTATTTTATTTATTTATTTCTTAATGCTCCCCAACACCATAAGAGGAATATGCCCCATAAGTTTCATGTTTCTAGGACTTATGGTTTGGACTGTCCGTTGATTGTCAGTCAGTATTGTAAGAGTTTTATATATATAGATGCACGTGTTCAGCACTTTTTGCAAGTGCATCGCGCAGTTTGTATTGAGCTGTTTTTGTATGAAGTGTTTTTATATGGACTTGTATAATTGGCCACCTGATGCTAACATCTGTTAAATAACTAAAGCTTGACACAGTTGGATTTCAAAATTTGACAGCAGCTTTAGGAGCTACTACTACTGCTACTAATCGTGTCACTAGTTCTTTCGAACTAGTGCGATGAAAGGATTTAAGGTGCGCCTCAAAGGCACTTTTCATGCACTTGACATAATGTTTTTCGAACGAATTAGGTTCTGGTTTCCTCACGATGTTTCCCTTCACCGTTTGAGAGTACTTGTTTAGCGAACATAATAGTTTCGAACAGAAAAATCCATTGGTGCACGACCGGATTTGAACCCACGACTTTAGAATCATAACCGCCTTACGATCCTAAGAACGTGAGTTCAAATCCGGTATCCGGTGGGTTCAAAGCTGGCATGACATATTCACAAACTCACAAGTGCTGTATTTTCTATTACAGGTAACTTTGCTTACGCTTAATGCCCAGTTCCAATATTCTACTAACGGATCGAATCGTTTATTACCATAGCAACGTTGTTATCTGTCAAAAAATTACATACAAACATTATTGCCCGTATCTTTAACGGGGTGTGCAGAGCCACAAGTAATAATAAGAAAACTTGCAGAATATAACCGGGCATAAAATAGTTTACTCTAAAACCAATGAGTATCATGGGTATAAGGCAAACTTATGTAAATTTATACCACTCCCATGCCCACAAAAACTGCTAATCCCCACACAATGAAGACTCCCCAGCTGTACAAACAACGCAAAGAAAGTTTGAACACATCCTACGTTAAATAGAACTAGTTTTGAGGTTGTAAATTGATTATAAAATAAGGCCTTTTACCATCTATAAATAGATGATTTAAACAGCGTCAGGAGGCAACCGTTTCCCTTCACAAACGGAACGCTGTAGTGCCCGGGACGAATTAACATGCAAACATTTCCCCCGCAGCGAGAATCGAACCCACGCCTCTTGCGTCTCAGCGCTAGCCCGCCACGCTGCCGAGGTCTTCACAATGGTGCTGGGGTTATTTCGAAACCCTAAACCCTTGTTCTCTAAATCTTTGTAATCCAGAGTAGTTATTTCAAACCAGCTCTCAAAGGCTCCTATAGTGCACATCAACCTAAAGTAGGCAATCGTCATAGCTTCATCAATCAGATAACCAAGTGTTTAAAACATTACCCATTTCCTTTGAACTTCCAAAGTGAATTTGATTTATACGTTTGTAAGCCTGAGATAAGTCCAACCAAGTTGCAATATTACGAAACAAAGGAATCTACTGGCTTGATTGAATGACAGTTTTGGTTTTATGTTTAGATCTAGGTCACAACAGTAAATTGAAAACAGTAAAATTACTTCGAAAACAATCGTTTGTGCTCTATTAAAATTTCTGTTTAGGGTTTCTTTTGCGTGGCACCTCAACAAAAAAAGCCATTTGTGCTATTTCAAGGCTTATGCTACTTACATTACTGTCTAGTTTTAAGTTTTATTCCTTAAGAGTTGGTATTACGGTGTGATTGAGCCTATCTACCTAGTCGTCTCACAAGTTCTATCGAACCAATGTGTTGAAACACCATCGCCATCAACGCACATAAATTTTTGAAAAGAAATACCCATTGGTGCACGAGTGAATTGAACCCACGACCTTAGGATCGAAAGGCGGGACCGCTACTACTAAACCACCAGAGCTCTCAACATAGTCGCAAAAACATCTTGACTTAACAAAAACAAACTATAATAACATTAAAAACTTTAAGGTAATCAGTATAATAATAAGAAATAAAAATGAGCTCAATTTTTTATCTGAGTTCGCCTACAGATAGAAAACAGAGCTCAGATCACTGACCGCAGGTAAGGTCCCCAAAAGGCTGGCGACGTTACCTCGTTGGATAGCTATAGGTACTTATCCTTTGCCCGAGGTAAGCGCCAACCCTTTGGTCATTGGTCATATCTATTAGCTTCTTGGATATCTCCTTGAAAATACCTACTACCTACCATTATAATTTCGTGCGTAAAAAAGAACTTATTCTACTGCTTAACTATTTACTGTGTTCAGGCTCTGTTTACGTTTGCTTTATGATCTGATTTTACGTCTGAGAATTAGATTCGCGATGTTTAGATTGTGAGTAAATTAGGAAACATTTGGAATGTTTGTAAGATTTAAAACATTTACAAGGGAATATTACACAAGTATCAAAACATGATTATTATTATTTACAAGACCATACTAAATGAAGATCCGCATTTACCTTTTTTTTATGTATGTATGTAAGTACCTGCACTAGTGGTTTAGTGGTAGCACCCCCGCCTTCTGATCCTGAGATAGCTGGTTCAACCGGTCATGTACCAATGGATTTTTCAGTTCGAAAAAAATATATGGGCAATATCAGTAGTCTCAAACGGTGAAGGAAATTCGTGATGAAACCCACGGCTTAGTATCCGCAGATATTGATGTCTTTCGTGATTGTGTGAAAGATGGCATGGTTAAGAAAGAAGTGAGTGCAGAGAAGAAGAGAGCGGAGAAAAAGAAAAGGGCAGTGGAAGAAGAGTACGTGCCCCACATAGAGTGGGATAAAGGCAGGAAGATGATGATAGTGATGATTTAATGCCACTAAATCAAAATAGACAGCTAACGACCTTATAAGAAGTTTATCTATTCCCTAATGGTACCTTATCTTTTACAACTTAACAACCTTTATTTTTTTATGGTGCAAGTCGGGAGTCAAGTTTTTGCATTGTAATGTTGGGTAGTAGGGTAAATATGCCAATTGTTGACTCTTTTGTATTATTTATCTATTTTTATATTTCGACGGAAGAAATTTTGTCATATCTCAAAATATTTAATTATACACCAGAGCCAAAAAACCTTTATTTACAAGCAATTAGTCGTGTGAACAGTAAAAATACTAGTACATAAACCTACTATAAATACATAAAACTACATAAACCAGTTGATCATCAACCAGTGTGGTGAAAGTTTTTAAAGTGCGCCTTTAAGACTCCTTTCATAAACTTGACAGATTTTCGAACTTTTAGGTTCTACGACGCGCCGGTCTCCTCACGATGTTTTCCTTCACCGTTTGGGAATCAATACTTTCTTGAGAAAAAAATAATGTGTGCATATAAACTTTTCGAACAGAAAAATCTATTAGTGCGAGATCGGATTTGAAACCACGTCTTTTGGATCAGAAGCACCCTACCACTAGACTATCAGTGCTCAACTGATCATAAATTGGCACAAAAAAAGTAAAATAGGTACAAGACCAGTTTGAGTATTTTACCCTAAAACCCTTATCTCTGGTCCGCAACGTGTCCAAACCCGTCCAAAAAAGTTTTGTTTATATTTTTTTTTCCGGCCCAGCTGCTATTGTGGATATTTTTTATCTACAAGTAGGTAGAGGCCAGATAGTGTTTTTTGAGCTACTTTAAAGCTTTATTTCTTATAAATCGGTGTCCGATTTATTGCGGAGAAAGTTTATCTCATAGAGAATTAATCCTATACGTAGTTAGGTACTAAATATTGTAAAGGTTGTGGAGATTATTGTAGTCCGCGAAATATATTTGTGCGGTCTATGTAAAGCGGTGGACTTCTCGCGGCAGTCAGTTGATGATGATGTCAACACGATAGCAAAAAAAAAACTCAATTTTTTCCTTTAACGTTTCATTGTGACGTAACTTGCATAGACGTTCTTGATTGATTTGTCACAACATTGATGGGTGACCGCAAATGGCATTACGAGCTGAGCGCTTACGTGCTTCGGGCACGTTAAATTGTCGGTCCCGGCTTTTAAGTCGTTAAGCCATGACGAAGGCCTTTAGGCGACCTAAAAACTCCGTCAAGAGACACTTACTTCATGAAGCAAAATAAAAGAGTAGAAAAAATATGACAAGTTGATAAGGTAAACACGTAATTTGTGGACACGTTTAAGCGATATCACAGGCACATCGAAATACTTTATTAGATTAGACAAAATGTCTACTTTTTCACAGTAACTAAGTATATTTATCAAGACCGACATAACGGTCACCGTTTTTTTAAAACACTGAATTTTGTTGCGCTATCGATTTGCAACTCAAGTCGTAGTAAGCTAAGGTGATAAGAGAACTGAGCATCTAGTGACAGGGGAGTAGATAAATCTAACGAGTTGAAGAAAACCACACTTTTACGAGTGTGTAAAAGTAATATGTTTTAAGAACTAAATTAAAAACGGTTAAGTGCGAGTCGGATATGCTCACTAATGGTTCCGTACCATCGTGCATATAAATTAAATGTTTCTTCTATAGGTTCCTACAATGTTTTACTTACATACACGAAATCACGGATCGCCATTTGCAACGATCCCGACATACTTTTTTCGCTTCATTCACTCTCATTACATTCCTCATGCATACTCGTCGGTTTATAGGTAGGTACTCTTGACCTGGCCCTTTTTCAAAACTTTTAATTTTTTTATTTTATTTTATTTTTATTGTTTGTTGTTATAGCTTCAAAAGAGATACACATTCTGTGTAAATTTTTACTCTGTACCTATTACAGTTCAAGAATCGCAATTTAAATCCTTTTACCAAACTAGTTCCAAAGTACTAGTGGTACGACTAGATAGAGATCACGGAAGAATGTCATGTGACGAGAAGAGTGTTGATATGAATGTGGAAGGATATGTGGGTAGAGGTAGGCCAAAGAAAAGATGGATGGACTGTGTGAAAGATCACATGAGTAAGAAAGTGAGCGATGAGATGACTTCTGATAGGAGGAAATGGAAGAAGAACACATGTTGTGCGGAACCCACATAAAGTAGGATAAAGGCTGGGAAATGATGATGATAGAATTAGCAAAGACGCAGTTTCCTAACACTTTTCACAGTTCCCATGCTTTCTCCGTCAAGCTCAGTCTTCTGTGACAGACCAGTTATTTACTGTCATTTGTTGACCATCACGAAGACACGTATGCAAAATAACACAGATTTGCAGAACAGGTGCGGTATGGATGCAATCTACGTCATAAAGTTGAAACGTGCTGGATTAAGTGGATTTTATAGAGAGGGAAATGTGATTAGTGATGGTTTTGGTGTGTCAATTTGGTTCGATGATGAAGTTAAGAAAGACTCCTAAGGGATCGATTTGTTTCTCGTAAAACTTATGTCAATCTCTTGAAAGCTCCAAAACGTGAAGGTGGGCTGAAAAGAGACAGAAGACTGCGACACCAACACGATTGTGTTACGAAATCGCGCAGTAGTATGACCATCACATGTTTTGATAGCCATGTATTTATTTCGAACCAGTATGGACAATTCAAAGTAATTTATTCTGCTTGAAGTATGTATGGTATTGACATCACTGGTGGTCTAGTTGGTAGTGACCCCGCCTTCCGATCCTAATGTCGTGGGTTCAAATCCGGTCGTGTACCAATGGATTTTTCGGTGCGAAAAATTTATCTGCGCTATACCAGTACTCTCAAACGGCGAAGGAAAACATCGTGAGGAAATGACCCAAAGATTGAAAGTGGTCCTCAAGGATATATTGATTGTATGTATGTATGTATGTTCGTATGAGCTAGTGGCCAACTCTAGTGACGGAGTTTTTAGGCCGCCTAAAGGCCTCCGCCATGGCTTGACGACATATAAGCCGGGACCGACTGTTTAACGTGCCCTCCGAAGCATGGAAGCGCTCAGCTCGTAATGCCACTTGCGGTCACCCATCCAGATTTGTGACCGCGTATATCGTTGCTTAACTTTAACGATCAATCAAGAACGCCTAAGCAAGCTACGCCACGAGCGCTTCAAAGTATTGATTGTACACGCTCCATACATTTCCCCGTGCATTGAACTCTCGGGCAGCGCTAATCTCTGCGCATCAGCCGTATTGCAATTTATTAACTCCGGACATGTGTCGCACGCGACAAAACCGGTTTTTACAGGATTTTTCCGGATTCATCTGCGTTTGGGACAATAAGGTAAACACGTGGGATTTATTGTTTGGATCCCCTGTTCTCATTGTTTTTCTCCTGTCAAACATTTCTAAAAAAGGTTGAATCTGAATTTTTTTTCTGAGGTAAATTAAATCGGCTAGTCAATTCAAAGTTTAGTACTCTGTTCGTTTCATGCTCCCCAATTATACTTTCAGGAAAATCGACTTTTTGCTGCCTCCATCCTTCACAATGTCATCGGTTCATCGGATGGGGAGCCGTGCCGTCGGGAAATCTTCAAGTCGTTTTCCGGTTCGTGTACACTTGCGCTGTACAAATACATAAAATATTTACTATTGCAGTTGCTAGCAAGTAGGTACTCATGATGCAGATAAAAATATCATGGCAGTGGTATAAATTTTGTGGTTCATTCGAGGTTTTTCAATATCCTCCCAATATTTGTATGACATGTTTACGCATGTTTTTATGAAAACTATTTCACGTCAGCATTATTGGAGGCTTTTATATGAATTGCCTCCCCTTTGGCATAGTATATTCAATTCAGCAGCGCAACACCATATTGATTGTTTGCATACATCTCATGTGACGAGAAAAGCAGTAAACATGCATCATATATAATGTATTAGTGGACTAAAGGTAGGTCATGTTGTTAAGATGATGATGATGAAGATGCGTGTCACAATCTTTATTCTTTACTCACAAGGTGTAAAACTGGCCATTTCGCAAAAAGAATCGAACAGTTGCTTTTATTTTAAGTTTTACGACGAAATTCCATGAGAATCATCGTGAGAATGATCAAATTAGTTGGGCACCAGATGGCTGGATAGAATACTAAACTTATCTTATACACTTTTTTTGTCAATACACACTTATACATAAATTATGATACATAATACTACAATACCTAAACCCGCAAGAAATATTTGCAGAACATAAAAACATTGCTCCCGTAGCACATAGAACCCGCGCCTCTTGCGTCTCAGCCGAGCACAGGCCCGCCACGCCACCGAGGAGTTATCAATTAAGTGACGCAAAAAATAAGAAAACTATTAAAAAAAACCTACGCCAGTAATGGTAGTATATTATTATGTAGCTTGGTAGTGCTGTAGGAAAATGACTTCTGCTTTTCTTTACACTGTGCCTTCAATTTCAGTTACACGAGTCGCTTGATCGGCGTCCAGTTTTTAATAGTTTTTAAACCCTTCAACCCTCCGCTTAAAATGATTTGTTTCGACATAGCTCTTGATTACTCTATCAGGGAGCACCTAGGTACTTTTTTATGCACTTTTAAATACCCATCTATGAAGTAAGCCCGATGTTTTTTTCAACATTGATCGATTGGAAGATGAAATAAGTAAATAAATATTTGAGAACATATCACACAGTACCAGGGAACCAGATGGCTGATATAATACTTACCATCTTTTTGTAAACATACTTATAATCCAACTATTAATTATAAACGCGAAAGTTTGTAAGTATCGATGTATGGATGTTTGTAGAGTAACAAACTGCTGAAAGAATTTGAATGAAACTTGGAATATACATAGTACATGTTCTGGATTAACATATAGGCTATTTTTTATCCAAGTACCACGCAAGCGAAGCTGCGGGTGGCAGCTAGTACATACGTCAATTGAATTGATGAAACAATTGAAGGGAATAGAACTACACACTGAAAATTTTAACTCTCTATCTATTACGTTTCATGAGATACAGCCCGCTGACAGACGGACAGACGGACCAGCGGAGGCTGCGAATAATGATTTTAAACTAACAGAATTTTAGCTCAAAATTAATTCAATCTAGAATACAAAGTACGTAGGCAGATACTTAAAAAAATAATGTCGTACTCTTACCCCCGAATACTCAAACGTGAGACATGCTCAACTTTGAGATGCATTTGAGTATTCAGGGGTTAGTTCTGAAAAAATCATCAGCTTCTCAAACTGACTCTACCTATTTTACACCCCGAATCAAAGTAGCCGGGTCTATAATTGTCAATTCGGACATCAGGTGTCTATGAGTGAATTATGGAGGACAAACGGACAGCCATTACAATTTATGGCTGGACGTGTCGAAAAGCCTTATTAGCGTGAATTACTGCGTTTAAATTAACCAGGAGTACTCAAACATTTCTCCCGTAGCGGGAATCGAACCCGCACCTCTCGCGTCTCAGTCAAGCGCTCGCCCACCACGCCCTAATGTTTTTGAACATTTTAGTTTTATGATTATGCCGAGTAAGTAATTACAGTGATAATATAAACAGACATAGGTACTTTTCTTTTACGTCAGAGCATAAATATTAAAATAAAATGTTAAATGTTAAAATATTGAAATAATGTGAAACATTATTTATGAGTTCTTAATGAAAAAGTAGCGTACGGTTGGCGCGCCAGTGTGAAAACCGCATAAGTTTAATTTTATGTTTATTTAAAGTGGTCATTCGCAATAAAAAAATGTACAGCAGTTATTGTATGCTTAACTTATAATAAGTACTTACCTAGGTACCTAACCAAATTGAGCTGATACTTATTTCATAGCAACTGGTGATCTAGTTGGTCTTCCGATCCTAAGGTCTTGGGTTCAAACCCAGTCGTGTCCTAATGGATTTTTCTATACCAAAAGATACCTTACACTAATTAAGTGCTCTCACTAGAATTTGAAGACGTGATTTTGCTTTTTTGTGGGTAGGTATATATTTTTACTGTCATGTCAACAATACTTTGTTTAACCAGTTGCTTAGTATTTGGGTCCGTATAAATATCTCTATTCTGTTTTCTAAACCATATTGTAAACTACTAACGCCATCTATCGGTTTGCATAAAAGTTAGTCTGAATCATGAACTACACAGCGAAAACTAAATTAAATACGTTTAATTAAAATGATGTACCTATATTTATTGACTTTTTTAACTCATTTTGTATCATTTCTTGGCAAAGGTCTTGGCTCTTCCATAGAATAAAAAACATTTCTTTTTGAGCTTCTTCTCACTATCTTCTTTTGGGTAAGGCTCATTTTGGTGTATTTCTTGTAAAGAAATATATATTTTATTATTATGATTATACCTTCCAACATAAAAAAATACTTTTTTTTAGAAAACACAATTTCAAAGAATGTATCAATAGTTCTGAGTGATCTTAAAAATAATATACCACTTAGTCACGAGTATCGTACGATGTCCCAGTTCCGAAGTCAAAGAACATATTTGTACTTGTTATTGATATGGACGCAACCTTCGAGAAGTTTTGTTGACTTTATAATAATGGTAGTTGGAGCCTGGACTTTGTTTTATATCAGCTACAGGGAATTATTTAAATATTATGGAGTCTTAGGAAACATTGTTTTTAAATTTAATATAGCTGGATACCTATTATATTATTAGAAACTAGAGCTACCGTACTTCTTAACGGTGTAATATTATAATTATGAATAAAACCTTTTTTTAATCTGAAAAATAAAAATACATAAAGTACTCTGTGAAAATTTCAACTCTCTACCTATTACGGTTCATGAGATACAGCCCGCTGACAGACGGACTAATGGACGGACAACGGAGACTTAGTAATAAGGTTCCGTTGGCACTTCTCAGGTACGGAACCCCAAAAATGTTTTGCCCATTTCTGCTATTTTATGCTTTACTTTATCAATGACCTTAAAAATGAATTCCTCAATTAAAATGAGAAGTTTAATCCTTTCGATTTTAAGATACCTTATCTAGTCTGCCAAAGCTCCAATTAAAAATTTATCATGTCTTTCCTGTGGATATGGTTGTCTAAGCTAAGAAAAGTCAAAGTCAAAGTCAAGATATGGTACAAGTGTTGGGCAAACTCATGGTAAACTTGACTATTTAATATTGTCCCGAGAACAACAGTATCTTAGCGTAGGTTGCCAATCAACCTCTAAGTCATCTAGTGCACGAAAGGAGCCTTTGAAGCGCACTTTAATCCTTTCACCACACTGGTTCGAAAGAACTAGTGACACGACTAGATAGCTAGATAGTCATCTAGAACAGATGGTGGAAGGTACTTTTTGAAATAAAATAAGTTTATCCTTCATTTTCTTTATGATGATCTGCTGAACTAAACTGATGATTTTATAATTTTCAGATAACATACGATTCCTTTTGTTTGAATATATTAGGCTGAGTCAGGAACCTTGGGCAGGTTTGTGACTAAGACTGTAGTTTAATCAGAAGATGCCTTTTAGTAAGTTGTCGGGTTTTTGAGACGACAGTCACCAGTGGTGTTGGCCTGATTTGCTGTTAATGTAGGTAAGTTTTATTTTTCGAATAATATAATATTTTTGTGTGAATATTCGTAGTGATTCGATATTCTATGATATTTTAATTCAGAATAGCAGATCAATTTCGATGACACAGCATAGGTCAAAATGTTTGAGAATACTCATGATTATAATTAAATTTTTGTTGAAAGCATTTTAAGCTGTTTTGATTAGACATTAGATGGATCTGAAGGACTGATGCAGGTCTAGATTGATTTTCTAAAACAGTCTATTAAAACACATTTGTTGTAGGTACCTAGTACCTCCTCATCTCTTTCATACTTACGTTGTAGGTACCAAAAATAATCGAAAAGCTGTTACTTACTACCCATGGAACTGGTTCTTAGCTGAAAATAATGCTGAAAAACATGAAAGTAACCATTGCATTTTTATTTCGGAATCATGATGTTTTTTTACGTTCCGTGTTTTTAGTCTTCATGGATTAGTGTTGATAGTAAGTTTTTTTATGTAGCGATGGATTGTTTTTGGTATTCGAAAAGGTGCGAAACATTCCGTAGAAAATAAGTAAATTGCATAAAAATAAGACCCTTCTTATGTGAATAATTTTTAACACATTAAAACGAGTAATCTAAAATTTATTTAAACCGTGTTTACCAAATACTATAAAGTAGACGCGCGTGCAAAAACAAATCACAAAATTACGAAACTTCACAAAGTGTTTTGTTTTATACTTCTTTCGGAACATTATAAGTTTTATTGCCCGTATTGGAATCTATACAAAGCTTTCCACTCCGCCTAAACGACTATAAACCCAAAAACACCTTTGGTTGCACAAACCAAACGCCTATGGCAAAACCGCGACCATAAACCGTTTTATACACGCGAACGTACAAACAGACTATTACGGTATTGCCTCGAATTTACCACACGCGCTAACTCCTGTCACAGTACCGAATACCGATCCTAAACTCGCGTTAAACCAGCTTTACGAACCTCCGTCTGCAGAACAAAGAGCCGTTAAACACGAGAAGTACACGAAACGTATTTTAGTAGGACTGTGTCTGCAAGTCCATGATCAAGTGAACGCTCCGCGAGTATCAACCCCGTGCTCTCGAGCCCTCCATTCTTACGTCACCTCACCCCATCCCAATACAGCCCCCCGATTGGGCCGTTCGGTTTGGCGCGCTTTCTAGCTTCCAAACTCAAAATCGCCACCATATTCCCTTCCTCTCCACCGACGGAATCACAGCAACAACAGAAAGAGAGGAGCGTCCTCCCTCGATAGCTGTTGTGACATGATGTAACCAGTTCCGAGCGAGAGGTGCATACGACACAACAAAGGGAGAGAAAGGGATGGGGCAGCCGTGTCGACGTTGATTGTAGTGGTCGAGTGCGAAGGGAACGTGCTACCGTGCGTTCCACTATTTATAATCAAATGGATCGTGGCTGTGTGCGTGTGTGCTTACATTATGCACCGCGCTCGCACACAGGGACGCGTGAAGCGAGGCAATGATGTGCACGTCGTAGTATTATCCCTATTACACGATTCGGTGCTGAGCCGGCCGCACGTACACTAGTTGTCCGAGGAGAGACCTCTTTGTCGTTCGGCTTGCGAAGGGACTGTTTGTGTTTGTTTACATCGAGTAGCAGCGATGCATAGTCTCAGATTGTGTCATCGACCGTGAGCCGGTCACCGCCAAATTACGAGTAAATTGCGCACTAGTTACGCGTAGATCGGCAAAAAACTTTTTGTGAACTTGTGAACTTTTACGGTCGGACTCGATTGTGATTTTAGCAGCGCCAAAACTTTGAAGTCACGGTTGTGCCATTTGGAGTGTCAAAGTGAACTTTTTGAGTGTTTTTGCGATATTATTCGGAAACTTTTTGTATCAGACTTTTTTACTGTGAAGAGAAGTTTACAAAAAAAATCTATCTTTTATAATCTGGAAAATTGAATGCTGAAATATAAAGAAGTGTCAGAAAAATATCAAACTGAGCGAGAAGATATTTTTAAAAACGGAGAAGAAAAAGTCGCCGGAGACTAAGTCCAAAAAGGCACACAGCATTTATGCATACAAAACAAACAGCTATATGCCCACGTTTCTTCCGTAGGAAAAGACGTTGTGAGAGACAAAGATGGCAATAGCGTTCAACTTGCCGAGTGAGAGAGAGGCGACAGAGGAGAACTTTTCGCGGTTGAACCGGCTCCTTGCCGAGTTGTATGAGGTGTTGTGCCACATCCTGGTGTCCCGGCAGCCTGGCCAAGAAGTCCAGGACACGCGCCGAGGTGAGTGCCCGCCCGAGCCTATCGTGCCACCACACAACTTAAGATGCAATTCGACATACATCGTCAACTTAGTGATGGTCGTGGCAATCATAAAAGTTTCCCTATCGTCGTCACTCTTCAATACTATCAGATAAAATGAAGACCCTAGATAAGTATTGTTAACAGTGAACTGCAAAGCAGAATTTGGACTGTTGTTAAATATTTTGTAAGTCCATCCGTGTTTGTATTATATTTTCGTTTGGAATGGAAGAGCTGTTGTGTCCGACTGCACTTAAATTGCTTGGTGGTTCGTTCGGGATGAGTCGCGAGCTCTATCGTGGCTCATGCCGTTCCCATAATATTAATCGTCTAATGAATTTTGCTTTTTGATTTTAAAATTTGAGTGAAGTTCGACAAAACGCCTCACTTAATTACTCTTGTAATATAACATTTTTAAATCGTGACTTATGATAATCTTACGAACTGTAAATGGAATTGTTATAAGTGCTTCTGCCAATATCTGCTCCATTAAAGTGAATAGTTTTACCAGTGATTAATAAAATATCGATGTAACGACAAGTAATCATATATTTAGTGTTGTTAAGTTTTTAGTAACAGTTTCCATTTGATCTCTTATTTTGTTTATCAATTTTAGAATCAATATTTTTTTTAGTTTAAATTATTTAGAGACGATGTGCTGAATCGTTTCACTAAGCATTTAGTTTTTAGTAAGTTTCCACGAGGATCTCAAATTTGTTTAAGTTCCAAATAATATCGATAGTCATAATTATTTTGTTTTTTACTACTTTGATTTCATTGATTTCGATTAGACACCAAATATTAGTTAAATAATATTCAAAAATCTTTAAATCAATGATATTGAAATTTTTGTGGATGAATGAAAAATTGCGTCATCACAGCGTTTTAAAATATTTGTGACAAAACTCCTAACTTTAGTGCATTTGTAAATAAAATATATTATTTTAGTTTTATAATTTCGTAAATATAATTTTGTTAATCCTATAATTTGTTTAATATTGTTTTGTTAAGAAAAAAAAATGTAAAAATAATTTCTTACTTGTATAAATGAAGTAATGATATAAATTCTGATGTAGTTTTGGATTTATCTTATAAATTACTGTAAATATTGCATTTAAATTTTGTGATCTTAAGCATTTTCGAATAATTTACATTTTATCTATAGTAGTTAAATCCATCATGTAATCTTTATACTCCATACCGCTTAACCTGGATTATGTTTACTATGGTAATTATCCCGAGCATTTAATAATGGGAAATAAATTTTTTCGTAAAAAAATTGAAATTTTCTTTAACCCGTGATTCACAAGATAGTTTACAAAAATAAGTATGGAAACTAAAAGTGATTCGAAAATAAGATACAAGTTTTATCATAAATAAACAATTCTGTAGCTAAAATAAGCGAACACTGACCAGTCATAAACAGTGTTTGTTGAAACTCGTCAATCAGGACGGAAATATCCTTGTTTATATTCACTAATGTCAGGATCCAACCGACGGGAATATAGAAAGGATAGTTTTAGTGGAAATAACGGAGATGGTAAATCTGTATGATAAATTGGATAAAATAGGTATAAAATTAGTGAAATAAATACAGTGAATAATATAAAATACGGCAAATTAAAAAAATCTTTAGTTTGTAT
Organism: Scotopteryx bipunctaria; assembly: GCA_949320045.1. Taxonomy (NCBI): domain Eukaryota; kingdom Metazoa; phylum Arthropoda; class Insecta; order Lepidoptera; family Geometridae; genus Scotopteryx; species Scotopteryx bipunctaria. The sequence continues at coordinate 8,495,357 of OX439459.1, forward strand.
TAAAAATGACTTAAAATAGTTTATGACCCAAAAATACTGTTTGATACAAATACAAAAGATAAAACAAATATATAAAAAGGAGAGACCTATGCCCAGCAGTGACAGGATATAAGTTAAAAAATGTATGTTTGTTACGGCATTTTTCTGTTTAGCATTAAAAAAAAAAATAGCATAATTTTAAAGTAGCCCCCAATTTAAAATCAGAAGCTGACTTTGAAATATATAGGTACAAACGCAGAGGTAAAACTAAGGTTTGTAGACAAGAAACTTGAACTAGTGCTATGTACTATTATGTATACCTATGTATACATATTATATATCTCTATAGCAGTAAACTTGGCACGCTCTATATGTTGTTCAAGTCACGACCCGAGAGGCACAATGTATGAAATGAAGCGATTTTGTAATAAAAAATCACATAAGATTTCACAAATATAAATAAAAACAAATAAAGGAATAGTTTTGAATCTTCTTTTTGTCGAGTGGAATGCCGGTTTCCTTATGATGTTTTCCTTTACCGTTTGAGAGAACTTGTTTAGCGCACATACATTATTAAAACTGACAAATACATTGGTGCACGACCGGATTTGAATCCAAGACCTTAGGATCGGAAGGCGGGGCCACTACCACTATACCACTAGTGCTCTGTAGTGACGACTACAACTACAAAATGAACATGAAGTTCTTAAATTCAAAATCATTTAAAGAATAATAATGTTAGTAATTATCATCATTTTCCTGCTCTTGTCCAACTGATGGGATCGGCATAACATGTTTTCTGCTTCCATCTTCTCCTATCTCTTATATTCCTGGTTAATGAGGAAAAAAAAATAAGTTGAGGTTTATTTTTAGATTACCTACTTACCTACTACATATTATTTACCAGCTCTTTCAAATATTATAATTATCAAGTTCTATAATAATCAACCTATAAATTGTAATTCAAACAAAAACTTCACAGATAATGGTAATCAAGCAGAAACGATTCAATAAATCTCAAACAATAAAACAATTGTATAAATCGCATGACTTTATTAAGTTGCACCAAATAAGGGCATTGGCAATGGACTCGATTCAAGCAGCCATTCGAAAGCGAAAATCAGCAACGAACGAAAACGAAAACGATGTAAAACAACAATTTTAGTAGACTTTTCCTATTTTAAGGTAGAGATTTTATAATAAATAGGAGGCTTGTGAGGCTTATTATCGAATGCCATTATCTGTAAAGTTTTTGTTTGTATTACAATTTATAGATGGTAACAATAGATGCAAATGGACTAATGATGATGATGATTTTAGAATAATATAGAAAAGTCACAGCCCCGTTGGAACTCGGCATTATTTTAACTTTTTTTAACTATTTAGTCCCATTGCGCGGACCTTGCCCAGAAAGTGGGGTGAAATGGGTCATATCCTAAACTTCCTTAAATATTTTCATTTACTACTTAATTTTAAGATGAAGAGTATTTTTCGACGCGTAGTAAATCAAAAAGCAAAATTCTAGTATTCATTTAAAAAATCGTGTTAGAATTTATGATTCTTGTAAGATACTTTGTTTTATTATCAGGAAAAAAATGTTGAGTATGTAAGCAAAGCAGAAATAAAAAAACTTTGATTCAAGGTAAGCCATATACCTTTTTAACATCTATAGTTGGTCATTTATACAGCGCCAGGAGGCAACTTTTAGCTTCACTAACGGGTTGCTGTAGTGCCCGGGACGAATTTAGATGGAGTAGGCTTGCCCAGCACCTATTCCATCCTCTCAGCTTAGTCGGCCTTGTACACAGCTGACTAAGCCGCGGGTTTCCTCACAATGTTTTCCTTCGCCGTTTGAGAGTACTGGTATAGCGCACATCATTTTTTCTAATGGAATAATCCATCGGTGCAATACCGGAATCGAATCACCACCACAAGACCACCAGTACTCTCATTTTGATTATGAGGTCATGGTATCAATGCGTTCAAAATTTAAAATTAACTGTTCATAAACTTTTGTTTTAGACCTTGTCAATTGAAGTGAAAAGAGATGCTCCATCGGTCACAGAATTCAAGGCGTTTTTATAAAAGATATAGCTGTTGGTCATTGTGGTACTGATTGCTTTTAGTTTACATTTTTTTTATTGTCAAGAGGATTAAAGTACGCAGTTCACAATACGAAGGATAACCTTTAGTTTTCAAAGAGTTTTGAAACTTATGATTAGTAAAAAAAAAACGATCCTAATAAAGAATAGATTACAAATCCCTGAGTCATAACATTGTAGCACTAAACAGAGGGGCTAAATAGGCCGCTTTGAGGAATTCATTATTTTTCGATTTTGTAGCAAATTCTAAGCGATTCCTGTAATTTTCGTAAAATGGTCCGAATTGTACGCAATTCGATTCAGCAGCAAATTCATTGGTCGTATTATGGTTGATATTTCTCCGCATGAAAGTCACATCATTTTTAAACGGTATTATTTAGCTACCACCATAATCATGGTGACAGGTGATCAGCCCATAGCCCAAATAGATGGTCTTAGAGAAGATACTATCTCTTAGTCGACTGTTACGATATGCTCGGGGAAAAATCAGACGGACGCACTCTGTTTTTTCTTTACTCCCAGTACAGCAGAGAAGAACATAATATAGAACAAGTTGAACCCTCAAAACAACACTTGCAACTGGCAAAGTTCTAATTCCACACATAAATAACTTAAATTAACATAACGGAATAACTTAAAGTTAGCGTACAAACTTAGTCCATGTTAAATCGCTTGGAAATTAATTGCTTGTCCTTTTTAGACCACTACTATCATTATAATTAATATCTTATTAAAATAACAAGACGGTTATTTTGACTTGATTATTTCGTCACTGGTGTTCTGAATACAGAATAGAATAGAATTTATTTATTTGCAAGTACAAATTTTATTATTTACTTATGATTAGGTCTTATCTGTAATTTAGTCTGAAGGTACGATGCGTTAAGTATGTCAGGATCGTAGCAAATGGTGATCCGTGATCTCTGACTACCCTTATGGAAAAGAGGTGTGAATTTATGTATGTATTATCCGTTTGTAGAATATTAAACCGGACATAAATTAGGCAACTGGTTACTATGTTTCTTTACAAAACAGAGTATCTAGTAAATACAAAGTGTCCATAAACAAGTGAGTTTTGTTATTAAACGCATGCCCTTAAGGCATACTAATTGGAATAGAAGCTATAACTCCAATTTAATAAACCAGTCGTATAATGGATACAAATTAGAATTTAAAGCCTCTAGAAATAATCTACTTAGTAAACTTAGCACGAGTTCTTGGTGATATCGATTCGGCTGTCAATCGCCTGCGTTGTTTTCTTGCCCTGATCCCACTCTATTGGTCGGCACAACGTTTTCTCTTCTTTCATTCAACGGAAGACCTCGGTGGCGTGGTGGGCGAGTGCTAGACTGAGATGCAAGAGGCGCGGGTTCTGCAAATAATAAGTCCCTATATGTATTTACAAAAAAAAATATTTATGAGTATTCTATCAGCCATCTGGTGCCCATAGTACAAGCTTTGCTGGGGCTAGATGGCGCTGTGTGAATTGTCTACAAATATTTATTATTATTACTATTATTTCACGCGGGAATCAGCCATCTGATTCCAATATAGAACAACTTATATATTTTTTGTTAATACAATAAAATAACATCACCCAAACCCGGAAGAAATATTTACATAAGAAATGCTTCTCCCGCAGCAGGAATTGAACCCGTCTCAGCCGAGCACTAGCCTGCCACGCCACCGAGATCGTCACTTAATTTAGACAGTACATAAATTATTGGGGCATTAAAAACAATTTGGTAGTGGAAGAACTTGTGCTAATAGCACTAATGTTGCAAGGTTTGGTGTCTGGGGTTTAATCCTAATGACTGGGTTTAGTTAGTAGAAATGAATATACCTACCTATCTACTTACTTTAGTGCCTATTGCAAGACATGTTTGTTCCAGTTTGCCCCCGTTCCTGGTAATCCTCTTAGTACTAGGTACTACTACTACACATGGCATTATTTCTTTGGAACTAGTGTGGTGAAAGGAATTATAGTACTCTTTATTTACCTTCTTTAGTTTTAAAACCAATTCTTATCTAATTTATGTCTTATTGGAATAGCATTATTAAAATTAAAAACAAAAAGTAAAAAAAATCTAGGTATAACACGAATCAATAAAAAATAGGTAAGTACCTACTTACATCGGCTATTTTTAAAGAAAAAACATTAAAATCATAGTCTTCTTCTATCGAGTCAACGTTCATCATCATCATCTTCCTGCCCTTATCCCACTCTATGTGGGGTCGGCACAGCATGAACCTTAGATCATCCTGTAAGAGTTTTGGCTAAGGTGTTTTATGACCGGCCGCCTGCCTGACGTCAACCCTCCTTGGGAATACTTGCTTATTGTATCTCATCATGTTGGAGGATACTATCCCTTAGTCGACTTTTACGACATACATTCTATCGAGTCAACGTTACAACGAATATTTTAAATGTAGTTTGGCCAATTTATAGGAGACCTCAGGGATTCCACTGTCAGTGGCCTTCTTTAAGTCATCCTGAGTACATAACTATGATTGGCATAGATGACATGAGGTAAGGTGGGGAAAATCATAGCAGTATTCAATAAAAGAAACAGAAAAATACCTATACTATTTCTTTTATTATCCGGTTGCCTGGAAAAAATCGCATCAAGCGATAAGGCTACCCTTTGCCAGCAATTGTTAGGTTGTTTGCAATAAAGCACTTTTTTCATTCTATACATACATACATAATATCATGCCTGTTTCACATAGGGGTAGGCAGAGATCACGGATCTCCATTTGCTACGATCTTGACATACTTCTTTCGCTTCATTCACTTTCATAACATTCTTCATACATGCTCGTCGGTTTAGGGTACTCTTGACCTGGCCCTTTTCTAAAACGTCGCCAATTTGGTCCAGGTACGTGCGCCGAGGTCTTCCCCTTCCAACGGTACCATTCACACTCGCCTCATACACCTGTTTCATTATATTTCATATTAGTATGTAAACAAAGGCTTTTAAATAGATATAAAAACGAACTTACCTAAATAAATCTAACGTTCAACGAAAGACAAAATCTAAAAATGCACACCATAAAAAACTACGACATAAAGCCTTCGAAAACGGTAAAGGAATATAATGTATTCCACAGGTGTACCCCATACAGGTGCAATGACAGGTCTGGACAAGTTCAATAGGTCTTTGTAAGCTCGCTCTTGCCCTATTTGGGACTTTTTGTACTTTTTTTTACCCCTTTTTTAGGCTGGAACGAACTATAATTTATGGCAACGGATTTTAGATTTAAGGTTCGGGATAGCTATTAAAATAATTTCATTTAGTTTTTAGGGTTCCGTACCCGGTTAATGAGACTTTATTACTAAGCTTTCACTATCCGTCCGTCCGTCCGTCCGTCTGTCAGCGGGCTGTATCTCATGAACCGTAATAGGTAGAGAGTTGAATTTTTCATAGAGTGTGTAATTCTATTGTTGCTATAACAATTAACAATAAAACAAAATAATAAGGAGGGCCCCATACTAGAAACATTTTTTAATGTACCTACCTACGATGGTACGGAACCAGAATGTGCGAATTCGACTCGCACTTGGTCGGTTCTTTAAGCTATTCTGTAAGAGGCAATAAAATGAATTTCTAAGTTTTATTCATTCTTAAGTTATCATGTAAAACCTTCTGCAATAAAATACTAATTATTATAGATTTGATATGGTGCATCAAAGACATCGTATAATATATGCTGAATGGATTTGAATGAAACTTCAATAACTAGTACTTACATGGGCAGGAATAACAATCGGAAGCAAGTTGTACATGTATTAATTTAGTAGGTAATTATATCGTCGTATCCTACGAATAAGGGCACAAACGCCATTGGGCCTTTTTATTTTTATTGCATTTTTGGAATCTTCACTATCATTTACATCTAATCAGTTCAAAAAAAGTTCAAAAATAAATTTAAATCAATAAGTTATTTAAGTTTTAAACTTGGGGCACAATTACATTTCTGAGTTTTGCCCGGCGAATAAGGTTCCAAACGCCACTGGTAGCTGTGTTCCACGCGAGAAATGAGTGATAAACGCAACTGGGACTTTGTTCGTCGGAGATTACCGTGAAGTGCGAACATGCGTGTGCTGCGTATTGTTGTGAATATACAAGTTGCATTTTTATCAAACCTAATCGGAAATAAACTGGATTTTTTAAGTTTTCTAGTGTAACTTTCTTCATTTGCCTATCGATTTATTACTACAAAATATAAGTACAGGCTGTAAAAAGACTACTCCCGACAACATTGGAGGGTGAAAGTACTCATCAATCTAAACTACTTTTCATGGAATCAAACCTTTGATCGCGTTGTTCCATACGTCATGTTGACTTAGTAGGTCATCATCAGCCTATAGAAGACCACTGCTGGACATAGGCCTCCCCTAATGAGCGCCATCTTTTTGTGCCTTATCATTGGGGGGTTAATGCCCATAATCCCCACGCTGGGCATGCAGGTTGGGGATCGCAGAAGCACAGCTTCTCGCATCGCCGACGCTGCTGCCCGTCGACGACCCGGGAATTTAACTGTGCCTTAAGGGCTGCACTATACCGCAATGAACCGGTCGCCAGAGCCTCGTTTGTGATTTAGCAGGATGTACCACGGGCAGGTGAGGTTGGCTTGGGTCCCTAAGATGTGAGTCGGAACCCCATACACCCCAGTCCAATGTCTGCTTGATAGCAGCAACTGACGCCGAAATTAAAAATCCATCACAAGCTCCATGGTTAGAAATTCAATATCAGTGTATTCTCATCATCTCATCATCTATCTGCCCTTATCCCACTTATGTGGGGTCGTCACAACAATTGTTTTTCTTCCACTCCCCTTTATCAGTCGCCATCTCAGTATTCACTCCTTTCTTACTTATGTCATCTTTCACGCAATCCATCCATCTCTTTTTCGGTCTACCTCTACCCTTGTATCCATCCACATTCATATTTATCACTCTTCTTGTCACATGATATTCATCCCTCCTCATGACATGCCCATACCATGCTAACCTATTACTGCTCAACTTCTCTGTCACAGGCGCTACATTCAAACTTCCTCTGATATACTCATTCCTTATCTTATCCATTCTCGTCACTTCACACATCCATGTCAACATTCTCATTTCTGTTGCATGCAATCTTCTTTCATCCGTCCCTTTTAGTTGCCCAACACTTCGATCCATACAATACGGCAGGTCTGACTGATTTGTAAATTTTCCCCTTAATTTTAAGGAGCATTCTGGGGTCGCTAGTTGTCCCCGTGACCTTTTGCCATTTCATCCATCCCGCATTATTCTATTTTTCACAATCCCGGTCTATATCGCCGTCGTTCTGGATTTATGAGCCGAGGTATCGGAAGTTGGAGCAGACTAGAAAGGATACTCCATTTAAGGAAATAGGGGAGAAACTGGATGGACCACCGAAATCGCAGAACAGGTGCTCAGTTTTTGTTCTGCTGATTTTCAGTCCGACACTCTCCAGTCTCTCTTGCCATTATCTTCGACAAGCACAATGTCGTCGGCGAACAGCATGCACCAGGGTGCTTCCTCCTGTATGTCTGACGACAACGCATCTATCACCGGGAGGCTAATAAGGGCTTAAAGCCGATCCCTGGTGAAAGCCTACAGCCACATTGAACTTATCGGTAACTTCAGCTTTGGACCGGACACGTGTGTTTGCTCTATCATACATAGCACGTACAAGTTGCACGTACTTCTCAGGCACTCCCTTCTCTTTCATAGCCCACCATAGAACCTCACGAGGCACCCTGTCGTATGCCTTCTCTAGGTAAATGAACATCATATGCAAATTTTTATGTGCACATCTATATTTCTCACTAAGTTGGCGAAGAGCAAATATGGCGTCCATTGTTCCGCCTCCAGGCATAAACCCGAATTGGCTCTGTGATACCTCACTCTCTTCTCTCATTCGTCTCGCTATTATCCTCTCCCAAACTTTCATACTGTGTGACATAAACACAGTTCTGTACATCACCCTTGTTTTTGAAAATGGTCACACGAGAACTGTTGCACTTTTCTTCCGGGATCGCCTGTTAAAGAATAAAGCTAGCCACCACCATGCATCCACTTTCAAAAACTTCCATACTTCAGCTGGTATGCCCTCTGGCCCTACAGCTTTCCCATTCCTCATACCTTGCACCGCTATTTTAACCTAATCTACACTTATCTGTTTCACCACAGCCATGTTTGCTGGTGTTGTAGGTAAAACACCATTCCAATCATTCTCCTCATTCATCAGCTTTTCAAAATATCCCTTCCAACCTGTTTTTATTTCCTCATCATTCGTCAAAACCTTTCTTTTCTCATCTTTTATGCATTTAATATATATAATGTCCAAGTGATCTCAGTGATTTTAAAGAATAAAAAGTTTTAACTTTGACTTTGACTTTGACTTTGACTTTGAATGTCCCTTGAACTCTTTTCTCTTGCTTTCGCTAGTTTGTAGAGGTCTTTCTGTCCGTCAGGGCTTTCCAGAGACTGGTACAGTTTTTCTTTGTACAGTTTTTTGGCCCTTGCTACAGCGACAGCTCTTTTAGCATTTTTCTTACACTCAACATACATCTTCCTCTTGATTTTTTTCATTTCCATAGTTTCAACATTTTTCCATTCCTTAAACGCATTCTTCTTAAGTATCTAGTAGGATACTCGGAGAATATAATTATCTAAGGCAGTAGTCAGAAGCACGTCCAAACATAACATTTGGTACATGCCCACATTTTGCAGAAGTATTCCATATGTGACAGGTTGCAAGCCCATAACCGCTGCTAAAATTTATAATTTTGAACATGACGATAATGTTGAAAAACCATAAAAAATATTAAACTGTCATCAAATCGTCCTTCACGCTCCTCTCATTACCTTCTACTCATGACACCACAGCATAACACAAATTTCTACACTCTTCACTGTTAATGCGGTTCGTATGTATGTGGAACTCTATTCCAATGCAAATACGCCAAGCCTCATCCACGGGAATCTTCAAGTCTAAAGTAGATCACCATTATCTTGCTCTGCAGAACAGTCATCAAAATTGAGCACCTGTAGGTTTTTTGTATAATGTTTTATAATTAGGTAGATATTATTTGTATTTATTTATGTATAAAAATTATTTTTCTTGTAATTTTTCTACAAAGCACTAACTCCGTTTTTTTTCCAAACTACACAAAGGTTAGCTGGAAGAAAATGCTAATTAGCATTAAGTTTGCCTGTGTACATGTTTATCTTGTGCAATAAAGAATTTTCTATCTATCTATCTATCAGCACCCCGCCAACTCCGGGCGAACAAGGTCATCAAGGCGTTTAAGTTAGCGTCGATAAACAAAATCTCCGTGGAAAAAGGTTACTAAAGGCGCTTAGAACCAAGCGAACAAGAAAATAATACACGGAACAAGGTCCTAAGCGACAAAAATGAGGGAAAACGTAGTATTATATTTAAAAAAAATACTCAGAATGGTAAATAGAACGTTATGAAAACAAATAAAAAAATAATTTCATTAAAAAGTTTAAAACTCATCGAAATAATAAGAAAAAACCGCCTCCTGTAAAGTTGGTGTTTTGCAATTGTGCCCTTATTCGTAGGATACGACGATATACTAATTTTATTAATTAGTAAAAATTATAATAATTTACCTACTTTCGCTAACGCTTTAACCCTTTCCAAATAATTATTAATTTACAAACACCACACTCAAATCTCAACCTGTTTTAAATAAAAAAAAATTGCTAAAAGAAACATTTCACGGTCCATAAAATCGTAAGGGAACAGTTCCAATTATTGTGGTAAGTGTATAATCATTCTATTATCATGTACATGACTGTAATTTTAATATGAGTGACTTGTTTTGGTTGATATTCTAATTCATATTGGGGTCAAGATAGGTCCATAATAAATAAGGTGTTCATAATAAGAAAGTAAAGTAAACCTGTTTTATAGGGTTAAAACATCCCAATTCAACGTAAAGTACAAATAAACGATTATTATTATACAAAATGCTAGACCTTTAAAAAACAAAGTTTCACAAAATAATTCAAAAACTGTTTCAAATTTGAAGTAACTAAATATTTTCATAAATAAAGCCTTTCACCATCTATAGTAGATGATTTATACAGCGTCAGGAGGCAACTTTTACCTTCACTCTACTCTACACTCTAATTAAGTGAACTATGAAAATATAATTTTATGAATTAATCCAGATCTAAGTAGGTACCTACGGTGTCACTTGACCGGTCAACGGGTTAATATAGTATTACAAACAATGATTCAGCACTTTGAAACCAGATACGAGTTAGTTCACTTGAACCTATTGTTTCCTGAGAAATAGCGACATTGATTTGACGGCCATAATTTGTCAGAGAGAGCACTGGTGGTCTAGTTGGTAGTGACCCGGCCTTTCGATCCTAAGGTCATGGGTTGAAACCCGGTCGTGTACCAATGGATTTTTATGTGCGAAAAATTTATACCAGTACTCTTAAATGTTGAAGGAAAACATCGTGAGGAAACCCGCGGCTTAGTTAGCTCCGCACGTATTGACCATGTCTTTCCTGTGGACAAGGCCGACTAAGCTGAGAGGATGGAATAGGTGCTGGGCAAGCCTACCCCTTCTTAATTCGTCCCGGGCACTACAGCGTCCCGTTTGTGAAGGTAAAAGTTGCCTCCTGACGCTGATATACCTAGATGGTAAAAGGCTCAAGACCAATTTGTCAGAACCAAAGTTCATTTGAAAGAGATCGCTTTTAGCGTTAAGGCCGCTAATTGTACTTATTTGACGACCTCTGTGGCATGGCGGGCGAGTGTTCGGCTGAGATGCAAGAGGCGCGGGTTTGATTCCCGCTGCGAGAGAAATGCTCTGCAAATATTTTTTCCTGTTCTGGGTGTTATAATATTACGGATTTTAAGTATGTATTTACAAAAAATAAGTATTATCTCAGCCATTTGGTTCCCATAGCATAAGCTTTGCTCTGAATACTTGCCCGCTACGCCACCGAGGTCGTCAATACTGTCTCCGTGTTTTCAGGAAGCGAATGTTTCGATGTCTCAAAGTCAGAACATCACCATTGCACGTGTTACCAATTACACTCAGACAAAGGCCTATTGTGTTAAGTAACGCAATAAACTGTCGAATAAACCACTTCTAATATCTTACTTATATTATAAATAGGAAAGTTTGTGAAGATGTGACGGGTTTTGTACGTCGATCACGCCGTAACGGCTGAACGAAACTGGAAATATTCATAGTATGTATGTTCGTATGAGCTAGTGGCCAACTCTAGTGACGGAGTTTTTAGGCCGCCGAAAGGCCTCCGTCATGGCTTAACGACTTAAAAGCCGGGACCGACTGTTTAACATGCCCTCCGAAGCACGGAAGCGCTCAGCTCGTAATGCCACTTGCGGTCACCCATCCCAATTTGTGACCGCGCATATCGTTGTTTAACTTTAACGATTAATCAAGAACGCCTAAGCAAGCTACGCCACGAGCGCTTCAACATTTAATTCAACATTCATGTTGGAATAACATACTGGCTACTTTTTATCCGGGTAGGTACCTGGCGAGCGAAGCTGCGGGACTTTTAAGTACCTACGGCTTTTACGACATGTTCGGGGAGAGAAGCAGACGCATTCTATGTTTTTTCTTTACTCCCAGTCCAGCAGAGAAGTTAAGTCAGTAGGGAATCTACAATATTAGTTACTTTTCAACACACTTAAAACACCAAAGCCTTAAAATATGCGGAAGCTAGAACAATGATTTGTGTTGTAAATTGTCTCTGTATTCTACATACTCTGTAATCGCATTTAATCATGTAAATAAAGAACATTACCTTTGTTATTACGCTTTGAACGTTTAACTAACTTTATCTCAATATATAAAACTTTTACGTTACTGACCGACCGACAATCAACCATAAGTCCTAGAAGCATGAAACTTGGAGAGCATATTCCTCTTGTGGCGTAGTGGAGCAGTAAGAAAGGAATTCCTGAAATTCAATTCCTAGGGGACGCAACGGGAAGATGAAAATTTAATGGAAAAAACTCAAATTTAAAACTCTTACGTAACCGACTGACTGATTGACTGATTGACTGATAATCACCGCATAGCTCATACCATAAGTCCTAGAAGCATTATAGTTTGAGGGCATTATAGTTGCACTAAGAAATCCACTTGTGGCATAGGGGTGCACTAAGAATGGAATTCCGAAATTCAACTCCTAAATGACGAGAAGATGAAAATTGTATGAAAAATTTAAATGCAGACAAAGTCGCTGGGTTAACCAGTAGTTATATTAAATAGTTATAATCGTGTGAATGTACTATTATAGTATAAAAGTTTTATAATGGTGGGAATACACGGATCATTGCTTAAGAAAGTATTTAGGATGAATGTTTTTATTATAAAGCTTTGTTACATTTGAGGCCATTACAGAATTATAGGCTCTTTTATAACTTGATTGTGTACTTACTTAAAAAGATTATCTTATATTTAGTATTATGAAATACGGTTAGAGAATAAATGGTGTAAGCTGTACTCGTACCTATATGGGCGATGGGCTGATCACCCTGTCACCATGGTTCATCATATCCATCTTGGGTCTTTGAATCAGGAGTGGCTGCAAGTTTTCTTATGATTACTTGTGGCTCTACCCACCCTATTAGGGATACGAGCGTGATAATATCCATCTTCATAGTACAGGTGGCATGCAACAAGAAACATTAAAATTTATGTGCATGAACTTTGTGCGTGAATTCAAATCTCACTTGACTGGCTGAATTATGATTTGCATAGTTAAAATTGTAAATACCGTTAGATTATAATCTTGCGAGATTGTAAACTGTCGTACATCTGCTTAGATCGAAATTAGTAGGTTAGGTTAGTTGTTGAAAAATTACGCGCGAGCGAGCGTGCCAGAAGTCCAGAAATTTAAAGCAGTTAAATTGTAAGCAGTATGTTACGGTTCACAATCTTTCGACAGTTTACAATCTCGCGAGATAGATTATAATCTAACGGTATTTACGATTTTACGATGACATATGCATAGAATAACTTACGGACTCAACGATTTATTTAATCTTTATTATAGTAAGCATTGTTTGATCAGGAAATAATTTTCCAACTAAAAATAAATATAGTTACAAACTGTTTCATGTACAATTACCTATTTGTGGAGAATAGGATGAAAATAATTAAGAAAAAGGTCTACGTAACCTACAAAGTGAAAATAAATAACCAAACACAAAAAAGCATATTACTACAATATAGGAAAGGAAGTAACCTACTATTTTAAAGTTGGTAAAAATAACAGACTTATTTTTAAACCAACAATTTCAACTCATGATTCAGAAATCGTGACGAATCTTCAAAATCCAAATTACTGTTCTCTAGACCTCTTATTAACCTGGAGTTTATTCAGAAACCTGTTCAGGGACTACTTGCACCACAAACTTATCCTAGGGTTAACAGTCATGATCCAAATAAACGCCCTTTTAATATTAATAATGTGAAAATATTGATTTTAGTGTGTATGCGTGAAACTTCGGAAAGAAATTGACCTGAACAATAATATAGGTTACTTTTATTCATTATAATGCGCCTAGCAGATGTTAATATAATCTAAAATATATTAAAGAAAGATCAGTCATTACATTCTTTATGCATGATCGTCGGTTTAAGGTACTCTTGACCTGGCCCTTTTCCAAAACATCGCCGATTTGTTCCAGGTACGTGCGCCGAGGTCTTTCCTTCCAGCGATACGCAGTTCTACTGCATTCACTCTACTTTGTTGTTTTTTCTGCTACACCTAACTTTCATTTTAAATTATATTAATTTGAACACATTATTTTATATTTATAATTGTGGTCACAAAATTCTGGAAAATTATTTACCGTCGGGTCGGGAACAACTGAGCAAGTCAAAACTAGTTCTGGGAACAAAGCATGGTATCATTTTCCTTGTAGCAGGCAATAAAGGAAAATGATTAAGTTTTGACTGGTTAGTTGTCATTATTTACGCTAAAATCTTTTATTATTTAGATGCGTTGTTGGCTCTCGTATTCTGGCACGAGAAAATTAAGGTATTAATTGCCCGACTTTCTCTTTGTCACGCACTACCACGCTTCTTCCTTTCTATCCTCTCCATCCCAAGGTCGTCTGGAAGAAATTGCTTTAAGCAATAAGGCCGCCGTTTGTGTATTTCAATTTTTTTTATTAGCACCTAAGTTTTATTATTTTGTTTTAATTTAATATTGTTATACACAATTAAGAGTTCATCTATCTATCTATCTACCATAGTTGCGGCAACATGGTCCAATCATGAGTCTTTCAAACACACTTCATGAAAATTATAATGGCTTAAGCAGTCCTGTGACTAGTTCCTTCAAACCAATGTGGTGAAAGGATTAGAGTAAGCCTCAAAGATACTCCTTTCGTGTTACACATGATATTCTATTATATTTTCAATATTTTAGGTTCTACCTACTGGTTTCCTCACGATGTTTTTCTTTGCAAAATATTCAAATCAAATAATTGGTAATAACAAGAAAACTACAAACAAAATGAATAAAAAACAAGTTACAACAACTGAAGAAATAGTTATTACCTAGCTATCAAAGTAAAAATAATCTGAAAATATGGTAGAGTTTAAGAGATCTATATCAAAACACGAGAAACATGGATTTTTTATAATTTTCGTTAGGAATAAACACATTTTCTTAACTATTAACTCCTACGTTGATATTTGTGAGCAATCTGCAATTGCACATTCTTAGACTTTTTAACTCACTGAACCTGAGACCTGATGATCAAAAGGCGAGCCAACTAACTACTCAACCACATTTTTTTTGACATTTTTAACGTATATTATGTGACGCATCTATTTGGTAAATGTCGTAGATTTTAGGCAGGCATTTAATTATAAGTTTACACATTATTATCTTCTTATATTATTATTTAATTATACTTCTCTGCTGGACTGAAAGTAAATAAAAAACACAGAATGCGTCCAGCTGCCTCTCTCCCCGAGCATGTCCCTAAATGGGCGATGGGCTGATCACCTGTCACCATGGTTCACCATATCCATCGGAGTTCAAATCAGAAGTGGCTGCAAGTTTTCTTATGTTTACTTGTGGCTCTGCCCACCCCATTAGGGATACGGGTGTGATTATATTATATTAGTATGTACATTTATTACCTATTTATGTAATTTGCTACCACCACTTAATCTCTTGGCATATTAATAAACTCTACAAGGTATTATATTACATACAACCATAAAATATTAATGTACCATTCAGGATCGTAAAAATATGTATTATAAAAGACATAAATACATTATACTGTAGGTACTTGAACCAACTATATATCGACGGCAGAAATCGGAAATGTCGTATCGCAAAAAATGGCCTAAATGACTTAAAACTTGACTATTGATAAGCAAAAAAAGCCGCGTCGAATGGTCTATGTCTCGTCTTTCTACGATGAAAAATTTTATGATGCGCCCTTGAATCGCTTTCTTCCGTCGATGTTTTAGGTTCGGATGACATTTGGAATATGCAGTTTACTACACCACCCGCGGCTTCGCTCGCATGGTACCCGGATAAAAAGTAGCCTATATGTTATTCCAACACACATACTTATGTTCCAAGTTTAATTCAAATCCGTTCAGCCGTTACGGCGTGATAGAGGCACAAACATCGTCCGTCACATCCTCACAAACTTTCGCATTTATAATAATAGTAGGAAGGATGACTTATTTAAGTAAGTAGCTTTTTTGATTTTAGTTTTTCAGGCGTTAGTAATATAATAAGTTATAATAAAACTTAGAGGTAGGTGTTTTTATAATGTTTTTTTGTTGAGAGCACTTGTGGACTAGTGGTAGCTACTCAGCCATCCGATCCTAAAGTGGTGCCTGTCGTGCATCAATGAATTTTTCTGTTCGAAAAAATTATGTGCGCTATTATAATACTCTCAAACGGCGAAGGAAAACATCGTGAGGAAATCGGCATGTCTTAAAACTGTAGAAAGTTCGTAAAACATGGTATCAAGTGTACGAAAGGAGCCTTTGAGGCGCACTTAAAATCCTTTTTTGATATCCACGACACAGGGAATCCTATTGTGGGGTCAGGACTATGTATGTGACTGTTGGTTATTTATTTATTTATTTCACCACACTGGTTTGAAAGAACTACTGATACTTGTTTTTTTTACATTTTAATATTCTGTCGTTTTTGTTTCAGGTAAGTACTTCTGCATATTTTGAGCTTATTAACGGTAAGTGTTGTTTAATTGTTAGTTATGTAAATGGTATGTCAGATTATTATATTAAATATTTATTATTATATATAAAAACTACTTCTTATTCTACATTAAATGTGTGTAGAGGCGAAATGTGTGTAATGTAAAATTGTACAAAGTTTATGAACTCAGAAATTTGAGCCAAACGCTAATACGATCTCAAGTAATTATTATTATTAGGTATTACAAGTCATGAGAGCACTGGTGGTCTAGTTGGTAGAGACCTCGCCTTCCGATTCTAAGGACGTAGCTTCAAATCCGGTCATGTGCCAATGGATTTTTCTGTTCGAAAAATTTATGTGCGTTAAACCAGTTTTCTCAAACGGTGAAGGAAAACATCGTGAGGAAACCCGCGGCTTAGTCAGCTCCGCACGTGTTGACCATGTCTTTCCTGTGGACAAGGCCGACTAAGCTGAGAGAATGGAATATGTGCTGGGCAATTACTCCATCTTAATTCGTCCCGGGCACTACAGCGTCTGTTTGTGAAGGTAAAAGTTGCCTCCTGACGCTATAGATGGTAAAATGCCTCAGTTTAATGTGATTATTTGATGAAGAAATGATTATTATTATTAAAACAACACAAGATTATTATTTTATTCATATTAATATCTTACTTAATACTAATTGTAAACTAATGAATGATGTTTGAACTCAGCAAATAAACTCCGGTAATAAAATCAATTATCAATAATGTCTAAACGAAGGACATTTTCAAGATCCTAAAAAGCTTCGACCACAAATGTATGTCACACATTAAAGTGTCCATCATGTGTACACTCAGCTACATAACAAACATCATCATCATCTTCCTGCCCTTATCCCACTCTATGTGGGGTCGGCACAGTTTTGGCTAAGGTGTTTTATGACCGGCCGCCTGCCTGACGTCAACCCTCCTTGGGAATACTTGCTTATTGTATCTCATCATGTTGGAGGATACTATCCCTTAGTCGACTTTTACGACATGCTCGGGGAGAGAAGCAGCTGGACGCATTCTATGTTTTTTCTTTACTCCCAGTCCAGCAGAGGAGGAAACAAAAGAAGCTACATAACAAACATATTGTGTAATAAAATGCAAATAAATATTATTCAGATAATGTGATCGAAAATCAGGTCGATTTTGTTGTGTATTTTAAGTAAGTTCGTTTGAGCTAGTGGCCAACTCTTGTGACGGAGTTTTAGGCCGCCTTAAGGCCTCCGTCATGGTTTAACGAATTAAGCCAGGACCGACAATATAACGTGCCCTCCAAAGCACGGAAGCGCTCAGCTTGTAATGTCATTCGTGGTCACCCATCTCAATTGTGACCGTGCATAACGTTGCTTAACTTCAACGATCAATCAAGAACGTCTAAGCAAGCTACGCCACGCGAGCGCTTCTTAACTTAACATTTTAATAGTAAATAAGTACCTAGTTATTTTAATATAAAATGTAATTTTTTTTAAACATCGCCATTGACTTTACTTACTGCTGGGCATTTAGGCCTCTCCTTGTTTAGTATTACCAAAATAATAATAGTTTTAGTTGCTCAGTAAGTTTTGTCGCTGAGTGTACATTATATTATCACAAAGTATTGATAATTGGCTGTCAGTCTGACGATGCGCAGGCGTCATTTAGTTTATGGATAATAAGAATCTATAATGGTTTGGTTAAAGTTAAAAGTTGATGTAATCTATTATAGTTTTTTTTTTCTTAAACATCCTTCCCACTGCTGGGCAAAGGTCTGCCCCTTACATTTTTATTTTACCTGAATTCAAAGTGTTTAATTAAAGAAGAATTAAAAAGTATGCTGATGTTCATTTATACTTCTCGAATTCAGTAAAAATACAAAAAAAAGATATGTCTTTTGTATTTAGGTTAGAAAACATAAGTAGGTAAGTACATGAAAAAAAGAAAAAAAGAAAACCGTTCTCAACGATAAATAGGATATAGGTGTAGAGTACGAGCTGAGCGCTTCCGTGCTTCGGAGGGCACGTTAAATTGTCGGTCCCGGCTTTTAAGTCGTTAAGCCATGATGGAGGCCTTCAGGCGGCCTAAAAACTCCGTCACAAGAGTTGGCCACTAGCTCATACGAACTTATATATTACTAGAGTCATTATAAGCATAGAAAAAAGGTTGATTTGCTGTTCTGAGGTAACAAATAATTAGTCAAACTCACACAATACATAATATTTAATAGTAATTAATTAGTATACCTACTATATTCACTAACTTAGTAGTTATTTGTAAAGTTTAACAATAAATAATTACCCGGGCCTCTTATTTCGCAATAACCAATTTTAACCATACTGAAACCACAATACAATAGTAAATTATTCCATGTAAACTTGTTTTATAAGTAAAACCACATAAAATTTTAATCTATCTAGTCGCGTCACTAATTTTGTTGAACCAGTGTGGTGAAAGGGTATAAAGTGCGCCTCAAAGGCTCCTTTTCTGTGCTGTACACATGTTTTTCGAACTTTTACGTTCTACGACATGCCGGTTTCTGGTATAATGGATATAATTATTTTCGAAAAAAAAAATCTATAGGTGCACGATTTGAGCCCACGACCTTAAGATCGGTAGCCAGGACCGCTCCCACTAGACCATCAGTGCTCTATAGTTTTTATAGTGTCATTTTAATTCTCGAGTGATGTCACGAGCTGGTTTTATAACGACATCGATATCAATAATGGGTTATGACTTACACAACCTACTTAAAATCATTTAGTTATTATCTCGACCTCGGTGGCGTGGCGGGCGAGTGCTCGGCTGAGACGCAAGAGGTGCGGGTCCGATTCCCGCTACAGGAGAAATACTTGTATGTTCTGCAAATATTTCTTCCGGGTCTGGGTATTGGTGATAGTAGTCCACCTATCGTAATCATCATCATCATCATCATCTTCCTGCCCTTATCCCACTCTATGTGGGGTCGGCACAGCATGATCCTTGGATCATGCTGTAAGAGTTTTGGCTAAAGTGTTTTATGACCGGCCGCCTGCCTGACGTCAACCCTCCTTGGGAATACTTGTTTATTGTATCTGATCATGTTAGAGAGGATACTATCCCTAAGTCGACTTTTACGACGTACTCGTGGAGAGAAGCAGCTGGACGCATTCTATGTTTTTCTTTACTCCCAGTCCAGCGAAGAAGTACATTAGTATAATGTATTATATTAGTTTAGGTATCATACATTCATTAAAATGTCAAACTAAAGTATTCAGCGGCCATTATGAAACGTCATTACCACTGACAATTCAAACGTCATCGATGACAAGTCGTGACTATTGTAAATGTGCTACCCATTACGCTTACAAGTAAAGATAAGATGGAACGAAGATGGACTGCAATGGGTTTTTAACCGCGATTTTTGACAGGTCTACTCAGGGCCAGATGATCTGTGATAATTACTTCGACAGACAAATCGGTGAGGTTTTAGAAAAGGTCAAGAGTGTCCAAAATCGACGAGCATGCATGAGCGAAAGAAGCAAAGGAAGTACAAATGGAAATCCGTGATCTCTGCCTACATACGGGGGGAAACAGGCGTGATTTTATGTATGTATGTATAATATATATTAAAAGATTTTTCAAAACTACCCTTAAAAGAGGTGAAATGGGGTGTCAAAGTTAGTATAGGACATTTTAAACGGGCGGCGCGATTAGTTTGTAACTGGGTTTGGATGCTCTCGATAAAAAATACACGTGCTTCAGGGATTTACAAAATAACTCTCAAAATTGGGTTAAATGGGGAGTCATGTCAAAATTTACGCAATACAAGCGAAGCCATACGGGTAAACTAGTTATTCATAATTCCTATCTTAATCTCAGATCCCATTACAAATCTTTATTCATAATGTTCTCAATATGCATTAGACACCAGACACTTCATAACACTTCTTTACCATAACCATTCTTCGAAGCAATAATCTTCTAAATGTTTAAAAGAATTATATTACTGCCTGACTGTCTATGAATACATAGCCTAAATAATAATTTCTAGAAGCATGGCACTTGGATGAACTCCCGAAATTTAACTCCTAGAAGACGCGAAGACGAAAAGATAAAGTTTGTATGACAAAAAAGCTCAAAGTGGCCAAAGACAGGTCATTTCAACTAGTCTTTAATAAAAACAGAACACTTAGAGAAGATGAACTCGATATACTTTTGCTAAATGAAGCGAAACAACCATAATCCTTTGTAGCTCTTCCTACCCTTGAGCATATTTTGTTTTGCTTTACAACTTCTGCTAAGAACATTGGTATGCAAAATGTAACCTTAAGTTCTAGAACATAAGAACGTGAACATTTTCCACAGTACAATAGTATTCAGAAGTATCGGATTGTCTATTGAAGTTTGCAGTGCCTTGGAAATGATTTATGCGTTGATTCCGGACTCTGTAGTTAAACTGTTTTCAACTTGCTTGCATTATACGATAGTCTTTGCGAGGTTTTACATAATGTATATTTTGATCAAATAGGTATATTTCATACACTAGTTTTCGACATTGCAGTTTTTTTTTATAAACTTCTGATTGAGTCTTAAGATGGATATGGGAAACCATGGTGAGAGTTGATCAGCCTATCGCCCGTATAGGTGGTCCATCATGTTGGAGAGGATACTATCCCTTAGTTGACTTTTATGACATGCTCGGGGAGAGAAGCAGCTGGACGCATTCTATGTTTTAGAATCCCCCTATCCCTATAGAGTACAGGGATACGAGCGTGATGATTATGTATGTACGTATATCTAGAGTTTTTTAACTGTGTCAGACGATTTATAATCTTGTCTGCATTTAAATGAAGTGATAGATGTGTTCCATTTGTAACAGTAGCGGTCATTCTTGCACCCGCAGATTTGACCTGACGACCTTAAGGTTGGTTCTCACTGGTCTATAATACACATAAATTGTATATCATGGTTTAAGATCTACCATTAGATATTAACTCTATAGTATTGATGAGGTCGAGTCACATTACGCCTCCTATTTCAATTCGAAAGCTAATCTGACGTCTTTTAAACTTTGTATGATCGATAGTCCTTTTAATACCCAACTTATTCTTTCCGATTTCAATGTTGTTCTCACTTTGATAATCATCTTTAAATTTGTGGACATAAGGATCAAAATTGAGAATGGTACCTTTAGTTTTGGTAGACTTATTCTTGTTTTTATTTTTGTCAGTGTCACAGTTTTTTATGCTAAGGTTACAGTAGTAGAGTGATTGAACTTTATGGTTGACTTGATTTCGTCTTGGACACTTTCTTCTCCTTTGTTTTGTAACAATACTATAGGATAATTTACAAAGGTATCAAATCCAAATTGGAGTTTTTTAAGGACGTTTGTATCATTTTTTTTTCCACGCTACGGTCTACTTGAGTTTATAAATTAAGCTTAGAGCATCAGCACAAAGCCGCTCGTTTTACTTGCCCGTTTGAATTTTTAAGAATATTATGTAGCATTAGGTGGATCTAAGCTGATGATGATGATAATTTTTGATGCAAATACGGTGTAAACAACTGTTTTGGTCATTACCGTGATAAATTTTGTGTAGGATCTCAGTTGTTCTCAGAAAGCCACTGAATAGATCATAATAATGCCAAAGACAAGGCAGAAATTACCGTATGAGCTTCGTTTAAGTACTCCGAGCTCGTAAAGAGGTAGCGAGCTTAGCACAAAGATGTGCCACCGGTCTCACACCGTTGTGTAATTTCTATTGGCTACGATACAATATGACATGTTCTAAAACTTTACAAAATATTAATGATAGTCTGTCCGTTCAATGAAAACATGATGTTTTTTATTCTGCCAGTGTACGTTGGTCAAGAGTCATAAACTTTGGTGGAGGATAAAAAAAGGCCGCCGAATATGGCCGGTAATTTGAGAGAAAAAATAAATCATAATGAAACTTGCTGTTGCCCGTGACTTTTATGAGATTATTGTTATCTGTTCAGCGGTCTAGTCGTGACAAGGTAACTGACAAGCAGAGCGACCCTCGCGATTATTATATTAGTATGAATTGTCACCATTATGAGTGACAATTCATAAACAATTCACCATAATGAATACTCTGAACGATAACATCATTTTTAAACCGTCGTACGTGCCACAAAGATTTTTTTATTAGCCTATCCTATCCAACTGCTGGGCAAAGGCCTCCCCCAAAAGCTATAGGTACTAATAAAAAATGAAAACATGTTTTATTAACATACTTTCGCTCGACATTACACTTTGGTGTGACTAGGGTCTTTAAGTGGCCGCATAGCTCACGCGGTAACAACGAATAACCAAGCGTTTAACATTTGATTTACTAGCTTGGAACCGTACGTTTGTGATAATGGACGGATTGTGCAATAAATGGATTGGGTTAAAAGGTAATACTTTGTCATTTTTATGATCTGTATCGCTTACTGGAAGCACTTCACGATCGGGCCATTTTGATATGTCGTGTAACTTGTGAGTGTCTTGTGAAACGAACATAGGGAAAATTAAACAATCAGGTAGGTATGTAATCAATGTCCAGTACCAATATTCAACGAACGAACAACGAATTAGTATTTATTAACCTGCTCTCACGAAGCAGGTTGAAACAAATCTAGTTAACTTCTAGATCTAAGTACCTACAACATGTACCTAATCTGTAGTGAGAGAAAAATAGATACTTATTATTATTATTAAACTTTCGAGATTCGTTAACATCATCATCAGCATTTAGCAGTCCACTGCTGGACATAGGCCTCCCCTAATGAGCGCCATTGCGCCCTATCTTCGGCTTGACGCATCCGGTCTTTGCCAGCAGCCTTTCGCAGATCGGAGGGCGTCCTACATTACGTTTGCCGAGTCGCGGTCTCCACTCAAGAACTCGTCTACCCCAGCGGTTATCGGTTCTTCGGCAGACCATGACCAGCCCACTGCCACTTCAGTTTGCTAATTTTCTAAACTACGTTACGGATGCTATCCTTCAGAGAAACTCCGAGCATAGGTCTTTCCTTAGCTCGCTGAGCAACTTTGAACTGGTGGACTATCCGTACTGTGAGTGTAATTTTTTGATATAAATCTAGGGAACCCTACCATATCTTCAGACTATTTTAACTTTGATAGGTAGGTAACAACTATTTCTATTGTTGAATCCAGTTTTTTTTATTCATTTTGTATTTTTCTTATAATATTCGATTCTTTGATTTGGCGGGTTATTCGACTTCAATATTTAGCATTTTTTTATACACTCGAAATTCGTAGCGTAGGTAATCTCTTTCGATTTGGTTCAAAATCGGTCTAATCTAAACACGATCTTATGGTGGCCTCTTAACATATAATTTTTTTTTGTCCTATGCTCTGTCTTTTCAATTTTTCGTTACTGTATTCATTATTGTATGTTATCAATAAATTATTTTCTTTATTTCATTATTTCTTTCTTTAACCCAAGAAATAATTATTTACAAAACGACAAAGGTTCATCAAATTTTATCGCTGAATGTACACTGCAGCAAGAGACGCAATGAATACCCTCATATAGCATTACAACTTGAATTTCGAGTCTGGCGCGTGCGCAGATCAAATCTACCATCGGTTTTAATGCATTATCTGCGGTAGTGATGCATAACATGGCTTTATATATTATTATTATTAGGAGCCTGTAGTGTCCCACTGCACCGCCTCTAAACGGGAAACGACCTCGCGGCAGACCACGGCGAAGATGGAGGGACGAAATTGATGCCTACTTAAAGGACTGGCCCACAGTGGCCCAAAACAGGGATGACTGGAGAGAAGGAAGGGAGGCCTTTGCCCTGCAGTGGGCTTTATATAGATTTGTTTATATTTAAAAAAAGGAAATAATGATATAGGTAATGTTTCCTAAGAATAAAATCTGAAGTTCTATTAAGTCGTGGAAATGAAAGAGCATAATTTTTTCCTAATTTGACATTAAGAAACAAATAAGTAAAAATAAAATTTCAGTTATTAGTTTCAGTCATTAGAGTACCACTGCTGAGCAAAGTTAAATTATTATAAAACTAAATAAATCTGTTTATATTTTTCACTACCCACTTTAATATGTCACTTTTTTGCCATTCAGCGTGGCAATGCGGCCAGCGTCTTGGGCACGCTTCCACCGTCTGATGAGCTGGATCAGATGAGCTATCTATAGACCGTTTGCAACGACCTTTAGATAGCCTGACTGTTTTTTTTATTTTGTACATTGTATTTGTATCAGTTGTTAGTTTCTTTCTGTTAATAAATGTATATTTTATAGTAAAAAAAACATTCATTTTGCAAAGAAACCCAGAAATAACTTACACAAAGTAAACCATAGATCTATGGTATTATATCGATATAAAATTAATCGACTGGCTCCCAACCCTAGTATACCAGTTTGTCCTATCTCGCAAACGGTCCTGCGGTGTAGAAGATATAATATTATGCGGTTAAAGTACTCGTAACCAGAGTCCGCTCTGAAAGTTAATCTAATATTGAAATACTAATACTATTTAGCCTGGGTTCAGATTGAAAAATGAATTAATATACATAATTTTAGTATTGTTTTTATTATTTCTTTACCTTCAGGTAGACGTAGATATTGAAAATTAATGAGGTTCAAATGAATTAGAATGAATTAGACGGCCTCGGTGGCGTGGCGGGCGATTGCTCGGCAGAGACGCAAGAGGCGCGGGTTCGATTCCCGCTGCGGAAGAAATGTTTGCATGATCTGTAAATATTTCTTCCGGGTCTGGGTGTTGTGGTACCATGGTACTCGTAGTTTCTGATACCCACGACACAGGGAATCCTAGTGTGGGGTCAGGACTATGTATGTGACTGTTGGGTGTTATTATTATTATTATTATTATTAATTGGGTTGGTAGATAGGTAATCCTGAAAATAATGTAGATATTTATGAGCTGTGTTGTGAAATAATTTGCCTTTGTGAAAAATAAACGACCTCGGTGTCGTGACGGGCGAGTGCTCTGCTGAGACGCAAGAAACGCAGGTTCGGTTCCCGCTATGGGAGAAATGTTTGAATGTTCTGCAAATATTTCTTCCTGGTCTGGGTATTGTAGTATTATGTACTATAAGTATGTATTTACAAAAAAAAGGAAATAAGTATTTTATCAGCCATCTGGTTCCCATAGTACAAGCCTTGCTTAGTTTTGATTAGATGGCGCTGTGTGAAATGTCCACAAATATTTATTCATATTGACAGAATCCATTGACAGAACTTTGCTTAAATTTTGTCAGAACCGTGAAGGTATAGAATGGGTTAAGAGGGCGAAAAGTAAATACGCAAAAACCGGTAAAAATCGATATTGTGCTTTATACTCTAAACTCGTTTATTCTAATAATACTGTTTTGCTGGTTTAGTGTGTTTTCCTTACCAGTGACGATATATTTTCTGAAACATAGATATCGTTACAGATTAACCTCTACATAGTCATGCTGTGTAGGCATTTTACTTTGAATGTACAGAACCTATAATCCAAAACCACTTCAACCTCGATTTCTTTTCAAATCAAACATATAATTTGATTTTGTGATACAATACAGTAGCAACGCAATTCCACAATTGAGTGTGGGTTCATAATAGCATGTACAGTGCACTTCAGATATATCTGATAAAAATTCGGTCCCTCAGGGCCAATTTCACCGTTAACACAGAACGACGTTACTCTAAACTGAGTTAAATAGCTGTCAAATTGTATGAAAAAGTAGTGAAAGTTTTATCTAAATCCGTCCAGCCGTTTAGGCGTCAAAAAAAAACATCCTCACAAACTTTCGCATTACTCTCAAACTGTGAAGGAAAACATTGTGAGGAAACCCACGGCGTATTTTCTGTGGACAAGGCCGATTAAGCTGAGAGGATGGAATAGGTGCTGAGCAAGCCTACTCCATCTTAATTCGTCCCGGGCACTAAATCGTCCCGTTTGTGAAGGTAAAAGTTGCCTCCTGACGCTGTATAAATCATCTAGTATAGATGGTAAAAGGCCTTTATTCATTATTTTATATATTGACACGAGTAGAATTACTGATATTTTTGAAGTTGACTGTACTTGTAACGTGTGGGTGGGCCACAAACTGTGTTGTTGTGTCTAACTAGGCCTTGTTGACCACTTTATGAACCAGTATCCATAAGATTACATTAGTAATGGTTTTATTGAAAACCAAAACTTACTTAGGTACCTATTTAATGTTGATAGCTGTTTGTTAAGTTGGATTGTACTAATCTTAATCATCATCATCATCATTTTCCTGCCCTTGTCCCACTAGGTGGGGTCGGCACAACATGTTTCCCTCTTCCATCTTCTATCACTTACTAACTCCTTTCACATGCATGTCCTATTTTATAGGGGTAGGCAGAGATCACGGATCTCAATTTGCTACGATCCAGTACATGTACTATGTATATTCCAAGTTTCATTCAAATCCGTTCAGCCGTTAAGGCGTGATTGAGGCACAAACATCTAAACATCCAAACGTCCTCACAAACTTTCGCATTATAATATAAGTAAGCTTTTTATTTGTAATATAAAAAAACCTGATACATACTACTGTGACTAGTTATTTCGAACCAGTGTGGTGAAAGTCCGTTCAAAGGCTCTTTTCATGCACTTTATATAGGTACATCAAATTCATTAGGTTCTACGACATGCCGGTTTCACATTGGTGCACGACCGGATTCGAATCCACTACCTCAGGATCGGAAGGTGGGCCTGCTACTACTAAACCACCAAATCTCTGTCCTAAAACATACTAGTATGAAGACTAACTAACTAACTATAACATATATAGACTAACTATATATGAAGAGTAGTTTAGCAAAGCAAAATTAAAAGTTTTGCAATTTGAAAATCGAAGACAAACACTTCAATTTATTTATATTATGAGATTGCATTATCTACGCCTCTGTTTAGTTTCCTCTGATAAGTTCAATTTACATTTTGTTTGTATTTAATTTAAAGTTAAGGGGAGGCAAGTCGTTATTTTAATATTATTTAAATAGTTCTAAAAAAAAACTATAAGATTAGGCAATTACCATCATTTTCCTGCCCTTATATCACTTTATGTGGAGTTGAAACAGTACGTTCTTATTTCATTTCTTTCTCATAGCTTTCTCTTACTCCTTTTACACATTTTTATTGATTGAAAAAATATTAGGTAGCTAATATTTACAACAAAATGACCGTCATGTTATTATTTTTTCTTTGTAAAATATTACAAAGTAAATAAATATAGTTCTCACAATTACAAACAGCGTAGTGAATCACTTGCCTTTAAGTAATAACGCAATACTATAAATTCTTATCGCTGCGCATGCGTAGTAGTAAAATTATCTCTTTATGTCCATATAATTATATGCACATGTTTATGCATTGTTATGTAATTAGAAATTTACTTATTTATAAGTCAAACCGAAGATGAACCAATGTCCAGCAGTGGAATGCGACAGGCTGATGATGATGATGATGATGATGTCTCTGCTCAGCCGATTAGCATTAAAAATGCCAATATCATCCATTTTCATGGCTTACTCACTCATTTGTCGAATCGAACATCGCTTCGACTAAACTAGACGTCCTGATACCCTATTCACGATGACCAAACAAAACGAGACGCGGAAAAACGTGTGGAATTACCGTGTTATCGTATTTTGCATGACAATGTTAGATTTCATAAACGAGAGTAGGCGCGAGACGAGGCTCGTTTTGAATTGTCAAAATTACATGCTTCAATATTGCGTGTTTTGCTAAAACTAGGTTGTGTTTTATCAAATTATGTAAATGAATTAGTGTTCTTTAAACTTTTAAATAGTAGAATAGATTATTTGTACAATAAATAATATTATCTAGGTACCGTTGTTTTCCTTCACCGTTTGAGAGTACTGGTATAGCGCACATAATTTTTTCGCACAGAAAAATTCATTGGTACACGGGTTTGAATCCACGACCTTTAGGATCGGAAGGCGGGGTCACTACCAACTAGACCACCAGTGCTCCTGGGGTAGGCAGAGCCACAAGTAGTCAGAAGAAAACTTTCAGCTACTCCTGATTTAGTCTCAAGATGGATATGGTGAACCGTAGTGACAGGTGATCAGGCCATCGCCCTTATAGGGTCTGTCATGTTGGGGAGGATACTATCCTTTAGTCGACTTTTACGGCATGCTCGGGAAGAGAAGCAGCTAGACGCATTCTGTTTTTATGAAATACCTATCGATAATAGAAAATACATTACTGTCATTCAATGATATAAAATGTTTATTATTATAGTAAGTAATTCGTAACAGACAATTTTAACCTCGTCGTTATTATTATTATTCGATAAGTTTTAACCGCAACTACGCCTTAGTAGGTATACCTACTCCTTAGTAAATATCCATACTAATAATATAAATGCGAAAGTAACTCTGTCTGTCTGTCACCTTTTCACGCATAAACTAAAAAGATTTTGATGAAATTTCTTAAGGTGATAGATTGCATTCCGAGAAAGGACATAGGCTTTTTGTTGCAAAATAATCCTGAAGAGGGTAAAATAAAAAAAGAAAGTTTGTATGGGAAACCCATCATTATACCAAAACTTGGATGGGCGACCGCTTGATAATTCCGCGTGATGTTGTCTTTTTGCGCTCCCAGATTTTTTTGAGGATAGCAAGGAATCTATACTTCATATTTTTTATACTGACACGCAGGCAACGTCGCGGGTTAAAGCTAGTAATTTATAAAATGTGTATAAATAAATGTAGAGCAATTAATTTGCGTTGCAGATATCGTTCGTTTTCCTCATGGTTGATTGAGAATGTTGTGTTAATGAAAATTAAGCTGGCTATTTATTATACATACATAAATAAAATCATGCCTGTTTCCCATAGGGGTAGGCAGAGAAGTAATTAACATCGACAACTTTATTATAGATATCTAATCAAACAATTCTACTCCGACAGTCTGTCTGTGTATAATTTGTTCAATATTATTTATAAAACAAATAAATAAATAACACCCAACAGTCCTGACCCCACACTAGGATTCCCTGTGTCGTGGGTATCAGAAGCTACGAGTACCATGGTACCATAATACCCAGACCCGGAAGAAATATTTACAGATCATGCAAACATTTCTTCTGCTGCGGGAATCGAAACCGCGCCTCTTGCGTCTCTGCCGAGCAATCGCCCGCCACGCCACCGAGGCCGTCAACCGATATTAGTGTTCAAAGTTACTTCTCTGTTGGACTGGGAGTAAAGAATCAGGGGCCAGCTGCTTCTCTCCCTGTCCTGAACTTGTCGTTAGTTGACTAAGGCATAGAATCACATATTGGTCATCTAAATGAGCGATGGGCTGATCACCTTTCACCATGCTTCACCATATAAATCTAGGGATTCTTAGGAGTGGCTGCAAGATTTCTGCGATTTATGTGGCTCTGCCCATCCCGTTAGGGACACGGGCGTGATAATGTATGTAGTAGTGTTGAAAGTAAATACTGACGTGATTCCCACACTGCTGTTTACTCAAACGATAATATTGCAAAATGTTTAAGTGTATTATAAATACACTTGACACAATATTATATTTATCAGAGTACATAAAATAGATAGGTACTCAGAATATTGTATTAAAAACATTATATTAAACAATTTTGATGTCAAATTCCTATAAATACAACTTAAAGTTTCTTTCATCGAAGCGTGACAATTTAATATTAAAACTTGTCATTTTTAATTTCCGGAAATATTATTAATTATGAATCATCTTCAGAATTATAATATATTTATCTATTTATCATTATGTATTGCTCAGTTTGTATGAGAAGGTAGATATAGCTAAGTTTGTTAAAATATAAAGGGCTATTGTTTTGTTGGTTTGTTTTAATAGGGTTCATAATTTATTATACTAGCTTCCGCCCGCGGCTTCACTCGCTGAATTAACTTTGAACACTAATATATTTTTATATTTGCTTTATAAATTACATTGAACAAATTATACACAGACAGACTGTCTGAAGGATGTAATATAAAAGAGCACTGGTGTTCTAGTTGGTAGTGACCTCGCCTTCCGATCCTAAGGTCGTGGGTTCACCCGGTCGAGTACCAATGGATTTTTCTGTGCGAAAAATTTATGTGCACTGTACCAGTACTCTCAAACGGTGAAGGAAAACATCGTGAGGAAATTCGCGGCTTAGTCAGCTCCGCACGCATCGATCATGTCTTTCCTGTGGACAAGGCCGACTAAGCTGAGAGGGTAGAATAGGTGCTGGGCAAGCCTACACCATCTTAATTCGTCCCGGGCATTACAGCGTACCGTTTGTGAAAGTAAAAGTTACCTCCTGACGCTGTATAAACCAATCATCTACTAAAGATGGTAAAAAGCCTTAGTATATAGCTATAGGACTTAGCTAACATCATCTTCAGAATTACAAAAGTCGGATATATATCAAAGAAGATAATCATAACGCAGTAACCTAAAATCTTGAACTAAATACCTCTTGTAGTAAACAAAATGAACTCTAGGTTGTAAGGAACCTGGCAATAGCCGGTTTAAAGGTACAGCTACCGTCAAACCCGACGTGCAAGTCAATAACTACAGCGTTTTATGGATCCTCATCCTGACCTGGACCTCATGGACCTGGTTTCGAATGGATTCTATCATTGTCCCTGTAAGCCATCGTCATCATCTTCCTGCCCTTTTTCCACTCTATGTGGGGTCGGCACAGCATGATCCTTGGATGCTGTAAAAGTTTTGGCTAAGGTGTTTTATGACCGGCCGCCTGCCTGACGTCAACCCTCCTTGGGAATACTTGCTTATTGTATCTCATCATATTGGAGGATACTATCCCTTAGTCGACTTTTACGACAGCACACTATGTATATTCCAAGTTGCATTCAATTCCGTCCAGCCGTTACGGCGTGATTGAGGCACAAACATCGTCACATCCTCACAAACTTTCGCATTTATAATATACTAGTTGTACCCGGATAAAACGTAGCCTATGTGTTATTCCAGCACATGTTATTATATTAAAAGTTTCATTCAAATCCGTTCAGCGCATGATTGAGGCACAAACATATATCGTCACATCCACACATCCTCACAAACTTTTGCATGTATAATATTAGTAGGATAACATAAGCTTTGATCGTAGTAAAAAGCTTCCAGCCTATACCTTATAGACCGCAAACATACAACTACATCTACGTAGGTACTACATTATCCAACACGCATGAACTTTTGCAGCTAGGCTAGCTGGTGGTACCGGTTTGGCACAGAGGTTGAGTGGACTATCTGTTCGAGTTATAGCCCAATAAATACTATAGTAATGAGCCTCACTTGTTTATTGTGTGTACAAGTGCAGTCTTCGCTGTAGATTGTTTTAATATTTTTAAAGACCCGTTTCGTTAAACGCATGGAGAGAAACAAACGTAGAAGCAGAATTCTCTGATGAGGATAGCGAGAAATCTTACATTGAAAAATAACAAATAGTAGAATGTTACAGAAGGGGTCGAATGGGTCGAAAGGATTTTGGCACGAGATGGTTTGGTAAAAGTGTACCTGTAATTTCTTCGTGTAATATCTATAAGGGGTTTTGTCCTACACGTTCTTATTATTGTTCGTGACAAATTGCGAAAAACCAGATGAATCATTTTATTTATCACAATGTGGAATATGAATCACCTGGTGCTAACATCTTCAGGCAAATACCGCAACACCGTTAGACCTGGAATCATGACTTACATTGTTTACGGAAATATGGAGTTCTAATTGTTTACTATAAAATGAGAAAATTATTTCTGAAGAGTCATTTGAAACAACGATCTCGGTGACGAAGCGGGCGAGTGCTCGGCTGAGACGCAAGAGGCGCGGGTTCGTTTCACGTTACGGGAGAAATGTTTGTATGTTCTGTAAATATTTCTTCCGGGTCTGGGTGTTGTATTATGTATTATTATGGTATTAGGTATGTATTTACAAAAAAAAAAATGTAAGTGTTCTATCAGCCATATGGTTCCCATAGTACAAGCTTTGCTTAGTTTGGGGCTAGATGGCGCTGTGTGAAATGTTCACAAATATTTTTTATTATCCTCTATCTAAAAATCGTCCCTTGCACTACAGTGTCCCGTTAATGTTCCCAAAAAGTTGCCTCTTGACGCTGTATAGATTATCTACTACATGGTAAGAGGCCTTAGTTTATTAGGTTAGATAGTGAATTAAAAAAATACACCTAATAATGTTATAGCAGCTCCATTCATCTCTAGTCTCTAAGGCCAGGTTTGCACGAGGTGTCTTTACTACCTCCTGTCCTGAGATTCTGTCTGTGGCCTAGCAATCACTTACTATAACTTTGTTGTGACTATGCCTTTCCTGGTTTTACTAAGCTTGACTTTAGTATCTTTTGTATTATTACGTGGTTGAAGTTACACCTCGTTTGTGAAATTGTTTTCCGATGGCTTATTGTTTTGAAGTCTGTTCAAAATACTAGCTGTGACAAAAGCTCTGTCAATTCGAAATTTTATAACTTTTTACGCAATTTGAATATTTATATTGATTAATTTTATGGTCTCTTTGTTACCAAATCGTCCCGGGCACCACAGCGTCCTGTTATTGAAGGCAAAAGTTGCGTCCTGATTCTTTTTAAGTCATCTATTATGGATTTTAAATGTCTTATGACCCGAATTCTTAATGGGGTAGGCAGACCCCAAATAATCATAAGAAAACTTGCAGCGACTCCTGATTCAAAGTTCCAAGATGGTGAGGTGACATGGTTACAGGTGATCAGCCCATCATCTATATAGATGGTCCATCATGTTGTAAATGTACTACCCTTAGTCAACTTTTACGACTTGCTCGGGAAGAGAAGCAGCTGGACAAATTCCATGTTTTACTTCGAGTCCAGTAGAGAAGAGTATTATCTATTACATAAAGCAAATGAATAAATGATATACCTATCACTATTTTTATCACTACATCATTTATACGTTCTTGGTTACGCATCTGTAATTTTTCAGCATTTTATTCGTCATAAAATTCACACAGTAAACAAACAAGAAACCAGTAAGTACACAAGAAACCGCAGGCTTTCGTCACTTATAAACATTATAATTCTAATCTCCTATACATAAATTATAGGGCAGTCGTTAAATATCAGTTTTGAAGCGATTGCAGTGACATAAAGTTGCTTTGCATCTGCAACTTTATCTTCAACTCTCTTATCATCGATTTCAGACCTTGTTGCTTTGGAATAAGGGTTATTTTCTGTTTCTTGTTCGGCATAAGCTAGTTTTTCATGTACAATGTTAGGTTTACCGCCAATGTTTTTTAATGTAGTCTTTATGTCGTTAGAATAAGAGTGGGTTATTGTTTCTGAGTGTCGTTTTCTAAGTTTGGCTGGTAAAGATTTCGTTTGCGCAATGTCAGCAAGAGTTTCGTTGATGCACTGTCGTATATTTGTCTCTACAATTGAAATTATCTTTTATAAGTTTGGTAGTAATTGCTTTGTTATGAATCTCGTTATTCTCATCTTGTTTAAATTCTGTTTGCAGTTTTGTGTTCTCAAGTTAATACATACATGGTTCAAAATGGATGCATCTATCCTACTATATTATAAATGTGAAAGTTTGTAAAGATGTTTGTATGTTTGTGCTTTAATCATGCTGTAACATCTTAACGGGTTTTAATGTAACTTGGAATATACATAGTATGTGTGCTGGAATAACATAAAGGCTACTTTTTATCGGGGTACCAAGCGAGCGAAGCTGCGGGCGGCAGCTAGTATTGTAATAAATTTGAGAACATGTCATATTTTTTATGCCCATTTATGAGCACTCTGTCTTTTATTTTGTATACCATTCAACTCTCTAACTATTACGGTTCATAAGATATAGCCCGCTGACAGACGGAAAGGTGGAAGAACGGCCGGACAGTGAAGCCTTAGTAATAGAGTCCCGTTGACACCCATGATACGGAACCCTAAAACTATAGTGTAGTACGTAGGTACAAAATGACTTTATTTCAAAAGCATTTAAACTAGGTCGTGTTTGATAGATGACAAGGTGTTACTAGTATAATTATTTAGGCCCAGAGCTTCTAAGCTGTAGATTAAATTATTGTTAGTAACCGTAGATTAAATAACAGTAAGTTACCGTAGATTAAATTATAGTTAGTAACCAGGCTTACAAAACAGCTTTATTCAAAGTAATCTTAATGCCCAAGAGTACGGTGACTATAATATATTTTCCATATTTTTTACTATTGCGTACATTATTTACGTAATGACATCCTCGGTGGCGTGGCGGGCGATTGCTCAACTGAGATGCAAGAGGCGCGGGTTCGATTCTCACTGTGGAAAAAATGTTTGCACCTGATCTGGGTGTTGTGGTACCATGGTACTCGTAGTTTCTGAACTATAAAGATATCGAAACTACAAGAAAAAGGAGCTCAGGTTACAACTTACTATAAATTTTACTCTTTTCGTTTTATTTCAAAAACTATGCATTCTAGAATTAAAATAAACTATTATGGAATGTACAAATAAAGCCCTTTCAAAGTCCGTCGAATGGTATCCCACTCAATACATTTTTTTTACAACCATTTTACCGAATAAACCCTTTAAATCTTCATAGCACAATATATTTACCTACTAAGTTTCATACACATCGAATTATCGGTTCTTAAGTTATGCTCAAACAAACATACAACGACAAATCGCCTAAGTTGCACTGAGATTTTCGCTCGAAGTCAAAGTCAAAGTCAAAATTTATTTATTCCTTAAAATCACGGAGATCATTTGAACACGTCTCAAATCTACGTTACATTTACAACTGTTCGCTTATATTATGCTACTTATCCTTTGCATTCAACTCATCAATGTCATTCAAATAATCCAACACAATTTACTATGAAAATATTCCCATCGTCTCTCAAAAACACGACACCCTTGTCACGAGCTAACGGTTATGCAATTGGGACCTAGATATAGTACACGGAGGCCTAGGCCTCCTGAATACGAGATTAGGTCACGAGTGGGGTTCTCAGGTGGTACTAGCTCATGATATCGATGACCTGAATTGAAATTGTAAATTAACATAGCGTCATTGTGGACATGCTAATGAGTTTCGTCAATGTCAAGGGAAATAACTGGTGTAGTGACTCTGCTTTCCGATTTTAAGGTGGTTGGTGAATTTAGATAGTTTCAGCTAAAAAAAATACGAAGGAACGGATATATGTCGTAGAGCGAGCTTAAAAAACAAATATATATTTGCTAGCTGCCACCCGCGGCTTCGCTCACGTAGTACCCGGATAAAAAATAGCCTGTATGTTAATCCGATGCATGTACTATGTATATTCCAAGTTTCATTCAAATCCGTTCAGCCGTTTGGACGTGATTGAGGCACAAACACAAACATCCTCACAAAGTTTCGCATTTATAATATTAAGTAGGATTAGTAGGATGTCGAAGAACTGCTTTCTGCGTCAGTAAGGAATTTTTGCCTACACTAACGGGATACTAACGGGTACGGGACGAATTAAGATGGAGTAGGCTTGCCCAGCACTAATACATATAAAGTAAGAAAAAGGGCAGGGAAATGATGAGTAGAGAAAAACAAAAGGAGGCCTCCAGACCTTTTCATAACCATTTAACTAGGTACCTGCCTAGATACCTACCTATTTCGTTGTGTCTTGAGACCTCTCCCTCGCTCAATAAGCAAGGTGTCGGAAAGCCCACGCGTCGTAGGCGTACAGGTTTGAGCAAGTTGCGAATTGAACATAAAGTTACGACAACCTTGATGTGTTTTGTCTACCCTGTACTGTAACTTATCAAAAACCTCAGACGTAAGCCTTACTTTTTTTGACGCATTCGTGGTATATTATATCCAGCAGGGCAGTATTGGCAGGTAGCGTGGCGGGCGATTGCTCGGCAGAGACGCAAGAGGCGCGGGTTCGATTCCCGCTGCGGAAGAAATGTTTACAATGTAAATATTTCTTCCGGTTCTGTGTGTTGTGGTACCATGGTACTCGTAGTTTCTGATACCCACGTCACAGGGAATATTTATTAAAAAAATAATTCAAAAGACAAAGTATTGAACGTCACCCAAATTTTTGAGAGCACTGGTGGTCTAGTGGTAGCGGGCCCGATATTAAGGTCGTGTATTCTGTTCGTGCATCTATTAATATTTCTGTACGAAAAGAAATTTTGCTCTATAAATGGTGAAGTACTCTCAAATGGTGAAGGAAAACTTCGTGAGAAAACCGGCATGTCGCAGAACCTAAAAAGTTACAAAAAATGTGTTAATTGCACGGAGCCTTTGAGGTGCACTTT
This sequence comes from Scotopteryx bipunctaria, assembly GCA_949320045.1. Classification (NCBI taxonomy): domain Eukaryota; kingdom Metazoa; phylum Arthropoda; class Insecta; order Lepidoptera; family Geometridae; genus Scotopteryx; species Scotopteryx bipunctaria. The sequence goes on from OX439459.1 coordinate 8,532,002, forward strand.
AAATCCTTTTACCACACTATGCTACCTAAATTCTACGCAGTGGGGTTTATAAAAAATACAATTTATAAAAAAAAATTATATATTCTGCCTATCCCTATGGGAAACAGTCGTGATATTATGTATTTGTATGTTGTCATAGGGATTAAAAGGCCCTTGTTGTATCATTGTAGGTGTTTAAGGTGCACTAAATTCAGGAAACGCATATTATTTCCTTCATCGTGCGCGCGCAGCGTGAACAGAAACTGTGTCAAGTACGAAACGATTTGCGATTCATTGCTTCAAGGAAATGAATCTTCGTTATTTAGATCTTAGGCGAGATTTGGAACATCTAACTTGCTTGTCTTGACTCTGTTTTTTAGGCCTTTAGGCGGCCAAAAAACTCCGTCGCTAGATTTGGCCACTAGCTCATACAAACATACCATACATACAGGGTTCCGTAGGTACTCGAAGGGTGAAAAAATCTAATACCGCGCCTGATTTTTTTTTGCGCATTAAAAAGCTAAGACATTTTACCATCTATAGTAGATGATTCATACAGCGTCAGGAGGCAACTTTTACCTTCACAGACGGGACGCTGTAGTGCCCGGGACTTAAGATGGAGTAGGCTTGCCCAGCAACTATTCTATCCTCTCAGCTTAGTCGGCCTTGTCCACAGGAAAGACATGGTCAATACGTGAGGAAACCCGCGACTTAGTCAGCTCCGCACGTGGGAGAAAACATAGTGAGGAAACCGGCATGTACCTTTCAGCACACTGGTTCTTTCGACACGAGATAGATAGACCGTGGGAGATGTAGGAAAGTTTTCTACCGTGGGATCAAAAATAGGACAATACGGATGACGTAACCACCATCTGTTGTTCACCAGCGATCGATTCAAATTAACTTTTCAAATCGAATAATGACCTGGAGCTGCCTACAAGAGGCAATTTGAATGTCAAATGCAATGCTTAAGGCATAGACAATTTGAGCTTTGATGATAGAGAACTGCTGTGTAAGTCAGTCTTGAAAATTATTTTAAACTAGCATCAGTCCTACTTACAACTATTAGTTTAAATGCGAAAGTCTGTGTGTGTGAATGTTTGTTACTATGTATTCCCGTAACTACGAAACTGATTTTGGTGAAATTTACAATGTCAATAGTTTGGATTCTAAAATAAAATAGGCTAATTATTTTTTCGAAAATCTACCCCTAAAGGGGTTAAATAAGGTAGTAAAGTTTATATGGAAAATATTATTCCTGGTTCAATTCGCTCAAAATTACAAATAAACAGTTAAACTTTAAAATAATAAAACATGTATATCATATTTTGTCAAAATTACCCCTAGGGTTTTATTAATTTTTGCTAGGTTAAACATAGAACGCATTTTATGTTTTTTTTTTATTCCCAGAACAGCAAAGAAGTCAATAAATTACCTGATAACCTTGAAACTTATTCTCATTGTACATGTTTTACCAAACTTTATCATTTTGATGATGCAGTTTTTATTTCGAGTCTTTAGTAATACTAAAGGCGTCTTTACACTTTACGAGCTCGCGGTGAGCACGTTCACAAAATAGAAGAAAAAACGCTCGCAAATCGCCAGTGTGATAACGCTCTAAAAAGGACTGTTTCAAGACTCCTTACCCCATCACTACCGATACAACTACTACTAATTGAAGTCATTATCGTCAGTACGGTACGAGGCGAGCACATAATATATCATTATATCAAATTGATTTATAATTGTAATGCATTTTTAGATATAGGTAACACAATAGCGAAGAATATTACTTTGTCTCCTAAATCTATCTAGTCTTGTCACTGGTTATTTGTAACCAGTGTGGTGAAAGGATTTAAAGCGCTCCAAGGAGGTCTATGTCCAACAGTGGACTGATAGGCTGATGATGATGATGAGACAACCGCCCAGAAATCAATTAAATCCGTCAAAGCTAATTTAAGGCAGATTTCCACCAAAGATATAGTATCTGTAATCAGTTGCTATTAGTAAGCTATTGATACTATCAGATCGTGACTCGTTCGAACGGTAGCTCAAGTTTTACTACCAAGTAGATAGAGTACCTACCTTCTGACACTGACATTTATAGCTTATAGCCTGTATATATTTATACCAGACTAGCGACCCGCCCCGGCTTCGCACGGGGATGGACATTATCATCGTGGACTTGATCTATAGAATCATATTCCTACATATGGATATCCTTCCTTCCTTCCATCCTTCCTTCCTTCCTTCCTTGTTTCCTTCCTTCTTTGGTGAAAGAATTTTTGAAATCGGTCTAGTAGTTTCGGAGTCTATTCGTTACAAACAAAAACATCTACACATCCTCACATCCTCACAAACTTTCGCATTATAATATTAGTAGGATAGTCTATTTCAGGTGCATTTTCCACAGTAAGTCTATTTTAGATTTAACTAACTAAGGCCTTTTACCATCTATAGTAGATGATTTATACAGCGTCAGGAGGCAACTTTTACCTTCACGAACGGGACGCTGCAGTGCCCGGGACGAATTAAGATGGAGTAGGCCAGCACCTATTACATCCTCTCAGCTTAGTCGACCTTGTCCACAGGAAGACATGGTCAATACGTGCGGAGCTGACTAAGCCGCGGGTTTCCTCACGATGTTTTCCTTCACCGGTTGAGGGTACTGGTACAGCGCACATAAATTTTTCGTGCAGAAAAATCCATTGGTACACGACTGAATTTGAACCCACGGCCTTAGGATATTATTTTAGATCAATTTCAGTGTAAAGTAAAATTGTTATCGTATCACGTTACAACTGATAAGTGATCTTTAAACAGAGCGGCTTACAACCTGCGTTACACTTAATTATCAACTAATTGAACGTTTTCACTCGATGCTTTGGTAAGCGTGTGGCCTGATTCGTAAGTTTATAGCGTTCTTAACAGCGACGACCTCGGCCAAATTCGATCGACGAGGTCCGATAATAGTTTGGCCGATAACGGATTTTTTGTAATCGTATCGTATTGAATATGAGATACAATAAGCAAGTATTCCCAAGGAGGGTTGACGTCAGGCAGGCGGTCGGTCATAAAACACCTTAGCCAAAACTCTTACAGCATGATCCAAGGATCATGCTGTTCCGACCCCACATAGAGTGGGATAAGGGCAGAAAGATGATGATGTATCGTAAAGGGTAGGTATTCTAATTCTACGGGGGCCGTTGGAACATATAGATGTCGAGTTGATGGAACTATTGTTTAAATTCTATTTTAGAAATTGCTCTCTGAGAGAGTGAACAAGAAAAAAAAACTAGTAACATTGGTATCACTAGTGTCGGTAACACACATTGGAGGTCTAGTGGTAACGGCCCCGCCTTTCGATCCTAAGGTCGTGGGTTTCAATCCAGCCGTGCAACAATGGATTTTTCTGCACGAAAAAATTACTTGCGCTACTCTAGTACTCTCAAGTAAAGGTAAACCTCGTGAAGAAACCGCCATGAATCTAAGAAGTTCGAAAACATAGGGCACTTTAAATCCTTCCACCACACTGGTTCATAAATACTAGTAACACAACTAGTAGTAGTATAATTTTTCGTTATAATTAACATCTCTCAATATCATTACCATCTCTATAGAGCCACTTTGTCAAAAGTTCCAAGTCTCTTACTTCTTACACCAGGACAGTATTGCTGGTGGAACAGACGGTGTCTTTGATATACTTTAGAACTTGACACCGTTGGTAGCTGCCGCTGCCCTTAGCGGTTCTTGAGAAGCGGTTACCGTCATTTGACGACGTTATAATGCTCAGAGCAGAAGGTTACCATGGCAACGTTATTTGACGCAAAATGTAGGGCGGAGGTAGGGCGCGAACATTTTGTTATCAGGTATTTATGCACATGGTGAGTAAGTTTATATGAGGTAGTGGCCAACTCTTGTAACGGAGTTTTTAGGCCGCCCAAAGGCCTCCGTCTCTGCTTAACGACTTAAAAGCTGAGACCGACAATTTGACGTGCCCTCCGAAACACGGAAGCGCTCAGCTCGAAATACCACTTGTGGTCACCCATCCTAACTGTGACCGAGCACAACGTTACTTAACTTCAACGATCGTTTCAGCGCATGATGATAATCTTCGTTGAAAGATATTAAGATACAAAAGATACAGTCAGTGTGATATGTCGTGGTGTGTACACAGACTCTTCGGATTCTGAAAACTAAAGTGAGGGTAGTTAGAAAAGATCCACCACTTATCAACGGTTGCTCTTAATACCTGCGCTCTTCGAAACGTCGGAAAAATAACAAGGTTATGCGTAAAAACCCGTCCTATAATCCGAGCTATAGATGGTAAAAGGCCTTAGAAGGAACACCATATAAGCTTACCTAAGTGTACATACATTATTATCACACCCTATGTGTAACCTTAAGAAAACTTGCATCCACTTTTGATTTAAAGTCCTAAGATGAATATGGTGAACCATGGTGACAGGTGATCAGCCCATCGCCCATGTAGGTGGTCCATCATTTTGGAGATGTCTATCCCTTAGTCGACTTTTACGATATGCTCGAGAAGACAAGCAGCTGGACGCATTCTATGTTTTATTTACTTCTAGTCCAGCAGAGAAGCATTATACATAAATACATACATAAGTACTACAGCAAATTACTATATCGACTCCAATCTACGTTTCAATTCCTTTAATTCAAAGCCATTATACAACTAATACATTACGCGAAATATCCGACGTGAACAATATTCCGTGCAAATGCAATTTCAAGCTTTGGAACTTGTCCTCTATACACAGCCTTGACACTATTAGGTTTAGCACTTAGCTTAGTTTACTTATAAAGTGGCCACCGTTCAAAAACAGCCGTAAAATGTGTTAAAGCATTCATTTTTAGGGTTCTGAAAGTATATTGGTACATATTATCACGCCCGTATCCATCAGAGCCACAAGTAAACCTAAGAAAATTTGTAGCCACTTCTGATTTAGTCCTAAGATAGATATGGTGAACCATGGTGACAGGTAATCAGCCTATCGCCCATATAGACAGTCCATCATGTTGGAGACACTATCCTTAGTCGACTTTTACGACACGCTGGGGTAGAGAAGCAGCTGGATAAAATTCACCTTCTGACAACGTAGAAACTTTAAAAAAACGTATTAAGTGTCCACTCCCACAAACTTCTTTTATTTACGGACGTGATATGACGGTGATAAATACTTAGGAAACTAGTGCTCAAGCTTATAATTGCTAACACCTGCGTTCTAAGCTAATCTTATTGGGTTTTGTTTGTTTATGTTTTGTACTGTTATTTTGTTTATTTATTGATTCAATGGCAACATTAGGTTATTTAAGTAAAACATATAATTATGGGTCAATTATCACTTAGATATTACACACATAAATGAGAGATACAATATTACAATTGATCTGTTGGTTTTCGAGTTGGGAAAGCTGGCATATCACGAAGCAAGCTGAAGAAGGGTGATGACGAAAGCCCATCCTTCGACATTTTGCATTAATGTCGTGTTTCAAGGCACCTACCGTTCAGGATGACTTTGGCAAAAACTAACCCAAGCATTTACAAATAACTAAGGCCTTTTACCATCTATAGTAGATTATTTATACAGCGTCAGGAGGCAAATTTTACCTTCACAAATGGAACGCTGTAGTGCCCGGGACGAATTAAGATGGAGTAAGCTTGCCCAGCATCTATTCCATCCTTTCAGCTTAGTCGGAGCAATACGTGCGGAGCTGACTAACCCGCGGGTTTCCTTTCGATGTTTTCCTTCACCGTTTGAGAGTACTGGTATAGCGCACATGAATTTTTCGCACAGAAAAATCCATTGGTACACGACCGGGTTTAAACCCACGACCTTAGGGTCGGAAGGCGGGGTCACTAGCAACTAGACCACCAGTGCTCTCATTTTGTAAACATTTAGGTACAAATAATCATTTTTCTACCCATATTCCGCCAGGTACAGGCACAATATTTTTTCCATCCCTCGTCATCTTAATACTTACTTTAACATGCATTTCCTCTTTCACACAATCCAATCATCTTCTCTTTTTTCTTCCTCTAACAGAGAATGAGTACCTAGTAGAATTATTTAGAGATAAAGTTTTCTTTCACGGCATTGAGAGTGATGATGATGATTGTTTCATGACCTCCGTTGACCTCATAACAAAGCTACGTTTCAGCTGTTTCGGTGTCTGTAACAGTTTTGTGTTGGAATGCAACCTTGTATTACTTTCAATAAACAAACGAACATCAAAGGGAAACCCCACACCGTGTTGTTATAGGAAAAAAATGCTCACAACCTTTACTAGGACCATGGGGCTTTGGTTCTGTAGGTACAGTCACTTGACAAATAATGTGATCTTGTCAAAAGTGGCAGTCTCATTGAACAGATCTATTTGGAAATTCATCTTAAATATCTGAAGAGTTCTTTGTGTTGTGAATCCTAAATTGTACGCACTCATTTAAAAAAATTCAGGAAAATTGAGAATCTTGAAAAGCCCTTATTTTGAAGTCGGTTAAAACTAAAATAAATACATATTTGGGGACATTTCACACAGCACCATCTAACTCGAAACTAAGCAAAGCAAACTATGGGAACTAGATGGCTGATAGAATACTTATAAACTTTTGTAAATATGTTGTAAGTACCTAATATTACAACACACATACCCAGATGAAATATTTGCACATAATGTCCCGCTGCGGGAATTGAACCCGCGCCTCTTGCATCTCATTCGAGTACTCGGTCCGCCACACCAACCGAGGTCGTCAACAAGGGAGGTGCATTATGTAATAGATAGAAATAATTTTCAAATAAAAATTTTCTAGTCTAGAGCTATTTCTATAACAGGTCATGGTTTTGGTGGGTAGGTTTGAATTCTTGAAGATTATACAAAGATCAGTCCATCACTAAGCAACCCTAAAACACCCCAACTAAGGGTGTGTTTACACTAAACGCGAGCCAACTTTAACGCCATATTTATTTACATTCACAATAATGCGCAGACGCACAAGGCACGTGTTCAAACTCCGAGCGTGTCATAAAAATTTTGGAATTTGAAAACATCTGGTGCGGTTAGTGTACTCTACGCCTTAAAACTTCTTTATCTGTTCTATATGTAGAAAACAATAAGCATTTTTCTGCAATCAACGCTGAATCTAGAAAGTAGCAAAACCACCCACTAAGGCGGAATTTTTCAAAATTCAACCCCTAAAGGTTAAAAGGAGTAAAAACTTTGTATGGAACTTTTTAACGCGTAGTGCGATTTGCTTGAAACTTGCTCTGGATACTACAAATGCAAAATAAACGGACACGTTACAAGATTTTTCAAAACTAAAAAAGGGGTAAAATGTAGTTTCAAATTTTGCTCCAGGCGAGCGATGCCGAGCGTGTAAACTAATCAAGATTGTAAAAATTTTATGGTCGCTAAAACATGTCTTAAGTTATTTTATGATCATCTTTAAATTCGTAATAAACAGTAAAATATGCTTACAAGTAAATTATGACAGTGTGTCATGTAATAAAAACATTGATGGAGATTGTGGGTTCTAGTCATTACTAGGCTCGAATTCTTTTTGCATGTTTTTTTTCAAGTTGTGCTATCAATTGGGATGGGTGACCGCAAGTGGCATTACGAGCTGAGCGCTTCCGTACTTCGGAGGGCACGTTAAATTGTCGGTTCCGGCTTTTAAGCCATGACGGGGGCCTTTAGGCGGCCTAAAAACTCCGTCACAAGAGTTGGCCACCAGCTCATACGAACTTACTTAGTTGTGCTATTAGTTACTTTGTATTGATAACGTAACGTAATAAATATTTTAATAGCTTCTAACATAATTTACTAAAGTTTCAAACAATCTGATCGCAAAAAGAATATTACTGTTTCCTCGATTCTCGAAGTATTTTAAATCCTAAGAACTCAGTGACTCGATTTAATCCACCATTATTATCCTTCCAAGAAAATTACAACGCAAATTGGTTTTTATTCCTACCGCACGAAGAGTCAATTTCGAGTGATTTACAACGTTAAAGATTGGCAGTTATACAAAGTTATGTAATTGCACCAATTGGTCTTTATTTTCATTAAATGAAGGGTTATTTTTGAATAATTCGTTGCATTTTTAGAATTGTAAATCGCTTGGTAATAGGAAGATAATGCTATTTAATAGGATATGAGTATTTCATGTAATGAGGTTGCAAATAGGTAAATGGTAGGTAACAATTATACCTACATCATACATACTAATAAAATTGTATCCTGAACATAATTATTTTTATGATACTATCAATAAAATTCAGTTTTATCTATATCACTTTATATACATACTAGCTGCCGCCCGCGGCTTCGCTCGCGTGGTACCCGGATAAAAAATAGCCTATATGTTAATCCAGTACATGTACTATGTATATTCTAAGTTTCATTCAAATCCGTTCAGCCGTTTAGGCGTGATTGAGGCACAAACATCCAAACATCCAAACTCACAAACTTTCGCATTTATAATATAAGTAAGATCAATAAAATTCAGTTTTATCTGTATCACTTTATATACATATCTGCTTTTGATTTGAAAGCACTTGATGCTTAGTGACTGTGACCTCGTCTTCTGTGCTTTAGGTCATTGTCTTCAAATCCTGTCTTGCATCAATGGATTTTTCGGTCTGAAATAGGGACAGTGATTAATTCTCGTAACGGTGAAGGAAAACATGATGAGAAAACATTAGAAAAAAATTGCAGACGGGATATTATTAAAAAATATCAGCTTTAGTTTTTCCTCTTGAGGTATAGAAATCTAAAAACATATACTTTTTTTTTCTTTTAACTTGTTTTAAGTGGTCTAATGAAGCCAAACCACGAAATAAAAATCAATTGCCGAATGTATGTAGCTTCACTTCAGAACAGCTGCATCTGTTTGGCTAATTATATTTTTGTAATAGTCGTGTTTCTAATAGTCAAGACAATTTTTGTCTGAAAAATTGTACGGAAAACAGAAAAAATTGGGTTAAAAAAATCTCTATATAAAAAAGTGAGTGTGAATAAGACAGAAGACAGAAGGGAGATCTTCAACACGAACATAATTGTTTATTGATTGGTCGTATAAGAAAGTGAAGATTTGGTATCATTTTCTTTATTAATACACTCGTGCAAAACCGGGGCGGGCAGCTAGTTTAAAATAATTATAAACAGCAATGTGGCAAGCTCCTGTCTGTACGTTGAACACTAATGGTAAGTCCTTGAGACACATGATCATACTAGGTGCTACAATTATTAATTTCTAGTACTGAAGGAGCTGGGAAAATTATCGATAAAAGAATACCGATATCGATAAAGTCAAATGGCAAAGGTAAAAACAATAGTGAAATGGAATTCTAATTAGCTTTATATACTTCGCGAAAGGCACAATTTTCTTCCAGTTTTATGAGTAAAACAATTACAAACAATTAACAATAAGCATCTAATTTTTTAAGTAATTTCAAAAATTGCCCATATTTGTCAGTTGACAGATGATGCCAATACATTTCATTCTTGTAATCTTGTAATGTCATTGCGAAGAAATTGGTAAATAACGATTTCTGAGTCACTAAATGATTAGTGATTGATTCCAATTTTTACGAACAGACAGATCGTTATTTATCATTATTAATGTTGTTTTCAAAAATTTACGCTTCCAAAGTAATGAATGATCCGTTATCCATTATAGAATATCAGAACCAAGCATATTTTATATCGATGAAAATCCCATCACTAAAACGTCTCCACATCTGAAACAGAGAAGTCCTAGTCACTGATAAACATACAGTAAAAACAAGCTCCAATTACCATGATAGTAGGAAAATTATAGCTCAACCCTACCTCGTTCCCTCTCTTTCTCTGAGCTTTATTTTAATATGATAGAAAGAGAAAGGAAAAGGACTCGTTTTCAAAATTATAGAAACATTTGTGTAAGTGCATGTTTTGCTATAAACCTAATGACTGTTTTGATGCACATAATACTCGTAATCGTTGAGTGGCTCTCGTAGTAGTCGTAATTTTTAGGGTTCCGTACCCGAAGGGTGCCAATGAGACCCTATTACTAAGCCTCCGCTGTCCGTCCGTCCGTCCATTCATCCGTCAGCGGGCTGTACTCGTATCTCATGAACTGTAATACGTACAGAGTTGAAATTTTTCAAAGTGTGTATTTTTATTGCCGCTATAACAACAAATTGATAATATTAAATAAAATGAGTCCCCATACAAGAAACTTATATATGTACATGTACGATGGCATGGAACCCTTCATGTGCGAATTCAACTCGTACTTGACCGGTTTTATTGTAAGAGTTAAATGCAAGTAAAGTCGCCCGAAAGTTAATAAGTTTAATGAGTTTATACAGCTAATAAGGCAAAATCGTCCAATGTATAGATATTTTTTACTATATTTGCCTTCTGTTGTTTCCATACCAGTGACACGAGATAGAGGGTACTTAGTTATTACAACCTTTATTAAATACCACTTTAAGACTTTTTGGATCGTTTGGACTAACGGGTGATATTAGAAACTTCTTGAGTGAAGACGCCATTCGGTTCAATGGAGGTCGTTACATAAAATTAAACGAGCGAGCAAAGCCGGGCGCAGACGGTGCTAGAATTTGCAAATAATAGTTAAGTTATCTTTGGTCATCGATTGTGGACTCAACCCCCGAATACTCAAACGCGACTCAGAGTTGAGCAAGTTTCAAGTCACGGTTTTTTGACAGTTTTTGATGAAAATCTGTCAAAAACTCGTCACTTGAGAGTTCTACGAGTATATTTTGGAATTATAAAAAATAATGGATAACCTTAGAAAGATGTAAATCAAAGCCAATTACTTTGTCTTACACTAAAAAAACAAGATCTTTCCAAGCTCTAAGTATTACCTAGATAATTTTGTGAGAGCTGTTTTTGTTTTATTTTTGACCACCTTTTGCGTTCACCAAAACCCGATAAAGGTGTGGACATTTTATAACCCACCTAAAACATGATTTAGTTAACTTCTGGTTTATTTGGTTAACTAAAACATTGCGCCCTGTTTTCATTAGAAAAAACTAACTCCCATGAATTGGTTAACTCTGTGTTAAGAGTAAACTTAAGTTAACTTAAGCCGGAGAGTAAAGAACTTGACCAATAACTTCGGTGTCTTACTTTGTTATCCAAAGTGCTAGTTTAAAAGAAATGAAGTGTGCTGTAAAGGTTAATACACTTCAAAACACTATTCAGCATATCAGTCATAATGTAGATAAGATGCTGATGAGATGTATTCCAATCTCATAGGCTACTAAAATAAAAAGTATTGTGCTGCTTTAATCAAAATCTCGGCTAAGTACCAATTTATAAACAAATAAATGAAATAAATATTTGTGGACATTTCACACAGCGCCATCTAGCCCCAAACTAAGCAAAGCTTGTACGATGGGAACCTGATGGTTTAGTGAATACATAGATACTTTTTTTTGTAAACACACATAAAATACATAGTACTAAAATACAATACAGACCCAGAATTTTTTTTTTTTTGCAAAATATACAAAATTTCTCCCGTAGTGGGAATCGAACCCGCGCCTCTTGCGTCTCAGCCGAGCACTTGCTCGCTACGCTACCGAGGTCGTCAAGCAAGTGGTCGTCGTGGGCAAGCCTACTCCATCTTAATTCGTCCCGGGTACTACAGCGTCCCGTTAGTGAAGGTAAAACCTTTGCCTCCTGACGCTATATTAATCTTCCAATAGATGGTAAAAGGCCTTTTTTATTATTATTCATGCTGAAGCGTGTTGTGGTATGGACGGTCTAAAGCTTGTGTATTTATTAATATCTTTACGGCGAGTACGCTCCATAAAAGATATTATTTAGTGCTCAAAGCAGACTGTGATAATAATATTAGTTTAAAGATACTTGCCGAGTATTATGTCGCATGCTACATTGGTGATTCTGAAACATTACTGTATAATGTGGGTATATCATCTCGTAAGTTTTGCTTGGAAATTGTAGGAAAATGCGGATATTTTTGTTCAAAAAAATCCTTGCTAAAGTTTGTCACTCCTTGTCCAGCGGCTTCGCTAGTGTAATGTAAAATTTGACGCCTGACTTTGAGAGTTATTTTGAAGAACTCTGAAACACGTGTCCCATTGATTTTGTATTTAAAGTATCCTAACCAAATTTCGATTCTTATACAAACTTTGACAACACATTTTACCCCTTTTTGAGGGTTATTTTGAAAAAGTCCTATTATTTTATGGTCTAAATTTCAAGACGGCCTTAGGATCGGAAGGTAGGGCTCCACCAGTGCTCTCACCCAAGTGATTGCCTTATTGACCAAAGGTATATACATAGTTTAACTGAATGTACGGAAACTTTAAAATATCCCTGTCCCTCTATCAATAGTTTAGTTATTGCTACTGTTTGGTTTCCTCTGAAAAAAAATAATATGTTTTGAACATTAAAAAAAAACGGAGAAAACATAAAGTCAAGAGCTGTCACTTCAAGTCTTGCAGATCGTGACAGTTCTAATCATCCGCAACCTGACTTTACCCACTGCTGGGTATAGGCCTCCCTTTGTATGCACCACTCTCCACGGTCCGTTGCAAGTCTCATCCAGGTCCGGCCTGCGACGGATGCTATATCGTCAGCCCATCTCGCTGCTGGACGACCGACGTTTCTATAACCGGTTCTTGGACGCCATTCAGTTACCGCCTTACTCCACCTGTCATCACCACGCCTTGCCAGGTGACCTGCCCAACTCCATTTTAGTTCCGTTATGCGGTTCCCAACGTCTTTGACCTTTGTTCGCCTTCGGATCTCAACGTTGGGAATACGGTCTATAAGCTTGATGCCGAGCATGGCCCGCTCCATGGCTCTCTGTTTTAACAGTTCTAATAGTGGAAACAAAAAAAGCTTTAATAACTTAAAGCCAGTTTTACACTCGTAAAACATTATAACGCCATTTCGGTCACCCCACATAATCCCCTGATCACAAAAACCCGACATTATGTTTTACAGGGTGCTTCGTTTGAGATGTGCACTCTGCTTTAAAAGTAAGCTTTGAAGACTTATAATGAGCTTGATGCTCTTCTAAAATACTATTTTTTAAAACTTGCTTTTTTATTTTGGTTTTAGAATGAAGTTATAATCAGTTTTAAATACTAAATCATACATAGGTACATACATATTATCACGGCTGTATCCCTAAAGGGGTGGGCAGAGCCACATGTACGAAAACTTACAGCCACTTCTGATTAAGTCCTAAAATGGATATGGTGCCATGGTGACAGGTGATCAGCCCATCGCCCATTATAGGTGGTCCATCAAGTTGGGAAGGATACTATCCCTTAGTCGACTTTTACGACATGCTCAGGGAGAGAAGCAGCTGGACGCATTCTTCTTTTACTTTACTTCCAGTCGAGCAGAGACTAATAATCAATTTGTTTTTTATAAACATTATTGTTCTATTTTAGACAACATGGGAAATTTTGAGCACTTGAGTGCCCACAAAGTACCCTGTACTTATTAGAGTAACGTCTTGACTGTTGAACTCAAGTATGTAACAAAAGTACCTACTTATGATCGATAATAAAGCTAGTTATTGTTTATGATTGGATTTATTTTTGATCTGTGGGAAAGTTTAAGTTTGAAAATAGATTTGTTTACTATTCTTAGATCGGAAGTATTTTATACCTTATTCGCTATGACCAAAAAGGCTCGTTACGATACTCTGTGGAATCACCGTGTATCGTATTGGAAGTTGTAATTAAGTTACGTTAAGAGCACTGGTGGTCTAGTTGGTAGTGACCCCGCCTTCCTATCCTTAGGTGGTGGGTTCAAATTCGGTCGTGTATCAATGGATTTTTCAGTGCGAATAATTTATGTACGCTATACCAGTACTCTCAAACGGTGAAGGAAAACATCGTGAGGAAACCCGCGGCTTAGTCAGCTCCGCACGTATTGATCATGTCTATAAATTGGGAAAAGGCCTTAGTAATTACAATTCAGTTAACTAATAGAGTATTGGAAGTTATAATTTTGTTAAGTATTCATAATCATAATTTCCCTGCCCTTGTCCCACTTTATGTGGGGTCGGCACAACATGTATTTCTCTTCCATTTCCCTCTGTCAGAAGTCATTTCAACGCTCACTCCTTTCTTACTCATGTCATCTTTCACACAGTCCATCCATCTTTTCTTTGGCCTACCTCTACCCACACATCCTTCCACATTCATATCTAACACTCTTCTCGTCACATGACATTCTGCCCTTCTCATGACATGTCCATACCACGCTAACCTATTGCTCCTAAGTATTCATAATGTGAGATATTATGTAGTAAGCTTCCAAAGTTTTCAATTCAATAAGTTCCGTGCTCAATTATCTCTCAAAGCCTCATTAGTACCAATATCGCATTTCTTCACAACTCTCCTTTATCAAGACTGGAATGACAGAATATGCCTTATAAGATGTAATTCATAACTTCCGCTTTATAAGGCGTGGAATTTCTTAGTGGGCGTGCACTGAATTGTTGCAATTTAGAATTCAATTTATTATCATTATCATATTCTACAATTTCTGTGACTAGATGACTATTTTTGGAAGTTGCAATTAGCATTAAACTTAAAAGCATTTTGTAATTAATGTTTTTTTTTTTCCTGTGAGTATAATCTTTTTCAGCTCTAAAAGGAGTCAGCAAACATTTATATGGAAGGTTTTTTGTGTGTGAAGTTTGTTTTCGATTAAAGACAAACTGTAGTACCTAAAGTGGTGTCTACTTAAGAGACACAAGAGGCGCGGATTCGATTCCCGCTACGGGAGAAATGTTTGTATGTTCTGCAAACTTTTCTTCCGTGTTTAGTTGTTGTAGTACCGTATAAGTATGTTTTTACAAAAAAAGTCGACTAAGGGATAGTATCCTCCAATATGATGAGATACAATAAGCAAGTATTCCCAAGGAGGGTTGACGTCAGGCAGGCGGCCGGTCATAAAACACCTTAGCCAAAACTCTTACAGCGTGATCCAAGGATCATGCTGTGCCGACCCCACATAGAGTGGGATAAGGGCAGGAAGATGATAATGATGATTTAAAAAAAAAAAGTATTTAAGTATTCTATCATTCCCATAGTACAAGCTTTGCTTAGTTTGGGGCTAGATGGCGCTGTGTGAATAAAAAAAACTATTTTCATTAAATATTTTATTATAGAGTATCCTAGACTTTGTGAGCTATTTTCACTATCAACTAGAGATAACATGTTACGATGTTGTAATTGTTGTTGAATAAATAAATAAATAAAATAAATAAATGTTCACAAATGTGTGTTTTTTTCTGTAAATTCGTCTATCTTTAGGTACCTACTACTATTACTTTTAATAGAAAAAATATACAAAATACTAGATGGCAGCACAGGTAAAGTTAGTGCGCGCTATCGTTGCGTTTTGAGCTTTACGCCGGTAATTTCAAGCAAACTAAAGCTTTTCAATTCTATAATATAAGTAACATTCGAACCTTCAGCAAAAGTCAATTTGAAAACTATTTTCAGAACATCTTTTCTCCAATTTACTTCAACAAGCAATTTAAATGCATCTGTCATGTAACACTGACAAATTCCCGCCATTCCATTCTGACATCACCAATTCCTGTTTTCCCCAAAAATAGTACAGTCAACGTTTACAGGAGACTGTTATTTAACCTGAAATTAAAATGTCTGAAATCAATGCCCCTGTCAGTTTGTCAGGGGGGAGATGTAAATCGTTTTTAGAGAATTCAATTTTTTTACAAAGGGCTTTTGTTCTGATGTAACTATTGACAGGTTAATTGGTTGGCTATTTTTATTACAAAATTGACTAACATTATGACTTATTTACTATTTTGTTATTGTATAGGATATTTCTTCAGTTGCAGAAGGTATTTTTATTCAATGCATTTATTTGGTATTCAATTATTTTTTTGTAGGTACTGACCAACTCCTGCTGTCCTGATTTTTTTCTTCCGATACAATTAAATGATCGTACAAGTAATTGGGTCGATCGTCATAAAAAATGCTTTCAAGTAAGGTCAAAGAATAATATTTTTATAGGCATTTCACACTTTGCTACTCTTTAAACACTCTGTATATTAAAAAAATACAAAATAAGCATTACGTTATTTAATGAGCGTAAAAATATAATTCATTTATGTCTATTCAATAAAAAATCACTCAACAAACAATTACAAAAACAGTAACAAAATAATTAAATGCAATAACTCAGCGACAATTAAAATTCCAACGATATTTCAAAATCAAAACACACTCGACGAAACAAAATGACAAATGACACTTTATAAACCCCGAAATAGTACAAAAGACTAATCTTGGCTAACAATCTCCAAGTTAAATGAATATTAATATATTTTTAACAAAGACACCCTAATTTGGCGCCGAGATGGGATAAAATCGGGGGGCCAGCATTCCGAATGTCAAGGGACTAACTTTTTCCAAATCGACGCCTAGACATTTTGACTGATGGGACTTTTTAAGTTCTTAGGGTTCCTTCGGGTATCCATATATTGTGTAATTTTCAAACCTTAATAATAAAATTTAAATAAATTCAGATTGTTCTTATCCGACTTCCACACAGTTACGTATTATCTTCAGTCTGTGACTCAGTTATCTATATTGGGACTCTTGGATCAGGAGTGGCTGCAAGTTTTCTTATGATTACTTGTGGCTCTGCCCACCTCGTTAGGGATACGGGCGTGATAATATGTATGTATGTGACACAGTTCAAATCTGCAGGTAAAGGTTTGATAGTTCAATACACACTATACTATTGACGTAACAGAAGAAAAACAAAAATAATATCTTTTACAAATTAGTCCAATCTGTATGTACCTTAATTCAAAATTGCAGCAAAAATGATACAGACCTCTTTCGAATATTGTTATAAAAACCTTTTTTAATTAACAAGACACGTTAACAAAAAACCTATACTAAAAGTAAGTTCGTATGAGCTACTGGCCTACTCTCGTGACGAAGTTCTTAGGCCGCCTGAAGGCCTCCGTCATGGCTTAAGGACTTAAAAGCCGGGACCGACAATTTAACGTGCCCTTCGAAGCACGGAAGCGCTCAACTCGTAATGCCACTTGCAGTCACAGTGGTGACCGCACACATGGTTGCTAACTAAACCTATACTGAACCCATAGAACACAAATCCCACTCACCCATATCCATTACCTCAAAAAAATCAAAGTCAAGTATTTAGTACTGAGACAGCCAATAAATCCTTCGTAATTACCTATAGCAAAGCGGCTTTGTTGAAAGGCAATAGGATATGTTGCTGGATTTATTGGTGAAAATATAATTAGTGCCGCTTGTAAATCGGTTATGGATACGAGTAATGGCTTTGGAGATTTAAGAGTAAAACAAATAGTTGAGCTTTTAGTTATATTTGTTTGAAAGTTATTGCTTGGTTCTTCCTCGTTTGGGAAAAGATAAAAAAGGCTCTCTCTCTACTCGTGTCACTATTTCTTACGAACCAGTGTGGTAAAAGGATTTAAAGTGCGCCTTGAACGCTCCTTTCGTCCACTGGACACATATTTTCGAACTTTTTAGGTTGTACGACATGCCGGTTTCCACCGTTTGAGATTGAGAGTACTAATTATAGAGCACATATTTTTTCGAATAGACCATGACCGGATTTGAACCCACGACCTTAGGATCGGAAGATGGGGTCACTACTACTCTCAAACGGTGAAGGTAAACATCGTGAGGAGACCCGCGGCTAAGTCAGCTCCACACTTATTGACCATGTCTTTCCTGTGGACAAGGCCGACTAAGCTGAGAGGATGGAATAGGTGCTAGGCTATTATTCCATCTTAATTTATTCCGGGCACTACAGCGTCCCGTTTGTGAAGATAAAAGTTGCCTCCTGACGCTGTATAAATCATCCACTATAGATGGTAAAAGGCTATAGTATAAACGTTTAAAAACATTGAATCAATTGCATCAATTGAATCATTGACGGCCTCGGTGGCGTGGCGGGCGATTGCTCGGCGGAGACGCAAGAGGCGCGGGTTCAATTCCCGCTGCGGAATAAATTTTTGCATGTTCTGCAAATATTTCTTCCGGGTCTGGGTGTTGTGGTAGCATGGTACTCGTAGTTTCTGATACCCACGACACAAGGAATCCTAGTGTGGGGTCAGGACTTATTATGTGACTGTTGGGTGTCATTTATTGCTATTATTATTATCAAGAATACAGCTTTAATTCAGCATTCGATCTGACGCCATGCCGTCTGAGACACTCAGTTATTCCTGTAGTGTGATGACACACACTGCAGCTGACGTGATTAGACCGAATGGAATCCGACGATCTCCTTTTGGGGACCACGAATGGTGTGGCATATTCTGTAGTTATGTAATGTAGTTTCCGCCCGTGGCTTCACTCGCTTAGTACTCGGTTCAAATGCCTATGTTACTCACAATCCACTGAACTACATCTTTGCAAAAAATCATGTTAGGTACTCTATTACTAGTTGCTGAGAGCACTGGTGGTCTAGTTGGTAGTGACCCCGTCTTCCGATCCTAAGGTGGGTTTTCGATGAAAAAGTTAAATGAAAAAGTTTTTGATGAAAATCTGTCAAAAACTCGTCACTTGAGACGTGCTCAACTCTGAGATGCGTTTGAGTATTCGGGGGTCAATCTAGGTGATCACATTATGAGCTACTTGTTTTGTTTTTGTCCAGTCATCTTAAGAAAACCATGGTTTTGGAAACAAGAATAGGCTCCCAACTTCCATCAACAAAATCAGCGTCATAACATTTATTCACATTCAGTCTTTCACCAATTTTCTTACTGTCTATAATTATACGTTTTCTTATCAGTCTTAAAGTTATCTTGTATTGATTTAATAAAGGTTTTCAAGAGTCCCAAAAAACAGTTTCTAGTATCATAAAGATAATCTGCATTGTTCTTAGAACTACATTTTTAATAAGTGTTATGTAAATCATTATCTTACTTATATTATAAATGCGAAAGTTTGTGAGTTTGGATGTTTGGATGTTTGTGCCTCAATCACGCCTAAACGGCTGAACGGATTTGAATGAAACTTGAAATATACATAGTACATGTACTGGATTAACATATAGGCTATTTTTTATCCGGATACCACGCGAGTGAAGCCGCGGGCGGTACCTAGTCTTTTCTATATTTAAATTATTTACACAGTCTGACTGATATTATGCGTTCTTAAAATAACGAAGAGTGTATGTGATTTGTTGTATTATTGCAAATCCTTAAGTTCTATAAATATGTTGCCACTGAACTGCTTGCAAATTTGCCTTGAATAGTTTATTTTCTCTGTAATCTCAATCCTTAATACAAAGCACGTGGCAGACTGCATGGCGACCGGTCTTTGTTTAGCTTTCGGCATTGTCTTGGGTCCAGTACAAATCGGGAGTAAGTTACGTGTACGGAATAAACAAATTTATGTGTAGGTGATAGAGTTGATATTCCATTAAAGGTGAAATTTTCTTGAGACGCAGAAGAAAACTGTATAGTGGAGGAGCAAGCTTACTGGATTTATAACACAAACAAATTAATAATGACGATCTCGATGGCTTGCCGGGCTAGTGCTCTGCTGAGGCGCGGGTTCGAGTCCCGCAGCGGGAGAAATGTTTGTATGTTCTGCAAATATTTCTTCCAGGACAGGGTGCTGTAATAATGTATTATAAGAATATATTTACAAAAAAAAATTAAAAGTGTTCTATCAGCCACCTCGTTCCCATAGCTTGGGTCTAGGTGGCGCTGAGTGAAATGTCCATAAATTATTCATTATTTTATTTAATGAAAATAATAAATATAAAATCACTATTAAGTATGTTAAGATACACATTATAGCTTACATTAGTGATACTATAGTATAAGGCATATGAATAAATTGAAATATATTGTTTTCTTCAATAACAGCCTATATGTATCATAATCATTAAAGATTATATCCTCCGATTATGTATGTGTTTATCTTGCATAAGTAATGCCAAGGGCAATACATGGTACCTAGGTATATGCAATTTTCTGGTTTCCATTTTCAGTAAAAACATATTTCTATATGTTTGAGTCTCAATAGCCTCTTCCACATAAACCATCACAACTGCTGACCTTTTGTCAAAGGATTTTAAGCCCTTTGGTATCGAATGAAGGTATGTTTTCCCATGGTGGGTTGAGTGATTGGTGTTCGTAATAGTATGGTACGATAGGTAAGGCTTTAGAGCAATCAAGGACTTCAAGTCTGCAAGTTAAATGTCAAAGTTTTGTTTACATTTTCTTTGCATATAATATTCAACTTGTATTATATTGTTGATGCTGTTTCATAGTAACTATTGCCCATCTCCAATCCTACTAAAGGTCGATGGATTTACCATATCAAAGTTGTTTTCTTTCGAAAAGCGCCATAATATTTTTGACAGATAAACAACTGATTATAGCAATGAACAAACCATTATCCGTTAGATATGTGTGTTCGTATGAGCTAGTGGCCAACTCTTGTGACGGAGTTTTTAGGCCGCCTAAAGGCCTCCGTCATGGTTTAACGACTTAAAAGCCGGGATCGACAATTTAACGTGCCCTCCGAAGCACGGGAGCGTTCAGCTCGTGATGCCACTTGCGGTCACCCATCCCTATTGTGACCGCGCACAACTTTGCTTAACTTTAACGATCGATCAAGAACGCCTAAGCAAGCTACGCCACGAGTGCTTCAATCCGTTAATAAAATATTGGTACAAGCCAAAGCCATCTGACGTTGTCTTCTTTGATGTTTTCAATAGCTATTTCTTGTATGAGTTACTATTATATAGCTTATTGTTCGACTATGTTATAACGATTCTCTTTGCTTTCCTCATTATTGTTCACAGTTAAAGCTTTATTTTATTTTAAACTAGCAGCCGCTCGCGGCTTCGCTCACGCGGTACCCAGATAAAAAGTACCCTATGTCCCATTCCAGCACATGTAGGTACCTACTATCCTCATTATTCATTATAATATAATTATAATATAGTGTACGAACGAACGATGACTAACAATTTTTTTAGACGCTAATGAATGTAGTGTAATTTGACATTGACAGTTCCTTTTCCATATGTTTTGTATCATCTATTACTAATCTGTGGTATCATCGCTGTCATATGTCAAAATAAAAGTATTCTATTTTTCATGAAAAACATGCGAAAAATAAAGAATTTACAGGTAATTATGACATCAACTAAATGAGAAAAATCGGCTCTTTAATTTGATATAGGTTATGTGCAATTTTAGACCAAAAATTGATTCCAGGTTTTCATCCCTTTTTACCCCTTTAGAGGTTGAATTCTGAAAAATCCCTTCTTACGTAGGGGTGTACCCCTACGTACCAAGGTTTACCTACACTGAAAATTTCAAGTCTCTACGTCTAGCGGTTTAGGCTGTGCGTTGTCTGTCAGTCAGTCAGTCAGGACAAAGATTCTTATAATAAGATTTTGTAAAGTAGCTTCCATCTCTATGTTTACAAATGTAACAGTATTTTCATTTTTAATCTGTCTTAGTGCTCGCTAAAATAGTTTTCAATTTGTGTAACTATTTGTTTATAGTCGGAACATTTTCCTTTCATTGTCCATTCTCTACTTTATTGCCATTGTTTTCCTACTACTACTAATTTTAATACTGTTAGTCAATTTATGTCAAAGTTATAACTTTGAACTCTTTTCAAATGAAAATTATAAATATGTTTATATTTGTAAATATTTTTAACTTACTGTAATTATTTATTTAATTGTCTGTGTTCTTCTTTTTTTGTATGTTTTAAACACCCTTGTATGAGCCTTGTAAGTTGCTTGAAATAAAGTGATTTTATTATTATTTAGATACAATAAATGAATATAAAGGATTGATAATTGCAGCATAGGCAATAAACTTGAAGGGTATGCTCCTATTATGCTGTAAGAATGAACTAACTAAGCAATTTCCGAAATTCATCTCCTAAAAGACACAGCGGAAAGGTATAGTTTGTATAAAAGTTGTTAAAACAAAGGCTCGGGGTGTTCCGCTGGTTATGTTATAATTTGCAAACAAATATCGGAAAAGGATATCATCGAACCTTTCTTGAATAAGAAGTACAAAAAATAAGCCCCACGAGACAATAAAGCTGTTGACACTATAACTGCCCAATGTCTCCTTATAGGGCTATTTAGGACAATCAAATTCGGATACTCGGCTCGCATGATAATGCTTGTATAGGACTGTTAAATTAACGGGACTTGATCCTACAACAAATGTTGCTTAAAAGTATAATCTTACTTATATTATAATATGCGAAAGCGTAAAAGTTGACTAAGGGGTAGTATCCTCCAACACGATGGACCTGTATGGGCGATGGACTGATCACCTGTCACCATGGTTGAACATAATTCATCCTGGGACTCTTGGATCAGGAGTGTCTGCAAGTTTTCTTATGATTACTTATGGCTCCTCCCACCCCGTTAGGGATACAGACGTGACAATATGTATGTATGTCCGAAAGGGTTGTCGGGATAACCTCGTATCCTTCGAGAGAGGATGGTGGGAGACCTGAGACTTTTGCTCAGCAGTGGCATATAAGGACATAGGCGCGAGGCCGTTCAGCTAAGGTGTCATTTTGATATTAGTCCCATTTGCTACTAGGTCATGTTGCTGATATGCCGGTTTGCTTTTAGGACGTTCTGCTTAAATGTCCTTACGATACAAAACGGTTTTTAAAACTTGAGACTTAAACGGAAAATCTCGTAATGACAGCTGACAGGAACTAATATGGCAACCAACGGGGTAAATAGAAGATGGTTTATGGAAATTGCAAACCCCCGAATACTCAAACGCGACTCAGAGTTGAGCACGTCTCAAGTCACGGTTTTTTGACAGTTTTTGATGAAAATCTGTCAAAAACTCGTCACTTGAGATGTGCTCTACTTTGAGATGCGTTTGAGTATTCGGGGGTAAGTGGTTTTATTCTTGAAAATCTTAAAATTATTGACCTTTATGTACTTCTTAAAGTATCGCGGAATCACGGGAAAAAAATTGCCCAATAGAAAAATATTGCCTAAAAACTACTACGAAAGTAAGGCAGATAAGAAAATACACTTTTAATTACTGACTAACTATGCTCGTATAATGTCCACCATTTCAACGCTTTTCCTTATAAATTGCACCTCCAATCTCGAAACAGGTTGTAATATTAGCATCAATGTTTGTTTACGTTTTTTAAACATTATCTCTTTGAATTATAGTATGCAGACGATTTTGATTATCTCCCATAAAACTTATCGACAAAGGCTATGTTTTAAGACTGATGTTTCAGTTTTTGCCTTTTAGTGTTCTTGATTGCTATTAGTAATCAAATAAGTTTTAATTATTGTATAACTAGCGGCTTCGCTCGCGAGATAAAAAGTAGCCTATTCCAAATCCGTTCAGCTCTTTGGGCGTGATTGAGGCGCAAACATACAAACATCCTCGCAAACTTTATCATTTATATTAAAGTAGGATTTTCGAACATTTCAATCTCAATTTTATTGTTTTTAGGGTTTCGTACCCGAGGGTGCCAACGGGACCCTATTACTAAGCCTCCACTGTATGTCTGTCCGTCCGTCCGTCTGTCAGCGGGCTGTATCATGAACCGTAATAGGTAGAGAGTTGAAATTTTCACAGAGTGTGTATTTCTGATTGCCGTTATAACATCAAATAATAAAAATAAAACCAAAGACTTTAATGACTTAGGTGGATGAGTTTCAGTATTCTTATTCTTGGAACTGCTTTAATAAGAATATAGTTTTATATTTCAATGCAAATGAAATTGATATAAGCTGAGTACAATGATAAATTGATATCAAAACAAACTACTCTGTATTTTGCTTCAACCTCTTTATCTATCCCATACGCATGCATGGTCACGTACTACCACATATCCTGTCACAACTTACTCCTTATTTCAATACAGATAAGGTTCAAAATGGTACGATTCAACGTCAGAAAGCCATGTATGGTCGAGGCGAATGAACGATTGTGTCAGTACGTGCATAAAATAATTTAAAATGACCAGCATAATAATGTCTCTAATTTTAATTAAGTAGTTAAAGTACATGGACCATGTTATACTGGTTGTTCTGATACAATGTTGCCACCAATTTGTTTTTAAATTAGTTTCGTTGTTTGAGACAACAAAATTGAAGTGCTAAATCTTTAGTTTGTACTTGCTTAATAATATTATACAGTATTCTACAGTGTAGCTAAAAAAACTAATTTATTACGTCGTTTTAACTAACTAACTTACTTACTTCTCTGCTGGACTGGAAGCAGAGAAAAAGCATAGAATGCGTCCAGCTGCTTCTCTCCCCGAGCATATCGTAAAAGTCGATTAAGGGATAGTATCCTCTCCAACATGATGGACCATCTCTATGGGCGATGGGCTGATCACCTGTCACCATGGTTCACCATATCCATCTTAGGACTTTGAATCAGAAGTGGCTGCAAGTTTTCTTATGTTTACTTGTGGCTCTGCCCGCCCCATTAGGAATACGGGCGTGATAATATGTATGCATGCTCTAACTGATGCTCGATTACATTCTACTTTTTTGTTAAAATACATCGCTATGGTAAACGGTTCGTCGTCCGTTAGTAAAATAGAGGAACCAACCGGGCATAAGGCCTTTCAATATTTCAGAAGGCATTTCTTGCCTACACTAACTAATCGTTGTAGTGGCTGGGACGATCACAATGAAAGATTTTTTTACGGAACTTTGCTCGTAATAAAAATTAAGAGAACAGCACTCATAATTGGTGCCTTCCGTGCTTCGGAGGGCACGTTAAATTGTCGGTCCCGGCTTTTAAGTCGTTAAGCCATGACGGAGGCCTTTAGGCGGCCTAAAAACTCCGTCACTAGAGTTGGTCACTAGCTCATACGAACATACATTGGTGCCTGTTTGAGGTTCAAACCTTCAAATCAAAATCTTAGCACCACTAAGCCAGCACATCTAGTCGTAACAAATATCATCATCTTCCTGACCTTATTCCTCTCTATGTGGGGTCGGCACAGCATGATCCTTAGATCATGCTGTAAGAATTTTGGCTAAGGTGTTTTATGACCGGCCGCCCGCCTGACGTCAACCCTCGTTGGGAACTTACTTATTGTATTTCATCATGTTGGAGGATACTATCCCTTAGTCGACTTTTACGACATGCTCGGGGTGAGAAGCAGCTGGACGCATTCTATGTTTTTTCTATACTCCCAGTCCAGCAGAGAAGTTTAAAAATACAAATAAATATTAAGAGAACAGCACTCATAAATTGGTGCCTGTCTGAGGTTCAAACCTTAAAATTAAAATCTGGGCACCACTAAGCCATCAGTACATCTAGTTGTAACAAATAAATGAACAATATTTTATTGAGTGACTCTGTTATTTATTTACATCCATATTGTATCTGTCTGCCAAGAGCAATTTCAATTTGCATCTTTGGCACCTGTTTCTAAATGTAACTTTGTCCAATTTGCATTTTCCCTGGAGAAGAAACAAATTTAATTTACGCGGCGTAAGTCAAAGGTTGGAGAAAGAAAACAATAACATTGCTGTTGTTTCGAAACAATCAGAGGGTAGACATCGAACGACTAGATTTCGTTCGTGGCTTTGCTCGGGTAGTATTTGGATGCTATGTGTACAAATACTTTGTGTTGGTATTACTTTTGAAATAACCAGAGGATAGACCGTGAGCTAGTAGCTTCCGCCCGTGCCTTCACTCCTGAAATACGAATGAAATGTTAACAAAGTTTGTCAAAATGTTGGAACTAATTTAGTAAAATACAATGATCCTAACTCAGATCAATTAAAAAGAAAAGACTGCGCGCCGCGAACAACAAAAGTGAAGCCACCTTTTTATCTGTGTGTCGAGTTTCGAGGTTTTGTGTTCCAAGTAACCTAAAATTCATAGTAAGTATAATAATTAAGAAACGATATTTGGTCTGAGGATCCTACATATTATTTTGAAGAAAGTTTAAGTGGGACAGAAAAGGCTAATTAAAAAAAAACTGTTACAGTATCGAAAACTCTAATGAGACTCTACGATTGGCTCGTCGTAAGTAAAAACTGTACCTTCACAGAAATAGTAAACAAATCGCATTTACTACAAAGTTATTTCCAGTGCGAAGAGAAATGTCTTCAACTTATTTGTTTACACGAGTACGGCCGCATTTATATAGAAAACTGGTAGGTGATAAAAATTATATTTAATTTAAGTTTTACGGCCCGCGGGCTGAGTTGACTATAAAAAAATATAAATAAATTTCGTAGTGTCGTAGACATTTCGGCCCAGGGGCTGAGTGAGGTGTGGGCTAAGTTGACCAAAGAATCTATTTAAGACGTGTCCAAGTGATCCCCGTGATTTTATGGAATATTGTTTTTTTTTAATCATTTTATCATCTAGAATCTCTATATCAGCGTCACTGGCGTGATTTTTTGGTCCGTTTGTGGAACTTTTTGCGGACCATGACGTCCGTCGTCTGGATCTTTTAAGATGTTGATTTTTTTTAAGTGTTGGTATTTTGGTATAAACGGTATGACCTATTGCACTAAAAAGTAAGTTCGTAAGTACCTAAGCTAGTGGCATATTAAAAAGTACATGTGTGCGAATTCGACTCGCACTTAACAGTTTTTTTTTTCACCTCTTCGTTCTTACTCCATGTTTAACTTGATAGTAGGTGTCGCAGATGTCGTTCAAGGAAACTAACATTGTAATATACACTAGGATTTTGAAATTAAAAATATGTATTAGCATTTTTCAATAATTCTTATATTCGACCAATAATGCTTATTGCGAATTTTCGCTAATCTAACCGTAAAGTTGACAGTTCATAATAGCGGAATACAAGCGCTGATTACCGGCTTTTCCCATCATTGGAGCGCAATGTTAGCGTAGGTCGCCATCTGTTGTGTCGCTTCATAAACGTCTGTACAGTGTCTGAATGCATTGTCATAAAGTTAAGCTATTTCTGAGGAAGTAAATAGACTACCCCTATGGTGTGACCACCTGGGGCCTTGTTACTTGAATACCAGGATTAACTTCAGAGATTTGATGACAATCAGTGTGAAGTTAGTTGGGCTTAATATATATATTACTAGCTGTTGTCCGCTACTTCGTACGCGTGTAGTACATTATTTTGTTCTATAATCAATAGTTTTCGCAGCGCACGCCTGAAACTATTTTGGGTTTTCTACCTTGGGTTACAATATTACAATTTTCTTACGGATCCCTAATTTTTTTTAAATATATATTATTATTATTATTAAAATGTTAGTATGATTTAAGAGCTGGCTCTTGTCGGTATAATGATTAAGTTTCCTTAATTTTCCCATCTCCAATGCGGTTTCTTTTACTTCTTTATATGACATGACAACGACTTTCTCCTTTATCTGGCTGATATAACTAATTCTTGGTCTTCCTCTTCCTCGCTTTCCTTCTGCCTTTCCTGCATGATCGTCTTTATGAAGCTTCTTAACCTAATTTATTTGTTATAACTAAGTATTTTATTTATTTTTAAAATCATTGTTTGCTTGCTTTTCTAAATCAATATTTTGCTTTATCTGCATGTATAAAGCTCTTGACTTTGACCGGCTAACTGACCCATATCTAAAACTTGAAGGGTATGTATTTTTCTTTTATGATTTAGGGCGCAGTTCAAAAGAGATTTTAAAAACCTTAAGAGGGAGAAAAAGGGTGAAAACGTTGGTATGAAAAGCCGTATTAGCGAGTAAACCGCAGTGATTGACTAGTCAGATACTGAGATAGTTACATGGTGTTAAAAATGTAATGTTATGGTATCAAAATCTGTTGGTAACTTCGCTTACAGTAACCTCATACCCTGTATCAAAACCAGCAGGATTTCGTGTAAAACTCGTTCTAAAGAGTAGGTCAGCCACTTTTTAAACCAAAACAAAATTAAATTTGTTTCTGACCAACGTGTTTCCTGTTACAAAAATAATAATTTTAATTTATTTATAGCGTCTGGAAATTGAAGTATTACGACAAGAGTTTTCATTATTTATGGATGTGATTCTACATTTGTAAGGGTTCAAAACAATTTGTTCATCAATGGATTTTTCTTTTTATATTATTTGTTTATTCATCTTTAATTATTGTGGCCGAAATCAGAAGTGGCTGTAAGTTTTCTCATGTCTACTTGTGGCTTTGCCAATCCCAATAGGGACACGAGCGTAATAATAATGTGTTAAGTATATGCGTTTTTTTTTCAAAAACTGTTTCTCAAATTTTCTGAGTTCACAAAAAAATATAGCAGTACCTACCTAGGTATAGATAAAATAAGTATTTTCATAAACCGACTTGTATTTTGGCATAAAAAACTTGTAAGTACCTGTTTATAGTCGTGTTCGATACTCTAATTGTATCTGTCCATATATATCTAGTCATCGGTTCCGGCTTTTAAGTCGTTAAGCCATGACGGAGGCCTTTAGGCGGCCTAAAAACTCCGTCACTAGAGTTGGCTACTAGCTATACGAACTTACTTACTTTATCTAGTCATGTCAGTAGATCATTCGATCCAGTGTGGTAAATGGATTTAAAATGCGCCTCAAAGGTTCCTTTCGTGAACTTGGCACACATTTTCAAACTTATTAGGTTCTACGATATGCCAGTTTCTTCACGATGTTTTATTTCAACGTTTAAGAGTATTGGTATAGCGGACATAAATTTTCGCTTAGAAAAAACTATTGGTGCATGATTGGGTTATTAATTTGACATTTATTGATTTAGGAAAATTAAATTGCGTTGATATTTTTAGCTGACATACTTAGATAATTTTGTTTTCCAATTTTAACCTATTTTTTTGCTTGCTGTATTTGACGGTGAAGTGTGTGAAAATATTTACTTAATAATTAAGTACGTTTGACTATGACCATACTTCTGTCAAAATAAAATTTTCATTTCATTTCATTTCATTGGGTTCGAACCCACGACCTTAGGATTGAATGACGGGGTCACTACCACAGACCACCAGTGCTCTCCTAATACAAAAACAAAACAACGTGAGATGCGCTTGCGCCGTTGTAACTTCACCATGCTCTGTGGCCAAGGGTCATTAACCTCTGCCCGGTAGCCTACAACTTTTTAATACAATATAAATAATGCTATCTTGTTTTATTTGTGACTTGGTTCATTCGATAGATACTCGTAATTTATTGGGTTATTGCTGGTTAATAATTTTGTATTGTTTTATATTCGTATTCTTATTCTAAACATAATAGGTAGGTAGGTACTTTATTTAGATATACATCATGATCTATTCAACAAATTATTAATAAAAAGGAAAAAACTTATAAAGAAAAAAAAACATTTGACAATGTTTAATACTTATTAGAAAATAATTTTATACTGTTATTATATTTATACATATACTCATATTTTAAACATAGTAAGTAGGTATGTACTTTATTTAGATAAACATAGATTATGTACAACTAATTAATAATAAAAAGGAAAAAAGATATAATTTGACAAGGATCCAATCCAATTTGGAATATAATATTCTGCCGGTTTTTTTTACCATTCTACGTCTTTCTTATAATTTTTCTCACACTACCTTGTTATAATTATAATTTTATATAAAAAGTATGAAATTTAACCCTCCACCAGTTCTTGTTCAAATAAAATATATTCATATTCAAATCCCGAAACCGATACGGTCAGCAAAAAAAAAATGCTTTAAAGCATAATCAATTTGACTTAACACTTCGCATGTCAACGATAGCTTCTTATTGAGGTACCATCATTTATCATTCACACTTTAATCATAATATCAAAGTAACGTATTCAAAAAAATATTCATTCGATAAAAAAAGTATTTTGTATTCGGTAGCTAAGGGTTGGGTTTTTATTAAAATTTTGTATCATTTACATAGTGTCAGGTTATTTGGAGATTTTAATACGATCGTAAAAACAAAAAAGGTTTTTATAGTAAAACTGGCTATTTATTCTTTTTTTCGATGTAACTTTACCTCTAATAAATTATCTGTGGTACTGATCGAAGGTTGTACTTCAATTTGACTTCTAAAATTTTTTTCTAAATTAAAAGTAAAGTATTGGGGAAAAAGATCAAAAGATATAAATACTTCAGGACATTTCACACAGTAGGTATGTTGTAGATTTATCATGTGACATTTACATAAAATAGATTAATCTAAAAAATTTAGAAACACTTCCTATTTTTTAAACGATTAAACATAGATTTCCTCACAATAAAATTGTAATTACCAAGTAAACTAAGCTTTCGTCAAGCCAATAAATCAATTTCAGTTAGTGTCAAACCCAAAGGCATTAGCGAGCCGCTTCAGTCAACGATTCCAAGCTTTGTTTTGTACCTACTTTGTAACCACAGTACAACTTTACTGGTTTGGATTTTAACTGGGTCCTTTGATAGCTTTTGTTTTTTTTTATTTAGATTTCTATTATGTTACCCATGGATTTGTATTTATAGCACATCAAACATTTTTAGTAAAAAATAGCTCAGGACGAAAACATTAAAGTATTGTAAATAATACTTTATACTAACTGCCGCCTGTGGCTTCGCTCGCGTTATACCCGGATAAAAAGTAGCCTATATGTTCCAGCACATGTATTATGTATATTCCAAGTTTCATTCAAATCCGTTCAGCCATTTAGGCGTGATTGAGGAACAAACTATTACTTTTATAACTTAGTAGGATTATAATGCGAATGTGTGTTTGTATGTTGGTCCTTTAATATCTGTAACTGCTGAATGGAGTAAGCTTGAACTTAAAATATCAACACAGGTTTTTTAGTTTTAGTTTACATAATAAATTATTTTAATATGCAAAGCAGGAGTGATCGAATTAGCACATATGGTTGAGTGACACCACATTTGCACCGAGTTCTATTCTTGATCAGAGTTTGCAACTTCTGTAAGAAAAAAATTAAGTAATAAAAATATTATATAGAACTAGCTGTCTTTAAATCGAGAGTCAATAGGTTTCTTCTAGGTAAGCGTGCTTCATCTTAGACTACACTGTTACTTAACATCAGGTAGAGTGTGTTAAAACGCAAACCTATTTCGGTTAAAAAAAAATGCGAAGGTTTGTGAAGATGTTTCGATGTTTGTGCCTCAATCACGCCTAAACGGCTGAACGGATTTGAATGAAACTTGGAATATACATTAGTAAATGTACAGGATTAACATATATAGGCTATTTTTCATCCGGGTACCACGCGAGCGAAGCCGCGGGAGGCAGCTAGTTTACTATAAATATAAGTTTAATTTATGTAGGCATGAAAATAAAATGAAATCAGTAAGTGAAGCAGTAAGATAAAAATTAAGTTCGTAAATAAACCTACCGATTTTTTCCCCTTGTCCCAAATCTCTACTCTCCAAAAAACATTTTGCATCAAAAAACACGATTTTACCCTCGATTTCTAACAATAGGATTAGTATAGAACAGGTGTTCATTTTTCATTATTACTACGATACATTAGTTTACGCATTAAAGTAAAAAAAAGAAGAAAAAAAAAGCACCAGCTTGCCACGAATCAAATCCGTATACGACAATCATTGCTTTACTTCGAAAAATAACACATCTGTAATTATTACCCGTGCAACGCAAAATGTACCGTTGGTGTATAAAAATAAAGAACAAAATTGAATGTTTATTTTTATCCGCTTATGACGTTTTGTCATGCATCGCGCAAGAGGTCGTTGGTACTCAGGGGAAACTAAAGCACAGGTGTCCAGCGTTCGGTCTGCTAGACAGAGACAGAGATACCGAGTCTGTTGAGGCGTGAAAGAGATGCAACCAAAATAAACGTTGAACTTGTGTAGTTTTTTTTTCTTTTCGTTCTCCCTCGCCTATGTTCGTGACGGATATTTTTTTATTTCGTTCTGTTGCTCTTGCCTTTTTGGATTATTTTGTTGCTTTAAACTATAGGTAGGTATTGTAGAATCTTAGCAATTAAAGCTATTAGGTTTTATTTTTAGGTTTTAGTAATTGCACTCACGCCATTCAGTGTTTCGATCGTTTTTTTAATGCAAATGAAGATGCAATTCATTCCGTTTTACAACATTAATTTAGTTTACAATTAGATTTAAAGTTATATTGTGTACTAAACGAGAAAATTAAGATTTAAAGTCGAAGTATTTTTATTTAGCTAATGAACGCACATTCAACCACACTGGTTCGGAAAAACTAGTGAGACGATTCTAAAGAAAAATGGCAAATAAAAATACATGTAGGTAAAGACAAAATGACGCATAAGCCAATTTGATACTTTTAGTAGGTTTGGTATAATGAGGACGGTATTATCTTCTATTATTTGGGGATAAAATGTTATTATGGCGCCCCAATAATCATTGAGCATGAAATCGTGTTGTCGAAGGATATTTATTTTGTTTATGAATATAACCCGACTTAGTACCTACCGAGATTTATTATTGTTTGTTTTTGATTATATTGTTTTTAGGTTATACATGTACAAAGGAGTTTTATACAAAATAAAAAAAAAAATCTTAGGACTATAAGGTTATTTTGTATCATAAAATATTAATTCGCACTTAATTTTTTTAATAAAACAAAATAATAATATTTTTTATTTTTAAACTAATTCTTGCAATTTTTATTTCACAGCATCATTGGAAGGCTATTTCTAACCTTTGTTTTGATTTATACATCATAAAAATGGCAAAATGTATATTGTTACAGAAAAAAATGTGTATACCTAATATAAAAAAACTAAGGCGTTTTACCATCTATAGTAGATGATTTATACAGCGTCAGGAGGCAACTTTTACCTTCACTAACGGGACGCTGCTGTAGTGCCCGGGACGAATTAAGATGGAGTAGGCTTGCCCAGCACCTATTCCATCTTCTCTTATACCTAATTATAAATAAAGCAAAAAAAGGGCATTATCATGATCGTAGCAAATGGGGATCCGCGATCTCTGCCTACCCTTATGGGTTGGCTTGAGTTAATGTATGTATAAAAAATACAATTATGACCCATTTACAACGACATCTTGCACAACACGCAACAGGAACAATACGACATAATCACGATCTTGGATCATATCACTGTCATTAAATTGTTTTTCTATTCTTTCTCCAGTAACTTCTAAAAATACACCTTAAGCTTATACAAATAGGGTTCAAAATTGAAATGGTTTGCGGTAACGGTATATCAAGGTTTAACTTTGTCATATCCTATGATCATAGTCGTTGTACAAACATTATAAAGAGAAGTAATAGCAACTCTGAATCAAACCACCTGAGTGACACTCGTTCTGTCAGTTATTCTGCAAAAGGTCAATGACCAGGTCAAGATTATAATGGTAAACAAGTGTGGTGAAATTGTGAAACAATAAAAATGAAACATGTTTTAAAAAACTGAAACTCTTGATCAACTTTTTGTTTCTTGTATAGTTGAAATTGATGTAGTTTCAACTAAACGTAAAAGTAACTACTAAAAGTACTAAAAGTAAAGAAGTAGGATCTACAATGGTAAAATAATTCAATAAAAATGAATCTTAAAAGAGGCACATGTAAATCAAATTCTTGAAATATTATATCCTAGCTATTTAAGACGCTCTAGGTATCTAATTACTGGACTGACAATTAAGATAAAGAAATCAGCATAAATTTCATAAAAGCGACTTCTATCTCACTATCTACGTAAACGAGGCCGGGGGCAAAATCTAGTCTTTAATAACAAAATAACACAGCATCAATACTTTACAAGTTATGGTTCGTTTAGAAGGTGAGAGTTACTCGACCATACGATCCTTACCTAGACATAAAAAATAGGTATGTAATAGCAATGCTCAAATGTGAATCAATGCTATAACTCGCTGTTAAAGTTATTTTGAAAAAGCAAGCAAGTTGCTTATACAAAGCACTAGCTAGAGCACTGGTGGTCTGTTGGTAGTGACCCCGCCTACCCATCCTAAGGTCGTGGGTCCGGTCGTGTACCAATGGATTTTTCTGTGCGAAAAATTAATGTGCGCTATACCAGTACTCTCAACCCGCGGCTTAGTCAGCTCAGTACGTATTGACCATGCCTTTCTTGTGGACAAGGCCGACTAAGCTGAGAGGATGGAATAGGTGCTGGGCAAGCCTACTCCATCTTAATTCGTCCTAGGCACTACAGCGTCCCGTTTGTGAAGGTAAAAGTTGCCACCTGACGCTGTATAAATCATCTACTATACAAGGTAAAAGGCCTTAGTTTTCTGGCTAATACAGCACGCGAATATGATGTCAATACTCATTACTATTGGTACTAACCTGTGTCTCTTCGGTTCATAAGGCCGTGAAAGGATCAAATTGCTCTTCAAAGAAGATCCTTTCGTGTCTATCTTACAGACACATAGGTTACTGAATAGCATGCTTATAAACATACTCTCTGGTGAAAAAGGGTTAATAAAAATTATCAAGATTAAACTTCTGATGACCTCGGTGGCGTGGCAGGCGAGTGCTCTGCTGAGACGCAAGAGGCGTGGGTTCGCAAATATTCCTTCTGGGTCTGGGTGTTGTAGTATTATATATTATGCATGTATTTTAAATAAAAAAGTATATAAGCATTCTATCAGCCATCTGGTGCCCATAGTACAAGCTTTGCTTAGTTTGAGACTAGATGGCGCTGTGTGAAATAACCACAAATATTTATTTGCAAGTTCATTTTTAGCAGGCACTTCATTCAAATGCCAGTTTGCAATAGCATGTTCACATGCTAGGTAGTTAGTTGCATGTCCACGTACTAACTTATCTCACATTCTCACATACCACCTACTAAAAATGCAAGTTACTACCTCCTTGTAAATACGGCAGAACAACGGGTTTCACAGACGCAGTCACACACACACACGCAGCGCGTAATGCCGGTAGTGGCCAGTTTATAAGTAACCGAACTGTGATAATTCTCATGTACGGATCACAAAATAAGCTGAACTGACCCTTAACAAATTTGAAAAAAAAAACTGTTACTCTGATATGAATTTTGACATACTCGACTTTTCTTAGACTAAGGCCTTTTACCATCTATAGTATCGGAAAGCGGGGTACCAAGTACCAACTAGACCACCAGTGCTCTATTACTAATAGTAGAGACTATAGTCTAAGAACAGAGTACTGGTGTTCTAG
Source organism: Scotopteryx bipunctaria (assembly GCA_949320045.1). Classification (NCBI taxonomy): domain Eukaryota; kingdom Metazoa; phylum Arthropoda; class Insecta; order Lepidoptera; family Geometridae; genus Scotopteryx; species Scotopteryx bipunctaria. Next base: position 8,567,156 of record OX439459.1, read on the forward strand.
TTGGTAGAGACACGGCCTACCGATCCTAAGGTCGTGGGTTCAAACCCGGTCGTGTACCAATGGATTTTTCAGTGCGAAAAATTTATGTGCGCTATGCCAGTACTCTCAAACGGCGAAGGAAAAAATCGTGAGGAAACCTGCGGCTTGTCACGCACGTATTGACCATGTCTTTCCTGTGGACAAGGCCGACTAAGCTGAGAGGATGGAATAGGTGCTGGGCAAGCCTACTCATCTTAATTCGTCCCGGGCACTACGGCATAAACTGTATGTATGGATGTTTGTTCTCTTTCACGCAAAAACGGCTGAACGGATTTGAATGAAACTTGGAATACACATAGTACGTGTGCTGGATTAACATATAGGCTATTTTTTATCCGGGTACCACGCGAGCAAAGCCGTGGGCGGCAGCTAGTAAATAATAATTTGCCTACCCCACGTTCTGCAATACAAACATAATAAAAGCAAACCGGTCTTGCTGACCGTACGTACAAGCCGACGAGCCTCCATACAAGTACTTGAACCCAGAACACGTGGTGTAAGAAAGAGAAAAAATAATAAAAACCCTTTAATTTATACCACGATAGTGCCTGTATCTTGAAAATAAAATACATTTTTTTTATTAACCTCTTTTGGGTCAGTGGCCTTAGTGTTGTACTGATATTTTTATAGACCTCTTTGTTTTTTTTTATTGCATCGATACTTTTTATCCTTAATTTGTTTTGACGATTGATCGATGCTCGCGATGATAATTTACTCGATATTTTATTGGCTCAATACGCAATTAATGTGTCTCAAGAGCCAATTATTTCATTCTACTAGATATAAAGTATTTTTTAAATCGGTGGTTTTGGTCGCACGGAACACAAAATGCTATTATAAATTTCGTGTTGTGTTCTTTTTTGCACAACTTGTTACCATACCAGCCTCTACGTAGTAAAAATAACGTTTTTTTTAAATATCTTCAATATTTAGGCGCTGCATAATGAATTCAATTTTATTTTATTTACAGCTGTTTAAGTAAATTACTGCGTAACTTATATGTTATCTAAACTACAGTTTCAATACAAATAAATATTGCTGATTGAAAACTGATCACAAAATCGATAAGATATAAATTAAATCTGCGATTTAAATCATTCGAATATCGATAACGTGACCCAAATACAACACTAGCTTACACAGTAGCCAGACTCACGCCTACACCGATACAACAGAGTACAAATGTAGATACTCAAGACGTCACAAATCACGGTACAACTCTCGCTTTTTGAGTTTTATAACCATCGTAAAATCGATATACACTTCGACGACACCGCAAATTTCAGTTTTAGTGTCGATTTTACATATCGATAAAAATGCATACGTGCAGCAATATATCTTTTTAAACGTCGATAAAGATTTTGCCTCACCACAGCTTCCTGAAATGACGAATACGGGTGAAATTTCAAATTGGGGCTTTAAAGTTTGTGGGTATCCGCAAATTTGCCGATAAATTTGACAGGTAATAAACTCTACCGCAGCTACCTTCAACCAGAATACGGGTTGAATTTTGGCAAATTTATTCAAAAATAAACCTATGATGAAGACTTTTTAACCTTAGTTGGAGGCGGGGTTATGTCTGTAAAATAAGAAAAAAAAACCATATTGTCTAAAGCTATGTGTAATCTGTTTGAGACGATTGTAGAATTATACCAGGTTTGTTTCTGAAAAAATATTTGACTACGATTTTGTCTAAGAGGAAGAGCAAGGAAATATCCCTAGCAATTTTCTAAAAATTAATAATCTTTTAAATAATGTTATCTACATTAGGTTATACCTAGAGCTAAGATGTACTAATATTGCATTGAAACATACATTTCTTTACGCATTGTCATAGATTATGTAAATAGTTACTTCGTTATTCTCTGTTTATTTGATCGAAGATTCTCATACATGCCGCCTCTTTGGTAGAATGCCTAACTAAAGCCTCCTCGGTCAAGACCGACAGTTTTCTGACAGTTTGAAATTGGAACAAGTTCCAATTTTAAACTGTCAGAAAAACAAAGGAATGTCAGGAGTTATTGAAAAGATATGAAAATGGAGAGATCATAATTTTCTGTATTTTGATGTAATTTTGCTGAATAAAAGCACATGTGAGTATATTTGTGATTTTAATAATTAAATTAGGCAATAATGACCATAATTCTCCATTAAAAAAAAATTAAGTACCTACTTAACTTTAAAATGAGAAGTAAAACTTAGTTTCCAGCGCATCAGTCACATCACAATGGATGAAGTTCATTAGCATACAAGAGTGCGTAGCTCAGTAGTGGTTCAGTTTGGTAGAAAAAATGGAAACGGCAGACGAGCAAGTTAATTGTAGCAACAAAATATTTACTATCTTCCTTTATGTCATTAAAAATGAATTAAAACTTTGCTTTGTTGTTGTTGTTGCTAGCCTGTATCATCCCACTGCTGGGCAAAGGCCTCCCCTCGAGTTTTCCAGGTTTTTCGGTCTAAGGCTATTGTCTGCCACTGATAGTCGCTGAAGTGAAAAGTAATAGTGTGTGTAATAGTGATAGTGAAAAGAAAAAAGTGATAGTGAAAACTTTGATTTAATTTCATAAAATTACAAAGATTATGAACACTTCTCTGCTGGGCTGGAAGTAAAGAAAAATATGTGCTTCTCTCCCCGAGCATGTCGTAAAAGTCGACTAAGGGATAGTATCCTTTCCAGCATGATGGACCACCTATATGGGCGATGGGCTGATCACCTATCACCATGGTTCACCATATCATACAAACATTTCTCTCGCAGCGGTAATCGAACACACCTCTTGCGTCTCAGACCATATACCTATAAATATCCTTACCCAAAATTTGAAATCTCGTTTTCTGTAAACACCTAGGTACTATCTGTCACAAATCTTACATACTTAAAGCAAAGATGTGTACAGATGCCCGTCTACCTCGCCCCGAAAGCACTAGAAAACTAATTACAATTCAAGACCACTCTTCAAATTAATAAGTTTGAAGAGATAATTTGAATACAATATGTCTGGATGCAATGCCTGCCTTATTTACATTAGAAGTGTGTACATTAGTGAAAGGTATTTTCGCTATTATAGTCTACTTGACTACGTTTTAGCTCTTGTATGTTCAATTCCAAAAACTGGAAATGCCTTTGTCAAAAGTAGTTGACGTTCTTGATTGGTCGTTGAAGTTAAACAACGTGATCGCAAGTGGCATTATGAGCTGGGCGCTTTCATGCTTCGGAGGGCTCGTTAAATTGTCGATCTTGGGTCGTTAAGTCATGACGGAGGCTTTTAGGCGGCCTAAAAACTCCGTCACAAGAGTTGGCCACTAGCTCATACGAACATTCTTACATACTTCATGACCATGGTGTGAAGATTTTTAGATTAAAGATACCTTTATATTTAAAAGTAATTTAAAACGTTATAATGTCATCTGTGTTTGACATACTTTTCTAAAGTTAAATATCTAACAAAACATTTTTCTCCCGTTTACTACTTCGATAATTTCTATAAAATTTACTCTCAACAATAGTTATGTTACAGAAACAAAAGTCACTGCCCAAGGCGTTACCGTTCTACGCCAATTATCCACCATTATCACTAATTGCTCCAATTACTATGATACAGTAAATCATAGACAATACGAAACCATCATTTGACCATACACTGATGGTCTAAATCATTTTGACCATAGACATTGATGGTCTAAATCATTTTGACCATAGACATCTGAGGTTTAAATGGCTCTGGAGTAGTTATTACTTCTGGGTCGATATGGTGTTTAAGGTTTGTACATTAAAATTATTGTTTTTTGAAAAAAGTGATGTGTGTGGTTGATTCTTCCTTATAACGTTTAATGGTTTAAACGATTAAATAGTATTGTTCTTCGTAAAGATAAATCATAAAATATTATTTAGATATACCTTATTATTCAAAAGTTTAAAGTATGTACATACCCAAATAAAAATAAATACGCAAGTACATATAATCTTACTTCTTACTTATATTATAAATGCGAAAGTTTGTGAGTTTGGATGTTTGTGCCTCAATCACGCCTAAACGGCTGAACGGATTTGAATGAAACTTGGAATATACATAGTACATGTACTGGATTAACATATAGGCTATTTTTATCCGGATACCACGCGAGCGAAGCCGCTGGCGGCAGCTAGTTATAAATATTTTATAAGTAAATTCGTATTTTTTCAAGTAGGACAAAAACAGAACCATTTTCTTCGAAACATCGCAAACGCAGCATCAGTTACAAATCTAATCACGGCAATTAAACGAGCACTCCAATCATTTATTATAATCACTTTATCCCAACGGCAGTAACTGTCACAGAACCAGTTACTCGCACTTGACCAGTTCACCTCCCGTCATCGGCTTAAGGGTGTCAATCTTGTATTCTTTTACCCTACGGCAATTATCTCTAAACTTGTGTAAATTTCACATTTAAATAAAATATTTTCTATCGAGTTTTGGTTTTTCAAAACGTTTCTGTAGGAAAATCTTGAGTACCTACTTATTGATAACTAGCTTTCGCCCGCAGCTTCTCCTGCATCAACCTAAATATGTTATTCTATTACATGTAATATGTATATTTTAAGTTTTTTTTAATCCATACAGCTGTTACAGCGATATTAAGGCACAAAATATTTGTTTCGTCTAAGCACGAAATACTTCGTGTTATAAGATGAATTTCACCCCAGGGGCCTTATTCACTATGACCAAGTCAAACGTTGTGGAATCACCGTGTTATCGTATTTTATTATGTCAATTTTGTATTCTATAAACGCGATGAGGCGCGTTACAAACAAGTTACGAGCTGTCGAGTTTTGTTTGATCATAGAGAATAAGGGGCCAGCTATTACACAAAGTCAAGTACTGACCTATTCCCAGTGCCAATGTAACTTATAATAAATCAACGTCTTCTAGGTACCATTCCCATTTCATCACCAGCAGCGGTACCTTAATTTGCTAATTCACGTGTAATTTCGAGCGTAATGACAGATTGTCGCGTTCGCTAGAAACGCGTAATGTGGGGTACTGGTTGCGAAGGGTTAGCGTGCGGTTCTAGAGACGCGCTTCAATATACACGCGACTTTTTAACATAAACTGATTCTCTGATAATTTTCATGTATTTCGTAGGTACTAAGGACTTAAAGTAGGAAGTAATCTAATCGTTAAAATATTTGTTGTAGGTACAAAGGACAACCCAATTATTGCTTTGCCATGTTCTAAATAAGCAGACTCTGTCTGTTTACGTAATAAAAATATTAGCATAGTTATTTTTATTTTTATACCTAATAAGTAAAACTCTAAGTATTTGTACTTACATACATAATATCACGCCTCTTTCCCATAAGAGTGGGCAGACATTTGCCCTGACATACAAAATGTTTGTAATTATCGGCACTATTTCTCCCAGCAAACATTATAACAAATGGCTAATACACCGCTTATTAACATTTTATGACGTTCTGAAGCCGTGAAATAATAAGACATAAAGCTTATTACTGCAAAAGATACAACTAATACCATTTAATTGCCTGTGAGAAAATAATAAACATTCAAAGCGTATTTTAAAGACACAATTCCTATTTTATGATGGAACCAGGTTCCTAACATTTATTAATTCCAAAATAAATTCATTAAGACGAAATAATAAAAGAGATTTGATAGAAAAAAAACTATGTATAGCTATCGTATTTATTTTGAATTCATCATGCGTTAATTGAGGAGGCCTCACAGCTCAGATGATAGCGGTACCTTTAGCGCTGTGGGTTGTGAGTTCGATTCCCACACAAGACAATCATTATATTGTGTGATGAACATAGACTTATAACTGTTGGTGACGATAAAATTTAAATCTGTACTTAAACGACCTCGGTAACGTGACGGGCGAGTGCTCGGCTGAGACGCAAGAGGCGCGGGTTCGATTTCCGCTTGTAATAAATGTTCTGTAAATAATTCTTCCTGGTTTGGATGTTGTAGTATTATGTACTTTATGTATGTATTTACAAAAAAAGAAGTACTTATATAAGTATTCTATCAGCCATCTGGTATCCATAGCACCAGCTTTGCTTAGTTTGGGGCTAGGATGGCGCTGTGTGAAATGTCCACAAGTATTTATATTTATAATACGGAGACGGCCTCGGTGGCGTGGCGGGCGATTGCTCGGCAGAGACGCAAGAGGCGCGGGTTCGATTCCCGCTGCGGAAGAAATGTTTGCATGCTCTGTAAATATTTCTTCCGGGTCTGGGTGTTGTGGTACCACGGTACTCGTAGTTTCTGATACCCACGACACAGGGAATCCTAGTGTGGGGTCAGGACTATGTATGTGACTGTTGGGTGTTGTTTGTGTTTGTTTGTTTATTTATTTGTATGGAAGTGTTTTTTTTAATTATATTAATTTAATGGGCGTCCTTCTTTCTATGTGACTGAGGCGGTAAACAATCTTCACACAAGCCAGTAAACGAGAGGATCTCAACATTGTTCCAAAGTAAACATAGGTATGAGAAGTACCTACATCAAACACTTGGCCATCATAAACGGTCAGTTTTACGACCGACATAAATCAAGTATCGCCCGATCGGGCATCAAACGACAAAGCCGTAAATAGCTACAAAGATGCGAGCTGAGACTGCGGCTTAAGTGATTCTAAGGTAACTTTTATTTTATGTGCAACAAAAATGCTGGTCGCGAAAACGCGAGTCGCGTGTATAGAGATTGCGGTTTAAGTGATTCGTAAGTAGAGCTTTTTATTTATTCCATTGGTAAAAAGGTGAGTTCCATTTTATGCGTTTTATATAAATGGGTTGATTACTGACAATCATAACTAATACTGATAATAACCAGATTCTTGAAACAGCTTTTGAGGGTAGTCAGAAAACAAGCAATAGGCTCCGCTTAAAAAAGTCTCCCAATTTTCATTATCTACCTACTTGTTAAAATCTTAAAGCAGCGTAAAATCTATTATTATTCAAATAATTCCCATACTACTATTTATACTCGTGTCACTATTCATTTCAAACAAGTGTGGTGAAAATATTAAAGTGCACCTCAATGAGGGTCCATTCGTGCACTTGAAAGTTTTGTAATTTTATAGGTTCTACGACATGCCAATTTCCTTCATGATGTTTTCCTTCACCGTTTAAGAGTACTGGTATAGCACACATACATTTTTTGAACATAAAAAATATTGATGTACGGCCGGATTTGAACCGGACCACCAGAGCTCAATATTATGACCATAATACATTTGTTCATAGAGGTTACTATGCAGGGTAGAATCATGTTGGCAAGTTGCCAAACTTGATCGTAAAATTATTTATGCGAGTCAAGTACTGGCGCCAGCGCTTGAAATGCAAAACATACAATGCTAGACAATAATTACCTACTGTGCAATGTGATGAGAATGAATGGTGCCCTGCATTCCGAGTCATCACAACCTCTAGTCTCTTGATCATGAGCCCCTGTTGCGTCGAGCGTCGCCTCAAGATCTACCTCTTTGGTTAGGGGGGTTTGAATCTGGTTTATGTGGAACTAGCGACCCGCCCCGGCTTCGCACGGGGATAGACATAATACCATCGCGGACTTTTTTGTAGACCTTTTTAAGGTGTACAATAATACTGTAGTACATTATTTTGATCTATCCCGTAGGGTTCAGCCAGCGTTTGCAACGCGCAAAAAATGTGTTTATTTACGACATCACATTAGAAACCTCTAAAATTATCAGTGTTTCTCTACTATATTATGCATGTTTATACATATAAACCTTCCTCTTGAATTACTCTATCTATTAATGAAAACCGCATCAAAATCCGTTGCGTGGTTTTAAAGATCTAAGCATACATAGGGGGACAGACAGCGGGAAGCGACTTTGTTTTATACTCGTACTATGTAGTGATGAAGTTCGAAGACGAAGGTAATGTTAATTGCACGACAAATAACTTCTGACTTTTATTACGTATATTGCACTTTTTTTTAGCCAAAATCGGTTTGAGTTTGATCACACTCTACGTGATGTTAAGTAACAGTGTGGTCCAAGATGAAGCACGCTTACATAGAAGAAACCTATTGATTCTCGATTTAAAGACACCCATGTTATACTCTTCAGGAAACATAGATCCTGGTAGGGAGTTTCACATATTTGCAACTTACGGCATATGTGTGTGCATTTTAACATCTGAATCACACTGGTCCTTTTATTAACAGTCCTTTGACCATTTTAACGGTCATTGACCTAACCGATCCTTTGACACGGCAAACTACCAGTGTGTCTACTCAGCATTTCAGAAAATCTTTAATCCCATTATCTCCAAGATTCCCATAAAATGTTCCCACAAAAGCATGTTTTGACCACACACCACTGGTCAGGGCACAATGATTTCTCGAATGACTTGTAAAGGACAGAACTAATCATCGCATGATTAATCGATTGTGGATGATCACGCCGTTTTGAGTGACAATAGAATGATTTTAACGTTTTTGGGGAATCCATCCATCCCTTAGTCTAAAGCTCGGCTGTTGGTCAATTGACTTGTTAACTGAATAGTTGTCTGTTCCTAGAGATATCGGCATGGATGTTGGACGCTTAAAAAAAGAGAGGGAAATGAGTTAGAGACAGAACGTTCAAGATTCATTGTCTATTTTTATGTAGACAATTGAATGTTTTCAAAATTTTGAAGTTTTTTAATAGTGAAAACTACCAGGAGAACATGAAGTGGTAAGTGTAAAGCTGAAATGGTTAAGTAATTTTGTGCCTTGGAAGATTTTTAAAGAAAAATACCAGGCGCTCATAAGCTACTAGAAGATAGTTCAAACTTACCAGGCAAGCATAAATTACCAAGGAGTAAATCTAACCAATAAAAGGAGAGATTTGATTTCAACCTTTAATTTTCTTTTTTTAGTAGTTGAAAGGTGTAAAGTAAGCAAGGTCCCTATTGAAAAACAACATGTCCAGCTACAAACCCACTACCTTACAATTGAAGGCAGTCACCACAGTATTGATAGTAAAGGCAGGTAATAATAATTTAGGCAGCAGACGAAAGGCAAAACACCTGTGTTACGCATCCAATGGTACAAAAAATAAGTTGCTGCGTATCGACTAGCGGTGGCATAGTGTGGATTTTGTTTACATTTTTTTACTCTGTAGATATCACTGCACTTTTCGCTTCAAATGTAGTAAGTTCGTATGAGCTAGTGGCCGACTCTTGTAACGGAGTTTTTAGGCCAAAAGGTCTCCGTCATGGCTTAACGACTTAAAAGCCGGGATCAACAATTTAACGTGCCCTCCGAAGCACGGAAGTAATCAGCTCGTAATGCCACTTGCGGTCACCCATCCAAGTTGTGAAAAGCTAAGTATTCTTAAATTCAGTTTTTACTTTTGCTTTCCGATATCGTTTTAGGTATATTATTTCTATTATGTATTGTGTTTCGATTAAGTATTATTATTTTGATTGAAAATAATAATTCAACCTATTACGGTTCATGAGATATCCTGTTGACAGACGTACAGACGGACGGAGGCTTAGTAATAGGGTCATTGGCACCCTTCGGATACGGAACCATAAAATATAGTAGAGCAAAATGCATGGGCACATCCACACTACTCAATCCATTGCACTTTAGAGCAGGACAGCAACATCAGATTATATCTATCTCCCTCGGCAACTGCACGTGTGTCAGAGAAACGGGTTCCAACTTCCAACGGCCAAGATTTTATTAATTTGTGTTTTTGCTAGAGGGGGTTTTCTTTTGTCGTGTAAATTGTACTCACTGTGAGTGCTGTAATTATTGAAGTTACCTGACTTTGCTACTTAGTAAGGGTAAATATTAGGCTCAGGTCTATTCAGATATCAAGCAGAGATTAAATAATATTAATATAAATAACACCCAACAGTCATACATAGTCCTGACCCCACACTGGGATTCCCTGTGTCGTGGGTATCAGAAACTACGAGTACCATGATACCACAACACCCAGACCCGGAAGAAATATTTGCAGATCATGCAAACATTTCTTCGGCAGTGGGAATCGAAACCGCGCCTCTTGCGTCTCTGCCGAGCAATCGCCCGCCACGCCACCGAGGCCGTCAATAATAATAAACTTTATTTTGGACAACTTGAGTCCATAATGTACTTTTTTAGACATTGCTTAAAAACTGAAAATAAAGAACAAATAAAAAAAAGACTTAATAATATAACTAAAACATAATACTATAAAGAGAGTGGAAGAAGGTGGAAGACGGTGGAAGCGTGCCCAAGACGCTGGCCGCATTGCCACGCTGAATGGCAATACTGATCCGTTGAGCCAAATAAGAACCAGAAAATCAAAGCAAAACCACATCACCCTCTATATAAGTGTAAAATATAGCTTATAGACAGGGTAGAGCCTTGCTTCTACTCCCATCGATATTGTTGATAACAAATTGCCTTCTTTGTTCTGTCTGTGCCTTTTTATTCCACTCCCAACCTTTTTTTTCGTAATTTGTCATGATTCTTGACTAAAGCTTCTGGAGTTATAGTTTTTATATCACGGTCACTAGTATCTTGTAGAGGTTATTTTTTTGGGCCTAGCAAAAAATATGCTAGAATACAAGTGTAGATTTTGAGGCGTAAAAAGTTTACCCGCGATTATGAAATTATATTGTGACTTGATTTTTATTTATTTGAAGATTTGAATCACTTTAAATTTGCATTAAAATTGAATCTATACTAATATTATAAAGCTGCAGAGTTTGTTTGTTTGTTTGAACGCGCTAATCTCTGGAACCACTGGTCCGATTTGAATGATTCTTTCAGTGTTGGGTAGTCCATTTATCGAGGAAGGCTATAGGCTATGTTTTTTTTTTCAAAATTAGCGATCCGTAATAAAATTGCTATTTTGTAACACAAGGTGTAAAATCGAAAACCTATTTTTGCGTGCGCTGCAAAAACTATTGACAATAGAACAAAATGATGTACTACGGGTTTGTAGATCCCATTAAGACCTACAAAAAAGTCCACGAGAACATATATCTAGCTATCATGGTTTAATCACAATAACCGATTTTGTGTTCAAAATAATTATTAAATCGTCTGAAGAAAAAAAAAACTACGTTAAATATGTATCGTAATATAAATCTTTATCGAAATTAAGCATTATGTTATCAAGAGTATTTATGTAGAAGTAAAATACTTTTTGTTTCATCTCAATCGGATATTTCGTTTAAAAGTTATCACGTGTGTAAGATGTTAAGAGTTGGTACCTATTAATGAGTTATGGGCCATAGTCCATTTATTGAGGGAGGCTATAATACCTATAGGCAATATTTTATCTCGGTATTTCCACGGAAACGAGAAAAACGCGGGTGAAACCGCGGAGCACAGCTAGTAGTAGATATAGTACCACAAATATTGTGCGCGTCGGCAAACTTCGTGCTTTGTATGAAAACCGAATTGTCCGAATATCCAACTAATAATAACTGAACCAACTCGTTTAAAAATAATTATCTCCATTATTACACATAATCATCATCGCGTTAGTTTGTATTTCAGAAGCTAGGTGAAAATTGCCGAGGTGCACAATATTTGTGGCACTACTGTACTAGGTAATTGATTCTATTTTTGTACCAAAAAAGAAAAATAAATTATAAGCAAACTTTTGACTGGACTTAATAATCTATACTAATATTATAAAGCTGCAGTGTTTGTTTGTTTGTTTGTTTGAACGCGCTAATCTCTGGAACTACTGGTCCGATTTGAATGATTCTTTCAGTGTTGGGTAGTCCATTTATCGAGGAAGGCTATAGGCTATGTTTTTTTTTTTCAAAATTAGGGATCCGTAATAAAATTGCTATTTTGTAACACAAGGTGTAAAATCGAAAACCTATTTTTACGTGCGCTGCAAAAACTATTGACAATAGAACAAAATGATGTACTACGGGTTTGTAGATCCCATTAAGACCTACAAAAAAGTCCGCGAGAACATGTATCTAGCTATCATGGTTTAATCGCAATAGAAAAAGAACTCAGCTTTCTAGGCAGACTGCTACTGCAAAGCGTATACGGATACTTTTTGTACGGGTACAACGCGAGCGAAGCCGCGGCCGGCAGCTAGTGTTTTTATATGTCGGAACTATGACGTCCGGTTCTGGAACGGAATAATTGGTAGAAAATGTTACAATGCTCTTTTCTTGGGCTCATACGAACATAATACATACTTACATACAAGAAAAGCTATAAAATTAAGTTAAGTTAAGGAAAACGTACATCAGATCGGCTGATATTGAAAATGTAGTAAGTAATGTAGTGTATACACCACTTTTCCTAAAGTAAACTCTTTTCTTTACAGATCGACCGTTTTCTGAGTCAGACGCCGTCCGCCAGCCGCCACCAGTCCAGCAGTGCCGGATCTCCGCCTCCTCCCCCCCACTCCCCCTGACCTTCGACTCAGAAGACCTTGACGATGACGTCTTCGTCAACCCCCGGAGCGGCAACGATCCGTTCTCAACCAGGAACCTGGAGATCATAGGGTACAACACCCCCCGGAGTCCAGCAGGGGTTCTCTTGAGTCCGAGGAGAGAGAGGACTTTCAATTTCTCTCTGACGAGTGAGAAGCATTGGAGGGATAAGGGGGGGACGGACGTTGCTGATGGAGCTGACGCTGATGAGGTAAGGATTCTTCATGGTAATAGTTATAAGAGTCAGTTTGGCTTGGTAAACACAAACTGAAAGATGGCTAGGGGAAAGTCGATAGAAGGATTTATCAAGATCACAAGACAATTTCTGCCTGGTATGTCTGCAGTGTGGAATCAGCTGTTACCAGCGGTATTTCCGGACCGATACGACTTAGGGGTTTTCAAGAAAAGGGCCTACTCCTACCTCAAAGGACGACAACGCACTTGCAGCTACTCTGGTTTTTGCAGGTGTTTGTGGGCAGCGGTAATCACTTACCATCAGGTGAGCCGCTTGAACGTTTGATCCCTGTTTTATAAAAAAAAAACCTTGTGTAGACATTGTTTTATAAAGCAGAGTATGGTTATAATTAAGACTGTAACCCTAAGAATGAGTATAATCGTCCAGTAGGCAGGCGTGGTCCGAAGGGGGGGGGGGGGACATGACGCCCCCCCCCAATCGTCACGTGAAAATCTTCTAAAAGTTTACAAAATATAAAAAAAAAAACAATTTTCTGCTCCTAGCGGCGATGCAATCAAAATAGAAGGCTTCCATTTGTTTTATAATGCGTGCAATAAAATCTGATTTAAGTGACATAATTCTATTAATAGTGACCCCCCCCCCCCCCCTCCAAAATTACAGGCTGCGACCGCGCCTGCCGGTAGGTAGGTATTAATTGCATGTATTTAGGTAGGTATCTACTTAACCAGTTACAATCCTCGGTTCATCGGCACATGAATCATAGCTAACAAAGACGCACGTGCGATCACAAAATATACTTACCTATAAACTGGAGATACAATTTATGTAAACAAACCGTAGCGTATTTTTCGTTATTACGATGAAATCATTAGTCATCATCATCGTCATGTGTGGAATAGCTGTTGCCGGTGGTATTTCCGAACCGATACGACTTAGGGGCCTTGAAGAAACGAGCCTACTCCTATCTCAAAAGCCGGCAACGCCCTTGCAGCTCCTCTGATATTGCTTTGCAGGTGTCTGATAGCGGTTGTTCCAAAAAAACAACGAACGCCTGTTAAAAAAATAGAGCAATTCACGAGTGATTGCTATCCGAAATCACCAGGCACCATTGTATTCTCTTAACAGAGTGCAGTGCAATCACAGAAGTGCATGGTCATTTTTGATGTTTTTAAATCTTAAAATCTGGGTGACTTAGAATGAAAATATTGTAAAAACTTACACTGTTTTTCCTGACCTCGGTGGCTTGGTGGATTGCTCTTCTTGTTTGTTTTCTTGATGTAATAAAAAAAAAGTTTAGAAGTATTCTATCAGCCATCTGGTTCCCATCGTATAAGCTTCGCTTACAATGAGGTTATACGGCGCTATGTGAAATGTCCACATATTATATATTCTTAAATTTATACCTATTTATTTCCTATTACCTACATTTGTAAACAAGGTTGCCGGCCTGCCATTTATTTATCTATTCCAGAACTTCTGTCGCTGACTGTACAAGTTCGATGGAAATAGAAACCAAAGAAGAAAAACAACATTTAGTGCATTATTTTCATAGATAATTTTGTCAGCTCATTTTGTACCAAAATTAACCCTAGAACCGTACCCATCCTGGACATACACTAACAGTACCATGGGGTACTGGGTAACCCCAATAATAAAAACACTTTTTTATAAGAATAACGAACTTTTATTATAAAATCAACTTGCATAAGGGTTTACACAACAATTTCAGACTTATTAATCATAATCATCATCACAACAATTAGGAATTACTAACAATTTTGGCATATTTTGTTTTGATGTTCAACACACAGATATGTTTTGCATTTCACACATTGTGTACGTGATTTGTGGTCTTTGGACCTCGGGCAGAAAAAACACCTACCAGTTATTAGACTAGATGGGTAGGCCACTGGTACTTCACATTTTTTTCCAAAATATCCCCAATACTTATTTGGTGGGGGGTCGGCAAAGTACGGTATTGAAACCGGTCTTCTAGGTGGGGCTTTATGAGATCAAATGCTAGTAGTGAGTCTTCAGATAATAAATAAATACCATCCCACGGTCACATACATAGTCCTGACCCTACACTAGGATTCCCTGTGTCGTGGGTATCAGAAACTACGAGTACCATGGTACCACAACACCCAGACCCGGAAGAAATATTTACAGAACATGCAAACATTTCTTCCGCAGCGGGAATCAAACCAGCACCTCTTGCGTCTCTGCCGGGCAATCGCCCGCCATGCCACCGAGTCTGTCAAATTCGTCTATTCTTGAAAACGTGCTTATTAGAGGCACTCGACGATGACTGCACTTCCAAGGGATCATGGCTATCATATTCTGGTCTCATTTCTTCCTCTAATCGAAAATCTTGAATTATGTCATCGAGTTCTTCATCTGAAGCCTCTCCTAAAACCAGATTTTTTCTATGATCAGTCTCCAGAAGTATATTTTCTGTCATAACATTCAAATTGAATCTTGACGCCATCTAAAAAGCAAAAAATTCAAGTCATGCACAAATACAAAACAAACAGTAAAAATATAACAAAACTTGATTGTCTAATATTTATGATGGTAGAAACTTTACAATAAGGTACCATAAAATAATCTACCATGAAAAAACAAGCGTAAAGTTAATTTTCTCTCGGTAAATGTCTAAAAACGAGCAAAAATCACAAAAAGAAACACAATAAAAAACTTACGTTAATCGTACCCAGGGGTACAGATGTACCCCACAAGCCGCGTGCCACGTCCACACGCCAGCAGGACCGCCGTTCGAAAGAGGTATCGACGCGTCCCCCCACCCCGGGTAAATACACGGACGCGCAAAACAAACCGTCTAATAATAAAAAAGTTATAAACAAATTTCAAAAAAAAATTACGATTGTACCCCAGGGTACGGTTCTAGGGTTAAGTGGTGTGTCTACTCACTTGAGTGAACACGTTTGATACTAGTTTTCGAAGCTCCAAGCTCTGTCAGCCCTCAGAGGGCGGTGTCCAACAATTATTTCGTTAATGTTCACAATAAAATAAAAAGTGCTGACTGAAACGAATTAAATCTTTCCAATAGATACCGGCTAACGGTGGAAATAAAATTTTCTATGAGTGTTTTTCTTTATTTGAGGGGGATAGGTATGGAAGTGGCTTTTTTATCATTAAAAGTATTTTTTTTCTAAAGCGGTAATTTTAGTAGCTCTACTGGTTGCTATTTTAAAGAATTGTTCTACGAACTTGTTACGAAATTGTGAGAGGTGAGACGGATCGACGGAATGAGGTTTAATATTTAATATTTTTACCTACATATTTGAGCTGTCGCAGTGAAGAAGTTTCGAATCGAATGCGGGAAACGAACCCGCGCCTCTTGCGTCTTAGCCGAGCAATCACCCGCGACGAAACCGAGGCCGTCGATCTAGGCTTAAACTTCGAGGACAGAACCGTTTACTTTATCTATAACGACGTATTTATTGTCCAAATTGTTTATCTTCTATGCACTCTGTTCGACAAATAAATACTATCTGAATGTTCAGAAGTATGAATGTGGCGTCGTAAAAACATCAACCACTGCCAGAGCACTGCGTAATATTTTGTCGTGAATTAGGTCAGAATGTACCTTACTTGATATTTATTTGCGAGACTGTCCCATTTGGCAAATTTATTTACGGTTTATTTTGGTTCTTAGTTCCTGAAAGCATAATTATTTGATAATAAAGTAAACAGTACAATAAGGTTTGACACATCTCGGGTCAAATGAACACATATTTATAAGATTATGAATATTTATGTAAAGGAATGTAGATTGCATACAAATAGAAAACGAGTAAAATATTTCCGAAGAAATTCTTTTTGATTACAAAAAATTAGAAACAGAAATAAAATGAAAAAGTCCCAAATTTGTTCACAAAACCATCAATTTTGATCAAATAAAAAAAGCTGACGCCACACTAACCATCCCCCGACTTTATCCACTTTACGTTTTGACGTAAACTTATTTTAGTATTTAGTGCCAAATTAATTGCCCCACAAAACATTGCGAGGGCAACTTTACGCCATATTGGACTGTTCAAGTGTGTGAGTGATGACTCAGTTTGATGTACAATAAAATGTTATTGTGTGTAATTAATTGGTTCGAGGTAGAGAAATATTGTTTTCCAGCTTCGTTTACTACTGGCTACTGGTTTAGAATGGATAAAACTTTAAAGGCACGCGCCAGAACCATTGATTTCTTGTTCTTCATGATTAGAGTCTCTGCCCACTAACTACTCCGTTATTATCCCAGTTCCCCACTTGCCCAGATTTATTAAGGTTAGGTGTCGTTATGTTGTCTAAGAATCACCCACTATCAAAGACTATACGTTACATAGCCGGACTGCAAGTCAAATTCTAGTATTTTTTGCTTTTCTATTTTGCTTGGATGTATTTTTTTTAATTAACAAGTGCGTCCCTACCTGTCCTGACATACGAAGCCGAATCGTGTAAACTCACAGTACGGCTAATCCACCAGTTCAAAGTCACTCAGCGAGCTATGGAAAGACCTATAAACTCGGAGTTTCTCTGAAGTATAGCATCCGTAATGATGTTATCCGACAGAGAACTAAAGTCACCGACATAGCTCAGAGAAGAGGCAGTAGGCTGGCCCGTGGCCCGCAGAACTGACAACCGCTGAGGTATATACCTAAACGAGTTCTTGAGTGGAGACCGCGACTTGCCAAAAGTTATGTAGGATGCCTTCCGGCTAAGTGGAGTGACGATCTGCGAAATGCTGCTGGCAAAGACTTAATGCATCAAGCCGAAGATAGGGCGCGATGGCGTTCATTAGGGGAGGCTTATGTCCAACAGTGGACTGCTATAGGCTGATGATATTGATGATATGTCTGTTGGAAAGCTTAATACATTACTATTCACTATGGCTTAGTACTGTACTGTTAGCAATCAATTTATCTTTTTAAAGAGATGAGGTTAAAAAAGCAACTTTAGTTAGGTAAGCTAATAAATCACAAGACACGCAGAATAATCTACCAAGAAAGATCAAAGCAATTATGAACCCCCCCAATCATTATGATTTCCCGTTTAAACTGCAACAATAACATTCAACAATGAGTAACAACCGTATCGCATTAACTATCACAACGATATCAAACGAAATGGATTGTGATTCACACCTCGTGAATGTGACAAAGTTTCAAATGAGAGCGCTGGAATTTTAGTAGAATTATGGTATTCTATGACCTTTCCATGGCAGTGGGTTCAAATGCATAAACATTTTATGACAACCTCGGTGGCATATCGGGCGGTGCTCGGCTGAGACGTAAGAGGCGCGGGTTCGATTCCCGCTACGGGAGAAATGTTTGTATGTTCTGCAAATGTTTCTTCCGGGTCTGAGTGTTGGGGTATTATGTATTACTTGTAAGTGTGTATTACGAAAAAGTATCTAAGTATTCTACCAGCCATTTGATGTCCATAGTACAAGCTTTGCTTAGTTTGGGGCTAGATGGCGCTGTGTGATATGTCCACAAATATTTATTTATTTTAAGAAATAAAGAAATGTTGACTGAGAAATATTATTTTTCTGTCAAAAAATGTATGACGCTTTTCTACAAAAACCGTCGCGTCGTCCGTTAGTAGAATAATGAAACCGGGCATAAAAGAGACTACTATATTATACTTGTTGTTATGTATCAGTTCTTAACTCGACAAGGTTCCAAACTATGACGTTTGACCGTTTATTGCGCGTGATTTTCGCTGCTCTCCCGCTGTGAATCGGACAAAAATAGACACAATAAAAGGTAGATGCTCCAGTGGATTTGTGGAGAGTTGGTCAACAGTGGTGATATAATTTCTAAACTTGGATTACTCGTCATTTGGTTCAAGTGTTTTATTTTGTAATGTTGGGTAGACCAAAACAAAAACGAAGGTTACCGGATTGTTTGGTGTTAATCTGAAAATATCTAGATGCAGTCAATATCTAAAATCTTCTAAAGAAATCCCGAAACTAGATAAAAAGGAATAGATATAGTTGATTTTCTAATCTTTACAGTACTTATAGGTTTATTTAAGGTTATTTTGCTACCTTAGGTCAAAGAGAAGAATTGACTGTTCTCTTCCTTTCTCATGGTAGAGTCGAATAGGATGGCTACACTATCACAAGACAACAATATCACTCAACGACAAGTTTGCCGAATTATGATGATATAGCCGCAACGTAAATTATTATTACTACTAGAAGTGTTACTAAATCTTCACCGTTTGAAAGAATTCCTACAGAGCACACATTTTTTCGAACAGAGAAATCCATTGGTACACAACCGGAATTGAACCCAGGACATTGTGTTCAGGAGGACGTAACCATTAGACCACTGCTGTCAGGGTAAATTAGCCAATTCCTTGTATTTCAATGACAGTGACATGACGCATGACAGATACCACGAGAATACTGCGTTCTGGACATAAAATTTAAACGATGTTGTTACAGTTGTGCAGTCTTGTAGTTTATAGCTCTATGGGCATGTGGGATTAGATTGGTTAGAATATTTGTTTTTTTTTATTATTTTGTGAAGCAGTTTTTAGAAAGTTTCGAATTTTGAATGACGTCAAATTATATATCAAAACTAGCCTTTTGTTTTATAAAACTTTATGTCATAAGTTCGACAAACGGTTGCTCGACATGTCGTTAGTACGATAAGTCAAATTTTCGAAACATAATTTATCACAGGCTCTACTTTGACTAAACATCATCATCATCTTCCTGCCCTTATCCCACTCTATGTGGGGTCGGCATAGCATGTTCCTTGGATCACGCTGTAAAAGTTTCGGCTAAGGTGTTTTATGACCGGCCGCCTGCCTGACGTCAACCCTCCTTGGGAATACTTGCTTATTGTATCTCATCATGTTGGAGAGATCTATTCCTTAGTCAACTTTACTAGACAAAATGTACCTATCATAAAATATCGTTAGTTGTATCTACAAGGCTAGAAGATCAGTCGGCTCATGATTTAGTAGAATAGTACCTAGGTACTACTCAAAATGATCATGATCATAACTGGTGTCTAATACACAAGCTAGTTAGTATCAATTACTCGAAATTAACAAGCTTTCGTACAAGTTAGTTGCATAGACGTTAAAATAATTTAAACCAATTAGTATCAATTCTTAAAAATTAGCATTCATTCTTTTTGCTCCACTTTGAATATTAAATAATTTAATAACTCATTTAAAAAAATGATTTTTGGACAACAAGTACCTACCTCACAGAACATTATCACTCGTAGCGGAGACCTACTTAAACTAAGGTAAACAAAAATCAACAAACACCCACCAGCATCGAAAATAAACGCGCAGAAAATACCTCACCTTTTATATTTTGTCATCCGTAAAATGTATTTCTCTCAAGGACCATTGAAGAGGGTCCTAAGAGCGTTTTGTTATTCGCGTTTGGAATCCAGATTTTTCTTCTTTTATTTACTCCCGTTTCTTCGCTTCAGCGGTATTAATATTCATAAGTAAATTGGCGAGATAATCTCGGGGATAGGTTTTGGAATTTTGTTCTTTTGTGTGAAAGTGTATTTGGACATTTTGTTTGTATTTATGAAAATATTCGGGTCCCTTTTCCCTAAAGATATCATTGAGATTGGTTTTTGTGACTTTGCCAGGTATGTACACGCTATCTACCTATTTATACAAACATGTTGTTTTTACTTGCACATGCTGAGCGCCTTCACTTTATTCATTTAGGCAAATTATTATGAATTCTTATCAAAAATTAATCAGCACCGCACGTATTGACTGTGCTAGATGACGCTGTGTGAAATGTACACAAATTAATATTGATTAATTTATTAGATTTATTTTAAAGTCGGTCAAAAGCGAGTTAATATCATTCTGAAACTAATTCAATAGAAAACTTAATATAAATCATAGTATACAGATGCTCATACAAAACTCCGCAATAATACTTGTAACATATCCATTTAAATATTCCCCCTGAGATGGGGATCACGGGATAAGGGATTAAAAAGAAATGCCATCCCATTGTAAGGGCGTACTTGCACGAAGCAATCATTTGAGACGCGACGGAGGACGAAGGTAAAGAAAAGATCTGGAGGGGACAGGGTGCACAACAAAATGATGAAAATGGCATATTTTATGGTTAAATTATTATACAATACAATACAATAATATACTTTTTTTTCTACCAGCTTATTTAAAATACTCCTGCCACTTGTTAAATACAAAGTTTTGTATCAGTATGGTGGAAGAATTAAGATTTACATAAGTAAGTTCGTATGAGCTAGTGGCCCCAACTCTTGTGACGGAGTTTTGACCGTCTGAAAGCTTCCGTCATGGCTTAACGACTTAAAAGCCGGGACCGACAATTTAACGTGCCCTCCGAAGCATGGAAGCGCTCAGCTCGTAATGCCACTTACGGTCACCCATCCAAATTGTGACCGCGCACAGAGTTGCTTAACCTCTACGATCAATCAAGAACGTCTAAGCAAGCTACGCCACGAGCGCTTCAGGATTGATACCTAAATGGTTTACATAAAAAAGGATACCTTCTAACGCTTTTGATGTGTGCCAAATAGGAAACACAAGAATTGTTCCCTAAAAATGTACCAATGTAAACTAATTCTAAATTTTTGGTTTGAACAAGATATATAAAATATAATAGTGCATATTGTGATACACCCTGTACCGGGAAAGTATATGAAAGGAAGATGGGAAGATATGGATAAAAGGACAAGGTGGAAAATTGTTTGAGAAAGAGGAGGTTGAAATGGATGCCGAAAATGTGCACAATTTTGATGGACTCCTTTTAAACGTGCCTTAAACTTAAAGCACAGTGGAGTTTCTCTTAGATCTTCAGGTTTTAAGACTCTTTGAAGATGAAGGAAGTATCCAGTCCACTCATAAACATGTATGTCCATCTACATACATACATAAAATCACGCCAGTGTCACATAGGGGTAGGCAGAGATCACGGGTCTCCATTTGCTACGATCCTGACATACTTATTTCACTTCATTCACTCTCATTAGATTCTTCATGCATGCTAGGGTACTCTTGACCTGGCCCTTTTCCTAAATGATGCCGATTCGGAAAATGTCCATCCTATTGTGTATTTTTCTAAACTAATCTTAGTTTAAAATTATAGCTGTTCTTATCTTCTTGCTTTATAAGAAAGAAACAGAATAACTAACTGTCAAATTAGATTAAGTTAATTAAGAAGAATCTCCTTATTTCTTTAATAAGTAATTACGTTAAGTCATTTTGAAATTGAATTGAATTGACTCATTCACCACGCCAAAGGCCTCATGGTCTGACCGAAGATTTTTTATGTGGAGGATTGAAACTTTTTATCATATTATAAAAGAGACTTTTAAACTAACTCTATTTCGACATCTTCAATAACATCCCATTTAAGGCCATTGGTACTATAAAAGTCATGACTGTTGCCCGCATCAATAATTCTGTCTGTAAATGGAATTTGGGTCAAATTATTATGTATTTTATAATGCTGCACGTATTTCCTCTGCTGTTTCAATATGAGTTCATAAAAAATATATTTTTTGTAGATATGAAATGATTATAAAACAAACGATAACATCCCAAAAAAAATTGTAATACCACAGTCAACTACAATAATAATGAAATAATATATTGTGATAGTAGGTATAAAAAGTATCAACACGTACCTATTATCACTAATGAACTTATCATCATCATCATCTCCCTGCCCTTACTCCACTTAAGTGGGGGTCGGCACAACATGTTTTCCTCTTCCATTCTCCTCTTTATGCAGTCAATACAGTATTCACTCCTTTCTTACTTAATATCATCATTCACGCAATCCATACATCTCTTCTTTAGTCTACCTCTACCGTTGTATCCATCCAGTCTCATATCTTCACTTCATCCCTTCGCATGACATGCCTACACCATGGTTATCTATAACTCCTCAACTTAGCCATCACCAATGAACCAATAAAACATATAAATTCTTATAGAAGAGTACAAAAATCATCATCTTTTATCTTATTTTTATTATCTTCCTGCCCTTATCCCACATAGAGTGGGATAAGGGCAGGAAGATAACAGTTTTGGCTAAGGTGTTCTATGACCGGCCGCTTGCCTGACGTCAACCCTCCTTGGGAATACTTGCTTATTGTATCTCATCATGTTGAAGGATACTGTCCCTTAGTCGACTTTTACGACATGCTCGGGGAGAGAAGCAGCTGGACGCATCCTATGTTTTTTCTTTACTCCCAGTGCAGCAGGGAAGTTAAAAAATACCGTTAAAAAATCTCAACTCCAACCCCCGTGAAAAATTCTCTCACATTTTATTAAAGCCGTGACAAAAACAAAGCTTCACAATAAAAATAAAAGCAGAAGTCCCAGATCCCAGCTTTGCGCCTTGAAGTGCCTCTAGGAAGCTGAACCAGACGTTTTCTAAAACCTCGCGAGAACGGATCGAAAATAAAGTAGAAAAAAATCGAGACATCTCCAACGTGGTCTCAAGCCTCGAATCTTGAACTTACACGGTAGTGTTGCAGCTTGAAGTTTTTTATTATATTTTTAATTATAAATGCGAAAGTTTGTGAGGATGTGACGATGTATGTTTGTGCCCCTTAATCATGCCTAAACGGCTAAACGGATTTGAACGAAACTTGGAATATACATAGTACATGTGCTGGATTAACATATAGGCTATTTTTCATCCGGGTACCACGCGTGCGAAGCCGTGAGAGGCAGCTAGTGAACTCATAAATGTAACGAGTTGTAACGCTACAAAAATAATCAAGTTACTGAGTAAATGATAGATAGGCCTTTACCGTCTATAGTAAATTATTTACACAGCGTCAGGAGGCAACTTTTACCTTACTCGGAAGAAATATTTGCAGAACATACAAACATTTCTCCCGTAGCGGGGATCGAACCCGCGCCTCTTGCGTTTCAGCCGAGCACTCTTCCGCCACGCCATAGAGGTCATCAAATTCGGGAAGCATCATAAATTTGTGTTAGGTTTGATTCCTTCTCAACATTGTCTATTACAGTACAGTGTAAATTCACCCTGAAGCTTTGTTTTTCGCCACTCACCATGCCGTATCATTAACTCAGAGTGGATCTTTTTTGGACTTTTTAACTCTAATCTTTTTTTCATTTATTCGCTGAGCGGTGTCACTGCTCTTTGAACCGACTCAATATTCGCTGATGAAGCAGCAATTAGCAAAATTTGAGGGCACATTATTATAGAAGAACCTCAAAAGGAACTTCTATTTTTAATATCAGGTTCTTAGGACCTATCAGAATCAGGCTCCGTCGCGAGAATGTGGCTACTTTTTCATTATAGGTAGTTAAAAAACTATTGCAAATAATACTTAAGTTTCACTAATGAGGAATTTAATAGGAGTGACTGAAGCGATCCTGACATACTTCATAGGCTTTTATAACTTGTTTGAAAATAGATTTAATATTTGAAAGTTCAGTAATAAACTTTTCGTATAAACGCAAGTTAGTCAATGGACGCTAGGTAATGCGTCAACCCTTTGATAACACCTGTTGTCATGGGAATGAACCCATACAATAGTGCAATGCAAGACGATCCATGGCATATTGTTTTCAACCGCATGCACTTGTCAATTTATAATTATACTATGTAGTTTCATTTTATTATTAACATTAAGTTTTAATAAATGAATAAAAGTTAGTTCGTATGCTGCGCCACGCGCTTCAAAATTGATTGAATTGTATGTTAGATTGGAAAATTTATGGAAGAAATATTTTTATCAGTTACTGGCTTCTACCGGCAACCAGTCAAATAAGTCACTCGGATTTTTTTTAGCTTAAAAATGCTATTCCAGCATCTGTATATATTTTAAATTTCATTTTAATCCGTTTAATCGTCCATATACTCATATCCACACCAAGTTTTGGATATTAGGAGGAAGCATTAATATCGCAAGATTTGATTACCTTTATAGGAACTCTTATCAAAGAAACGGTGCATATTAATTTAAAAATTCAAAAGAAGACGTTCAAATTGAGCAGATATAATCTAATATTGGCAATAATAAATATTGTACGGCGACGGCAAATATGAATACAAAGGAGATATATAAATCAAGGCATTCTTCGCTGATATTGTAATGGAATCAGGGGAAATGAGGGCGAATGCGGCATATAAAACAGGAAATGTATATCCGAAAACACAAAAATATAATAGATAAAAGTAAAACATTTGATAATTTAAAAAACAACCATTTCATTGGAATTTGGGTACATTAAAATATAGCCAGTACGAAATATTTATGTTAAATGATATAACAATATTTACTTTCTTAATTTTAAAAGAAATCTGTATAAAATGGTAGTTATCTATAAGTAATTCAAGTGACGTTGTAACCGAAAGCCAGTTTATAAACCATGATGATGATGATGATTTCGTTCGCTCTTTAATAAATTCAGAAATCCAACTTTGTAAAAGGAACTAAGTGATTTTCCAAAACAACGTGTCACAAAAATGAATAAAAATAAAAAGTCTTCTCCTTAACCAAGCTCACCTCTACAAAAAGAAAACTTATTACGAAAATCCGACCGAATATGAGTGAAATGCGTTGAGATTCCATAGACATACGGCAGTCTAGAAGTGACAAAAACTGTAGTTAATTTTTCTATAAATAAATAAATAAATAACACCCAACAGTCACATACATAGTCCTGACCCCACACTAGGGTTGCCTGTGTCGTGGGTATCAGAAACTACGAGTACCATGGTACTACAACACCCAGACCCAGAAGAAATATTTGCAGAATACTGAATACTGAAATCACGGCTGATTTATATAGCTGAGAGGGCTATATTAGCCGTCATTTCAGAATTCAGTCCTTTCTTACTAATATCATCATTCACGCAATCCATCCATCTCTTCTTTGGTCTACCTCTACCCTTGTACCCATCCACTTTCATATCTAACAATCTTCTCGTCACATGAAATTCATCCCTCCGCATGACATGCCCATACCATGCTAATCTATTGCTAATTAACTTTTTGTGTAAACAAAGTTATGGTAACAAAAATTAATAAAATTGTTAATTTATTGTCAGATATGCCACCTCTAGCACAATTTCCTGCGTGTCATAAAGTTTGGGGTCCAAAAAGAATGAGAGATAAGGCGTCAGTCGTTCAGATTTCCCCCGTGCACGGTGTTTTTGTAACTTAGCTTTCCATCAGATAAGGTATTGTGTCTTTCTGAAATACGGTTACGATTTTTTTAGATACGTGCAAAATTTTGATTATCATAATCATATCATATTGTTATAATAAATAAATTATTGATTTAAAAGAAGAAACTCAGATGAATATGTAAAAACAGTAGGTAATAAGGTTAACATTACTTATAAGTGACTTTGGTGGCGTGGCTCAGCTGAGACGACAGAGGCGCGGGTTCGATTCTCGCTACGGGAGAAACGTTTGTATGTACTGCAAATATTTCTTCCGGGTCTGGGTTTTGTAGTAGTATGTATTATAATGTACGTATGAGAAAAGGTGTCTAAGTATTCTATCAGCTATTTGACTCCCATAGTACAAGCTTTGCTTAGTTTGGGGCTAGATGGCGCTGTGTGAAATGTCCACAAATATTTATTTATTTATTAAAAGAACATTTTCAAACTCTTTGTAAGATACGTTGTAAGAAATTTTACAGTACCTGCCTTTTATTTTCACCCCGTACCATTATGTATTATTACATTGTATGTTTTATAATCAGAAGTTATACAAAATATATAAAAATATGCAACAACTTACATTACTGTTACATTTTAAAGCTAGAACCATGTGTAAATATTGTTACACAAATGTGTTATGCGTAAAAAGTTATTAACAATAAATCGCACTCTGCATTTTATAGGATCAACACATTGCAGTACTTTTATGTATTCACGTAACTTTGGAAATATGTGACAATTAGGGCGTTTTTTTATTTTTATTTTCATTCACTGCTTTGACAAGGAGTGGTGGAAAAACGCAAGGACTGGGATCAGCGGAAAATCTTGTGCGTTACACCAAAGCGTTATATTATAAATATATTTGTCAAATAATAATAATTATCATGTTTTAGTCTTTACAAATTAATTTACCAATTCAATTAAGTCAATATCGATAATAATAACAATAATTTAATTTATTTTATTCATCATCTTCCTGCCCATATCCCACTCTATGTGGGGTCGGCACAGCACGATCCTTGGATCATGCTGTAAGAGTTTTGGCTAAGGTGTTTTATGACCGGCCGCCTGCCTGACGTCAACCCTCCTTGGGAATACTTGCTTATTGTATCTCATTATGTTGGAGAGGATACTATCCCTTAGTCGACTTTTATGATATGCTCGGGGAGAGAAGCAGCTGGACGCATTCTATGTTTTTTCTTTACTCCCAGTCCAGCGAAGTAATTTAATGTCCGATTGTGAATATGATAATAATATAGGGAATATAATTATTAGTCTCCAACCTAGCCAAAAAAATAGAGCGGTAAAAGAGCCCCAAAAATTTCCTAAATCTATAAACAAAATCTCTAAGACCCACCTCGATCACCATTTTATACTTCCAAAGCACAACAGAAAATATCACCCCAGCATTATTGTAATCTGTCCAATAAAAGCGATATTAAATTTAAGACTTTTACTTTTTATAACGGAAGATGGAAGCGGGTTTCATATCAGTTGTTAAAATAAACGATGGATTTGCGCCACGTGTGGTATAAAATTGGAATGTATGACTGTTTTTATTTACCTACGGTTCTTGCGATAATATTTTTATTGTGCACTAGCGCCGACCCGTGGCTCCACAGGCGTGGTACATACAAGGTATAAGTTTCAGGTTGTTAAAGTTCCAACCCAAGTTCGGCTGTTACGACGATGATTATGACCAAACGTATACACAAACTAGCTGCCGCCCGCGGCTTCGCTAGCATGGTACCCGGATAAAAAATAGCCTATATGTTAATCCAGTTCATGTACTATTTATATTCCAAGTTTCATTCAAATCCGTTCAGCTGTTTAAGCGTGAAAGAGTCCAACATAGAGTGAAACATCCATGCATACAATATTTCGCGTTGATAATTATTAGTAGGATATTCATCCCCTCACTCAAAAATTTTTGCATTTTTTATATTAGTTTTGTTTTAATAAATAATCGAAGACTTTTCACACAGCACCATCTAGCCCCAAACTAAGCAATGCTTGTATGGGAAAGAGATGGAATACTTTTTTTTTTGTAATACATACTTATAATATATATGGTACTACAACACCCAGACCCGAAAGAATTATTTGCAGAGCATGCAAACATTACTTTCGCAGCGGGAATCGAACCCGCGCCTCTTGCGTCTCAGCTGAGCACTCATCCACCACTGCACAGAGGTCGTCAATTTTGATTTGACCGACTGTTTTCAGTTCTAAGTTAACTTTTGTTCTATGTTCTAAGTAAAGTCTTAAGATGATTGCATACGCAACCATACGCAACCATGACACAAGTTTTGAAAAATAAGATTGATTAGTGATTGATTAGTAACAAAATTGATTACTATTACCATCGAGGATACTGGAACACTGCTGCCCACATTCCAAAGACTTTCTCCGGTACTTCAAGGAATTGAGCTAGCTTTGGGAAGGTGAGTAGGGGGATAAGTGCAGATCTTTGAGCCCCCTCCAAGAATTAGAATCAGATTAGTAACAGTTTTAGACAAAAAATTGAGTAATAAGTACAAGTTTGAAGATTGAATTTAGGTTATGACTTTTGCTACAAATCAGAAAATTATTTCCGCTTCAAACAGCTCAGTAGTAAAAACAAAAAAAAATCACATACAAGAAACATTTATGTAGGTACGTGAACAATGGTACGGAACCCTTTGTATGCGAATTCAACTCTCACTTGACCGGTTTTTTGTAATTTCTCTAAGCATCTCATACCTATTCTAAATCTTCTCAACATAGTTTTGATTCAAAATTCAATTGAATAGATTCTAACATACCTTCAGCCTAATTCTAACATTCACAATCGAACATAACCCATTTTATGTGTTCTTTTTATTCGCGATAGGCCCTCACTGCAAAGCTAACATAAAGTAGAAAATAAAAGATTTGCCATAAAAATTAAATCTCTTATACAAAAGCTTCCCCTTAACGGAATAAATGGTATAATTTTTATTGTTGTTCTAAAAATAAACATAATCTCGTACGCCATCTTTGTTTTAGGAGTACGAATTTTAAAAAGCTTGTTATAAAATTCGCGTAAAAATATAATGTAGCTTTTTATTGCCATTGAAGATAACGAAGAGTAAAAAAATGTCTTAATGTTTCTGAAGAAAGATTTCCAATAAAATATATCTCAATATAAATCCAAAAGTTGGGATTATTTTTTGTCTCGCGATCACGGCTGAACTGATTTAGATGTTAATACTAATCGTGTCACTAGTTCTTTCGAACCAGTGTGGTGAAAATATTTTAAAGGCTTCTTGTGCAGTTGACACAATAATTTCGAACTTATTAGGTTGTATAACAAGCCGATTCCCTCACGATGTCTTCCTTCACCGTTTGAGAGTAAGTACTGGTATGGTGCACATAATTTTTCGAACAGAAAAAGAAGGTATTGCGAGCAAAGCTGTGATGCAGGCTACCTAGTAAGCTGTAATTATACAAAATTGATAGTCATAAAATCATCAGAACGCGTCTTTAAAAAGTGTAAATTATGACAAAACGTACCACTTATAATTTTATTATGCTTTTTAATGACATCGACGCGTGCGCATATTAACAAAGCATCGTTTTATACAGGCTGTAACATTTTACGATCGCCTTGTGATACTGATAAAGGGTGTTCCGACCATTTATCGACTATTTAGTGCTAATTGGCTGGTTTTTATGCTTTTAGTTATAAAATCATTTTATCCTGCGTATTGAGATATGAAGATGAAACTAGAGTAATATTTGTATGTATGTATAATGAAACGTATTTTTATAGTTTTCTTCAAAATCTGTAAATTCTTTTGTCAAAACGCTCAGCTTCTTTATATAACGTTTTGTTAATATTTCTTTAGATTACAATAAAATACATTTCATTTAATCATCATTATGTCAACCCGGTTGCATCCACTGTTGGATACAGACCTCCTCTTGGTTCCTCCAGTCCTCATATCCCCATGTCCTCTTTGTTGTGAGATTCTTTTCGATCTCTCTCGAGTCTTTCCCACCGATCTAACATCCAGATTACCAGAGAAAGTACTAAAAATACTGTTTTAGTTAACAAAATACTGAGAAGATTAACGAAACAGGTGTATTAGGCGAGTGTGAATGTAAGGGGAAGACTCGGGCGTACGTACCTGGACCAAATTGGCAAAGTTTCGGAAAAGGGCCAGGTCAAGAGTACCCTAAACCAACGAGCATGTATGAAGAATGTTAAGCGAGAGAATGAAGCAAAAAAAATTTTGAAGATAATATATTTTTAGGCTAGAAATAGGCTTAATATATATTTTTTCACTCTTGGCTATCTGAATATTCACTCCATTGCTCTAATTCAATGATAGTACGCCATCACAAGGTTACTGTATTTCTACGTCAATACCCCAACAAACTGCATTATAAATATTTTATATTCATCTATTAAATAGTTTATTACACTCGTAAGTTCACTGAAATATACAAGTTTACAACGTATAGGCGATTAGCCAAAATCCTTACGACTTGACCATAAATAATGAATAAAAATATAGCCAAAAAAGAATAACTCATTTTTTATTGTGTCGCATTTATGCGGATGAAGTTTTAGTTTTGGGTTCCGTACCATAAAAGGGTCTGAAATTTTATCCTTTTGTTATCTTACTCTTACTTATATAATAAATGCGAAAGTTTGTGAGGATGTTTGAATGTTTGGATGTTTGAGCCTCAATCACGCCTAAACGGCTGAACGGGTTTGAATGAAACTTGGAATATACATAGTGCATGGATTAACATATAGGCGTTTTTTTATCCGGGTATCACGCGAGCGAAGCCGCAAGCGGCAATTAGTACTGTATACACTGTTATACCCAATTTTATTCTAATTTTAAGTAGAAAAATATTTAAAATAAAACTTACCTAGATTATATCAATATAACATAATTATATTTGATCAACCATATAAATCAGGACAGAGATGCGTGGAAATCTAAGGGGGTGACCTTTGCCCAGTAGTGGGATGTAAAATGTTAACTAAAAAAACATATTTCAGTTAAAATCACAACCAACATTACTCGAGAGATATAAAGATACATTGTGTTAGGAGGTCTTTCAGTACATTCAGAGATAAAGTTTAGAAAGAGTAAACAAAAAAGTCTATTGTTGACACAGTCGCTGATCGTTCAGTCATCTTATTTCAAAGGACGACAATCTTTTTCAAACCCAATTTCAATTAGCAACAAAGTAATTTGTACGGAACCTCAGCATCTATTTGTCGACTCGTCCCATAGTGATGTGACACGCCGATACAGTTCGATATTTTACGGCCTTATTTAATTTATCTTTGTCATCGTAAATGTCGCTCTCGTTGCGTCCAACATTATTATTTGTTGGCCGCGCGGTTTTTAACGGCCTTTTACAAGATTGTATCTTTTGATTTGAAAAAAAATTCGTGGATAGGTACATCATGCAATTACTTACCTAATCAATTTTGACACGTCTTAAATCTACGCTGTATTTGCGCAACCAAACATGGAGGATATAAGCAATATTATTAGGTTTATACATATAATTTCAGACTTTAATTTTATGTAAAAACAAAATATGGTAAAAATGAAAGTAGGGCCGGGCCAGCCGCAAAATATTGTACAATAAATTTCAAAATATTAATAAAAATAACTTCGTAAAAATACAAATAGAAGCGCTGCTTTAAAGTTATAGGTTAACTCGAAGTTAAAAAGTACCACGAAAATACCTACTGAAATATTTTAAACTGTTCAAATGTTAGTAACTTTTACGACAGAGTTGCTATCTTCATATGGCAAACAGAATTGACGATAGCAATAAAATATTTCAATGATCTTAGATAAAATCGCGTCACATTCGACTCTTCTTTACGGTCAATCTGAACTGAACGTCAATGTAAGAGTAAGGAGCCCCTACCATGATTTCAACAATGTTAGGGAATAAGCTACAAAGTTGTATAACTAATATATTTATTATTCAACCCATTTTGTCCTACTGCTGGACAAAGGAAAAAATAATAATCAAAGATATACTTAAATAAAGTTATAAACAGGTATTCCCAAGGAGGGTTGGCGTCAGGCAGGCGGCCGGTCATAAAAGACCTTAGCCAAAACTCTTACAGCATGATCCAAGGATCCAAGGATCATTCTGTGCCGACCCCACATAGAGTGGGATCAGGGCAGGAAGATGATGATGATGATGATACTTAAATAAAGTAAGATAATCGGAAGACACCTCCATGTAAACGAGTGGAGCCTCCTTTTATTTTTATTGTTTGTTCATAAAGCGGCAACAGAAATTTCATAAGCCCGCTGACAGACAGACGGACGGGCGGATGGACAGATGGACGCTTAGTAATAGGGTTCCGTTGGCACCCTTCAGGTACGGAACCCTAAAAAGTATATATACGAAAGTACGGAACCCTTCGTGTGCTACTTGGTCTCACACTTGACCGGTTTTATTTGTCTTTTACGGATACAAGCTTTTACGAATTATTTGAAGTCGCTACCGAGTTTTATGTGAAAACTCGTAGTAGAGAACTGAAACATTGTTATTTTAGTAGGTGATGTACAGCATCTATGTTTAAGATCATAGTGTTTTTAATGTTTTATTAAACATTTTTATTGCCTGATAAATAAAATTGAGAATGACAATGTTGTGTTATTGGTACTACTCTCTGTAGACGAGTGCTCGGCTGAGACGCAAGAGGCGCGGGTTCGATGCCCGCTACGGGAAAAATGTTTTTATGTTCTGCAAATATTCCTTCCGGGTCTGGGTGTTGTATTATTATGCAATTGTAAGTATGTATTTACAATAAAGTATATAAGTATTCTATCAGCCATCTGGTTCCCATAGTAAAAGCTTTGCTTAGTTCGGGGCTAGATGGCGCTGTGTGAAATGTCCACAAATATTTATTTATTTAATGAACCAATAAATGTATTTAATTTCTTTCTATCTTTCACTAAATAGGAAAAAAACGATAAAGCTCAGAAAAGCTACTTTAATAACAAATTAAATACAATTGAATTTTCTCTTTTCAGTAACGATTATTATTTAGGAGTAGGTTTTGTCATAATAAATAAACAGACGAGCATGAAGCGAACGAAGTAGGTAGGTATGTCAGGATCGTTGCAAATGTCGATCCGTGATCTCTGCCTACCCCTATGGGAAACAGGCATGATTTTATGTATGTATAATTATTATCTACAGTTACAAGTTTTTTTTTAAATAACCTTATCAAAAAAGGATAATGATAACTGAACCAGTCTTTTTGTAGGCAGCGAACATATTTTCCGGTTAATAAACCTTTCATAGCATCTCATAAAATATTAATAAGAAGGCTCAGATTCCAATTTCCTTACTTCTAAACATCAATGACATCCATCAAACAAAATATCCAAATTAAATAGAACTCATTTCGCGACTCCTTTCATAAAAACCTCTTTCGCGATTGTAAATAAACCTGACAGATTGTTTTCATGGCTCAACTAAAACTCCACCTTATTCCCATGGCACAGAGTTCATTTTCATTTGCATTGTGTTGAACTCGTAAGTTCTGTTCTTGCTGATGTAAAATGTTTTTTATTTAATAAACATAGGGTCTATTTTCGTTTGGATTGTATTACATTTATAAAGTGGCAGGATCGGTGAAAATTATGCTTCGATTCGTATTCGAATCTCTTTGAGGCGATTTGTAGTAAGAACCCTATTGTAGTAGGTACTTCAAAGGTATTTTTTGCGGGTAGTTTGTTATTACGCTTCTGTGAACAGTGAACGATTGTTATTTTCGTTTACTCTAAGATAAATTTGAATTGCAGTCTTTTATAATGTTAATCAATAACAGGTGTATTTTAATTCTTATGTAATCGTACCTATTATTTATTGTTATTATAATTGTTATCGATTTTTAATCGGATGTCCATTACTCATTTTGTAGTGAACATTTAATAAACAAAAACTACCGTAGTAATTTCTAAAACTAAATTGTACTATCAAATAATCTCGACACCATTTACAAAAACAACATAACAACCCCTTTGATCTAGGTACCTATGTAAATATTAGAAACAAAATATTTGGAAAAATAATTCAGTTTTCATTTTAGGTAAGTACCCTACCTACATAGAATTCCACGCCACTGGCTTTTGGTATTTTTTTTTAATTCGATGTCTTATTTTCTTACACATTGGGTTTAAAATTGAATGCAATTCGTATTAAGACAGTAGCGATTTCACTGAAACTAATTTTTATTTACTTCCCAAAATCGTATGCAAATGATTCCCGCGATTGATGCTTTGTAAGATTATTAGTATCCATCTCTTTCTCTCCTTCGTAATTCTTATCTCTCATCTCTCTCGTCTTTGAGTACGTTTTTGTATCGTCTTCAATAATGTAAGCAATTTGTCGGTCTCATTCAATTTGGTAGAGAAATTAGGTAATAAAATTATACAGATTTACGCTAAGGTATAAAAAGTAACATAAGAGGATTGCTTTTTCTAATTTTATTTGCGGAGGGTGGTATTGTACCTGTGGTCTGTAATCTTTAAATTAGGGTGAGATGTATACTTGCCATCTGTCATTGTTACGCTGGGACTTAAATTGGAGACTTTGAATTCAAAATAAAATGTAGGTACCTGTAATGTTTGGCCTTGCCTATCCTCTTACTATGTTCCTATTTATCCTCCGTTATGTCTGTTTGTTTATAAGTATCTAAATAATTATATTATCATGGTCCTCGAATACAATGGTCGTTGTTTCTAGTGGTAGCTTGCTTAGACGTTCAGCAACGTTGTGCGCGGTCACAATTGGGATGGGTGACCGCAAGTGGCATTACGAGCTTTGTGCTTCCGTATTTCGGAGGGCACGTTAGATTGTCGGTTCCAACTTTAAGTCGTTAAGCTATGACGAGGCCTTTAGGCGGCCTAAAACCTCCGTCAATAGAGTTGGCCACTAACTCATACAAACATACATACCTACTAGAAACCAGCTTAATTCAATTCAGAATGATGAAAGACGAGCTTAAATTTAAAAGGACTTCAGAGAATCAATTTAACGAGAGTATAATTATAAAACGTATTCAATAATAAAATTAAAACTTTATGGGAAGCTTTGTTTATAAGGATTTAAATTTGTTTATATGGATTATAATCAACTAAGAAGTTATTTCTAAGCTCAAATAATTAGAATAGTAAATTTAATACAGTAATCCAGCCTTTTAGCACAGCAATATGCTGCATCAGTGTTAGTTTTATTACGCAAATTGCAGTTTATATACTTAGATTCCTTCAGGTATTTTAACAATCTATTCTTAATATCACGAGACACTGCACTTACCTTTATGAGTATCTATTAACTCGTAATTATATATTATTCAGCCCTTATCAGAATCTATCTTTTAACTGTTTCTCTAATATAAGTATCAGAACAGTTATTAAAAACAGATACATGTAGGTATAATTAGTTAGGTTTATAAAGATTTAACAAATTTTTATTTTTATTTCGCAATTTTTAAATTTAATTTACTTCTTTGCTGGACTTGGAGTACAGAAAAAACATAGAATGCGTCCAACTGCTTATGTCCCCGAGTATAGTCGACTAAAGGACAGTATCCTCTCCAAAATGATGAATCGCTTCACCATGGTTCACCATATTCATCATAGGACTTTAAATCAGAAGTGGCTGCAAGTTTTGATAATTATGTTTACTTGCGGCTCTGCCCACCCCATTAGGGACACGGGCGTGATAATAATGTATTTAAGTTAAATGAACATTTTGTTATGCCTTTATTAAATGTAAAGGTTAGGTACCAGATTTATCTAAGTTGATTACATCTGTGATTTTTACGTGATTTAAAAAAATCTTTACAAAATTTTATGCCAAGCAAATCATAAAGACGTCAGTAGTATGGCAGAAAGTGTTTTTGTCATTTGTCAAGCACAAAGACAGATGAACATGGTACTATTTTTTAACGTTTTGTGTCCAATAAAAATAACCTTCATTTTTCTCATTTCCAGACCGACTCACCACCACCTGAAGAGTCTACAGAAGGTTTCTTCTCGTCCATCATGCCTGACAAGATCTCAGGGTCGATCTGCACAGCGGTTCTGTTCGTACTGGGCTGGAAGCTGTTCTCCAAACGGTGAAAATGTTGGTAAAGATACAGGTACTGCATCGTATGGTAACCAGGCGTTGGTTAGATTCAGGATCAATTTCATCAATGATTAATAGAGTGTTTTATAAATAAAATAGACCTGACTTAAAAAAAAAACTTTGAAATATAATTTAAAATTAACAAATTGTACCAAGCGGAGTGTCTCTAGATTTAAATGGTTAGGCCAAAATTTTATGAGTAAGCTTTAATAATGACCAAAACTCTAAATTCATGAGCGAAGCCAGTTGAAGGGCAATTTTTTACTGTTTTTCTTGTAAATCAAGGCACTTTAGGTCTAAGGTACTAAAAAATAGGTCCTGAGTCTCAATTCAACGTCACTGGGTTGAAAAGCACTGCTAGGTTACAAGCGTTCGATAAATAAACCCAGTTTTATTTATAGCGGTACGCTTTAAATGTATATTTTTGCTAATTTTCGTAAAAATCTCATCGGAACTGAAAAAAAATGTAAGTAAAAATGTGTAAATAATAAAATGGTAGTCGAATTTTTTTATCTCTTTTAGAATTTTCTTACGCAGACTAGTTTTTGAATACCAATTTTAAATAATGAAAATATAAAAATAATATACTCATTTATTATATTTAATTAATCGAAATAGATTTGCAGATGTCAATTTAACATTCCGCTTTTGATGTTGAAGTTATATTGTAATTAAATATTTTAGAAACGTAAGAGAATCTATTATAAGAGAATGAAAGTATGGACCAGTAATGTACTTTTTATAAAATAAAATAAAAATAATATTATAACTGAATAAAGTCCATATTATTATTTCCACAAATTGTTCCAAAGAGAGCAGCCTAAAATTTATCATCGATTGATCTCATTTTTATTTTTCTATATTAAATAAAAATGTTTATTTTAGATCATAATTATAACATTATTTATATTAAGGGTTCGTGCCAAGTTGTTTGAAATGGAGATTTTATAAAAGATGGTTTATATTAACTATGATTTAAATATTCATTGTAAATAAGTGTGTTATTCAGATTTATTGATTTGCTTCCGTCACTACTGAAGTTTTGTTTTAGTTTGATATTGATTGTTGTTTTACTATATTGAATCTTCAAATAAAAAGCAGCATAACATAATATGCATTTGATTATAATGAATTACTGTAAATAAATTGCTATTTTTGTATGTAGTTGGCGCTAGATTATTATACTCATTTATAATAAGAAACAAGGAGAATGAGGCTTTGCTTGTTTTAAAAGACAATTTAAAGTTTCAAGGGAACAATTTTTTTTGTTATTTTTTTTTTGTCCTAACCAGCTTAGCAAATAGCCTTGTACTTTTTTTAGTACATAATAATGATATCTTAGTTTTAATAAACCTACAATTAAACTGAAAAATGTGTTCACATGTGATAGTGTATTTATATAAGAACACAATTTTAAAAGAAGTTTTCCTAATGATCTCTAGAAAACTCTTACCTGCGTAGTTGGCTCAAATTTTGTCATCGAATAAAACATTTAAGAACAACGTATTATTCGATTGCAAAATTAATAATAAATTAAATAAAATGCATTTAAGAGTTTTGTAAATAAATTAAAATTGGTAACGCTATTATTAATCATTATAATCCATAGCGAAGTAAAAATTAAAAATTTTGTAACCTTGCTTCACGTAGTAAATCACATGCCTATCCACATTTTGTTTGTAAAGTGTCCTTTTTTGTATTTAGATAATCACCTTTTTAAAATGTTATAAAAATAAAATATAAATTACACTCTAAAATTCAAGTAATAATTATTGAAAAGAAAAGCAATAATAATAAAAAAATATTCATTCTTTTATTTTAAATAATAATAAATTTACGTAATTTCGTTTAATTTTTATTGGCTTGGTAAAAAGTTAACAAAATAACTCATACCTTGTTTTATAATTTCTCTATGTTTGGTTTTACATTTTTAACTATTATTTCAAGTTATAAAAGCGTGATTTTATTTTTATGTAAATTTAGTAAAATGGCCTGTAAATTTTAGTATAATTTAGTTTTTAGAATTTTAGGTTTTAGCTACGGAAATATTGTGACAATTCTAAATGTAGATTTTTATTTGTCACATTATTTTGTACAACTGCCAATATATTATTATTTTATCGGTTTGTATTCATTATTTGAAAATATACTTACATTTTATAATTGTGTGTATTTTATTTACTTCCTTAACAGAGGTAGAAGAAAATTGGAAGAATACAAATTAGGTAATTTTGGCTGGTTCACCTATATTAGTCTTTCACGAATCAGCCTAAATCATGGTAACTTTTAGATTCAAGTACTCTTTTACTTACTATCTCCTGTAATGAGAGTAACTTAATGTGTGCCATACAAGGACTCACAAACTGTGAAGGAAAACATGAGGAAATCGGCATTAAAAGTTCGAAAATATGCGTCAAGTGCACGTAAGGAGCCTTTGGGGCGCACTTTAAATCATTTCACCACACTTACTCGTTTGAAAGAACTAGTGTCATTACTAGATAGAGAGATAGATCAGAGAAAGTAGATTATTTTACTATTCTAAAATCTTAGCCTAAAAACCCAACGCATAGAAGAATAGGCAAGGAATCATAATTGTTGAGACCAACTAAATAGGAGAGGTTTGGTTGCTAAATAGATTTATTCAAAATTGAATTTTGGATTCATCATCATCATCAGCTTATAGCAGTCTACTGCTGGACATAAGGTTCCCCTAATGAGCGCAATCACGCCTCATCTTCGGTCTAACGTAAGTCCAGGAACGTCCAGTCTTGGTCAGCAGCCTTTTGCAAGTTGTCACTCCACCAAGCCGGAGGGCGCCTTTCCTCAAGAACTCGTTGTCGGTGCTTCGGTAGATAAGGCCAGCGTTGACGTAAATAAATAAATAAATAAATAAATATTTGTGGACATTTCACACAGCGCCATCTAGCCCCAAACTAAGCAAAGCTTGTATTATGGGAACCAGATGGCTGATAGAATACATAATATACTTTTTTTGTAAATACATACTTGTAATACATGGTACTACAACACCCAGACCCGAAATAAATTTTTGCATAACATTCAAACATTTCTCCCGTAGCGGGGATCGAACCCGCGCCTCTTGCGTCTCTACCGAGTACCTACTCGCCTGCCACGCCTCAGAGGTCGTCAAGGCAAATGCTTCCCAACCGAACTGGATTCTCCTCTTAGCTCCCTTTAAACGTGGGCTTTAGTGGGATGTGTATCCCTAAAAAACTTCAAAATGGTGGCCATTTCTTTTATCTTTTCTAATATCTTATTATCATTTAATCTTACTTATCTTATCTTACTTATATTATAAAATTGAAAAGTCTTCGTTTGCTTGAAATTACCGGCGTAAAGCTCAAAACGCAACGATAGCGCGTACTAACTTTACCTGTGCTGCCATCTAGTATATTATAAAGGCGAAAGTTTGTGAGTTTGGATGTTTGGATGTTTGTGCCTCAATCACGCCTAAACGGCTGAACGGATTTGAATCAAACTTGAAATATACATAGTACATGTACTGGATTAACATATAGGCTATTTTTCAACTGGGTACTACGCAAGCGAAGCCGCGGGAGACAGCTAGTCTATTCTAATTTGTTTGTTTACTTGTAAAATATATTTAAACTAGCTGCCGCCCGCGGCTTCGCTAGCGTGATACCCAGATAAAAAATAGCCTATATATTAGTCCAGTATATGTACTATGTATATTACAAGTTTCATTCAAATCCGATGAACCGTTTAGGCGTGAAAGAGTAACAAACATCCATACACACAAACTCTCGCGTTTATAAATTATTATCCTAGTAATATTATAAACGCAAAAGTTTAAGTTTAAGTGTAAAATATATTTAAACAAACACTCCTCAATCAAAAGTTATGTCACTTCTCCTTTATATTTTTAAGTAAGAAAACTCGTACACGTCTGAACTCTATCCATCTAACTTAGATGCGTTTTGCAACTTACCCGCTGAAGTTTATGACAAGTTGCGGTTAAGTTTCACGCGGTCAGTTAAAGTTGATGTATTTAACTTAAATGTGACTTGGATGGGTTTATGAGTGTGCAAAGTGTTTGCAGTTTTCAGAAACTTCCAGAAACTTCGGAGATTCGATAAAGTGGTTCTTTCAGGAACATAGAAAAGTGCAATTTCTAGAATGAATTTACTGCAGGAAATGTTTTTGACATTAAGTGGGTACTTAGGTACTTACTTAAAATAACAGTGGGACTGAATAAACACAACTAAAGCGCTGATCTAATTTAATTTTGACGACCTCTGTAGAGTACTGGTATAGCGCACATAAATTTTTCGCCTTTGTGTCAGTAGTACCATTGATTTGTACCATTGATGGTACAAGTAACACAACTTTCGTACATAAAAATCTATTGGTACACGACTGGATTTGAACCCACGACCTTAGAATCGGAAGGCGGGGTCACTACCAACTAGACCACCAGTGCTCATTATTGATGTAACCTGTCAAATATAAATACAAAACCATTAATTCTAATGTGACTATCCAGGACATTATTTACGTGTTTCGGTCCATTCTCGGCATTCCAGGCTACTATTGTGTTGTTCTAATAAATTAAGAAGTCTCCCGGTAATTAGTGGAGATTTGTGGTATGTGTGTTTTTAAATTGGTCGGCTATTTATAGATGTTTTGCTTTTAGAAGTGAAATTATGGTAAGTACCTAGAAATGTTAGAATTGAAACATGTAATGAAAACTTTTCTTACGAACGACCTATGAAACTGAAGATATTAATACAGGGGTTAAGTATCTATGCAAAAACAAGTACTTATTATAAAAAAAATCTTCAGTGAGAATTGCCGCATCCAAAAGTTCATTCGCATTTCAAAATTTCGGGTTTTTTTCTTTTTAATTTATCATTCCAAATTACATTTCAAACATCTAAATAAAATTACATATATTTTTGTAGTTACATTTAAAAACCCTCTATTTTAATACTCCGCTCGATAGGTTTGGGAGAATTCATTCTTTTAACATACAATTTGGCGCCAAAAATCTGCTGTTTGGTTTTTTATAATTTGAATAAAGCCAGTGATACTCATGGAATAAAAACGAGAGCCTGTCCAGAAAGCGCGATTTACGCGCGAGTCCACTCGCGCGTTTTGATTTGAATTGCGTCCAGATGCGGCGTTTTCACGCGCGCATGTGATGAGACGGATTTGGTCAGTTATAAACATGAACTCGGATACTTATATTACTACTAGCTGTGCTCCGCGGTTTCACCCGCGTTTTTCTCACAGGCGGCCAGCAAGCGCGGCTTCCTCGTCTCGCCCGCCGCCGCGCCGCCAGCGTCTCGTCTTGCTTGCATCAAGCGCGCGTGGATTTCCTTAGCAGAGTTATTTTAGAAATGTATTTATTATACTCTTCAAAGATCTTATACTTACAATCATCAACAAATATATTTCAAAAAGATTATTACAGGATTTTATGTTGATAAAAAACTCTATGGCCCATAACTCATTAATAGGTACCAACTCTTAACATCTTACACACGTGATAACTTTTAAACGAAATATCCGATTGAGATGAAACAAAAAGTATTTTACTTCTACATAAATACTCTTGATAACATAATGCTTAATTTCGATAAAGATTAATATTACGATACATATTTAACGTAGTTTTTTTTCTTCAGACGATTTAATAATTATTTTGAACACAAAATCGGTTATTGTGATTAAACCATGATAGCTAGATATATGTTCTCGCGGATTTTTTTGTAGGTCTTAATGGGATCTACAAACCCGTAGTACATCATTTTGTTCTATTGTCAATAGTTTTTGCAGCGCACGCAAAAATAGGTTTTCGATTTTACACCTTGTGTTACAAAATAGCAATTTTATTACGGATCCCTAATTTTGAAAAAAAAAAACATAGCCTATAGCCTTCCTCGATAAATGGACTACCCAACACTGAAACAATCATTCAAATCGGACCAGTAGTTCCAGAGATTAGCGCGTTCAAACAAACAAACAAACAAACAAACTCTGCAGCTTTATAATATTAGTATAGATAATACTTATATATCGGATATTTTTTCTCCTTGGAATCACCAGCTTCACAAAAAATATCTTCTATTTCTTCCCAGTTCCTACACCTAATGGTTCTATTAGAATAATCTGATGATTCCATATCCCATATAGCTACCCTTTTCTCAATTTCGTCAATAAAAAGTTCCTTGTCAAAGTTTTCACGCTCCATTTTTAACCAAATACGTCCACTCGCCACGGACACGCGCGTAGTACTGGACGCTGCAATGGCGCCGGAGTATCTCGACTCGCGCGGCGTACGCGCGTAAAACGAGCGAGTCGAGAGTCCCGCTCATTGCAAGCGTTTTACGCGCGTGTAAGGTAACGCGCGAG
The DNA here is from genome assembly GCA_949320045.1 of Scotopteryx bipunctaria. Lineage (NCBI taxonomy): Eukaryota > Metazoa > Arthropoda > Insecta > Lepidoptera > Geometridae > Scotopteryx > Scotopteryx bipunctaria. The sequence goes on from OX439459.1 coordinate 8,609,591, forward strand.
AGCATCTGGACGGAATGTATGTAGCTCTAGTAACTCGAGAACGCGCGAGTGCCTACGCGCGAATGGACACGCGCGTAAATCGCGCTTTCTGGACAGGCTCTAACGACATTACTTCAGCCATTTAGTCATTTAGTAGTTAAGAGGCAACACGGGGACAGACAATACCTATTACATACAGGTCAAACACATAACCCTCCTTTTTTGGCTTCAGCGCAGTCGGGTAAATCCACATTTTAATATTCTAGCTAGTAAATATTTTTATCAAAAAGTTAGGCAGGTACCTCCTACCACAGAAATATCTAAGTACAGTCACAAAAGTTTTTAATAATCTCAAGTACAAAATAGTTAACTTACCTAATTTGGTTTCGACTTGCCATGATGGTGGAAGTTTTATTTTTATCCCCATAATGAATACTCGTGGGAAAAAGCAGGTACCTATTTAATAGATTTAAATAAGAACGTGTCGATTTATTTCGATTTGCAGATTAAACACGACCCTATTAATGGGTTTCCTTCGAAATAGGGGTGCATCATAAATATCTGATTAATCTATTCTTAAATCTCTTAATATAAACTCGTCGTTTTATTAGCTGTTCCCAGAAATTATCACGTAAAGATAATATAAAAAAATAAACATTTCTGGGCTTTCACACAGTGTCATTTGGACCCAAATGAAACAAAGCGTGTTTAATATGGGGACCAGATGGTTAATTAGATTTATTTTTTCCAATAAAATTGTTCTATGTATATTTGCTATGTTCTATTGCTCTTATTTACCAACAAGAGGGTCTTATTTCAAGTGATATTGATGATCTTTCGTGATGTATCTAGGTATAGATTGATCTGTTTACTGACTTAGCAAAGGGTGACTGGAAAACCCGTGACTTTATAGTAATACTATGCTAAATACTACAAACAGTATTAATAATTGTAGGTAGGTAACGTCTGTACAATAATGTCAAACAATCTATCATTTATTTTAATTTAGCCATCTGTGATTGATAGTTTTTCATTTACATTTGAATAGCAAATTATCCTCAAATCCAAATAAATTTCACATTTCAAATATATGTTACAATGATTGACATCCATCCAAAATCCAATCAATCCATACCGGCCGCCGAGTATCAACTAGCGGATCTGAAACTCGCGTGAACCCGCGAGTTGGCACCTTTCGATTTTACCTATTTTTTTGTCGCGGGCCCACATGTACAGCCATAACAATAATGGATTGAAACCAGAGCAAGTAAGTTCCGACTATCTAAAGACCATATAAAATTTTTCGCTTCACTTACATTTCATATTAAGTTGATTCATATTTGTTTAATTTGCTTAGTTTTAGACAATTTACATAACAAACCAAATTGTGATATTGTTGATAATTATTATGAAAATAATAAACGTTTTGTAGATGGCTGTACATAAATACGTCAGATATTCAAGACACGACAAAAGAAATAGGTAAAATCGAAAGGTGCCATCTCGCGGGTTCACGCGAGTTTCAGATCCGCGAGTTAACGAATAACTCCGGCCGCTGACAGGCAAAGCGTCACCACCCAACAATTGCTATTTTTGCATACAAAAAATTCCAATTGCGTCGCTCGCACTATTAAGCGCGTATCGGAAAAATAAACAAATAATTTTTATTTTGGTATTCAAATTCGTGGCAGCCGCGAACCTAAAGAATTTGCATATAGACAAGGTGACGATCATCGATCAGAGATGATTTCAATATGCTGGGGGTTGTTTCAGATTGTAGGGGATCGGTTTTCACACATCTTAAATTTTTAAGCATTAGAAAATTTAAATATCGTCCGACTCGACTATGCTTGCGTGCGGTTAAAGAGTTGGAACAGACATAACATTATCGATGATACTTTTCTTTATACACGTGTCGCGGCGTGGAGAAAACTGTCTATTGAATATCTTATGGTACAAGGAAAAAATACAGTACAAGAGTCCGAGGAACATCTCCAATGAAATGGACGGACCAAATCCAGGCAATCACTCCGTAACTCCGTAACTCCGTCTGAACGGATTTGAATGAATCTTGGAACATACAGAGTATATCTGCTGGAATAACATATAGGCTACTTTTTGTCTGAATACCACGCAAGTGAAGCCGCGGGCGAAAGCTAGTAGATTATATTTTCTTAATACATGTTCAATACTAGTAAAGACACACGTAGTTCCATAACTCGTCAAATCAATAAGCGTGCAGTGACTACCGACAGTCGCTAATCAGTTTCTAATTATACAGAAGCAGATGTGGTCTCCAATAGATATTGCTTGCAATTTGCTCCCATTAGTGTTAATGTAGATAGGCGCAATAATTCTACAGCTGTGTTCAGCTATTGATGATACAAGTCTGTAATTCCATTAGTTAAAACTATAGTAGATGATTTATACAGCGTCAGGAGGTAATTTTTACCTTCACAAGCGGGACGAATTAAGATGGAGTAGGCTTGCTTAGCACCTATGCCATCCTCTCAGCTTAGTCGGCCTTGTCCACAGGAAAGACATGGTCAATACGTGCGAAGCTGACTAAGCCGCGGGTTTCCTCACGAAAAAAAATTATCTATCATTTTCAATAGCCTTTTGTAAAAATAATACCTACACGAAAAAAAATGTATAAAGATACAAACAATAAACATTTATAGGTAGCTATATAAAAAAAGTTTATTTTTATTTTCATGATTGTATTCTTTAACTTTCGCTCCTCCTTAAATTTCAATATTTGATTACAGAAACAACGTGACAAAACCAGACATATTTGTACATTATGGTGTCACAAGCCAAAATCCTAGCAAATAAAAATTTAAATAACAGTAGAATAAGGTCGTAAAGCCAGTATTATAGTCCCGATATAATGAAGTAACATGAGGTGCAACCCCTCTATGACGTAGGCTGAGCTAGGGGCTATTCTGATATCATTTTTCAGATGACGAAATAATTGAAATTTTATGTATTTGCAAATATGTAATAACGTAGGCTTACGATATGGCTACCAAATTACATACATACATATTATCATCCCATATCCCTAATGGGGTGGGCATAACCACAAGTAAACCTGCAGCCACTTCTGATTTAAAGTCCTAAGATGAATATGGTGAACCATGGTGAGAGGTGATCAGCCCATCGCCCTTATAGATGGTCCACCATTTTGGAGAGGTCCATCCCTTAGTCGACTTTTACGACATGCTCGGGAAGAAAAGAAGCTGGATGCATTCTGTGCCTTTTCTTTACTTCCAGTCCAGCAGAGAAGGGTACCAATTTAATCGAACATAATCGATGTTCGGCGCTATGGCGATGAAGATAAAGATTTTTTGGGTCCGTTCGCTAGCGCATTTTATAAATGTGTGTGAAGAACAGGTAATTAATTACACAGTTCACGACACAACAGTGTATCATTGGTGTCAGAAGTACCATGGTATCACAACAGCCTCAGAGCCGGAGGAAACATTTCGTCGTATCCTACGAATAAGGGCACAATTGCAAAACACCAACTTTACAGGAGGCGGTTTTTTCTTATTATTTCGATGAGTTTTAAACTTTTTAATGAAATTATTTTTTTATTTGTTTTCATAACGTTCTATTTACCATTCTGAGTATTTTTTTTATATATAATACTACGTTTTCCCTCATTTTTGTCGCTTAGGACCTTGTTCCGTGTATTATTTTCTTGTTCGCTTGGTTCTAAGCGCCTTTAGTAACCTTTTTCCACGGAGATTTTGTTTATCGACGCTAACTTAAACGCCTTGATGACCTTGTTCGCCCGGAGTTGGCGGGGTGCTGATAGATAGATAGATAGAAAATTCTTTATTGCACAAGATAAACATGTACACAGGCAAACTTAATGCTAATTAGCATTTTCTTCCAGCTAACCTTTGTGTAGTTTGGAAAAAAACGGAGTTAGTGCTTTGTAGAAAAATTACAAGAAAAATAATTATTATACATAAATAAATACAAATAATATCTACCTAATTATAAAACATTATACAAAAAACCTACAGGTGCTCAATTTTGATGACTGTTCTGTAGAGCAAGATAATGGTGATCTACTTTAGACTTGAAGATTCCCGTGGATGAGGCTTGGCGTATTTGCATTGGAATAGAGTTCCACATACATACGAACCGCATTAACAGTGAAGAGTGTAGAAATTTGTGTTATGCTGTGGTGTCATGAGTAGAAGGTAATGAGAGGAGCGTGAAGGACGATTTGATGACAGTTTAATATTTTTTATGGTTTTTCAAGATTATCGTCATGTTCAAAATTATAAATTTTAGCAGCGGTTATGGGCTTGCAACCTGTCACATATGGAATACTTCTGCAAAATGTGGGCATGTGCCAAATGTTATGTTTGGACGTGCTTCTGACTACTGCCTTAGATAATTATATTCTCCGAGTATCCTACTAGATACTTAAGAAGAATGCGTTTAAGGAATGGAAAAATGTTGAAACTATGGAAATGAAAGAAATCAAGAGGAAGATGTATGTTGAGTGTAAGAAAAATGCTAAATGAGCTGTCGCTGTAGCAAGGGCCAAAAAACTGTACAAAGAAAAACTGTACCAGTCTCTGGAAAGCCCTGACGGACAGAAAAACCTCTACAAACTAGCGAAAGCAAGAGAAAAGAGTTCAAGGGACATTCAAAGTCAAAGTCAAAGTCAAAGTTAAAACTTTTTATTCTTTAAAATCACTGAGATCACTTGGACATTATATATATATTAAATGCATAAAAGATGAGAAAAGAAAGGTTTTGACGAATGATGAGGAAATAAAAACAGGTTGGAAGGGATATTTTGAAAAGCTGATGAATGAGGAGAATGATTGGAATGGTGTTTTACCTACAACACCAGCAAACATGGCTGTGGTGAAACAGATAAGTGTAGATTAGGTTAAAATAGCGGTGCAAGGTATGAGGAATGGGAAAGCTGTAGGACGGCATACCAGCTGAAGTATGGAAGTTTTTGAAAGTGGATGCATGGTGGTGGCTAGCTTTATTCTTTAACAGGCGATCCCGGAAGAAAAGTGCAACAGTTCTCTTGTGCCCATTTTCAAAAACAAGGGTGATGTACAGAACTGTGTTTATGTCACACAGTATGAAAGTTTGGGAGAGGATAATAGCGAGACGAATGAGAGAAGAGAGTAAGGTATCACAGAGCCAATTCGGGTTTATGCCTGGAGGCGGAACAATGGACGCCATATTTGCTCTTCGCCAACTTAGTGAGAAATATAGATGTGCACATAAAAATTTGCATATGATGTTCATTTACCTAGAGAAGGCATACGACAGGGTGCCTCGTGAGGTTCTATGGTGGGCTATGAAAGAGAAGGGAGTGCCTGAGAAGTACGTGCAACTTGTACGTGCTATGTATGATAGAGCAAACACACGTGTCCGGTCCAAAGCTGAAGTTACCGATTAGTTCAATGTGGCTGTAGGCTTTCACCAGGGATCGGCTTTAAGCCCTTATTAGCCTCCTGGTGATAGATGCGTTGTCGTCAGACATACAGGAGGAAGCACCCTGGTGCATGCTGTTCGCCGACGACATTGTGCTTGTCGAAGATGATGCGCTTGAGGTCCAGGGTAGACTGGAAAAATGGCAAGAGAGACTGGAGAGTGTCGGACTGAAAATCAGCAGAACAAAAACTGAGCACCTGTTCTGCGATTTCGGTGGTCCATCCAGTTTCTCCCCTATTTCCTTAAATGGAGTATTCTTTCCAGTCTGCTCCAACTTCCGATACCTCGGCTCATAAATCCAGAACGACGGCGATATAGACCGGGATTGTGAAAAATAGAATAATGCGGGATGGATGAAATGGCAAAAGGTCACGGGGACAACTAGCGACCCCAGAATGCTCCTTAAAATTAAGGGGAAAATTTACAAATCAGTCAGACCTGCCGTATTGTATGGATCGAAGTGTTGGGCAACTAAAAGGGGCGGATGAAAGAAGATTGCATGCAACAGAAATGAGAATGTTGACATGAATGTGTGGAGTGACGAGAATGGATAAGATAAGGAATGAGTATATCAGAGGAAGTTTGAATGTAGCGCCTGTGACAGAGAAGTTGAGCAGTAATAGGTTAGCATGGTATGGGCATGTCATGAGGAGGGATGAATATCATGTGACAAGAAGAGTGATAAATATGAATGTGGATGGATACAAGGGTAGAGGTAGACCGAAAAAGAGATGGATGGATTGCGTGAAAGATGACATAAGTAAGAAAGGAGTGAATACTGAGATGGCGACTGATAAAGGGGAGTGGAAGAAAAACAATTGTTGTGACGACCCCACATAAGTGGGATAAGGGCAGATAGATGATGAGATGATGAGAATACACTGATATTGAATTTCTAACCATGGAGCTTGTGATGGATTTTTAATTTCGGCGTCAGTTGCTGCTATCAAGCAGACATTGGACTGGGGTGTATGGGGTTCCGACTCACATCTTAGGGACCCAAGCCAACCTCACCTGCCCGTGGTACATCCTGCTAAATCACAAACGAGGCTCTGGCGACCGGTTCATTGCGGTATAGTGCAGCCCTTAAGCCACAGTTAAATTCCCGGGTCGTCGACGGGCAGCAGCGTCGGCGATGCGAGAAGCTGTGCTTCTGCGATCCCCAACCCGCATGCCCAGCGTGGGGATTATGGGCATTAACCCCCCAATGATAAGGCACAAAAAGATGGCGCTCATTAGGGGAGGCCTATGTCCAGCAGTGGTCTTCTATAGGCTGATGATGACCTACTAAGTCAACATGACGTATGGAACAACGCGATCAAAGGTTTGATTCCATGAAAAGTAGTTTAGATTGATGAGTACTTTCACCCTCCAATGTTGTCGGGAGTAGTCTTTTTACAGCCTGTACTTATATTTTGTAGTAATAAATCGATAGGCAAATGAAGAAAGTTACACTAGAAAACTTAAAAAATCCAGTTTATTTCCGATTAGGTTTGATAAAAATGCAACTTGTATATTCACAACAATACGCAGCACACGCATGTCCGCACTTCACGGTAATCTCCGACGAACAAAGTCCCAGTTGCGTTTATCACTCATTTCGCGCGTGGAACACAGCTACCAGTGGCGTTTGGAACCTTATTCGCCGGGCAAAACTCAGAAATGTAATTGTGCCCCAAGTTTAAAACTTAAATAACTTATTGATTTAAATTTATTTTTGAACTTTTTTTGAACTGATTAGATGTAAATGATAGTGAAGATTCCAAAAATGCAATAAAAATAAAAAGGCCCAATGGCGTTTGTGCCCTTATTCGTAGGATACGACGATTTGCAAAACACACAAACATTTCTACCGCGCCGCGGGAATCAAACCCGCGTCATTTGCATCTTAGGCGGACACATGCCACGCCGAGACCGTAATGCCTATTTCATTGTATTCTTAATCTTCTAAACTAATGTTTGGTTACTTAACTTTTTTTAGGTAAATTTACAATAATTAAAATAATTTTTTGCTAGTGATGACAATAATGTATGTTAAATTTTTAAGAGAAAATAGGGCTATTTTTTTAATTACACGTTTATGACAAAACTCAACAAAGCACTAAAAAAATCATGTAATTTTGTAACACAACATGAGAATAACAACAGTCAACTCAATCCGAAACAGCGAATCTAAAAAGCAATATGTAACGAATTTGTTTTTCAATTTCGTACCAATTTTGCATACGGAACCCCGACCGCATAACATGAGCAAATAAAACGTTGTATTGTGGTTTTTACGATGCGTAAACATTTTTTCTTTATTTTTTTCGACTTTTTATCCCACTTTTATTTGAAAGGTGGGAATGAAAGAGGTTTTTTCGTATAACTGGGCGTTGTCGCGGAAGTTAATGGGGCTGGGCGTCGAGACGGTTTTTTTACGTTTTTAGGTTTCAACGCTTTTGTCACTTGATACCGCTGATGTGTCCTTATGCTGAAATAAGTGGTTTAATTCAGATTAATTGTTCATGCATATTTTCATTGTTTTTATTTTAAGCAACAACTTCGTGTTTCCTGAAATTCACTCGCCTTAATTTTTTAGATACGAACTAAATTGATAAGTTTTTTTAGATTATCTAAAGCATCTGGGCATAGTACAGTACTCCCTTTCTATTCAAGTTCTCTAAAGATAAAATAATGACAACACTGTGTCAGATTCAGTTCATCCAAAGCAAACATCTATTGTGGAGTTCAGCCCTATTAAGCCTAAAACTGTGTCTGCACACAGTACAAAGCCACACTTCACTCCACCAGACACCCAATACATTACCTACACGCTAATTCAGTTGGAACACAGCTCATGAAGAAAAGCTTGAAACTACAAAAAACAATAACTCTCAAATAGAGTTTCTTGTTATCGTCATTTCCCTGCCACTTTATGTGAGGTCGGCACAACATGGTATTCTTCTTCTATTTCCCTCTATCAAAAGTCATTTCAAGACTCACTCCTTTCTTACTCATGTCATCTTTCACACAGTCCATCCATCTTTTCTTTGGCCTACCTCTACCCACATATCCTTCCACATTCATATCTAACACTCTTCTCGTCACATGACATTCTTCCCTTCTCATGACATGTCCATACCACGCTAACCTATTGCTCCTTAACTTATCCGTCACTGGCGCTACTTTCAGACTTCCTCTTACATACAAATAGAGTTTTTTGATAATGGATTCATAGAAGAGGAAATCGATGCCTAACAGCCAAAAAGGGATAAGCGACACTTTTCGTGAAATTGACTTATATATATGGTTAGAATCGTCTTTTTTTTCTGCGTCTTTTGGTATAATTAAAAAAATTCTACGACCAACTTTTTGTCGCTTAGGCAGTTAGAAAATTAAGGTCCATGGCCTTATTTTTTCGTCTTAAACGCCATGTTTTTTGAAATATTTTATTATTTTGGCGGTTATATAAAAGATTTTTTATGAAATTTAGACTTACGCAATTTTGACTTTCTGTGTTATTTTGTTAACAAGACGTTAAGCTATTTGGGCTGAAAATAATTTATGTTGAATGACACACTTATTCTGTTTTACAGGTTTCTATGAAAAATAAAATCGTCGTTTAATTTAATTTGGACCACATTTTTAAGTCTTTTTCTGGCGTTTGACCTTATTTTCCTTCACACCAAACCTAATTTCTGAGGGGCTTAACACAAAATGTCCTAACGGATCTCGCCTAAAATTTGTCGCTTATTCTTTTTTTACCTCCCGATATCCGAACTAAATGTGGCGGTTAGATATAAAATTTACACATTCCATTTAAAGCATTTGTCGCTTACCTAGTGAAACAAAAACTGCAAACGGCCGTTATCCATTTCATTCGCTCAAGCGCGACTTTCGTTGCGTATGCGACCGCGGCATAGGCGCCACGCGAGCACGCGAGTCATTTCAGCGGGCCTTTTTGAAGCTTATTACGGTAATGAAAAGGTAATTATTGCACTCAATTATTAAGTTTTTAGTATGGATGTGAATATGTGAATTGGTGAATAACTGAACTTACGGCTTTAATAAGTAATTACATTACGTATAATAACATAATCTAATGTTTTAGATCAAAAAGGCTAAAAAATAAAGGGTATTCAATATAATTGGTAAAGCTTTACTAAAATCTAAGATTAACTTACAGACGAAAAATTTATAAAAGAGCTTTACCTGACTGACTGACTAATTCATCATCGCCGAGTCGAAACCGCTGAAGCTAGAAAGCTGAAACTTGAAAGATAGCTTCCTTTTATAGCAAAAGCACTTACTAAGGCGGGATTTTTCGAAATTCAACCCCTAAAGGGGTGAATATTTTTGTATGGAACTTTTCAACGCGTGGTGCGATTAGCTTGAAACTCGGTTCGAATACTGTAAATCCAAAATAAATGGACACATGTTTCAGGATTTTTCAAAAGAACCCTTTGAAAGGGGTGTGATGGGGTCTCAAAGTTAGTATTGGAACTTTTTAACGGGCGGTACGATTGGCTTGAAACTCGGTTTAGTTACTATAAATGCAAAATAAATGGACACATGTTTCAGGATTTTTCAAAACAACCTTTAAAAAGGGGTGTAATGGGGTGTCAAAGTTAGTATTGGAACTTTTTAACGGGCGGTGCGATTGGCTTGAAACTCTGTTTGGTTACTACAAACACAAAATAAATGGACACATGTTTCAGGATTTTTCAAAAGAACCCTTTAAAAGGGTTGTAATTTGGTCTCAAAGTTAGTATTTGAACTTTTTAACGGGCGGTACGATTGGCTCGAAACTCGGTTTGGTTACTATAAATGTAAAATAAATGGACACATGTTTCAGGATTTTTCAAAACAACCTTTAAAAAGGGGTGTAATGGGGTCTCAAAGTTAGTATTGGAACTTTTTAACGGGCGGTGCGATTGGCTTGAAACTCTGTTTGGTTACTACAAACACAAAATAAATGGACAAGTATTTCAGGATTTTACAAAACAACCTTTAAAAAGGGGTGTAATGGGGTGTCAAAGTTAGTATTGGAACTTTTTAAAGGGCGGTGCGATTGGCTTGAAACTCTGTTTCGTTACTACAAACACAAAATAAATGGACAAGTATTTCAGGATTTTTCAAAAGAACCCTTTAAAAGGGTTGTAATTTGGTCTCAAAGTTAGTATTTGAACTTTTTAACGGGCGGTACGATTGGCTTGAAACTCGGTTTGGTTACTATAAATGTAAAATAAATGGACACATGTTTCAGGATTTTTCAAAACAACCTTTAAAAAGGGGTGTAATGGGGTGTCAAAGTTAGTATTGGAACTTTTTAAAGGGCGGTGCGATTGGCTTGAAACTCTGTTTGGTTACTACAAACACAAAATAAATGGACAAGTATTTCAGGATTTTTCAAAAGAACCCTTTAAAAGGGGTGTAATTTGGTCTCAAAGTTAGTATTTGAACTTTTTAACGGGCGGTACGATTGGCTTGAAACTCGGTTTAGTTACTATAAATGCAAAATAAATGGACACATGTTTCAGGATTTTTCAAAACAACCTTTAAAAAGGGGTGTAATGGGGTGTCAAAGTTAGTATTGGAACTTTTTAACGGGCGGTGCGATTGGCTTGAAACTAGGTTTGGTTACTATAAATGCAAAATAAATGGACAGTTGTTTCAGGATTTTTCAAAACAATTCTCGAAAAGGGGTGTAATGGGGTGTCAAAGTTAGTACTGGAACTTTTTAATGGGCGGTGCGATTGGCTTGAAACTGAGTTTGGTTACTATAAATGCAAAATAAATGGACACATGTTTCAGGATTTTTCAAATCAATCCTCAAAAAGGGTTGTAATGGGGTGTCAAAGTTAGTATTGGAACTTTTTAACGAGCTGTGCGATTGGCTTGAAACTCGGTTTGGTTACTACAAATACAAAATAAATGGACAAGTGTTTCAGGATTTTTCAAAGCAACCCTTAATGAGGGCTAAAATGGGTGTCAAAATTTGTATGGGAAATTTTTAACGGGGGCGGTGCGAATGGCTTGATTCTCGGTTTGAAATTTAACGCGCACGAAGTCGCGGGCAACAGCTAGTAGCTTATAAACTTGTGTGTATTAAACTTTCCAGCGTGAACATTAGAAAACATCCGAATGTTTATTTCATCAATTCCTCTTTTTCTAAGCAGCCGGATGTTTTATATCAATAATTGTTAACTTATTACAATTTTCTTGTCTGCATGTCGAAATTCAATAGCCGCTTACAACATATTTCCCCTATTTGATGTAAAAAATGTTGGTAGTTATGTTATTTTTCCATACCTTAAACAAAATGCAAAGGGCAGTTATGTTAATTGAGGCTAGCAGTAAATACGAAGATACTTACACATACGATGTTTTTGCCTGTTTGTAAAAATAGTACTTTTTAGGTTAAGCGACAGTAAATGGTGTTTAAATGGTGATTTATACAAAATTTTAAATGCTATTTTGTAGAGAAAAAAATAAAAGTGATATGGCTGAAATTTCAGACTTGTCGAAGCAATAGCCGAGGTTTTATGAATTTTTTTCAATTTTTTTGAACTTTAAACCTCTCTCCTGTAAAATTTGCTATTTGGCGCTTATCCCTTGTTGGCTGTTAGGCATCGAAATATAGGTACCATTTTTAATCAGTGTTAACTCTGTATCAGAAAATGTTTATTGTAAGAACTTGTCAAACAATTATAAAACTAACCCCCGAATACTCAAACGCGACTCAGAGTTGAGCACGCCTCAACTCACGGTTTTTTACAGTTTCTGATGAAAATCTGTCAAAAAATCATTGAGACGTGCTCAACTTTGAAATGCGTTTGAGTATTCTGGAGTTAGATAGATATAAAAACAATACAGAATAAGTACATTGAGTTATAAAAATAGATGAAGAAAATAACCTAGATATTTCAACTCTGAGCTGCGGCTACACTGTCGTATCAGAATGGCCGGAATCAATCATGACGTACGTATTCACGTCTAATATCACTTAAACACGCTGCGAGCCACGCAAATGGGAAGCCTTAATAATATTCGTACGTGGGCAAAGAGTACCTAAGTATGGATAGGTAAGTTATCAGAAAAAAATGTATTATGTAGACTAGCTGATCTAAGGAGTTATTTGTAGGAGGTTCGAATAAATACCTGGACTTAAAATTTTAGATGCACTGCCGAGATTTTTATCTAAAACCTCTGGATAAAAAGCTGGGTTACCCCCTACTAGTCTCACCTAAATATTGAGCGCGCTGAAAATTGCTTATTCTGCAATTGCACAATGAAATTAATCTATTTTTTTATTATATTTCTTTATTTTAAACTTTTATTGTATGTCAAGTAAAAAAAGATTTGTCTATGACTATTTCTATGTATAATGTGAAGCGATTGATTTCTCCATTTTCTGATTTACTCGTACTTTTGTAAGTATTTGGTCTACCATTTTCAAGGCGAATCTAGGAAGAAAACATCGTAAAGGCATCGAAAATGATGTCCCATCTGTAGTCAACTCTATGGCATGTAAAATCATCCCTTGATTGTAAGCGCTGGACATTCAATATCAATGCAAATGTCTCCACCGACGGGGTGTAAGTACCTACAGATACAAAACACATCGTGTTACGACATATGGCTTGTTTTTAATTAAAATGAAACTGGCAATCAATTGAACTCTTATTTTTTAATTATAGAAACTGACTAGAAAATAAGCGTAAAATGGTCCTTACCTTACCCAATGGACCGGTGTCACTGTGAAGGTCGTGATTAGAATAGAAATCAACTAAATTCCAAATGCTTTAAAAAAATTAAGAATTAATTTTAGATTTGTATAACACCTAAAATTCATGAAAATAGAAAATATTTGTGGGTTTGGTAAAAAAATATGAATAGTTTAAAAAGTGCTATTTTTTGGTTGTCATGTTTTGCCTAATGGCGACAAACATGTCGTGGTAATTGCATCATAAGTAGTCATGCGCGTTCATCAATTGAAAATGATCCCTAAAAGACCATCATAATCTGATTAAAAATTAAATTAAAATCAGAAAATTATCGAGGAATATAAAGGTGAGCTCATACTATCTATTGTTTGGTAAACCATAAAAAGGGGCTAATTTTTTTGACACGTGGCGAAAATATTAAAATGTTTCTACTAAGTCATAGGGTGTGGGAATTTTTTAATGAGGTTTTGTATAGGTTATCTCTACATTTTCAATTTACCTACACCCTAATAATTAATTTAAACTATGTTGTTTTTTTTTCATTTATTTGTACAACTCTGTAATTAATTGATTTTTGAATAATCAAATTATAAAGATCAGGAGTGGCTGCAAGTTTTCATAAGATTACTAATGTAGCTACAGCCCACCAAGGAAGGGGACCAACGTGAATAAAAAAAGACTTATTAAACAAATTAGTAATATACTAGCTACCTAAATATTACGGTGTTAGTTTCCACAAAATATTTTTCTTGGTACACCAGAAAGCAAGGCAACAAAATTGAACACGATAGCTTAAGGATGGTTTATAAATGTACTAAACAACAAAAATATATTAATTTTAGGTAGATAGTAATGACGCACTACACAATACTTTTTACAAGAGATTTGAGGGTAGTCCAACACCCCTATCTATTACAAATCCTATTTAACCAAACAATACGCGCATAGAAAATATGAAGACCATAATGACGGCATTTAAGTTGTTATTCCAAACCAACGCTTGCTTTTCTTACGTGTCACGTGACTAACACGTGGCTATTTGATCGCCGCCATTTTGGAAATCGCAACCAGGTTATGTTGAACCCCCTTCTGATCGAGTTATTTCAATGTGTAAGGCTCCTTTATGCTGGTTTGTAACGGTCATTATTGCACTCATTCGAATTTTCTTGCGTGCATTTTACAAGATTTGGTTTCAGAGCTTTTATTGATTTTGAACTCTATCTCCCTCGCAATAAAATGTAATAAAACTGAATAAATATAGTTTTCAAGCAATTTTATTATAGGAAAAGCGATTGGTTTATATTCAAATAGAGAATATTGTCCGTTTGTTTATGGACGTTTTGTGGTAGTTAGCTGTGTGCCTCTATTTGTATACGAAGTGTTAATGACGGATAATTTTGTACTGTGGTGTTGGATAATGATTGATGATACAATGGTGTTGATGATAGTTCTAATGTTATTCATACAAATATTGGATTGTATGAAATTGTATGTTCTTTGATAGATAAAATCCCTACGTAAATAGGTTGTAATCATTAAAAAGTACAGGAAGGTCTTTAATAAAACCATGGTTCACCATATCCATCTTAGGATTAAATAAGAGGTGGCTGCAAGTTTTCTTATGTTTACTTGTGGCTCTGCCCACCCCATTAGAGATAAAGGGGTGATAATGTCTATTGTATATTTTAAGTATCTACTAAGATATTCTGGATGAGACTTGTAAATGGACGAAGAGAATGGAGTAAGAGAGAAAAGATCAGCTGGCCATACAAATACCAATAGTCCAATAGGTCTGAGATGATGATGATGATTATAATTCAAACATTCTGGTCGAACTCGGAACTCAACAAATTGAATTCGTCACAGACAGTCCAATCAAGAACTGGATGGGGCCCAAATCTATTTTGCATTGGAGCCAGCGTGTCATCAAATATCAATAAAACTCATCCCTCAATAATTTCCTCGTCCACAAAAACCATAATCAGTGTAACAGCAACCAGACATGTTAAAAAACAAAAATAGTCACTGACAAGACAGGACCAGACACGACCAACGACCTCAGACCTGCAGGAACATAACAAAATCCCCTGAAAACATCCACAGTACTGAACTGTTTAGAGGGCAGGGAGGTCTAGAAGAACTGGTTGTGAAATATTAATGGTTTGGACCTCGAACGCGTCGCGAAATTTAATCTTTAGCGCAAAAAGTATTCAATAGAGCGGGACAAAAAGACCTGGCTGTGATAAATGGAACTCCTCGGTGATCATGCTCGCCTGGTACTTTTGGCTTTTGAGACGTCTTCCAGATTGGTTGGAATCATTAGTTTGAAACTAGACAAGACTTTTCGAAGTACCTGCAAACTAGAAGCTTAAGTCGACAATCATGCAGGAGATTGTTGTCGATTTTTTGGCAGTCCTCTTCGTGTTAAGAAAGACAGCAATTAACTTAAGAGTTACCAAATAAGTTCAAGGGCAAAAAAAAAAAATTTTAGGGTTCCGTACCCGAAGGGTGCAAACTGAACCCTATTACTAAGCCTGCGTTCGTCCGTCCGTCCATCTGTCAGCGGGCTGTATTTCATGAACCATTATTATGGTGGAAGCGGAAGTAATAGTAATAGTGGAAGACAGTTGAAATTTTCACAGAGTGTATATTTCTATTGCCGCTATAACATAATAATAAAAAAGTATAATAAAAGAAATGAGGGTCAATTTAAAAACATTTATTATTGTAAGATTCGACTCTCACTTGACCTTTACTTTTTAACTATTTTTGACAGGAGTTTCCTTTTCATTTTTGTAACTCCTCAAAGTCCTGTGAAAGTATAGTAGTACTTACCACAATATTGTGCGCATATTTTTGCGCAATATTTTTTATAGTAAGTACTGTATAATTATTGAACTTGGTGGGAACGGTTCCTAAAAAGCATCACTTATACTTACAAAAAAAATGGTCAAACTAAAAATTCCGATTAGGAAATCACCAGTTCCCACTGATTTCCGTCATAAACGGGTTATTACGTTTTGGGCTATACAAAACTGATAGGCGTGGTGATATCCATCATACCGCACAATCACGGTGAATGCAACGCGTAACTCGCCACGTGGCCATTGTTCGAGATGCGCAAATTATGGGCTTATTGACGGATGGCTTGGCTAGGGTTATTGGTTTCAAATATTGTTTTTTGATTTTTAAAGACTTTATTTACGCATCATGTTTTAAAAAGACTTCTTTGCTGGACTGGGAGTAAAGAAAAAACATAAAATGCGTCCAGCTACTTCTCTCCCCGAGCATGTCGTAAAAGTCGACTAAGGGATAGTATCCTCCCCAACCATGATAAGATACAAGTCAACAAGCAAGTATTCCTAAAGAGGGTTGACGTCAGGCAGGCGGCCGGTCATAAAACACCTTAGCCAAAACTCTTACAGCATGATCCAAGGAACATGCTGCGCCGACCACACAATACATATTATAGTGGGATAAGGGCAGGAAAATGATGATGATGATGATGTTTTAAAAAGCATCACTTTGAAACTAAATAACAGAACTGGCGATAATACGTCAAAAGTACCGCTAGCTACTCGGAGAGCACTGGTGGTCTAGTTGGTAGTGACCCCGCCTTCCGATCCTAAGGTCGTGTCTTCAAATCCGGTCGTGTACCAATAGATATTTCTGTGCGAAAAAATTATGTGCGCTATACCAGTACTTTCAAACGGTGAAGGAAAACATCGTGAGGAAACCCGCCGCTTAGTCAGCTCCACACGTATAATATGTCTTTCCTGTGGACAAGGCCGACTAAGCTGAAAAGATGGAATAGGTGCTGGGCAAGCCTACTCCATCTTAATTCGTCCCGGACACTACAGCGTACCGTTTATGAACGTAAAAGTTGCCTCCTGACGCTGTATAAATCATCTACTAAAGATGGTAAAAGGCTTTATTTACCCAGGTACTGGTTGCAGTTTTCCTATCTGGTTTCCACTCCAGCGGTTCTCAAAAACACAGACAGAATTGACAGGTGCATCATTAATAACTTGTCAATCCAACACTGCAGTGCCATTAGTAGCTGAACACCCACAACTTATATTAATTTTCGTTTGTGGTTTCTGTCAGAAACTCAATAACTTGACGAACATAAGTCTCTATACAAGTACACACTAGAGAGCACTGGTAGTAACCCCACCTTCGTGATTTCAAATCTAGTCGTACACCAATGGATTTTTCTGTACTCTCAAAAGGTGAAAGAAAACATCGTGAAGAAGCTATATCGTAGAACCTAAAAACTTCGAAAACTTGTGTCAAGTTCACAAAAAGCCCTTATAAATACTTTCACCACATTAATAATAAAATAATCAATAGTTATTTTTAGCACTATAACACCCAAACCCTAAACAAATATTTGCATGATCAGTATGGCAGAGCTTAGATTACAATTTAACCGATTACAAATTCTACTTGATTGATCGAATTTATTTTTAGGTTTTAAAAGATGCCCGTTTTCTCACGAAACTTTCCTTCACCATTTTAGGATCCTAGGAAAGCGCACAAATTGATGAACCCACGACCTAAAGATTCGAAGGCATGTTTACTAGGCCACTTCCACTAGGCCTACAGTGCTGTTCTACGGATGTGTTCTGACCAAAGTAAATACAAAAAGTGCTCCTTGAAAATTCCCTTTGATCTGAGTGACAAAATTAATAACATCATTAATCCCTAATGCTATCGTAATAAGCACCATAATCTTTTGTAATCCCCATGATCTGAACACCCTCTTTGTTAATCATAGGATTATATTCAAGGTGTCTGAGGAAATAGGTACTGTTTGTAATTTTTGTTATATTCTAATTTTATTTTATCTTGATAAAGATGCTTTGTGAATTAATTAGTGGTTTGAGCAACATCAGCCTATCTAGTCGTATCACTAGCTCTTTCGAACAAGTGTGGTGAAAGGATATAAAGTGCGCCACAAAGGCTGCTTTCGTGCACATGACACCATGTTTTCAAACTTTCTACGGTTCCACGACATGTCGGTTTCTTCACGATGTTTTCTTTCACCGTTTTGAGACTACTGCGCACATATTTTTTTCGAACAGAAAAACAACTTAGATCTTAGAAATTCAGGGCTGATCACCTGTCACCATGGTTCACCATATCCATCTTGGGACTTTGAATCAGGAGGACTTTGGCTGCAAGTTTTCTTATGATTACTTGTGGCTCTGCCCACCCCGTTAGGGACACGGGCGTGATAATATGTATGAGAGGTGTCAATCAAACTCATTCCTAATCGCTCCTAACAAGTCCATTGCCAAATCCTACAAAGGATCAACAATTCATATCGCACACTTCTAGTGTCAAATGATCAATAAAGAACCAAAAAGCTGGCAGATATTAATATTGGTTTCATCACAAACTATTGCAGCAGTCTGATGTTGCAATTTAAACCTTGTTTTTACTGATATAAGGTTCTACATCATTTAAAATTTTGGTTTCACTACAAACTATTGTACGGTTTCTGCTGTTGCAATTTAAACCTTATTCTGATGCCCATAAGGTGGTGGATAATTTTAAAGTGAGGTGGGGTAAGTAGGGTGATTTCCTTTGATGTCATATTAACTGCGGGGTGTCAGGATTACAGTGGATGTAATTAAAATGACCGGGTAACGCTTGGTTAGAGATGATCGGCTTTGGTGAAACTGGCTTCTGGTTTTATAAAATAAACCATTGCTTTTTGTTGGCCATTGCAATGTGGCGGGCGTGTACCTAGCTGAGATATTCCAGTGAGTCTGCGCCTAGCAAACTTCAAGAGTGCTGGTCGTTTAGTGAATGTGATCCGCAGTTCTGATCCTAAGTAAACATCAATGACCATTGGACCCGTGTTCATGATATTAAAAAATCGTCTAATAGACTGAGTTCACAATTTATTACACAAACAATTTAAACATACCGCATTCACTAACTTCTCGGACCTCCTCCAGACTTGTCGAATTCACCTTCCCGTGAGGCAAGTGCTCGTTAGCTATTACGGAGGAATGTGACTTCTCAAACCTCCTCCAGACTGTTGGAATCCTCCTCCATAACATCCCAGAGGTACCGGCTGTTGAAAGCAACCTGTTCTTCTTCTAGTTTCTCGCTGCTGTCTTGATGTTCATGCTCTTGATGTTCTTGATGCTCTTGGAGGGACTCAAGGTCGTCATCCAGGAGGGAGGTGACAGAGAGGAGGGTAGAATCGGTAATGTTGATGGTATCACCAGCGTCACCTCTCTCAGGCTGGCTACGTGTAGTGCCCAGAGTCTGCAAAGCAACGTAAAAAGGGGTGCTGATAAAACTATCTTCTGTCCTAGTTAGCTAGCACTGTACTTGGATAAAAAGTTTATTTTAAGTTATAAAAGAGCGGACAGGCCATATTGCACGGACAGAAGACGAGATGGACAAAAACCACAACGGAATGGCAAGGCCCTAGCGGAACCCGTGCTAGAAAAGATGGCCCGAAGAAAGTTGGGCTGATGAAATAAAAGCGGTAGCTGGAAAACATTAGAAAACGTAAGAAAAACTTGGCAAACTCTAGAGAAGGCCTTCATCCTAAGAAGGGTAATATGATAAAATAATAAAGAAAACAAATACACTAATAACATAATAGATTTTAATTTGTAAAAATTCAAACGAGAACTACACCACCCGCAAACAAACGGCATGGTAGAACAGTGGGATTGTTCGTTCAAAGTTACCATTACTGCACGATTGAATTACATCATGGTTTGAGGAGTTACCTATCGCAATGCTAGGCTTACTCACAACACTTAGGCAGGATGGTGTCATAAGTGCAGCGGGAATTTAGAGATATTTTTTTTTATTTTAGGCGTGAAAAGGTCACAGGCAGGGTAACATTCGCATTAATATTAGTATGGATTGGTTCTTTTTATGAAAAATTCAA
Source organism: Scotopteryx bipunctaria (assembly GCA_949320045.1). Taxonomy (NCBI): domain Eukaryota; kingdom Metazoa; phylum Arthropoda; class Insecta; order Lepidoptera; family Geometridae; genus Scotopteryx; species Scotopteryx bipunctaria. Next base: position 8,629,688 of record OX439459.1, read on the forward strand.
AAACTTTTTCTCACGTCAATAATAGCCATGTGCAGGATAGGTACCTCCAGCTTCAATGGCTTTATCTCCTGAGGCTCGTCGTCCAGGTAAGAGTACTCCGTGTGCACCTGCCAATTTATCTAAAAGTTACAACATTTCTCACATTAAAAACCAATTAATTAATTGGAAAAATTGAGGACCCTGGGGTCCGGAGGCGTGGCTTCTTTTCAAGGAGATATCCAAGAAGCTTATGGATGTGACCAGTGACCAAAAGGCTGGCGCTTACCTCGGACAAAGGTTATGTATATCTGTCCAACGAGGTAATGTCGCCAGCCTTTTGGAGACCTTACCTGCGGTCGGTGATCTGAGCTCTGTTTTCTATCTTTAGGCGAACTTAGAAAACTGAACTCATTTTAATTTCTTATTTTATTATATACTCTATTAAGAGCACTGTGGTCTAGTTGATAGTGACCCCGCCTTCCGATCCTAAGGTCGTGGGTTCAAATCCGGTCGTGTACCAATGGATTTTTCTGTGCGAAAATTTAAAAGAAAAGTACATAATTAAGTATTCTATCAGCCATCTGGTGCCCATAGTACAAGCTTTGCTTAGTTTGGGGCTAGATGGCTCTGTGTGAAATGTCCACAAATATTTATTTACCTAGAAAAAGTCACAACAGAATCAACAGATAGAGAAAAGTACAAGTCAACTTACTCTTCGTAGTCGCCATTTCTCTAGAAACTCGTTGGTTTGCCTAAGAGCATCTTTGCTCTCCTGAAGCAGCTCATCGATGCGATCCTTACAACGGAACTGCTTGTATTTATTCAGTATCTATGACAAGAAAAAGGTATTATTGACCAAATCACAAAACAAAAAATCGATTACTTACTATTTTACCTGGACGGGACTTGAACCCACCACAGGGGACATTTCAGAGTTTTAAAATATTTTTTTCTCGGTTTTTTACTTTAAGCAGAAACGTTTTTTTTTTCATTATGGCGGCAGTATTAGACACTTGAGAAATGAGTTATTTCTTCAAAGTATTTCCTACCATGTCACAAACAAACGCTAAATAAACAATTTTTTTATTGAGAGTTTATCTACGGCGAGGAAAGCAAGGTAGGTAAGTATAGTTGTATCAATTTGAATGGTGCAAACATAACCAGTTACGTCTGCACCATTAATGGGGCAAATCAATGGTGCAAACGTAACCGCGGGTTCTATTATGAGCGACCCCCTCCAAAGTTTCAGGCTGCGACCACGCCTGTCCTCGTCTTATGTTAACTTACGGCTATAGTGAACAGTAATAGGACTATCTCAGTGATCAAAACTGGCACGCTTATAGGAACTTCAGCGTCTGCCGACAACTCAGCTAACTTAGCTTCCTCCTTTATAGTTCTTTTCACGAAACAGGTGACCTTGCAAAATAGCGTCTGGAACATATCCACGAAGCCATTGCCGAGGATGTAGTCTATTAGGAAAAGGCTAAGGAATATTGAACCGTAAACACAACCACTAAAGGCCTCTTGTAGCATTTTTAATCATAACAGGGTTTTTGTTGGAACAAATGGGTAAATATTACATGATACTGAAATCACGTGGAATTTGAAGTTGTGAGTCACAAAGGAATAAAAGTAAAAGAAGCAACGGTAAGAAGTCGGTAATTACGACATTTCTCTATGGAGATGTCATATTATTGTGACAATTCAAAGTGAAAATAGCTTTTATGCATAAATGATACCTACCTACTTAGGTTTTAAGTTAATGATGAACACAGGAATGCTTTCAAAAACATTAGGGTTCCTTGTCAGTGTGCGTGAATAGCTTCCTGGGATATTATTATGTACTTTTTAGACTTAAATAAACCTGGAATTTAGCTGTCTACATAGCAAATAACTCATTATTACCAAATAATAATAATAATATACATTATTTTCATTCATAAAAACAATAAATACGTTGAACTCGAAAATCAACGCCATCTATTGACGCTGCAGTGTCTAGTTGACGGCAAGCAACATACAAACAGATACAAACATTTCTCCAGTAGCGGAAAACGAACCTGCGCGTCTTGCGTCTCAGTCGAGTACTCGACCGCTACACCACCGTCACACATTTTCATATTTTTTTTTATTTCAAAGAAAGACGATTACCAACTTGTTTTAGTTGCCATAGCAACCTCTTTTCAATTTGAACTTGTTGACAGGGACAACGCTGTCACCTTGATGTCGTCAAAAACAACAAACAGTGGCTTTCAATCGTGGCGTTTATAAAATAAATAATTTAAATATTACCAATAAATTAATCAAGTACCTACCTAGGTTTATATTTATCTTGAGAACTCAGGGCACGTGAAACCAAAACAATGGTAAGTTTATCTATTTAACTTTATTAAAGTGAGTTCTAGTACATGCAAAAGTATTTGCATGTTACCAGTAGGTAAATGATTATGATGATGTTACCTACTCATGTAACTTGAAACCGGTGTTGTGAAAAGATGAAAGTGCTTCAAATATCCTTTCGTACACTGATAAAATTTTCATTGATTATTTACTATGGATACCTCGTCCACACCCGTATCAGGGTGTTGATAGATTATATTTATCAGAGTAGAAGGCACTCTGATAATTATAACTACTACTCGTAGGTAAACATGGTGTATTGATAACATGAATTCTTTGCAGCCGCCCAAAGGAGGAAAAGGAGGAGCTAAAAAAGCACCAGGTATTTTGTTCAGTTTTTTGTAATTTATAGTTTCTTCCCATTGTCCGTTGCTGATCACGACACAAAAAAGCGAGTCAGTCAAAAGTTTCTTTAAAAATTTAGTAACATTTTTAGGGTTACATACTCGATGGAATCTAATGGGACCCTATGCCCTATATAAGTAATTTTCTTTTTAACAAAATGTACCTAATCTATAATTTTATTTTAATGAATTTCAGCAATTATCATCGATGGAGTCGATACCTCCGAGATGAGTCGAGAGAAACTCGAACAATTCACACTTAAAGTGAAGGAGGAACTCGACAAAGAAAGAGAGGAACGAAACTACTTCCAGCTAGAAAGAGACAAAATACGCACGTTCTGGGAAATCACCCGTCAACAACTCGAAGAAGCAAAAGCTGAGTTGAGGAACAGAGAAAGAGCGACAGAAGAGGCACAAGAGGAAAATGAAGCGCTTCTCGAAACAGAAAAACAAAAGATAAAGCATCTGAAGTATGAACAGCAAGCCGCTGCAGCCGCTTTACGAGCCGAAAACCTTGTAGCGCTTAAAGCAGCTAAAGAAGAACATGCTGAACAAGAACTAGAGCTACTCAATGATAAAAGATCTCTTAGGCAAGACATGAGAGAAAAAATGTTAGCAGCGCAAGACGAACTAAGGCGAGCTAAGCTTGTGCATGCAGAGGAACTATCAAAAGTCAGATCACAGTTTGAGGAGAGAGCGAGACAGATAGAGGATAAAGCTGAGAAGAAACTACATGAGACAAAGGTAGAGTTGACTGTGAAACACAGGACGGAAATAGCTGAAGTAGAAGAGAGAAAGAATAAGCAACTGTCTGAGCTGATAGCGCATCATGAGAGAGCTTTCGCCGATTTGAAGAATTACTACAATGACATCACTTTGAACAACTTGGGTAAACATTTTCGTACTAAACAACATCTCTAAATTTTATTAAAATAAAATAAAAGCCACTGAACCGAGGTTTTTTGGTCATAGTAATTTGTAGCTCAAAAAAGTGCATTTTGTTTTGAATGTAATATTTCGAATTTTGCATTCTGTTCCACATTTATTTCCAGTTCTAAGTTTGGCTGTTACATAAGTAGACGTACACGATTTTAGTAGAATCAGACACCATAGTAGGTTAAGTCAGGGTTGTATCCAAACATTTACGCATGCCCACATTTTGAAAGTAAGCAATTTCATATGTTCCAGGTCTCATAAGCAGTTTGAAGCAGCAAATGGAAGAAATGCAGAAGGTAAAAGAACGAGCGGAGAAGGTAGCCAAGGATGCTGTTGCGGAGTCGAAGAGTCTTCGGGAGCCATTGGAAGCTGCCATCATTGATAACAAGGAGCTGAAGAGGCAGATGTCGAACTATGACAGAGATAAAGCTGCCCTTGCTGTGAGTCCAATTAACTTCTATTAGGTCGTCTGCTAAAGTAAATAATAATTGCTACAAAATTGGCTTGGCCGTAGATGTAACGCCACAATTACCAAAAACCTTTTCATTCCAGGCCAAGACCAAACAATTAGCCTCGCTCGAAAAACAGTTTGAGGTCCTCAAGTGGGAGTATGAGGTGCTCCAAGTAAGGTTCGACAGGATCCAAGTGGAACGAGACGAGCTGAAGTCTCGCTTCACCAGAGCTGTTCTGGAGGTGCAGCAGAGGGCGTCGCTGAAGACTGCACTGCTGGAGGCTAAGCTGAAGAACTTGGAAGGCATAGATATGGGCCCGAGGGAGATGCACGTAAGTTCCCTATTCTCTTTTTGAATAAAAGTGTAAACCTTCAGCTTAGGTAATTGAACGATCTCTGTCTCTGCTTGTATTTAACACCCGGCACAAAAAAACCTAAGTCCATTGAAAAGTCAAAAGTTTGCTTTGCCTTTTTGTGTGACGATGATGATTAGGGTTCCGTACCCGAAGGGTGCAAACGGGACCCTATTATTAAGTCTCCGCTGTCCGTTCGCTGTATCTCATAAACCGTTATAAGTATTTAGGTAGAGTTGAAATTTTCAATGCGTATTTCTATTGCCGCTCTAACAACAAAATATTAAAAATTAAATTAAATAAACAAGGGAGGGCACCTCTTTAATTTTTTTTTATAAGAAACATTTATGTGAGTACATGTACGATGGTACGGAACCCTTCGTGTGTGAATTCGACTCGCACTCGACCGGTTTGGTATGCCCACGACACGACACTTTTCACTACCTAGTTGTACGTGTACTAACCTAGTAGGTAGGTAGTTACATAAATTTTCCCTAGACAAAAGTCTAACTGGTTTTTATTACTTTTAGGAGCTTCTCAAGCTAAAGGATACTCAAGTCGAAGACTTACGCTACGAAGCAGCCCGTCTAAGGAAAGCGCACGATGACCTTCTCGCTACGTACGAAGCGAAACTAGCTAAGCTTGGTGTACCTCTTGAGGAACTCGGATTTAAGTAAGGGTTTAACGCCATCTGTTGAGTCTGTGTGGAACTAGTTTGTAAAGCTTTATGCATCCAATTTGTGGAACTGGTTTACTAGATGGCACTGTTAAAACAACAGCGCCATCTAGTAAAAGATTTCTGAATCAACTCACTAGCTAGAGATTGCCATCGTTGTTAGGCGGTTATTTCAGAGATGGCGCTGTTGTTTGAGTTCAACGTGAATCCCACAGATGTCGCTGTACAGTTCATTTATTCATGAGAAAAGTGTAATCTTGACTGGTTTTTATTTTTACTGTTTCTAATTTACTTATTTTATTTCACCGTTGCAGACCATTGAAAGCGGTTGCCGTGGCTGGTCTGGCGCCAGTTATTGGACAAGGGCCTGCAGGGTTGGTGACCAGAGATCAGTGAATTTGTTGGTATTTATTAGATCAGTAAATCATTATTTTTCTATGCTAGATAATAAATTATAGGTATTTCATGTTTTTTGAATAAAGTTATCCATTCGAGATTTTGGACTTTTTCAATTAAAAAAATCATAACTGGCCCCGTAGAATCTAATTTACTCGAGAAAATGATGATACCTACTATTTGCCACAAGAGAAAAAATCCTTTGGACCTATTGGATGAGTCTAGCAGTACCTACTTAGTGTTCCAAGGAGAAAACGATCTGAAATCTCCAAACTTCAATAGCTGAACATTGGAGGTCTAGTGGTAGCGGCACCTCCTTCCGACCCTATGGTTGTGTGTTCAAATCCAGACATGCACCAATAAATTTTTCTGTCTAAAAATTTATGTGCCAGTGAAACATCGTGAGGAAATCGGCATGTCGTAGAACTTCAAAAGTTCGATAACATGGCTCAAATGCACAATATGAGGCATTGAGGCACACTTTAAATCCTTTTACTACACTGGTTCTTTGAAATTTACGCCTGGGTGGGTATCAAATCTTGAAAATTACCGAGTGATAAAAAGTTTTATTTGTTTATAATTTTGAAGAAACCAAATGACTTTCAAGACTAAAAAATTGGAAAAAAAACAATGGACCATTTTGGTTACTTTTTATCACTGTGTGATTTTCAAGAATTGATACCCTGTTCATTATGAATGTGACCAAGCATGGAAGTTACAGGCGAAACGTTACTTGGCTACTGGTTCCTGAAGTAAAACAAACAAGTCGAAGCCAATAAGTGTGTTTAATACTACTAAATTAATTTATGTACAAAACGGTAAGGCAACAGTTCAAATGAACAAAACGCGAATGCAATGAAACATTTCACATTGAAGCACTTTTTGATTTTAGCTAAAATGCGACACACATACAGACTGGTCACAAGAACGATCATAATTTTATTATTATTATACTTTCATAACAATAAAATAAATATTTGTGGATATTTCACACAGCGCCATCTTGCCCCAAACTAAGCAAAGCTTGTGCTATGGGTACCAGATGGCTGATAGAATATATTATATAATATTTTTTTTTGAAAATACGTAGGTATTTTTATTGCATAATATTACAACACCCAGACCCAGAAGAAATGTTTTCAGAACTTGCAAACATTTTCTTCCTCAGCGAGAATCGAACCCGCGCCTCTTGCGTCTTAGCCAAGCACTCTCTCCCTACGCCACCGAGGTCGTCGTCTCGATTATAACTAAATCTTAAAGAATTATAAGGCAACACAGTAGATGCTATCGATTCTGTTATCATTTCTTATCTTCACTACTTTATTACTTTGAGCTTTACTTTAAAATAGCTGTCTACAAGGACACAACTGACGGAAATATCGGTGAACATTCAAAAAATACGTACAATTTAACATAAGAACCTCCTCTTTTGAAGTTGGTTAAAATGATACGGCAATACAAAGTTTACAATGCTGACGACTCCGTCATTTTACTGGCTAAAGTTTCTGCCCGAAGTAAGTGTTTGCCTTTTGGTCATAGGACCCTATCTCATTTCTTATGTCCGTTTCCTCTATTTAAGTAACAGACGACGGATTCATTACCTAGCAACGAAGTTATCTGCCAAAAAATTCTATACGTTTTTTTACGAAAAACAAATTTAAACTCGTATATTGATTGGTGATTAGTTGAAGCCAATGTTTAATTTTATCTATAAGGCAACGCTTCTTTGTAAGTAAGTTCGTATGAGCTAGTGGCCAACTCTTGTGACGGAATTTTTTTTAGGCCGCCTGAAGACCTGCTTCATAGCTTAACGACTTATACAACACATAATTCACATTGATAAAGACACTTATCAAAATATGTTACAGAATGTGAAGCAATTAAAGGCATGCACAGCATAATTTGTTTTAAACTACAAGGCTTTTCTAATTGATTTATTACATTTGATACGTGTCCAACACAACAGCAGGTTCTTCCGTGGGATCGTCCCAACGTGGTTTGGAGTACTGCCAAAAGCAAATTGCAAAGTTACATAACTTGATTTGTGTATTTCAATATTGACCAATAACGCTTACCACTAGAAATGTTACAAGAATTTTCCGTTTTTTAAAGTTTGATTTAAGTTTTTGTTTTGTTTATGGTTTGATGTAAAATGTTGATTTATGTTTCGATTCTGATTTAAAATAAATAGTGTTAAGGCTTGTGGAATGTGCCTTGGTTTCGATGAATTTCAATAAGTTTCTATTTCGAATGTACTAGTGACACGACTAAGTGGTAGGCAGTTTATATTTGAATTCGTGGGCAACTAACTGATGGAAAGTGGTTGTTACATAGACAAGCCCACAATCTCCAAAAGCTATTAAAATAATTCATTTTTATTTTTAAACAACAAGTATTTTTGTGAACTTATATGAGTTAAAAATAAATATGCATTGCTTTTTAAGCAATAACAATAAAATACAGTAAAATATAATAAATTATGACAGTCGCACATGTGACCAGCCTAAAATATACAAATTAATTAATTTATCTTCAATATTTCTATATTCCTACCTAATAATTTAAATCACATTTTAAACTATTTTTAATGCATGATAATCTATTATCAAACATAACATAATTAAATTATAATTACTAAAAAAATAGGTTTGTAAATTAAGTCTGATTGATTATAACAAAACTTATCGTACTCAAAGACATGATACTCAAGAATATTTTATAAAGTTACAAATAATCGTTACCGATGTAATTTAATTCTTAAATTATGTAAAAATTCAATAATAAAACGTGAATTTTGTACTTTATAACAATTGAAACTACTAAAACACAGCCAAAACATACAACAATAAGTAATTTTACAACACAAATATACTAAAAATAAATTGACATACATTTACGTAGTGATATTTTTAGAATTGCTTGTATTCTCACTTTGCATAAAGCCCTTAGTTATTATAAAAATGAGCTCTTAATAATATAATTTACAATTTCTGTCATAAGTTTTGTTGACATTACTCTAATGTTTTTGTTATACAATTTGAATACTTCTGCAATTTGATATACCTATTCAATATTATAACATTGACAAATAAATAAACATTTAACATTCTTACCAAATAAAACAATGGAAATAATTATTTATAATATAATAATGTGCGTAGGTATTTTAGCAATATTTCTATTATTTCACAGTCTACGCAAGAACGAGATTTCTATATTCACTCGACTTTAGTCAATTTTAATTGAATTAATTTGGTTATAGTAATATGTTTACTTATAATAGATGGCAATAGGTACTAAAATCAGACTATTTTGTCATTTGATGCAAATCGTCTAAATACAATACTCTCACTATTTATTTGTCAGTTCGTAATGTATTTTTTATGTGTCAAATGTTATTAACAATGCAACAATAATACTTATAGTTTAAATAAAATATGAGCTCATGAAAATTTTGAATACATTATAATTTATAGTTGATTACAATTAGATTGGTATTAGGTACTTATTATTATTTTTCATATTACTTATTATTTGAAATATTATTTCGCTATTTTAAAACATTAAAATAATATACCTAACATAGAAGTAACTATTGCTCATTTATTTTGGGTTAAATTATCTAAGCATAACTTTAGCATTATTCACAAGCCTTCATAAACACTATAAAGCATAATTAGCATTTCTTTTATTTATGTTGTATCTGAAATAACAATATATGATTTCTTAGTAGTAAAACACATAAATAAAATGACATTGTTAAATCAAAACTTTAATTTAAAATTATTAAGAAAGTTTTGGTCATGCATGGACATTTAAAATAAAAAAAATAATTTAAAAGGCAGGGTATGAGTTTCAATTTAGCGTTTTATGTAACAGAATATTGTAGTTATAAAGGAAACTCTATCAAGATTTTCAATTACGATATTTATTACATACATAATATCACGCTCATTTTCCATAAGGATAGACAGAGATCTATATTTCCTAAAGAGTATAATATGGGTTGCTTTAAATCGAAAATCAATAGGTTTCTTCTAGGAAGACGTGCTTAAACTTAGACCACACTGTTACTTAATATCAGGTAGAGTGTGGTCAAACGCAAACCTATTACGGTAAAAAAAGAAACAAAAGACTAGCTTCACTCACTCTCATTATATTTATCATGCATGCTCGTCTGTTTAGGGTAAGCTTCACCTCGCCTTTCTAAAAATCGAATCTTTCGATATTGATTTCTTTCTATTTTGGTAAACAGTAACGGACGTTAGTTTGGACAGCGTGTTTGATTAATTTTTAAATAGCTAAGGCTTAGGACGGACAAATCGATACCAGTACAAAGGTATGGGAAGGACTTTGTTCAATTGCAATGTGTTACTCGATTAGCTATAGGTAGATACAACTCACACGTTCATATGTTTTTTCCATCGATATAGGCACAATCAAGGACAATTAAAATATTAAAAATACAGGATTAAGTTTCTTTCTGTTAATAAATATTTATGTTAAAGAAACACTATTTCAAACAATGTACTTTTAAATCAAGATCAATGTGGCTCATTTTTGATGTATAAAAAATGAAATTGATCAGAATTTTGTGCATAACTTATATCGTATAAAGGTACAAATGTGAGGAAGTCTACAGTGATAGATTTATTTGTATGTTGTCCGAGCTATTATGACACTATCGTGGCCACAACACACTCTGCATCGTGCTATTATCGGCTCTATACAACTAACGTCGTAAATACAGCATTCATTGCATTGACGAATCTACTATCAATATCTTGAACTACAAGCCAAAACAAAAGAAGAACAAAATATTTTACATCATTTCAGTGTGTGGATGATTTTTTTTTATCATTCTATAAAATACTACATTTCTCAAATACACAAAAGCGGTTAGTTTATCTATTGGTTGTATTAACTATTGATTTTAAATTTTATATGCCCATGCAGTTTTTAATTAAGCTAAAGGCACTAAAATCAGCTACAAAAGTCTAATATTATAATACAATTCATGTTTTTAACATAACAATATATTTCACAATGTCTTCATATAGTAATCTTGCATTCTCGTCTCCTACTAACATTTTTTTTCTATATAACTCAAAGTTTCAGGAGATAATTCATGGATTGCTAATAAATTTTAATTATTGTATTCTATTTTTTTTTGTGTTTTTGTACATTAATTATTTAAACGTTCTTTTTGTAATATTACGCTGTTTAAATGGTTAAGTAGTCTGCAATTTTATACCCTTGTTTTTTGTATATTCCAAATAATATAATTTCTTATCCCTTATAAATCAACAATTAATAAAATGTAATTCTGCAACATGTTTTCCTATAATCTTGTTTACTTACTTTATCATTTATTATAAATATTAGCACGCGTGCATTTTTTTGACACCGTTAGCATACGAGCATAATAAAATCTTAAATTATGCATTTAATATCTATAGAAGATAAAATCTTTTACATCTATGTTATTAAATAATAATTTTGTGACAGTATTTTTAATTAAAATAGTGGACTCTTTTTATTGAGCAACACTTTTATAATTTTCGATTACAAAGATACCTAGGAATATAAACAGTTGAATAAGTTTGAAATTTTCAGTTTAACAAAAGGTAAATTTGATTTCTTAAGATTTACAACCACTCAAGTTGAACTAAAGTATTGTTTAAAGGTAATATCAACTATTATAAAGATCTTGTTATACCTTTAAAAATATTGTCACAAAATGAAGCACTTTCTCTTTAATTTCACAACGCTTGATTAAAAAAATTCTTTCGCCATATTACGACCGTTCGCGGTTGCACGGTATCCTTACGTCTCACTTTTACTCTTATGCTAGAAAGATATCAATAGCTTCTTGAAGCGTGGTTTGGAAATCACAATATCGAGCACAATCTTACGAAATTGTCTGTATTTTCGTGTTCACCCCATTTCGTGGTGCACCTTGTAGCCAATTCCTTTTCAGGTGTCCTGTCATCTGAAAATGAAACAAGGAGATGGTTTACTTCAGTTTTTGGATAAAAAAACCAGTGGTGACATTAACCCCCGAATACTCAAACGCGACTCAGAGTTAAGCACGTCTTAACTCACGGTTTTTTGACAGTTTCTGATGAAAATCTGTCAAAAAAAAAAACTACATTTGAGACGTGCTCAACTTTGAGATGCGTTTGAGTATTCGGGGGTAAGTCCTTTGAAGATCAGTTAACTTTATTTGGTCGATGTTATGTTGGATCTGTTGGAGTGCATGCATTTCATTTATTTGTAGGGTCATACTTTTCATTCATCCACGAAAAGCTCGATTTTTCGTCTTATTTTACTTATTTACTCCAACCTACACTGTGTGTTGGAATGGTGAGGGATTTGCAGGTCGGGGTGTGTGTGTGGATTTTGATTTGAAAAGCGCAATGAAAGATAAGGTGAGATTTTGAAAATTATCAACTTTTTTGTGAGGTCCAGTTGCGCCCACCATTTAACCCTTAGCTAAAAAATGATGGGAACTTGTCAGCTTAGTTTAGTTATAATGCTAAGCATAAGTGGGAACTAAGGTTGGCAAGCTGCCAAATGGACCAAGAAATTAATATGTGGGTAATAGCGAAACATATTCACTTACGCGGTTTACTTGAAGTTTTCACTTGTTTGAGTTTATTTATTTTATTAGAAGCTACATTTGTTTTGTTTAGACAAAAAAAATAGTTTGCGTAGTTTTATTAATTGTATTGCTTTGTGTGTAACTAAGCACAATGCAGAAGTGATAAAAATATGGATTAGTGCAAAGCTAAGCATTTTTTAACCTGTTTAATTTTCTATAATGAATAGGTTAATATAAAAGTATGTTTTAGTTTTCTTTTTTACTCGAAATATAACAAGTTGTAATTCCTTTCTTAGGAGTGTATTTTTAATTCTATATGATAGCAAGCACTGAAGGTTGAAAATGTATAATTGTGCAAAATTAATTGGAGCGTGTCTTTCAGATCTGGTCTTTAGGCGTACAGTAATAAAGCTCAAGCTTTATTGAACATACCTCAATTGTAATTTGATGTTATCTTTCATTCATGTTAGGCGTTCACGAAGGATGACTTTGTCCTGCCGGGTTAAAATATTTTTTTACAATTTGTAGAGATGACAGAAACTAAAACCGGTAGGTATGTTGTGTTAGATGTTGAGTCTTTCTTAATAATTATTTTTTTTTCATGAGTTTCAATACAATCTCAATTCGTTTTGTACCAAAACGAACAAAGATTTTTAAGAAGAACTTTATTTTGCATAAAATGTGTACTTGTAATACACGTAACAATGGAGCATCGTAAGAACTGTCCCAATACCAGCTCAAAACTGCTCTACAACTCCTGCATTTAAACTTATAGTTAACGACAGAAATCCTATGGACGATTCGTGAGACCATTGTAACGTGTATATCTCCTCTAAGGCTTTACATTAAGGTTTCATAAATAATAACTCACCCAGACAGTGATGCGGAGTTGGAGATAGCTGGACTATTGGACTCAAACTCTTCCTTCGGCTTCTCATTAGCCAGCTGCATTTTCAGCTGGTGCCCGAAACTCGCCAGGTCTTCCCTGAACGTGTCAGACCCTGGAGTCGTCGGCTTCTCATCATCACCCGTCGCCATAGCTTCCGCGTCACTCTTCAGCGGAGCCTGCTCCGATTCCTCTTCCTGATTGTATATCTTGAAGTATGCAAAGGTAAGGTATATCACCGATATTATAAAAGACGGTATCGGGATAGCCATTGCGTAGACTAGGTTCAGAGTGTTCTGCCACATGTCCAGTTCGGTTATGACAAGACCAGGGTCCACTCGGCTGTAGTAGCATGTGTAGTTGTTCCCGATCGGCTTGTACTTGCTGTGGAAGACAGTACAGTTCAGGATCGGGGGGTACCCGCAGCCTTTTACGTTCGGGAACAGACGTGCTCCAGTGAAGTACCATTCTGAATCGTTTCCTTGCAGCCCCGTCGGCATGACTTCGGGAAGTTCCTCCTCAATCATGTCTGGGTAAGATTTGTCTGATTTATCCTCGTAGTAGTCGTACTCCTTCCTCAAGGCTCTCTCAACCCGGACGAGCTCCTCGACCTCTGACTCGGTGATGTTGCTGGAGTTGCCGAGTTTGTAGTTGACGCGAATCTGCGTGCATTCGAAGAGGTCTTTCGTGCAGCCCTCGCGGCACGACGCCCAGCTGCAGTTGCTGGCTCCGACGAGATGCTTTACTTGGGTCGTGACGCACAGAGCCGGGACTATGTCAAATTGCATGAAAATTGTAGTGAACGCTGGTTCAATAACGAAGGGGACTAAGAAGAGGAAGGCGAAGAGACTGAAGATGGCGCAGAGGACAAAAGAGGCAGTCGTGTAGAAGAGGAGTTTTTCAGCAAAGGTAGGAGGAATAACTTCTTCGTCGGCCATTTTGGCGAGAACGCGCTAGAAGCGACCATATCGCTATTTTCAGCTTGGCTGGACCATTTCATTCAGATCGGCAGGTCTGTTGTTATATCTGCTCACCTTGTTATTTCGTTGGGGTTTATTTACATTTTTGTTTTTTTATTGCTGGAGAGAATTGGCTCTGGTTATTTTGATTGCACCTCAGTAAATATTGGACATGCGGCTGATAGTGAATGTAAATGGAAAAAAACATTTACGGCACCAATTGACAAGCAGTTATGTGTAAAATAAAAGTGAAACAATAGGTTTGTGTAGTTGTACTTAGCTATAGGCATTTAGTATTGTATACACTACCATATGACAAATTTAATTCAACATAGTCCAACAAAAACTTAAAAAACATGATTTATTGTAGTTCGGATTGTTATTGTAGGCTTTAGTACTCGTAGGCTTTGAGTCGAAATTGATGCGATCTATAAATGTTAACCCTGTTTCAATAGCGCTAAGAATGAGGTGACCCAGTCTCTACTATTATTAGAATTCTTCTAAAATTAACTGCAAAAATGGGCTTTAAACACGTACTATATTAAATATTCTTAAATTATAATGGAATGCTGAATATTACAGTGTGATTAATGTGAGCCTATATACTAATGACCGTTTCCCTAACTACCCCTTTTAGAACTTCCTAAAATCCCAAAGTTTTAAGCCATTAACAAAGATTTAAGTCTATATTGAGACTGGTGTACACATGCGGCTTAACTCGCGTAAATTGACATTCCATTTTACTCCTTTATGAGGGTTATTTTGAAAAAAAATCTGAAAAATGTGTTTATTGATTTTATAATATTTATACAATAGGGTTATCCCTATTGCCTATGCCCTTATGGGCAGGAAGATGACGATGATGATGAGTCTCACAAAACCTAAGACACGCACAAGAAAACTCCTTCCATGTGATAACCTATATACTTTTTATCCAAATATAACGTGAGCGAAATCGCGATCCAAATTCTAGTCTATTATTAAACCTGATGACAATGCAAACACTAGACATTGCCGTAATCCAGATAGTCTAGATCCGACGCCAGACAGTCTAGGCAAAAATCCAGTACTGCATCGATTTGGTCTGGAACTAGGCATCCGGGCATAAATTTCCAAACGTCGCAGTGAGCAAGGTATGCCCAGTTCTCTGATTAATGACAGCTAATAACCTACTAATATCCAATAACTTCTCTGCTGGACTTGAAGCGCTCGTGGCGTAGCTTGCTTAGACGTTTTTGATTGATCGTTGAAGTTAAGCAACGTTGTGCGCGGTCACAATGGGATGGGTGACCGCAAGTGGCATTACGAGCCGAGCGCTTTCGTGCCTCGAAGGGCACGTTAAATTGTCGGTCCTGGCTTTTAAGTCGTTAAGCCATGGTGGAGGCCTTTAGGAAGCCTAAAAACTCCGTCAAAAAAGTTGGCCACAGCTCATACGAACTGGGAGTAAAGAAAGAACATAGGATGAGTCCAGTTGCTTCTCTACCCCAGTATGTCGTAAAAGTCGACTAAACTTAGGCATATCATCCTCTCCAACATGATGGACCATTATATGGGCGATCTCTTCCAGACAACCATGCACAAATGAAATACACACTCTGTGATATTACGGTTCATGAGACAGCCCGCTGACAGACGGACGGACGGCTTAGTAATAGGGTCCAGTTGACACCCTTCTGGTAAGGAATCCTATAAGAGAGTTAAGATGGTTTGGTCATGTTGTAAGGTTTGATGAAAGAAGATTAAACGAAATGTTAAAAGGTACAAAAATTACATAATAATTGTTACAAGGAATCCCTATCAGTCATCATCTTTGGTATATAAATAGTCGTTATATTTGACGGTTTCAAATAAGAACGGATTAAAACAGAACCATATCCATCTTAGGACTAAATCAGAAGTGTCTGCAAGTTCTTTATTTCTTATGTTTACTTGTGGCTCTGCCCACCCCATTAGGGATACAGGCGTGATAATATGTATATAGGTATGTAAGTACATTTAAATTTAGTATCATGCTGTGCCGACCCCACATAGAGTGGGATAAGGGCAGGAAGATGATGAGTAATGTATGCACTCTTAACTCTTATTGGAAATAGGCGTGATTTTATGCCGTAAAATATATTTTTGAGCAACCACTACTAAATGTAACTAGATGTACACAATCGTGTTTGAATATCAATAAAGATTACCGACGAGTCTAATATAACTTTTAATACATACAAACAGAAGCAATTAGAATAAACACACGTGTTACAAGACCAATTTTTCCATTTATATCTATCTATGACGTCTTTAGTAAGTTCTACGTCAACATGATAAATTGACATCGATCCTATATTTTGGTCCGTATAGTCAATCGCTCTACGAAGCTTACCCGGTATCTATAAACATCTAACGGACGTTTGTAGGTATTATAGCAACTTTGTAATCTGTCAAAGAGCTTTACTTTTTTAGCAAATAATATTTTTTTCTATTCATAATCTTACTTATATATGCGAAAGTTTGTGAGGATGTTTTTATGTTTAGATATTTTTGCCTCAATCACACCTAAACGGCCGAACGGATTTGAATGAAACTTGGAATATACATAGTACAATGTACTGGATTAACATATTGTGCTATTTTTATAGGGTACCACGCGAGCGAAGCCGCAGGCGGCAGCTAGGAACCTGCTATCTATAGGAACCTTAGCAGTATTCCTTTTTTTATCGTAAGGCAATTTTACGGTATAAGAATGAAAGAAGATTAACGAGACAGGTATATGAGGCGAATGTGAATGGTACCGTTGGAAGGGGAAGACCTCGGCGCACGTACCTGGACCAAATCAGCGACGTTTTGGTCTAGAGTACCCGAAACCGACGAGCATGGGGTGGGCAGAGCCACACTTAATCGTAAGAAAAGCCACTCCTGATTCAAGGTCTCAAGATGGTGAACCATGGTGATAAGTGATTAGCTCATCGCTCATAATATAGAGCTCCATGTTTGAAAGGATAGGTACTATCCTTAAGTCAACTTTTACGACATGCTCGTAGGTACATTTAATTGTTAAATATAATACATATTTATCACGCCCGTATCCCTAATGGGGTGGGCAGAGCCACAAGTTAACATAAGAAAACTTGCAGCCACTTCTGATTTAAAGTCCTAAGATGGGTATGGTGAACCATGGTGACAGGTGATCAGCCCATCGCCCATATAAGTGGTCCATCATGTTAGAGAAGATACTATCCCTTAGTCGACTTTTAAGACATGCTCGGGGAGAGAAGCAGCTGGACGCATTCTATGCTTTTTCTTTACTTCCAGTCCAGCAGAGAAGCACTATCTTAAACTTATTTATCATTTTTGACGTTTCCTTTAAGCACGTACTGTATTGCATCGTGCTATTTTCTGTTACGTATACGCTGTTATGTATACCTTTGGTATCAGCCAGAACGAAAACAAAAGAACCCAATAACGTGTGTTCGAACGTAAGATCCATTAAATCGGGCGATTGGGGTACTGTTCATTACCGGAAATGTTGAAATATGATGCTATTTGCGTTTCAGTATCTATCATCACAATTGGCTTTACAATGGAACATCCTGGGGTGAATTTGTACCTTCAATTCCTATATATCATGTTACAGGTACTAATGATAAATAAATTATCCTACTTCCTACTATATTATAAATGTTAAAGTTTGTGAGGATGTTTCTATGTTTGAGCCTCAATCACGCCTGAACGACTGAACGGATTTGAATAAAACTTGGAATATACATAGTACACTGTGCTGGATTAACGTATTGGCTATTTTTCATCCGGGTACCACGCGAGTGAAGCCGTGGGCGGCAGCTAGTGTAAAATAAAATCATTCAATGTTTTTTTTTATAATTTAACAGGCTTCTCGTAAACAAGTTTTAAAATTACCTAACATTATATTTAATATTGCCTAATAAAATTAATAAATTATTCATTTACTAGCTTTCGCCCGCGGCTTCGCTCGCGTATCCCGACAAAAAGTAGCTATTATGTTATTTCAGTACACATACTAATGTATATTTCAAGTTTCATACAAATCCGTTCAGCAGTTACGGCGTGATTGAGGCACAAACATACATCGTCACATCCACACATCCTCACAAACTTTCGCATTTATAATATTAGTAGGATATCTTTTATTCTGATCACATATCCAAAAAGTAACACAACACATCAATGTTTGTTTCGCTATAATAACACTATAATATTCTAATACTCTTTTTAAATAAGTACCTATAATAGTATCGATATCTCCATAGGTCCTTACGGGGTCAATTCTTATCGTACGTTATCAATTAGTCACACCCTTACGTTATTTATTGTTCTGGAAGGTTAAAACGAAAATTCTACATCTTACAGTCTTGCCACTTTAACTTGAGCACTCTAGTGATCCAGGTATTTTCTTTGATACAATACTATTACATAACATAACCTCAAACTGAAGAAAATGTTCTAGGAACATGAAACTTTTGTTATTATGCGGATATCATAATTTAATTGAACTATCTATGCCATTTTGTAGAGTTATTTTGATGTGTAGTGTTATTGAATTCATTTAATTAGCAAAACAAAATGAAACGATGTAAAAGCATGATTTTTTACTGATTGAAGATGAATTTGTTACGAAATTTTGTGCTGGTATCGAAGTAGTATTAATGATGGATGATATTCACAGAATAAATCTACGAAAAGGACTAAGTTTTTGACATAATGCAGTAATGAGGTTATTTATGTGTTTGTAACTGATGAATCTAAAGTAATTCTGTGAATCGACAGCTAAAACATGAAATAGTAAGTCAGTGTGATATGGAGTGTGGTGCAATCTAAAAATAGTTAACCAGATATTGAAAAAACCAGCCTTATATAAACTTGGGTTTCACAGCCAATTTTGTACGAAACACGAACACCAAAACTGTGTAAACTTAAAAACATCAAGAATTTCAAAGTAACACCATGTATTTATCAAGGTAGATCATTATTTTTGTAGTATTAAGCGTATTTTGTGATCTTTTTGTCTTGCGTCGACGTCTGCCGGGAGACGTCGATTCAAAAGCACGTCGCGGCTACTACTGTGCGCAGGCAGTCTAGTATTTGCCCATAGTGCCACCCTAAAAGCCTATTTTACCCGATATTATCAAATTTATCGACATTTGAAACATTTTAAAAAGTACAACAATATATCCCTGAAAAAAATAATCTAAATTTTTCATATTCGTAAACAGCCAGTGGTTAAGAGCACAAAATTTAGAGATTTTTTTGTAAACCCAACGTTTAATGTTCAATTTTAATTGTGTTTTATGTGTTTTGGTCTACATGACTTAGGAATTATTATTTTTGGTTTCCGTACCATTGGAATGACATTGTTTTAAAAGAATATGCGCGCGTCGGCTGTGGCCGGTCGATACAGCCATATCATGTGCTGGCAAAGCCACAGTTGAAACTGTAGTAGAAAAACGATCGTTTCACTCGACCGACGTTTTACAGACACAGGGAATCTGCTGTACGATATTGAAACTTAAACGTAGCACGTGACAGTACTTTCTGTCGGTACAGTCTGTGAATCCAAATTTAGTTCAAAAGAAATGAAATAGAGCTCATTTTCCGTTGATACTAAATTTGCGTTGTCAGGTACCTGGTAAAACGAGCGGCGCGCGGCGTCAGACTGTCTTGTTTTACTGTCCGATTTCAACATTATAAAGGTTGTTTTCCTTTCCCACTCGTATACTCCACCCTATACAAAATTTATGGAATCTGAGTTCTTGTTTTAAGCAAAATTGGACGTTGTCTCTGTGTGAGAATGGGTAGATAAGAAGAGAAGAGATTTCGGTCATGTCTGGTGACTAGATGAATGGAGCTTTTAGGCTCTGTTGCTTAATGAGCCTTTAAGAAGTTTGGTGCTATTGTCTAATATTTATAAGTCTTTAAATAAATCAAGAATAATTGTTGGCTAATATTTACAGTACAGTTTGTTCTGTAAAACACGGTTTTTGTAGAAAAACTATTATAATGAAAAAACGTTAAATTAAATGCGGTGCTGGATAAGAAATTTATAAGGAACGTTGCATCATTCAATACAATTCAAAAATCCGCAATTTTTTTGACCTAAAAAATTCAAGAATCTTAGAAACCCTGCGGCTTGAATACAGTTAAAGTAGTACCTAATCCATACCTAGTTCTGAATACATCTAGCTTTAAACACTGTGACCTATTTCTTAGGAACCAACTCCTATGGCTAATTAACACATGAAAATGTTCTGTAGAGAATTAAAACTTGCTTTACAAAGCTTATTGAGGTACGTACTTAAATTTAAATTCTGACTTGAATTTATTATAGTGCCCGTCGAATCAATACGCAGCGCTTGAAAAGGTTTTTAAAGCAATTACATAAAGAGCAATTTTCAGTGTTTTAGAGCTTAAAAATTTCTTCACGCAAAAAAAAGGGTCTTTTAAATTTCAATGCAAGTTGACATTTATTGTGCCATCAAAGTTGACACTGAAGTGGTATTTAAAAAGCTACCTACATTTTAATTAAGGACAGTTAAAAATTCTCGTTACTCTTAACTCTTAAAAAAGTTCCAATTTATACAAACAATTTAATTCTTATTTATAAGAACAATGTGTGAAAAGCACTTAAGCTTATAAACTTCGCACTTTCCGGTATTTGTGTAGAGCTTAGTATTGTTCCCAAGTTTTTGTTTACTTTAAGGTATATTTCAAAAGGAATTCATAACAAAATAAACAAAAAACCCATTCTAATAAATTTACCTAGTAAAAAAAACCTTGGAAATCTGGTATCTCAAAAATGTATAAACTAAAATAGGTAGGTAAGTATTACATTATATGTAAAAAAATACAAAAATGTGGTGTAGGTAATCTTTTTATAATCTGTAGTCATAATGAGACAGAAATTGAACACAGAAGTTTTTTTAATAAATGCATTGGCGTCAGCTGTAACTGCAAAAGTGGAACGAATATTAAAAAAGTTTTGATATCCTCACATATTTCATTTGGTTTTTTCTATCACTTTAGTAGTTCAGCCACAATGTTATGTGCAAACCTAAATTATAATATTTATTAGTATCTAGTCTGTTTTTAACTCTTCTGAACTGGAAGTAAAGAAAAAACATAGAATGCGTCCAGCTGCTTTTCTGCCCGAGATTGTCGTACAAGTCGACTAAGGCATAGTATCCTCTCCAATTATTATGGACCGCTAAGGGCGATGGTGACGATGACATAGTAGGAATTTTTAAATATTTTTTTAATTAATGCCCTACATATTCTAATAGGTTAATTATTTTAGTATGGTTTCCGAAGCACAACAAAGGGTGCTTACTGCTTAGCCCGTGGTATACAGCAATGCAGTGAAACGCAAGTCACAAGTGAGGTTGTTAACCCCTTTTAAAATACCTACTCGCAATTCCTTATAACGAACAAAATGTGGTGATAGGCGGAGCGAAAAAAAAGCCTTTACTTTCGATAAGCTTTAAGATGATTGTATTCTACTAGTTAAGAAGATAAAATTTACTTCTCTGCTGGACTGGAAGTACAGAAAAAGCATAGAATGCGTCCAGCTGCTTCTCTCCCCGAGCATGTTGTAAAAGTCGACTAAGGGATAGTATCCTCTTCAAAATGATGGACCGCCTAAAAGGGCGATGGGCTGATCATCTGTCATCAACCATGGTTCACCAACACCATATCCATCTTAGGACTTTAAATCAGAAGTGGCTGCAAGTTTTCTTATGTTAATTTGTGGCTCTGCCCACCCCATTAAGGATATGGGCGTGATAGTACGTACCTATATGTATGTATAAAACTTATTTGTTAGAAAAATAAATAAAAAAATATTTTTGACGGTCTCGGTGGCGTGGCGGGCGATTGCTCGGCAGAGACGCAAGAGGCGCGGGATCGATTCCCACTGCGAAAGAAATGTTTGCATGTTCTGCAAATATTTCTTGCGGGTGTTGTGGTACCATGGTGCCCGTAGTTTCTGATACCCATGACACAGGGTATCCTAGTGTGGGGTCAGAATATGTATTTATGTTCCAATTTAAATGTATGTTAAATTCGAAAGTTTATTATGATAATTTATCGCTTATCGCTAATCTTACGAGCATGTCATGGTCTTACTCTGTCGTGCAAAATTATTACTTTTCATCGATCCACGGAAATAATTGTACCTAGTGGCGATAATGTGACCACTAATTGGTTATACGAATAAAGTACATAACTACTTCTGTTGCAATACAACATTCTTACGTTATTTTGTAAAATTAAATCACAATACCTACTTTACAAAATAATATTTCGAATTTAAATGAAAAAAAAATCTATTCTTGAAAAAAATAAACTATATCGACGACCTCGATGGCGTGGCGGGCTAGTGCTCGGCTGATACGCGGGTTCGATTCCCGCCACGGGAGAAATGTTTGTATATTCTGCAAATATTTATTCTGAGTCTGAGGTTGTAGTATTATGTATTTTATGTATATGTATGTATTTACAATTAAAAAAGGACCTATAAGAGTATTATATCAGCCATCTGGCGCCCCAGTGCCCATAGTACAAGATTTGCTTAGTTTGGGGCTAGATGGCGCTGTGTGAAATGTCCACAAATATTTATTTATTACTTTAGCAGTTACAAGGGCTCAAATTTTGCCTCTGTGACTCCTTAAGCATACCTACCTATTATATTTATACAGCCTACCTATCTATAAGTGTATTAATTATCCTTTTTTATGGGTACACGGAGACAATGAAAATATCTACTAAGAAGAAATAAACATTAATAATAAAAAGCTCTACATCTGGGGGAAAGTCAATTATGCATCCTATTTCTATTTTGGGTTCGTTTTACAGGATAAAGTAGCATATATGCTATCGCAGTATGCCAGTATGTAATCTACCTCTGCACTAAGTTTCATCTACATCCGTGCAGCCGTAATTAAAACGTGATTGAGGCACAAACGTCCTCACAAATTTTCGCATTTATAATATTAATAGCTGCTGCCCGTTATAAGTGGCCTATATATTATTCCTGCACACGTATTATGTATATTCCAAGTTTCATTCCAATTCGTTGAGCCGTTTAGGCGTATACTAAACTAAGGCCTTTAACCATCACCATGCCATAATAACCATGTAGATGATTTATACAGCGTCAGGAGGCAACTTTTTACCTGCACTAACAGAACGCTGTAGTGCCCGGGACGAATTAAGATGGAGTAGGCTTGTCCAGCACCTATTCCATCCTCTCAGCTCAGTCGGCCTTGTCCACAGGAAAGACATGGTCAATACGTGCGGAGCTGACTAAGCCGCGGGTTTCCTCACGATATTTTCCTTCACCGTTTGAGAGTACTGGTAGGTATAGCGTACATAATTTTTTCACACAGAAAAATCCATTGGTACACGACCGGATTAGAACCCACGTCCTTAGGATCGGAAGGCGGGGTCACTACCAACTAGACCACCAGTGCTCTTATATTGCATTGTATTGTATTGTATTGAATTGTAAGAAGTAGGGTAGGATGTAACTATGTAGATATAAAAACACAGTTAACAAAAAAAGCTTTATTTGTCATCTTAACACTTTGTGTTCACCTGCGCTTATTCATAAATGCTTGGTTATTTGCGATGACAGAGAAAAAACTTACGCCAAACATTAAATACGTGCAACTTTTAAAACTGTATCATTATTTCTTCCATTCAGAGCCTTATCCTATCATCTCACGAAAAAATTTAAAATCCAATAATAAAAACTATGGCAACGATCTTTAGATAGCTCAACCCAATTTTGTATTTTAATATTTTCATTACATAATTCTTGTAAATTTATTTTGTATTTAGTAAATCATATTTTAATATTTTCATTACATAATTCTTGTAAATTTATTTATGTTAATGCAATGAAAAAAGTAGATGTAACCTTTGCAGCTTAAAGCGTAGCTTTTTTTTCTTAAATATTTTTTTATTAAAATACTCACAATTATCCACTATTAAATGCCATTTTAATTCAAAGTAATTTACACTGTAATTAATTAGATTTTAAATATTTGCGTACATAGTTTTATTGCATAATAATTTCATAATTTAATTTAATATCACATAACAGATGGCAGATTTCTGTACATTCTTTTAAACACAATTTTATATTTACCTTTTTACAATTTAAGGCATTTATAAATAAAGAAGTTATTTATAGAATAATTTATTTAAGCTTAATAAATTAGGTATTACTTAAGATTATTAAGATATTCTAACATTTTAATATCATTATTTATTTTTTTCAAAGGCAGAATATCAAATAAAACTATAAAGCCTGATTTTTTTGAATAGTCAGCTAATGTCCGCAAAATTAGCTCCAACTTATACATTTAAACCTAATCACTGTTTAAATAAATTAAATGCAAAATCATATTTATTTACAAATTCTAGTTTTGCACTTATAATGAATACTCTTAGTTATGCATAACACGGTGTGATTATTAATTCTAAGATTGAATAAATGCATGTTTATTTTGTTTATTTAAGTAATAAGATATAATGTTTCTATCATGGTAAAAATGGACAAAAATACCGCTTACATTTGATCTGCTACATTTGGATAATCTGCTGTATACATTTACTTTGAACATGATATTTATTATGATATTTTATATTCCTACTTATAAATAACTTATATTCTAGAACAAAAAAATTCACGCGTTTCCGGAAGCAAAAATCTAAAATACATACAATATAATAATCCGGCATAGCTCATAGAATAAAGAGACGTTTTTTATTATTTGTACATTTTTTCAAGCAAAAAGCCTTGACGCCCGCCTTAAATGTAATAAATTTAATACTGGTTGACTTCTCTCCCGCAATAAAATTGTATTAGTTTTATAATGGCACTTATGAATTTTTAAGCAGTTCTAATATTTCGATATGATATTTATTGTTGTACTTTATTATACTTTATTTGGTAGTTTGTTTAATTAGAAGTCATATTTTGTTGAAGACCATTTTAATCAGTCGTGTTTAAAAAAACTAGATCTTTGTGCTCAAAAGTCATCGTGTGGTACCTTTATCACAACCGGATGACAACTTGATCAATGACTAAATATAATAAAGTACATGGTATTCATTATTTTTTTATCTTGTCTTTTTTTAACATAGGTCAATTTAAATTGAGTTCAGATCGTCTGAACATTCTCCTGATATATTAAAAAAAATGAATACTCATAGGCCATCATCGAATTTAAAAATTCTCAAAGTACAGTTGTTACAACCCGAAATAGAACTGTTGATTAACTAGGTATTGAAATCGATTTTGAATTCCATAGTTCCATGATTTATTGAACAGATTGTTGCTACGCCCATGCATTTGACTCTTTTATTTCATGGGTCCTTCAAAGTACTACAACTGTGTGTATCCTTGAGCGCGGGGTGAGGTGCGGCGGCGGGCGGCAGAGGCTCGTCGCCGGCGTCAGAAGACATCGTCACTCGGGTCTTCATCCAACTCACAGAGGAGCTTGCTACTGGAATGAGAAAACCGTGGTCAGTAAAGAAAAATGACGATGGGTAGAATTGGCACACCTTTAAAATTTTCAGAATATTTTGGTTTATAAATAGTGCAAGAAATTTAATGAATTTACTTAAGAAATATGCCACAAATAAAATAAACTAGGTCATTGTAGTAAACTTTTTGATAGTATTGTTAAAAGCGTGTAGACTTAAATTACTCAAAACATAGTGCAAACAATCTGAAGTAAACGATATTTTATAACGTACTTGTACATAAAATCCATAAAAACTATGAATATCCTTCTCGATACTTCAAAGCGGACCTGAAAGTCCATGTTTAAAGTAAAATAAATCAAAAATACAAAAGTAATCCATCAAAGCAGAGGGGAGTGAAGATGTGCAACAAAAGTTTCGAAAAATTTAAAATAAATATCTACTACGTCATCAACGTTGATCAGACACATCTTCGCTCCAGCTCCGGCTGTGATCCCCAGCTTACAAAAGATACTTACTCTTCTTTACTGGCGTAAGATTCTGCGTGCACTCGCCTATTGCAAGCCCTGTTGCAGCAGCGACAGTGCCAGTAAGCGAGCACACTGAGACTGAACACGAACACTGTAGTCGGCAGCACCAGTGCCAATATCAACCCTCGGATCGTGCTGTCCCAGGAGTACCTCGCCACGACCAGGTCCGGCCGCGTCATGCTATAGTAGCAAGGAAAAACCTTTGGAGCGTTCGGACCAGCATACTCCTTCGCGAACACTGAACAGTTCACTCGTGGAGGGTATCCACAACCTTCAGGGTTTATAAGAAACTTCAAGTCCGTTGCGTCCCATTCCACAGGCACAGGTGCATCTTCAAAGTATGGTGTTCTAGCTAAGCTGACCCGGATTTTATGGCATTTTGTATGCGCTGTCGTACATCCTTCTCTACATGACGCCCATGTGCAGTTCGTTAGAGTTTCCGCGTGGACATGTTCTGATACAGCGCATATGCCAGCCTCTGGGACGAACTCTGCTAGTATAGTCTGAACAGCTGGTTCGATCACGAAGGGTATCAGGAAGAGGAAAGCGAATAGTGATAGTATAGCTGCTGTGCCGAGACTTATCGATGTGTAAAGTTTAAATCTTTCAAAGAATTGGTTCAGAAGCTCTTCCCTCGTCGGCTCCAAAGGTAGTAACTCCTCAGGACTTTCTGGTTCAGCTGAGACTCCCATAGGGAGCGTTGACCTCTCAGACGCAGCTGGTGAGAGGCTGGTCCGTGATCTGCTCATAGAAGACATGGTCCGAGGGAGGTTCAGCCAGTAAAAAGCATAGCAAGCATTTAATCGTCTCTTAATGAACTAGCCGGACCCTCGCAAAGGAGGGGAACGCCTGAAACAGAAAAAAATATTGTTAAAATTATGAATAATAATAAACATAATTTTATTTCTAAAAACGCAAGTTCTAGAATTAATGTTTTACACATAAAAAGTCATCTATCCATAGTGTTTCTTTTTTCTTTTCTTCATACAATTTTTGTAACCAACCTGACACAGGTTAATTAAAAGTAATGAACTGTGTAATGAAACTAATGACAGGTAACCTTCAAAGGACTTTGGCATTTCCTATCAAATGAACAGTAGTTTAACCAATGAAATATTCAATGGGTAATAGCTTAATTGGAATCGTTTGACGTAGTTCGTGTTACCGTTTCGAAGCCTGCAAATAAAATATTCATTAGAAATACGAGCCAGTCACGGCAGAAACGTGTCAAGGCCACTTTGGTGCCGCAATTTTACTTTTACCTACACTTCTTTTCTAACCAGCTGAAGTATTTTAAAACTGAAATCAAAGTTTTCTTCGCTTCTTTGTAAGGTTTTAATATCGTAATGATAAAGCAATTATTATACATAGCTATTAATGGTGGTCGTTTTTTAGTTGTTTTTTCAATGGATTTTTCTGTGCGAAAAATTTATGTGTGGTACAGCAGCAGTACTCTAAATCGGTGAAGGAAAACATCGTGAGGAAACCCGCGGCTTAGTTTGCTTCGCACGTTTTGACCATGTCTTTCCTATGGACAAGCCCGACTAAGCTGAGAGGATGGAATAGGTGTTGGGTAAGCCGACTCCATCTTAATTCGTCCCGGGCACTACAGCGTCCCGTTATGAAGGTACAAGATGCCTCCTGACGCTGTATTAATCATCTACTATAGATGGTTGACGTTTGACCTGTTACTTTCTATGGCCTATTGATAAAAACATGCTCACGTGACTGATCTCAGAGAGGAGAAACAGGATCGTTCGGATCCATGGGCAAATCATTCTTGTCAACGGCGCATTTGAATCTCATCTTTGCATCATCACCGACGACTATTGTCCGCTGACAAATCATCAGAGTGATGCAAGACACTATCACAAGAACCGTTGGCAGAACCAGTGCTATTACAAACTGGCGGTAAGTTGTCTCTAGATCGAAGCGAGCCACAACCGTGTCAGGGCTGTTTTCCATATAGAAACAAGGAAACCTGGCTTTAGCGTTGTGATCAGCTCCATCACGACCGTAATCTTTGAGGAAATCTTTGCATTCATCAGCAAGTGTGTTCACGCAACCTTCTAAATTGATCATCAAGCGGCTGTCATTGGCCAGTGTCAGCTCAACTTCAGAAGGAGCGATTATCCGGTTTGGCACAGCCCTGGACTGGTACAAATACTGCAAGTATGTGAAGTTAGTCAAGTCTGATATATCGGTACGGGGAAGTAGGGCAGCGTTGATGCAATCGACTGCAACTACTCCCGCTGTGCCGTTATGAACTGCATGACAGGATAGCATGAGCACTTCTTCACCGGAATCGTTCCACAACACTGTCCCGTTCTCCTCAGAACCCACTTTAGCACACCTAGCTAAGAATACCCTGTCACCACTAAGGACTATGACGTTTTTGTTGCGGGTTGGGATGTCAACGCATCGGCGATCGCAGTTGTACGGTGTTTTAATCTTTCTACAAGTCCCTCTGTTACACGAATACAACCCGTGGACGTCTATACACGTTATCTTCCCTCGTCTCCCTGAACATTTCAACGGTGGATCGGTTTCTCGAAAGGCACACTCGAACGCGTCAGTGATATTGATACATTTTCCTTCTGTGCAGTTGAAGGTTCCTGTCAGATTTCGACATTCGTCCCTGATGCAATGGTATTTCTTTGCGTTCTCCTGGTCAATGCCGAAGCATGTTTTATTAGCAGCACTTCCGCATTCAGAAAGTAGTAAACTCGTTCCGTTCTTTCTAACGTTGACGTAGATCTGAATGCATGCTCCTGAGGTCTTGCTCAAGCACCATTCACCGCAGGATCCCCAGTCGCAGTTGTCTTTGTTGACGGTCCGTGTTGTGGTGCACATGATGGGAGTGGGGTCGATACCGGAGGCGTTGGCTCTGGTGTATGGCATGTAAATTGCGACGGTAAGGTACACAATAGCTACGGCACTGAGCACTGCTGTCATTTGACAAACACATATTGTCCCACATATTTTGGTGTCTTGCGGTGGTATCACCAGATCTTCCACTGGTGTTGGTTTTGGCATGTCGGAGACTTGCGAGGGCCCGTGCCTGTTCACCACTGAGGGTTGGGAGCGTAGTGCGCATGCGTAGTTGGTTGCGATCGATCGCTGCACTGCGGGCAACCCTCTGTTCTATTTTTTTATAGAACCATGGATGTCAACGTCCGCCCGCGCCAACGACACGAACTGCGAAAGCTCTTGTTTATGGATGTTTCATGTTTTTTCATTGACGTCATGGATGGCACGAACTAAGTAAAAATTTCCGATTAGGTCAACATTAATTATGGTCAGTTTTAATGAGATTATACGTTTTCTATCTTTAGCAGGAAAACTTTTGTTTTTATGACTTTTTATTACAAACTAGTTGTTTCCCGCGACTTTATACGCGTTAGAAATTACAATTGTAATATGTATAACGAGGTAATAAATGCTTTTTATTATTTTTTACTTTATTTTAGGGTTACTTTTAAAAGGTATCCCCTTTCACCTCTTTTTAAGGGTGGTTTTGAAAAATCCTGAAACAGGTATCCATTTATTTTGCATCTATAGTATCCAAACCGAGTTTCAAATCAATCGCACAGCTCTTTAAAAAGTTTGAATACAAGCTTTGACACCCCAGCTCACCTCTTTTAAGGGTTGTTTTGAAAAAAGTTAAAAGACATGTTCATTTATTTTTATTTAATGTATCCACACCGAGTTTCAAGCCAATCGCACCAACCTTTAAAAAGTTTCAATACAAACTTTGACACCTCATTTCATCTCATCAAGGTTGTTTTAAAAATTCGAACCGGGTTTCAAGCAAATCACACCACGCGTTAAAAAGTTCCATACAAACGTTTTCACTCCATTATGGGTAGGATTTCGAAAAATCCTGCCTTAGTGGGAGTTTTGCTATTATAAGCTACCTTCCAAATTAGCTTTCTTGCTTCAGCGGTTCGTTTCGACGATGATGAATCAATTAATCAGTTATTGGTCAGTCACGTTAAGCTATTTTATAGGCAGCAAATAGTATTAGCAAGATGTTAAAATAATAAATTAATTAATTAAAAAACCCAGAAAAATATAAGCTATAACCATTTTGGTCTAAAAATATTTTTTGGTCTAATAATTTTAATGTTACATACATACATACATATTATCACGCTCGTATCCCTAACGGGGTGGACAGAGCCACAAGTAATTATAAGAAGACTTGCAGCTACTCCTAATCCAAGAGTCCCAAGATGGATATGAGCCATGGTGACAGGTGATCAGCCCATCGCACATTATACATGATCATATTGGAGAAGGTACAATCCCTTAGTCGACTCTTACGACATGCTCTGGGTGAAAAGCAGCTTGGACGCATTCTATGTCTTTCTTTACTCCCAGTCCAGCAGAGAAGTACCTAGTTAATGTTACAGTTTTAACTAAACAAAAGAAAAATACTAAGATCGTATTTTCTACAAAATAAATACACGGTTTTAAGGATAATCAATCAAACTGTTTTGGTAAAATGGTGATTTTATATTTTAGAAAGAAACAAAAAACATTATGTTTTGTATCTTTAACCCTGACACTTACTTTTTGGGGTTACATTGAAGATTGGCATGCGATCTTGCACCATTACTTTTATAAGCTTTAAATGCCACAACAAAGTCATTATTATAATATAATCACGACTTTCTTGTAACATTTTCAATATTAGCTAGATATTAGCTACAAACAAAAACAGTGTGTAGAAGTCAAAGATTTAACTTACGGCCACCTTTGCAGTCTTATCCAAATTTCACGTAAAGCTATTATGTTCCACTTTAACCGATCGATCAATACCTAAATTAGTTTTAATTGATCACTCTTTTGTGTTATTTCAATATTTTTTGATGTTTTTCAGTGATGTTTCCTAATTGCTTGGGTTAGACTGGTGTGAAGTTGGTTAGTTACGGCTGCGCAATGCGGTGTTTTTGTACACTGAAGTTGCTGACACTGCATTATGGTGTAGTTTGGTAAATAAACTATATTTAATGAAAATAATATAAATTAAATGAATGTTATTATGTTTGGGACATTTTATGACAAAATAGTTTTTTTGCTTAGACAATTTATAATGCTCGAAATTTTCATTGCAATTATAGTCATAATATTAGGTGTTATTTTACATTATTTATTGTATGATGTTCATTCAAATATTTGATTTATATAATGAAATAAATATAATTACATTGTACTGTACCTTACAATTACTCTCAAGTATTAAACAAAACAGAAGTACAAATTTTAAAATAAATAATAACTTTGTGAAATAAAATATACATAAGTAACCATGATTCAATGATTCATTCTCATTACATTATTTAAGTTATAATACTGTAGGTAATAGAAACTTACCTGTTTTTAAATATTGTCCAAGTTGCCATAATTACAAAAATCCTAAAAGTATCCCATGTTTCTATACATTATTTTATCAATAAAAACCGATCACAACCTTTGTTCGAAATACAACAAAATACAATAATTCTTTTGTTTACATGTCTGAGGATCAACTTTTTGTCTTAGCATCTAGAACACGTTTGTCAAAGTTTATGTCCTCGATGGGTGACCGCGCATGCGTCGTGCCTTGCCAAATTTAGTGAAATTTACTGTATTTGCAACGTTTCCATCGACTTTCTCCATTGCAGTTGTTTTATTTTATTGAATTTTCGCTTTCATGGAATGTTGAGATTCTAGTTTAGCTGCATGATATCTTGATTAGGAATTGAAATCAAGACATTGCTGTCTACTCTAACATTTTGAGACTGTTAGGGCCTATTTCACCACCTTCAAGTAAGGCGGCGAGTAGGCTGTTCGCCAGTGAAAGTAACCGGTAACTTATAATGTCAATTTCATGACTTTTTAGTAACGCTAATTATAGGATTAACCGTTAAGATTGACAGAATCAAGAATTAACTAATCAACACTTTTTCAAAATTCTTTCAGGGCGTCTGGTCGAAACGATGCGCGATCCAAGAGCTGGTTCTTATTTGGCTCAACGGATCAGTGTTGCCATTCAGCGTGGCAATGCGGCCAGCGTCTTGGGCACGCTTCCACCGTCTGATGAGCTGGATCAGGTGAGCTATCTATAGACCGTTAGCAACGGCCTTTAGATAGCCCGACTGTATCTTTTGTATATTGTAAATCATATTTGTAATAGTTGTAAGTTTCATTCTGTTAATAAATATTTTTTTTTTCAACACTTTGTTTATGACATTGTTTTGCAAATTATTATTTTGTCAATGACTTCAATTGAATGATGTCCACAAACATCCTCGTTTGTAATGATGTTATCGTGGTAGCAAATACTAGTAATGACTAGCTTCCGCCTGTGATTTAGCTCGCGAGGTACCATAATAAAAAAATTGTCACTCCAGACCATAAACAACCTCTATACAAAAAATCATCGTCGTTCCGTCTTTCAGAATCAGAATCAGAATCAAAAATCATTTATTTGCAACAACAAAGACTAAAACTAAACTAACTTGATATAATTATGAAACAGTTGCAAAATGGTCCCTTTCTTTCTGTCACTGAATGACAAAAGGACGAACTATGAAACTTCCATACACACTTTTGCATTATAATTATATGTACTAGTAGAATGGGGTAGTATCTACCCCATTGTGTAGTGGGGTGCCTACTTCTTTGTTCCTTCATTCACCGAGGTTATCCAGTTGACAAGGTACATTGGTCTAGTATACGGCTCTAAGAACTGGTACTATACGATATGTAAGCGTTTTAAGAGGTGCATATTATTTTTATTTTTTTGACGTCAGTGGCGTGGTGGGCGAGTGCTTGACTGTGCAAGAGAAGGGTTCGATTCTCGCTACGGGAGAAATATTTGTATGTTCTGCAAATATTTCTTCCGGGTCTGGGTGTTGTAGTAATATGTATTAAAAGTACCTATGTGTTTTAAAAAAAACGTAGATATATAAGTATTCTATCAGCCATCTGGTATCTGGCCATAGTAGGTACGAGTATAAGCTTTGCTTAGTTTGTGGCTAGATGGTGCTGTGTGAAATGTCCACAAATATTTAGGTTTTTTTTTTTTGATCGCGATAAAGCAGTTAATATTGCTCTTAAAATGACTTAAGGTATGATACGTAGAAACGAAATGTTCTGATGTGAATGCAATAGTTTTCAAAACATCTTGACCCCGCAATCATCATAGTAAGCAACCTCATAATGTAGAATGCTTATAGGCTTAGGTATTACATACATACATCACAAGCAAACACAACTACTGCAAATAACAATCTAGCTAATATCTAGTCTAACTTTAACTGCAAAGACATGGAAGCTCTAATAAAAGGGAGCTCAGATTACAACGGTTGAATAAATTTGACTATTTTCGTCGTATTTCAAAAACTATATACTTTATAATATCACCAAAAGCCTTTTTTGAATGTACAAATAAAGCCCTTTCATATGGCGCCCGACCCGATGCATTTGTAAAAAAACTTTTTTCCCTAGAGAACCTTATTTTACTCCTTCACCGATTATACTTATTATGCTTCCCAAAAAATCTTCATAGCACAATCAGAAACCTATTATCTAAAGTCTCAAAAGTATCTAAAGTATCTAAAGTCGAAAGTTTGATCTAACAAAGATATTCCACAAACATACAACGCCAAATCGCCCAAGTTGCCACTGTATGTATGTATGTATGTAAGTTGCCACTGAGATTGTTGCTCGCTTTGCTCACTCGATCAGTATAAGTAGTAGGCGGGGGCCGCTAGGGTCAACGTACATTGAATCGAAGATGACAGCCAGTTATTGCATTATATCGTTAGTCTGATTGTCGAAACGCAATTTATCTGTTAGACCGACGTCGAGTTACAGCGGGCGAATCTTACCGATAATATCGGGTTTCATCCAAGTGTAAATGCAACGTAGATTTCAGACGTGTCCAAATGATCCCCGTGATTTTAAGGTATATCCACATTGTGCATTCTTCATTCACACTTCGTCCTGTCTAAAACTATTTTAGTTATTATTTTGTTACTATTTAGTCAGTTCTTTTTGTTGTTGTGTACAGTTTTTGCGAATAAACGTTTGTCTATGTCATGGTATGTCTATGAATAAAGAATTTTGACTTTGACTTTGACTATAATATAATTATGTAAGTCTAACATTACTGACTGACTGTACTCCGCTGAGAGGATGACATCAGGAACACTGCAGGACCGGACTGGCTACAACTGGCTCAAGAGAAAGACCAAATGGTACTCTTTGGAGGAGGCCTTCACCTGTAAAGGGGTTCTTAAAGAAAAGTAACTGTCGGCGGGCTGTATCTCATGAATCGTAATAGGTAGAGAGTTGAAATTTTCACAGAATGTGTATCTTTAGTGCCGCTTTAACAACAAATAATAAAATGAAAGAAAAATATATTTAAAAGGGGCCTCATACATGAAACCTTTGTTTATGTACGGAACCCTTCATGTGGGAAATCGACTCACACTTGACCGGTTTCATTTCTAAGAACATGTCAGTTTTCGTTGGTGCACGAAAGGATTCAAACCCACTGGACCAGTGCTCTAATTATGTCTTAAACAGGTCCTTATTTCCTATAAAACCTTCAGGGTACACCAGTTTGATTATCGTGTTGTGTGGATCCAACCGGTTTGTGAGAATAGTCATCCCGATGTCTCCAAACTATCCTACGCATCGGACTACAGGTGTAAGCAACATTTTGCAACGATTGGATCATTTACTTTCATAAATTAAATAAAGAGTATGCGGTGAGTGCGAATGGTATCATTGGAAGGGGAAACCCTAGGGTATGTATCTGGACCAAATCAGCGACTTTTAAAAAGATCAGGTCATGAGTACCCTCCCTAAACTGAGGCGAGATCCATGGTCTCTGCTTATCCCTATGAGAAACAGGTTTATTTGCTAAAGTAAGTTCGTATGAGCTAGTGGCTAACTCTTGTGACAGAGTTATTAGGCCACTTAAAGGCCTTCGTCATGGCTTTACGACTTAAAATCCGGGACCGACAATTAAACGTGCCCTCCGAAGCACGGAAGCGCTCAGCTCGAAATGCCGAAGTGACTTATGGAACTGGCATATGGTCCCTAACTTATTGGCTTTATATCAATCTCAAAGTCGCTCAGCGGAATATGAGGATCTAACTAGATGCTTTGCTTTGGGTTTCACAATAGAATCTAAAATGGAGAAGTTCTTAGTTTATCTACGCAGGTTCGTTATGGTTGAAATGTTGCCAATCCCAACTGATCAGTGATACTGCATCTGATCCCTGCGAGTATAAAAGCTGTGTCCCTCAAGGATCTTGCACCATTGTCCCGAACTCAGACAAACATGAAGTCTTTCGTTGTAATCGCGGTCTGCCTCGTCCTGGCTCAGGTAATATTTGACCTAATTTATGTAATCATTTGATTATACGTAATCAAATGATGACTCGATCTTGTTTTTTTGTTATCATTGGTCGATTTGAAGTTGTGGAAATGACTAACGTAGTTTTTGAAGACTCCTAATTTCTATGATAATTAGAATATGAAAAAAAAAACAAAACATAGGAGCATGGTCATGGCAGTTAAAGATTTCATGGTACAAAAATATTTGATCTAGTGTCAATATCCAGGGAGGAAACAGCCGACCACGTTTGTATGGAGAAAGAGCCGGTATCCTTTCCTCTTAATTTCGTTTCTTCAGTTCTTTCCTGACCATTGTTGTTTGATTATGTGTACGACTAATTGTATAAATCTTGGTCAAATTGTGTAAGCTACCAAATAACATAGTCCATCCATAGTCCATTGAATTTTACTACGAATTCAGAACTAAAAATACGACTGTAATCACCAAGCATCTCGGTCTCTTTTAGATTTTTACATGAAGTATGATATTGGATAAAAAATTCTCGAGTTCAATGAGGGTATTTCATCGCTTGTTTTGATCAATCATGCAGTATACAATATTTTACTATTTTAAAATGATTCATACAGGCCTTGACTGATGAGCAAAAGGAAAAGCTGAAGAAGCACAGATCAGAATGCCTCGCGGAAACTAAGGCTGACGAGCAGCTGGTCAACAAGCTGAAGATTGGAGACTATAAGGTAACAACCAAGATAAAGGACACCATACAGACATACAAACTTGTAATTTGTACCGCCACGGGAATTGAACCTGCACTTCAAGGTCATCAAAGACTTCGACATTGCCCTACTTTGGTTTTCTCACGACGTTTTAATGATAGCTACTTGGCTATAGTGTGTTTTACTGTGTTTAGCTTGATGTCCATAATTCTTTGCAGGCTGATAACGAACCGTTGAAGAAGTACGCCCTCTGCATGATGATGAAGTCGGAGCTGATGACCAAGGACGGCAAGTTCAAGAAGGATGTCGCTATGGCCAAGATTCCCAATGCTGGTAAGTTCTCTGTATGACAATTAACTGAAAAAACCACGTAAGATTTTCAACTATTTCCCAAACATTGATACCGGGTCCAATTTCAAGCCTCTCAAGATTATTTGGTTGAAGTCTAAGGGGGTAAAAACTCTTTGTAGGGTTAAGCTCGCCTTTGTACATGTCCTTACTTAATGTCTGTGTTTTCTGTGATTTACATTTTGTACAATAAAGAATAAAAGCTATTATATACAGCTCAAATGCGATATATAGTTACCATAACTCTCAAAGTAAGACGATATATTTGCAGAATATACAAATATTTCTCCACAAGAGTCAGACTTGCACTTCTTTCGTCTCAACCTTCGATCAAATGTCACAACACACACCCGTCGTGACACCGCAAACTTAATTTAAATGTAAAATTATCTTTCAGCTGACAAACCCGCTGTGGAGAAGCTGATCGACTCCTGCCTGGCCACCAAGGGCAACAGCCCTCACCAGACCGCCTGGAACTACGTCAAATGCTACCACGAGAAGGACCCCAAACATGCCATCTTCCTTTAAACATGAACCTCTTTTACGAATCAAACACTCGAAAGAGTTTACCGCGCTGTTCCGCGACGCCGCTTGGTACCTTAAAATTTTTATAGCAACGCTAAATCGTGTGTCATGCAACGTGTGGGATCGCTAAATCTGCAATCTGTCTCGTCATTCGTTGCGCTTGTCTGCGACGGGAATCGCGCGGTTAGGCGGTGTGTGTGTAAAATCTTCTCATGACCTTTCCGAGCCAGTATTAAAGATTGTATGTTTGGATGAAGTTTGTTGCTTGATAGGAGTTGAAATTTTGCTCCCCATGAAAGTTAATTAGTAGTTTTTACATTTCATAGTACATTTTGGCTTTTCAATGATTCTGTTAGTATGATTGAATTTTGATTTTGAAAGATTGCTTGCATTTTTTAAAACTTTTAATTAAATGTAGATGTTAACAGGGTTTTATTTACTGAAAACTGCCTTTATCGAATTTAAATATCACAGAAATAAACATAAATTACAGTTTTTTTGTTGATTATTTTTTCCTTTGAAAGAATCCTTTTAAATCAGTTGAAAAATCCATCCACTACTTACGCATGCTTATTATTACATAGTAATGAGGTTTATATATTTACATATGTTTTTATTACGTATGAAAATTTATACAGAGTCAGGAGGAAAATTTCGCTTACATCAACAGGACGATTTTAAATGGCTTGCCAAGCAGTGAACGGCGAAGATTTGTTGTGTTGTGAACGGAAAAGGAAACATAATATTAAATGTTTCTTTTCCATTCTGAACACAACGCTTTAGGAGTACCTATATTAATTTTAGGAAACAAAAAACACATCCGTGTTAAAAGGAACCAAAGTCGAGACCTTTAGATCGAAAGCCGGAAAATAAAAACTAAAAAAAATGAATTACTTCTTTGATTCAATAAATTAAAGGTTGCTTTACATTTTAGACCCACGATGGTAGATGTCTTGTGATAGACCGGTGTAGTGGACGGAAACCTTAATAAACGTACGTAAGCTTAGAATAACACAAATCTTCTAACAATACGTCTGGTTTTCCATTGATTTCCACAAAAGTAATAAACCAGTAGACCATTACGTCATTTTCAATATCACGATAGTAATAAATATATAAAACTATTACGTTACTGACTGACTGAACATTAATGCTAAGCCTAACCATAAGTCTAGAAACATGGAACTTAGAATTTTTTTTTTACCGAAAAAGTTTTGCTTTTGACCATACTCTACCTGATGTTAAGTAACAGTGTGGTCTGAGATGAAGCACGCTTACCTAGAAGAAACCTATATACCACCTACAGTTGTTGACCCCTACCCCCGAATACTCAAAAGCATCTCAAAGTTGAGCACGTCTCAAATGACGATTTTTTTTTGACAGATTTTCTTCAGAAACTGTCAAAAAACTGTGAGTTGAGACGTGCTCAACTCTGAGTCGCGCTTGAGTATTCGGGGGTTAGTGTCTTTAATCATAGCCCTTTCACATAAAATTTTTTTTTGTAACTGTTTACTACTTCATGTTTAAATGTTCCTTTTCTCTTTGTTAGTTTTTATTATTATCATTTTTTTAATTTAATTTTATCTTTTCATGATGTTATTTAGTGACCGTTGTTTTATTGAAAATTTCGATCTCCCGCGACACAGGCTAGCCCTAATGCGGGGACCTATGGTAATCCATGTGTTTTACTTATATTTGGTTGGTAAATAAATATATTTGTATTAACTCTTAAAGTCCGAAGTGGGAAA
The DNA here is from genome assembly GCA_949320045.1 of Scotopteryx bipunctaria. Classification (NCBI taxonomy): domain Eukaryota; kingdom Metazoa; phylum Arthropoda; class Insecta; order Lepidoptera; family Geometridae; genus Scotopteryx; species Scotopteryx bipunctaria. The sequence goes on from OX439459.1 coordinate 8,668,411, forward strand.
ATGAAGATTGTGTGAAAAAACAACTCGCAACTCAAAAGACGTGAAGTCGGAAGGCGTTCCACTAGCTTTCAACATGACAATATTAGATACGACAATGAAAAATTATAATGGTTTGTTATGAATTCCGTTACCCTGATTCATAAGTACAACAACAGACCTAGCAGTTATAAGAAAGGGCTCGCTAGGTTATGACCAGTTGTTCTGTAGGAGGACCTTTGAGTGGCCAGACAAAATGAAGATATTTTTACTGTGTTATTGCTTCGTTGCTGTCTTGTGTAAGGTAAGACTACTTTTATCATATTTTTACCCGACTGAAGAAGGAGGGTAATGTGTTTGGGTTGTATGTATGAACGTGGGTGTGTATACAATGTATGTGCATTCTTTTGGTTGAAGCTGTAGTCCAAACTGTTATACGGATTATGACAAATGAAATGTCGTTGGATTTGTCTGGACGACGAGAGTGTCATTAGGCTATATGAAGTGTCAAAAAATCCAACATGGCGGCTGTAAGAAGCCATTTTTAATGTAATATTTTGGCTGCCTCTGAAGCCGAAACGGCTGGACTGATTTTGACAAATTAGGTGTTGTTGGTTTCGTCTAGATAACGAGAATGTCAAAGCATATTATGACACTTTTTTGACACAAAAGTGTAAAAAGCCAATATCGCAGCTTTAAAGGGCCATTTCCAATTGAATTAAGATGGTACATAACTAAAAACGTAGAATAAAACGGTACAAATTTTTCACCATCATCATCATGTGTCACAAATTCAAACATGTCCAGGCCTATTATGCTACCTAAATTCTACACAGTCTGGTTTTTTGTTCTTTTAAATAAATACTTGCTAATAGTTATATAAATTATATTGAACATAATGCACATAGATCTAAGTTCTAACCCTACACGATTCCTTGTCTCTTAGGTAAGTATCAGAAACAACGAAAAATAGAACAATTTTCCTAAGAAAAATAGCCAAGCGTAGTTTTTAACTTGTAATCTCTCTCTATGTATGTTCGTATGAGCTAGTGGCCAACTCTAGTGACTTACTTACTTTACTTCTCTGCTATAATGGGAGTAAAAAAAACACAGAATGCGTCCAGCTGCTTCTCTCCCCGGGCATGTCGTAAAAATCGATTCAGGTTGATCATCTATCACCATGGTTCACCATAATATCCATCTTAGGATTTTGAATCAGAAATGGCTGCAAGTTTTCTCATGATTACTTGTGGCTCTGCCCACCCCATTAGGGATACGGGCGTGATAAAATGTATGTAGGTATGTAATGTTATGTAGATTTAATTGAATTTTTTGCACCGATACCCAGAAGAAATATTTGCGGGACTGATAAAAACCTATTGCGGTATCGAACATAACGCCTCTCAGCCAGATATTCTGGATACTTTTAGACATTTTACGAGGCTTAACTCTATAAATACCTTAACGTTTACTTATCCCTTTTTTCATTCTTTGCAACTTGTGAAGCTGTGTGAAACAGTTCAACGCCAAGGTCGTCAAGTAGTCTCGTCATCATAACACACAGTATTAACCTACTTAAAAAAGATGGAGGTTCTCAATTCGACTGTTTTTGTATCTCCCCGAGCATGTCGTAAAAGTCGACTAAGGGATAGTATCCTCTTCAAAATGATTGATCACCTATATGGGCGATGGGTTGATCAACTGTCACCATGGTTCACCATTTCCATCTTAGGATTTTAAATCAGAAGTGACTGCAAGTTTTCTTATGTTTACTTGTGGCTCTGCCTATCCCATTAGGGATGTGGGAGTGATATTATGTATGTATGGATAGGAACAGACAGCGGGAAGCGACTCTGTTTTATACTAAGTATAGGCATAGTGATGGATTAATGAAAATAAATTTGTACCAGGCCAACGATTCCTTAGCTGCTGCGGGTGTTACGGGTACAGTGATGTCGCTGATCCCTCCACAAGTTGCTTTACCAGTGAGGACTCAGTATGAAGTAAGTAACCTCTTCATCTTCATTCACCCCAGGTCATAAGCTCCCCTGGCCCACTTGGAATTCACCAAATTAAGGCCTTTTACCATCTATAGTAGATGATTTATACAGCGTCAGGAGGCAACTGTATACCTTCAACACGGGACGCTGTAGTGACCGGGACGAATTAAGATGGAGTAGGCTTGCCCAGCACCTGTACCATCCTCTCAGCTTAGTCGGCCTTGTCCACAGGAAAGACATGGTCAATACGTGTGGAGCTGACTAAGCCGCGGGTTTCCTCACGATGTTTTCCTTTGCCGTTTGAGAGTACTGGTATAGCGCACATAAATTTTTCGCTCATACATAAAAATAAATAAATAAATAATTAGATAAATATATGTAATGAATTTATGTTTTCTTTCTAGATGCCAGATTTCGTAAAACGAACTACAGCAAATATTTTGTTACTGGAAGACGACGCGTCCAAACTGCGACGTTATTATCTAGAATGTATAGATGAGACACATGTTAAGCCGAACTTAGTGATGAAGTTCAAAGCGGGCAGCTGGGCTGTAAGATATAAATAAATAAATATAAATAACACCCAACAGTCACATACATAGTCCTGCTGACCCCACACTAGGATTCCCTGTGTCGTGGGTATCAGAAACTACGAGTACCATGGTACCACAACACCCAGACCCGGAAGAAGTATTTATAGATCACGCAAACATTTTCTTCCGCAGAGGGAATCGAACCCGCGCCTCTTGCGTCTCTGCTGAGCAATCGCCAGCCACGCCATCGAGGCCATAGATAATAACATCCATCAAGTATTCTATCAGCCATCTGGTGCCCATAGTACAAGTTTTGCTTAGTTTAACCGCAAAATTTTAATGAAACTTGGAATATACATAGTACATATACTGGATTAGCATATAGGCTATTTTTTATCCGGATACCACGCGAGCGAAGCCGCTGGTGGTAGCTAGTAATAAATATTTTGATCTCTATTTTAGATCAAGGTTTGTTGTTCAAGGGTTTGAAACGGTAAAATAAAACATTGTGATGAAACCAAAACAATTTTGGGCACTTTAACCCTCTCGCCACACTGGTTTAAAAAAACAAGTGATAAGGGTTCTGCTATGAGAGATTACAAGAGAAATGTAAGATCAGACCAAATAAAAAGAAAAGACCCCGCGCCGAGAACAACAAAAGTGAAGCCACCTTTTTTGAGGTTTTGTGTTCCAAGTAACCTAAAATTCATAGTATAATAATTAACAAACGATGTTATTTGAAGTACTTAAAAGTGAAAAGTGATTCCCTGACTTTCTATGTGATTTGCTGCTGTTTTTACAAGTTTTCACTACACTGGAAGGCATAATTCTATTTTTAAATTTTAAGTTTACTAGACAACGACTCGAGAGCGATGAGCATGGTTTTAGTGTAGGTGTGTGCGTGAGCATGTATGTTTACTTGCAGGAGCACGGTTTTGAGTGGCTTCACTTTTGTTGTTCGCGGCGCGGCGACTTTTCTTTTTATTTGGTCTGAATATGTAAGTAGCTATCTATGTAATAACTGACAAGATTGATTTTATTTTAATTTTCCCAGGAACACCCAATTCTCAAGCGCTGGGCTCTCTGTGTCCTCGTCAGAGTAGGGCTAATGTCATATCAGGGCGTCTTACGATACGACACGGCTATGTCCAAAATACCCTTGGAAGGTGAGAATAAATACTTACGTTTTAACAACTAAAGAAAATCCATCTTGGGACTTTGAATCAGGGTTGGCTGCAATTTTTCTTTTGATTAGCAGTGGTTCCACCTACTTCATTATGAATACGGGCGTGATAATTATGTAACTACCTACCTATGTAGAAAAGTATCTATATAATATAAATATCTACTTACCTGGGCCAAATCCGTGACGTTTTTGAAAAGGGCCAAGTCAACCTACCCTGAACTGACATGAATAAGAATGTATTGTAATGAGGTAATAAAGCTAAAGAAATACCTACATAAGTCGGGAGTCGTAGCAAACGAAAATCTGTGATCTCTGCCTCACGATGTTTTCCCCATTACGAAAAGCATCTTCAAAAATATTATGATAAAAATCAAATTATGAATAGGTACTGAACATTTTGATTAGTCACCTACGGGTGATGTTATGAAATGGGTGAAATAATGGTAGATCTACCAGTTTTCAAACAAAGATTACCTAACAAAACAAAACCTTATCTTCACAGATAGAGACCAAGTGGATCGACTTCTCAGCCGCTGTCTCAGTCAGAGTCCAAAACGTCCTCAAGATATTGCATGGTCCTACCTAGAATGTCACCACAAAAGAGATAGGAAAAATAAGTTTCCATCTCTTGGAATATTCTATACTATATAACAGCGCCATCTATGATCTCACTTGTGAACTATTTGTACTGTCTTCTAGCGATTTAGTTTATAGAGGAGCATACAACGTGTAAGGTTCCGTGCTATTAGTGAACTAGTTATTAAATTAGTTGCATTGTAACCCAGTAGATGTCACTGTATCATGATAGAAAATTATAAGTGAAAGATCAAGAAGTAGTATTAGTAAATATCGGTAAAATAAACAAACACTGACCTTTATTAATATTAACACACGCACCTACATCAAATATCACAAGCAGCTGCGTAAGTGATATTTGATTCTTCACATAGACTTAATAGGTAAATAAGTAGCTACCTAGATATTTAAGTTATTAATTACCTACTCACATCTATAGGTATTATTTTCATTATATCTTACAGATAGGTACATTAACACCAGAATTGATTTTTCTGAAATGCCTACTTACCTACTTACAAATTACCTAGGTACTTACCCTAAATAAAAATGTGCAGTTCCTTAGAGACTTACCCCGGAATACTCAAACGCGTCTCAGAGTTAAGCACGTCTCAACTCACCGTTTTTTGACAGTTTCTGATGAAAATCTGTCAAAAAATCGTCATTTGAGACGTGCTCAACTTTAAGATGCGTTTGAATTTTCGGGGTTACTAAATCACGAAAAATAAATAGTTTTCTAAAAGAACTAATGGTGTTTTATTACATTCAGTTTTAAATTCCTATAGGTAATTTAACCTTTAGGCACATTATCATAACACAGGGATTAAAACTACATAAAGTACTTATTAGTTTCTTTAGCTCATGACCATGTTATACAAAGAATTTTATTTGCAAGTTACTAGCTGTTCTTTCTATCATAATGACTGGCTTTCTCCTGCACGTTTATTCGACTGGTACATTTAACCTACCTACCTGGATAAAATACTAGCTAGGTAGGTGCTTGTATTGTACCTATCTGTGTGCCTGTCTGTGTTATCGTGTAGCTCCCAAACGAATGTCCCGATATTCGGTTTTGTGGGTTTTTCTGTTTGAAAGCTAATGTGATCGAGATCGAGATGTTTCTCTTATCCTTATCTTATCTTTATGTTTTTCCTTTTCCTGTCTCTGTAGGAACACATAATTTCCACTTATGTTAAAGCCTCTCTCTTGCCTCAAAGGTTTGCTGGCAGAAAACTCTTTAAGAGTTAAGCTCGCCTTTGTACATGTACTTTTTAATGTTTTGTGTGTAATTGTTTCGTTTCGTGCGTGTACAATAAAGAATTTCAGAATTTCAGAATGTTTCTTATATAATTTAGTTAGCTATAATTTATGAATTTAAGTTGAGGCGTTAGAAGATCATCAGCTCATTTCCTATTTGACAAAAGGATCTTTGCAGCTTTCACAGGTAGCTATTTAATTTTTTAATTTAATAGCTGGTCTTCCTATACCATGTAGTCATTTTATAATTTAATCAACAATCATCTATCTAAGCAGACGGTTTGCAAAAACTGCATCTAATAATTGAGGTGTAGGTACCTAGGTGTTGCTTATCTTCGGAAAATGTTCCCTTTAATTATAATGGCAAGATGTTGGCGCCAGCCAGCTGCGAAAGCGGCTGTTAACTTGTGGTTCCGTAGGTATTTTTTACAAAATAAAGTGATGAACTTTGATTAACGTTGAGTTAAATTTAGTTATGATGGTAGGTAATGAGTTCAGTGGGACTAAAAAGGCTACTTTTAGCAATTAATTTTCAGATTTTATAGCATACTAAGAGATTCCTGTAATTTTTGTAAAAGCGTAGGTGAATTGTAGCAGATTCATATTTGGCCGTAAAATGGTAGGGATTTTGGTAAATCGCACTTTTTCACTTATACTTTCTGTTCGATAAAATTACGAGCGCTATACCTACTTATAAACGGTGAAAACATTACATCGTGAGGAAACCGGCATGTCGTAAACATAAAAAGTTCTAAAATATGTGTCAAGCCTTTAAGGCGCACTTTAAATCCTTCCCTTATACTGACTTGAAAAAACCAATGGCACGACCAGATACCTAGATAGAATGGTATGTAATTTAAATAAATATTATTTTTGACATTATGTGTTGGTATTAAGGTAAGTATAAGAAAGCTTAGATTGGAATAACTTCAACCCAAAGATCTGCCGCGTAAAAATCCGTGTAAAAATAACCAGATTTACCCCCGAATACTCAAACGCGACTCAGAGTTGAGCACGTCTCGACTCACGGTTTTTAGACAGTTTCTGATGAAAATATGTCAAAAAAAAATCGCCATATAAGACGTGCTCAACTTTGAGATGCGTTTGAGTATTCGGGGATTAGTATTTCAGGCTGTGAAGTATATCTCTTCTAAGTGTCATCGAATTCCGTTTAGTCGTAATACCGTGACTGACAATCATTATTACATATTAATACCACGCCGATCTGAGTGATGGGCTTCTGTCAATCTGTAAAATTTGAACAATAACGTAGTAATAGGTACTCTTACAAAAAACCAACCAAGTGCGAGTCGAATCCACACACGAATAGTTCCGTACCATCGTATAAATGTTTTTCGTATGGGGCTTTTATTTTATTTTTTATTATTTGTTGTTACAGTTATAATACACCGCAAAAAATTCAACTCTCTGTTGAATTGTTTATCTCTATCGGAGGCTTAGTAGGTAATAGGGTCCAGTTGGCACTTTTCGGGTATGAAAACCTAAATAGTAGGTATTTTTTTGCAAAAGTGTCGAGCGAGACGCAATAAAGACAGATAAATTGAAGAAAAACGTATTATCTTGTTGGTTTTCAACACTAGGAAGAAGAGGGGAGGGGAAGCCGCGGGGAGCGGGCGGCGCGGTCCGCGCTAGAGCATATTAGTTTGTTTTCGACCATCTCTTACTTATTAAGTGAGTAAGTTCGTAAGAGCTAGTGGCCAACTCTTGTGACAGAGTTTTTAGGCCGCCTAAATTCCTCCGTCATGGCTTAACGACTTAAAAGCCGGGACCGACAATTTAACGTCCCCTCCGAAACACGGAAGCGCTCAACTCGTAATGCCACTTGCGGTCACCCATCTTAACTACAACGATCAAAGAACGTCTAAGCAAGCTACGACACGAGCGCTTCTTATCTTATTTACTTCCAGCGGTGTGTGAAGTCGGGTGATGATGATTGTCATTTACATTGGTTTATTATTAAACTGCTGAACCCTACTAGACAAGACAAGCTCAGCCACTTACCTCCAGCAAGTAATTGTTTCTGTTTTTACCACACATTGTTCTTGGCAACATAGCTTCCTATACGGTTATAATTATTGCCAATTTCAATAATTATTATCAAGTTGATAGGTAAATTAGATTCGCTGTGTATCTAGTAAATCCATACTAATATTATAAATACGAAAGTAACTCTGTCTGACTGTCTGTTACCCTTCCACGCCTAAACTGCTGAACCGATTTTGATAAATTTTGGCAAGGAAATAGAATGCAACCCGGGGAAGGACATAGGCTACCTTTTTTGCATAAATAATCCTGTAGGGGTGAAATAAGGGATGAAAGTTTGTATGGGAAACCTATTCTTATACCGACCTTATTCTTATCCTTATACTTATACTATACTTCCTTATTCTTATACTTATACTATACCGACGACCTCTGTGGCGTGGCCGGCGAATGCTCGGCTGAGACGCAAGAGGCGCGGGTTCGATTCCCGCTGCGGGAGAAATGTTTGCATGCTCTGCAAATATTTCTTCCGGGTCTGGGTGTTGTAATATTTGTCATAAGTACCTATGTATTTACACAAAGAAAAAATATATTATAAAAGTATTCTATCAGCCATCTGGTTCCTATAGTACAAGCCTTGCTTAGTTTGGGGCTAGATGGTGCTGTGTGATATGTCCTCAAATATTTATTTATTTTATTTATTATTAATGCCGAGATGTTAGCATATTCGGTAATAATCGGTTTTCATACAAAGCACAAAGTTTGCCGAGGCTAGGGTTGGTTACCAGATAGAAAATTAAAAAGTCCGGAGAAAAAGCTTGATTTCCATTGAAAAATCCTGAGATTTACTGGAAGAAGCCAAACTGGCTGACAAAGCGCCAAAGTTGATTTTTAAATTAGTCTCTGTATAAAAAAGATTAATATTTGTTTTCGTTTTTAATAAAAAGATCTGAAAAATCTACCCCATTTTATTGAAAATTCCAAAAATCCTGAGATTACCTGAGATCTCCAAAATCCGGCCGCAATCCTGAGAAGAGCCTAAAATCCTGAGATCTCAGGGCAAATCCTGAGATATGGTAACCCTAGCCGAGGCACACAATATTGTAGGTCTTTGCCGGAGTACAAGAGTACGTCACAATTTGTAGCTTATGTGCACATAGGCTATAATTTTCCCTACATATGTATTTATCATATTTGTAGGTATAACTCCTAACTAGGGCGCTGCAATTACCCACAATCTAAACTACCAATCGTATTGTACACCTAGGTATTATTGTAGTTTATATACATAGGTACCTACATATACATAAGTAGTACTTATTGTATGGTTATGGATGTATTTGGAACAATTATGTGCATTGTTGGATGTTGATGGAACATTTTATTTTTTTAAGTGTGTTCCGGATAGCACTTAATAATTTGTTATTGCTGTTGATAATTTTAAATATGTGCCTAAACTTATGGCAAAAAAAAACATCTGAAGTGAAAACCTACTCCTTTTTTAGGGTTCCGTACCTGAAGGGTGCCAACGGAACCCTTCGCCTCCGCTGTCCTTCCGTCTGTCAGCGGTGTCCGTTTGTCTGATAGAGTTGAAAATTTCAGTGTGTATTTATAAAAATACACACAAATTTCAATTCTCTGTCCATAACAACACCAAAACTAAATTTATGTGTATCATGGTACATTTGTCACAGGTATTAATTTTTGACGGATGATGAAAACTTCTCTGCTGGAATGGAAGTAAAGAAATAACATAGAATGCGTCCAGCTGCTTCTCTCCCCGAGCATGTCGTAAAAGTTGACTAAGGGATAGTATCTCATCATGTTGGAGGATACTATAATAGTATCCTCCAACATGATGAGATACAATAAGCAAGTATTCCCAAGGAGGGTTAACGTCAGGCAGGCGGCCGGTCATAAAACGGATCATGCTGTGCCGACCCCACATAGAGTGGGATGGGGCAGGAAGAGGATGATGATGATAATGACTTTGTACCATTTTAGTCTTAGTCTTAATTCATTAAAGATGGCTTCATTAATTTAATTCTTTATCATTTTAAAGACGTCATATAAGCTGTAGGTACCTATAACACTTTCATTATCTAGCTAGACGAATCCGCCATCGTTTTTGCAGTCGGGTAAAAAATAAAAATGTTTAGTTTCACTGCAACACAATTTCGCTAGCTTTTTTATTGTTGGTTATAACTATGTTATTTCATAATTACTGTCACAGGGACATTGCACCAAACCAACATACATATTACAATACAACATAGGTACATAATTATCACGCCCGTATCCCTAATGGGGTGGGCAGAGCCACAAGTAATCATAAGAAAAATTTGCAGCCACTCCTGATTCAAGTTTCAAGATGGATATGGTGAACCATGGTGACAGATTATCTGATGGTCCATCATGTTGGAGAGGATACTACTTCTTAGTCGACTTTTACGACATGCTCGGGGAGAGAAGCAGCTGGACGCATTCTGTTTTTTATTTACTCCCAGTCCAGCAGAGATGTAAATAGTACAATACAATACGAAATATCTATTTTGTAAAAACACCTTATACTGACAATTACAAACACAGTTAAAGGGACCCTATTACTAAGCCTCCGCTGTCCGTCTGTCCGTCTGTCCGTCTGTCAGCGGGCTTATATCTCACGAAGCATATTCATTATTATCATTAGAGTTGAGATTTTTACAACAAATTATTTAAACAAGGTAAAAGTATAAAAGAGGGGGCCCTATGCAAGAAACATTTAGGTATTGTACCTACATGTATGATGGTACGGAACCCTTCGTGCGCGAATTCAACTCGCAATTGCCGGTGTTATTTATTAAGATTTTAGCTGTTGCCCGGGATTTCGTCCGCGATAGAAAAATGATAGATAAAATAATTAATGTGTAAATTATTATAATGTAGGTAATATATTTTTATTTTATCATGACCTAACTGTGACTAGAAGTACCTATTAGAAATAAAATAAATCAAGGTATACAATCCTAATAAAATTGCAGTCATCAAATTTAAATTACACCTAAACACAACTTTGGGTGAATCAGAAAATGAAAATTACCAAAAAACGTTCCTCTCAATCAACAACGCTGTAACTAAAAATTTGTATAATTCACTTTTTTCTCAAAATTTCTCCACAAAGCAAACCAATTTTCAAACTTCGAAGCTATTTGAACTCGGTAGCCATCGGACCGCCCATCGAGGCCGTCGGATTGGCTACTACAACTTTGTAGAGCTACAACTCGGAACTACGTCTATCCCTTTTACTCACGGCATAATCCACCACCTTTAGTAGCTACCTCTCGCTCTACACAGATTACTACTGTACAAATTGCAGATGGCTCACTGTTTTTCTACGTGCATTTTTGTAATCAATTTTAGGGCATTCTAATACTTTCACTGATTTTCGAAATTAGATCATAAAACTTATGAAATAAGGACGGATTTTTATTGTATTTTGGCTGGTTGTTACGACGTTTTGTAAAGGGGGACGTGGTAGGTATAATTTTTAACACAAAGTTTTTTCGCCACATGCCATTTTAGTTATGGCGGTATATTTTTTAACATTTCGAACTGGTGTTTGTAATTATTCGTTTATCAAGATCACAGATAAAAGGCTTTTTACATAGTTTATTAGTGAGTGTCCTTCCGTTGGTTTAAAACATTAAAATGTTAGTCAGGAAGAATTATTATACATAATTTTCATGACTCAACTCATCCTTTTATGGATTGGTTTTAAGTTATAATTGCTATAATTATTTAATGGCACTTTTTAAAATGAATATCTAGGTACCACATTACCATGTTTTTATGTTACAATTTAGTGTATGTACATTAATTCTACTAAGTATATACATTTTTATTCATTAAAATCAAGTTAGTTGTATTGTGATTTTTGATCACATTGTAAAGTTTGTGGGTGGTCGGTACCTACTGGTAACATCAGTAGACTTCAAAAGAATAATGATGTTGATGATAAACAACTGATTAAGTAAGCCCTTAACATAGTGTAAAGTACAAACAAAACAAAAGTCAAATCAGTCCACAAACTGGCGTGACACCGAAAATCAAAATTACATTCAAACCCTTCAAAACGGTACTCGAGAAATTCCTAGCATAACATCAAATAGAGAGATTTCACACTCCTTCTTCAGCAACAATTATACGACAATTAATTTCAATTTCTAATTAACCTTTATACAAAATGTCCGATTACAGTTATTAATGAGAGCAATGGATGAAAATGCAACAGCAAATTACAATATGGCATGCGTTATTAACATTAACTTGTTTAGTTGTTGTGTTCGCTCGTTCCTTAAACGGCTGCTTCATTAGAAAACGGTAGGAGAGTGTGTTTCAGTGAAGTGAAGCGGGTTCTGTACCTATCTCATTTTCCATAATATTAGCATAATTATGTTATGCAAAAACATAATTGATAATAAGCTTATTTTTTATCTAGTTTGTAATATTGTTTGTTTCCTGAATAAATTAAAATAAGTTGCTGTTCTGAGCTTTGTACCTACAGAACTATCTCATTTTGAACTTATCTTTGAGTTTCTATATAATAGGTAATTTTATTACCTATTTATTATTTATATGCGAAAACAGGTGCAACTTGATGTTGTAAACTTTTCGTTATTAAATTATCAACAAAATAGTTGCTTTGTAACATGACACAGCTATCACCTATTCAATATTTTGCAATTTCCTTCACTATCAGGAAAACATCGTGTCGTGGAAACCGGCATGTCGTAGAACCCAAGAACTAAGAAGTTCGAAAATATTTGTCAAGTGCACGAAAGGAGCCCTTGAGGCGCACTTTAAATCCTTTCACCACTGGTCCGAAAGAACTAATGACACGTCTAGATAGATAGTTAAAGGTCCTTTGTGTAAATGCAAAATAAAATGTATTTTTATGTAATTATTTTTATATTTTGTGTTACATTTTTTTTAATTTTTAGCTGTATATAATCCAGTCTCCACATAACTGTCAAGGAACTCAAAGGCTTTTCTCCGAGCCTACAGAGCCCCAAAAACAACGCTCGAACCGTTGCATCGAAGATTTTCTCCATACACAAAAACCAACAACACCGCGCGTGCTCAATACTAAGAATCGTAATTACATATTTGCATACTGGCTAATTATAAATCATTATAAGACATTATCAGGAGCCGTATCTGTTTCTTGCAGAGTTCCAATCTGACAGTTAGAAATTATTGTCTTTGGAGAGATTACTGTCATAGTTGACTGCGATTTATAGCTGTTTGAAGAGCTATATAGATATATAAATAGTATAGCTATATAATAGTTAGTTCGTGTGAGCTTAGTAGCCAACTCTTGTGACGGAGTATTAAAGCGAGCGGTGTTTTTGGTAGTAATTTTGTAAAAATGAAATTTTTGAGTTATACCCATGTTTCCTTAGAGCTAGAACTGATTTTAACAACAAAATACTTGTTCTTATTCTATTCATAAACGACAAAACAAATGAAGATTAAATAATCATACTCTTCTGCTTTACTGTTCTCATGTTATTTTTTATAATTAAAATGTCTTTGAAATAATTCCTGCAACTGTCAGTGAGAAATAGCTTCAATTTCAAAAACAAACGATTGTAATTAGATTTTTATCTTCTGCAAGGCTGCACTGCCTTTGTATGTTTCTTTAAAATGGCAACCGTCTTATGATAACCGTCATTTTAAATGGGTACCTAACCCCATTCTGTATACACGCACATGGCACAATCACACGCATAATTATATAGGTAAATAAAACACATGAAACAGAACATAATTATAACAGAACATACAAACATTTCCCATCAACATCAGCCTAATTAGCAGTCCTAATAAGCGCCATCGCGCCCTATCTCCAACTCGAAGCATCCAGTATCTGCCAGCAGCTTTTCGCAAATCGTCACTCCACCTAGCCGGAGGGCGTCCTATACTACGTTTGCCGAATCGCGGTCTCCACTAAAGAACTCGTTTACCCCAACGGTTGTCGGTTCTTCGGCAGATATGACCAGCCCACTGCCACTTCAGTTTGCCAATTCTGAGCTATGTGATGACTTTGGTGCAAACGTTTCTCCTGCAGTGGAAATCGAATCCGCATCTCTCAAGCCTCAACCGGGCATTCGTCCACCACGCCACTGAAAACCGTCGTCAAAATGAATTTAAACTGTGAAGCTATACTTTAGCTGAAGTTCAAAATTACTAAATAAAACGATATAAGTATGGTAATCATTCATTTGATCAGAAGCGCTCGTGGATGTACCTAGCTTGCTTAGTCGTTCTTAATTGATCGTAGAAGTTAAGCAACGTTGTGCGCGGTCACAATCGGGATGGGTGACTGAAAGTGGCACTACGAGTTGAGCGCTTCAAAGGGCACGTTAAATTGTCGGTCCCGGCTTTAAGGTCGTTAAGCCATGACAGAGGCCTTTAGTCGGCCTAAAAACTCCGTCACACGAGTTGGCCACTAGCTCATATGAACTTACTAAGACTAAATCGTTTGATAAAAAGAGGTGTATCATTATGTATAATGTATAGTTAGGTAGGTAGGTATATTTTACGGCCGTCATTATGAGTCCCCGCTATTTAATAAATTTGAAGCTTCAAGTAACAAAATAACACTAAACAAATAAATAATATAGTATTTAATTACATAATTGGATAGTTGGGTTTATGGCATGGTTTTTCTAGAACTCCTTGTGTTTTTTTGTAGTTATAAAAAGTAATTATGTCTTCTAGACCCTTAGCAATGGAATTGCTAATGGGTAGGTCTCAAATGTCAAGTGGAATTCTATTATTGATCAAAGACCGACATGGGGACACCCAGACACACCCACAAATTAGACTTTATGTTTAAAATTTTCTACGAGAGCACTGGTGGTCTGTGGTAGCTAAGGTCGTTTGTTCAAATCCAGCCATGCACCAAAAGGGTTTTTCTGTTCGAAAAATATATGTGCGCTATTACTCTAAAACGTCGAAAGAAAACATCGTGAAGAACCCGGCATGTCGTAGAAAAAAGTATATCAAAGGAGCCTTTGCGGCGCACTTTGATTACTTTCACCACACTGGTTCGAAAGAAGTAGTGACACGTCTAGATAGATAGATTACCCCTCATGGAATCAGCATCTGAAGTAAATGATGATAATTAGCTCCAAAACAATAATTGTATGGACCATCTATAATGGGCTGATCACCTATCACCATGGTTCACCATGTCCATCTTAGGACTTTAAATCAGGAGTGGCTGCATTTTTTCTTATGAGACATTTTTTCTTGTGGATGAAGACCAAGACGTGGGCAGAAGCTAGTTTAAGGCAAGCCCAGAAATATTTTTTAAATTTATTTAAGGGATTTGTCGCTTTGCCGGTCGCAAAGCGTCAAATCCCTTAAATATTACGGACGAAGCTGATCCCAAGATCATATTCCTAATGAAATAATTACGCGGTATACTTTGACTATTTGACATTCTACTCCCCACCACGACAAGACCCCTCCCTCCATATTCGTATACAAAAAATGTATGAGCTGAAATATTTTGCTTCAGTTCAAGGGGTCTGGTTATACTGGCTAGTTTAAATATACTAAATGAACGGGACGAATCGTTCAAAGCGGCTCCTTTGATGTATAGCGGCAATACAAAGAGCTGGTAATTATTGTTTTTTGGGTTCGATGCGTTTCTGCTTGTGGTTCTGTACATTTTTTAGTTGAAAACTTGATTTATTCAAAATATACGAGTACATTATACTTATGTGTAATAAATAGTATCGTCATAGAGCAATATGATTTACTGTGTTTCAGAATCGGTACTGAATCTGAAGAAAACAAACATACTAAATTTCAAACTTTACTAACTTTACTTCTCTGCTGGACTGGGAATAAAAAAACCAGAATGCGTCCAGCTGCTTCTCTCCCCGAACATGTCATCAAAGTCGACTAAAGGATAATATCCTCCCCAACATGATGGACCATCTATATGGGCGATGGGGTGATCATCTGTCACCATGGTTCACCGTATCCATCTTGGGACTTTGAATCAGGAGTGGCTGCAAGTTTTCTTATGACTAGGTACTAGGCTCTGCCCACCCCATTACATTACATCACGTCTATTTCACATAGGGGTTTGCAAAGACCACGGTTTACATCAAGCGCAGGTAGATCACCCAGCGCCCGTAAGAAATGGACTGAGATGACTAACTGGTGATAAAGAGAATATGGTAGAGAGGGAAATATGTTGTTCCGACCCCACCTAGTGGGACAAAGGCAAGATGATAGTCTGTGTCTCGATGTGACTTTAGGGTTCCGTACCCGAAGATTGCCGACGGGACCCTATTTCTAAGCCTCCGTCTGTCAGCGGGCTGTATTCTCATGAACCGTAATAGGAAGTGATCTGAAATCACAGATTGTTTATTTATATTGTAGTAATAACAAAAAATAATATAAGTGAAATGAAAAATTAAAGGGGACCCTATACAATAAAACTTTTTGCACATGTACGATGGTACGGAACCCTTTGTGTGCGAATTTGACTCTCAACTGACCGATTTTTTAATATGCACATGTCACAGGACAACATAAAAAGTTTATAATGTAAACTCAGTGACTTGTATTCAGGCTTTACAAAAATACTGTTGTTACAAACTCATAATGATTTTATTATCGTTATACAAAAACAATTACGAAGGCATCCATAAGTAGGTACAGTCAGCATCAAAAGTAAATTAAATAAATAAATATTTGTGGATATTTAACACAGCGCCATCTAGCCCCAAACTAAGCAAAGTTTGTACCTACTATGGGCACCAGATAGCTGATATACCTAATACTTAAATACGTTTTTCTTTTGTAATTACATTCTTATATTACTACAATACCCAGATCCGGAAGAAATATTCGCAGAACATACAAACATTTCTACCGTAGCGGAAATCAAATCCGCACCTCTTGCATCTCAGCCGAGCATTCGCCCGTCACGCCACTGAGGTCTTCAATTATAATCAAAAAGAGTTCCTAACTGTTTTGTCAATGAAAAACTAACCAATAATAAGTTTTCCCTATTCATCATCACATCATCTCCCACATGCCTCTACATTTGTACTGGTGGTCTAGTTGGTAGTGACCCCGCCTTTCGATCCTAAGGTCGTGGGTTCAAACCCGGTCGTGTACCAATGAATTTTCTGTGTGAAAAATTTATTTGCGCTTTACTAGTACTCTCACAACGGTGAAGGAAAACATCGTGAGGAAACCCGCGGCTTAGTCAGCTCCGCACGTATTGACCATGTCTTTCCTGTGAACAAGGCCGACTAAGCTGAGACGACGAGATAGGTGCTGGGCAAGCCTACTCATCTTAATTCTTCCCGGGCACTACAGCGTCGTTAGTGAAGGTAAAAGTTGCCTTCTGACGCTGTATAAATCATCTACTATAGATGGTAAAAAGCCTACCATCTACGGCTCACGAGTTTGACTCTATCGTCTTAATTAGCATTTAATCAATTTCTAAAGGAACTCAAGTCCTGGTTACAAGAAAAATGTTTTAATGATTTAGCTGACATAATAATTACATTTACAATAAGTAAATCTAATTAATTAATAATCCAAAATGACATTTCTATTGTATTCTAAAAGTAGGAAAAGTAATGAACATCTGATGCTGACTGTACAGTCGAAATTCGTGGTCGTAATCGAAATTATTGCCGAAATTATCGAAAATTATCGCACATTCGAAACTTAGTATTTAGTATCGAATAACAAATACTTATCTTTACGTTGATCGGCAAGCTGACAATGTGGCGAATTTCCAGGGTTCAGACCCAAAATGGTAAAACTAAACCCTTAAAATTCAACAACTACCTACTAAAGTCAGTAACGAAAAATTACTGATTGACTATATATTTCATTATTAGCTACAATTTTGGATGTTATTCATTAAAATTATGGCTAAGCACTAATTTAAATGGACAAGTCTAAAGTCGCGCGACTCTATGTCGTCTGACATCTGTCCGTGTATATTCAGCTTTACAAGGAAGAGTAGTAGCACTCCGTTCGATAATAATGTGTTTTGTTCACTTTTAATCGTAATTCGTAGGTAAGGTCTGCCAAAAATTTGGTCTACCAGTCTGAGGTTGAAGTTTATTTGCATTTCTCGTAATAACACAAGTTATTTTTTGTAACATGCTACAATTTTTTTTATGTAATTTGCTTAAAAATATGGATGATCTTTTAAGTCCTTTTTCTTGGGAACCCATGGTTTTATTTTGAAATAGTCTGATTTCAGGATTATGTTATAAGGTAGAGAATCCATTGCAGGTACTTTGGTTTCTGGGCAGCAATTGGACCGGACCCTGGCAACGTCCTTTTGCGCGGATTTTTGTTTTTTTCCAATAAACACTTGTTATCATACTAATATTATAATAAGGAAAGATATTTTTGTTTTTTTGTTTGTTTGTAACGAATAGGCTCCGAAACTACAGGACCGATTTCAAAAATTCTTTCACCAATAGAAAGCTACATTATCAGGGACTAGTATAGGCTATAATATATTTTCAAAAAATTAGGGATCCGTAAGAAAATTGCAATATTGTAACCCAAGGTAGAAAACCCAAAATAGTTTTTGGAACAAAATAATGTACTACACGTGTACGAAGTCGCGGGCAACATCTAGTACAATATAAAATATGTCACCAAGTATAACTTACCCTGAAACGTTTTTTGCAGTGAAAAAACATAAGATTCGTCTCTGGCACCACAGCGCAGTGTCCCCTTAATTAAGTTTAATGGCGGCTATGTTTACTTCAAAATTATTCAAAATCATCTTTCCTACTATTATATTCTTCCTAAGATATTAACAATACCTGTTTGAGGTGTTAAAAGATAGATCCGCACGAAGCCGCTGACATTTTGAAATTGAAATAGTCAGAAGTATCTATAAATATTATTTATGCGCCATTCATTTTGCAGTTAATCGCGATAACGCCTCGTTAAGCTTCGTATCTTTGACTTTATTTTTAAACTTTGTTGCTATAAGTACCTACTTTAAAATATACATGTAGGTATACATTTATTAGCGCCCTTTTATAGAAAGAAAGAAAACATCACACAAATAACTTACAATAATACTAACTTAAATATAGCTACACAAGTAATCATACGAAAACTTGTAGCTACTTTTTAGCCACAATTCAAAGTCCCAAGATGGATATGGTGAACCATGATAACAGGTGATCAGCCCATATGGATGGTCCACCATGTTGGAGAGGATGCTATCTCTTAGTCGACTTTTACAAAATGCTCGGTCAGAGAAGCATCTGGACGCATTCTATGTTTTTCTTTACTCCCAGTCCAGCAGTAAATTAAAATCTTATAATATATTTTGAAATAAGTACCTAATATAGTCGGTATAGTCGAAGTATAGTCGGTCGTATAGTATGGACTTGCAACGGACCGTGGAGAGTGGCACACACAAAGGGAGGCCTGTACCCAGCAATGGGTGAAGTCGGGTTGCGGATGATGATGATGATGATAAAGTACCTAATATTTAGTGGGCTCTGGTGATAATCGTGGTAGTACCTATCTTCTATCCGTTTTCGCGTTCACTGTTTGTAATTAACACTATCCCTTTCTTTGTCATTTAGCTAACTCTACAAACTTTCATCCCTTATTTCACCCCCTTCAGGCTTGTTTTTGCAAAAAAAAAGGGGCATAACATGCCCCTTTTTTTATTTCTTTGGCAAATTTCATTAAAATCGGTTCAGCAGTTTAGGCGTAAAAAGGCAACAGACAGACAGATAGACTTTCACATTATAATATTTATAGTATGAATTATTTATTGATATAATTTATGTCAGACTTCTGACACTAAGTACCTACCTACTTTTGAATATAAATAGTAAATTAAGTTGTCAGGATGTACCTAGTGTACATTTGCCTATTCTGACACTTTACTCGTTTCAATGTGTCTAATATACATAAGTACCTATGTCTAATAGGCTATAATGTATTAATAAAATAAGTATATAAGTATCTTATCAGCCATCTGGTTCCCATAGTACAAGCTTTGCTTAGTTTGGGGCTAGATGGCGCTGTGTGAAATGTCCACAAATATTATTATTTATGATCAATGTTATAATTAAATAACAAATACTTATTTTATTTAAATTATTACAATTACATTCTCTTAACAGTAAGGGACACCAAAACGACAATGGAGTCACATATCCTACTAATATTATAATTGCGAAAGTTTGTATGTATGGATCTTTGTTACTCTTTCACGCCTAAACGGCTGAACGGATTTGAAACTTGAAATATACATAGTACATGTACTGGATTAACATATAGGATATTTTTTATTCGGGTACCACGCTAGCGAAGCCGCGGGCGGCAGCTAGTTACGTATTTAATGTATAGCAGTCTGTGAATTTCGCCAAACCACAGATTGACAGGCTGTTGATGTTATGAAAGGCTCGCGTGAATGGCCCCTCACTGAGGTTAGTCCTCCCATACATCAGCACCCGCGGTTGTGCGCCGACCTCTGAGTAAACACAAGACCACAACCGAACTAAAATAACTTAAACAAAGAGCTTGAAATGATGACTATAATGTAGAACATACTATACATAATTACTTAATAATTAAAATTAAATAAATACTGGCTGTTTACTGCATGAATCGTCCTCACGCTGCGCGAACAGGAAATCGGTCCGGTTTTCGCGCAGGCGCAGGTTTTCGCTGCTTATCGGGTAAGTAATGATGGCAGAAAAAGTCTATAAGAATAAACACATAACTCAGATGTTTCCCTGCGCGTTTCACTAGCTCGGGATGAGAGAACAAGGAAAACACGCTCGCAAAGAGTGAAAGAAATAATATCAGTAACATCGTGTGCATGAAAATACCTGATTTAAAAGGATTACCAGTACATTAATCTCATAATCAAAATAACGAATTTAGGCTTCGTTTTATTCAAGGCTTAACTATCATTTTTAAACTAAGTAATTTGAAATGTAAAATATGAATACGCCCAATACCTTCACTAAAGTGAAAATCACTAAACTGATTTTGAATCACAAAATCCTCGTAAGCGTTTAAACTTCTAAAACAAAACCTTAAAATTTACAAATATAAAAAGTTTAATAAAATTACACAGTTATAAACAAACATTAATAAAATTGTGAGCCAATAGGGATACACAGAGTGTTTTAATGATAGGAAACTAAAATAACACAAAAACTAACGCCGTTAAAAATCTACTATGATAGACGAAATTCAACAAAAGCTAAAACCAGAAATTCAAAGCAAACAAAAAGAAACAAAAGCAGAAATCAAAATCGATCATAATCAAGGCGAATCACATTGAAGATTTAAAATGTAGGTACCTACGTTGGTTTTAAAACTGTACTTACAATGAATTTAAAACTGTAAAATTTCTAAGCGGAGGTCGAAGATGATTCTAGCATTTCGTGTCAGCGTATTGAAAACTTATTTACGCAAAACCGTGTGTCAAAAGGGTTTTTCCTGTTGTCTGTACAAAGTGTGGTATCAATTCGCGAAAACTACTAATTCAACGGCAGCGCGCCATCCGTCATCGCGCGATAAGCGGCTATGAGCCGGCATTACCGCCGACAAAGGTCCCTTTTGCACCTGTAGACCTGACCCTACATCAGGGTCATACAAAAAAAAGAACGGTCTGACTCCACACTAGAAGTTTGACCCCACAGTTGGGTTACAAAAAAGCAAACGATCAGAGCCCCAAGTCCACCGTGGGGTCATGCAAGTCACCAAAATAAGAAAAGAAGGATTCAGTAATAGACTTACCATGGGTCACCATTTAAATCAGAAGTGGCGGCAAGTTTTCTTATGCTTACTTATGGTTCTGCCCACCCCATTAGGAATACGGGCGTGATAATATGTATGTATGTAATAGACATTTCTTAGAGTCCCTAGATAAATAATGCAAAAAGTATCAACTTATGTGTACTAATTTGGCAGTTTTTTAAATATTTACCTACTTTTATAATTTAGACATAGAGTCACATGTATTATAATGAAAACTGCACTTATGGCAGTTTTTTTTTAGTTTTTCTTAGAATAATTTTATGTCTAATCTTCAAGAATCACCAATAATGTACCTACGTAAAATTATTTCTTGAGAATTAGCTTTCTGAGGCAAACTCGCTAGATCTAAATAGAATCTAACATAATTTTTCACTTAGGTAACTATAGAGAGAGCACTGGTGGTCTAGTTGGTAGGGACCCCGCCTTCCGATCCTAAGGTCGTGGGTTCAATCCCGGTCGTGTACCAATGGATTTTTCTGTGCAAAAAATTATGTGCGCTATACCAGTACTCTCACAACGGTGAAGGAAAACATAAGGCAACCCACGGCTTAGTCAGTTCCGCACGTATTGACCATGTCTTTCCTGTGGACAAGGCCGACTAAGCTGAGAGGATGGAATAGGTGCTGAGCAAGCCTACTCCATCTTAATTCGTCCCAGTACTACAGCGAACCGTTAGTAAAGGTAAAAGTTGTCTCCTGACGCTGTATAAATCATCTATTATAGATGCTTAAAGGCTTTAATTACCTATTGAGAAAAGAAAATTAGGTAAATCTGCTACACCAGACCGACCGTTGGTTTACACTAGGCTTCTCAGTATTTTGACTCTGTACCATTAAAGTTTGCCATTAGCTCATTTTAATACAATTTTCTGCGCCATCGATCGCCGGCAAGTCCGTAACTAACGAATACCCGAGTCTTGGAACAACGGAGAGGCGTGGCTGACTTGCTTTTTAAAACCTGCGCTCGCGCAGTATATCAATAGTAGTTCGTGTTAACGTCATTGGACTCGGAAAATGGAATTATTAATTTGCTTTTATTGTTGCAGTTGATTAAGAAATTTTGGTAAAAATATTTTTCCTGTAAATAATATTGCATCTTACATAAATTATAAAATTGAATAGATTTAGTTTGTTTGAAATTACCGGCGTAAATCTCAAAAAGCAACGATGGCGCATGCTAACTTTACCTGTGCTGCCATCTATAATTCAACCCATAAACAACACAACAACTAATAAATGCAAAGAAAAACAGTAGATTTGTTTAATAAGTACAAGCTTTGCTTAGTTTGGGGCTAGCTCATACGAACATACATACATACTATGTATGTATGT
Source organism: Scotopteryx bipunctaria (assembly GCA_949320045.1). Taxonomy (NCBI): domain Eukaryota; kingdom Metazoa; phylum Arthropoda; class Insecta; order Lepidoptera; family Geometridae; genus Scotopteryx; species Scotopteryx bipunctaria. Next base: position 8,691,125 of record OX439459.1, read on the forward strand.
TTGAGCTAGTGGCTAACTCTAGTGACGGAGTTTTTAGGCCGCCCAAAGGCCTCCGTCATGGCTTAACGACTTAAAAGCCGGGACCGACTGTTTAACGTGCCCTCCGAAGCACGGGGCTAGATGGTGCTGTGTGAAATGTCCTCAAATATTTAATATTTATTATTATTAGGTTACCTACTTATTTTTTATTACGAAGTGCCTAAATATTCTTAAAAATAATTATGGTATAGCCTAAATAGTGATATTTGAATCTTATAATGGAATAAGTATTTAGAATTTTATTTTTATTTCCACTGCAACACAGCTCATCTTGATTATCCAACTTTCATAAAAGTAATGGCCATTAGTATGTAATTAAACGCTTTATTGCTAACCGATTTACTACTAAGTAATAGTACCTACCTACATACTGAAACTTTGTATTTTACTACCGACTTTATTTGATTTGTTTTTAATATAATACATTCACAGAAAAAAATGCAGAAACATTATTTTTTTTGGGTATATTAAAAAACCTACCATCTGCCATCATGTAGGTACAAGAAGGAACATTTTAACAAAACATAATTCAGCTGCGAATTTTATATAAAACAGTTTTTGTTTTATGAATATACTTATAATAAAAGTTAAGATAATTCTGTCTGTTTGTAAACTATATTCATGGTCAAAGGACACAGAAAAAATGATGAATTTCGGTGAAGTAACTCGTCTTTTGAAAAAAAAAAATTATTTATTTTTATAACATTGTTAAAGGTTTGTTTGATTTAGTATCTCTTTTAGATACTCAAAACAATCAGCAAATTTATTTACTAAGTTTTCAGATTTAAAAGTATTATTTTTGAAAACCTGGTAAGTAAGTTCGTATGAGCTAGTGGCCAACTTTTGTGACGGAGTTTTTAAGCCGCCTAAAAAGGCCTCCATCATGGCTTAAAAGCCGGGACCAACAATTTAACGTGCCCTCCGAAACACGGAAGCGCTCAGCTCGTAATGCCACTTGCGGCCACCCATCTAAATTATGACCGCGCACAACGTTGCTTAACTTCAACGATCAATCAAGAACGTCTGAGCAAGCTACGTCACAAACGCTTCCTGAATTATAACCTAGTACCCAAATACCTTGGAATTCAAGGTAAATATCTAAATATTCTCTACAGGAATATTTGGAGATGAAACTGTGTGCGTCGACATGTTTTCGAAAATAACGAAATTCAATTCCGATAACAACAGCAATACGGAATATCGATATCATAAATTCAGTAGCAACGCATTAGCAACCGACACGACCTTTGCCAAAGATAAGCCAGAATTAAAAAAAAGCCGACGCCGGCAAGCCTTGGTAGGTTGTATGGAAGTGTCAAATTGACAAGTGATGTACAAGCAGATGCACGCATTTCGGAATTTAAAAATGAAATATGTTCAGCCTCGATACTGACTTTGTACGTCATCATCAACTTCCTGCCCTTATCCCACTCTATGTGGGGTCGTATGTGTTCGTATGAGGTAGTGGCCAACTCTAGTGACGGAGTTTTAGGCCGCCTAAAAGCCCCAGTCGTGGCTGAACGACTTAAAAGCCGGGACCGACTGTTTAGCGTGCCCTCCGAAGCACGGAGCGCTCAGCTCGTAATGCCACTTGCGGTCACCCATCCGAATTTTTCACCGCGCATACCGTTGCTTAACTCCAAAGATCAATCAAGAACGCCTAAGCAAGCTACGCCACGAGCGCTTCATGCTTTAATGCTCTGAACACTTTCCTTACTCCTTTTCCATCAAATATAAAATAAAAATTGAATTCTTTGTGGGTTTATGCGTTAAGGTGCAGTGTTTTTGATTAATTGAGAAGTAAGTATGTATGTAATTGTTTTTTGTTAATGTTATTTGTATAAATAATGCGAGTTTCTTTAGAGGTGAAATAAAGTTGTAAGTAGCCGTTTTATTTTATTTGTTTTGCAATATAATAACTGCCAATTGATATTATATTTGAACTATAAATCAATGTTTGCCGACTTCATACCTATTAATTTAAATATTTACCTACACAAGTAGGTACCTATACTTAAGTTCAGATACTTATAAACGAATGTATTTCATACCTAATTGAAAATAATTTTAGGATTTAGAAAAATAATGATTCATATTTTTTTCAAAGGGGATTTAAAAATGAGAAGTATGAAAAAAAATCGCTGACGCAACTTACAGGTGTATGAACTATCATCATCATCAAATCATCAACCATCTCGGACACAACAGACAAACCTACAGGAAAAAGTTAAGTTAAAATGAGTTTATTTGCAATTATTTACAAAAAGAACGAGTAGGTAAAATTTTTACACTCATACAGAACACAAACAGCAAAACAAGAAGAAATTATTATAATTAATACAAGGTGTAGTCCTAGAGTCGCAAAAAGGTCCCAACTCAGCATATGCAAGTTTAACTTGCGCTGGTCTTCTGTTGGAACCTTTATTTGGACCGAAATCCATCCTTACTAATATTATAAATGCGAAAATAACTCTGTCCGTCTGTTACCTTTTCACGCCTAAACTGCTCAACAGATTTTGATAAAATTTGGCAAGCAGATACGTTGCATTCCGAAGAAGGGCGTAGGTAACTTTTTTTTTTCAAAATCCTGATAGAGGGGGTGAAATAAGGGATGAAAATTAACACATGTTTAGTTGCGCCCGGGTGCGGTCAATACACGGGGTAGGTACTGAGGTAGATAGGTACGAGTACTTTACACGTTACCTGTCAGTTAAGTTGACTGTTTCATTAAAACAGGCAGGTGATAAATGCTGTTTATGCCACTTTGTATGATGGAGTCTTAATTATTTTTTCACATTACTATAATTGAATTCATATCAACGTCAAAATAAAGTGCAAAATTCAATGTATAAAAACTACAATGCGTTTTGCGTCGACACAAAACCTGTCGTTTAAGCCCTAGAATAGAAAAAAAAACTTCTAAACTTAGGTAGGTACATTTTGAGATAGAAATTCTGGATAATGATAAGGCGCAAAACGAATTATCCATACTAATATAAAATAACATTTATTTTATTTTTATATCATATATTAACAGTTATTAAAGATAATTATCATCATCATCATCTTGCAGGCAAAGCCTGGATAAGAGACACACAGGATCGAGGAGGCTGTAAAATTGATAGGCGATATAGGCTACTTTTTATCCCGTAAAACGATCCCAAAATTGAAAAAAGATAACCATGACAACTCATAAATACTTCATAGACATTGAATTATGAAAAAAACCGTTAATTTGACATTTAAAAATCTTTATTGATTGTCATTCATATCAATCGGGTCGTCAGCAGCTCTCTTTTTCTTGCAGGGCTGTGGTTTAGGGCCTCTAGCTGGACCGATTTCATGTTTTTTGATTTATCTCCGCCCCAAATAGCAAAATAAATACCCAATAAAACATTTTAAAATTTGCATTATTAATTCTAAGGTGGTACGAAGTTTGCGGGGTCAGCTAGTAGGTTATTATAATTACTCTAGTTCTGTAGTTTTACGTCTAAAAACTCGAAACCCACGTAAACTCGAAAGTAAATGCATACAATTAAGATTCTTGGCGCAACATTTTTTGCAGGAAATATTGTAATTTGCTTGCGTTTCCTAGAATTCTTTAGTTTGGTATTTTTATAAAAAATCTAAGCGTTGCCTTCGCAAAGAAAATTAGTTATATTTTGTAGTTACATCGGAGAGCACCGGTGGTCTAGTGGTAGCGGCCCCGCCTTCCGATCCAAGGTCGTGGGTTCAAATCCGGTTGTGCACTAATGGAAGTTTTGATCGAAAAAATTATGTACGCCAGTACCTACTCTCAAACGGTGAAGGAAAACATCCTTTGGATATCAGCATGTTCGAAAACATGTGACAAGTGCATGGAAAGAGCCTTTGATGTGCACCTTAGAAATCCGTTCATCACATTGGGATAAACGAGTTCTTGGAGACCGCAAGTAATAACACCCAACAGCCAACAGGCACATACATAGTCCCGACCCCACATTAGGATTCCCTGTGTCGTGGGTATCAGAAACTACGAGTACCATGGTACCACAACACCCAGACCCGGAATAAATATTTGTAGAACATGCAAACACTTCTTCTCTGTCTTCTTCTCTTCGTCTCTGCCGAGCAATCACCCACCACGCCACCAAGGCCGTTAAACAAGTCTGCAAACGTATTGTAGGAGCCCTCCGTCCTCCGCTATTGTAGGCTAGGCGGAGTGAAGATCTGCGAAAGGCTGCTAGCAGAGACAGGATGAAAGAAAGAAAGAAAGAAACTTTTTATTTGGTTCACAAATACTTATGAAAAAAATTAATAAAATTACACAGTTAAAACAAAGAAATAATAATAAATTGTGAGCCAAAAAGGCAACCAATCAGCGTGTGCTGCAGGAGCCCGGAAGCAACTACAGCGCTGTTCTTCTGTGGATGCGTCAGGCCGAAGATAGGGCTCGATGGAATTGATTAGGGGAGGCCTATGTCCAGCAGTGGACTCCTATAGGCTGATGATGAACTGTACCTTACATAAAGAAGACGTAAACAGAGTACTTTACAGCCCCATCACGTCCGTATTTATTTTCCTTGACGTTATAAAGCAATAAATATTCATTAATATTCTAAAATTAGTTCAGCCATACTTTTATTTAAATTGTATACTAGCTTCCGCCGGCACGTTCGCTCGCGGTAAAATTAACCTGTCATTTATTATATACGAAAAAAAAACATTTAATTCCGTTGCTCTGTAATGTTAGTGTCGTGACACATTTGCTTTAAGTACGGCGCCGAAAGAGATAACATCACATGAGCTGAATATAATTTAAATGCCGTTTTAAAATACTTACCTTAGGTAGTGTTTCATAATCATCATGATCATTTTCCTGCCTTTGTCCCACTCTATGTGGGGTGTAAGAGTTTCGGCTAAGGTGTTTTATGACTGGCCGCCTGCCTGACGTCAACCCTCCTACGGAATACTTGCTTATAGTCACTAAATAAAAAAATATAATATTAATATGTTCGTTTATTAACGGTATAAGTAGGTACGTGAATGAGTTACAGATTATTTAAGAGTTGTCTCGTAGAGACTAAAAACTGACTGAAACCAAAGTAATGTTTCACTGGGCTGAGCTTTACAAGAGTAAATAATTATAAATGTATCTTTAGGTAGACGCTATATCACTATTAATATTATGTGAAAAAAAGTGTTTGTATGCTTGTTGGTTTGTCCTTTTTTTAGCGACACATCTGCTGTAAGTATGGCGTCAAAAGTTCGGCTAAATACGCTCGCAATGTTATTTTACATGTCTCTACATTTTGGCTAATGTGTCATACTTGAAAATATTGCGAGAGTATTTAGCCGAACTTTCCGCGCCGTACTAACAGCAGATGTGCGGCTACACATGCTGCGCGAAGGACAAACAAACCAACAAGTGTAGGCACAAACAGACTATCGTAGTTAAAATATTAGTAAGTATTTTAGAACGGCATTTATATTCAGCTCAGGTATGTGATGTAACAAATTACAAAGTTTAATTAAAGTTCTACTTAAGGAGTAATTGTTATTATTGAGCTACAAATAAATACTAGCTATGTAGGTACTAGTTATCGTCCGTTGCTTCGCTTACGTACTATTTAACAAACGCTTAAAAGCATATCGAAGGAATTTTTTGATCTGAAATTTCAGCATATTACTGTCAAAACAAATGTAATTGAATGTGACGTACAATTCTGAAAAGGGACAGCAATTTTGTAGTCTGACTTCCCAAATCGGCTTTGCTCACGTCCGCATAAAAAGTAGCCTATATTCAAAGTTTTTTTGCACTGCCTTTGTTTCAAGTTTAATTCAAATGGGTTCAGCCGTTTCGGCGTGATTGAGGCACGATTACATCCACACAAACTTTCACATCTTATTAATATTATAACTGAGAAAGTTCGTCCGTGTCAATTTTTGTTATCACGTATAGTCTCCATAATTACTTGACCGCTCTTGATGAAATTTAGAATGTAGATACAATACAATACAATACAATACAATACAATACAATAATTTATTGGTAACACCAAGTTACAGGTCAATATAGTGTACTAATATAATTAAATTAACTTTTCATTTTCAAATAATTAAATTAAATTCATTAAATTAACTTAAAGTAGAATGAAGTACGAAGTAACCACTTGCGTAATCTTATTTTAAAAACCGCTTTGAAAGTTGCATCTCGCGTTATAGTGTCCGGCAGCCTGTTATATACTGAGGGGGATAGTTTAGGTTCTATAATAACATAATGCTAATCTTATTTTAGGTGGTATGGTTTCAGAGCAAATTTTTATTACTTGATTCGATTCGCTCAAAACTCAATACAAATGAACTTTAAGTAAAAAAAACACGTATTTTTTCAGAACTATCCGTGAGGGAGTTTTGAAATTATATAATATTTTTTACTTACTATTATGTATGTCTATGTATGTATGTTCGTATGAGCTAGTGGCCAACTCTAGTGATGGAGTTTTTGGCCGCCTAAAGGCCTCCGTCATGGCTTGACGACTTAAAAGCCGGGACCGACTGTTTAACGTGCCCTCCGAAGCACGGAGAACTTTTACTTACTCAAAAGATACTTTAAATAAAAAATAATGGACACGTATTTCAGACTTTCCCAAATACTTCTTACAAAGGGGTAATTTTTGGGTCGACGGTTTGCTTGTTTATAATTTTAGTAAGATTTTGAGATGCATTTATGAATAGGCAAGTAAATCCCCGAATGTTCACTATTCTATTTAAGAAATACCAAATTCGGTTGTTCCAACTTTGAAACTTTTCTACCTAGAATATCCATATCTAAGTGTATCCATTTAGAAACGGTACATAATATCCATTATAAGTCTCCGAATCCTGTTCGCGTGACGACTCTCATTTACTTATTAGCTGATTAGTTCAAGGAACCAAATCTATCCGGTGGCTGCACAGAGTTTAGGAGACTTCAAGGTGGATATACAAAAGAACCCTGGTGGTTGTAGGGACCCCGCCTTCCGATTCTAAGGTAGTGGGTTTAAATCCTGTCGTTCACCAACGGGATTTTCTTTTCGAAACATTTATGTTCGTTATATCAGTATGTGCACTTGTCTGAATTTTGGTGAGCTTTTTATAAATATTAGTACAACTATTATCTTAAAACATGGACGAAGTCATGCCTGAATCAATTAACTAGATATACCAGTACTCCTAAACGGTGTAGGAAAACATCGTGAGAAAACCTTATAAGTTTGAAAGCATGTGTGTCAAGTGCACAAAAGGAGCTTTTGAGGCGCACTTTAAATCTTTTCACCACACTGATTCGAAAGAACTAGTGACACGACTAGATAGATAGAGTGAAAATGTAAAATCCAATGACAACCTAAACAAGGACTGGTTCGAAATCCAACAACATATAATAATCATCATCAGCATCAACAGCCATCATATGTCCACTGTTCAAATTAAAAAAAAAATTGTAACAAAAACATTAGGTACAAGGTATCTACATAAAACAAATGACACGTTAACAAAACTGCACAAGTAAAAACTGTTTAGCATAGTCAACTCTTGGACATAGTTCAGTTTTTCCCTCAGTCGACTCTTACATACTCGGGGTGAAGAGCAGCTGGACGCATTCTGTTTTTTCTTCACTCCCAGTCTAGCAGAGAAGTATCCTACTGATATTATAAATGCGAAAGTTTGTGAGGATGTGAGGATGTACGGATGTGTCGATGTGTGGATGTGACGATGTATGTTTGTGCCTCAATCACGCCCAAACGGCTGAACGGATTTGAATGAAACCTGGAATATACATAGTACATGTGCTGGATTAACATATAGGCTATTTTTTATCCGGATACCGCGCGAGCGAAGCCGCGGGCGGCAGCTAGTATAAAATAAATGTAAGTATTTTTAAAGCGGTTGTTACTAAACCACTCTACAGATTTTTTGTGAACATCGTCCGTACAATATTCGGGTCTCATTACGGTGTCAATATAAGATTAGGGATAACTCCAATTTTCACAAAAACATCGGTCAATAAGAGTTTTTTCGAATCGATTACAGACTGCCGCAAGACAAGAATTATACTCATAGGGATTGGGTAGGGCTGAGAAAAAACAAAAAAATACAGGAAAACCGGATAAAAATGAGAACGGTTTAACTAAGAAAAGTGTTTAGCATACATTAGCTGTATTAATAACTTAAAAGGTACCTTTTTTAGTTAGTTAGTTTTGTACCATAAGTGGGAAAAACTGAATCATAAACATACAACCTCATAGGCCAAACGTATACCTTTCTGTTCAATCGTGGGTAAAAAAAAATCTGACTCAAATTCAATCAATTTATGACAGAGATATTGTCACATACATTTCTAGGTATTGATATCAGGATCAGGTTAAGAATTAGTATTTCAATGTTATACTGTTCATTTTATAAATATATCAAGCAATACCTAATCCAGGATTTCAATGTGAATAACAATGTATGTATGTATGTTCGTATGAGCTAGTGGCCAACTCTAGTGACGGAGTTTTTAGGCCGCCTAAAGGCCTCCGTCATGGCTTAACGACTTAAAAGCCGGGACCGACTGTTTAACGTGCCCTCCGAAGCACGGAAGCGCTCAGAATAACAATGAAATTATGCTTTAAAAAATAATATTTCAGGCAACAATTGTCGGACACTTTCCATCTCTAATCGGTATTTGAGAAGAATACAAAGTAGAATGTTTTTTTTAAACAATACCCAAAATAATAATATGCACCGGTTTGATTGACAGTTTAGAAGTGGATTGCGGTCCAAAAAAAATTCGGACAATTCGTTTAAATCGATTCGATTCAAATTAGCGCCGATTATCGATGTTTCGAGGCATATGTTACAATTCGAATTAAGTTTGTGGTCGAATGAAATTGGACGTTCGAGGAATGTTGAATTATTTTGAATATTATATTTTTGAACTTGAAAAAGGCAAGTCGTATTCAGTGCAATTATTTGTATTTTTCACACAACCTATTTTGTTCTGTTATCCTGCAGGTATTCGATCACGTTTCGATAGTTTTTGTATCGTGCTTTCGCACGATATTTTCCTTCACCGTTTGATAGTATTTACTTGTGTAATATAAATATCACGCCCGTATCTCTAATGGGATAGGCAGAGCCACAAGTAATCATAGGAATTCTTGTGGCCCCTCCTGAAAAATAATTAAACTCAAATAAACTGTTAAACTTACAAAGAGCAGGTAGCAAATTGATACTCTGCATAGTAGCTACTCTAGCCGAGCTTATTTCTGTGTCCCTAGAGTGGTAGACGTTTGGTTCTACACTTTGCCACTAGATGTCGCTACTAGTTTACAAATAACAAGTTTTGAAACTGTTTCAATTTGTAATAGTAAAAACAGGTAAATTCATATAAAAATCCACTGAAAAATGCTAATTAAAAAACGGTCATTTCTGTTAATAACTAGCTATAGACAAAAATTAATAAGAAATGAATATTAAGTAGCAAAATTAAAAAAAAATTAAGAACTATGTAAAGAATTACAGAATGTGAGAATAAAAGCTGTAGCATTGTGTATGAAAAAAAAATTGCCTTCGTCAATCTTCGATCGGCTGATCCGTTATTGCATAAAAGAAAAATAAAACCGGTCAAGTGCGAGTCGATTTCTCATACGAAGGATTCTGTACCATCGTAGGTACATAAAAATGTTTCATGTTTGGGGGCCCACTTATTTTTATTATTTGTTGTTATAGCGGCAATAGAAATACACACTCTGAAAATTTAACCCTCTACCTGTTACGGTTCATGAGATACAGCCCTCTGACAGACGGACGGACGACGGACAGCGGAGCCTTAGTAATAGGGTCCCGTTCGCCCTCTCCGGGTACGGAACCCTAAAAACCATGAAACGTGCAAACACACTTTCGCATTTATAATATTCGTTGGGGTCAAAACCCACTAAGCTAAAACTACACGCCCACTAGAATAAACTAAGTAGGTACCTACTCAAGCAAAAATATTCAAATAAATTGTAATAAAAAAGTGCTTTTTCTAGTACTAAAGATGACATCATTGTGACCAGAATTTAATGCTTTAACAACGTTAAATTAATAAAAAATTATACGGCTTTTACTACCTCACTTGTGCCTAAATTTTTACTAAAGTGAGTGGTACAAGTAACAAACTGATTCACATTTTGTAGACTTCGCTAACGGGACGCTGTAGTGCCCGGGACGAATTAAGATAGAGTAGGCTTGCCCAGCACCTATTCCATCCTCTCAGCTTAGTCGGCCTTTGTAGACTACTCTTCTGACTACTGTCCTGTACCTGTAGGAGGGAGTCTGAAGGTAGTGCGCGTGACAGATAAGTTGAGAAACAATAGGTTAGCGTGGTGGATATGTCATGAGAAGGGAAGAATGACATGTGACGAGAAGAGTGTCAGATAATAATAATGAATGTGGAAGGATATGTGGGTAGAGGTAGGCCAAAGAAAAGATGGATGGACTGTGATATATGACATGAGCACATGTTGTGCTGACCCCACATAAAGTGGGATAAGGGCAGAAATGATGATGAATCTTAAAATTATAAATCCAAAAGTTACTCTGTCTGTCTGTTACCTTTTCACGCCTAGCTGAACAGATTTTTATGAAATTTCGCAAGGAGATACATTCTTTCACGGGGAAGGACATAAGCTACTTTTTATCCTGTAAAACGATACCAAAATGGAAAAAGGATGTAAGATAACCAGGATAACGCATAAACACTTCTTAGACATTAATTTGTGACAAGGCAGTTAATTTGGCATTCATAATTTTTTTATAATTTGACAACGTCATTCATTTTAATCGGTTCTCTTTTTCTTGCAGGGCTGTGGGTAAGGGCCTCTAGCTGGACCGATTTGATGATTTTTTGATATGTTGAATTTGTCTCCGCCCCGAATAGCAGAATAACTATCTAATAAAATATTTGAAAAATTGCATTGTTTGCTCTAAGGCGGTACGAAGTTCTCGGGGTCAGCTAGTTACACATAATATGACGTCCTCGGTGGCGTGGCGGACGTATACTCGGCTGAAATGCGAGACGTACAGATTCGATTCTTACTGCGAGAGAAATGTTTGTATGTTCTGCAAATATTTCATCCGGGTCTATTTGTCGTGGTACCCCCCATACCCACTTGTAGGCCTCAAAATACAGTCACATGGATAATTTGAACCCACATAAGGATTTCCTGTGTTTACTGAAAACCGCTAGTGTCTTTCTCCTTAACCCCCACTTTAGTTGGAGGCAGACATTCGTAAACGCGTGATTTTCGGCAATTCCGCTTTGATTTATTGCGCGGGGTGCGGGTGAGGGCGCGGGTGCAGGGGGGAGGGCGTAAATCAAACCTTCATATTTAGGGACAACGGCCTTTGTTTTAGTTTAATTTGTTTTTGCGTAGACAAATACCTACCTACCAAGAATTGGACATTTTGTATTTTTTTTTATTAATTCTTTGGAAAGTCTTATTAAAAAAGCATTAGGTTTAGACTTTCTACGTATATTACTTATTTGTAAGACGAAAAGTTACTAAAACTCTCAAAAAATGTTTGCTTTCATTGTATTAAACGACGACTTCGGTGGCGTGGCGGGCGAGTGCTCGGCTGAGACGCAAGTGGCGCGGGTTTGATTCCCGTTACGGGAGAAATGTTCTGCAAATATTTCTTCCGGGTGGGGGTATTGTAGTAGGTATTATGTGCTTATATGATTTTATTTGCAGAACATACAAACATTTCAACAAGAATAGAAAGAATAGTCAAAAATAGTTTTCACCTTTTGATTAATCGACAAAGCTGAGGTTCTAAGTAACTTCCTTACAAAAGGCCTTTTCTTATTCTCATGTATTATTAATGTTAGTTTTCGTAGTCATTCATATAGTGTATGACTTGTATGACAGTGGCAATAACTTTCTAAAAGGTTAAACTGACGGCGATTTGTATTTTTAACCTTTTTTTGCTAAACGATTAATTGTCTTGTCTAGCTATTACTAATTACTGTGCGCTGGTATGGATAATATTTTGGTTAAAATGAAAATAGTGACAAGTAATAGATTTACATTAATATATTTTGGACTGACTAAGGTGAAAATTATAAATATTTTTATGTTCTTGAATACTTTTTTTATTAAGGTATTTTTATATATAAAACATCTGTATGCGAATTTGAATAGAGAACTGAAATGTTTTCATTTCTTATAGTTTTTGTAGAGGCTTTTATTTAATAAAATGTGAAATAAACTTTGTATTTTTTCATGAATATTATAATGGAAAAATATGAATAAATAATGTAATAAAAAACATTATGATTTTTTTATCAGATCTCCCAAAACAGCAGCCCCTGTTTCAGGTCACCATATAAAACAAAGTTGTAGTTTTATAAACCATAATGTTTAATGCTGCAATAACTCTGTCGTAACGCTTGCGCAGTAAAATCGTTTGTAATGCGTTTTATTGTTACCCAGGGGAGAAGAAACGGCTGGTCCACTTTGGGTGCTAGTAGTACATCGACACGCGCGCCGCCGCTGCCACTAAAAAGTCACCGAAAAATTAGATTATTCGAACCAAATAATCTCTTTTATGTGACAGACGTGCGGTGAAAAATGATCAAGACGTCACTGAGAAACGAAATTACGATTAATCTCTCAGGTGACGTATGGTGGATAAACAAAACACCCTAATTTCTTGAAAAAAGAAAATTTATAGAGTTTATAGATTTACAGAGTTTAAAGGCTTGTCACCCTGTTACATTCTTCTGATACGGACTTCAGTAAACTTATAACGTAAAGTGACATCAAGATTATTTAAATCTTTGGATTATTCTCAGAAAAATTACACTGGGCAGGGTATTAGTCCTTTGCTAAGACTTTACTTTGAATGTATTGACGTTTTACAATCAGAATACCAACTTATACAGAGCAAAAACAAGGCTAAAATATGCACCATAAACAAACTTCATGATTCTAAGAGGATTTTGTTGTTTATTTATTTGTCGAACCGCCCTGTCGCCATTTTCAAAGTGGTATTGTCAGACAGCTATGCTTTGCAATGAAGGAGCTGTTTCTTTCAGACTGTGTTTTGACTTGGATTTATTCGGCAATGATTATTAGAAACAATCGCATTTCAATGTTGCCTTTTTAATTACGATTTTATCCGTTTATGATCTCAAATAGTGCGCAGTTATTATTAAAGTGGTAACAACAACTTTTTATGGGATGACCAGTTTAAGTAGAGCTCTACTGGAATTCGGGGAAAGCAGCGAATATTTACAGAATTTCGTTCTGAGTGTTTCTTAGAATATTGGACCATAATATTTTATTAATTATTTATTCAAAAAGAACAAAGGCGTCGGGGTCAGCCGAGGAAGCGTTGGCGAGACGACCTCGATGCCTTCGAAAGAGGATGGTGGGAGAAGAGAAGGCTCAGGATAGGGATGTCTGGAAGTGTTTGGGGGAGACCTTTGCCCAGCAGTGGGATGAAATGGGATGAAAAAAAAATTCACATGTCAAAATTAAAAATGAATCTATAATCATTTGGTAACTATCGTACTGGTAGTAATAAAGGTTAGACAAAAGGACATTGACATTTTTTCCATGGGATCTTCAGAATGGGATTTAGAAATCAATGTACCTGCAATGGACTTTCTGCCTTATGACATTATCCTGAAATCAATCTATTTGAATATAAAACCAAGAAAAAGGACTTAGAAGAAAAATAAAAAATACTTTCCAGAAATGTAAACAAAAAACTTACTTAAATATTTAAGGGTAAGCTTAAAGTACCTAGTGTAGACATCGTTGTGAGGTACATCATACTTGTCACTATGTCTCTAGAGTCCTTTGGTAATAAAGACATTAAGTACCTACCTACCTTCAACTAAAAACAACCAACAAACTACCTCCATAAAGTACCTTTCATACAGAGAGGACTAACATTCATAATTAATATCTGAAAGGTTGATTCAGAATATAAGTTTTTATCAGTTTTAGTAATTAGCAATTTTTTGCAAGTTTCACTTCAAAGTTTTGAAAATATCACTATGTATGTATGTATGTTCGTATATGCTAGTGGCCAACTCTAGTGACGGAGTTTTTAGGCCGCCTAAAGGCCTCCGTCATGGCTAACGACTTAAAAGCCGGGACCGATTGTTTAACGTGCCTTCTAACGGAAGCGCTCTGCTCGTAATGCCACTTGCGGTCACCCATCCCAATTTGTGACCGCGCATATCGTTGCTTAACTTTAACGGTCAATCAAGAACGCCTAAGCAAGCTACGCCACGAGCGAAAATATCACTTGACACCTTTACTTTCATCGATCGATATTCATATTCATAAGTCATTATTCATGTGTAGGTATTGCGAAAATATGTAGTTATTTACCTTTTTTCTTACAAAGAATGTTACTTCAGTAAATTTAACTTAATTGACAATACATACGCAACATTCTAAAAAATATTATTAATATTTATCTTATATATTTAAATGAGTAGGAATTTCGTAAATTGAGATATATGCCACATTTCCAAAGTGGCTCATACGGAGAGCGCCATCTAAAAGTAACATTATATAAAAATAAACAAACTAGGACAAACAAAGGTACGTCTGTCCACGTCGACGGCCGAGGGGAAAATGCGAAAACTTGCCCTTACAGCGGCCATGTTGTGACGTCATCGATAACAGCGCGGGACGAACTCAGGTGTAGGAAAAATACATTGAAAGCCTGAAAGCTGTTTCAGGCTTTTTTTAATATACATTGGAATATTTTCAAGAGGCAATGACTATTAGATAATATTGCAGGAAATGTATTTTTTGTCCGTAAATATTTTGATTCTGATTACTATTATTGTAATTATTATTATTTCAGACACAATGTTAAATTCTTGTGGTTGGAATTATTTTAGTAATCTTTGAAAACTAGGTAGGTACCTACCTGAACATAAAACATTCAAATATAATTAAATCATTCAAAAGTTCTAAAAATATCTTAACTAGGTACCTGTGCAAAGACTAAGACAGTTGTGATTAAATTTATAAAAAAACATTTACAGAAACTATAAGTCTTGATAAAACAAAGTTCTGAAATAGTTTATTTTATTTCAATACCATGAACTCTGTTGAACCCGATTTCCTGTAAACAAATCCGGTAGCTGACTCATACCAAACTAAAATTAAATAAAAAGACACAAAACTATTCCTCAGCAATGCACTTTAAAATGCCAGCTATCCTCTGAAACGTCAACATTACAACTGACATTGCGAAAGCGCAATTTAAAATAAAAAAATAGAAAATAGTAAAAATCAACTTAGTCCGGCCCCGTGCGGCCTTTGATCACGACGTTGAGTTGCTATTGGTCGGCTAAAAATTGGGGGCGTGGTGGAAGATGGCCCCTCCCACCTCTGTTAGGGGTCTCTGTGATAGAGAGCCCCATACGTCAACCGGCGCTTGCCGATTGCGCCACGCGACGGAACGCTACAAACGAATAACCTCAAAAGCACGTGCTTAAAACAACGCTCGAGTGACAATGAGTGAAGTTTTCCAAATTATTTTTTGCCAAAAATAGTGTGCATTGGATTCTGGAAAAGTGAAGTGAATCGATTTTCGCAGCGACATCTAGTGGCGGATTTTAAAAGCTTGTGTTATAACAATAACAATAAACGTTTTATTTTGATTTGTAAACAACATCTTCCAATTAGGATTTCCCGTAGATTTAGAGCAGGCTCAAGAGTTTCTTCCAAAGTTTCATAAATATTATTTATTTATCGACATATTTTCCGGTTGTATAAATTCATAAGTGACAGTGTTAATTGAAATAAATTAGTGTTATACTGAACAAAGAAATAGTTAGTAAGAAAATTGATTTCATATACATAACTGAAATATCAAAAACACCTATCAAACAATTATTTTCCGGCGGACTTGTGAAATTGCTAATCGATATTTTTGTAGTTATATGAGATAAATCTTGAAGGACAACCCGCATAAAAATCTATTGATAAAGCAATTTTGATATAGGTAAAACATAGTGAAATTATTTATAAAAAAACAATATAAGTAGTAAAGTATTTTTCTAAAGAACAGCCTAGAGTTTTATTTGACAAAATTAAAGTACAACTTAGGATGCTCAAAATAAAAGAAAATAAAGAAATAAAAAATAAAAGTGACAAATCGTCTGACAATCAGCTACTGTGTGAACAGTGAAAATACAACCAAAGAAAAAGCTAAGGTGGATGAGTTACTGCAGGTAATCAAAATGCCCATAAAGTGAAAAGTGATGATTATTTTGATGGTCATAGAAGATGATGATAATTTTGAAACAAGCAGAGTGCGATATTATTTGAAAAGCTGTCCAGCAAAACCAGCCCAGTGAAACTAGTAGCAAGCGACCATTGTTTTTGCCAATGAATACAAAATATACCCGCAAGATAAGACATTTTAACACCGACCTTGAAGTGTAAGTGTGAAGATAGTGATCATAGATTTTGCCAATGCCCACATAAGTGATCCAAAAGTGATCTCCATCTTGAAGTGCGAAGATAGTGACCATAGATTTTGCCAATGCCCACAAAAGTGATCCAAAAGTGATCTCCATCTTGAAGTGCGAAGATAGTGACCATAGATTTTGCCGATGCCAAGAAAAGTGCAAAAGTGATGAGATTTTGATAGCAGCGGTTGTGTGGTATCGGCACAGTGCTGGAAGCCGGCAAGATAGCCACAGAGTCGAAGCTGCAGCTGTGCGGCTGGGGCGGGCAGGGCTACGCTCTCGAGGGATGCGTGGACAATGGCCCGCTCCGGCCGCCGCCGCCGCACACAAGCCAGCTCGGTACTGTCTACGCCACAAAAAGAAGACGGAGGAATGGCAAAAGGTAGGTAATACAAAATCAACAGCTGGACGCATTCTATCATCATCTTCCTGCCCTTATCCCTCTCTATGTGGGGTCGGCACAGCATGATCCCTGGATCACGCTGTAAGAGTCTTGGCTAAGGCGTTCTACGACCGGCCCCCTGCCTGACGTCAACCCTCCCTGGAAACTTGCTTATTGTATATCATCATGTTGGAGGATACTATCCCTTAGTCGACTTTTACGACATGCTCGAGGAGAGAAGCAGCTGGACGCATTCTGTTTTTTCTTCACTCATAGAATGCGTCCAGCTGCTTCTCTCCCCGAGCATGTCGTAAAATCGACTAAGGGATAGACCTCTCCAAAATGATGGACCATCTACATGGGCGATGGGCTGATCACCTGTCACCATGGTTCACCATATCCATCTTAGGATTCAATCAGAAGTGGCTGCAAGTTTTCTTATGTTTACTAGTGGCTCTGCCCACCCCATTAGGGATACGGGCGTAATAATATGTATGTATGTATGTATGGAAGCGTTCAAAAGCGAGAATCAGTAACTGTCATTGGAGATATAATAAGCTATATGGTCGTGGTTGCACTAGCGCATGGTATTGCTATCAAACGAGCCATGACAAACTCTAGGGAAAATAGCAATTATTGTCACTGTATAGTTATTGACAGTCCCGTCAAAGTAATTTGAATGGATAAAGAGCACTGGTGGTCTAGCGGTGCGGTCGTGGGTTCTAATCTGGTCGTGCACCGATTTTTCTGTTCCAAAAATGTATGGTGCGCTTTTTCAGTAACGGTGAATGGCATGTCGTAGTATCTTTTGAGAAAGGAGCTTTTGAGGTGCTTTTTAAATCCTTTCACCACACTTGTTCGAAATAATTAGTGACACGACCTAGTTCTGTCAAACGAAGTACCACAAATATTGTGCGCCTCAGCAAATTTCGTGATTTGTATGAAAACCGAATTTGTCTGATTATATAATTAAAATACTAACTGACCCAACCCTATAAAAAAAAATAAGTAGGTATCTACATAATTATTGTAACATCTCTATATCAGGTACATTAATTTCATCATCGCGTTAGTTCGTATATCAGAAGCTAGATGAAAATTGCCGAGGTACACAATATTTGTGGCTGCCTGTACAGTAATACCATGTAGTCATTTTATAAGTATTTTAGTATCTAAGCTATTTTCAAAGCTAAAATTCTCCATGACAAACCACAAAAGAACATAATGTGGCATAAGGAAAATTATTTTTTTATAACCGGAAATACGAAATGTAACAAAAAATGCAACGACGAATCGAAACAAATCGATTTCAAACAATTAATAATTTTGGATACATCACTACTTTTATCACGCCCGTTACTCCGTTATTGGAATAAACACCTTTTGCTGCTTCATTTACAGTTGAAATTCGATTGATTTTACCGTAACTTTTTAATTTTTCTGTTGCTATGCTGCAGAAAGCAGGAAGTGTATTTTATTTTTTTCCTTTTTTTATTCGAAATCAAATATAAATTGAAAATACGTTTACAATCTTACAAAACATACCAAGACCTTTGATTATTATTATACCTTCTAGGTAATCAAAGATAAAGTTACCATAGGTTATTTTGTAACAAAATTGATAATACACAAGTCATTAAGTTGTCTTAAAACCTTTGTGTGATATTCCACGTTCCTATTAACGCTTTGTGTACCCAACTAACAGATAATATCCGTTAGTAGATTATCATTATTTTTCGAACATCTACGTCGCTTTTTGACTAAACCTTTTATCTATGGTAACCTACACAGACATCCGTTTTTTGTTTATTGGAATCTGACAAGACAATAAGAATTACAAACTACAGTACGTTCAATGTAACTTGACATTCGTGAAGTTTGCCGTTTCGATGCGCAGTAGACAATTTAGTATCAAAAAACTACACTGCGCATGTCCAACAGCTAACTTCACGCATGTCAAGTTACGTTGTCCTAACTTTGCCCTCGTAATAGCAAATGCAGTACTTGCAAAATGGCGGTTTCGAGAAAAACGCGGTAATCATAGTTTTTAGATATCTGCAGCAAGTCAATGTTATATACTTATAGTAAAAAATAGAATGAAAATTATTTTTTTATGTAGTTAAAGTTGGAAATATCCAAGGGGCTAAATCTATACTATTCTTCAAAAAAGCGAAAAGGCCAAAAATGACGCTTACTGCAAGTGTGATTAGTAGGGCAGAACTGTCAGCCTAACTTACCAAAAAAGCATGGTCACCCAACAAAGAGCCGAATAAATCTCAGAACAGCAAATAAACTTCGCTTGGAAAAAACTATCGATAGACAGATTGACGCCAAACTTTAAACGTCTTGATTGACGCATAGCTACAGGTATCATGGAGAAACAATAAAATAGTAATTCCACCATCTTCTGGTGAATAGTTTTACACCTGAGCCGTAACCATCCCTAATGGGCCATTCAAAAATTTGTTATGGCCTATTATGCTGATTCGATTAATTTATCAGCCGGTCAAATGGCCGCTGTGTCGATGTAATCGATTGTAATCGATTCTAGCGTGATTCGAAAAGCGGATATCGAATTTTAAATCGAAAATCTGCGAGAGGTGTGGTCTGAGCAAAAGCAATTTAGACTTTTTTCTTCTTAGGCGTATTTTTGTGAAATGTATGGGAACAAATTGACTATGCAATTTTATTGTATATGGCTCTAAACTGACCCTGAAGAATGATTCAAAAGTAATTCTTATCCACTAGGATAAGAATTACTTTTGGTAATAAATAAATATAATAATAAATGTATATTTTGTAACTAAGTATACCAAATATAAATTGTTCTAAATCTTTGGCAACAAATAATAGAATTCACTTTTCACGTGGAAATATTAATCCCATTTGCTACTAGGTCATGTTGATAATAGGACATTATGCCAATATGCCGTTTTAATTTAAGGACGTTCTGCTAATAGGGCGTTCTGCTTAAATGTCCTTTCGATACGAAACGGAAATAAACACCATTCAAAAACAAAATAACCAATCCGTAAGCACCATAAAGCACAGTATAAGCAAATGTTTTGACTAAAGTTATGGATCATGTCTTGTTAGTTCTTAGGTCTCTTTTGTTTTAGCCCTAAGGGCAACAAGACAGGCACTAGATTCTAGACTCTAGAACCTGGCAGTGGTGGGCGACATAGATGATGTTAATGATTTATTTTACCCTGCGGTTTGTTGATTTTAGTTATGTCAAACAACGTACACACATATTATCCGCGCGTACCAATAATGAGATGGGCAGAGCCACAAGTAATCTTAAGAGAAGTTGCAGCCACACCGGATTCAAAGTCCGAAGATGGATACAGTGAGATGTCAAGTAAAATATATATGTTTAGCGTCTCCCCGTAGTGTTAGAATAGTGTATGAAAATGTGTATATGCCTTAAACTTTGGTTTGTTGGTGTGATGGGTTTATAATGCATACATAATGTATTTTTCATGCTCTAGCAAAGCTTGTACTATGGGAACCAGATTTCTGATAGAATACTTATACATTTTTTTTGTAAATACATACTTATTATACATAATACTACAACACCCAGACTCGGAAGAAATATTTGCAGAACATACAAACGTTTCTCCTGTAGCGGGAATCGAACCCGCGCCTCATGCGTCACAGCCGAGCACTCGCCCGCCACGCTACTGACGTCGTCGTAATTTAACGTAGATTTAAAAGATTTCAAAGTAATGTTTAAATAAAACAAAAATAATTATTAAGAAAAAAAGCAAACCGAAAAATTATAGAAGTATTTTATCCTGATGTGATGTCCAGCTATATTTATGTAGATACTTATTTATTTATTTTTAAATAAAGGAACAAAACGGAGGGTAGGTACTTATCGAAACCCTTGTCGATAAAAAATACAATAAATAACTACTATATAACTCGATGCGTACATCTTACTTGTTTTATTCCCCAATTAGGGTTACACAAGCTGTCACATTCGACAGCTTACAAAGTCTCTGATCACCATAACAATACCATTTATAGTTTTATGGTCACCTATTACATGAACCTATCATTTACCTACTGCATAGCATGCGTAAACACCTTGAAAATATGGGCAATTTATGTTCAGTGACCATAAGAAAAATAATTTGTGTGTTTATTTTTTAAATGGGGAAATTGAGTTGATAGAGACGTTCTCATACGCTGTAGAACACTGGTGGTCTAGTTGGTAGTGACCCCGCCTTCAGATCCCAAGGTCGTGGGTTCGAATCCGGTCCTGTACGGACGGTCCGCAAATGGTGAAGGAAAATATCGTGAGTTAAATCCGTGACTTAGACAGCTCCGCACGTATTGACCATGTCTTTCCTGTGGACGAGGCCGACTAAGCTGAGAGGATAGAATAGGTGTTGAGCAAGCCTACTCCATCTTAATTCGTCCAGGGCACTACAGCGTCCTGTTTGTGAAGGTAAAAGTTGCCTCCTGACGCTGTATAAATCGTCTACTATAGATGGTATAAAGCCTTAATTTTTTCTGTTATACATTTTTATTTTAAACTAGTAGCTCTTTTTTATGCAATCTTTATCTTCCCGCTACGTCCTGTTAGAATTGATTTTCGGAAATTTCTTTCTTAGTGCACTTCTGCACCATAAGACAAGTATTATCAAGTTTCATCAAGCTTCTAGGACATGGTTTAGGCTGTCCGTTGATTGTCAGTCGGTGAGTCAGTCTGTAACTCGAGAGTTTTATATATTTAGATTATTATTTTTGGATCATTTTATACAAATCGATCCAAGACTTAAACATGCTAGAATAAAACGTCACATTCTAAAGTGACGGGTGACAGTTTAACACTGTTTCAGAAACCGAACTCTCTTATTTTTTTTACCATTATAATATTTTTTTCTAACTAAATAATTAATTAGTCGAACCGTTATAAAATTACAACGTTTTAAATAATATCATCCAACAGTCACATGTAGTTCTGACCACACACTAGCACTTCCTGTATTGTGGGTATAAGAAACTACGAGTACCATGGTTACCACCCAGACACGGATGAAAAATTTACAGATCATGCGAACATTTCTCCCGCAGCGGGAATCGAACCGCGCCTCCTGCGTCTCAGCCGAGCACTCGATCGCCATGCTACCGATGCCGTTATGTAGATAGATTTGAGTGTAACCAGCTTTAGTATATAAAAAATCAACAGCTTGATAAATACCTTGAATTCGAACTGTCAACAAAGATAATGTGAAATTACATACATAATTATTGTAATATGTTTACCATTCACCTGTCACATCGCGTTTTGCGCAATTTTCGAAAAACTGCAGCTGTCATTCTGTTCCTAATAATTGTCAAAAAAAACAGAATGTGAGTTGAGTCACTTTGATCGACGGGTGTCGATATTGTGTTCCGATTCTCCTCACATACCTACTGGGTTTCTTGCCGTATGGGACCTAATTATCCAATTCATATAATTATCTTCTATTAATTAATTATTCCTATGAATCGAAAAGTTTGTGAGGTTTTTTTGTATGTGACTCAATCATGGCGTAGCGGCTGAACGAATTAGAAAGAAAACTAGAATATACATAGTTCCTGGATAAACATGACGACCTTTGTGACGTGGCGGCCGAGTGCTCGGCTGAGACGCAAGAGGCGCGGGTTCGATTCCCGCTGCGGAAGAAATGTTTGCATGCTCTGCCAATTTTTCTACCGGATCTGGGTGTTGTAACATTATGTATTAAATGTATGTACATACAAAAAAAGTATATAAATACAACCATAGCAACCATTAAGTTCATCACCATAGCAACATCATCAGTCGAAAAGAGAGTTTTTGTTGTCAGAAAAACAACTAGTTAGATGAACACTGACCTTGTTCTGTTCTGGAGACGGGCGTTGACTCTGCTACACAGTCTTTACTTTTGCAGTTGTCAACGTGCCATTTGTTTTATGTACCTCTAATGTTGTTGTTCCAAAATAAAAAATGTTTGAATTTTTGAATTTGAATTATAGAATACTAGCTGCCGCCCGCGGCTTCGCTCGCGTGGTACCCGGATAAAAAATAGCCTATATGTTAATCCAGTACATGTTTTATGTATATTCCGAGTTTCGTTCAGATCCGTTCAGCTGTTTAGGCGTGATTGAGGCACAAACATCCAAACATCGTTACAAACTTTCGTACTAGATGGCAGCACCGGTAAAATTAGTACGCGCTATCGTTGCGTTTTGATCTTTACGCCGGTAATTTCAAGCAAACTAAGACTTTTCAAATTTATAATATAAGTAAGATTGCAACCAGACATAGGTGATCAGTAGGTTAACAGTCGGGCGTTTGCGTTCAACCAACTCTTGACCAACCTCCAACCGTCAAACGACAAACTTTGCCCTCAAAGCTCAAACATAATTTAACCGCCATTACTCGCAATTAGAGACAGGTGAACGTACTACGATTTATCAACGGTACAAACCATCAATAATTATAATTTTCTTTAAAAATCGCGTTAACAAATTTCGCATTGCTCGGAGTTCAAATAGCAAACATAATATTTAACGCACTGGCATCTGCGCGAGCAGGTGGGGACACGCCGCATATGCCTGCTTCACTCGGCATATGCTCTCAGTGTAATGTCGGCTTTAAAGCAATGACTTTAGGAATGATTGTTCAAAGAAGCGGTTAGTACTTTGATGTACCTGCTCATGTGAAACAGCATACGATCCTGATGTAGTGTCAACTTTATAGCGCTTACTTTAAAAATCAATTTTTTTATTAACAGAAATAAATTAACAGCAATGTAATTTATGAATTACGAAACTGTTGGGCTATCTTTTATTGGTAGCCTCGGTGGCGGGCGAGCGATTGCTCGGCAGAGACGCAAGAGGCGCGGGTTCGATTCCCGCTGTGGAAGAAATGTTTGCATAATCTGTAAATATTTCTTCCGGGTGTGGTGTTGTGGTAACATGGTACTCGTAGTTTCTAATACCCACGACACAGGGAATCCTAGTGTGGGGTCAGGACTATGTATGTGACTGTTGGGTGTTATTTATTTATTTTATTTATCTAAAGACCGTTGCAAACCACAGGAAAGACACGGTCAATACGTGCGGAGCTGACTAAGCCGCGGGTTTCCTCACGATGTTATCCTTCACCGTTTGAGAGTACTGGTATAGCGCACATAATTTTTTCGCATAGAAAAATCCATCGATACACGACCGGGCTTGAACCCACGACCTTAGGATCGGATGGCGGGGGTCACTACCAACTAGACCACCAGTGCTCTCTTTGAGACTGACCAGCCTCTGTAATCCTTTCACCACACTGGTTCTAGAACCAGTAGCACTAGTAGTAATGTTTATGCCACTTGTCAACCAGATTACATAAAAAAAAAGTTGAACCATTTATAAAATTGATGTATCGATTTTAAAAGTGTTCAGATCATCGACAATCGATGCTCGTGACCGATCAGTAGCCCCGAGCATTTGACCCCTATAATTTATTGATATCGTACAATCGATTGCACCCAATATAAGCTGGGATGTCTGTTTGGTAGTTTGTTTATATTGAGTTTCCTAGATCTTTGATTGTATTTGTAAATTAATATGACACTGTCTTGCCTTGAGTGGGTAAGGGTTAAAATATGTCATTTTTTTATATCTTACATAGTTTATTAAAACAAGAAATCTTACAACTAATACAAATATAATTTACAAAAGAAACAGTCGGGCTATCTAAAGACCGTTGCAAATGTTCTATGGATAGCTCACCTAATCCAGCGCTGCATCAGACGGTGGAAGCGTGTCCAAGTATATGTCCACATTATAACGTAGGATGAAGTGTAGGACGGCTCCCCATCCGATGGACCGATGATATTGTGGAGGTAGCAATGTAGCCCTGGATGTTTATCAGAGAGGGCAGGAGAATTTTATTATGCTTATGGACATTTTAAACAGCGCCATCTAGCCTCAAACTATGCAAAGCTTGTACTAGGGGCACCAGATGGCTGATAGAATACTTATATACATTTTTAGTTAATACATACTTATAATAGATACATAATATAACAACACCTAGACCCGAAAGCAATATTTGCAGAACATACAAACATTTCTCCCGCAGCGGGAATCGAACTTGCGTCTCAGCCAAGCACTCGCCAGCCACGCCACTGAAGTCGTCAATGTTAGTATCTTCTGACTACTATGTATTTCATTTCTTTATTTCGTTTTGCGGTAATCATGATACTTGCATAATACTGGTAATCGCCATCCACCATTTATCAAATGTAATTAACCCGTGGAAGTATTTAAAGATTTTATAAACGGTTTGCGCACTTTAATTTAAGGCAGATGTTTGTGGTGCTGCGTTTGGACGGGCGAGTGCTGGCGCTAGCTGCTTGCACACAATGTAAAAATATGTGTAAAACAATGAACCTCGTTTTTTTGCAGATTTTGATATCGAAGTCTTGAGTGCTTGATAATGGGCTCTTAGTTTTCTAAGAATTCTTTTTTATTTACCATGAAGTAATTTTAACGTTTTTCATTGACATCAACAACGCGAAAATATAATTTACCCAATACCTAAGTTAGCCAAAGCCAGTGGAAGAATTTTCAGAATCAGTTCAGTAAATTCTGAGACTTCATCTTTATAAAATAAATAATAAATAAATATTTGTGGACATTTCACACACCGCCATCTAGCCCCAAACTAAGCAAAGCTTGTACTATGGGAATCAGATAGCTGATACAATACTTTACTTTTTTGTAAACACATCATAATACTACAACACTCAGAACTGGAAGAAATATTTGCACAACATACAAACATTTCTCTCGTAGCGGGAATTGAACCCGCGCCTCTTGTGTCTCAGCCGAACACACACCCGCCATGCCACCGAGGTCGTCGTTAAAGTTATAAACTTAAGCACTAAACATTCGACGTATTGCTGCTATTCATAAGCGCGTCGTAAGTAGTAGTAAAAACTGTCATGTTCGTTTGACCAATCATGTCTTGTTAGTAAACATCTACACTTAATCTATGTCTTCAAACTATTGCTTTACGCAGCTTAAAGGATATGATTAACGCGGACATAAAACATAATAAATAACACCCAACAGTCTCATACATAACCTTAAAGTTGTATTCCTGACACGCAATAAAATAAAATAGGAAAGTAGCTAAAATAGTTCTGAATTATTTAAAAGAGCAAGTAAGGCCTTTCACCATCTATAGCAGATGATTTATACAGCGTCAGGAGGCAACTTTTACCTTCACAGACGGGACGCTGCTGTAGTGCCTGGGACGAATTAAGATGGAGTAGGCTTGCGCAGCACCTATTCCATCCTCTCAGCTTATTCTGCCTTGTCCACAGGAAAGACATGGTCAATATGTGCGGGCCTGACTAAGCCCCGGGATTCCTCACGATGTTATCCTTCACCGTGTATAACCTAAAAAGAGCATAAAAACTAAAACTTAACCTACGTCACTACATAATTTAAGTACATGACGTCAAAAAATAAGATCTATTATGACTTCCCTCCAAAAACAAATTCACTTGCAAGTAGCTTCAGATAATTCAAAAAAATCTTGCTACTCTACTATTAACTAGCTCGTCTGAACGCAGCACAGTTTTAGCATGAGCATCGCCTTGGACGTGACCGCCATTTTAATCACCCTAATTAGATCAAAGGTGACACCGACACGTACAGAACCCGTTACGTTATAAATTATATTCGCACATGGCCGATCGTTCGATTATACACTATAGGTGTCTTGTCAATTAAAACAAACCTAATCGATTATTATTAGAACCACTTAGTACATACACTTGCCTAGTACGTCGCAAAAAAAAGTATTCTTTTAGGTATTTCAGACAGTACCATCTAGCCCTTTTTTAGGTATCCGTTTCATACAGCACCATCTAGCCTCAAACTAAGCAAAGCTTGTACTATGGGAATCTGAAATAATCTAAAATAATAATTATAATTAAATCTATTTTTCCAACACGGTGAGATATAATAATCAAGTATTCCCAAGGAGGGTTGACGTCAGGCAGGCGGCCGGTCATAAAACACCTTAGCCAAAACTCTTACACCATGATCCAAAGACCATGCTGTGCCGACCCCACAGAGAGTGGGATACGGGCAGGAAGATGATGATGATGAAATCCATTTTTAGTAAATACATAATTTACATACTTAAAATCACACCTGTTTCCCATGGCGGTAAGCGGATCAAGGATCTCCATTGGCTACGATCCTGACATACTTCTCTCTCTCTTTATTCACTCTCATTACATTCTTCATACAAGCTCGTCGGTTTAGAGTACTCTTGACCTGGCTCTTTTCGCTGATTTGGTCCAGGTATGTGCGCCGAGGTCTTCCCCTTCCAACGGTACCATTCACACTCGACTCATACACCTGTTTCGTTAATCTTCTTTCATTCATCCTCTCTACATGATCAAACCATCTTAACATACCTTTCTCAATCTTCATAATTACATCTTCTTTCACTCCAAAAGCTCTCTTATCTCACTATTTCTTACTCTATCTTTAAAAGTCACACCCACACATAGACTTCGCAACGCACTCCTATTTATAATACTTACGATTAAACAGACAGAGAAATTAATGCGTAGGAATCGAACCTATATCCGTCAGCATAGAAAAAAGACAGAGCTACTGCCAATAGAGCTGTTCGAGACACCTGTTCAAGATCTGTGTGTTTGGTCGCAGATTCGTACGAATAAAATTTCGCGGGAACTAGCAATAGTCGCGTAATCGCGTTCAATTAGAACAACGTCTAAATCTGTATTTATATTTTCTGGCAATAAATTAACTACTTAATCAGAAAATATTTTCTTTACAAAACATCCCAGTGTCAAGAACATGGGAAGAATATGACACCTTGAAGACAACACCACAATACTGCCGGCACCTTCTGTAATTGTTGTAAAAAGTATTTTCCCATAGTGCATCTACTTACAACTTATAATGCAATTTATAACGCAAGAGATAATCGGTTATGAAAATGGGAAAAATATATTTGCGATTGTATAATTAAATTATAATTCTTTGTAACTGTGTGTACTTAAATAATATCTGTATAATGATTATAATTATTTCCAAAAACTATATTTTTCGAAAAAAAATGGACACTTGTCTTGAAATGGGTTTTCAAAATACCCACGCCAGCGAAGTCGCACGTCTAAGCTAGTTACATATAAGTAGGAATATAAAGACAGCTGCAATATTTTCCCCAGTGTAAAACTGCATTACTCTTAAGAAATGCCGGCATGCGTAAGACAATGTGGATGTCACACAATAACGCCAATAACCGGGCAAAAAGCCGGGAAAATTGCCGGATCAGTGACAATAAACCGTCTTTTTGTCCCGCAATTATCTGTACGATGCCTACTTTAGAGTAAATTATAATAGTTTCTTGAATGGTAACTTACGGTGGTAAAAACGCACTCTATTTTTACTCGATTGCGAAGAAAAGGGTTATGTTTTTATTGTGTACTAGCTGTTGCTCGTGACTTCGTACGCGTGTAGTACATTATTTTGTTCTATAATCAATAGCTTTCGCAGAGCACGCCAAAAACTATTTTGGGTTTTCTACCTTGGGTTACAATATTGCAATTTTCTTACGGATCCCAAATTTTTTTGAAAATATATTGTAGCCTATACCGGTCCCTGATAATGTAGCTTTCTATTGGTGAAAGAATTTTTAAAATCAATCCAGTAGTTTCGGAGCCTATTCGTTACAAACGAACAAAAATCAAAAAAATCTTTCCTCTTTATAATATTACCTATTGTGTATGTACGTATGTGCATTATAGGGTGGGCAAAGTCACAAGTAAACATACGAAAACTAGCAGCCACTTCAATGAAATCAATATAACCGATTACATCAACATATTTACCGACATTTACCGATGTATATTATGCAAGTATGCTAATATCCGGTTGCAATTTGTAGCCTAACCAGGTGGTAGCCTAAAATAGGCTCATCTTGACCACCCAAGGTACGTGTTCACCTCACAAGCTGACAAAACAACCTTATAAAGATTACCTTAATAAATACTGTTTTAAATTGTCTCTGTCACCAGTAACGTCACTGGTTCTTTCGAACCAGTGTGGTGAAAGGATTTAAATTGTTTCTCAAAGGCTCCATTCTATAATTCAATAAATAAATATTTGGACATTTCACACAGCGCCATCAAGCCCCAAACTAAGCAAAGCTTGTACTATTGGGCACCAGATGGCTTATAGAATACTTAGGTAGGTATATCTTTTTTTTGTAAATACACTTACAATTCATAATACTACAACACCCAGACCCGGAAGAAATATTTGCAGAACATACAAACATGTCTCCCGAAGCGGGAATCGAACCTGCGCCTCTTGCGTCTCAGTCGAGCACTCACCCGCACGATACCGAAGTCGTCAAAATTAACACATGTTTTCATTATAAAGCACGTTTTAATACTGCAAATGAAATAATATAAAAATAATAATTGTGTAATTGACATTTTACTAAATATATTCCATATTCTTGCTAATTTTCTTTGTTAATTAGGTACTTTATTTTTGTCATTATATTAAATTTGATTAGCACCTTAAAACGCAATAATCAAAGGTTAAAACAATAACAGACACGGCGTAACTGTAATTAAAAGTTGTTGAATCATTTGTTTTTTTTAATACTACTGTCATAAAACCATACACCATGGAGTTTGCTACCTGTTACTTGAACGGATGCAAGTTAATCATTATGTTTTAAAAACTAAAAAAAAATGGTAGATTGAGAAAGAGACCAATTGCGACATAGACACTAGCTTCATGCCCGGTTCAAATATTCTACAAACGGGCGACGTTCATTCATTACTAACGGTATTTTTCTGTTAAAAATTGCTTTTGAATCAGGAGTGGCTGGATTTTTTTATTATGATTACTTGTGGCTCTGCCCACCATTACATACAGGCGTCATAATAGAAAACAGTTGGTATGGTAATCTTCCATCCGTTGTCCGATAGTTCAATATAGGAATCGGCCATAAATCTAATGTTCGTATGAGCTAGTGGCCAACTCTAGTGACGGAGTTTTTAGGCCGCCTAAAGGCCTCCGTCATGGCTTAACGACATAAAAGCCGGGACCGACAATTTAACGTACCGTCCGAAGCACGGAAGCGCTCAGCTCGTAATGCCACTTGCGGTCACCCATCCCAATTTGTGACCGCGCATATCGGTGCTTAACTTTAACGATCAATCAAGAACGCCTAAGCAAGCTACGCCACGAGCGCTTCGTAAATCCAATAAACACAATCTGTATTGCTCCACGTTATCGGGTAAAAATGCAATTTCCCTGCGTAATTGTCAAATAACGGCTTAGTTTTTAAAAAACTAATCAAAAAGTCTTAACGGGGCATGCGCAGTTAATAAATGCGGAGATCGCAAGATTTTCTGAATTTTATTGACTAAGACAATGGAGAAGTCTAGTCTAGATATGGTAATAAAATTTCTAATGATGGGCGGTAAGGTAGAACCTAGACGCCTTTTTATGGTTCCGTACATCTGATAAGACAACTGTTATAATCCGATGGTGATTTTACGGAATAACTTTATTTTCGCGTTTGTAATTTTTTATTATTTGTTTTTTTTTTGTTATTTGTGTAAGGAAATAAATAAATCTTGTGAACATTTTACACAGCACTATGGACACCAGATGGCTGATAGAATACTTATATAGTTTTTTTAAACATAATTATGATACGGAATACTACAACACCCAGACCCGGAAGAAATATATGCAGAACATACAAACATTTCTCCCATAGCGGGAATCGAACCCGCGCCTCTTGCGTCTCAGCCGAGCACCTGCCGCGCCACCGATTCGTCAAAATGACGATGTTGTTTTGTTTTTCCAAGTTTTGTCTGCAAGATTGTCACATATTTTATGGGTTTCCCATTACCATTCAATGGAGAACCCCGAGAGTCACACCACTAAACGTTATAGTTAGTAATGGACCGTAAAAGAGTTTAATGTGTGATTGTGCGAATCGTTATAACTATGACAGTTACTGCCCTGTACCCCTAGCACTAGTTTCTACAATTTAACGAAAACTTATGAGTGCTAAGTGAGATTATTTCACCCGCTCGATCAATGAGATCGACAAAACTCATAAACAAAACAAGTTAGTACTTAAATTAAACATTTAAATAAACCCCGAATAGTGCCGCTAAAAAGGTCATATTGAGCAATTCATCTACAGTAATTCATTTTTCGATTTAATAGCAAATACTAAGCGATTCCTGTAATTTTCGTAATATGGTCTGAATTGCAGGTGAATTGTATGCAATTCGATACAGCAGCAGATTCATATTTGGCCGTAAAATGGTTGGGATTTTAGTAAATCTTACGCAATTCAATTCAGCAGCAGATCTAATAAACTAAGGCCTTTTACCATATATAGTTATTTAATATTATTTATTATTTATAGTAGATGATTTATACAGGCGTCAGGAGGTAAATTTTACCTTCACGAACGGGACGCTGTAGTGCCCGGGACGAATTAAGATGGAGTAGGCTTGCCCAGCACCTATTCCATCCTCTCAGCTTAGTCAGCCTTGTCCACAGGAAAGACATGGTCAATACGTGCGGAACTGATTTTTTTCGGGCAGAAAAATCCATTGATACACGACTGGAATTGAACCCACGACCTTAGGATCGGAAAGCGGGGTCACTACCAACTAAACCACCCGTGCTATCGTCTGCAGATCGAATAAAGTGACCTTTTCAACTCTCTTGAAGGGTTAAAATATGGCACACAAAATATGGTACAGTCAAGAGTACTTAGACCTATATACTTTGGACTTGAGACAGGTCCCGTGGGCTATGTGATGTGCGGCACAAATCGGAACTAAACTAGGGGCTTGGCTCTATGGTGATCTCATAACATTTTAACAGTGAAAGCATTATGAACTTGTGAGTTTTGGCAACCAACTAAACATATAACTAATGTTTTACTGTTAAATTCATAAATGACGGCCTCGGTGGCGTGGCGGGCGATTGCTCGACACAGACTCAATAGGCGTTCGATTCCCGCTGCGGAAGAAATGTTTGCATGATCTGTAAATATTTCTTCCGGGTCTGGGTGTTGTGGTACCATACTCGTAGTTTCTGATACCCACGACACAGGGAATCCTAGTGTGGGGTCAGGGCTGTGAGACTGTTGGATGTTATTTATTTCTTTATTATTATTATAATAATAACACCCAACAGTCTGTGTCGGATGTGTAGGATTCCCTGTATTATTATAAATACCTGAGAAAAGGGTTGTCTTTGCTTAGAAATTTTTCATTTATGTTTATGAGTTTGCCTTTGCTCAAGTATTTATAGAATTTAACACTAAAACATTATGTGTAGTTGGTTGCCATTCCCTCAGTCATCATAATGAATATCATCTATAATGTCCTAAACGCCACTTCTCCGAACATAACAGTGTTACTACAGCTTGGATACACTCATAAACATAAATGAATTAATTTTCTGCACTCCACTGTGAGTATAGCTTCACGGTGAATGCGCCCGTTAACAGGGGTACTACTTGCATTTATTTTCACTGCTATTGTACCATAATAAAAACTATGCATGTATCTGTGGACCTCATAAAAAGGTGCGCAGTGGAGCTCCCTGCGACTATGTACGGGTAATAAGGGATCCATACCCGAAAAGTGCCAACCCTATTACTAAGCCTCCACTGTCTGTCCGTCCGTCCGTCTGTCAGCGGGTTGTATCTCATGAACCGTAATAGGTAGAGAGATTTTCGCAGTGTGTATTTCTATTAATGGAAATTTAAACTTAACAACTTGTAATAAAGCTTCATTTGCTTTAAAATCTTTTTTCCACTGACATAAGATTTGAAGTCTGATCTAGTGGTCAATTCGATGCAAGTCGGCTCCTTTGATGTGAGTTTTCTTTCGTTAGGATTGTGATTTCAGAAGATCATGGACCGGCACGTTTGCTCATAAAGAATTCTTGACTTTTACGAACGTTTTTCGATGTTTTGTAACGCACAAACTCGCTCAGTTGATTTCAATGCATTTCATTGCCAATTCCTGATGATTTGGTTTGTACTTTTGGTTATACTTTACGGTTTTTGGCCGAACACAGTCGGGAACGTGAAAACAAAACGAAAATATTTGAAGTTAGGTATCTATTTGGTATATTTTTGCAATTTTTCATGTCTTTTGATAGAACACAGTTGGAAACTTGTTAAGAAAGTGTTTACATCAATTCTTAAACTAAATGTTTTTTTTTTCATATTTTTGATATCAATATTGTGAAGTGCATACACGAACCATTATCCTACTAATATACAAATCACTCTCAAACTACAAAACGAATTATTTGAGACTCGGAATTGATGTACATCATCATCATTTCCCTGCCCTTATCCCCCTTTATGTGGGGTCGGCACATTCTTCTTCCATTTCCCTCTGTTTAGCCTGAAATTAAGAATTAATTATTATTATTATTACATAAAAAATTTTGCTTCTCTGCTGGACTAGGAGAAAAAAAACATTGAATGCGTCCAGCTGCTTCTCTCAGTGCATATCGAAAAAGTCAACTAAGGGATAGTATCCTCTCCAACATGATGGACCATCTATATGGACGATGAGCTGATCACCTGTCACCATAGTTCACAATATCCATCTTGGGACTTTGAATCAGGAGTGGCTGTAAGTTTTCTTATGATTATTTGTGGCTATACCCACCCATAGCTGCCGCCCGCGGCTTCGCCCGCGTGGTAAAAATAGCCTATATGTTAATCCAGTACATGTACCATGTATATTCCAAGTATCATTCAAATCCGTTCAGCCGTTTAGGCGTGAAAGAGTAACAAACATCCATACATACAAACATTCGCGTTTATAATATTAGTAGGATGTTAATGTAAAAAAGAAGACTGATTACATTTGCTCGTGTTCCACGATTTAATTTACAATCTACAAAACAATACTCCTTTAATTCATCAGAAAAAGTAGTTCAACTTTCTTATTGAACACTCAGACCAAATAAAAAGAAAAGACGGCGCGCCGCGAACAACAAAAGTGAAGCCACATTTTTAACTATGTGTATATCAGGTTTTGAGGTTTTGTGTTCAAAGTAACGATGTTATTTGAAGTACTTACAAGTGAAAAGTGATTCCGTGAGACTATGTGATTTGCTGCTGTTTTTACAAGTTTTCACTACACAGGAAGGCATAATACTATTTTTAAGACTCGTGACATACTTAAAGCGATGAGCATGGTTTTAGTGTAGGTGTGTGCGTGAGCGTGCATATTTACTTGCAGGAGCACGGTCTTGTGTGGCTTCACTTTTATTGTTCGCGGTGCGCCATCTTTTCTTTTTATTTGGTCTCAGATTGAACACCGCAACTTAGAAAATCGTGTTTAATGGCAATGCTTCTAGCAATCCATTTACAAGTATGGATGGGTTACGCATCGCGATTTGTCTGTTTTATGACGTGGCTACTTTATTTCTACTTGTCACTTTCATAAAGTTACAAGAAGAAGACGAGAAGCGCTCATGGCGTAACTTAGACGTTCTTGATTAACCGTTGAAGTTAGGCAATGTTGTGCCCAGTCACAATTAGGATGGGTGACCGCAAGTGGCATTACTAGCTGGGCGCTTCCGTGCTTCGGAGGGCCCGTTAAATTGTCGGTCCCGGCTTTTAAGTCGTTAAGCCATGATGGAGCCATTTAGGCGGCCTAAAAACTCCGTCACAAGAGTTGGCCATTAGCTCATACGAACTTACTTTTATATGCCAGGTGTAAATAAACGAAGTTGATTTGCTGTTCTGTTGATGCGCTAGGAACTGACTAAGGCGAGGAGAGGGTTTTAAATTACTCAATGGTCGAACCACATGTCCAAACAGTGAACAGTGAACCAGTTATCTGATTTACCTAACCTTACGGAAAAATTGTAATCATCATCATGATCATCAGTGGGATCGGCACGACATGGCATCTTCTTCCATTCTCTTCTGTTGCTCGTCATTTGACGGCCTCGGTGGCGTGGCGGTGATTGCTCGGCAGAGACGCAAGAGGCGCGGGTTCGATTCCCGCTACGGAAGAAATGTTTGCATGATCTGTAAATATTTGTTCCGGGTCTGGGTGTTGTGATACGAAACACGAAACAGGGAATCCTAGTATGGGGTCAGGACTATGTATGTGACTGTTGGCTGTTATTATTTATTATCTCAGTACCCATTCCTTTCCTGTCTATTCCTTTCAGTTCCTCAGTCCATCTATCTTATATAGAAAAATATACTAAATTCTAATCTCTCTTGATTGGTTTTGGTTAAACTATTTGTAACCACTACATTTGGTACCCTCTCTGCTAAAACATTGCCAAATTATTAAACAAAGAACTAATCGATTTCTTACGACTTTTGTATGACATTGACGGATGTTTGTTTGTGTTGGAGCAATCTTCTTTTAAATTAATATTGCAACCAAAATTATAGACTAACTACACTGCAATGCGCAACGCAGTGTTTTTTCCATAGTACTTTCTATCTAGAAGAATCCTCTATATCACTCCAATCTAATTTCGATCTTATTTCCAACTGTTACGTTTCATTTTCCTATGAATTAATTTACAATTTACAGTACAGTAAGTGCAACATACATTAATCATACGAAACCAAATTGTTTCAGATCAATCTTTCCCTCAAGTCCGAAATTCAACTTTATTTTAAAGCCACTAAGGTTTATAATAGTTAGAAGAGAGTTTGGCTGTTAAGGCGCCTTCTTCTAACACCAAAAGATTGACATTTAAATGCTTAAGTGGAAGTGAAAGGCTGAGAATACGATATTTTTGATTAAAATTGGAAAATAATTGTGTCTCCCACGTTGAGCCGTCGTTCAAACAACAAACTACGGTTAATAGAAGGTAAGTTAGTTTTTTGTCATTTAGCTGCGGGTCAGTTGTTGCTAAACTTTTTATATCCGGTCTAGGCAGTTTCAAGTATTGTAATAACGCCCTAGTGTGTTCGATTTTGAGGTAGGTTGCACTGCGAAATGGCGCATCATGATAATTTTAATAAACAGTTAATGGAAAGAGCTTAGAATTTGATTGAAATTCATTTCTATTGCCGTGACCATGTATCTGTCTATGTATATGGAAATATTGTACCTGCCACGACCGCATCTTTTTTTAAATTGCAAAACTTAGAACAGACCGACATATTAGTTATACCTACAGACGCTTGGAAAGACAAGAAAGTGGTCCTGTCTTGTAAGAGCTCCGTTTATTTTCCCTTTGTATTTAGATTAAACATCTAAGAAACTCCATAAAAACTGTTGATAACGCCATAATATAAGAGAAACTAGTAACTCTTAAAATAAATAGACCTGTGATGAACACAAAATTAGAGTCATGTCACCAGTCAACCCCAAAGAAAAAACTTTTAAAACTACATCTTCGCAGTGCGGCCTGTAATGCCATACTAAAACAATTAAAAAAATCAACTTTGCATTCGTTTGTCGAAGCATTTCTTGTTCAACTCGTTAGACACATATTTTTTGCGTTTATAAAACTTAGGAACTGACAGGCTCTCTGTACTTTTATTTTCATCATCATCATTATTTCGGCCAGGTGGTGATACTAAGCTCCGCTGGATAATACCAATAGCATTGATAATAGAAAGGATAATATCTAGAATGGTTAGGATACGGAATGAGTACTAAATCAACCCATTGGTTACGGAACCATCTTAAAAACTATTACTGGGAAACTTCGCTGCTGGACTGGGAGTAAAGAAAAAACATCGAATGCGTTCAGCTGCTTCTCTCCCTGAGCATCTCGTAAAAGTCGACTAAGGGATAGTATCCTCCAACATGATGAGATACAATAAGCAAGTATTCCCAAGGAGGGTTGGCGTCAGGCAGGCGGCCGGTCATAAAACACCTTAGCCAAAACTGCCGACCCCACATAGAGTGGGATAAGGGCAGGAAGATGATCAAAAATAGTTCAATTAATGTATATAAGTATGATCAATATTATGATAATTTCACTAGGTCATTATTAGGTAATTTTTAGGACATTATTGAAAAATCATGTGACACGTTTTACCTAATTCATAACTTAACCATTTACCTACCTATAGATGAGGGAGCGAGGTGAAGTGGAGAGAGGGGGGCTCAGCAGGGATGAGCGTTAAATACAAAGTAAAGTGACTCCTGTACAAATCGTGGAAGTGACCTGATTTAAATGGTTTTTTGTCACACACCACCTGTGTGCATATCAGAAATGGCCTAACTTTACTGTTCTTAAGATTCAATATGAAATGTTTTATTTATATAGTACCTACTTTAAATTCCTTCACCACACTGGTTCGAAAGTACTAGTAATACGACTAGATGTTCTAATTCTAAGCAATTTAAAGTGATCCTATTGAGTTTTGAGTTTAAAATTACAATTTATACGAAAAATATGGCAAAAATAAACAAAGACTTAACTTCACGCAATACATCATAGTCATGCCTATCCTGCAGGAAACGTTGCTAGAATGCAGCCCCATCCATCAAAGTAATATTATTTCAACTGTATCAATTAGTGCTGCATCCATAAAGAGTAATTTACCAGTAAACATAACGGTGCTCCTAAAAATAGCCGTTCTCAAAACCATTTATCCAAAACCCCTCTACCATCTCTTTTCTCATTGAAATCTGTAAGAAACGCCCACTTCTGCGGGTCTGTCTTAGCTGGTTGTTCACGGTAGGAAAACTAAATGATGCTTGACTGTGTACAGACAAAAACAATGTAATTTCAATAAACAATACGGTGGTACAACTATTAGAATATTTTGAAAAAAAACGTTTTTACGTTATCTTGTTCATTTACGCGTTGAAAAATGAATGATTTGAAATAACTGGCTACTACAACTAAAATATTGACAAAATGACTGTTTGGAACTTTGAATTTGATTCTTGCATTTTTTTGTTCTATCCTTAAAATATGTGTAATTTTTTTTAGAAAATTTAATGTCTTTTTTGAAACCTTAAAGATTAAGTGAAATGTTTAATAACAAATTTGACAGGATCGCGATACAAATGAAAAATTTGTTAAACATTTTAAATAGTTTATTTGACATTTAAAAATGTCTGCAAAACGACAGGTGCATACAATCAGTAAGTTTTAAAATTCTTTTTTTTCTGCATGTCTTTTAAAATACATTTAGACCTGTGTGGTCTTAAGAAATGGATAGATAAATTGACAGTAATTGATTGAAAATTTAACTTCATTTGCAAAGCGGCATAAAATTAGTTCAGTGGAGGTATGTATGTATGTACAGTCAACATCAAAAGGGGATTCAAAAACAGCTTTCGTGTAAAAAAAATTACATTTTTAATAAAAATCTAAAACAGAACGTTACTAGTGACATTTAAGAATTAATGAATTTGAAAGTAATTTAACGTCCAAAAATTATTTATTTATTGCATTGGTAATAAATATAATTCAAGGTTTACTAACCATAATGTATGTGACGATCTCGTGCTCGGCTGTGACGCAAGAGGCGCGGGTTCGATTCCCGCTGCGGGAGAATTTTTTGCATGCTTTGAAAATATTTCTTCCGGGTCTGGGTGTTGTAATATTATGTATTATAAGTATGTATACCAGTACTCTCAAACGGTGAAGGAAAACATCGTGAGGAAACCCGCGGCTTAGTTAGCTCCGCACGTATTGACCATGTCTTTCCTGTGGACAAGGCCGACTAAGCTGAGAGGATGGAATAAGTGCTGGGCAAGAATACTCCATCTTAATAATTCGTCCCGGGCACTACAGCGTCCCGTTTGTGAAGGTAAAAGTTACCTCCTGACGCTGTATATATCAGCCACTATATATGGTAGAAGGCCTTAGTTTTTTTTATTTAATCATCATCATATACGACTGTACTGTATCCTAGTAATTTTACTACGCCGTAAATTTTCGATAAACTGGTAGTTTTAAGTTTCTTTACGTTGGTCTTATCATTTGCTACATGTGAATAGCGGGTTTAATTTGCTTGCCTATAAAACTGCTAACTATAACACCAATACACACTTAAGTACAGAAGGCCTTAAAAATATCTAGAAAGCAAGCTTTCAAAAAATTTGTGAAATAATTTAGAGAGCTGAATAAGATCGTGGTTCAGTCTTATAATTAGAAAAAAATATATCTACTAATAAAATAGTGTTTTTTTACAAGCTTCTCTTTGTTTTAAATTTTTAAGACACTATACCTATAGAAACAGAAGTTTTACTTATAACCCCCTCTTAAAACCTAAAGATAGTAATTCTTTGAGTATTGCTATATCTTTGTTAGTGGTTACAATAAGACAGATTCAACTCTTAACAGTCCTTAAGTTTAATACCGTTTATAAGTAAGATCGGAAGTGTGCCTACTGATCTAAAGTTTAAATGTCGTCTATTAATTGCAGTTTAAAATAGGCAGGTAATTAAAAGCAAAATAAAAAAAATATATTTATCACTGCTGACTTTTAAAATGTCATTGTTAATTATAACTAAGCACTAAAAAGAAAATGGACGTCATTAAAGTAGTTTAATACAACTATTAACGGCCTTACTTTTGTAAACAATTCTTAAACACTTAAATAATATTTAAAATTATCCTTATTACTGTTTATCCGTATCTAACCGAGACACAAGAGGCGCGGCTTTGATTCCCGCTACGGGAGAAGTGTTTGTATGTTCTGAAAATATTTCTTCCGGGTCTGGGTGTTGTAGTATTATGTAGTTCAAAAGTATGTATTTACAAAAAAATCATATAAGTTTTCAATCAGCCATCTGGTGCCCATAGTACAAGCTTTGCTTAGTTTGGGGCTATATGGCGCTGTGTGAAATGTCCACAAATATTAATGTTGATTTATTAATATAACACAATAAAGTGTAATTTAACCTTTGTTTTGGACAGATTTAAATACAGCGTCAAGAGACAACTTTTACCATCACAAAGGGACGCTGTATTGCCCGGGACGAATTATGTAAGGTTCTTGTATAGGTTCTACGACACTCCGGCTTCTTCACGATGTTTTCCTTCACCGTTTAAGAGCTACCTACTAGTATAGAGCACAAAAAAATTTCGAGAAAAATACACTGGTGCACAACCGGATTTGAACCCACGAGCAGGCAGGATCGGAAGGCAGGGCCGTAGCCTACTGTAGCTTTAAAAAGGTGTAAAATGGTTTTAACCATAACTGTACACAATGGGTCGTCGATAAGACTTCATGGTCTTACGAGTATACAATCTTAAAGATGACGTTTGAACGTATATATTTCATTTGTTTATAAGCTTCGCTGTGTCCTTGGATACGATATCTGAACGAAACAAAACTTTTTTCATAATTGAGTCTTATTATGGCGCATCAAACAAATGTTTCGGAATTTGTTCCACGAAAATAAAGTACCGTCAGCAACAGAATTACGCTGAAACGCGTAGCGTAATCGCCCCAATTATTTGTAATTATACAAAAAAATAATATTTTTTAACCTCTATTATTGTATTCGTTGGCTCCAATTTTCGTGTCTCTCAAATTACAGAAGGTTTCTCTGCTTCGCTCTTGACTTCCGAATTATGTTTATGGGACTGTCTTGTGATATGCAAAATATTAACTTAATAATTAATAAAAATAATTGTTATTGTTTTGTTTATTACGAACGCAGATTATTTTTAAAATGTAAAAAGAGAAAAATAAGGTAATGGTCTCACTTTCACATAATAACACTAGTCATTTTCACGGCTGCACATTTTTGCCATATGAAAGTAATTTATTTCAAAATTCATAGGTTCTCATTTATGCTTCTTAATACAACCTTTAATATTCACAACTCAAAAAAGTCGCCAGCCTATTCCGAAACCTGGCTGAATGACGACCTCATAGGCGTGGAGAACGAGAGCTCGGCTGAGACGCAAGAGGCGTGGGTTCGATACCCGCTCCGGAAGAAATGTTTGTATGTTCTGCAAATATTTCTTCCGGGTCCGGGTATTGTAGTATTAAAATTATTTATTTACAAAAATAGTATAAAAGTATTCTATAAGCTATCTGGTGTCCATATTACAAGCTTTGCTTAGTTTGGGGCTAGATAGCGCCGTGTGAAATGTCCACAAATATTTATTATTTTTAAATATCAGTTATAAAGTACTTAGTGGGTTTTGTGGTTTGTGGTTCATGCAGTATGTTTATTCATACTTTTTTTTAACCTATATCGTTGCTACTAGGCAAAGGTTTCCCCATAGTTCCATATATGGAACTATGAACTAAAAAAAAACAATTAAAAAATTGTACGAATATAGGTATTAGTACATTTTTTTGATTGTTTTTTTTTTTAGTTTATTGTTTTTTCTTTTTCGAAAACTCAGTTGCCCTGCTTTTGATGCCAACCCTACAAGTATTAAGCCCACTATACACCCGTACCGCAGGCAACGTTTAAATAGCTTATCATTATGTAATTACTATCATTGTCTACGCACACTGACGCAGACAGACTCACACAACCACACACTGTCAATCATCATTTCAATGTTTCGGCGAAAGGGTAATAGATAAGATTTTGGACGGTGACCTCGTGTTTCTTATATTTTTTTATAAGTAATAAATGTAACCACACATATTTGCCCCTTCTATGTTTTTGCTTCATCCAATCCATCCTAGATTGCCTGGAAGAGATCGCTTATAGCGATAAGGCCGCCCTTTGTTTTTACCATATTTTTTGTCTATTAAACAGGACTTCTAGTTATGAAATAGCTTATAGTTACTTGTTTACAGTTGAGATATAAACAGTATAATACCTAATAATAAATATTTGTGGAAATTTCACACAGCGCCATCTAGTCCCAAACTAAGCAAAGCTTGTACTATGGGAACTAGATTGCCGATGGAATACTTATATACTTTTTTGTATATAGGTACTTACATACTTATATATACATAATACTACAACACCCAGACCAGCTAAAAATATTTGCAGAACATACAAAAGTTTCTCCCGTAGCGGGCATCGAACCCGCGCCTCTTGCGTCTCAGCCAAGCACTCGCCCGCCATGCCAGAGGTCGTCAAATTTATCGTATGGATTCTAAGCGTTTAACAGAATAGAAGGCAAAAGAGAGGGGAATGAATTAGACGTCAACTCTATCACATGTCCTGGGTAGGAATCGAACCTAATTCATACAGAGCAGAAGAAGCTACCAACTGAACTATGAGGCCACGCTTGGTAGAGTCGGTTGGAATATTGTACCAAATCGCCTAGTGTTGATCGGTAATAATTTAATTGCCCTAGTAACTTGCTTGCTTCAAACTTTTATGACTGACCTAATTAATTTTGAATATTTTGAAAATATCATCTTTACCTATAAACCATTTCTTAGATCTATGAAAAATGTCATTTTTTATGAGATTTCCGATAGAAACATTTTTTAGCAGTAGATAGTTAAATTACGCAATTATTAAGCAAAATTGACAATGATATCTATCGACGTATCGACTTTGTAAAATATCATTTTATATCTGAAAAACTGTTTTCAAAATATTGTACAGTCACATTCACAAGTCCGTAATTCGTTTGATCAAAGTTAAATCAGTTCTTAGAAGGCGGCGCGATTGTACAATAACCGAGGGAACGGCTATCAGATCGCAGTATTCCAATTATTTTATTAAGCGTTACTGACGACGGATGTTAATGCATTCTTTCGCTTTTTTACATGACTGTACTGATTGTTTGATAGGACTCGACTGAATTTGTATAAGTTTTTTAAACAGCATTCGCGAAAAGTTTAGTTCTGGCTTAGCTACTAGATGGCGCTATTAAAAATTGTGGATCACAATGACCTCAAACAAAGTGTAATCTAGAAAACCCAGAATTCTGAATATGAACATCGAGAAAGAAACTTATTGCTCAGGGATTTTCCATATTGTTTTTCAGTTATTTCGAAACAAGTTCTCAATGGATTAAAAAATATGATCCTTTGCCCAGCAGTGGGATAAATAGGGCTCAAACAAATTATGATAAATAATAATTTGATTAATAAAATTAATTTTTTTTTTTCAAAATAGTTTACGCTGTTCCATTAATAATGTATTATCTTGTATATTCTTATTCCTTATGTATTACCTACCGAAAAATAAGAAAAACTTCCCTCTAAGAAACTACAAAATGGATTTAAAACTCGAAACTCATTACTTAGCACACAGCAGTCGGTTAATTTAATTGGATAAGTATTGTACTTCACTATCTTCCAACGCTTTCTTATCTCAGCTTTTAGAACAAAGGAATACATGGATACATCTTGCGTTTACTCAGAGGTAAAGTGCATTGGTGGTCTAGTTGGTAGTTACCGCACCTTCCGATCCTAAGGTCTTGTACCAATGGCTTTTTCTGCGCGAAAAATGTATGTGCGCTAATACTCTCAAACGGTGAAGGAAAACATCGTGAGGAAACCCGCGGCTTAGTCAGCTCCGCACGTATTGACCATGCCTTTCCTATAGACAAGGCCGACTAAGCTGAGAGGATGGAATAGGTGCTGGGCAAGCCTACTCCATTTTAATTCGTCCCGGGCACTACAGCGTCGCGTTTGTGAAGGTAAAAGTTGTCGCCCATCGCCCGTTGCATCTCGGGGAGAGAAGCCGCTGGACGCATTCTATGCTTATCTTTATTCTTATCTTTACTCCCAGTCCAGCAGAAAAGTACATTTCACTTTTTTTTTTAATCCTACTATATATTTTATGACGACTCCATTGTGTCGACTCCACCGCCTATTATATTCCAGCATTGGTTAGCGCTGCCAACCGACCGTTTGACATACGATCACAAGCTATGCAGTCCGCAGATAAAAACTGCACCTTTGCAGTCGCGGAATGAACTTAGGTCTTACGGATAATAAGGCACTCGTGGCATAGCTTGCTTAGATGTTCTTGATTGATCGTTGAAGTTAAGCAACATTGTGCGCGGTCACAATTGGGATGGGTGACCGCAAGTGGCATTACGAGCGCTTCCGTGCATCGGAGGGCACGTTAAATTGTCGGTCCCGGCTTTTAAGTCGACGGAGGCCTTTAGGCGGCCTAAAAACTCCGTCACTAGAGTTGGCCACTGGTTTATACGAACATACATAATTAATAATCTACATTTTACGAATGTTACTCCTACCTACTTAGATGAAGTTATGTCGAAAGCGTGGTGGTAGCTCGGGAGAACACTGAAAACTGACATAACTCAAATACAATAAAAATATATCAAGATTTTGAGAGTGGGGTTCCCATATGGGTATCACGGATCGCCATTTGCTATGATCCTGACATACTTCTTTCGCTTCATTCACTCTCATAACATTCCTCATGCATGCTCGTCGATTTAGGGTACTCTTAACCTGGCCCATAATATTTTTATAGTTTATTATTAGGATTTCATTTATAAACGACTCTCAAAATCTGTCAAAAGTTAAGCAATGTTTAGAGTAATACTACGTTCTCTTAAACAGTGGCAAATACTGCCCTCCTAGTAATGAACTCAGAAACTAGCATTTTTGTCAAAAATTAGTTAGACAGATAATCGGAATCGCCTAACAAAATACAACATTCTGTTCTCACTCACGTATCAAAACATGTTCGACATAGTTACTGCGTTCTTCACTAGGAGGGCAGAATAGTGAAAAGGCGAATTTAAAATAG
This sequence comes from Scotopteryx bipunctaria, assembly GCA_949320045.1. Taxonomy (NCBI): domain Eukaryota; kingdom Metazoa; phylum Arthropoda; class Insecta; order Lepidoptera; family Geometridae; genus Scotopteryx; species Scotopteryx bipunctaria. The sequence continues at coordinate 8,735,769 of OX439459.1, forward strand.
GAACGTTATAGGTGAAGTTGTAAAATAGGCTACAAATTCTAGTAACAGATTCCAAGCTCGAATCGTACGGGTATTCGGAACACAGTTGAGCTGGGTTCCGAGAAAGCATGGCATTGCATGGCGTGGTACCGTATCCACGAGCCTATCGAGTCTATGGCTGCAAGAGCATTTGCTATGTGTGTTGATCAGCGTTTCAAGAAATTCCAACTGAGAACACAACTACGCCTTTTCTGGCAACTGGGAGGCTGTGATAATTACGACTTATATTACAAATGCAAAAGTTTGAGAGGATGTTTGGATGTTTATGTCTAAATCACCCCTAAATGACTGGATTGGAATGATACTTAGAATATACATTGTACATGTGGTGGGATAACATATAGACAATTTTTTATCCGGGTACCACCCGAGCGAAAACGCGGGAGCCGCTGATAGATAGATAAAAAATTCATTATTGCACACAAGAAAACATGTGCATAGGCGAACTTAATACTAGCTAACTTAATATTAGCTTTTTCTTCCAGCTAACTTTTGTGTAGTTTGGAGAAAAAATGGAGGCAGTGCATTATATTGCATTGTAGAAAAACTTTTCTACAATGCAATATAATAATTATTTATCTTGTAACTACAAGAAAAATAATTATTATACAAAAATAAACACAAATAATATCTACTCAATTTATAGCATTTATATTATACAAAAATACCTATAGGTGCTCAATTTTGATGACTGTTCTGCAGAGCAATGTAATGGTGATATACTTCAGACTTGAAGATTCGGATGATGATTGTGGAGTGGTACTTATATCCAAAACAGTATGAGTAAAATATATTTAAATATATTATTATGGCTATTATAATGACCTGATATTCCTCAATGTACACAGGCTTTTAACTAAGACCCAACAGTTTTGGTTACCTGGCCCAGGCGCCAATTCGCAAAATCACATCCCTTTCGTCTCGCAAAATGTCTTAACCCGGTTTGACGTACAGACAGTAACTGTTAAACCACTTGGAAAACTCCTCGGTTTTGTAACCCTAAACCTTTACACCTACACTGAACCAATACAAACTCAAAATCAACTTTAATCCCTTGAAATAAAATAGAGTTTTCTTTAAATGAGCTGTTGAAAGTGTGACAAAGGATTTTAAAATGTATCGCTGGAGTGCCAAAGTAGTTTTTCGTCTGATTGAGTTTTGACATTTAAGCGGTGTAAATAAGCCACTGTTTAGTGTCAGTTTACTTGTACGGTGGGTTTCGATGTCCAGGGTTTGATTCTTGGTCAATTAAACAGGTTAATATTCGAGAAACACGGTCAGTATCTCAATAACTGATCGATATTCAGTTTGATTTGAGAGACTGAGGTTTCCATGTTAAAACTTATTTTTTAAATGCAAATAGTTTTTGTTTATCTTACAAAATGTTTTAGAAAAAAGAAACATTATGCCAACTGAAACAAAAAAAAATTACGATTACTACGTTATTTTTAGATATGATCTAAATTTAAATACACCAGTTTCAGATACCATAATGGAACACCATAAAATCTCCGTTAAAACAAATTACTCGTTCCAGATCGTTAATTTTAACATGGTGTTTAAATTATAGAAAACTAAACAGGCTCATTATTTATTACATTATTTTCAAAACCCAATAATTCAAATTGCAATACGGTCCAGCCACGACGTTATTCTGCTTATTACATTTCAAATATATTTTAAACAAAAACGTACTTTATTGCGACGTCTTTTGATTCATAAATGCTTGAAATTACGAAACTCATAATAGGTACGGGATGTTGTTACTTGCCAAAATAAAATGCTCTTTATTGTGTTAAGTTTAAGTATCAATATCGCGTGTTATGTAATTTTTATTGCAAGTTTTAGTACGGAAAGAGTGAACCTCCTGTATATTAATATTATTATTTATACTGTTGCATTATATTGAATACAGTCCCCCACTGCGCAAGCGCATACCCGGGGCCAATAATTGAGACATATATCAGTGCACTTCGGAACCCGGGATGCGAAATATTACAACCTAGATATTCAATTATATGAGCAAAATAAGGAGCAATGTTATTGCTAATTTACAGTGTGCTGTCAAAACTAAATCAAGAACTATTTGTACCTACTCCTAGATAAAATGATGAGGCGAATGATCCTACTATTTATTAAGAAAAAATGTATTGACAAAGTATGAATTTATCAAAATCACAACAAATTTTATTTATATAAAGAGCCTCATAACTCTATCGAATTGATTTTGACAAGCTTATAAATCAATTAGTTGACCCTAACTTGCTCAATCAAGTACAAACAGCAATAAAGTTGAAAAGGTTTGAAATGAAACAGGTTGTCAATCTAGTTTTGTATTGTGTAGACTTAAAAAATACTAAAATGCATTTATAATACTTTGAGTGCAAAGATTTAACATACTTATGCGCTGAAAATTAAAATATTAATAATATTTTTAGTTCATTGATTCCAAATATTTTTAAACAATCAACTGATGTGCAACAAATGTATTCTTAATACACCGTACCTAATCATAATTAATGAACATAATAAACGTGACGGTAGAAAGTGTTCACGGGTTCCGCACGGGACCCTAAAACATTAGAAAGCATATTAAATCTTTAATTCCGCGCTTCATAACAAAAAAAAATAAAAAGCTTGTAAAATGGTCAAAATTACAAGTTACATGGTTTCGCAACTGCCTATCAGATATGTTAATTTTGCACAAAGCTTCGAATAGGGTGGCATTAGTAGCTCTTGGACTTAGATATTATTATGGATTTTAAAGTTTGCTCTTAGGCTTTAGTTTCTCAAAAGTGAATGACCGTTAAACAACCGTAGTAATTAATTTACTTTATTAAAAGGGCTAGGCTTCATAAACATTACCTAACGACATCTGCTTAAAATCAGTAGTGTCGCAAGTTCTTTCGAATATTGTAGTGTGGTGCATTGAAAGTGCGCCTCAAAGGCTCTTCGTGCACACAACACACATGTTTTCGAACTTTTTAGGTTCTACAATACGATGGTATCCTCACTTTATTTAAGAAATCTCACTAATCAGATTTCCACTGACTCCAGAATAGCTCCGAAATATTTGGAGTACAGTCGAATAAATAAATAAATACTTGTGCACATTTCATTCGCACAGCACCATCTAACCCCAAACTAAGCAAAGCTTGTACTACGGAAACCAGATAAATACTTATAATACTTTTTTGTAAATATTTATCTATAATACATAATTATTACATTACCAAGAGCATACAAACATTTCTGCCGTTGTGGGAATTGAACCCGCGCCTCTTGCGTCTCAGCCGAACACACGCCCGCCACACCACCGAGGTCATCAATAAAAACATTTATACGTAGGTATTCTAATCTATCTCTATCTCTCTATTCTCCGAAAGTCAGTTTCAGTTCAGTCTAGTCTAGTTCGTTTTTTTAACATTCTTTTTATCTTTGAGCATGTAACAATTTCTACAGCCACAGATATCGACCCTTCATTTCTTACGTCTCACATCTAAGCTGGACACTTGCCCGTACGTCATCGAATTCTTCGTGTTTGCTTTACTTCTAGTCTGAAAATTGTTAAAAAAGGTGTTGTCACTTTGTGAGCATACCGTGTCGACATGCCGTGCGGGCCGCATGCTCGTGCGGGCCGCAAACTCGCGAGCTTTGAGTGCGTGTTCCGTACGCTGAATAACATTGAATACGGGATCTATAACGGACATTAGTACAGCTTTTTATGGTCCTTTCTTGGTTACTCTATTCAAGGTTAGTGAACCAAGCAATTGAGAAACACTTTCTATTTATTCGAAAAAATGTTTACCGCGCTTTGGATATATAATAACAATACAATTCTTATACCTCGGTATCATAATAATAAAAAAATTTTGTGTTTGTTTTTTTTGTTGTTGGTTTGACGACCTCGGTGGCGTGGTGGGCGAGTACCCCACATAGAGTGGGATAAGGGCAGGAAGATGATGATGATGATGATGTATAAATGAATAACATCCAACTGTCACTACAGATAATTCTGATCTCACACTAGAATACCCTATGTGGGCCCGTCACGCTACTCGCCAGATAACCGAACGTCAGATAACAGAATATTAATTTGCCTAGAAGGGGTTGACCCTCCAATTCATGCTTCAAAACCGCCAGATCACGGCAGACCTTACCCAAGTCATAATTCACGCGAAGATCCCATTCTTCCATGACAACACATCAGCAACAATCACGCCATCCATTGACACTCATCACAAGTTGCGTGCCCGCAACACGTGTTAGAGTTAACACGCAAGCCGAGCACGCACAAGCTTTGAGCTTAGCACGGAACAGAAAGTGAGATTCAAGAAAATAGCGCGATGTAGCGCCCTCTGACTGTCCTGTTTCTAAACGTAAAAAATAAGGCCTTTTACCATCTAGTAGATGGTTAATACAGCGTCAGGAGGCAATTTTTACCGTAGTGCCCGGGACGAATTAAGATGGAGTAGGCTTGCCCAGCACCTATTCCATCTTCTCAGCTTAGTCGGCCTTGTCCACAGGAAAGACATGGTCAAAGACGTGCGGAGCTGACTAAGCCGCGGGTTTCCTCACGATGTTTTCCTTCACCGTTTGAGAGTACTGGTATAGCGTACATAAATTTTTCGCACAGAAAAATCCATTGGTACACGACCGGATTTGAACCCACGATCTTAGGATCGGCGGGGTCACTACCAACTAGACCACCAGTGCTCACGTGCTCTAAACGTTGAAAACATACATACTCTTACTACGCGTGTTTTTCATAGGAGACAACGGTCTCCAATTTCGCTTCGTTTACTCTCATCGCGTAATTCAATCTGTGTTTTTCGGAAATTTACCTTTTTAAGTACATCATACCAGCCAACATGCGCCCCACTACTGGATATAGGCCTGGATATGGAATCCAATGATTTTCCAACCTAATAGATTGATAGATAAAAACTTTATTTGACACAAAATCAACATTACACAGACACAAAAGATAAGTAGAAAAACAAACGAACAAAATAAAAATTAATGACTAACAAAAAGAAAAACTAACAAAATAAACAAACAAAACACTTATTACAGAAAATAATCATAAATCGTCATCATCATCATCAACAATCTAATGAAATCCAAGGATGCGGAGAAATCTAAATTAAAAATAATTTCCCCATCAACTTCCATATTGACCCGATTAAACTATTGCAAAATACCCGCTGTGATTTTGGGAAACTTACGAAAAAAATTGAACATACAAGACAGAATTACGAAACACGGTATATTTTTCAATCAGTAGGATTTTGTTATTTTTCTGTTTGAAAAATTTAAGTGCGCTATACCAGTATTCTCAAACGGTGAAGGAAAACATCGTGAGGAAACCCGCGGCTTAATCAGTTCCAAACGTAGTGATCATGTCTTTCCTGTAGACAAGGCCGACTAAGCTGAGCGGATGGAATAGGTGCTGAGCAAGCCTACTCCATCTTAATTCGTCCCGGGCACTACAGCATTTCGTTTGTGAAGGTAAAAGTTGCCTCCTGACGCTGTATAAATCTACTATACATGGTAAAAGGCCTTAGTTTAGTTTAGTCTCGTCACATGACATGTTCCAGCCTATGATTACTAAAAGATAGTTTCCTCAAGCACGTCCACAAGTACATATTTCTACGTTATAGTACGCGACCTTGAGTCCGCATGTCGTCCAAATGAGCTGTTATCACGACACGGTGCGTTGGCACGTCAGCTGACGCCGGGGTCACATATTGCACTGACCGTTACTTTACTTCACATTATTATAAACACGAAGGTTTATAGAATAGAATATTTTATTTCAAGCAACATTAGACAATGAGGTAACGTCGCCAGCCTTACCTGCGGTCGGTGATCTGAGCTCTGTTGTCTATCCGTAGGCGAACTTAGATAGAAAACTGAGCTCATTTTCCATATTTGGCTGAAACTAGGAACACACTAATATTCTATTTATCTATCTAGTCGTGTCACTAGTTCTTTCGAACCAGTGTGGTATAAGGATTTAAAGCGTGCACTTGACACATACTTTCGAATTTAAAAGTACATTTAAAAGTCAGAGTCATTGACACACAGAAGAAGTTTTACATATAAATAGCACAAAATACCATAAAAAATGACGTTCGAAAACAGAAAACCAATAAACTTCACCACAGTAAAACATCGTCACGGTGCCTGAGCCCATGTGGCGGTTCGATTCCCGAGGTGGGGCGATGGTAGATAAATCCAAACAGCTATAAAACTTACTAACTGGCAATCAAAGAACAGCTAGATTAGAAGTAAAATACGACTGTAAAAATAATGGTTGATTAAAAAGATGGTATTTTTACCCGATTGCGAATAAGAAGGGCTGTGTATGTGTTTTGTAACTTACAACTAATACAAACATAATTTACAAAATACAAAAGAAACAGTCGGGCTATTTAGAGGCCGTTGCAAACGGTCTATAGATAGCTCACCTGATCCAGCTCATCAGACGGTGGAAGCGTGCCCAAGACGCTGGTCGCATTGCCACGCTAAATGGCAATACTGATCCGTTGAGCCAAATAAGAACCAGCTCTTGGATCGCGCATCGCTTCGACCAGACGCCCTGAAAGAATTTTGAAAACGCGGTGGGCACCCGTGCCCCATGTGTCTCGACCCCAAACAAACTTCAATAGTTTAGTCTGTGCGTTGTTTGGATAGATTACTATGATCCTGATAGCTGTAACTAGAGATAGGTGAGTTGACTCACAGATCGATATACGTCATAATCAGACCCTCACTACCAATCGCCAGGATTGCGTGACCAGTAATTATCCAGACGTTGCCATAGTGCGTTAAAACAGCAGGTTCATACACGCCATTTTATTATTAAATGAGAGTATGGTTTGGAAATAAATGCAAATTAAAATATTTACTTCAGGATTTTTAAAAATAACGCCTAACAAGGGGTAAAATTAATAGTATCTACAGTCTCTAAAGATTGTAAAATCGATACCTACCTATATTTTATTTAGAATGCTTTTTATTATTTCATCAATCATGATTTCCCTGCGTTTTTCCATTTCAAGTAGGGTCGCCACAACAATTTTTTCTTCCGTTTTCTTCTGTTGTCTCGAGAATTGTTTGAACTTTTAGTGACCAAGCTATGAAGTCTCTGGGCTGTGTCAATGAAACATTTATACAAGGGTCCTAAAGGGCACTGGTGAAAAATTCGATGCGATTATACCGGAAAAGCACCAGTGAGTTAGAGGCAGCTGGCTCAGGGAACGATAGGGCCCATTGAGGCAAAAGGAGACTATTATCATTATCAGTCTTTATACAGCGCTCGTGGGGTAGCTTGCTTAGACGTTCTTGATTGATCGTTGAAGTTACACAACATTGTGCGCGGTCACAATTTGAATGGGTGACCGTAAGTGGCATTACAAGCTGAGCGCTTTCTTGCTTCGGAGGGCACGTTAAATTGTCGGTCCCGGCCTTTAAGTCGTTAAGCCATGACGAAGGCCTTCAGGCGATCTAAAAACTCCGTCACTAGAGTTAGCCACTAGCTCATACGAACTTACTTAGGTAGGTACTTACTTTTAGTCTATACATAATATATAGAAGAACTTGTGTGCTGTGAAGCTTAAGTGTTACCTTGGACTATAAAATTCTATTCTACTAATATTGTAAATGCGAAAGTTTGTGTGGGCGAATGTTTGTTACAACGTATCTTCGTAACTACTAAACCGATTTTGATGAAATTGTGATTGTTCATAGTTTTGGTTCTGGAATAACAAATCGGCAAATTAAATTTGCGAAATTTGCAAAAATCCTTAAGGGGTGGTAAAGTTTTTATGGATAAAAAGATCTTTGTTTGATTTGCTTAAAACTTGGTACAATTTTTCATTTTTCAAAATCACACCCAGGAGAAGTTCAAGGGAGTTCTAAATTTTATAAGGGGAAATTTTAATAGGCCGTGTGATTAACTTGAAAATTCGTCTGGAAAAAAGTACAAAATCACGGGACACCGTATTTCAGCGATTTTTAAAATAATCCTCAAAAAGGAGTAAAATAGGGTGTCAGAATTTAAACCACCGAGGTCGTAAAAATATAAATCCTTGTATTTGAAGTATCTACAAAACCTGAGGGATAAATAAATAAACTCCTATATTCAGAACCATTGAACCACAAATCATCCAAAATCAAACTTAAAATTACAACACAATGCAGACGAAAATAAAACCGAATATCACCAAAATGCCACGTGCAAGCCAATTACTAGCCGGTACATTCACCCCTGTAGGTAGCCGGGGGTAGCTACCCTTAGCCCTAAGAAAGGAGGCGTGGTTTATCCTTAGGGTGGCATCTTGCATCCCTCTCGCGCAGAGGGGATGTTTCTTTTAGATGTTTCGATTTTCTTTCAATGTTACTCTTGGCTTGGTATTGGCTACCTATTCACTGTAGCTATGTAGCTAGAAGGTGTTTTGCGAAGTCAGTTCACTTAAACATAATGTAGTTAAATATACCTAAGTAATAGCATTCGTGGTTATCTTGGATTTCCCTCTAAAAATGGGTTTAATCTACCCTTTTCTAATTTGAAATAAATTCTCATAGCATACCCACTACCTTCTGTCCTCTTCCTCGTTCAAAAATATAAACTGACCTTCATTCATTTGTCGCGTGATTCAAACAGAAACAGAAACACAAAAAAACACAATTATAATATTAATTGTAGAGTCATTTCATTTTTTCAGGGTTCCGTAAGCGAAAGGTGCAAACGGAACCCTATTACTAAGTTTCTGCTGTCCGTCCGTCCGTCTGGCAGAGGGCTATATCTCTAATATGTCTGTATCGCTATACTTAACAACAAAAAATAAAAATAAAATAGGGTGTCCCACACAAGAATCATTTTTAAAGGTACGTAACCCTTTTGTGTGCGAATTCGACTCTCACTTGACTGGTTTTTTATGTATCTTATTGCATCGTCATATCACAAAACAATTAATTTATCATTCTTTCTCTAATACACAAACCTTGAAACATTTAACGAATTACTAACAAAACACGTAGCGAAATATCATCAATCAACACCACAGTAATTTAATTTTCTAAAACCAAACAATATCAATTTAAAAGTGATCAATCAATTCTTTTTCATGACAAGCAGTCATAAGCATCGACGCTCATTAGACAAACAGTATAACCCAATAATTAAGCATTTCTCCGGCATTCAGCTTTCTACGTCCGAGTGAGGCAGGCAAGCGCGAGTTGGACATCTGCACCTGGGTTCCTAAATTATCAAGCATAGGATTTCTTTGATATTCTCGGCTGTCAATAATTCGATGTAAAAGTCACAGCAAAAATAAAAGTTTCTGTAGTTGTCAAAGTATCAACGAAAAACCTTTTTTTTATTTTGAGTTCTACTGTTGAAACTCTAATAAAATCGTTACTTGTATTGATATAATCGTAGGCAATGAGAAATTAGTTATTTTTACGACAGACCGTGTTAGTCGTTTATTTTATTGCACACTAACTGCTGCCCGCGGCTTCGTTCGCGTGGTACCCGGATAAAAAATAGCTTATATGTTAATCCAGCACATGAATTATGTTTATTACAAGTTTCATTTAAATCCGTTTAGCCGTTTAGGCGTGAAGGAGTAACAAACATCCATACATCCATACATACAAGCTTTCACGTTTTTAATATTACAAGGATTAGTAAAATTCATTGCGGATCCCTAATGCTCGTCAGTCCCACACAGTGATTGCAATACGGCGTTTTTTTCAGCATTAATTAGTTTATTAATTATGTAAATTTGTATGCGAATTCTCGATTCTTTATTGCGATTAATCGGGTGGAGATTTTGCTGGCGATAGTGGTGCCACAAGTTATAGACGACAGCGATGAGTTACAGAACTATTTAGAGTGGGGGACATTTTTAAAAAGAATCAAAAGATTTAGTTCCCTAAGGCTTCCTAGATGGCGCTAGGGTGTATCCTGATGTATCCCAAAAGCACTGACTTTAAACCGGAAATCAATGAAATCGTCCAATCGCTAATGGTTTCCGGATATTTCTTCGACCCCAAAACATTTAAACTTACCAAATGTTATTTTAAATTTGGTTCAGTTAAACTATCTGTATCTAAGGTTTGATAACATTAAATTATATTTATAAATACATTAAACATAACATAACTTACATATATCACGCCCGTAATCCTAACGGGATGGGCAAAGCCACAGGTCAGAATCAAAATCAGAAAACTTAGAGCCACTCTTCATTCAAAGTCTCAAGATGCGTGGTGAACCATGGTGACAAGCGATCAGCCCATCGCTCATATGGATGGTACATCATGTTGGGGAAGACACTATCCCTTAGTCGACTTTTACGACAAGCTCGAGGAGAGAACTGGACGAGTTCTCTTTTTTTTTTACCCAGGAGAGAAGTATTATAACCTATATATTATATTTTATAGTATTATGTACCGCTACATCTGTTTTGTTTAAATAAATTTATTCTTATTCTTATTCTTACGTCTGATAAATCTGGAAAAACTCAAAGTAGGTAGAGCTTAACTGGTCGTTAACAAATTAAGTTATTTCTAGTCTAGAAACTTTCTTATCTAGACATTCATCCAGTCTACCAAGACCCTATAACAAATTTACATTTTCATTTGTCACACGTCTCTCGTGACTCACACTCCAAACAAAATTGATGTTTGCAGGGACTTAGCTGCTTATTACTTTATTGTTGGCTATATTTTGTATGCACAATGTCTGTCCGTTCTAGTTGGCTGATGTGTCAAGTTTGACTTTCATTATTATTTCATTTATGACTTTTTGTTACTTGGTGAACGATACGTATTATTGAGTGACTTTTTAAAGTCTGATGTTTTGAATCTAATCGAGGTACTATATTAGATTCATACAGTGAATTACGTAAGGATCTTACTTCGCTATTTCTTACCTGAATTGTCCCGACAAAAACAGAAAAAAAATCCTCGCAAACTTTTAGCAGGAATCTGATTTGCTTTTTTGCTGGTTCGGTCGGCCAAAATCGTAGTCCCCTACCCTAAAGTTAATTTGCACGTTATAAAAAAACAAGGTAATTCCCTTGCAATAATATTCTGCAAATTACTAATGTATTGTCTTAGCGCTGTTTAATTACACAGAAAGTTTTGTCAAAACTGGTAAACCGCTTTCTTAGACCATCGTACATTATTGTCGGTACGAAACAAGACTCTATTATCGAGTCATAATATAAGTACCTACTTAAGCAATAATTAAAAAAAACTGTATTTATGTTAATAAAATTCAAGATTTCTCGACAGTTTTCCTCAAAACAATCAATATTTCCTTCAGTCATTGTCAATAAATATAAAATAATTTAGATATTACAGAATACAACATTGTTCCATTTCCAGGTCTAGTTTTTGTAAAAGCACTACAAAGGGTATTTATTCAATAGTGTATCTACTTGTAACTGGCTTGTGGCACTGGGATTGAATGCCAGGGGGTTTTCAACCTTATGTAGCTGGGATTAAGTACAATTTTGCTTGAATATTAGTATATAAAGAAATATTTCGAGAGAGTTTCTCTCTCATCCAAGTTTTTAAATCAGACTGTCGCCATTCTGGTACAAAAAACCAAAACATAATGTTGACAAAGCAATGGTTATTGGACTGGGTAAGTCAGTGAAGACCCGAAGCACTTGATTATAAAGAGCTATAACAATTAACAAATAGTTATTCAATGAAGTTTACGTATTTATTTTTAATATACTTTTTGAGTGGAGACCGCAACTCTGCAAACGTAATGTAGGATTGGGGGAGTGACGATATGCGAAAGGCTGCTGGCAAAGACTGGAAGAGTCAAGCCGAAGATAGGGCGCGATGGTGCTCATTAGGAAAGGCCTATGTTGAGCCAATATAACTAATCTAAAGAGAACTCTCAAAAGATTTTGAACTATCATGTGCCAAGTTTAGGTATCAGAATTGATTGTACAAATTCGCACGTCGCGTCTGTTTGAATGCTAAGTGAAACTTTTGTATTAGTACTGTTGCTTATTCAATGACTGCAGACTTAAAGCAACTGTGTCAGTAATTAAAATGATTAGGTATAGGACGGAGTGCGGCAGCTAGCGGGTTCATACGCGGAGCGGGGAGCGAGTTAAAGCAAAAGATTTAAAGTAAGTTCGTACGAGCTAGTAGCCGACTCTTGTGACGGAGTTTCTAGGCCGCCTAAAGGCCTCCGTCATGACCTAACGACTTAAGAGCCGGGACCGACAATTTAACGTGCCCTCCGAAGGATGGAAGCGCTCAGCTCGTAATGCCACTTGCGGTCACCCATCCCAATTGTGACCGCGCACAACGTTACTTAACTTCAACGATCAATCAAGAACGTCTAAGCAAGCCACTCCACGAGCGCTACTTTAAAAATGTATGTGCCCATAGTTCAAGCTTTGCTTAGTTTGGAGCTAAATGGCGCTGTGTGAAATGTCCACAAATATTTTATTATCCTAAGAATTAGGTTCCAAGTATATACAATATTTGAGGACATATCACACAGCGCCATCTAGACCCAAACTAAGCAAAGCTTGTACTATGGGAACTAGATTGCTGATAGAATACTTATATACATTTTATTATTTTTTTTTGTTGTAAATACATAGGTACTTATAATATAACAACACCTAGACCAGGAGGAAATATTTTCAGAGCATTCAAACATTTCCACAGCGGGAATCGAACCCGCGCCTCTTCCGTCGCAGCCGAGCACTCGCCCGCCACGCCACCGAGGTCGAGTAGGTTCCCGCTAGCACTCGGGCCGCCCGCATCTGCCGGCCGATTATGAATTATGTAAATTTATAAATGTTAAACAATCCAAGAGATTGTTGATGCGATTCAGTGAAAAAATAACACCCTCCATGCTTGGTTTGCCACTCATTATAATAATTACTTTTTGCCGTACTCTCTCGATTTATAACTCTATCATTGCTCGCTAGTGTCACTGGTTCTTTTGGTGGGTGTGGGGGTCAGTGACCAGTTGGTTGGGCTGGTAAAAAAAGTAATTTCGTATGGCCGCCTAAAGGCCTCCGTCATGGCTTGACGACTTAGAAGCCGTGAAGAATTTAACGTGCCCTCCGAAGGACGGAAGCGCTCAGCTCATAATGCCACTTGCGGTCACCCATCCCAATTGCGACCGCGCACAGGGTTGCTTAACTTCAACAATCAATCAAGATCATCTAAGGAGGCTTCGCCACGAGTGCTTCGGTTGTCGTTGAGCTGGTGAGTTTTGCAAACGAATATTAAAGGTACTCCGGAATGACGGCCATACACTCATGTTTTTTCCGTCTGACTTGTCCTGTCGTATGATCTGTCAGTGACCAGGTATTTAGTCAGGCTTGCGGAGATAGTGGATATAGACTTTGAAGTCGGCATCAGTGACGTTGTGACAGAACTAAAACGAAAATGCAACATGTCATAATTCGAATATATGTGTCAAGTGCACGAAAGAAGCCTTTAAGGCGCACTCTAATCCTTTCTTAATCCTTTCACCACACTGGTTTGAAACAACTAGTGACACGACTAGATAAATAGACAGAATGTCATTTGAGTGCTGTGTCACTAGTTGTCCTGTTGTACAATCTGTTCAGAAAAGCAGCAGAATAAAATAAAAGATACCTACTTAAATTTATTTTTAATGTCGTTACTTTTTCTCGCTATTTATACCCACTGGCGTTCATGGAAAAAAGTAGGTAGTATTACTAATAATATAAACCTAATAGTGAGAGTGTGAGGGTGTTATATTGAGCTTTAGCACCGGCGTAACAGCTGAACCGATTTGGATGTCACTTGGAATATACTTGCTTCGTGGCCTGGAATACTTATAAGTATATTATTAGTAATATTGTTCGGGATTCGAACCCCCGACCGTAGCACTACGCCAGTGGCGGTACATTCACCTTAATTCAATCAACAGCACTTGCTAATCGAATAAGCCGCATTTGGCTTTGTGGGGAAAGGGTTAAGGGTGACGCACACAGACGGAAAAAAACGCTGCGTTTTTACATTAGGCACAATTTACGCGCACGCTATTTTGTCTTACATAATTCAGCATTTATAAATACGAAATGGAATATAAAAGAATAATAAGTTACGCTAACCTATTGTATAAAATAGTAATAAACTAGTAATCATAAATATCACATCCTTGTCATAAACAGTCGTCGCGGCCATATATAAGTGTAAATAGGAATAAATGAAACAAAAAATATTCAGGAATCGGATAAAGTTATTCATGACATAAGAAGTTGTCTTTAGCCGTTAGTAATAACTTTAAGTTCAGACTTTCTAGGAAGTGGTCAGTATAACACAGCTAATGCAAACTGGAGTGCTTTCATCGTAAAAAGAGCATTAAAAGCGTTGTAAATTGTTTTTTTTTAACCTGTAGCTTCTTTTACAGTCTCATAGAACAGATAATGGTACTAAATTCTGATTGAATACTTACTCCTTCCCACCGATCGGTCTTATAATGTCGTAGAACATTTTGTTATACAAGTTTTCAGACATGATTATTTTCTAAAGTAGCTAAAGAGTAGTCTGGCAAACTCACGGTAGAACTGCGTTTAGAAAAACATTTCAAAGTTTTTTTGCTCGCGTTTTTACTCTCCAGTGTCCGTTGACCTTTACCGCTACAAAATGCAATCGGGTCGCCGCTGGCGAACCCAGTAGGTTTCTATTTAATAAACCCTTTATTGGTTTAACTGGGATTTAGTGGCTTAGTGGGGCTGTAGCCTGGGTGGTCGTCTAGGCTTACTTGATTAGGTTACTGTCTAGATTTGATTAGGAATTTTAATTTGTTTATTGAACACTAAGGCCGACTAAGCTGAGAGGATGGAATAGGTGCTGGGCAAGTCTACTCCATCTTAATTCTTCCCGGGCACTACAGCGTCCCGTTTGTGAAGGTAAAAGTTGCCTCCTGACGCTCTATAAATCATCTACTATAGATGGTAAAAGGCCTTAGTTTTTTTTATTGAACACTGCTGGTCTAGTGGTGGTGAAACAGCCTTTCGATTCTATGCTCGTAGATTCAATACTATTGATTATTCTCTTCAAAAAAATTATGTGCGCTATACATTTGTAAGCAATGAAGGACATAACATCATGAGAAAACCGGCATAAAACACAAGTTCAAAGAAATTTCACAAAAGGAGCATCTTTGAAACACAAATGGATTTTTCACCACTCAGGTTTTATGAAACTACTAGCTTTCGTCCGCGGCTTCGCTCGCGTGATATTCAAACAAAAAGTAGCCTATATGTTATTACAGCACACATAGGATGTAGTAACATACTTCATAATCTTTTCTTTCAAAACAGTACGTGTTACTTCGTGTTATTACCAAACTGAATGGCTTAATGTCCTGGTTTGATATTCTGGCATTTACCTACTCCAAGCTTATTGGTCTGAACATTATCAGTGATTTGGTCAAACAATGTTATGCTTGTATTTATGTAGATATATCTAAGCGTGGTCGCCACTTGCGATAACGAATAACTTCACACCCTTAACCCTAGTAGGTGTGGCTATTAACACGATTTTGTACCTGTAATCCTTTGTTCTACCTCTAATCCTCGTGTAAAATAGCCTTATTTGACACAGGTGTGATTTTTAATACATTTAAACCATTCCTATACGTTTGAAACGTACCTACTTTGTGGGACTAATGCCGAGGCGTGGTTATAACAGATACTATTTCTATTTGTTTTTTACATTATGCTGCAATAACCTGTATTTCTTGTACAATAAAGTCGACAATTGAACAAGGGATTACATGTTTTTTTTATATTATTTTGATCCAATTTGTCCTGCCAATAGAGAGGCTTTGATTGTGACCAATCAGTTATAATTAGAGGGAATAGCAAACCAATGGTCTATGGAGGGAAATACAACGATTTGTTGTTACTGGATATTACATTTGTACTATAAAAACATCTAAAGATATTATGTTATGTCCGGTTTTTATATTTTACTAACGCATGATTAATCCCTTAATGGAATATAAGCTGGCATAAGACAGAAAATCACACACTGTGACATCAGTTTAAGCAAAATAATATAAGTTGTAAAATAAATATTACTTCTTTGCTGGACTGGAAGTAAAGAAAAGGCATAGAACGCGTCCAGCTGCCTCTCCCTGAACATGTCGTAAAAGTCGACTAAGAGATAGTATCCTTTCCAACATGATGGACCACCTATATTGGCCAAGGGCTGATCACCTGTCACCATAATTCCAAGCGTCTTAGGACTAAATCAGAGGTGGCTGCAAGTTTTACTGTTTAGCTGTAGTTCTGCCCACCCTATTAGGAATACAGGTGTCATAATATGTATGTATATTAGTTGTTTACCTACAACTGATATAAGTACTTCCAGATTGAAGATTTGCAACACAGATATTACGAATTTAAAACTTGCCAAAGCTCGTATTTTAAAATATTGCGCCTACTTTTGAAATACGATGAGTGTCTTTGTTGCTAATATTTATTAGTTACAGTTTAAAACAAAAACAAATTAAAATTGACTGTAACAAAATTACATTAAGCAACTCTAAATAACAAAGCCGCTTTTAACAGAAACACAGTATGCAATAAGTTTGCCACCGCCTAAAAAAACTACTTAAAACAATTTTAAAAGGTTTCTACTGAGCTCTCGTTCGTTTTCCATTAAGATTTTGGTGGAACCTTCAAGCCTACACCAATTTTAGACACTTATCAAATCGATAGGACGCATGCGCACTAGCTACCCCCCAGCCTTGCTCTGCCTTGCGAACTTTCATCCTTTTCAGTAAATAACTTGCTTGATTCTGAAACGTGAAACTTGGCTGCTGGACTGAGAGTAAAGAAAAACAGAATGCGTCCAGCTGCTTCTCTCCACGAGCATGCCGTAAAAGTCGACTTACCCCGAATACTCAAACGCGACTCAGAGTTGAGCACGTCTCAACTCACGGTTTTTTGACAGTTTTTGATGAAAATCTGTCAAAAACTCGTCACTTGAGACGTGCTCAACTCTGAGATTGAGTATTCGGAGGTAAGTAAGTTCGTATGAGCTAGTGGCCAACTCTTGTGACGGAGTTTTTAGGCCTCCGTCATGGCTTAACGACTTAAAAGCCGGGACCGACAATTTAACGTGCCCTCCGAAGCACGGAAGCGGCTCATAATGCCACTTGCGGTCACCCATCCCAATTGTGACCGCGCACAACGTTGCTTAACTTCAACGATCAATCAAGAACGTTTAAGCAAGCTACGCCACGAGCGCTTCCAACACGAAAAACAATGCTAGTAAAAAAATTAACACTCTAAAATAATTTTATTAAAGTAAATCATTTAACGTAGATATATTTACAAACTCTTTTATCAAAGTCATTTCGTATTTCGAACAAGTTTTAAATTCTTTATTAAAGGTATATACAAACAGTAGCGTATAAAAGTAAAGAAAATAAAGTGATCTATCAAGAGCAGCGCAAAGTATGATAAACAATGAAATGTTCAACCGCGCAGAATGTGTTCGGAGAATTCAGAATTTCGATCTAAAGGTGAGTGTTCAATGTAGGAAAAAACGCCGCGTTATATTGCAAACATTCCGTTTGAATTGCTTTTGAATTTATATCCTCAACGGTTCTAGTGTCAGCGAATAAGTTATTAGTTATTTTTAAATAACGATACAAAATATATATTTTTGTGAATATAAAAAGTTAAAGTAATTTGCAAAAGTGCCCGCTCCTTAGGAAAACAATCGTGATTTTTATAAAGTACAATTATATTTCAATATAGCCAACCTGGACGGTTGGCTATATTGAAATATTATTGTACTTTGCTGGACTGGATTGCCATTTGCTGGACCAAAAGACCCATACGACAATCAATGATCCAAAAACATTTAAAAACACGCCCCCAGCCATTCAAGCTTATATTTCGATCATTAATTCTGCACTCAGCGCTTCACGCCATCAACGGACCGATCTCGCGTTTATTTTCGACTTCACATTCGAACTGTGTGTAATCTGCACAAAAATCTACATATCAAGTTTCTGTCGGACTACTGTTCTGCTTCGACTTCGATCGACTTCTTTTTTTAAACAGGTATGGCTCTTTTTATTTGTTGAATGAATTTGAGAGGAATTAATTAAAGGTAGAAATGTCACGGTGTGAGATGTATGCACTACTTTACATTGTTTTTTTTTTTTAATTTTACGGCAATAAGGCTGTAGTTTTTCGAGGCATGGTGGTAACAAAGAGAGACCTACGCCCAACAGTGGGATACTACATGTGGGATGATGATGATTCCGGAAATAATTATATTTGCGTTAGTGATAAACTTTTCATGACGTTAAGGGTTTTAAAAACTTATTTAATTTCAATAGTTAATTTAAAAAATGTATAAATTGCGTGTTAGTGTCACTGAAAGGACCATTTATTATTTTAAGCAAAAATATGCAAACTATTATAACAGTTAATTAATCTAATTCACGAAGTTTCATAAAGTTCAAAGTGACTTTATTAAACTGAAAAAATGTTTAAAATATTATTAATTACACAAAGAATTTAAAACTGGGAGTTATGAGTATGAACATGCTGTACCGACCACACAGAGAATGGCATAAGAGTAGGCAGATGATGATGATGATGAAAAACAATTAAAACTATTATAAATTAACAGGATCCATTAAACGAAATTCCGAAATCGCACGATTAAAGTTAACCCTCAAACTGCGGGGGTACTTAAAGGTATTAGTTACGCGCGTGTGGCCACAAAGACCATTGTCTGGCACAATGGCCAGGGGATTACCTGTTACCGATAGTCTTTCGAGTGGTTAATGGTAGGTCATTGGATTTCTATCGATTTGTTTGATGTTTTATATAGATTTGGTGATAGAACTAACACTGATAGGCGTTTGTATGCTATTCTAAATCATCTGTGCTTTTTTTCGTTGAAGTTAAGCAACGTTGTGTGCGGTCACAATTGGGATGGATGACCGCAAGTGACATTTCGAGCTGAGCGCTTCCGTGCTTAGGAGGACACGTTAAATTGTCGGTCCTGGCTTTTAAGTCATTAAGCCAAGACGGAGGCCTTAAGGCAACCTAAAAAAACTCCGTCACAAGAGTTGGCCACTAGCTCATACGGACTTACTTTTTTTGTCTATTCACTTAAAAAAAATATTTCTCAGTAATGCTCTACAGTCGTACATTTTTAATAAACTCACATATATTATTAATAAAATTGAGAGGTAAGATCAAAAACAAAAGAGTTTGAATATGACCGAGGGTCACAGGTACCCATTAAAATAATATTAAGTACGCCTGCGGCGCTTTCTGGTTAATGACACATCATCAAACATAGTATAAATTACGATTGTAAAAATTGTAATCTACTTATGTTTATAATACAACTTGAGGAACATTTTGATGGAAATGAATATGAAAGACTAGTGGAATACCCCGCAACTTTATCTGCGTTGAGATTTTGTATACAAACATTCATCTTCATTAAACGAAATTGATGCCCACTTAAAGTAGGTACTGGTCCACAGTGGCTTAGGGGGAAGGGAGGCCTTTACTGTGCAGTGGGACACAGGTTCCTAATAAATACGCTGAATGGCAATACTGATCCGTTGAGCCAAATAAGTACCAGCTCTTGGACCGCGCATCGCTTCGACTAGACGCCCTAAAAGAATTTTAAAAACATGTTGGGCACCCGTACCTTGCACCTATGGTCTCGACCCCAAAAGGCTCAAATAGGTAGGTAAATAAGCCCCGTTGAGGTTTGCATATTTATAGTAATTCATCTTCTGCGTCTTCTGGGAGTTTAGTTACAGGAACTACACAAATTGTATATCAAATTCTTATTTTTTACCTATTTTTCGGCATATTGAAATCGAATTTAGTAATAACCACAAAGTTTTCTTTTCAATACAAGCAATATATATAATTACCAACGATAATCCGTTTTTCACGCCCCTCCCCTTCTAACCCTGCACTGAGCCATTTCTTCCGTACCCTATCCATGTCTCGACATGTCCCGGGACAATGGGGCCCCACTGTGTTGTGACAGGAGTTAATACTGTGGGGTCTCTTTCGCTAAATAAAATAGACATGAAAGGTCTATGGTGGGCTGTGTAACGCATTTTGCGATGGAGAAAAGGTGTTGTAAAGGTATGACGTTTTATGGTTTTGAAATGAAATGAATTGAAATAGTTTATTTGCGTGAAGTGAAGTACACAGAGTGTGGTAAACATGGTTTGGTAAGTTTAATATACTTTTATACTTCAACTAGCTGTAACCCGCGACGTTGTCTGCGTGTAAGAAGATTTTTTAGAATTATATTATCTGGGAACGCAAAAAGTCAACATCATGCAGAATTCTCAGGCGGTCACCCATCCAAGTTGTGGCCGCGCACAACATTGCTTGACTTCGCTAGTATAATGATAGGTGCCATACAAACTTTTATCCCTTATTTCACCACCATCAGGATTATTTTTGCCACAAAAAGTAGCCTGTGTCCTTCCCCGGGATAGAATCAATCCTTGCCAAATTTGTTCAAAATCTGTTTGGCAGTTTAGGCGTGAAAAGGTAACAGACAAACAGAGTTACTTCCGCATTTATAATATTAGTATGGATACCTATACTTTGCCATGTCTGAAGTGTCTTGAGAAACTAGTCAAAACCCAGCACCACACTTGTCACTTTTCGGTACCAACCAAGTTAAGAAGGACATTGTGTTTTATGAAAGATTTGGCATATTCATAATTATGTTTCATAAGTGCATGAATTGAATGAAGATATAACGAAGACCATTCTTTAAAATTCCGTCAAAAAAAGTGTTGTGTATTATTCCTTTCTAATAATTGTCCCCCCTTATCCAATTTTTATTTTATAATAAAATTATTATTTGGACTATTATGATTTTAATTTACAAAATGTCCCAAATAATGTTCAACCACACAAACACCGTCCAAATAGTAATAAATCAAAGGGTCGAACCTGCTGGCATCAACGGGTACAATAGACCCCTAAGTGCGACCGGCGTGTGCCGTACCTATTGCATTTGCACGGTTAATGTTATTGCTGGATCATTTGCCTACTGCCAGTCATTCTACTCGAGCAGCCTCTGGTTAAAATACACCCGCCGAGCAGCTAGTTCCCTGCGAGTCCAATACAACAACATCTTTAGGATGATGATGCAGCTGCCTCGCTTTTGCAGTGCATCCGCAATGTTCGCGGAGGCGCGCACGGACGGCTTTCATGCGATTATTCGCAAGAAAGTCGCTTCCTTACTCCAGCGCGTGCGAGGCAGCGGCAACACCATCCTACAGATGATTGCTGCGCGTACGGACTGTCCCATCCAGTATAACTGGATGCAGACGTTATTAGGCTTCTCGTAAAGGATTCTAGTTAGGTATTAGGTTAAGTTTTTAATTTTATGTTTATTTAATTTTATTTTTTATTGTGTCTAATTTAAGTTTGAATATTTTTTGTAATATGGATCTATATAATCTGAAATAAATGAGTTAATAATAATAATAAATAATTTGGGGATGAGCTTAATATGTCATTTGATTGAGATTGTTCTGTTGATGGAGGCATCTTTGTAAGATGACTTTTAAATTACAGGCGACCTTGTTGGCTTGCCGGGCGAGTACTCGGCTGAGACGTAAGAGGCGTGGGTTCAATTCCCGCTACGGGAGAATAAATGTTTGCATGTTCTGCAAATATTTCTTCCGGGTCTGGGTGTTGTAATGTTATGTATTTAAAAAAAACGTATATAAGTATTCTATCAGCCATCTCGTGCCAGCTTTGCTTAGTTTGGAGCTAGATGGCGCTGTGTGAAATGTCCACAAATATTTATTTATATTTATTGGATTAGCACCTGAGTTAGCCATAAGTTAAACGTAAACAATAAAGTCGACACTTACCCATCCAAGCCGATTCGTCTCAACTCCACCAATGATTTCGAACGACAAATTTCTTATAGTATTATTAAGAGAGGTATGGTAGAACCACAGTAGAAACAGGGTGTGGTCTTGAATATCTTGTGAAAGAAAATAATTTACTCTACTCTTGACTAAAGAGTATAAACAATTAATAGCCTGATACCCTTTTTCTGTATTCCTTCCGTGGACCATTAAACAATAACTGGACACCAAATTTTTATCCATTACGCAATGTTTTGCATATGTTTTCAAAACAAGGTTGGTCAGTTAGGTCACTAACGACAGCAGTTGACATAACAGTACAATGTCACTGATTGCAGAAAATCGCTGCAATTTGTGCAATTGGCCAGTTTTGTCCCTCTACTTTATTCTAGGCTAACTAGGCACTTGACTAGGAGCAACACACTGTGGAGGTGACTTTGGAATTGATACCTTAGGGATATTTTTAAGTTTTACCTTTGGTACTAAAACTGAACTCATAAGTAAGGGTATATAATATTATTTAAGAGCTAGCTCTTGTCGGTGTAATGATGAAGTTTCCTCCATTTTTCCCTCTCTAATGCGGTCTCTCTTACTTCTTTATACGACATGACAGCGACTTTCTCCTTTATCTGGCTGATATAACTAATTCTTGGTCTTCCTCTTCCTCGCTTTCCTTCTACGTTCTTAACCTTATTAACCTTAGGCTTTGCTCGCGTGGCACCCAGATAAAAAATAGCCGATATGTTAATCCAGCACATATACTATATATATTCCAAGATTCATTCAAATCCGTTCAGCCGTTTGGGTGCGATTGAGGCACAAACATACATCGTCATATCCACACATCCTCACAAACTTTCGCATTTATAGTATTAGTAGGATTCATTGTCCATGTGGTCTAATAAAAAAATGGTTTATTCAGAATAAATACAGAGTAATAAAACTGTGACGCAGTCTCAACGTCTACCTCCTGAACATGGGATTTGGTTCTACTAGCGTTAAATGATTGGTTTTACAGCCGAGTCCAGAGCTTTGTGTGGTAGTTCAATGTTAAATTAATATTTGCAATTATTATAATAACAATATATTCAATGTTTAATACGTGTATTTACTTAGTTTAGGTGTTATTAATTTAATTATGTAGTTAAGTAATACAAAGGAAAACGCGGCTTTAACAAATAATAATAAAAATATAAGAAAAGGGGAAGAAATACTTGCAGAACATGCAAACATACCTCCCGCAGCGGGAACCGAACCCGCGCCTTTTGCGTCTCAGCCGAGCACTCGCCCGCCATGCTTCCAAAGTATAGGTAGGTACTTGTCTTTTAGTATTTTGTTTAAAAAGAAAACATCAGAAACTATAAAGAATCGAAAAGATGATTAAAAATAAAATGTTCGAAATTAATATAAATATTTTTTATCTTATCCAACGAGGTCGTATCAAAATTCTGTAATTACCATAGTCTTCGATAACTAGCAAATTATGGCTACAAATTAGCCGATCATAAAAAACTCAATTACCTATCAGCCAGTTGCATAGAACAGTAAAAAACGAACAATAGAGAAGCCTTTTAACCTTGTGTTGTAATTAAATAATCGAATACTAAAATTTAGGACGAACATGTTATACAAATATTTTACGATGCAGGCGGAATAGCGTCGTAATTGGTTTTGATTGAATTAGTAATTGTTCAAGTTTTTAGACCAATATAAATTATAATGTGATTTTTTAATGTCTACAGATATCTGAATTAGCTTTTTTAGGGTTCTGTGCCCGAAAGGTGCCAACGGGAACCCTATTACTAAGCCTTCGCTGTCCGTCTGTCCGTCTGTCTGTCAGCGGACTGTATCTCATGAATCGTAATAGGGTTAATGTGAAAATTTACACTCTCATAGTGTAAATTTTCACAGTGTTTTATAAATAAAAGAGGCCCCATTTATGAAACATTTTTAACGTTTTTCTGGTACGGAACCTTCGTGTGTGAATTCGACTCGCATTTGACTGGTTTTATTTAAAAAATATGGGCTTAGGAAGTGGCCTGTAATGTTCAGGTCACGATTTAGTCCAAGATTCATTCGAATTCGTTCAGCCGTTACGCCAAGATTGAGGCAAACTCATACAGACATGCTTACTAGCTTTCGGATTTATATACCAGTATTCATTTGGGAATATTAAAAGTACATACGAATTATCACACCCGTATCCCTAATAGGGCGGGCAGAGCCACAATTAATCATAAAAAACTTGCAGCCACTCCTGATTCAAAGTCCTAAGATGGATATGGTGAACCATGGTGACAGGTGATCATCGCCCATATAGATGGTCCATCATGTTGAAGGATACCATTCCTTAATTAACTTTTACGGAATTGTCAGGGAGAGAAGCAGCTGGACGCATTTTATGTTTTTCCTCTACTCCCTGTCCAGCAGAGAAGTAAATATTACTTATAATATTATTAAAAGTAATGAAAATTAATTATGAATAACAGGTGGGGGTTATTAAGAACTCATCATAAATCGCGTTTCACTACAAAACGATATTTTACAATTCTGAAATCTTACAAATGCAACAAAAATGCACTTAGCATCTCCGCGAGGCAGCGGGTAATCCAATAAAGACTCTAAAATATTGAAAATAGGATTTAATCTCCTTTGCATCGAAAGATCTGTCATTGTTGAATCTTTGTTACAGTCGGCTGGACAAGTGTGCCAAGTATGTATATATGCCAATATCATCCATCGCGGTTGATCGCACACGGCCTTCGAGAAATGAGTGTTTTCCGACGATTTTTCTTGCGTATGTACTTTTCTATTTCTGTCAAGGTTAGGCACTTTACACACACCACCGCCGAACCGCGCGATTCACGTCGAAAATGGCCTCGCGAGTCGCACGAATAAACGAGCGAAACAGACTTCAGGTTTCGCGTAGCATAGATACGACTTACGCACTACATTATAGAAACTGACACGCGTACTACCAAGCGGTGCCGCGAAACTGCTCGGAGCGTTCTTTTGTGTGTGTGTGTGTGTGATTAAACTCAGATTGTATGAGAACTGTTTAGTAGGAAAAAGTTTATTGCATACAGGAACTTGATTTGACCATGAGATTGGCATTTGGCAATGGACCCAAGCGTGGTTTCTTGCCTTCATCTTCCACGCTTGGTCACGTTACAAACAGTCTAAGTGAGTCTTCTCAAAGATCTAACAGAATAAAAATACAGGGAAACCTAGTTGGGAGTTGGAGCTCAGCCATGTGCGTACAGTGCCTACCTACCTATGCAATGCACTTCTAAAGGCCAAAATAATATTATTTTTATATTTCTTTGTAAAACAGGTATCTACAAACCTACATACCTATTTCAAGGTACGTAAGTACTTAAGTATGTCTGCTATGAGCCAAGTTAAACCTGGTTATCAGTAGGTACTCACCTAAGATCATAGAACTAAGTTTTTTATTTGTACCTACCTACCGTTATATTTTTTAAAAATAATTTTTATTATTATTATTATTAAAGTATTTATAATTTTGACAACCATGGTCATGAAACCTGAGATGCAAGTTTGATTCCCACAGTGAGAGATTTATTTGCCAGTTCTGTCAATATTTTTTCCGAGTCGTAGTATTTTTCTCGTAGTGTATGATATTCACGTCACACAGAATCCTAGTGTGGGTCGGAGTATGAAATAGTTTTGTTATCACAAAAAAAAAAACAAAGTTACAACCATCCTGATAAACTATATTTGACAAGCGATCTTCTTGGTTATTTAGCAATTTTACGAAAGAGATTTTGCCCCTATAAAACATCTGTATTTTTCCTTGAAAGCACTGGTCAAGCCTTACAAAAATCGAATGTAGACTCATTCCTTAAATAATAGCCATCACATATGGCCTTAACCTGGAGTCCATCGACCTTTCTAATACGTTTATAATTATACCACATTTGTAAACACAGGGCTGTGACGTAACAGGTTTTTTTTACCACGATTTGGTTCAAATGACCTAGTCATCTCGGTGATTAAAATTAGATTACTTGTCTTAGGGTAGAATAGAGATGTCAAATTATTTTAATTAAATATGATGTAGTAATGTTGTAAAACAAATAACGAAATAATTTATCAATGAGGGAGGTACCTAATTCTTGATGAAATATAATGTCAAAAATGTCGAAATGAAAACTTCTAGTAGACATTTTTGAAGTCATACGATATTCATCTAATGTGATATCGTGTCTTCCAGAATCAAGCCCCAAGGTGACAAGTCCAAACCTTCTTTATAATGATAAATACAAATGTGTGTTAAGTTTCTTGTATTGTTGGTTCCCTCTTTCTAACAGCGGAGTACCTAATTTTTTGGCAAACTAATGGTTTATAGGCCGTTAAGCGACTGGCTCCTTTTCATCCGGAAAACATGAAAAAAAAAGCCAAGCGGAAGCTAGTTTTAGAATTAAACAAACAAACGTTCAAGTTTTATTAGGCCTACATTACAATCTAAGTACATAATGTGGGGTGTAAAACGGTGAAGTAAGCATACAGAGTTGATTATTTAACAACTGTGACTTCACTATGGACAACTTTACGAGTTGCAATTCCAACAGAGCTAAACACGCGATCGAATGCAGTAAAAAGAAGAATTTCGATTTGGGTTATTTTTTATTTCGATTTTTATACAAGAAATTATGACTCTTCAATGAGAACCTACTTGTAAATTTTAACTAATATAAATGAACATGTGTAATTAATGAAACAATTTTGTAATTCGCTGCGTTACGAAGCTATTATTTATATAAGAAAATTGATTACGCCTTCAATAAACCTATAAAGTAAGCCATTTCCGCAACAGTTCAGACTGCCTCTAAAAACCTTGGGCAACCTCATTTTACCCACAAAAAGCAGTTGTTGTTCCAATTTTATGAAAAACAATCAAGAAGTATCCCATCTAGGTAATAGGCAGATTTGCCAATACCTCGAGCTGTTAGCATGTACACAGTATACAGTACCATGAATAGGTATAAAAAACTATGAATAATCTAGGGTAGACGGGCAAAAATGGGACAATATCTATGTGTAGTAAAATATGTACCTAAATGATATTTTACAATATTAAAGCTATATTAATTTAGCCTTAAAGTTTGCCTAAAAAGTACACACCTACACATTATCACGACCTTATATCTAATGGAATGGACAGAGCCAATCATAAGAAAACTTGCAACCACTCCTGATTCAAAAACCCAGGATGGATGTGGTGAACCATGGTGACAGGTGATCAAGCCCATCGTCCATCTAAAAAGTTATTCCATTTTTTTGTGTGTTTTCATAATCTCAAGACTACAATGAATCAGAACAGCTGTTTCTAGTGTGCCATGGCCGTGACGTCACAATCTGTGGATGACGTCACGAACATAGGTACTGTAGTTACAGTAAATGAGTGCTAGCATGCCATCAATACAGATGCCCGAAGACAAGTCACGAGACATGAATCACGTGATACTATGCAATTTACGCTACATCATTTCTTGGTGATGTTTCTGGTTCTTCTAGGTTAAGATGTTGACCAAAGGTATTAAAAACCGTATGACTTCTCTGTAGTTTTTCTGTATTTAAACCGCAACTTATATTGTCTTGTCTACTACAATAAAATTATTCACATCCTATCATTTTATATATTTTATTTTAATTTATTTATTATGGTTTATCAATGATTGTTACAATATTACATTAAATAAAGACATAAAAAGTAGGTATATAAAATAATTGCACAACCAGTTAAAGATAAACACAGCATACAAAAGTACAAAAGGATAACACAACCACAAAATAAGATATATACAGAGTGAGATAAGAATATAAATTAGTTATGTGCAGATATCAAATCGAAGTTAAATCTACAATCAAAGTGAGATAAAGTTATGTTATCCATGCAACATAACATCACTGACTAAATAATTGTGTTCGGCAAGTTCTCGGATAAAAACTATCATGACACATTTGTGATTAAAAATCATTTTTATTTAAAGCCTTATCATGTTCCTGCCCATATTATGTATAATATTATACGGTTGGCACTACACTATTTCTCTTCCATACCTCAGAATTTTTATTCTAATTCTGATTGTGAAATAGTGCGTTGAAAGGAATAAACCTAAGAAGCACTTTTATTCATTTCTTCAGAAACAATGTTTCCTGAAACCTCATATTCTCTTAAGACTAGATGTTTTGATTAACTAACATTATACTCTAAATAGTTTTCATGAAACGGGGTTACAAATTGTATAGGCCCAAAGTTCATGACGTAGCATTTTATTTATGACGTCACGTACACCCATCTACTCTTATCAAGATGGATTCCGAAAACTCCAAGGCGAAAATTCAGGATTTTTCAAAGCCCATAGACGGATCCCAAAGCTTATTCTCCATCGTCATTTATACCTCTTCAGGAACCACACTGTGACTAAGCCATTATAGTCTGGTTATAAATTATCATTTTTTCTCTGCTGAACTGGGAGTACAGAAAAAACATAGAATGCGTTCAGCTGCTTCTCTCTCCGAGCATATCGTAAAAGTCGACTAAGGAGTACCTAGTATCCTCTCCAACTTGATAGACCTATATGGGCGATGTGCTGATCACCTGTCACCATGGTTCACCATATCCATCTTGGGAGTCTTGGATCAGAAGTGACTGCAAGTTTTCTTATGATTACTTGTGGTTCTGCCCACATCGTTAGGGATACGGGCGTGATAATATGTATCCTACTAATATTATAAACGCGAAAGTTTGTAAGTATGGATGTATGAATGTTTGTTACTCTTTCACGCCTAAACGGCTGAACGGATTTGAATGAAACTTGGAATATACATAGTACATGTGCTGGATTAACATATAAGCTATTTTTTATCCGGGTACCACGCGAGCGAAGCCGCGGGCGGCTGCTAGTAATTCATGATATAACACCCAGACCCGGAAGAAAAATATTTGCAGGACATACAAACATTTCTCCCGTAGCGGGAATCGAACCCGCGCCTCTTACGTCTTAGCCGAGCACTCACCCGCCACGCCACCGAGGTCGTCTATAAGCCCAAAGTCCATAGATCGATGACGTAGCATTCTCCTTATGACGTCACGTATATCTCTTGAGGAGGCAATTATAACAGCGTTCCGTGCTGACATGCAAGCCGGGTGTCACGCATCCAGCGGTCGCCGTGTCAAGGTTCCATCTTCATTAGGACTGTACTGCTAGGAGCACTGACCTTTTGAGGGCAATGCTTTTTAGGACAAAAAGAATTCCAAAAGAATGAGTGGATACGGCGAAAAACGGGACTGAGAGATGTGGTAGAAGTGAAGAAAGAAGAAAGTGGAGCTGGGCTGGTCATATAGCACGTATGGATAGTCACCGATGGACACGACGATTGATTAAGTGGAGACCATGGGTTTCGTGGCCTTTCAGATGAAAGTCCACGAGGTCGCCCACCGACACGATGGGTTGACGACATTAGGAAGCACGCGGGCCAAAATTGGATGCCAAAAGCGTTGGACCGAAAGTCATGAAGTGTATAGGAGAGGCCTACGAACCGAAATGGACAACAATTACGGCTTAAGAAGAAGAAGCTTTTTAGGAAGGAACCTGCCTCGGCAATGCTTTATGGAAAATACTAGCTTCCATCCGCGGCTTCGCTCACGTGGTACCAGGATAAAAAGTAGGCTATATCTTATACCAGCACACATACTATGTATCTTCCAAGTTTCATTCATATCCGTTCAGCCGTTACGGCGTGATTAAGGCACAAACATCGTCACATCCACACAAACTTTCGCATTTATAATTATTAGTATGATATGTACACTAGCCTCCTACATTGTGTGCGGTCAATATTAGGATGGGTGACCGCAAGTGGCATTACGAGCTGAATGCTTTAAGTCGGTCCCGGCTTTTAAGTCGTTAAGCATAAAGTTGCATGCCATAGACTTTGGTAGGACATAAATTGGACTGATTTATTTTTAAGAATATTATTATTTAAACACATGTGTTCAAGCAAATAAATGTCATTTATCATTTATCATTTAAGCCATGACGGAGGCCTTTAGGCGGCCTAAAAACTCCGTCACAAGAGTTGGACACTAGCTTCCAATCGTTTTTGGGAAATATACGCGGTAGTTTCCTCTGCAGTTTTGCTTTGTATCCTAATGGGTGTGGTTTTTAAGAGCACTGACCTTTTGAGGGCAATGCTTTTTACGAAATGATCTAGTCTTCGAAGTGTTTTTCTGGGAAATCTTCGTGCTAACTTCCGCCTTCGTTTTAGTCGCATTGTACTTGGATATACAATTTATTAACAGAAATAAACTTACAACTAATCCTAACTAATATTATAAACGTCAAAATTTGTATGTATGGATGTACATTATGTCTAGTTTATATTAAAAACCTTGGGGTGCCTAGCCATTAGATTCAAATTGAAAGTCAAAGTCAATATTTTTTCATTCTATAAAATCACGGGGATCACTTGGACACGTCTTAAATCTACGTTGCATTTACACCTGTTCGTAACGCGACCAAGTGTGGAAGATACAGGCAAGAAACGAAGCTTGGCTATTTTTTAGCTATTCCTAAAACATGCGGCAGTTTACACTAAGTTTCATACTTACGAGTAGTTGCCCCAAAAACTGTTTTTGTGATGCCTTCCACGCCAATATCATCTGCAACCCACATCATTTTAGTTCGTCAGAAAAACTAGTCAAGGGCGATTCGAATTCGCTCACAAAGGATTCCGTACATTAAAAAAATTGTATGGAGGCCCTTTGATTTTATTTTATGTTTATAATTTGTTATTATAGCGGCAATAGAAATAAATATTTGTAAAAATTTCAACTTTCTACCTACTACGGTTCAAGAGATACAGCCCGCTGACAGACGGACGGACAGACGGATAGACGGACGACAGCAGAGGCTTAGTATTATTACTAACCAGTTTCTAGATAAAGATAATTTATTTGCGAAACATGTGTAGGTACAAAAGATGACAACATTATTTATGACACAACATGCTTTACCTGAGTCGGTGTGCAAATTGAAGAATTGACGAAAATAAAACATGAAATTGATTTGATCAGATAATACAATAATTCTAAAGCAATTCTAGCAAGTAGGCAAGTGAATGACACACGTGTTACGACAACATTACGTTGCGTGTTTGCAAGTTCAACACTGGCCATTGATTGTTCGTGCTTCTGAACTGGGCTAGCTTCCTCTTAAACTCTTAAAACGGATACCGGGCTTATTATCTCCTAATTTTGTCAGTAATAAGAGACATTTTCATCACATCCTTAGCGTTTTTAGGGTTCCGTACCCGAAGGGCCACAATACCATCTAAGGTAGATGATTTATACAACGTCAGGAGGCAACTTTTACCTTCACTAACGGGACGCTGTAGTGCCCGGGACGAATTAAGATGGAGTAGGCTTGCCCAGCACTTATTTCATCCTCTCAGCTTAGTTGTCCATTTGTGATGCCACTTGCGGTCACCCATCCTAATTGTGGCCGCGCACAACGTTACTTAACTTTAAAGATCAAACAAGAACGCCTAAGGAAGCTACGCCACGAGCGCTTCAAGACGAGTGATGGATATGAATGTGAATGGATACAGTGCTAGGCCAAAGAAAAGATGATGGATTGTGTGAAAGAGGACATGCGTCTGACAGAAGAAAATGGAAAAGAGAACATATTGTGCCGACTCCACCTTTTGTGCAAAGGGTGATGTTTAATAAACAGGAACAGTAGATATTTATCACCATTCATTAGAAGTTAGTAAAGCAATGACCTCTTACACCAGATTATCAAAATTACTTTTGAACAAAATTACTTCTAAACAAAAGTTTAAGAAACGTTTTCACATGTTTAAGTGTAATTTTGACTAACGTATCTTTAATAGAGGCGATTTGAAAGTATTGTTTTGAATCAGATTTCTTTATTCTCGGTAGCATTAAAATATACTATTTTGTTTTAAAAAACTTTAATTAATAAAAAAAGCTATAATAACAACGTTGAAAATGCTGTGTATGTAGAATTTAAATCGATTATTACAACTGAAATCGATAAATACAACCTATCACAATCGACCATCGATTATAACTTAATCGAGTTACAATTTATAGAAATAATCGGTCATTGATTTATTCGTTTCTCGCGTATTTTCCGTGTAGAGTAATTTGGAACTTGTTTCTTCTGTTTTAAGGTGGATTTTCGTGTGTGATGTGTGTGTGTATAAGTACAAATTGTAAGGAGGTAATATCAAAGGGGTGCGCTTGCGCCGTTTGATACCTACCTTTGAATAAATCAACAAAAACGACGGGCGGCAATGAGTAATATTCGTTTGTGTAGTTATTTTCGGACTTTGAAAGGCTTAGAGAAAATGTTTATTTTACTTCGGTAAATTGTTCTGATACTTAATAAAACATATTTCAACAATCAAAAATCTTTTCAATTAATAATAGCTTTAAAAGTATACTGCAGTTAATTTATTTGAAATATAGAAATAGTCACAGTAAAAGCTTGAAGTAACAAATAGGAATACAATTTTTAAGATATTTTTTTATTTATTCTAACATTTTATGAATTACTAGTTTTGAAAATTGCGACTTGAACCTGAAACTTTTTATAATCAAATCCGTCTCCATACTTCTTCAAACCGTTACTTTGGCTAAGAATTTATTTTTCAACAAATTTTACTAAACAAATGCCCTCTTGCCATCAAAGAAAAAACATTTAAGTTAATCATCGAGTATAATTTACTTTGTAAATAAAGCTTTTTACGAACACACTGAAGTAGGTCAAAACAACCACAATGACCTCCCATTGAACTAAAGCTATGTATATACATTAACAAATTTAATCGCCCTTATCAAACCCAGCTTTATCAGGTAGAACTACTTTATTATTCAAGCGACCGAAAAAAAGTAAGCACGAGAGGTAAAAACTAAGCACAATAATGCAGCAAGCTTGCCCCTTATCCGTATAACTTATGCTAACTAGCTTGCGTGACTCTTGCTGTGGT
Source organism: Scotopteryx bipunctaria (assembly GCA_949320045.1). Taxonomy (NCBI): domain Eukaryota; kingdom Metazoa; phylum Arthropoda; class Insecta; order Lepidoptera; family Geometridae; genus Scotopteryx; species Scotopteryx bipunctaria. The sequence goes on from OX439459.1 coordinate 8,768,803, forward strand.
TACTTGTTGGGTCACCAAATAGTGATGTGTCAGTTACCAACCTCTTAGCTATGACGGATCTGAACTAAATTGAGCTTACTCGGCGGTTTTTTAGTGAGATCCTATCAGAGACTAAAGTGCTGAATGAGTTTTGACGTACACTTTAAGTGTGGTTTAGATTCGTCGCCCACTAAATCTTACTTATATTATAAATGTGAAAGTTTGTGAGTTTGGATGTTCGTGCCTCAATCACGCCTAAACGGCTGAACGGATTTAATTGAAACTTGGAATATACATAGTACATGTGCTGGATTAACATATAGGCAATTTTTCATCTGGGTACCACAAGAGCGAAGCCGTGGGAGGCAGCTAGTTGTTTCATAAAAGGACTGACATGGTCCCGGCAGAAAAGAAGCAAAGCAAAATTTTTATATTATATTTCGACAACCATGGTGGCTTGGCGAGCGAGTGCTCGACTGAGACGCAAGAGGCGCGGGTTCGATTCCCGCTGCGGGAGAAAAGTTTTCATGTTCTGCAAATAGAGAAATTGCAAGTGTTTCTAATGTTTGTGTTTTTAAATAGTCTCTAGTAAGATCTTGGCAAGTGATTATAGACCTTTGATGGCATACAGAGTATACTGTTTTTGAGTAGAGACGTTTTGTACAGAGTACATGTAAAGATAGAAATAAACTAGGTATTTATTTGGTTCACAAATACTTATAAAAAAAATAATAAAATTACACAGTTAGTTAGTTATGTAAGTTTGTTTTGACGCTTACTTCTAAAAGTATTGTAGAGATGTCGGTTGCTCCTGACAGACTGAGGTTTATCTCAGGTACCCAATTTTCCTGACTAATTAGACTATTTCCTTCCCCAGCATCAAACCACCATCAAAAGACGGCGTCACAAAAAGCAATCCGAGCAAGCGGCACCGCGAACGCCTCAATGCGGAACTTGACACGTTGGCCTCTCTGCTACCCTTCGAACAGAACATCCTCAGTAAGCTGGACCGGCTGTCCATCCTGCGGCTATCCGTCAGCTATCTACGAACGAAGAGCTACTTCCAAGGTCAGTAAACCAGACATATTCTTATTAATGTTAGGGGAACAAAGATCTGCACTGACGTCCCGCGATGGGGTGTATTGTGCATTATCCCCCCTGCTAACCCTCCCCAGCCAGCACAACTCCTTGAAGTACCGGAGAAGGACCTTGGGATGTTGGCAGCAATGTTCCAGTATGATGTTGAGGCAGTAGGTGGTGTTGATGTGGTCGATGGTGATGCCGTACAATTCTCGCTGACCGTCTGCAGTCCCGAGTTATATCCTATTTCATTTGTTGCGGAGCAATGTAGCGTCACATGTTCAGTCTCTTCCTCCCGGAGGCATCCGCGACAGAGGCTACTGCCCGTTACTCCTATTTTGAGTAGATGGTGATTCAGCTCAGTGTCCTGTGATTATGCCCACCATTGCGAAGGTCTTCACGTCTTCACGTCTTCACGTCTTCACGTCTTCACGTCTTCACGTCTTCACTTCACCATACATTTTGTTCCTTCTTACATCTTTCTTTCTTATATTATAAATGCGAAAGTTTGTAAGGATGTTTGGATGTTTGTGCCTCAATCACGTCTAAACGGCTGAACGGATTTGAATGAAACTTGAATTTTTTTTATTTTTTTTATTAAGGGAACATCAAACAGCTACATTATAGAAGTTATAGTTTTATATAAAACTAGTAGTATTTGTAATAATGCAGCCCACAACGCTGTATAAGGAATTATGAACTTACTGCTAAAGGTTACGACGAAAAGTTACTTCCAAGGTCAGTAGTGTTTGAACCATACCTTATTCTATGGTATGGCAAGTTAATCCTATCCTATTTTTACTAATAATTGCGACTTCAAAAGTTTGTAGGATTTTTGGAGGTCAGTCAAGATCGAAAAAAATTTAAATATTGCAAGAGTAAGAATGTGAATTCGGTGTCCATTTATTATTTCGGTTTCTACGATTTTCATGTTAGTTTATTACTCTTGCTCTCTTTACTTGAAAGTTCAACTAATCTGGCCAATCTAGATTCAACCAGCATTAACACAAACTACAACCGCACTATCGCCTAACAAAATCGAATAAATCGATTCGCAGGCAGACGATGTATTCGATTACTTATTAATGTTCTGACCGACACTTATTTAGCGCTGTCCGTGAATTTTATCGGCCTCGTATTAATATATGCGATGTTCTCGATTCCCGATAATCGATACGGTTTGATGTAATCGCAACTTTAAATAGTAGCTGGGATATTAGTATGTATTCTAATTGCAGGTGATGAGACAAAGGTTAGTTTCAAAACAGGTTTTTAATTGTACAGTGGGCACGGCTGGCAATTTTGAACATGGTACTAACTACCTTCTGAATTGTAATGATGCATTATAGATAGATTTTTTGTTCAAAAGCAGCTTTTATCAAATCTTCTATTTAAAATATTTCGTTGTTGGTTTCTGTCTGATTAACAACAAGCATTTTTCTGCATTTAAGGTCAAACCACTGAAGGGTGAATGGAATTGAAAACGTTTGTACGCGAATTTTTAACATGAAGTTGAAATTTAATTGTGATTAATTTAAAAATCTTCAGGAAATTTAAAATACTGCACTTTAACTACTGAACTTTTAACAGGTGCGATTGACTCGAAACTTGGTTAAGGTACAATAAGTACAAAGTTAATGGACACGTGTTTCAGGGATTTCAAAATTACCCTCAAAAAAGGGCGAAATGGGTTATTAAAAATAACACCACGCGAGCGAAGATGCACGTGTAACCTAGTGTTTGTATTATATACCAAGTGTATTTAAACAGATATAATATAATAGTCACGACTGCAATTTCAAAGTTGCGTTGTGTATAAGTCTATAAGCAGACCAAAAAAAGGACCATCAAAAACTATAATTAAACTACCAACTGCATCGTACTTCAACCTGCTCCGGTCACTAATCGGGAGTAATTACGGTAAGAATTACGAGCCAATATTATATTATTGCGAATATTACACAAATCATGTATTGAAATACAGCAATGTTTCGTAGTACTCGTTATTTAGTGGCTACTGCACTGTGTGTGTATTTTTATTTGTGAACGTTGACAGCGCCGCCCCGCGGTGCAAGCCCGAAACCGGCGTAATCGATGATTCAACAATCGATTTAATTGGAATTGGGTAGTTACTTCTCAACTTCTCTGCTGGACTGGGAGTAAAGAAGTAACATAGAATGCGTCCAGCCTGTCTCTCCCCGAGCATGTCGTAAAAGTCGACTAAGGGATAGTATCCTTCAGCATTTATGAGATACAATATGCATGTATTCCCAAGGAGGGTTGACGTCAGGCAGGCGGCCGGTCATAAAACACCTTAGCCAAAACTCTTACACCGTGATCCAAAGATCATGCTGTGCCGACCCCACATAGAGTGGGATAAAGCAGGAAGATGATGAGTTACTCCTGTGGCAAAAAAATTTTTTTGCCACAGGAGTAAGTACAAGTATATAAGTTCGTATGAGCTAGTAGTGACCAAACATTTGTGACGGAGTTTTTAGGCCGCCTAAAGGCCTCCGTCATGGCAGTGGTGCCCTTCCAATCCTAAGCTTGTGGGTTCAAAACCCAGTCCACCAATTATTTTCTGTTCTAAAAAATCATGTGTGCTATATTACTAATAAACGGTGAAGAAAAACATTGTGGGGAAACTTTAAATGAAGTAACAGTGACTACAGTCAGATGATGATGATGATGGAGCTTCATGATTTTGTCCTTACCATACTACCTTGTCAATGCCAAAGCACGTGGGCTTCTATAAACCAAATCGCTGCCCCCCACCGATTTTTATACTCCCTTGAATAAAATTATAAGTTATACCTTTCATCCATAACTCATACATTGATGTATGTGTGAGAGCAAGATTTACGAATCCAATTACAATTTTTGTTTGTTTTACGTTGTAGTAATTATTTTAACACTAAAAGTAGAAAGAAAAATTGACTTGATTCTGTCGTGATTCTATTTTATTATGAAATTACCTATGAATGTGAACATTATGGCATACGAGTAAGTACCTAAATAAATAAATATTTGTGGACATTTCACACAGTGCCATCTAGCCTCAAACTAAGCAAAGCTTGGCTACGGGCACCAGATGTTTGATAAAATACTTCTATACTTTTTGTATATACATACTTATAATACTTATTACTACAACACCCAGACCAAGAAGAAATAATTTGCAAAACATACAAACATTTCTCCCGTAGCGGGAACCAAACCCACGCCATTTGCGTATCAGCCGAGCACTCACCCGCCACGCCACCGAGGTCACCGAAAATCTAGACAAAAGTTCGAAAATATGTGTGCCAAGTTTACAAAAGGAGACTTGAAGACGCATTTTTATCACAAAGTAGGGTAAATCATCATCAGTGGAAAAGTTTGAACCCCGTAACAACGCCATGAGCGATCCATAGCTTCCGAGTTATTTATAAACATTTTTCAGTGCCAGGCACGGGGGGAAGAAAGTATCGATCGTATGCTAATTCACTGCTTACCTAACTTTATTGATGGCGGATCGGCCATTAGCCTGCATTGCTTTAGTGGAAATATTGCTTTATGAGTTTGGGCGAAGTTTGATTTTGAAGGGACTTGGAGTTAGGAATAATTCGAGTTTCCCGTTGACCCGGGACCCGACAATGCGACATTAAACAGTGAAAAAATCGAGTACCTACTTACACTTATCACAAAGTCATCAAAGTTAAGCAACACTAGGCGCGGTCAGTAATTGGATGGGTCGAGTGATATTTTGTACATACTACTACAAAAAAAAAACTATTTTTGTATTTTTCTTTTTCAAACCATCTAAAATTCACTGATATTTACAAAAATAATAATAAAATTAAGGGGCTTCTAATAGAAGAGACGTGTTTCATTTTACATTTTTTGTAACGTGCTGCCATCTACAATAGGTGGCATACAGGAAACATTTGTGTACATGTACGATGGTACGGAACCCTTCGTGTGCGGATTCGACTTCACTTGACCGTTTTTTTTACAATTAAGCTATTTCCGAGCAAGTAAAATAAATAAATAAATATTTGTGGACATTTCACACAGCGCCATCTAGCCCCAAACTAAGCAAAGCTTGTACTATGGGAACCAGATGGCTGATAATACTACAACACCCAGACCCGGGAGAAATATTTGCAGAACATACAAACATTTCTCCCGAAGCGGGAATCGAACCCGCGCCTCTTGTGTCTCAGCCGAGCATTCGCCCGCCACGCCACCGAGGTCGTCTGTGGGAGAAAAGCATGTTTAAACTCACTGAGGTACGTTATAATAAGGCTTTATCTAACGAATTTTGTTCATCTACCCGCTGCGTCGTCTAAGAGTAGAATTTCGGTAGGTACTTCCTTTCTTAGTGCACCCCATAACCATAACAGGAATATACTGTCCAAGTTTCATTATCTTAAGTCAGGTTACGTAAAAGTTTTATATATTTCGATAATAAATGATGCGATGTGAGGCGGTCATTGCTCAGAGGTCACAAAGTCGCAGGTTCACGCCACTTGAACGCCACACGTTTGTGTAAACTACAAAAGTAAAACTACCCTCAAAACATTTTCAAAAATATTACAAAGCACCATTGAATTCCCCAGCACACATTATATTTGACGCTATGATATTAATAAAAAAAATAATGTTAATTTAATAAAAAATAATTAATAGTCAATTAGGCGCACATTAGGTTCATTCTAAAAACGTTCTACCCTCACATTCGCCATGATGGATTACCTACGCTTATCGTTGCTTTTGCTTTGCGAATATCCACTCTATTTCTACAACAGAGACTTTATTTTACCTTGCAGGGTCTTATCGTAGCGTAATTGATTTCAGAGACCAAAAAAACTATCGTGATAAGAAATTAATTTCTAGAAGGTGGGCATTACCGTGTTAGGTGCAAACGTTAGGTGTTAGCTACTGTTGTTTGATCTGTGGTCAGCTTAAGATTAGCTTAAGCCTAGTTTACATTAAGGCGTATTTTAACCTACTTGAAGAAAAGGAGTTTTAAATAAGAGCTATTTGCACGCTAAACCACAAAGTAAAAATATTGGTGCTAGGTAACTCAGAGATGGACGAAATTTGTGCTGTCTTCGATTTTTAATCAGGAATTAAATAAATATCAAACACACCTGTCTATATCGATATATTGAATGTCGATATTTTACCGCTATCGATAAGTATCGACCATTCCTAAGAGATTTTTTTATGTAGGTATATTTTTACATAAATACATCCCGTATGGGGTGCACAGAGCCACAAGTAATCTTGAATAAGAAAACTTGCAGTCACTCTTGATCCAAGAGTCCTAAAATGAATATGGCATATTATTACTTGTATAAAAATAATACTTTATAAAAAATGCTCCACTGTATTTCACATAAATGTGTTTATTATACTAAGGGTCTGTTTCACCACCTTCAAGTAAGTTGCCGAGTAAGCTATTCGCCAGTTAAAGTAACCGGTAACTTACAATGTCAATTTCACGACTTTCGAGTACCACCAATCATAGATAAATAAATCTTTGTGGACATTTCACACAGTGCCATCTAGCCCCAAACTAAGCAAAGCTTGTACTATGGGCACCAGATGGCTGATAGAATGCGTATATACATTTTTTTGTAAATATATACAACACCCAGATCCAGAAGAAATATTTGAGGAACATACAAACATTTCTTCCGTAGCGGGAATCGAACCCGCGCCTCTTGCGTGTCAGCCGAGCACTCGTCCTCCACGCCACTGAGGTCGTCATAAGATTAACTGTTGAAATTGACAGAAGTTACTCGTAACCTTTACCTGCTAAGTAACGTTACTCAGCAGGAATTAACTAATCAACACTACTTGGTGATGGTGAACGAGGCGCTTTAAGGTAGTAAGGCGTCCTTAAGGCAGAGTAATTTCTTACAAAATACGAGCCCTACAAGCCAACGGAAGTCCACAAAACAACAATATTCCCAGTCGTTTATACAATAAACTATAATTGCCATATTTACCCGATAACACTTGATTTAATGGTCGAATTAAAAGGTGCTTACCTACCTAACGTTGAGTGACCTAATAAAACTTGAAAAGTTGGTAAACTTACGTTATTTTATTTCTAAAGACGTCGTAAAATGTACAACTAAATCTGACGAACCAGTGAGGTGGAAAGATAAAATTGCGTCTTGATTAAAGTGAGTACCACCTTTCATACACGCTTTTTAGGGTTCCGTAACCGAAGGGTGCAAACGGGACCCTATTACTAAGCCTCCGTGACCGTCCTTCTGTCCGTCAGCGGGCTGTAGAGAGTTGAAATTTTCACAGAGTGTATTTCTGTTGCCGCCATAACAACAAATAAAAAAATATTTATAATAATTGTAAAATTTTCCGGCTCATGACTCAGTTAATAGCTGCCTTCTGCGCTGTAGATTATGGGTTCAATTCCGCCCAGGGCAAACAGCATACAATGTTTATTAACAGAAATATACTTACAACCAATACAAATATCATTTACAAAATATAAAAGAAACAGCTGGCTGCAAACTTTTTTATGGAAAACTAGCTTAATCGTGCAGCTTCGCTTGCGTGGTGTAAATTGTGACATCCTTTTACCCCTTTTTAAGGGTTATTTTTAAATATCCTGAAAGACAATGACCATTAATTTGCATTCATAGTATCCAAACCAAGTTTCAAGCAAATCGCACCTCGCGTTAAAAAGTTCCATACAAACATTTTTACCCCTTTTCACCCCTTCAGGGGTTGAATTTCGAAAAATCCCACGTTTCAAAGGAAGCTAACTTTCTTTCAGCCCTCTAGCTTCAGTAGTTTGGCCAGTGCGTTTATAGCAAAAAAAATACTTATTGTTTTATATTTAAACTAGCGGTCGCCCGCGGCTCCGCCCGCGTGGATGTCGGTTACCGCTGCAAAAAGCCTACCCAGGAAAGACACGGTCAGTCGCGAGGTCGGCTCCCTACGCAGCGGTCGTGCAGCAGAAATCGTAATATTTTAATTTCGCCATAACTTCAAAACCAAACGTCCAATTTTAATCATTCAAATACCAAATATTATCTCCATAAACTGTTCTTAGTGATGAAATCATTTATTTTGATAAGGATTAATAGCATGAGTAAAATAAACGCGTTTAAATGTAGTCCAAAAAAAATTCAAGATTTTTAAATAAAAAAATGGTTGCTTTGCCTCACTCGACATAGATGGGTATAGTGTGTCGCGGACTTTTTTGTAGATATTTATAAGATCTACAATTAATTAGAACATTTTATGGTTCTATCTTTTATAGTTTAGGCAGCGTACGCAAAATAATTAACTTTTCTGGTTGATTTTTTACACCTTGTGTCCGAAAAACCCAAATATCTTACGGAACCCTATTTTTTTCCAAAATAAAATATAGCCTATGTTACTCGTGGATAATGTAGCTTTCGAATGGTGAAAGAATTTTTAAAATCGGTCCAGTAGTTTTTGAGCCTATTCAGTACAAACAAACAAACAAACAAACAAAGTTTTCCTCTTTATAATATTAGTGTAGATAGAAAATTATCATAGAAAACTTGAGTCATGCTTCACGCTTGAGTTCTTGAAAGCGTTCTCCCATAAACATTCGCGTCCTTCCAAAACTAAATCAAAATACCGTATAAAACTGCACCATAAAAAATGCTCCACCAATGAGGCGCTCGTAAACTCGACCCCCAAAAATAAGTACCTGGGTACCGTCAAAACCTACCCTCTGTTAGAGGGTAGTTTGTAAAATTCGCCGACTGCGGATCAGGGGGGGAGGGGTGAAAACAACCCTTAATGGCGCGATCGCGTGTCACAATTTTGGTAGTGACCCGGCTTGGCCCGTGAAAGTGAAAATATATTCTTAGAGATGTAAATACCCTCTTCAAAGTAGTAAAAATATTAAAATTCAGTATCAACTCTGAGAAATTTATTAAATGAATTGGTTAACATAACATAAGTTGTATATGTATAACATAAGTACATTGTTAAAATAATAATAAATAAATAACACCTAACAATCACATACCTACATAGTTCTGACCCCTCACTAGGATTCCCAATGTCGTGAGTATCTGAAACTACGAGTACCATGGTACAACACCCAGACCCGGAAGAAATATTAGCAGACCTTGCAAACTTTTCTTCCGTAGCGGAAATCGTACCCGCGCCTCTTGCGTCTCAGCCGACCACTCGCATTCCACGCCACAGAGGCAAATATATTTATTTTATCTAGCTACTTCTCTTCCCGAGCATGTCATAAATAAAAGTCGAGTAAGGGAAAATATCCCCAACATGATGAAACATCTATATGAGCAATAGGCTGATCACCTGTTACCAGGTATAATCCAGCATGGGACTATTGGATCAGGAGTGGCTGCAAGTTTTCTTATGATTACTTGTGGCTCTGCCCACCTGTATGTATTTATTTTATCTACGCAACTTTATTAACTTTATTTTATATTTGAAAACAGCAGATAATCAAGCATAGAATTTGTGTTGAAATCTAGTAATAATTAACAAACACCATCAAAGTATCTCATCAATTCATTCTATTGTCAATAAGTCATAAGACTACTGACCAGAAACTTTATAAACCTAAGTGATTTTTTACAATAATTAACCCCATTACAAGCCGATGACTACAACGCTGCATTGTCATTGTAAGTATTCAGCTATTAAATATAATTACTACGAATTCATTAAAAATAACAGACAATAGTAGTACCTACCTAAATATTGTTATTATCTTAGCTGCGTAATAGGAAAAATTATGAGCGGTTAACTTACTTGAACTCAATAAATAAAAGCAGTTGGACAAAGAAAAACATATTATAAAAATAATCTATGAACTTTCTCAGGAAAAAAGTAATTACGCTTTTCAAATGAAACAATTTTATTTTTTCCCATAGACTTCAGATTCATACTTTCTGAAGAAGAACATTATCATCATCATCAGCATCATTACTAGGACTGCTTTTACCAGGAACTTGCTTTAAATTTTTGTGCCCGGATGATGCGTTCTCTATCTGTCACCTCTCTTCATAACCAGACCGTTCGTTGTCTGGTTATGAAAAGAGGTGATAGATACTCTTACTTCTCAAATGTCAATTCAAAATCAAAGCGTTAGCTCTACTAAATATAATAATTTTTGTCTATATATTTATCTTTCCTTTATTTCCTCCGGAATTTTTGGTGGTATTATCATCTCTAGAAGTTATATTTGTTTGAGCGTCCCAAAGAAAATTTTATTATAACGAAATTGTGAGCAATATTTTCGTAAATATTTTGGTGCCAGTCTTGTTGTGGTCTGCGCAAACAGACGTAAATACCAACCTTATAAGTAGGTTTACTACAAGGTCTAAGTATTATTTAGAGCACTGGTGGTCTAGTTGGTAGTGACCCCGTCTTCCGATCCTAAGGTGGGTTCAAATCCGGTCGTGTACCAATGGATTTTTATGTGCGAACAATTTATGTACGCTATGCCAGTAGCTTTCAAACGGTGAAGGAGGAACATCGTGAGGAAACCCGCAGCTTAGTCAGCTCCGCACGTATTGACCATGTCTTTCCTGTGGACAAGGCGGACTAAGCTGAGAGGATGGAATAGGTGCTGGGCAAGCCTACTCCATCATAATTCGTCCCGGGCACTACAACGTCCCGTTTGTGAAGGTAAAAATTGCCTCCTGACGAAATTATGCATTAACCCTAGCGAGAGTACCTACTATTGTCTAGTGGTAACGACCCCACCTACCGATCCTAAGGCGTCGCGTCGGTTCGAAATATACTCTCAAACTGAAGGAAAATATCGTGAGGTAATCGGTAAACTCGTGGAACCTGTATCAAGTCAAGTGCACAAATGAGTCTTTTTGAAACGGAATCGTAAGTCTGTGTAATGTTATCTTACACATTAATCATTTTACCATTTAGAAAAGTAAGTTCGTAAGAGCTAGTGGCCAAATCTTGTAACGGAGTTTTTAGGCTGCCTAAAGGCCTCCGTCATGGCTTAACGACTTAAAAGGCGGGACCGACAATTTAACGTGTCCTCCGAAGTACGGAAGCGCTAAGCTTCGTCACCTATCCAAATTGTGACCGTCGCGTTTCCATCGCGTTGGTGTCGCGTTTGCATCGCGTTGGTGTCGCGCTTCCATCGCGTTGGTGTCGGTTTGCATCGCGTTGGTGTCGCGTTTGCATCGGGTTGGTGTCGCGTTTGCATCGCGTTGGTATCGCGTTTCCATCGCGTTAGCGTCGCGTTTGCATCGCGTTCCATTACTGCCGCGGCCTGAGTCTGGTATTTACACCAATAAAGGAATATTAATTCCATAACTTTGAGCCTAACCCGCAAATATGTAACATAAACTAGCATAACATTAGTAAATTAATTTTGTCCATATTTTTATTTAATTTGGCCAGGTTGTCACTTTATCCTGATTAGCATAAACTCATTATGTGGATATATTACTTGATGTTGTAATAAAAACATTATCTAAGCGACAGCGCCCGGCGGGCTACATTCCACCTTTGATGGCTTTTTATTTGGGTTAATTTAATTTTTAGCCGACTTCAAAAAAGGAGGAGGTTCTATGTTCGACTATAGGTATGTATGTTTTTTTTTTCATATCTCCGCCAATAGTTAACCGATTTTGATGATTCTTTCACTGGTCTACAGAGAATGATTCCGAGGTGGTCTCCAATAAATTTTATGTCGGAGGGATTTATATTTTTCAAGTAATATTTAAAATAAATTAATAATTATTTACCATTGCACAAAAAAGTTGTATTCATTACAGAGACAGAAGATGAGAATGAAAATCTAGGAATTACCTTACCTTTTTCTTGCCAGAATAGCTCGCTAGCAACGCACAAACGACCTCACAATTTTTCGTATTTCTATTATATATTTTTTGTCTGATTGGGTAGGTACAGTTTTGCCGCGTCTCCCCAAAGCTGTTAGCCCAATTAGTCAATTGGTATGCATCAAACAGATATTTATGCAAATGATCCTCCAATCTGAGTTCCGAAAGCAATAAATCATAGCTATGACTCAGTCTTGTTAATTGCTGTTTGTATTTTAATATTTATAGTTTAGAATATATTCTGTGAAATATGGTCGAGGCATCAATATATTTTGACTAGAGAAACACACCGCGGCTTTGTCCGCGTGAGTATCGCCAGAAATGTTACGAAGTTACTTATCCACTTGATATTTTAACCCCCGAATACTCAAACGCATCTTAAAGTTGAGCACGTCTCAAATGACGATTTTTTGACAGATTTTCATCAGAAACTGTCAAAAAACCGTGAGTTGAGACGTGCTCAACTTTGAGTCGCGTTTAAGTATTCGGGGGTTAGTAGATCGTTTGCAGAGCTCTAATTCAAATTGGACCATTTGGTCTATACAAAGAGGACCGATTGCTCATCAAGGGTAAACTTTAGTTTATGTTTTGCTAAGTTGACCGACTGCGAACAAAGCTTTCTTAGTGTATCCCTACACTATAAGAATAGGACTTTTTTCTTGCCAGAGCCTTGAAAGCTGTATTCTTCTAGGATTTATGGTTTAGGCTGTGCGTTTATTAAATAAATAAATATTAAATGTTTGTGGACATTTCACACAGCGCCATCTAACCCCAAACTACTAACAAAGCTTGTGCTATGGGAACTAGATAGCTGATAAAATACTTATATACTTTTTTTTGTATACAATACATAATACTACAACACCCAGACCCGGAAGAAATATTTGCAGAACATACAAACATTTCTCCCGTAGCGGGAATCGAAACCGCGCCTCTTGCATCTCAGCCTAGCACTCGCTCGCCACGCCATCGAAGTCGTCAAATTTGTCAGTCAGTCAGTAAAGTATGAGTTGTATATATATTCAAATATTGGTTTCAGACCAATTTATGATCATAGATTTAAAAGCAATTCAGGGTTTGATATTGATCTCAATATTTGACTAACGAGGAAATTAAGAATTAATTTCATATTTGAATTTTTTAAAAGGTCACTGACGTGTTTTGTTATACAGGATGTCCATTTAAAAATTAACGAAATGTTATTTTTTACAATATTTTCGAAAGAAAGATTAAAACGTAAAGGATAATATCTACGAATTAAAATGTGAAAATGATAACATGACCTTTCAGTCGGTAAGAAGTGTTAATTATATCTATCAGCGATTAACTACGACGCGTCCGATAGTTTTATTAGTAGAGATAATGTGAAATAATAAGATATTACGAAAGATAATTTCAAGGAATGAGAAAATGGCCTCCCATTGAATATTGCGGGCAACAAAGATAATTTTCAAAAAAATTAACTGATCAAGTGCGAGTCGAATTCGCACACGAAGGGTTCCGTACCATCGAACACTTTTAATATAACTTTTACTTAATGACCTGACAAGACCCATCACAAACCAACATGTAGAATCAAATCGACTAAATCAAATCGACGTGCGCTCGGGATGTGGCGCGAGCGGCTCGAGGAGCCGCGGTGCTCGCGCCAACGTGTCGTCGGCGCCATTGCGCCTTTCTTCGAAGCCTGGCTGGGGAGGGAACACGGGTACGTCACCTATCGACTTACTCAGGTACTCACCGGGCACGGTTGCTTCGGTGAGTATCTGAATAGGATCGGACGCGAACCGACACCACAATGCCACCATTGTGGGTGGGACTTGGATTCCGCGCAGCACACGCTGGAGCAGTGCTCAGCGTGGTGCCAGGAGCGCGGAATCCTGGTCAACAGGATCGGGCAGGATCTCTCTCTGCCGAGCGTAGTCGAGGCTATGCTGGCAGATGAGGCGGCGTGGCAGGCCGTAGCCTCTTTCTGTGAGACCGTGATGGTCCAGAAAGAGGCAGCTGAGCGAGATCGGGAGAGGGCCGATCCCGCTCGGAGGAGGCGGCGGCGGGGCGCTAACGGCCGCCCCGCACCGCCTGCCCCGTGAGGGGGCGAGTGGTATCCCCTGCCAAACAGGGGACCTTTTGGGTCCGCGGTAGCGGAGTGAGGGCTCCGTCTACCGGCTACGGATCCCGGGAGGGCGGCGATTCTTGTGGCAAGTTTCGTCGTAGCACGCGAGGGTGCCGGGCGTGGCTGTGGGTGCCATTACCGGGACAGTGCTCTAGAGCACGATGCGAGAGGGGCACCGGTGCGTTCCGTATGGAGATCCCGGAGCCCCTTGACATGCATCGAGGCTGGCCACCAGGTGGTTTTTTAGTGGGTCGTCGGATTTCGACAACCCCACACTGTCCAGCTGCGACCCTTATCGCAGCTGGTTCGTCTGGGAGCAGATTTTTCCACCTGCCAAAAAAAAAAAAAAAAAAAAAAAAAAGACATGGTGAATACGTGCGAAGCTGACTAAGCCGCGGGTTTCCTCTCGATTTTTTCCTTCACCGTTTGAGAATACTGGTATAGCGCACAGAAAAATCCATTGGTACACGACCGGGTTTGAACCCACCACCTTAGGATCAGAAGGCGGAGTCACTACCAACTAGACCACCAATGTTCTTACCTCCCTACCACTACAAATAATTCAAACTATAACTAATTCAACTAACTGTGGATTCTCCAGTTAATTTGCCCCCATTAAGATCAGCTTACTTTCTCGAGTCTTACCCAACAGGAAACTAATTAGAATAATAACAATATTCCTCTTAACTGTATCTTTGCGGTAGTCCTATTTACATAATTACCTACTTACAAAAAAAAAGTATATAAGTATTGTATCAGCCATCTGGTGCCCATAGTACAAGCTTTGCTTAGTTTGGGGCTAGATGGCGCTGTGTGAAATGTCCACAAATATTATATATCACATTTTTACAGTTCTTGCTTTGATATTTATATAATTAATTACTAGTAAAATGTTCGCATTATACGCATGTATGTATATTATGTTCGTATGAGCTAGTGGCCAACTCTTGTGACGGAGTTTTTAGGACGCCTAGAGGCCTCCGTCATGGCTTAAAAGCCGGGACCGACAATTTAACGTGCCCTCCGAAGCACGGAAGCGCTCAGCTCGTAAAGCCACTTACGGTCACCCATCCCAATTGTGATCTCACACAACGTTGCTTAACTTTAACGATCAATCAAGAATGCCTAAGCTACTACGCTTCAGTTAAAAGTATTAGATAAAATTTATCACAAAAGCATAAGGCCAAAACCGACAAAATTTTGGAAAGCTTTTTTGTTATATTTATCTGTAAGTTATATAGTTACGTTTCTACGGGGTAGGCAGAGTACACGTATTTCCACTTACTACGATCTTGATACACCTCTTGAGCGTGCTCTTTATATTTACAACTAGCATTCGCTCATGGCTTAGCTCGCATGATACGTAGGTACCTGAAATGTATCCTGTGTTATTTCAAACGATATTCTAGGTATTTTAATTTATAGCCAAAATCGTTCAGCCGTTACAGAGATGAAACAAACACACTAATACACAAACTTTCCCGTTTGATATTAGATTACAATTAATTAGGTTATATTTAATGGAATTACGCAAAAAATGTATTGCCAATGGTGATTACCATTCCACAATACTCGTAACATTATTAATTACTTCGATATACTCATAGGCCAAGTAATTGGACATTGCAAAGATCGAGTATTATTGGTCATTTTCATACAACTTTCAATTTTTTCATTGTATTGATGCAGATAAGCAACTTTTCAGCAACTTACTGTACGGCAACAGTTTTTGTCAAAAGCAATGACATTGATATTTACATTGTAAGAAGCTAAGTATGGAAAATTCTTCTTTGACAGTAGGTACTAGTTTTATTAAAGCCGTCTTTTTATTAGCTCACCTATGTGACGACCTCGGTGAGTGCTTGGCTGAGACGCAAGAGGTGCGGATTCGATTCCCACTATATAGGAGAATATAATGTTTGTATGTTCTGCAAATATTTCTTCCCGGTCTAGTGTTTATAAGTATGTATTTACAAAAAAAGTATATAAGTATTATATCAGCCCATAGTGCCCATAGTACAAGCTTTGCTTAGTTTGGGGATAGATGGCGCTGTGTGAAATGTCCACAAATATTAATTATTATTATTATATGCTGAACAAATCAAATCAAAGCTACAGTTACAAGTTAATACAATAATAATGCAACCTTTTGACACGCACAATAACTGGTATTTTGGATAAAACTATTGAAATAAACAGCCAAAAATACAACCCTATATATTAATCAAAGCGGTTCACTAACATCCGAACAGAGTTATCACTGATGATGATCATCAAAGTATCTTTTGAGTATTGTTGGGATGTTGGGCGATTATTAGTTGCCCGTGCGTAAAGACTTTACGACTGTACCTACTGCAATTATGTTAGAAAGCACGCATGAGTCTACTTGAGAGAAAACTGATACAGATACGCCGGCAATTACACAAATTACGCGAGTGTTGCTGCCGTTAAATAGGCGTGATTGTGACACTGTGTCTAGTGCCTTCTTCGAATTGTAGTAAAAAATTAAATAAAACAAAAATATTTTATTCAATAATACGAAAATAAATAACACCCAACAGTCACATAGTCCTGACCGGATTCCCTGTGTCGTGGGTATCAGAAACTACGAGTACCATGGTACCACAACATCCAGACCCGGAAGAAATATTTGCAGAACATGCAAATATTTCTTCCGCAACGGGAATCGAACCCGCGCCTCTTGCGTCTCTGCCGAGCAATCGCCCGCCACGCTACCGAGGCCGTCAAGATTTCTGACTACAAGATCCATCATTTTTTATAAACTAAACCAACTAAACTATAGTGCTAATATTATTTACTAACGTAAATATGATATTACTAGCTGCCGCCCGCGGCTTCGCTCGCGTGGTATTCAGATAAAAAATAGCCTATATGTTAATCCAGTATGTGTACTATGTATATTCCAAGTTTCATTCAATTCCGTTCAGCCGTTTAGGCGTGATTGAGGCACAAACATCCAAACATCCAAACATCCAAACATCTAAACATCCAAACATCCAAACTCACAAACTTTCGCATTTATAATATAAGTAAGATTAGCACTGGTGGTCTAGTTGGCAGTGACCCCGCCTTCCGATCCTAAGGTCGTGGGTTCAAACCCTGTACCAATGGATTTTTCTATGCGAAAAATTTATGTGCGCCATACCAGCACTCTCAAACGGTGAAGGAAATGTTGGAAAGGTTTTTTTTGTAAATACATAATATTACAAAACCCAGACACGGAACAAATATTTGCAGAACATACAAACATTTCTCCCGTAGCGGGAATCGAACCCGCAAAACTTAATATCAACTGGGGGCTAGATGGCGTTGTGTGAAATGTATACAATAATTAATAACTGTTTTAAATTATACAGCCAAAAAGAAAAGTGTAAACTAAGATAATAATTATAGGTACATAGATAATTGTTGTTCAAAAGGATCATTGACATTATAATCAAACCTACGCATTTCCGATATCATTCCCAAAACACGCTGGCATTTGAATGAAAAATTAATGGGATTCCAATAAGCTGGTAGTGTTGTTCAATTTCCTTTATCAGTGACACCGTTGAGAGGCTACCTGTTAAATATGGGATTCGGACCGACTTTGTGGCATAGACCTAAGAACGGGTAGAGAAGATAAAATGATTTTTCTGTGTATTTTCTTACAACGAAAAATAAAATCAAGCAGCTAAACTATTAAAAAAATCGTATATATTGTAAAATAAAATATTAAATTAAAACAGTTACTAAGTGCTGTGTAAAATTTCATCATTTCGTATAAAAAAACACGTAAATAAAAATCCATGTTTTGATCTAGATCTCGGAAACCCTACCATATTTTCAGATGATTTTTACTTTGATAGGTAGGTAATAACTATTTCCTTAGTTTTTGAAACCAGTTTATTTTTCATTTTGTAGTTTTCTTATAATTGTCAATTATTTCATTTGGCGATTATTTGGTTTCAATATTTTGCACACTCTGACTCTCTGCCTTTGTTTTATACGCTCAAAATCTGTAGCGCTATTTCTTTTGAAATCGGTCGAGACGCGATAGTATGGTGACTTCCTAAATCAGATTTTTATCAAAATACATACATATTATCACGCCCGTATCACTAACGGGGTGGGCAAAACCACAAGTAATCATAAGAAAACTTGGAGCCACTTCTGATCCAAGACTCCCAAGGTGACAGGTGATCAGCACATCCCCCATATAGGTCCATCAAGTTGAAGAGGATCCTAGGTACTCCTTAGTCGACTTTTACGACATGCTCGGAGAGAGCATTCAATGTTTCTTCTTTACTCCCAGTACAACAGAGAAATAGTCTTTTTTCATCAAAATTTATATATAGATAGACTTTACTTTTAGACTAAACTCTCTTACAGTTAATTTTTGTTGTATATGTATTTATTTAATCTGTGGATAACGCCGTGGGCTATATTATTACCAAGTTGATCTGCATTCGTAGAATGTGTCTATAAGGACCTTACCTAAGCCATTATAATGTAGCTGTTTGTTGTTCCGTAATAAATAAATAAATAAAATTTATGCATTTTTACTTCCATGCTCGCCTCTACATCGTGTAACTCTATCGAAACGTCTTACTCATCGGTCCGCCCTCATAAATCGAGCCTCATTTGAATGCGGGTGATTGTGATCGACGCAATGCGCGGGCGCACAGACTCCGCGCCTGATGGGTCGTGCCGATCGCATTTAGATTCCTACCTGAAATATTGAATCCTAATCTTACTTATATTATAAAATTGAAAAGTCTTAGTTTGCTTGAAATTACCGGCGTAAAGCTCAAAACGCAACGATAGCGCGTACTAATTTTACCTGTGCTGCCATCTAGTGCGAAAGTTTGTGACGATGTTTGGATGTTTGTGCCACAATCACGTCTAAACGGCTGAACGGATTTGAATGAAACTTGGAATATACATAGTAAATGTACTGGATTAACATATAGGCTATTTTTTATCCGGGTACCACGCGAGCGAAGCCGCGGGCGGCAGCTAGTATTACAAATAAATAACATCCAACAGTTACATACATAGTCCTGACCCCACACTAGGATTCCCTGTGTCGTGGGTATCAGAAACTACGAGTACCATGGTACCACAACACCCAGACCCGGAAGAAATATTTACAGATCATGCAAACATTTCTTCCGCAGCGGGAATCGAACCCGCGCCTCTTGCGTCTCTGCCGAGCAATCACCCGCCACGCTACCGAGGCCGCAAATGCAAAAGTAACTCTTCTTCTGGTTACCTTTTCAAGCCTAAAACTGCTGACGGCTTTAGATAAAAACTGGCGAGCGGATAGATTGCAGCATGAGGAATCATCATCATCTTCCTGCCCTTATCCCACTCTATGTGGGGTCGGCACAGCATCATCCTTGAATCATGCTGTAAGAGTTTTGGCTAAGGTGTTTTATGACCGGCCGCCTGCCTGACGTCAACCCTCCTTGGGAATACTTGCTTATTGTATCTCATCATGTTCGAGGATACTATCCCTTAGTCGACTTTTACGACATGCTCGGGGAGAGAAGCAGCTGGACGCATACTATGTTTTTTCTTTACTCCCAGTCCAGCAAAGAAGGATTGCAAGAATGCATCATGAGGAATGACAGGTTAAAAAAATATGCAAAAGAAGTTGCGGGAGACAGCTATATAGTTTAAATAGATCGAATTACATTTAAACAATCGTTTTTTATTTTAGGTTATATTAGACAGTCAAAGCAAAAATCTGGTTTTTATAGGTAGGTTATAGCTTAGTTAGGAAACCTTGCCAAAAATATATTATACTAGCTACCGCCTGCGGCATCGCTCGCGTGGTACACGAATGAAAAATAGCCTATACGTTAATCCAGGTACTATGTATATTCCTAGTTTCATTCAAATCCATTCAGCTGTTTAGGCGTGATTGAGGCACAAACATCCTCAAACTTTCACATTTACAAATAGTAGGTAGGATGCCTAATAATGCAAGTTTACTATTATCTACTTTTAATAGGTATAAACAGTTTAGGATAACTGAAACTTGATAAAATTAATGATCATTTTCTTAGAATCGAACCCCGCATAATTATTTCATGCTCCATTTCATCGACAGTCTCCCGACACTAAAATAAGCGAAAATAAACAAAATCTGGGCTCACGACTTGCGGTGACAAAACGTTTTTACGCCTCACCTTAACAGTTGTACTCCTTTTGTTGTTCCATTTTTGTTTCTTATTGTTTCACCATTGTTTTTTTGTTTCTTAGCTCGTTATGGAGTTTTAATTAAGTTTTAATTTTATCTCACGGCTCCCGTTGTTTAATTGAGAGAATTTTATTCTTTATTTTATTGGAAATTTAAATCCGAATCGGAAGACACATGGATACCTGTGACGGTTTTAATTGTTATCTGTTTCTGTGAAGTTTCGGGATTGTCAATGGAAAAGGGAAAAAATATATATTTGTTATGTTCCGTAAAACATTGATACCCATACCGAAAGATAGGTTTAGTGATATTTAAAAAGTTTTGTATTGCCTACATTGTTTTTATTCATCTTACATTGAAATTTCTTGGACAATGACTTGGTTTTTTTTAAGTAAAAATAACAAATAAGTGACGTGACGTTACATAAGAAACCGTTTCATTATCGATAATTGCACATATCAATTACAAATAGCGAAACATTTTTAGCTAGAAAAATGCGAAAACGATCTATTTCAGAGTCATTAAAATACTATGCACCAAATAAACGCATATAATGAGCTCTATTATAACAAACCGAGACGATTCTAGAAAGTGAAAATTGCTTAATGCATTTTTCTCCTCGCAATTACATTCCGCTGGTTTCTTTCGTTTTTTTATTAATTCTACAATTTTGTTATCCTAGTTTATTCCGTTAGTTTGACGTCACAGCGAGTTTAAAAAAAAATACAAAAATGATAGACATATTCAAAACAGCAGAGGAGAAAAGGAATTTAATGAAGACCATTCAAAGCAGAACATGAAAAAGGTTTTACACCTTATGCTTTATAAAGAACATAATAGAAGGAAAGGTAAACAGAAAGCAAGGTAGAGGAAGACCAAGAAGTAGTTTCATCAGTCAGATAAAGGGAAAGTCGCTGTCATGTTGTATAAAGAAGTAAAAGAGATCGCGTTGGAGAGGACTGCATCATAACACCGACAAGAGCTAGCTCATTAGTTTAAAAATAATACCTAAACACTTGTAGGTACTCTAAAACCATTACATATTTTCAGCCGTAGAAATATTCCCACTTTTGAATAGAGTGAAGGCTGCATTTCCTTTAGTTACGTAATAATCTTAATGTAGGTAATTCAATAAATAAAAAATAAAAATTAAATGCCCAGCTGCAAACGTTTTCATTACCAAGTTTTTTTAAACACCTTACTATGATGAGCTCACAAATTAACCGCTAATTAAATAACGCAAACTGAACATAAATGGATGACACTAGCTAATTGGCCTGAATTTAAAATAAATAAAAAACATTTCAAAGTCCTACCATTTATATTTGTGCTAATAATCGATAATCGATTGTATGCAAATTCGGCGACACAACACTTTAAAAAAAATGGAAGAATAACAAAGCGAATGGCTACTTTAGCATTAATTTGTATGATAATCATAAGTATTATAAAATAAAATATATCAAATTATAAGTAGTAGTTTCTGGACTTGCGCAGATGTTTTTCAAAATATTTTAATTTTTTTTTCACGCCATTACAGAAAAAATTAAGAAATAAGGTGACACAAACAATTCTTTGTTGTACGGACGACCCCACCTACTGGTATTAAGGCAGGGAAATGATGATGACATAATGATATTCTACAAGACAGGTGATAAGCTAAATATCTGCAAAAATTGTTTTCGATTCTCTAGAAGGCCTTTTTTTTTACTTCTGCTTCTATCATAGTTTAATACGTAAAATTTTCACCCTCAGTTGTTTCTTGGCAACTCTTACTCCCTTAGTTCCAAGCTTTCACGCCTAGTTTGGATCTCGCCGACAAATCATTACTTAAATTATGTAGTCCTGTGTATGTTTCAATTGAATACGGTTTACTTGTGAAATGTGTTTTTGGCAAATAAAAATATTATATTCTTACTAGCTGTCGCCCGCAGCTACGCTCATGTGGGTGCCTGGATAAAAAGTAACCTATATGTTATTTCAGCGCACACACTATGTATATTTCAAGTTTCATTTAAATTCGTTCAGCCGTTACGGTGTGATTGAGGCACAAACATACAAACATCCTCACAAACTTTCACATGTATAATATTAGTAAATAAATCAGTTCATACCTCTCAGAAACTCTATAGTGAATTATTACTCCAAGGTAGATACGCTGTAAAACAATAGTGCTGGGATAATTATCACACTTTATCGATAATCGATTCAGACACGTTTGGGAATTGACATCGACGTTATTAATGGTCGATTCAATTGTCCACCACTATTATTACCAGTCATCTAATGAAGAAATTACGTATTTGAGTACAAATGTTAATTGATATTTTTATTTTTATTTGACTACCTTTACAATTTATATCTATCTTTATTGATCGCATTTGGTTAAAAACACAATATTATGATGATACAAAAGTTATTTTTTTCCTAAGTTCGTATGAGCTAGTTAATGGCCAACTCTTGTGACGGAGTTTTTAAGCCGTTTAAAGACCTTCGTCATGGCTTAAAGACTTAAAAGCCGGGACCGACAATTTAACGTGTCCTCCAAAGCACGAAAGCGCTCAGCTCGTAATGCCACTTGCGGTCACCCATCTCAATTCTAACCGCGCACAACGTTGCTTAACTTCAACGATCAATCAAAAACGTCTATGCAAGCTACGCCACGAGCGCTTCGTATACAAATAGTTAACATGAACAGTGAGATTTAGTTTTTGTTTATTTACTCTCGTGAAGCCAAAATTGCATTGCTTTCTATTTATTTAAAAAAAAGTTTTTAGCCAATGTGCATTCACGATCAAAAGTGATTTAGTTTTTTCAGACGATTTATTCAAAATAGTTGTTAAAATACTGTCGAACAAAAAATATTTAGAGAGTTCGAATTAAGTGGCTTTCTAGTCGTTCCGTACACGAAGAGTGCCAATGGAACCCTATTACTAAGCCTCCGCTGTCCGTCCGTCTATCTGTTCGTCTCTACGTTTGTCTGTCAGCGGGCTGGATCTCATAAGAGAGTTGAAATTTTTACTATAACAACAAATAAATAAAATAGAAGAGGATACAACAAACATTTCTCCACACAACATTCGTAATCGATCATCGAAGCGAACATAGTAAAAGTCATATCAAAAAGTACATGTACGGAAATCTTCGTGTGCGATTTCGACTCGTACTTGACTGTTTTTTTATAGTGACGGAGTTGTTCAGTTATCCTAAAATTAAATAACTTGAATATAATATTGACTCCGATTGTTCATACAGAACGTAATTTTATTAAAACTGTTAAGTTATCACCTGTAGCTGTTTTACTATCGAACATTACCACCACTACCATGTACCTACTTAACTGTTATAGTATTAAAAAAAATATATTTTCCGCCACTTGCAATTACTAAAACATGTAATCAGTAATTAGGATTTGAACACCGGGCCCGACATCGATAATTTCGCAATTAAACATGAATTGAAAGCTTAACCGGAAAAAGGTGTTGAATAAAGAATAAACTATATTTTATTTAAAAATATAATATAAAGATAATATAAAAATATTTGTTCTATAACACAGTTTAATATGTTTCTGAATACTTTTGATATTGCTGAACATAAAACCAGTGATTACTTATTATAGGTATTGTCATCTAATAAGAAATACGTGATAAATTGAATACCTTAAAAAAACTTAGAAAGAGAAAGTTTTATCGTTTATATGTTTTTTTAACCTTGCCCGAAAATGGATTTATATGAAGAAATATAAAAAGTGTGAAACTTGGAATAGAATATCGGCCACCTTTTTATTCAACCATGTGAGTAAAGCCGCGGCTGGAAGCTAGTATAATATGTTGCGCATTACTGTGTACATAAACAAACAAGTACAATCAAGAGGACAAGATTTAAGCGCTAGTACCCGTGAGCGAGCGAGCAATATTTACGGTTCGCGAGCAATCAATGAGCATGGTATTTTGACGTTTCATTAAAGCACTCGACATCTTCATACGGAGCTGTAGATTATTTATGTTCGCGACTGTACCTCCGGGCCTGAGCTAGGGATGGCCGAAAAAAACTCTAAATGTCTGTTTTGTCGGTTTTTTAACTTGTTTTCATTTGAAAAAGAAAAAAAAATATTTGTTTATATTGTCAATAAATTATAAAGTAACTTTAATTATATCATGTTACTATGTTTAAAGTGCGTTTTCTGTTTATTTGCTCTAAAATACTACTTAGTACTGATAAAAGATATCACCCAATTATTGTAATCATTTAACTATTCTAATTTAGGTGCTTTGCAACTTATTAGCATTTTTACTCGCAATTATTTTGTCTAATCATCTATGAATTTATAGCTGTTTCATGCAATTAACATCACATTTTGTAATTTTATGACCTAAAGAAGTGAAAATTAACATTACTCATAATAACGGAAGTTCCTTCATTGTGTACAAAGTAGTTTAAATAGATCTCAAAATGATTACCTAACCAGTTTTTTTTTTCGGAACCTAAAAACTATTTTTATCACATATCTAATCAAAAGAGCTGGTTGGTTCTTCGTAAACGCAGACCAAAGTAGCTCTTTAATCCCTAGGCACTAGAAGTGATTTCAATTTGGATTGTGGATATTGTTAGTAAATGTTCCAATCACGAAAATGATACACATACATTGTATGAACAAGTAACTGGCTATAAAATAAAATAAACAACGCGAGAACAAAATTAAAAGTAAATAAACGTAGGCAGTTACTATTCTTATTGATAAATTTGTACTAACTTCTTTTCCCATAGAGAGTGAAGAGTCCGACTCGGGAAGCGATACTATTTTAAATTCTAACGACGTACTTCGATCCCTCGACTTCTCTGCTGGACTGGGAGTAAAGAAATAACATAGAATGCGTCCAGCTGCAAGTCGACTAAGGGATAGTATGCTCCAACATGATGAGATACAATAAGCAAGTATTACCAAGGAGGTTTGACGTCAGGTAGGCGGCCGGTCATAAAACACCTTAGCCAAAACTCTTACAGCATGATCCAAGGGTCATACTGTGCCGACCCCACATAGAGTGGGATAAGGGCAGGAAGATAATGATGTAGGTACTTTGATCCCTCGCTGCGCTCAAGATTCTACTCTAAAAAAATCCCACGCTACGCTCGGGATTCTACTCTAGAATCTTTTTCCGCTCTGGATTCAAAGAAAAACTCTCGCCTTTAATAGTAGTTAGATTTTTTTCCTTGGTAAGTTCGCTCTTATGTTTATATGTACTCAAACTATTTACATACACACATTTTATCGCGCCTGTATCCCTAATGAGGTGGTCAGAGCCACAAATATACGTAAGAAAACTTGCAGACACTTCTGATTTAGTCCTAAGATGGATATAGTGTACTAATAGTGACAGGTGATCGGCCCATTGCCCATATAGGACTACCTATAGGCATCATGTTGGAAAGGACACCATCCCTCAGTCGACTTTTACGACATGCTCGGAGTGAGAAGCAGCTGGACGCATTCTACGCTTTTTCTTTACTTCCAGTCCAGCAGAGAAGGTATCAAACTATTTAGGTGCTAAAATAATTTTTAAAACTAGTTATTTATTTTGTCATTACTTGACATAACATTTTTACAGCACTCATTCATTTACAGTCATTGACAAGGAATTTTTGCACATCAAATGAGAGGCGTTTCGCCTTTAGTTACGTAATAAAATAAAAATGTTTCCATAAAAACAAGTCATTTTCAAAAAATAAAATTCACAGCTTGCATTCACACGGGTTATTATCGATTAGAATCGTTTTAATCGATTGTGATCGTGCGCACGCGTCTCATTCGAATAGTTATCGAATTTAATGATCGAAAGTCGCGATAATTGAGACCGTATCGCAGTTAAAAATCGATAAAATTCGGATGGTTTCTAATCTGCATCTAGCCGGTGGCAAATAAAAATTTATTGCAATCTCTTTTACATAGGTAATAACATAAAAATATCGGATGCAGCTACTAAGGCCTTTTACCATCTATAGTAGATGATTTAAACAGCATCAGGAGGCAATTTTTACCTTCACTAACGGGACGCTGTAGTGCCCGGAACGAATTAAGATGGAGTAGGCTTGCCCAGCACCTATTCCATCCTCTCAGCTTAGTCCGCCTTGTCCACAGGAAAGACATGGTCAATACGCGCGGAGCCGACTAAGCCGCGGGTTTCCTCACGATGTTTTCCTTCACCGTTTGAGAGTACTGGTATAGCGTACATAAATTTTTCGCTCACATCGGATGCAGCTAGAATCACAATTACTTAGAACTTTTTGTTTAATAGTTTTAACAGCAAAAACAATCAGTTATTAAGATAAATAAAATTGCGTGTCAATAAGAATCCTTCTTTAATTAAGTAGGTACTTCTTACCCCCGAATACTCAAACGCATCTCACAGTTGAGCACGTCTCAAGTGACGAGTTTTTGCCAGATTTTCATCAAAAACCGTCAAAAAACCGTGACTCGAGACGTGCTCAACTCTGAGTCGCGTTTGAGTATTCGGGGGTTAGTCTATCTGAACATTATACATCACTTTACTTACTTTACTTTATTGTGGACATTTGACACAGCGCCATCTAGCACTAAACTAAGCAAAGCTTGTACTATGGGCACCAGTGGCTGATAGAATACTTATAAACTTTTTTTTCATTTTGTAAATACACACTTATAAGTATTACAACACATAGACCCGGAAAAAATATTTGCAGAACATACAAACATTTCTCGAACCCGCAGCACCTTTTGCTTCAAAACTTAAAATAACATGTTACAAAAAGAGTTTAAAAACTACTCAAAGAAACTTAAAACTGACAAAAAGAACCAACGGGTACCAGGAGTGCATCAGATAGAAGGTGGTTTTAATTGAGCTACACTGGTCTTTCTGATTTATGAGGTGGCCACGCCAGAAGTCATTCCCATTTTGCGCCTCATGGCTGACACACGGACTTTAAGTTTGACGAACAAACCCCCGAATACTCAAACGCATCTCAAAGTTGATCACGTCTCAAATGACGATTTTTTGATAGATTTTCATCAGAAACTGTCAAAAAACCGTGAGTTGAGACGTGCTCAACTCTGAGTCACGTTTGAGTATTCGGGGGAAACACACTTAATATGAGGTGCCTAACGACCTCAGACGCTTTTATACATATAACTGGTCACGTCTAACTGACTGATAAAGTGACCAAGGTATACGGGATAGGTAATTGAATTCGTGTCAAACACAATAAGAGGTACAGTCTCCCAGAACATGTCGTAATAATCAACTAAGGGATAGTATCCTCCCAGACATGATAGATCATCTATATGGGCGATGGGCTGATCACCTGTCACCATGGTTCACCATATCCACCTTGGAGTCTTTTAATCAGGAGTGACTGCAAGAAAACCTAAACAAATATTTTACTCCAAAATTATTGTTGTGGAATTTCAACCCATTACATAAATACGATGATTATTTATTATTGATTATTTAAAAGGAAATGAAAAATCTTTTAAAAAATACATTGTATCTTATGTACTTTCATCTAAGTGCAGCTTATACACGTGTTGCGAATGGCAGAGACGACATCAACTTCTAAGGAGTAAATTATACAGTTGCGACATAGCGCTGACTGAGACCGATGAGAGTAAATTTAGATTCCAAAGTAGAAATGTATAAAATCCATGTCTCTTTGCAAAAACCACTTTACACAAAACTTGTTTCATTAAACGCGAGTCGTGAGCGATAAACAAGCGGGAACTAACTTCAATCTGATGTTCTCTAACCCCGCGAACCGTGTGTAGCTCACAAGAGATCTTCACGCCTGATAGTACTCCCAGACTCTTTTAAAGTTTGTTTTATGTTTAATTTGGCGTCGAAATAAAATATTATTCAATTTAGATTGAATTTCAGCACCTGCGCCTTAGGCGTGTGCTCGTTTCATCACGATGACAGCGTGTTGTATCCACTTAAGAGATAATAAGAATAATCCAACAGTATATATATTATTATTTATATTTGAGCCTTTTGGGGTCGAAAACCTAGGTCCGTGGGGCACGGGTGCCCACCGCGTTTTCAAAATTCTTTCTAGGCGTCTGGTCGAAACGATGCGCGATCCAAGAGCTGGTTTTTATTTGGCTCAACGGATCAGTATTGCCATTCAGCGTGGCCAGCGTCTTGGGCACGCTTCCACCGTCTGATGAGCTGGATCAGGTGAGCTATCTATAGACCGTTTGCAACGGCCTTTAGATAGCCCGACTGTTTCTTTGTAAATTATATTTGTAATAGTTGTAAGTTTCTTTCTGTTAATAAATATTATCCAACAGTCTATAATACCGTTCTGATCCCTAACTAGGGTTCCCTGTATCGTGGGTATCAGAAATTACTGCCATGGTACCACAACACTTATTTCAGTGTACTTATTTGACTACTTTGACGACCTCGGTGGCGTGGCGGGCGAGTGCTCGGCTGTGAAGCAAGAGGCGCGGTTTCGATTCCCGCATGGTCTTAAAAATACATCAGTCCAATTATTTCCTACCAAAATCTTTGGCATGAAAATATCTTAAAGGTTCTATTTAATTGTGATGTTATAATCATAATTTTAAGACTGTCAGAATATAAAGATACATAATTTAATGTCCAGAACTGTTCGTCGAATAAAAACATTTATCAATGAGCCAATTGTTAAATTTTATGCTAAACAAATGACATTTTAAATCTTGCAGGTCAGTTGGTAGCTTGTTATAAATCTTAATACAAATGTAATAGGCTTGATAGTCTATCCCCCGTATACTCAAACGCGACTCAAAGTTGAGCACGTCTCAACTCACGGTTTTTTGACAATTTCTGATGAAAATCCGTAAAAAAAAAAATCGTCATTTGAGACGTGCTCAACTTTGAGATGCGTTTGAGTATTCGCGGATATATCCATTGAATATCATAGTCTAGATCACCTATCCAAAAATATAAGTCTAAGTCATTGATCTGGTACAATTAATTAAAATCGGTGTTGCCTCAGTAACGGTCAGATTGTGGAGCGGTTTAATTGATACGAGCGAGGCCGGGCGCGGTCGTTAGCTTATCACAATGGTGATTTCACACCGTGTATAGCGAGACTTACATAGCGAGCTGGGTAGTTTGTTTTGACCCTGTATGTATGTTCGTATGAGCTAGTGGCCAACTCCAGTAACGGAGTTTTTAGGCCGCCTAAAGGCCTGGGCCGACTGTTTAACGTGCCCTCCGAAGCACGGAAGCGCTCAGCTCGTAATGCCACTTGCGATCATCCATCCCAATTTGTGACCGCGCATATCGTTGCTTAACTTTAACGATCAATCAAGAACGCCTAAGCAACCTACGCCACGAGCGTTTTGACCCTATAAAACTTATATGGGCGATGGGCTGATAACCTGTCAGGCCTTTTACCATCTAGATTATATTTTATACAGTGTCAGAAGGCCGACCAAGCTGAGAGGCCGACTAAGTGCTCTCAATCTGTGTCGATGAATTTGCGTAGCATCTCGCTACGCTATTCGTAGCAATCGTAGCCAACATCGGTCAAATCTACAGATTTTTATCACCTACTTACCTCTGATAATCGCAATTGTATCCAATTGCCTTTCAACTGTTTCTAAGCGCTCGTGGCGTAGCTTGCTTAGACGTTCTTGATTGATCGTTGAAGTTAAGCAACGTTGTGCGCGGTCACAATTAGGATGGGTGACTGTAAGTGGCATTACGCTACTAAGCTGAGCGCTTCCGTGCTCCGGAGGGTACGTTAAATTGTCGGTCCCGGCTTTTAAGTCGTTAAGCCATGACGTAGGTCTTTAGGCGGCCTAAAAACTCCGTCACAAGAGCTGGCCACTAGCTCATACGAACTTACTTACTGTAACTGTTTTTTAAAGTTGCACTGCCCCCATTTGCAATTGCGGGTAAGGGTTTCTAGCTATTGCTAACCCTTCCGGGAGCTCCCTATGATATTGTAAAGATGAACTTCATTTTCACTTCGCCATCGTGTGGTTACTGATAACTAAAACAAAAGGAACAGGGGGTAAAGTTGGCCTGAGGATGATGATGATGAATTTAAGAGGTACCATCGCGTCTAGACCGATTTAGAAAGAGATAGCGCTACGGATTTCGTGTAAATAAAAAAAGGATAGAGTGAGACCGCGCAAACTATGGAAATCAAATAAACTGTTACATCAAATAACTGTTAATTACAAGAAAAGTAATTGATCATATTTATAAGAAAACTAAAAAATTAATAAAAAAAAACTGTTTTTAACAACTAAAGATATAGTTATTACCTACCAAAACAGTAAAACTTACTCGAAAATATGGTAGTGTCCCCGAGATTTAGATCAAAACATCATCATCATCCTGCCCTTATCCCACTCTATGTGGGGTCGGCACAGCATCCTTGGATCATGCTGTAAGAGTTTTGGCTAAAGTGTTTTATGACCGGCCGCCTGCCTGACGTCAACCCTCCTTGGGAATACTTGCTTATTGTATCTCATCATATTGAAGGATACTATCCCGTAGTCGGCTTTTACGACATGCTCAGAGAGAGAAGTCCAGCAGAGAAGTTTAGATCAAAACACATTATTATTATAAAGATTTTTTTTTATCTTTTCGTGTTTTCACTTTAAGGGACTGAAGAAAACATGTTAAAATTTAATTATCTTTTTTAATAAACACATTTCATCACTTCGCCATGTAAACGATCCTCAATGGCGGGAGTCCCAACAAGTCACGCCGCCGGGCTGGAAAGCACAAAAAGACGAAGTTATCACAACATAGGTATGTCGACTCGTTCTCTGCATGTCTCTAATACATTTAATGCCTATTGCATTTAGATTTTACGTTAAGAGTCAGTCAAGTCTTTTTTGACATTAATACAATACAATTGTTAATATGACTAATTGGACATTTTTATTACTACTAATAATGTACTGAATTGACTTTCTTTTTGCTTTTTTTTATTCTTGTATTTTAATTTTATTACTTTTTATTGATATTTACATTATATTAGTTAACATTTTTTTTTTAATTTATATGTAATCTTTTTATAAATTTCATCTTTAACTTATATATTTTTTTGTAAAATTATTGTTTGTAATTAGTTACCTATGTAAACCGTTCTAATTATTATCTTAAATAAATAAAGTCTACTTATTGACAGTAAAATTGTGACGTATTAAATTTTTTGTGACATATTTTTTTATTCAAGAAGATTTAGATCATAATAAAAGAACGGTCAAATGCGAATCGAATAAAATTCACTACATACAAACTCTCTACCTATTACGGTTCATGAGATGCAGCCCCTTGACGGACGGACTGACGGACAGCTGAGGCTTCCCGCTGCAGGAGAAAGGTTTACATATTCTGCAAACATTTCTTCCTGGTCTGGGTGTTGTAATATTATGTATTAAACATAATGAATTTACAAAAAAGTACCTTTAATAAGTATTCTAACAGACATTGTGGTCTAGATGGCGCTGTGTGAAATGTCCACAAATATTATTTTTTTCTTCAGCTAATAATCTATCAGGATTTAGTTTACAAAGTAATTAAATAATATTCTAATGAACATTAGCACTGTGACATACGGATATCAAGCGTCCCAATCTGATCCAACGTTCCGTTTCACGCAACTGCTCATGACAGTTGGCGCGGATGAACGGAACGTGTTTTAATTGGATATGAATATTGGACTGGATGTTATTGTTTTTATTGACAGATCGACAAGTTTTAATTATAAATTGATGTTATATTCAATTTAATTAAATTATACTGTATAATCATTATTTTAATTGATAAAATGTGTGCTTTTGGTCATCATCTACCATTGTTTTTTACCTCCCACCTAACCTACGTTTTGTGCATTTTCAGATAGATAATGATTTTGCATCAAACCTTATTTGTTTGGTAGAATGACTAAATACTCTTTGGTCTAGTTTCAATTTCAAGGTAGTAAGAAACAATAAAATGACGGCAAATGAAAAATGTTTTGCTAATAGATTTTTTTAAATGGT
Organism: Scotopteryx bipunctaria; assembly: GCA_949320045.1. Taxonomy (NCBI): domain Eukaryota; kingdom Metazoa; phylum Arthropoda; class Insecta; order Lepidoptera; family Geometridae; genus Scotopteryx; species Scotopteryx bipunctaria. The sequence goes on from OX439459.1 coordinate 8,801,058, forward strand.
GTATTTTGTTGAATAGTGAGTTACATGTAAGTATTATTTGTGTTTTGTTTCAGGATACATGATAGAAGCTGTAAAAATGATGAATGTGTAAAAAAAGTGACTTTTAGTTTGTTGGTTATAAATTATTTCGTTATTCTTAAAATCCAATTCTAATTTGGAATGTCGTTCAAATATTTATTCAGCCCACTAGAGACCAATAGCGGTAAACTCAAATCATTCCAAATTCAAATTATTCGAAGCATTTACGAAATCGTAATTTTAAATATAGAATAAAGGGTCGTATAACTCTTCGGGGTTCCCATGGAGAGCGTTGACAGCCAATGATTTAGAACCTCTTTGCTCCTTAATTAATGTGACCGGAGAAAATATTGTCATCTCTCTCTAACCTATGGATTATTAGGCGGCTTTGTATATCTCTCTCTTTCTAGTGATCCGTAAAATTGGCTTGTTATTGAGACATCTTCCTTTGGAGTGATTTGTGGGCATCGTCCAGAAATTTTATCGATTTGTTTACTTTTAGAATTAGTGGTAACTGGTAGGTTCACTCGATTTATGTATATATGGTAATTCGATATCGCCGCACTTTACTTTTGAACCATAAAGTACGATTCGATTTTTTTACTCTTTCGTGGCTTGAATTTTAATTATGTTTATTTTTATATTCTAATTTTAGAAAAAGTCCATCTTTATTCATATTTCATACTATAGGGCTTCTGTACACTGTACGTTTACTAAAACAATCAGCTTAAGTTCATTCTTACTTATTATTTTAGTACCAAGCAAAATTTTTAGTCCTAAATCTTCCAGCATACGCATTTATAATATCACACTTACCAAGCTTCATTGAAATCTATCTATTCAGGCAAACCAAACATCCTGTCTAACTTATGGATTTTTAATATTAGTGAACTTGAACTATCAAATTCTCCTTGCATAGGCATAATTAAGCTGTCAAATTGAATGAATGATCTATTTAATTCAATGACCCACCTAGCAAGAAAATAAATGGTCCCAGATTACTATCACCTGCAGAAAAAGCAAAAAAAATCTCATAACAAAAACATAGCAAATACTGTAAACCCTCAAAAACTTACCCCTTCAACCCCAAAAAAGCCTTTTCCATTTGAATTCGTATCATTCAAAATTACCCTAAATCTCTTTTACCCTACAAACCGTATAAGTTGTTCCGACGTACACGACTTGGCACGTTTGCGTGTTAACTTCACAATAGTATATTAATAAGCTTGTAACATACTTACTGTTATTGCTCTATGGCTGTTTAAGGGGGTACAGTTGACAGGAAAAGTTGCTACAACCTGAGCGAAGTCTGATCGTCTCTTAAGCTGACAATACTTTTTGTAAAGAGTATTGAACAGAATTGGCTAAATTAAACTTTTTAATATACATAACTGATTTTTTTTATATAAAGCGCTCGGGGCGTAGCTTGCTTAGGCGTTCTTGATTGATCGTTAAGATTAAGCAACGATATGCGCGGTCACAAATTGGGATGGCATTACGAGCTGAGAGCTTCTGTGCTTCGGAGGGCACTTTAAACAGTCGGTCCCGGCTTTTAAGTCGTTAAGCCATGACGGAGGCCTTTAGGTGGCCTAAAAACTCCGTCACTAGAGTTAGCTACTACCTCATACAAACATACATACATACATACTGATTTTTTATTAAAACAAATAAATATTTGAGGACATATCAATCGCACAGCACTATCTTGCCCCAAAACTAAGCAAAGCTATGGAAACCAGGTGGCTGATAATAAAACATTTTCATACTTTTTTTTTGTAAATACATATTACATTATAATACTACAATACCGAAAGAAATATTTGCAGAACATACAAACATTTCTCCCGCAAAATCCATAATTTTTTCATCATTTTTATTTTAAATGTTAACGGAATTTACGCCAGTTTACATACGAATATGGTCAAAGCTCTTTGTGCAATCTTATTAGGCTAATTTTTAAGCTGACTGTACAATGTCTCGTTTGTGTTGGTGTTAGGTACCTAAGCTGTGTTATGTTGTGACAAATTAGCCTTTATAGTGTCAGAAATATAACTAGAGCAGGTTAAATAAGGTCGTATTCTACATGTTTTTCCTGTGGACAAGGCCGACTAAGCTGAGACGATGGAATAGGTGCTGGGCAAGCTTACTCCATCTTAATCCGTCCCGGGCACTATAGCGTCCTGCTAGTGAAGGTAAAAGTTGCCTCCTGACGCTGGATAAATCATCTACTATAGACGGTATAAGGCCTTAGTTTATTCTACATGCGACCCATGAATAGAATAGAATTGCAGAATAATATGATAACTGTTACGGCGAACTAATAAGTCACATCAAGAGCTGTTTTTTGAAATAACCTAAATTAAATAGGTTTTCTTACAAGATAGATTGCTAAACTAAAATTTGATCAGTGTATACTATAAAATAAGAAATGATAAATAACACCCAACAGTCACATACATAGTCCTGACCCCACACTAGGATTCCCTGTGTCGTGGGTATCAGAAATTACGAGTACCATGGTACCACAACACCCAGACCCGGAAGAAATATTTACAGATCATGCAAACATTTCTTCCGCAGCGGGAATCGAACCCGCGCCCCTTGCGTCTCAGCCGAGCACTCGCCCGCCACACCACCGAGTCAAAACAGTGTGCGAATTCGACTCGCACTTGAAAATGAAAAAATATTTATTTACAGTAAAGCAAACAAAAGAAAACACATTTTTAGTAATTATTTAGCTTGGATATGTACCTGTTTATTTTGATATTTTGATTTTTAAGAGTTTTAATTTTGTTTTGTAGTTTCAAGTTAATTTTTTTTTGTATTTTGATTTTTGTGAGTTAAATTTTTATTTTTATTAATCTAATATGTGCAATATTCTCTATGTACCTAATTCTAGATGTAACGCCTTGGTTACGGCTGTAATGTTACTTTTTTGGAAATAAATAAATGACTTAAATGACAGAAAGTATGTAGTCACATGAGGTGGTTCTTACTTTACTGATAGAGTACCTAATCCGGTCCAGTTGCCTGTGATACCCACACTAGATAAGTATCTGTATTGTGGGTGTCTGTACGATTATCAATAAGGGTGTACGGCTTTGGTATTGGCATATCTTTATGGTTAAGCTCAAAAATAAATTAACTTGCCTGGTTTTTTTTAGAAACTCTCTGAAGTTATTCGTTAAATCTTTATAGCGTTTGTATTCCCGTTTCCCCATCAGAGCCCATAAGGTCACGGTCCCTGCCCCCCCTGGCTGGGGTCGGCTGGGGTCACCTGGTCACGTGCCATACTGCAAAACGGTTACCACCAGATGTTGCTTTAATCGTTCACGTTTATTACGTGATCTGTTGTTTTTGGCTCATTATGGTTCTTTGGGGTGAAATAATAGCTTTTATTTGGAGTTTGGATGTTTTTTGTGAGTGTGAATGGTAAAATTAAAAACTATTACATGTATTAGAGCATTTATAAAAAAACCTTCTGACAGAACTAAAAGTTTGTCAACTCAGGAATGGGTTAGATTGGGTGCCGAAGGGTGCCAACGGGACCCTATTACTAAGCCTCTGCCGTCTGTCTGTCCGTCCAACTGTCAGTGGGCTGTATCTCATGAACCGTTGTAGGTAAACAGTTGAAATGTTTTGCAGTGTGTTTTTTCTATTGCCGCTATCACTATAAATAATGCAAAATAACACCCAACACTCACATACATAATTAGTCCTGACCCCACACTAGGATTCCCTGTGTCGTGGGTATCAGAAACTACGAGTACCATGGTACCACAACACCCAGACCCGGAAGAAATATTTACAAATCATGCAAACATTTCTTCCGCAGCAGGAATCGATCCGCGCCTCTTGCGCCTCTGCCGAGCAATCGCCCGCCACGCCACCGAGGCCGTCAATTAAAAAAAATCATTTTTTTAATTTACCCTTCGTGTGAATTTGACTCGAACTTGACCGGTTTTTATTATTCAGGTCTTATGCTTATTAAGCGAAAACAAAATTGTTGAGCAAAAATATTCACTCTCAAGCTTTTTCCTGCGGTTTTTCTTACGTAACGCGAACTAAACTATATAAATCCCGCCAAAAACTGTACTTGTGCCCAGTCTTATAATTTCTTCATCGCTTATAATTATAATAGCTATAAAAGGGTATAATTAAGGTGGTTACAAACCGACGTTCGTGACGGGCGACCATAAAGTTATGGAGTACTAGTTATGCCTGAGCAGTGGCTTCAGTGTTAGCCTTTAGGTTTTTAACTAGACCTTAGTTTCATGACCTTGCTGGAAAATTAGTGTTGAAATTACTTATTAGAAGTACGGTCGCATACAAAATTTAATATTCTAAAGCATATATTTTGTTCATAGTTCATAGTATTGTATGAGTAATTACAGCTTAACTTATTAGAAGTATGCTAGGTTAAAAAAATTCTAATACAAAATTTAAAAAAAACAGAATACACGCCCGTCTCCCTAATGGGATGGGCAGAGCCACAAGTAATCATAGAGAACTTGCAGCCACTCCTGATTCAAAGTCCAAAGATGGATATGGTGAACCATGGTGACAGGTGATCAGCCCATCGCCCATATAGGTCCATCATGTTGGAGAAGACACTATCCCTTAGACGACTTTTACGACTTGCTCGTAGAGAGAAGCAGCTGGACGCATTCTATGTCTTCTCTCCCAGTCCAGCAGAAAAGTACATCGATAGTTATATATTTATACATGCTGAGCACATAATATACACGGAAACCTAATTTTCCACTTATAGTAGGTATATTCATAAAGTTATTATTACTCAAAAACTTATAGACGACGGAAGTTATACCTACAAAAACAAAAAATTTAGAAAGGAGAATTTCTTTTTTTTTTGAAAAGTAACATGGTAATGACCTTCCATTGCTAATATATATAAATACCTAATGATTTAGTTAAAGGTTGAATGTACCTACTGCTAAGTATCTATCTAACTGTTATTTTAAACGTTTTGTGGGCATTGGCAACCAAGAGAAAAAACTAAAATAGAATAATCCGTTAGTGCACGAACTGGATTCGAATACACGACCTTTGATTTGGAAAGCGAAGTCACTACCAATACACCAGCAGTACCTATACACCCAACTATAATTAATACCAAATTACAATAATACTGTCTACAATTTGCCTAATGAGTCAATTTAACAGTAATTCTGAACAAAAAACAAATATCGTAAGGAAACTATTATAAATCACAGTTGTATGAAAAGATGCGTGTTCCAATACTGTCATTTAAATGTTCATTGCTCGTATCTAATTGTCATGCAAGTTGCCGGGAACAATTATAACAATTACAAGCACCTGTCCGCGGCTTCGCTCACGTTAAACACAGATAACAATGCCTATAATGTATATCAGGTCATAAGCTATATGTATCCGAAGTTTTGGTCAATTCCGTCCAGCCGTTACGGAGATAAGAGAGATCAAATATTATCATTGACTGACAAACATTGGCATTTAAATACCTATGTGTGCTTATCAGTGCATGAACTTTCGAACGATTTCTAGCATAATATAAAGAAAGTGATTAATATAGCACAATTTATGTAACAATTAAAAACTAAATACAAACTCCTTCGTGCCATCCTATAGAAACTTAGAAACTAATAGGTAGTTGGTAGCCGTTTAGGTAACTATGTCGGGATGTCAGGTAGCTATCAACACTTTCGATTAAAGTTGAGTCAGAATAAGTAGGTAAGTTGTCAATTCAACATTTTATTTTACGGCTTTTAAATATTACCTGAAAAGTATAAATGCCTCAGACATCAAATTTATATGGGAACACCTCGGGAACATTCTCTATCATCATCATCATCATTTTCCTGCCCTTATCCCACTCTACGTGGGGTCGGCACAGCATGATCTTTGGATCATGGTGTAGGTAAGAGTTTTGGCTAAGGTGTTTTATGACCGGCCGCCTGCCTGACGTCAACCCTCCTTGGGAATACTTGCTTTGTATCTCATCGTGTTGGAGAGGATACTATCCCTTAGTCGACTTTTACGACATGCTCGGGGAGAGAAGCAGCTGGATGCATTCTATGTTTTTTTTTACTCCCAGTCCAGTTCATCAAGGACCAACATCAGTGAAAGAATCAGTAAAATCAATTCAAAATTGGCAGAGTATCTAATCACGTAATCAAGCGACATTTTATTATTCATTAATTTGATCCTGATATCTTTTATTTCATTGAGTTAAAGTACCTACATAAAATACACTACAACCTTGTTTAACTCTTGTTATTCCAAGTTATTCAAATTTCACATTTAAAGCAACATACATAGTAATATGCAAAACATCAGACAAAATACATTTTGCATCTGTTTTCAAAGCTACTTTCAATTACACTTTAGCCTGCCAGGTGGTTTGTTAGTGTATTACTAAGCAGTGAATGTAGAATAAGTTGAATGTGCAGATGTGACATATAAACAAAAAAAACGGTTATGAAATAATTTGGCGACCTCGGTGGCATGGCGGGCGAGTGCTCGAGACGCAAAAGGCGCGAGTTCGATTCCCGCTGCGGGAGAAGTGTTTGTATATTTTGCAAAAATTTCTTCCGGGTCTGGGTATTGTAGTATTATGTATTTACAAAAAAAAGGTATATAAGAATTCTATCAGCAATCTGGTGCACATAGTACAAGCTTTGCATAGTTTGGGGCTAGATGGCGCTGTGTGAAATGTCCACAAATATTTTATCTATTTATTTATTATATAATTAAAAAATAGAAGCTTACATGTATATTATTTTTTTTAAATACTTTTTTGTCACAATCATATCTTTATTCTATATTAATTTGTATAGGTTGTAAGTTTCTTTCTGTAAATAAATGTTAAAATAACATTAAAACCGTATCTTACACATGTCGCTTAAAGTAAAAAGCGTTTTCTTTTACAAAATTAATATCATCAGATCTGAATAAAGAAAATAATGGTAAATACGAATGCTGCTCAGTTAACTTTAATGTAAACAAGTATTTATAATATAGTCACGTGCGTGTCTTATTCTAAGTTATGGGTTCCGCATCAATTAATTTTACTTTATTCAACGTATTGGACTTTAAAGGGCTATTGGACAGTTTTAGCTTGCTTTTAAACTGAACAAAACTAAGTTCAATTTATTTTTATGACTATAAGAATAAAAGAGCAAAGACATTTATAATAATCTCAGATAAGCACAGATAGGTACCTTAAACAATGCATTTTTTTAGTATTTTTCAATAATTGCTCCGGAATACCATAGATTCTAGATAAAAATTCTATTTGCTCAACTATTTAATCTTATGAAGTTCGTTTTCAATTTGGAATTAAAAAGGAAAAAAAAGTGGCGTCGGTCAGCCAGTAATGACGATTATAAAGGGTGATAAAACCACCGCAGGCTCGATTAGTGACGTACTAAAGGACATTATCGATGAATCGATTGGCTCGCCACTATCTTGATCAGCAAAACAATAACTTAGCTTCATTACAAAAAATGCGCGCAAAGAAACGATAAAAAGAGAGGATACGTTCAAATAATGATAATTTCTAGATCCGAATCGATGTTATTTATAATAAATTGGTATTACTGTATTTGATTATAGTAGAAATTTAATTTGTTTTTTGTTATTTACTAATAATAAACGCAAAGAAGCCTATGTAAAGGAGATTATTTTTATTGATTATAGTAAAAAACTCTAATCGATGGTGATTATGTTTATTTAGCTATGAACAATTATATATTTTTTTTTCTTTTATTACAACTATAATAATATCAATAGAGCATTTATACACCTTAAAAAAATACAGACTTAGGCACAAAAAACCGAATACAGTTTTGTGTCAAAAATCACACACATATATAAAACAGAGTATTTAATCTGCAAAAGCCTTTGCTCGTTTAATATTCCATGACTACGTCATCGTTTAATGCTGACATTTTTTATCGATATCGATAAACACTGTATTGACGGTTCCCATCCCTACAAGTCCATATGGCGTCTCCCACACGGCTGAGGTAATTGGCTCCAAATGACCATAAACCAGCCATATTGTTCGTTTGTTTTAAAAATAATAATTTCGTAATGTATCCTTTCCTTTTATTATTAACTCGTAAACTTATATTACTTAGGTAACACGTACGAATTTTAAAGCTTGAAGAAAAAAAACTTTAATTAATTTTATTTCACACCATTATAAAAACTTTTAATTAAAATAAGACCATTGACCAACACTTTTTGTGTTTAATTAACACTAAAAATAACAATATATATTTTTATTGTTTAGAAATTATGAGACTCTAATCCGCAAGTCGTCATTTTCTTTCCTCAATAATGACAAATTGTCACGACAACACCATCCATAGTGATTTATGTTATGCGTAAACTATTTAAATCAGGCTACTCCCGCAATGTTTACAGACACGCCGAAGGATAATGGCCTATACAATACAGCCTATACCGCTTATCACCAGTGCGTTCCACTTCAAAGAATCGCCTGAGAAACTGGAGCTTCAATTCAGTTGATCTTCATTTAACATACTTTTTTATTTTTCGATAGAAAAAGTAATCCTGAAATACATAATTATCACGCCCGTATCCCTAATGGGGTGGGCAGAGCCACAGGTAAACTTGCAGCCACTTCTGATTCAAAGTCCTGAGATGGATATGGTGAACCATGGTGACAGGTGATCAGCCCATCGCCCATATAGGTGGTCCATTCATACTTCCCCAGCTGCTTCTCTTCCCGAGCATGTCGTAAAAGTCGACTAAGGGGTATTATATAATAATGTAACAAAAAAAATTCAATTCTTAGATTATTTTTAACGTTTATGTTAGGTAGCATTCCCGTTCTTAGTTTACCCCCGAATACTCAAACGCATTTGAAAGTTGAGCATGTCTCAAGTGACGAGTTTTTAACAGATTTTCATCAAAAACTGACAAAAAACCGTGACTTGAGACGTGCTCAACTCTGTGTCGTGTTTGAGTATTCGGGGGTTAATGTATAAAGAAATAAAAAATCATATCTAACTTTTGATAGGCAGAACGCCTCTATTCGATACACAATAGTGACCAAACTCCCTTAGCATATTCAGCCCTAGAGTTAGAAGCAGCTTCCCTATAGATCTGGGAGAGATGTGATTTGACGCGCGCGCCACGCCCTCTCGCCAAGTATTTGCATAATGTTAGCTCGTTCGCACCTAAAGAATTTTATCTACGCTAGAGGAATACTTGACCTCATATTATACACACTATATAGCTCACCCAACGATGAAATCACATAAAAATAACATGAAGTCGCGGGCAACAGCTAAATAAATAGTTGTGGACATTTCACACAGCGCCATCTAGCCCCAAACTAAGCAATGCTTGTACTATGGGAACCAGATGGCTGATAGAATACTTATATACTTTTTTTTTGTAAATACATACTTCTAATACATAATACAACACCCAGACACGGAAGAAATATTTGCAGAACATACAAACATTTCTCCCGTAGCGGGAATCGAACCCGCGCCTCTTGCGTCTCAGCCGAGCACTCGCCCGCCACGCCACAGAAGTCGAGCTAGTAGTTTATAAGTTTAAAATTTCACATGCTTCGCCTTCTGGAAGCGTCAGTTATTATGTATTGAACTTGATCTACTACTGAAAAAGACTTTGTCTTGAAAGGGTTTTTTTAATGAAATTTAAGGTGTAAATAGTTTAGTTTCTCAATTAACACACATACATAAAATGACGCCTGTTTCCCATAGGGGTAGACAGAGATCACGGATTTCCATTTGCTACAATCCTGACATACTTCTTTCGCTTCATCCACTCTCATTACATTCTTCATACACGCTCGTCGGTACTCTTGACCTGGCTCTTTTCCAAAACGTCACCGATTTCATCCAGGTACGTACGCTGAGGTATTCCCCTTTTAATGATACAATTCACACTCGCCTCATACACCTGTCTCGTTAATCTTCTTTCATTCCATACAATTATGAATAGAATTTAAAAAAATCTTTGACCTAATGTGTTCCTTTAATTATAGGTTACCCCAGCATGTGTTAAGTTAAACTAACAGACTTATAAGTAAAGATTAACTCCGTAAAAAAAATATAATTATAATATCTTAAAATTAAAGAGATCACAAAACTTAGTACTTAACTTATTATGAACTCAAAAGTGTTAGTGAAATTTTGTGCGCCAATATCGTAATACGGACTAAATTGATTAGAATAAAATGGAATGGAATATACATACATACATTATTATCATGTCTGTATCCCTAATGGGGTGGGCAGAGCCACAAGTAATCATGAGAAAATTTGCAGCCACTCCACCTTTATAAAGGAACTAGTATTTTCGCTTGCGGGCGCGAGCTGCGCGCAGCTCGCGAGGGACGTAATCGCTGCTGTTGAAAAAAAAAAAAAAAAAAAAAACTGTCACCTTCGGCATTTGCATCGCGCCATCCTCTACGACATTTGTTCGAGCACTCCATACCTATCGATTATAGTTATCGAGATATCATCGGTCAAAGTTTGTATGGCGGCCATCTTGTTTTCCGCCATTTTGAATTTTTTTCACCGCACATCGGATTCGACCAGGGTGCATGTCCACATTCCGCAAACAGGGCGGGTGTCGGTCTTTTAGTTTCGTCTGGCAGTAGGTGAGGTCCCTGATGAGGAGCAGTTTTCGAAGATTTCGGATTTTTCCCCTACTCGAATTGACACCCTGAACACTTTCCCCATACATCATTTTGACCCATCTCTACTCCTTCTGGGAGAACAATGATGTCAGTGAGTGAGTGAGTGGGTTTGCAGCTATATATAATAAAGGAATTAAAGATCTTAACAATCCCATTATGTTCATCTCTGATAATGTTGCAATAACATAAACATCTACATCTTACACTTGCAGTATCATTTAGATTAATGAAATCTAGTTTATTACGCCAAAGAACTTTAATTATTACTTGAAGAAAATTGTTAATAATATTAATTAATATTTGTGGACATTTCACACAGCGCCATCTAGCCCCAAACTAAGCAAGGCTTGTAGGGAACCAGATGACTGATAGAATACTTATATACGTTTTTTTTGTAAATACATACTTATAATACATAGTATTGAAACACTCAGACCCGGAAGAAATATTTGCAGAACATGCAAACATTTCTCCCGCAGCGGGAATCGAACCCGCGCCTCTTGCGTCTCAGTCGAGCACTCGCCCGCCAAGCCACCGAGGTTGTCATTGTTATTGCAAAACTGTTCAAAATGGAAAATGAGTTTACCCTTAGAGCTAAAAAATATTTTTATTAAAGAAAAAACATAGAATGCGTCCATCTGCTTCTCGCCCCGATCATGTCGTAAAAGTCGATTAAGGGATAGACCATGGAAGATGGGCTGATTAAAGAACTTTGTATGTAACTTTTAGGGCGTAGCCAGATTTTAGTATCGGGAGGGGGGTTCAAGAAAATAAAACGACTAAAAGTACATAAAATAATCCTTAAATAATTATTTTTCTTTCATCTACGTAGGTCAAATCATAAAAATGTCAAAATAACTTCGTAATCGGGATACGAAACGGCACGAAAATATACGAAGATTTCCGAATGCGATCCGTTAACCGACGGTGGCGGAGGAATCGAAACCACCGTGCATTTTAATGTAGGTAATAGTTAGTAATCAATGAGATACCTATGCCGCGCGCCTATTCTTATTTTAATCCTATGAATGTTAATATCTGAACTTTTCGGGGGGGGTTTGAACCCCCAAAACCCTCCCCCTGGCTACACCCGTGTGTTACATCTGTTTGTTTGTTTATGTTTTTATGTTGTGTTGTTCCAGTGGTCATGCACAAAGAGAAGGAGGATCTTCACGGACATAGACGAGAACATTCTCCTTACGACCACGCCATGCCGGACGGAGAGCTGTTTCTACAGGTAACATCCACTGACTACCCTCTTAATGACGAAGGAAATGAATCTACAAATGTATGTGTTCTGGAAAGTCGTAATACATTATTTTGTTCTATCGTTAATAGTTTTCGCAGCGCACGCGATGTAAGGAATTTTTTAGGTCAATTTTTTACACCTCGGGTAACATTATTTGAGTTTTAGTAAGGATCCCTATTTTTTTTGAAAATATAATATAGCCCATGTCACCCGGGGATAGTGTAGCTTTCCAACGGTGAAATAATTTTTTAAATCGGTCCAGTAGTTTCGGAGCCTGTTCAATGCAAACAAACAATCAAATCTTTCGTCTTTATAATATTATATATAGTGTAGTGATATCACGCCCGTATAGGGTGGGCAGAGCCACAAGTAATCATAAGAAAACTTGCAACCACACTTGCAGTATTAATATGTTTTTTACTACTACGACTAGTCGTGTCTCTAGTTCTTTCGAACCAGTGTGGTGAAAGGATTTAAAGTACGCCTCAAAGGCGACTTGACACAATATTATTTTTTACTATAACGTCGCTAAAGAGTTTTAAGAAAGCTCATGGTAGAGCCAGTGGATCCCATACATTGTCTGCGCAATAAACCGCAATTTATAAATTATGAATTGTCAATGATAAATCAATGGGGTAGCGCGGCTCCATGAATATGCGGCATCCAGCTGTACTACCTTGCATTTTACAGTTGAGACTTGAGCTATGATGACCTTTCTCCATTACTACACGACTTTTTAACGTGTTTTTAAAGTCTGTATGCTAACTTCTTTGTAGTTCATGGCAAAAAAGCGCTCGTGCCGTAGCTTGTTTAGACGTTATTGATTGATCGTTGAAGTTAAGCAACGTTGTGCGCGGTCACGATTTGAATGGGTGACCGCAAGTGGCATTACGAGCTGAGCGCTTCCGTGCTTCGGAGGGCATGTTAAATTGTCGGTCCCGGCTTTGAAGTTATGACGGTTCAAGCTAATACGAACTTACTTTTTTTGATAAAAAAATGTTTTTACTAAGATCTACATGAGATTTTTTTTCTTGTTTTGGTGGCTGGTTCTTTTTTGATTAACATAACGGCATACGAGTTTCATCATGACGTTTTCTGAGACACGTAATACTAATTAAACAATGCTTTGATATCTATTTTATTTTAACATATATTTTTCCATACAAAATTCTTACAAATTCATCAAAATACATTAATATAATTACGTTTAACTTTAAGCACACAGTTCAAACAATTCACGACTTAAATAGAGATTCGTTATCAATAATAATTGTACAGTCACGGAATGAAAAGGTTCGTCACCTTGAGGTCGGTTGTCTCTTGCACTAGTGTAAGAATCAATTATGGTTTTAATTCAGTAAAACATACTATCCTGTATGACACGATAAATTGTCAAACAAGTTTGATGCGCGTCAATTTGAACTTTGTTGTCGAGCTGTTAAACATAATTTTCTATGCAAGTTTGTTCTGTGCCTTAGATTCAAAAGGTAACATGTCTCGCGACACGTCAAACGAATCAATTTGAAAACTCACGTACCTTTTAATTCCGCCGCTGTACATCGTAAACTAAATGAGTAGTGACAGTACAAGTTTTAACTTTTACCAATTGCATTTGTTTTTAATTTAGCAAAGTAGGTAACCACAATGGAAACATCCCCTTCGGTATTCCATCGGCAAGTTCGCCAGTTATTCCGTACGTTCCGTGAATTGTTACAGAACTACAAAAACTTCCCTTACTTACAGCTCTGACGGAACAATTTGGGTTGACAGCCCTGATAGGAAAAATGCTGGGACTTTTGACTCGGCATTAGTCATGCCGTAGTTACGTTGTACGAAGTACGATGAAGTATTTTAGGGTGACTCTAACTCACTCGTATTTTATTATCTTTCTGTTTCGTATATTTAAAAGTATGTACAACTAGCTGTGCTGTGTGGTTTCTCTTGTATTCTGGTGTTTTGAGTACAAAAATCACAAGGTTTCTTATCCACTTCCTTAGTGCTGTGAATTTCCAAAGGAGATGTTACTTTACTGTATGGAACTTGGGCCTGATCGGTCGGTGTATACTTGTATAAACTTAGTTAAATATAAAACCTTTTCCCATTTTGCCTTATTTAATGCATGTTCTTAAAACATCTTTTTCACGAACAGCAACACAAAACGTAATTACAATATGCCCTGCTATATTGTTATATGTTTTGTGTTGCTGTTCTTATCTGTTAGAAAATCTATTTAGACAAAAATATCTCTAGTATTGAGAAAAATATTTTGACAGCTGTTGACTTTGACAAGTAGGTAAAATTGCTCCATTTTGTTCGCGTAAACTCAAAATGTTGGTAATGAAGCTGTCAAAAACATAAAACTGTCAAAATAGTTAAGTGACAATGGCAGCTACGAACTACCCAGAAAATACGTTACCATTATAAAAATCTTCGCATTTGAAATATTTTATGCAAATAATACTTCAAATTGAAGTTGGAGTACCTATATTTTCAAGTTCACTTTTTTTCAACATTTTCAGTCTGGTGTACATAGACCAGGCCTGCTATGAAACATATCCTTTATTAGTTAGTCAGACAGCGAGTCAGGTTCAAAAGTTACATATGTTTCGATTTATTCCATACTAGTTTCCCATGTGGTTTCACTCAAGTAAATAGTTGTTAGACACATTTTTCTTTAAATTCCAGGCCCTCAACGGTTTTCTGATGATACTGACGTGCGAAGGAGAGGTCTTCTTCGCGACGCACAGCATCGAGAGTTATTTAGGCTTCCATCAAGTAAGTGTTACATTTAGGGCACTAATGCCCGGTACCCCATATTCTATTAACAGATTATAAATCGTTTTTATAGCAATGTTGATTTTCTGACAAAAAACGGCGCTTTTCAACACATAACAACGTTGCTATGGTAATGAAAGATACGTCGTCCGTTAGTAGAATATTGCAACAAGGCATAATGTGTAATGTGAAAGCGCGGAACATCATTATGAAATCAGGTCAATAAAGGTCAGTATAATATTATCATTGCTGTTGATATCGTTTTAGTGTCACGCTAATTCTTTGTCTGTTGATCAGCCCAAGTCAAAGTAAGAAATTATTTTATTTCAATAAAATGAAAAGGATGATTTTACTACGCTGAATTGACGTTTGTTAGTAATGCGACCAAGAATGGAAAACATACATATTATCATGTTCGTAACCCTAATAGGGTGGTCAGAGTCACAAGTAATAATAAGAAAACTTGAAGCCACACCTGATTCAAAGTCGAAGAATGGGATATTAGGCAAGAAACCATGTTTTGCGTTTCTTTAGGATATTGTCTGTGTTCATAAGAAAACCAAACTAAGAATTTCTTGATGGTATGAGGACTAGTGTGGTGAAAGAATTTAAGGCGCTTAGTCGTTATAAAATGATTATTATTATTAAAATAGGGTTAGGTATTTTAGAAGAACACAAAGATTTAAAATTGTTCATGATTTGTCCAGAAATTTCTTTGTTACTTCCCTGCTGGACTGGAAGTAAAAGCAGCAAGGTCGTATGAGCTAGTGGCCAACTCTTGTGACGGAGTTTTTAGGCCGCCTAAAGTTCATGGCTTAACGACTTAAAAGCCGGGACTGGAAGTAATGAAAAAGCATAGAATGCGTCCAGCTACTTCTCTCCCCGAGCATGTCGTAAGAGTCGACTAAGGAATAGTATCCTCTCCAAATTGATGGATTACCTATATGGGCGATGGGCTGATCACCTGTCACCATGGTCCACTATATGCATCTTAGGACTTTAAACCAGAAGTAGCTGCAAGTTTTCTTATGTTTACTTGTGGCTCTGCGTACCCCATTCGAGATACGGGAGTGATAATATGTATGTATGATTTATTTGTTCTATGTTGGATAAATAAAAATAATCCGCGTTATTAGGTAGGTATGTAATAGGGGTAGGCAGCGATTAAACCAAATCGATTAATAAGTCGTTAAAGCGGTGCTTGCTTCCTGTGGGGTACAACAACACGTGCCGGGATACATTTGCTGATGGGGTACAGTTAATTTAAATGTAGATTGACAATGACAGAAGGGAATATGCAGTGACGGATTAAGACTACTTGATGCCCTAAGCAATCCATGCTTTTTTGGTGTGGTTTTTGGTGACGTGAGAGTGAGACGTGATGCCCTAAGGACGGATTTTTTCGTGCTTCTTCTGGTGCCCCCTCAGACGTGATGCTCTAGGCAATTGCTTAATTTGATTAGGGGTTAATCCGTCACTGGGTATATGAGTAGAAAAGTCAGCCGATTGAGACGCTAGAAGTGGCCGTCTATCAAAATTCAACTATGCTTATCTATACTATTTATATGTACAGCGGCGGAATGAAATTGTTCGTCAGTTTTCAAATTGATTCGTTTGACGTGTCGCGAGACATGTTACCTTTCGAATCTAAGGCACAGAACAAACTGTTGCATAGAAAATTATGTTTAACAGCCCGACAACAAGTTCAAATTGACGCGCATCAAAATTGTTTGACAATTTATCGTGTCATACAGGATAGTATGTTTTACTGAATTAAAACCATAATCTATTCTAACACTAGTGCAAGCGAAAATCGACCTCAAGGTGACGAACCTTTTCATTCCGTCACTGTACATTATATAAAACAGTAAACATGTTTCTGCAATCAACGCACAGTCCAAACTACTGAAGCTAGAAAGCTGTACACTAAGTCAGGATTTTTCGAAATACTACCCCAAAAGGGGTGAAACGTTTGTATGCAACTTTTGAACGCGTAGTACGACTTGCATGCAACTCGGTCTGAATAGCAAAAATGCAAAATAAATGGAACTTATTTTAGGATTTCTCAAAACAGCCCTTAAAAAGGGGCAAAATGGGTGTCAAAGTTTGTATGGAATCTTGTATGGGATGTGAGAGGATACTACTCCTCGACTTTTACGACATCCTCGGGGAGAGAAGCATAATTAATATTATTTTAATATTCTCCACTAATAGTAACAGGTAATAACATTACTTGCCCGAATGGAGCTTATACAAAATATAGCGAGGGTGAACGAATTTATATGCTACGGCAAGTTTAATAGAGGGGGTAGTTTGAGTCAAAAATTGGGGTTTTTACCTCACTGACAACCATATTTCATTGGGAACTTTATTAGCTGTAATGTCGAGGGCATTTATTAATGTGCCTTTTTTATTGTCGCCGGAACTTTTCGTAATCGCTCGCTTCAACTTGGTATGTGTAAAAATATGGTTTCCGCAAAGGCACCTTTTTATATTCCAGGCTGGTAAGTGTGTGTCTAAAAATATTTACCTCGTAACAAGCAAACTGTAGATTTTTATAAATTTAATTGATTACCTAGGATTACGGTTTGATTAGCCCTAAACTCGGTACAAATAAACTTTAATATCTAATTAAATTACGTATTCTTCATTTTTCAAAATTACTCCCCAAGTAGGGGTAAATTGGGGGTGTCAAAATTTGTATTGGAACTTTTTAACAGGTGGTGCGATTGGCTTGAAACTAGGTTAGGATACTTTAAATATAAAATTAATAGACACGTGTTTCAGAGTTCTTCAAAATAACCCTCAAAAAGGGGTATAACGGAGTGTCAATATTTGCACCAGGCAAGCAAAGCCGCGCGGGTAAACAAGCTCTTTTAAAAGTCAGTGAACACATAAAATAACTTATGACTCGCTTCAGTAGGTACCGTTTGAAGTAACACAAAAGTAAAAAGAGCTTAGCAATTTCTTTATTCCTTTCGATAAGGCTTATCCACTCTGATAAAGGCTGGACTAAAGCCTTAAACACTTATCGCACTAATTAATACTTTAATGGGGTAAGGTAACTTTATGTCAAAAAAATATGAAAATTATTATATTATTATTTTAATTGAATTCCAGGTAATTTATAAAGTTAATGTGCTTTTTTATAATGAAAATAGGCTAATAATTATCAGAATTAGTGCAATTAATAAAAAGGTTGGAGCTTTGGGACTTTTTATTTACTAAAGTAATGAAAAATTATATTGACCTCACTACGCACGGTGATCGTAGGATACCATCGATGTAGGATCAGGATACACATTCTTTGACAATAATTTCAATTTGCATTCAAATTGGTTCAGCCGTTACGGCGTGATTGAAAATGAAGAACCGGTCAAGTACGTGTTGAATTCGCATACGAAAGGTTCCGTACCATTGTAATGTACATAAAATTTTTCTTTTATGGGCCCCTTTTATTTTATTATTTGTTGTTATAGCGGCAATAGTACCCTGTGAAAATTTCAACTCTATATTTATTACGGTTCATGAGACACAACCCGATGACAGACGGACGGACTGGTATCGGAGGCTTAATAATAGGGTAACGTTGGCACCCTTCGGGTACAGAACCCTAAAAATTAAAATACTCGTGTGGTTTATTTAATAGAATCGGTAAAGAATCACTTTGAACGTCTAAAATCTACGTTGAATTGAGACACAAACTTTCGGATTATTGTCTTAAGGGGTAGTCAGAGGCGTCAGTTCACTCTGTTCCTCCAGTTCCTCCCTGCCCTTATTCCACTTATGTAGCGTCCGCACAACATGGTGTTTTTCATTGAATGATCTTAGGATCAGAAGGCGGGGCTTCCGACCCAAAGGTTATGGAATCAAATCCCATCATGCACCAATGGATTTTTCTCTTCGAAAAAATTATGCGAAGGAGAACATCGTGAGAGAACCGGCTTGTCATAGAACCTAATAAGTTCAAATATATACGTCAAGTGCACTAAATAAGTATTAGAGGCTCACCTAAAATCCTTTCACCACACTGTTTCATGTCATCTTTGACGCAATCTCTTCGTTCTACCTCTACCCTAGTATCAGTCTATAGTTCGTTGACTAACCTTTACTTATAATCGCTTGATGATTCAGAAATCAAAACATGAAAACTAAACCCCTCAACAAAGGGGCCTGTCAGGTCACAGTTCAGCTAGCAGTTACTACGGCAACCATTACCCTCGATCGATATCTACGGCCACCTGGTGAGCGAGCTTCAACTTCATCTAACTTATCCCCGATTGTGTTACTGGTTGTTTCTTGGGCAGAATTTGATGTCTTGATTAAATAGTAAAAGTAATGAGTTTGTTTATTAGAACCGTAGTAACCAAATGTAACTTTGCTATTGTTAGAAATGATACAAAAATAACAATTACTGTTTTGTTATAAAGATACTGAGAGTACTGGTGGTCTAGTTGGTAGTGACCCCGCCTTACGATTCAAGGGTGGTGGGTTCAAATACGGTGGTGTACCAATGGATTTTTCTGTGCGTAAAATTTATGTGCGCTATACCAGTACTCTCAAACGGTGAAGGAAACCCGTGGCTTAGTCAGCTCCGCACGTATTGACCATGTCTTTCCAGTGGACGAGGCCGACTAAGCTGAGAGGATGGAATAGGTGCTGGGCAAGCCTACTCCATCTTCATTCATCCCGGACGTATTAATTATCCAAAGTATAATTTTGTGCAAAAATAGCCAAGCGTGGTATGTTGTATGTATTTTCCACGATTGGCCATGAAACAGGCGTTAATTCAATGAAGATATACCTAAGTGGTTTCAAAATGATACTTGTGATTTTAAGGAATAAAAAGTTACGACTACAATTATGACTATCCCATATCACATACAAAATCTGAACCAAAACAAAGATTAATAAAAACCACATGAAAAATCCCGCCATCAATCACCTTTAAAGAAACAAGCAAATGGCCAAAACAATGGTATCAACAAAACATTTAGTATCATAGCAACCCCCGACCCTATAAGAACAAAACCAATTACCCAACAAATCATCTCCTGTCAATTTACGCCAACGCAATATGTTCGTTCACTACCATACCCCTATTCATTTTAACCTACAGGGTGTAAAAGGGGATATTTCTACCCAAAATTGCAGGTAAACGTGAACTCATTATCATGATTTTAATAATAAGAAAACTAAAAATAGAATTCCTATTTGAGCTGATTAATTTACTCATTTTTAACGATACAAGCAAGAATTATATTCTGAAAGTACGGTTCAGGTTTTTGGAGACGGCATTCTTACACCCTTTACGTCCGTACACCTTTTATTTAGGGCATATTTTTGTTATGATTCATTTACATGGCGACGTAAAGCAGGGGAGCGAACATAGTGCCTTGACGAACCCCATTGATTATCAATTAGTCTTATACTTGCATCGTGCGTTGTTGCCGCATTATGCACACTATTTACACGGTCTTTCATTATTATGACGTCGAAAATGAATAGTCCATTAATGCCATGCGAAATAGAACTTTATTACCTTTGAATAGAGTTTTAAAGGCTTACGTAATGTCGAAAATTAACACGTCTATCTTCGTTACAGATGATCCTATAATGATCGAGCTTAAATCAATTTGTAGGGTTCGGTTTGGTTTATTGATTTACGATGCGATTATGACTTGCCTTTTCGCTTGTAACCTGTTTTGTGAACTTATTATCTTGTTAAACAGATTGACGGTTTTTAAGCTGTTTATTCTCTTAATTTATCTGAAATCTTTAATTTATTTTCAATTGCAATGCATTTTATTTTAGAAAGTATTAGCGTTAAAAATTCCAAACTTTCACTCACTAAATATTTGATCAGTAAGAAAGGAGTGAATAGTAAAATGACGACTAAATGAGAGAAATGGAAGAAAATAACATATAGCGGCGACCCTACATAACAAACATAGACTCAATAAGTGGGATAAGAGCAAGGAGATGATGATATCAGTGATAAGATGATATTATTTCTCTTCCAGTCAGACATAGTCCACCAGTCGGTGTACGAGCTAGTCCACTCCGAGGATCGGGAGGAGTTGCAGCGGCAGCTGCTGTGGAACTCGTTCCTGCCCACGGAGGTCAACAACCTCAACCTGCAGGACGCCCTGCGGTCTGACCGCGCGCATCTGCTGGAGAGGAGCTTCACTGTTCGGTTTAGATGCCTCTTGGATAACACTTCGGGGTTCTTGGTGAGTTTAAATATCAATTTGTATGATAGTTTATGAGCACTGGTGATCTGGTGTGGACGCCGTCTATTTGAATTCAGTAATGGTGTTTGGATTTCAAAACTCCGTCATCAGAGTTGTCAATATGAACTTTTATACCACTACTACTTGTGTCAGTGTTTTTTTTACCAATGTCGTTAAAGGACGCGCGCCCCAAAGCTATATTTTCAAGAACACATAATCTTCATTAAAATTTCTATGACGGGATGAATGTTTACATGTTCTGTAGTTAAATATTTTTTCCTAGTCTGTTGTACAATATACTCGTAGTTTTTGATACCCTCAAAGGGATTGCTATTGTGGATTCAGAACAACGTACACTTATAGGTATATTATGTTCATTACCTGCATATAATTTCTTCTTCCAGAGGTTAGACATCCGGGGCCGGATCAAGGTCCTCCACGGACAGAACAAGAAGACAGAGGAGCCCCCTCTAGCTCTGTTCGCGATCTGCGCGCCCTTCGGCCCGCCCAGCCTGCTGGAGATCCCGCAGAAGGAAGTCATGTTCAAGAGCAAACACAAGCTCGACCTATCTCTAGTCTCTATGGATCAACGGTGAGTTTGAGAATTCAACTCCAGAATACTCAAACGCGATACAGAGTTGAGCACGTCTCAAGTCACGGTTTCTCATGAAAATCTGTCAAAAACTCGTCAATTGAGACGTGCTCAACTCTGAGATGCGTTTGAGTATTCTGGGGCAAAAATGTATAAAGAAAAACTCTTTTATCAAAGAACGTTTGTGCCTTAACACGGAATGACGATTGAACGGGTTTGGCTGAAACTTAGAATGTATATAGTTCTTGATCAAGCCTACTTCATCTTAATTCATCTACTATAGATGGCAAAAGACCTCAGTATCTGAAATAACTTTTATATCTTACCTTCGTGTATGTTTTCCACCAGTGAAGTCACACCGGGCAAAGTCCAGTCCGAAAACTAGCGCTACTTTCATAATTATAATGAAAGTAGCATCAACACTAAGACTGGTCTTTTTTGGACTAACCTCACACAAGAAAAGCGCTAGAATGTCATTGAACCACAGTAGATAGACGTGTACCTGAAGTTTTGCTTCAGGTACCTACCTATTTAACATTTAGAGTTACCTAGGTACCTACTACCTGATAGGTAGATGCTTACCTCATTCTGTGTGAGTAGGGCATCAACCATCTGTTTTAGTTTTTTCATTTATTGTCTCTGTGTTTTCTTTGTTATGTTCATTTCCCTTTTCTACTTTTCTGTTTTAATTACATACTTCTCTGTATTATGTCTTAGTCTTTTGCTTGTGTGTGTATGTCCAATAAAGTTTATTCTATTCTTTTATATTATACTGGTGGTACTTATCACGCCAGCAAAGTTGCAAGCAGAAATCGGTGGTAACTGAATTAAACTATTTATTGTGCTCAAGTAATCTTTATTCTATACACTCCTAAAATGTTACTCTACCACTTTTGCTGGGCACTTCAACATCAAACATTTTTTCTACCAATCACCGTATAATTCCTGTTTATAGGGAATCGAGTTTGTTACGGCTATTCCTCAGTCAATTACCAATATTCCATGGTTTCTAAAGGCTCAAGCATTTCCGTTATTGTTCTTTTATACCTCTTTTTGTCCATCGACGCGTTTTTATTGTAACAATATTGATAGATTTTAGTGCTTTGGAGGACCTATTAAGCCCTGTTTCGGATTTTACATAATCGTAAAAATATAAATAAAAACATTTCTAAAGCATTTCGCAACAAAAACTGTACTACTACTAGTCATGACACTAATTCTTTCGAACCAGTGTGGTGAAAGGATTTTAAGTGCCTCAAAGAGGCTCCTTTCGTGCGTTTGATATATGTGTGTTCGAACTTTTTTGTTCTACGGCATGCCGGTTTCCTCACGATGTTTTCCTTCACTGTTTGAGAGGACCTACTGGTATAGCGCGCATAATTTTTTCGAACAAAAATATCCATTGGTGCACGACAGGATTCGAACCCACGACCTTAGGATTGGAGGGCCACCAGTGCTTTCAAAGAACTGCAATTATAATATTAGTGATTAGTTTCCACCCGCGGCATCGCTTGCAATGCAGGTAAATTATAATGACTTAAAGTAAGTAAGTGTAAAATAAAGATTGTTCAGAAGAGAGTTTAGACTGAACAATCTATTTTGTGTTTGATAAGTTAGCCGAGGACATCTTATCTTGAAAATTTCAGCTTTCTGACAACCTCGATGGCGTGAGGCAAGAGGCGCGGGTTCGATTCCCGCTACGGGAGAAATGTTTGTATGTTCTGCAAATATGTCTTCCAGGTCTGGGTGTTGTAGTATTATGTATTGTAAGTATGTATAATTACAAAAAAAAAAGTATATAAGTATTCTATCAGCCATCTAGTTCCCATAGTACAAGCTTTGCTTAATTTGGGGCTAGATGGCGCTGTGTGAAATGTCCACAAATATTTATTTATTTATCATCCGGACAGAAGCTATTACGGTTCGAAAATATGACAAAACGCGAAAAAGAAGGTAGTTCCGCGCTTCTTTTGACTCGTATTGGCGGAGGCACCACCTTTGCCCCAGATTAGTTTTCACTTATGTCTACAGAATTGGTTTTATATTTGTTGTCGTTCGTTCCAGGGGTAAAATGCTGCTGGGCTACACGGACGCCGAGCTCGGCAACATGGGCGGCTACGACCTCGTGCATTACGACGACCTCGCTTATGTGGCGAGTGCGCATCAAGAATGTAAGCACTGCCCTTACACTTCGATAATATACGTCACATAGTTTTTAAGGTTTTGACGACCTCTGTGGCGTGGCCGGCGAGTGCTCGGCTGAGACGCAAGAGGCGCGGGTTCGATTCCCGCTGCGGAAGAAATGTTTGCTCTGCAAATATTTCTTCCGGGTCTGAGTGTTGTAATATTAGGTATTGTAAGTATGTATTTACATAAAAAAAAGTATATTATGTATTATATCAGCCATTTTGGTTCCCATAATATTTCATCATCATCATCATCTCCCTGCCCTTATCCCACTTAAGTGGGGTCGGCACAACATGTTTTCCTCTTCCATTCCCCTCTATCAGCCGTCATTTCAGTATTCACTCCTCAAATATTTATTTATTTATATTTACCACTGGTTCGAAAGAACTAGTGACACGATTAGTTGTAATCTGCAGTTTCTTTCGAAGTAACCTTTAGTATTTTGTTGCAGTGTTAAAAACAGGTGCTTCCGGGATGATCGCGTACCGCTTCCAGGCGAAGGACGGCCAGTGGCAATGGCTGCAGACCTCCTCGCGCCTCGTCTACAAGAACTCCAAGCCAGACTTCGTCATCAGCACGCATCGACCGCTGATGTGAGTTCTACCACCAGAAGTGACGATCTTCTATCATCTATCATCGGCCTCGGTGGTGTGGCGGGCGATTGCTCGGCAGAGACGTAAGAGGCGCGGGTTCGATTGCCGCTGCGGAAGAAATGTTTGCATGTTCTGCAAATATTTCTTCCGGGTCTGGGTGTTGTGGTAGCATGGTACTCGTAGTTTCTGATACCCACGACACAGGGAATCCTAGTGTGGGGTCAGGACTATGTATGTGACTGTTGGGTGTTATTTTATTATATTTTTTAAGTTGCAATTTCTCCAAGAAACTCCAAGCAATGCGTGATTAGTTTGATTGTTTCTTCTGTTGAACCAGCCTCCCGCGATACAGGCTTGCCTCATAGACCACCAGCAAATTCTACTGTAACTTGTGTTTTTAAATAATAATCCCCGAACTCAAACGCGACTCAGAGTTGAGCACGTTTCAATTCACGGTTCATTGACAGTTTCTGATGAAAATCTGTCAAAAAAAATCGTCATTTGAGACGTGCTCAACTTTGAGATGCGTTTGAGTATTCGGGGGTTAGTATATTTTGTATTTGTTTTAGTAATTTTCTTATATACGATCTAAAATGTCTCTTCGTGTTCTTCCAGGGAAGAAGAAGGCAGAGATTTGCTCGGCAAGCGAACAATGGACTTCAAAGTGAGCTACCTCGACACCGGCCTCACCAGCTTATACTTCTCCGAATCGGAACAGCTATCCGGCTGCGAGACCAACGTGACCACTCCCCCCCGAGCCGCCAGGAGATACAAGACCCAACTCAGGGACTTCCTCTCCACTTGCCGGAACAAACGGAGAGCGCCTACTACCCCCGCCCCTCCCCCAGTAGACTACCTAGCAGCAGATGCTGTGGCCGCCGCTTATACCAACCTAAATGGGGCTTACACCGCTCCCTACGGAGAATACCCTCCCGCCCCCACTCTCCATTACCCCCCTCCGCCTTTAGACGAAAGATTCCTTACAACTGACAACCTCTTCCAATACAAACCCTTATCCTACCATTACACTCCGTATCCTCCGAACGGCTTCCTTGAACCAGCTCCGCCAGGTTACGAGGTGGCTCCGACATATCACCGACCACCTTCAAGGGAGTATACCTACGTGGATGGCAGGTATATGAGTCCGATAGTCGAGAGGAGGTCCCCCGGGGTAGTTCCAGGTCCGAGCCCGGCGGGGTCGAATGGTTCGACGGAGCAGGAGAGGATGTCTTCGGAGGTCCCTCGGCAGACGGTGCTGATGTGGGGGGCGGGGGGAGGGAGTTCCCAGGATGTCCCCGTGGAGTACTCCCCCCCGCAGGTGTGGCGCTACCCCTCTCACTACCACACCGCTGAAGCGACGCAGTAACTTTGTGCAATTTTGTTTAGCTTTTTTTTTCAATGTCCTCGGAAGACTTCACGGCAAAGAAAGTCTTGTGATCAAGATAAGAAGGTTGGATTTACCTTTGGGATAGACTTCATTATCTTTGGGTTCCATTCAAAAATATCTTAATTGGGACTTAACAGTTCAAAATAAACATGTCTCTACCTTCACAGTTTCATGACTGAACCGACGGTCCTCGTACAAAAGGCAAAGCAAAAACATTAGCTAGCGCTGCAGCGCCCCCTGATGGTCTATGGCCGTAAAATATATATAAGAACTTTCCCTGAAATGACACCAATAAAATTCAAAAAACCCACATCGAAATCGGCTTAGTAGCTTTTGAGGAAAATAGTAATAGACAAACACACAAACATACGACCTCTTAGGCCAAACGCATTTACCTTCTCCGTTCCGTCGCGGGTAAAAAGAATGCTTATTACATTTTTAATTATTCATTTTTTTATTATTCATTTATTTCAGATTATGTCAATCCATAAAAACATCACAATATACATACACATACATACATACATATTGAACATTCTAAAAATGTCAGTTCCAGTTCGTTAGACCAATTTTTATGTCATTTTATTTACAAAGCTCACAACACACGACCACTCGCGTTGCTCGTCTTCAAGCGACTGAGTCGCATGCGATTATGGAGGCTAACACTTTCGCGAAGGAGTCGAAGGGTCGCGGAAAACATCGTGAGGAAACCCGTGGCTTAGTCAGCTCCGCACGTATTGACCATGTCTTTCCTGTGGACAAGGCCGACTAAGCTGAGAGGATGGAATAGGTGCTGGGCAAGCCTACTCCATCTTAATTCGTCCCGGGCACTACAGCGTCCCGCTTGTGAAGGGAAAAGTTGCCTCCTGACGCCGTATAAATCATCTACTATCTACTATAGATGGTAGATTTTATGGCCTTTATAATGTCAACCAACATTGAAGTAAAATTTTATTTATTCCTTAAAATCACGGGGAACAAAATGGACACGTCTTAAATTTAAAGAAGATAATTGCCTACAGGCTCGATATGTTTCTCTGCCGTGCTGTTATTCGTTGATTTTATACGAAATTATTATAATTTTATAAAAATAGATTAGTACCTAATTTCAATTTACTTTGTTACCATTCGTTTCTCTTTGATACCTCGCTCAGTGGTTAGTAAGGTAGATAAAGGTGCCTGCCCACAGCAGAGGCAGAGTAAAGGTCTCTGGTGGACGGCCCTTTTGGTATTGTCAGACTTAACAGGGTCCTTCCATTATTGTCTGTAGATAATCTGTAAATTATTTGAGAATTTTATCCAAATATTAATAAATGATAGTCGATTTTGTAGCAATGTAAGTTTAGACACGCTATATTTTTCTGTAAATAAATTTTAGTTCAATGAAACTGAGTTTGGATGAAAAAATATGAAAAATTTGGATCTTGAAATGAAAAATAGTTATTTTTTTAGTTTTTTTGCACCAACTTTTATTCTAAAAAACTCTGTCATCTTTGTAAAACAAAATAATCAGATATCATCCAAACTCAGTCATAGACAGCTTTAGCTTGAATAGAAGTTTGGATGCTTAGAACGCTTTACCAACTTTTAGGGTCAAAATATTTATTATTTTCAATAAAATTTTCAAATTATTTGCAAAAAAATGTTTTATTCTAATTGCAAAATTTTCAAATTACTATAATAGTTCTTTTTGTTCGATTTGAAGCAAAGTTACTCTTGGTTGCAAAAAACATATCCAATGTTAAGAAATATCAAAAATATATTTTTACTGCACGCACTAAATTCGTAGGTGTCTTTATAAAAATAGTAGAAACTATTATAAATCGAGAAAGATTTTTCAGTCAAATTTTATAAAACAATGTTTGGAAATACCTTTTTTTAAGAACACTACGTCAAAGAATTTTTCACTCTTGTTTATTTCAATTTTAAACCAAAAAGGGCTGGCACAAATTGAAATGCTTTGAAATGTTCAACTTATTTTTATAGAGACATCAAAAGCACAGCCTTGCCAACGCCAAATCACGATGTAAATACACAAAATGTGCCTTTCAACATAATACCTATCTCCATTATATTTCCATTTTTGACTTACGATATGAATATTAAACTTTTTTTCGTTGGTGCAGTGATCTACGTTGGCAAGGTATCACCGAGTGGCTAAAGAAAAATATTCTTCAGAAATAATAGTATTAAGAAGTTTTAAGACTTTTTTGTGGAAAAAAACATATTTTCTGTAAGAAATTACCATTGTTTATTAGCAAAAACTTGTATGCGGATTGAGGATACTACGGTGAGGTAACTAAATATATCGGAAACAGTAATGTTTTTAATTAAAAATAATTGACTTCCTTTTCACAAAATAGCTACATATCAGTCACATTTTATACCACTTATATTGTATTATTTTAGATGTTAAAAAACAGAGTGCAGTGTGTTCAGTTTTATAAATGAAAAAATATCAAGTAATTTCATAAGAATTTCAAAATGAATTTGCTCTAATTTATTCAGTAATTTGTAAATAAGTAAATAAGATTAGTCGCTTTACTGTATTATTGATTTATAATTATTTATATTGAACATAATAGTTAAGGTAAATATTATAATTATTATTCCAACAATTTACTGTATTTATTTTAGCATAACATTATTAATGTAATTAAAAAGAAAATTAAATAAATTTTTCATGCCACTGATTTTGCTTTATTCATTTTAATTTTAAACAGAAAAATACATAAATGTAACAATGAATTTAACTATTGCAAATAAAAAAAATATCTTTATTTTGGATATTTGGAAATATAAACTACAAAAGTGAAAACAGTGCCCTCTAGTGCCATCATTGAATACTAATAAAGTAGTACCTGAACCACCTAGCTACGAGCAAAGAGATACCAAAAGCCTGGTTTTCTTTCATTCTTACGAGTAAGTTGAGTTACATTTGAGTTTGCCGTATGAAACCTAGATGGCGCTTGTAACAGTTAAAATAAATGAATTACTTTATGTTTAGGATAATTCAATTTCTAATATTATTATTATAAACTAATGAAGAGCCCCCGCGACTTTGTCAGCTGATTTTTTTTATCTTCCCGCTGTGTCCTCTAGAATTTTCTTTCAAATGAAATTTATGAAATAATTTTCTAAATTTTCTTGTTGAATTCCTTTCTTGGTGAACGCCTACACTAAGAGTATAAGAGAAAATTAACTTCCGTAATAATTAGCCTTCCTATTATTAGGTAGCTTCTTGCTAAATACTATCTATTTATTTACCTAAGTATTGTTTTTGTCTAGCTGTTAGTTTTCCTAAACTTTATAAAATATATAACTTTATAAACTTCCTGGTCCTTTAATTGAATATTGGATAATTCCATCGAGGATTTTTTTTATGAATATTGCAATCGTTACCTAATCATTTCCTTAGGTGAGCTAGTAACAAATAAAAAGTTGGAGTATAGAACACGTCC
Source organism: Scotopteryx bipunctaria (assembly GCA_949320045.1). NCBI lineage: Eukaryota > Metazoa > Arthropoda > Insecta > Lepidoptera > Geometridae > Scotopteryx > Scotopteryx bipunctaria. The sequence goes on from OX439459.1 coordinate 8,830,258, forward strand.
AGCATAATAATGTAGACGCTTAGGTAACAATAACAAGTGATATTGATCAGCGACCGCGCCAGTGGTGACACATTCAAAAGAACCTCTTTACAAAAACCGGCCCCTTTATCCTTTGAACTAGCTGCCGCCCGCGGCTTCACCCTACTGCGGGTAGAGTTGGCACAACATATTTTGTCGTTTCTAATATTTTCTCTTATGTCAATAACTTCTCTGCTAGACTGGGAGTAAAGAAATAACATAGAATGCGTCCAACTGCTTCTCTCCCCGAGCATGTCGTAAAAGTCGATTAAGGGATAGTATCCTCCAACATGATGAGATACAATAATCAAGTATTCCCAAGGAGGGTTGACGTCAGGCAGGCGGCCGGTCATAAAACACCTTAGCCAAAACTCTTACACCATGATCCAAAGTACATGCTTGCCGACCCCACATAGAGTGCGATAAGGGCAGGAAGATGGTGATGTCATTAATTACAAACTGACATGCTTTTTTTTTGTTGCAGTTGGAAAAATCTGCTCCCAGACGCCCAGCTAGCAATACATAAACACCCAGACCCAGAAGAAATATTTGCAGAACATACAAAAATTTCTCCCGTAGCGGGAGTCGAACCCGAGCCTCTTGCGTCTCAGCCGAGCATTCGCCCGCCACGCCACCGAAATCGTCGAATAGTCGAAGGGCGAGAAGATGGTGATGATGATAAGTCAGCTTAGCACCTAGATTGGGTACAATGGAGCGTTTGTGCCAATGTTATTGTTTTGAGCACTCGCAAATAAACAAGATGTGAGAGCGAGTGACGTGAGTCGTGATTAGATTGGACAGACATGGAGCTGCAAAATCTTAGATATACTAAACATTCACATTTATACATACATACATAAAATCACGCCTGTTTCCCTTAGGGGTAGGCAGAGATCACGGATCGCCATTTGCTACGATCCTGACATAGGTACTTCTTTTGTTTCCTTCACTCTCATTACATTCCTCATGCATGCTCGTCGGTTTAGGGTACTGTTGACTTGGCCCTTTTCCAAAACTTCGCTGATTTGGTCCAGGTACGTGCGCCGAGGTCTTCTCCTTCCAACGGTACCATTCACACTCGCCTCATACACCTGTTTCGTTAATCTTCTTTCATTCATCCTCTCTACATGACCGAAATAGGTTTATAAATAGGTTTCATAATAATAATGCACTGGTGGTCTAGTTGGTAATGACCCCGCCTTCCGATTCTAAGGACGTGAATTCAAATCCGGTCGCATACCAATGGATTTTTCTGTGCGAAAAATTTATGTGCGCTATACCAGTACTCCCAAACGGTGAAGGAAAACTTCACCGTTTGAGAGTACTGGAGCACACATAAATTCCTCGAACAGAAAAACCATTGTTTGCACGACCGGACGACAAGACATGACGGAGGCCTTTAGGCGGCCTAAAAACTCCGTCAGTAGAGTTGGCCACTAGCTCATACGAACTTACTTACTTCGACCGGATTTGAACCCATGTCTATAAGATCGGAAAGCAAGGGTCACTAGACCACAGTGCTCTCATACAAAGCTACTGACGCAAGGTCACAGAAATAACAATGAATAAACTCAGCGAGTAAAACTCTCCAAAATTCCCACATCATCTGAATTCCCGGAAAACATTCCTGAGCCGTAACAAAAAACTTAACGGGAATTTTAACCTCTTACAAAAGGGTCTCTACCTGGTATCTCTGTTGTTGCAAACGTCAATAGGCTGCGTTCACCGCTTACCATCAGGTGGGCCGTTTGCTTGTGTACCACCCTGTACCTACCACCTTAGGGCTTTTACACAAAACTGCGTCGCATCGCAGAAATCTCATTCACAACAACGCTCACTACGAATAGCATTTCGTTTTGTGTACAAGCCCTTATAAAGCCTTTTACCATCTATAGTAGATGATTTATACGGCGTCAGGAGGCCACTTTTACCTTCACAAATGAGACGATGTAGTGCACGGGACGAATTAAGATGGAGTAGGCTTGCCCAGCACCTATTCCATCTCTCAACTTACTCGGCCTTGTCCACAGGAAAGACATGGTCAATACGTGTGAAGCTGACTAAGCCGCGGTTTCTTAACGATGTTTTCCTTCACCGTTTGAGAGTACTGGTATAGCGCACATAAATTTTTCGCACAGAAAAATCCATTGGTACACGACTGGATTTGAGCCCACGACCTTAGGATCGGAAGACGGGGTCACTACCAACTAGACCACCAGTGTTCTCACAAGCCCTTACCCCCGAATACTCAAACGCGTCTCAGAGTTGAGCACGTCTCAAGTGACGAGTTTTAGACAGATTTTCATCAAAAATTGTCAAAAAACCGTGACTTTAGACGTGCTCAAGACGTCCCACAAGCCCTTAGTGGTACAAAAAAAAGAAAACTTGAATGAAGTGAGTGGTATTATCATCTCTATACAATCCTTCACAGTCGGCTAAACATCAGTAATCTGTCAGAGGCACACGCCGCACGCACAAACCACCTAGCTTTCGAGTGGATAACACGTTATCTAAAAGTTTGTTTTTTTTGTGTGGAAAATGCAGTTGACGAACGCCTTGTGTTATGCGCTATTGATGGTGAGTGTTCTAGTTTTTATTTTAATCTAATCTCCTTTTTTTGGTTAAAATGATAGCTTATAGGTATGATTAATTAATATTGATTTTGACTTAGTAACTTACATGCATTGGGAATTTCCAAAAAAAGCAACTGTATACTAAACTCGAACATCATTATAGTACCTACTTAATTTCCCTAATTTTATGATTCTTGATACTATCTATACATTCTGTTTATGCTAAAATTTTAATAATTTTCTTAAAATACCTACTAAGGGTGTTGTTTGGAAAAATTACTCATACAAACATACTTAGTTACAATAGCTGGTTTTGTTTATTATCTCTTACTATTAATATACTTATACTACAGACCCCTTCAATACGCCTAAGTACAACTATTGGGTACATTTAGGTATAATTTGTGTCAAAGCTTTACGAATAAATAAAAAAAATGATGATCTCAAAAGCTCTACCTACATTATCTTACTTATATTATAAATGCGAAAGTTTGTGAGGATGTTTGGATGTTTGTGTCTCAATCACGCCTAAACGGCTTAACGGATTTGATTGAAACTTGGAATACACATAGTACATGTGCTCCATTAACATATAGGCTATCATAAGTACCACGCGAGCGAAGCCGCGGGAGGCAGCTAGTATATAAATAAAACACTGCTCTTACCAGAAGGCGTTACCATTGAAATGTGTTTTTAATGTTTTTATTTATCTATAGAATTTGAAGGCTTGTTAATTAATTTTAATTATTTATCTTAATTCGTCCCAGGCACTACAATGTCCCGTCTGTGAAGGTAAAAGTTGCCTCCTGACGCTGTATATATCATCTACTAGAGATGGTAAAAGGGCTTAGTTTTTTTTTATTTGTAGTTATTCGTTGTCCTTAAGTGTACTAAACTAATAGACATAGGTACCTACCTAACCTACTCGTACTAACACTAATGTTTCGGTAATTTTACCAAATATAATGAATCTTTTATTATTTTAGTCAAATTTTCTTTTTAGGTGCATAAATAAAATTTCATCCAAATCTATTAGTGAATCACAAACTTTCAAACAGTTCCACAAACGAGAAAAATTAAAATAGCGTCATTGTGTACACCACAAAAGATTCCAGTAATTCCTAAATTAACATTTAAAGCTTGCATTTGACTGAATACGGATTAATTCTAATCTTCTACTTAGCTCATCAATGAAACTGATGATATCTGGCATAGAGGACTTTCTAAATAATATTTTACACTTATTGGTATAGTACAGGTTGTTCTAATGTAAAAATAATGTCAAAATACAGTCATTATTTTCTTTATTGTTCTAAAAAATAATAATATTAAGGCGATAACAAAATTTGTAACACATAGTGCTAAACACGACACAGGGAATCCTAGTTGTGGTCAAAATAAGTAATGTGGCTGTTTGTTGTTAAAAAATATATTTTAATATTGTTATACCTAATGTATTTATCACTTTTATAACCCCTATTTACGTTTTTATGGTCTCAGAATTCCGGTTAAGCACAAATAGATCGATTCGGTGGGCACTAAAAAGATCTTACTATAAAATATCCGATTATTATAAAAGTCAAGAATGATTGGGACTGAATAATGTTCCAACTCGTTATATAAACATGATTGTTAAGGGATAATTCTCCAAAAAAATAGTCAAGCATGGTTTCTTACCTGTATCTTCCACGCTTGGTCGCGTTACGAACAGGTGTAAATGCAACGTAGGTTTAAGACGTGTCCACTATGATCTCTATGATTTTATAGGATAAAGAAATTTCGAATTTGAATTTGAATTAAGTTGAGCTTCGTATGTAGATAGATCTAAAGGTTTCTGTACCAGATAAAAATAAATTCAAAGGCTCTGAACACAACTGATTAAACAATAAGTTACTACTTCACCGCACATTACCGATAAATGAGGGATAAGTATAAAATAAAAAGGGCGACGTAGGAAGGTGTTGTTTTAAAAGGTTAGTAGAACTTTTCAAGCATAAGATATATTAATCATTCATCCTTCACCTTCATCATCATTATATCCCACGTCCATCTTTTTAAGCACGTCCATTTTTCCAATTTTGTCCGAATATGGATTCCCGACATCTTCACAATGTGATCCGACCTGTCTGATGATCTGCAGTGATATATGACCTTCAAGTGATCAAATAAAATTGTTATTTGGCTAAAATATGACACTACTACAGCAAATTAGACTTTAAAATTCAAATTCCAATGTCATATTTCAATAAAATCACAAGGATCGGTTTTACGTTGAATTTATGGGTGTTCGTGAGAAACCAAGCGTGGAAAAAAAAAAATAATGTTAAGAAATCTAGACAATTCATCTTAAAAGATGAATTTAAACTGCATACGCAACTAACAAGTATTTGACGTTTCTGCGCATGAAAGCATCATTTTGATCACTGGGGATGCCACTGGCCGAAGCTTTCAAATAAACATAAGTACATACATTACATAATTTCCTTCTATTATTATAAATGCGAAAGTTTGTGAGGATGTTTGATGTTTGTGTCCAATAACGAATAAACGGCTGAACGGATTTGAATGAAACTTGGAATATTCATAGTACATGTACTGGATTAACATATAGGCTATTTTTTAACCGGGTACCATGCTAGCGAAGCCGCGGGCGGCAGCTAGTAGTTTATAAATAGGTAAATTTATGTATAATAATCTTATATTATAAGAATCCTTGTCCTGACTGACTGACTGACTGACTGACTGACTGACAGACAACGCACAGCCTAAACCGCTGGACGTAGAGACTTGAAATTTTCAGTGTAAGTAAACCTTGGTACGTAGGGGTGTACTAAGAAGGGATTTTTCAAAATTTAACCTCTAAAGGGGTGAAAAGGGATGAAAACCTGGAATCAATTTTTGGTCTCAAACTGCACATAACCTATATCAAATTAAAGAGTTGATTTTTCTCATTTAATTGATGTCATAATTACCTGTAATTTTTTTATTTTTGGTATGTTTTTCATGAAAAATAGAATACTTTTATTTTGACATATGACAGCGATGATACACACAGATTAGTAATAGATGATAAAAAACATATGGAAAAGGAACTGTCAATGTCAAATTACCTGTGAAAGGAAGCATAAATTATTACTGGTCTATGGTCTATGGTTTCCAATCTTGATTATTCATGGAGTTCTGTAGTAATTCTACGTCTGATAACTAGATGTCGCTGCTAATTCTGATCAAATCCTGGAACGCGCTGTCGTTGCGTTTTGAAAAGTTTACCTTAACTCTCAAAATTTTTACTAAATTCACCGAAATTTCTTAATTTTTTGATTTAGGTATGTTTGTTACTGTTTCACGCAAAAACTACGGAATATACTTACATACCATTATTCATATTCGTTCGCTAAAGTTAGCCATTGCTTAAAGTTAGCCCTGTCACTGTTTGTCATTATGAAATGGTAAGAAATGGCAATACTTTAGTCATCGTTTAGCGTACACTATATTATAATGAATAATGAGGATAGTAGGTACCTACGTGTGCTGGAATGGGACATAGGGTACTTTTTATCTGGGTACCGCGTGAGCGAAGCCGCGGGCGGCTGCTAGTATATTATAAACTATGTGTAAATTTATGTTGTTCCAAATAAAATACTATTCTTTTCTATTCTAAAAAGATAAGTATCGTCTAGCGTGGTCTGTACGCGGAAGGGTGAAAACACTTTTTGCACACCCAGTTTTTTTATCAAGTTTAAATTCTGAAAAACACATTCAATGCGAGCGAAGTCGAGGGCAACAGCTAGTATAATAATATTGCAATTCAACCACAACAAAGCATGCAAATAGCTAGGACATACCTACCTATATAATTTTTTCTCTTTCTTCATTTTATTATTTCCATTCTCACGATAACTTCTGAAAGTCACTGTAGGTCAGTACGTCCGTGACACATGACACTTGCTGGTCACTATAAAGTTGCGAAATTTGATATGAGAGCAATGTATTGACCGTGAAGGTGATATTAAGCTTGTGCCACTGGTTCTTTCTCCCTCATACATCTACGCATGCGCCCTTACAAAGGATTGAAAGAAATAATAAATCATTAGCAACTGCCCGCGTCTTCGCTAAAGAGGTACCTGCATAAAAAGAAGCCGAGAAGAAATACCTATGTAATTTTAGTAATGATCATCTTCCTGCCTCTATGTGGGGTCGGCACAGCATGTTCTCTTCTTCTACTCCCTTTTGTCACCCGTCATCTCTGTAATCAATCTCTTCTTAACCATGTTAACCATTAGGGAAGGAAAGTTTTTAACCTTATAAAAAACCTACTAATACTATAAATGCGAAAATTTGTGAGGATATGAGGATGTGTGGATGTGACGATGTATGTTTGTGCCTCAATCACGCCGTAACGACTGAACGGATTTGAATGAAACTTGGAATATAGTATGTGTGCTGGAATAACATATAGGCTACTTTTTGTCTGGATACCACGCAAGCGAAGCCGCGGGCGAAAGCTAGTATCAAATAATCGTAGAGACGGACGATGAACGAACAGACAAATGAAGTTTCATTTCACCATTTTGTTTCTAAACTCTAAAAATACGAGGGAATCCTCTATCTATAATACCAATCTATAATCACATAGTGCAATTAAGAAAGTAATTACAATTTCTCCATAAAACTACATATTTTTGGAAAGATAATCCGTGTGAGTTTATTTGAAAACCGGATTTTAGTGAAAGCATTTTTTAAGACATTACCTACCTACTGCTCAAGGTTTATGGAAATTTTGTATCAAAATGTTTATTATTATGATAATTTTATGTTTTACAGATACTGTAGTTATTGTCTTCAACTTAAACCGAGGCTTTGAACAAAATTGATAAAAATCTTGTTGTATTAGTGATAATTTATTGTTAGTTGATACATTATGTACATAAATTGGTAAATGGTGAGTAAATAATACTGGAACTCTAGCTAATTTTCGTGTGTACGAGCAAAAGCATTGTGTTATATCCATTCTTACATCCCATCCTACTATATTATAAACTAGCTTCCGCCCGCGGCTTCGCTCGCGTGGTACCAGGATAAAAAGTAGCTTATATGTCATTACAGCATATATACTATGTATGTTCCAAGTTTCATTCAAATCCGTTCAGCCGTTACGGCGTGATTGAGGCACAAACATCGTCACATATAAACTTTCGCATTTATAATATGAGTAGGATCATATGTAGTTAAATACAAAAGCTCTACAAAAGTTAGTCAAAAAACAAATCAATCGCATAATGTGAGGTTTTCCCACGTTGTTATAATAACTTTCGTATTCCGGAAGAGTGAGTAAACGGTAATAATGAATGAAAACGGTAAAACTATGTGAATCCATTGATTGTTTGATTGCTTTCTTGATCGGTAGATACTTGTACCTGCTCGTAATACCAAACGCTGAAGTTTTGGAAAACAGACAATTGTCGAAGAACCTAAAAATAAGGGGCTTTTAACTAAAGAAAACCTTATAATCAATATTTTGATTCTTTCAAATCACACAATACAAAATTACACACAAAATTGTTATCACGCCCGTATCCCTGGGGTGGGCAGAGCCACAAGTAAAATCAAAATAAAATCAGTAAGGCTCTCCTGATTCAAAGTCCCATGATGGTTTATGGAATCATGGTGACAGAGATGATCAGCCCTTGGTCGACCATTATAATAATGAATAAATATTTGTGGACATTTCAAACAGCGCCATTTAGCCCCAAACTAAGCAAAGCTTGTACTATGGACACCAGATGGCTGATAGATTTTTTGTTGTAAGCACATACTTATAATACAATATTATAAATAAGTACAAATAAATATATTTGTATTTGAATATAAGGGTTTTTTATCTACCTACAAGGAAGGAATCGGGGTTATTATAATATTATCCTACATCCACAACCCCGCCCATTGGTACCCGATAGAAAGTGGTTTCTGATTACCGTCGATTACCAAGATATCCTATCATTTCATTTGTATCCGTAATCTAACATCCGCCGGTTCAGGACAATTAATTCCAACAAGAATTTCCGAACATGTTCCGCATATCTACAGTCCTGATAAATCACTTATCAGCTATTTCACTAATGTTATGAATCTGAAAGTTTGTGAGGTTTTGATTTCTGTAACTCCTAAACGTATTAGAACAATGAATAAGCTACTTTTTAACAGTTCTATTCTATGACGAACACTCCTATAACAAATGGTAGTTACTGGAATATTGTTCTAGACTTGTCACACCATACGTCTATTATAATCTAACAAGGTAACAATGTCACATAATAATGTGTTATGAAGTGACATTTACTTTCGCTTTTTAACCGTAATCACGGCGATCTGTTATGGTGTAAGGTGACAGGCCATTACTGAGGATTAACAGCCCATTTAAGGTGTCAATGCAATTTGTACTTGTTCTTTCTCTGTGATGAGGGCGACAGTCGATAACCCAAGTCATCACTATACTCATTTATAAACAAAACATCAAAGTAATTTAAATTTACAAAGAATAAATTGTTATTAAAAAAAATTACTTACCTAAGTATAGAAAAGTCATCACTCTGTCGTTTCAAAGCTCACGTCTCATATAATGTAAACTTGTAAATGCCGTTAGATTATAATCTCGCGAGGTTTTCATTGTGTCAATCGTAATGTTCCAGCTTCTGACTACCCCTAAATACAACGTCATATCAAAGTTGCATGTCAATTACTCGTCCATTAGTAGAACAATAGCGTTGAAACCGAAACTTTTCGTTTGATCAACCCAGATAATGGTCGCGGTCAGCCATCCGTAAGTAACTAATGTCAACTGTCGCTAATTTCACTTATCGAAAGTGTGAAAAGCTAGTACTACATGTTTACATACACACATACCTACCAATTACTCCAAAATACTCCCAAATTTTTTAATTACTTTTGTACCTAGGAAGAAACTAGCTTCCACAACACAGGGAATCCTAGTATGGGGCTAGTTATAGTACCTAAGTAACATAAATAAAAAAATATTATTATTATTATAATATCTTTTGAATCTCAAAATATTTTATTTTCAAAACCTCCCAAAAATATTTTGTTCCAATCTTAAAATCAGTTTAGAGGCGAAACGACGCTTAGTTTTAATAGTGAAATCAGATCTAAGATTCAATCACTATTCAAACTAAACGGCGCTTCGCTTCTAAACTGAGTTCAAGATAGTTCTTGAACTCAGTTTATAGCTAAACGCCGCTCAGTTTCAATGGTTAAATCGACTAATAGAAGTAGGTTCTTTTTTTAGTTTGTTTTGTAGATAAAAATAAACTTGAGCAGAAATTGTAAAGATTAGGTCATCATGATAATTAAATGAGATCATCTAACAACAGGTTTACAATACATAACATTATTTCTAATAAAAACAAAAGTAAAATCACTCACTCTAGTCGTGATGGGTGCACTTCTCAAAACAATCTATGTATATTCTCTAAGACCAAACAAAACTTTACAGCTAGTAACTTGGTTTTAACCCGCCGCGTCGTGTTTTTGCAGCACAAGATTGTCATATATACGATAACACGGTGATAACACAAACTTGCCCTCGTTTGCCCGTGTTTTGTCATAGTGAATAAGGCTCGTGATTTTACTGAATAAAGTGACATTTTGTATTGGTACGTTTTGTGGAAATACAAGAACAATCATCATCTCAGTCCGATTGTGCCTCACTGTTGGGTATATAGGCCTCATCTTTATCACGCAATTCTTTTTTATCCCTCGCTAGTCTTATTCACTGATAATCGACTACGTTTCAAAAAGAAACAAGAAACAACCAAAGATAATTCCATGACTTAGGTTTGAAAAATGAAAATATAAAACAATTTTAATTCAGAACACTACAAAACTTTTTACTTATTACATACATATTATCACGCCTGTATCTCTAATGGAGTGGGCAGAGCCACAAGTAAACATAAAAAAACTTGTGGCCACTTCCGATTTAAAGTCTTAAGATGGATAATTATGGTGAACCATTGTGACAGATTATTAGCCCATCGCTCATATAGGTGGTCCATCATTTTAGAGAGAATACTATCCCTTAGTCGACCTTTACGACATGCTACAGGAGAGAAGTGGCTCTATGCTTTTTTGTTATTAAGCTGAAAAATAAACCAGATCCATCATTTACATTAAAAAAAAAAATAAGATTTCAAATAAGAACACTAATAGAACTCTTTACCAACATACAGCCTTCTAACCTCTTCATTTTGAAGTCGGTAAAAACCAGACCGTTTGAAGACCACTGCTCATGTTGAAAGTGCCGACGGATTCTTTGATGTGCGGTTGAACTATGAGGTCATTGATCCTTGTGAGCCGAGCCAAAGAGAGCTTCCTGCAATCCATTCTAATGTTCCTACTAATATCTCGTTTGTTAACTTTCCTGCATTCTGGGAGATGCTGTATCAGTGAGATGACATTAGACTAGGTATTCAGTTAGGTAGTTAATACCAAAGCCTTCTTTATAATATGCATCATGATTTCCCTGTCCTTGTCCCAGTTTACGTGGGGTCGGCACAACATGTATTCTTGTCATATTTTTTTCGACCAGAAAAATACACTTGTGCACGACCAGATTTGGATCTGTGACTGACGGACGCTACCACCAGGCCACCAGTGCTCTTACTACTATTCACAATCAATATAGGCACCTACGCTTATCTTTCTAAATTGACTTTCGTAACATTTTGGTATTCCATACAATAAGGTACAAAATGACCCCTAGAGATCCCAATTAGCATAACGAAAGCACCACGCACTTTGGTTCAGCAATGAGTGACATTGAGATCGGTTTTGTAATTGTATGGTAATTGATAGAAATTGTTTATGCAAGAAAACGGTTTTAGAATTTCTACATAAGTGTGATAAGGGTAGGGAAATGATTACGATAAGGTTTTAAAATAGCCACATTACGAAAATATCTAACACAAATATCAGAATTTAAGAAACCCTATGGTGCTAAAACAAAGCACTGAAAGTTTTCTTTATAATAGCTACTTGAATCTTCTAATACTTCATATACTTCTCTGCTGGAGTAAACAAAAAACATAGAATGCGTCCAGCTGCTTTTCACTCAGAGCATGTAGTCGACTAAGGGATAGTATCTTCTCCAACATGATGGACCATCTATTAGAACAGTCCATGGGCGATGGGCTGATCACCTGTCACCATGGTTCGCCATATCCATCCTGGGACTCTTGGATCAGGAGTGGCTGCAAGTGTTCTTATAAATACTTGTGGCTCTGCCCACCCCGTTAGGGATACGAGCGTGATAATATGTATGTAAATCGTCATCAATTATATGATAATTTAGATCCCTACCACTAGATGGGGTCGGCACAACATATTTTTCTCGCTCATCTTCTTCTATCACTCGCCATCTCAGTAGGTACTCACTCTTATCACACGTATGTCCTCTTTCACACAATCCATCCATATTTACTTAGGGCCTCCTTTGCCTGTGTACGTTACGCTACTATCAAACTTCCTCTGATGTACTCATACCGTACTCCATTCTGGTCACTCCACACATCCATCTGAATTTCATCCACTGCTTTCGCTGCCCAACACTAAGATCCATATAGTACGACAGGTATTATATGGATATAAATATACTTACCTACTTATTTGTAATTTCGATCATTCCTCTCCGCCATAAAATTATTGATGGACCTTCTAAGTATTAAACAAATACTAAAAGCATCATTTTTATGGACATAAAGTTTTGATTAATTTGATATTCAAGGTTTAATTTGTGAATAGACGGTAAAACTAATCAGTTTTACATATAAATTCAAATAAATCAATCCGCTCTCGCGATCAAGATTACTAAGAATTTAACTTACACTTTCAACAGATGTGGCATGTAGAGAAATCTAAACGATAACGAACATGAAATAAAAAATGCGCGAAAAAAGACAGTTAAAACTGCTAATTGAATTATTAAACACTCGTCGAATACTTCTATGGAGTCTGCACAGATTTTTTAGCATGCGTTTAGAATTATATATAACTTGGTCTCTGAATTATATATAACTTGGGGTCTGAGCATGGAGACATTTGGACAGGACGAGATAGGAAAATTATATTTGAAAAAAACATGAATGATTTCAGCAGTTCTACTTTTTACTTTAAAGAATAATTTATGTTCTCAAAAGCAACAGTAATTCATAAAAAACCCGACTGCGTAGAATTTTGGTAGCATAGTAGATCACATATTTGATTTTGTGACATAATGATGATGTTGATAGATTTTTTGCACTTTAGTGTGAAAAAAGTGTAATAAGCTGTATTTATGGTTATACTGTACTGTTTATCCAGACGAATCCAACTACAACTTTTTTGTGAAAATCCGTTCAATTGTTTGGACTATACAATACAGATTCAGCCAAAGGAATACACATACACACATACATAATACCCTAAACACAGTACCCTCCTTCTTCGCAGTCGTGGGTTAAAAAGAAACGAAAAAAGTTTTATATTTCAATTAATTAAATTTTACATTTCAGATAACAATGACATCGACATGCATAGAGGCAGAAGGAGGAAGCTACGAGGTAGAAGACAGGAAAATAGACAGAAGACTAAGCAGGCGAGATGCCACCCTGCTCATAGACAGCATTCCAGCAGACAGACCTTTCCACAATGCCAAGGTCATATACAGAAGAATCTCCAAACAAAGATACAGCCCAAAACCGAAATACGGGCCACCAAGACCCAAATATGGTCCTCCGAAACCAAAACCAAGCAGAATACCCGCCAAGAAGTACAGAGGAAAAGTTCATTCTAAATATGGATCGCCAAAGCCCAACCACAAGAAACGTGTGACGAAACCCAGATACGGTTCAAAACGACCAATGAAGAAACCTGCATATGGACCCCCAAATAATAAACCTCACTCCTTCCTGGCAAATCCCTATCGCCCAGAACCTATAGGATTCGGAGAACCACCAAGTTTCAATGAACAACGCTCACCTAATCCTGACTATGATGATTATCAAAAACCAGGATTCGATGACTACCAGAAGCCAGAACACGACAATTTCAAGAAACCTAACTTAGACTTCCATAAGCCGAGTTCCAGCGATTTCTACAAACCAATATCAAGTGATTTTCAGAGACCGTACTCCAATGATTTCCAAAAGCCAAATTACTATAAGGACTTTAGACCATTAAATTTCGATGGATTGAAGCCAATCAACGATGATATACTTGCGACACATGGCCATGGAGAACCCCCTGTAGATTCTTACGGAGCTCCGATCCAACCCAACTTACACGACCTGACGTACCCTACAGCTCAGAGCTACCCTGACTCTTCTAGCCATTTTGATCAGAGCGCCTTCCATTCCTGGAAGAGCTATCAGCAAGACCAGAACCTAGACAACAGATACGCATTTTCAAATAAAAACAAAGCATTCCTAAAACCAGACGACAGTGCTTTCGGTGCGCTCGTGCCAGATGACAGTGAAGAAGAACTAGGTCTCAAATCATACTCAGATATCTTCAACTACAGACAAATGAAGGACAAGTTTAAGAAGAATGCCAAAATTATAAGAAAACCATGGAAAGGTAGTAAAAAGCAAGTGGCCACTGAAATTATAGTTGGTGGACAGTATGCAGAGCCACCAGCAAGATACATCAACAAATTCCACTCCAGTGCACCCATGTTTCCCGACGGTGACGACTTTGTTCCTCCAGAAAATCTAGCAGACCCTGAAATTGTGGCATCAGCGACAAACTCACCTTATGTCAATTATAAAAACAGCAATATGGCTTTCAGTCCACAAAATCTAAACGACGCATTTAGTATAGTAGATAAATAATAATAGTTTTAATAATATATGATAGAACTTCTCTGCTGAACTGGGAGTAAAAAACACATAGAATGCGTCCAGCGGCTTCCCTCCTCGAACAAATCGTAAAAGTCGACTAAGGGACAGTATCCTCTCCAACATGATGGACCATCTATATGGACAATAGGTTGATCATCCTGTCACCATGTTCACTACATCCTTCTTGGAACTTTGAATTAGGAGTGGCTGCAAGTTTTCTTATGATTACTTGTGGCTCTGTCCACCTCATTTGAGATACGGGCGTGATAATATATTATGTATGTGTGTAGTTTTAATTATTGTGAAAATAATGTCCATTACTTTACACCGTAGTGATTCCTAATTCTGTGTCTACTTCTCAGTTATTGCAATTCCACATCTTGACACAATCTTATTTGATTTGAACATTGAAACAAGAAATTCATTTTTTGAATCTATTTTTCTTTAACTATGCCTATAAAAATACTAACTTATATTTCAGTCACTGAACATAATTTTGATATTAAATTGTAAATAAGTGTGTTGTGTTTTTATAAATAAAACTACCTCTATATTTGAAAACTATATTAAAAGAAGCTTATAGAGTTATTCTATCAAAAGCTTAAACAAATCTTAACATAAGTCTATATAAAACTAAAGTAAATTAGGGTAATCTAAAAGTCTTTGAAAACTGTAAGCAGTTTGAACATTTACTAACATGATAACAAAAACAATCTAAAACAAATTTCAAATGAGCATTGGTCTAACATTTATCACCTAAATTATCATACAAAATGATTCATACGTTTCTTGCAACCAAATAAAACTGACAGCTTCTAAACAATCTATATTCAAAATACCACTAGTTTTCTAAATATAGGAAATGAAGTAGTATACCACATATATTTGGTAAATTAGATAATAAATTACATAGCGACCCAACAAAAGGCAAAAGACCTTAGATTTACATAAGGAGGTCAAAGAAAGTTAGGTATTAATTTATATATTCACAGGTAGCGCACTAAAGAAGCATTACCGCTTTTACAAATATATATCTACGTGTGTTAAAAACAGAAAATGTGCCAAAGGTAATCAAGCGAAGAATGTTGTTGGACCAAGTATAATAAAGATATTTACCTATACTGTTTGTAAATAAGTATTAGGTATTGATGGTTCGAGCTACGAGAGTTTAGAATTTAAAATGAAACTAAATCTGATAGTAAAATTCAAATAAATTAAGTTCTTGTTTGTACAAAATCCAAACCAAATGCGATAACCAAAACAAAATTGATAAAATGATAAACAATTGCAGAAATGACTATAGGCTATGATGGAATTAAGAGTGTTTTTTTTTTGAAAACATGCAGAAGCAAGAAGTTATGGGAAGATACTGCTAAAGCTAGAATGACACCGGCAGAAAATAGTCTGTACAATGGCTTACAAAATAGTCCTACCTCCGCCGTCCGCGTTTCGTCTTTTGCACCATGACATTTTTCCGTGTGATGTGCTTCTTTCTCCTCGCATTGCCACAGGCTGCTCTTGCGGCTTCGCAAGCGCTGTGCGCCGCTTGCTTGGTAGCCGAGCATTCTGCGCAAGCGCATTGTAGCTTATGCTGCAGATGAGCCAGTCTAGCCCTGGCTTCTGATAGGTTATGACATTTCTCTTGAAGGCCGTACTTTGTCTTCTCTAGGACGCAGTGCGCGGTTTTCTCCAGTTGCGCTGCCAGTTGCGTCGCTTGCATCAGTAGTTTATGCTGCAAGAGTGATAGGGACATGAAATTCCTATGACGGGGGATAGTTTCTGAGATTCTTTCAACGATATATGATATATACCTAGACTAAGTATTTTACTAATTCAATCAAATCAAATGATTACTTACGCCAGCGCGGGTCTGTCTCACTATTCCCATTGAGAATTCACAATTCCCACCATTGCGTTTAATGTACTTCAATATGCTAATGAGATTTCCTCCACAAGACTATGAGAAATTTGGATTTGCTCTTATAAATAAAATTGAAGAGTATTTACCTAATTAGAGACAAGTAAGAAAAGAGTACCTATAACAAGGTGTTTTAATTTTTGAAAACTTTTTTTCTTCACAGGGGTAGGTGCATTAATTTTGACATATCTAGGCGTTTATACACAATATACTGAGACCTGTTTCAGTAGAAAACGAGAATTATTATTCCCATGACGCGTTTTCAAACACAATGGGAATAGTGAGACCGATTTGATGACTGTGTGTTAGTATCAGTATTCCCATTGTAATTGGTAATAGGAATACTGAGACCCGCCCGCCAGCGCTTAATTTTTTTTATTTTACTTTATGCATTAAAAAAGTAGGTAAGTAAGTTCGTATGAGTTAGTGGCCAACACTTGTGACGGAGTTTCTAGGCTGCCTAAAGGCCTCCTATATTATGTAGTCAATATTTATAAATATTGATCCTTCAATCCTCAAATGAAAATAAGATTTCCTGGTTAGTAATCATTTAGATTTTTTTACCTACATAATAAAAAAATGATTAGAATAAGTGTTTTATTAGAAAATTGTTTAACTGACACTCTATCCACCATTCTAATCAGAAAATCATGTTTATTTTACACAATTGTTACAAAAGCAAGACAAAAATTTGCGTATTTTCACTGAATTGTAGATGGTAGGCACACACGCGAGCATGGAAGCCGCTGCTATGAAGGAGCACAGAGTCATACAAATCATTCTGCTTTTGTATATCTTCAATCTTCAAACCACCAGACCCTTGGGAAAAAGAGATAGCAAAGTTTTACGAAACGTTGATGAAAAATGTTATTTAAAGGGCTCTTCAACAATTACTACCGAATAAGATTGAGCATATCGAAGATAGTTTTGATAATTTTGAATTATTCAGGTAGTAGAGGTTGAATTCGCCAATTAGGTTTCGTAAAACAATGATCATCTTATCGGGTAGGAATTGTTGAAGATTGAAAGAAAAATGTCTCATATTTAATTGGGTACAAAAGTTTTAGCGAAAAAAGCATTTATTTGGAACGAAAACAACAATTAAAGAGAATGCCATAACCATAAATTATTTGTTGGGTATGTAATTTATCTTTTAAAACAAGTTTAACTTGATGTCGTTGCATTTTTACTCAATATAACAGTCCTAAATCGAGACAAAGGCTGTAATATTTTAGTTGTCATATTAAATTCAGGAAATTGTAATAAAGAATTGATAGAGTAACTATCCAACGTCATCACTTGATCTACCAAGAACTTACACAAAAACTATTGACATCCAGAAAAGTAAATAAATAAATAACACCCAACAGTCACATACATAGTCCTGACCCCACACTAGGATTCCCTGTGTCGTGGGTATCAGAAACTACGAGTACTATGGTACCACAACAACCAGACCCGGAAGAAATATTTGCAGAACATGCAAACGTTTCTTCCGCAGCGGGAATCGAACCCGCGCCTTTTGAGTCTCTGCCGAGCAATCGCCCGCCATGCCACCGAGACAGAGTAGTACCTAGACTGTTGAATGCATCAACAGCTTGTACAAAACTGACATGCTTACCTGGGCAGTAGACTGCTGGGCTGCTGCAACAGCAGAGTTCACAGTGCTTTGTTGCTGGTGCACCGCTGCTGTGTTTTCTGCCACCACAGCCTCGGCCTCCTTCACCTCTTGCTGAAGCTGTTCCACCACGGCCTGCTTGCCAGCGAGAGCTGCCTCGGCTGCCTTCGCGGCCTGAAGAGCTTTCTCTGCTAGTTGAGTTTTTACCTGAAAGGAAAGTTGATTAAACACAAATTATGGTAAAATGGAAACTTTGAAAAAATATTGTGAAGTTAAAATAAATGCAAAGTCAAATACGATTTCATTTACAAGGATGCAGTGGCGCAGTATCTTTACCATACTATACCTAGCTATGATAATCATAACACATGTTGAGTGTTGTCAATCGTCGTAAAGAATGTATTGAATCCATGTTTAGTATTTTGAGTTTATTCAAAATATTGCTTTGGAAAGTTACCATGTGTGCTGCTTGCGCACCCGCTGCGTTTTGAGCTGCTTGGGCCGCTTTAGCCTCAGCAGCAGCTTTCTGAGCTATACTTGTCGCACATTTTCCTTTGCAATCCCTCGGCGTTTCTCTTATCTTAGTTTCTTTTTTCTCCTGCAACTGTTGAGTTAACTTTGGCAACTCTCTTGGCACCTCCCTCAGTCTTTCTTCCTTCTCCCGTCGCTCCGGAAACCCCCAAACCGGCGCCGTCAATAATATCAACACTAAAAGTCTCATCTATCAACACTTTCATTACCTTATAATGAACAATGGCAAAAACTATTGCCAATAACAACCTAGAGTCCTACATTTATTATTTTCTTCATAGAATGGCGGATATTAAATTTTGTAATTATTTTGGAAACAAATCACGATCGGTTTGACAGGATGACATTGTCAAAATTCTTATTTCAGGAGATAGATTTGTTTGCTCTTTTTGCTACTAGGCTTTACTCTGAGTTTTAATGCAGTTTCATTGCTATAGGTAAATCCTCTTTTCATCGAATTTTCTGGCCACAAAGCAGATTTCAGGGCTGAGAGAGAATTTTACAGAAAAAAATAATGTCAGTCGCATAAAAAGTTGTCTGTCATGGTCACGCATTGAAATTTTGTGTTAGAAAAATCTCAAAATCTGGTAGTATTTTCCCTAAACTATGTGTTTCATAGCAGATGTCGTTTTCTCATCAATGTACTTATAATATTGGGGTAAAAATCCTCAAAACCTACTTCTATTTGTGGAAAGCGAATGAAAACTCACATTTCGGGGAAAATCTACTTCGGTTTCGAAGGTATACTCTTCGTCATTTTGCATTTTTCACTCAATTTAGATAGGTATCTAACTTTATTACTACTTGACCTATGAATTACCTTAGTCGATCAAACGCTATATAAGTAAAAACAACTCTAATGAAATAATGAATTATCTAAATAGGCTGTCTTACATTCAGGTACCTGTAGGTATATTTAAAAACCTTACCTACCATTATTTAAATCTTGTACATTTCATATAATGATTTACATTTTTATCCATTGTACTCCTAGTTTCTGATATCCACGATTCAAGGAACCCTCGAGTGGGGTCAAAACTGACTGGTATGGCTGTCAGATATTATTTTTGATTTATATTATGTTTCAGTATCCACCACCCGCAGCATCGCTGCTACATCTCAGGCACAAGAGTGGAACTCCACCATAGAATCCTCAAAACATGATTTGCCTCTCCTTGTACGCCCTGATCGCCTCAGCCACGATCCTCGCCTGTGTCCCCGTCTGCTACCGACAGTTTGAAATGCACAAATTCGTCAAGTGTTTTAAGAAATAATAATGCTAATTTGCATGACGTGTGTTACGGCGCTGATAGCAGCTAGTTGTATCTCATGTGGTCCAATGCTGCTTGACATGTACTGGCCTTTTGGTTCCTGTCCCAAGAAGATGAAAGACGCTCCCTCCTGCAAAAGCCCTTGTTGCGCTAAACGATCTTGTTAAATGTGTTGCAATAAATTGTATGTTGGTATTTAATGGTTTCCTTTCTCGAGGCAGACCACCTGCCCGGTCAATTAATGACATTGCGAGGGCAGTAGAACAGTGGATCCGGTGGGCTCGAGACCGTCAGGAGTGGCGTGATAGAGAAGAGGCCTTTATCCAGCGTTACCGTCTGTTTAGATAGATACATTGTAT
The DNA here is from genome assembly GCA_949320045.1 of Scotopteryx bipunctaria. Lineage (NCBI taxonomy): Eukaryota > Metazoa > Arthropoda > Insecta > Lepidoptera > Geometridae > Scotopteryx > Scotopteryx bipunctaria. The sequence goes on from OX439459.1 coordinate 8,850,437, forward strand.
GAGTTTTATTAAAGCAGTTTATACTTGTTAATCACTATGGCTTAAAATATAAAAGAATCTGCATGGAAGCTTAATATACTAGACACATTAATTAAACCTAGGTGATTGTGCTTACTGATAAAAGCACAGTCCAAAAAGGGTTCAAATGTTAGTGACACTAAAAAATAAGTACTTGTATGTAGTGGCGCCTCAATGGAGGTTCTCTCTGGATTTGTTTTGTCTAGTGTTTATGATTTATGCTTTAGGAGGCTTTAGGAGTGTTTCTCAGAACAATAAATAGTGTTTAGTGCACGGTGCTGCCATCTATGTTCCTCAAATAAAACCAAAGACAATTTTTGTCCTATAAACCTTACTAAAGTGCCACCTCCTTCATCTTCCTCCATAAATAAACGTCAGTATTCCGAAATATTTCTATTTTCAAAAAATATGTCATTAAAATTGTGTCATTATATGACAAACTTTGTAAAAGTCGAGGAAAAATTCTTTGTAATCATTTTGTAAAACATCATGAGTGTGAAATTGCTGTGGAATGTTGCTAGGATAATCTTGCTATCAGGATTGTCTTTTGGCATCTAAACTGATGATTCAGGCCGAGAAGACTGGGGCCAGTTGGGGAAACGCTAATGTAAGTGTCTTCTCGCAGAACCCAGTTTACACTAGGGCACTAGGGTTTACTTATGTATGTATTCGTATTTTGATCATAATGACTATATCCCCTTCACTATGCCCTGTGGCTATCCTTTCTGCATAGCTTCGCATTTTAAACCTTGTCCGTGTTGTGAGGATTGTCAATTCTTGTCCAATCATAAGAAGCCCGTTAATGTAGCCGCAGGGTTTGTCAATTTTTTTAATTGCTAACCCACTTTTAAAATGCAGTCACCAGGTAGCTTAATTTGGTCTCTGTCAGGAAAGTTATATAATGTAGAATATAATACATATTACACCCAAATTTGGAACATTAAATAGTTTAAAATAATACAGCCGAAGAGGACCTCCTCCTTTTTTGAAGTCGGTTAAATACATAAATCTGGATTTTTTGTATACAATTATTCGAATGTTGTTAAACAGTGCAAAGGGATTTCTTGAATATAGACAAGGTAAACAAAGATTTTCTGTTTTGATTTGATTTTACGCATCAATTCCCAATGTACTTCGTCCTTTGTTTCAGATTCCATGGTGTGTGGTTGTCTCGTCGGGATCCTGCTGACTACGAGTTTGTTTGTCTGTGTTTCCATCTGTGTGAATAGAATATTGAAACCTGGTTGTATCTGTTTACCTAAACTGCCCGTCAATTCTGATTGTGCGACTTGATTGGAAATTTTGTTACATTGTAAGCAAATCATTTTTCTTAATTTCCTCGCTTTTCTCGAATTCCTTATTATCGAAGATCTTGAAATATAAACAAAAATGGTTTGTTGTTTCAACTGTGGTACTTTTGTAACATTGCTGGCTCTATTATTTGTGGCCCCAGTTGTTATTGAAAAAGCTTTAATCTGTTTTTCGAAAAAAAATCGTAAAGGAAAATCTTAAATTAAATCTTTAATAAATATGTATTAAATTAATTAATAATAGTTTCATTTACTTTGGATGTTTTAGTTAATTGCATTTAGTTGATAAATTAGGATGACATTATTTTAAAAGATACGCTTTTATAAGAAATTATCATTCTAAAGTATCAACTTGATTTTTTCTAAAGTATTATCAGTTTGGACTTTACAACTAAATCCTTCGTTTGGTTTGTTCCAGACTTCTCCAATGCTATGGTGTGCATATCGCTTATGACAGTGCTCTCCACAGCTGCTTTATTGGTCACCATACCTTTTTGCGCTAAAAAGCTCTTAAAGCCCAACTGTGTATGCACAAAAAGAGGAAAGTCGTACGAGTGATCCCACATAACATTTGGCTTCTCAACATGATTTGTATGAGTCTTGTGACTGCAATTGTGGCAGCTGGCTGTATTTCTTGTGGTCCCTTGTTCTGTGGGAGAATCTTGAAATGTTTTATTCAAAGTAAAAAGTAGGGTGAGTAGTGTTTTTGTTGTTATGTAATAAATGCTTTATAATGTAATTTTAGTTTTCTTTTACTTTGATAATCATGAAATGGTCAGAGTTTGATATTTCGTTTATTCTAGGAAGTTAAGAACTGTATTTTTTTAACAAAGTATGAAATTTTTGTCGTCTGCGAGAGGTACTTCAGAATGTTTACTACTTGGCTTGTTCCAAATTTGGGTGTTATATTTTTCTTACAAGGTATTTTTCTGTATTTTATACTGTTCATTATAGTTTGGTACGTATATCGCCCTACCTATATTTATATTGTTCCAGACACCGGGGCTGAAAAGTTAGATGCATGATTTGCATTTCCCTGCTAAGTCTGATTACCGCTGCAACCCTTGTGATATGCGTCCCTGTCTGCACCAGAAGCTTTCTTGAGAAGAAATGCGCCTGCCCCGCCTTTCCCATTTGTCCCGATTGTGGTTTGCCCTACTGAGCCCTGCATGTATAATTTGCGTATCTTAGGCACTTTCGGTCTATCTTTTGTGACTTTACTTTCTTTCTAGTTTTTAATTTTAATATTAGAACAGGCTTATTAGATTCATCTTGATTCAAATTGCTGTCTTGCAGTTCTCATGATTTAAAATATTTCATTATAATCCTAGATTCAAAAATAGACAATAATTAACTACAATTTTGATGTAAACTTTAAAATATCAACTTTTTTATTTCTTAGATTTTTGCAATCTGTATGAAACTCGATGTTGCTGATTTGTACATTCAATTTTGAATGATTATCGTTCAAAACACCTCATGCATCAAGAACACTATCAAACTCGCTTGTAACGTCTTAGTTTTGATTGATATCGCCTGCATTTTTTTATTTATTACCGAAATTATCTGTACTTTTATAATTTTAGTCTGTAAATTGTATTGTGATTATGATTTGCATGAGTCTGTGCACAGTTCTGACCGCAGCTGGAGTCATCGTGATCAGTCCCTTGATATGCGAGAAGTTCATGCATTGTATGTCTCAATCTAAGAAATAATTCAACAATAAATCTGAGTTGACACAAAATATTGGCAATCTCATTATTATTTCCACTGCGACGACACAAAATCATTTATAAAACTTACATATTTCTTTAGTTAAAAAAAAACGACTAAAGTTTTATAGAAATTAGAAAGTTTATTTATTCTACACTAAACATACACCGTAATATCACTTGACTGAACAACTAGACTAACCATTGAGCAAATACACTATCGTACTTGGAAAAATAAATAACAGAGGAATTATGACACTAAATTATTGACTAATAGAAACATTTTGACTACGTTTTCTCTATTACACTTGTATGTCTCTGTGGCTTCACAATTGTTACTACTTCTTTCTTTCTTCTGATGCTCTGTGGTCTTGATCTTACTTGGTCTTCTGAGTTCGTTCTATATGGCTTTTCTGCGTTGTTCTGTTTTCCTAATATAGCCTCGTCAAGTTTAGCTATCGCCGCTGAAGGAGTAGCGTATTGACCTACTAATCTTCCCACAGGCGTTGGTCTTACTATTTGAACCTTTTCATTATTGATAACAGTCATTTCTTTATCAACCTTTTCAGCGCTTGATCTGTAAAACCTTTTCACTTCTGGCAGTTCTATGTCCTTTAAACTTGCCGGGTCTATACTGTATGAACTTTCTAGTTGGTCTGTTAGTTTTTCTTGTTTCACTGTTTGTATGCTTTGTGTAGGTTGAATTTCTTTCTTTATTAGTTCTGCAAGTGGCGATGAGACCGTGGGAAGAGTAGTTGCTTCGTCAATCGGTTTACTTGTAGTAGTAGGTTTGGTGATAGTAGCTTTAGTTGTAGTGGAATTGCTATATCTCAATGTCATTCGTCTTCTGTGCGTCTTATCTCTTATTCCAGAAGAGGAAGCATTAGAGTTAGTATTGTTGTAGTTAATATCAGCTTTGACAGTGATGAATTTGAATTCTGAAGAACTTTCTTGAGAATTTGAAGGGTTCTTCGAATTGGTGCTGATATTTCTTTGCGAGTTATTTCTAGTCTTAGTATTATTTATATTTCTATTTTCTCTATAAACTGGAGTGAGATCGGTAGTGTATTCGATCTTGTGATTGCTTCTCTCGTCTACGATGGGTGGTTGGGGAGTGATTATTTGAACTGAGCTTTGGCTTGTTTCTTGTTTAGAGCTATCCTGGTTTTCTAGTATTGTAATAGCTTCATTGATTCCGTGGACATCTTCTGGATTTGTTGGGCTACCTGAAATTTAAATTTAGAGATGTTACATAAAAAAGTTAGAGATGTACCTACTATAAATCAATATTATGCCCTTTATGAAGACTGCAAGAATAAGTAAAACGAGAAAGTACTGCAAATCAAGTTAAATAATGAAAATCTGAGAAAAAACTTATTACACACTGCTGCCAATTTTCATTTCAAAACCAGACAGATAAATATATCAACAGTTAAACAAAAACAAGACATAATAATCATCATCATCAGGCATAGTCTCCGTCAGAAGCCAGCAGCAGATCGTGACTCCAGCTAGCCGGAGGGCCGAGTACATTAAGTTTGCAGAGTCACGGTCTCCACTCAACAACCTCGTTTAGCCTAGCGGTTTTTGATTTTTTGACAGGTATGGTATGGCACTCACCATCTCCCATCTCCTTCTTGTACGATGAGAAGAATGTCAGCGCTTTCATGAGTTGGTAACTCTTGGACACGGGGATGTTGGTGTCGTAGAGCTTGCGGGTGTTCTTGCAGTCGACGTAGAACCACCAGTTGCACTTGAGGATGGTCTGGTCGAAGAGAGTGGACTCGGGGCAGAGGAACGATTTCATCACGAGACCATCGTCGGTAAGGGCGCAGACGTGGAACACCTGGAAGGAATTACGTACTTGTGTGAAAACTCTATTTGCAACAACTGAAAGAGGTTTTGGAAATTTAATATGGGTTTGCTATTTAATTGATCTGAAGCGTAGGTCTTGGGAGTTCCAAAAAGTCATGAGAAAATAATTAACTTTCTTGAAATAATTTTAAACATCTATGCCCGTATATATTCTACTATCGGACGACGACGGCTAGTTTGTATAGCAACGTTGTTTTTGACGCTTTTTGACAGATAACAACGTTACTGATAAGAAATGATCTATTTTCCGTTAGTAGAATATTGGAACCGGGCACTAGTCAGATAGAAAACAGGAGCCAACGAGTCTTGATTCTAAATACATTGAAAAGGACTTTCATGGTTCCCGGATATGGAATAACTTCCAGCATACCCATTCTACACCAAATCAACCCTTTTCCTGTGATTGGTGTACAAACATTGTCACATCTACACTAACATATACATTTTATATCTTATTCTACTGTCCTCTAATGTTAGGAATGTGGAAAAAAAGATACATACCATACATCCCAAGGTCTCGTCTCCATACAGGCCAGGGAAGTACTTCTGGTCTCCGCAGTGGAAGGTAGTGTCTGGCAGTTCCACCTTGGACTGGAAGTGATCATCGAAGTTCTTCTCGTAGCCCACGGGATAGTACTCACGGGGGGCGTTCATAACCTTGCCGGTTGTAGGGGCTCTGTGGGAGTAGGAGGTAAGTTGCTGTCTACGAAAATTCGAAGCTTATATTCACATTTAGCCCGTGGCTACAATCCTGCTTCGGCAAACTTGTCGCGTATACTGACAGCTTACTAACTAATGCCTTTTACCATCTATAGTAGATGATTTATACAGCATCAGGAGGCAACTTTTACCTTCACAAAGCATGGCCTTGTCCACAGGAAAGATATGGCCAATACGTGTGGAGCTGACTAAGGCGCGGGTTTCCTCACGTTGTTTTCCTTCACCATTTGGGAGTACTGGTATAGCGCACATAAATTTTTCGCACAGAAAATTCATTGGTACACGACCGGATTTGAACCTACGACCTTAGGATTGGAAGGCGGGGTCACTACCAACCAGACCACCAGTGACAGTTTACACGCTTTATGATACGCCGCAGGTTAGGCAAAGACGCAAAACACGATGCTTTACATACACACGTATATTATTATCACGCTCGTATCCCTAACAGGGTGGACAGAGACACAATTAATCACAAAAAACTTCTCCTGGTTCAAAGTCTCATGATAGTATTGGCCTAAGTGAGGGAGCCACAAACTGTGGACATTTGTGACCACTCCCTCTGCCCTGTTCCTTGCTATTTAGTATCAATAATCAAATAAGTAAAGCAGGCTTACTATCCCCAAATCTCTCAAATCTCCAAGCGTTTTATATTTTTTGGATAGATTAGTACATAGTCACGAGCAATTATGTCATAGGTTCTTAATGTTATCTTAAGGCACACATTGAAAGTATTACCTCTTTGGCTTCTGCGTCGGTAACACGATTTCTGGTTCCGGTTCCGGTTCGAAAACAACCACAGGCTTGGCGGTCGTAGTGGTCGTAGTGCTCGTAGGGGTCGGCAAATTAGCGTATTTGCTCAACAGCTGCTGCTGCCTCAAAGCAATCGCCGCTTCCACAGCCTCCATCGAGATGTTCCCTGCCTTCGCTATCTCTGCTATCTTCGAGTTTATATCCTCCTTGTTGAACTTCAGCACGGTATCGTCGCTGTATCCAGTTATGGAGTTGTAGTCGTCCACTTTCTTGGTGTTGTAGGCGTAGCTCGCTAGGTCGTGGATTTGGTGGGGTACGGGATCTAAAACAGGGTTGGGTCGGGTGTTTATCTGTTTGAAGACAGGCGCAGGTATGATAGACAGACCGTGAGTGAGCTGTGGAACGAAGTGAGGGCTCATGGTCGGCGGGGGTGCAAGCGGGGTCGGCATGGGCATGAATTGGTTAATGGATTGAAATTGGTTGGCTGGGGTGTATTCTACGATGATGGGATTAGGCGTGATTCTGATGGGCTGACCGTACTGAACTGCGGTCATCTGTGACACCATTTTTGATATCTGGTTATGTGATTGTGGGTATATCTCACTTTGGTAGGCTAGTCCGGGTCCTTTCGACTGGGGGATCTGTAGAGGGGAGTATTTCGCTGTGATGGGGACTACTTTCAGAGTGTCTTCTTTGGGTGGTAATGGTTTGAAGGCCGGGATGCCCATCCTCATTGGTTTGGCTAAGGTTGCGGAGGGGGCCACTCGAGGTTGGTTGGCGCTGGACGATCGGGAGATCGTGGTGGGTGCTTCGACGGTGGGGCCGACGACGATGGGCTGCATGGTGCTGGAGACCCTCCTGTGCAGGCTGGTGAGCTTGTCCATGGCGGCTTGGTTGGGCCGGCTTGCTGGTGGAGCCACGGGGTGCATCATAATACGGTTTTGTTTGCCTCGTTTCTGAAATGAGATACAGAAAAGTTGATCATTATATTGCTTGTTCAGTCTAATGCCGTGTTATTTACCAAACTTTTTATCAGATGTTTCTAGTAATAAACATTGTTTATTTGTAGTTCTTTTTGACAGATAATGTACACCAGTTCTTGTTTATGACTGGTCATCAATGACCAGTCAGTATAAGCAGTTGATTCATTATGATTTACTATGTATATTGTTGTAGTGACCTCACTATCTAAAATCCTTAAGGCCTAAAACTATGCGTAGCATCACGTAGAGAAAATGAATGCTACTTCAAAAGGTTACACGCCCAATGAACACCGCTTTTGGCTTTTTGAATGCCAAACATTCACCGCAGATGACCATAATTATCTAAAACTTTATTATTCAAATCAGTTCTGAATTTATATCACATTAATCCATCTAAATAATATTTACCTGACAGAAATGGTAAAATATGACAGACGTTGAGAAAAACCGCAGAAGTTTCGAAAACTACATCTTTGTGGCATAGTTTGGGGATTTTTTCTTCATTTGAATTTATTTTGCAACTGCTTAGACGAGTTTGTCAGTTGATGTCGGCCTCGGTTGATGAAAGATGGATTTCATTGATACCTATTAATTAGTTAATCAACTTTAGTGGGAGAGTTAGAGATAGTGTATTAATGATACTACCACTAGAGGGCGCCTGTTGTAGTAATTCTAAATTCGAATACATTTGAAGGCTTCTCTAATACTAGAGAATAAAAAAGTCCATACTGGTGTCACTAGCTTTCCGAAACCAGTGTGGTGAAACGTGTTACGCAACTTGTAGCAACATCATTCTCTTTGCTAACCTGATACTTGCCATAACCGTCTTAGATTTTATTTTTATAAAGATGGGAGATAATTTTTTACATACATTACATTGCGAAACCGGGAGGGGCGCTAGTTTACAGAATAAAACAAACTACGAATATGTGAAGTGGACACCCGAGCTTTTGATTCTCTTAAAATAGCATAAGGTCACCACAAGGTGCACCTACCTATTGTCCAAAATGTGATAAGTTATGTTTCCCAACGAGCCTTGAATTCATAAAGACATCAGAATTAAGCTAGTCATTTATTTTAGCTTATCTATTAGCTTCCGACGATTAATACCACATTATATTTTGTTCTCATAGTGGCGCGACCTTGTGGCCATAAATCTTTAGCGAACTACGAAATATACTATGTTCAATTGTTCATTCTGACTTCTGAATTTCAATGAAACTTACTTCTTGTTTATTGTTGGTCCTCGATGGGTCCAACAGGTTGGGCGGTGCTCCATTCTTCACGTTAACCGATCTCCGCCGACTCGGATCCTGGTTCGTGAGAGACTGTTCGAAGCCCAGCTCATCTCCAAGGCTGAATCCTGGAATTGAATAGGTAGTATGATGAGCACTGGTGGTCTAGTTGGTAGTGACCTCCCCTTCCGATCATAAGGTCGTGGGTTCAAACCCGGTCGTGGATTTTTCTGTGCGAAAAATTTATGTGCGCTATACCAGTACTCTCAAACGGTGAAGGAAAACATCGTGAGGAAACCCGCGGCATAGTCAGCTTCGCGCGTATTGACCATGTCTTTTCTGTGGACAAGGCTGACTAAGCTGAGAGGATGGAATAGGTGCTGGGCAAGCCTACTCCATCTTAATTCGTCCCGGGCACTACAGCGTCCCGTTTGTGAAGGTAAAAATTTGCCTCCTGACGCTGTATAAATCATCTACTATGATGGTTAAAGGCCTAAGTATGATAAGCACAGAGCCTGTAACGCATCGCTTCAAAGCGATTCCTTTTCTGCAATCGTTGAAGTCTAATTTCATTTTGTGTCACTAGCTCCTTTGAACCAGTGCGCCTCAAAGGCTCCTTTCGTACACTAGTCACATGTTTCGAACTTTCTACGGTTATATGGCATGCGGGGAAACCGGCATCACAATGTTTTCCTTCACCGTTTGAGAGTACTGGTATAGCATAGATTTTTTCAAACAGAAAAACCAATAGGTGCACATTTGGATGTGCACCCACGACCTTAGGATCGGAAGGCGGGGCCATTACCACTCTACCACTAGACCACCAGTGCTCTCGATGTTTAGCTGATTAATGTTGTAAATAGAACAAGAACGTTCGTGATTGGAATTTTATTGGTTTGGTGTTGTCACGGTAAACACATTTCGATAACTTATTTTAATAGAAACGTCTAGCCGTGTGATGTAGAATTCACCGGGTTATTGACACCGGGGCCTTATTCACTATGACCAGACTAAACATATCGTGGGCACGTTAAACAGTCGGTCCCGGCTTTTAAGTCGTTAAGCCATGACGGAGGCCTTAAGGCGGCCTAAAAACTCCGTCACTAGAGTTGGCCACTAGCTCATACGAACTTACTTACTTTGTGGAATCACCGTGTTATCGTATTATATATGATTTTTTTTTGTATTGCTAAAACGCGACGAGGCGCGTCATAAACAAGTTACGAGCAGTCAAGTTTCGTTTGGTCATAGAGAATAAGGAGCATGCTTCGAAAGTCTACCATAACGCGGCACACTGATTTCTAGTTACTTAAGACAAGCTGTCACCATGTAACTAGCTTTATACCAGTTAATTCCATATTTTACACTCTTCTACTAGCAAAATTTCTGATCGATACTAAGTCGTTAGTTACTTTTACTGTGCGAGATGGCGCCACTGTGCCGGTGTAAACATATTACTCCGTAAATTATAATCTTTAAAAATAAAACAGCGCAAGATTTGCATAGAAAAGTTCATAGTACCGCGTAACAATACCTAAAGAAGCTGCACAAGTGTTATCTAGCAACAAACCCAAAGGATAAAGAAGAAAACAAGAAGAAAGTGCTCTAACGGTTATCTTGGGAAAGAGCCGTCATTCTAGAACTACAAGTATTTCCTTGGATTTCACTTCATTTCAGAAGGTTAGTCTGCACGTACACCAGCAAACGCAACTGTATAAAGAGTGCTTCGTGAATTTCATATGAAACATAACCTCAGAATCACAAATTCCGCATTGTAATAGACCTACTATAGTTGAGAACAGCGCCATCTAGCGTGAAGTAGTGAAACCAAACTGGTTCAAACAAGGTTTGAACCTCGTAACGCCAAAATCCACCAAGTACCGTTACCCACCATAAGAAGTTCCTAAAATACACGACAATATGGAAGGAATAATAGAAATTCTAAAAAATATTCAAAAAGACTTGAATGATCAAAAGCAGGAAATGCGATGTATGGAGGAAAATATTAAACAATCAATAAATAGCAATATTAATGAGAAGTTCATGCATATAGACTTCAAAATACTAGAATTAGATGATAAAATCGAAAAACAGCAGAAAACTATAGAGCACTTGGAAAAACAAGCAAGGAAGAAAAATATAATATTGTTCGGAGTGGACGAAACGGAACACAGCTACAGCGAGTTGGTGACTATAGTGCTGAAAATAATTACGAGAAAAATGGAAATTGATTGCCAGCGAGGTGAAATTGAAGAAGTACGGCGACTAGGTAAAAAAACGGATAGAACTAGACCTATAGTTATAACATTTATAAACTTGGAACGGAAAATTGATATACTAAGAAAGAAAAAGACTCTAGAAGGTTCTTCGATGTATGTCAAAGAAGACTTCCCACCAAAAGTTTTAGAAAAACGCAAATTACTGCAAGAGGAACTGAAACGAGAACGCGAAGCAGGCAAAAAAGTAGTTCTCCGCTATGATAAAATAGTAGAGCTCAAAATTCATGAAACAAGCACAAATTATGCACGGAAACAGAAGCGGCAGATGTCTCAATCACCAGAAATGTCAAGTAACTTGAGCGTAGAGCAAGACAAAAATGTGAAACAAGTCCCGAAGAAAAATAAGACTGCTAATATTATGTCATACCTCCGTCATGATAACTCTGCAAACGCACAAACTGCAAGCACTACATCAAAATTTATCAATTCAAAAAACGCTTAAGCATGGCCACTCTACCAAGAGAGCTGGCCTCTACCAGTCACCAACCCTACTGCCATCTCCCATACCTCTCCCAATACGGTTGGTCACCGAGGGAGCAGTAGACCACCACCCTCCATCAACTACAAACGCAACTATATTTGCACAATTAACGTAAGGTCTCTAGTAGGATCCGGCTCACAAGAAGAATTATAACATGCTCTACATAATATTAAGGGGGACATTCTCACTCAGCTTTAATAGACATTCAATAGATGGAACGGAATGGAACAATAGACGACATCGTAGCCGTCGCCGGCCGGGGCCACGTGGACGCGCCTCGCTCAGGACCGACAAAGCTGGAGCAAGATGGAGGAGGCCTACGTCCAAAAATGGACATCCCAAATTTGATTATTAAATGTATTCATTCAACTATTAATATTTTTCAGTATATCTATTTTTTAAAATTATCACTAATTTAGTATATGTTTGTTTGCTTAAAGAAATTAATTTGTATGAATCTGTTAAAAATGTGATAAGTTTAATGATTGATTGTGTAAAGCGTATTATTTGGGAAATAAAAGGCTTTATTATTATTATTATTATTATTATTATTATTACTTTTACGTTCATTCATAAGTGGACCAACATAGCGACCCCGCCGCTCTATGTAGCCTTGTAACCCTATTTCTATTAGTATGAATAAATTATTTGCCTACCCACGATTTATTAATTTATTAGTTAAGCGTCTCTAGGTTATTCTAGGTTGTTATGAGTGCATTCCATGTTATCTTGAAAATACATAGAATTTTGAATAAATATCTACAGAGTTAAAATAGATTTTTTATTGAATACTACGGTGGCGTGGTGGGCGAATGCTCGGCTGAGACGCCAGAAGTGCGGGTTCGATTCCCGCTACGGGAGAATTTTTTTGTATTTTCTGCAAATATTTCTTCCGGGTCTGGGTGTTGTAGCGTTATTATGTATTATGTATGTAATGTGTTTCCGTTATTTTTCTAACATTACAGATACCTACTTAAAACCAGATTAACATATAATTTTGGACAATCCATCATAGATCATAACAAGATAAGTATGATAGGTGAAAGCCGTGCTTGTATTGAATGCGAAGATGCTCTACATTTAATATTTTCTATTGTAACCCTTTATTATTGGGAAAGTATAAATAGAAAGCATTGGTGAATGGAGCCTTTAGAAGGCGTTTAAGATTCTAAGGTATACTCAATAACTTTACCAGTTCTACTGGTCGTGTCACTGATTCTTTCGAACCAGTGTGGTGAAAGGATTTAAAGACTCCTTCCGTGCACTTGACACACTGTCATGTTTTTGGATGTTAGGACTTTTCAGGTTTTACGACATGCCGATTTCTTCACTGTGTTTTAAAGTACTGGTACAACGCATATAATTTTTTCCAATTCACCGATGGGCGATCGGATTTGTACCCACGACTTTAGGATCTGAAGGCAGGCCGCTACCACTAGACCACCAGTGCTCTACAGTGCACCTGTAGTGATATCCAACTATGATTTAAAAATCTGTATTTTGTATGAATGATTGTGGTTCAATCACTCCAAGTGTTGAGGGCCACCGAACTTCACAAAAAATATTGTTTTAAAGCTTGTCTTTTTTGGATCAATAATGGAACGGTGTGGCGTGATAGCCAGAGGACGTTAACGTACCTACTTGAATAAACGTACTACCACAAACATTGTGGGCTTCGGCAATTTTCGTCTAGCTTCTGAAATACGAACTAACGCGATGATGATGATGTAATATGGAGATGTTACAATAATGCAGATCCGTCCATTCAGTTATTTTTAGTTGACTATAATAATAATAATAAGCCATTTATTCCCAAATTAAAATAAAATATTAAATTAAAATTACATGTTATTCCTTAATTAACTAAACTTTAAATGTCAAAATAAATCGATGCAATAATCACTCTTAATATATATATATATATAAATATTTTTTTTTTTTTTAGTTGACTATATTAGTTGCATATTCGGACTAATTCGGTTTGTTTGCCGAGGCGCACAATATTTGTGGTAATACTGTAAGCATTTGAACCCCCACCTCTCTCTTGACCATACACGCGGTGCGAAGGTCGTAATTAAATTCGAATCAAGTTTGTTTTACTTATCTTCGTACTTGCTTAGTATAAATAAATAAATATTTGTGGACATTTCTTTTTGGGATTTATGGGAACCAGACGGCTGATAGAATACTATATATACTTTATTTTTTTGTAAATACATACTTATAATACATAATACTACACCACCCAGACCAGGAAGAAACATTTCCAGAACATACAAGCATTTCTCCCGCAGCGGGGATCAAACCCGCGCCTCTTGCGTCTCAGCCGAGCCCGCCACACCACAGAGGTCATCAAAAGTATACGCATAATTATACATTACATTTTTCAAGTAAAAATTCTTTGGTGCACGACCAGATTTGAACCCACAACCTAGGGTCACAGGCCGTGCGCGACAAACATCTGTGCAACTTACCTATACTAGCGTGCGCTTTCAGCCCGCCAAGGTTCCGTACACGGAACAGACCGGACTTTTTGAACGCGCAGTTGATTTTGAACCCAAAGTCCGACTCCAGCACGCATATTGGTGACACGATTTCTGAAAATAAACGAAAACTTGATTTATTTATCCAAATCTTACTTCTTACTTATATTATAAATGCGAAGTTTGTGAGTTTGGATTTTTGTGCCTCAATCACGCCTAGACGGCTGAACGGATTTGATTGAAACTTGGAATATAATGTACATGTGCTGGATTAACATATAGACTATTTTTCATCTGGGTACCAAACGAGCGAAGCCGCGGGAGGCAGCTAGTAGGTACATAAACTTTTACCCCCGAATACTCAAACGCGACTCAGAGTTGAACACGTCTCAAGTCACGGTATTTTGACAGTTTTTGGTGAAAATCTGTCAAAAACTCGTCACTTGAGACGTGCTCGACTCTGAGATGCGTTGAGTATTAGGGGGTGAGCCTATCAAATTAAATGGCTTGCCGCCGTCTTTACAATATCTGTCCACTGGTGATCAATTGACCCTCACGTGAATAATATACGAATAAATAAATAAACTTTTGCTCAAAAGCTACTGAACTCTTGCTTATTTGGCCAGGCACAGCTTTTGTATAACATACTATGATGGATATGGCAGTGTCGTGTCCATGCAGTGTAGGTACTTTCTTTTGTCAATTTATTTGAGGGTTTTGTCGCTTTGCGACCACATCACCCATATAAAAACAAAAATAAATTCAAAATAAACCAAGAAAAACTTAATCTATACTTATAATAAAAATTAACAACTTACATAAACCTGACTGAAGTAACAAAACTAAAAACTCAATTTAGGTATGTGTTGGTCGTACGTATGAATAATGTGTATATTTTGGTTACCTTGGTTACATTTATGGACAGTAGGTAGGTAATAAAACCAGGATGTCTGCGTTTTGAACCAATTATTTTTTCTTATTTTTGTAATTGTTGTTTATTTTTAGGGTTCTGTTACAATAACTGACATTTAAATTACATTCTATAAACCTGTTGCACTTAAAATAAGGTAGCATTATTTTACTTTTATTTTAATTTGTAGACATATTTTATTTTAGTTATATTTAGTGCGTGCTAGTACTCTCGCCACTCCTGATTTTATTAAAACAAAACAAAATATGCTTATTCTTTTCTCTTCAATGTTTCTTATCCGCTATCTGCCGATAACTCCGTTCCATAACCAGACTTGCCTGTCAAAGTTTTTGTGTCGACCGTGACTATGTTTAGAATTTGACGGCTATCTTACTAAGATGTAGGCACCTACACAAAACAAAAAAAGGAGCCTTTGAGGCGATCGACACGACTAGTAGTACAAATAACGAAGGTCTTTACACTTAAGAAGTTTTGCAATTTTTATAATCAAATCCGTTTTTACCGCACATTTTCCATAATAGCATATAATTCTTGTAAATTATGTGCACGGCACTCCACATGCATTACTTAATCACGCCAAATCAAGGCTTACTTACATCAAGGTTTAAAGGTCCCACTCGCTTCTGGAAGTTCAATGTTCTTGCACTTCCTGATTTATTCTTATGAATGTCAACATTTCATAGACTCTGAGAAACTCTGACTGTGATAATTTTACTTAGAATCGTGAGAAATGTACGAGGCACTTGTTCAGATGACATTCCGTACAAAATAAACAATGCGCATCAGAACAGAATCTTATAATAACCGCGCAATTTTGTACATTCTATGTGACATTCCAACTTCACGGATATACTAAACTGTTTACTTTTTGTACTAAAAAGATTCAACTGAGTATTATTTCTTGTTATTTTGTGCATGAAACTCTTAGTATGGATTCAGGATAATTATTCACACACATTATTTAAGTTTGCTTTGAGATTCAAATACTTGAGGGCAGAGCCACAAGTAATCCTAAAAATGACGCTCTGTAGGCTGTTCATTATGATGATGAAGTTACTAGAAAGTTCACAGTCTTCAATGCCAATACAGATGCAATTCAAGGCGGATCCTATTACCTAATGCGTATTTTCCGCCAATATCGTGAGAAGCGGCAGGAATCCACCGTCTGGCCTAGGCCAGGAGAAATCTAGATTTCTCCTTATCCTCAAACTCATACAACGACGTTACGCAATAAAATCAGAATCCGCATTTTTATGAATGAAAAAAAAAATACATTATTGTATATAGGACTATATAGAGAGAATAGACGACTAGCCCCCTTATTCTGGATGACTAAAGAAACCGTAACCCGGGCAGGGCATGTTTGTGGAATCACCGTGTTTTGCAATACAAAATTGTCATATAGAATACGAATTCTATATGACAATTTTGTATTGCAAAAACACGACGCGGCATGTCACAAATACGTTAAGAGCTGTCAAGTTTCGTTTGGTCATGGAGAATAAGGGGGCAGCAGTCAACATGTCAAATAATCAAATGGCTTTAAAATAGTCTGTTTAAAGTAGTAGTAGAATCATGACAACTTTCAGTTATGATACAAATCTATCAACATAACAACAAACAGAACTGATCAACGGTTCATAAATTATGTTCAAGCAAACTTACCTACATAAAACATTATTATGTTGCTACTAAGGCATTTGCTCGCTTCGCTCGATCGATTTCAAAACAAAGGCGTAGACCTCTTAGGCCTGTTCCATTAAGGTTACCTTGGACCGGTTGCTAATGTAATCTGCGGTTAAAATGACCAAATACGTTATTCACAAAGGTTTCTTATTGTGACTCATTGTTGTTAAATCCAAATGCAAGATAACAAAATAAACTTTCATCAAAAGTAACGTCTAAATTTTAGGTTCACTTGACTCATCTTGAACCAAAACAAATCCTTGCTATTTCATAACTTTCCCCGGTTATCACGGCGTGACATCACGGTGACGTCACGCTGAGTCAACTGGCCGGTTCGACGTCCGAGGCGGATGTTTGGTAGAAAGGCTGCACTTGTGAGCTGTTTAGGAATTTAGAGTGCATGTGGTCTAGACCAGCGGTCGGCAACACGCGGCCTGTGAATGTTTTGTAAATATGACAGCTAACATACAAGAAATAGCCTCCCAAATGCAACCTCAGATATCACACTGAAATCTTACTTCTTAACGGCTGAACGGATTTGAATGAAACTTGGAATATACATAGTACATGTACTGGATTAACATATAGGCTATTTTTTATCCACGTACCAAGCGAGCGAAGCCGCGGGCGGCAGCTAGTTTGTATAAAATCAGTTACTTGTTAGTAGTTACTTTGTAGTTTTCATTTCTATTTTTAATAGCATTTTCATTTTTTCTATGGGATATGACGAATTATATGTGTACAATATAATATTGGGCTTCTAGGGTTAATATCACAAGTGCGGGGCCCGCCTTTAGTATATCTTGCCACCTTGTGGCCCTTGCCTGCCAAAAGTTGCCGACCGCTGGTCTAGACCATACGGAAGAATACTCTTATCCAACAAAATCTATATGGGTATGGGTTTATGGCACACTCATCCTCTTCTATTCTCTTCTATCACTTGTTATTTCAGTACTCACTTCCTCTTACTAGTTCTCACTCGTTCCTACCCATGTTTATAATAGAGGATTAATAATCATATAACAAAAAGGTAAGTATTAATATCTATATGAAGCACCTACTGGGCGGATCTTTTTCCCACTAAAAAATAAAATCTGCATATCCAAAATGTTCGATTAGTCAGTCTAACAATTTGTAATATTTCTGTCCAAACAGTTAGATAATCGAACTACTGGTAGGACTGGATGGAATAAACGCATTTTTACACAATTCATCCATCATTTCTTTGGCTACATCATTTCTTCATACCTCTAACCATCAACATCAATAGAACTATTAAACACAAAACAACCATTAAAAGTTCAAATAGCTCTTTGCCTGTTGGTAAAGCGTGGAAGGTACAGGCAAAAAAAACACTCGGCTATTTTTAGGGTTCCGTACCCGAAGGGTGCCAACGGGACCTTATTACTAAGCCTCGCTGTTTGTGCATCTGTGTCAGCGAGGCTGTATCCCAAATTTGAACCGTAACAGGCAGAGAGTTGAAATTTTAAAGTGTGTGTATTTCTACTAAAAGAAATCCCCATACATAAAACATTTATGTATTATGTACGTTCGTACGAAACCCTTCGTGTGCGAATTTAACTCGCACTTGACCAGTTTTATTAAGCTTTTAGATTTGAGGTTTTGAAATCCCATTGCGTTATTTAGACTACTAGCTGTCAAATTATCTTAACTCTTTCACTTTAATGCTCCTTTCACATTAGGTCAAGTTAGGTCACAAAAGCCTCAACTAGGTCATTGACCTAATGCAGTGACCTACAACAAAGTCACGACAATAATAAATGGAAAGAGTTATCGATATCTTCATCTTTACGTATCGAATTATAATGTCGTCGGTATCAGGTAGAGGGCTGTCTTATAAAAAAAGATCGATATTATTATTATCTTCTACTTTACTATTAGTCTCAAACTGATTAAATTATCATAATGTTATCGATAGAAAAGTGAAAAGAGACAAAGAAACCCACGTCCAACGAAGCGTGGACGGGAAACAGATGGATGACTTGAAATGCTTCTGTGACACGTGAAAGTGTGGACTTAGCCTGTAATGGTATTTTCTGTTTGGATGTGTTTATGAAATTCACTTTCATGATAAATCCATATGATATGGGTAGGAACATTTTCAGGAATAGTACTCAATCGGTTTCTTGATACCGGCTTAAATCGGAACGACCGAACTGCCAAACAAATTGATTCTCAATTCATTCATCATTCATTTTTAAGGAAGCCATCACAGTTCTAGGAAGCCTTGTGGAAACAATACTATTTTTTTTTCATAAATATAGAAATAATTAATCTCTACAGGTATGTTTATTCGCGTTATATCATTTAAAACTTTGCTTTGACAGACAGACCATCAAGATAACAGCCGTATTATAGAAATCACCACTATCTTACCTCACAATCGCATTATATAAACATAATCTAATAGAAATAATATTTCAAAAACAACATATTTTTAAAAGAGAACGTCATTTCGTAATATTTATGATACATTTATATTCGTCACAAATAAAGAAAAAACTAGAGACATTGTAAAAAATAATGCAAACATGCCTCTCACCGCCACCAGTACCAGTTGTAAACAAATTCTCCCATCGAATCGAACCCGCACTTCTTGCATCTTAGCCCACCATGCTATCGAGGTCGTAAAATTCAACAAGTCCCCAGTTTACGTATGCTACATTTAACGAGTATGAACGAATGATCGCGTCCAAATCAGCGTATAATCCTGATCGCACGCATATCGTAACGACAGAGACATTGTAATAACACAGTAGACATTGTTATTGGTAACGATGGAGACGTTATTGTTTGTTGTTGAAGTGGCTATGGTCAATTTATTTTATGATGTGATGACGTTAGAAAGTTAGGCATGGAAAATTTTGTTTTAAATAATTGTTTATGCTTCTTTATAACATTTAATGACGTAAGGAATCTACCGTAATAATTTATGTAGAATTAACAAAATTTTAATTTCACTAATTATGTAAAAGGTTGGTATTTTTCAATATTCTGTTTGAAATCATAATTAAAATTAATATTCATTTAAAGTTGGAATTGAATTTTTAAATCTGTTGTTTATGTAGAATATCTCACTATTTTAATAGATTTTTATGATTTATTATTAACCGTGTGGCTAATTCAATTAACGCCATTAATTACACATAAATTGGTAAAATAAAGATTTCACGAAAACAAACACTATTTGCACTTTCAAAATAAATAAATAATGCACTTCATTAATATTTATATTTACTTTGAATCAGGAGTGGCTGCAAGTTTCACTATAATGCTTGTGTCTCTGCCAACCCCATAAGGGATACTCAAGATTGGAAAATGTGATGAAATTTTAATTTCCGCCACAAAATACTGAAGCAAATACAACTAGAGTCTAGTTGTATTTGCTTCAGTATTTTGTTGATTTCGTCTAGTTACTAGAAGAAATCAACAACATCTAACATCCAGCCGTTCCGGCCACAGAGGCAGCCAAAATAGTAAACTGGACATATACGAGTAGACTATGACACTCTCGTCGTCATTCATTCATTCAAAAATGTATGTTATAAAGTTCCCTCCTTCTTCGTAGTCGGGTAAAAATAGCTAAACATGCATCAGTCATAACAAGGTGTAACAAACTTGAATATAACTTTCCCTAGTTAAGGAAATTGCGACGGTAATTATAGAAATCGCCACCACACCATAATTTGAACCCCTATTTGTAACTCTCGTTTTTCACAATTTACAAACCACATGAAATGGCCATTAAAGCATTATTTTTAATAAAACATAGAGTTGACAATGTTTTGATTATGAACACACCTCGGAATAATAAATCGCACATTCAATCAATATATTCAGAGAGGTGGTCTAGTAGTACCTTTATTTTTCTGTTCTAAAAATGTATGTGCGCTGTAATACCAGTACACCCCAAACGGTGAAGGAAAACATCGTAAGGAAATCCTAATAAGTTCAAAAACATGTGTCAAGAGACACTTTCACCGCACTGGTTCGAAAGAACTAGTGACATGATTAATAGTAGTGGTATGTTCTGCAAATACTTCTAGGTTTGGATGTTGCGGTATCAAGGTACTTGTAGTTTCTGATACCCACGAAACAGGGAATTCTTATGTGAAGTCAGAACTGATGTAACTGTTGGATGGTTATTGGTTATTATAATAAAAGGCTATGTTTTTCATCAGCAAAGGTCAAAGGAAGCCAGATAATGTAATATTTGAATAGTTTATTAATGAAATCGCTCAAGAAGTCACTCAACTCATTGGGTAATGCAAACCAACTGCTTTTACATTACAGTGGTGAGATCAGGTGTCGCGGGAAACGATCCTTGCGTTCTCTTGGTTCTCAAGGTCATGGAACTTGACTGGTCAGGACAGTGATACCCTCAGACTTGATTGGACTTTTTCCTGAAAATAAATTGTAACATTTTTCACCCAGAAAAATCCATTGGTACACGACCGGATTTGAACCCACGACCTTAGGATCGGAAGGCGGAGTCACTACCAACTAGACCACCAGTGCTCAGTAGTGACACGAGTAGGAGTATTGCGTCTAGTATCAGAACCACGCGTACGGATCATTTTACGTACGTTTTATGTCTAACCTGGCCCTAAAATACGAACGGAGAGATCGCACGAGTGTTGCTTTCAGTATCAGAACCACACGTACGGATCATTTTACGTACGTTTTGTATTCAGAGATGTCTAACCAGGCCCTAAAATATGAACGGAGAGGTCACTTTCCTTTTCTCTGTGAAAGTGAGTCCGGTTGGGTGTCGGCGGCCAACCCGCAACGGATATTTGCTTATTACGCTTATTATTATATAGATGGTCTGACGAGAATGTTTTTATAGATGCTGTTGCCCAATGCAACTTCGTTCGCATTGAATATGATTTTCAGAATTTAAACTGGAACTGGAAGCGTTCGTCGCGTGGCTTGCTTAAACGTGATGATGATCGTTGGAGATAAGCAACGTTGTGCGCGGTCACAATTGGGATGGGTGACTGCAAGTGGCATTACGAGCTGAGCGCTTCCGTGCTTCGGAGGGCACGTTAAATTGTCGGTCCCGGCTTTAAAGTTGTTAAGCCATGACGGAGGCCTATAGACGGCCTAAAAACTCTGTCAGAAGAGTTGGCCACAAGCTCATACGAACTTACTTAGTAGTAACTTAGTAGAGTCCAGATTTTGAACTGCCTTAACACTTCAAAACGTCCCAACTGGGACAGTTTCGAATGCTTCATGATGCTGGAATATTCTAGAAGAGAATTCTAGTCGACTATTGCATTTTTTTCGTACAACTAATGAACTATTACTAAATCCAAACATAATACCATGAAGCGTCTTATTTACCCTTTCACAAGAGGTTAATCAACTGTTACGCTAACTTTACACCTTGTCAACATTCTATTCATCTAGAGATTTAACAAATATTATTTACTAGCTTTCGCCCGTGGTTTCGCTCGCGTGATATCCGGACAAAATGTAGCCTATATGTTATTCTATATATTCCAAGTTTGTAATCTGTTCAGCCGTAACGGCGTGATTGAGGCACAAACATTCTCACATCCACACACTCACAAACTTTCGCATTTATAATATTAGTAGGATTTGGCCCCTGCTGAGATATTTTTAACCCAATCAGCTTTGTGTCTGAAGTCTGAACAAACGAGCGTTATCTCGGTCGCGTTTTATACGCCGCTATTTTATTGTCCTTAACATCTGCGTCTTCGTGTTCGATCAGACTTATATATGAAACCAAAAGCAATGCACAAAACGTGGCCAATATCACACGCGTTTGGGCTTAGCTAAGTTGAAATTCGATTATTATCTAATAGCATATGGGTTGTCTTGTGAGCAAACGATTAATAATCGATGTTGCGAAAATTTTAGACCTAAACTTAGCTCATTAGGATTACAACATAGCGTTATGGATAACAAAAGCTGTGAGTTTTTGTAATAATACTTCAAAACGTGCTGGAGTATTTTTCTTGAATTCGATATTATTTTCTCAGTTATGCTGTAGAACCAATTTGTATTGTGTAGTGTGATTGTAAATGCACATCAAGGTAGTACTATTTATGCCAATCGTTTAGTATCAAAACGAGCTTACGCTCCAAAAATAAGCTCAAGGCTCTTGACAGCATTTGACAGTTGCTTCCGCTTTGTCGCAACAGGTCGCAACGTAAACCACATACGTCAGTTTCAACTCAAACGTCAGATAGCAAGAATCTTGAGCGATAACCCCTTTTTCTAACTCATGCTCAAAGAACACCTCTATCTTTCGCAAATGACGGAAATCAATTTAGTAAACCGTTATTTTGGTCCTCGCGATACAGGCTTGGCCTAGTGTGAGGTCCATTGTAAACTCCTGTAAAACCACAAAAATTCCTGTCAGTTTTTACATTTCTTCTGATTCCTCCTATTCCTTCCGATTCCTATTGAGTAAAATTATTGTGTTTTTGCTGAAATAAATTTATTTTGTATTTTTTTTTGTCTGAAATATCAATTTAATGGGATTAAAAATTCCCTATAGTCTCCCGTAGGAAAGAAGCCTTGTCACGAGTGGGAATAAGCAAAAATCGGTGATCAGGAAGCATGCTCTAAACGTAATGTTATGCAGGTTATTTCATTACCCATTACGGATATTGACAGTAAGTTTACAAAATAAAAAGTAAAGACGGCGCGCCGCGAACAACAAACTGAAGCCACGCAAAACCGTGCTCCTGCAAGTAAACATACACGCTCACGCACATACCTACACTAAAACCTTCTTTTATTTAGTCTGATGTCTAAATATATAAAATTATTACGTTACTGACCGACTGACTGACTCACCATAACTGAAGTTCCTAGGGGACGGGAAGATGAAGTTTGCATAAAAAAAAACTCAACGCGGAAAAGTCACGAGGCATTCCACTAGTCTATATAAACGATCAAGAACTTTGATGTTTTTGATTATTTAATCCTCGTCTTCCAAGATTTTATCACTCAATCGATATTGTCAGCAAGTCTCACAGATCACGGATCATGATAAAATAGAGCAGGTCACTTCCTAGAAATGATAGAATCTCACCGACAATTTCTTCGCTCTTGACCCAGAGAGTTACGCAACAAATCATTACTTGTACATTAACTGTCATTACCTAGACCATTGCCCTGGTGGTCTAATCCGGTCATCGGAGAGGTATTTTAATAGACTTGAAATGTGTCACTGATTTGATATTTCGCGATTACTCATTTAATCTTTCGCAAACATAGGACAACCACAATGAATGGACTTTTAAGAAGAACACAACAAGTCAGGTCATGAACTGTATGTAGCTATTGTTTCAGTCAAATTATTTCAGTCGTTACGGAATAGAATGGGAACAAAAATACATATATCACGAAAAACTAACGCATTTATAAACTTAGTGATTCGGTTAAGTTTATTAGAAGCACTAATGGTCTAATGGTATATTCCCGCCTTTCGATCCTAAGATCTTGGGTTCAAATCCAAAACCATTGGGTTTTTCTGTTCGAATAATTGATGAGCGCTATATTACCAGTACTCTCAAACAGTGAAAACATCGTGAGGAAACCGGCATGTCATTGAACCGTAGAAATCTCGAACACATGTCAAGTTTACGAAAGGAGCCTTTCAGGAGCACTTTAAATCCTTTCACCACACTGGTTCGAAAGAACTGGTGACACGACTAGATACATAGACTTCAAGTTTATAAGATTGTATGTAGTTATGTATGTTAATCTTCAAAACTGCAATGATTCATAATCTTTTTTTTTAATGATATTTATTAACAGAAAGAAACATACAAATATAAATATAACTTACAAAATACAAAAGAAACAGTCGGGCTATCTAAAGGTCGTTGCAAACGGTCTATAGATAGCTCATCTGATCTTGCTCATCAGACGGTGAAAGCATGCCTAAGACGCTGGACGCTGAATGACAATACTGATCCGTTGAGCCAAATCAGAACCAGCTCTTGGATCGCGCATCGCTTCGACAAGACGCCCTAAAATTTGTTATACTGCGAGAAAGCTATTTCTGAGTTCTATAGCCTATTGCCTATTTTGTTCCTATGTAAGTGAAGTGTGTTTTTTTAATTAGTTTTTATAACATTTTCCTTTGACGTCGTTAAAGCTATTGAGTTTCCAAACTTATCTTGTTTCGTCTTGCTTTTTGTTTTGCTCTGTTTAATTTGTATTACGATTTTTTTTTAATTACATAATAATATTTCAAGCCAGTGTTCAAGTAAGTGTATACAACCTTTAGAACCTTTAAAAGCGATGTTAAAATAAATCGAATCTTTACGAGATCAAAGTTCAGTGAGGTCAGCGATTCTCAATGTAGGTGACTTAGGAAAAGTCATTACACAATATTGCGTTCGAAGATTACACAATGCATACATAGTCAACATTAGTAAATTATTATCTGGGTGTTGTAGTATTATGTATTATAAGTATGTATTTGTAATAAAAAAGTATATAATTATTCTATTACCCATAATAGCTTTGCTTAATTTGGGGCTAGATGGCGCTATGTAAAAATTACTATTGGACAATGCTTAGAAGAGTTTATGAAATAAAAATGAAAAAAATACTACATATTTGTCATCATCTTCGCACAAGCCAAACTACCAAAGCTCGAAAGTTGAAATTTATAAGCTAGCTTTTATTTATAACAAAAACACCCATTAAGACGGTATTTTCCGAAATTCGACCCCTAAAAGGGTGAAAACGAAAACAAAATCATCAAAATTCGGTCTGTATTTACATACATTGGCACTTACTGTGCCGACCACTAGCTCATACGAAGTCACTTTACTTTACTGAAACCACATTAGTGATAAGTGTTGAAACTAAAACCAAACTGAAAGTGTTTAAGCAAATACCTATTTCATTGTTTTCGTGGTATATGCAATGAGAACCATGACATAGATTTGTTACAACTTACAAGTGGGTATAAGTGAGTATTTATTACTTAAAACGCATGACATGTAAACTTGAACGAACGTAAAGTTTGAGCACACTTTGCATATTGTTTCATAATTTTTGGTCAAATATTGTACATCTTACATAGGCCTACAAGCGTTACCAGCTACTTTAGTAATATTTGATTATTCTGAACTATCGTATTTACTATTTAGATATACCCCAGCCTACCTTTTTTGTATGTACAAACATAAAACTCTACAAGCTTTTGTAGTGCGTTGAAATCTTTTACACTGCACTCAGAATCATATTAAAATACTTAACTCCTCTGCTAGATTGGGAAGAAAGAAAATACATAGAATGCGTCCAGCTGCTTCTCTCCCCGAGCACGTCATAAAAGTCGACTAAGGGATAGTATCCTCTCCATGATGGACCATCTATATATGCGATGATGGGCTGATCACCTGTCACCATGGCTCACCATAATATCTTGGTCGTGTCATGCATCAATGGGTTTTTCAGTTCTAAAAATGTACGTGCGCTATACCAGTACTCGCAAACAGGTATTGAACAGCATGGTGACAGGTGATCAGCCCATCGCCCATATGAATGGTCCGTCATGTTGGAGAAGATACTATCCCTTAGTCGACTTTTACGACATGTTCGGGAAGTGCTTCTTCTCGCTGGACGCATTCTATGTTTTTTCTTTACTCCCAGTGCAGCAGAGGAGTAATGAATATATAATATTAGTGGAATAATGATTTTGAGCGCAGTGTAAAAGATTTCAACGCACCACAAATGCTTGTCGAGTTTTGTTTGTACACACAGAAAACGTAGGCTGAGGTATATCTAAATAGTAAATACGGTCAAATGTTCTATGTAAAATGTACAATATTTGACCAAAAATTTTGAAACAAACTACGTTTACTGTTTTATAAGGGACAAGTGTCTATCACATTTTAAGGCTTTAGCAAGTATTTGTAAAGAATTATCTTCTTTGTTGGTTAACTGGTTAACAGACGTTTCCAAACCTCAATACAATGTTCATGGTAAGATTGCTTTGTTATTTTATTGGTCATAAATCAGCTGCCTACATAGTATTTGCATAGTCATTGAACAATTTTGACATAGTAGTAAACCTGTGGTTTCTAATATTCACGTATTCATAAACGTATTTGGTACTAAATATCATGTAGCGTGTCAGTGTATTGAAGACCTTGGCGGTGAAGGCTGAGATGCGAGAGGTGCGGGTTCGATTACCACGGTATTATACATTTGCATTTTATGCACATTTCCAGATTTTGGTACAGTGGTTATTATAGTTAATACTCACGAACGACACAGGGAATCACGTTTTAAAAATAATTAGTTCTATATTGCTTTTAAATTTATGGTTCTTGTTAACCCATAAATTCACGTGGCAATAACCAATACCATAAATTATAAATCTGACTAATGGAATCTGCGAGGTTATCAATGCATAAGGACCATTATATCTAGAACTTACTCTACATCTACCAAAAGTATATAATCAATTTTCAATCTCAGAGTAAGAGAACTAACTAAGGTTCAGATTATGAAGTGAATTTTTGAAAGAAAATACAACGAGTATTTATTCAATAGAACAAAAACCTGACTGCGTCGAACTTAGGTATATTTGCAGTAGTTAAAAAACTGTATCGTAAATAACACAAACAATATATGGTAGATACTAAAGATAAAAATAACC
Source organism: Scotopteryx bipunctaria (assembly GCA_949320045.1). Lineage (NCBI taxonomy): Eukaryota > Metazoa > Arthropoda > Insecta > Lepidoptera > Geometridae > Scotopteryx > Scotopteryx bipunctaria. Next base: position 8,877,584 of record OX439459.1, read on the forward strand.
ATGGACAGTGATGACTTTAGCTAAAAGGAAAAGAAAAATTTAAAAACCTATGACAATAAAAAATCTACATCAAAAGCAGGTCTTTAAAAATAGTGTTATCGAATTTAAAAAAACGAGCAAAAAAAACTATAATAACTGGTGCCCTCTGATGAGTTATGGCCGTAAAACATATCTAAGAACCTTTTCTAAAATTATAGTAACATAATGCAGAAAACTGCATCGAAATCGGTTCAGTAGTTATTGAGATTCAGATGTGCAAAAAAACTATACTAGCTGCCACATCGCGCCCTGGTGGGCTATGGCCGTAAAGCATATCTGAGCACCTTCCTAGACATGACATCAATAAAACACAAAAAACCGCATCGAAATAGGTGCAGTAGTTTTTGAAGAAAATAAATAAATTAATTAACATACAACCCCTTAGGTCAAACGCATATACCTTCTCCGTTCCGTGTCGTGGGTAAATAATGAGTTACAAAATTGGTTGCATTATTTTTGTTTCATTTTATTTTTATTTCATTTAGTACATTTTGTATTGCACTAAAATATCTAGATTATGTGCATTATGTTCATGTTGTAACACATTTTTGTACTCTTTTCTTTTATGGCCTAAAAAATTAAACCAACTTTTAAAATTTCATAATTAGTGTCATCATTTTTTTGTTATTTCATAACGTGACTTATTTAAGACTCGCCTGAGTTATGTAGCTTGCCTTTGAGTAAAAAGTGTCCATAGCTTGATTCTTATGATTCTTGGGTTATAGTGCTCGTGATCTGTGGTCAATGCCAATCGATAACAATCTCTGCCTGAATTGATTACTAAGGTATTTTCTATTATTTGCTTAATTGTACATTATTGATTTATAGTAAATATTACTAACAATAAAAAATACACATTATTTACAATAGAACTAGCGGTCAACATATTCACGCATTATGTAACTTCCATCAAAATTCGTCCAGCCATTTGGACTACATCTGCAGCAAAAATAATTCACATATCCACATCCATACAGTATTAACACAAATATTGTCAGCCTCTGATGACATTGTGAAGACGAGCGGAATCCACTGGATTCGGTTAGCGAGGAGCGGAAATAATAATAAAGGGGAGGCCTACCCAGCAATGGATGGAGGTTGATATGATGATAATGATGATGATCGCTGCTAAATGTCAATTAGAGATGGTCCCGATAGCTAGTTGTGTGTTCGTTGATCAATCCACCTATTAATAAGGTAATAAGGTGCACTCTCAAACGGTGAAGAAAAATATCGTGAGGAAATCGGCATGTCGTGGAACTTAAAAAGTTCGAATGTGTCAAGTGCAAAAAAAATGAAATGAAATGAAAAAGCTTTATTGCAAACAAACAAAACTGACAATTGCTGGCAAAGGGTGGCCTTATCGCTTGATGCGATTTCTCCCAGGCAACCAACCTAAGACTAAAACTGAATTTTAATTCAGTTTACGTTACGACTTTACGTCTTTAGACGTAAAGTAAACTAAATTAATTAGTCGTTTTTAATAAACGTTTGTGAAATTAATTCTACTAATATAAAAATGAAAGTTTGGAACTTTTGTGTGGGCGGAAGCTAGTAATTAAAACGTTTATTTTTATTCAGTTATTTTGTAGTGTACATTTTTGTAATGAGTTTCAGATTTCCCACACGATATCTTTATTGGGACCGGTTACCCATGATCAATGCCAAGTAGTAGTTGATACCGCTTGTATCGTTACGTGATATTTTGTAATTAAGATTATTGGTGCCGAAATATTTGGCTATTGACCCAAAAATTATTTAAATAAGGGACAAAATTTAATGACCATCAAGTGAAAGAGCGATTCCGAATTGTGTGATGTCTTGTTTAGATGGTTTATTGATTTTTTATTTTATTTTGTTATAGTGGCAATAGAAGCACACTGAAAATTTCAACTCTCTTCATATACTGTTCATGAGATACAGCCCGCTGACAGACGACGGAAGGACGGACAACGGAGGCTTAGTTAAGTGTAAGCAGTAGTAGGCATATTAAGTGTAGACAAAGTATTACATGACAACTTCGGTGGCTTGACGGACGAGTGCTCGACTGAGACGCAAGAGGCGCGGGTTCGATTCCCGTAATATTTCTTCCGGGTCTGGGTGTTCAATACTATGTATTATACGTATGTATTTACAAAAAAGTATATATGTAAGTATTGTATCAGCCATCTGGTTCCCATAGTACAAGCTTTGCTAGTTTAGGGCTAGAAGGTGCTGTGTTAAATGTCCATAAATATTTATTTAAAAAAAAAAGTTTTCATGAACCATCGCGCTTGTAAAGGTGTATCAACAAAGATTAAGGTATAAAAGTTAGTTAATTCGCTTGAATCATTTCCTCCGCATGACGAACATAAGTCAGTTACTGTGTTACAGTTACAGTGAAAACTAATTTAAACAGAGCGGACGTGCAAGGCTGCAGCCTTGTGTGGCAGGTTGCGAAATCCGTCCATACCTACCTTTACCTACTGATAATTACTTGTACTTAAACAATCCAAAATAAGGTCTTCGTATATTATTGGTAAAATCCCCACGGTTTCGTTCCGAACATCCTACTAGTAGTTTTAGAGTTCCGTACCTGAAAGGTGCCAACGGAACCCTATTACTAAGCCTCCGCTGTCCATCCGTCCGTCCGTCTGTCCGTCCGCCTGTCAGCGGGTTGTATCTCATAAACCGCAATAGGTAGAGTTGAAATTTTCACAGATTGTGTATTTCTGTTGCCGCTATAACAACAAATAATAAAATAAAACCGCACCCAAGAAACATTTATGTGCATATACGACGGTACAGAACCTTTGGTGTGCGAATTCGACGCGCATGTGACCGGTTTTATTTATTAATCATTCAATTCTATTGCTGAGCAAAGATAAGATATCCCTCGTCTACCCCTCGGTCTACCCCAATTGATTGTCAGAATACTGTCAATATTTTGTCTTTACATCAATTACTGTACATTGAAATTTTCTCATTAATTGTACATTTTGACACCATGAAACCCTTTACAGTCTAAAGGGTTTCATGGTGTCAAAATGTTTAAAAATTAAGTCTAAAGTTTAGACTGACCTCTTTGTAATGGTAATTTCAAGAACTACTGAACCGATTCTTAAAATTATTTCACTGAAGATAAACTACACTATCCCTATATTATATTACTACGAATGAAACAATACACGATTAAATAAAAATGTCTTGAAGGACAGGCTAGGTCCAGTTACCCACTGCCTTACTTAGGTACCCTCGGGCGGATGGAGAGTGTTTTTGTATGAGCACCGCTTGTGCCATTGGCATGAATGAGCTGGTGATTAGCCGTGATTGACTTTTTGCTTTGACCCACTTCTGATGTTTTGATTAAAAGTATAGTTGTTTTATTCTTTGTAATGTTCTTTATTGAAGTAGTATATATTCATCATGCTAATATTATAAAGAGGAAAGTTTTTTTTGTTTTTTTTTTTATTGTTTGTAACGAATAGGCTCCGAAACTACTGGACTGATTTCAAAAATTCTTTCCCCAATAGAAAGCTACATTATCAGGGACCAGTAAGTTAAGGATCCGTATGAAATTGCAATAATGTAACCCAAGGTAGAAAACCCAAAATAGTTGTGACAAAATGGTGACAGGTGATCAGCCCATCGCCCATATAGGTCCATCCATTTGGAGAGGATACTAGGTACTCCTTAGTTGACTTTTACGACCTGCTAGGAGAGAGAAGCTGCTGGACGCATTCTATGTTATTTGTTTACTCCCAGTCCAGCAGAGAAATATGCGGCATTCGTTATCAATATTATCAGTTTTTTTTTAAGTCTAGTTCTGGATATAGACTAGACCACGACTGAAATACGTATTTTGGAGAAGCCTATATCAGGATTCTCCTTTATAGATATTTTCCAAAACGAAAGAGTTTGAGCTGGCACATTCTCTCTTCAAACTTTCAAATCAATCCAGGTCTTTTGACTAGATTCAGTAACATTACTACAAACCAAACCTACTCTCATTCAATTGCATTTAATTTTATATATTTAGAAGGATTTACATTTTGATGTGTAGTCTTGAACATTCAAAGGTTATAGCAATAAAGACTTCATCAATAGATTGAAGTGATAAGTCATAACATAAAACATACAAAAAAAGGTCATATTTTGAGTGCATATTATTTTGTTTAGTATTGAAACGTGTCTATGCCAGAACTTACTAGCTGCCGCCCGCGACTTCGTTGGCGTAGTACCCGGATAAAAAACAGCCTATATGTTAATCTAGCACATGTACTATGTATATTCTAAGTTTCATTCAAATCCGTTCGGCCGTTTAGGCGTGATTGGGGCACAAACATACATTGTGGTGTAGGGGTGGTATGTAATGGGTAACACTAACTATGATTTAGAATTTTGGTATGACATTTTGAAATGTCTACTTTCAATATATTAATGGACACGCAATTCCACATGTATAAACGCAAGTAATTATGTAAGTTCCTACTTAGTTACGTTTGATTCAACAAATTAATGCAATTTTATACGAAAACATGTGAAAACGATCACATCATTTCGAAATTCATTTTGTATTCTAAATATCAAAACTTATCGATCTACAAATACTTTTATATAACAAACTAATACAAATATAATTGTCAAAGCACAAAAGGAACAGTCGAGCTATCTAAAGACCGTTGCAAACGGTCTTTAGATAGCTCACCTAATTCAGATCAACAGACGGTAGAAGTGTGCCCAAGACGCTGGCCCCATTTACAATAATAAAGTACACACATATTATCACGCCCGTATTTCTAATGTGTTGAGCAGAGCCAGAAGTAATCATAAGAAAACTCGCAGCCACTCCCGATTTATTACCAAGATATGGTGAACCACGGTGACAGGTGATCAGCCCATCGCCCATATGGATGGTCCATCATTTTGGAGAGGATATCCCTTAGTCAAATTTTGCGACATGCTTGGGGATAAAAGCAGCTCGACGCATTCTTATGCTTTTTCTTTACTCCCAGTCAAGCAACATTAAAGTACATAAACAAAATAAGTAAGAAAAAATATTAGTACTACGTAAGATTGTATAGATCAACTGTCTGTTTCATAAACACTATACTATAGATAGAGTAATAAAGTAGACGTTTTACAAATGTCTTGGTTAAGGATTGATGAATAAAGAATGTACAATTTACTTCACACCAAGGACTGACGATCTGCGAAAGGCTGCTGGCAAAGACTGGATGCATAAAGTCAAAGTATAAGGCGCAATAGCGCTCATTAGGAGAAGCCTAAGTCCAGCAGTTGACTGCTACAGGTTGCTGATGATGGAGGAGTGAAGATATGCCACATTATCGTCACATTTTCCCAACTCGCCACATCTGTCACGCACAAACTACGCAAAGACAGTATGCATTGTACAGCCATGTCTGTATATCGTACGTAACTTTTTAAAACATTATAAAATTAGTTTGCATGAATCACACGACTGGATTTGAGGCATTGACCATTACGGTCAAGGCTTTTATATACCTGGTTGTCGGCAACATGTTTGAGCATTTCTTCATTTGGAATTCCGAACTTTTTTCAGTTTATTCATTTAATGGTCCACGCTGATTTATACGTAGGTACTTCATCTTCCCGTTGCGTTTTTTCTTAGTGCACCCCTACAAGATAAACGGAATATGCCCCCCAGGTTCATGCTTCTAGGATTTAGGCTGTGCGTGATTGGCAGTAAGTCGGTCAGTCAGTAGGTCAGTCAGAAACGCAAGAGTTTTATGTACTTCGAATTGTCCATTAGATTAACAAGTATTTAATTAAAAGAACAATAAACCCGACGACTTCACAGAATTTAGGTAGCGTAGTATGTCGGACATATTTTATTTTGTGACACATGATGATGATGATGATGATGGTGAAGAACTTGTATCATTGTAGTCTACATTCTTAGTTATGTATGATCTTAAGTTAATTGGGAACGTTTCCTTAAAGCTGTCATCTTGGATTTTTTACTTTCGTTATCTAAACGAATACAACAACTAATTTGTCAAAATCCATCCAGCCGTTTCGGATACAGAGGTAGCTAAAATAATAAATTGAAAATGGCTTTGTACAGCCGCCATGTTACATTTTTTGACACTTCATAATTATCACCTACGACACTATCGTCGTGCAAAAGAATCCAATTACACCTCATTTATCAAAATCCGTCTAGCCGTTTGGACTACTGCTTGGGACAACTGCTTCAGCCAAATCAATGCACATACATACATACATACATAATATACCCCAAACACATTACCCTCTTTCTTTGCAGTCGGTGTCGGTCGGCTGTTCTCCGGTTAAACAGCTTTCATTAGCAAATAGATGTTAACACTTTTCATTTATGGTAAGATCAGGTTTATAATTAGATTCACATTTCTCTGACGGCTTGGCGCGGTAAGCGCGTGCCTGGACGAGACACGAGAGGTGCGGGTTCAATGCTAGAGGAAAGGTTTGCACGTCCTGTTAATTTTTCGTGCAGAGAACGACGGGGTCAGGCGTATGACTATTATGTGTAATTTATCTTACTTACATTATAAATGCGAAAGTTTGTGCCTCAATCACGCCTAAACCGGCTGAACAGATTTGAATGAAACTTGGAATATACATAGTATATGTGCTGGATTAACATAATAGGTTATTTATTATCCGGGTGCCACGCGAGCGAAGCCGCTTGAGGCAGCTAGTATTTGATAAATAATTATGGGCTTCTGAAGTAAATTGGTAGCATCCGCTGTCATAATACATAGGTATAATAAAGATCAATGCTAAAATTTTGCAACACAATTTACTTTTAAAATAGTCGACTGATTAAGCTATATCGAGCTATGAATAATTTTGTATTTCATTAAATATATTAATCCAATGGCTACACTATCGGGCTGCGGCGAACCTATCGCATAGAGTGACAGTATTTATTGACACAACTGTGATTTGACACATTAGTAATTTGTCACAGAATAGACAAGAATGCAGAACTTGTAGCTTCGCAGTATCGCGATACTAGTGTAGTCTCAGGGTATAACCAAGTACCTAATGATATTTTTTGAGAATATTTACAGTAGATACAACTATTGTAAGAAAATTGACGTCCTTGGTGGTGTGGCGGGTGATTGCTCGGCTTAGACGAAAGAGGCTCGGGTTCGATTCCCGCTGGGGAAGAAAAAAAATCTTCCGAATCTGAAGATACTCGTAGTTTCTGACACTAGTCAGAATTATGTATGTGACTGTTGGGTGTTATAATATTAAAATAATTTCAAATATGTATATTTTGCTTTATGGTAAAAAATGGAGAAAACTTCATAATTGTACCGAGAAGAGATTGCAAAACTCTTTTTAATAATAATATTTCACTTTATGGGCTAGACTAGATGAACTCAAATCTTAATAGATAAATAAATAGGTTTCTAGACCATAAACGGTTGCGCGTCGTTAGTCACGCAGTTTTACAGATCATACAGATAGTGCTAAACATTCGAAAGTAACGAATAAATGCTAAAAGATCGGATGCGTAGGCGCATCTAAACCTTGCATCTATTACCCAACTGCCAATAGTTTCACCACACACGGGCACTAATCATCTACTAAATCGTGTGAGTGGATGGCCTTTGCAGTTTACAAAGTAATTGTGGATGAAATTTCAGATTTTAAGAAATTTTACTTAAGCCAGTTTTGATAATAAGTCCTGGTATGTATGTATATTATCACGCCCATGTCCCTAATGGGGTGGGCAGAGCCAGAAGTAGTCATAAAAAAACTTGCAGCAACTCCTGATTCAAAGTCCCAAAATGGATATGGTGAACCATGGTGACAGGTGATCAGCCCATCGCCCATATAGATGGTCCATCATGTTAGGGAGGATATTATCCCTTAGTTGACTTTTACGACATGCTCGGGGAGAGAAGCAGCTGGAAGCATTCTATGTTTTTTTTACTCCCAGTCCAGCAGATAAGTATAAAAGTACAGAAGTCTATTTGGTAGCGTGATTTTTTACCTTTTTCGAAAAACACAGTTTTTTGTGATCTATTTCTGGTAAGAACATTCAGAAGTAAAGTAGTCAATATAAATAGCTACTTTTCAACTATCTAAACTCTTACCTACGCTACGTTACTGATTGACTGACAATCAACGAACAGCCAGAACTATAAATCCTAAAAGCATTGAACTTGGAGAATAAATTCCTCCTATGTTGTAGAGATGCACTGAGAAACGAATTTCCGGAATTCAACATGCACGAATAATGATCAAAAAAAACTCAACGAAGGTTAAAGTCGTGGGCCTCCCAAACAAAATTGTGTAAAAAAGGTGTTGACATAGCAAAATTAACCTTTGCAATTTACTTCACCCAAATACAAGTGATATTTCACGGTCCCCTTTCATTGCATAGTAGACCCAAACTAATAATAACCTCTCAAATGTATATAATAAAGCAAATGCCGCAAGAATTGACTTTTATTAGTAGTAAATGGCAGTTTCACAAAACCTCATTATTGTGGTATTAGATCCATTAGAAGGTAACGAAGTGCTTTAAAATGACCATCACAGACAGATTATATTTTAAGATTTTTTTTGCATGTGTTAATACTTCTCTGCTGGACTGGGAGTAAAGAAAGAGCATAGAATGCGTCCAGCTGCTTCTAAGCTAGTAAAAGTCAACTAAAGGATAGTATAGGTACTCTCCAAAATACGGGCTGTGGAATGATCACCTGTCACCATGGTTCATCATACCCATTTTAGGACTTTAAATCAGAAGTGGCTGCAAGTTTTCTTATGTTTACTTGTGGCTCTGCCCACCCCATTAGGGATACGGGCGTGATAATACGTAATTCTGTTGTGCATTTTCTTAAACTGAATTTAATTTGATACCTTCTTGACATCTGTGTATGGCTATCCTTAATATCTCAATCTAAAAGAACTGCGAATTTAGAATAACAAATTAGATTTAGTTTGGAAAATAATACTACAAAAGCACTACCTTTTACTAGAGACTCAATACTTTAACTTTATCAGGGGCATCACAGTGTTGGGTCTCTTGAAAACCCATAGCTCAGGTCTTTACTAAGTAAATACTTCCTCAATTCTATTCAATTCTGATAAAAATCATAAAGATATCCAAATCCACTACGTTTCATTCATATATTTAGTAAAAATAAATTATGTATATAAATAAGCTGACTACTTCGGTGGCGTGGCGGGCGAGTGCTCAGCTGAAACGCAAGAGGCGCGGGATCGATTCCCGCTGTAGAAAAAAAATATTTCTTTCGATTCTGGGTATTGTAGTATTATGTATTCTATCAGCCATCTAGTGTCCATAGTACAAGCTTTGCTTAGTTTGGGGCTAGATGGCGCTGTGTGAAATGTCCACAAATTTTATTTATTCAAGTAATACTTGTCTATACAAGCGATGCAGGCGTGCATAGCCGCATGCAAGCACTCTCACTAATACTCTCTACTAGTAAATATTGGCTATTGTTGAATAGGGAAACTGTGTGCCGATTGTGAGCAAAAACAATGAATAGCGGAGAAAATACAAGGTGAAACTTAAGACTTGGTTTCCTACAAACTTTCTGTCGTCAAATTCCTATAGGAACAACTTAGATAAATTATAAAAATTACTTATAATTCCTGCATAACATAAACACTGTTTAAGCACTATTTAAGATTCGCTCTATCATTTATTATCATAGCCATAGCCTACTGTTGCCCACTTCAGTCACTGTGATCGCGGTTTTGTGCTAAGTCTTTTCCATTTACAGTACTTTTTAATATATAACAATACCAGCTGTGACCCGCAATGTTGTATGCGCAACAAAAAAAATATAACACCTTGCCCACAGCTCTGCAAGAAAAAGAGAGCTGCCGACGACCCGATAGATATGAATGACATCGTCAACTGTCAAAATTTCATAAATGTCAAATTAACTGTGTTGTTATAAATTAATGTTTAAGAAGGATTTATGCGTAATCTTGTTTATTCTTTTACATCTTTTTTCCATTTTGGGGTCGTTTTACAGAATAAAAAGAGTAGCCTATGTTTTTCTCCGGGATGGAATCTAAGTCCTTGGCAAATATCATCAAAATTTGTTTAGCAGTTTAGGCGTGAAAAGATTACAGACAGAGAGTGACATACGCATTTATAATACCTATTAGTATGGATTACTAAAGTGTAAGATAAGCTTCACTGCTGACTAAATACCTAAGCTGTCGCTGACGGTCGCCTGTCGCCAGTCGTCTAGGAACTCTAGGCTTAAGCCGGCAATGTTAAGTAATTAAATTGTCTAACGGTTTACAAAGTAGCAAATGGAAAGGAGGTAAGCGATTTCCTCAAACTGTAAATGAACGTTTTTAGCTAGTTTCAAATTCCGTCTGTAATCATCGCAGAAATGGCCTGACTTAATTGTTTAGGTATCTATCTATAGTGAACTTTTGAGGTACCTACCGATAAAATGTCATTTAAAATTACTTTTCTGTGTTTTGTGTACAATTAAGTGTTAATCTATCTATCTATACACTATTACCCAGTTCCGATATTCTTCTAACCCCGAAAAAATTACCTTGTGTTCTGAAATAAATGTGCCTACCAATGGATAAATAAATGAAAATATAGACACTAGGAGCAAAATGTAGGTATCCAATTAAATGTCCCCTGAGAAAAAAAAACAGAAAAAGGTGAACGTTAATGTTTTAGACAATAGAATAATGACAGATTACCATCGAAAGCCTAGTGCTATAATGATAATTAATAACTTTGAAGACATAGACGGGTTCAAATTGTTGAGAAAAAGAATACGAGGATACCAAAGTTACTTAATAATATAATTTGGTAATTAAATGGAGAAATACAAGCTTTAACCCATAATTTACATGCAGTTAATAATGTTTATATAGGTCGTTCATTATTACGTTGCGGTTCATGACCACTGGTGGTCTAGCCCCCGCCTTCCGACCCTAAAGTCGTGGGTTCAAAACCGGTCGTGTCGGATTGTTCTGTGCGAAAAATTTATGAGCGCTATACCAGTACTCTCAAACGTGAAGGAAAAAATTGTGAGGAAAACCGCGGCTTAGTCAGCTCCGCACGTATTGACCATGTCTTTCAACATTACAACCAATACAAATATAATTTACAAAATACAAAAAAAAACAGTCGAGCTATCTAAAGGCCGTTGCAAACGGTCTATAGATAGCTCACCTGATCCAGCTCATCAGACGATGGATGCGTGCCCAAGACGCTGGCCGCATTGCCACGCTGAATGACAATACTGATCCGTTGAGCCAAATAAGAACCAGCTCTTGGATCGCGCATCGCTTCGACCTTATTAGCGCACAAAGAGAACCTCTTTAAGGCGCACTTTAATCCATTCATCGGTTCCAAAGAACTAGTGACATAAAGAACGCAGTAACTAGCATTTTTGACAAACAATTGTTAGATATATACATATTCGGAATCGCCTAACAAAATACAACATCCTGTTCTCGCTCACGTATCAAAACATGTTCGACATAGTTACTGCGTTCTTCACAGGGAGACGGAATATAGTAATAATAACTATTGCAAAGTTCAAACAATTATTGATGTATTACACCTTTATTAACAGAAAGAAACTTACATTATTATTGATAATATTATAATTATTGATTGGCTGAAACTATCGCGTGACAGTAAGTACTCACGGCCTTAGTGATACAGACATAAAGACAGTTTATTATTAAATTGACGTACCTTGGGTTGACATTATTTTGGCCATGACCACGGATTCGAAGGCACGCTATGACACTTTGTGATTAAAACTTACCACAATCCGTAGATTACCTCATTAAACCAAACTCTGAACAATAAATTTAAAATATTCATAGCTTGAAAATTCTAAATATTACTGAGCTGAAATTCATAATAGTTTTCAAAATGATTGATATACTACTTATATACAGAAGTACCACAAATACTGTTTACCTCGACAAACTTCGTGCTTTGTATGAAAACCGAATTTGTCCGAATATACAAATAAAAAATAACTGAACTAACCCTTTAAAAAATAAGTATCTACATAATTATTTTAATATCTCTATATGAAATATCGCATTAGTTCGTATTTCGCAAGCTAGACGAAAATCACCGAAGCGCACAGTATTTGTGGTACCTACTACTGTACTCATGAAATGATTAATTGAGCTATTTCTGAAGTATACCCAAAGGTCTGTCTCATAATACTTATAGGCTCTTTATTCAAGGACAGTGGTCAAGAGGAAATCGACACTTATGCAAGTAAAGATCTTTTGTCAAATTGATTAAGCACTTACGCCTGAGCATTGCTTTTGAATACGATCTTTAGAATCAACTTACACCATGTCCACTCAAGTTTTTATAACACAGAGAGTAATAAGGTAAATAAATAAATATTTATGGACATTTTACACAGCACCATCTAGCCCCAAACTGAGCAAAGCTTGTACTATAAGAACCAGATTGGCTGATAGAATACTTGCATTTTTTTGTAAATATATAATCGAACCCGCGCCTCTTGCATGTTAGTCGAGCGCTCGCCCGCCACGCCACAGAGGTCGCCAAGGTAATGCGTGTGTCATATCCAAAGATAAATTGCACCTGTTACAGTATTTTTTGCATTACGATGACATAATTAGTTACGTTCTATGACCGAGCGAACTCTTACAGCAATGTAAGTAATGTAAGTACCATTATTATGGAATCAAGTTCCGCAGGTTCCACCGGCTTGTTTTCATTACTTGCGCTTTCTACAATTGTTTGAGATAATTTACGCAAGAATGCTTTTGAAGAGCAACTCTTAGACTCTACCACTTAGAAATTGGCTATCGTAAACATAATTTTCACATAAAACAAAGAATTATATAACAATTTTTTATGTACAAAGACAAACTATCATCATCATTTCATCATTTCCCTGCCCTTATCCCACTTTATGTGGGGTAGGCACAACATTTCTCCTCCAGAGACTGTTTAGACCAGAATTAAAACAGGCTTGTAATTATCATAGAGACGAATGAGTCATAAACTTAATAGGGTATTACTAAAGACGAGATACCATAATTTGTTAATAGGCATTTTAGATTTTAGCTATTCATAAATGTCTTGTCGTTTCATTTATGACATAGATACCATTATCACACTATCCCTATCGGAGTGGGCAGAGCCACAAGTAATCATAAGAAAACAGCAACCACTCCTGATTCAGAGTCTAATTTGTAAGCCCATCGCCCATATACATAGGTCCATCATTCATTTATGAATGGTTAATTGTTTCATTTCTTTTAATACAAAGTTATTTCCGGTATTTTTTTTCTATTTCCACTAATAAAATAATCTGAAATGATAATGATGACAAGTAGGTAATGTTTGTATAACCTTAACTTATTATGTTTTACATAAACTTATTGTAACTTTATTGAAAACTAGCTGCTGCCCGCGACTTCGTACGCGTGTAGTACATTATTTTGTTTTCGCAGCGCACGCATGAAACTATTTTGGGTTTTCTACCTTGGGTTACAATATTGTAATTTTCTTACGGAACCCTAATTTTTTTTGAAAATATATTATAGCCTATACTGGACCCTGATAATGTAGCTTTCTATTGGTTAAAGAATTTTTGAAATCGGTCCAGTAGTTTCGGAGCCTATTCGTTACAAACAAAAAAAAACAAAAAAATATTTTCTCTTTATAATATTAGTATAGATTGGCTTTGTCACTGTCAATCAGTAAGTAATCCGCTTTTAAGAATTGTTTTAAAGTAAGACTGTTTATATTCTCAAAAATTAGGCAGTTGAGACCTTTGGTGATCACCAAACCTATAGTTTATCTATAGTATTAATCTGTCTGTCTTCAAGCCGACGAGAACATTCATATCATACAAATGGCTTATTTACAATGCCAAGGAAAGTCCAGTCCAGCGACCTATTAAGACGCCTTTCACTCATTGCAGTTGGGTGAAAGTACATAAAGGCAAATTGAATGCACGGTGGTTGTAATTTTGTATCATAAAATGTAAATGGTCTTAAAAATTCTTAATTTTTTATCATAATTTGAAAGTTTGTAAGGATTTTATTATTAAAAAAGCATAATTTATTATATTTTTTCCAAGAATTATGTAACGCATTCGAGCAAAACAGCGGACAGGAACTAGTTGAAACTAATTAATTCTAAAACAGCGTTCTCTGAATTTTTATATAACCACTTTTCTAACTGTGAATGAAAGAATATCTTATTTCAGATCTACTATCACACGGTTTTACAACAAAATAGTAGCGAATTTCAAATGAATTTCTCAAGCTTCTAATAGTATTTTAAAATTAAAATTTGCCTGTTTGTTGTTACAATAGAAGGCCTTTACCGTGTCTTATCGTAAAAACAAGTTGGATAATTATAGAGATTCCCTTAGTTCTATCATTTCCATTTTTTAGAAATAAATTATTTTTTTATACTTACTTCTCTGCTGGACTGGGAGTAAAGAAAAAACATAGAATGCGTCCAGCTGTATCTCTCCCCGAGCATGTCGTAAAAGTCGACTAAGGGATAATAGTATCCTCCAACATGATGAGATACAATAAGCAAGTATTCCCAAGGAGGGTTGACGTCAGGCAGGCAACCGGTTATAAAACACCTTAGCCAAAACTAGCCACATAGAGTGGGGTAAGAGCAGGAAGATGATGAAATTATTTTTTATAGATACTAAACGTAACCGATATCAATGGATAATTATTGGAGTATACATGCATGATAGAATGATGCTGATAAGAAATATTGGACTCAGTTTACGAATATATAGACATTGGTAAAAATACAGACCGCATAAATTCTTCAAAAACCTAAAATTATAGGAAAACAATATCGGCGGGGGAATCACACAGGTAACATGCTCACAAAATTGTCGTTCTCTATTGAATGGAAGAAGTGGTCAAGGCCATTTGAAATATCATTAATTGAGTTTCAAACTCAAATCCATGTCGTCATCGGAATAAATAATGTCTGTGATATATCGGATAAAGCTTGCTATTCTTAGCACGATCTCTCTTCTCAAGGTTCTTTAAGAATAGGCAGAGCTTTATTGTCTCGTAAATTATCAGTTTTACTCACTTTCTTATGAATATATCATCTAACTTTCACTGAACGGCGTCACTAATCAGGTATTCTATTTTGCTTAAAATATATCCGAGGTTTACCAATAAGTGGTGATGGACATTACGGAATAATTTTAGATGAATTTTGCAACAGCTTACACAAATCTCAACATCTTATCGTAATCCGACTAATATTATAAATCATTAAGTTTGTGACGATGTGAGGAGGTTTATTGTTTGGGCCTCAATCACGGCTGAACGGATTCAAATATAACTCATAATATACATAGTTTTTGATCTGGAATAACATAAAAATACTTTTTTTGGATACAACACGAGTGAAGCCGCTGGCAGAAACTAATCTTATCTATTTATGAAGATAAGTTAGGTATACTAATAAATTCAGTCAGATTTTCTAATGTTTACTGGTAAAAAGTCCAAGTAAAGCATTTCCTATCAGATCTTCGGCATCAATTTAGAGTAAGTGGTTCTTTTAACCTCCATTAATATCTCTGAGAAAAGTATCAGATAATCAAGTAATTAGATAAGTAACACTCATTACCTCTACGTTTCCTTGAACCTGTGTGCAATTAGTGGGTATAGGTGAAACGCGTGGAGTTATTGGAGCGGTGCGGTGGGTTAAATTGCGCGAAAAATGACAGTTTATCGAGCAACGCCATTTAATCGATCGACGGCCGTGACCGGGTCAGTTGTGGCTTTCCGGAAAATGCATGGTGTTTACATGTATCTTAAAAAACACTCATCTTTGAAATGCAACGGCTGACAGAAGGGAATGGAAGAAGAGAACATGCTGTGTTAATCCCACATAGAATGGGACGAGGGCAGGAAAAAAATAATGAAATGCTGTTTTATGTATCAAAAGACATAAACGCGCTTTTTATCCATCTTGACAATGCAGCAAAGCATTTTTTGGAATAAAGAAAAAGAAAAGTTTGTATGTAATCCCACTAAAATTCATCATTGTCCTGCCCTTATCCCACTGTATGCGAGGTTGGCACAGCATGTTTCAAAATTATAAATCCAAACGTTTTTTCAAATACCAGAGTACATTTTGCGGTTATTTTTCCTTACTCGTACATACCTGAAACAAAAATTATTTTTCACATTAGACAAATAATGAGAGAACAAATTACTGCTATTTCTATTGGCGCTGTTTATCTCAAACCAGTGCGGTGAAGGGTTAAGAGTAGCGCACTTTAATATTTTCACCGCAAAAAGGCTTCTTTTGTGTCTTCAAAATCTTCTAACTTTACGCGTAGTGAAACATGCCGCCCATGTTTCTTCGCGACGTTTTCCTATAGGTACCTTTTGATAGAAAATGAGAAACAAGAAACAAACATTTTTGAGTATAGATTCGAACTTTTTCGTTCTATATTACGTTCAAACTTATTACCGAAGCGCTCGCTTAGATATTCTTGATTGATCGTTAAAGTTAAGCAATGTTGTGCGCGGTCACAATTTGGGTAGGTGACCGCAAGTGGCATTACGAACCGAGCGCTTCCGTGCTTCGGAGAGCACGTTAAATTGTCTGTCCCGGCTTTTAAGTCGTTAAGCCACGACGGGGGCCTTTAGGCGGCCTAAAAACTCCGTCACAAGAGTTGGCCACTAGCTCATACGAACTTACCGCTGCGTCGGTTCATCTTACTTGGCTCGAGCTTATATATACATACATACATACATATTAGAGTAGTATTGGTCAATATAATGACAACATTTTTCTACACTATGTCAATATTTGTGATATCGACACAAGAGAATGTCTGCGATGCCCTGTGTAAACGCGTCTGACATTGACTTTCGCTAATTTGCCAAACTTGTTGATAAATAATTGACGCCTGCAATGCAATGCAAACAATGTGTTTCCAATTTAAACGTTTCGAAAGTTACCATGATATTCGTGTTTTGGACCGAGTTTCTAAAAACGAAACACCTAATTTGTGACCAGGTTTTTAAACTGACCTACGCCACGTTTAAAGGACGTAAGAATACGTCACAAGGAAACCGGCTGTTTAAATTTTGCAGAGGTTTTCTTTTATAAAATCTCTTATACTAAACTCTGTCAAAAGTAAACTATATTGAAATTAATGTAATATCCCTTTTTATAAAATACAAAATGTTCTACTGGCAAATTTTGAATTCACTTACAATGAGTAACGGGTATATTAAGTGAAACCTTAAAAGAATTGGAAAGATCAGAAAATGAGGTCTCCAGAGACCTTTTGGCTTTTTCAACATCGAATAAAGATTAAGATCATCTGCTTTCGTAAGCTTCTATAAAAATATTTCAAACGGACACACAAGGACTGCATTGATCCTACCCACTATCGTGCAATACTAAAGGTTAGCCTTTACGATGAAAAAACAATGGGTACTTGGTCAAATCATCCAGCATCTTGAAATGCAATAGAAAATGTCGTCATAATTTTGTAATATCGCGTTTGCCAACATGATCAATAGTAGCAATAGTTTAACGTCTAATATGTCACCAGCGGAGGTCAATTTCAACAGATTCTATCATTATTAGATTCATGCAAATGGAAGGGGATTGGTTTTTAGTGTCATATGATGATGAAAGTTTATGGGGAATTTGATGGCAGCCCATAAATTCTATACAATGATTTCGCTTCTGTTGTATTATGAACGAAGAATAGACTGACATCACAATATGACTGTGGGTTTTTTAAGCTCTAATATGTTTTTCTTCTCTGCTGGACTGGAAGTAAAGAAAAAACATAGAATGAGTCCAGCTGCTTCTCTCTCCGAGTATGTCGTAAAAGTCGACTAAGGGATAGTATCCTCTCCAACATGATGGACCATCTATATGGCGATGGGCTGATCATCTGTCACCATGGTTCACCATATCCATCGTAGGACTCTTGTATCAGGAGTGGCTGCAAGCTTTCTTATGATAACTTGTGACTGCCCACCCCGTTATTGATACGAGCATGATAATACGTATTTATGGTTTTATTTATATTCGAATTATTTGTAGTTTCAATTTGAATATGCTCAATTGAAATGATAATAAAATTGTAAATTTTTAACGTTATTTTCTTATTTTGTAGGTTCACACAAGGAACTTTATAGATGGCATCAAGGCGTGACGCTACTATAACTCCTAGTCGTGTCACTAGTCCGAACTAGTGTGAGGAAAGGGTTAAAAGTGCGCCTAAAAGGCACCTTTGCGTTGACTACACTGTGACACACGGATTTTACCCAGCCCATGCCTGGGAACGATCGGATTAAGCGGGTCTAGCCTACATCTTCACACAAAGCAAAACTAAGCACATGGGTTATTACGCCGATCTGGGCGCATCGCAGTCCATAGATAACATTTTATAAGGCGACAGAAGTTTAGATCTACATTAGATCCACGCGAGACAGATAGCCATTTAAAAGGGTAAGAGAAAGAAACACGAGGCCCACGTGTGCATCGGTGCTATATAGACCCCTCGTATACAAATATAAATACACCCAACAGTCACATACATAGTCCTGACCCCACACTAGGATTCCCTGTGTCTTAGGTATCAGAAACTACGAGTACCATGCTACCACAACACCCAGACCCGGAAGAAATATTTGCAGATGCAAACATTTCTCACGCAGCGGGAATCGAACCTGCGCCCCTTGCATTTCAGCGGAGCATTCGCCCACCACACCACCGAGGCCCTCTCATCATATCATAATCAGGTTATTGACTTGAAATACTGGATTATTTTGGCATAAAAGGTGCTACCATCATTTCTCCATTAAATATCAAGTAAAGCTCTGCCTATGTTATGATAAAATAACGACTGACAAACAAGCATCATCATCATCATCATCATCATTTTCCTGGCCTTATCCTACTAAGTGGGGTCGGCAAAAGTTACGCTCTAAAGCTAAAATTAAATTTCGCTCTTCCATCTTCTCCCATCACTCGTCAATACGAAACATAAAACTATAGAGTAATTTATTGAAACATCATAAAAACAACAATGGCATAGTAAAAATGAATAGGTAGGAAGAAATAAAATGAAATATGTTTAGAAATCTAACCCACTCACACTTTCTCTAAATCAAAACGTGCTTTATCATAAAAATATTTGTTTATGGTCTACGATAACATCTTCAATGTATTTTAATTGTTCGTAAAGTTAGGTGATATAATCGAAGTCAATAAAGATCAGAAAACAATCATGAACAGCAGTTTTTAGACGCGAAGGTAAATGATTTTATTAAACTTAACTCAGGCGACTCCCTAAACATTTACGAAACTCAAGGCGAGAGAGTGGAGTGAACAGCGTGGGTACCGGGTGGCAGGGACGATTTTGGCAAGTCTTAAATTACGATAAAATCTCACCAACACTGTCAAAACGGCAGTGGCCTGACTTAAATGGTTTAACATTTCATATAATATAGACCAGTTCAAGGCATTATAAACATTTAAAATCCAAGCACCCATGAGCGGCTGCTAATGTTGCGAACTAAAATGTAATGGCTAGGTATGCAATGTGCATTCCATTAAGTAAATGTTGTCAGGTACATTAAATTAAATAACTTGTAAAAAGCTTAGCTTCACTTTGCATTCGAAACGAATCAGGGTTTCCGCCCACTATCCCGTTCCATAACCGGACCTACTTTTACAGTTTTTAGGGTTCCGTTTTTTTTAGGGTGCCTACGGGACCCTATTATACTAAGCCTTCGCTGTCCGTCCGTCTGTCAGCGGACTATATCTTGTGAACCATAATAGATGGAGTTGTTATTACTATTGCCGCTATAACAACAAATAATAAAAATAAAATAAAAAGGGGTTCCTTACAAAAAATATTTATGTACATGTACGGAAGTGACAAGAAATATAAAAAGCTTTGAAAATAAATATTAATAAATAGGCTTCTTGATAAATAAACATGTTGCAAAACAAAGAGAAGTAAAATGTCAAAATATACATCGTAGTATGCCGTAAAATAAATGAAACAGCAAAGCTGCAATGGTCTATGCAACCCGGTGGTTCTTAAATTGCCTTCGTAATTGTAGGCTATATACAATTGCTGTGAGTTCCTTGTCAGCTGTCGAAACTACTGAGCACCTGGTGTAAAATAGTAGCTAGACTACGCCTTCCTGTGATCTATCTAATATGTCACCCTTTCGAAAGAGTGTGGTGAAAGGAAGTGTGTCTAAAAAGCTTATACACTTGATAATATGTCTCCTACTCAGACCAAATAAAAAGAAATAACGGCGCGCCGCGAACAACAAAAGTGAAGCCACACAAAACCGTGCTCCTGCAAGTAAACATACACGCTCACGCACACACCTACACTAAAACCATGCTCATCGCTCATAGTACGTCACGAGTCTTAAAAATAGAATTATGCCTTCCTGTGTATTGAAAACTTGTAAAAACAGAAGCAAATAAAAAGTCTCACTGAATTACTTTTCACTTGTAAGTACTTCAAATAACATCGTTTCTTAATTATTATACTATGAATTTTAGGTTAGTTGGAAACTAACACAAAACCTCAAAACCTTCGACACACATAGATAAAAAGGTGGCTTCACTTTTGTTGTTCGCGGCGGGCCGTCTTTTCTTTTTATATGGTCTGAGGTCATACTAAGCAAAGCTTGTACTATGGGCACTAGATGGCTGATACAATACTTATATACTTTTTTATCAATACATACTACAACACCCGGAAGAAATATTTGCAGAACATACAAACATTTCTCCCGTAGCGGGAATCGAACCCGCACCTCTTGAGTCTCAGCCGAGCACTCGCCCACCACGCCACCGAGGTCGTCAACCGAGGTACAAGTAGTCTTGTAATAGCAATAGGTATGGTAATAGGTACCTAACGACATCTTATGAAAATCGGTGACCCGAAAATTCTCCATTCCATCACAATTTACATAGTTACTGCCTTGTTTTAAATCACCCACTTTACATGGATTTCCATCAAATACCACTTGGGCCACTTTCGTGCAATGAAAGCTAGGCAGCTAATAAGTGGGTTTACTTTGGAAATATCACAAAAAAACAGTGAAATTGCCAACATACCCGATAATTACACACACACGTGCGGTGAAAGTATTTTGTATGCGAATAAATTGTCCAAATTTGTGGATTTACAAAAAAAAAACAAAATGCTTTCCAAAAATTGCCGGAAAGTAGAGTAATCACTATTTAATCATTGGTTACGGATGAATTATGATGAAAACAAATAAAAATAAACGTGATTTATAAGAACCGTCTTCCGATTTGTTATATACATACCTACTCATTTACTCTGAAGATTTTTTGTTTTTTTTTTTTGTCTAAGATGTTCTCGTAGAGGTAAATGGAATAAGACGATTGTGTGAAAGATTATATGAGTAAGTAAGACTGAAGGGAATACAGAGTTGACGGCATAAGTAATGTAAGCTCAAAGTTCAAAATAATGTCAGCTTTCAGCGTACCATTCGATTTTACAGATTCCGGTTTCTAGGTTGCAAGATCATCGTCGCATTTAATAACAGTTACCGTGATTTTACTACTTTTTTTCCTCAACCTATTTCGTCGTGCTGAGCAAAGGTCTCCCCCAAACACTTTCAGACATCCCTATCCTGAGCCTTCTCCCACCATCCTCTTTCGAAGGCATCGAATTCGTCTCGCCAACGCTTCCTCGGCCGACCCCGACGCCTTTGTCCCTCCGGTGTCCAGGCTGTGGTGATGGTAGCCTACCTATCGGGAGCCATCCGGCTGACATGACCCGCCCAATCCCTACTACTACTCTAAGTAAATGACCGGTCAGCTAAACATCCTGTGTGCATGGTAGGTATTCGTAAGTACATGACGAAACTCTTTTGTCTCACATTAGACTCATTAGATTTCGTCAAGTGCCCATGGCCTGCCAACAAGGCGCAACGAATTCGCTTATACAATAATGCATTCATGATAATTGAGCAGTTTATATTATGTTTAGGTACAGAGGTAAGCCAACGATTAACATAATTCTAGGGCAAGAAACGGTCTCTTGTAGAGTAGATCAGATGCCTAAGAGAGCACTGGTGGTCTAGGTGGTAGTCAGAAATCAGAAAAAAATATTGAGAATAGAACAAACAAAAGTCAGGGTTACAAAATATAACGATGAGGCTGCAAAAGTTATAAAAACTGTGTAACAGCATCAGTGCCCACCTCCTTAACCTGTATAGTATAGGTAGTGACCCCCGCCTTCCGATCCTTAGGTCGTGGGTCGTGTACCAATGGATTTTTCTGTGCGAAAAATTTATGTGCGCTATACCAGTACTCTAAAACGGTGAAAGAAAACATCGTGAGGAACCCGCGGCTTATTCAGCTCCGCACGTATTGACCATGTCTTTCCTGTGGACCAGGCCGACTAAGCTGAGAGCTGCTTAATTCGTCCTGGGCACTACAGCGTCCCATTAGTGAAGGTAAAAGTTGCCTCCTGACGCTGTATAAATCATCTACTATAGATGGTAAAAGGCCTTAGTAGTTTAGGGGCACGGTAGTGCCCCCGATAAGACGAGCCTAAAGAAGGAGGGCACTACCTACCTTTTCTGAAAGCGTTTCGTCATATTTTCGATAAGTTATTCTAGGGGGTAACCAATCACTCTTAAGTCTGTGGCACCAAAATTACATAAATAGATTTAGCTTTAAATAGAGTAATTTCAATGGCTCATATTAGGACCATTGAGATACCTATGCAAGGATTGCAGGGTCACACAGATCAAGTTGTTGCACGCTTGGGCGAACCGTTTCAATCTAAAATTACTAAACCAGACGCAACACGGAGCGTGTTTTCTACTTCTCACTTTTCTACAGTTTTTGTTCTCTGTCAGTTTTCTGGAGTCTAACGAAGTGGAGATTACAAATTACGAGTGTAGAAAACGTCCATGACATGTGCACGCCTCATGTGTACAAACCGCGCCCTAGGCGAGCTTGTTCTTTACCTTACTTGATTCTCCTATTCGGCATGTCTCGCTTTTGTCTAAGATTTTCTTGCAATCTATATGTATGACGTCATCGGTTCACGTATTTTATTCTGAATAAAAATCACACACTACTTATGTATGTATGTGCAGTAATACATACATAGGTACATAATGTACAGCGCCTCGACAGTTTTCAGATATTATAAATGCGAAAGTTTGTGAGGATGTTTGGATGTTTGTGCCTCAATCACGCCTAAACAGCTGAACGGATTTGAATTAAACTTGGAATATACATAGTACATGTACTGCATTATCATATAGGCTATTTTTAATCCGGGTACCACGCGAGCGAAGCCACGGGCGACAGCTAGTGTTACAATAATTATGTAGATACTTGTTTTTTTAAAGGGTTGGTTCAGTTATTCATATTTTGACTATTAGTTGCATATTTGGACAAATTCGGTTTTCATACAAAGCATAAAGTTTTCAGAGGCGCACAACTTTTGTGGTACTATACTTATTATGTATCAATAAAACAGTAATATAATTCAATTGAGAAGGCCTATATCTAATAAAGAACGATCAAGGAAATTGAATTAAAGATTTCATTGATCCAATCGAATATGTTCTTGATCTAAAACCAGTTTCAAGTATTGCTTTAGAATTTCACCGCCTTCATTTTAATACTTGTGCACTAAATAATCGAATAAGTAGGTTAGTTAGGCTTTGCAAGGTAACTTACGCAGTCAGATACTACTTAGAGCAGGAGACAAAAGTTAGAAAAGTCTTGTCTCCACCCATACTAGAAGATACTAGACCACGACCAAAGCCTGGACCATCTCTGGACTATCCGTCTTATCGTGACGGCCAAGTACTTCTACTACTCGTGTCACGAGTAGTTCTAGAAGGAACTAATGTGGTGAATGATTAAGGTGCTCCTCAAAAAAGCTCCTTTTGTGAACTTGACGCATGCTTTTTAAGTTTCCTCACGGTGTTTTAATTCACCCTGGATGAAAAATCTATTGCCGACTGAATTCGGATCCATGACCTTGGAATTGGAAGGTGGGCTCAAGACGACTAGACCACCAGCGCTAATTACTGAAAAAGTTTTATATAAAGAGAAATATTGGAATAAAAGATATGAAATTCGAAGGTGAATTGCCGAATTCCAAAGTCCTTCGTCAGCTATTAACCTTAAAACGATGGTCAGCAACTATGGCAATGACTTATCTCAAACGGATATGACATAAAGATATCCGTTTAGTAGACTAAGGTATCATAAATCTTGTTTTTTGACACAAAAATAATATAAAGCTAATTACAACAACATTTAAAAACAGCTTTAGAACATTTACTTTTTGATGTAATTTTAAATGCCCAATGTAAGTTAAGCTCTCTACTCACTCACAATTGACACTGTTCACTATAATTAAGTAACATTAACCCAAATATTTAAACACTGACTGGATCATAACTTAAGTATGATTCACTAGGTCTCATTCTCATCTAAAAGTGATACATGAAATTGAATAGGTAGAACAAAAGTAAAGTAAAGTAAGTAAAGTAAATAAAAGTAATAATTATGGATCCTGTAGTCCGAAATAAAATCTTTTATTTTATTTTTATTTATTTAAAAGTATCCTGTAGGCATCGCCTGTTGGTAATGCTTTACTAACTACCCGCAGTCACCTTCTTAGAACCACTTATGTACGGTTTCTTTCTGAGGTTTCTATATTTCATTTACGGTCTACGGAACATTCATTGCCATAGCAACGTTATTTTTCTGTCAAAAAAATAGTAGCATTATAGGAACCAGGCATAGAGGTTAGAAAAATATTGATCACATCAAGCAAACGTCAAACTTACGCCCGTGGTCATCAATCATTGCCACCAACAATATCTAGGTTACTCAGTTAGGCTGGGTGCGGGTAGTCAGTAAAAAAAAATTGTTCATAAACTAATTCATGCATAACGAGTTCTCTGAGGTCAGTAGCCATAGGGAAAAATTGAGGGTACAAGAGCCCGAGGAAGATCTACAATGAAATGGACCGACGAAGTCAAGGCAGCGCGTAATGGTCTACTTCTACATGATTGTAATAGAAAGGCCACCATTAGAGACGAATGGCGCAGAATTGTGAATCGAGCCACTTCTCCTGAGCTGACGACCACGGTCATTCTGTCAAGAGTGTAGCGACTAAGAGAGCCAGATTACTTAGCTCGATAAATGTTTGTCACCCAATAGTCGTTATAAAGTTTTTTGAGCTTGGTCCACCGCAGACTGGCAATGACGGCCTTACATAACCTTCTAATGTGGCCACCTAGCTTTATCGTAGTTTGGTTCGGTTTAAACGTTTGGACAAGGTTACGCTCTCTGATAGACGTTTTATGGAAACTTAAACTAGTTTATCAGTTGTTTACGTTGAAATTAAATCGAGAACGGCAAAAAATGTCAAGTGTTATGTTCTGGATTTTTGAAAGTATGCGTTACAGCTGCAATAGAACAGTGGACTTAATTAAAAACTAAAGCCGTTCAATGATATTTATGTTGACGTTTAATGGTTTTACTGATCGGGTTTGGATTTATACATACATTATGTACATAGTATCACGCCTGTTTCCCATAGGGGCAGGCAGAGTCCATAGATCTCTATCAGTTACGGTCCCAACATCGTTTCATTCACTCTTATCGCACTCTTCATGCATTGTCGTAGGTTTAGGGTACCCTTGTCTTTCAATGTTTAGATGAAAATTTAAACAAACATAGTTCATGACCTGGTTAACATAATAGGCTACTTTATATCCCGGTACCAGAAGACATTTAAGTCCAGCCATCTTAATTAAGCCAACCAATGATTGGCATACCATCATCGATTGACACTTGGGCTCGCTTAGGGTAACTTAAAAGATAGCGGTACTTGAGTTATCTCTTAACCCGGGGCCGATCCGGTCGCATCGGTGTCACAGAACAGTAGTACCGTTAGGGACCCATACCTACCTAAGATGCAGAAAACAGCAGTTCTGCTGACCTGCTATAAGTATTTTTGGATCACTAGATGTAGCGCTTTTTACACACCCTTCTTTTACATCTACTTATTAAGCTCTCACGTATTGACTATAATCTCTCCTGTGCATAAGGCCGACATAGCTGAGATGATGGTAGACTGCATATTCAAGCAAATCAAGCTTAGACAAATGATGCATTGTAATCTAAAATAGTCCTAGGTCTAGGCACTAGTTTATGCAAGTTAACTCCTGACGCTATCACTGACGCTGTCAAACATTAGAGATGGTCGTAAAGTCTTTAGTTGTTTTTATATCTTGAGCTATCTTCTGCTTGTTTTTTGCGCTTGCTGCTTGCAGATAACCGAGTTCAGATAATCAGTGATCTGACCAGTCACCTATACCTACTACAATGGTAAGCAGATGATCTCTTAATGTTAAGATTACGGTACGACACGGTATTCTACCGTACATCGATGTCGCAGGTGACAGTACCGATATGATTGAAGGCAATTTTATTGACAGCAGTTGGTCCGGAGGTCAACGGCCACATCATCATCATTTACATTCTTATCGAGTCACTGGGCCTGACCTCATTTCTTGCATGGATTTTGAATCCGTGCAAAGATGAGGCTACTCTACTTTTAAAGTAGGTACTCTGAGGCTCTTCAGCTTCTAGTTTATTTGAACAGCCGCTTAGAATTTGTTTCTCTGTAGATATATAGATGCACTTTAAATCCTTTCACCACACTGGTTCAAAAGAACTAGTAACAATAGTGATATAAAGTGAATTCATTCATCATTCTTATATTCACGACCAAAGCTACTGATGACTGGGTAATAGTTCGTCACCATTGTCGGTATAGAACAAAAGTTCAATGATTGATACCATAGATAATCTTTCGTGAAAGATTGTCGTCAATTTGTTGACATCCGAATCGATCATTTCATGCTGCATTGATCGCATCAAAGCTAGGTTTGTGCTTAAACAACAACCAAACTTTTAAAGACATTGCTCTACCTTTTTTCTCTACCGTTTTTAACTGGATACTACAATAGCTACCTACCTAAAAAGATTTCTAGCTTTCTAAGAAATCTAAGCAACTATGACTCAGACTGTTAGGTATCTAGAAACCTAGAGATAGAATTCCGGATTCAAATTTGGGATCCAAAAAGTATACAAACGGGTTTGTACGATACATCCAATACTAAGATGATAAATATGAATATGAAAGCGACACTAAGATGCTTGATCGAAAGAAAGTCGAAGAATGAGAGAAGGTCCTTCCAAAAAAATTACCTGTAAAGTTACAGTGAAACAAAGGTATGATGATGATTTTGACCGGTAAAGTTTACCAACAACAAAGGTGAAAGAAGAGTGATTGATTGACGTTGAATTAATGGTTCTAATATTCGCTTAGGTCTCAACACAGACGGTTCGGATAACGGTAACGGTTCTGGTTGCATGCAATGACCGTGACTCTCCGGTAAATACGTTGTTTTTTGCGTCCATTGCGTAATTCACACAAGCAATGTGTAAGGTCGAATGGATAATGTCTCTTTTCTTCATACAGGTAGGTAATTCATACATAATATTATCAAGCCTGTATCCTTAATAAGGTGGGCAGAGCCACAAGAAAACTTGCAGCCACTCATGATTCAAAGTCCCAAGATGGATATGGTTAACCATGGTGACAGGTCATCAGCCATCGCCCATATAGATGGTCCATCATGTTGAAGATTATTATCCCTTAGTTGACTTCCCCTCGAGGAAAGAATGCAAAGGTACCTTACCTACATATATTTTACTTTTTAAAATGAAGAGATGTGCCCGAAAGGAAGTTCTATGTTCTGTGTTTCACAATAAACATTTTATAAAGCTGCTCGACATGGCTAAATGCCTAAAACAATGGTTTTTACCGAGATATCATATCACCATCACCATTCTTTCAACAACCATAACTATTGCTCAATTGTAATTATGTTGAGTAGACTTCCTTATAAATGTTTAGGATCGCAATTCGTGGTCGTTACGAGTGGAAACCAGGCGTTTTGGTGATTAATATATTGGTCGTCAAACGGGTCCACTTTCACTACGCGAAAGTAACGGCTAGTGTGCATTTTTAATGAAGGAAATGAATGTCTGCTTTGCAGAGGTGAAGGTCGAATTGGTATTGGTATGTCATCATTTTATTTTTCTTTAGAATAGATACAACATCGCTGGT
Source organism: Scotopteryx bipunctaria (assembly GCA_949320045.1). Classification (NCBI taxonomy): domain Eukaryota; kingdom Metazoa; phylum Arthropoda; class Insecta; order Lepidoptera; family Geometridae; genus Scotopteryx; species Scotopteryx bipunctaria. The sequence goes on from OX439459.1 coordinate 8,905,885, forward strand.
GTGCATTGTCAGAAGGATTGTAGGCAGGCAATTATTGTAAAAGGTTGTAAGATGGCCTATAAATAAAGTACCTACCTATAATGAAAGTTATTTTATTTTCAATATGCTTACTCTACCTACCTCTACCTGTCATATTTTTCATGTTTCGCAAAGTTGTAAGGTTCGAAAGTTTGTAAGGATGTATGGATGTTTGTTACTCTTTCACGCCTAAACAGCTAAACGGATTTGAATAAAACTTGGAACATACAATAGTACATGTGCTGTATTAACGTAATTATTATTATTATAGGCGGCAACTAGTTAAAGAATAATTAGGTAGGCAGGTACCTAACTAAAGAGTTTTAGGAATTTATAATATTGATCACCATGGTAGGTATTTTTAGCTTCATTAGGTATTTTGAACGTAAATTCAATGTAAGTAGGTAAGTACCTACGTTCTAAATGATCTAGTGATTTTATTGAATAAAGACATTGAAATTTGAATAATTACACAACGATTACGATTACGACAATGATACCTATCAAATCAGGTAAGTAGGTATTAATAATAATAATAACACCCAACAGTCATAATATACCACATAGGTACCTACTTGTTTTTTATGTTTTTTTAGCCTATATTGTCCCATTGCAGGGTAAAGGCCTCCCTCCCTTTTTTCCAGAGTTTTCTATCCCCTGCCACAGTTGGCCAGTATGGAAGATGCACATCCAAATTTTCCCGCCATCTCCGTGGTGGTCTGCCGCGTGAAAGTCCTGTGTTGGGCATCCATTCAGTAGTAGTCTTAGCCCACAGGTCTTACAATACGCGACAGACAGGGCTGACCTAATCCCATTTGATCCGGGCTGATTTTTTGCTGACGTCATAAACCTTTGTTTGGGAACGCAGTAGGTACCTACTTGATTTGGTATCAAAAAATCCTGATTAGGCAGACCTGCCTCGGTATGTAAAAATTCAAACGTTCTAGCTTCTTTTTTCGTATAAATAAGTCGTATCAACGTCCCCCACCTCTCTAAAGTAAAGAGTGCTGCGGAAAAAAGTGCATCCAGAAATATTTTCGCCTTTCAATAAAAGTGAGAAGACAAATTAGCTACTAACTTACCAATAAAAACAGCCAGCAATAAAATGCACCCGAAGTAACGTGCTTGCATCATTATAAAATCCAAATCCTTACACTTTCACTAATAATATTTACCACTCCTTCACATTTAGCTGTAATAATAATTAAAATCACTAAACACCCATTTTACATTTCACAATAACATTTTGTTGTGTCATAAATCAAAATATTGTTCAAATCGGCGCCAACTTTTGACAGCGTTTTTTTTTATTCGTGCGACAAGCGTTCGCGTTCGAAAGTCAAACGGCAACTGCATGGGCGCGCACCGGCCAGTCAGACAGGTGGGAAACCGTGAACCGAGCGAAACATGCGAACCTGGTAGTAAAATTAATTAATTAAGTACCTACCTAAGTACTTTACCTAGGTTATGTGGATAAATATGAGCTTACTACCATAACCTATTTTTGATAATGCTACCGAACGCCTAATTCATTTTTCCCCTTGCCCCTGCCTCATTATTCTGGTAAAATGACAACTGTATAGATCATCATCATCATCATAATTATTCCTATCCTTATCCCACTAGGTGGGGTCGGCACAGACAACCATGTTTTCCTATACTTACCTAAATTGATGGGACTAGAATGTAATATAAATATACATAATGAATGTTTGTATATAATTTAAATAGTAAGAAATTATATTATTTACCTATTCGCAATAATCTGTGCATCAATCAAGCACAGCAATACATAATTTGTGTGATAAGTTAAAAACAGACAACAGTGACACCTATCCATTCAACATCTAACTAAGTTAATACGTACTGTACTTGTCTTTTTGTTTGAGCGACGTCAACTAAGCTTGTCATCGACGTCCAAATAGGTCCTTCATCATCCAATAGATGTCACTAGCAGCCACATATAAAAAAATGTAATGACAAAAAGATTTTACAATAATCCAATAGATGGCATTAGCGTTACCGTCAATTTATTTATATATTTTTATAAATTTATAAAGTTTTTATAGAATAAAAATTAAGTACCTACCTAGGTATTTCAATTTTAATACTATGTTTATCTATTCAATTAAAGTTGTAGTAGTAGATCATTTTAGTTTTTAGATTATGTATTTTTGTACTTTCGTTTTTGACTGACGTGAAGAGAGTATGTCAATGTCAATGTCATATATACTTTTTTCTAAGAAATGACATGAATCACACTTATATTCTTACTTTTCAAAATCGAAAGTATTAATTTTTTTTTGCAAAAATAGCAATTGGCTATCTGATAATTTTATGATCCATCCATTCCAATCAATTATTCCTAAAAGATATGGTGGTTATTGATGACGCCATCAATAATATTCTCGCAAACATTCAAAGGCTTTCTATCCGTCAGTTTCTACGTCGCCGTTGGCAGTGAACGGAACGAAGTGTCGTCGTATAGATCGCTCTCTGGCTGGCTGAAAATAGTGAATCAAAAAGAGTTTTCAAAATAATGTTCGAATAAAAAGTGTTTAGTGTAAAAGTGAGCTACTGTTATCTAGCAAGATGGTTGATGACGTGAAAGATATTATTGAAACCGCTGAAAGTAAAGGTATAAGTGCAATTATATTTGGAAATGTGTTGTTCTAGTGATTGTGAATGTGATTGTCTAAATGTGATTGAAAAATTGTCTAACCCTAAACGTGGCCCCCACGGCGGGGATTCGTGCACTGCATTCGAGAATGTCCGCAGTGATATGGCTGTCAGAGCCCTGTGTTTTGTTTTTTACCTATAAAGGGATGTCTTTTCGCGTCGTGGTATGTTCTATTAATAGCAAAACGCTTGCCAGACGGCAGAATGTGCCTGAGAATGTGTTGAAAAATGTTAGGATGTGATGCACGGAGTACTGTCATTTGACAGATTACGCTTCAATTTTCGCCGAATTGCGTATCTTTTTCCAGTTATTTCGTCGTTTTCTGGTATTATCAAGAGGATATTTGAAGTAGAATTCATTTCCACGACTTATATATCTTGATTTGTAGACCATATGTGTGTATATTTTGATATCTTGAGTCACAGAATGATTAGCAAGTTTTGTGACGTTATTATGTACAATACATATATTTGCTCATTATGTGCACATTGCACAATGCTTTCTAGTCTGGTATCTTATCATAGTTTTATTATGTATTGCATACAAAATGCAGTAAGTGCTATGAAAATTTCACCAACTGGGCTGATAATCCCTCGAAGCATGTATTGCTGTTACACATAGGTATTTTTTAATAAAATTCGAGTTGTAAAGCTGATTAGAACTCTAGTCTAAAATAATAATAAAATGTATTTAAATCTGATTATTCATCAAACAATATGTGTAGGCTTGAACTTTTTACTTTATGATGAATATATAAAATCTCACACCAACAAGTTTATTCATGAGAAAAATGACTTCATCTCATTAAAAATGCATGTAGGAGTTGAATATCATAATATGGCCAAATTGGTGTCAATGTCGCTGATGAGTGATGACTTACTGTTTTTCCTATACTTATCGGACTAGCTGCTCTGATCTGTTTATTCAGTTAATCTTTTTTCATGACTCTGGTCAGTGACCTTATTACCTTGAATTTATCCATAACTTCACTTATATGGTACTTAGATGAAGAGCACATGCATATGTCATTCTATGATTGTGGAAAAATAATGTTTCATAATTACAAATTATAATTCAGAGGTAGTAGCTCTCATGAAGCACTCGTGGGGTGGGGTAGGTTGCTTAGACAATCTTGATTTATCGTTGAAGTTAAAGCTATGTTGAGGGCGGTCACAATTTAGATGGGTGACTGCAAGTGGCATTACGAGCTGAGTGCTATAGGCAGCCTAATAACTCCGTCACTAGAGTTGGCCACTAGCTCATACAAACTTACTTTTTCAGAGTTATCTGCACTGATATCCTACATTGCATTGTATTTTACTCTATCCCTCGCTAACCTAACCATTGCAACCCAACCCTAAAGCTAGTAGATCCATTGCTTTCTTGACCTGAAGACAAATATGGAGTGACGCCATCTCTCACTTTGACTACTAGGAGATGATGATTGGGTTCAGTGATGATGTTTTATGAATTGTTTTGAAAATACATTGATGAGAGCATTATTATCACCTCTATATCCATACTAATATTATAGAAACGAAAGTAACTCTATTTGTCTCTCTGCTTGTTACCTTTTTACGCCTAAAGCTGAACAGATTTTAATGAAATTTTTCAAAGAGATCCCGGGGAACACCATAGGCTACTTTTTATTCTGTAAAACAATCTCAAAACAGAAAAAGGATGTAAAAGGATAACCAAGATAACACATAAATACTTCTTAGACATTAATATATATAAAAAGACAGTTAATTATACATTTATGAAATTTTAATAATTGACAATGTCATTCATATCAATCGGGTAAGCAACTCTCATTTTCTTCCAGGGCTGTGGGTAAGGGCCTCTAGCTGAACCAATTTCAAGATTTATGATTTGTTGGATTTGTCTCTGCCCTGAATAGCAGAATAACTATCTAATAAGGCAGTACGAAGTTAGCGCGATCAGCTAGTTGTTCCTATAAAGTTTTGATCCTATTAGCTTGTTTTTGGTATAATTACTTAATAAACAAAGATGAACCCCACATTATCCTCTCCCTTTCCGATTCCGGGTTAGTAACATATATTGAAAGTGACCATGCTATTATTTTGGATAGACCCTGGCAAACAAGTACCTCAGGTACATAATTTTAATACCAATTTTCCATAATTACCTACCTAAAGGTTCTGTGACACTATTTTACTTCCACAAGCCATTAGCAATAAGAAAATTGGCCTTGCTGGACGAACTTGAGCCTCTCAAATTATCTTATGGTACTGCTCAGACAATGGACATGTTAGGGCGTATTAGACCTTATGCTTTTATAATAAAGTTCAAACAAAAAGGAAATGAAAATATTCATGCTGAATAGAGGGAATGGGGGGAGACCTTTGCCCAGCAGTGGGACATAGAGGGCTCATAATAACAGTAAAGATCAGAGTTCACAGAAACATGAAGATTCATAAAAAATTGTTAGGACTAATCAGTGGTTGCAAGTTTTCTTATGTTTACTTGTGGCTCTGCCCACCCCATTAGGGATTTAAGTGTGATAACATGTGTGTAGTATCAGTATCACTGGTCTAGCGGTTAAGTCATCATTACCATCATATCCCCCCAGTGCTCGTTTTCTTTAAAACACCATTCTTGCTGATCCTGCTCCAACTGAATCCAATTAATTTCACCCTCTTCACTATTTATTTTTTATTGTATCAATTGACCCTATCTGTCCCTGTATTGTCAATTAGCTGTCACTGTCTTATCAATTCATTAAGGATATTGGAAGAGACTAAACCAAATAAAGAGTACCTACTATAAAGTTATCACATCAGAATGTAGGTGCTATTTTAGATGTAAAGTGTTTAGACATTACAAATTTGCAATTCTAGACCTTATGCTTGTGTAATAAGCGTGGGAGGGAGTTGATTAATATAAGATTCGGACTACCTATTGCTTCAAGGGGAAATGTTTTGAATATCGTCGCCCACCTCATTGATTCCAACTACATCAGGTGTGAACACCCACTCGGTTAGTTGCATAAAAGGGATTGTCTAACACACACTGACTTTTGTCTTATTACCTATTAATCTTTTAGGTCCCTTTACTTCAGCGTCACGTACTTTTCTTTATTACGATGAAAACACTTTAGTTTTTGGTAAATAAACTTCACATTAGTTTTACACCTTAATTTAACTGTTAATACCTACCGCTTAAAAGTTCCATAAACATGTAATAAAAAAGTTAATTTTAGGTTTAGTACTGACGGTTTGTTTACATAAATTGACCATACTGTCAAACTACAGTCACCCGTATTAAGAATACTTATGTTTCAAAACTTTGATAACAATGTGCTAAAAGTCAAATCAAAAATCATGACATCAGTTTATAGACCAACATATTTTTTATACTTTTCTGCTGGACTGGGAATAAAGTAAAAAAGTAGAACGCCACATGCTGTTTCTAAAAGCATGTCGTAAAAGTCGACTAAGGGATACCTACCATCAACATGGTGGACCATCTATATGGGCGATGGGCTGATCACCTGTAACCATGGTTCACCATATTCATCTTGGGACTTTGAATCTGGAGTGGCTGCAAGTTTTCTTATGACGTCTTGTGGCTCTGCCCACCCCATTAGGGATAAGGGCGTGATATCATGTATGTATTTTATTGTTATGCTGTGACACCTAGGACTTGACATTTAGGTAATTATAGTGAAAGTACTGGTTGGCCGGCCATTGGTGCATGACCAAGTTCCATCCTACAGCCTTAGATTTGTGATAGGTACTACCACTCGTGCATAGGTAGGTACTTAGCTACTTCAGGTATCGCACTTGAACAATGATGCATAGTTTTCGTAACCTTCTTAGACCTTGACCCGGTATCTACTCGTAGGTTTCCATCCGCTCAGAATAGAACTGCCGAGCCAATTGCAGATCATTGACATCTGCTTCGCTAGTCTTGTGTTGTAAACTCCAATTCCTAGGAACCTATGGGTTATCCTATGGTATTATATTAACCTATGGGTATCTATCGATTGAATCCTGCCATGAATTGATTTGCCATTCAAATTATCTTGGTTTTAGAATAGAATAAATAATATTTTATTTGCAAAAACATTAACATTTAGTAGTTACCTATTTATAAAATAAATAGCTGCTTCTCACCTCGCGCATGTCATAAAAGTCGACTAATCGATAGGATCCTCTCCAACATGATGAGATACAATAAGCAAGTATTCCCAAGGAGGGTTGACGTCAGGCAGGTGGCCGGTCATAAAACACCTTAGCCAAAACTCTTACAGCATGATCCAAGGATCATGCTGTGCCGACCCCACATGGAGTGGAATAAGGGCAGGAAGATGATGATGAGTTACCTATTTATAAACTGAGATATATTCTAGTACAAAACGGACTCCTAACTCTAAAAACAAACCGCGCTGGTTTTCCGTTAGGGCCGATTCTGCAGAGCAGACATGAAAACTACACGAACAAAAAAAAACAAACAAAGTAGACATGCAAAACCCTACCCTACCCTACCCTTACCTAAGTAGAAGGGTACTTACTATACTCACTTACCTACATACAATTTTAGGAGTTAAGGAGGCATTCCGTAAGAGGATCGTCAAGTCATCGCGTGCTGTGCTTTGACGGACTTTTGACCTTGCTTTCCTTTTCTGTGTCCGTTATGCCCAGTATCCTCTTATATCTCTTACTTAAAAGATAATTAGGTGCCTATTTTGTGGATGTTTTTAAGTTTAACCCCCGAACACTCAAACGCGACTCAGAGTTGAGCACGTCTCAAGTCACGGTTTTTTGACAGTTTTTGAATTTCTCTCAACAATAGTCAATTTAGGCAGGCACCTTAGTAATAACTTTGAGAAAAATGATTATAGTCGAGGTAAGTAAAATTTCTCACTCTTCCAAGTTTTAATAATTGTATGCTCAAATCGCAGTTGCGCAGACAATTATTGGTGTTTTGTTCATTTGCACACACATATTATCACCCCTAATAGGGTGTGCAGAGCCACAAGTAAACACAAGAAAACTTGCAGCCACTTCTGATTTAGTCTTAAGATGGATATGGTGAACCATGGTGACAGGTGATCAGTCCATCGCCCATATAGGTGGTTCATCATGTTGGAGGATACTATCCCTTAATCAACTTTTACGACATGCTCGAGGAGAAAAGCAGCTGGACGCATTCTATGTTTTTTCTTACTCCCAGTCCAGCACAGGAGTAATTCATTTTGTTATCCATTTTGTTTATTTCATTTCATTAATTCATAAACAATACAATTTTATTGTGTTTGAACTGAACGTTAGGAAAACTTAAATAAGTAACCAAAAACAATAAGTCATTTTAAAGGGTCATTGACAAAGTTACAAGTATTAAACAGAATAATCTAATGTAGGGAATTAAATAATCTGACAGCCTGGTATGCCAGTTCTTTTTTATAATCTAAGGCCACAGTGTACCGCAATGTTTAGTTTAGGGCGTGTAGGTGCTTCTAAATCCATACTTCTAGCCTAATATATCGACTATTCGATCATGTGATTTATATTTAATGTTTACTTATATTGAGAACCAGTTATGGTATTGTACCTAGGCTATAATGAGGACACATTGTTTTGTGATGCTTGCGTGACAAATTCGCCGTGCGCCATCTCCGATAACAGCCAATATTATCAGTACTTATAATCTCTGCCCACTGATTAACCTTTCCATAACCGAACCGACAATCGTCTCGCTCCGCACATTAAAAAAAAGGAAAAAATCCGGTCAAGTGCAAGTCGAATTCGCACATGAAGGGTTCCGTACCATCGTACAACTCAAACTCAATTTCAACTTTACCTATTACGGTTCATGAGATACAGCCCGCTGACAGACGGACAGATAGCGGAGGCTTAGTAATTAGGCACCGTACCCGAAAAGAAGCGAACTTTTGACAGTACATTAATTTATTTCCCTGCCCTTTTCCCACTTTGTGTCGTCGGCACAACATGGTATTCCTCTTCCATTTCCCTCTGTCAGAAGTCATCTCAACACTCACTCCTTTCTTACTCATGTCATCTTTCACGTAGTCCATCCATCTCTTCTTTGGCCTACCTCTACCCACACATCCTTACACATTAACACTCTTCTCGTCACTGTCATTCTTCCCTTCTCATGACATGTCCATACCACGCTAACCTATTGCTCCTCAACTTCACGTCACTGGCGCTACTTTGAGACATTGCTTACTATTTATATTTGTGCCGAAACGAAGTTAACCCCTTACACAAACTGGGATCATTTGGGAATTCGTTGCGTAAACAGAATGCTCACAAATCCCGTTTATCTGTTAAAGATCGTGTTACTGTGATATGGATGGTATCAATTTTCTATTTCGTCATGCTTGTATTGTGCCATCGCAATATCCAATTCCCATTGTAGGTCCATTGATATGTCTGATTGAAACATATATGTGAACTTAGGTCGTGACTTCGAAATTCTGGATTTTTCCACTTGAAAATCCATACTATACTATAATTATTATAAATACGAAAGTAACTCGTGTCTTTTCACGCCTAAACTGCTCAACAGATTTCTATGAAATTTAGCAAGGAGATAGGTTCCGTCCCGGGGAAGGATATAGGCTACTTTTTATCCTGTAAAACGACTTACTTTTACTTACCTATGTGGTGCGAAAGATCTGATTCGGTTTATGAGGCTTAGGACTATTGACCACTTTAGGTATATTTACCTACTGCATCCTTGCTTAGCTGGCTTGCGTTAGATTGGATTGCACAAAACCAGTGCCATGATGGTAAATGAATATGTCACCACTTGATATCACATTTTGATGCACTATTTTGTTGATTTTTATACCTAGGTAGGTACTATATTATAATTTTATATCGTGCGGTATTCCGCATTACGCTTGCCAATTACTCTGCCAATACCTAATTTATTGGCATGCTAATAGCACCCATTATTTTCATTAGTATAGTGACAATGTATCTTATCATAGGTACATGCATTTTGTTTTACGACATGCCGCTTTCCTCACGTTGTTTTCCTAGACCGTTTGAGAGTACTGATATATTATAGCGCATATATTTTTTTACATACATACATATTATCACGCCCGTATCCCTAATGGGGTGGGCAGAGCCACAAGTAATCATATGAAAACTTGCAGCCACTCCTGATTCAAACTCCCAAGATGGATATGGTGAACCATGGCGACAGGTGATCAGCCTGTCGCTCATATAGATGGTCCATCATGTTGGAGAGGATATCGATCCCTTAGTCGACTTTTACGACATGCTCGGGGAGAGAAGCAGCTGGACGCATTCTATGATTTTTATTTACTCCCAGTCCAGAAGAGAAGCACATAATTTTTTCGAACCGAAAAACCCATTGCTGCACGACCGAATTCGAAGCCACGACCTTAGGATTCAAAATAAAAGGGGACCACATACAAGATACATTTGCGTACATGTACGATGGTACGGAACCCTTCGTGTGCGAATCAGACTCTCACTTGACCGGTTTTTCTAAGCACTTTTCTCGCCTTTCACCGTTTATTCATCCAACATAGTGCCAGCTCTCTGATTTTACTTCATTTATCGATATCGTTAGATAACATTGTTGTACGTGCCGATGTATTTCCCATATCGCTCATCTACCATCCATATCTACTTGCTGGGTATTCAGCGCTGTAAAGTTCACACTATTGTGTTTACTTCATTCTAATCCTACTAATATTATATACGCGAATGTTTGTATGTATAGATGTATGGATGCTTGTTAATCTTTCATGCCTAAACGGCTGAACGGATTTGAATGAAACTTGGAATATACATAGTATGTTTGCTGGACTAACTTATAGTTACTTTTTATTGGAGTACCACGCAAGCGAAGCCGCTGGCGGCAGTTAGTGAATTATATAAATCAACGGAATTTCTCATAAAACGTGGACCTGGAGCCATTTCAGATGACGCTGTCTTTAAAAATCATGAAAATTATTAGGTACCAGTAAGTATGGCGATGTATCATTTGAATGTCAAAAATGCAATGGCTTTTCAATACAAAGACTGTCACAATTGACCTTTTCAAACATAATCTGTTTGCAAGAGAGTTATCACCCCAGTCAAACATCGCAGACTTAGTTATTCTGAAGCTATGCTTCGCATTCTTGTGCATATACGCCGTTCTAATAATAGTGCCATGTTTCAGAAGCTTGTAATCATCGTCCTTGAAACTGCAACCTTTTTCCTTGAGTTTTAGTTGTTGAGGTTTTTGTACGCGACTGACTCGCTATTTTAAATTGACATTCAATCATCATTTTGTACAGGGTGTCTATTTTAATGGTTGTATGCAGTCTACACTAAGGTATTTACCTTGTAAATAATAATATCATAATAATAAAGCCGTTTATTCAGACCAACTAAAAATATTAACATCTTACGGTAAGAAAAAAATAAAATAAAATAAGAAATAAATAAACTACGTTCTACTACTTATCTATACTTAATACAATTTATCTACCTACTATTTTCTTTATGTGTAGTATGTTTTTTTGTATTTAAGTATCTTAATATGATATTCTAGGTCTGTGTGCCTTTTGGCATAATCCTCCTCTAATTTTCTCCACTCCTCTCTATCGCCTGCAATTCTTGTCCACAAATTTCCTCCTGTATTCTCGATGTCGTCTTTCCATCGTTTGTATTGCCTTCCTCTGCTTCTTGTACCAGATTTTGGGTACCAAACAGTAACTCTCTTACTCCACTTGTCAATTCCATACATCAACTCCTCTCATTTCATATACCTTTCACCTGCGATCTTATGAAAATGGTGTCGAAACTAGTACAATACGGTAATTCTCTCAAAAACCAAATAGTTATGAGATTAGCATATTATTTGAATCTATGCTCTGAGTCGATAACAATGCTGTGGCATTTAAGTTATGGAATGTATAAATCTTAGTGCAGGCGACTTCGTGCACATGACCGTTTCCCTGCCTTTTTCCCACTTTGTGGGTCGGTTGAACACAATGAACCACGATTAATTTTAACAGCATCAATTGACGTGTAACACACATCAATTTATTTAACTTCTGGGTTTGTGAACAAATATGTAATTGTCGCTTGCATTAGAAAATTGCGACTGCATGTTTTGTTGTTCATAGTTTCCCCTTCCGGGTAGGCGATGATGATGATGAAGACCTTACTGAATATTGACACTTGATCATCATCAACAACCTATATCAGTCCACTGCTGGACATAGGCCTCTCCTAATGAGCGCCATTGCGTCCTATCTTTGGTTTGGCGCATCCAGTCTCTGCCAATAGCCTTTCGCAGATAGACACTCCACCTCCACCTAGCTGAAGGGCGTTCAACATTACGTTTGCCGAGTCGCGGTCTCCACTCAAAAACTCGTTTACCCCAGCGGTTGTCGGTTCTTCGGCAGATATGGCCAGCCCACTGCCACTTCAGTTTGCTGATTCTCCGAGTCATGTCGATGATTTTGGTTCTCTATCGGATAATATCGTTACGAATCCTTTCCTATCGAAACTCCGAGCATAGCCCTTTACATAGCTCGCTGAGCGACTTAGAACTGGTAGATTAGTCTTCCTACTGACTAACTACTAATACTGAAACGTGGTCTTTCGTTAATTTAATTGCTTTTATAGTTTTTGTGTCTTTCGTTCACGCCATCTTTTTCTCCGCAGCGCCATGTTGTGTTGGTAAGCGTAAATTCGTGGATGTCTTAGTTATTTTCTTATCGTCTAGCAAGTACGCTATTCCAGTTGCACTACTGCATTTGATACATACCATTTGTTTACTGTATCGCTGGTAATTGTTTGACCTCGAAAACCCTTGCATACCGATCATAGGTATCTTTGCGATCTAAAGCCAGGTTCCCTAAGTATTATCTCCGACGTTGAATGCTTTGAATATGCCAATGAGTCAGTATTTACAAGATACCTACACATTCCTTAAGAACTCCTACACAGGAACTACAATATTCTAATAAGTTTGTGCATTTAAGTTCAAATCACGAAACCATTACCCATTCCATATACCGTATGATCTTTGCAAAGGTCTAGAAGAGGAAAATAAAATTGAATTCTATAATTTGTTTTATTCAATTAATCCATCATTCTTCTTTTTTTTTTGTCAGGTGTCAATCAAAACGTCAGAAATCTTTATTTTCTTTAAGTTGTTAGTTTTAGAAAGCAGTGCTTACGTCAAGCCACTAAAAAGTCATTAGAAAAGTTTCACAAGACTAGACTTCCTAAGTTCCTCAAAGATTTTGCTTTATTTATTTGAGTAACCAAAATAATACACGTTAATGCAATCACGTAACATAAACTGCTTAAATATAAAAACTTGTCAAATGTTATTATAATTACAGGTCTCAGAAATCATGCGAAAAAGAAATAAGTAGTAATATTAAATTCTTTGCTTTCTTCAATATCCGTTCAATTTCTGTTCGTACGTATCGTACCATCTGTTGCGTACAGCTGTTTATTAGTTCAATGGAGCAAGTTGACTCTTGCTTGGTGGTCTTTCTTCCCAATGGAACAATGTTTTACGAGCCTCGTTACGAGGTCTTCTTTCAATTTAAATTCCACAAACTGATTTAGGTCTGAAAGTTTTATAACTGTTTGATGGTAATTTGAACTCCGATTTACAAAACATATACCTAAGCTATGAGAAAGTTCCTTCAAAATAGTAACACGAAATCTTTAACGCAAGTGGCGTAAAACTTTTCTCATGTCTGAAATAGCCCCGCGGACCAACAATTCAATTCTGTAAGTCTGAGTCTCCCCCTTGGTCTCTCCTAAGGTCGTATTTCACGACCTTGCAAAAAAATCGATATGAAAACCGTCTGGAATATGGGGTAAATAACCTCGTACAGGACATTCCACGAAGGTGATTCAGTCTAATTGAAATGAAACTTAATATTCAAACACTTCGTCTGCTACTTGTCATAGTTTCTGTAGATCGTGTTTTTGTTGTGTTCAATAGAAACGTTTTTGTAACCTCGGAAGATCGAGGCTTCGGTGTACCTAGTTGTCTGGTGAAAAAAGTTATTGTGACGCAGAAAATGTAGATCGATTGAAGAGAGACTGAGAAACCTTGTGCTCTTGAGCTTTAATAAAAATTATATTTACAGATAATATAATATTATCGTCGACGTAGTATAATGTACGTGTAGTTCCCAATATTTCAAATAAATAATCTTGAATTACGTTATACTTACAATAACAGATGACCTTCGGTTTAGATTTTGCCCTCTTCAACGTGTAGTTGTCAATTTTGTTTAGATTAGATGCGATAGGTAGGTGGTTTTGTTTTTAAAATCTCTAAAAATTGAATCACATTTCCATCACATTAATGGCTCATGTATCAGCTTCCAGTTTTACCTTCGTCAGTCTTCAATCTAATATTCATCAGGCAAGCTCGTACGCGAGGCGACCTTAATTAATATAAAACCCTCGATCGGTAGAATGATCTATTGAAATCTTGAGACGAGATGTTCGATTCAACAGTTGAGAGCATTGCAGGTCCTTGGCTTTAGAACAGGCTACATGGTCTTAGTCATCGATTCTAGTCTCATTAATATTACGAAATTCAAGTTTAAGACTCGTTTCAGCGGCGTAAAAAATACTTATAAAACGTAACCTAGTCAAGTAAGTGGCGTAGCGACATTCCAGTCGAGTGACGTTGCAATATTTACCAACCACACGTATTGATCTTTATGTTCATTAAATGTATGAGCATAACCATTCTGTGATTATTGATCAAAGTATGTTGCGTGACGTTCCACGTAGTGGTTCCTACGTGTTTAGAATTAATTGGGTCAAAGGTTTATGGGAGTGCCTTGGAATACAGCATTCTAGCTACCGATACCGGTTGAAAACGAACTTAAGATTTTATATGGTTTAACAAATCTGTTACGTAAATTAACGTGAGGTACTCATTCGTTAAAGAATTTGCTAAAGTTTTTTCTCCCTTTCTTCAACATGATTATTTGATGCAATCTATGAAGCTGTATATGCTTATACCATTATGATCCCATCAGTCTTGGTACCTTATAAACTTCTCAAATTGAACCGAAAACTACAATAAACTTGCAGTCTTCATTAACTTTCACTGACATGTCTGGCGCCTATAAAATTTATTTCATTAGTTTATGAGCATTGGGCAGTAAATCGGATCTTTAGAAATGGAGCGGACATAATTGACTAGCACAATGCAGTTATTATATGCACGGGCATGGAGAAAGGATCCGGCCCTTCATAAATCTATCTCTATCGTGTCATCATCATCATTCTCAGCCCGACTTTAACTACTGCTGGGCGTAGGCCTCACTATTTGTGCCATCTATCACGGTCTTGGGTTGGTCTCATCCACATTATACAAGGCGTCCCACGTCTATGCCTAATGTACCTACCCTATACACCATTGATTGAAAATTTTATTGAAATATACTTCATTTTTATTTTAAAAACAATTCAAACTGCATTCAAAGATTTTTAAATAATCGCCTATCTGAACCAGGAAACGAAACTTGTAATTTTACTATACCAATCAAAAGTTTCTATCGATGGTCTACGTCAATTCGTAGACCTAAAAATATTCTGGTAAATTCAATGTCTCCTTGACTTGAAGACATGACACGTCGTACTCTATAATCAATATTGTTCCATGCTCACATTTCACAATTCTCTATAATTTGTCAGGATAATTTTCCGATAGGTCTGAGTAGCCTTTTGTGTTATGTCTGGTCCCGTATTGAGGTCAAGTTCAAGTTGTTTACGAGTCGAATGGTGAATCTTAGCAAAACTGTCATGAACAATATGATGAAGATTCTGTTTATTATCTCGGAAGTTCTTTATCTTTCGTTCAAAGTCTCTGTCCTTTTTTTTCTGTTCGATCACATTATTGATTTGTTCTAAATCAATTTGGTTTTTGTTTTCCCTTATTAAATACTGTTTTTTGTTGTACTCTTCAAATCCATAGAATGATCATAATATCAGCATTAATACTTGGGGTCATCGGATCGAGATCAAAAGTTAATTAGCTTCAATTACAGGTACATGGCATAAACCACGTGGGATACGATACATTCGAACATTTTATATGAATGATCGGTGATCGTGATGTGAAGATAACGTTATATTCCAATCATCTTCACTTCCCGCACAATCGGTTAGTGTTCGATCAAAAATCACAGAGTTATTTATGTGAAGCAATTTCATTAACTTGAATTCTTATGTAGGGTTTTATTTCGTACAGGTTCGCTGTTATGTAATTGATCATAATTTTGTATTGAGATTTGTCCTCCGCGATGTAATTTTAAACGTGACAAAATCTTTTGAGAATGTTTACTGCTGCTCCCAACGCAATTTTCCTAAATCTTTTGAGTTTTAGTGCTTACAGCACAACTGGTGGGTAGGTACTGTTTATTAAATTAGGTCACAGAAGTAAGTTTGGTATAGAAATAAATATTTGAGGAAATTAATGGTATGAATGTCTTATCGTTGATTATATGTTTCAAGACCATTGTTATAATGCCTCCGGTGAGGTCAGGGTTTATTTTTATGACTATTGGTTCAGCATCTCAAAATGTTACTCTTGTAACCGGTGAGATAAGAATTACACTTCTTCCCAGCTGTTCGAAGAAAGCCATGTAATTACAATTATAAATAAATAACACCCAACAGTCATATACATAGTCCTGACCCCACACTAGGATTCCCTGTGTCGTGGGTATCAGAAACTACGAGTGCCATGGTACCACAACACCCAGACCCGGAAGAAATATTTACAGATCATGCAAACATTTCTTCCGCAGCGGGAATCGAACATGCGTCTCTTGCGTCTCTGCCGAGCAACCGCCCGCCACGCCACCGAGGCTGTTGCAGTTCATAATTATCAACAGATCTTTTTGTTCCAGCGTCGCAAGAAGTTCTAGACAGAGCAAGACTAGCACGGGAAAGACGCGAGGCCGAACAGAGAAAGCGACTTGACGAGTTGCGTGCACACGCCGCCGCCGCCCAGGCACAGCGGGAGAAGAGGGATGAGGACCGACGGAAGCGGCAGGCGGAACAGCGGGCGAGAGACGACGACCGAAGAGTTCAGGTGACTACCGCATCCATTGTTTGCAGCAAAAGGTGATATAAAACAAACGTGCATAGTAGTCCATGGAAAAGGGAAGAGGGTTCAGTCAAACACAGAATCTGGTAAAGAGAACCGTGGAAGATTTGCTTCTGATAGGTTTACAAATAGATCATTCATTCATACATACATAAATATCACACACGCGTGTTCCTAATGGGGTGGGGAGAGCCACAAATAATCATAAGAAAACTTGCACCCACTCCTGAATTAAAACCCCAAGATGGATATAAGGTGAACCATTGTGACAGGTGATCAGCCCATAGCTTATTTAAGTCCATCATGTTGGAGAGCATACTATCCTGTGGTCGATTTTTACGACATGCTCGGGGAGAAAAGCATCTGGACCGTTCTATGTTTTTTCTTTACTCCCAGTCCAGCAGAGAAGTAAATAGATCACTCTTCGGAATTGACATCTACGCTAGAGAGAACGATAGTGCCTAAAACTATTAGTCATTAGCTTAATGTGCCTAATGCGAATTAGTGACCTTAGGTGCGGAAGGTTTTACTAACCAGGTGAATGAATCATGAAATAGGATGTGTCTCAGTTACGCATTTGAGACTTTGGTGAGAAGGAAACCTCATACATACTTGTCCTGGAACACACGATGATAGATTTTCGCTGTTTGAATACACCTGCGAGATAGATGTTCAGATGATTACCAAGTATTTGTTCCGGGTGTGGATTGTAGATGTTATGGTAATAGCTGACACCATGGGGTATACGTAGTTCCTGATACCTGACATGACGATTCATATTGTAGAGGTTTATAGGATCAGGACTATAAGCATGTCGGTCTGACAAAAGCAAACATTGTCCATTACATATGACGCTATGTGCCTAGCTGTCTGTAGGTGTAGATATTATACAGCGGAACACACTCGCAATAAGCTTACTCGACCTTGCCATGATCTACTTTATAAAGTAGCTAATCCCCTTGTAACAAGACGTATGAAACGTCTTCTGTGGGAATGATCGGATGAAGACCGGAAGATCTGCTTACTAAGCCCACTTTAGACCTAAGCTATACCGATGTAACTATTGGCAATGAATACCTATGAATCTATGGATTACACATTATGGATGAGAGAACTGGTAGTCTAGTTGGTAGTGACCCCGCCTTCCGATCGTGGGTTCAAATCCAGTCGTGTTCCAATGGATTTTTTATGCGAAAAAAGTATGTGCACTATACCAGTACTCTCAAACGGTGAAGGAAATCATCGTGAGGCAACCCGCGGCTTAGTCAGCTCCGCACGTATTGACCATGTATTTTCTGTGGACACGGCCGATTAAGCTGAGAGGATGGTATAGGTGCTGGGCAAGCCTACTTACTCCATCTTAGTTCGTCCCGGGCAGTACAGCGTCCCGTTTGTGAAGGTAAAAGTTGCCTCCTGACGATGTATAAAACATCTACTATAGATGGTAAAAGGCCTAAATATATATATTATGGACTAGTTGTTGCCCGCGACTTCGTACGCGTGTAGTACATTATTTTGTTCTTTAATCAACAGTTTTCGCAGCGCACACCAAAAACTATTTTGGGTTTTCTACCTTGCGTTACAATATTGCAATTTTCTTACGGATCACTAATTTTTTTTGAAAATATATTAAAGCCTATACTAGACCCTGATAATGTAGCTTTCTAATTGGTTAAATAATTTTTGAAATCGGTCCAGTAGTTTCGGAGCCTATTCTTTACAAACAAAAAAATCTTTCCTCTTTATAATATTAGTATAGATTATAATGTCAATGCCTCACCGGTGGGCTCATGTTTAGTGAAAACTTGTAACAGCACGTCTGCTAGTGTAGGTATATTGTTTTGTACTGACCTCTATCCACTAAACCAGTAACATATTCGCAACAGTTACACTGGTTTTACAGTACAGTTTGGCGCCGCGGTTAGGATCATAATAAGCAATAAAGAACCGATTTGATTATTCTAATATCGTAGAAATCACCGCGTAGGTGTGCAAATCTATACCTATCATGTGCTGATATCATTCGCTGAATTAAAATTCACATCAGCATCACCCTATCCGCTTGGTTTCGTGATGTTGGCTCGCGTCAAAACATTCACAATTTCCTCAAGACATTACTTTTGCAAATCACTCTGGAAGTAATTGTTCTCGACCGTCGACCGTTCGGGCATAGCCATAGTGCAAGGCGCTGATTGACCAACCATATTTTATTATATTTTCGACATTTAGGCCATTACTAACAGTCTGAGCTGCTCTGACTTGACGATTTGCTCTTTTCCGTGGTCATAATCCCGTTACCGCGTCTTCCGCTCCTGGTTCTTTCACCAACAGTCACTAGACCCTTTCTAGACATCTATGCCTTTACTTGGTCATTGAACTTACAAACTTATTGAACAGGGTGACTGAAAGAATCAGTGCACGACAAGCAACCGCGTATCTGCGTTCACTCTGGCCTTACCCTCAGTCTTGGTATCGTTTGGCACGATGTCCGTCGCATCAGGCCGGCCAGTCCGACTTCACTTTCTCCAGAGTAAAATAATAGTTACCGTAATACGGACGGTGAAAATTAGAAATTACCGGTGCGAAAACAAAACTCGACTAATGGAAAACGATTCTAAGATATCTGAATGTACAAATTGAGTACAAGGTTCTAAGTGTACATGTATAATAGATCTATGAGTGCCTATTGGTTCGGGTATTATTATTTGCGCATTCACGATGGAAACTATTTATTGCCTTGTTTCTCATCCGCAGTCTCGTAAGTTGTTCCGTCATAGTCTTAACAGTTCCGTATTGCATCTTAAGAAGAGACAGTTTAAAATGATCCTTGTGATATGAGAAAATAAAACTCCATTGGCTTTGACAGTGCTTCAAACGATTCGGCAAAATGTTTTTGAGTTGTTTGCTTTTATGTATTTTCAATGTACTTGAAAGTCTTGATGCTGTTCAGGAAATAACGCAGTCTTGTATCGATTGTAGTCGCTACGATGCCATGAGTAAACGAATTTTATGAATAGGTTGGAAAACAACTATTTTGCACACTTTTATTACTTTTCCATGAAACCTACATTCACAGTCAGTTGATAAAAGAACCAGCTTTGTGAAATGATTCATTTCTACTAACTGTTTATTTGAAATTTCTAAAGAAATTTCTCTTAGTTTGGAGCATTTTTCCTTTTGCTTATCTTTTCATGTCCCAATTTCATCGGAACATCAATGTGTATCGCCTGCATTCAGAACCAATTAGGATATCTTATGCACACCAATTAGCATCTACACTGCAATGCAATTGTTTAGCACCTTTCCAAAGCCACCGCGATCCGCCATCTTCTATTCTAGAACCGTCTATGTGTAGATTATCTAGACTTATTGACTCTAGTCTTGCGACTGGATTATTGCTCGCCAAGAAAGGCGTAGTTTTGCATTCCTTATTTAATGAAGTAACTTTCGCAACCATATATTTGCTGATAACAGTTCTATTAGAAACCTAATCTTTGTTCATTCTCACTTTAGCTTTTAATTTATTCCTGGTCTATATAAATCGAGTTATCGATTTTTATTACATTTTACAGTATTAATTGAATTTGACTCAAGGTAGGCAAAGATCATTCTTCAATCAATCAATCAATTTATTCAAGTTATTCTTATCATGTTTACTTGTTTTATCACTTCTTCCTGGCAAAAGAAATGCACGTCATGACTTCGATTTTGAGGTTTTCTTCGGATTTGAATCATGAACATTTTTTACAAGAATATATAAAAGTTAATAAATCGCGGCGAATTTCTTAAGCTACAATATTTTCAATTCTTATGTAAATGACTCCGTCAGTGCACGGCCTTGCTTAGATGATGTCATGGCAGAACATTCCGATTTATATTGTTATAACCTGACGTGGTTCTGAGATTTCAAAGGTATAAGCACTAAAACTTTCTTATTCAATTGTCTGAAGTAATTCACTACTACCTCTAGGCACTGTCTTGACTACAACAGTAGGTAACAGTTTAGCAAACTATAATAAAGTAAAATTTTAAACCTCATTTTCGTCAAAGAAACTCTTTTCTATATTTCTACTGTTTTTTGTTTGTAGTCTCATCATTTCCGCAATAAATATTTTGGCCTAATCACCTTGCTCTCAATCACATCGCCAGTATTGTTCATATCTCTCAAATCTCTTGACAATGGTCCGAATCATCACAATGGGCAGGTTAGCGGGTCACGGGTTACATAACACCATCCTATTGTCGATTATGAGGTCATGCTGTTTTGTACCTGGTCTAGCTACTAGGTATGTTTGCGTAAGCGCATACGTCAAATTGTAAGGAAGACTTGACTAAGTAGGTAGGTACAAGTCGGTTTCATGGCTTATTTCTTTGTTTACTCCAACTTCTGTTGTTTCATTTACGACTGTGTGCATCACATTCTCCCTATAAGCACATGATGAAACGATCAATTCCAAAAGTCATCCTTTGACATTTTTCTACTCAAGGTCAGTATTTATTTGAACTTAGACGTATGAAAGGAACCTTGCTTCATACATACATCTAAAAACATTGCTGCAATATTCTTAGGCCAGAAATACATGTCGTTGGATAGAATTACCTAGAGCAATGATGTAAAAAGTATGTTCATTCGTCCTGTTAACCAAGTTTCCAATGTATTAGCCAAATAAACATTAAACTAAATAGTTTAGAAAAAGATACCTTTGGCAAACCTGTAGACTAGAAGAACACTTCAATGAGATAGATACTATGAAAGACGGATTAACCTACTCTCCGAAGCGTGGGCAGATTAGATTACTGTGACAAATAAATTCAACAAATACGTAACGAATAAGAGCGTGAACTATCGAGATAGTTGATGTGTGCTGCGTAGCGCGTGTCTATAGGAGCTATTTTCATTCAATACTGATACTCTTGATAGTACCTGCTTACACATCATCTTATCCGTTTATCATTAAATTCTCAGCGTCTATCGCCCATCTACATTATAAGGGCGATGGGCTGATCACCTGTCACCATGGTTCACTATATCCATCTAAGGACTTTGAATCAGGAGTGGCTGCAAGTTTTGTTATGATTACTTGTAGCTTTGCCCTCCCTATTAGGGAATGGGCGTGATAATATGGTATGGTAATATGTAAAATTTAATAACACGAGACGAAGTAATACTATTCGTACCTAATTATTTAGCAAAACCCAAAGACGTTAAGTGAAAACAGGTATCTGCAAATTGCAATCCACCGATTTAATGGCACACCTTCCAATCCACAGACACACACCCTTACCTCACCTTACCCTGTGCATTAAATAGTAAGGTAACCAGACTATTTTATATTTTCAAACGTTGAAAACAACATGGTAAACTGAAAATCGATAGCATTGTTTTGGTTGGTGGTTTTCTATATTCATCCTAAATCCCATTCGAACCTCAATTACCCGAAGATCCTCATCACAAACGTTGGAATTTATATTTTTAGTATGATAGTGGGCTAGTACGGCTAGATTTTAATTATATTCTGTGTTTGTGACGTCAGTGTTCTGCGTCGAGTGCGGAATTTCGGAATGCGTGTAATTGCGCTTCTGGCCATTCTCGCTCACAACGATCTGTTATTTTACATGTCTTTATATTAGCATATAAAGGAATGTACCTTTTTATGTTGTAACATGTTTACCTATATGTAAATGTGGGTATGGATCTTGTCTTCTTGATCCAGCAAAGTTGTTTGTGCTTTTATGATGTGAAGTGGTTTAATCTTCAAATTATACTTCCTTCCAATGGAGAATTTTGTCTCATTGACTTTCTTCCTCAGGTCAGGTCTGTATCATCTAAAACATTTATGTTATTGATGTTAGAATCAGGCTGCTGTATTTATAGATATTTGATTATTATCTTTTCATTGTGCTTCCATACAATAGCATTGTTGTTTATTCGTTGATACTTGATATCCAATCAAATCCAAACATTGTCATGTTTATCGATGAATTTGTTTTGTTCTTGCTACAATTTTCAATAAATTTATTCATGGACTAGGTATTTGAATCCAACAGATTTAAAATATACAAAGCTCAAAAGGCCAATGACAAAAAGTACAGGTGATTAAAATAATCATATCTCTAAATAAGGAAAAAGCGGCGCCAACGCTTACAAACATCCAAAGAATTGTGAAATACATATACCTTTCGGATCGTCGAGTAGTGCATCAAAAATGTTTAAAATTATCCCACGCCGAGTCAGGAGGCGCGTCCAAAATAGTCTCACTTCCTCCAGGACTTTGATACTGATGAAAGTATTCCTGAGAGAGCGAAATCCATTCATTTCATTACAAAAAAAAACCTGGAAAACAAATAATTTTGATCATTTTAAAGTAAAAAAGGAACAATTTGAAGAAAAAGTTTCGTTGCTATAAATGGAAATGAACTGTTTCGTGATTAAAAGTGGGGATTTTTCCGAAGAAAGAATTGGAGATATGAAGGTAATTGAATAAGATAACATAAAGTTGAACAATTTGAGTGCTATCTTTTCCGTAATTATATTAATCTTTTGGTGGTGTTTCGAGTTCCAATTTGCGGTATTGCCTGTTGCGGCATGACTCTGCAAGTTTAAATATGAATACAAACAAGATAAGACTAATAAATGCGACGATAAAGAAAGAAAAGGAAGAAAAAAGAAAGTATTAATATTTATTTTTGTTAGGAAATAAAATTTTCAATAGGTACGTAACCCTCTTTATAACATACCACTCAAGTTTTTCAACATGAAAGATTCGTTATTTTAGGTATTATCTATTGCATATCATTGTAAATTTTTGTCATAAGTAAAAGCAATATTAATAAAACTTATCACTGATTTCATATCTACTATTATGATAAGCTACTTGTGTTCAATTTTGCTTAAGGTAGTTTTGAAAATATTTACCTATGGGCTAAATTCGAAAATTAATAAAATAACATTCGTACAGTGCCTAACGAAAGGAACCTCTTCGGCGTACTTTAGTGCTCATCACTCAAAGGGTCCTTTCGTGCACTTGACACATATGTTTTCGAACTTTTTAGGTTTTACGAAATGCTGGTTTTCTCACAATGTTTTCCTTCGAATGAAGCAAAACGCATTAAATAGTACCTAATAGGTATGTATTCTTAAATTCCAAAGGAACCCTTTTCCGACTATATCTTACTTATATTATAAATGTGAGAGGTTGTGAGGATGTGACGATGTGTGTATGTTTGTACCTTAATCACGCCGTAACGGCTGAACAGATTTGGCTGAAACTTAATATAAGTAGGTATGTGTGCTCGAATAACATGTAGGCTACCTTTTATGAGTACAAAGCGAGCAAAGCCGCGGGTGGAAGCCAGTTGTATAAATAGAACCAATATTCACAGATCAATAAAATTGGCATCTTCAGATTGAGAATAGCTTGAATGATCCGCTACATAGTCTTGGTCTTAAGTCATTCACCCGTCCAGGTGGGCGGTTCGCTCTGCCATTCAAATCATTCCCTCAACTAAGTCTTGATATTTTGTTCCTACTGTCTCTGTATTATATCGTTACTAGCTGCTCGGATAAAAAATAGCCTATATGTTAATCCAGCACATGTGCTATGTATATTCCAAGTTTCGTTAAAATCCATACAGTAGTTTTTGCGTGAAAGAGTAACAAACATCCATACATACAAACTTTCACGTTTATAACATTAGGTAAGGATTGTCCTATGTATCGGATATGTATCTTGTTTGACTTCCTTTTTTGAAAATGTTATGACAGATTATGTGTGTAGGTAGGTATACTTTAATAAATAAATCCATATTAATATTATGCGAAAGTAACTTTGTCTGTCTGTCACCTTTTCACGCCTAAACTGCTATACAAATTTTAATAGAATTTGGCAAGCAGATAGATTGCTAAAGCACTAATGTGGGATTTTTCAAGACAATCTTTAAAAAGGGGTGAAATGGGGTGTCAATGTTTTTATTGGAATTTTTAAATGCAATGCATTTTTAAAGTAAGAAGTCGCGGGCAACAGCTGGTTATTGATAATCCATTCATCCATTAATGATGTTTATTGGGACGCCATCTTTGAATATTATAGGTACCTACTCTGCGCATTCTTGGTTGATCTCTTTAGCTTTGATTTGTATTTCTTTTCAACTCTCTTGTTCCCCAAGGAGATTTACGTATTAGTAATATTTACTTTATATTCTTTATATAGAAGTCAAAATTACAGGAGTAAAGAAAAAAACATAGAATGCGTCCAGTTACTTCTCTCCCCGAGCATGTCGTAAAAGTCGACAGGGATAGCATCCTCCCCAACATGGACCATCTACATGGGCGACGGGCTGATCACCTGTCACCATGGTTCACCATATCCATCTTGGGACTTTGAATCAGAGTGACTGCAAGATTTCTTATGATTACTTGTTGCTCTGCCCACCCCATTATGGATACGGGCGTGATATTTATGTATTGTACATATGTGATTATACTCATTCATAGTTTTTTGCTTTATTTGAAATTTATCAATAATTATACTCATGATCGAAATGTTGACTTATCTAAAAGCTTTGTGAAATCGATGTTTTATTTCTAAAATAAATTATAACCGTGTTTTAAACATGCAGTAATGCTTTTCCTGTTCACGATTCACTCTTCGGTTCATTCATTATTTGGTTAATTCAGTTACGTTAGTGGGTGGAGAAGCAATGAGTTTAGTGTGGAGATTATTTTTGACTAACAGCTTGTGCTATGACCTTCATTTCTTCCGGGTCTGGGTGTTGTGGTACAATACTCGTACTTTCTGATATCCACGACACAGTGAATCTTAGTCTATCTAGTCGTGTCACTAGTCTGACCAGCTCCCTTATTTACGATGACCAAACAAAACGTAACGCGGGCACGTTTGTGGAATCACCGTGTTATCGTATTCTATATGACAATTTTGTACTGCAAAAACGTGACGTGGCGCGTCACAAACAAATTACGAGCTTTCAAGTATCGTTTGGTCGTAGAGAATAAACCCCAGTTTGGTGTATGGATTTAAATTGCGCCTCTAAAGGCTCCCTCCGTGCACATGTTTCCGAGCTTTCTACGGTTCTACGACATGCCCGTTTCCTCATGTTTTTCTTTACCGTTTGAGAGAACTGTTTCTCCTCGGGGTTCGGGCGTCCCCGCGGTCTTCATCTCTGGTCCCCCTTTGATGTATGCGATTCCGGTATGTTCCTCTGAATCTACAAGCGTGACGTCTCGTTCTACTTTCGGCCTCCAACCTATTATTAAACAAAAACTTGTAAAGCGCACATACATTTTTCGAATAGAAAAACTCATTGATGTAGGTACGACTGGATTTGAACCCACGATCTTTGGATCGGAAGGTAGGGCCGCTACCACCGAATAACCACCGAACCACCAATACTACTATCGATATAGAGTCTGTTGAGTTTATTCTAATCGTATAAAACACCTTAACCAAAACTCTTACATGAGCCAATGTACCGACCCCACATACTCCCGAATACTCAAACGCATCTCAGAGTTGAACACGTCTCAAGTGATGAATTTTTGACAGGTTTTCATCAAAAACTGTCAAAAAAACCGTGACTTGAGACGTGTTCAACTTTGAGTCGCGTCTTGAGTATTCGGGGGATAGAGTGGGATAAGGGCAGGAAGATGATGATGACTCTTGTATTTCTTGATAATTTCTCAGCCTTACTAGACAGTTTCACTCAAAGCCGTCTGCTATCACCCGTGATGTAGACACAAACGTCATTGCCCGACCTTGAAACTTTTACACTCTTAATTCGACTTACGAGCGTAGACTGTTTATCTTACCGATGTCGATTAAAGAGAAATTCTTAAATTTTTACAAACCTAAATATTGTGACAACTTTGTTCGCATTAATTTTATTATTTATGGGACAACAGGTAACATTATGTCCTTACCCAAGGTACAAAGTTACTTCATAACACATTTTATTGAAATCTATAAGGCATGAAAAGTTAACAAACAGAAAGAGTTAGTTTTGCATTCTTTTTGTTAATATTGCTGGACATTTTACACAGCGCCTTCTAGCCCCTAACTAATCTTACTAATATTAAAAATGTGAAAGTTTGTGAGGATGTGTATATGTGACGATGTATGTTTGTACCTCAATCACGCCGTAACAGCCGATCGGATTGGAATGAAGGCTACTTTTTGTCCAGATACCACGCGAGCGAAGCCGCGGGCGAAAGCTAGTTTGTAATATTAGTATGAATAGATAAATAAATAAATATTTGTGGACATTTCACACAGCGCCATCTAGCCCCAAACTAAGCAAAGCTTGTACTATGGGAACCAGATGGCTGATAGAATACTTATATACTTTTTTTTGTAAATACATACTCATAATACATAATACTACCACACCCAGACCCGGAAGAAATATTTACAGTACATACAAACATTTCTCTCGTAGCGAGAATCGAACTCGCGCCTCTTGCGTCTCAGCCGAGCACTCGCCCGCCAAGCCACAGAGGTCGTCATAGATAGAGTAATTTCTGACCTACCGTTATTCTAGTTCGTAATCACCTTAATAAGGCAATGGCATACGAAAAATAGCGGTTAAACGACGAGGAATCATGACATTGACACACTTGGCTTATTTTATGTGGCTGCGAAAATAACACAGCATAATACATACATTATATATAATGTAATACAGTCTACATGAAGGCATTAAAATTTTTTTTAGAGATACAACAAACATACTGTCTTTATTCTGAGAAATGAGCATTGAATGATTGCAAGTCTTATTCACTGCTTCATCGCAGACGCAGTTATTTTCACTGTCAACGAAGCGTGAAAACTGCTTTTAAATATATATCAACATCCACATCTCGTATTTGCCCACCGCTGGGCGTGGGCTACACTTTGCCATCCAAGCCAGCCACGACCATTGCCCCACGATCTTGACTGCATTGCCCATCTTTATTTTTTTTTACTAATTAATAGTTGTAGCATTATCCGGCTACAAGCAAAATCCCTTACAAGAGTATATAATATATGTAGAACTTTCTCATTAATACGCGTGAACAAACTCCTGGCAGGCTATGGTAATTGGTGAGCTGACATATTGGTCACGCCATGCTGACATTGACCGAGACGAGCTAATTTGACGATATGATGAGGCTTTTATAAATAACATGCGAATTTGTTTGTATGCGGAGCGCTGTTTCCTTCCTGTGTTGTGTGTGTGCGTCGAATCGTGTTATGTAATAATGCCCTTTTCTCTTTTTATTAATAAAGAATCTGGTCAAAGAATACTGAATTACTTTGTTTTATTTTGAAGTTGAAATTATTGTTTCTATCAGCGTTTTTACGCATGCCTTATTGCAGTACATCGAGAGCACTGGTGATGGTAAAAGGCCTTAGTTTATTGCAGTACAACGGTGTTTGTTTTATTTGCTGCCTTTCCTTCTTTTGTTATTCATAACTTTATGATCATAGTCTTTACTATCTAGCTCATAAATCGAAGTTTCAGCAATATTCATTCCCACTATATTGTCTAGCAGTAGCTAGCTAACATATGCCCGGTCAAGCCGAACTGAGATATCGCCTTACCGACTTCCTTATCTGTGCGTCTGGCTGCTTGGAACTCCCTTATCTTTGCCTCTTGAGTTTGATTCACGTCCGAATCTACTATGTCCTATAGTCTGTTGTTTCGCCATTCCAACATACCATAGGTCATTTGATTTAGTTATTTTGTGCTTGAAATTGTATTTCGGTTAATATTATACATTTTGTTTTAAGAATATTTATCTACAGTCCATTATCCAGTCACCCAATGCCACTTACCATTGCTTATTGCGTTCATCGCTCTGATATAATTCAAGCCTTGGGCAAGCACCTGTTAGTAACATAGATCAATAAACTGTGATCGAAAAATGATTGCTATAGCTTACGTCATATATATGTAGGCATGTGCCAAAGTATACGTTTAAACAAGTGTTGGAACTCCGGCTGATCTGTAAAATATTCCCAAAACACTCGAAAACTGTTTGTTTATCCATTTCTACTCCACTACGGTTTTTTTTTTATCCTTTCTATTCCATTACTAGCATCCGCCGTGTCTTCGCTCACTTTAGCCTATACGTTACTCAAATTCACTAACTTTGTATTTTCCAAGTTTTATTCAAACCCGTTCAGTCGTTGCGTCAGTCAGACGTTTTTAGACGATGGGTGCACATTGCATCCTGACGAATGTAGCTTATCTACAGTAGTTTTAATAATATTTTATTTTGTTGTTTTTATTTTACTTTTATTTCTATTCTATTTGTAAGTTAAGTACCTATGGATCTCGTGTCTGAAATAAAGATCATTATTATTATTATTATTATGTTGCACCGTGAATGAGACACAAATATCACAAATTGATTAATGATGCACGAAAAGAGCCTTAGAGTCGCACTTCCATCCTTTCACCACATTAGTCCGATAGATCTAGTGACCCTGCCAGATAGGTAAGTAGAAATTGATGATAAGAAGATGCTCGTTTCACAGGTAGAAGAACGCAAGCGCGCGATATGGGAAGCGTCCATATCGCGGCGCGAAGCGTTGCTCCAGCGCGAGCGGGATCGCTCTGAGCGGCTGGAGCGGCAGCGCGCGGCTCGCTCAGCGCCGCGGCCAGCATTCGCGTTTGGATCCTCCACGCCGAGGCTGCTGGAGCCTCTCGACTCGGCGGGATTCTTCTGGGCAGCGCGCAGGTGGGTGAAGCGGGCGAACCAAGCGCGGTCGCAGCGTAGCCCAAGACTTAGTCACAGCATCTAAAGAACTCGCTAAACGCTACTGCAAATATCTATCCAGCCCGTGACATCCACTGCTGGGTAATGGCTTGTTCTCTTTCACCGGTCTTGTGCCAGCCGGATCCAATGCTCTGACAATGTCGTCTGACCATCGCACAGGTGATCTGGCTCGATGCCGCCTCAATGGGATAATGCGATCTCTAATGTATAGCGTTTAGCGACTTAGTTATAGACTTGGCTACAGGTCTAGGGGCTTCAGTAGCTTTGTTAATTACAAATGATACGATTGGTATTATACACACCCCCAGTAGTGTGGACATAACTTGAGAAAAGACCTCACAAAGCAGACAAACTATAGGTAAACCATATAACTCAGGCTCCTCTACTAGTTTGAGAGTATCCCTCAAACATGGTGTAGGGTAAACAAGGGGTTGGGACAATATTGGCAAGTCTCATATTCAGAATCAAATTAACCCCACGTAGTTGTAGCTTATTTGGTTTACCTGTTCAGTAGGCTCGCATTTGCACATGTAAATGTGCTTTTATTTTATTCAAATAAATATTTTTTCGGGATGAATTCATACCTATATTTTGGTCACGTGTTGTTTTTCCAGCACTTGTATTCAATGTTATACAATCTAAGGAATATTTTTAGTTCAGATGTTATTAGTTCGCTTTGCTTTTGATGATAATTCAATCATCTCGGTGAAGGTTATCCCGCAATTTAATACCCCCAATGATTTTGTTTTTTATTTTTGTGTTAATATTTATTTTGTTTTTTTCCACCCCCAGTACCAACCCCATAGATCAGATGAACTTTTTTGAATCACTGTAAGAACTTTTCCTAATTTTTTGTTGTTTTGTTACTAATTTTGAATGTTGTTTGTCCCTTCTTGTTTCCTTAATATTTCAAAATTAATCCATTTATATGGCATGTTGATTAATTCAGTAGTTAGTTCTGAAATGTTTCGCTCAGTTGGCGAGTAGTTAGTTTCAAGTATCTAACATGTTTTAGATCTACATTTGATAACGTAAACTTTGGTTTAACTTTAGTTAGAGGGTGCTTTTTGTTGCATGATAGCTTGAATATTTTTAGTTTTTTAGTTTTAGCTTAAAATTATTTTGTTTTCTGGATATTATGACCATGGTCTACTTCCACACTATTTAGATATGATAGCATTGTAGAAGTCGTGGATAGTCATTGAAGGCATAACAAAATCGCGCTTCCTTGAAGTACAATAAGGAAACTTACACAGTACTGCTACAGTAGACTTCTAAATTCGTCCTGGGTACTACAGCATCCCGTTAGTGTAGGCAAAAGTTGCCTTCTGACACTATAAATCATCTACTATACGTAGATGGCAAAAACCTTCTATAAGCTGATGATGATTAGTAATGATTCTACACTTGCTTTATTAAAATGATATGAACTGAAGTATGAAATGACTCCCTGTAAATGTAACCCCCGGTCCGCAAACAAGGATTCTTTAGACTGCGACCCAGATTCAGGTCAGCCTATGTGACCTTTTAAAAATCTATACTCGGAGCTCGGTTCAGCTTTATTCCAAGAGAGAGAAAAAGCCTATAAACTTTTCTAATAGATAACTATTAGAAGTTCTGTATTTTGCTATTGTAAATGCTTCTCTGCTGGACTGGAAGTAAAGAAAAAGCATAGAATGCGTCCAGCTGCTTCTCTCTCCGAGCATGTCGTAAAAGTCGACTAAGGGATACTATCCTCCCCAACATGATGGACCATCTTTATGAGCGATGGGCTGATCACCTGTCACCATGGTTCACCATAATCCATCTTAGGACTTTAAATCAGAAGTGGCTGCAAGTTTTCTTATGTTTACTTGTGGCTCTGCCCACCCCATTAGGGATACAAAATGCGAAAGTTTGAGAGGATGTGACGATGCATGTGCCTCAATTACGCCGTAACGGCTGAACGGATAACTTGGAACATAGTTTGTGTCCTGGAATAAAATGTACACTACTTTTTATCCTGGTACCACGCGAGCGAATCCGCGGGCGAAAGCTAGTACTACACAATTCTGTTGTATGATAACCGTATTCAAACATAAGAGCCAACTTGTCGGTAGATAGCTAAATGCATTTGCAGATAACAAGTACATATGATAAAAGTATGACATCATACTGTTGATTGTATGGAAGCTATGATTGTAAAGATAGGATCCAACCATCATCATCGTCCATTTCATGGCCTTATCCCACTAGGTGGGGTCGACACAACATGTTTCCCTCTTCCATCTTCATCTATCACTTGTCATCTCACTACTCACTCCTTCCACACGCATGTCCTCTTTCACACAATCCATCCATCTTTCCTTAGGCCTTCCTCTGCCCGTATATCCATCCACATTCATATTCAGCATTTTCATTGTAACATGACTTTCTTCCCTCCTCATAACATGTCCATACCACGCTAACCTATTACTCTTTATCCTCTCTGTCACCTGCGCTACTTTCAAACTTCCTAGTACACATTCCGTATCTTATCCATTCTGGTCACTCCAAACATCCATCATCATTTCCCTGCCCTTATCCCACTTTATGTCGGCACAACATGTATTTCTCTTCCATTTCCCTCTGTCAGAAGTCATCACAACGCTCACTCCTTTCTTACTCATGTCATCTTTCACACAGTCCATCCATCTTTTCTTTGGCCTACCTCTACCCACATATCCTTCCACATTCATATCTAACACTTTTCTCGTCACATGACATTCTTCCCTTCTCATGACATGTCCAAACATCCATCTCAACATATAAAACGCCACTTGGGCGATGTGCACAACGAACCACGCACGATACGTACAATTTTACAATGACAAATACATCTTATAAAGATAAGCATCAACCCATGTCGTTTTCGTGCGAATTGAATCCACTTTCCCAACGCATGGGTCATTGTATAAAACGCCACTTGGGCGATGTACACAATGGACCATGATTGATCAATCAGTTCTTTGTATTGTATATGTCACCGATAATTGTAAATACCGCTAGATTATAATCTCGTGAGATTGTAAACTGTCGTACATCTGCTTAGATTGAAATTAGTAGGTTAGCTTAGGTTAGTTAGTGAAAAACTTAGAGCGTGCCGCGTCAACGGCCTCCGAAGCGCCAGAAATTTAAAGCAGTTAAATTGAATGCAGTATATTACGGTTCACAATCTTTCGACAGTTTACAATCTAACGGTATTTACAATTTTACGGTGACATATACATCTTATTCTTGGTCTTGACTGAAAACCTAAGTAAATAAGGTCGTTGACATTAGGTATATAAATAAACTACCGATTGTAGGGATAAGATTGCCGAACAAAATTAAAGTTTCCGCTGTAATTATCTGGAAATGAATGCAGATGAGATACAGTGTTAAGTCTATCTACCAGAACCAAACATTTTCTAAAACATTACAAATTATTCTACAAGCAAAATAATTAGTAATAGGTATTTTTACGTAAAGGAAGTATACCAGTGACTTCGGCTTTGCTCGCGCTGTCCTCGTACAAAAATCTTACTTATACATATTATAAATGCGAAAGTTTGTGAGTTTGTATGTTTATGCCTCAATCACGCCTAAACGGCTGAACGGATTTGAATGAAACTTGGAATATACATAGTGCACGTACTGGATTAACATATAGGCTATTTTTTATCCGGGTACCACACGAGCGAAGCCGCGGACGGCTAGTAGCCTATATGTTATTCCAGCACACAAGAGAAGCGCTCGTGGCGTATCTTGCTTAGGCGTTCTTGATTGATCGTTAAAGTTAAGCAACGATATGCGCGGTCACAAATTGGGATGGGTGACCGCAAGTGGCATTACGAGCTGAGCGCTTCCGTGCTTCGGAGGGCACGTTAAGCAGTCGGTCCCGGCTTTTAAGTCGTTAAGCCATGACGGAGGCCTTTAGGCGGCCTAAAAACTCCGTCACTAGAGTTGGCCACTACCTCATACGAACATACATACATAATAGCACACAAGAGTAGAGGTGGACCCAAGAAAAGATGGATGGATTGCGTGAAAGATGACATGAGAGAAAGGAGTGAATACTGAGATGACAGCTGATAGAGGGTAGTGGAAGAAAAATACACGTTGTGCCGACCCCACGTAAGTGGGATAAGGGCAGGGAGATGATTATGATGATGTTATTCCAGCACACGTACTATGTATACTTTCAATGTTGATTCTGCTCAACCGCTACGCTATGATTGAGGCAAAAACTTACCTATACAGTGTTTTTTTTTTAACTGGGACAGTATGGGGAAATCCGAAACCAGAAGAGATACAGGAAAAGTGTCTTAGGAACCATTTGCTTCTTTTTTTGTGAAAACAAATTCGACATTGTAAATTTTTTGGCCAAGTGGAGTCATGTTGGCAATTTTTTTATGCTTATCGACTCAGTTACTTGTAATGATCATTTCATTCATAGGTATTTTGAGCAGAGTTCCAATGTTTTGGACAAAGCCCAGTTACTTAGTTTTATTGTTCATTGCCATTTGATATCGCAGATAGGGACTGTCCTAGTTCCGAACCTGGTTCATAGTTTCGATAGCTTTGGTGTTGTTATTAGTTTTATTTCTTCTTCTTTTCTACTGAAACAGATGATGGAACCGACCTACCGAAGCAGTAGGTCCCTACCCACAGCCCTGCAAGAAAAAGAGAGCTGCTGACGACCCGATGATATTGTCAATTATAAAAAATTTATAAATGTCAAATTAACTGTCTTGTCATAAATTAGTGTCTTAGAAGTATTTATGAGTTATCCTTTTACATCCTTTTTCCATTTTGGGACCGTTTTACAGGATCAAAACTAGCCTTTTCCTTTCCCGGGAAGGAATCTATCTCCTTTCCAAATTTTATCAGTTTAGTCGTGAAAAGGTAACAGAAAGACAGACAGAGTTACTTTCGTATTTGTCATATTGGTATGATTATGAATGAAACTGGCAGTTCTGTCGTCAGCATACCACACCCAGCCACGGAAGCGTAAGATAAACCTAAGATAGCATCTATGGAGAGACGCTTCGCTGGTCCGATTTATGTTCGTTTCATGTATCCGTTACTATGTTGTAAAATTGTTGTTCCAACTTCAATTACATCATGGCTTATTTCGGTTATCTCAGTATTTAAGATCTGCCTGTAAAGGTGAAACGCGCTCAACATTTTATGGTCACTGTCGTTTTTTTAACAGTCACAAAGCCTTTTGTATAGCTCCTCTGGACTCTCCCCCTTAACCCTTTTCTAGGGGGATACCTGCATAAGCTGCGATCATTTTCCCAACTCTCCTAAAGGTGATACCAACACACTTACTACCTATACAACTCACTTTAAAATGTTAGTTTACACTGATTAAACTGTTAATTATAATCTTTTGAACTAAAGGTGGCTTTCTACTCTCAAATATGATGACACTGAAGAACTGGTTCAGATAAAACAATAATCTCCAAAAACAATATACACACATAGAATACATGCAAATAAAACTTCAAATAAATAAATAACACCCAACAGTCACATACATAGTCCTGACACACACTAGGATTCCCTGTGTCGTGGGTATCAGAAACTACGAGTACCATGGTACCACAACACCCATACCCGGAAGAAATATTTACAGATCATGCAAACATTTCTTCCGCAGCGGGAATCGAACCCGCGTCTCTTGCGTCTCTGCCGAGCAATCGCCCGCCACGCCACCGAGGCCGTCAAATAGGTATTAGTTTTGTAAATGGTGTAGGTACGTTCCAACAGTTTATTTCGGTGTTCAACTATGACATTCCGATATCCTAGACTAGACTAGGCTGAAATATTTAGGTCGCCTCGCGTCGTGTGCTCGGTCAATATTTGGAAGCTGAAAGATTCATGCGTATTCATATGGTAACAATCATACTTACACAACATAGCCACATCCAATTCGCCCAAAATCCATTCCTGTATCAAAAGCCTGTATGTCCCACACAACATTCGCTAGCGATTAGTAAAAAACATTTGTACATCTCCACAGAACATTAGCACTCATTCAGAATGAACACTCACCCCCTCCCGCGGATCCGTCTTACCTCACCCCGACCACGATCAGGATTTTCGTAGGACACGTTTTCATACATTCGCTTAAGCCTGGTTGACTCACTGTGATAAGTTATATTAAAGATACTACATTAATACAATACTAAACTATTAATGGAACATCATACATTATTTGGTCTGTTCTATTTATAAATAGTGACCACATGGGTAATAACTTATTCACCATAGAACTCATTCTGTTAATTTGACTGAATCAGATTACTATGTAACCTTTCTAGTTCTTATCATCTTGAGTTATGGTTTAAAATCGCATGTCTACATTTGGGGTTGCCTGGCATGAGTCAGAGTAATTATAATGTAGACGGTTAATGAGTTTGTACGACCTTTACAAGGACTATTTTGGTTAGATATTTCGCTATTTCCCTGCCCTTGTCCAATTTTATGAGAGGTCGGCACATCATGTTTTCTGGTTCCATCTCCTTCTGTCAGAAGTCATCTCCACACTCACTTTCTTACTCATGTCATCTTTCACACAGTTCATCAATCTTTTCTTTAGCCTACCTCTACCCACATATCCTTCTACATTGATATCAACACTCTTCTGTATTGATATTTGATCAAAAATAGAAAATAAGTTCATGTCAAGAAGATGGAAGAATGTCATGTGACGAAGAGTGTTAGATGTATACATAAGTGTAGAGAACTGAAGAAGAGATGAGTGGATTGTGTTAAAGATGATTTGAGTAAGCAAGAAGTGGATTTACTGAGATAACGACTTGTACGAACTTACTTGAGTAAGCAAGAAGTGGATTTACTGAGATAACGGCTCGTACGAACTTACTTGAGTAACCAAAAAGTGGATTTACTGAGATAACGGCTCGTACGAACTTACTTGAGTAACCAAAAAGTGGATTTACTGAGATAACGGCTCGTACGAACTTACTTACCGCTGATAGAGGGGAGTGCAAAAAAAAACATGTGACGACCCCACATATTGGGATAAGGTGTGGGCAGAGAAATTATGCCGGTTTTTTAAACGATTTCTCAGTCAAGTCAATATTGACGTAAGAATTTTAAAAAACATAAGTTTTATTTCGTTGAATTACAAGTATTATTACAATTAGCTTTCACAATCAGCCCACCCAAAGGTCGCCGGACCTGAATTGCATAACTATTTTTAATTCTCTTTCGAAAGGTTATTGTTTGCGAGACAATAGGAAGGAAGATGACGTCATAGGGATAGCGGAAACATCGGACGTGGTTAAAGAACCAGTAAGGGATTACCTGGTTTTTGAAACTAATACACGACTACTGGTTATTTATTTACATGGAACTGGTTATTTCAAACCCAACAGATACTATTACTTACTACTCGTATTAACATAGAATTGTCAGTTTATAAATTCACTTCAAAGAGGTTCCCTTATTGCACTTGTCTTCGAACTGATGTTTATTTAAAAAAGTACCGTCAGTCATCGTCTCGGCGCAAAAGGCAGAATAAAGTCCTGCCAAAAGGAGATGTTTCATGCCTGGTCTATGTACAACCAGATAGAAAAATTGTGAAAAGTTCAGTGAATTTGGAAATACTCTTACTTATCATACTTTGCAGAAACATTTTCAATGCGAAGATATTTTACAATGGTAACATTATATCCCTGGGCGGCTATGACTGTGAAATAGTTCGTAGCTTACTTATTTTGTTGAATTGACAGTATTATGATTTTGACAGCGTGAAAAAGGTTTAAGAACATGCATTAAATAATGGGAAAAGGTTTTACTTACATTTAGCTATGTTTATGCAAGTGTACACCGACCAAGCCTAGGTTCCATATATTTCTGAAACACCTCCTTTTTCATGCAAAAAAATTCACTGTTATATTTTATGATGAGACCGTAAGGCTGATAATGGAACGGGGAAGTGGTCGGATACCCTAAGATGTTCATGCTTTGGGGGATTCTAAGAAGCCGTAGATTGCACCGTTATCAAAGCAATTGTTATAGTTTGATAAGTGCTAATTTACCTGTGAGTGGCGCCTCTGTAATTAGTACGAGTGCATGTTGTTGTATGTATAATGGAGAATGCATTGTTTGGTCAGTCGAGAATGCTATTTATATTCTTATAAACAAAACTGAAAGTGTAATGATTGAAGTGGTACGGTAATGTAATGAAAAAATTTTCAAATAAGTCAAAAGGCCTTTTACCATCTATATAGATGATTTACACAGCGTCAGTAGGTAACTTTTACCTTAACAAATGGAACGATGCCCAGGAGTCCTGGGCCAGGACGAATTAAGATGGAGTAGGCTTGCTCAGCACCTATTTCATCCTCTCATCTTAGTCGACCTTGTCCATAGGAAAGACATGGTCAATACGTGCGGATCTGACTAAGCCGCGGGTTTCCTCACGATGTTTTCCTTCACCGTTTGAGAGTCAGTACTCTCAAACGGTGAAGGAAAACATCGTGAGTATACGCGAGTATACATATGTGCGCTATACCAGTGTATAGCGCACATAAATTCGCACAGAAAAATCTATTCGTACACGACCGGTTTTGAACCC
This sequence comes from Scotopteryx bipunctaria, assembly GCA_949320045.1. NCBI lineage: Eukaryota > Metazoa > Arthropoda > Insecta > Lepidoptera > Geometridae > Scotopteryx > Scotopteryx bipunctaria. The sequence goes on from OX439459.1 coordinate 8,944,102, forward strand.
ACGACCTTATGATTGGTAGGCGGGGTCACTACCAACTAGACCACCAGTGCTCTCACAATGAATATCTAAGTATGTTTACATTAATTGGGGCGATTTCTTAAACAAAAAATGGAAACCAAGATTTGATATTATAAGGATGCGTTGTCAATACCTACTTTATTTTGACAAGAGAAAAGAAAAGTAATTGTCCAATTTTCATAGGCCATTGTTACGCTTATGACTACATATATCACTATCATCAATACAGTAAGAAGTAATTATTTGAAAAGTCGGATTTTTGCAATGATGTAAGCGTATAAATATAATAATAACTGAATAGGTAGAAGTAATCATTCAAATACCTTGTAATTAATAGTACAATAAGAAATCATTCCTTGAGAATTTTCCATTTATAGTTCGATGATTTTAGCGTATGTGGAAGTAATCCAATTGTAGAAGCATTTTCTAAAAATCAACATCCCTAATGCTTTGCACCGCAAATGCGAAACTAACCCTTATTTCGCACTAATTGTATGCAAATTTCTAAAAGTTCGCTTGTGTCGGTTTCAGGGCTGCATCAACAACAAATGTGATGTTTGCGTCTGCGCCGCTCACTAGACGCGCTTCCGCACTACAGCTGGATGTGTCAGACACCGACAACAAAGGTAAAACCACCCTTATTAATATCGCAGTAGGGATCATTTTAGCTTGAACCCTACTAGATAGATCAATATAATGTACTACAGTATTGTACACCTTAAAAAGGTCTACAAAAAAGTCCGCAATGGTATATGATAACCCAGAATAACAAATTTTTATCCATTACCTTATAATAAAACAAAGCCGACAACATGTTTGTATTGTCTAATGACAAAAAAGGATGTGATCATTGTATATAAATAAAATAAATAACACCCAACAGTCACATGCATAGTCCTGACCCCACACTATGATTCCCTGTGTCGTGGGTATCAGAAACTACGAGTACCATGGTACTACAACACCCAGACGCGGAAGAAATATTTGCAGAACATTCAAACATTTCTTCCGCAGCGGGAATCGAAACCGCGTCTCTTGCGTCTCCGCCGAGCAATCGCCCGCCACGCCACCGAAGCCGTAGTATATAAAGACATTCTGTAGTATATTTAGGATCAGCATTGCACCCGTGCGAAGCCGGGGCGGGTCGCTAGTTATAGATAAATTGACAGATGCTATTGGTGTACGTGATTTGAATTACTCGTCCCGAAATTTCGGTTGTGAAACATTTTACGTGAAATAAAATTAACTGAGTTCCGTGTTGAATATTCCGTAGTAATTTTCCATTATGCAAATGCGCCAGAGTACAGAAATAATGAGACCATTGTTTGGTGAAGATTTTGTCGTTGACAAATAATGATATCATGCATTGTATGTTTTGCATAACTTTGATGTAATCTCAGAAAACACTAACCCACTCATGGATTACCTACTTAATAATAAAAATTGCAAATATCCTCACAACAAAATTACATTTCTATTCGTTAATATAAATTTCTAACATTCACCAGACCATCAATGAAGTAAAAACAAATAACACCTAATAGTAACGCATATTTCTAAGTTCCAGCCCCTCACTTATAAAAATTAAGTAAAATTAATAATAATAATAACACCCAACAGTCACATACATAGTCCTGACCCCACACTAGGATTCCCTGTGTCGTGGGTATCAGAAACTACGAGTACCATGCTACCACAACCCAGACCCGGAAGAAATATTTACAGATCATGCAAACATTTCTTCCGCAGCGGGAATCGAACCCGCGCCTCTTGCATCTCTGCCGAGCAATCGCCCGCCACGCCACCGAGGCCGTCAAATAAGCCAACAATGAAGTATGAGGGACCTTTGTTAAGTAAATTAAATTTGTGCTAAATTAAATTTATTCAACGCACAAACCAGTCCTTCGATTGCTTATAAGTTTGGAGGTCAGCTATGTAGGTGGAATAACAGCCTTGCCCTTGATATGGAGCCAGGGTTTAGTCACTTGCAAACCGAGTTCATTGGAAAATGAAACTTTAGGACACCGGTTTTGGGTTCAGTTTTGGATCAAAACTGGACCGAATCAAAGAGGGTTGACGTCAGGCAGGCGGCCGGTCATAAAACACCTTAGCCAAAACTCATGCTGTGCCGACCCCACATAGAGTGGGATAAAGGCAGAAAGATGATGATGTTGATTTCTAGAGACAGTTAAGAAAGCTAAAAACAATTGTTTTTTTTACCAATAGTGTCCCACTGCTGGACAAATGTATCGCCCTTTCCTATAAATTCCTTGTTGAATATGTTTTACAAATAAAATTACTTTAATGCCTTCCTTTTTGACATCTGTTATTTCCTAAACATTCTGCGCTAGGTTATTGACCTATAACCATATCCTAGGGTCCAAGTGAAACTTAGCCATGTACTGTTATTTGTTCTGTGTCCTTGATACGGAGCCAGTCAGTCTGATTCACGCATCGTTACTAGAGGTACTTGTTAATTGCATGGTGGAATAACTTTTTGTTTGTGTTTTTTGCTGCTAAGGAGTCATGTTTCGGAGTCTGTGTAAGTTGTTAGACTAGTTTCAAGAAAAAAACTGTTAAAATGTATCTGCTGGAGTCGAAGTGTGATGTCTACGGTTAGCGATAGAAGTTTTAATGAAATAGAAGAACTTTTTTACAGGACTAAAATCTTCAATACCTCATCTATGGACGCTAAACTTAGCATCCTTCAGAACTGCCTAGAGATATGAACCTATATAGGACAAGTTTAAATACATATTTAGTTGCTGCATTTTCTAGCGAGTAGCCTAAAAAAACCCGACTTTGTCGTGTATTCTGTGGATTCTGTTCAATTTCCCAAATTTCCGACTTAGTTTGTCCGCTCTAATTATAGCCTTCTTATTTCGATTTATCAGTCATAAAATGAGTAAGGGACAGTTCATTTAAGACTGACAAATTAGGTTGAATTGAGAAAAGTACTAAACAACTCTTTTTCGCCTCCAATATTTTATTAACATTTGAACAAAGTAGCGTAATGTGATTAGAATATACTATAGTTCTTTAAATGAAGTTAGTTACTGTGTTTTCCAGACGAAGCGGATCGGCAGGTGGCGCCGATAATGTGGTCGTCAGTGGCCCGGCGGCGCACCGACCTGGTGCCCACGGTGCCCGCGCCGCGCGCGCCAGGTAGGGCCTACTCCATGACGCGCCTCGACCGCCTGCCCGCCTCGCCCGCCTCGCCCGCCATGCACCTCAGCCGGACGCGTAAGAATACTCTTTCTGATCTTTATACAGGCTTTTGGTAACCCTACAGCGGCTTGGGGCGATGCTTCTTGGTCCTTGGCTTGTGTGATTTACCAGGGTTCTTCTAAGCGCGGTTTTTTTTTTGAGGAGTTTGGCTTCTTTCATACGCACCCCAGTAAAGGTGTAAGAATACTCTTTCTGATCTTTATACAGGCTTTTGGTAACCCTACAGCGGCTTGGGGCGATGCTTCTTGATCCTTGGCTTGTGTGATTTACCAGGGTTCTTCTAAGCGCAGTTTTTTTTTGAGGATTGTGGCTTCTTTCATACGCACCCCCGTAAAGGCGTAAGAATACTGTTTCTCACCATGTAAGCTTGAATGCTTCCGGTAACCCTGCAACGGCTTGAAAAACTCTATTGATGCTTTTTAGTCTTCGTTTTCCATTGAGCTTTTTGGGTCTTTGGTCTTGTTCAATTGACGATGCTCCCTGGTCTTGGTTTTCTTTTGGTTTGCGTGATTTACTGGGGTCCTTCTTAGCTGAGTTTGGTATAGTATCTACTAATGGCTGGCTTGTGAAAATGCGGTTCTCAGCAAGGTTTTGTCTTGCTGGGCCTAGGGTGTTCCTTTTTATTGGGCCTACTCCATGACGCGCCTCGACTGCCTGCCCGCCGTCTCGCCCGCCACGCACCTCAGCCGAACGCGTAAAAATACTTTCTCCGACTTTTATACAGGCTTTTGGTAACCCTGCAGCGGCTTGAGGGATTTAGCTTGTTTGATTTACCAGGGTTTTTTGTAACTGGGCTTGTTTCAGCGTTTTTTACGGCCAGTAGTCGCCCTCCATTAGAACGCCTAACAAAAACTCTTTCCTCAATCATTTAAAGGCTTCTGGAAACCCTGCAGCAGCTTGGGGCGATGCTTTTTGGTCCCTGGCTTGTGTGACTTACCAGAGTTCTTAGCGCGGTTTTGTTTTGTGTTTTACATTTTGCTTCTTGGGCTTGTGTTGTGACTAAGCGGTTTCGTCCTCGGCTGTGACTTTTCTCGCAATGCGCATTCCAGCACTAAAAATATAAACTCTTCGTATTCAAACTCTTGGTATTTTGAAAAGTCATTTTATTGGAATTCTATCGACTTTTATAAAATAATCTGCCGTAAATGCCGTGACTTCCTACTTCCTCTGCAACGTAGCTTCACGCTAGACTAGTCTTTTCGTACTCGTCTTTGATTTTCGCGTTTTGATTGAATTTCCAAGTATCGTTTACGGTTGTTATTGTGTAAGGCTTATCGGCTGCTTTCGTCACTAACCGTTCCATAGTGTTTTGTATTATATTTCCAACAGCAGAATATCATTTAGTGGTTTGTTTCACACATCTGGATACATCTGTGGCATCACAAGGTAAATCTATAGCTTCACCGGAAAGAGTAAAACGATACACATGACGATTTTTTGCGAATTTGCGAAAAAAAAAATTATATTAAATGCGAAAGTAACTATTATATGTCTGTCTGTTACTTTTTCACCCCTAATCGGCAGAACAGATTTTCTTAAAATTTGTCAGGGAAATGGATAACATCTCAGGGAAGGACATAGGCATAAAAATCAACTCAGACGAAGTCACAGGCAACAGCTAGTCATAAATAAAGTCTGTATATATTTTACTCCTTCCGATCACTACCCATCTCTCTCACTGGTGGCTGGCTGATAACTACGGTTCGGATACTAAAGTTATTTCTTCTTTATAAGGTAAGATCTTTTCTGCCGCCTCACGTGAACTATACACGCACAAAGGTAAATGCACAGTACTAACTTGTTATGTTTTAATACTTGGTGTGGGGTTTGTGTGACAAATTTCACCAACATTTAACTGTCCCTTAGAAAATTGTATAACTAATTTTTTATGTGTTATTAGCTTATGCTCATGATGTGGTACCCGGATAAAGCCTGTAATGGTGTTATAGTTCACAAACTATGTGTATTCAAAGTCTCATCCAGATAGGCTGATTCAGGCCGAAAGCAAACATTCGGATTTAAAATATTACTCGTAGTAGGATTAAATATTCTATAACAGGTATTGGAAGATCTTCTAAATGTTAGTAAATAATAAAAACTACATAGAAATAAGGTTTATTTAAATACACGTCCTACTGGCGCAGCAACGATAACGTTTTAAAGTTTAAAACGTTATTACAGCTGGAGTATTGAACTATGATAAGTAGGACCAATATCAGCTAGCTTCAAATGTTTGTGTGTCTCTAAATGTTGGTGAATAATGAACCTTACTGCTTGGTAACAAGGCTTGCAATACCACAGAGACTAGAAGCGGCGAGACCACGCCTGGGTCGAGGCAAAGCAGTGCTCTATCTCAAGTTAAAACTAGGGAATGTGGGAACAATATCAGCTAGCTTCAAATGTTTGTGTCTCTAAATGTTGGTGAATAATGAACCTTACTGCTTGGTAACAAGGCTTGCAATACCACAGAGACTAGAAGCGGCGAGACCACGCCTGGGTCGAGGCAAAGCAGTGCTCTATCTCAAGTTAAAACTAGGGAATGTGGGAACAATATCAGCTAGCTTCAAATGTTTGTGTCTCTAAATGTTGGTGAATAATGAACCTTACTGCTTGGTAACAAGGCTTGCAATACCACAGAGACTAGAAGCGGCGAGACCACGCCCGGGTCGAGGCCTGGCAGTGCTCTATCCAACGCGACGGGAGTGGTGAGACGACCTAGCTCTGCGCCGAGGAAACCTAGACCCGCCTCTATAGCCGGCACTGGGGTTAATACGCCTAGAGGTAAGATATATTTTCGGATAACATTTGGGTTTCTTGTTGCTTTCTGAGACAGGATTTTGATTAAGAGTTCCCGCCCATGTTCTATAACCGAGGCAGCTACCCGGTACAAAAACAAAAACATTCGACAAGGAAACTTTTAAAGGACTTTGTTGTGGTATTTATTGTACCGGGACGGAGTATAATTTTATTCATTGTGTTGCTATAACTTTGCGCTCAAACGCTTTTTGTAATAATTCTTGCTTTATGTACTTACATTATTATTTTTAAACTGATTAATCTTACACATGAAAAGTGGCCCCAACCGTCCTTCCACTTGCAAAATAATACAGTTTGTTTTGAGTTTGTACAAATTACTACGAGTCAACAAACACTCGTGTTATGCAGCTATGGGATTGACATTATTTGCGTCAGTCAAATTCATTTGTACAGTGGCTTGACTACAAGCTACAGACTGTGAGGTCAATGTGACTATTTTATTTTTTCCTGTGCAGACTTGATGTCGCAAAGCGTCGCGAGCACGCCATCTGTGTCGCGCGACGCGACCGCTCTTCTCGACACTGTGCGCCGAACGCCCGCGCCGGCGCCGCGCCGCCCGCGCCCCGCCTCGCTCTACGCCAACTCTAAACCTGGTGTGTACTCTCAGTGTAAACCTAGCGTGTACTCTGTAGTGAGCACGCCATTTGTGTCGCGCGACGCGACGGCACTCCTCGACACTGTGCGCCGAACGCCCGCGCCGGCGCCGCACCGCCCGCGCCCCGCCTCGCTCTACGCCAACTCTAAACCTGGTGTGTACTCTTATTGTAAACCTAGCATGTACTCTGTACTGCCTTCCTAGTGAAGAACGCAGTAAGTACGTCAAACATGTTATGATACGTGAGTGAGAACAGAATGTTATATTTTGTTAGGCGATTCCGAATGTGTATCTAACTAATTTTTGACAAAAATGCTAGTTACTGTGTTCTTCACTAGGAGGGCAGTGTAGTGAGTACGCCATAATCGACATGCCGCGCCCCGCCTCGCTCTACGCCAACACTAAACCTGGCGTGTACTCTCACTGTAAACCTAGCATGTATAACTCTGTAGTGAGTACGCCATAATCGACATGCCGCGCCCCGCCTCGCTCTACACCAACTCAACTCCAAACCTGGTGTGTACTCATTATGAACTTGGTGTACTCTTATTGTAAACCAGATGTGTACTCTGTCGCGTGATGCGACGGCCCTTATGAACATTACGCTGCGGTCTACTCCCACTCAAAACTTACTGAGTACTCATTACGAACTTACTGTTTAATCTCATTGTAAAGTGAAAAGTTAGTACAATGGAAAAAATTGGAAAGAAAATGTGTCATTTTCTTCGATGACGTCACGTTCCATAGAACATTATGTGAACTTCCCTGCAAAGTTGGTGTGTACTTTTTTTGTGTAGTTTATTGTCATTCTAAACCCGGTGTGTATGTTAAACTTGATATCTTTGACTCTGTTCAACCAGAAATATACAAGAATTTGACCAACGATCTGTTTGTTTCAGCAACGCCGGTAGCGCCGGGCGAGGGAAAACCGCCCTTGCACAGAAAACCAAAGCCATCCAAAGAACACGATAAGGTAAATAAATAAATCATAAATATTTGTGGACATTTCACACAGCACCATCTAACTCCAAACCAAGCAAATAAATAAATAAATAACACCCAACAGTCACATACATAGTCCTGACCCCACACTAGGATTATCTGCGTCGTGGGTATCAGAAACTACGAGTACCATGGTACCACAACACCCAGACCCGGAAAAAATATTTGCAGAACTAAAACATTTCTTCCGCAGCGGGAATCGAACTCGCGCCTCTTGCGTCTCTGCCGAGCAATCGCCCGCTACGCCACCGAGGCCGTCAAGCTTGTAATATAGGCTCAGATGGCTCATATTGACAATGTATGGTGCTTCGTATGGCGCAACTGCAACATACTATGTTAATATGTGGTGTGCTAATGGAATGTGAGAGTACTGGTGGTCTAGTTGGTAATGACCCCTCCTTCCGATCTTAAGGTCGTGGGTTCAAATCCGGTCGTATATCAATGGATTTTTATATGCGAAAAATTGATGTGCGCTATACCAGTACTCTCAAACGGCGAAGGAAAATATCGTGAAGAAACCCGCGGCTTAGTCAGCTCCGCACGTATTGACCATGTCTTTCCTGTGGACAAGGCCGAATAAGCTGAGAGGATGGAACAGGTGCTGGGCAAGCCTATTCCATCTTAATTCGTCCCGGGCACTACAGCGTCCCGTTTGTGAACGTGAAAAAAAAATTGCCTCCTGACGTATTATAAATCGTCTACTATAGATGGTAAAAAAGCCTAATTATTTTATGGAATGTGTTTGTGTGCAGTCTGGTCGCGGCAAGTCGCTGTCGGCGTCGCCGGGTCGCGCGCTTTCGCCGTCGCCGCGCGCTTCTAAAGAGCACAGCGTCGACAAGGATGTACCGCTCAAGGTAATTCAATCTAGACATACATACATAGACGACCTCGGTGGCGTGGCGTCTTTCCTGTGGTCAAGGCCGACTAAGCTGAGAGGATGGAATAGGTGCTGGGCAAGCCTACTCCATATTTATTCGTTCCGATCACTACAGCGTCCCGTTTGTGAAGGTGAAAAGTTGCTTCCTGACGCTGTATAAATCATCCTACTAATATTATAAATGCGAAAGTTTGTGAGGATGTGACGATGTATGCCTCAATCACACCGTAACGGCTGAACGGATTTGAAAGAAACTTGGAATATACCATAATACGTGTGCTGGAATAACATATAGGCTACTTTTTATCCGGGTACAACACGAGCGAAGCTGCGGGCGGCAGCTTGTCTTCTATAAAGGCCTAAGTAGAAGCGCTCGTGGCGTAGCTTGCTTAGGCGTTCCTGATTGATCGTTAAAGTTAAGCAACGATATGCGCGGTCGCAAATTGGGATGGGTGACCGCAAGCTGAGCGCTTCCGTGCTTCGGAGTGCACGTTAAACAGTCGCTCCCGGCTTTTAAGTCGTTAAGCCATGACGGAGGCCTTTAGGCGGCCCAAAAACTCCGTCACTAGAGTTGACCACTAGCTCATACGAACATCTTACTTATATTATAAATGCGAAAGTTTGTGAGTTTGGATGTTTGGATGTTTGTGCCTCAATCACGCCTAAACGGCTGAACGGATCTGAACGAAACTTGGAATATACATAGTACATGTACTGGATTAATATATAGGCTATTTTTTATCCGGGTACCACGCGAGCGAAGCCGCGGGCGGCAGCTAGTATATAATAAGGCCTTAGTGATGGTATGATGTGTATGTGTTGTTGTTTTCAGGTAGCAGAGCCGGCGCTGGTGGTGTCTGTGAGTGCGGCGGAAGTGACGCACAAGCTGGAGGCTCTGCAGATACAGAACGGACACGACACACTCACTGATAAGGTACTGACATTACATAGTATAGTATAGTATAACTAGCTGCCGCCCGCGGCTTCGCTCGTGTTGTACCTGGATAAAAAATAGCCTATATGTTAATCCAGCACATGTACTATGTATATTCCAAGTTTCATTCAAATCCGTTCTGCCGTTTAGTCGTGATTGAGACACAAACATCCAAACATCCAAACTCACAAACTTTAGCATTTATAATATATATAGTATACTAGCTGCCGCCCGCGGCTTCGCTCGCGTGGTATCCGGATAAAAAATAGCCTATATTATGTTAATCCAGTACATGTACTATGCATATTCCAAGTTTCATTCAAATCCGTTCAGCTGTTTAGGCGTGATTGAGGCACAAACATCCAAACTCACAAACTTTCGCATTTATAATATAAGTAAGATAGTATAATTAGTATATTGTGACATATTATTATGAATTTTGACATTTTTGCATAATTTTTTTGTGATCAGTTAAATAAATTAAATATTACTAGCTGCCGTCCGCGTCTTCTCTCGCGTGGTATCCGGATAAAAAAACAGCCTATATGTTAATCCAGTACATGTACTATGTATATTCCGTTCAGCCATTTAGGCGTTATAGAGGCACAAACATCCAAACTCACAAACTTTCGCATTTATAATATAAGTAAGATTATAGAGAATCCGAAATAACTTGAACATGATTAAATAAACGCTGTCCAAAGCAATCTATCTATTTCTTATTTGAAGACATTATTTGTTCACTTCCTTAACATGATCTTATCGATTTCATGACTTTTCCAGCAAACGATCGAAACGCAAGAAGCTGTTGAAACAAAGGAAACGAAAATCGAAGCACCAGAAGTGAAACAAGCCGAGAAACCGAATGAAACGCAAAAGGAACAGAAACCTGTTGAAATACCGAAGGAGACGCCGAAACCGGCCGAGAAGAAGGAAGAGAAGAGAGAGGACAAAAAGGAGCCGTCGCAGGAGAAGACTGATGATTCTGAAATGACAGGTGCATACAGTAGTGCCACAAATATTGTGCGCCTCGGCAATTTTCGCTTCTGAAATACGAACTAACGCGATGATAATACGTATAGAAATAAAATATTTGTGGACATTTCACGCTGCGCCATCCAGCCTCAAACTAAGCAAAGCTTGTACTATGGGAACTAGGTGGCTGATAGAATTCTTGTTATTGTTATTTTTTGTAAATACATACTTTTACTTATAATACATAATACTACAACACCCAGACCCGGAAGAAATATTTGAAGAACATACAAAAATTTCTCCCGTAGCGGGAATCGAACCCGCACCTCTTGCGTAGCCGAGTACTCGCCGGCCACGCCATCGAGGGTTGACGTCAGGCAGGCGGCCGGTCATAAAACACCTTAGCCAAAACTCTTACATGTGCCGACCCCACAGAGTGGGATAAGGGCAGGAAGATGATGATGTTTGGACGTAATAAGTAATATTGTTTGTTTGTTTACAGCGTCAATGATTGGTCGTAAGATCACGACCGAGGAGGAGGCCAAGGCAGCGTTGGCCGAGAGACGTCGCCGCGCTAGGGAGGAGCTGGAGAGACAAGCTGAACTGGAGAGACAACGGTACTGCCTATATGCTATCTCTTTACTCTACTGTACTTCTATATAAACAAACCGCCTTCTATGTAAAGTTATTGTTATTATGTTTGGACGATAGTATTCAATCTTATTTTTGTTATTAATTTTATTTTTATTACTATAATATAATTATTTTCTTTGTTAGTAGATATAAATCTATATTATTTTATGACATAGGTACTATTTAAATTGTATTGTAATTGTGTGTGACTTTTCCAAGTGTACATCTGTATCTATATGGAATAATTAAATGAATCTGATCTTATTGAATTCGCAGACTGCAGCGCGAGGCAGAAGAGGAGATGGAGAGGCAGCGCATAGAAGAGGAGAGGCAGCGCCGCGAAGAGGAAGAGGCAAGAGAACTGGCACGTCTGCAGAGATCCATGGACGAGGAGAAGCTTAGGAAAGCTATCGAGGTAATGCTCACTTCTAATTAATGTTAGGGGAACAAAGATCTGCACTGACGTCCCGAGGTGGGGTGTCCACTATCCCCCTGCTAACCCTCCCCCAGCCAGCACAACTCCTTGAAGTACCGGTGAAGGACTTTGGGATGTTGGCAGCAGTGTTCCAGTATCCTCGATGATGTTGAGGCTGATGGTAGTATCATTTTATTTTATTTAATTAAAATATGCAGAAGCGGAAGATAGTGATGTAAAAAAATTGTAAAATGTTCAAATTATTTAATACTTCTCTGCTGGACTGGGAGTAAAGCTTTTCAGCTGCTTCTCTCCCCGAGCATATCGTTAAAGTAGACTAAGCCTTTCAGCCTTTCACCACATTTGTTCGTAAGAACTAGCCACACAATTAGCAAGTAATATCATCATATCAGCCTTTCTAACCCGCTGGTGGTCTTCTCTTTAGTACGTGACTTTGTTCGCGTTGAGTTAGTAACAAAATACTGTACTCACATTAAACTACTGTTTGAAATTTACTCCAGGCACAACAACAACTCGAGCGTGAGGAAGCGGAACGCAAAACCCGCGAGGAAGCCGAGAAGCAAGCCAAGCTGCGCGACGACGAGGAGAAGAGGAAAGCCGCGGAAGAGGCGGAGAGACTGCGGAGAGAAGAGGCGGAGAGAGAGGAGAAGGAACGCCTCGCCAGGAAGCAGAGGGTTGAGGCTATCATGGCGCGGACTCGGCTTAGAAAGGTAATATTATAGCCTTACTTCTTGACAAGTAACAATTTTTTTTTAAACCCACGACGATAAAAAGTTAGTTATCTACAACATATCCAAAATGAAACCAACATAATGCAAAAAACCGTATCGAAATCGGTTCAGTTGGTTTTGAGGAAAATGTAAACAGACAAACATACAACCTCTTAGATCAAACGCATATACCTTCTCCGTTCCGTCGTGGATAAAAGGAGAATAGTGTTACAAGATAGAAGAGAAAAAAATGTGATTCAAATCTCTTATTGAACACAGTGCCATCTGTTTTTCAACTGCTGCACTACATTGCGAACTAAGGTTCATAATTTCCTAGTATAAAATTTATATTTTTGTTACCTCACCTAGTTAGTTAGTTTTGACAACGCCATCGTGGCGCTGTCCAACCAATATAAAGCTTGCTTGCAATCTGAGCAGACTTTTTTTAGAGTTTCGTACCCGGAGGGTGCCAACGGGACCTTATTAGTAAGCCTCCGCTGTCCGCAAACATTTCTCCCGTAGCGGGAAACGAACCCGCGCCTCTTGCGTCTCAGCCCACACGCCCGCTACGCCCCTGTTTTTTTCTTTACTCCCAGTCCAGTAGAGAAGTAACAAACTCATTAAAATCATAATGATTCCAGGCTGAGGAAGACAAAAAGCAACAAGAGAACAAACAAAGCCAGCCCGCCCCCGCCCCAGTTACGGACAACGGCGCCGCGTCCACAGCCACACCCGCCCCAGCTGTGGACACTCCCGCCACAGTTGACAACGGCACCACGCAACTTGTAGACAACGGAAGCGCCCCTGTTGTGGACAATGGAGCCGCGCCAGTAGACAACGGTGCAGCGCCAGTTGTGGACAACGGCACCGCCCCAGCTGTGGACAATGGAAACGTTGCCACTGACGATTTGCTAGGGTTCAACACTAGTCAGGTCAGTCATGCCTTTAGGTTATTAGAGATACAGACTAAAACAAAATATTAATCTAGTAATCGCTTGCGATTCCAATCTCGGCCTCGGTGGCGTGGCGGGCGAGACGCAAGAGGCGCGGGTTCGATTCCCGCTGCGGAAGAAATGTTTGCATGATCTGTAAATATTTCTTCCGGGTCTGGGTGTTGTGGTACCATGGTACTCGTAGTTTCTGATACGTTGGGTGTCGTTTATTTATTTATATTTAATAGTGAAAGTAATGTTTTACAAAAGGGTGCATACTTTGAATAATTCTAATAGTATAGACTCTTGATACCATGGAACAGAAGTTATGACAGGGTTCCGTACCCGAAGAGCGCCAACGGGACCCTATTACTAAGTCTCCGCTGTCCGTCCGTTTGTCAGCGGGCTGTATCTCGTGAATTGTAATAGGTAGAGAGTTGAAATTTTCACAGAGTATATATTTCTATTGCCGCTATTACAACAAATAAAAAGGGCATTTTTGTTCATTTATTATATCGCAGGTGGATGCACCGGGCGAGACTGTGGCGGTGGGTCCCGCCGCGCCCCGCCCCGCCAACAACGGCAACCACGCCGCCGACCTGTTGGGCCTGTCCCAACCACACAATGTAACTAAATGCATCTAAAGCCTTTTACCATCTATAGCAGATGATTTATACAGCGTCTGGAGGCAAATTTACATTCACAAACGGGACGCTGTAGTGCCCGGGACGAATTAAGATGGAGTAGGCTGGCCCAACACCTGTTCCATCCTCTCAGCTTTGTCGGCTACAGGAAGGACATGGTCAATACGTGCGGAGCTGACTATGCCGCGGGTTTACTTACGATGTTTTCCTTCACCGTTGTGAGAGTACTGGTATAGCGCACATAAATTTTTCGCACAGAAAAATCCATTGGTACACGACCGGGTTTGAACCCACGACCTTAGGATCGGAAGGCGGGGTTACTACCAACTAGACCACCAGTGCTCTCATGCATACATACATAAATATTATCACGCCCGAATCCCTAGTGGGTTTGGCAGAACCACAAGTAAACATAGAAAACTTGCAGCCACTTCTGATATAGTTCTAAGATGGATATGGTGACAGGTGATCAGACCATCGCCCATAAAGATGGTTCATCATATTGGAGAGGATACTATCCCCTAGTCGACTTTTACGACATGCTCAGGGAGAGAAGCAGCTGGACGCATTCTATGTTTTTTATTTACTCCCAGTTCAGAAATATTGGCAAAATATGCAAACATTTCTTCCTCAGCGGGAATCGAACCCGCGCCTATTGCGTCTCTGCCGAGCAATCGCCCGCCACGCCACCGAGGTCGCCGGATTTGGCACGGAGAAGAACATAAACTACTTTGTATCCAATAAAACAATTATTTGATGCTTGTTATATAATTAGTGTACCTACGTACCATCTTATTTTAGTTATACCTTGTTCCAGACTGAGGACAAAATAGTCGAGCAGCCGTCAAAACCGGAGATCCCCGAAGCGAACAACGGAAACGGCGATGGACTTCACGTTTCCGCCAACTTCATACAGAACGAGATACAGACAAACGAACAACAGAGCAAGCTGGCAGACAAACTTGGGGACGACTTCACCACGCACAATGGACATTCGCATCCGCTGACGTTGCAAAACGCGATCTAATACAACCGGATAAGGTCGAAGGTACTCTGCGCTTTTTGCGTTGAATACGAGGGTAGTTTGTATTGGCTGTATTTCAATCGGTTATGTATCTACCTATGACAGAGAATAAGCCGGCATATCCATTCGCTAGCGTTGCAAAATCTTACGCAACTGGATAAGGTCTAAAATACGACAACAGTAGTTAGAATTTTTGTATCACTCGGTTATGTAGATACATTACGGGCATTCCCACCCGCTGACGTTGCAAAATGAAATCTTAACCAACATTATAAGGTCTAAAGTAGTCTGCGCGTTTTATGTTGAAATTGGGATAGTCTGTAACCAACTGAATAAGGTAAAGTGGTCTTGCTATAGTTTACGTTGATACTTGGTAAAGTTAGTATTGGCTGTATTTCACTCAGTTATTCTACGAATGGCAGAAAATTAAGTAGGTACAGTCGGCATCAAAAGTTGATAAACAAATTGAGTTTTAAAACAATGTTTCGCCTTATTGTGTTGAAAATTTGTTATGAGTGAAAACTCCTGTATTAATCAAAATTTTGATCACGAGGTTACGGGTTCCGAAGATATTAAAGTTTTAAAAATAATAAGTGTTCTTGCTGCCGTTGCTGACTGTACCTATAGTGAGGTGTTTTCAAAACATATGTGTTGGCTGCTTAGATGGAACTAAATTATGTGGTTGTAAAGTGTTTTCGTTTATAAGACTTAATATACTCCCTAATAAAATTATACAAGGCAGAGTTCGGAACCAATTGACGACCTTAGTAGCGCTGCGGGCGAGTGCTCGGCCGAGACGCAAGAGGCCCAGGTTCAATTCCCGCTGCGGAAGAAAAGTTTGCATGTTCTGCAGATATTTCTTCCGGGTGTGGGTGTTGTGGTACCATGGTACTCGTAGTTTCTGATACCCACGACACAGGGAATCCTAGTGTGGGGTCAGGACTATGTATGTGACTGTTGGGTGTTATTTATTTAATTAAGCTAACGCGTATTTGTCACGGCCAATCATGTTTAAATAAATTCAGCTTTATAACGTCATAGCATTTATCAATCTTTATGGAGTAATTTATTTAAACAGTTAATCAACGAATTATTAATTTTTAGTTTCGAACCGATCCTTTGCGTTTTATATAACAATCGGTGCTAATAAGTTTTATAAAATTATGCAAATTGACAAGACAATATGTAAAACGAAATCTGCATAATTTTTTCACATACAGCCAATGAGTATGATTTGAAAACATTCACCCCTATACCTTCAGTTCAACTAACAATTCTAAAGGGGAATGGCCATTTTTGGAATGTCTCGGGTCTAAGGTAAAAACATTGATCGCCATTTTCCAATTTCAAAATTAATGAAAAGAGGAAAAGTTAAGAAGTTTTCTCTAGTTAGGTGGCATAAAACTCTTATAAAAGGAATCTTTGCCAAAAGTTTTGTTAAATGTTGTCAACGTGAACCTAACAAAAAACATGATAAAATCTAGAATGCTAAAAACGTATTCAACAATAGTAGAAATGTTCAATGTTTAATATTACCGTCTCTGTCACTCTCATAGAGAGTGAGCGAGGTAGCTTCACCTTCATCAACGGGTGAATTAGTTAGTTGTTGTAAGACATTAAAAAATTATATCTTATAATGCATTTATTCGCAGCTCCATTATTGGATGTTTTTTACGATTAGCTTTTGGTAATTTGCTATGTTTTGTACGCAGCGGTCTTACTTTTGAATACTGTTTGCATTTACCGAAGATTTTATCGTTGAACTCGGTTTTGAGAAATTGTTTTTAAATTCTTTAAAATTGAAAACCTCAAAAGGACTATAAGAGGTAATTTGCTTGAAATATCGATAAAAACACAAAATAAGTCAGAATTTTATTACAAGCAGTCTTAATAAAAACAGTATTTAAAAGCAAAGATTGAATAAAACTTGTAGATTCGCTTCAAAACACATTATAATCAAAAAAATATTTTCATACATAATACAGCCCAATACTTATGCTAGTTAGTATGTTAACAAATAATATATTAGGTAAAGACATAAAAACATCAAATAATAAAATAATAATTCATAATTTTGTAGTGAATTTATCATTTTGTCAACAGTTTGACCATTAGGTTGTGTGTATCGTTAATTTAAGTTTCTATTTATTGTGATTTAATAATAAATAATATTATATTAAAGGCCGATGATACATATCATTGGATTTAGTGTACTTCTGCCATGAATGCTACATTAAAAAAACAATCAAATTTATTCTCCCAAATGTTTACTTCGGATCTCCGCACGCTCATCAAACCCACACCGGACTGGTACAGAAAGCTTTGCCATCCGGTTATGGAATGCGGTAGTGGATGTAGACTCGTAAACTTTATTTTGATTTACTGATACAGAACTCTAGATCTATAGAAATATGCGTTTTTTATATACCATTCATGGCATAAGTATGCTTCAAACATCGCGTCCAAACAAAACGAGCGTTACGAGAGAACGCCAGAGAGAACTCTGTTTCTCAAAAGCGGCGACTGAAACGAAACATACCAACACGAAGCAGTGCGAGGGAGACAGACAGATTCTCCCATTTCGTCGCACACACGGACTGACGATGCGCTTACGCGATACGAAAACAAAGTTTAAACCGTGCTTTTAAGAATCAGCAATGGATTTAGTTCAATTTTGACACAACTCCCCGATTCGATGCGATTTGGGTCTGAATAGTTGACTGTACAAACATTGTGGACTTTCTACAGTGTCCGTGTGCCTTGCAACAAAGCTTTGAGCTTTTGTAGACCTACTGGGTAAAAGGAAAACCTTATGTAAAAAAATCGGTTATTTTTACCTGTGTTTCTTAAATTCTGAGTAACACTGTCTATAACATTGTAATACGACTAACATTTACAATAATTTAATTGTAGTCCAAATAGTGGACGGGTTAAAAAATTGTCCAAATCTGGGCATTGTCCTTTATGCGTGATACAGTATGAAATGTATTGGCAAATCAACTTGTAAACTCGACTATAAAAATACTAAGCTATTTTGAGTAGTTTTTTGAATAACGCTAGCCGATGTCTAGTTAATGAAATATGCAACAAAACACATTATAATAATTATTAATTTATTTAGAGATTTGCATAAAATTTACATTTATTATAAGTAGTTAGCGTTCAACTAAATAATTATTATTAATTTTGTGTACTATTATGGCGTCAAATCTAATCGACAACATTAATGTTTTTATTATTTTATTATTTTTGATGTCATTTTAATACAATAATCATTACGTTTATACTGTCTGTTTGTTATGTAGCCGTTTTGTACCTACTTTCACCAACCAATACTTAGCTATCTAATGGAAAAAATACTAATATCAAAAGCGCAAGGTTTCTATGATTAAATGTATGCAGTAGGCTTGGAATTTGTTGGTGATTCTTGAGAAATAGATATTCATAAATCTAAATGTCGCAAAATTTTTACTATCCTGGCAGTTTTTACAGCTTTTGCGATTTTTAAATGGTTACATTTTATGATATCTAATTACTGCTCTGTCAGCACCATAAATATTATGGTGATTATTCCTTCTAAAATCTATAGCTCCGATTGATTAAAATCGGAACAAAATCCATACTGTTTTGTGCATCCTCCTTTATAAATGTTTCCAATAAACTAGCATTATTTTTATTAGGTTTTGTAACAAATTATATAAACAATAAAATTGCTTGTCGTATCCTTCGTCTTTACATAATAATGTATTTTCTGTTATGTTTGGGACAATGTTTAAAAACTGGCAGTAATTCTGTTACATTTGATGTTGTTTCTTTACATAAACTATAAATTAGTTTTCATTGTTCCACAGTTTCATTGTACCATAGTCCTAAATAAATCATTAAATGGGAAATTTATTTTATTCAAAGATAACTCAAAATAAAGTTATTTCTTATTAAAATGTAGATGCTTTGTTCACTACATGATCACTGAACGCTTTTTTTTCATAAGCAAAGTTATATCGCGTATCGAAATACGCGCTGTTTTAAACCTTATATATAAATAGAGTTTATTTCGATACGTTGGATTTAGACCAGATCTACACAATTTATTAGAATATTTTTGCTAATCCATTTTTCACGTTTAAACTTTTAATCATGGAGCTTATGTATGTGCACTTTATCACAATCAAACCTTCTTTTACAGTTAGGTAGGCTTTCGAAGCCAGCGTCGGTGGCTTTGCGCTAGTGACGTCATACACCGCGTCACTGATACTAGCTTCGAAAGTCCTACCTTTAGAGGTCTGATTGTCTGAAGTGGTTTCTTGTCACGAATGAGGTTTTGATGTGAATATTATAAAAGTAGCGCGACAGAACGACAGATACATCTATAGTCACAAACATTCCTTAATTATGTTTTTTTAGGGTTCCGTAGGTACTCCGAAGGGTTCCAACGAGAACGAAATTTTCAATAGTTGATTTCTATTGCCTCTATAACAACAAATACATACATTTATGTAGGTACATGTACGGAACCTTTCGTGTGCGAATTCGACTCCCGGATTTTTTTAACCCTATTCTCCCGGCAGAACAAACTAAATGATCAAAATACATATGTTACTACTAACTGCTACTAATCGTGTCATTAGTTATTTCGAACCAGTGTGGTGAAAGGATTTAAAGTGCTCAAAGGCTTATAATGTTAATAGTTTGTCAGACCAGGGGCCAGCCGGTCCAATTGCAGTCCGGTTGAAAGGAGTATCTAGTGAGCGGAGATTTTTTGGCTTAGAAAATTTATATGTAAAAATAATCTTGTAGAAAAGAAAACTCAAATTGATCGTATTGTATGTTTCTTAGAAGCTCTATCTGAACCCTTTTCGTAGCTGTCATTCCTTAATTATATTGGAGGCGTTTGAAAACCGCGCGTCTAATACAAAGCACAGTAAAATATATAAAAAAGGGTTTTTTGTATCATAGAGAACATTTTCTTCTGTCGTTCTGTCGTTCTGTCATTGCTATTTACGGGCTCCACGGATAAAATCTGAGTTTTCCACCAAAAATTACATTGCGTGTTTCTATCATCATTCGTTTTCATGTAGCATTTTATTTTTGGTGAGAAAACTGATTTGTAGTGTGCGTAGATCTTATGGGAAATGGTGTGGGGTCTAATCGTTCCCACTTGTCCCATTTAATTTGCTATGTGGAACAAATGCGACTTGTCCCAATAATGAGACTAGTGCTACGTTATCTTTTATTTCACCTTCTACCTTAAAAATGCAAATATGTATAAAATTATTTAGTTTTTTAAATGTCTCCGCGTTTCATAAGCGGATCTTGACCGTCTCAGCACTAAAAATAAAACTTCTATTACGTCTTATTGCTTTGCTTTTTTGTGCCGGGAAGTTGCGGTTTTGTGATGGGCTTAGTAGGTGGAGATCCTAATCAGCATATTAATTTGCAGCAGTTGTTACATGGAACAAGTGGGAATGGTCCATTTGATACGGTTGTTAGCTGTCATGCATACTTACAGGCGATAGTGTATATGTATTTCAAGACATGGCTTCTACGTTCTTTATTATGTTAGATCGATGGATTTATAAGGAGAAGTTTTAATAAAAAATATTAAGAAATGATACATGTTTTTTTTAACCATTCCTATCTAGGTATAGTTTTAGTCGTTAATTCATATTTTTTAGGGGTTTCGTGCTCTATTCCGTTCCACAAACGAACCGTTAACAAGAAATACAGTTTTGTCAAAAGTTTGTTTGTATTTTGTTTAGCATTAATTGTTTGTCTGGATTATGATGATCAGGATGGTGGACGGAGGCTTTTAGTGCATTCGGTTGAACAGATCAGGGTGAAAAATCTGTCCTATTCTCATAATAGGTAATGAATTAATTTGTTTCTTAAAATTATTCTCTTCTAATTTTCTCTGCTGGACTGGGAGTAAAGAAAGAACTTAGAATGCGTCCAGCTGCTTCTCTCCCCGAGCATGTCGTAAAAATCGACTAAGGGATAATAATCCTCCAACATGATAGTCCACCTATATGTAGTAACGGATTAAGACTACTTGATGCCCTAAGCAATCCATGCTTTTATTGGTGTGTTTTTTGGTGACGTGAGAGTGAGACGTGATGCCCTAAGGACGGATTTTTTTGTGCTTCTGGTGCCCCCTCAGACGTGATGCCCAAGGCAATTGCTTAATTTGATTAAGGGTTAATCCGTTACTGCCTATATGGGCTTGGACGAATTGGTCCAAGTGGCTGTGCTGACTGCTGGGAAGGATCACACAAAGAGAATTTGTTGGGGGTTCTCGGTTGGTAGAAAATAAAATAGCAGTGGACTGTGTAAACTTGTATGACGTAAGAACGCGCGCCTTAAGAGTCCGTGGTTGGCCTCCTAATCCTAAAGTCTTGGGTTCAAGTCCGGTCGTGCAACAATGTTATGGATATTTCTGTTCGAAAAAATTACGATGAAGGAAAACATTTTGAAGAAACCAGCATGTCGTAGAACTTAAAAAGTTCGAAAATATCTGTCACATGCACGAAAGGAACCTTTAGGCGCACTTTAATCCTTTCACCACACTAGTACAAAATAACTAGTGACACGACTAGGTAACTTATTTTCTTTTTTCATTCATTGTTATACTAATTAAGTTGTTAAATTAAAACACCTGTTTACTTGACAACTGCGTTTATATACCACTCTTGTTATAAAATATAACTTAAACTTATTCATTTTCCCAGCCTTAGCAAAATGCTACAAATAATAAATAAAAAGTGATGTATTATTGTACCTAAATATATATTATGTTTTAACAAATAAATGGGTAAGTAAAATAAACTCTAAAACTTGAATGAGATACACATTTTATTTATTTAAATAGATACATCTACAATTTTATAACAGATCTTGAAGCTAGCTACTAATGTTATAACAATTTTATTATTTTTAAAATTTAACAATAGATCTTTGGGACTATATAATCACTTGGAAGAAACATTTTATAAAATATTCTAATAGATACATAGGTAGGTAAGAACGATTTAAATATGTAGCTACCTACATAAGTTATATAATAATAGAGTAAACATTACCTATTAAAATACTTAGTAACATTAACATTGTTTAGTAATTTGTTAAGTAGGTAACAAAATAATCATAAATTACATTGGACTATAAAATAAGCAATACCTACAAAATATGATACCTAAATAAATATCTCCTATTGTACAAGTTAGAGTTTTGAAATAATACATTAGTTAGTAGTCTAGGTAGACGAAGCAAGCCCTGCGTCATTGACTCCTTCGCCGTGTATGGAACCTCATTGGGCGCGTCATTGACAATGCGCTCGAATGACATTTCATAGTTCGTACGTCTGGAGCGGCGTCACAAACGCTTGCTTCGAATTTAGTGCACGACTGACGGACTGATGGCCAGCTTCAGTTCATCATTCTAAAATGTGAATGCGAGTTTCGTTTAGAAACCACCAAAGTGACATACGTTTTCATTGATATAGCTACGTTCGACTGGCATCATTCAGCGCCAAGCATCGATCAAGCACTAAATCCAGCCTAAGGCATTTATCACGAACGAATTATAAATAAACTGAAAAATGAACAAATCTATAACATAATTTACTACCGTAGAATGGGTAGCCACAAGCTTGGCCAAAAAGCAGCACGATTTCGACGAAATTGACAGCGTCTTGGGCCGTCAGTGGATCAGGCTGGCGTGCACCGTGAGAAATGGAACGAGCAAAAGGAGGTCAGTGTCCAGCAGCGGGTGATGGCTGCAAATGATGATGATAACCCACACTTGCCCTACATTATCGCGTAAATCAGTTTATGATCTAATGGAAAAATGACAGATTACATCGTATCGCTTCTTGTCGCTCAACTTACAAGTAGGCTTTCGAAACAAGTGTCAATCATTCGAGCGCAGTGTCAATGACGTGCAATACTCAATATATTTCTTGCTTTCACATGATTGTTACAGTCAACTGATCTCTGGAATATGAGAATACATAATACTTTTTACAAAATACTTATTTAAACCCCGGTCTGCTTCTCTGTTGGTATACCTACCACTAACAACTGTTGTAGTTTTTTCAGGAGAGTTTCAGTGAGTTTCTCATGTGAACCCTATTAGGCAGACCGAGGTTTATAATATTGTAAGTATTTTATAATATTGGAAGAAATGTCTGTGTGGTAATTTTGACATACTAATAGGTAGGTAGGTACCTCAGTAGAAATGTAAGTTAGGTATTGATATTTATATAGTCTTTCATGACATTTCATTTTATTTTTTTTTATATCTTAGATAAAGGGAAAAATATAATACATTAAGTAGGCACAAAAAACTATATGTTACTCATTTGGGGAAGGACTTACTTCCTGTAACACAGTGCAAACTAACACAGGAAGAAGTGCATCACTAAGTTTGTAGGCATAGGTTTTTGTAAAATAAAATATTTGTATTTGTATTTGTATTCTCATTTAATTTGCTTTGGATCACCAACGAAAGTTACACGACGTTTGCACATACACATAGTAGGTAGTATACACTGACGTTTACTTCGAAAGCTTACTTTTAGGATGAAAAAGAGGATGAATTACACAAATAATGTTTTCTGATTTCAAAATATCTAGGTACATAATAAAATTAAATAAGTTCTTATCGGTTTAGCACCGTAATGAAAGAAATCGGTAATTCTTAATATCTAGTCCATTCGATTGGAAATCACACTAAAATAAGCCTTTACATTCATTGACCAGAAACCCTTAGTTAGGTATATTTATTCAGAGATATGTTATCGAAGAAGTCTTCCGGAAGTTAAATAGACTCTTAAAAGATAAATATAATTTCCCATTTAATTCGGGGACGCAGTTTCGGGACTCGATTCTGAAACAAAAAATTTTTTTAATAAAATACTAGCTGCCGCCCGCGGCTTCACTCGCGTGGTACCTACTCGGACGAAAAATAGCCTATAATGTTAATCCAGCACACGTTCTATGTATGTTCCAAGTTTCATTCAATTCCATTCTGTACGATGGTATGGAACCCTTCGTGTACGAATTCGACTCGGACTTGATCGGTTTTTTGAAGTCTGTTGAAAGGTACAGGAGCTTGATGGAGTTTTATTGTTATTAATTAGTTGTAATAGCTTTCATTAGGCTCAATCACTCAGTTACCTTTGATCAGAAATTGTATCTATTTTCTTTAAAATTACCTGTTTATTACCTGGCTATAGTGAAAAGGAGGGTTATGATTTATTTACTTAAATACTTTAAAATTGGTCTTTTGGTATTTACATTATTTACGAGTAGTAAATCTAAGAGTTTTCCTTCAGTTTTTGGTGGATGGAAGTCCTTTGTCCTTAAAGTACCTATATTGGGAAGGTCTATGTCTAGCAGTGGACTTCTACATGCTGATGATGATGAGTAATAAATACCTAGCGGTTTCCAGTTCAAATTTCTCAACCCTCACGCACCAACAGGTACCTAGCCTTACATACAAAATCCTAATCGGCAAAGTTACAATTGTTTTGTTAGATTTTGCAATATGTCGTTAAAGGGGTGAGCTTAGAATCCAATTTGTGATAGGCCTGATAACTGATGATAAATTGATTCAAACTTCACAGGAAACGGGTAAAAGTCCTTAAAATTTATGAGGACCTGAATTGGGCCTTTGCGATAGAAAAGGGAACAAGAAGAAGGGTTTTGTGATGGTAATTTACACTAAGCAGAATTGCTCACCAAAATCAACGTAGAACTTTGTTGTTAGTTAATAAAATGTGTTTATTCAAAAAGAAAATTAAATTTTTACATCTTTTCTTAGATTCCTCAAAGTGAAAGCACTTTAAGAGAAAAAAAAACACGATTAAAAAATTCCTGAAAAATCCATGTTTCGAGTAGGTATGTTTGATCTAGAGATCTCGGAAACCCTACCACATTTTCAGTTGATTTTAGCTTTGACAGGTAGGTAATAACTACTTATTTATTTAGTTGTTGAAACCAGTTTTTGATTAATTTTGCGGTTTTCTTGTAATTTTTTAACAATTTTTTGAATTGGCGGGTTATTTGATTAAAATATTTGGCACGGTCTCACTCTCTGTCTTTATTTCATACACCCAAAATCCGTAGTGCTTTCTCTTTCGAAATCGAGATCTAGACGCGATGGTATACTTAGTAGCTTTTAAACTATTAACTTTTACACTAGAAATTAAAGGTAGACAGTAATGAAGCCTTACCATCAGTCCACTTCTTGCCACGCATTCCAATAAATCCCATCGAACCCTTCCGTTTCGGGAACGATCCGTTATGGTCCACTAGGATTTTGATCTCCTGCGCGCCGCTGTTCTTCAAATCCTTCTTGCCACGGACTCCAATGAACTTGCCTCGGAACGACACGTCGTAAGGACGCTTCATCTGTAGAGATTTCTTACCACGCACGCCATAGAATTGATTGAAGTTAGCTGCTCGCTTTTCTACCTCGTTTGTGAGATGTTCGTCCTCGCTTCGCTCGTTCTGCTCGCTTGGCTCGCTGACTTCAGTCACAGAATCCGAGTTCGGATGCTCCAGCTTGTTTAGATATTCTGTTATGATTTCGCTTAGGAGCGGGAATTCGTTGTTGTTTTCATTAGAGTTGTAATCGATCTGACCGATCAAAGAGCCTCGTTTAGGAACGTACTCATAACTGTCCGGGAAGTACTCGTTCGAGAGTTCCTTCTTGCCTCGCATGCCGACGAAACCCATCGGAGCTCGCTTCTCTTCATCTGAATACAGTTCTTTTTTGCCTCTCATGCCTACAAATCCCATTGCTCGTTTAACCTCGTCGGCGTATAAGTCTTTCTTTCCTCGCATGCCCACGAAACCCATAGGCGCTCGCTTATCCTCATCAAAATAGTACTCTTTCTTGCCTCTCATTCCCACAAAACCCATGGGAGCTCGTTTATAGTACATCTGGGGTACGTCAGGGGTTTCAAATAGGTCGTAGGCCTTCTTTCCCTTCACCCCGACGAAGAACTGCGGTTTCCGCTTGTAGAACTGCTCGGGGTCGTCGTTGAACTTCTTGCCCCTCATGCCGAAGAAGCCCTGGTGGCCTCGCTTGTCCAGCTCCTGGCCCGTGACTGCGGCCACCAGGTGGATGGTCACAACGGCGATGATGGTTTTGCATATCGGGGTCATGGTTGAATCTGCAACAAGTTAATAAGTTTAACGGTGCTGGAAACTGCGATAGGTAACAGTAATTAAGTGAACTAAAGCTGTTCTTAACGTGTATTGTTTTATTTATTCAAATAAATTACCTAGATGTTTAGGTATATGAAAAATTACAAGGCCAAGTTTCAGTAACTAAGGCCTTTTACCACCAGTGCTATTTTTCAGTAAACACCTTAAAAATACGTACCTACAAGATATAAGACATAAAACATATTTTTTTTCTTTTTCTAAGGTTATCTATTATATTATTAAAGTCTGCTACCTCCTCTTCAGGGAGAAGGGAGCTATATTTATGATATGTTTACAATACGAGTTACAAATGAATGTCCTTAGTTGTGAGATGATGAGAGAGTTGTAAGCTATTGATAGCCGACATAAAAGGGGAAACATGTTTTCCAATTTTTAGGGTTCCGTGTCAGAAGGGTGCCAACGGGACCCTATTGCTAAGCCTCCGCTGTCCGTCCGTTCGTCCGTCTGTCAACGGGCTGTATCTCCGGAACAAGGGCCCTTAACCGATCATTGAGTTAAGCAACACTAGGCGCGCTCAGTAATTGAATGGGTCGAGTGATTTTTGGCACATTTTATTGTATTTTTGTGTATTTCTTTTTCAAATGATCTAAAATTTACTGATTTGTACAAAAAAATTATAAATTAAGAGAGTCCTCATAGAAGAGACGTGTTTCATTTTGCATTTTCGGCTGCCACCTACAGGTGGCACACAAGAAACATTTATGTACATGTACGATGGTACGGAACCCCTCGTACGCGAGTTCGACTAGCACTTGACCGGTTTTATTTTTTGATTGTTGTTGTCACACATCTTCAAGAGTCTGAGCCACCAAGTGTAGGTGGCCATTGTCATCTCATACCTTATTATTATTATGAATAGGTTAGAAACCTACGTCATAACTTCTGCGTAGAAACGCCAAGTACCTACGTGTACTTGATATTGGCCCTGACTTTGTCCCTCAGGACTTTATACCATTCATCATCATCACCATCATTATTATTACAGCCTGGTTTTTCATTACCATTATTATTTCGCCAGCCTCCTCGGTCCTGTGCATTTCTTATCAAATTTTGCCCACGAGTTTTTCGGTGTAGTCGACCCAACGCGCTTTCAAACGTCCAGGATTTCTTGTCATTAATAACTTGACGAACTCGGTGGCGTGGCGGGCTAGTGTTCGGCTGAGACGCAAGAGGCGCGGGTTCGATTCCTGCTACAGGAGAAATGTTTGTATGTTTTGTAAATATTTCTTCCGGGTCTGGGTGTTGTATGTATTATCTATAAGTAAGTATTAAAAAAAAGTAGGTACTTATTACAAAGTATTCTATCAGCCATCTGGTGCCCATAGTAAGTACAAGCTTTGCTTAGTTTGAGGCTAGATGGCACTGTGTTTTAAATGTCCACAAATATTTATTTATTTACTAGCTTCCACCCGCGGCTTCATTCGCGTGGTACCAAGATAAAAAGTAGCCTATATGTTATTCCAGCACACATACTATGTATGTTCCAAATTTCATTCAAATCCGTTTAGCCGTTACGGCGTGATTGAGGCACAAACATCGTCACATCCTCACAAACTTTCGCATTTATAATATTAGTAGGATTTCTTTTCCTTTCCAACGTAACAATTTCCAACCGCCATGTCACCAAATTACCTACGCAACTATTCCTGCATAGATAATCAAGTCACCTCGTGAATTACCGGTCCCTACATAGCACAACAATGCCCTGGGGAGTGTTAGTCGTTCGTGCGTCTCCCGAGGCCTAGCGCACTACGTAAGCCTATCGCTCTAGATCACGTGACGATGCCAAAAGTACACTCAACCGAAAAATTATACTGATATTACAAATAGAATAGAATACAAAAAAATATCGATAACGATAGAATTAGTTTTGTTGGTGCCATCCAGAACGGCCTTGTGCAGGTTTCATCCATCACAGAGCATATGACCCCCCCCCCCAACCCCTCCCCCAAATCGTACCTACACATCAAATTGAAAAATCTTCTAAGAATTTACAAAACAAAAAGCTATTTTCTGCTCCTAGCCGCAATGCCAATAAAAATAGAAGGCTTACATTTGTTTTATAATACTTGTGCAAAGAAATTGTGTATTGTGCAATAGAATCTGATTTACTCGACATAATT
The DNA here is from genome assembly GCA_949320045.1 of Scotopteryx bipunctaria. Taxonomy (NCBI): domain Eukaryota; kingdom Metazoa; phylum Arthropoda; class Insecta; order Lepidoptera; family Geometridae; genus Scotopteryx; species Scotopteryx bipunctaria. The sequence continues at coordinate 8,972,281 of OX439459.1, forward strand.
AAATATTATTAGTGACCCCCTCCAAAATTACTAGCTGCGACCGCACCTAGCCTTCACATTATCTGGCAGAGTAGTAGTAGGTACCTACCTAAGTACTATTTATTTGGGCGACTGTACGGAACAGTAAAACCAAGGTCTCGCTTGTCATGTGGTGAATATATATTTTCGATGGCCAAAAACTGTCTTACTGTAGAAACTACGAAACACTTTAACTAGCCTCAAAGTTATCAGAACTTAAGATTCCCTTGCTTATGTTTCTTAAGTCAGATTTCCTTGGTGTAAGAAACAACAAAGTTAATTTCAATAGGGATTTATTCAATAAAACTACTTATTAAGAGATTCCTTGTTATTCTGTTTTTCAAGCTCTGTGAAATCTTGTTCTGAGGTGAAATCACAAGGATTATTTAAAGTCGTCTTAATGTCTTGTGTCCTTTCCCTGTCATTTTGGACACAGTGGACGAATAAGCCCACATATCATTCTATATATATGATAGGTATATATGAAAATTAATATACCTACTCGAGATATCATGTAAGTAGGAACTACACACCAAATTTTGACCCCTAAACCGTAGTTTATCAAAATCTTGCATACTTTCCGCAATGGGAACCGAACCAAAACCATAACATAAATAAACTCAGCCGCTCGCACTACGCCACGGAGATCGTCAAATAAAGTTTGAATAAATATTTGTTATCCATTTCAACGAGACTTGCATAGCACTTTAACAAACGTAGTTTTTGTTTAAATTGCCAAAGAAGTCGCGTAGGTACCATCTTGTTCTAATTTTTTGCATTCCACTGGTGAGCATAATTCAGTACTTGTTTTAAAAACATTGATATACTTACTAATCTTATTTTACCAGCTAATTATTAGTAGTTTAATTAGAGAGCACTGGTGGTCTAGTGACATCCGCCTTCCGATCCTAAGGTCGTGGGTCAAATCCGTGCACCAATGGATTTTCTGTTCGAAAAATACGTGCGCAATACCAATACTCTCGAACGGTGAAGGAAAACATTGAAGGGGAAACCGACATGTCATAGAATCTAAAAAGTTCGAAAACATGTGTTAACTTGAAAGCAGATGATGAAGCAGTGACATAGAACTGCATTATACCTAATGATCAAAAACACAAATCACAATTCGAAGAAGACCTACTACAATTTCCGCCTTTCATACACATAGGTAGCGCTTTTATACCTACATCTTTAGCCAAGATACCTGTAATTTCAGCGACTTACTCTGACTTACTCTGTAAATAGATACCTTTTAATTTCGCAGGCTTATACGTACCCTTCAAACCAACAAGCTTTGGCTCTTGACCTCTATTCATGGTCGACTTATACAAAAGCGACTATGGTCTACTTCACTTCTCTAGAATCGTGGGTCAAAATCGTGCTCCAATGGATTTTCTACATAGTATACATCCAAATTCAAGCTTGCTTCTCATAGTTCCCCAGGCAGAGACCACAGTCTGACATAGTATTACTCTCGCTTAATTTATCTATTGTATGTATGTTTGTCCGTATGAGCTAGTGGCCAACTCTTAAAAGCCGGGACTGACTGTTTAACGTGCCCTCCGAAGCACGGAAGCGCTCAGCTCGTAATGCCACTTACGGTCACCCATCCCGATTTGTGACCGCGCATATCGTTGCTTAACTTTAACGATCAATCAAGAACGCCTAAGTAAGCTACGCCACGAGCTGTTCGCTCTATTTATTTCTCTATTCAAATCACGTGATGTTTTTTGCATCCCTCCCTTCCCCCCTGGTGATGTGGCGAGGTTTGAGACCTGTGTAGCTTACGTGCGTAGCCTCTGCGTGCGCCACAGTGAAGTCTAGGCCTGACTACTCCCTATCTATCTAGTCGTGTCACTTGTTCTTTCGAACCAGTGTGATAAAAGGATTTAAAGTACGCCTCAAAGGCTCTTTTCGTGCACTACTCCCTGACACACGAAGCTCACGTGCGTAGCCTCTGCGTGCGCTACACTATAACCCTTAGACATTTCAGAATCTAGAATACTTATCTGTATGTCATCAGTAGGTACACACAGTGTGGTCGTGTTTTTTCCTTCTATCGTGACAAATCCGACATATCTCAGTGTAATGCGTATAACTCGACATAAACCCCCAGCGCGACAGAATCTCCTACGTTTTATGAAGCTTAATATTATCTTTACGTTGATAAGAGATATTACGTGATAACTCCATTTTGTTCTATCGAATATTGACTATTTTGGCTAGTTATCATAAACTATCTTTCTATGAGCTTATTTAAGTGTGTTCTATGCCTGGTTCCTACCTGATTACGGATTGTTTTTAGGGTTCCGTACTCCAAAGGTGCACAACGAGACCCTATTACTAAGCCTCCGCTGTCTGTCCGTCTGTCTGTATACGGACAAATTCGATTTTCATGCAAAGGAATTTCTCTGAAGGGGTTTTTAACATTTTTCTTGAACTCGGTTTAGAAGCTAAACGTTACATTTTGTATCCAACATTTTCATTCGCATCCTAAAAATAATTTGGGTAAACGACAAGATTATGTTTATAATGATGGCATTGAAAGAGTGATAAAATTCTCAAGAATAAAACTCGCAAAAATCAGCTCACGTTTTGAAATAATTAGCTGAAATTGTTTTGAATTTTGACACCTTTCTGGACCCTCCCGTGGAATGTGAGGGATGGGATGCGTGTACGTCATTTTTCATTTAGGGGTTCTGTTACCTAAAAGGTAAATATTACAACCTATCTATAAATGCACTAACTTTTTTTTATGTAACTAACCTAGTTATGATATTTTTTCTTGCCTTTCACGATCATAATTTTCTTTTATAAGTATAACACGAGTAGCTAAAAGAGCTTGACATGACTGATTCGACATAAATTAATGTCTAAGAAGTATTTATGCGTTATCCTGGTTATCCTTTTACATCCTTTTTTCCATATTAGGATCGCTTTACAGGATAAAAAGTAGCCTATGTCCTTCTCCGGGATGGAATCTATCTCCGTGCCAAATATCATCAAAATTTGTTCAGCAGTTTTGGCGTGAAAAGGTACAGACAGACGGAGTTAATTTGGCATTTATCATATTAGCATGGATTATATTCATATCCGTTTTTTAAGTGTCATTTAGCCTTATGACCTAGACTTTCCTGGCCACTTTGAGGTCAGTGACCTGGTTTAGTAGGCCATTTCAAAAACCACTTCATATAATAATCATTTCAGTTTTAAAAGTGACTCTCATACCTGTAAAGGTTATATTAGTACCGGGAGGCGCACACCTTAAGAACAGCTTTTAAAAGCTTCGCGAGGACAGCCTCATTAGCCGACCACCTGTCTCTCTCGCACCTGGAGCTTAACCTAAGCCCGTCTCGCTCACACATGAGGGTTTACACCTCGCAGTTTAGACAAGAGCTATCATCTTGTTTGGGAGAATATTTTCAAGATTATACGTATTTTAAAGAGCGGGTACTTCTGAAAATAGCTCTTAACCTCACTTCCCATACATAATACCAAAGTTTGCTTATCATATTAAGTCATAAGTAACGCATTAGAACGTACTTATTAGACGTACAGTCGGCCAAAAATATGCATCCTAAATAATAATAGAAATAATCTTACTTATTGTAACGACAATGAAACACGAGGCTGGCAGTTGACTGATTTATTATTGAAAAGCGCATCCTACCCGCTACAAAGAATAAGCTAATGATCGACTACTCGACACTTCTTCCCCCTTAACTTAATAATAAATCACTAAAAATACATAAACAGAAGTAGTACTTAAATGTAACAAACTAATAAACTAAACAACATCATTGGCCAAATATCATATTGTTTATACATTTTTTTTAAGCGCTCTATTATAGGCCCTCAACGTACGAGCATCCGACGATGGCGGCGGGACCGGGGAGCGCGGCTCAGGCGCCGCCGCCGCCGGCCGCGGACCCGGGTCCACCTCCCCCTCACCGTCGGGTGCATCTACAAACACATCATTATCACTAACCTGATCTTCCGCCTCGCTGTCTTTAGTCACGCCCGCTCGCGAAAGCGAATACCGAGATTTATCGTTTACCGAAACCAACTGGTCCTTATGCCTACGCCACTCCACCCCGTTACCAATACTAACTCTATAAGACACCGGTCCCGTTTGTTTAGTAATTGTGCCCTCAGCCCACTTATTTCCCCTCGCGGAGTAGTCGCGAGCGAGCACGGCGTCCCCAGCAGTGAGGGCGCGGGCCGTGCCGCCCGCAGCGGCCGCCTGGCGCTCCTGCGCCGCTCGCACCACTGCACCCACGTCGGGCCGTAGCGCGTCGAGGCGCGAGCGCAGTCGCCGCCCGAGCAGCGCCTCTGCGGGAGACACTCCCGTTGTGGCGTGTGCACAGTTACGATAACAAAACAAAAACATATTTAGTGCTTGTAACACGTCCTCGCCCGTGTGCACGGCCCTTTTTATTGCCTTTTTTACAGTTTTAACAGCGTTCTCTGCCGCTCCGTTACCTTGCGGCCTATAAGGGGCGGAGCACACGTGTTTAATACAGTTTTTCTTACAATAATGTTTAAACTCTTCGGAAAAGAACGGGGGGCCATTATCTGTAACCAGTTGCGATGGCAAGCCAAATCTCCCGAACACCGTCATCAATACCGTGATAGTGGATTTAGCATCGGTACGACTCATAGGCAATGCTTCGATCCACTTAGAATGTGCATCGACCATAATCAGATAACGTTTGCCTTCATACTCCGCGAAATCTGCATGAACTCGTTGCCATGGAAACAAAGGAAATTCCCAGGGATGTAACTCCGCGCGGGGAGGGGCGTCCCGAACCGCACGGCAAGCCTCACACGAACGACACAGGTTCTCAATATCGCCATCCATATTGGTCCAATACACATAATTACGAGCTAAATTCTTCATTTTATGAACCCCCAAATGGCCCTGATGTAACTCCTGCAAAACATTATTTTTAAGAGAGGTAGGGACCACAATCCGGTATTTACAAATCAAGCAGCCATAATCAACAATTAAATCATGTTTGCGCGCAAAATACGGCTTCTCCTCCTCGCAACCGGCTATCAGCGGCCATCCGAACTTTACATACCCTACTATTTTACATAACACAGGATCTTTCTCAGTCTCCCTACTAATATCCTTAAAATTAACTGGTAAGCTATCTTGTAACAAATTCACATAACTTTGTTGTTCGGAGGGATGACGCTCAAAGGTCAAAGGTAAGCGGGACAGTGCGTCAGCCGGTCCGTTCTGCTTAGAGTTAATAAACTTAATTTTAAAATCATATGCAGCTAATCGTGCCGCCCAACGCTGTAAGCGACTAGCAGCAGTTTGCGGAATACCCACCTTATCCCCAAACAAATAGCTCAATGGTTGATGATCGGTCCTCAGCTCAAAAGTCCTACCAAACAAATATTGGTGATGTCTAGTTATACCATAAAAAATAGCTAATGCTTCCTTATCAAACTGGCTGTAGTTTCGCTCGGCATCGTTGAGCGTGCGCGACACACAGCTGACGGGCCGCTCGCTGCCGTCGGGGAAGCGATGCGCCAGCACCGCGCCCAGCCCGTAGGCGCTGCTGTCCACCGACAGCACGAGCGGCCGCCCCTCATCATAGTGCGCGAGCACTCTGTCACTCAGCAATGCCGACTTTGCCTCCCTAAAAGCCTTGTCACACTCATTGCACCATACCCACTTCGTGCCTTTTTTAAGGAGTTCATGTAAAGGATGCAGTAACATACTTAAATTAGGAATAAATTTACCGTAGTAATTTAACATCCCTAAAAAACTTTTTAATTGCGTTATGTCTTGAGGGACTGGCGCATTAGCTATAGCCTCTATTTTTTTTTATCCGGATGTAAACCATCGCTATCAATCACGAACCCTAGGTATTTTACACTTTTTTGCAGAAAACTACACTTGCTAAGTTTAACAGTTAAACCCATATCTCGAAGGCGTCCTAGTACTTGCCTTAAGTTACATAAATGTTCAGCCCTAGAGGCTCCGGTTACACAAATGTCATCCAAAAATACGACCGTGCCGGGCACTCCGCGTAGGGTCTCCTCCATCAGTTTCTGAAACTTTTCAGGCACACAAGATAGCCCGAAAGGTGTGCGGCGATATACGAAAGTACCTATGTGTGTGGTAATGGCGGTACAAGGTTGCGAGTCCTCAGTAAGCATAGTCTGCTGATAAGCATGGGTTAAATCAATTTTTGTAAACTCTTGTCCTCCACTTAACGTAGCAAACAATTCTTCAATGCGCGGTAGTGGATATATGTCCCGTTTTAATTTCTGATTAACAGTGACCTTATAGTCCCCACAGAGCCGTATATCGCCGTTCGCCTTAATGACGGGCACGATGGGAGTGCCGTAGTCGGAGTGCTCGACGCGGTAGATGGTGCCCTCCTGCTCGAGCCGCCGCAGCTCGCGCTCCACGCGCTCGCGCAGCGCCAGCGGCACGGGCCGCGCGCGCACGTACACCGGCACATCGTCGCTCAGGCGCAACTGAATTAATTTTTTACATTTACCTAATTTATCTGTAAACACCTCAGGAAATTCAGCGGCTAGACGGCTCACACAGGGGTCATCATTTATTTCATTAAAACTTAACTGAGTAATATTTAAATCACGCAACCAATCCCTACCGAGCAAAGGACAGCCCCCATTCTTAATTACATAAAGCGATAAAATTTTACAAACATCCCCTAATGTAACTTTGACAGTAATGAAACCCAGTGACTCGATCTTGGTACCTGAGTAGCAACGTAACACTAGATTATCCGCCTGAATACTCTTATGAGAAAACATACGTTTATAGAATTCCTCACTAATTGCCGAGATCCGGCTACCCGTGTCCACTTCACACTTGATCACTATACCGTCAATGTCAATTTTAATAAAGTAGGGTTTGTTACCTTGTGACATCAGTTCGATGTTATAAAAGTCCTCGTCCTCTGTATCACTCACGTAATTTTGCCTCGACGATGCACTACTGCGCACTTTACACATCGCCCTCAGGTGGCCCCGTTGACCACATTCATCACAGTTATAATTACTAAACCGACATCTATCCGGCCGATGTGGCTTGCCACACCGCCAGCATCGCTGCTGCGCGGCCGCAGGCGAGCCCTGGCCTCCGCCGCCGCTCGCGCCACCGCCGCCGCCGCTACGAGCCGCCGCGGGGCCCCGCGCGCCGCCCGCGCCGCCGCCACCCCGCCTTGCGCTCGCCTTGTGCAGGCCTTCGCCCGCGCCGCTGCCCGCCGCCGAGGCCGAGGCCGACGCCGCGGCCGTGGTTGCCGCGCTCACCTCCGCATGCCTCTCACCGGCCTCCAACGCCAGAGCCAACTCCACCGCGTCCTTGTATTTTATTGACTTCTCCGAGAAAATACGAGATCTCATGGCTGAGTTTGCGAGTCCCGAAACGAACTGATCCCGCAAATTTTCTTCTAACATCTTTCCAAAATTACAAGTGGTGGCCAAATGTTTCAGATCTTGCAAGTATTCCGACATAGTTTCGCCGGATTTCTGTCTCCGTAATCGAAAAACATGGCGCTCAGCGATTTCAGAACGCTGGGGTTCTAAATGCGTAGATACAAGATCGACCAATGTATCGAAGGTTTTATCTTCAGGAGCCGCCGGCGCACACAAATCACACATCAATGAATATGTAGTTTCACCGACCACAGTTATTAACAAAGGCACTTGCAGTTCAGCTTTGATTTCGTTCAATAAAATGTATTGTTTCACTCGCCGTACGTAAGCCGGCCACTGTTTTAGTTTAGAGTTAATGTCAAACTGTTCTAAACTGCCGATAGGCATTTTGAAAACAAAATACACGCGTATTTGACTGGTTCACGAATATAATTAATTAAATCCCAAACTCGGCGTCAGTGTAACGACAATGAAACACGAGGCTGGCAGTTGACTGATTTATTATTGAAAAGCGCATCCTACCCGCTACAAAGAATAAGCTAATGATCGACTACTCGACACTTATAATTTAAATGCGAAAGTTTGTGAGGATGTTTGGATGTTTGCGCCTCAATCACGGCTTAACGGATTTGAATGAAACTTGGAATATACATAGTACAATGTGCTAGATTAACATATAGGCTATTTTTTATGCGGGTACCACGCGAGCGAAGCCGCGGGCGGCAGCTAGTAATATTATAATTCAAACTCAAGATCCATTAAGATGACTGATGAAAGTCACTTTCTTGGCCTACTGTACCTTCTTTCAGTAATAAATCCTCCTGAAATTATTAACACCAAAGTTTGTGAGCATGTGATAGATGTTTAAAAGTCACGGCGCGCGTAACGGGTGAACGGAATCAAATCTATCTAGTTGTGTCGCTAGTTCTTTCGAACCAGTGTGGTGAAAGGATTTTAATTGAGTCTTAAAAGTTTGTTCTTAAAGCACATGTTTTAACCTTTCTGCGGTTCTACGACATGCCAGTTTCCTCACGATGTTTTCCTTCACAGAGAGTACTTTTTTTTATATAAACTTGTTTAACGCACATAAATTTTATCGCAAGGAAAATGTGCGGCAATGTGCACGACTGGATTTGAACCCACGACCTTAGGATAAGCTATAAGATCTGCCCATTGTTATTTCAACTTGCTTATTCTAAGAGCTATATCAACGACTGTGGTTCTCCTACACATTTCCTATTAAGTTACGGATAAAAAACTTAGTTAAGTACCTATAATAAATAAATAATAAATATTCGTGGATATTTCACACAGCGCCATCTAGCCCCAAACTAAACAAAGCTTGTACTATGGACACCAGATGGCTGCTAGAATACTAATACTTTTTTTTGTAAATACTTATAATACCCAGACTCGGAATAAATATTTGCAGAACATACAAACATTTCTCCCGAAGCGGGAATCGAACCCGCGCCTCTTGCGTCTCAGCCGAGCATTCGCCCGCCACGCCACCGAGGTCGTCAACCTTTTTGATGCAACGGCAAAATAACATGACCCATAAATAAAAAACTTACCGCGTAAAAGAAAGTGTTTTTAAAATAATTTTAATCAAAAACCACTCCAATTTTCCATAAAGGGAATTTCGTGTGCAATATTCTTTCGTGAAGCAGTGAGTGCGTTCAACCACTTGTAACCACTTCGAACCACGAATACAATTTGACCGGAACACTTTCGGTAATGGCCGGGGATAAACAAAGTTACCTACCGATGCGTTTGTGCCGACACCGACTTCGATAACTTCGAATTGTTCCAGTTTTTAACACAGAATCATAATTGTAAACTGTTGAAAGTATCCGTTGTTAGGTATGATAAAGATAGTAGGCAGAGCCACATGTCGTAAGAAAACTTGCAGACACTGATTCAACTCGGTGGCGTGGCGGACGAGTGCTCGGCTGCGACGCAAGAGGCGCGGGTTCAATTCCCGCTACGGAAGAATAATTTGTATGTTCTGCAAATATTTCTTCCGGGTCTGGGTATTGTAGTATTATAAGTATCTAATCAAAAAAAAGTATATAAGTATTCTATCAGCCATCTGTTGCCCTTAATACAAGTTTTGCTTAGTTTGGGGCTAGATGACGCTGTGTGAAATGTCCACAAATATTTAATATTTATTTATTAATAAAGAGACGCAAAAGTAATATGATCACTCATAAACTACCTAGCAGATACACCGCTCATCGGATTCAATACAGTTAGCAGTAAATCTGGTCGCCGTGAATCTGCTATCATAACACGTACGATGTTATGAAAAACATACGTTAGGGACGACAATATATATGAAACGTTTCGTAGACTAAAAATTACGATAGGTCTACTCGTATGAAACAGATTTGACTGCAACTTGGAACACAAATAGTTTATGAATACTAACCCCATGGTATTCCAAGTCATTCCAGGTACTCTAGGACTACTATAATGCGCGAAAGTATCTTCTGCATGGCTTCTTTTCTATACAACACACTTCCACGATCTTTCAGAGAAATGCTATATTCAATTGACGAAAATATTTTTTTAATTTACTTTTACCTACCTAGATTTATGTTTTAACTTATGTGTATTTTTTCTTCTATTTATTAATTTAATTATTCTTTCAAAATGTATTAACATAATTTAATTTTGACATTGTAAAATTAATAAATTGCATGCCTTAAAACTAGGCAGAGTACATAAAACAAATGTAAGCATTTGCGCTATCATATTATTATTATTTTTTATGTTTAAAGGTAAACATCGTGAGCAATGTATTGCAATTATTACTATTATAGTAGCGATAAGCTTACGTTACGATGTGTTACGCACGGGTGGAACACTAAAAGTTAGTAAGTTCGTATGAGCTAGTGGCCAACTCTTGTGACGGAGTTTTTAGACCGCCTAAAGGCCTCCATCATGGCTTAACGACGAAAACCCGGGACCGACAATTTAACGTGTCTTCCGAAGCACGAAATCGCTCAGCTTGTAATGCCACTTGCGGTCACCCATCCCAATTGTGACCGCGCACAACGTTGCTTAACTTCAACGATCAATCAAGAACGTCTAAGCAAGCTACGCCACGAGCGCTTCCAAATACTGTGGAACACTAAGCATAAGACATTAAATAAAGTGATAAGACGTGCCTCTGACAACCCCTTAGACTCGGCGCCCACTATCGGCACGGCAGGGTACGCCTAAGGATCCTTTGGCATGCCGAGTCCGGCCCTTAGACATCATGAGGTTAGGTACAGTCGTAAACCTTTTCACCCGACTGCGAAGGTAGGTAATGTTGTTATGTTTGCGTTCTACCACATTTTAATTTCATACGTGGCTGGTTGCAAAGTTTACCGAAACAATGTAGAAAGATCATTACCTGGTGTCTCCACAAAGAAAAGTGTTTTTCGTTTGTACAGACGTAGGACGACCGAGTGAAAAAGTGCTAATTGTCGCGTTGAACCCTTAGTTCCCATAATTGGGCCTTCTTTTGATACAATTTCACGCAAGGCTGGTTTCTTCAAGTGAAACGGTGGGAAATATTTTCTCGGAAAATCTGTTTCTTGAGAGGGCCTAAATAAATATGAAGTTTCATTTTGGATATCAAGCGAACGAAAGAATGAAGAAACGAAGTTCACGCTCGTTCACATAGATTCGTTTACTTTCTCTCGGTAGCCGCTCACTTTTGCTTAATCATCATCATCATCATTTCATCATCAGGAATTTTTTAAGTCTAAATTAAATGAATATTATCTTGCTCTGCAAAGCAGTCAACCAAATTGAGCACCTGTAGGTTTATGTAGTTTATGTTATGTAGTATATATATAGGTAGGTATATTTATGTATATGTAATATTTTATTAGTTACTCTATTTTAGTCTCTAAAGCACTACCTCTGTTTGTTCTCCAAATTTCACAAAGGTTAGCTGGAAGAAAATGCTAATTAGCATTAAGTTCGCCTATGTACATATTATTTCTTGTGCAATAAAGAATTTTCTATCTATCTATCTATCATTATTTCAGTCGGTTATTATCCGCTGGGTATAGACATCTTTCAATTCTTCCAGCCTCCTCAGCCCTGTGCGTCTCTTATCCAGATTTTGGCCGCGTCTTTTCTGATGGTGTCAACGCGCTGACCACTACCACGCTGACGTCTAGTGGTAGTGACCCCGCCTACTAGTCCTAAGGTCGTGGGTTCGAATCTGATCGTGCACCGAAGGTTTTTTTTTCGAAAAATTTATGTGCGCTATACCAGTAGGTACTCTTAAACGGTGATGGAAAACATCGTGAGAAAACCGGCATGTCGTAGAACCTAAATAAAAGTTCTAAAATATGTGTCAAGTGCACGAAGGGAGCCTTTGAGGTGCACTTTAAATCCTTTCACCACGCTGGTTCGAAGGAACAAGTGACACGACTAGATAGAGATAAAACGCCCTGTCGCACGTCCTTTAAATAAATTCTTATACATAGTACCTATGTATAGATAGATAGTGTAAAACCAAATACATAATCCTCCTTCTTCGCAGTCGATCAAAAAGGTATTTGTTACCCGACTGCGAAGTAGGAGGGTTGTTTTACACCTCTGCTTTATAATTATTTATTTTGCCATTTATTGATTTATTTATTTATATTCTAGAATTTAATCTAAACAATTAGAAACATAAATTCTACCGATATCACATAACGTGGAATAAATTCGTTAGAACGTTCTTCATGGCCTTTTATTACCATATTACATACCGCCGATAAATAAAAATAGTGTAAAATTAATTTTCGAAAGTTTCACTTACCTACCTGAATTTTCATTTGATTGCGTCCAGCATCCAACTCTATTTGTTTTATAAAAACGTTTGATTGGTGCAAAGCTAGCCCGTGGTCCACCGGACACGATTCCAACTAACAACTTGTAATGCAATTTTTGACAATCTAGGTAAACTGATTGGTTATCTGGACCTTATTTTTGACAAGCAATTTGCTTAGACTAGATTTTGTGCCTTTTACAATTCAGCCAGTTGTCACCACATCGCTATTTGCCCTCTCCATTTAAGTTCCATAACAATTATAGCGACCAAAGTTGCCGAGCGCTACAAGTAGTCTGGTCAAGAAATTATAGAGACAAAAAAGATTGGTAACTATTTAGAGGAGGCTTTTACCGCCATCGGCGACCTTACTTTCACTTGATTTTGCAACAAAGGCACGAGGATCATGCGCGGGTCCGATTCTCGCTACGGGAGAAATGTTTGTATGTTCTGTAATTATTTTTTCTGGGTCTGGATGCTTTAGTAATATATAAGAATGTTTTTACAAAAAAAAAGTATATAAGTATTATAATCAGCCATCTGGTGCCCATAGTGCAAGCTTTGCTCAGATTGGGGCTAGATGGCGTTGTGTGAAATGTCCGCAAATATTTATTTATAACTAGCTGCTGCCCGCGGCTTCGCTCGCGTGGTACCCGGATAAAAAGAAGCCTATATGTTAATCCAGCATATGTACTATGTATATTCCAAGTTTCATTCAAATCCGTTCAGCCGTTTAGGCGTGAAAGAGTAATAAACAGCCATACTTACAAACTTTCGCGTTTATAATATTAGCAGGATATTGGAACATCTTTGAAATTCAAATGAAAAGCAGCAACGTATGACATCAAATGCAATCCTTATTCTAATATTTTTTTAAAGTCACCTGAAACACAAATTGCAATAACGTTGAAGGAATAAAAGTGGTACTTAAAGGCCAATTACGTGTCGTTCTAACCGTATTCGCAGCACGAAGTTTTCTTATAAAAATTTTAGTCAGCGGTTATGAGATCGCGGAAGGAGCTGGTATCTACTTAGAGCGGCCCCCTTGGCATATACCTTAGATTATTTAATAGCCCCTCCAGACTCACGGCGAGAAGGCTCGGCGAGAAGTTTCGCCGAGACTTCTCGAAGAACAAACAAACTATCCACACTCTCAATTTTCTCACTCGTGATCTGTTTTTTATCCGGTATGGACGACGATATGCAAACTGCATGTCAAAAATAGTTTTTACACTTCCCTAGTCTAAACCCAAAAGGAATTATTATCCTCTCCCTCGTACAAACTGTTGTCTAAGTTATTCATACAAAGTTTCAAGAGCATTATATTTTAAGAGTTTAATATTAATTTCATAGCACTTATGCCTTTACTTATCTTCAGGACTGGGAGTAAAGAAAAAACATAGAATGCGTCCAGCTGCTTCTCTCCCCGAGCATGTCGTAAAAGTCGACAGTTCTACGGCATGCCGATTTCCTCACGATGTTTTCCATCACCGTTTGAGAGTACTGGTATAGCGCACATAAATTTTTCGAACGAGAAAAATCCATTGGTGCAGGATCGGATTAGAACCTACGAACTCAGGATTGGAAGGCGGGGTCACTACCACCAGACCACCAGTGCTCTAAAATACCTGACACTACCTACGTTATTATTGGTTTTATTCTGGGTTTATAAAATAGTTGAACTATAGGTACCTACTCATGTATATTCGTATATTATAAGCTCATCAACAAGAGCTTGACCACTTGAGCTTTTACAAACAATCCATGCTCTTGTGTCACACTACGAAATGGTAATATGAGTTACAAAAGTGATACCGATATCCTCTCCAACTTGATGGACCTGTATGGGCGATGGGCTGATCACCTGTTACCGTATCCATCTTGGGAGTCTTGGATCAGAAGTGGCTGCAAGTTTTCTTATGATTACTTGTGGTTCTGCCCACTCCGTTAGGGAAACGGGCGTGATAATAATATATGTATGTATGAAAGTGATACCGTTTATTGAGTTAATAATATACTAGATATTTTACACTATTTATTTATATATTTTACAGCAAAGGTAAAATACGATAAACTAAAATATATAAAGTAATAAAAAATACATTAGAAATACTAATTTCGTGGTACCCGGATAAAAATTTGTCTATATGTTATTCTAGGATACATATTACGTATATTCTAAGTTTCATTCAAATCTGTTCAGCCGTTATGACGTCACTGAGGCACATAAAAACATCGAATTTATAATAATGATAGAAAAAATATGGTACTTAAAACCGTTCTTATAATGACAAAATAACACAAAATCTCTTACTGTTCAAAAACCATGCTGCATTTTAAAAATCTATCTTCAATTTTTTTATAAAAAACTTACGACTAGTACATTCCAAAACAATAAAGTATAAAAGTGTTTGTATTTTTGTATATCGATGCTGATTTCAAAAAATTCTCTGACGTATCATAAAGGATATTTCTTTTACATACGAAATACTCGCGCAGCGTCGAACGAGGTTTTCGAGTCGAGTTGATTTTTTATCCGTAACGAATAAAATGGAACACTTTCCCCCACAACTGTACAAGATAATGCAATATTTGATTTCAGATAACACACTCTATCCGTCACATCATTATCACAAGTAAAAAACTTTTCTAAAAGCCCTTTTATGACCTTTTTTAATGGATCCGATTATCGTATAACGACATTACGATATGGTATCGTTAATGGCGGGATCTGATAACTAAATTTGACATTAATTGAAGGTCAACAAGCCCATGTTTTTGCACAAAAGCTTATTTAACTTGACTATATTCCAGATAAAAACAAAACCACTTGTGAATATCCCAATTTTTGTGCAAAGCTAGGATTATCTACAATTTGCATAATAAAGGCCCCTTCCCGTGATATTATTAAGCTAGGTGGTAATTGAAACCAATTTTGTCTAAACGTTCAGATAAGAAAAGTAGAAAAAAAAATCGTGGTCGGGTAAAATGTCAAAAATCCCTAGGCCTATGCATATTGGAGTTTCGTTTTCATAGAAACATTACTGTATTTTTTGACTACAGCGTGAAGTCAAATTAAGGTTGATAATTCAATTAGTTTTTTAAGGATTTAACAAAAAAAATTAAGTAATTTAAATGAAGGAGTGGATATTTGGGGCGTTGTCACAGAATAAATAATAGTTTGTCGTATCACTGTATTGTATGAAGTACCATTATGTAAAATGAAATTTAAGTTTTGCTATAGCATAAACTCGACGAATTTAATAAATTGAAAGAGCATAGACTTTTTATTTTTAAATAATTTTAGAAAAATAACAAGTTTTTCCAACAAAACGAGAAGAAAGTACAATACCTTCCAAAGGTAGACGGTAAAAGTACCTACGTACCTCGTCAATAAAACGACAGGAAAACGACAGCGAGGTCGTTCAAACATAGCTCTCAAGTACTTAAAGGTAACTTAAACGTAACTTAGAGGAAGCTCCATAAAACGGTTGTCAAGCTGTGTCGCTGCAATCAACTTTAGTGGCTTTTTATAACCTTTTTGAGTGCAAGTTACTAGTTGACGGGATTTATAAACATTAATGGTGACAATACAAAAGATGGGGAGGTGCGGGCAAATTACAATACAACACAGACGCAAAAGCGATTATTAAAATATAAACATACAAATATAAAATAAATTAATTTTCAGCAAATACACAATTCAAAAGGACAAATGTAAATGCTGACAGGTAATTTCTGTGGTTAGGAGTTCACAACGGACCTCACACTAGGATAAGCCTGTATCTTGAGGACCAAGGTAACGATTTACTAATAGAAAGTGAGAAGGTTAGATAAATAAATAATACCCAACAGTCACATACATAGACCTGACCAAACACTAGGATTCCCTCTGTCGTGGGTATCAGAAGCTACGAGTACCATGGTACCACCAGACCCGGAAGAAATATTTACAGATCATGTTAACATTTCTTTCGCAGCGGGAATCGAACCCGTGCTTCTTGCGTTTCCTCCGAGCAATCGCCCGCCACGCCACCGAGGCCATCAGATATATGTTATTAGTTAAAAATATTTAATCTATAGATATATAAAAGTAATAAGTTTTATGGAAAAAGATACAAAACAAATGCTCTCTCCTCAACTTTAACCCAAATATAGAGCAAACATTATATGTTCATCATAATGTTTCTGTGTGGGAATTGAACCTACAATCATCAGTGCAGACAGCAGAGTTACCATTTGCATATAGACCAGTCAAAAACCCCAAAGCACAAAGCAGGGTAAGAATGAACCTACAAACTACAGCGCAACGCAAATTACCAGGCTAGTCAGTCTAGGCAGGGTTTTGAGGGGTCAAGTTATTTTTAGGTAAATTTACCCCTTTCTCCCATTTCGGAAATTCTAATACAAGATTGTATCAGGCGTTCATATATCAGTTGCGGCAGGGCGGACCGCATTCAATTTCAGACTCATTCCCAAGCAGACATTTTTCAACGTCACTTTTAAATTCGATTAGTACGGAGCGGTGTTGGTCAATTCGACGCTTTTTGCTTTGAATGTAAATTACAGTGTCCCGTGTTGGCAAAAATTGCCTCATGGTTAGGTTAAGGAAAAAATATGTGTGTCAGGCAACATTGCTGTGTATTTTAATGATTTTTTAGTCTTTACCTCACATTATTTATAACCTAATGCTGTGACACCATTTTGTATTCATCTTGTTGTAGGTGAATGCTATCTACATAATTATTTATTTAGATTTAATTATTTATTATAATCTAAAGTACAAACCAGTGTGGTGAAAGGATTGTAAGTATGCCTCAAGGGCGCCCTTTCGTGAACTCGGCACATTTTTTGAACTTTTTGGGTTCTACGATATTATGTTGGTTTCCTCACGGTGTTTTCCTTCACCGTTTGAGAGTACAAGTATTGGGCACATATTTTTTGAACAGAAAAACCCATTGGCGCATGATTGGATTTGAACCCACGAGGGTCAGAAGGCGGGACCGTTACCACTAGACCACCAGTGCTCTCACCAGATGAGTTAAAAAGGTCACTTTATCTGATCTGCTGCTGAATTCATTTGCGTACGATATTACAGCCAAATATGAATCTGCTATTGAATCGAATTACGTATAAAAACATTTACCTACAATTCGGTCTATATTACGAAAACTACAGAAATCGCTTAGGATTTGCTATAAAACAGAAAAATTAATTGAAATGAAAAATGAAAAAATGTTTTATTACTATATACTTACACAGAAAAAAAAACAAAAGACAATATGCAAATCAAAATATGTAGGTAAATAGGTACATTATTTGGCATAGTGAAACTATCTCTCGGTCCCCACACTAGGCAGAAGCCTGTATCGTGGCGACCAGGGAAAGATTACCTAAATAGCTTTATCAGCCTCAACAGACAAAATGAAAAATATGCTTATTGCTAAAATTGCTATAGATGAATTGCTTAAAGCGCCCTTTTTAGCCCAACTGGGTTGTAGATGATGATGATAGCAACTGCTTGCTAGTCAAGTTATTCAATTGCGCATTTAAGAATATGTTGAAGTATCGTAAGTTTATCGGAATGGAGCGAACTTACAACCAAGTTGTACTGCACCTGTTGGCCTTACTTTAAAATCGACCGAACGTTAACGAGATGCATAGGTGAGCCAACTTACTGTGTAGCGAATAAATGAAATAAGATAAAGCATTGTGTCCACAAAAATAAAGAAAGAAAGAAAATACATTTAATGGTTCATCACACAAATAACTTACAATAACTAAACAAAAACTAAGTGAAGGTAAAAAAGTAAATGTCGTCACTGGAAAGGCAAATTTACGTAAGCGCCAATCGAGAAAAAGCCGTTTGAAGTTCATTTTTTTCGTTTTTTTTAATCATAACTTTCTACCTAATTATCGAATTTTGATGACGTCAACGTAAGATTTCATTCTTTTTTCATTTTCTATGTCCAGCAATTAATATTATTGTATTTGGACTACTATTTTAGGATAATAACTCAATATGCTTATTTGGCGCCATTTTGGCGCTTACGTAATTTTGCCTTTCCAGTGACGATGTGATGAACCAAAAGGCCCTGCCTCAGCATTATGTTGCTCAGCAAGAAGCTGATGCAACGCTGGTTTTCTGGCAGGACCTTACGAATACGATTTCTATACTTTGTCCAACCATTTAATTTACTTTTGACACCTGAAACACAGTTTTTACTAGTTCAGAAGCCTAAGGATTCATTTATTTTGTAACATAATGTACTTATTATGTCTATAAATTGATTTGTTTGATTTGACACTGGACGTTCGTACAAATATTTTTCTATTCAACTGTACCATGCCAAAGCTAAACAGAACCAAAAAATTGACAAATTATGATTGCGTATCTTCAATTCCTACCATATATAGTAACTCTTTTCAATATGTTTGATATATTTTTAAAAGATTTGCTTCAAAGTGACCTGTAATTGACCGTGCCCGGGGCTAGGCAGGATGTCCGCCGCTTTTATCGTCTGAATACAATATGACCCTTTGATTGAAGGCAAGAAAGAGTTTTATACATATAAAGAGTTTTACATATAGACTAGTGGAATGTCCCGCGGCTTTGTCCGCGTTGAGTTTTTGCTACACAAACTTCATCTTCCTCATCTTCATCGTTGATTGTCAGTCACTCAGTTAAGTGAGTGTTTTATATATTTATATATCCAGTTGGTATATCGACGATTTTGCTCGTTAGTATGTATGTACCAAAAAGCGTTTTTTGTAAGTTCACATGAACGGAACATGAAGGCTTTCTAAATTGTTTTAAGCCAACTTGAAAAACCTGGACAAGTGCGATTCAACACAGACTCTTAATAATTATGTTTTCAATCAGATCAAGCACATGAATCATTTTTCGTTCTGCTATTTTCAGTTTGAAAAGTTCAGAGTACCTAAAAGAGTGGTGGGATAATTTTTCATCATAAATCAAAAATTTTGTGCTATATGATACCTTTTCAATGATATCCCACTTAACCACCTTTATAACATCACCTATTTAGTCATCATCATCATCATCTTCCTTTTGTCATCAACATTTTTGACTTTGACATGACGAAGGTGGCAGACGGAGAAATAAACCATGAGAGCCGGTACCCACGGGCCTGCAAAGAGATCCTTAGGCGTCCTTAGGCATGCCGTGCCGAAAGTGTGCGCCGGGCCTAACAGTTCACCATTTTGTTCGAAACACCAAGGTGATTTTATTATACTCTAAGAGTATTAACATCAATATTAACACAATTTTGTCAGAGACAGTACAGTCAACAAACCAAAATAAATTCACATCAACTTCACAGCTAACGCAAAAACTTTTAATAGTGTTTACTCTCAAAGATTCGAATTACAATGTCTTTTTTAAGTGGCGCTAAGTATGTGTCAGGACTTCAGGAGCTTTAAGATGCCTCAAATAATATGACGCCCCGGCGCCCACTATCGGCACGGCGGCACGGCATGCCCATGGATGCCTTGGCATGCCTAAGGATGCCTCGGCATGCCTAAGGACGCCTCGGCATGCCTAAGGATACCTCGGCAACTTGATTGTTTGAAATAACAACGCATCTGTCCGATTCTCTTCCCTAAACAAAGTATCATACCCGGAAGTTCCTGAGATTGATTCAAGATGGACATTCTATAGCACCACAAATAATGTGGGAGAAGTGTGTGCGCTCGGAAAATATTATTTCAGTTGCGTTGAGCCGTTTCATAGACATTTGCGGACTTTCGTAAAGCCTCGTAGAACTTCGTACCCTGTTTCTTTGTGTTTTTATTTGGTTGTCATGACATTATGAAGAAGCTTTCTTTTGGACGTTTAGTTTAATTTTTATGGGTTCCGTACCCGAAGGGTGCCAACGGGACCCATAGACTATTACTACTAGGTCTATTACTAAGCCTCCGCTGTCCGTCCGTCCGTCTGTTAGCGGGCTGTATCTCATGAACCGTGATAGGTAGAGAGTTGAAATTTTCACAAAGTGTGTATTTCTATTGCCGCTATAACAACAAATAAAAGGAGGCTCCATACAAGTAACATTTTTTTTAACAATCGATCATCGAAGGTACCTATTTAAGAAGTACTTAGAGTAAAAGTCATATTAAAGTACGTGTACGGAACCCTTCGTCTCAGTGATTTTATACGTGACGGGTGGCAAACTCGACGCCGCTACTAGTTACGTTTGAAAGTAGAAACGCAGCTCGTTTGCGCAGTAATAAGCGGCGGGTGCCACTTAACCTCATTACAAAGATAGCCGGCATCGCCTGAATTTATAAAATTATTACTTAGTCAACTATAAAGCAGTCTGGTGAAAGGATTTTAAGGTGCGCCTTTCCTGCACTTGACTTAAGCTTTCAAATTTACTACGAGTAGGTCAGGCGCAGTCCGAAGGGGGGGGGGGGTCACAGGGGACATGACCCCCCCCCCCCCCCCCCAAATCATACACGTCAAATTGAAAAATCTTCTAAAAATTTTCAAAATTAAAAAAGCAATTTTCTGCCCCTAGCGGCGATGCCAATAAAAATAGAAGGCTTCCATTTGTTTTATAATGTGTGCAATAAAAAAAAATTGTGTATTGTGCAATAAAATCTGATTTACTCGACATATTCTATTATTAGTGACCCCCCCCCCCCCCGGCTGCGACCGCGCCTGGAGTAGGTTCTACGATATGCCTGTTTCCTCACGATGTTTTCCTTCACCTTATGAGAGTAGCGTATAGCGTACATTAATTTTTCGAACAGAAAAATCCATTGGTGCACGACCAGATTTTAACCTACGGCTTTAGGATCGGAAGTCATTGGTACCTAAGACACTTCTTTGTCACTCAAGTGTAAAAAAATCAATTATGGCGGCTTTAATACTTGATCAGTACGATGGTACCTTCGGATGGTACGGGAGAAATTGCCTGTTTTACCAATATTTCTTTCGGGTCTGGGTGTGGTGGATTTGGTACTCGTAGTTTCTGATACCCACGACCCCACACTAGTCCCTGTGTCGTGGGTATCAGAAACTACGAGTACCATGGTACCACAACACCCAGACCCGGAAAAAATATTTACAGGCCATGCAAACATTTCTTCCGCAGCGGGAATCGAACCCGCGCCTCTTGCGTCTCTGCCGAGTAATCGCCCGCCACGCCACCGAATCCTGGGTGTTATTTAATGAGCAACTTGCGAAGAAGGCCGGTTTCAAGTGCGGCTGACATAAATCTTGAGGATAAAGGTATATTCATACCTAGAGGTAAAAATAGGACGAAAACATTGTGCACGAAGGCACTTCAATCTTTTCATTGTAGAAAGAACTTGTGACATTGGACAGTACAATAGTACTACCACAAATATTGTGCGCTTCAGCAAACTTTCTGCTTCGTATGACAACCGAATTTATCCGAATATAATGATTAATATTACAACTGAACCAACACTTAAAAAATAGGTATCTACATAATTATTGTACCATCTCTGTATTTATCATCATCGCGTTAGTTCGTATTTCAGAAGCTAGATGAAAATTGCCGAGGCGCACTGTATTTGTGGTACTACTGTAACTACTGAGAGCACTGGTTGTCTAGTTGGTAGTGACCCCGCCTTCCGATCCTAAGGTCGTGGGTTCAAATCCGATTGTGTACCAATGGACTGTTCTGTGCGAAAAATTTATGTGCGCTATACCAGTACTCTCAATCGGTGAAGGAAAACATCGTGAGGAATCCCGCGGCCTAGTCAGCTCCGCACGTATTGACCATGTCTTTCCTGTGGACAAGGCCGACTTAGCTGAGAGGATGGAATAGGTCGTCCCAGGCACTACAACGTTCCGAACATGTGAAAATTTCTCCTGCTACGGAAATCAAACCCGCGTTTCTCTAATCTCAACCTCTCGCCCACCATACCACCGAGATCATCAAAATCAATGATGTTAATTTCCTAGACTGTAATGGTGCTTATCAGAGTGTTGAGATGACTTCTGACAGAGGGAAATGTAAGAAGAAATACATTGTGTCGACCATACAAAAATAAAAATGTTTTTTTTTGCGAAATAATGCGAGTTGAATTCACACACGAAGGGTTCCGTACCATCGTACATTGAAAATGTTTTTTTGTATGTTGTCATAGCGGCAATAGAAATACACTGGGAAAATTTATCTCTACCTATTACGGTTCATGAGATACAGCCCACTCACAAACGGACGGACGAACGGCTAGCGGAGACTTAGGGTCCCGTGGGCACCCTTCTTATACGGAACCCTAAAAACGTAAGGAAAGTCGTCAATTTTGAATATAAGTTTAGAATATCTGTTATTACGTAACAGTTACATACATCGATATTATCACGCTCGTATCCCAAACGGGGTGGACAGAGCCACAAGTAATTATAAGAACACTTACTCCTGATCCAGGAGTCCCAAGATGGATATGGTGAACCATAGTGACAGGTGATCAGCCCACTATCCCTTAGTCGACTCTTACGACATGCTCGGGGTGAAAAGCTGCTGGACGCATTTTATGTTTTTTCTTTACTCCTAGTCCAGCAGAGAAGTAACAATTCTTCGTATTATTTAACTTATTTGTTTTGTGCGACGCGTTGGCAATGTGTTTTTTTAAATTATAGATGAGGAGGCAAACGATCAAGCGGCCTACCTGTTGGTAAGTGATTACCGCCGCCCACGGACACCTGCAGCATCAGAGGAGCTGGAAGTGAGTTGTCGGCCTTTGAGGTAGGAGTAGGCTCGTTTCTTGAAGGTCCCTAAGTCGCATCGGTTCGGAAATACTGCTGGCGACAGCTGATTCCACACGGCAGTTGTGTGAGGCAGAAAGAAAGAAAGAGGTGTCGTGTGAACCGCACTTGTAGACTGCCAACCATTCACATGATGGACTTTATTGTTTTTTTAAGACGGCCTCGGTGGCGTGGCGGGCGATTACTCGGCAGAGACGCAAGAGGCGCGGGTTCGATTCCCGCTGCGGAAGAAATGTTTGCATGATATGTAAATATTTCTTCCGGGTCTGGGTGTTGTGGTACCATGGTACTCGTAGTTTCTGATACCAACGACACAGGGAATCCTAGTGTGGGATCAGGACTATGTATGTGACTGTTGGGTGTTATTTATTTATTTATCTATGCACATTTATTTATCTATCTATTTTTTATTCTTGAAAACCTTTAATTGGCTTTCATTCTATTTTCATTATGTTTTTATGTTCTTTCTGAATGATTGTACGTCCGAAGAGGGCAAACTGTTTGAATTATATTTATACCTTATACTTTCAACAGTTTATAATAAAGATTATTCTTATTCTTAAAATGGTTATAATTTAAGCAGTCTTCTACTGTTGGTTTTTTTGTAAATAAATAGTAAAGTTTTTAAAAGCACAATATTGACCAAGATTTTGTACGAATCTCGAAGCATTTGTAGAAGCTTTTTCGATATTTTTCTACGATTCGCATCTCTTTGGGCACGAACGGTTATTGTTTGGATAAGGTGGCGATATTCCATGAAAGTGTATTTTTAGAGCGAACATTTCATTGATATTTCGATCTACCCTTTACCGTCCCCGGTTATACTTAATATTCACCCATTTCATTTTAAAAGTAAACAGGATATCGATTGCAATACGATTGCGTGGTTTTATTAATTTATAGTCACAACTTGGAACTTTTTATAGCACTTTTTACGTACCAATGGATTATTCTGTGCGAAAACTCTATGTACGATATACCAGTACTCTTAAACGATGAATGAAAACATCAAGAGGAAACCTAGGGCTTAGTAAGCTCCGCACGTACTGACCATGTCTTTCCTGTGGACAAGGCCGACTAAGCTGAGAGTATGGAATAGGTGCTGGGCAAGTTTACTCCATCTTAATTCGTCCCGGACACTACAGCGTCCCGCTTGTGAAGGTAAAAGTTGCCTCCTGACGCTGTATAAATCATCTACTATAGATGGTAGAAAGCCTTAGTATAATAACCTAAACATAAGCTTTTCTCAAACTAAATCGCGTGCGGAAGCCAGTCAGTCTAATCACGAGAAAACTCACAATCGTTTAACTGCTTTCAAGATGAGTAAATAAGATCGAGTAATACATTATTCCAATTCATTTGAGTGTTTGAAAGTCTTGATTTGCATGTGAGCCTAAAAGCCTCGATTTTAATCGTATTTTTACTTTATTGGTGGTAGTTTCTTTTAATGGTGGAAATCTTTAACAGGTAGGCTTACTCGTAAAAGCGCGCTCGGCCGCCTGTATTAAATAATCAATGTATATAAACATTCGCCCACTGATACTTCAATACCAGTGCTAGAGCACTGGTGGTCTAGTTGGTAGTGACCCCGCCTTCCTAAGGTCGTGGGTTCAAACCCGATCGTGTACCAATGGATTTTTCTGTGCGAAAAAAATGTATGTGCGCTATAATAGTACTTTCAAACGGTGAAGGAAAACATCGTGAGGAAACCCGCGGCTCAGTCCATGACAAGTATTGATGTATGTCTTTCCTGTGGACAAGGCCGACTAAGCTGAGAGGATGTAATAGGTGCTGGGCAAGCCTACTCCATCTTAATTCGTCCCGGGCACTACAGCGTCCCGTCTGTGAAGGTAAAAGTTGCCTCCTGACGCTGTATAATACATCTACTATAGATGGTAAATGGCCTTAGTTAAATGATGTGAAGGTGTTAATTTTTCAAAACGATGCGGTTGTTGAATGTCAATCGTTGTAAACATACAACCTCTGTACCTACTAGCGGTCGATACCACCTACCTACATATTTAAATAACAATGAGATCCTACATCACGCAAGATTCAACATGTCAACCCCTAGCCTTATTTCATTATGAACCCACAAAAATATTAATTATACAATCAACATTGCCTTTTGAATTTTAAACAATAATTAGGTTAAGTGACTACCAAAATATAGTAAAAAACTGGTAACAAAATAGTCTCATACAACTTAATTTGGCTGTAAGTACTTATGTATGCCTAACAAGCTTCACATTTAATGTATGAATTCAATTTCAAAAATTTAAACAACCCCCGACCCCCAAAACATCATACCAATTTCAAATCAATCGGACCTGCGAAAGTTGGCAAGACCTTTTTGTCAAGTAGGAAATGAGCTATTGATCTTCAAACACATGACCAGATTAGATTATTAGATATTCATAAACTATAGCTATGAACCATCTCGATCACATCAGCATCGTTCAAAATCAGCCCATTCATTTGGGAGTTACGATGCCACTAACATAGATACACACTACACTTATAACACCCCTCTTTTTCGTCGGGATTAAAAACAATGCGTAAACCAAAAGCTGGTATATTTTAAATTGGCTCAACGGATCATCATTGCCA
The DNA here is from genome assembly GCA_949320045.1 of Scotopteryx bipunctaria. Lineage (NCBI taxonomy): Eukaryota > Metazoa > Arthropoda > Insecta > Lepidoptera > Geometridae > Scotopteryx > Scotopteryx bipunctaria. The sequence goes on from OX439459.1 coordinate 8,997,924, forward strand.
TATAGCCAACGTGGTCCATCATGTTGGAGAAGATACTATCCCTTAGTCGACTCTTACGACATGCTCGGGGTGAAAAGCAGCTTGGACGCATTCTATGTTTCTTTACTCCCAGTCCAGCAGAGAAGTAATTACATAGTTATAAGATTATTTCTTTAATATAATACTCGTACCTATTATACCTAATATAAATTGAAGGCACGTCACATTACATTTCGAATTACAAAGCTATTCCACAAGGAATATTGTTATTGATTTTCGTAAATAAGACTCTTTTCTATTTTCACTATTTCCGAAAATCGATGTCCGTCACATATCGCGTATAACATTATACGTTAATACTATATTGTTATTGTATTTATTACATACAATTTACGTAACCGGATGAAAAGTGGAATATATGTTATTCCACCACACGTAATATATCCAGTCCAATGTTTTATTGAAATCTGTTCAGCCGTTACGACGTAAACTCACAAAAGCATCCTTACAAACTTTTGTATTTATAATATTAGTCTATCTATCTAGTCGTGTTACTATTTCTTTCGAACCAATATCGATTTAAAGTGCTCCCAAAGGCTTCTTTCGTGCACTTGAAACATGTTTTCGAACTTTCTACGGTTCTATAACATGCCGGTTTCCTTATGTTGTCTTCCTTCTTCCCATGGTGCACGATTGGAATTGAACCCACGACCTTAGGAACGGAAGGCGGGTCCACCAGGAAGAACACCAGGTACCTATGTTAAAAAAGCCACTTTATCTGATCTGCTGCTGAATTGAATTGCGTACAATTTACCTGCAATTCGGACTATTTTACGAAAATTACAGGAAGATTGAAAAATGAATTACCATAGATGAATTGTTCAAACTGGCCCTTTTAGCCCCACAGTGCTGTTATAATATTAGTAACCTAATATTTATTAACAGAAATAACTTACAACTAATACAAAAAATATTTATTAAATAAAACAAAAGAAAGGGATATCTAAGGACCGTTGGAAACGGTCTATAGTATCCACGCTTTCCTATACCTGCTTCAACGCGTATAATCCACTTCAGTTATTCAGCGTGTTCAGTCAGTTAGCCCATCCCCGAGGAACACCTTCAACAACTCGATTTACAAAATGAACCTGTAATTTCACGGCTATCACAGGGCAGCAATAAAACAAAATACTATCATGATGTAACGAGATGTTTTTATATCAAGGTTTTATGACATTTCACCTCCGTTTCACCGCGGTTTCACTGCTCTTGACAAAATATTCACGTTTACGAGCTCACTGCCAATAAAAGTCATCGTTTTCGTTTATATTTTTGTTTAAATAGGTCCTAGTTTTGAGGGAGATTTTATTGTGACCAGTTAATTGGTTTTATTTGTAACTGGTTCGATGATGTTTTGATAATGTTTCTATGAATTAGGCCTGGCGCCCACTATTGGCACGCCTCGGCATGCCTAAAGACGCCTCGCCATGCCTAAGGACGCCTGGCCATGCCTAAAGACGCCTTGGCAGTCTTCTAGTTGCTTCGGTAACGTGTCCTGGCACCCACTATCGGCATGCCTAAAGACGCCTCGATATGACTAAGGACACCTAAGGATCCCTTGGTATGCCTAAGGACGCCTCGGCATGCCTAAGGACGCCTTGGCAGTCTTCTAGTTGCTTCGGTAACGTAACACGGCGCCCGCTATTGGCACGCTTCGGCATGCCTAAGAAGCCTAAGGATCCCTTGGCATGCCGTGCCGATAGTGTGTCCCGGGCCTTATTGGCAATTAAAAATGAACAAGAGAAGCGTCTGAAGCCCAGCAGTACGATGGGTTGCTGTTACATTGTTATTCTCGCTAGCCGTCAGAGGACCAGGAGAGGACCGTGGTAAGAGCAAAGCGAGGCCTGTTCCCAACAGTGGGTGCGATCTACATACACGTCACATATCACGCCCGTATCCCCAATGGGGTGGGCAGAGCCACAAGTAAACATAATAAAACTAGCAGCCACTTCTGATTTGGTCCTAAGATGGATATGGTGAACCATGGTGACAGGTGATCAGCCATATAAGTGCACCGCTTTTCTTAAAACCAAATTTTAATAGTTCTGCTTTAACTTCACTTCATAACTTACTAATACTTAAATGCTTTAAAATTATTGGTGACTAGCTGCCGCCCACGGCTTCGCTCACGTTGTACCCTGATAAAAAGTAGCTTATATGTAACATCCTCACAAACTTTCACATTTATAATACAGTAGGATTCCGAACAAGGTATTAAAAATAGGTGTCACCAAACTTGAGAAGTTCCAAAGAGTACAAACGTTCTCCAAAACTAACTTATCCATGACTCCTGGAAAGTTAGTTTAAGTTAGCCCGGCACAAATCTGCAACACGCCAACTTAAACCTACCTAAAGGTTAACTTAGTCCAACTTATGTAAGTGACCTGTTAGTTTAGAAATAGAAATAAATCAGCGTAATTCAGTACAACCTTTTTGACTCGTGTAGAGTTGGACATGTTTTGTGTAAGACTTGTTTTGTTACGTAAAAAATGTTTTATTACTTAAATTGTACGTACTTTTTTGTTGGAAAATCAAATGAAAAGATCTTTTGGATCTGCCCTGAGGCGCTACTGCCATTGCCCGAGTAATTACTTAATTCTTACTTTCTATATCATTTTTCATATCATTATATTTTTTATGTTTGCTTTATTGATTAAAAATAATGAGCTTTTAATGCTTCTAAATGCAAAGTAGTGACGTCTTTTTTACCCTATTCTATTTTTAAGTATATTGGACCTCTGTCTGTGTTAGTTACAAAATGACTATTTTTTCTATTATATTTATTTATTCTCCAACATGATGGACCATCTATATGGGTGACGGGCTGATCACCTGTCACCATGGTTCACCATATCCATCTTAGGACGTTGAATCAGGATAGTGGCTGCAAGTTTTCTTACGACTACTTGTGGCTCTGCCCAACCCATTGTCGTGATAATATACTTACATTTTCTGTTATATAATTCTACCTATCTAGTTGTGTTATTAGTTTTTTCTAAACAGTGTGATGAAAGGAATTGTTTTCATTATGTAATTATTAAAGAAATATTTGCTGAACATATGGTTTAACACATTATTCTTTGACAACTTTACAAGTCCGTTTACTGATTGCCTGGGAAACCTACCCTTAATATAATTTATCAATTGAATTAAGGGACCGAGTAGGTAACTAAATTAAACTCTTCATCAATTTTCAGTGTGGATTCAGTCTGTCATATTTCATTAGGGACTATCTACAAGAGAAAATTTACTATCCGCCAAAAGTGGGTAAGGAAGGCCCTAATGTTTTTCTCATCTGCCTTGTCGTAGAATCTGTATCCTAATAATTGTGATATATAATTGGTTAATGTGTTGGATTGAACGCACGTCTTTTCGTTTTGGTATCGTACAAATAAATAACAAGATATAACGATACGAAATGTATTGGTAAACAATTTAAAGGAACATTATGTTTAAAATAGCTCAATCGTTGCACAGAAACAACGAAAGATAAATAAATGAATATTTGTGGACATTTTACACAGCGCCATCTAGCCCCAAACTAAGCAAAGCTTATACTATGGGCACCAGATGGCTGTTAGAATACCTACTTAACTTTTTTTGTAAATACATACTTATAATACTATAATAATAAGAAATATTTGCAGAACATACAAAATTTTCTCCCGTAGCGGGAATCTAACCCGCGCCTCTTGCGTCTCAGCCGAACACTCGCCCTTCACTTCACCGAAGTCGTCAATGAAGAGGAGTTTGAAAGCATTTTATCGTCATCACAGTCTACTGGTGACGTCAGTGGTGGACAGTTATCGCCAAGGCACTTCGAGTGGGATTCGGCAGGATTCCAATGGAATTGGTTTATGCAGATTAGGCTAAGTTAGATGGCCTATGTCAACCTTTATTACTTAGGTGTTAAGTGCCAGTCCTACTTCACTATACCCAGACCTAGAATAAACATTTGCAATAGACAGGTACAAAAAAATAACGTTTTACCTTATTAGTCCGTCTGTCTGTCAGTAAGCTGTACTTCATGAATCGTAATTCGTAATAGGTAGAGTTGAAATTTTCAGTGTGTATTTCTACTGCCGCTATAACAACGGTACAAAACAACAAAAAACAACAATCCTATTAATACTATACATGTGAAATTTTGTGAGGATGTGACGATGTTTGTGCCTCAATCACGCCGTAACGGCTGAACGGATTTGAATGAAACTTGGAATATACATAGTGCATGTACTGGATTAACGTATAGCCTATTTTTTATCCGGGTACCAAGCGAGCGAAGCCGCGGGCGGCAGCTAGTAATATTATAAATGTGAAATTTTGTGAGGATGTGACGATGTTGGTGCCTCAATCACGCCCTAATGGCTGAACAGATTTGAATGAAATTTGGAAGTGTGCTGGAATAATATATAGGCTACTTTTTGTCCGGATATCACGCGAGCAAAGCCTCGGGTGGCAGCTAGTATATAAGATAGATACAAGAAACACTTTACATGCACGATGGTAGAAACCCATGCGAATTCGATAGGTACACACTTGACCGGTTTTTGTTTTAAAGTTGTCACTTCCACTAGGCTATGACAACCCTCACAGATCCTTTGATACAAAGTCTATTTACACACTGTCAGAAGCAATGTTCTTTGTGGTAATATCAAAGTGGAATTGTTGGCAAGCTAATGAGCCCGACTAAGCATGATTGTTTTGCTATAGACTATAGACAGAAGAATAATTTTCTATATCATATATTTGTCATTTAGAGTAACTTGTAAGTTTCCGTGGTACATACATAGATACATATTATCACGCCCATAGGGTGGGCAGAGCTATAGGTACCTAATCATAATGAAACTTGCAGCCACTCCTGATTCAAAATCCCAAGATGGATATGGTGAACCATGGTGACAGGGTGATCAGCCCATTGCCGATATAGATGGTCCATCATGTTGGGAGGATACTCTCTCTTAGTCGACTTCTACGACATGCTCGGAGAGAGAAGCAGATGGAGGCGTTCAATTTTGCTTCCAAAAGAGACAAAAATCAGTTACTTTATCAAGAGGCGCGGCGTGGCGGGCGAGTGCTCGGCTGAGACGCAAGAGGCGCGGGTTCGATTCCCGCTGCGGGAGAAATGTTTGTATGTCCTGAAAATATTCATTCCGGGTCTGAGTGTTGTAATATTACGTATTAAAAGTATGTATTTACAAAAAAAGAAGTATATAAGTATTCTATCAGCCATCTTGTTTCCATAGTAAAAGCTTGGCTTACCCCGGAATACTCAAATGCGACTCAGAGTTGAGCACGTCTTAAGTCACGGTTTTTTGACAGTTTTTGATGAAAATCTGTCCAAAACTCGTCACTTGAGACGTGCTCAAATCTGAGATGCGTTTGAGTATTCGGGGGTTAGTTTGGCGCTGAGTAAAATGTCCACAAATATTTATTTACTTTTATTTTATGCGTGTGCGCAATGACAAATCCCATGTGAAATAATGTGTGCGTGATTGTGTACGGCTGAACGGAATCGGCTGGAACTTGGTGGTGTAGTGGTAGCTACCCCCCCTTCCGATCCTAAGGTCGTGAGTGCCAGTTTTGCACCAACGGATTTTTCTGTTCGAAAAATGTATGTGCGCTAGTCATCATAATCATCTTCCTGCTCTTATCCCACTCTATGTGGGGTCGGCACAGCATGTTCCTTGGATCATGGTGTAAGAGTTTTGGCTAAGGTGTTTTATGACCGGCCGCCTGCCTGACGTCAACCCTCCTTGGGAATACTTGCTTATTGTGTCTCATCATGTTAGAGAATACTATCCCTTAGTCGACTTTTACTTTTACTTTTTTCTTGTATGTGCGCTAGTATCCAACAAAATAATACCAGCATTTAAAAGTTCATTATACAATTAGAGCCTGCAGGTTAATTGTGTAACCTGGCAGTTGCTGCTTACAAATTAGTAACTTGCGAACTGGATAATGTCATCTGAGAGCGCCGCCGCGTCACGACCCCACTGCATTTAATTACAACTCAATTTAATACCTATTTTTAATTCAAGTAGGCAGGAAAACCGGCAAGGTGGTTTTTCCTACTTCGAGGTCTTTCAAGTGGTGATTTAGAGGATATTGGAGACCTCTGTGGTGTGGCGGGCGAGTGCTCGGCTGAGACGCAAGAGGCGCGGGTTCGATTCCCGCTGCGGGAGAAATGTTTGCATGTTCTGCAAATATTTCTTCCGGGTCTGGGTGTTGTAGTATTATAAATATAAGTATGTATTTACAAAAAAAAGTATACAAGTATTCTATCAGCCATCTGGTTACCATAATACAAGCTTTGCTTAGTTTGGGGCTAGATGGTGCTGTGTTATATGCCCTAAATATTTATTTATTTATTATTATATCTTCAGTGTCTTTATATGAGTCAACTAGCTTTTGCACGCCTCTTTTCTTACTTGGTATCCAAACAAAAAGTAGCCTATAAGTTATTTCAGCACACATGCTATGTGTAATTGTGTATTCCAAGTTTCATTCTAATCCGTTCAGTCGTTACGACGTGATTGAGGCACAAACATACATCCACAACGTCCTTACATCCTCACAAATTTTCGCATTTATAATTATCAAAAGGATGACCAGTTGCGATTTTTGTGATTAACTTCCTAAATCTGCTTATTTTTAATATTGCATGATTTAATAACTTTATACAAACACATATATTACTATGCCTTAACAGACTGGCCAAAGCATTGAGAAACTAAGTATTTACTGGATGAATAGGTATTCTGCAGATTCTTTTGTGGGTTAATAAATTTTAAACAGTTTGCCGAAAGAAGGAACACTCAGTTTGCAGAATATGTAAATAAACAGCTAGCGAATGCTCAGTACAAGATTTTTTCTATCATATTCTTTTTTCTCTTATCGTGTTTTCACTTTGAGGAACCAAAGAAAGAATGTTTTTCATTTTATATTTGAATGAAGCTTGGTACTACTTGGTACATAGATCGTGATCGCCTTCATTTTATTCCACTAAGCGAATCAACGCGCGGATGCTGGTAAGATATTAAAAGTCTGTAAGAATTCCTAAATAAAAACACGAAAAAACTTGAGGTACCAAAATGTATTTAACCCTACACTGTCCAACGTCCAATTTTGTCGGATCCCATCGAAGGCAGGTCCCTGAGGAATTACAGTTCACGTCTAAGTGGCTCCACCTGTCGGAGATTTGTGCTTTTATGTGAGATTAGCTGGTTAAGGGACACTGAAAATATTTGGACGAAAATTGGGTTCGTTATGATGGCCTGGAAATATCTTTAAGAGAAATATGTGCTTATATACATTCATACGTATTATCACGTCCGTGTCGTTTTGTACAAATTTTCTTGTTAGATGTAGGTTATGTAAATAGTGATCCGACCATTGTCTCTTGCAAAGAAATTGAGTTTTTAGTTTTGTTACTTAAGTTAGGTTTATGTACAACTTACTAAGTTGTTAAAGTTTGGCGTCAGGCAGGCGGCGGGTCTTAAAACACCTTAGCCAAAACTCTTACAGCATGATCCAAGGAACCCGACCCCACACAGAGTGGGATTAGGGCAGGAAGATGATGATGAGTTAAGTTTTATCATAAGTACTTACTTATAGATTAAGTTTTCTTGGTTTTTTGGCTGTGTCCTCGAGGCGTTGAATTCAGTAATTCCTTTTAAGGAATACTTGGACGGTCATGTTATTCTAGTACTTATGGTTTTGGCAGTGCGACGATTGTCAGTCAGTAACAACAGAGTTTTATATATTTATAAAAAACGTAGACAATGTAATGGTAGAAGGTAGGCCTAAGATAAACTACCTTTTTTAAAATTCCTTAATTCGTTCTGAAATTTAAATTTTTCATAAATATTATAAAGGTTCTTAATGTTTTCTGAGATCACGATAATGTTAATAAATAAATTCTTAGTTTAAAACACTGGTGGTTTAGTGGTAGTGATGGAGTCATTTCCGATCCTAAGATTTTGAGTTGAAATCCGGTCATGCACCAATACATTTATCTGTTCAAAAAATTATGTACGCTAATAACAGTTACTCTTAAACGGTGAAGAAAAAAATCGTGGGGAAACCAAGATAAAAAAATGTGACAATTGCACGAAAGGAGTCCTTGATGCGCACTTTGAAATACTTTGAATCCTTTCACGACATTGGTTCCAACGAAAAATCTATTAACATAAATAATAGATAGTTAAAAAATCTCAATTTTAAAATTAAATTCAATTAGTACCAACTGAAGTTAGTTGAATATCTACATAATTAAGGTTTATGATAGCTAATTACGAAACAATTCTCATGGGATATTTTACAACTTTGGCTTAAATCTAAACAACGATCCATTATTCATGATTATATTCAGATTACTTATTAGTTGGACTGGGAATACACAAAAAACATAAAACGGAAATTACAAACTATCCTAGAAATACTTAGACGACCTCTGTGGCGTGGCGGTCGAGTGCTCGGCTGAGACGCAAGGGGCGCGAGTTCGAATACCGCTGCGGAAGAAATGTTTGCATGTTCTGCAAATATTTCTTCCGGGTCTGGGTATTGTAATATTATTTTAATGTATTTATAGGTATGATATTTATAAGAAAATAATAAGTAATCTATCAGCCATGTCGTTTCCATAATACAAGCTTTGCTTAAATTAAGGCTAGATGACGCTGTGTGAAAAGTCCTCAAATATTTATTTCATCATTCTATATTTTTTCTGTACTCCCAGTCCAGCAGAGAGGTTAACTAATAATGTTGGTGATATTAAGTAAAATAAATAAATAAATGTATATATATTAAAATCAATTGCTGTTCGTTTGTCTCGCTAAAAGAGAACGACTAGGCCGATTTAGCTGATTTTGGTTTTGAAATGTTTGTTGTAGTCCAGGGAAGGTTTAAACGGTGAAAAAACATAGTACAAGTACATAGTACCACGCGAGCGAAGTCGCAGGTGGCAGCTAGTGATTATTAAAATAGGCCTTATTAACCCATGGAATAAATAAGAATAGCCAAAAAGAATAATTTGGATTCTGACATTTTCCTCAAACGATTTAAAACCTTTCACGTCGGTCGCTGCATTTGACTAGATTTGACTAAAAGCTTGGCTCTGTTATTCAGAATGTAAATAATGCAGGCTCGAGATGGAAAGAGATATCCGATTTCATTAGTTTCGATTTCAACGTGACAAGTTAATCATCGAAATGACTTTAATTTTGATAGCTTAATATCGGAGTGACCACTGAATTTTGGACTAGTTTCAACTCGCGGTCCTTTCACCACACTAGTTCTAAAGAAATAGTGACATAACTGACAAGAAATGGAGTAGGCGAAAATAGTATCACTTTAATATTTTAATTGCGAAAGTTTGATAGCGAGACATTTTTTACGGCTAAACAGATTTACTTAACTTTTAAATATAAGAAATTTTCAATTTACATAGATTATAACCTAGAATAACATATAGGGTACTTTTTATCAGTAAAGATACTACGCGAGCAGAGCCGCCGGCGGAAGCCAGTATTTAAAAAAAATATCGTGTGTGTGTGTGTTTATATGGGAGAGTATACAACAACTCTCAGAAGCTCCTCAGTTTCAGTGTAAGAAAGCGACCGAAAATATTATAAATTGATGATGATAAACCCCATATAATGTAGTCTACGGAAAGATTTTTTGTTTTTTTGTAACGAATAGGCTCCAAAACTACTGGACCGATTTCAAAAATTATTTCACCAATAGAAAGCTACATTATCAGGAACCAGTAAAGGCTATAAAATATTTTCAATAAAATTAGGGATCCGTAAGAAAATTGCAATATTGTAACCCAAGGTAGAAAACCCAAAATAGTTTTTGGCGTGCGCTGCGAAAACTATTGATTATAGAACAAAATAATGTACTACACGCGTACGAAGTCGCGGGCAACAGCTAGTATAAAATAAACCACATCTTATTGACCAAAGTAAAATTCACTGGACTGTGACGCTTTAAGTACATTTAATCTGGAATTGCAAGCAAAGTACACCATTACTTGTACCATAATACAGTTACTGTTATGTTTGTGTGTTTGTCGACTCAAAGACACACAAGTGGGATGATAATTAATTGAAGCAGCATTCACGTAATAACATACCTAATTGTTAATTTTGAGGAAAGCTAGGTAGTGTTCAAATTTGTGTATTAACTGTCGGTGAAATAAATTTATCCGCTTACCACACTAGTTTGTTTATGTACTTCGAAGGAGTAGGGTAGATAGGTAGTAATAAATAAATAACACCCAACAGTCACGCACATAGTCCTGACCCCACACTAGGATTCCCTGTGTCGTGGGTATCAGAAACTACGAGTACCATGGCACCACAACACCCAGACCCGGAAGAAATATTTACAGATCATGCAAACATTTCTTCCGCAGCGGAAATCGAACCCGCGCCCCTTGCGTCTCTGCCGGAGGCCGGAGTAGGTATGGCATTTCTTAACAACCTGCAGGGCATCATGGATTCCGTACGGAAACGTTTATCCACCGATTTGCAAGCGTTTCTAAAACGGTAAAGTTTAAAATAGTATCTACTCCGGGCTCGCAGACTATTGGCACAAGTAAAACTGTTTTAGTTCGTGAACATTGCATCTTTCGAAGTACTTTGTCAACACTTGTTGGAACCTATCACTCTACTGAACGGAACTTCGCACTTCAGGTGTGATCAACCTTTTAATCTTTGTTTAGGATGCGCTGTTGAAAAGGTTAGGGAATAATTTGAAATAAAAATAAGTTATTTGTAAACGGCGACGTCAGGACAATTATTTAACTAAGGTACATACTAAAATTATAAAAGTTGACGGCCTCGGTGGCGTGGCGGACGATTGCTCGGCGGAGACGCAAGAGGCGCGGGTTCGATTCCCGTTGCGGAAGAAATGTTTGCATGTTCTGCAAATATTTCTTCCGGGTCTGGGTGTTGTGGTACCAATGGTACTCGTAGTTTCTGATACCCACGACACAGGGAATCCTAGTGTGGGGTCAGGACTATGTATGTGACTGTTGGGTGTTATTTATTATTATTGTTATTAAATGCAAATTTGTGAAAAAGTTTGGATGTTCGTCAAATAATTAATGGCTGAACGGATTTGAATAAAACCTTGTAAACTTGAAAATATGCAAAAATATACTCTTTGATTTTTTACTCGATTATAGATATCATATCAACAGGATACAAAATATGAATTCAAAGTTAATATCTCAATCAATCTCTGCCAAATTCCCACGGTAAGTATATAAAAGCATTGGAATTCATTCCCTTTTCAACCTGATAACAGCTGTCCATAAATCAAAATGGCGGTGCAAGGATCAACGAGAATTAGCGGTCCATTCAATCAACGATAGGAAATATTAGCTTTGTCAAAAGGCATTTTGAAAGTGTGTGCGATGTGCTTATCACCTCTCTTCATGGTTCACTATCTTGGGACTTTGAATGCCAACAGGGCCCTATTACTAAGCAGTGACGGATTAAGACTAAGTACTTGATGCCCTGAGCAGTCCATGCCTGTGGGCCCCCCTATCCGTATGTCAACTAGATCCGACCTTAAACCTTTACCGCCTAAAAGCATTGATTTTTGTGGTTTTTGGTGACGAGAGAGTGAGACGTGATGCCCTAAGGACGGATTTTTTTGTGCTTCTTCTGGTGCCCCCTCAGACGTGATGCCCTAGGCAATTGCTTAATTTGATTAAGGGTTAATCCGTCACTGTTACTAAGCCTCGGCTGTCCGTCCGTCCGTCTGCCAGCGAGCTGTGAGTTCATGAGTATCATGAGATACTGAACCGTAATAGGTAGAGGTATAGAGTTAGATAGGTAGAGAGTTGAACACAAATAATAATAATAATAATAATAATAATAATAATAATAATAATAAAAAACGGGGTCCCATATAAGAATCATTTATGTACATGTAAGATGATACGGAACCTTTCGTGTGCGAATCCGACTCGCACTTCAACTCCACTGATACAAGACTGGATTTGAACCCACGAATATAGCAATGGAAAGCTAGCGCTATCATTACTGCCCTCCTAGTGAAGAACGCGGTAAGCATGTCAAACATGAATACTTGAGTGAGTGAGAACAGAATGTTGTATTTTGTTTGGCGATTCCGAAAATGGTGTCTAACAAATTTTTGTCAAAAATCCTACTGCGTTCTTCACTAGGAGGGCAGATTAGACCACCTGTGCCTCTACCAAACTCAACAGAAATACCTTTAAACGAAGTATGTATGTATGTTCGTATGAGCTAGTGGCCAACTCTAGTGACGGAGTTTTTACGCCGCCTAAAGGCCTCCGTCATGGCTTAACGACTTAAAAGCCGGGACCGACTGTTTAACGTGCCCTCCGAAGCACGGAAGCGCTCAGCTCGTAATGCCACTTGCGGTCACCCATCCCAATTTGTGGCCGCGCATATAGTTGCTTAACTTTAACGATCAATCAAGAACGCCTAAGCAAGCTACGCCACGAGCGCTTCGCTACGCCACGAGCGCTTCTTACTTCACGCTTAAACGAAGTGAAAGAGTTTGTTCTCCTCAAAGGTTAGCTGGAAGAAAATGCTAATTAGCATTAAGTTCGCCTATGTACATGTTATTTCTTGTGCAATAAAGAATTTTCTATCTATCTAAAGAGCGATTCAGAATTCAGTGAAAAATGCCTTTCAAAATGAATAAAGCGTGAACTTTACACGTACTAATTTGTTCCTCTGAACTAGCAGTATAGTGTGAATCAATCAAAGCGAAGTAAATTATTAGTCGGCAATGGACCGGAGATGGGCTGGATAGCGGCTGCCGAGGTTGACAGCTTGACTGATCTCTACAGAAGCCTCTTTATACTCTTATTCCCAGGAACTGTCGCAAGTTTTTTTTTCTATTAAACAGCTTTTTGACAGATATCTATACAGAAACCTTCTTACGGGTCAGGTTGAGTTAAAAGCTAAATAACTACAACTATTTTATTTTGACGACCTCGGTGGCGTGGCGGACGAGTGCTCGGCTGAGACGCAAGAGGCGCGGGTTCGATTCCCGCTACGGGAGAAATGTTTGTATGTTCTGCAAATATTTATTCCGGGTCTGGGTGTTGTATTATGTATTTACAAAAAAATTATTAAGTTTTCTATCAGCCATCTGGTGCCCATAGTACAAGCTTTGCTTAGTTTGGGGCTAGATGGCGCTGTGTAAAATGTCCACAAATATTTTTTTATTTATTTACTAATGAAGGGCGTCAGGAGGGTTTTACAGGCTAGACGACGTAACGCTGCCTATCCAAATATCAGCTGGTCACGGAGAGACTTAGAACTAAGTAGATAAAGTTTATTGTGTGTGCTTCTCTAACACATTAAATGTAACCGAAGTTTCTTCTCATGGGAGTGGGCACTACCCTTGATGTGATCAAAAATGACAGGGCGTTTCGTAGGCCGTATAACTGCAAACACAATACAGAGTTTAAAATAAGTTATACAATCAAAACTTGTAACTGTTGTATCCAAAATATAAATCAAATTATTCAATGGCGGTGCACGCATACGTCTGTTCCAAGACATGTCTCAAAATAGTAACTGGTAGGTCAAGTGTTGATATACTTGACCTACCAGTTACTATTTTATATTTCCTACATGCAAACTACTATAATATCATTCTAGTCAGACATTTCTATACTGCGAGGAACAAGACTGGAAAATGCCAGGTGTTTTTTTTTATATTAAACGGCTAATTTTGTAAAACGATAAGTGTGAATGGTTGTACCAGGAAATTGTATTTTCATCAACGCAGCAGCGTTCTACTAGTGATGGGACTCGAATCACATTTGATTCGAACGATTCGAATGATGACAGTTAAAACTCAATTCGAATGAGATTATATGTTGATTCGATACATCGCTTGATTCGAATGGTCGAGATGATTCGAATCCACGATCTGATTCGAATCAATTTCTTTCTTTTATCTGTTAAGCGAGTAGTACGCCTAGCGATGGTTGTAATTGGAGAGACCTACGTTTTGCAGTGGACTGTTATAGGCTGATGATGATGATGATTTAAAAATGTATCTCAGTGTTTTTTTTTTATTTATTTTTAATAATAATGATGAATCGGTATAATGATTCGAATCATTATATCGATTCGAATCATTATTGTTATATGTTAAAATTTTGCACGCCTAAATAAGGCAGAGTGTATTGGATCCTTCTTGTGTGTGTAACCAACAACTATTATACCTACATTCCTGCAAATAAATGTTTATGATTTATGATTTATTATACCGATTTGAATCACCAATTAATTCGAGTCATGATTCGATTTATTTTTTTCCGGATGATTCAAGTTGATTCGAATATTCATTTTCGATTCAAGTCCCATCACTACGTTCTACGTGAGCGATCTTGAACTGAGCGTGAAGCGGTGCGGCGCCATGCGAAAACATAAAATAGTCGACCAGTCTTGACATTTTCGAGCAAATCGGATGCGGTCCCAACCTGGAAAGGGTACCAACGGGACCCTATAACTGCTGTCTATCCGTACGTCCGTCACTGTATCTCATGAACCGTAAGAGATAGTTAAAATTTACAAGTAGGATACAGAGTATCAAGATTTTCCGCTCCGTCCCGTTGAAACATGGACTCCCAAGGGAGTTGATAGTTGTATATCAATTAGTGCGCTGTTTACATGCCAATTAAAACGGTCCCAATACGATACTAAATTGCCTGTTGCATCCCACTGGTAGTTTGAATACCGCTTATGAGATTGCAGATTTGTGTACCATTGCTAGAGAGTATGTAATGGATTTAGAGGTAGAAATAGGCCAAAGAAAAGGTGGATGGTGGATGAAATAGGAAAGCATATTCACTCCTCATAGATGACGGGTGACAGAAGGCAATGAAAGAAGAGAACATGCTGTGTCGATCCCACATAGAGATACTTCGGAATAAGGGCAGGAAGATGATGATAAGTTTTATGAGTACCATGTTTTATAATGTCATAATCCTCATCATCATCGTCATCATCATCATCAGCCTGTAGCGGTCCACTGCTGGACATAAGCCTTCCCTAATGAGGACGTTGCGTTTTGTCTCTTGTCAAATTGTTTATATTTTATAAACTTATTCAATTTATATTTTATTATCGGAAAAAATTGAATAAAATACTATTTTGGAGAAATAAAAGGCTTTTCATTTATTTATTTTATATTCAAATAAACTTTTTCCATTTTTTAAAGTTGCCCCTTTCATAAGTCAAGTAAGAATTAAAGTATGATTTTCAAAATAGTATCACATTATTAAAATAGACAAAAGCGCACACAATAAAGAAAACATTTAATTAGATGATGGTTTTGTAGAATAATTGCCCAAATTGAACAGTAGGTTTTATTATGTATTTGTATTAGGCAGATATTTTTGTGCGTATAATGTTAATTGCTTTTGAATTTCTCCCACAAAGCACCACCTCAATTTTCTTCAAATTTCACTAAGGTTAGCTGGAAGAAAAAGCAAATTAGCATTAAGTTCGCCTATGAACATGTTTTCTTAATTTTACATACATACATACATAAAATCACGCCTGTTTCCCATAGGGGTAGGCAGAGATCACGGATCGCCATTTGCTACGATCCTGACATACTTCTTTTGCTTCCTTCACTCTCATTACATTCCTCATGCATGCTCGTCGGTTTAGGGTACTCTTGACCTGGCCCTTTTCCAAAACGTCGCTGATTTCTTAATTTTGCAATAAATAATTTTCTTTCTAAGTCTGGAGAGTGATATAGGCTATTTTTTATCCGACTACCACGTGAACAAAGCCACGGTCGGAAGCTCGTATCAGAACAAAATATTTGTAGCGAAAAATCGTAGTGCGAAAGAATAATATATTCAAGAAACGGCCGCGTAGCACATCTACGAGTTGTTCTACGCCGTAGCATATTTGAATAGGCGAATTATTTCTCTATTTTCTCTACTCAAGGGCTGCTCCGTTCTCTACTAGACTGTGTAGTAATAACATAGAATGCGTCCAGCTGCTTCTCTCCTCGAGCATGTCGTAAAAGTCGACTAAGGGATAGTATCCTCTTAACATAATGGACCATCTATATGGGCGATGGGCTGATCACCATCAATCTTAGGCCATTAAATCTGGAGTTATAGTTTGTCTTTCTCATAATTTTTCTGCCTTTATCTGCCTAGGTAGGGTCGGCACAACATGTTTCCCTCTTCCATTTTCTCTTATCACTGGTCATCTCAGTACTCACTCCTTTCACACGCATGTCCTCTTTCACACAATCCATCCATCTTTTGTTAGGCCTTCCTTTGCCCGTGTATCCATCCACATTCATATTCAACACATTCCTTGTAACATGACTTTCTTCCCTCCGCATAACATGCCCATACCACGCTAACCGATTACTCCTCATGCTCTGTCACTGGCGCTACTTTCAAAATTATAGTTTGTCTTTCTGTTAAACTCATAACACTTTTGCTCAGCGTTCTCGGGTCAGAGCTATGGCAGACGCGGTCGCAGCCTAAAATTTTGGAGGGGGTCACTAAAATAATATTAATAGAATATGTCGAGTAAATCAGATTTTATTGCACACATTATAAAACAAATGGAAGCCTTCTATTTTTATTGGCATCGCGGCTAGGGGCAGAAAATTGCTTTTTTCTATTTTGTAAATTTTTAGATTTTTCAGTTTGACGTGTACGATTTCGGGGGGGGTCATGTCCCCTGTGACCCCCCCTTCGGACCACGCCTGAGCTATGGACATTGTTATTCCACAATGATAATAACATTGTACGTAATAGAGTTGCCAACTCTATACTCTGCCAACGTGAGGTTATCAGAACTTACTTTGCTTTCATGCGATGTTGCTGGAAACTAGTATGAAAAACTGTTAAAGAGTTCTCCGTAAACACATACATTCATATTATCATGCCCGTATCCCTAATAGGGTGGGCAGAGCCACAAGTAAACATAAGAAGAAGCTACTTCTGATTTAGTCCTAAGATGGATATGCTGAACCATGGTGACAGGTGATGAGCCCATCGCTCATATAAGTTATTCATCATGTTGAAAGGATAGTCGATTTATACGATATGCTCGGGGAGAGAAGTAGCTGGGCGCATTCTATGCTTTTTCTTTACTTTCAGTCCAGCACGACAGCAGTTTCTGGTACCCAGGGAATCTTAGCGTTGGGTTAGAACTGTGCAGTGATCGAAGTCATGATGATAATGATGGCCAGAAGGTACTGCTCGAGCACACGTGGTGGACAAGACTACAAAGATAATTGCCGATTATGTTCCGAAGCTTCTGAAATTGATTTCGTACGTGTTACGGCGGTTCAATTATGAGACTAGATAATAGAGAATTGAGATTTGGATGCATAAGTTGTACAAAATACATTGTATTTTATGTAAGTACCTTAACAACAAACGGTGTTATCACAATAAGGAACTACACAGTAAAAACTCGGCAATTATAAAATGATTTATAGATAAATGGTTACTGGAAAAACTCGTGGCGTAGCTTGCTTGGACGTTCTTGATTGATAGTTGAAGTCAAGCAACGTTGTGCGCGGTCACAATTCGAATGGGTGACCGCAAGTGACATTACGAGCTGAGCGCTTCCGTGCTTCGGAGGGCACGTTAAATTGTCGGTCCCGGCTTTTAAGTCGTTAAGCCATGACGGCGGCTTTTTGGCGGCCTATAAACTCCGTCACAAGAGTTGGCCACTAGCTCATACGAACTTTTTTACGACATATTTTTTTATCCTTCCAGTCTAGCAGAGAAGTTATACGTATAAAATAAATAATTGTCTAGATTCAAATACCTACTTATCTGGATCTAATTTCAGTCAAAGATATCAAAACAAGCTCAGAAATTACCTACTCATAAATACACATTTCATTCATAAACATTTCAGCTGAATTTAAAATCAAAGGTGCAATGCATTCTGAGTTCGAATACCAAATACATTTCACACATTTCCATTGATTTTGTTCGTAATATCCAATATGAGTCAGCGGTCTGTTTTTCAAAGAGAATTTAATATAAAATTTCGAATTCAATACCAGACGGAAGTTGAAACCAAGGACCCCAGAAGTGGGCAAAGCTCTGCTAAAAATGATGATGTTGTTACAAGTAGACACCCAACAGTCACAGACATAGTTCTGGCCCCACACTAGGATTCCCTGTGTCGTGGGTATCAGAAACTACGAGTACCACGAGACCGTCAATGTAATGGTAATCTTTTATTGTAATACTAGCAGCCGCCCGCGGCTTCGCTCGCGTGGTACCCGAATAAAAAATAGCCTATATGTTAATCCAGTACATGTACTATGTATATTCCAAGTTTCATTCAAATCCGTTCAGCCGTTTAGGCGTGGTTGAGGCACAAACATCCTCACAAACTTTCGCATTTATAATATAAGTAAGATACAGGGTGTTCGGGCAATGGGGGTTTTCGATACCTACTGATTAAAACCATAGTACCATAGTACTTGTATCAATTGCGTTCAATTAATTGGCTGATATACCCGGCCTCGACCTCTTCAATTATAAACCCCGTCAAGTCAAAAATATTCTATCACATCTTTGGTTTCGCACGCATTCTCTCTAAGTAAGGCTTTTTTTCTCTTTTTCTCTGGTTTATTTTAATTTTTTTTTTCAATTTATTGTTTTTTTGTATTCAGATAAAGCAAGTTTAACTTAGATTCAGTATGCGGAAACTTTTAAATGGTCCATAGCTATAAGATCATGATTGCTATTAGTTTTTAAGACTGTTTTCCGAGGAAATAAAAATAAAACAAGTACGTACGCTCCGCCATATATTTTTTAACTAGTAGAACGTCTCGCGACATTTTTCATGTTGAGTTTTTCTTACACATGTTTTTCGAACTAGGGGATTACACTAAATGGACCGTGGATGTCCCCTCCGAAGCACGGAAGCGCTCAGCTCGTAATGCCACTTGCGGTCACCCATCCCAATTTGTGACCGCGCATATCGTTGTTTAACTTTAACGATCAATCAAGAACGCCCGTTCAATTTAACGCATCCTAGTATGGGGACTCGACTTAAAAAGTCACCGAGTCGAGTTACTGGACTCGTGTGATCCTGCCTTTATGCTAAAACGCAAGATCTCATACCGATCACGGACACAATGACGATACAGACCAATAATATCTGACCCTGAGATTCTATGCAAAATATTCAACAGAAATTCCTCACAGTACGCGTAGATACAGTACTTCTATTATGACGATATCGGTGGCGTAGCGGTCGAGTGCTCGGCTGAGATCTTGGACGAATAAACACACGCTGGGACGCAAGAGGTGCGGGTTCGATTCCCGCTACGGGATAAATGTTTGTATGTTCTGCAAATATTTCTTCCTGATGTGGGCTACAAGCTTTGCTTAGTTTGAGGCTAGATGGCGCTGTGTGAAATGTCCACAAATGTTTATTTAAGTATGGAAACTTATTATTTGATAATCCTACGAAATCGAGAGCGTATAAGAAATATTGGCAGAACATACAATCATTTCTCCCGTAGCGGGAATCGAACCCGCGCCTCTTGCGTCTCAGCCGAGCACTCGCCCGCCACGCCACCGAGGTCGTCAACTTAAGTCGCTGGCGAGTTATTACTGAAAACTCATAGTAAAGCTACTTTATATGACAAATATAACCTACAATTTTATTCCGTGAAATGTTTTTGTGCGTATTCTCTCAATAACTTTGTTTGATCCGCAACCCCAAGGGTTATTACTATATTTTGTCGTTATATGTGTTATAAGTCTAGACTTATTTTTATTGTTCTTCTTATCCTGGTATTATAGAGCTGTTAGACTGCAGCTTGGAAAGGGAACTAAAAATATTGCCCTACTAAACGCATTTGCAGTAATCGTCATTTTTGGGTTTTTCACTTTTTTGCAGAAATGGTATTCCAAAGGGCTAAATCTATACCTACATAAAAAATACGGAACCCTTCGCGTGTGAATTTGACTCGCACTTGACCTTTTTTTTTTAATCTACCGTTTTTTCTGAAGGGTACAGTGATTATTAAATTTCTTCTCTGTTTACTTTGTTTACATTAGTTATGTTATGTTTTATTTATTTATTTACATACATACAATACTATTACACTCATTATCCCTAATAGGGTGCAGAGCCACAAGTTAACATAAGAAAACTTGCAGCCACTTCTGATTTAAATTTCTAAGATGGATATGGTGAACCATGGTGACAGGCGATCAGCCCATCGCCCATATAGGTGGTCCATCATGTTGGAGAGGATACTATCTCTTATTCGACTTTTACGACATGCCCGGGGAGACGGACGAATTCTATGCTTTTTCTTTACTCCCAGTCCAGCAGAGAAGTAATTTATTTACAATGGCCTGTTTATGTCAAGGTGCTTAGCTGCATTTATGCGAGCTGTGTCCCTAGTATTCATTTGGTTGAACCGCGTCTAATATCTGGTTAAAATCGGTTCTAACCGGTTCTCGCTGGATATTGCATAATGCATAGTGGTCCTCATTGTCTGTGGTATTCGGGTATGCATTCGAAAATCCTCTTCCAAATGGAAATTATGAAATTCTGTTGAGGTAAGTAAAGACTAATGCTCTGTTCATAATATTCTACTAACGGACAACGAAACGTTCATTACCATAGCACCCTTTTTATCTGTCGAAAAGCTATCATTAGGGTTCCGTACCTGAGGGGTGCCAATGGGACCCTATTGCTAAACCTCTGCTGTGTCTTCGTCTGTCGGCGGACTGTATCTTTAAAACATAGGTAGAAAGTTGAAATTTTCTTAGTGCGTATTTTTATTACCGCTATAACAATAAATAATATCATTTATGTACATGTACGATGGTACGGAACCCTTCATGTGCGAATTCGACTCGCACTTGATCGGTTTTTTTGTCAAGATAACGTTGCTATGGTAAATAAAGTTCCGTCATCCGTTAGTAGAGTTTTGAAACCGGACGTAATTCAACCAATCTCACACGATCATAGATAATATTTCAATGCGAAAGATCCAAAGGTTCTATTGTCTAATACGCTGTAAGGGTATTACTGATAGAATCGAATTCACTTTATGAAACAGGATGTCTTTGACTCAGAAAGATATATACTCCCCGAACGACTTCCCGAAAATACAAAGATATTAAGGGTAAATAACTATGATTTCTAGAAAGTTAACAAAGATGCAAAAAGTCAAAACCTGCAATAAAAACCATGCAAAACTGCTGATCTTAGTTAAAAAAGACTAAATGCAAAATCACGCCTAGATGAAGCGCTCGTGGAGTCGCTTGCTTAGACGTTCTTAATTGATACGTTGTGCGCGGTCACAATTTGGATGGGTGACCGCAAGTGGCATTACGAGCTAAGCGCTTCCGTGCTTCGAAGGGCACGTTAAATTGTCGGTCCCGACTTTTAAGTCGTTAAGTCACGACGTAGAAAGTTAAAATTTTCACAGAGTAAGTATGTATTTATTTCTATTGTCGCTGTAACAACAAATAATAAATTAAAAATAAAAAGGGAGAAACAAGAAAAAATAAATTACGTTCGTAATCGGTCATTGAAGTTAAGCAACAATAGGCGCGGTCAGTAATGGGATGGGTCGAGAGACTTTTTGCACATTTTTCCATTTAGCTTTCACCTTCCCGCTGCTTCCTCTAAGATTTGCATTCCGAGAATTCCTTTCTTGGTGCGACCATAAAGTCTCCAAGTTTCACGCTTCTTGGATGATGATGTTCGTAAAATTAGCTATTTTGTCTTCGATGCTATCCCACGTTTAATTTCAGCCCTAACAGATTCCATAGTAGTTTTAGTTAGGCAGAGTAACGTTACAACTTTGTACAGCAAACTTGCTTGATTATGAATTTATGGAGAAATCAGTAACACTATGCAGATATAACCAAAGTTTAAAGGTCTTCCTTCCCACTCGTTCTTCATCTAATGCTCAGACCAAATAAAAAGAAAAGACCCCGCGCCGTGAACAACAAAAGTGAAGCCGCCATTTTATCTATGTGTGTGTCGGAGGTTTTAAGGTTGTGTGTTCCAAGTAACCTAAATTCATAGTATAATAATTAAGAAACGATGCTAGTTGAAGTACTTACAAGTGAAAAGTGATTCCGTGAGACTGTTTATGTGATTTGCTGCTGTTTTTACAAGTTTTCACTACACAGGAAGGCATAATTCTATTTTTAAGACTCGTGACGTACTAAGAGCGATGAGCATGGTTTTAGTGTAGGTGTGTGCGTGAGCGCGTATGTTTACTTGCAGGAGCACGGTTTTGTGTGCCTTCACTTTTGTTGTTCGCGGCGCGGCGTCTTCTCTTTTTATTTGGTCTGAGATCTAATGTGAAAACCCTCTGACGACCTCGGTAGCGTGGCGGACCAGAGCTCGGCTGAGGCCCAAGAGCTGCGGGTTCGATTCCCGCTACAGGAGAAATATTTGTATGTTCTGCAAATATTTCTTCCGGTGTTGTAGTATAAGTATGTATTTACAAAAAACATAATTTATAAGGTATTATAATATCAGCCACCTGGTACAAGCTTTGCTTAGTTTGGGGCTAGATGGCGCTGTGTCAAATGTCCACAAATATTTATTTATTCGATAAAATGTTGCGAGACCCAATGGAAAGTAGGGATGTTGATAATCGATTATTAATAGCAAACTGACATATTTAATTTAACTAACGCATTGATTTGCCGAATCAGTGGTACTATGCCGAAAAAACTTTATAGCTGAAGCTCGTAGGCTTTTCTGCCCACTCGTTCTTGATCAAAAATAAAACCGATAATATTAGAATTTTTCCTGAAATAAAAATTTCTTATTATGTACCTAACTTATTTGAAACCTACAAATTCTGAAACCTACAAATTGGAGATAGACGGCACTTCCGTTTTGACTTTTAGGCGCTGTATTGACTCCCCATACCTAGTTCTTACAGCATTTTAGTTCGGGTAAACTCCGTTTGGCGCCACCTGTAGCTTGCTTCGAGCGAGTCGCTCGACAAGTTTCCTCAGTTTAGTCTTAATTACCATGCAGCCCTTGCTTAGGTTTCAAATAAGTTAGGTACATAATAAGAAATTTTTATTTCAGGAAAAATTCTAATATTATGTAGCCTGTAACTTATTTGAAACCTACAAATTGAGACCTGTTTATTATCGCATGGTGGCGCTGAACCAGGTGTAAAAAATTTAAAGCCAACTGTGACTTCAAGAAATAATTTATTTCCCACAAAGGTAAGAAACATTATTTACATAGCTTAAGTATTATATTATACCCATAAACAAACTTAAGAAAATAATGTAATTAGGTTACAATTCTAATCCAAATCATATTTATTTACAGATACTCATTACAAAGGTGTAAAATTATTAACTAAACACGGTGTGTTTGACAAAATACATGGTTTCACAGGACGCTTGTAAAACTGAATAAGTGTGTTGGAAGATGTCCAGTTTCCACGAGCCAAAATGTCTTCTATAGGCATTTCATTCACCCAATTCAGCGATGCAACCGCTGACCTTATTGAACCAGGTGAGTCTTGAATTCCTGCGTCAACCAAAACTGTTTTAACCCAACCCGCGATGATTGTCCGACTTGCCGGCTTTGGCTTTCCTCTTGTTGACACAAACAGATTGTTTATATTACCACCCTCTAGTCGTCTTTGACTAGAGATTTGTATAAGCTTTTTAATCCAAAAAACAGGGTCAATCTTCCAGTTATCACTGGATAAAAGTAGCCATCCGGATTGTTTGCGATTAATTGTGTCTGTTTTTGATCCGAAAAGTGGCCAAAACGTTATAGAACCCTCTTCAATAATACACTTATCTTCTGTTACAGACAACAACGTCAGGTCGTGAACTCTTCTTCCTGAGGCTAGAAGGAGCAATGTGGCACATCGACGAGTAACTTCGAACATACTGTCAAGATTGGGTTCAGACTGCAGCAGCCACTCTACCACTACCTGCGGATTCCATACCGGTGGCTTGATTTTATCTTTTGCAGCAGATTTATTTGCTATTCCTTTTAAAGCTTGTCGTACCAATATGTTAGAACTTAGTTTAACCTCTGATTCTGGCTGACAAAATGATGATATAACGGATTTATGTACCAGTATTGTTTTGTAGCTTAAACCTTCTACTGTATGTAAATAAATAAGATATTTTGCCAGGCCGTGGCCTCCTGGAGTTTTGTTATTTGTCCCAGATACCTTACACCATTTTAGCCAGCGGGTCCAGGCAGGTTTATACGTTTTTAATGTACTGGGTCTCCAGCTAGATTCGATGATATTTATTTCTGAAGGTGTCCAATCACCTAGAAGATCATCCCACCCCGACATTTCCATGCCTCTAATACTAGCTTGTTTACTTGCGCAGGGGGTAGATTCGTTCTGGTGTCTATCAATACTGATTCTAGGTTCTTGATCGTGAACGGGGGAGCTATTGCCCTTTTCTTTAGGTCCGTCCTCCAAAACACGTTCTCCCATCTTGGACAGATCACTATGTATGTTCCCTTCGCTTTGTTCAGGAATGATAGGACTTTGTATATTAGACATGGTGGTGGAAAGATCCACGCCAATTTGAAATCCCAAACTAGGCTGAAAACATCGTGGAAGACAGCTTGCCGATCTTTCAAGTCTAAAGTCACGTATGCTGCTACTACGTGGGCATTTCTGGACGCCATCAGGTCCACCTGAGGGGTCCCCCACTTCTCGAAGATCAGCTGGCAAGCCTGCGGCAACAGATGCCATTCCGCTAGGGCCTTGTACCTGGATAGGCTGTCGGCTATACCATTGAGAGTGCCTGGAAGGTAGCTGGTTATTAGGTTGATGTTGTATAGCTCTAAGAGATGGTAAATCAGTCTTGTCAATTGCATCAGACCGATGGATTTCGTGCCGCCTTGTCTGCGTAGAAATGCTAGAGCGGTTCGATTGTCGCTTTGAACTAGAACGGTTCTGTTGCTGCAATCTATGGCTACATTTTTGTGGGAAAGTGCCTTGTAAATGGCCAGTAATTCTTTTAGGTTCGAATGACATAGACGCTCTTCTGGCAACCACGGGCCTTGAATGTGAATGCCGTTGACGTATGCTCCCCAGCCGCTCGCTGATGCGTCTGTAATTATATGATGGGATACTGGAGCTGACCAAATTTCGCTTG
Organism: Scotopteryx bipunctaria; assembly: GCA_949320045.1. Lineage (NCBI taxonomy): Eukaryota > Metazoa > Arthropoda > Insecta > Lepidoptera > Geometridae > Scotopteryx > Scotopteryx bipunctaria. Next base: position 9,023,152 of record OX439459.1, read on the forward strand.
TTGCCAGGCTGTTCTGTAGCCACCAATTGACGTCTTTTTTGGCAGCAGGGCTCATTGGGACCGCCACACCCGTTTTCAGGGCCTGGTTTAGGCAAGACTGTAGATTTCGGTACCTTAGCATACCGTGGTTTATTACAAAACTGGCAAACTGTAGGGTTCCCATAATTTTTTGTAGATCCAAAAGAGTTAGAGTTTTTGATCTTTGAGCGCGTAGAAGTAGGGTTTCCAGAGAGGTTACCTTTTTTACTGGAAGACTTTTTCGGTTTAGCCGGGTGTTCCAGAGAATCCCGAGAAACTCTATTTCCTGTGCGGGTATACTGGACGACTTTCTCTTGTTTATTACCCATCCGAGTTTGGTCAAAAGGTCGATGGCCTGTTTCATTTGTAGTCGAAGAACTCGAGGACAATGATTTACCAGGAGGAAGTCGTCCAAGTATACTATGACTCTTATTCCCATTTCTCTTAGCTTCTGCGCTACCCAATTCGACAAGGTTGCAAACGTCCTTGGTGCGCTCGAAAGACCGAACGCTAGACAGGTCATTTGATACGTTGTACCGTTGAAAACGAATCTTAGAAATCGACGGTGCGATCTCGCGATTGGTATATGAAAATAGGCTTGATGAAGATCGATTTTCATCATAAAGTCTCCGGTTTGCAGGAAATGAGGTACCTTCTGCATATTTATGAGCCGAAACTTCTTTTGTTGGAGATAGAAGTTTAAGGCTTTGAGGTTCAAAACCGGTCTTTGCGAGCCGTCTGGTTTTTTTACAGGGAACATTGTTGAGAGAAAACCAGGGTTCCGTGGAGCTACCTCGATCACCGAATCTTCCAACATCTGACGTATCTCTTCGCTTAGCTCTGGTGACGACAGCATTCGGGCTTGGTTTTTGTAAATTAGCCGTAAAGGTGGTTTTTCTAAAAAGGGTATCCGATAACCCTGTATTATTTTTAAAATATGGGCTGGAGCCCCCATGGATTGCCAGATATGATGGTAAAGGCGTAATTGACCGGCTTTGAAAGTCACGGCATAGTCATTGTCTTCGATGATTGTCTCGGTTGCCTTCTCTCGGTCTATGGTGTGATTTATTTTTCGCATTGGAATACGACCGTTTACCTGCGAGTGACTTGCCTTTTCCAGAAGCGGAAGCTTGCTGGCTTCGGTTTGGGTGGTTATACCCTCGAAATGACACCGCGGGGTCGGTTGACCGCCTTGGTGTGGCCTGGTTGCCCTCGGCAGGCAAGTACGGCCGGTTACGAGTGACCTGACTACCCTCGGCAGGTAGAAACGGTCTACGAAACACTTTAGAGCCACCTCCTAGCTTGATCACAGCCTCGCTGAACTCCTTCGCTTGAAAAACATTCTCACAGCTAGGAGGTATTTTTCGCAAAATCGCCTTGTTGTACTTGTCCTTCACGGCGGACAGGGCATTTTCTCTTCGGTGCTCAATTATATTTGCACGCCTTCCGCACACCAACTGCAAAATGTCCTTGGACACAGACATATAAGAGCACGTGTTAGAAAACAGCTCATGGACTTTAGTTGTCAAAGAAGATCTTGTTAAGTTTGTGTTGCTATCGGCGCTCCAGGCTAGCAGATCCTTCAGTGCCATTTGCAAAGCTTCCTTTTGTGCAATCAGCATGTTTGTCAGGGCTCCGAAACTTTGATCGAGCGACCTCGACTGGCAGAATTTTGTTTCGAATGCTAAAAGTTCATCATTCATTGCCAGATTGGTAAATGCAGGTGAAGAAATGTATTTCTTCTGAGTTTCCATATAACGGACGCTATTCCACTCTGCACTATCAAAATGTTGGATTTTACGCAGATAATTGAGTTTAGATTCAGCAGTGCGCTTGACAGCCTCCGACGCAATCGTGCAATCGTCCCATTCAAACTCTGGGTCATCAGGATTAATCAGACATGAGGCTACTGAATCATCATCCTTCAGGTTTTCAAGCAGACAGTCATTATCGGCCACAGATTTTGGCCCGTCACGATAATTTCTCGTCAACAGATATTTAAGCTCGCTAACCTGCTTTTGTAGAAAATCCAACCTCTGATCGGACACGTCATCCCTCGGACGAGCGCGTTTTGGTGACGGTTGCTCAGTGTCTTCATAATCACTATCGTCATCGCTGCTACTGTACACACGCCGTGGTCGCTTGTAGTTAATTTTTCTTCTTTCGCCGCTCGGTCCTGGAACTGGAGAGCAAATTTCCTGTGCTTCGTTGTTACTCATAATTCCGCTAAAACGATAAGCACAACATTAATATTTTATTAGATAAAAACTTTACTCAAAAGAATTTACTTACAGTTTGACTTGAGTTGCACTTATTAATATTTTTATATAAAAATAAATTCAAAAATACTTCGAACGACTTCGTCGTTTTTGCACCCTACTAGTCGCAACGAAAGTCAAACGCCAACTGAGGAAACTTGTCGAGCGACTCGCTCGAAGCAAGCTACAGGTGGCGCCAAACGGAGTTTACCCGAACTAAAATGCTGTAAGAACTAGGTATGGGGAGTCAATACAGCGCCTAAAAGTCAAAACGGAAGTGCCGTCTATCTCCAATTTGTAGGTTTCAGAATTTGTAGGTTTCAAATAAGTTACAGGCTACATAATAAAATGTTCTGTTGCTGTTACTTCCATATCAATGGAAAGATATGAAAACATCAGATTCAACGGCTTGTATTCAATATGAATAGGCTTCAATGGTTTTTATGAAAGTTACGTACAGTTGGGACACTACAGGCTCTTAATAATAATAATAATACGTACAGTTGAGAGCACTGGTGGTCTAGTTGGTAGTGACCCCGCCTTCCGATCCTAAGGACGTGGGTTCAAATCCGGTCGGGGTACCAATAGATTTCTCTGTGCGATTTTTTTTTATGCGCTATACCAGTTCTCTCAAACGGTGAAGGAAAACATCATGAGGAAACCCGCGGCTTAGTTAGCTCCGCGCGTATTGACCATGTCTTTCCTGTGGACAAGGTCGACTAAGCTGAGAAGATGGAACAGGTGCTGGGCAAGCCTACTCCGTCTTAATTCGTCCCGGGCACTACAGCGTCCCGTTAGTGAAGGTAAAAGTTGTCTCCTGACGCTATTTGAACCTACCACCTTAGGATCGGAAGGCGGGGTCACTACCAACTAGACCACCAGTGCTCTCATTATCATAGCGTATTAAGTTTCATACAAATCCGTTTTACGTTTGAGCTTGATTCAAACACAACATCGTTAAGTACAAATATTTAAACTTTCACATTTATAATATTAGTAGGATAAGTAGGGTTTTATTATTCTGGTCTTTAATTGAGTTTGTCTCAAATTATATTAAGTACCCACCCTAATTACTTAACTTTCAACAACGCGCTGTTATTTTTCTGTATTGAAACCGTAATTGTAATAAAATGAAACATTTTTATTTATGGCAAATAAAAAGCACATACGAATTAAGTAAATATTGAATAGTATTCAATTAGTAAGAGATTTCCTGTTTAATATCTTGTTATTCCAATAAAAAGAAAATACGAATGAAATAGAGTTTGTTTAGGCAAGAATAAATAAAAATTCAGATTTTTGTGTATTTTCTTCTCAATGTTTATTCATGCGTACATTTCGATTCGTAACGTTCTAAGCCTTTGTCCATTTGCTTCTTGAGTATATATTTTCCCAGATATAATTAGTTAGGTTTTATTACTTACATTACATACTAAAATATTAAAAACTTTATATATTATGATCATCATTATAAGCTTTAAAAAGAAAGTGGAACACCTCCGGCATCAAAACAAACATAAATAAAGTAGGTACAAAAAAGCATAGTCCTTTTTACAATACTAATATTTGTTTCATAATATCTATTGTTGATTTTATATATTTTATTTTATTGTATTATAGATTCTTTAATATCTAACTTCTCTGCTGGACTGGAAGTAAATAAAAAGCATAGAATGCGTCCAGCTGCTTCTCTCCCCGAGCATGTCGTAAAAGTCGACTAAGAGATAGTATCCTCTCCAAAATGATGGACTACCTATATGGGCGATGGGCTGATCACCTGTCACCATGGTTCACCATATCCATCTTGGAACTCTTAGATCAGGAGTGGCTGTGAGTTTTCTTATTGTTACTTGTGGCTCTGCCCATCCCGTTAGGGATACGGGCGTGATAATTTATATATAATATGTATGTAGGTCAATTAATTTTTGATTAATTGGAAAACCACTTTCAGTAAAGTTTGTCATGTCAAAAAGTCTTCTAAAGAGAGTTATGCAATGTAGACAAATGATTGTTTTATAACTTTAACTTGAATGCGAAGTTATGAGGATAGATGTCGGAAAAGGGGAGAAATTACATAGATACCGTCACGACTTAGAAAATGTCAGAAAGTTTTTCACTGAACTTATGACGTCATAATTTAAACTCTGTAATAATAACTAGTGTGGTGGAAGTGTTATTAGAGAACGAGTATATTTGTGACAACTTGGGAGATTTGGCGTTTATTTTTTTATTTTTTTTTGTTTTAGATACCAAAGATAAAAGAGATAGAGGTAAAGGAAAACATCGTGAGGAATCCGGCATGCCGTAGAACCTAAAAAATTCGAAAGCATGTGTGTCAAGTGCACGAAAGGAGACTTTGAGACGCACTTTAAATCCTTTCACCACAGTCGTACGAATTTCTTGTCCATTATTTTACGTTTATCTAAATAAACAACTATATTGAATTTTAGATAAAATGAACTACAAATTTTTTATGTACCTAAATCATTAACTTTTTACACTTTCATCAGTTGTCATTACCTACTTGACATTTCATATCCGGAAAGCAAATTAGATTCGTGAATAAACTCCGCGATACCAACCTTGTGATGAGGTACAAAACGAAATAAGTCGCGTTTCGTTTTTACAATGTTATCTACATAATTATATTGACAACCTTTTAGATTTCTCTATGAAATTTTATAACTAGGTAAGTATTGCTTACATCATAATTTTTTGTCTCTATCTTTCAGAAACATTCATTAATATTAGTTAATAAAACAGACTACATATAAAAGTTAAAAAAATATATTTTAAAGCAATTCAAAAATTACAATAAGATTGATGTGATGTTTATTTGCAATTTAATTTAATTCTCAATGACTATTACACCTATATACTTATAATAATATTACTCATTTGATATCTGTGTTTTATTTAAATAATAGGTACCTATATAATATATGATTGTTTAATCACATTTTTCAGCTAATAAGATATGCACTCATCAGGTACATACAGCATGTTACTTTAGATTTTTTGTTTTATATGTTAAATATTTTTAATTAATATACAACTAACCTTTCATTCAGCAGGAAGAAAAATATAACAGCGAACGGCTAAGCACTCTTCATAACTTCCGAACGCAACTTTCAAAATTAGAACGCCGAGCTCTCGCAGCGCGGGAAAGTTGCAGACAACTGATGGAAAGCGCGCCAAAACCCCGTTACTTACGCTCTCGCCCGACCAATCACGAGGCTCGTACGCCTCCGCCAAAACCAACCGACCAATCACGGCAAAGGCGAACCACTCAAAAACTTTAATACGCTTTTCATGTTGACACTATTGAAAGTCGTTGGAAAATTATCATTAGTATGTACCTAATATACTCGGAATAATCTAATATAGGTTGATACAAGTGTGTAGTGGCACAGATTAAAAAATAGATATAAGTACAATGGGTTTTTTTTTGCGGTTAAAGCTTTTGATGTCATAGGTAGGTACATAATTAGACGGCCATTCACTGACCATTCATATATTCCTGTCCGAATATAATAGCAATTTTTCAGGTGCCCAATTCTCGCTTCATTCGATAATTACGTGACAATTGATATATATCTTAGTGCAACATATATCGACTAACATATCGATCCCGTGCCAAAAAGCATATTCTCGATCATCTTACTAATAATTATAAATGCGAAAGTTTGTGAGGATGTAAGGATGTGTTGATGTGACGACGTAATGTTTGTGCCTCAATCACGCCGTAACGACGTGATTTGAATGAAACTTGGAACACACATAGTATGTGTGCTGGAATAACATATAGGCTACTTTTTGATTGGATACCACGCGACCGAAGCCGCAGGCGAAAGCTATTAATGGATAAAATTACGGTAATAGATCAATAATCACTATTTTCATTCAACACTTCACACAGATTAAGTATCTAATTGTTTGTTACATATTTTTTACTTTTAAGAAGGCGATGGTAACAAAGACCTTACTGCCTGGTCTTTATTGATTTATTTTCTTTCGTATTTATTGTTATAAGTCTTCCGTACGCTTCGGTCCATTTATTTTTGCTGCAGCAGATGTTCTAGCATGTTTATTAGGTCCACCGTAATATTTTTGGACAAGCGGATTTTTTTTTAAACCCATGCTTCATCAAAACTCCACTTGACTCAGCATCTTAGTGATGTGGCCGCTGCAATTTCGGCCTCCTCAATCATGTTGACCACAAAAATGCCAAGAAATTCGTCAGATATTTAAATTTTTAAAATAGAAGACAACTACAAACAATAACGAGTGCTCTTGACCACTCGATGCATAACGTTGATTTGTCGTTGACTTGATGACTACTCGAGAATACGGATGTTTCAATTCATTCGATATTTTGACAGCTTTGGCGATATTTATCGAATGTGATTTATCTATTTCCCGAGAATTGGGCCCCTGGAGATTGTAATGGTGATAAATAATGACTGCAATAAAGTAATAAAGCCTATGTTGTCTCCATATTATCTTATAGTTTTGCACTTTATGCGATTATACGAAATAACAAACCAGGAGGAAATAACTTTATTGGATGGCCCTCTATCTGTCTAGAAAAAATGACTTCAAAATGCCGCCTTCCATTATAATGTTTTATTCTATCCCGTCGCGTATCTGTAGCGACTGTGCGACAGGACAAGTCAGAGGGAAAGAACGTCAGTGGATGGCAGTCTGTTGTAGATTAGTTATAATTGCATAAAGGTATCACTTGACGGGACGGAATCATGGTGGGTGGGTTTCGTGAAAATGTCAGTTTAAATCACCCATTACTCTGACAAGTTTATTCATAAACACCCACTGAATTTTTCAGCAAGTACCTACAAAGCTATGAGTAGGTATAAGGGCCTCGTTCACCATCTCCAAGTAAAGTGTTGATGAGATGAGAGTAACTTCTGTCAGTTTCAACGGTTAATCCTATGATCAGCGCTACTCGAAAGTTTAATTGACATTGAAAGTAACCGGTTACTTTAACTGGCGAATATCTTACTCGGCACCTTACTTGATGGTGGTGAAACAGGCCCTAAGTGTTTTATTATTATTTATTTTAAAGTTTGTACCGAGTTTTGATTGAATGGATCCAAGAAATATTTGTTTTCATAAAAAAACTTTTGCACCGGTGCACCCTTTGAGGTTGATTTACGAATAACAAATTAGCCTATATTTTATTCCAGAACCAGAAACTATTCAAGTTCATTCTAAATATCAAAATCAGTTTAGTAGTTATGGTGACACGTTGTACCTACGTTGTAATAAACATTCAAACACACAAACTTTCGCATTTACAATATACCTACTTACCTACGACACCCAGATCAGGAAGAATAATTTTCAGAACATGCAAACATTTCTCCCGCTGCGAGAATCGAACCCGCGCCTATTGGACTCAGCCGAGCACTCGCCTGCCACGCCAAAGATGTCGTTATTTTTTTAAAAAACCTTTTAAAAAAAAACTTTTTTCATTTTCAAACCCGCTGACCTTCGGATTGAAAGCCGGCTGCCTCCCACTAGGCCACTCGTAATTGCATTGGCATGGCACTGCACTCATTACCGACGGACGGCGGTAAACGGAGATCTTATTAACGGTTGTTTGCACACGTCTGGCCTTTCTGCAATTTCATTATCTCAACCTGGTGGTTATTTCTTAAGTAAACAACTTAACACCTTTGCTTATCATACCAACATTATTATAAAGAGGAAAGATTTTTTGTTTTCTTGTAACGAATAGGCTCCGAAACTACTGGACCGATTTCAAAAATTCTTTCACCAATTGAAAGCTACATTATCAGGCACCAGTATAGGCTATAACATATTTTCAAAAAAATTAGAGATCCGTAAGAAAATTGCAGTATTGTAACACAAGGTAGAAAACCCAAAATAGTTTTTGGCGTGCGCCTCGAAAACTATTGATTATAGAACAAAATAATGTGCTACACGCGTACGAAGTCGCGGGCAACAGCTAGTTGTACAATAATTTACGTAAACAATAGTTAATGACCAGTACCAATATTCCATTTTTCTGATGTAAAATTATGGCGCTTGAAAAAGCACTGGTGGTCTAGTTGGTAGTGACCCTGCCTTTCGATCCGGTGGTGGGTTCAAATCCGGTCGTGTACAAATAGATTTTTCTGTGCGAAATATTTATGTGCGCTATACCGGTACTCTCAAATGGTGAACATCGTGAGGAAACCCGCGGCTTAGTCACCTCCGCACGTATTGACCATGTCTTTCCTGTGGACAAGACTGAGTGAGTCTAAGCTGAGAGGATGGAATACTACTATAGGAACCAGATGACTGATGGAATACTTATAATATAAGTATTCCATATAAAGTATATTATACTTTTTTTTGTAAATACGAACTTTTTTTTACGAACATAATAATTGGTGCTAATTGTCCTATACATCGGAAATGTACCTACCTTCTATGATTGTGTTTTTTCAAATGTTATAATGTATAATATGATGTGTGTGTACTTAAATAAATAAATAAAACAAAATAAAATAAATACATACGTATAGGTACCTACTCATAATACATAATATTACAACACCCAGACCCAGCAGCGGGAATCGAACCCGTTTCTCTTGCGTCTCAGCCGAGCGCTCGCCCCCGACGTCACTGAGGTCGACGAAAATTGAGGTTAGTATGACAAAATTCCAGCTCAAAGATTTTGAACTAATAAACATGTCAATGTCACTTGCTATAAAAAAACTTTGGAAGAATAAAAAAAAACTTTCATACGGTAACATCCGTAGTGCGTCACAGCGTCACTGGTAGTGATGGGACTCGAATCGAAAATGAATAGGTATTCGAATCAACTCGAATCATCCGGAAAAATTGACACAAATTGGGATGGGTGACCGCAAGTGGCATTACGAGCTGAGCGCTTCCGTGCTTCGGAGGGCAAGTTAACAGCCGGCCTAAAAACTCCGTCACTAGAGTTGGCCACTAGCTCATACGAACATACACATACATACATCCGGAAAAAAATCGAATCATGACTCGAATTAACCCTTGATTCGAATTGATTGATCATTCGAATCGATATAATGATTCGAATCAATACGAATGGATATGATGATTTGAACAATAGCTAAAATTAATAAGTATAAATAAGAAAACACTTAAATACATTTTTGAATCATCATCATCATCAGCCTATAACAGCCCACTGCATGACGTAGGTCTCTCCAATTACAACCATCGCTAGGCGTACTACTCGCGTAACAGATAAAAGAAAGAAATTGATTCGAATTAGATCGTCGATTCGAATCAACTTGACCATTCGAATCTTGCGATGATTCGAATCATCATAAAATTTCAATCGAACTGCGTTATAACTGTCATCATTCGAATCAAATTATTCGAATCCCATCACTAGTCACTTGTCCCTGGGCATTCAGTAACAGTTGTGTTCCTGGTTGAATTTAATTTTATCACAAACTTTCGTACAAACGGTGCAAAGCACAATGCAACTTCAGATAGACACGTTAGGTATGTCTATGGATACTTTATTCAGTCCCAAGTTTGTTTTTCCAAATGAATATAAATAAATCTATATAAAAATAAAAATCAATTGCCGAATGTATGTCCAGCCCATGACTTAGTGGCTAGGCTACAGGTATTTGGCTAATTCTTTTTTTTGTGTTTGTAATTGTCAATTTGTTAATATGAAAGAAAATGTTTGAAAAATTGTACGGAAATGTAAATGTTTGGGTTAAAAGCACCAAAAAAAATGACAAAAACGAACAACAATAATTCGAAATTATTAAATTAATACAAATACACCTAACAGCCACGGCTTTTTCCTCATTGCCTAACTATTTCGCCTAACTGATTTGGCTACGAGGACCCACTAGTCCTCCAGACCCTAAACTAGGATTCCCTGTGTCGTGTGTATCAAAAATTACGAGTACCATGGTACAACAACACCCAGACCCGAAAGAAATACATATTAGCAGAACACATATTTTGATGCCGTCTAACTAAAATATTGAGAATTTATTTATTTATTTGGCTGTCTGTCTGTCTGTCTGTCGTCTGTCTGTCTGTCTGTCTGTCTGTCTGTCTGTCTGTCTGTCTGTCTGTCTGTCTTACTCCCGGAGCCCTAGTGCACAAAAGGAGCTTTTGAGGCGCATTTTAAATTTTTTCACCACGCAGGGTTCGAAATGTGTATGTGTGCTGGAATAACATTAGGCTACTTTTTATCGTGGCAATAGGCGAGCGAAGCCGCAGGCGGCAGGTAGTACTTTATAAGTTAAAGAAAAGCGAGCATTTTTGTGTTTTATGGTTTTAATGCATTTATTTAACATAATATAACTGTCATGAGCTGCCCCTCCTAATGTAGCACATGAGTAGGTATGCCTTTAAGCCTCTGTTGCAAATCTGAAACGAGGCAGAAATCATTGTTATTGTTTTTATAGGTAGGTACATACTTTCATGTTTTTGGAAATAAAGATTATATTCTACTAATATAATGAAAGTGAAAGTTTTTTCAAAGAATCTAATAAAATTAATTTATTTTAGTTCGCTGATGCTCTCACAAATACTATTATGTGATACCTACTAAAATAAATAGTTGATTAAAATATTACCCTTGTTTGATTTAATTCCTCTCTTGTTCGGAGGTAGGAAATTTGATGTAGGTTGGCATCATTCAAGGCATTCACCGCTTACTCTATGCAGAGGCTTACAGGTGCTAACCAAAAGTTTCCCACTGGCTTTTGATAGCTACTGGTGATCAGGAAATTGAGGGTTGTAAGTATCTGGAAAAATACAGTAAATATAGTAGGTTTCAGTCTAACCTAATACCTAACCTAGGTACCATTTTATTATTGTTCAATAAATTAAGTTAATTGACCGCAAGTGGCATTGCGAGCTGAGTGCCTCCGTGCTTCGGAGGGCACGTTAAAATATGGGTCCCGGCTTTTAAGTCGTTAAGCCATGACGGAGGCCTTTAGGCGGCCTAAAAACTCCGTCACTAGAGTTGGGCACTAGCTCATACGAACATACATACCATACATTTACCAACCAAGGTATCTATTTACTTACTTATTCATATCAAGTGCCTATCAAGAAAAAACAGGCAATTTGTGGTACAGTACGGTCAACGGATCTAGGCACTCGTGAAGTTAGCCGTTTCGAGCAGTAGACAGTATGAAAAAACTTCACTGCGCATGTCAAACTGCTAACTTCACGAGTGTCAAGATCCGTTGACTGTACTGTACACGCAGTTTCTGATACCCAAGACACATAATCCTAGTGTCCCTCTGTATTGTGGGTCATGTTTGTATGTGAATTTAGAGAGTTCTATATTTAAAAAATCAACATTTTTTATGTTATGACACAATTTTCCCAAATTGAACCATGTAGGCTCAGACCAAATAAAAAGAAAAGACCCCGCGCCGCGAACAACAAAAGTGAAGCCGCCATTTTATCTATGTGTGTGTCGGAGGTTTTAAGGTTGTGTGTTCCAAGTAACCTAAATTCATAGTATAATAATTAAGAAACGATGCTATTTGAAGTACTTACAAGTGAAAAGTGATTCCGTGAGACTTTTTATGTGATTTGCTGCTGTTTTTACAAGTTTTCACTACACAGGAAGGCATAATTCTATTATTAAGACTCGTGACGTACTAAGAGCGATGAGCATGGTTTTAGTGTAGGTGTGTGCGTGAGCGTGTATGTTTACTTGCAGGAGCACGGTTTTGTGTGGCTTCACTATTGTTGTTCGCGGCGCGGCGTCTACTCTTTTTATTTGATCTGAGCATGTAGGTAAGTAGTTGTGTTTTATAGTAAACAAGTCATACCTGATTAAATCAGCTGGAGGAAGGTGTGGTTGTTCACGAGTTTCCTGAAATAAGATATAATATCTGATGAGTTTCAAATATAATAAAGTAAACAAACTATATCTCAGTCTTATTAATCATAGGTTTGGAATTGTTTGTTTGCTTCTATTCTAAGGACAAGTCAGTCTTTTTTAAATCTTAATTAATATGATGGATCACTAGAGTCTCTTCCTCATGAGCTCTTCCTCCTCCTGGCTCATCTGCACAGGCAGCAGCGCGCGGATCTGGCACAATCCCACCTACAACTTCGCACCTCCAACTTAGTCTTACGTATATTCTTGATCTAAATAGGAATGATGGCTCACCAGAGTCTCTTCCTCATGAGCTCCTCCTCCTCCTGGCTCATCTGCACACGCAGCAGCGCGCGGATCTGGCTCAGCCCCACCCACATCTCCGCTACATCCAGCTTCGTCTTCGCGTTTATCACATAAGTCTTCTCGAGAGCACGGATCAGTTCGCCAACAGCGTCGTACTGACGGACTAGGAGACTGGAAGGAAGAAATATATTATTATTATCATTAGGAGTCTGTAATATATCTGCCAGTTTCATCATGTTACATGAATTAACATATAAATAGTGTAAAACATAAATGGCAACGAAGATACATTTTTTTTGTTTGGTACCTGGAACAGAGATGTGAGTAAAATTACCTGAACATTTCTCTGACGAGTTTGGGCGTCTCGATCTGCGACTCCTCGGCCCAACTGACAATAGTGCCGATCAGGACTTTACGGAACTTCTCTTCTGGAGTTTTCTTTGCCGGTTCTTCTATGGCCTGTACAATAAATAAATAAATAGCACCCAACAGTCACATACATAGTCCTGACCCCACACTAGGATTCCCTGTGTCGTGGGTATCAGACACTACGAGTACCATGCTACCACAACACCCAGACCCGGAAGAAATATTTACAGAACATGCAATTTCTTCCGCAGCGGAAATCGAACCCGCGCCTCTTGCGCCTCTGCCGAGCAATCGCCCGCCACGCCACCGAGGCCGTCAAATTATTATAAAACACTTTTATTATAAAAATTACTGTAGATTCTAGTTTTTTTTTTGCACTAGTACTGAACCTTTCGTGTGCGGATCCAACTCGCACTTGACAGTTTTTTTAAAATTATACTTTCACTTATTCTAGTTCTCTTTCAACTATAATTAACCTTTCACACCTTCAACACTTTCTAGTTCTCTCTAAAGTCTTTCGCTCCATAGATAAATGTTTTTCAAGAAATTCCAAATGTTATTTACGTTATGATTAGTAATAGTTACCTCAGACAGTGGCTCTTGCAGAGCGTTGAGAGACACATGCACCATGAGGCTCTCGTGGATCTCGTTCATCCTGACGATGAGCTCCTCGCCACAAGGACAATTCTCCTTCCAAGATTCTTCTTCCTGGTCCATGTGCTTGAAGCCTGTAAAAACATCACAATTACCTAGTAGATTTCGTAAAAGGCCTAACCTCCGAATACTCAAACGCATCTCAAAATTGAGCACGTCTCAAATGACGATTTTTTGACAGATTATCATCAGAAACTGTCAAAAAACCGTGAGTTGAGACGTGCTCAACTCTGAGTCGCGTTTGAGTATTCGGGGGTAAGACAAGTAGGTATATAGTTGAGCTCGAGGCTTAGGACAAGTATATAGTCAAGTTTACTCCTTTTACTCCATTTACTCTTTTCTAAACTAGTAACACCTACCAGGTAGGTCCTACCTATTACTCAATTAACCTTTGAATTTATAATAAAAGCGTCCATTTTAATTGCGGGTTCCTATCAGACGGAATAGGAAAAATAAGACAACGATGTTTTTATGAAACAAAGTATTATAATCAGTCTTTTATAAATAAACTATATAATATCTACTAAAAAACAGCATAGAAAATCACAATCTTTTAAACAAATTTTTAACCGTATTCTGGAACACTAGATAATAATTTATAGAAACTACTCAAAATAAAATTAGTCTTAAAAAACACAGGAATACAAATATCTACGAATATTTAATTTTATCTACATAATCATTATAGGAACTATCTTTTTTTTTTTAGTGTAAAAGTTCCGTAAATTAATATCCTGATTTTAGATGTTAGTTAAATTAATATAAAAGTCAATTTATGATTTTAATGTAAGTCACTGAACGACTACCGGTACGACATCGCCGCCATCTTGTTGTTTACGAAGGATTTGTATAAAAGCGCTAAGCCTGTCGTATCGGGCTGCTTTACTCCGTTGGCTTTGCGTGTTTCGACATCGTGCTGATAACTTGTGTCTGAGTAAGTACCTATATCGTATTAATACATTAGTGTTCTGTGGGTAGGTACGTACTCTAAACACAAGTTATCAGTACGACGGTAATATACATTACCTAGGTTGGTTACATTATATTTTAATGTGTTAATTCGATATTGCTATCTTTGCTGCCTATGCGATCTTTGCTGCCTATGCGATCTTTGCTGCCTATGCGATCTTTGCTGCCTATGCTATCTTTGCTGCCTATGCGATCTTTGCTGCCTATGCGATCTTTGCTGCCTATGCGATCTTTGCTGCCTATGCGATCTTTGCTGCCTATGCGATCTTTGCTGCCTATGCGATCTTTGCTGCCTATGCGATCTTTGCTGCCTATGCGATCTTTGCTGCCTATGCGATCTTTGCTGCCTATGCGATCTTTGCTGCCTATGCGATCTTTGCTGCCTATGCTATCTTTGCTGCCTATGCTATCTTTGCCAAATTTTTTAACTCAATGTAGTTTTAAACCATTTCTGGAAGCCTCTAGAAGTTAGCGAGCGAAGCGAGCTTCAAACCATTGCGAGCGAAGCTAGTCGAAATTCTTAACTCAATGTAGCTTTAAACCATCTCTAGAAGTCTCTAGAAGTTAGCGAGCGAAGCGAGCTTCAAACAAATGCGAGCGAAGCGAGCCAAATTTTTTAACTCAATGTAGTTTTAAACCATTTCTAGAAGTCTCTAAAAGTTAGCGAGCGAAGCGAGCCGAAATTTTTAACTCAATGTAGCTCTAAACCATCTCTAGAAGTCTCTAGAAGTTAGCGAGCGAAGCGAGCCTCAAACTAATGCGAGCGATGCTAGCCGAAATTTTTAACTTAATGTAGCTTTAAACCATCTCTAGAAGTTAGCGAGCGAAGCGAGCTTCAAACCAATGCGAGCGAAGCGAGCCAAATTTTTTAACTCAATGTAGTTTTAAACCATTTTTCCAGCTTCTCTGCTGGACTGGGAGTAAAGAAAAAACATAGAATGCGTCCAGCTGCTTCTCTCCCCGAGCATGTCGTAAAAGTCGACTAAGGGATAGTATCCTCTCCAACATGATGAGATACAATAAGCAAGTATTCCCAAGGAGGGTTGACGTCAGGCAGGCGGCCGGTCATAAAACACCTTAGCCAAAACTCTTACAGCATGATCCTTGGATCATGCTGTGCCGACCCCACATAGAGTGGGATAAGGGCAGGAAGATGATGTAGTTTTAAACCATTTCTAGAAGTCTCTAAAAGTTAGCGAGCGAAGCGAGCTTCAAACCAATGCGAGCGAAGCGAGCCGAAATTTTGAACTTAATGTAGCTTTAAACCATCTCTAGAAGTCTCTAGAAGTTAGCGAGCGAAGCGAGCTTCAAACAAATGCGAGCGAAGCGAGCCAAATTTTTTAACTCAATGTAGTTTTAAACCATTTCTAGAAGTCTCTAAAAGTTAGCGAGCGAAGCGAGCTTCAAACCAATGCGAGCAAAGCGAGCCGAATTTTTTTACTTAATGTAAACATCCAAACATCCAAACTCACAAACTTTCGCATTTATAATATAAGTAAGAAGTAAGATTTTAGTTTCGACGATGTAGATTGTGTGCTTATTTACCTACTATAGACTTCGACTTTGAAACAAGACGAGACACTTACCTTAAAACTGAGTTCATCTGTTCTCTGGGCGGACAGCGGAATTCCCTGGTCTTCTTGGCAGCCACGGTGCTCGGCAAATCTGACTGCTTGGTTTCTTGGTAACGTCTGAAAGCAAGAAAAATATGCGTACATAATATTTAATCAGTTCAAGCTGGTATTATTGTTTCTGGTGGCCACAAGCATTGATTGATTGGGTTAGATTCCCGCTGCGGGAGTATTCCATCAGCCATCTGGCTCCCTTTGCTTAGTTGGGGGCTAGATGGTGCTGTATGATAATGTCCTCAAATATTTATATTTATACTAGCTGCCTCTCGCGTCTTTGCTCGCGTAGTACCCAGATGAAAAATAGCCTATATGTTAATCCAGTATATATCCGTTCAGCCGTTTAGGCGTGATTGAGGCACAAACATCCAAACTCACAAACTTTCGCATTTATAATATAAGTGAGATTTATAGAATTTTTTTTTAAAGCAGGATTATGCCGATGTTACCTCAACTGATCGCTCTGCAGATCGCCTACGAAGTCGTGAGCAAAAGCTATGATGGCTTCCACTCTATGCCTCAGTTGTATGTCGTTCAGATGTTGTAGGAGATAGCACATCTGAAGCTTCGCTCCCTCCGCCATTTTCATGTGTAGTAGACCTTTCCTGTGCTCGTCTTTTCCTTCTATAGGACAGAATTAGAAACATTTATAGAAACTTCAAAAATGTATTTACAAAGACAATCTATATTATCATTAAAAACTTTCAGGTAATCGGTGTAATAATAAGAAAATAGAGTAATAGGTTAGCGTGGGCATGTTATGCGGAGGGAAGAAAGTCTTGTTACAAGGAAAGTGCTGAATATGAATGTGGATGGATACACGGACAGAGGAAGGCCTAAGAAAAGATGGATGGATTGTGTGAAAGAGGACATGCGTATGAAAGGAGTGAGTACTGAGATGACGAATGATAGGAGAAGATGGAAGAGGAAAACATGTTGTGCCGACCCCACCTAGTGGGATAAGGGCAGGAAAATGATGATGATGGTGTAATAATAAGAAATGAAAATGAGCTCAGTTTTCTACGTTATCTTTAAAATAATAATGTTTAATTTTTTAATAGTATTTATTTATATGTATGTATATATTGTATATATTTTTGTAGATATATATTATTTGTATATATTTATATTGTGTGTAGTATATCTTATTAGTTTATTATATTTGTAAGCTTATCTTTATGTTTTTCTTTTTCCTGTCTCTGTACACATAACTTCCACTTATGTTAAAGCCTCTCCCTTGCCTCAAAGGTTTGCTGGCAGAAAACTCGAGAGTTAAGCTCGCCTTTGTACATGTACATTTTAATGTTTTGTGTGTATTTGTTTCGTTTCGTGCGTGTACAATAAAGAATTTCAGATAATGGAAACTTGTGGGTAAGGCAGTAAAAATTTTATGAATTGTAACTTACCTTTGTCAAAGGTGGGATCCCACGTCTCCGGGTTGATCATGATGAGGAGCTTCTCAACGTCTTCATCTCGCATCATACAGACTAGAAGGAGACGGTCTACCAGTTTGATCAGAGGTCTGGAAACACATTTAAAACGGTTGTTTTGATGTGTTTGACTTAATTACAGCTTAACGTCTGAAGAATAATAAACTCTTATCGGATTAACGGGTTGGGTTGCCTATGAATATTTATTTATTAAAATGAGAGTTGGCCTGATGATAGGGGTAAAGTACTTACAGGAAGAGTGTACTCACAGGAAGAGTATATTGTCAGGAAGAGTACTAACAGGAAGAATGTACTGTCAGGAAAGTATACTCGCAGGAAGAGTGTACTCACAGGATGAAGGTATTCGCAGGAAGAGTGTACTGTCAGGAAGTGTGTACTCACAGAAAGAGTGTACTGACAGGAAGAGTGTACTCACAAGAAGAGGTTCTCATTGGTGCCGCCCACGGGGTCGCGGTTGTGCACCTGGTTGGTTGTAACTGCGTCCGCCAACGCCTGCATCACGAACTCACGGACCACCTCCAGCGGGAAGTAGGGGGAGTACAAGTTGCTGATCTCCGTTATACTCTCTCTGAAACAAGATGTTTTGCGAGGTGAAGATAAATTTTGGGACTGGAAGATTTTCTATCGAAATAACAACATTCAGTACCTATTCGTAGGAATTCACAGTTAAAATTACATGTGTCAGAACAAAATTAAGTTAACCTTAGTTTGGGGCTAGATGGCGATACATATTTGTCGGAGATTAATTATAGCGCCATCTACAATCACACTGCAACACTGACTCACTACCTACAGAACGCAAGCGTGACGTCACAGCCGAGTCATGCTTGGATGCGGCCGTTGGAGCTGGCGGGCAGTCTATTTTTAGAGCTCGTGCCGAGCGGGACGTATCTGTTCTGCCTACTTGTTTATTCAAGAGTTACTTGGTATTTGTACTGGACGCTAATAACTTCGTACGATTATACCGAGTGTGATTTTTTTCTCGAGGTTACCCATTATGTCGGAACCCGACGAGAACACGTGCCCACTGAGCCCTACAAATCGGCCACCTGGGACATATTTATATTCTTTCGAATGTCTGGGAACACGAAAGCAAGCAAACTTACGTGATATCTTCACAGATATCACGTGAGTTTGCTTGCTTTCTTCATTCTTCATCTGCGGTCGAACGCTCTCTGTTTGCAGCGAGCGGAGGCTGTACCCCATCTCTGGGTCTTCGTACAACGCCTTCAGTTCCGGTCCCAGGGGGATCACGAACTCGTTTTTGCACACCTCCCTGGAAAAAACAAAAACAAGCAAAAAAGTAAGAACTTTTCTGTTAAATTATCTTCTTGATTCTTAGACATTATGGGCATGCATTATTATTATTATGGGTAACGGGTTACGATCTCAATAATTAAATTTGAATACAGATAAGTACTTTAAATTACAAAACGGAACGGAACGGAATGACAGAAGTCGAAAACTCGTCACTTGAGATTGAGACGTGCTCAACTCTGTTTGAGTATCCGGGGGTTATACTATATGCTTCTCTCCCCGAGCATGTCGTAAAAGGCGACAAAGGGATCTTCTCCAAAATGATGGGCGATGGGCTGATCACCTGTCACCATGGTTCGCCACATCCATCTCGGAAGTTTGGATCAGAAGTGGTTGCAAGTTTTATTATGTTTACTTGTGGCTCTGCCCACCTCATTAGGGATACGGCGTTATAATATGTATGTATGTATACTATAATATTGGAAAGCTTTAGTTTGCTTGAAATTACCAGCGTAAAGCTCAAAACGCAACGATAGCGCGTACTTTACCTGTGCTGCCACCTAGTATTTCATAATCCTGTTCTTTTCCAGATGCTGTTCAAGCGAAGCTGGTGTACTCACATGGTAGTGGCGTGCGACTCGAGATGCATCGCAATGAGGATGTCGTAGAAGCCCTGGCGCAGTGGACCAGACATGTACTGAGACTGTATTGCGTACAGCAATTGCTTCTGATCCACGTGTTGGCATAGTGCGTGGGCGGCTCTGAAATACAACAATTTAAATGTAACAATCTAAAACACACGCACACAGTCATGCTTACACATATACACTAAACTTCTTAATCGGCCTCGGTAACATAACATAACATAACATAACACATGTAACTTAAAATAACATAACTTAACATAGCTCTTTTACTGTGAATGCAAAAGTTTGTGAAGATGTGACGATGCTTGTGCCTCATAATTTACTTATAAATGGCTGCATGGATTGAGTGAAACTTGTGATATGCATAGTATGTGTGCTGTGAGTATTTTTGTGTTTTATGGTTTTAATGCATTTATTATTACTTATTATACCTACGCAACCCCATGTACCCATACGTTAACACTAACACACACACACACACACACACATCTCATGATTTCTGATTTATTTAACATAATATAACTGTCATGAGCTGCCCCTCCTAATGTAGCACATGAGTAGGTATGCCTTTAAGCCTCTGTTGCAAATCTAAAACGAGGCAGAAATCATTGTTATTGTTTTTATAGGTAGGTACATACTTTCATGTTTTTGGAAATAAAGATTATATTCTACTAATATAATGAAAGTGAAAGTTTTTTCAAAGAATCTAATAAAATTAATTTATTTTAGTTCGCTGATGCTCTCACAAATACTATTATGTAATACCTTTTAAAATAAATAGTTGATTAAAATATTACCCTTGTTTGATTTAATTCCTCTCTTGTTCGGAGGTAGGAAATTTGATGTAGGTTGGCATCATTCAAGGCATTCACCGCTTACTCTATGCAGAGGCTTACAGGTGCTAACCAAAAGTTTCCCACTGGCTTTTGATAGCTACTGGTGATCAGGAAATTGAGGGTTGTAAGTATCTGGAAAAATACAGTAAATATAGTAGGTTTCAGTCTAACCTAATACCTATAACCTAGGTACCATACTTACTTTGACTTCTGTTGTAATGCTAGAACATCTCTGAGGCCCAGAATTAACTAGCCTGCCTCCAAGAACGCCGCACAATACCAAAACCACTCTTTGGCCACCTTATAAAATAGCACGAAAAATTTAGGGTCCAGCTCAGCAGAATCCCTTGACAGTCTCCTATTTATGTGTGGGCGTTGCTGGCGCCAGCATATCATACGTTGTCTTCGAAGAACAACGTCCATTTTTATCACTCCGTTAAAATATGTATATCCAAGTTTTTTTCAAAACAAACAATGCAATATGTCAGTCAATATTTTGATTGATAATTCGTTCGGAAACAAGTTGTTGTTGGTTTGATGTAGCTAACCATTTTATGTTATATATTTTTTTTGTTCTCTAAACTTTAAAATATAACGAAAGTATTAGTAGAAAGAGTTTAGCAATTTTATAATTCAATATTTATTTACTTGAGATGAAACCGATTGTTTTCCGAAAGACCGGATGCTTGATTTTGAACGAATCACGTAAAACCAAAACACGGTCACTAGTCTTATGGCATAGAGAATACAGTTTTTGGTTTCACACCATGGCGTGTCTCGTTTGTGTTTAGTAACTAAACACAAACGAGACACGCCATGGTCATCCATCGTGTCTCTAAACTAAACTAAACTTTAGTTTAGTTTAGAGACACGATGGATGACATTTGGCTCGTTACGTGGCTCGTTTTCTTTGGTCATCGTGAATAGGGCCCCAGGTAGGTACTAATAAAACCTACCTTGAAACCAGATGGCTGATAGAATACTTACATAGGTAGGTACTTTTTTGATGTAAATACTTTACTTATCTGACTTAAATTATAAATGCGAAAGTTTGTCAGAATGTTTGGATATTTGTGCCTCAATCACGCCTAAACGGCTTAACGGATTTGATTGAAACTTGGAATATATAATAGTACATGTGCTGGATTAACATATAGGCTGTTTTTCATCTGGGTACCACGCGAGCGAAGCCGCGGGAGGCAGCTAGTAACACTTAATATAAGTAAGATAAAAAGTCAAGATCATCGTGTCATAATTCTCAGGTTTTTTAACAACCAGGCAAATGTAACTAAAATCATACAGCCACAGTTCATTACCAACGTTCACAAATATCATACTCTGATTAACCGAGCACTGAAATGAGCAGAGTCAACTAGCGTAATGATGTGTTCATTATTGACGCCGAAATATTGTTGATTGATTGCAATCACCGACGCAGACAATGACAAGCCCAGTTCCAATGTTCTACTTACGGACAACGATCGTAAAATTTCCATAAAATAAATAACCGCTTTGTTTTTCTGTCAAAAAAATGTATGGATCTTTTCAGACAGTCATTTGGTATGGTAATGAACGAGCCGTCGTCCGTTAGTAGAATTTTGGAACCGGGCATAAAGCCACGATAAAGCACAGAATGTATGTAACTATGTACCTATGTTCGTAAGAGCTAGTGGCCAACTCTAGTGACGGAGTTTTTAGGCCGCCTAAAGGCATCCGTCATGGCTTAACGACTTAAAAGCCGGTACCGACTGTTTAACGTGCCCTCCGAAGCACGGAAGCGCTCAGCTCGTAATGCCACTTGCGGTCACCCATCCCAATTTGTGATCGCGCATATCAATCAAGAACGCCAGAATAATAAATACTTATGAACCACGCACACTGCCAAGAAGAATTGACGCATCCGTGCGAAACATTGCTTTGGTCCATAGGAAACACATAGGTACATACCTACCTAATTATCACGCCTGTATCCCACACATACCTATGGACGTGCCTCTCACTCACTACCCCTTTAGTGTTCTAATTAGCGGTGATTGTCTTACAACCTGATCGTTTGGATCTACAATACTCTACTTAATTAGTCCGATTTGAAAGGCTTGTACCTACTACATCCTACTAATAATAATCTTACTTATATTATAAATGCGAAAGTTTGTGAGTTTGGATGTTTGGATGTTTGGATGTTTGTGCCTCAATCACGCCTAAACGGCTGAACGGATCTGAACGAAACTTGGAATATACATAGTACATGTACTGGATTAACATATAGGCTATTTTTTATCCGGGTACCACGCGAGCGAAGCCGTGGGCGGCAGCTAGTTTTATTATAAATGCGAATTCTTTTGTGTAAATGTTTGTTACCACGTAAAAAAGTTGGTAAAAAGTATGGCTTGGCTGTTTACTGTTCGTGAAACGTGACATAATAATCACGTTTTGAAACACAAAGAGCTAAATGTGACGGAGTTGAAAACAACAAAAGTTACAAAAGTGCTCAGACAAAATAAAAAGAGAAGACGCCGCGCCGCGAACAACAAAAGTGAAGCCACACAAAACCGTGCTCCTGCAAGTAAACATACGCGCTCACGCACACACCTACACTAAAACCATGCTCATCGCTCTTAGTACGTCACGAGTCTTAAAAATAGAATTATACCTTTCTGTGTGGTGAAAACTTGTAAAAACAGCAGTAAATCACATAAAAAGTCTCACGGAATCACTTTTCACTTGTAAGTACTTCAACTAGCATCGTTTCTTAATTATTATACTATGAACTAGCTGTGCTCCGCGGTTTCACCCGCGTTTTTCTCGTTTCTGTGGAAATACCGAGATAAAATATTGCCTATATTATAGCCTCCCTCAATAAATGGACTATGGCCCATAACTCATTAATAGGTACCAACTCTTAACATCTTACACACGTGATAACTTTTAAACGAAATATCCGATTGAGATGAAACAAAAAGTATTTTACTTCTACATAAATACTCTTGATAACATAATGCTTAATTTCGATAAAGATTAATATTACGATACATATTTAACGTAGTTTTTTTTTCTTCAGACGATTTCATAATTATTTGGAACACAAAATCGGTTATTGTGATTAAACCATGATAGCTAGATATATGTTCTCGCGGACTTTTTTGTAGGTCTTGATGAGATCTACAAACCCGTAGTACATCATTTTGTTCTATTGTCAATAGTTTTTGCAGCGCACGCAAAAATAGGTTTTCGATTTTACACCTTGTGTTACAAAATAGCAATTTTATTACGGATCCCTAATTTTGAAAGAAAAAAAACATAGCCTATAGCCTTCCTCGATAAATGGACTACCCAACACTGAAAGAATCATTCAAATCGGACCAGTAGTTCCAGAGATTAGCGCGTTCAAACAAACAAACAAACTCTGCAGCTTTATAATATTAGTATAGATTTAGGTTACTTGGAACACACAACCTTAAAACCTTCGACACATAGATAAAAAGGTCACTTTTGTTGTTCGCGGCGCGGGGTTTTTTCTTTTTATTTGGTCTGAGCAAAAGTGGATGAGGTTTCTTGAGTCTTACAAAACGACCAAGCCGTAGGTATATTTTTTATCAAGATTTAGTGGAGTAAGGGCTTACAGGTAGACTTATTTGTTATTTGTTGTTATGAGAGTACTGGTCTAGTTGGTAGTGACCCCGCCTTCCGATCCTAAGATCGTGAATTCAAATCCAGTCGTGTACCAATAGATTTTTCTGTGAGAAAAATTGATGTGCGCTATACCAGTAGGTACTCTCAAACGGTGAAGGTAAACATCGTGAGGTACCCCGCGGCTTAGTCAGCTCCGCACGTATTGACCATGACTTTCCTGTGGACAAGGCTGATTATGCTAAGAGGATGGAATAGGTGCTGGGCAAGCCTACTCCATCTTAATTTGTCACGGGCACTATAACAGCGTTCCGTTAGTGAAGATAAAAGTTGCCTCCTGACGCTGTATAAATCATCTACTATAGATGGTAAGGTGCCTTTATTAGATAGATAGTCCAGTTTTCATATACGATTTTATTACTTAGAATCTGGGAAAATCATGGTACCTACCTACCTACAACTACAATAATTAGTTGACACTGCACGAACGGGGGTAATAGTGAAGTCCACAAATAGTGCAGAACCTGGGACTTGTTTGCACTGCCTTGTATCTATCTACCCGTCGAGGTAACCACTGTTTACCTTTTGGACAGTGGTAACTTTCCTTCAAGGAATATTAGCTGCAGGTAGGTACCCGTGTATCGATCTTATTAATCATACCTAGATGGATAGGTTGTATAATATCTTACTTCTTACTTATATTATAAATGCGATAGTTTGTGAGTTTGGATGTTTGTGCCTCAATCACGCTTAAACGGCTGAACGGATTTGAATGAAACTTGGAATATACATAGTAGGTACATGTGCTGGATTAACATATAGGCTATTTTTTGTTCGGGTACCAAGCGAGCGAAGCGGGCGGGCGGCAGCTAATATTGTTATAATTTTTCATATTTTTCTGCCTACTAAGTACCGTGAAGGCCCCAATCATGGACACTTTAAGGATTTAGTGGTAATTTTTTGATTATAACTTTTTTATTATTCGAGTGACGATGTTGAGGTAAACAGTAAACAATAGCGGGATATTTTCTCTACTTAATACATACGTAATAGATAAATTACCATTTAAGGTGTCCTTTTAAATTAAGTTTTTCTAAAATACCTACAAAAACACCGGTGATGGACACCTAAACACCAGTAATCAACCACCAATGATGGACACATCTCCAGTAATGGACACCCAATGATGGACATCGTGTGGGTACCTAATTACCTATGAATGCAACGTTTTTCTGACATGATAGATAAGATTATTTCCGTTCTAAGATAGGAACTTAAGTAGGGTATATAAAATATATAAATATAAAATAAAATCGACATAGGTGGGTAGATATTTTTACTATTATAAAGTTATTTATTATAACTTATTCTGGAGCAAAATATTCTTTCATATTTTCCCCCATGTTTTCCATTTTCCACGCAACAACTTCTTTGCGGAAGAATACTTTTGACGGCCTAAATAAATAACACCCAATAGTCACATACATAATCCTGACCCCACACTAGGATTCCCTGTGTTTTGGGTATCAGAAACTACAAGTGCCATGGTACCACAACACCTAGACCCGGAAGAAATATTTGCAGAACATGAAAACATTTCTTCTGCAGCAGGAATCGAACCCGCGCCCCTAGCGTCTCTGCCGAGCAATCGTTCGCCACGCTACCGAGGCCGTCATACTACAGTTACATACAGCTAAATACGGAAATGTCCATAGGCTGAAATATGAGGGTCGGGTTTGGATATAAAGCAATCACTTCAGACCAATTCCGTTCTGAATCTCGGTAATTGACCAAACTTCAATATCGTTTTCAGAACATAACTGCGACAGTCGAAGTATTAGATGGGACTTGTGACCATCTACGAAAAACAGAATTGGTTTTTGAATCTGTTCTTTTACCAGCCAAGTATTGAAAATACGTGATATTTTGCTGTGTAAAGTGATCCGCGGAACTCCAAAGCACTTTGCTACAGGTTCACCACCTAGAACCGCCTCAATGGCATCTCCCATTTGCTTAGGAGTATAATCTTTTTAGGGCGCCATCTAAACAAAATAAGAAAACCAGTTATGGACACCCAACTATGGACATAGTGTACATTACTGGTAGATTTCATTTTTTTTAGATTTATATAAACACCCGATATCCGTAAATGATTTGAAGACAATTTAATTAAAAAACTCAACATTGACTCAAGAACTTTAGTTTGGACATATGTCCATCATTGGTTTTACAGCAAAACATACGTACCAGTGATGTACACCCCTTCTCAAATGGTTCCAGCGAATTCTAGCTTTTATCTTCCTTTAAAATTATCTGTCCAATTTCAAATGTTTTCCGTAAAATCATAGTAAAACATAATAACTCTCATGAAATACTTTTCACAAACATAAATGTACACTTACCTCCTTAAGGATTAGCACAAGAAATCACGATGAATTTGAAAAATAACGCCGCACTAGTTTTTTTACTTCGCCATTTTTAATTGAAAAGACCTATACCGGATGTCACTTGTCAATATGTCAAATCGAAGTTTCTGCTTTCAACTATGGAGGTTTCCATTTTCGTAAAACTATTTTTACCATTATTTTATGCCATAGAAATTTCATGCGTCCATGATTGGGTCCTTGTCCATTACCGGTACGTTCACGGTAAGTAGGTACTATTTATTTTGTTTAGTTATCGAGTGGTTTATATAATTTGTCGTGACGCGCTAGAAACAATATCAATTCCATTAATACCGATGAAGATATTTATTATGTGAAAGGGAAAGAATATTATATGTAAAAAGTACTAAATTATAACTCGACTTTAGAGTTGGTAGGTAAGACTGGCTAAATATTTTCACCTTTCTGTACCCTCAAATATAAAAAATGAGAACATTTTGTGTTTTTTTAATTAAATTAGCATTAGCTGAGTTATTAAACAAACAAAAATAACCTTATTCTACTAACTATTAATGTTTTTTCTGGCATTGAATGTAGTCACACACCTGATGTAAATTTGCTAGACATTCCCTTTTGTTTTGATATTTTGTACAGTATTCCTGTTCCGAGCCTAAAACAATTGTTTTTTTTTTCTAAAAATATACTTATTTCCCACCCCAAAGATACCAAACACAACATACAACGAAATACTTTAAAAAATACATCATTTTGTGAGATGGGGAACATTTTTTTGAAAATGCCCACCTAGTTTATTCTTACAAAACCTGTCCACGAAAAAAAGTGCTACGCTGTGCTACGCCTTAGATAACAACTGACAGCGACATCTATCTCAATTTAGTTAAAATACATCATCTCGTTTAAGAATTAAATAAATCGGCCCCCTACGGATCCGAGTAGAATGAGTACCTTCTAGTTATTATGCTGACATCTCTTGGACATAACATAAAACTTTTGGTTTGGTAACCAAAAGTAACCAAACTTTGGTTGTTTTGGTTGTTTTAATTTGCATTTTCTTCACACAGCATAAATGCAGAGTCCCGGCTGAAATATCAACAGTTGCACATGAAATAAGCAAGATGGCGCTACTCATAACGTGGTTGCATAATACTGACATCTTTTGAACGTAACTTGAAGCTTTTGGTTTGGTTCTGGTTTCTTTGGTTGGTTTTTGCATACCCTATTAGAAGTTTCGAAAATAATTTAAATAATTATGGCACTTCAATTTGGTTCACTGCTCGTGCAAGGTTCACTGAGTAGTTTATAATCTATGAACAAAACAAAGGTAATTTTTTTTAGTATTGCTGGGATTGCTGGCTACTGTACTCAGAACAATAAATATTGTATTTATTGTTCTGAGCTCTTAGCTTACTTTTACAGCGTACGAAGTCGTAATTTGTCATTATCAAATGATATGTCAGTGCCAGTTCGATTATCTTTCACTGTCAAAATTGTCAAACAATTAGAAATCGGCGTCGCGGCTAAAATCGTATAAATCGTTCGTTTCGTTTGCTTGCTGGTCCGTCCGTAGTGAAAGAGCTGTTTATTTCCCGAATATTTGGAAACTTGTAAGATCAGTGATATCAGTCCAATCTCCAGGTGAGTTTTCTATATACTTTTTACTATAAATCCATCAGTTTTGGGGCAGTCTCCTTGTTTGTAGGTTATATTAGAAATCGGCCCATAAAAATCTTATTCTGCATTTTTTCCGTGATTTTATGGTGAACTAACAATCAAAATAGTTTGCGTCTGCTTTATTTTTGTCCATACCTACTTACAATTCTTACTATTGTTTTGTCCAAATCGTTTTATTAGTTAGGCGTTATCATTTCAAACTTACCTACGTTTCTATGAAATGAATAACTTATACCTACCTATAGTTTCTATGTTTGTGTGTTTCCACGGCATCAACATTCAAAAACCATTCCAGAATGTCCACTCAGGAGAGTGACGCGCCGTTGCCCGAGGGTTGGGAGATGAGAACTAGCCGCTCCACAGGTATGACCTACTACCTCAACACTTACACCAAGAAGTCTCAGTGGGAGCGCCCCGAGGGTCCCGCAGACCCTCTCCCAGAGGTCCGCTGCAGCCACCTCCTCGTCAAGCACTCCGGCAGCCGCAAGCCGAGTTCCTGGCGCGAGGAGAATATCACTCGGAGTAAAGACGAAGCAACGGAGATGGTGAAAAACTACCGTAAGCAAATCGTAGCCAACGAGGCTACATTCGAAGAGCTGGCTTCTAAATATTCTGATTGCTCTTCGGCTAAGCGTGGAGGAGATTTGGGACACTTTGGCCGAGGACAGATGCAAGCAGCTTTTGAAGAGGAGGCATTTAAACTGAAGCCTGGACAGCTGAGCAAGCCTATAGAGACTGACTCTGGCATCCATATCATTCTGAGAACTGGTTAGATCTGTAACATTCTACGACTGCATCAATTTGATTTAGGCTAATTCATTGCCATAAGAAAATTCGGGTTTATGGCTGGTGCCAATGTTACTGCATTTATCTGTGTAATTTTGACTTGTGTATTAAAACAACATGCTTTAATCTTTGTGACTGTCTCAACACTCGTTAGGTATGGATCTAGAATGTTATTGCATTCCATAAAACACTCATGGGCTTAATGCTGAAGAATGCGGTTGTATGTAGTTAGATTCCTTGTTATTAAGTAAAAAAGTATTTTGTTGTAGTCACTTTCACAATTTTAGAAAATATTTATAGCAATAATACTATGTTACAAATTATTCTATTCTTTATCTCGGGCTCACTTCTGACACTTGAGTTGATTTCAATCAAGCTAATCAAGACTGACTGACTTTATGGGATTCAAATGATTTGACACTCTTTTGAGTGCTATAGTATTGCATATTTAGGATCAATTATATTGGAATCCATTGCTTTCAATCAAGTGAAGTTAGGATTGGAATCAAGTTCAATGTAAAGGTTTGCCCCCATCCCTGTATTGAAAGAATAACTGTCTTACATCAACTGCAGATGAGTAACTTAATGCATGCATAGTCCCCTTGACTATAAAAAAAACTATTTATAAATCATGCTAGAAGTTCTCATCCAATATTCTGTTATCTATGTTTCTACTCATAATGAAAGAGCCGAATGAAGTTGTACCTATTGCTCACTGCAGTTAATTTGAATATTTTATCTGAACAATGGACAAAAATAAACACATCTCAAGATAATATTTATTGAATCACCTTGTTCACCATAGAATCATGGCAACTCATTACAACTCCTTATAATTACAAAGAATAACAAGACTAACAGACTACACTTATATCCCAACGGAACCAGCCATCCGTTGACAATATGAAGTATATTTAAATGTAATATAATGAGTATTTTGTTTGGTAAATCACAAAAAAGATACAGTCATACCTTATTTTAGGTAAAGTCATTTAAAGTAGGTAGGAAATATTTCAACTGTTTTGCATTCACTTATCACTATTTAGATTTTTTTACACCAGCCTACAAAACCTAAGCACTAATAAGTTAAATGCACTATGATATTGGTATATCAATTTAAACACATAACTAATGAATGATACACATTGTCTTATGAAATCTGCCTTCAGCAAAGAAGTGTTGAATTCAGTTGGTTCTAAGAATAGTAAACAGTTTGTAGTTTCCCACTTGTCCATATCATAAGTCAAATCATTTACAAATCAAATGTTTAATCAATATCAACCTACAGTCCTTTATAGTTAAACTATACAAACATCACTTGCCCTTAGAATAGCCTTAAGTGTTATTGGATGAAAATACAGAATTCAAATCAAAGTTATATTGACTTATGAACTCTATGGCACATACCCGTACTACGAATGTAATCATGAAAACAAACAATAACTCTGAAGCCGTTTACATTGACTTGTCTTCTTTCTCTGGGCTATTTCTGATGAGGAGTATCGTGTTCAGGGTGGATTCCTTCTGGTCTTGCGGCGCTGGGGTCCAGATGGGTCCGATGATGGGCGGAGACCGCTTGCCTCCCCAAGCGCTGAACTTGACCTTCCTCTTGCCATCCTTCTTCAAATGTACGTCGGTGTACGGGTGTCCAGGTTTGAAGTTCTTGGGCAAAGATTCGAGAAACGCCTTGAACGGCAACGCTTCCCTCAGCGTCCTCTCATCCATTTGCGCGCTCAACGCCAACACTTTCATCGGATGCCGCTTGTCCATGGTTGGGATGAACTGGAAGCCAGCCAAGTTGAAGCGTTCGCCGTTGGGGGAGTAGTTGGTGACTATTCTGGTCAGTTCTGGGATGGAGGTTGAGAAGATGATCTTGGAGCCTTTGGAGCCGGGTTTGTAGATCATCTGTCCGCTTCGCTTGCCTCCCCAGGGGCTGAAGCGGACGCGTTTCGGCATGCTGGGCTCTCGGATAGCCGAGGCACGTTTCCAAGTCCATGTATGCTCAACGCTGGCTCCGCTTTCATCCCTTTTCCCACCCCACGGACTGAAGTTTCTTTTCTCAATATATGTATTATTGTCGTCATCAGAGGAAGGGATTGGGAACTCCTCATTCCTGAGATACAGTGTTTTATCGGTGTCGATCAGGTTTGGCATCCAGCTCCGTGAGTTCTTATCGTCGGCGGTTCGCCTCGACCTCTGGGCCTCATCGTGTAGGAAGTCCACGGGGTCGCCTTGGATGTCGTCAAGGGACGACTGGGGAAGGAGGTTGACGTACGGCATCGGGTATTGCAGGCTGGAGTCGAACTGGTCGAGCATGGTGTCCGGGCCGGGGCCTCCCGTGTTGATGTACTGGAGGCTGGCCGTGCCGAACCACGAGAATGTGATCAGAAGCCAATGGTGCGACATGGTCCTGGAAGCAGATAGGTTTTATAAGTTCGATTATATTCATTTGAGAGCACTGGCGGTCTAGTTGGTAGTGACTCTGCCTTCCGATCCTAAGGTCATGGGTTCAAACCCGGTCAAACCAATGGATTTTTCTGTGGGAAAAATTTATGTACGCTATACCAGTACTTTCGAACGGTGAAGGAAAAGCTCCGCACGTATTGAACATGTATTTCCTGTGGACAAGGCTGACTAAGCTGAGAGGATGGAATAGGTGCTGGGCAAGCCTACTTCATCTTAATTCGTCCCGGGCACTACAGCGTCCCGTCAGTGTAGGCAAAAGCTGCCTCCTGATACGATATCTCGTATAGATATTTAATGACTGAGCAAAGAGTCAAGACTCCTAGAAATGTTTAATCAGTAGTTAGTCCAATCATTTACCCAAATACTTTGTTGTTAGGGATGTAAAGTGATGAGGGTTTTAGTAGGGTAAGAAATGTTAGAGGCGTTCAAACTCGCTTAGGTAAGTACTTCCATGGCTATAAATAGCTTTGATAAAGCTTTTTATTCGCTAAAAACATATGGGACAGAAGCTTGAAACTAGTTAGAGAAAGAAACTTACAACTATCTAATCTTACTTCTTACTTATATTATAAATGCGAAAGTTTGTGAGTTTGGATGTTTGTGCCTCAATCAAGCCTAAACGGCTGCACGGATTTGAATGAAACTTGAAATATACATAGTACATGTACTGGATTAACATATAGGCTATTTTTTATCCGGGTACCAAGCGAGCGAAGCCGCGGGCGGCAGCTAGTCATACATAAACCAAAAAAAATATTTATTGAAAAACCCGCCGTTGAAATACAGCCGCCATTTTGGATTTTTTGACACCTCATTTGTCAAAACTCGTCCAGCCGTTTAGGCAGCTTCTACACCCCAAAATCATTATCCTCCTTTGCAGTTGGGTAAAAACGGACTATAGTAGAACTTAGGTACCGCACGCTTATCAGTTTCATGAAAAGCCCAACGGTCCAGCTAAATATGATAGGTATTTCATTCACCGCATAGTCCTAAACAAACATTCACCTAGTTGTCATCCCTCAATCCCAGCCGCATAGGCAACTTTTCTATGAAAAGATTACCTCCCTCTATAATTAATGTTTTAATAAGGGACCGAAGCTAGTTAAAGACAGTAATTCTGATTTCAGTGAGTAGGTATCAAATAATCATCATCTACCTTACCCTTGAATCAACATACCTACATTTTTCACGCCCGTATCTCTAAAAGGGTGGGCAGAGCCACGAATAATAAAACTTGCAGTCACTCCCGATTCAAAGTCCCAAGATGGATATGGTGAACCATGATGACTGGTGTTTATCTGAATCTAAATATATTAAGACCTAAATATTTGCAGAACATGTAAACATTTCTCCTGCATCGGGAATCGAACCCGCGCCTCTTGCGTCTCAGCCGAGCACTCGCCCGCCACGTCACCGAGGTAGTCGTTATTAATAGTTAGTATTTCATAATGATCTCTTTAGTATTATTTTTTCTCTTTAGTTCTTTAGCAATGTCGTTTAATTTATCGGTCTCATCTCTTTCCTGAATTAAACACCTGAGTCTCATGTCATGGGAGCCCTACTTCACTAAGTAAGTAGATCCTACATAAAACGTTCATGGAACAACTTCCCCTTTCTAAATAGAGCAGTAATTTACTAAAATGATGTTACTTTTCCGTCGTATATATTTTTTCAGAGTCTGAAACTCGTTCTGCCCGTACCTAATCTTCGTAATACTGGTACTTCTCCGCTGGACTGGAAGTAAAGAAAAAGCATAGAATGCGTCCAGCTGCTTCTCTCTCCGAGCATGTCGTAAAAGGCGGCCACGGTGTATCTTCTCCAAAATGATGGACCACCTATATGGGCGATGGGCTGATCACCTGTCACCATGGTTCACCATATCCATCTTAGGAGTTTAAATTAGAAGTGTCCTACAGCGTCCCGTTTGTGAAGGTAAAAGATACCTCCTCACGCTATATAAATCATTTAGGCCTTGCTTTTTAAGCTGTTCCTATGACACTCCTCATCCAGACAAATCCTACGACACGATTTGTCAAAATCCGTTCAGCCGTTTAGGCTACAGAGTTCTACGGCTTCAGCCAAAGGAATCACACCCCAAACACATTACTTTCGCAGTCGAGTAAAAACAGAGCATAGGCTATACAAGTAGTGGACCTAGGAATCTAACATCAAACGAATTTTTCATATCCCTAACAATGAACTATTTTCGATTGAGGTCACATAAAAATAAAAAAAATCCACATCCCACTAAATTTTATATCCCGAAATACTTCCATACACGTACGAGCAATGCAATAGGCAATCCGCCGATAGAACGACGGGTTCAATTCTTTGTTCTAGAACTATTGTGTTTCTCTACAGTTTGATATTTAAAATTCGATAAAGCGAAGTATATTTTGTACAAACGCTTTTACCCTTTGTGAGGTAGAACGGCAGTGAAATTATTGTTGTGTACGATTTGCCACTTCACCTGCCGGTAAACGGAAACAACGGAAAGCGCAATTCTAAAGAGCTGAGCTGAGACGGAACGAAAGCTTTAAAATCTTGAAATTCCTTGGCTCTGAAAATGTCTTGATATACGTTGTATAAGTACCTTTTATACCAGATCTGTAGGTACCTTATAATCGTTGAAGATCCCTAG
This sequence comes from Scotopteryx bipunctaria, assembly GCA_949320045.1. Lineage (NCBI taxonomy): Eukaryota > Metazoa > Arthropoda > Insecta > Lepidoptera > Geometridae > Scotopteryx > Scotopteryx bipunctaria. Next base: position 9,057,036 of record OX439459.1, read on the forward strand.
GGAAAGCGCGAGATTTATCCAAACATTACGTTCAAAATTGAGTGGTTTCGAATTGAGGGTAGAAGACATTTACACTAATAATTATAAATAGGAAAGCTTTTTGTTTGTTTGTAACGAATAGGCACCGAAACTACTGGACCGATTTAAAAAATTCTTTCACCAATAGAAAGCTACATTATCAGGGACCAGTATAATAGGCTATATTATAATTTCAAAAAAATTAGGGATCCGTAAGAAAATTGAATATTGTAACCCAAGGTAGAAAACCCAAAATAGTTTTTGGCGTGCGCTGCGAATATTATTGATTATAGAACAAAATAATGTACTAGACGCGTACGAAGTCGCGGGCACCTGCTCGTTACCTAGTAATATTTTTAAATATTTTTCACATGCGTTAAAACTAGTTGAAATATAGCACAAGCCGCCAAGGGTCTTGCCCACCATCACGCTCCGCAACCGGACCGTCAATGTCTTGGCACAAAAAGCTCAAAGCAAATATTTTTACAGTACTTGCTTTTTTACGCCAACGGGATCCTATTACTAAGCCTCCGCTGTCCGTCCGTCTGTCTGTCTGTCCATCCGGTCGTCCTTCCGTCCGTCTCTCAGCGGGCTGTATCTCAATAACCGTAATACCGTTTAAATGTTCACAAAGTAAAAAATAAAGGAGGCCCCATACAAGAAACATTTATGTAGATGTACGCTGGTACGGACCCCTTCGTGTGCGAATTAGACTCGCACTTGAACGGTTTTTTTGAGAGCTCGTAAATAATTCAGCCCCGAACTTTTTGTGTCTAGAAAATCAGGTATTTATAAAGTATTGCAAAAACGCGACGAGACACTGCCAAGTTTCGTTTGGTCATAGCGAATAAGGGGCCTTCACGATAGTGGATAGGTACATCTTTAGGAAAGGGTCGGTGTAAGTAGAAAGAAGAAAATTATGAGGATTTATAGATGAGACGTTTCTATTATAAATGCAAACTCTGCCTAGCATAGGAAATTGCCGAGACCGGCGATCTTACTAGGGGAATACGATATTTTGCAACATTACGCTTGGCCTAACATACAATTTTGTGAATTTATTCATTTTTATTGCTTAATTTTGGTTTTTAGTGGGACGATACAGGCTAATAACAGTAATATAAACATAGCTTAGCCAAAACTCTTACAGCATGATCCAAGGGTCATGCTGTACCGACCCCACATAGAGTGGGATAAGGGCAAGAAGATGATGATGATGATGATAAACATAGCTTAAAACCTACAGAGTCTATAAAAACACGTAGAATGCGTCCAGCTGCTTCTCTCTTTCTGCAAATATTTTTTCCGTGTCTGGGTGTTGTAATATGTATTTACAAAAAAAAGCATGTATGTATTATATCAGCCATTTGGTTCTCATAGTACAAGCTTTACTTAGTTTGGGGCTAGATGGCGCTGTGTGAAATGTCCACAACACAAATATTTATTTATTTATTTATTATTGTAACGCTAGGGTATATTTATTTATTGGAAAAGCAACAGCTACAGTAACAAATTAAATTAAATATATTTATAAAAAAACAGAAAGCCAATAATAGGTTTTCACGTTTAAAAACATTCTACGATACAAAAACTATATATATCCTGATGTACCTACCTCATAGCACTGACTATGAAACCGGAAATCAATAAAGCAATCGGACTAATTCGATGATCTTTTGCTGTCTATGACCATGACTCTCGGGTTTTCCGGTAAAAGGCCATTTAGGAGGCGACTAGGTATCAGTTTTTTTTAAGAAACTCATTACGTATGACTCATTTGGCCAGTTGAAAAAAAAAATCAGTTTTACTGAAGAATAGAAAAGAAAATGGCTGATCTACTTACTACTTACGCGTTAGTTTACCGAAAGCGTAGTTTTATTTAACTCATTAGCTGAAAGTTAATGTTCTTTTTATCTGAAGCAGGGTTCTTTCCCGTTTCTAAAGGTGTTGAAATATCTCTAGGTAGCTAGACTATTCTTAATTTTGATTTTTTATCAAAACTTTAAGTTGGTAAACCTGTAAAAAAGGAAGGCTTTTGCCCAGCTGTGGGTGAGTCGAACTGTGGATGATGATGATGAAGCGACTTTATGAAGTACAACTTTTAATAATGGGTTTTGAAGTATGTTTAAATAGTGATTTTAAATGGAGTTTTCCCTTGAGAAGTTTTTTGTGGCAGTATGAATATGTTTAACTAGGTTTAGGTCGGTATTGCGAAATCATTGTGGATTAATTTAGACACAATCTTGATAATCTGACAAAAATAAAATATAGCTATTTGACAATTATTACCTAAGTATTATTTTTTTTTCTTATCATGCCAAGATCAAGTTACATTATCTTATTTATATTTAGGTACACAGGTATGGTTTTTTTGTAGAGGGTAATCACAAATTCTACTAAACTGATTCTGATAATTTTTTCACTAGTAGAAAACTATAAAAAAGAACATACTGTATTAGTCTGTGCTGCTTCTGTAATTATAGACATATTTTAATTGCTTTTAATGAATATAAAATACCCAATTCATAAACAAACAAGCTCGCAATTCTTATCATCACTTCACTAAATACTCAGATCTTTTTATGATAGTTATTAAGGTAGTCAGGGGCAACTCCCAATTCAATTCACATCGTTCAACATCCCACCAGTCCTTTTTAAGTCGCCTCATTAAAATCAGAGGTCCTAAACTTAAAATAAAATATCAACTTACCCGTTCAAAATCAGTGCATAACAAAACTAAAACACAGATCACAGGAACTGCACATGTATTGATGACTGATGGTCACAGTTTGACGGATCGAGTGGCAATGGAACCGGTGGGGGTGCGACTCGGCTTTTATACGGATGCTGCTGGACCGTGTAGCGTTCGCAGAAACAGCTTGTTCATTTACTAAGGCCTTTTTTACCATCTATATTAGACGACTTATGCAGCGTCAGGAGGCAACTTTTACCTTCACTAACGGGACGCTATATTGCCAGGGACGAATTAAGATGGAGTAGGCTTGCCCAGCACCTATTCAATCCTCTCAGCTTAGTCGACCTTGTCCATAGGAAAGACATGGTCAATACGTGCGGATTTCCTCACGATGTAGCGCACATAAATTTTTCGCACAGAAAAATCCATTGGTACACGACCGGGTTTGAACCCACGACCTTAGGATCGGAAGGCGAGATCACTACCAACTAGACCACCAGTGCTCTCGTTCATTTAGTTCTACGATAAACCTGGTTGAACCTTGTTGGCTTTGGTTCCAAAAGTGGGTTCAAATTCCGAGCACCAATGTTCTTCGTTTCGATTTTATTTTTACACTAGCTGCCGCCCGCGGCTTCGCTCGCGTTTTAACCGGATAAAAAATAGCCTATATGTTAATCCAGCACATGTACTATGTATATTCCAAGTTTCATTCAAATCCATTCGTAGTTTTTGCGTGAAAGAGTAACAAACATCCATACATACAAACTTGCTCGTTTATAAAAATAATAAGGATATTTAGAAAACAAACAGCATTAAATAGTATTATGGTTTTAATGTATGTATGTATATTATCACGCTCGTATCCCAAATGGGGTGGGCAGAGCCACAAGTAGTCATAAGAAAACTTGCAGCCACTCTTGATTCAAAAAAAATTTTTTTTTCTCTCTTTATATTCTTCAGTTAAATTCAGTTAAACTAGCACCTTTGTATCCGTTTCCAAAATTTTATTATCTAACTATTTGTGTAAAACTCATTTGGCCTTATTATTTAAGTATATTCGTTGTTTCATGTGTTCTGTAACGCTGTTGTTTTACCTCAATAAAATAAAATAAAAAAAAAGTCCCAAGATGGATATGGTGACCGCTAATCTAACAGTAATATCTACACTTGCACGTTGGTATTTTGTACGGGTGATTGGAACTTCATGAAGCCTAAATCTCGAAGGTGTAATTGCGTTCGACCTTTGCCACATATAACCCAATCCTAAATTCCTTCGCGCAAATCAGATTCATTTAATTTTGAGATGTATTTCATTGTACCTAATTTGTCTTAAATGTAGCTTGCTTGCTTGACGGAGAACTTTAGGCGGCCTAAAAACTCCGTCACTAGAGTTGGCCACTAGCTCGTATGAACATACATACATCTACAATGCGAGCGAAGCCGCCGGCTGCTAGTATCAGAAAAGTGGTATTTCATTTTGGATTAGTGCGCGAAAGAAGCCTTTGAAAGCCACTTAAATCTTTTTCCTTTCACCACACTGGTTCGAAGGAACTAGCGAAATGTATTTCGTCTTGTTTTGCGACCGGTACTCTCACATAGCCGTTGAATTGCAATGCTAGGTAGGTACATTTCGTTTGTGCCGCTTGTTACTTGTTGCAGTTATGTCCTGGATGGAAGGTCCAGGGTGACAGGAATGAGGCCTCATTACCTGGAACACCCTGGAATTTTCTATCGCGATTTTATTGAAACAAATACAATAGGTATTTGGTACAGAATTCCTTTAAGTCGTAGGTAGGTACTTAGTATTATACGTACATAAATACATATTATCACCCTCGTATCCTTAATGGGGTGGGCAGAGCCACAAGTAACCATAAGATAACTTGCAGCCACTGATTTAAATTCCCAAGATGGATATGGTGAACCATGGTAAGCCCATATAGATGTACTATCATATTGGAGAGGATACTATCCCTTAGTCGACTTTTACGACATGCCCTGGGAGGGAAGCAGCTGGACGCAATCTATCTATGTTATCTTTACTCCCAATCCAGCAGAGAAGTATTGCTATACTTATTATAATAATATACTTATATTAATTATCATACCTATTTAATTATATACACCGCTGACACTAAGAGGGGTTCGATTAATATTAATTCAAAAAATTCAAATTCAATTTTTTTATTTTGGAACAAAGACATTAGAGGTACATAAACCAACAATTACTTAGTTACCTATTGTATTATTTTTATTTCTTGTTTCAAAACTAAACTTTTCTGTGGATAAGTTCGACTAAGCTGAGAGGATGGTATAAGTGCTGGGCAAGCCTACTCTATTTCAAAATCGTCCCGGGCACAACAACATTCCGTTAGTGTAGGCAAAAGTGGCCTCCTGACGCAGTATAAATAAATGGCCTTAGTTTTTTTTTATTTCAAATCAATTTCCAAAGAGGTTCATATATTTTTCAAATTCCTACAGATTTCGATTAGAAATTTGTTTCCACGTTTGAGCACGTGATGTTTAACAACACCTTTAGGTACTACGAATTCAGTGTTTGTCAACATCAGTTCAAGATTACGGGAAAGATGACAATGCTGTTGAATTAAAACTACATTCTGGTAATAACTTACGTAGTTCATGTAACTATTTAAGACCACATAAGTAGGTGCATAATGATACAATCACACGTCATTCCTCTCTTTGACAACAAAAACGACAAAACAGTTTGTTTGATGGTATCAAAGACCTTATCGTTTATTTCTTTCGTATTGCTAATACCACTTACATCTATGACATCGCTGATTAATTTAATGTTAAAAGTCTTCAGTCTAATAGGGCGCCATTTTTTTCACGACAAAATGGGGAGTATGACTTTTACGAAGTAACATAGGTAAAAAAAAATATTTGTTGACTTGTACTAAGCGATGGATACTCAGCTAGGGTAACGTCAATGTTAATGATGATGTTGATTAAAATGCCTGCGCCATTTTGTTTTTGCAACATGATATCGACAAAATCTAATGAGCACTTACGCAAATTGAGAACGGTTAGTAAATAATATTTAGTTATTTCCTCTGGTTTCCTCAACGTTAAGTATTGTTTCATTATAGGTACCTATTTTAAGCCTTCCGATCCTAGGGTCGTGGGTTCAAATACGATCGTGCATCAATGGATTTTTCTGCACGAAAACATCAAGAGGAAACCGGCATGTCGTAGTTTAAAAACATGTCTCAAGTGCACATAAGAGCCTTTAAGGCGCACTCTAAATCCTTTCACCACACTGGTTTGAAAGAATTAGTATCACCTCTAGCTATTGAAACAAATTCTAAGGAAAGACTATTTTACTATACATTATGTATACTGTTTTATAACTGGACTGATCAAAGTCAAGGCTCTTTCAATTTAAGATTTTGACCCTTGTCATCATGATTGATCCATCTTTCTCCACGCAGTTCTTTCCTAGGCAGCCTCCTTGACCTCTATACGAATGACAGCGACCTTCTTCTTCACTTGGCTCATACCTATAGCTAATCATACAAACATACAACGCTAAAGTCTGGTACGGAATCCTAAAAAAATATTTTGAGCTTTTTTGTGTTACGTTTATGTATCGGACCTAGATACGATGGTCCGTTTATGGAACAGTGCATAATGAGTGGAGACCCGTACCCAATTATTTTAGTAGGTTTCACTCTAAAAACTTCTCATTCTGCCCCAGTCAACACGCAAAATACAAACTTTACACTGATTTACATTCATTAAGTTGTATGATAACATCATGTGAATAACATGTGAAGAAAACAGAACTAAGAGAAATAATATTCCCAACTCCATATTACTTACTTAAAATAGGAGAAAATGCTCTTAATATAGTACAGTCAACAACGAAAGTTATTGTTAAAAATCAACATGAGAATACAAAATGGAAAACGTGCTCGTTATAAGAGGTATATGGGCTTTTAATGGTTGTAAAGTTTTTTGTCAAGATAGGGTCAAGGAAAATTTTCATCAATACAGGTGGTAGTAAATATTTTAGTCACAATGAAGGGTTGGGGAGATATTCACGATAAAAAATCATCAATGTTATTGAGCTTCCGTTGCTGACTGTGCTTGAGAAAAGGTTTAATTGAGAAATGAAATATTTGCAGGACATGCAAACATTTCTTCCGCAGCTGGAATCGAACGCGCCTTTACGTGTCAGCCGGACATTCGCCCGCCACGCCAACCGAGGCGCCGTCAAGGAAGGACATAGGCTAGCTTTTGTCTCAAAGAAAATTAGTCAGCAGCTTATAAGTACCTACTTACTTAATCTAATTGTATTGTATACCGTGCCTTTGTTCGACAGAAATATGCCTAAAGCCAAACAATACCCACAAAGCACAAATACAAACTTCGGACTTTTGAAACGATGTAAAAAATGTGCATCGACAAAGTAAAATTTCCATGGAAAATGTGATGCGTAATCAATAAAAATTATCGGGTTATTTCTCTTAAAAGCCTATACAAACTTAACCTTTTTTTTATCTGAGATAGGTTTGCGTTTGCCCACACTCTACCTGATGTTAAGTAACAGTGTGGTCTAAGATGAAGCACCTACAGAGTCACCCTTTATTACTTACCTATTCCCTGTATGAACCCAAAGGCTCTTTTCTTGGAATCGAAGAAGCCCCACAGCTTCTGAACTCGAAACTTGCAACCTACTTTGTGTGTGGGTGGATTAAAAATTAAACTTTCTCGGAATTCAACTTATGTATTACAGTTACATCAATTTAGTTTAGGAAATTATTATGATGTATTTGAAAACTTGAGTCGCTCAACGTGTTTGAATAAAATCGATCAAGTGCGAGTCGATTTCGCACAGGAAAGGTTCCGTACCATCATAAATTTTGTATGCCACCATAGGTGGCAGCACATTCACTTCTCTTCTATGAGGATCCTTAATTTTTAATATAATGATTTTTTTGTACAAATCAGTAAATTTATTAGGTATTTCTTGTTATAGTGGCAATCTTCTTACTTATATTATAAATGCGAAAGTTTGTGAGTTTGGATGTTTTGACGTTTGTGCCTCAATCACGCCTAAACGGCTGAACTGATTAGAATAAAACTTGGAATATACATAGTGCATGTACTGGATTAACATATAGGCTAATTTTTGTCCGGATACCACGCAAGCGAAGCCGCGGGCGGCAGCTAGTAGAAATAATATTGTGAAAATTTCAACTTTCTACCAATGGATTTTTCTGTTAAAAAAATAATGCGCTATACTCTTAAACGGTGAAGGGAAACATCGTGAGGAAACCTGCATGTCGTAGAACCTAATAAGTTCGAAAGCGTCAAGTGCATGAATGGAGCCTTTGAGGCGCACCTTAAAGATGACTAGATACTACGGTACTAGGTACTACGGTCACTAGCGTAGCGAGTAAAGTAAATAAATAATAATATAATAAAAATAAAAAAAAACATTAATGTGCAATGTTTTTTGTATTTTACGATGGTACGGAACCCTTCGTGTGCGAATTGGACTCGCACTTGACCGGTTTTATTTTAGTTAATCGATCCGGTTTTATTTTTACTACATTCGCTAGAGAGTATGCTTAGGAAGGTCCATGGTAGAGGCTACACAGTCACCCTTTATTACTTACCTATATCCGTTTGTTTTCATTCAATCAACCCCTCGAAACTCGTGTTTGATGTCATCAATTGGATATAGCCCATCAGTAGTTTTGACCTTTTCTATCCTGCGATCCTGTGATAATCCTTAGAATAAACTTATGTAGGTACTGGATATACTATTAAACTGGCTTATTTGCGCGGCTTCGCTCGTTTGGTGTAAATTTTGACACCCCATTTTACCCATAGAGAAATAAGTTGATTTGCTGTTCTGAGATTTTACCCTTTTCTGAGGGTTATTTTGAAAAGACCTGAAGATTTGAATGAAACTTGGAATATGCATAGTACATGTACTGGATTAACGTATAGGCTATTTTTTATTCGGGTACCATGCGAGCGAAGCCGCGGGCGGCAGCTATTTTTTATATTTTTGTCAGATAAAAACTTTTGATTTCTTTGCAATGGGTTAAAATATCAATAATGTTAAGATCCGCGCATAGTGTCTGATATTGCAGTCGGGAGGTCGGCAGTGGGCTTGTCTCTATTGTTGCTTGTCTCATTCAAGTAGGATTACGTCCTCCCTGTTGTAGCCTAAGAACCGTGGTACCTCTACTTTCCATCCGAAGGCCGCAATTCGAACTTAAAAATCCCAAGTATTTCTTTAAAAGTCCCCCATTTTATAAGTAAACTTAACACTTTGATTTCATTTTTTTTTTTGACGGGATAGTGATGTGTTTTTTTAACGGGGTAGCGAAAACCCTTCAACGCACTGGTTCTTTCTTAGTTATCTTTTAGGCTCTGTTCAGGGTCATTCGACAAGTCCTCAAGAACGTTCAAAGCATCATTCCTATCTCCTACGCAATAAACAGAATAAATCATGTGTGTTATTTCGCTAAAGTATAATTTTCACGAGCAATATTATTGACAGTTCGTCAATATTTTCAAGGACATAAATAAATTAAGAAATATTTGTGGGCATTTCACACAGCGCCATCTGGCCCCAAACTAAGCAAAGCTTGTAATATGGCCGCCAAATGGCTGATAGAATACTTATTATTTAGATATACTTTTTTTGTAAATTAATACTACAACACCCAGACCCGGAAGAAATATTTGCAGAACATACAAACATTTCTCATAGCGGGAATCGAACCCGTGCCCCTTTCGTCTCAGCACTCGCCCACCAAGCCACCGAGGTCGTCAAACATATTTCGTTGTCGGTAATGTCAATGGTACTTTTCGATACCCAAAAATACTCCTAGGCTAGCTTTGAGATATTTTTGTCTATTTTTGACTAATTTGATCTTGATACTCTGGTACCAATAAGGCGTTACATTACGGGATCCACCCATTAAGGCCTCAAAATTTTGAAAGCTAAACAATGTTTAAAGTAGTGCCAACCCGTTCTGTTAGGCAGTGACGAATAGTGACAGGAAGAATTTAATCATTGTTCTAAAATGTGGAACGTTTTATAATAAAGGGATATTGATCGTCTGAACGCTACCTAAGGTTTTCATACAGCAATGTCCACGGGCCATATAACTTAAACGTGTCGTATCTATCATTCCCATGCTAATGTAACATGTTCTGTTACTGCTTGTTCCAGATCGCTGACTCCGAACTGTCATGGTGAGTACAGAAGCTCAAGTGGCCAGCACCCCTAATTTGTAGCTTTGATGACCACCCAATAACGTTATTTGAACATCAGTACGAATTTATTTCTACAAAGCAAAGTGAAGTTCGATTTTGACTTGGTTATTTTAACCCCTCAATCCCAAAATCGAAATGTTCCTGAGTTTCGAAGTTCCTAAACCATTCCTAAGTAATGTTGGAATGTTGCTACAATATAAAATACAATTGGTCACTTTACTTAATATACTCGGTATTCGGTCGAACGCGACTCAGTGTTGAGCACGTCTCAACTCACGGGTTTTTAACAGTTTCTGGTGAAAATCTGTCAAAAAATCTTCATTTGAGACGCGCTCAACTTTGAGATGCGTTTGAGTATTCGGGGGTTAAGCTGATAGGTACTCCTCTTACTTTAGCTTTATACTAGCTGTGCCCCGCGGTTTCACCCGCGTTTTCTCACAGGCGGCCGAGGACAGGACAGGACAGGACAGGACAGGACAGGACAGGACAGGACAGGGACAGGGACAGGGACAATAAGTACAAGGACAATAAGGACAAGGACGATAAGGACAAGGACGATAAGGATGATAAGGACGATAAGGATGATAAGGACGATAAGGATGATTAGGACGATAAGGACGATAAGGATGATAAGGATGATAAGGATGTTAAGGACGATAAGGATGATAAGGACGATAAGGATGATAAGGACGATAAGGATGATAAGGACGATAAGGACGATAAGGACGATAAGAACGATAAGGACGATAAGGATGATAAGGACGATAAGGACGATAAGGATGATAAGGACGATAAGGATGATAAGGATGATAAGGACGATAAGGATGATAAGGACGATAAGGATGATAAGGACGATAAGGATGATAAGGACGATAAGGATGATAAGGACGATAAGGATGATAAGGATGATAAGGACGATAAGGATGATAAGGACGATAAGGACGATAAGGATGATAAGGACGATAAGGATGATAAGGACGATAAGGATGATAAGGACGATAAGGATGATAAGGATGATAAGGACGATAAGGATGATAAGGACGATAAGGATGATAAGGACGATAAGGATGATAAGGACGATAAGGATGATAAGGACGATAAGGACGATAAGGATGATAAGGACGATAAGGATGATAAGGACGATAAGGACGATAAGGATGATAAGGACGATAAGGATGATAAGGACGATAAGGATGATAAGGACGATAAGGACGATAAGGACGATAAGGATGATAAGGACGATAAGGATGATAAGGACGATAAGGACGATAAGGATGATAAGGACGATAAGGACGATAAGGATGATAAGGACGATAAGGATGATAAGGATGATAAGGACGATAAGGATGATAAGGACGATAAGGATGATAAGGACGATAAGGATGATAAGGACGATAAGGACGATAAGGATGATAAGGACGATAAGGATGATAAGGACGATAAGGACGATAAGGATGATAAGGACGATAAGGATGATAAGGACGATAAGGATGATAAGGACGATAAGGACGATAAGGATGATAAGGACGATAAGGATGATAAGGACGATAAGGATGATAAGGACGATAAGGACGATAAGGATGATAAGGACGATGAGGATGATAAGGACGATGAGGACGATAAGGATGATAAGGACGATAAGGATGATAAGGACGATAAGGACGATAAGGATGATAAGGACGATAAGGATGATAAGGATGATAAGGACGATAAGGATGATAAGGACGATAAGGATGATAAGGACGATAAGGATGATAAGGACGATAAGGACGATAAGGATGATAAGGACGATAAGGATGATAGGGACGATAAGGATGATAAGGACGATAAGGATGATAGGGACGATAAGGATGATAAGGACGATAAGGATGATAAGGACGATAAGGATGATAAGGACGATAAGAATGATAAGGACGATAAGGACGATAAGGATGATAAGGACGATAAGGATGATAAGGACGATAAGGATGATAAGGACGATAAGGATAAGGACGATAAGGAAGATAAGGATGATAAGGACGATAAGGATGATAAGGACGATAATGATGATAAGGACGATAAGGACGATAAGGATGATAAGGACGATAAGGATGATAAGGACGATAAGGATGATAAGGACGATAAGGACGATAAGGATGATAAGGACGATAAGGATGATAAGGACGATAAGGATGATAAGGACGATAAGGATAAGGACGATAAGGAAGATAAGGATGATAAGGACGATAAGGATGATAAGGACGATAAGGATGATAAAGACGATAAGGACGATAAGGACGATAAGGATGATAAGGACGATAAGGATGATAAGGACGATAAGGACGATAAGGATAAGGACGATAAAGACGATAAGGATGATAAGGACGATAAGGATGATAAGGACGATAAGGATGATAAGGATGATAAGGACGATAAAGACGATAAGGATGATAAGGACGATAAGGATGATGAGGACGATAAGGACGATAAGGATGATAAGGACGATAAGGATGATAAGGACGATAAGGACGATAAGGACGATAAGGATGATAAGGACGATAAGGACGATAAGGATAAGGACGATAAGGAAGATAAGGATGATAAGGACGATAAGGACGATAAGGATGATAAGGACGATAAGGATGATAAGGACGATAAGGATGATAAGGACGATAAGGACGATAAGGATGATAAGGACGATAAGGATGATAAGGACGATAAGGATGATAAGGACGATAAGGATGATAAGGACGATAAGGATGATAAGGACGATAAGGATGATAAGGATAATAAGGATGATAAGGATAATAAGGATGATAAGGATAATAAGGATAAGGATAATAAAATAAAAATAAAAAAGGCATTTATTGTCTCCTTAACTTAAGAACTTATACAATTGAAAGTATATATGACCAAAATAGTTGCACAAGGGACAATGGGAGTAGATTCAGCATTTGCTGCATGGCACCAAGCCATGCAGCGCTGATTTTCAATCTACCCCTCTCGGGTAGGTCTTCGCCGAGGGTAAAAAATTAGGCCTATGCGGGATATCTTACTTATATATATATATATTATATATTTATATATAATATTATAAAGCTGCAGAGTTTGTTTGTTTGTTTGTTTGTGTGTTTGTTTGTTTGTTTGAACGCGCTAATCTCTGGAACTACTGGTCCGATTTGAATGATTCTTTCAATGTTGGGTAGTCCATTTATCGAGGAAGGCTATAGGCTATGTTTTATTTTTTTCAAAATTAGGGATCCGTAATAAAATTGCTATTTTGTAACACAAGGTGTAAAATCGAAAACCTATTTTTGCGTGCGCTGCAAAAACTATTGACAATAGAACAAAATGATGTACTACGGGTTTGTAGATCCCATTAAGACCTACAAAAAAGTCCGCGAGAACATATATCTAGCTATCATGGTTTAATCACAATAACCGATTTTGTGTTCAAAATAATTATTAAATCGTCTGAAGAAAAAAAAACTACGTTAAATATGTATCGTAATATTAATATTTATCGAAATTAAGCATTATGTTATCAAGAGTATTTATGTAGAAGTAAAATACTTTTTGTTTCATCTCAATCGGATATTTCGTTTAAAAGTTATCACGTGTGTAAGATGTTAAGAGTTGGTACCTATTAATGAGTTATGGGCCATAGAGTTTTTTATCAACACTAGCTGTGCTCCGCGGTTTCACTCGCGTTTTTCTCGTTTCCGTGGAAATACCGAGATAAAATATTGCCTATATTATAGCCTCCCTCAATAAATGGACTATGGCCCATAACTCATTAATAGGTACCAACTCGTAACATCTTACACACGTGATAACTTTTAAACGAAATATCCGATTGAGATGAAACAAAAAGTATTTTACTTCTACATAAATACTCTTGATAACATAATGCTTAATTTCGATAAAGATTAATATTACGATACATATTTAACGTAGTTTTTTTTTCTTCAGACGATTTAATAATTATTTTGAACACAAAATCGGTTATTGTGATTAAACCATGATAGCTAGATATATGTTCTCGCGGACTTTTTTGTAAGTCTTAATGGGATCTACAAACCCGTAGTACATCATTTTGTTCTATTGTCAATAGATTTTGCAGCGCACGCAAAAATAGGTTTTCGATTTTACACCTTGTGTTACAAAATAGCAATTTTATTACGGATCCCTAATTTTGAAAGAAAAAAAACATAGCCTATAGCCTTCCTCGATAAATGGACTACCCAAAATTGAAAGAATCATTCAAATCGGACCAGTAGTTCCAGAGATTAGCGCGTTCAAACAAACAAACAAACTCTGCAGCTTTATAATATTAGTATAGATAATCAAAGGTTAGCATATTATTATATTGATATATATTTTTGTATTCTCAAAATACTAGCACGCAATACATTTTTCCCTCGCTCTTTCTTCTTCTTTCTGTCAAAAATACGCACACCCTGACATTGACATTTTAAATGACTGTTCCAAACCAGTTCTTTGTCTGAACACCATTCAAATAGCTTTGCATTCAAATACCATTAAATGTTAATTATTTTTTTATTTTTATTTTAATTAATTATTTTAAAAGTAAGCTAACAGTAACAGGTGGACATATTGGACCGGTATCTGCTGTTAAAAGTCTACTGCTATACATTAGGCATTCCCGATACCTACTTACAGCACGAACGATTATCCACCCATGTCATCGGTCCATCGGGTCTTTCAAATACTTGCTAATAAATAATGAACACGTCTATTACCATATTTCTAACCCCACAACACACAACACCCAGATTCTGAAGAAATATTTGCAGAACATACATTTTGCCTCGCCGCGGGAATAAAACCCGAACCTCTCGCGTCCCTGCCGGGCTCGCCCGCTACGCTACCGAGATCATTGTAATTCAAACACGACAGGAAATCCTAGTGTGGGGTCAGAACTGTGTGAATGTTACTCAAAAATCACATTAGTTCTGATCCCATGCTGTTGAATGACTGTTATGAAAAGAAAGGGAGGTTACAATAACATCTGTCCATCGTGTCTTTTCAATACTGGTGTAAACTTTCTATCCGTAGAAGTTCAAGTTCTGCGCTGACGGCGACTGTCCGCTGTGGGCGCTTGCAGCGCTTCATGCGCTGTCCAGTCTGCCGGCCCAGCTGTTCCGAGCGCTCGTACGCGCAGCGCACGACCTCCAAGTGAGTACAACCTGAGGCATGAGCCATCGCTGTGTCTAACAAGTTAGCGCTTGCAGCGCTTCATGCGCTGTCCAGTCTGCCGGCCCAGCTGTTCCAAGCGCTCGTGAGTACACATAGTGGTGTAGCTATATGTTTTGTCACAGGATAGGAAAGGACGCAATTAGTGATGGGACTCGAATCGAAAATGAATATTCGAATCAATTCGAATTATCCGGCAAAAAATCGAATCATGACTCGAATTGACCGTCGATTCGAATTGATTGATGAATCGAATCGATATAATGATTCGAATCAATACGAAACGATACGATGATTCGAACAAGCCTATAACAGTCCACTGCAAGACGTAGGTCTCTCCAATTACAACCATCGCTGGGCGTAGGTACTACCGTTCTTGATTTAATATAGTTTAATATTCGATTGAATGAAAAGGTTCGTCAGTTTTCAAATCGATTCGTTTGACGTGTGAGACATGTTACCTTTTGAATCTAAGGCACAGAACGACTGTTGCATAGAAAATTATGTTTAACTACTCGATGACAAAGTTCAAATTGACGCGCATCAAAGTTTTTTGACAATTTATCGTGTCATACAGGATAGTATGTTTTACTGAATTAAAAATAATTGATTCTTACACTAGTGCAAGCGAAGACCGACCTCAAGGTGACGAACCTTTCATTCCGTGACTATACTGAGCAATAAAACTTCATATTTTGAGTCGTGCGCTAGTACCTATTCTAAACGGTCACGTATGGTGTATTGTCTACAAGGAAAATTCGATTTCATATCCGTAGCAAACTTAGTTTGAAATTGCTAGAAGTAGAAATAGTGTAAAACATTTTGTTCTATCCAGCATGCATGATAGGTCGCTGGCTCTCATGGTCTCCGTCAGGTCAATGACCTGGTTTCATATAGTCATGAAAACACAGTAGAGCTACGAGTATGCTACGGCGTAGCAGACGTTGCTACGACGTAGTGGATTTTCTACGCGTATGTAGTAAGTGATCATCGGTGATCAATCACAGAATAATCTTTTTTAGGAAATTCTTATAAAAATACAATAGTTTTTGTAATCTTTTATTTAAGAGAATTAGAGAATTATTTTATAATTAGAATAGTTTTTTGGAAGATTTATCAAAATAATTCATAATTATGAAATTCCTACTTCCAAGAACCGTAATGGATGGCACATACAAAGGGTGGCCTAGCAGTGGGTAAAGTCAGGCTGTGGATGATGATGATGATGTAATATTTTAACTAGAACTTTATGTTATCGATACGGATGGACCACACCATTGGGTGTGGACTTGTAACAACATGCAAAGTAACTGGCTAATATTATACCTAATTACCTACATTGTATGTCCACAAATACATCTGTGGTGCTATCTATTACTTGTTTTCTTTCTGTAAATGTCCAGCAGCTTCTCTCTCAAGCGTGTCGTAAAAGTCGACTAAGGGATAGTATCCTCTCTAACATGATGGACCATCTGTTCACCATAATATATCCGTCTTGGGCCTTTGAATTAGGAGTGGCTGCAAGTTTTCTTATGATTACTTATACCTCTGCCCAACCCCTACGGCGTGATAAAATAATACATATTATGTATACTTACACGTTATATGTTGTAAGTCCACAAATATACATCTGTGGTGCAATTTATTAGTTGTTTTCTTTCTGTAAATGTGTTTCAGTTCTAACCTAATATCGTAAGCTCTTTTCCAACAGTAACATAACTTACTTTGGTCCATTTACATTTCTTTGGCGCGATATTCGGACTCGCCCACTCTTTGTGCCCATTTAATTGAATGAAAGCATTGCTGCCACAGTATCGACCATAGTTTGTATTGACAGCCACATAATACGTAGTTTTATACTATATTTTACTAATCTTGTTTGTATTTTGCAGAAAAAAGTTGAGGTTAACATACAAATATCAATACCTACTGTAGCGCTCAAATGGCTGAACCAATTTGCATAAAACTTATAATAATCCTCTCTAACTTGATGGACCTATATGGGCGATGGGCCGATCACCTGTCACCATGGTTCACCATATCCATCTTGGGAGTCTTGGATCAGAAGTGTCTGCAAGTTTCTTTATGATTACTTGTGGTTCTACCCACTCCGTTAGGGATACGGGCGTGATAATATGTATGTATGTTATAGTTATAATATATAAATAACACCCAACAGTCACATACATAGTCCTGACCCCACACTAGGATTCCCTGTGTCGTGGGTATCAGAAACTACGAGTACCATGTACCACAACACCCAGACCCGGAAGAAATATTTGCAGAACATGCAAACATTTCTTCCGCAGCGGGAATCGAACCCAGCGCCTACTCGAGTTACTATCCCCCGAATACTCAAATGCATCTCAGAGTTGAGCACGTCTCAAGTGACGAGTTTTTGACAGATTTTCATCAAAAACTGTCAAAATACCGTGACTTGAGACGTGCTCAACTCTGAGATAAAATCTGTCAAAAACTCGTCACTTGAGACGTGCTCAACTCTGAGATGCATTTGATTATTCGGGGGCAGGTATAAGTATTTATTTCTTAACATAAGTTTTTACACCTTAATTAAACTATGAGGCGCTGTCTCGTAGAAACTACTTAAAAGTTCCATAAACATGTAATGAATAAGTTTCAGATTAAGTATGGCCGTTTTTTTTACATAAATTGTATCTCCAATTTGTGTGAAGCATAGGTACCTATGTATTGCTCACAATGTATTATGTATGACCAATCTATGTGTTAATATAGCAC
Organism: Scotopteryx bipunctaria; assembly: GCA_949320045.1. NCBI lineage: Eukaryota > Metazoa > Arthropoda > Insecta > Lepidoptera > Geometridae > Scotopteryx > Scotopteryx bipunctaria. Next base: position 9,074,968 of record OX439459.1, read on the forward strand.
GATCTTAGAAATATTAAGGTATGAATTAATGAATAAAAATACTTTATCTACATGTTACGTAAACAACGTAGCAAGAATAATACCTAACTTATAATACAAATGAGTGTTTTGTTTTATATTATTTTCAAGTAAATTGTGTTTAGCTCTAAAATTTTGTACAGTAGGTACCTATGGATCTCGTATCTGAAATAAAGATATATTATTATTATTATTATCCTACTAATATAAAAACCAGTCAAGTGCGAGTCGAATTCACACGCGAAGGGTTCCGTACCATCACACATGTACTTATATCGTAAATGTTTCTTGTATGAGGCTTCGTTTTATTTTATTATGTTTTTTGTTGTTTTAGCGGCAATAGCAATGTGTGTATTGCTATTGCCGCTAAAACAACAAAAAACTTCTACTCTAGCTATTACGGTTCATGAAATACAACCTGCTGACAGACGAACGGACGGACGGACTGTGGAGGCTTAGTAATAGGGTCCCATTGGCACCCTTCGGGTACGGAACCCTAAAATAACGAAAGTTTGTGACGATGTTTAGATGCATGTACCTAACTCAATTACACCGTAACCACAGAAGCGATCTAGATGAAAGTTGGAATATAATAGTTATATAATCGGAAAAAAGTATAGGTACCTACCTAATAGTTGGATAATTTTTGACCTGGGATAACACTATGGGCTACATTAATAACACAAGCGAAGTCACGGAAAGCTAGTAACTTATGTTTTCCGATGATCAATATTTTCAGAATTAATTCGTTTAACTTTTTGCAGGACGATGGAGTTATGGAACTTTTGAAAGACACAAGCTTAGGTAAGTTCTATAATTTATTTACAACAATGATTTCATAGTTTATTTGTTTCTCCGCTACCCCGTCTCATAACCAAAACCGTTCCAGCAGAAAAAAAAGCCAGTCAAATTCGAGTCGAATTTGCATGCGAAGTGTTCCGTAGGTACTAAACAGTTCAAGAAGGTGTCACTGCTACCAGTTTTCATACCATTTGATAGATAGCTCTTGAACCTAAGTTAGTTATCTTGCTCTGCAAAGCAATCAACCAAATTGAGCACCTGTAGGTTTATGTAGTATATATTTTATATAGGTAGGTATATTATGTAGTTAGTTTTTTGTATGTATGTGTAATATTTTATTACTCTATTTGAGTCTCCTGTATAGCACTACCTCTGTTCTCCAAATTTCACAAAAGGTTAGCTGGAAGAAAATGCTAATTAGCATTAAGTTGGCCTATGTACATGTTATTTCTTGTGCAATAAAGAATTTTCTATCTATCTAAGTTAAGAGGGAAATCGGTCCTAAGGTTTATTGTATGTTCCAGCGTCTCGCGAGGAGTCGGCGCGGGCGCTAGCAGTCATCCGCTGGGTGCTGCGCTCGGCGTGGGCGTGCGCGTGCCCGGGCGCGCAGCTGTCGCGCGACCTGGTCGTGCTGGGCGTGCCGCGCGCGCACGCCGCTGCGCTGGCTGATGCTGCAGAGGAATATAGGGAGGACTATGTGGAGGGGGCAGCCAGTGGGTTTGGAGGTAAGATTCTTGGGCCCCTAATGCTCGCTGTAAATGTATTACTGGTTCAAAGAACTGAAAATAATAAATATTTGTGGACATTTCACACAGCGCCCTCTAGCCCCAAACTAAGCATAGCTTGTACTATGGGCACCAGATAGCTGATAGAATACATTATATACTTTTTTGTAAATAAATACTTATAATACATAGGTAATAATACCTACTACAACACCCAGACCCGGACGAAATATTTGCAGAACATACAAACATTTATCCCGTAGCGGGAATCGAACCCGCGCCTCTTGCGTGTCAACCGAGCACTCGCCCGCCTTGGGGCTAGATGGCGCTGTGTGAAATGTCCACAAATATTTATCTATTTACCCTTTATCCACAGTGAACAAACTAACAGACATCTCAGCATCACCAGCGCCCGAGGGAGCGGTCGACGCCTTCAAACTCACTCTCCACTCAGAGACGGCTGGAGAACAGAACAGAACAGAACTGCTGATAGAGAAGATGCAGGCTAAAGACCTGCTGGCGCAGCTGAAGATAGCGTACGCCAAGATGATGGAAATTGAGGGTAGTCTGGAGTAAACTCTTCAGTCTATCAGACTTCTTACTCGGCTGCTACTCTATCGAGTTACTGCGACGCTGCGCGTTTTGTCTTTGTCTATACATACATAACATACAAGTATTATCACGCCCTTATCCAATGATCTAGTTCTAGTTGGTAGTGTGACCCCACCTTCCGATCCTAAGGTGGTGGGTTCAAACCCGGTCGTGTACCAATAGATTTTTCTGTGCGAAAAATTTAAGTGCGCTATACCAGTGCTCTCAAACGGTGAAGGAAAATATCGTGAGACAACCCGCGGCTTAGTCAGCCCCGCACATATTGACCATGTCTTTCCTGTGGACAAGGCCGACTAAGCTGAGAGGATGGTATAGGTGCTGGGCAAGCCTACTCCATCTTAATTTGTCCCGGGCACTACAGCGTCCCGCTAGTGAAGGTAAAAGTTGCCTCTTGAATCATCTACTATAGATGTGAAAAGGCCTTTTTTTATCTAATGAGGTGGATAAAGCCACAAGCAAACAGAACTTGCAGCTGATTCTATATCCCAAGATGGATATTGTGAACCATGGTGACAGGTGATCAGCCTATCGCCCATATAGATAGTCCATCATGCTGGAAAGGATAAATATCCGTTATTCGACTTTGACATGCTCGGCGAGGAAAGAAACTGGACGCATTCTAACTTTGCTAAAGTGAAATATGAGCTGAAGTTACTAATTCAGATTTATTTATTTTCACAAATTACAGACACACAATAACTTACAAAGATTAATGAAAAACTTAGCTTAAGTAACACTAAGAGTCCTACTAATTTTAATACATAATTCTAATCTTATTAAGAACGTTTTTTAAATGCAATATTCACCCATCTGTCAAAAGTTAAATGTTTTAAATAGAGCCATTAGCTGTTACTGCCTGACCAAGAAGCCTCGCGAGGCAAGTGCTCGCTTAGTCAAGATTCATTTATTCTTTATTTATTTATTAGGCAACGCCTGCTAGAGATAGGCCAAGGAAAAGATGGATGGATTGTGTGAAACAGTGATAGGAGAAAATGGAAGAGGGAAACATGATGTGCCGACCCCACCTAGTGGGATAAGGGCAGGAAAATGATGATGATGATGATTAGGCAACGCCAACAGAACACATAATAATACACATAAGGATGTTTAAAAAAATAGTACTATAGAATGTGCACCAATTCAATTATAGGCATGCACAGCATATGCAACAAATTAGCAGACAACAGCTAGTGAAAAGAAAAATATATACCTACATATATTATATAATAAAACAAAAAACAATTCTAACTTAACAATCAAAGAAACTAAGGCCTTTTACCATCTATAGTAGATGATTTATACAGCGTCAGGAGGCAACTTTTACCTTCACAAACGGGACGCTGTAGTGCCTGTGTCGAATTAAGATGGAGTAGGCTTGCCCAGCACCTATTCCATCCTCTCAGCTTAGTCGGCCTTGTCCACTCGTATTCACATGGTCAATACGTGCGGAGATGACTAAGCCGCGGATTTCATTTTCCTTCACCGTTTGAGAGTACTGGTATAATAGCGCACATAATTTTTTCGCACAGAAAAATCTATTGGCATACGACCGGGTTTGAAACCACGACCTTAGGATCGGAAGGCGGGGTCCCTACCAACTAGACCATCAGTGCTCTCAACAATCAAAGAAAACTACAAAATAGTAATAAAAATTACAATCATGGCCTCGCCCGCAGTGCGAGTTTGTCTCCGTCTTGAGTAAGCTAACATATGCCTCGCGAGACAGCTTACAGAGGCTCGAGGCTGCTTGGTCATTCAATAATAGTGAGAAATAATGACAGGGCGAATTTTTTAAGTTAAGCAACAAACTGTATTTAATATGCACAGTCCATATTATCTTCTAGCTTATAAATACATCTACTTTTAGTTTAAGTTTAAATAATAAAATATGTCAACTAAAAAATCTATTCTTTTATTACAGTTTGGTTCTAATTAACTGTCTTGAGGTAAATTAATACAATGACTAAATTTATACAAATTATGCTTATGATCTAGTCGTGTGGGTAGGTTATTATTGTGAAATCAGGAGATATTTTATTGAAACATGAAGTAATCAACATGAAAAATCATTCTTTTATTACAGTTTGGTTCTATTTAACCGTCTTGAGATAAATTAAATTATAATTACGATGACTAAATATTAATACACATTATGCTTATGATCTAGTCGTGTGGGTAGGTCATTATTGTGATATCAGTAGATACTTTATTGAAACATGAAGAATAATAATTAAGTACTGGTACACTGGCGTGGCTCGCTTCTCTCGCGACTTAAACACTCTTATTTGCGTCTCGCTTCGCTCTATAATTTATATGTCTAACGAGTCACGTGTTCTCTAATTATCAAACATCCCCCGTATTCTCGATGACCAAACGAAACGTAACGCGGGCACGTTTTTGGAATCACCGTGTTATCGTATTCTATGACAGTTTTGTACTGAAAAAACACGACGCGGCACGACACAGACAAGTTACGAGCTGCCAAGTTTCGTTTGGTCATAGAGAATAAAGCTACAGGTCTGTTACTCTTTCAGAAACTTAAAAATCAAATCATAATTATACCCAGTAATTATCAAACAGGTTTAAAAGCTTTACAGTTATTATCTCTTTGTCTCATAGTCGGGTAACACGTTACTATTAAAGATCAAGGGGTAAAGGTTACCCCTCACTACAATCTCCCAAAATTTCGGCCGATACAGTCTCGGGACACAGCACACGACATTATAGTAGACTATTCACTTTAACGTGAGTGCGCTAACTCGCAAGAGGCGCGAGTTCGGTTCCCGCTGCGGGAGAAATGTTTGCAAATATTTCTTCCGGGTCTAGGTGTAGTTATATCATGTATTATGTAAGTATTACATCAGCCATCTGGTTCCCATAGGACGTGCTTAAGGACTAGATGGCGCTGTTTAAAGTTTCCACATATATTCTTTATTTTTTGTTTTTGTTATCCTGCGAGGTGCCCGGAGTAGGGCGCCTGAGTTTATGCCTCGCCGTCAACCGAGGCACGGCACTGTTCGCCCTCAATGGTACAGGGAAGGTGTCCGGTTTGGAGTGACCCCCGAGGCCGTCGTAGGTTGCATCGAGGTCGATGACGGCTGGCTTGTCGCGGGGATCAAGTTTCAGTGGCTGCTTTTTGTTGAATATGCTGGTATTTTGGGACTTTGCTGCTATTCCAGCCGGTCTGCGTGATCCTCTTGAGAGCGCGTTTTCTGAAGGCTGAAAAGGTTTTACTATGATTTAGATAGATAGATAGATAAATTATTTATTTGGCACACAAGACAGCACAGACAGAATGACAGAAACAATAAAAGGAAAGAAAAATAAAGAAGCACAATAATAGTAAAAGTAAAAGTAGGAACTTAGGTAGATATTTGGCTGCATATCTACCTAGATTTAGTTTATGTGTGTTGTATCAGACTAATAGTAAACCGAGTTACACTTCAACAATCAATCAAACAGTACCAAGAACAAAAAAGAATATAAACTACAGGAAGAACTAAACGGACGTGTTGCGTGCGAGTGTTGTATTAGTGTTTGAAAACCTATCTACTTGTCGGTTGGCGTACGTATCTATTACCCAGATACCCACCCGATGTGCTAAGCAAGGCGTAAGGAATGTTTGGAGTGCTTGAAGATGAAAAATGGATAAGCAAGATCTAAAAATCTAAAAACTATTGAAGCGACCGGAATCATCCCTATCACACCCACCAAATCGCGTACATGCTACAAGATGCCACAACTTGTAAGTAAATACATAAATAAATTAAATAATAACAATAAATAACACCCAACAGTCACATACACAGTCCTGACCCCACACTAGGATTCCCTGTGTCGTGGGTATCAGAAACTACGAGTACCATGGCACCACAACACCCAGACCCGGAAGAAATATTTGCAGAACATGCAAACAGTTCTTCCGCAGCGGGAATCGAACACGCCTCTTGCTTCTCTGCCGAGCAATCGCCCGCCACGCCACAAATATACCCAAGTACCAAATCCCACCAATGAGCATCTACCTATGCGGGTAGGGTAGGTTAGGTTTGGTACCTAACCCACTAAGCTCATAATCATGAACTCTTTTGTTCAGTTAAAAGAGCCTTCTTGAGCAAATATCTAAGAGTTTTATTTGTTTTTAGGGCACGAGTCTGAGGGGGCAGGTCGTTCCAGCACCGTGTGGCAGCAAATCGGATGGAACCGCGGAATGCAACTGATTTGTGCTGTGGTCAAGAAGATCAAGTGTACACAATCTCTCCTGGGGCGTTGCGAAGTATGGACTCTGAGTATGACTTCTCTGCTGGACTGTGAGTAAAGAAATGACATAGAATGCGTCCAGCAGCTCCTCTCCCCGAGCATATCTCTTAAGTCGACGGGCAGTATCCTCTTCAACATGATGGACCATCTATATTATGTTCACCTGTCACCATGGTTCACCATATCCATCTTGGGACTTTGAATCAGGAGTGGCTGCAAGTTTTCTTATGCTTACCTACTTGTGGCTCTGTCCACCCCATTAGAGATACGGACGTCATAATATTTATGTAAATCAAACTGGTGTATGATTGATAAATTCGTATCATCTTAGTGACCGACCGTCCCAATAAAGCCTACACTACAAGTAGCAAATTAATAGATTTACCTTCGAAGTCGCGGTGGGTATTCTGGAAGGTTTTCTCTGCAGCTCACTCAGCGCGAGACTGCACTGCTTGAGGCGGAGATAGGGCGAGTCAGAGTTCTCAGTGCGCTTAACCATCGAGTTCTGGAAATAGAGAATAGCGCCATCTAGTTAGCGTTTAGTGAACTAAAGTTTTTCTCATGAAGGTCTCGGTGGCGTGGCGGGCGATTGCTCGGCAGAGGCGCGCGTTCAATTCCCGCTGCGGAAGAAATGTTTGCATGTTCTGTAAATATTTCTTCGTCTGGGTGTTGTGGTACCATGGTACTCGTAGTTTCTGATACCCACGACACAGGGAATCCTAGTGTGGGGTCAGGACTACTTATGTGACTGTTGGGTGTTATTTATCATTATTTTATTTATTTATGCAATACAGCTGGGGACAGACTATGCACAGTAGCACCCTTGACCAAAAATATGTTTTAAAACACAACGAATTGCCGCCATATTGAATTCTTTTACACTTTAGTGTCAAAAAATGTCAGACTCTACATGTTAAGCATATACATATCTATGAAACGCTTACGTTACTCGATGAATCCAATGACACCTCAATTGTCAAAATCCGTCTGACCGTTTAGACTACATACAGAAAACCCTGTCGCAGTCAAAAGTTTGCTTACCTTTTGTCTTGTTTATTTGTTACTGTTCATAACCGATATGATAACGGTTCCACGTTTTTTTAATTTGGAACGTCTTGGGTGAGGCTTGATCCGACCATGTCGGCTAATTCCGACGCCAAAAGTTCATGCGGGAAACACGACAAGACATGCCAGTTCCACGATGTTTTTCTTCACCGTTAATGACGACGTTTTCCTTCGCTATTTGGTAACTTACCAGGCTGCTAGTACTGTCGTTGAGTATAGCCGTGTTGAGGTCGGGCACGCAGGACCGCCTCCGCAGCTTGGACGAGGGTTGCTCCATCGCTTTTTCGACTATTTCCGACGCTTTCCGCTTCCCTTTCACAGCTTCGCGTTTACTTTCTGCATTACTGCCGTTGGGTGTAGCCGAGTTAGGGTTGGACATGGCGGACCGTCTTAACTGCCTGGGCGAGGGTTGCTCCACCGATGCTTGGGCTTTTTCCGACGCTGAAAGCTTCTCTTTCAAAGCATCGTAATTACGTTCTGCAGTCGCTACCTGGTCTTCTAGCTGGCTGAAAGAACAATAAAACAGTTTTTATAAAATATGATTAAGCACTGCTTTATTCTGTGGCAACAGACAAGTCTAGACAAGCTGTTTATTTTTTGCCCTCCTAGGGAAGAACGCAGTAACTAGTATTTTTGACAAAAATTGGTTAGATACATATTCGGAATCGCCTAACAAAGTACAACATTCTGTTCTCACTCACGTATCAAAACATGTCTGACATAGTTACTGCGTTCTTTACTAGGAGGGCAAACTTAACTTCCTACACAATAACAAAGTTTCTTAATGTCTTCAAAATCAGATAGGTAACAATTATGTTTTTTTTTTTACAAAAGCTGTAAAATGACATTGGTAGCGATTCCCGCTGTGGAAGAAATGTCTGCATGATCTGTAAACATTTCTTCCGGGTCTGGGCGTTGTGGTACCATGGTACTCGTAGTTTCTGATACCCACGACACAGGGAATCCTAGTGTGGGGTCAGGACCATGTATGCGACTGTTGGGTGTTGTTATTATTATTATTATATTATTTGATCCGAGTCTTCAATGTGATTTGCCGTGATTATGGTCAATCTTTGCTTTGATTTCTTTGAATTTTTGTTTTGTTTTATTTTTCGTTTTTGCTAGATTTCATCCATTACAGTGGATTTTTACAGTGTAGAATTTGTGTTATGTTAGTTTTGAGTATCATTTGTTACGTAAGTAAACATAATATTATGTGCATTCTATGTTAAAGATATCGACGGAAGAAAGCGATTTTGTCGTATCTCAAAATATTCAATTTCACACCAGAGTCAAAAAACCTTTATTTACAGCAATTAGTCGTGTGAATTAGTCTGGTAAAAACTAGAAAAAATTATGAGCGTATCATAAAACTTTTCATAGTAGAAAGACGAGACATAGACCATTCGACGCGGCTTTTCTTGCTTATCAACAATCAAGTCATATAAGCCATTTTTGAGATACGACATTTCCTCTTTCTGCCGTCGATATGAAGAGTGTGTGTTGGCCAGTGACGCAAAAAAGTGTAAAAACATTAAATGTCACAAATTAATATAAAATTACACATAATGGACAACACGAAATTAAATGAGTAAATTGAAAATAAAATTAATACATAAAATGAAATGAGATTAAATAAAACCCATCATTATAATATGCATCCACCTGTTTTGGATGTGGTGTTTTTGGCTCACAATTTATTATTATTAGTATTTTTTATGTGTTTGTGAACCATATAAATAGTTTATTTCTTTCGTTCTTTCAGTGCAATACTCACGCGATTTTGGAATGCAGCTCGGTCACATGCCGTCTCTCCAGTGCAAGCTGATCGGTCGCGGCGTGCATGCGGTCGCGATACATGTTCTTCTTCGATTCAGAATCAAAGAGTGCTCTGGAAAACCATTTCAAACTTCAAAAGTAAGTACATAAGTAGCCCCTATCCCTAATGGGGTGGGCAGAACCACAATGTATGTAGACATAGACATAGACATAACATTTATTTGCTAAGATAGCACACATAACACTTAACATAGAATTCTAAGAATATAAAATAAAAAATACCTAGGCAATTGAGAAAAAAAGAGACATTTACATGTATAAGAAAAATCATAAAAAAAATCCATTCCTCGTAACTGACGACCTCGGAGGCGCGGGTTCGATTCCCGCTGCGAGAGAAATGTTTGAATGTTCTGACAATATTTCTTCCGGGTCTGGGTGTTGTAGGTAGTATTATATATTACAAGTATGTATTTACAAAAAAAGTATATAATTTACTTGTGACTCTGCCTACCCCTTTTGGGATACGGGCGTGATAATATGTATGTATAAATAAATATTTGTGGACATTTCACACAGCGCCATCTAGCCTCAAACTAAGCAAAGCTTGTACTATGGGAACCAGATGGCTGATACATACATACTATCACGCCCATAACCTTAATGGGGTGGGCAGAGCCACAAGTTAACGTAAGAAAACTTGCAGCCACTTCTGATTTAAAGTCCTAAGATGGATATGGTGAACCATGGTGACAGGTGATCAGCCCATCGCCCATATAGATGGCCCATAATTTTGGAGAGGATACTATCCCTTAGTCGACTTTTACGAAATGCTCAGGGAGAGAAGCAGCTGGACGCATTCTATGCTTTTTCTTTACTTCCAGTAATGTAACTTAAAGTAATAATAGATGGCTGATAGAATACTTATTTACTTTTTTTTTGTAAATACATACTTATAATACATAATACTACAACACCCAGACCCGGAAGAAATATTTGCAGAATATTTCTCCATTTCTCCCATAGCGGGAATTGAACCCGCTCTTGCGTCTTAGTCAAGCACTCGCCCGCCACGCCACCGAGGTCGAATGTATGTACGTACCTTTTCAGGGCCGTAGCAAAAGTAGCTACAGTCTTCAAGTCGGTGTAGCCCTGTAGCATCTGTTCGACATCGTTACTATTAGAGGTCAAGATTTTCTGTAACCTTTCAACAAAAAAACATTTAATAAATAATAATAATAACACCCAACAGTCACATACATAGTCCTGACCCCACACTAGGATTCCCTGTGTCGTAGGTATCAGAAACTACGAGAGCCATGCTACCACAACACCCAGACCCGGAAGAAATATTTGCAGAACATGCAAACATTTCTTCCGCAGCGTTTTTATCAATTTAACTGTCCATACCATGATATCCAATATTTCGATCAAGCAAGCATTTGTCCCGCCAGACTCAAACCCGCAAGTCTTGGACCAACATACTTTCATGTGAGAAATGGTGGGTGACAGTTCATAGACAATGACATTTGACAAAACGTGTGTGTGTGGCGAGGTTTGCTTTCAACAAGAACAAGTTCTGATCAAGCAGGCTTGAATAGCAACGATTACAAAGGAAGCGCTCGTGGGGTAGCTTGCTTGGACGTTCTTGATCGTTGAAGTTAAGCAACGTTGTGCGCGGTCACAATTGCGATGAGTGACCGCAAGTGGCATTACGAACTGAGCGCTTCCGTGCTTCGGAGGGCACGTTAAATTGTCGGTCCCGACTTTAAAGCCGTTAAGCCATGACGGAAGCCTTTAGGCGGCCTAAAAACTCACAAGAGTTGGCCACTAGCTCATACAAACTTACAACGATTACATACCCTTCTAATGTCTGTACACTCTTCTTGAGGCCTACGTTTTCCTCTCTCAGCATTTTAACCTCCTTGTTTTGTATTTTCAGATACTCCGCCTGATCTTTTAAGGCCGAGATGCTGGAGTCACGCTTCACCAGTTTCATTTCATATGATTTTAAAAGCACTCTGAAAAAGACAAATCACACTAATACACACATACAAATTATCACGCCCGTATGATATGGCACGTAATGAGGGTGGGCAGAACCACAAGTATAAGAAAACTTGCAGCCACTCCTGATTCAAAGTCCCAAGATGGATGTGGTGAACCATGGTGACCAGACGATCGCCCAAATAGATGGTCAGATGTTGGGGAAATCACACTAATATTACATTACAGTAGTATCACAAATATTGTGCGCCTCGCCAATTTTTGTCTAGCTTCTGAAATACGAACTAACGCGATGATGATATGTAATATAGAGATGTTACAATAATTATGTAGAAACTTATGTTATTAAAAGGGTTGGTTCAGTTATTATTTTAATTATATATTCGGGCAAATTCGGTTTTCATACAAAGCACAAAGTTTGCCGTAATAGCTGAACGGTTTTGAATGATATTTGGAAATACATAGTATGTGTGCTGGAATAAAATAATAGGCTACTTTTTGTCCGAATACCACGCGAGCGAAGCCGCGGACGAAAGCTAGTAATAAAATATTTCTTCAGCTATGGTTGGTCCAAAATAACTAGTAACACAAGTAAATAGATAAGGCTCCTTAATGGCTACATGGATTTATATGAAACTGTTGCCCGCGATTTCGTACGCGTGTAGTATATTATTTTGTTTTCGCAGCGCACGCATAAAACTATTTTGGGTTTTCTACCTTGGGTTACAATATTGCATTTTTCTTACGGGACCCTATTTTTTTTTGTAAATATATTATAGCCTATACTAATAATGTAGCTTTCTATTGGTGAAAGAATTTTTGAAATCGGTCCAGTAGTTTCGGAGCCTATTCGTTACAAACAAAAAAATCTTTCCTCTTTATAATATTAGTATAGATTTTCGAAATATCAATGAGGCATTTTTATTGCACACATTTTAAAACAGATGGAAGCCTTCTATTTTTATTGGCATCGCAGCTAGGGGCAGACAATTTGCTCTCTTTATTTTGTAAATTTTTAAAAGATTTTCAATTTAACATGTACAATGTTGGGGGAGGTCATGACCCCTGTGACCCCCCCTTCGGACCGCGCTTGACTGAGATGACAGCTGACGGAAGGGAGTGGAAGAAAAACACATGTCACCAACTCCATACAAGTGGGATAAGGGTAGGGAGATGATAATGATGATGGATCATTTTATTACCATAATATACCATTATTTATTTATCTATTGGAAAGCTCTATACATTTTTGACAGAAAAACAATGTTGCAAATTAGAAGAAACCTACCATCCATTATCCCATAGCAGAATATACGAACGGAAACCAGGCAAAATTCAAATTGTTTGAAACATAATTTAAGTACATAATGTTGATTACTCATAGTTCATAAACATTTTCTCTTAAGTTCAGTAACTTACTCATTCTTCATCAAATCGGCAGTAATAGCAATCAATTTATCTTCAGCCTCCTTACATATTGCCTTCTGCTGGCGAAGTTGTAAAGAGGTGTCGTCAAGTCGAGACTTCAACGTGGCCGCATCCTCTCCTGTCTCCTCAGAGATGGTTGGGTAGAAACGGAACATCCATTTATCTGTCACTTTGTGCCTGCATTGAGGGCAGGATTGTGACCTGAAAATTTTTTTTTTTTATTGAAGATCATTGGCCTTTATCCATCTATTACAGATGATTTAAGCGGCATCAGGTTACAGAACAATGAGAGTTAGAGCACTTTTTTCGTGACTAAAAAGGCCTATGCGGGAGTGGCAGCCTCTACCACATTTCCTACAAATAAAAGACCCCGGGGATGTTACAGGGTTTGCAGCTTGATCGTGACGTTTAGACCGCTTATGTGCTAAAAGGTCGAGCCAAGCGTCATCATGAGCGACGACACCGCTAGCCACGGTTTTTCTCCAGGTGTCACGATCTTCAGCCTGGCTCTCCCAGTTAGAATGTTGGATTTTGAAAGTCACCATGTCGCGTTTTACTGAAGATGGGACGATGATGAAAATATAAAATGAGGCCATGACCAGCATTCAGTCGGAGGGTAATTCTCATTTTGTTATGATCAGTTACAGAAGTGAATATCACTACTATGGATCTACATACTCTTACTAATATAAAAAAAATGCTAATGATACAATGAATTTACTTAGGTGATTAATCAATTTAATGAGAGTATTAGAAAGAGTTTTTTAGTTTGGTTAATTAACTGACATACCTGTTTAATATTATTTAATGTAAGAGGTATGTATGTATTACTAAACTTAAAGATAATAACGGCATTAAACACGGCGAGAAGGATAAAATATTAGATATTTGTACAAAATTCTATAGCAATCTCTACTCCAATTCTCATGCAGGTTCTGTCGAAACCGAAATGTATTCTCGCTCTGAAGACATAGAGCCGATAACAGCTTCAGAAATTCATCGCGCGCTATGTAGCTTAAAATACAGCAAAAGTCCTGGTGAAGACGGTATTACCACCGAAGCCCTAAAAATAGGTGAACCTGCACTGCTCCCCCATATAACAAACTTTTTCAATTCAATACTTCAGTCCGGCAATTTTCCCAAAAACTTCTGCCATTCGAATATTATCCTTCTTCATAAAAAGGGCGACAAGACCGATATTACTAATTATCGACCAATCAGTCTTATCTCACATTTATATAAAGTTTTCATCAAGGTGATTGAATACCGCATATCTGGTCAATTGGATCTACATCAACCGCCCGAACAAGCTGGCTTCCGCAGAGGCTTATCAACCACAGACCATCTACACTCTTTAAATCAAATAATAGAAAAACACTCAGAGTTTAACTTACCTATCTATTTAGCATTCATTGATTACTCAAAAGCTTTTGATAGTATCAAACATAATTCACTTTTCGAATCCCTCAGAAATCAAAATATTCAACCAACATATATTAACCTTCTACGAAACATTTACAGACATAGTACAGCTGCTATTCAACTTTCATCCACTGGTCCCTACTTTTCAATTCAAAAAGGGGTGAAGCAAGGAGACCCGCTTTCCCCAAAGCTTTTCACCGCAACTCTGGAAGAAGTGTTTAAAAAACTGGCACCGAGCTGGGTTGGCAAGGGGGTGGTCTTAGGGGAACGTCGGTTAACTAATCTTCGTTTCGCCGACGACATAGTTCTGTTTTCCTCCTCAGCCACAGAACTTGGCTGCATGCTCGACGATCTAAACAAAGCCAGCCTCGAGGTTGGACTTGCGATGAACATGTCAAAGACCAAGCTTATGACCAACAGCACAAAACGTAGAATACACATAGAGGGGGTTGGGATCGAATATGTTCGTGAGTATGTGTATCTCGGCCAAATAGTCTCTTTTCAGGCGCGACAAGAAAAAGAAGTTGCTCGACGCACCGAAAACGCCTGGAAGAGATATTGGTCGATGAAAAATCTAATGAAAGGCGAACTTCCACTCTGCCTCAAGCGCAAACTCATGGACATGTGCGTTCTCCCAATCCTCACCTATGGTGCACAAACTTGGTCATTGACAATTCAACAAAAGTCCAAACTCCAGGTATGTCAACGGGCTATGGAACGCAGTATACTGGGTGTTAGGTTAACAGACCGAATAAGAAATTCAGTACTGCGTTCCCAAACAAAGATTTACGACGTGAGCAAAAAATCAGCCCAGCTCAAATGGGATTGGGCCGGCCATGTCTGTCGCATGTCAGACGACCTGTGGGCTAAGACCACTACTGAATGGGTGCCCAACACAGGACGTTCACGTGGCAGACCACCACGGAGATGGCGGGACGAATTGGATGTGCATCTTCCAGACTGGTCCACAGTGGCAAGGGACAGAAAACGCTGGAAAAAAGGAAGGGAGGCCTTTGCCCTGCAGTGGGACAACACAGGCTAAAAATAAAATAAAAAATAAAATAAGAGGTATGTGACCATAACATAATTTAATATTAGGATGTATAGATATTTGTCTATGTTTGCATGCTAAAAGGCTGATCAAGGTTGTACCTAAATAATTATTTTTTTACCATCTATTGTTTAACCCTTGCTTCACACAAAATAAAATGATTTGATTTGATTGATTGATATCTGAACAATTATGTAAGGTATGTGGTTATAACAAGTTTTAGAGTACCTACCTTTCAAGCCACTGTGCCAGACAGTGGTGATGGAAGACATGGCCACATTTGGTCACATAAATATTCTCAGTATGATTCAAAAAGTCACTACAAATTGCACATATAATATGCATCTTTCTGGAAATAAAAATATTTAATTAGGATTACATGTACCATTTACACGAAACATTTGTAGATAAAATAAAGGGGTAAACAAATATTTTGTGTAAATCGTATCAAAGAGTTAGTTAATAGACCTATTATACTTATTACTAACCCTGAGGGTAAGCCTATAATAAATTGATGAAATCTTTGATACTACCTGTAGTATGGTGTAACGTGCATTAATTAGAACACTGATATTAAAAAATAATACTTTGCGATGATCTTTTAGCTACCAAGTTTGTACCTATACCATTATAGTGTCTAAACCTTCATAGATTGAGATTAAAATGTGTACCTCAAAAGACCTCAGATGGTCTAAATGCCATACGAAGCACGAACTTCTTATTTTACAAAAAACTCCAGTATTTAAAAAAGATTAGACAGCACGATTCAATTCAAAATCCTCTAACTACAAAAAATAGGTATTCTGTGCACTTACAATAAAACATGAATGATCGATCGGTGAAAATAGGAAAGATGGATGCAGGCAGCGATCGATGCAGTGTTTCCACCTCGGAACAATTTATTCTTCCAAGGTTTCCACTAAGAATTTTGGTTTTGCCCTAAATTCTTTGGAAATTATCCCTAACAATCCCTATTTTTTTTTAATTCCCTAATATAGGGCACATGAATTTATTATTGTAAAAGAAACACACATATTTTTTGCATATTTAGTACGCAAACAGCAATATCAAATTTGAGTACAAACATAGCTAACTAATTGGAAGACTCAGAAGCCGAAGCATTACTTATCTTCTGGAGGTTTTCGTGGCATTGAGCATGGCACTTGTAGGCTCCAAAATTGAGCAGTTGTGAGCCAGCATTCCTAACTTAGTGTGAAATACTCCATTGAGGGTTTGATTGGTTAGCCTGTTTTTACATTAAATTTAAAAAAAGTTTTAAGGACACTGTATAATCTCTCTACTTTAGTGTTGATGTTGATGATGGAACCCCTAATAATAGTGAAACGACCACATCGAGGATTTCATATACAAAGTTGCTACGATTGGTCATCGAACAATTGTGGTATAAAATACGAAGAAAATTTGAGGAATCCCATATAGGTAGAGCCATAGAGCATAGAATAAAAAGGGTTACCTACCACATCAAGTCATTTTTTTCCCGAATTAATCCCTGCTGCCATAAAAATAGCCCTATGTCGCACATGAAATAAGTAGTTTCGCTCTAAAAAGGGACGAAATCCCTAAAAGTGGTAACACTGGATGGATGAGTTGTAGGCTTGTTGAAAAATATCGATATATCGACACTTTTGATACGATATACCGATATTTTTAGCCGATATATTTTAAATCCGATACATCGATATATCGATACAAAATATTCAATATCGAAAATCGTATCACAAACGATATTATTTCAAAATATTATTATAATATTTAACCAAAGTCACTCTCATTCGCGCACGACTCACTCATTCGTTCTTTTACGTTGTGTGGGGTCGTGAGTGACTCGTGGTACCTATTGAGCCTCAATCTGAATTGTTTGTTTTTTCACTTATTCAGTATGTATTTCGTGACGTGTGACGCATTTTGTATAAAAAAGTACCTATTATTGAGCCAGACTGATCGATATATCGATATTTCCTCGATATATCGAGGATACATCGATATTTTTTTTTTCACTTTCGATATCCTTAATGAGTTGAATGATCACTGAGTGACATTAGGTTTTTATGACATTTTGCTAATCGAGTATCACTCATTGTCACTGTCATCTATAAGTTACTGTTACCCTATTGTACTGTCACTGTCAAATTGTTAAATCATTATTTTTGTTGTGTGTGTGATGTGCCGTGTTGTGGTAGTGGTTGGATGACTTGGATGTCGCCTTTCTTTTTCGTATTTTATTTATAAATCTTCGCATTTATCTAAAAATAAACCGAGTGAATACTTTTAGACATCATCTAGATACGCCAGAGGCGCTTGGAGGTGCAGTGTTTATTATACAACCGTAATTACGTGCTGAAAGCAACGCGAATACTTTACACAGATCGAAATGTTTTTATTCAGGAATTATGTGTTTTCTGTTGATAATAGGCTCATAATACCGCCGCAATCTTTCATAATGAACTAATAATTTCACGCTGAGAGCATAAATCGATCAGCTGTTCCAAATAAATCATGTTTAGATAAGATATTAATCTAATATTTTTTCTATGATTAGAACTTTCGGGAGTGATAATGTGGTGTGAAGTGGTGATAATGCGTACTGAATAGCATCGCTAAGTTGGTGTTTATATAGCCGTATGAATATTTATATTGCTTTTATAGTAAATAGTGAAAATGCCTGGTAAAATAAAGGTAAAAGTGTTAGCTGGTAGAAACCTGCCTGTTATGGACCGAGCGAGTGACACGACGGATGCATTCGTTGAGATAAAGTTCGGAGGGGTCACACACAAGACAGACGTCTGCAGGAAGTCTTTAAACCCACACTGGAGTAGCACAGAATGGTACCGGTTCGAGGTATGCTCAACAAGTTAATTCCTCTACAAACTTCTGCCTGTGACATTGCCCACTAAATAAAGTTATATTTGTTACTTATGGTCACAAACTATTTATATTCCAAGTTTCATTCAAATCCATTCAGCTGTTACTTTGTTATGGAAGCACAAACACAAACTCAAGACCTCATATTAAAAAAAAAATATTTACTAGTAAGATTATGTTAATAACACCCAATAGAGGAAACTATTCCATTGGAAATTATTTACTGATTTCATTTGAGAAAGTGCAAATGTTCCTCTTCAATTTTACTAACCTTTTTGCAGGGTTCATTCTTATTAGGCTACCTCCATGATTTGTTGACAATGGCCTAAACTAGCAAAGTACTAAGTAAATACTATTAGTTAACAATCTAAACTTCCCTTTACTACCAACTGTAAACTAATCATGATAGCTTTAAAAAAAGGCATTTTGGTATCATCATCATCATTTTAGCCCTTCTGTGCCCACTGCTGAGCTAAAGTCTCCTCTTCAACACGTCATTCTCTCTGATCCCTCATGAGTCTCATTCACTGATTTCCGACTATGTTTACTATATTTGTATAATACATACATAAAAATCGAAATCTGCTGGACTGGGAGTAAAGAAAAAAACATAGAATGCGTCCAGCTACTTCTCTCCCCGAGCATGTCGTAAAAGTCGACTAAGGGATAGTATCCTCCAACATGATGAGATACAATAAGCAAGTATTCCCAAGGAGGGTTGATGTCAGGCAGGCAGCCGGTCATAAAACACCTTAGCCAAAACTCTTACAGCATGATCCAAGGTTCATGCTGTGCCGACCCCACATAGAGTGGGATAAGGGCAGGAAGATGATGATGATAACATACATAAAAATCAAACCATTAACAAACTGCAGCATTAAAAAACTCATTTTATATTTACAATTGAGTTTTATTCAATCTTAATCTGTAGAATGTGAGAATCTCAATATTTCAAAACCAGGTCAGAGATAAAGCAGGGAACATAAAATTTCATTGAGGCATAATCATAATTTGATCCCACCACCATCATCATCTTCCTGACCTTATCCCACTCTATGTGGGGTCGGCACAGCATGATCCGGATCATGATCCCACCACCATATGATTCAAAGAAAGGGTTACCACTACACCACAAGTGCTCTTTCTTATTCTATATTGTTTAGGCATTCTTGGTTTAGAGTGAAATAGGCACATAGGTACCTTTCAAGTACTTGTCAGATCACTTTAATTAAAATATGGATCATATAAGTCAAGGGAAGATATATAATATTTTCACTTCGTTTTATGTGTTGTTTTTATAGTACAATAAACATTTACTAAAATGTAAAGTGTTTTAATGGACTTAACCAGGCAATGGAGAGTTGTGTAAGAGTCGCTGAAACATCATCATCATTTCCCTGCCCTTGTCCCAAGTATAATAATAATAATATACATATCTCGCTGAATACTGGGCCAAAATAAATCAAATTGTGGTCAAGCTAATTGAAACAAAAGATGAAGAATATTTTTCACAAGTCTAAGTGAATTATCTTGCAGCTGATTCTAGCTAGATTACAACAAGAATATTTGAATGGAAATCATTTATAACAGACAAATAATTTCATCAAGGTTGAATATCATATCAGCAATTTTTTGGCACTCTTACAAATTCATAGCATCAGCAGCTTTCGCACACGGCTCTACTCGAACAGTACCCATGAAAAAAGTACCTACTCTTCATTCAAGCACTTTGTACATTCCATGATTAATTCAAATCCGTTCAGCTGTTACGGCGTGATCGAGGCCCGTCGCCAAGGGGGGGGGGGGGTAGGGGCTGCCCAGCTTCCCCCTTCCCCACTCCCTAGATACAACTAACTTAATCAAAAAAGCCCACTTCATTATAAAAGCCCTGTTATAAAAAAAACACCTGTATACATCAACTTGCCCCCGCTGGCGATGACCTTGCTCAAACATACAAACATCCTAATAATATCAGTAGGATGTTTTGGATATATTAAAGTCTGGCGTCTGTCTGCTTGTTATTTGTTTAGCGTTTCCACAATGTGCGCATTAGTGAACCTGATTCATTTGATATTGTGCCAAAGTGTGTTTTCTATTACTGTTTAGCTTTGATTGCCCCATTTTCATCTATAAACAAACTTTTGTTTTGGCTTATATCTTTTATCTAAATCATTATATTAAAACCCTGCTGGTATCATCCAATGTTGGACATAGCCTTCTTTCTTGTCTCCATAATCGTCATCTTTACTTGCTGGGCCGTCTTTTTGTGCTAGGTGATGGATATCACTGTCTGTTGCTGATTGTCCATCTATGACCCATGGCTTTTAGGTAGGTATATTGTACTGGATTGTGTCAAACATGCGTGTGAAAGGAGTGAGTGCTGAGATGACGAATGATAGGAGAATATGGAGGAAGTAAACATGGTGTGCCGACCCCACCTAGTGGGATAGAGCAGGAAAACGATGATGATTGTACGCTCATCTCAATTCAAGATGATCGACATTCCTAGGCCTATTTTATCTACGTACTAGCAGCCTGCCCCGGCTTCAGCACGGGTATTTAACAAATTAGGATTTTTAGGTCAATTTTTTACACCTCGGGTTACATTATTAGAGTTTTAGTAAGGATCCCAGTTTTTTTTAAATAAATTATGGCCTATGTTATTCCGTAATAGTGTAGCTATCTACTGGTGAAAAAATTTTTAAATCGGTTCAGTAGTTTCGGAGCCTATTCGTTACAAACATAAAAACAAAAAAATCTTTCCTCTTTATAATAAAAATGTAGATTAGTGTAGATACAGTCGGTAACACCGTCTGCTAGGGATCTTCTCCATCACACCATTCCTGGCGGTCTTGTGCCAGCCGGATCCACTGCTGTTCTTCTGCCCTCACAATGTTTTCTGACCCACCTGATCACTGGGTCTGCCTCGCACAATTCACTCTAAATAAATTAGGTGAAATTGCTGTGATATGACACGTGCACGTGCCTTACATTATTGTGCAAGAGGATTGTCTTCTACTTGACTATTTCTGATTTGATAGCTTGAAATGCGTGCCAATTCTGTATCATAACAACGTTTTGTTTTATTTTGCTATGTTGTGACGATACAAAGTAAATTAGCCTTTACAGATGCCGCGATACTTGCATACTAATTATATTATAACCAAGTAATTTCCGTCCGAAATTTCATTCGCATGGTAGGCAATTTTTTTGAGGCAATTTTTTAATCAGGTACCTACGTTTAAAAAATTTCCTTAGAAAACTTCTAAATCGATAAAATTGCTATAATTTAATTAGACCGGGAAATGATAATAATAAAACGACCGCTCGTTGCCGTAGTGAGTTTTAACAAAACATTTATCAAAAAGATAATTTTTCAAGTTTCTCTGTATTTTTTTGTCATCAGGTAGACGAGTCGGAGCTTCAAGACGAGCCTCTCCAGCTGCGTCTCATGGACCACGACACTTATTCGGCGAACGATGCGATCGGCAAAGTAGTAATCAGCCTGGCGCCATTGTTGGCTAGGGAAGCTAATAATGCGAAGGGGACTACGGGTCCGCCTGGGGGTAAGTACTATTTAGAGACAGCTCAAGCCAAATTCATACATACATTACATATTATCGCGCCCGTATCCTAACGGGGTGGGCAGAACCACAAGTGATCACAAGAAAACTAGCCACTGCTGATCCAAGAGTCTCAAGATGAATATGGTGATCACCTGTCACCATGGTTCACCATATCCATCTTGAGACTGTTGGGTCAGGAGTGACTGCAAGTTATAATTACTTGTGGCTCCGCCCACCCCGTTAGGGATACGAGCATGATAATATGTATGTGTGTATAACCATTTTATCGTAGGTTGCTAGCTGCAAGTGTCAGTAACAGCGTTATGAGAAGAATTAACGTAACACTCTATTGATATAGAAATACGTCCGTCCATGTTCTGTAAATATTTCTTTTAGATCTGGGTGTTATGGTACTCGTAGTTTATGATACCCACGACACAGGAAATCCTAGTTCGGCGTCAGAACCGTTGGATATCTGTTTAATACGTTCCAGGGGCAGTGCTGTCGGGATGGATCCCAGTGTTCGACACGATGCACGGCATCCGCGGCGAGTTGAACATCATCGTGAAGGTGGAGCTGTTCTCAGACTTCAACAAGTACAAGACCAGTAGCTGTGGGGTCCAGTTCTTCCATTGTAAGTTCCAATTATTCCAAGTTGTATTCCTTCACCTATGACTACATAAAAAGCGGGCGGTTATAAAACACCTTAGCCAAAACTCTTGCAGCATGATCCAAGGATATACGACCCCATATAGAGTGGGATAAGGGTAAGAAGATGATTATGATGATTCCTTCATCTATGACTACCATTCTGACATTTACATTTGTTGGAATAATATCTCCCTCCCTAGGTCCAATGATCCCCCCGGGGTACAAAGCCACCTCCATCCACGGCTTCGTGGAAGAGCTGGTGGTGAATGACGACCCGGAGTACCAGTGGATCGACAAGATCCGCACCCCCCGGGCGTCTAACGAGGCGCGCCAGGTCGCCTTCATCAAGCTTAGCAATCAGGTACTGGTTCCCTCTTGGTTGATCTGTCAATTTTGTTCAGCTTTGCAATCCATTATAAGATACTTTTAAAATATCTAGTTCTTACGCCGCTTAATCCTTCTAAAAAGTTCACCAAAATGCAGATGCGTGCACAGCCCCTCCCCCCAAAATGAAAAGCCAATCGTCGGAAATTAAGTGGAGTTAATAGAAAGAAAATAGATAGATAAACCATGGTCTGAATGAACTGTTCGGTTTTCGGGGGTAGACTTATTAAACTCAGACTTATTATTATATCAACCAAAGGCCTTTGTAATCATTGATGACCTCTGTGGAGTGGCGGGCGAGTGCTCGGCTGAGACTCAAGAGGCGCGGGATCGAGTCCCGCTGCAGAGGAAATGTTTGTATGTTATGCAAATATATCTTCTGGGTGCTGTAATTATGTATTATAAGTCCATCTGGTGCCCATAGTACAAGCTTTGCTTAGTTTGGGGCTAGATGGCGCTGTGTGAAATGTCCACAGATATTTATTTATTTATCATTTTCCAGGTCCAACGCCTAGTGGGTCTGAAGGCAGCTGAACTGGGCGCCAACGCTGTGGTGGGCTACCAGCAGGAGTTCGACCTGGAGGGCGAGGCTGGTGTCGTGGCTAGAGCCATAGGTAATTTAACTCTTGAGTTCAAGGCTCATAATTTTATTGTCATGGATAAGGGATAGCACCCGTTTCTCGCACACTGCTGCCCAGGGGAGAGCACTAGTGGAACTTTGGTAGTGACCTCGCCTTCCGATCCTAAGGTCGCGGGTTCAAACCCGGTCGTGTACCAATGGATTTTTCTGTGCGATAAAATTATGTACCAGACTCTCAAACGGAAGGAAAACATTGTCAGGAAACCTGCGGCTTAGTCAGCTCCACACGTATTGACCATGTCTTTCCTGTGGACAAGGCCGACTAAGCTGAGAGGATGGAATAGGTGCTGGGCAAGCCTACACTATCTTAATTCGTCCCTGGCGTTATTAAAGCGGCAATAGAAATACACACTCTGTGAAAATTCTCTCTCTACGGTTAATGTTACGGTTAATGAGATACAGCCCGCTGACAGACGGACGGACGGACAGCGACGGCTTGGTAATAGGGTCCCGTTGGCACCCTTTGTGTACGGAACCCTAAAAAGTTCTAAAAGCCAGTATGGGGCTAGATGGGTACTGTGTCAAACAATGTTTATTTATAACCATATCGTCAGCCCAATCCATCCAGGTACAACTTTATATATCAAGAAAAGATGACGTAGTTTAAGGAAGTAAATATTCATAAATCACTATCTAGTGATTTATGATATTTAAACTTAATAAAACTATTTCAGGCACGGCTGTCAATATATCACCACTGCCGACACCTAGTCAACCCATCAACATGATTCCTTGTACGCAACAGTGAGTTTAAATTACACTTTGAACCTTATCGGTATAAATTTAAAGTCTAATTTTCCTTACGAAATTTAGAGCAGATTAAGTTTCTCGCACAAAAATGTTGAACCTTGCGTTAATGGTAATAAGATCCATTTTAGAAGTGTTTGATTATTATCATATGGGCTAACTGCCAGTTGCAATTACGGTTATATCGAGTAGCTAAAGGAATTTTGTCTTGCCAAGTAAATATTTTTAGATAGAAAAGATTGCCAATCGCTCGGCTTGTGTGATCCGATCACTTGCTAATCAAGAGTGATGAAAATACCTTTTTAGTAGGAATTTTATTAAAATTTTTATAACAAACTAGCGACGCGCCCCGGCTTCGCACGGGTGCAATGCTGATACGATTAATTGTAGTTACAGTAAATGAGAGATATTCATAGGCTTGTTAATTTTTTAACTTGCCTACGGCTCGGGATTTGGCGGATGATTGTCTATTGTGTCATTGTCTATTCTGTCTCCATTTATATGACTACACCTTATACAACGTGTAACATAATGTCCCTATAAGCCCGAAAGGGGTGTATTCAGACCGA
This sequence comes from Scotopteryx bipunctaria, assembly GCA_949320045.1. Lineage (NCBI taxonomy): Eukaryota > Metazoa > Arthropoda > Insecta > Lepidoptera > Geometridae > Scotopteryx > Scotopteryx bipunctaria. Next base: position 9,099,570 of record OX439459.1, read on the forward strand.
GCACTTGAATACATTGACGTGTGCAAAAGTTCAATACATCATATTTGAAATTCCAATACAATTAAAAACAAATTATTTCATGAGAAATTTGTGACAACCCTATGTGTTTGTTTACCATTTGCGTAGGTAACAAACACACGCGCACCCTCCTATCGCGTCGGACCCACACATACGCAGACAATTGAACGCGCGGCAAGTTTCAAAAAGTACCTAGGTGTAATCACCAAAGTTTTCGTAAGAATTTGCAATTTTTTTAATTCTACGTAGAAATTAAAGTCGAAGATTAAAATCACGATATCTTTCACACATAAAAAAAACAACTACCTACCTACATCTACCTAGGTAGTTACCTAAGGACCTAGGTACAGGAAAAGTTAAGTTATACCTTTCCTCCCTTCTTCTTGGTTGGCTCGGAACACGGCTAATTGACATGGTAGGTATTAGGTAGGTATGTAGGTACCTAGGTTGGTATTACTGGTACACATTCACATTCACATTCACAATCACAAAATTATTTTTGTCATTTTTTATTAGTAAGCTAGGTACTAATGGGGTACCTACTAGGTAGGGTGATAGGTTAGGTATCTATCATCATACCTACCTATCACTGAATTTTATCACTGTTGACACACACAGTAGGTACCTACTCGGTATCCATCAAAGGGAAGTAGGTACAACACACCACCGAATTCCCGGTCTTCCCTCACTGGTGCGCCCCGGTGGAAAGATCCCGTCGAGAGAAGACGGTTCACCAATCCCAGAAAAGAGCCCGTAAGATGGCAATGGCCGCCCTGGATAACGCTCTCTGTAGAGCTGACGCGCTCACGCGCCGCTACTAAGCTATTAATTATTTGGTGCTGCTCCAACACACACACACACAACACCATATCATAATACTCACCGTTTGAGTACAAAGCCGACATCGTATCGTACGTTAATTAGTTACGCGAACCGAGAGATTGCTTGTTGCAGTTGTTGCAAGGAACGAATGCTAATTGCGACTGATAAAAACCGATCTCTTTTGCGACCAATAGTAGGTACCTATTGCCGAAAGCCGAATTTTTAGGGTTCCTTGTCTGGGGTAACCCACTAAATACCGATTGGGAAAAAAAAGGAAAAAACTTCACCATACATCTACTACTACTACTACTACTGTCGTCGTGTCCGTGTCGCTAGCTCTTTTGAACCAGTGTGGTGGAAGGATTAGAGTGCACCTTGAAGGTTCCTTTCGTACACTTTGACACACGTCTATGACATGCCTGGTTTCCTCACGAGGTTTTCCTTCACCGTTTGAGAGCATTGATATTGCACACATAAATTTTGAATCGAAAAATCCATAGATTCGAACTCACGACTTAAGGATGGGAAGGCGGGGTTCATACCAATATGCTACCATGTGCTCCATCCCCATTTGCTACTAGGTACCTACCTACTTACATAATAACCTACCAACAATTACGTAGTTCAATCAAGAAAAGTAAAAAACAAATAAACCTACGGAACCAATTTGATTTTATTAAACAAACGCTTGCGGTGCGGTGTCGGTTGACGGTTGCGGATTTTGAATTTAGCAAAGGCACCGACAGCCAATTAGGGCAAGGTGCCATCCCACTAGTTGTTGTTGTTGTTTCAATGCAACCAATGACAAATAGGCTGTTCACGATGAAAATGAAGATTAGTAAGACAGATAAGTCACAACCTTTGACTTTAGTGCCCAAGTAGGTAGGTACAAAATTGCATTGAAAAATGCTCCAATGAATATTGGAATCGTTGGAAAAACTAAAGTGGAATAGGGTCACGGCTTTATCCTCAGGCACGGTAGACCTCTTCTCATACTTCTTGTTACCTACTCAAGATGCTTTTAAGGCCCGAGTAGGTAGGTACAAAATTGAGTAGGTATCACGGCTTTATCCTCAGGCACGGTAGACATCCTCTCATACTCCTTGGCACCCACTGAGGATACCTTTAAGGCCCGAGTAGGTAGGTACAAAATTGAGTAGGTAAGGTATCTATCTCCTATACTAGGTACTTAACAAAGAGATCTGAAAGGATGTTTACGGTGCCTAGGGATTTTAGTCGTGATGTGACCTTACATTTTAATTACCAATAAATACCAAGGTACCACTAGGCCTTCAAAAAAAAATAGAAATTACTTATTAAGCCACCTCGTTATTAGGTAAGTAGGTAGGCATTTTACTAATGGTGTCTGTTCTGTTACCTGTTTCATCTAGAGTTCACACTTAAAGGTCAAAAAACAGCTGTAAATAGGGATGCCTCATGTTGTGTCAAGTTACGTATTGGAGCAAAGTTTAAGAGACATTTCATGAATGAAAACCTTTGAAATTTTAAAAGTCGTTGAACAAACGTTGTTCGCAATGACGTATAGAACACCCCCGTTTCGGGCTTATAGGGACATTATGTTACACGTTGTATAAATTAAAATATAATTAAATTTTGTATAATTTTTTTATGAAATTATTTATTTGTGTGATGAAGTGTGTAAATGAGCGAGCGATGGTCCAGAAGTGGACTGATATTGAAGATAACTAAAAGAATATTCTATAGGTAGTACATTTAGATGAAATTGGTCTTAAGATTGTGCACAGCAGAGGTTAGATATCAATGTGCGAAATAAAATTGTATATAAGCTATAGGCTGACCGTTCTAGATGTTGTCTTAGTCAAAAAATATAGTTGAATTATAAAAAAAAATACTCATGAAATATGTTTGCATGGTGTGTCGTGTTGTGTCATTAAACATAGACAATTAAAAAAGTGCTTGGACATTTTGGCGACTGACGATGAAAGCGTGACAGATCTCAGTCAATACTACAGAACTCACCAGGAGGAGTTGCACAAAATGATCAATCTACTCAGCCCTAAAGGGCTCCTGATGCTGGATTCTCAGGAGAACCCTGATGAAGATGATGAGAAGGAACTAGTGAGGCAGTCCAGTTTGAACAGCTACGCGGGGTCTGTGTCTCTCTACCAAGACAATTCTATCTCAAGGAACAGTCTGAGAAACCTTTCCGAAGACCAGACAGATCTGAACCGACTACTGAACAGAAAAGACGAAGACGATTCTGACTCCTCCGGTCCTATTCAGAAGATAAAAAAGTTAAAGACCAACTTCTTCACTAAAAGGTTCACGAAACACAAGGGAGATAAGAAAGATGAAAAAGATAATATATCTTTGAAGTCTAACTCTTCTGATACATCTCGTATATCGCTATACGATATTAAAAATGAATTCAAGAAGCTCAAAAGGTTGAAGAAGCCGAAGTTTTGCAAAACGACTAATAAAGAGGATGAAGGCGAAGGAATGGCGTCGATTCTAGCTAGATCCGTCATCCACGCTAGAACAACTCTTGCTTGTATCACTGAGACACAAGACTCGCAAGCTGAAAATTCTCCCTGCTCGACAATGAGACGTACAAGCCAATCTGAACCTAAAACTATCACCGTTGATGATAAGACCAAAAAAATCCCAGAGCAAGAACAAGTAGAAACAGATTCTAAGAAAGTACCGGAGATTCAGTTCTCTTCCTTGAAGAACATAAGCTCGGAAGATAATACTAATCGTGAAAGAGTTAGAAGGATATCAGAATCGTGCCCTACGAGCCCGATGTCGGGAAGAAGCGATAATCTACTCAAACTCCCTGGAGATAAAGGTTATTTTGGCTCTGTTTCGTCAGCCTTATCTGGCGAAAGTTCAATCTACTCCAGCTCTGAGGACGAAGATGAAAGTTCTGATCTGAAAACGGATACAGACGACGCTATGGAGACAACGTCTTCCATTGTAAAATCTGTCCTGAGATATGAATCTGATCCAGCATTTATAGCGCAGATGGATCGCAAACTGACCGTTCTTCAAAATACTCCGCCGAAGATCAGCGAAAATGTACTTTCTGACTTCGAAAAAAGAGTTACTTCAGCCCCAGATAAAGAAACACAAGAATTCGAATGTAAGATCGAAAAAGTAGAAGAGAACGTCGAAAAGTCTGTGCCGATAATTACCAACGAGCTGTCTACTTCAACGAAGGATGAAAAGTGTGTACCAAAACCTAATACTAATTACATTAAAATACACAACCCCTTCGCCCATAGAAAGACATCTGCCAGCATTAGTTGTCCATCATCTCCCGTAGAAAAGCACAACTTTGTATACCGCTCATCGAAGAGAATTAAAGACAAGCTGTCTAAAATATCGAACAGCAATATGATCAAAAGCATCTCTCATATCTCATTGTTCCCAAAGAAAAAGGAGGTTAAAACCTTGAGCCAACCCGGTTCGACTTCAGACGTTCCGTCATGTCCGTCAAAATATCCCAGTGAAACAGTCTTAGGATCCCATTTCCTATCTTACTCTGATTTGCTAGGGTTAGACAAAGACAAAGTTCAAGCAAACAAGCTTTGTAAAAGCGATGAGATCGGACGTTCAAAGTTCTCTATGTACATCGGTTCCGAACCTGTATCTAGATGCTCCATTAGTGGCTCATCCCATCCTCATAGTAGAGACGAACATGACCATAAGAGGGAGAAACTTAAGTCCACTGGCTTGATTCATACAGCTATGGAAACCATGCTCATTGAAAAAGTAGAGTCGCTACTCATACCAACATCTCCTGAAGTTACTGTTAATACGAAGTTTTTTGATGATGTCAGTGAGAGGTTGGAAGAACACAAAAACTCCGGAGCAGCCATGAGACATTTGCAGTCTACAACTGGTTCAACAACGCCAAGGATTGTTGCTGTTACACCAAAACGACTTTCCGAAGATCTGACTTCAAAGGTTGATAAATTGATTGACAGAAAATACCATAAAGAAACCAAAGACCTTGTGCACACGACAATGGATACTTTGCATTCTGATTTGCACGAAGACGACGATAAAGAACGAGAAAAACACAAGAAAAAAGAATCAAGAGGATCTATCAGTGCTTTAATGGACAAAGTACATTTCCATCCTCACTTCTTTCATCATCACAAAAAAGATAGTTCTAGCCATGATATAAAGTCTGGCGGTCTAATCCAAGCAGCTATGCAGACAATACTAATAGATAGAGCCCAATCTATGATCCCAGATACTCCAGAACCGATACCTGTACATACTGAACCAGATTTTGGAGAAATAGGGAAACATCATAATCACCATGACCACGTGAAGGATCATGAACATAAAAATAAGGAATCTACAGGCTTGATTCATTCCGCCTTACAAACTATGCTCATTGACAATGTTCAGTCAGTTCTTCCTGACTCAGCAGAACCAGTCCCGATAAGAACTGAACCAGATTTTGGAGAAGAACATCATAAAAACCATGGTCATACAAAAAATAAGGAATCTACTGGACTAGTGCATTCTGCTTTGCAAACTATGCTCATTGATAATGTTCAGTCAGTTCTCTCTGACTCAGGAGAACCAATTCCGATAAGAACTGAGTTAGAGTTTGGAGAGGAACATCATAAAAATCATGATCATACAAAGAACAAGGAATCCACTGGACTAGTGCATTCTGCTTTGCAAACTATGCTTATAGATAATGTACAATCAGTTCTGCCTGACTCACAAGAGCCGATTCCAATAAGAACTGAACCTGATTTTGGAGAAGAACAAAAGAATCACAGTCACGCAAAAGGTCAAGAATCTATTGGACTGGTACACTCAGCCCTGCAAACTATGTTAACAGACAATGTACAATCAGTTCTTCCTAATTCAAGTGAACCGATTTCTATTAGAATTGACCCAGCCTTAGATGACACAATATCACAGAAAAGTCACAATTCTAAAGAATCCACTGGGTTAGTACACTCAGCCTTGCAAACAATGTTAATTGATAACATACAATCAGTTCTTCCTGAATCAAATGAACCGATTCCCATTAGAATTGACCCAATCTTAGATGACACAGTATCACAGGAGAGCCACGAAGCTAAAGAATCCACTGGATTAGTACATTCTGCTTTGCAAACTATGCTAATAGACAACGTACAATCAGTTCTTCTTGATTCAAATGAACCAATACCTATCAACCTAGACGATATTGAAAAGAAAGAGAAGCACGATGAAAAAAACTCTACAGGTTTAGTTCACTCTGCGTTGGAGACAATTCTTTTAAATAAAGCGCAAGCAATAAGCAACCTTGAAGCAGTGGACATAGTTTCAGAAAGGAGAGATATTTGTGCCATTGATGGAGTTCCTGAAGTTAAAAAAGATAATGAAGATTTGATCAACTCTGCGATGGAAACTATGCTTATTGACAGAATGCAAGCTATGTATCCTAAAGCTAATGAAGCATTCAAGGACACTGTTGTAGGCGCAGTTGATGATATTGGCACTGAACTAAAGAGTACAGGCTTAGTTAAAAATGCTATGCAAACTATCTTAAATGATAAAGTTGAATATGTGGCCGCTACTACTAAAACCGACCCAGAACGTATTAGTCAATCTCATACGGAGGCCAACGAAACCCTTATTTCAACTAAATCAAGTGATATAAAAATAAAATCGTGGTCTGAAGACAGCTATTTAGAGCCAAATGTATTAAATAATCTTACCGACGAGATGTTTAAACTAAAAGACGCCAAAAAGAAGTCACACTATCATAACATTGTAACGACTAAGCAGAAGAAAGAACCAGAAAATCGTAACAAAGAGACTGCCAAACAAAAGAAAGAGACAGAAGATCGAAAACAGATAAAAAAGAAGGCTTTTGACGAGAGGAAAACGCATTTCACGCGTCAGGACTCAGTCACGTCAAATTTGTCCAACGAACCTACGCACCAAGTTACAAAAACATTTCATCCTGTACTTAGTGGGCTAGAGACCATACCATCTGTGGAATGCAATGACGACACCAACGACTCTAACAGCGGCATTCAGGATAGCTTCGATAACATTAGTGTGCGCGTAGAGGGCAACGTCGACCGTAGCGAAGCCAGCGCAGTAGACGGCGGCGAGAAAACCGGTGAGACTAACAATGCTAGTGTGTGTGATAACTCGCATGCAGCGTGCCGTTTTGACAGGGAGCGGGAGAAGGAAAGAGAGAGGGACAGAGATAGGAGCGAGAAGGGCAGCCCGAAGCATTCGAGACACGAGTCGTACGGCGGCCGGGAGCCGCCAGTTCAGAACTCTTCGCTCAACGCGTCCTCCACTCCCATGGGGATACATCGCCGGTCTTCAGATTCCGATCTCAGCGTCACGCCTAAAGGTACTCTTTCACAAATTCCGAAAACGTAATTCCTAGTAATTTGCACTTTGTGAGCACTGGTGGTCTAGTTGGCAGTGACCCCGCCTTCCGATCCTAAGGTCGTGGGTTAAAATCCGGTCGTGTACGGATTTTTCTGTGCGAAAAATTTATGTGCGCTGTACCAGTACTCTTAAACGGTGAAGGAAAACATCGTGAGGAAACCCGCGGCTTAGTCAGCTCCGCACGTATTGACCATGGTCTTTCCTGTGGACAAGGCCGACTGAGCTGAGAGCATGGAAGTACTATTTTTATTCGGTTGGGAAACTTGCATTTCAAATCGTCATATCAAATGATAACTTACATCATATACAAATCACGCTCGTATGCCTAATGGGGTAGGCAGAGCGATAAGTAATCATAAGAAAGCCAGCTTCTCAAGTCCCAAGATGGCGTCATAATATAGCGTATATCAACTAGATTGCCAAGATAAATTAACATTCCAACTGATTAGTAATTTAGAAATTATGAGGGAACAGATGAACATAACATAACCATTAGTTTGACGACCTCAGTGGCGTGGCGGGCGAGTGCTCGGCTGAGACGCAAGAGGTGCGGGTTCGATTCCCGCTAGGGCAGAAATATTTGTATGTTCTGCAAATATTTCTCCCGGGTCTGGGTGTTGTGGTACCATGGTACTCGTAGTTTCTGTAACCCACGACACAGGGAATCCTAGTGTGGGGTCAGGACTATGTATGTGACTGTTGGGTATTATTTATTATAAGAGCGGCATAACAACAGTAAAACAGCCGTTTTCATTTGGTTTTCGGTAACAGGAGTCTCATTTGTTACATAACTGTCAGAATCTTTTTGGTTCGGTAAGTGTTGTAGTAGATGTACCTATTTAAAAGATTTTAATGTATTGTGTTTAGAATAAAACAAGTCAAGTGCGAGTCGGATTCGCACACGAAGAGTTTCGTGCAATCGCACATGTACATAAATGTTTCTTGTATGCCACCTATTGTAGGTGGCAGCACGTTCCCTATTAAAATCAAGCAAAAAAAAAATCATTTTATTTTTATTTTTTTATTTTCATAATAAAGTTACATTTAGAAATATATTGAAAAACACATCTTACAAGCCATATTTGGCTTATCTAAGATGAGGTAAGTAAAGTTATTCCTCTGTAGATTAGTAAAAAAACTTAACTAAGTCATGATAGGTACATAAACACAATAATAACAACAATACAATAACAATAATATGGGTTATATGTAACCTTAACAGAATTAGATAGTTTCAAATAGTTTTTTAATGTAATGTTTGATATTCCTTATGTTTACCTTTTCTCTAAATTCAGTGGAAAGTTGGTTTTTAAGTCTGGGTAAAATAATTATATATAATATTATAAATATAAATATAATAATTAAACAGGTCTATTTTACGTGGATCCCCTTAATTTTTTATTTTATTATTATTTTTGTATAAATCAGTAAATTTATTATCGTTTGAAAAAAAAAATACTCAAAAGTTGTACAAAAACAAAATGTGTAAAACTTAACTCGACCTTTCCAATCACTGACCGCCCCTAGTGTTGCTTAACTTAAATGATCGATTATGAACGTTATTTTTTTTTTCTTGTATATGGCCTCTTTTCATTTTATTTTTATTATTTGTTGTTGTAGCGGCAATAAAAAGACATACTCTGTGAAAATTTTAACTCTTCCAATTACGGTTCATGACATACAGCCCGCTGACAGACGGACGGACGAACGGATGGACGGACAGCGGAGGCTTAGTAATAGGGTTCCGTTGGCACCCTTCTGGTACGGAACCCTGAGAACGGAGTTTCTTACAAAAGTAAAAGAGTTGCTCAACGATTATAGGTGGTTCGCTGAACACTTCCGCCGGAAACGTCGGCAGCGGCGGCGGCGCCATCTTGCGGCCTTCTATGAACAGCAACAACTTGGATATGTTGGAGTACCCGTTTCTGACCATGACTGAGTACCCGCCAGGGTTCATTGTTCATATTGGTAAGTTCTACGTACATTATATCACAGTATATCAGAGGAAGCTCGAAAGTAGCATCTGTGACAGAGAAGCTGAGGAGTAATAGGTTAGCATGGTATGGGTATGTCATGAGGAGGGATGAATATCATGTGACGAGAAGAGTGTTAGATATGAATACGAAAAAGAAATGGATTTTTTGCGTGAAACATGACATGAGTAAGAATGGAGTGAATACTGAGATGACGGCTGATAGAGGGTAGTAGAAGAAAAACTCATGGATAAGGGCAGGGAGATGATGATTGGTAAGTTTTATGTGATGCTAAAATAAGTTAAAGTAGGTAAATAAACAATAGTGTCCTAAGATCTAAGCAAACGATACAATTCTAAAAATCTTTTTCACCTTCTATTTTCCAAAACACCTTTTAATTCAGAAAATTTAACCTTCAGAAAATGTTCTAATAATATTTTTGTAAATTCCGTTTACGGTAGTACATGTATCGAATTTAGTATAGTATTTTTAATTAGCATCCACTTTTAACATATTCGCACTAGCGTAAGGGAAACTCCTTTATTAGAAAACGCCTGCTTGTCCAAGATTATCTTTTATAGTGTCAATGTGACACATTACACATAGGCGTATGCTTTGCAGTATGAAATTACTCCAAATACCTCTACCCGGACGGTATTTGAACCTGCAAACTCCGGCCGATAGATCATTTTATTAGTCCCATGGATTAACCAAATGTCATCTCTAACATCGGTAAGGCCAAGGTTGCTGGTTCAAGTTCCGATCTAAAATTTCATGGTATTATTGAATACTGTATGGTATTCAGTTTTTGTCTGTCCTGAGCAGGACAGACAAAACTGGAGCAAGATGGAGGAGGCCTACGTCCAAAAATGGACATCCCAAAATCTTATATTATAAGAATCTTTGTCCTGACTGACTGACTGACTGACTGACTGACTGACTGACTGACAGACAACGCACAGCCTAAACCGCTGGACGTAGAGACTTGAAATTTTCAGTGTAGGTAAACCTTGGTACGTAGAGGTGTACTAAGAAGGGATTTTTCAAAATTCAACCTCTAAAGGGGTGAAAAGGGATGAAAACCTGGAATCAATTTTTGGTCTAAAACTGCACATAACCTATATCAAATTAAAGAGCCGATTTTTCTCATTTAGTTGATGTCATAATTACCTGCAAATTCTGTATTTTTGGCATGTTTTTCATGAAAAATAGAATACTTTTATTTTGACATATGACAGCGATGATACCAAAGATTAGTAATAGATGATACAAAACATATGGAAAAGGAACTGTCAATGTCAAATTACCTGTGAAAGGAAGCATAAATTATTACTGGTCTAATAAGTTTCTAATCTTGATTATTCATGGAGTTCTGACGTAATTCTACGTCTGAAAACTAGATGTCGCTGCTAATTCTGATCAAATTTTTACGCGCTATCGTTGCGTTTTGAAAAGTTTACCTTAACCATGGGCGCCGGCAAGGGGGTGCCAGAGGGTGCACTTGCACCCCTTGGGAATCTCGGGATCAACAGGAATTATTGAAACTGTATTGCGCTTTCTCTGTTAAGTTCATCCCATTTATGCTGGTGCCATCTGGTGTAGAGTAGCGGTACTTTAAAGGGTGCGTTCAGAGAAGTAATGGAAATCGATTAATATCGATCCCGGTACTCCTGGCCCACCAATTTAGAATTTTTAAATTTCGATCGTCGTGAACAAATAGGTGTGAGCCGTGACGACTGGGTACCTATATAATAAATTCATAATGAATAGTCAGAAATTTGTAAATGTCTCAAACATTCAGACTAAAATTTCATCTTTTTATTAACAATCATATACGGCAAAAATTGTAAGAAAACTAAAATCTGCACCACCTGGAAATTATTTCTGCCGGCGCCCATGACCTTAACTCTTAAAATTTTTACTAAATTCACCGAAATTTCTTAATTTTTAGATTTTGGTATGTTTGTTACTCTTTTACGCAAAAACTGCGGAATATACCTACTTACATACCATTATTCATATTCGTTCGCTAAAGTTAGCCATTGCTTAAAGTTAGCCCTGTCACTGTTTGTCATTATGAAATGGTAAGAGATGGCAATACTTTAGTCATCGTTTAGCGTACACTATATTATAATGAATAATGAGGATAGTAGGTACCTACGTGTGCTGGAATGGGACATAGGGTACTTTTTATCTGGGTACCGCGTGAGTGAAGCCGCGGGCGGCTGCTAGTTAATATATATAACAAGTGTAGGTAAAGCTGTCGACTTAAAAACCATAACTATGTGCACTATTTATTGTAATTTTAAAACATTCAAAATTTGTATAGGTGATATTGAAGTAATCTGCACGATCAATTAAGAATTTATGTACGATAGACTAGCGTTTTTTTTTTTTGGGAAATAAAGGGCTTTATTATTATTATTATTATTATTATTATTATGGTATTCAAGGTTGTTATTGTATATACTACTCTGCCGTCATAAGAAAAAAGGACGTTTCTACATAAATTTCCGAAATGGAGAAAAAATACTGGTAGATGTGTCTTTTTTTACTGATTCCGATGATGTATTATAACTCAATTATGAAAAAAAATGTCAGATACGTCTTTTCCTTATGACGGCAGTACCGGTAATCGTGTGACTAGTGTCACGAACCAGTGTGGTGTGGGTTTAAGGTGTGCCTCAAAGGCTCCTTGCGTTATTGTCGGTAGGTGGTGCAGTGTGCGCTCGCTCTGTTAAGCTAGTGGACGGCGGGGGCGAGAGCGCGGCGCGCGCCGCCTGGTGGGCAGAGTTAAGAACTGAATTGCGAGCCCACGCTAGAGCCCTACGCTGCAACGCCGTCATAGCGTACAGAGACACCGCCGCCATATGGTAAGAGAACTGAGCATCAGTAGGTATATGGTAAAGAAAGAAAGAAGAAAGAAAGAAAGAAAAACATTTTATTTGTAACAACACACAGGGACAAAAAAACAATAAAAATACACACAACACAAATACAAAGAAAAGCAGAAATATGTTAAAAAAACCTACTTAGAAATGGAGTGTCTCGTAATGTCTTAATGCGCTGCTACAAATGGGGTCCGACTCAGCATTATGTTGCGTTATATAGTCGGAACTATACAACGCAACGCTGATCTTCCGTCGGAACCAGCAGGGTGAGTCACGGATAAAGATAAGTAAGTTAGCTTAGCACCGGCAGGTATATAGTTAGCCTCTATCAGGTGCGTCATATCTGTAAATCATGATTTCCCTATCATTTTAACGGTGAAGGAAAACATCGTGAGGAAACCCGCGGCTTAGTCAGCTCCGCACGTATTGACCATGTCTTTCCTGCGGACAAGGCTGACTAAGCTGAGAGGATGGAATAGGTGCTGGGCAAGCCTACTCCATCTTAATTCGTCCCGGGCACTACAGCGTCCCGTTTGTGAAGGTAAAAGTTGCCTCTTGACGCTGTTTAAATCATCTACTATAGATGGTAAAAGGCCTATCATTTTAGCACTATTATATGGGGTTAACACAACGTGTTAACTAGTTGTGTATTTATTTTTTTATTTTTTTCTCTAGTATAATTGTGTTGTTTGTAATTCTGTTTATTTATGTAATTTCAGTGGCTGTTGAATAAATGTTTTCTTTTCTATTCTATTCTATAACGTGTATTCTTCTAATATTTCCCTCTGTCAAAAATAATCTCAGTACTTACTCCGCTCTTACTCATGTCATGTTTCATACAGTCCATCCATATTTTCTTTGACCTCTTCAATATAGTTAAATTTTTCCTTGATTGGTTGATTGATTCCCATTTTTTTTAGTGAGGATGTCTGCGTTCTGTCAGCGTCGGGCACGGCAGTGGTCATCAACTTGGATTGCGACTTCAATGCTGATGTCGAAACACCGATTGCAGGTAATTCATACAAGTAACCATATTTGCTTTGCTGTCAATAGTTAATTTCTTATGAGAGTCACTGTGTATAGGTTAGCTCTTTAAATTATTTGTATTTCAGTGAGAAACGGCTTGTATTTCAGTGAGAAACAGCTTATTAGTTGTACTTTCATTGACAAATATCATAATATTAGTCGAGTTTTCAGTGTATGTATGTTCGTATGAGCTAGTGGCCAACTCTAGTGACGGAGTTTTTAGGCCGCCTAAAGGCCTCCGTCATGGCTTAACGACTTAACCCGGACTTAACCGGGACCGACTGTTTAACGTGCCCTCCGAAGCACGAAAGCGCTCAGCTCGAGTTTTCAGTGACAAACATCATCATCTCATCATCTTCCTGCCCTTATCCCACTTGTGGAGTTTTGGCTAAAGTTTTTTATGACCGGCCGCCTGCCTGACGTCAACCCTCCTTGGGAATACTTGCTTATTGTAAATATCTCATCATGTTGGAGGATACTATCCCTTAGTCGACTTTTACTACATGCTCGGGGAGAGAAGCAGCTGAACGCATTCTATGTTTTTTCTTTACTCCCAGTCCAGCAAAGAAGTTATTTATTTATTATCAGGCAACGCCAACAGAATACATAATACAAACTGAAAAAAAAATAGTACTATAGAGTGTGCTCCAATTATAGGCTTAAAGAAGTTAGTTATTTTCAGTGACAAGCAGTGTATACTTATGTTTTCAGCTACAAATGGGTCGAAAGTGCCTCTGGAGGAGAGTGAGGAGTCGTGTTCGATAGCGCACGTGCCGTACTCGCCCGGCGCAGGCCCATACCGCGCCGAGCTCTCCACTTGCGGGGGCTGCAGGTAACATGATTAATCTCCATCTCAGACCAAATAAAAAGAAGAGACGGCGCGCCGCGAACAACAAAAGTGAAAACACACAAAACCGTGCTCCTGCAAGTAAACGCACACACCTGCACTAAAACCATGCTCATCGCTCTTAGTACGTCGAGTCTTAAAAGTAGAATTATGCCTTCCTGTGTTGTGAAAACTTGTGAAAACAGCAGCAAATTACATAAAAAGTCTTACGGAATCACATTTCACTTGTAAGTACTTCAAAAAACATCGTTTCTTAATTATTATACTATGAATTTTAGGTTACATGGAACACAAAACCTCAAACTTTCGACGCACATATAGATAAAAAGATGGCTTCACTTTTGTTGTTCGCGGCGCGCCGTCTTTTCTTTTTATTTGGTCTGAGATCTCTATACAGTGTTTTTTGAACTGGGACAGTGTGCGGAAATCCGGATTATACATAGCTTCATAATCTATCTAGACATTAGTGGTCGTCAAACTAGGGTAACCTGTATTTTGAATGTTCGTGCTAGTATCTGTGTGTGTAATGTATGTGGGGGGGAGGGAGTATGTAAGAGGGGGGGGGGGGGGTATATGTGGAGATGCGTTTGTTTGTGTCTTTACACATCCATTTCTATACGTTTGTACAACAGGCTCTAAATAGTATTTTTTGTTTGTCAGACGCGCCCGCGTCCCCGCCGTGTTATTGGCTGCGTGCGCGAAACCAAACAAGCTCTCTGCCTACCCCAAAGCCGTCACATTGACTGCAGCTGGTGAGTTTACAATGGATGCGCAAATCAGATGTAATCAACTAAAAAGAGAACACTTGACGTTTTTTGATGAAACTCACTCATTTGTATAGCGGCGCGAATCAGACGCGCCCCTCCGTCAGCCGAGCCCGGCGCCAGAGACATCTCCGACCAGCTACCATTCCTCGAGTATGAACTGCACAAGCTTCTGCTGGCCAAACTCAGGATGCAGGTATATTCGGAAAGGAAATATTAATCAAAAATGTATTGTGCTTTGTGCAAAACAACTTCTCAAAAAAATCTTCTCTGCTGGACTGGGAGTGAAGAAAAAGCATAGAATGCGTCCAGCTGCTTCTCTCGAGTACGTCATAAAAGTCGACTAAGGGATAGTATCCTCCAACATGATGGACCATCTATATGGGCGATGGGCTGATCACCTGTCACCATGGTTCACCATACCCATCTTAGGACTTTGAATCAGGTGAGGCGGAAAGTTTTGTTATGATTACTTGTGGCTCTGCCCACCCCATTAGGGATACGGGCGTAATCTTACTTCTTACTTATATTATAAATGCGAAAGTTTCTGAGGATGTTTGGATGATTGAATGTTTGTATGTTTGTGCTTCAATCACGCCTAAACGGCTGAACGGATTTGAATGAAACTTGGAACATACATAGTACATGTACTGGATTAACATATAGGCTATTTTTTATCCGGATACCACGCGAGCGAAACCGCGGGCGGCAGCTAGTAATAATTATGTATATATTAATATTGTCAGTATAGGTTTTCAAAATGTTTTATGATTTCAGGGTGCAAACGCACTTTTCTCGCTACAAACTCAGATTGCGATCGGAGAACGGTGCGTGATGGCGCTGGCCAGCGGGACAGCCGTCAAACTGACTGCCTTACCACCTCCCACTCCGCCGAGAATCAAGGTATTCGATACTTGATAACAAGGCCTTCTCCCATCTATAGTAGATGATTTATACAGCGTCAGGAGGCAACTTTTACCTTCACAAACGGGACGCTGTAGTGCCCGGGACGAATTAATATGGAGTAGGCTTGCCCAGCACCTATTCCATCCTCTCAGCTTAGTCGGCCTTGTCCACAGGAAAGACATGGTCAACACGTGCGGAGCTGACTAAGCCGCGGGTTTCCTCACGTCCTCCAATCATTTTCTTATGTCTCGCACAACTACAGTGAACATTCGATGTCGTCACAAAATTTATGCTTGTGAAATTTTCCAGGCTTCGGAGAAAGAAAAGGATGCGATAGAAATGCAGAAAGCCCTGTGGGACACTTTCACTGCCAACAAAGCGGCCAATGGGTATGACGTGGGTGAGTTTGTAATTAGCTAAAGTACAAAAAACACTGTTTGTTACAAACATTTATAAGCAGGGATCGGAATAGGTAGAGTAACTCCCTAATACTCCAACGCGACTCAGAGTTGAGCACGTCTCAACTCACGGTTTTTTTGACAGTTTCTGATGAAAATCTGTCAAAAAATCGTCATTTGAGACTTGCTCAACTTTGAGATGCGTTTGAGTATTTGGGGGTATATTTACCTAAAGTTCGCGCGTGGAAGTAACACAGAGTTGATAATATCTCCCCTACAATTCCCGGACGATTAAAATCATGTTTTAATTCCGGGATTTCAGAAACATGAAATTGACTTAACCTATATAAAACTACTGTTTTGAGTTGAGAAATCATTTTTAGAAATCCAAAGGGAATCATAAAAAAATTAGTTGGCCTTTGTTTCATTTGTGTGAATCGACTCGCACTTGGTCAGTTGTTTTTCTAAGCGTCGTTTTGTTTCAGCCTGCGTATTAGAACAGACGTTGAATGGTGCTCTACCAGAGTTGGATCGGGAAGATCCACCCGCTCTTGATCTATGTGCTGACAAAGACGCCTGCGTCCTGGAACTTGACGAGGCTGAAGATGTGAGTACTAACCAGAGTATAATAAGCGGTGCTCCCTCCCAAGACATGTCCCACCTCACCTCATGGCCTCTGTGCCCAGTCGGATGCACTCAGGACGACTTGATGAAGGCCACCGACAGTGGAATCGCTGTGGCCTCCTACTGGGCAAACTACATAGTTGAAACATTGACTCGATAGAAGAAGAAAAGTATAATAAAACTAGAGGGACGACTTTGTTCACGTTCAGTCTTAATTAAATAAATAAATAACACCCAACAGTCGCATACATAGTCCTGACCCCACACTAGGATTCCCTGTGTCGTGGGTATCAGAAACTACGAGTACCATGGTACCACAACACCCAGACCCGGAAGAAATATTTACAGATCATGCAAACATTTATTCCGCAGCAGGAATCGAACCCGCCGCGCCTCTTGCGCCTCTGCCGAGCAATCGCCCGCCACGCCACCGAGGCCGTCAGTCACATGAAAAAATTAAATCATAATAGGTACTTAAATCATCATCATCATCTTCCTGCCCTTATCCCACTCTGTGGGGTCGGCACAGCATGATCCTTGGATCATGTTGTAAGAGTTTTGGCTAAGGTGTTTTATGACCGGCCGCCTGCCTGACGTCAACCCTCCTTGGGAATACTTGTTTATTGTATCTCATTATGTTGGAGTGGACTCAGTCGACTTTTACGACATGCTCGGGGAGAGAAGCAGCTGGACGCATTCTATGTTTTTTCTTTACTCCCAGTCCAGCAGAGAAGTAAAATTAAAATTATTATTGTAATAATTTATTCATGTGTTCATTTACTGACTCAGGTGGAGACTGCCCGTGCTTTGTCTAAGAGAAGAGATCACTTGCAAGCTTTCACCAACTCCTTGAGACCCGCCGCCGGCGCACAGCCGCTAGGATTCACACAGGTAACCGACTAGCCTGAATTTTACTCAAAAATCTTTGTACATACATGAAGAAGAAAGAAAGAAAGAAAATAATTTATTGGCAACATCAGAATGCAGGAGTAAAAGATTAAATGACAGAGAGAAGGACAAAAAGAGAGAAGAAAATACATATTATACAGGCCTAACCTACCTATCACATGTCCTGGTTGCTCTGTCATTCAAGTAAAGTTGCCAAAAGGTTCTAACTCAGCTTTGAGCTACTTCACTTGGGTACCAAGTGAAGTAGCGCTGGTTTTCAGTCACATACATAATATCACGCCTGTATCCTATAGGGGCAGGCAGAGATCACGGATCTCCATTTGCTACGATCCTGACATACTTCTTTCGCTTCATTCACTCTCATCACATTCCTCATACATGCTCGTCGGTTTAGGGCACTCTTGACCTGGCCCTTTTCCAAAACGTCGCCAATTTGGTCCAGGTACGCCGAGGTCTTCCCCTTCCAACGGTACCATTCACACTCGCCTCATACACCTGTTTCGTTAGTCTTCTTTCATTCATCCTCTCTACATGACCAAACCATCTTAACATACCTTTCTCAATCTTCATCAATACATATTCTTTCACTCCACACATAACACAAAATCTTTGTGTAAGCATTTATTTAGCTAAGTAAAGGAAATTAAATGTTTAACACTGACGGAATTTGCATCCGCTACCCGCTTTTCACGCCAAAACCACTGATCAGATTGCGATCAAAAGATAGATTGCATCTTGGGAAAAGACGTAGGCTTCCTTTAGTCTAAATTAATTCAACGCGGGCGTTGTCGCGGGTATCAGCTACTTTTTAATAATGTATGTCTTAAATTTGAATTTTCCAGGTGTCTCGAGCCAGGCTGGTCTTGTCCAGCGGAGTGGGGGCTAGCGCGGCAGCGGAGAGGCAGGTCGCGCGTGCATTAGACGGCGCTGCATACAAATTGAGACGACTGGCGCCCGCCGCGCTCACTGCCGCATTCCAAATCGAACTGCCGGAGGTAACATTTGCAGCTATAGAACCTGCAGTGGTAACATTTGTAGCGATATTTGTAGCGAGTTTGACGACCTCTGTGGCGAGGCGGGCGAGTGCTCGGCTGAGACGCAAGAGGCGCGGGTTCGATTTCCGCTGCGGGAGAAATGTTTGCATGCTCTGCAAATATTTCTTCCGGGTCTGGGTATTGTAGTATTATGTATTTATAAGTAAGTATTTGTATTTATTTATTTAGGCGATCCGTGATCTCTGCCTACCCCTATGGGAAACAGGCGTGATTTTATGTATGTATGTATGTATTTACAAAAAAAATGTAATAATGTATTCTATCAGCTATCTGGTTCCCATAATACAAGCTTTGCTTAGTTTGGGGCTAGATGGTGCTGTGTGATATGTCCTCAAATATTTATATAACTGGCAGTGGTAACATTCTGGAAGCAAGGCAATGAAAGAGACTTCAACAAAAAATAGACTAACCCCCGAATACTCAAACGCATCTCAAAGTTGAGCAATGTCTCAAATGACGATTTTTTGACAGATTTTCATCAGAAACTGCCTCCTGACGCAGTATAAGTCATCTACTATAGATGATAAAAGGCCTCAGTTTATGCCATACACTAAGCAAAAAAGACTGCAAATTTTCGCATGAAAGTTTGCAACCAAATTAACACCCATTTTTATGACGTCATCGGGTAGGGGGTGGCCAGAGAAGCAACTTTTGCGAGGGCCATTGACCTCAAAGTTCATAAATCATCTGATATAGATGGTAAAAGTCCTTAGTTTTGTCCACATTATTAGAGGCGTGATAATGTTACGTATGAAGCTTTGTCTGCCTCAAAACTAGAATCACATTTGAACTTTTCAGGATGAAATCCAGCTGGTTGTATCAGGCACCGCGATTCCCCTCGCGGATTCCTCCAAGCCTGATCTCTCGGAGAACGGCTCCAGCCAGTCCAGCCAGCCGTGCCACAGCAGCCAGAACAGCCAGACCGACGGCAACGATGACGATATCTTCGAGCTGGATGAGGAGCAGATGAAGCCTGTGCTCACCGCTCAGGAGATGGTGGAGGACAAGTCTGCTGTTAATGGACAGGTATGGAAATAAAACCGGTCAAGTTCGAGTCGAATTTGCACACGAAGTGTTCCGAACAATAAGACTTTTTATTATGACTTTTACTCTATGTTCTTTTTGAGAAAAAAAAAATGTTTTTGTATGGGGCCTTATTATATAGTATAGGCTATAATATATTTTCAAAAAAATTAGGGATCCGTAAGAAAATTGCAATATTGTAACCCAAGGTTGAAAACACAAAATAGTTTTTGGCGTGCGCTGCGAAAACTATTGATTATAGAACAAAATAATGTACTACACGCGTACGAAGTCGCGGGCAACAGCTAGTAGTTTATAAGTTTATTATTTGCCTTCTGGAAGCGTCAGTTATTATGTATTGAACGTGGCGTGAACAGGCGTGATTATATGTTATGTTTAGGTCGGCAGCGCCGTGTCCCTCACCACGCTGAGCCAAGTGGGGGTAGGCAGGCACGCTCGGCGCCTGTGTGCGCTGAGGTTGCTGTTCGTGAGGGAGACCACCGCCGTCAGAGAGCTGGGAGGGCTCAGCGGGTTCCTTCACACCTTCACCTGTGAGGTAAAATGACTAAGATAGTCTGCAATTGATAGTTCAGACATGGTATGAGTATCAGGCGAGAGCACTGGTGGCCTAGTTGGTGGTGACCCCGCCTTCCGATCTTAAGGTCGTGCGTTTGAATCCGTTCGTGTACAGTATTTTTCTGTGTGAAAAATGTATGTGCGCTATACCAGTACTCTCGAACGGTGAAGGAAAACGTCCTGAGGAAACCCGTGGCTTAGTCAGCTCCGCACGCATTGACCATGTCTTTCCTGTGGACAAGGCCGACTAAGCTGAGAGGATGGAATAGGTGCTGGGCAAGCCTACTCCATGTTAATTCGTCCCGCGCACTACAGCGTCCCTTTTGTGAAGGTAAAAGTTGCCTCCTGATCGTGTATAAGTCATCTACTATAGATGGTAAAAGGCCTTAGAAGTTATAAAATTGTAAACAGTTACAGAAATAAAACATTTTCATTTTTTCACCTGTGTCTCTGTCCACCCCGTTAAGGATACGGGCGTTATAATATGTATGTAAATTATGTAAACTTATATTTGTCTGGGTGTTGTGGTACCATGGTACTCGTAGTTTCTGATACCCACGACACAGGGAATCCTAGTGTGGGGTCAGGACTATGTATGTGACTGTTGGGTGTTATTATTATATTATATTAATCAACAGGTGTTGGCCATACTGCGCGCATACACGGCGGCGTTGGGAGGCAACGCTCTTACCTCCTTCTACATAACACAGCTCATGTTACAGGATAACGCACATAAAAACCAGGTCAGTTACTATTCACAAGGGTGTTAATGGGACCTGTTACGGGATGGGTCGAAAAGGTCTCTTAAAAAACAATGTTTATGGCTAAAAATAGAATTTAGATAGTATCCTCTCCAACATGATGAGATACAATAAGCAAGTATTCCCAAGGAGGGTTGACGTCAGGCAGGCGGCCGGTCATAAAACACCTTAGCCAAACTCACACCATGATCCAAGGAACATGCTGTGCCGGCCCCACATAGAGTGGAATAAGGGCAGGAAGATGATGATGACACCAAAGCCTTAGAAGTCAGGAATCTGATCACTTTCCACAGAATGGCAAGTGCGAGCAAGTATCAAGAATGCTTGGCGATGTTCTTTTATTATTCTTCATTTTGTGGGAAATCAGAATTGTAACAGACCCTTTTACTAAGCCTCCGTCCGTCCGTCCACTTTTATTTTATTTTTATTATTTGTTATAGCGGCAATAGACAGACACACTCTGAAAATTTCAACACTTTACCTATCACGGTTCTTGAGATACAGCCCGCTGACAGACGGACGGACGGACGGAAGCTTAATAGGGTCCTGTTGGTACCCTTTGGGTACGGTAACCCTAACAATACAAAGTTTCTTGTATCCAGATACATTTGGTAGCTTATACAATCGTATTTAACGACGATAGCGTGGCGGGCGAGTGCTCGGCTGAGAAGCAAGAGGCGCGGGTTCGATTCCCGCTACGGGAGAAATGTTTGTATGTTCTGCAAATATTTCTTCCGGGTCTGGGTGTTGTAGTATTATGTATTAAGTATGTATTTACAAAAAAAATGTAAATTAAGTATTCCACCAACCATCTGGTGACAATGGTACAAGCTTTGCTTAGTTTGGGGCTAGATGGCGCTGTGTGAAATGTCCACAAATATTTATTTTATTTTTTTGTTCCAGGGTCAATGTCTTCTGTCAGTGGGAGGTGATGTCGTCCATGTCTCGTATTAGTACCTATTCATGACATATCTTAATGCCTACTTTGTTAGTTAAAGTGACTTTATGTTAACTACCA
This sequence comes from Scotopteryx bipunctaria, assembly GCA_949320045.1. Classification (NCBI taxonomy): domain Eukaryota; kingdom Metazoa; phylum Arthropoda; class Insecta; order Lepidoptera; family Geometridae; genus Scotopteryx; species Scotopteryx bipunctaria. The sequence continues at coordinate 9,121,592 of OX439459.1, forward strand.
ACTAATGCTTATTAAGTATCTTCCTTAATATTATGTCAAAAGTGTCAAATTATTAATTTAATTTAGTTTTACGACTCAACTAATACAAAAATAGACCGTGAATTATGCACATTGTCACATTAAGTTGGAATTTAAACTATAGAATCAACAATTCTGGCAAACTTATGCAAGAGAGAAAAAGGCTACAGAGTCGAAACTGACCGATTGGCTTTTTCTAAATTTGCTTGTGCATTATTTACAGCCTTGTACTGTAATATTCAAGTGAAACCGACGGATTATGCTAGTCTTCAAGTTAAGTTATTACTATCCATGACAGAATGATATTAGAAAGTTAAATTAGTATTTGTTAAGAGGCAAAACTGAGCCAATGCAATGTAGGTACATTTTGACATCTGGCTCCGAGGTCATTGAATTTAGAGATCAATGGCCCTGACAAAAGTTGCTTCTCTGGCCACCCCCTACCCGATGACATCATAAAAAATGGGTGTTTGCAACCCAATTAGGGTTGCAAACTTTCATGCGAAAATTTGCAGTCTTTTTTGCTTAGGGTATGGCATAAACTGAGGCCTTTTACTATCTATAGTAGATGATTTATACTGCGTCAGGAGGCAACTTTTACCTTCACTAACGGGACGCTGTAGTGCGCGGGACGAATTCATATGGAATTCTGCTTGCCCAGCAGCTATTCCATCCTCTCAGCTCAGTCGACCTTGTCCACAGGAAAGACATGGTCAATACGTGCGGAGCAGACTAAGCCGCGGATTTCCTCACGATGTTTGCCTTCACCATTTGAGAGAACTGGTACAGCGCACTTAAATTTTTTGCACAGAAAAATCCATTGGTACACGACCGGGTTTGAAGCCACGACCTTAGGATCGGAAGGCGGGGTCACTACCAACTACCAGCGTATGGCATACACTAAGCAATAAAGACCGCAAATTACCTACCTCCTACCAAATTTTAATGAACTTCTATTGCTGACTAACTAAATATCGTCACTGGAAAGGCAAATTTACGTAAGCGCCAATCGAGAAAAAGCCGTTTGAAGTTCATTTTTTTCGTTTTTTTAATCATATCTTTCTACCTAATTATCGAATTTTGATGACGTCAACGTAAGATTTCATTCTTTTTTCATTTTCTATGTCCAGCAATTCATATTATTGTATTTGGACTGCTATTTTAGGATAATAACTCAATATGCCTATTTGGCGCCATTTTGGCGCTTACGTAATTTTGCCTTTCCAGTGACGAATATTCTACCGTGTTTGGATTTGGCCCAGTCGATGTATTTGTGTTGTGTTTAAAATTAAGTCTTTTAAAAGAGGACTGAGTCCGGATAGGACTAAGAGGCTGATTAAGGAAGGGTGTAGTTAATGTCGTATTATTTAATAATCAACTGCTCCGATCCTTTTGTCCATCTTAAACTAAAATTACTTTTAGTTTATTAATCTTCATTATAAGAGCGAAGCCGTGGGCAGAAGCTAATCTTACTTCTTACTTATATTATAAATGCAAAAGTTTGTGAGGATGTTTGGATGTTTGTGTCTCAATCATCCCAAAACGGCTAAACGGTTTTGAATTAAACTTGGAATATATATAGTACATGTACTGGATTAACATAATATAGGCTATTTTTATTCGGGTACCACGCGAGCGTAGCCGCGGGCGACAGCTAGGCGACACCTATTATATTAAATCATTCGATACGATATGGTTTTTTCACATAAATGAACGGCTATATGGGTACTAGTAAGGCCTGCGACTTTACTCGTGGTTTTTGCTTTAAAAACTCAGATAAACTTAGGGGTAGAATTTCCAAATTTTCACACCGCCCGTAATTACAAAACTATTTCGCTCTCTCAAATTGACAGGATTAAAGTTGTAAAGACTTACCTTATTATTTTATTTCTTTATGACGGCCTCGGTGGCGTGGCGGGCGATTGCTCGGCAGACACGCAAGAGGCGCGGCTTCGATTCCCGCTGCGGAAGAAATGTTTGCATGATCTGTAAATATTTCTCCCGGATCTGGGTGTTGTGGTACCATGGTACTCGTAGTTTCCGATACCCACGTCACAGGGAATCCTAGTGTGGGGTCAGGACTATGTATGTGACTGTTGGGTGTTATTTAATAGTTATTATTATTATTCATATTTGACTCATATACCATGTTCAATATTTTTTACCCCACCGCGAAGTTAGCTGGTAATGTGTATGTGCTTTCCATTGTCTGAAGCTGTAGTCCAAACAGCTTGTCGGATTTTGACACTTCTTTGACACTAAAGCAGCGGTTGGCAACCTTTGGCAGGCAAGGGCCACAAGGCGGCAAAATAAACTAAAGGCGGGCCGCACTTGTGATATCAACCCTAGCAGCCCAATATATAATTTCAGTGTTATATCTGAGGTTGCATTTGGGAGGCTATTTCTTGTATGTTAGCTGTCATATTTACAAAACATTCACGGGCCGCAAGTAAGACGTCCGCGGGCCACACACGGCTCGCGGACCGCGTGTTGCCGACCACTGCACTAAAGTGTAAAAAATCCATAATCTTTAGACTTATGATCTAATATGGCAAATGTACTATGGTACCTAAATTATATGCAGTCAAGTTTTTTGTTTCTTTTAAATAAATACTTGCTATCTCTTTCCATCAACACAGCAGTAGGTACAATCGGTCGATGGATCTAAGCATTCGTGAAGTTAGCCGTTTGTCATGCTCAGTGCAGCTTTTTCATACTGAATTGTCTACTAACGGCTAACTTCACGAATGCCTAGATCCGTTGACCATAGTGTAATGATAAAAGATTATTAAAAAGTCTTTATAAATTGATAACTATGTCTATTCTGTTGTTAAACTGAATGTAGAGAGTTATAAAATTATAACTTCCCTTATCTTGATTTATAAGAAAGGGAACAGTTTTAGAACTACACATTTTAAGTTTAGTTTAGGAAAATTTACAACAGAATTGGCGCCAGTAAAAGATTTTAATTCATAGATTAATTTGGCCTCATTTGTAATGTAAGCCTAAACTTATTTTGCTTATTGAAATATTTTTTACATTTTATAATAACCACCGCACAAATAAGTGTTTTTTTAAGTCTTGCCAATTTTTTATATGTACCTATATATGTAAAACTATTGTATGTACTTTTACATAAGTATTTGTTATGTTGGGTGCTATTATGTGTTACTTAGGCGTATGTGTTATTTTGTTTTAAATATCGCTGCATTTTGAAAATGTTTCAACATATTCATCTTGGGACTTTGATTCAAGAGTCTGCAAGTTGTCTTATGATTACTTGTGGCTCTGCCCACCCCATTAGGGATACGGGCGTGATAATATGTATGTATTTTGAAAATCATGTTAGTATTACATACATTAAATGCTACTTTTAGATAATATTTACAAATATCACTTGAAAACTCATTTGAAACAAAATTACATATAATGATGTTTTGTAAACTGTATTTAACTTGTGAATATATTATTGATGTGTTTCAAATCTACTATTATACCTGTTATGTAAAGATTAAAAAACAATCTAGTTGAAAATATTTTCAAAAACAACAGTTTTTTTACAATTTTCAATGGAGATTTACTGTGTATCTAATACTTGAGCCATGATTCAAGCTTGAGTTGATTTTTATTGAAATATAAAAATAAATGAATTGTTAAAAAGGGTACACTCTGATTCCCAGATAACAAAGTCTTAATTATTTTAGCGTTTTAAGAATTATATGTGTATTTTGTCTTTATATGTGTCTACAATGTGTGGTAGGAGAAAAATATATTTAAAAACAATATATATATTTTGTTTCATATAAAAACCTGCAATCCTACTAATATTATAAATGCGAAACTTTGTGAGGATGTGACGATGTTTGTGCCTCAATCACGCCGTAACGGCTGAACGGATTTGAACGAAACTTGGAACATACATAGTACGTGTGCTGGATAAACATATAGGATATTTTTTAACTTCACAACAGTTAAGTAATATGATTTTTTTTAAATGTGTAAAAAGTAAGTTCGTATGAGCTAGTGGCCAAATCTTGTGACGGAGTTTTTAAGGCCGCCTAAAGGCCTCCGTAATGGCTTAACGACTTAAAAGCCGGGATCGACAATTTAACGTACCCTCCAAAGCACGGAAGCGCTCAGCTCGTAATGCCACTTACGGCCACCCATCCAAATTGTGACCGTGCACAATAGACAGAACATACAAACATTTCTCGCGTAGCGGGAATCAAACCTGCGCCGCCACGCCATTGAGGTCGTCAGATACAATTCAACTGTTATGTTAATCTTCTTTTATTTATCCTTTCTACATGACCAACAATCTTATTCTATTAATTGTATTAATCAATTTTCTATTAAAATAACGCAAATTTTACGATATCAGTTACAACTTGCAAGGTGATTTCGTGTTATCGCAAAATTTTACGACTCCTACATGAAGTTTTCACATAAAATCTATCTACATTGTATTTTGAATCAATTTGCGTGTAAATTGGAATATTTGAATTAAATGAATGTGTTATCTTATAAATTGGCCACCATGTTCTAGATTTTCTTTTAGTTTTCTAAATATAGGTACCTAACATTTATTACCTTAATTTATACCTAACATTGGTGGTGTGGCGGGCGTTTGCTCGGCTGAGACGCAAGAGGCGCGGGTTCGATTCCCGCTGTAGAAGAAATTTTGCATGTTCTGCAAATATTTCTTCCGGGTGTGGGTGTTGTGGTACCATGGTACTCGTAGTTTCTGATACCCACGACACAGGGAATCCTAGTGTGGGGTCAGGACTGTATATGTGACTGTTGGGTGTTATTTATTATTATTATTATTAACTGTTGGGAGGGGGGGGGGGGGGGGCGCTGGAAACTGCGATACAGTTTTTAAGTTAACTAAGGTAGTTTTCAACGTGTTCCAATTGTTTCTTCGTAATGTTGTATTATTTTTATCAAATAAATTATGTTTTATATTTATGTTATGTTATTTTCTAATATGAGTTCTTGAGTGGAGACCGCGACTCGGCAAACGTAATGTAGAACGCCCTCCGGCTAGGTGGAGTGACGATCTGCGAAAGGCTGCTGGCAGAAACTGAATGCGTCAAGCCGAAGATAGGGCGCAATGGCGCTCATTAGGGGAGGCCTATGTCCAGCAGTGGACTGCTGTAGGCTGATGATGACCTAATCAGGTAAGATTAGGTTGAACAAAAATATTTGAACCTCTATAATTACACTCTTCTCATTATGTTAAGAAATGGCAATTTTTGTTTACCAAATAGTAATAGGCTAACTCTCGAATACACAAACCCGAGACTCAAACGCATCTCAAAGTTGAGCACGTCTCAAATGAGGATATTTTTTGACAGGTTTTCAACCTGTTTGTCAACAAACCGTGAGTTGAGACGTGCTCAACTCTGAGTCGCGTTTGAGTATTCGGGGGTAAGGGAATCTTCTATTGTGAGCTCAAATTTTGTTCTTCTTCATTCACTTGGTATGGTCACGTTTATTTTAATTTGAGTAACTTTACAGGTAGGTGGGACCATCTTTAAATAAAACGCCATTAGCTTGTCATAAATAAGTTGTTTATTTAAAACACCATAATTAATACTCTTACTTTACAAATGAAATGCCAAAAATGTTGACAACAATTAATAACTTACCCTAAACTAATACTTTCGATAAGTCTAGCCTTAATTTAAATTTGAGAGAGAGGTTTAGATAGACGATCTGCCTTTAGATACGCTAGCGAAAACGAAAAACGAAACTCAAATTTTAAAATGGCGTCGATTCGGTTGATTGATATGCTTAAATTGGAATGTTCTATTCAAAATTTCAAATATTCTTCTGATGAATATGAGAAAATTAAATACTTAGAACTATTTTTACTCAATTTATTTTTCACTTTCAGTAGGTGAGTTTACATTGTTCCATGTTAGTAATACCATTAGCCAAAACACACTATTTGAATAATAAATTAAAATGAATATATACCTATTGATAAGTGCAAATATACCAGAAAAATATATACTTGGTAAATGAACAAATAACTTCAAACAGTTCGTTTTTCGTTCTCGACAGCGTCCGAGGCTACGTCATTGAATTTAGGGAACCTTAACATTTGGACGAAATAACTTAATGGGTTTATCAAATCATGTTAGTTGCGGGTTGCGTGTCGGTGGCGGGAGACGCGTCAGCGGCGGCGGCCGAATCGCAGGAACGAGTGCACCACGTCCTGCCGCTTCATCCCGGAGTCCAGCAGTTGAGGGTAGTCGCGGACCAGGGCTGGAAGGGATTTATTTATTTACAAAAACATAGTTAGGTACTTAAACAATGAATAGTTGCTTAACCCAGTTGCGGCCAGATGGCCTATTGTTATCGACACCTGTGCTGATATCGGCCCTTGTCAATACATGCACTACACACACTAAGACCTTTTACCATCTATAGTAGATGATTTATACAGCTTCAGCAGGCAAATTTTACCTTCACAGACGGGACGCTGTAGTGCCTGGGACGAATTAAGATGGAGTAGGCTTGCCCAGCACCTATTTCATCCTCTCAGCTTAGTCAGCCTTGTCCACAGGAAAGACATGGTCAATACGTGTGGAGCTGACTACGCCGCCGGTTTCCTCACGATGTTTTCCTTCACCGTTTGAGAGTACTGGTATAGCGCACATAAATTTTTCGCACAGAAAAATCCATTGGTACACGACCGGATTTGAACCCACGACCTTAGGATCGGAAGGCGGGGTCACCAACAACTAGACCACCAGTGTCAATACATAGGCGACTTTTTATTCAAGTAGGTTACATAGCACGCACGATCTAGTATCAGGTACTACTTCATGAGTACGAGTTTAAGATATTACCTTGGTACTCCGGCACCTGCTCGCCCGCGGCCTCTGCGTAGAGCTCGAGGAAGGTGTTGAGAGCCTGGCAGAAGCGGGCGGCGCGCGGGTCGTCGTCGCCGGCGCCCGCGCACAGCTGCGCCGGCGCAGCGCGCGCTCCGCAAAGCGCAACCAGCGCGCACACGCACGCCAGGCGGTAGCAGTCAGCACTGCAACAACACACACTGTTTAGACTGGCCCCTGTTTTACCCTATAAAGGGGGTACTTTTGTAACGAACCAATTTACACACGTGTGCGCAACGTGTTTGGGCTGACTAGACCCGGGTAAAACAAAAGGGTGTATAGGTATCTCCTTAAAATAAGTCCTCTTTTATGTAATCTATACTATATTATATAGAGGTAAGATTTTTTGTTTCTCACGAATAGGCTCCGAAACTACTGGACCGATTTCAAAAATTCCTTCACCAATAGAAAGCTACATTATCAGGGACCAGTATAGGCTATAATATATTTAAAAAAAATTAGGGATCCGTAAGAAAATTGCAATATTGTAACCCAAGGTAGAAAACCGAAAATAGTTTTTGGAACAAAATAATGTACTACACGCGTACGAAGTCGCGGGAAACAGCTAGTAGGTACCATATAAAGGTGGTACTTTTGTAACGAACCAATTTGCACACGTGTGCGCAACGTGTTTGGGCTGACTAGACCTGGGTAAAACACAAAAGGGTGTAGGTATGGGTATCTCCATAAAATAAGTCCTCTTTTGTGTAATTCACTTATAAAAGGGATAGTTTTATTACGTTTTATTTGCACATTTTTAGACTGACTGCTGACTAAACCTTGATATACCCTTTAAAAGGGGTAATTTTGTAAAATACTTGTTTGGTTGTACTGCCGTTATTCGAAGCTACCTCCCCTTAGAGCCTTAAAAATGTTAATTAATATTTCAACCCTAACGTACAGGTACCTACCACAAATATTGTACGCCTCGGCAATTTTCTAGCGGGAATTCTCCCGTAGCGGGAATTGAAACCGCGCCTCTTGCGTCTTAGCCAAGCACCCACCACGCCATCGAGGTCGTTGGTTTTGATTGCTCGGTTAACAGGTTTGACTGATTTGTAGAGAATAAATAATGTTGGGCACCTCTATATTAAAGGTCGAAACGAAGTTTTTCCATGCATGTAGCAAATAAAGTTAAAATTGTTATAATAACAATGTGTAAGTATTAACAGTACGAAAACATTCCGAATTAATTTCTGCGTGGTCGCTTTTAATATTGTTCCCTGTTTAAAATTACAAAGATCACAGTCCTTAGGCTTGAATAATAAACACAACTTATTATAGGCCTCGTAAATTGGACACGTACTGTAACTTTTAAGCTAGCTTATCAAAGTTTTGCCCTTTTTCTGATAATATTCTAACTGTAGAACATCAAATGTCTAGAGGAAGAGGTACCTATCACTTTAAAATGAAAAAATACATTGTCCCGTTAAACAATTAAAAAATATATGTTTATAAATAAACTACTTGTTTTATTTGCATATACCTACATTACTTTTTGTACCTTATACACTTGAACTTTGAATCAGGAGTGACTTGTAGCTCTGCCCACCCCATTAGGGATACGGGCGTGATAATTATGTATGTGTTTACACACTTGGACTTGTAGAGACCTTTCTATTTCGGCAACAGCGAACTCCAAACACAGTTAAACTTAGTTTAGTGTTATTACGAACTTTTAACCCCTTATTGAGGGTAGTCTAACACCCTCACGTCTTGGACGAATAAACACACGTCCAAGCCTCACGTAGACAAGGCTTAGGTACCTAGTAGTTTTTGTACACGACAGTGTTCCGTATTGCGTAGGTAGTAAGTACCTCCCTGTCATCTTATTTTTATAAGAATGAGCTTAAAAACTTAAGTAGGTAGTGCCTATCTACTTAATGCTAAACTGAGTACCTACTTAATACTTAAGCTTTTCAAGTGTTTCGATTGCAAAAGTCAACTTAACAAAATAAATAAACCAATTACTTACTTATACGTACAAATAATTTTTGTATAAGACAGGATAGATCCGCGATGCAATTCAATCCTCTTGTCACAACAATTCAATTCAATTTATTTCAATCACGGTTTTATTGGAACGCACTAAATGCGATAGGTACCTAATATTTGTGCATAGCGTCTAGCAACTTCAGTAGACGCCAAATGCTTTGGAGGCTCATGATCATTTAAAATTCTAGACACATGATAATGTCTCGACAAGGGGAGCGATTCTTGAAAATCACCGAGTAATAAAAGTCACCAAAATGGTCCATTTCCATTGTCTTTTTTTCAAGTCTTGAAAGTCATTAATGTGACTTTAAAATAGTTCAAAATTGAAAATAAATAAATTTTGAAGTCCCCAAATGACTTTGAGAATACAAAATTGAAAAAAATCAATAGAAATGGCCCATTTTGGTGATTTTATCGCAAGAGTCGCTCCCTCGCGAACTGTGTGAACCGCAGGCATCTTGACGAACAGCCGTAAATTCCAAGCCGAATAAACTTTGTTTCATTTTTACGTAAAGATAAAATGACGATGCAGTTGCAAAAAGCATAGACACCTTACACTTACAGGCTTGTTCCTTTGCACTCGGGTTACCGCATTTAACAAGGAACGCTTTGTTTATTTTGTTTACGTTACGCTCTGTTTGTAGCTCACTGTGTGATAATATCCATCATCATCATCTTCCTGCCCTTATCCCACTCTATGTGGGGTCGGCACAGCATGATCCTTGAATCACGTTGTAAAAGTTTTGGCTAAGGTGTTTTATGACCGGCCGCTGCCTAACGTCAACCCTCCTTGGGAATACTTGCTTATTGTATCTCATCATGTTGGAGGATACTATCCCTTAGTCGACTTTTATGACATTAACATGTGATAATATCCAATAGTTAAGTAGGTACTTTTGAGCATACTATGCTTGCAGTAGATAAGGTATGCAGTTTCTGGAAGGAAACTGACAGTTATTATGATGTTATCATTACCTATGTAAACGATCTTTCACGAGCTCAAACTATGTCTATATCTGATGATGTCGATGTCTTTAAACTCTCATCATCATTAATAAATAAATAACACCCAACAGTCACATACATAGTCCTGACCCCACACCAGGATTCCCTGTGTCGTAGGTATCAGAAACTACGAGTACCATGGTACCACAACACCCAGACCTGGAAGAAATATTTACAGGACATGCAAACATTTCTTCCACAGCGGGAATCATCATGCCTTACCTTCTATTTATATATTTTTTTTCATAAAAGGAAACCCTATAAGGACAAAAATCGCATGGTTCTGCTAAAGTAATACGAACCGTATGAAAAAACCACAAAGCTGAAGTCAAAACCGCTTTACCCAGAAATAAAACAATTTCGCTTTAAGCTATAATTCCACAGTGAATACCAGTGATGCTATAATATAAATGAATGTAAATTATATCTCGAATGTAAATGACGGACCCGCGGGGCTCCATTCATCAAAATGATGCCATTTTGCATAAAGTTTAACCCTACGTTTTGCCTAATTCAAACTTTTCGGTAACTTTAGTTGTAAAGTTGATATAGTTTGGTATGTTTACTAGGTCCTCTTCTTATTAGAGTTTTGTCGGAGGACTAGCCGGGTTACTTTAAGCTCGAGAGATGACTAATGGCAATAAAAATAGACATCAAAGTCAGCAGGAAAAGTTACCTAGGTAGATTAATATAAATAACTAAACCATAGTTATTTTTTCGTATGTCTCAGCTTAGTCGGCCTTGTCCACAAGAAAGACATGGTCAATACGTGCGGAGCTGACTAAGCCGCGGGTTTCCTCACGATGTTTTCCTTCACCGTTTGAGAGTACTGGTATAGCGCACATCAATTTTTCGCAAAGAAAAATCAATTGGTACATGGTCGGGTTTGAACTCACGATCTCAACTAGAGCACCAGTATGGATGCCACGGGCTCACAAAAGGCTGCACTCCTCAAAAGTTCATCATAATGTTTTTGCAATTATAATTATTGCTTCATTACCCAATAACAAAATAAATGGGTATTATTTTCAACATAGAACATTTTACACCATATTTGTACTTAGCTAATGTTGTGCCGACCCAATTAAGTGAGAAAGGGCACAGGGATATTTATTTTTAAGGCCGGCAACGCACTTTGCGTTTGCCCCCTCATCCAAACAAAAAGTTGATGATGATGTGTAGGTACCTACCTACTTACTGCAAGTGTAAAGTAAGACAACAAACTCATTAGAAGGAATAAACAAGCAATTACCTACTGGGACAAAACACAGACGCTAATTTGTTAGTCCATTGCACTACAATTATTGGCTTTCTTTGTCTACAGGTTTACCGAACTACTCGCTAGCGAATGTAGAAAAAATAAATTATCCAGTCGAGCAGCCAGGTTTTTCTGTTCGAAATTTATTTGCGCTTTACCAGTACTCTCAAACGGTGAAGGAAAACATCGTGAGGGCACCGGCATGTCGTAGAACCTAATAAATTCGAAAGTAATTGTGTCAACTGCACGAAAGGACACCTTAAAATTCTTTCATCATACAGGGTCGAAAGACCTAGGTAGTGACTATGAATTTCATCGATTACATTACAGCTAGCTTGCTAGGTAAATTTGTTTGTTCAACATAATATCTCCAAGTTGTTTGTATTGAAAATTCGAAGGACTTTTTTATTTTATTCGTAAGTAGTTTTTCATTTCGCGCCCTTTGCCGTTGAAAGTGGGTATTGAATGGTTATTTGGGACTTCGCAACCAATAAGTGTAATATTACACGTCTAGTGACATTCCAGAGGTCAGGGGAGCCCTTCGCATACCAATGCTCACTAAATATTAGAATCTTGTTTGGTTTATTTGGAATTTTGTTTAGATTTTTTTGTGTAGATTTTTGGTAAGGCACAAAGGCAAGTACCTAGAAGCTGAGAGTCCGTTACCACAACAAGGAATTTGACCTGTAGATTATTGGAGACACGTACTGATAATCTCTTTTTTTTAAGTCGGTTAAAAATCTTTTAAGGTAGTCTAAAAAGCAGGTCGAATTAAACCTTATTTATCAGGTATAGGTAAGTATAAAATGCGAAAGTTTTTACATGTTAGTTCCCGCTCATCTCCGTACCTAACGGCGGAATGGATTTCGCTGAAATTTAGAACACAATACATAGTTGAAATCGCTAAAATCTTAGACGTTTTACTAGCACTTTCGTCCACTCTTTACTCTTTTTGCTGAAATATCCAAAACTTGCTTCTGGTAAAATCCTCGAACCCTCAAATTAGTACAAAAATGCACGCAGGACGTTCATTCAAATGCAGCATTCATAAAACTTTCATTAAAATACAAATCATAGCATAACATAATATAACACTTGTGAAATGCCCGACTTAGCGTTGACTGTTTTTCTATACAAATCTCATTTTCCCGCTGCGTCGTCTTGGAACTGAATTTTAGTTTTCTGAGTGCGTCCCCACACCATAAGGTTCAACTCTCCAACTTTCATAGACTCTTTTAGGACTTATGGAGTTGTCAGTAAGAGTAAGAGTTTTATACATCTAGATGAATTAGAAACAGTCTGAAGGACGCGTAGGTTGATATTTTTGTACCAACTCAATCCCCAACTTTTCCCAAATTTCACAACAAAACAGTTTACAACAAAGTTGTATCATTCTTTATAACGGCGGATTATCCAGTGTTTGCGGATTGTCGATGGACGACCGGGGATTAGCCAATAATAAGCCTAATGCTTGCTTGTCGTGGGGATTGCTGAACCGCGACGTCTTTTAACGTAGCTTATAATCTTGGTAGAGCTTTTATTACTCTACAACTAGCTTCTACCGGCAGCTTCCCCGATAACCAGATAAAAAGCGCTTTGAAGCGCTCGTGGCGTAGCTTGCTTACGTTCTTGATTGATCGTTCAAGTTAAGCAACGTTGTGCGCGGTCACAATTTGGATGGGTGACCGGAAGTGGCATTACGAGCTGAGCGCTTCCGTGTTTCAGAGGGCACGTTAAATTGTCGGTCCTGGTTTTTGCCACGACGGAGGCCTTAAGCGGGCTAAAAACTCCGTCACAAGTAGCTCAAACGAACTTACTTTACTTATTATTTTGTTGGAAGGTAAGTTTTATATTATACCTTTATATTAGGGTATTTCGTCCTTCTCCACTTGCAATCCCTAGACAGTTGTGAAAATTAATTGGTGGATCGGTTGACTTAGGGTAAAATATATTATTACCTACTGAGCCCCTTGTAATAAGTACCTAATCATATGTTTTGCCAAAATTTCAACAAAACTCAGCCAGTTTCTTCAAACGATTGTTCAAAAGTCTCGTTTTTAAAAACAAACACACATCAATAGTTACATATTATCACCGCCCGTATCTCTAACGGGGTGCGCAGAGCCACAAGTAATCATAAGAAAACTTGCAGCCACTCTTGATTCAAGTCCCAAGATGGATATGGTGAATTATGGTGAGAGGTGATCAGCCCATCGTCCATATAAATGGTCCATCATGTTGGAGAGGATCCCTTAGTCGACTTTTACGACATGCTCGGGAAAGAAACAGCTGGACGCATTCTGTTTTTTTTTTAATAAGTACTTTCAAATTAACTATCCTAAAATTTTTATAACAAACAATTTTTAAGACATACATATATCATCATGCTTTATCATATACCTCTTTTCCATAGGGATAGGCAGAAAACACGGATCTCCATTTGGTGCGGTCCTGATAGTTTTTGCTTCATTAACTCAAATCACATTCTTCGTCCTTACTCGTCGGTTTAGTTGACCAGGCTTACTAGTTTTACTCTTGTTTTTCGTTTTACTCTTGACTTTTTAGTTTTACTCTTGACCAGGCTTTTTTTCAAAAAGTCACGGATGTGTGGCAAGAAGAAATAACATTAAAAAAACAGTGAGTGGGCGAGTGTGAAATGTGAGAGGTGCGGGTTCGATTAGGGAGACATGTTTGCATGTTCTGCAAATATTTAATCCGGGTCTAAGTGTTGTGATAAGTAAGTAAGATGATCCAAGTGATTTCAATGAATAAAGTGTTTTTAGTTTGAGTTTGGTAAAATCGCAGAACTCACAACACAACGGACAACATTAAATAAATTATAATAAATAAATATTTGTGGACATTTCACACAGCGCCATCTAGCCCCAAACTAAGCAAAGCCTGTACTATGAGAACCAGATGGCTGATACAATACTTATATACTTTTTTTGTGTAAATACATACTTATAATACATAGTATTGAAACACCCAGACCCGGAAGAAATATTTGCAGAACATGCAAACATCGGGCAGCGGGAATCGATCCCGCGCCTCTTGCGTCTCAGTCGAGCACTCGACCGCCAAGCAACCGAGGTTGTCAAACGTGATGAAAGAACAATGATGACCCATCAGATGTCACCCTGGGGCATCCCCGCATGCAAACTTATGTATGTGCTTTCGAGGAAAGAGGCCACATAGGTACCACTGTTTCTTTTTTACGGAACTTGATTTGAGTCCTTGAATATGACACATTATGATTATGAAATCTTACAAATAGGTAGGTACCTACCTATTCTGCCGTCATAAGGAAAAAAGACGTATCTGACATTTTTTCATAATTGAGTTTATACATCATCGGAATCAGTAAAAAAAGACGCATCTACCAGTATTTTTTTCTCCATTTCGGAAATTTATGTAGAAACGTCCTTTTTCTTATGACGGCAGTATAGTTCGCACCACGTCAAATGAACACGCAGGAAATAGAACAAAGGATTTTCTACGAAAAATATATACTTACAAACACATTATCTCACCCGTATCCCTAATGAAGTAGGCAGAAAAACAAGCAATCATAAGAAAGCAGTCACTCCTGATTGAAAGTTCCAAGATGGATAATACGAAAAATAATAACTAAATATTTAAAACAACAGGCAAAATACTTTTGTAAAAACGGATATTATCCACTTTCAAACTTTTTCTGCGAGTTCATCTTATGGGTCGTCCATAAATCACGTAAGGCTCGGAAGAGGGGCGGGGGAGGGGTTAAGAAAAAAACAAGGCCTATGTAGAGATAATATTCTGAAAAAAAAAACCGAGTCGAATTTGCACACGAAGGGTTCCGTACCATCGTAAGTACCATGTACTTTTTAATATGACTTTTACTCTATGTACTTTTTAAATAGGCTTAGTAATAGAGTCCTCTAGAGAAAAACACTTATAAAAATCCCACTTTTATTTTTAATTGTGATGATGAGAGGATGTTTGTGCCTTATTCATGCCGTAAAACGTGTGCTCGAATAACATTATAGGTACTTAAGTTACTTTCTAATACGCAAGCGAAGCCGTGAGCGGAAACTATAGTCGGTCAGGAAAAATACACTAGCTTTCATACATTTTGAATAAAATTAATACTTCACTTACAAATACAAAGGCATGAATCCTCAGAACAATACTGAGTATGAATCCAAATAATATCACTTCACAAAACAGTCGTTCGGAAATTCCAATCTAGAGTCCACTGAAGTTGCATCTCATTGAAAGAAAAATACCACTTTATTTTTCACAAATCAAATATTTAACCTCTTTTCTAATCTTTGTTTTGGATATCACAACCTTATTTTCAACAGACTAAAAGCTAACCTCCTTTTTTATCTTTGCTTCGAAGTTCGAAACACACTTTGCAATACTTTTTTAAATTTTAAATTTAGAACTGCAATTAAAATAGGCCCGGCCGCGTCTATTCTAAAGTTATCGATAGTTGAATGACATTTCATCGACCGAGGCGCACACGCATCCAATAACCACTGAGGACTGGACCGGGACAATCATCAATTTATCTCGTGAACTTCAGAGAAAATAGAGATGCACTCCTTCGATGAAGATCATCGAACTTTACGCATGAGTAATACGACCATGGGGAAGTTTGGCTCTTAATCATAGGATCGCTATTTTAAACGGATCTTTGACTGTTTAATTAATTTTGGAGAGGATATAAAAAATGGGCATAGCAAACCTACACCAATTTATTTAAATAAGAAATAGATTAGTCATTTGTTAGCTTTTAGGCACCTACATCAGCTACTTAAGTTTACTTAGGTTAACTTGACTTAACTTGTCCACCCCGTTAAACAAACCGTCACAGACCCGGTACAAAAGCAAAGTCCTACCAATAGATCCTACTATACTATAAATGAGAAAGTTTGTGAGGATGTTTGTATGTTTGCGCCATAATCACGCCGTAACGGCTGAACGGATTTGAATGAAACTTGGAATAATAGTATAACATATAGGCTACTTTTTGTTTGGATACCACGCGAGCAAAGCCGCGGGTGACAGCTAGTTGCTTATCATTTATTTTGTAATAAATCAGCATCCCAGACTTTATAGGTTTTAAAGTAGGTATTGATAGAATTGGTGTGGTAGATATTGTCGATCTAAAAGAAATAATCGACATAAGATTGCCATTGTTCAGCACAAAGCTTCACTAATGTGCCTGCCTACGTGTAAATAGGCACCTACGAGATTTATAGAGTTTCAAATCAATCCTATAAAAACTTGAATGAAAGTTCACTTAGCTTTGTCATCTTAAAAATTAAACGACTTTTACCTTAAACCAGAAGGCAAGAACAATGTTTATTTTCGCGTCTTAACTTTTTGCCTTCAAACATTTTAATAAAACAAGAACGGAAAATCCCTTATAACGTAAATCCTCTTTGGACGGTTTTCAAAACTTTATTTTGTTTTAATTTGAGAAGAGAAATTGAACCAGTACAAACCATAGTACAAAGCTGGGTGCAAAATACAGTAACTAAATGGCCTTAATAAGGTCCAATTAACGCTGTAACTGTATGTTACCTACGTGCAGTAACTGTTGCAGTTTAATCTGATAATAGTGTGCGGTCGTAGAGACTGAACTAATTGATATGTGACTCCTTAGGTTCGATTCTATTTGCGGATTGTGGCGAATGGGACAGTAGTTTTATGCTTGGTATATTGTAATATCGGACAAACGGTAGGTTCTGACAAAAAACGTATGGCGCTTTACATTAGATATATAAGTGTAGCCAAAATATTTCATTCAATAAAGCCGAAATTCTCAAAAAATAGTATAAAGCATGAAAATATCATTTGACAAAAAGTAATTATCTGAACTCAACTCTGAGTCGCGTTTGAGTATTCGGGGGTTTGTCTTCTTATCACGAAGCCGAGAGTCGTCTACTCTATATATAATGTTTTATTAATTATTTTTGAGAATGGAACTAAAAGCGGCGATCTCTTCGGTAGAATGCGTGCATTGCGTTGCGGCTACAGGAGAAATAAAAAAAGCATTGGCGCGAAATCTTTAGAATTTTTCTCCAATTAGGTACAAACTAAATTGGTGACCGTATTGAATATTGTATTGGATTATTTTATTTTCTCGCAATCGTAGTGAAAAATAGAGTGCACACACGGCGCTAAAAACCTATTATAACTCGGTTTCTACTCTACAATACGTAAAGCTTTAATCAAAAACAATAATCCAGTCTTGGTAATCTCGAATGGGCTTTCGAGTCGACTGATAAATCCGTCCACGTGACGTTCGGGTATGAAGACGAATGGCACAAGCTACCTGTCGTAGTAATAGTTACAAATCACCGAACTGGCTCCCAGATCAGATGCACACTTATTGGACAGGTGGCTTGAGGTTGAGATGTAAACAAATGTTGGGAATTTTTCCTGTACCTACCTTAATCTTTTTCACCGCTTCTCTGGGACTTCTTGGAAAGGTGAGTCACCTGTTGGATTAGACGCTATTTCTGTGGTTAAAGTCTACCGTACCCAAACCCAACCCACCCTTTTCCCGTTGGCACCTTACCTAATCGGAATCTCGAAAAAGAAATTGTGAATAGTCAAATAGGTAGGTACTAAGGTAAATAATAAAAAAGTACCAGTGCTCATTTGATTTTCTTGTCTCTGAAGCGCTCGTGGCGTAGCTTGCTTAGACGTTCTTGATAATTGAAGTCAAGCAACGTTGTACGCGGTCACAATTAGAACGGGTGACCGCAAGTGGCATTACGATCCGTGCGCTTCCGTGCTTCTGAGGAAATGTTAAATTGTGGGTCCCGGCTTTTGAGTCGTTAAGCCACGACGGAGGCCTTTAGGCGGCCTAAAAACTCCGTCACAAGAGTTGGCCACTAGCTCATACAAATTTACTTACTTACTATTTTGTTGTATGTTAAAAAAAATGCATAAAACCTATACAACTTTTGATACCTAATGTTTCTCTGTTCTGTTGAGAGCACTGACGGTTTAGTGGTAGCGGCCTCGTCTTCCGATCCTAAAGTCGTGGGTTGAAACCCAGTCTTCCTAGAATAGAAATAGCTTACCTTTGAGATATAAATAAACGATTGGTGCTTATACACAGGCGCCTTTACGAAGTAAAACAGAAATAAATGAGAACGTATTTGGACAATATCCTTTCCACACGTATCGAGAACAACAAATAAATCTACAAGTTAAAGGACAAAACAAACTTCATTATTTCACGAGCTGCACGCGTCGGTCTCAAAAGGTTCACGAAATTAATTTGAATATATTTCAAACTTACTAAACTATGTATATATTGTGTTTTGATGGTACCTACCTACCCAGTCCTAGTCAATTATTTGATGGGTTGAATCTTTATCTTGACGACCTCGGTGGCATGGCGGGCGAGTGCTCGGCTGAGACGCGGGTTCGATTCCCGCTACGGTAGAAATGTTTGTATGTCCTGCAAATATCTCTTCCGAGTCTGAGTGTTGTAGTATTAATATAAGTATGTATTTACAAAAAAAATGTATATGAGTATTCAATCAGCCAACTTAGTTTTGGGGCTAGATGGCGCTGCGTGAAATATTCCACAAATATAAATTTATTATTTATTTGTGGCTCATACATACTACTCTATCATAAAAACTCAATGCTAAATTACCTCAGCAATAAATCATTAATGCCCAATTCCAAAGTTCTAGTAACAAATGACGATCGTTCATCACCAATGAACGATCCACTGTCAAATGTGAAATGTCCACAAATATTTATTTATTATCGACATTTATGGAATGGGGTAGGTGAAAACTTTAATAAGCTATCTATAGAACAGAAAACACAATCAGCTTATTCACGTTTAAAAATGAGTATAAACAAATCACATACGTAGTTAAGTTACTAGAATTTCCCGGAAAGCCGAAGGCTTATTACTTTATTTTCTGTCCTTCTAACGTTGTTATCTACAACGTCAGTCATTAATACAATGCCTGAGCCCGCATCTCCTCGTTTCCATGATATTACCCCAATTGTTGAGATAGGTACTTTTCATTTAATTTCGAATCTGCTTTTCGTTTTAACATCAAAAGAAGTGAATTCTTTGCAATTGTAACATTTTACGAGGTTTTTTGCAAATATTACATAGAAAAGTTAAGTACCTACTTACTAAATATATTTTATTAATTTTTTCCAGAGGTTTAAAAGAAAAAAATCAGTTTTATCAAACTACCATCAGCTGTTTTCACAAAGAAAAATTCGCACGAACACACTTGTAAAAACATAGACTGTAAAAAATGTTTTCTTTGAAATGTTAATTTTGCGGTAGGCTTGGATTACCTACTTCATAAAAATTTAGTCTAATGAGAAACCAACTAGGGATTAGGTAATTAGCATAATAATTAAAAGAACCAAAAAACAGGAGGAATAATTTAGACTGTCACAGAAAATAAACAAGATGAAAATTAAAATGCAAAAAATATTAATCGATAAAAATCTATCGATAACTGCTCATCACTACTTTTGTAATTGCTCTCGTGGAAGTCCGTTTTGGACAAAAACCAGAAATGAATGTCGATGCTCTCTGCTGATAAGTTTAGGCAGACGAATAACCAGAACTTTATGGTAGAGTCCCTTTTGAAATTGCAGGCAAAAACGACGGTCGTGCAATGGGTTTTTTTGTTCGAAAAATTTATGTAGGTACCTACTCTATACCAGCACTCTTAAACGGTGAAGGAAAACATCGTGAGGAAATCGGCATGTCCTAAAAAGTTCAACAACATGTGTCAAGTGCACGAAAGAAGCCTTTGAGGCTTTAAATCCTTTCACCAAAGGAACTAGCGACACGACTATATAATGTAATTTCGACATCATTTTCATGTTGTCGATCCATCGAGTAGGAGGCCGTCCCACGACCAAATTAAAAGTTATAAGTCAACACGCCTCTTAGAATACTCTGTTTTGCATATTAAATGAACGCAGTTTTGCATCCGCGTTGATTGCAGGATTACAATTTATTCCACAAACTCATTTCAGTTTATTATGCGTTCAAAATCTGATTAGGAGTCCGCGCGGTCTCCAAAACTGACAGATGACAGCGCGCGGCCATGATGGAATCCAAATTAAAATTATGCCAGTGCACGCGCTATGCCTGGGTAATTACAAGCGGTTAATTAGTTTCAGCGTAAATAGAGGGTACTCGTAAGTCAAAGACAGAATGTAGCTGACAAATTGTACTACATTATCAGTGTAGAAATAAAAACAAGCAAGGATATGGCAAAATTATTTTAGGTGAGATATAAATTTGCCCAGAAGTAAATAGAATAGCTTAAACGCTAGCTATAAAATTACTTAGTTGGCGAGAGAATCATAAATAATTATTTATTCCTTAGCTTGATTTTTTTCTCAACAAAAAAAACAACATTTTTATTAACACATAAAGTTACTATAGTCCTACCCTTCTAAACATTGCATACACACACGTTTTACGTATCCCTAATGGGGTGGGCAGAGCCACAAGTAATTCAAATTGAAATATGTATAGACGTAAGTAATAATAAAACTTGTAGTCACTTCTGATTGGAATTCACAAGATGGGTATGGTGAACCTTGGTGACAGGTGTTCAGCCCATCGCCCATATAGATGGCCCATCATGTTGGAGAGGATCAACCCCTTCAAATCCCTTAATCAACTTTAACGACATGCTCAGTGCTGGGCAAGCCTACTTCATCTTAATTCGTCCCGGGCACTACGCCGTCCCGTTAGTGAAGGTAAAAGTTGCCTCCTGACGATGTATAAAAAATCATCTACTAGGTATAGATGGTAAAAGGCCTTTGATTTTTTTTGCTTTATTTGCATTAAAAAGTGTATTAAAAGATAGAAGGAAGTTAAAGTTCCTTTCCTACACCAAGCACTATAAGTACCTTCTTTGAAAGTCACAAGAGACTTCACGAAGAAACTTTCCCATAGAGTTCTATAAATATTTCTTTAATTTTAAAGACTAATTATTTCTATCCAGTTTACAATGCTGTATTGAAACAAAACCAATCTTGGCTGAATTTCCTCTGAGACCCTACCTACCCTTGTTTGATCATCACGGGTAAACAGTGCCTTTACACATGCAGCTCCCTTTTTTACCGCGTAAATACTTATGATCACGCCCGTACCTCTAATGGGGTGGGCAGAGCCACAATTAATCGTAAGAAAACTTGCGGCCACTCCTGATTCAAAGTCCCAAGATGGATAGGGTGAATCATGGTGACAGGTTATCGGCCCATCGCCCATAGGTACTGCAAATGGGCAATCATCTTGGAGAGGATATTCCTTAGTCCCTTCCCTTAGTCGAATTTGGCATGCTCGGGGAGAGAAGCAGCTCCCAGCCCAGTCCAGCAGAGAAGTAACTACTAAATTATAAATACGCATTAATCGCTGATTGAACGGACTTAAAAAAACCACAAGGAAATAGATTGAATCCTATGGAGACTTAGGCCACCTATCAAAAAAATCTGATAAAAACACAGCCAACAGCTACTAAAAACACATTAAGGCCTTTTATCATACATACTAGATGATTTACAGTGTCAGGAGGCTTTTGCTTACACTAACGGGACGCTGTAGTGCCCGGGACGAATTCAGATGGAGTAGGCTTACCCGGCCCCTATACCATACTCTCAGCTTAGTCGGCCTTGTCCACATGAAAGACATGGTCAATACGTGTGGAGCTGAGCCCCGGGTTTCCCCACGACGTTTTCCTTCACTGTTCGAGGATACAGGTATAGATAACATAGATTTTTCGAGATGAAAAATTTATTGGCACACGACCGGGTTTGATCCTACCACCTTAGGATCAGAAGGCGGGGGGTACTACCTAGAACACCAGTGCTCTCAAAACCAAAATAGGCTTCCGGAAAATGTTGACTAATTGCAGACAGCTTTGGTAGACAGTGAAAGCTCGTAACATTTACCGTGTCCATGTGAAAAGGCCTAAGTAACCACGTCATTTTTGATCAACTGATTCATGGCTGAGGTATTTTTTTATCGAATGAGTTTTTGAGATGTGTAGAGCACATTTCCTTTATTTCATTTTTAATCGTCATCTTTAATTACCATAGCATTATTGTTATCGAAAAATTTATTTGCACTTTACCAATACTCTCAAATGGTGAAGGAAAACATTGTGAGGAAACTCGCGGCTCAGTTAGCTCCACACGTTTGACCATGTCTTGCCTGTGGACAAGGCTGACTAAGCTGAGAGGATGGAATAGGTGCTGGGCAAGCCTACTCCATCTTAATTCGTCCCGGGCACTACAGCGTCCCGTTTGTGAAGGTAAAAGTTGCCTCCTGATGCTGTATTAATCATCTACGCCCGCCACGCCAGCCACCGAGCTCGTCATTGTACAAGTATCTAGGTCAAAACATTTTATGTGTCCAATTGGCGACCGATAATAATGTTGGTTTTTGAAATCGTCAACTGAGCCCTTTCGGTCCCAAATTTGAGGGCCGAAATGACGACCGAGTCAAAATATGACCCGAGATGTTGTAGAACCGATTACCTGCGACGTTAAGGTGTTTTGGAAATATCAAAAAGAAAATTGCATACCACCTATATAGGCGATGGGCTGATCACCTGACACCATGGTTCACCATATCAATCTTAGGACTAAAACTGAAGTGGCTGCAAGTTTTCTTATGTTTACTTGTGGCTCTGCCCACCCCATTAGGGATGCAGGTGTGATAATATGTATGTAAATCGACCAGAGCTAGCTTTTAACAATAATAATGGTGATGATGATGAAGTGGGTATCAACTTTACTTAATTTTTGTCTGACGTACGTAAGTGATCCCTTTGTTCCTCTGGTCTAAAGGTCTAATGGACTTTTCACCCGCAGGCGAAAGATTCATTTAGCGATTATTTGAATAGGTATCCACATTGCACATAGATAGTAATTATCTGGACCATATCATTATTACAATACCTAAATGTAATAGGTATAGTTTGAGATAATAACCTTTATGCCTTCCGGCGTCCAAGTTATTTGATAAGAAGTCTATTGTGTGCCATTAGCGGATTTGCTCATCAAAATTGATGTAGAACTCTGTTGTTAGTTAATGAAATGTGCTTATTCAGAAGGAAAATGAAATTTTAACATTTTTCCTTTGGTCCCTCAAAGTGAAAACACGATAAGAAAAGGTACTATTAAAAAATCTTGAAAAATCTATGTTTTGATCTAGATCTCGAAAACCCTACCATATTCTCAGATGATTTTTACTTTGACAGGTAAGTTATAACTATTTCTTTAGTTGTTGAAACCAGTTTTTTGATTAAATCTGTAATTTTTTGTAATTAACAATTATTTGATTTGGCAGATTATTTGATTTCAGTGTTTGGCGCGGTCACTTTTGTGTACACCCGAAATCCGTAGCGATATCTCTTTCGAAATCTAACCGTAGGTATTTAAGAACGATGGTCAGCTGAATCAACACTAAAAATCCTAGATTATTCGGAAAAGCTTTCGATGATATTGTAATTATTACTTACAGCATGAGTAACTTGGGTTATGCTTTAACCAAAAATGGAGATCCGTGATCTCTGCCTACCCCTATGGGAAACAGGCATGATGTTATGTACCTATATATGCTCTAATCACGCTTGAGCATTGTTATTTAATACGGGCATATATCATTCAATCAATAACCTCATCTGAAGGAAATACTTGGATACTATAATGTAATTATCTCAAAAGATAAACAATTTTCTCAGCTTCGGCCTTATAGGTACACAGGAAAGACATGGGTCAATTAGATGTGAATAAGGCCGACCTAGAAATCGTCCCGAGCACTACAGCGTCCTATTGATATAGACAAAAGTTGCCTTCTGACACTGTATAAATCATCTAGTATATCTATTATAAATTATCTAGATGGTGAAGGCCGGCCAGGTCCACAGGTAAATCCAAAACCTTAGGATCGAAAGGCGGGGTACCACTAGGCCACCGAAGTACTTATAAGTGAAGGAAAATGCGTTGTCATTTATTTTCGCTACATTTTTTACGCGCGACAAAACCGCCATTTTGTAGTTTATATCACGGATGAGTCGTGATTTCCGCTCGACGCTATTGCGTTGCGGTTTTATCGCGTTTCTGACACGGTTCCTTTTTTCAATCTTTAATTCAATCTAGTTTATGAACTGATTTGAACTGATTTCCTTGATACGAATTAAAATTACCCTCCTATTTTATTTTTCCGGATATAGATAGGAAGGTATTGTATTGGGTAGCCATATAAGTAAAGTAGCGATCACAAAAGAAAGCCTTATAGGTGCCTAAAGAATATGTTATGTCAGTATTATTAAAGTCACAATAAGAAAAAAACCAGTCAAGTGCGAGTCACATTCGCACATGAAGGGTTCCGTACCATCGTACATGTACTTTTTAATATGACTTTTAATCTATGTACTTTTGAAATAGTCAATGATCGATGATCGATTACGAACGTTACAAAAAATGTTATACGGGTATCTTGTATGGCCTTTTTAATTATTTATAGTTACTTACTTACTTTAGCGGCATATTACGGTTCATCCGCTGACAGACGTACGTATGGACGGACGGACAGCGGAGGCTTAGTAATAGGGTTCCGTTGGTACCTACCCGACGACCTAACGAAACTCTAAAAAGACATTTTGGTTGATGACTCTGAACAGTGACTTTTGTAAAGAACCGATGTGGTGAAAAGATAGGCTCAAAAGCTTGATCTATGTAACAAACCTTTTGCCCGTATCTTGTTCTCATTGTGATTTTAAATTACTGCCATTGGAAAATCTATACACACGTATAGATAAGAATATACGTATAGTAGGTATGTTAAGTACCTACGGATAAAATTACAACCTCCGATAATTTAATGCAGACAATGCTTTTGTATTGCAATATTGACACGAAACGAGCGATGTCATTTGCAAAAAACATTTATATCAGTAAGTACCACTTTGTTAACGGTATTGTAACTATTAAATATATTATATGAAATATTATGAAGCGCTCGTGGCGTAGCTTGCCTAGACGTACTTATTGGATGGGTGACCGCAGGTGGCATAACGAGCCGAGCGCTTCCGAGCTTCGGAGGGCACATTAAATTGTCGATCCCGGCTTTTAAGTCTTTAAGCCACGACGGAGGCTTTTAGGCGGCCTAAAAACTTCAAAAATCACAAGAGTCGGCTAGTAGCTCATACGAACTTACTTACTTTAGGAAATTTCCCGAAGCACGGAAGCGCTCAGCTCGTAATGCCACCTGCGGTCACCCATCCGAATTATGACCGCGCACATAATCAAAATTTGCTTATCTCCATAGACGAAAGCAGATATCAAAGTACTATCACAAACAATACGCCGGCACTAAACTCAAATTATACTAACGACCAATTTATTCCAATAGGTGTTAGCTTGAATTTCGAACCGCGCAAATTGTTGCCACTGCGCTAATTCGGCAATTTACCCTTGTTTTAGGGAAATTTACTTCAAATTAAGTGATCTTATGAGAGAGCAAATTAGTTTCTTGTAAAATATTTTTCATTATTTAAGCAAAGTTTTGTTTTGTTTTTTAGTCTAAACCTCAAAAAACTCGGTAAAAAACTGATGTTTCTTGCGGTTTAAAATGTAGCTTTTAATTATCTAGCTCTTTTTAATGTACAAAATAATATTTTTAACAAAACAGTAAAATTGAGTTTTTAGCAAAATAATGTAGGTAAATCATTAATTGTGAAATTTTCGCAAATTTTATTTAAAATATAATTTAGTTTAAATGCGGGAAGCTCTATATTTTGTTTACAAGAAAATTAAAGTTATGGTCATTACCGGTTCCAGCCCCTGAAAGGTTAATTAATGAAATATTAAAACTAATTGGCCTTTGTAACTATAAACAAAGACATTAATTGTTTTTATGGCCTTGGTGGCGTGGCCGCTGAGTACCAGGGACGCGAGAGGTCCAGGGTTTTATTGCTCGCTCTGCAAATACTTGTTCTGGGTTCTGTTGTGTTGTGGTATCATGGCCCTCGCATTTTCTGATACCCACGACACATGAAGTCATAATGTAAGGTCAGAACTACGTTAGGTATTATTTATTTACAACTAGATGGCAGCACAGGTAAAGTTAGTAGCACGCGCTATCGTTGCGTTTTGAGCTTTACGCCGGTAATTTCAAGCAAATTGAAACGGCCTGTAACACAATACTAATTTCCTTTGCTCAGGTATTTTAGAACTGTTACTTTTTCAAGCCTAAACCGCTGAATGAATTTTGATATTTGGCAAAGAGATAGAATGTGTCCTGGGGAAAGATTAAGGCAACCTACCGAGCAACAGTTAGCATTTTATTAAACTACTAGCTGCCGCCCGCGGCTTCGCTCGCGTCGTACCCTGATAAAAAATATCCTATATTAATCCAGCACATGTTCTATGTACTTATATTCCAATTTTCATTGAAATCCGTTTAGACGTGATTAACATACAAACATCCAAACATCCTCACAAACTTTCCCATTTGTAAGGATAGTAGAATGGCGTTTTAGAACTAATTTCGTCTCGGGTTTATTTATTTTAAATTTGGCTTAAACAGTCCATTATTTTGGACAATCAATCCAGAAAGGCGTGTTTATTGCTGCCCTCGGCGAGCCACGCATTTCTCCGAAAATATTTTAAGTTGCCTAAAAGAATGAACTGTAAGTTGCGTAAAGAAATGCTTTAGAAGAATTTTGCTAAATATTCGGGAATACAGACTCGGAAACATTTAGTAGAGAAAACATTCAACAGGCCCGACTAGTTATGTCACATTAATTCTTTCGAACTAGTGTAGAGAAGGCTGTAGGTACAGACGTACTGATTTTAAGGGGGTAGACACAGGTAAAAGGAATTTTTATTCATATAGGCTGCTTCATTATATTTACCTCCATAATGTAAAAGCACACTATCTTAGCCGAACACGTCGAACGAATAGAATGAAACGAATTTAAAAATTCTTTTTAAATCTCGCACAGGAACGTGAATCGTACGAATTTGGAAGAACTCCTGGAAGTCTTCGTTGACTTCGATTCGTTCGACGTGTTCGGCTCGTATAAGAGTGTGCATTCACCTTTTATTGTCAAAGATATCAAGGGAAAAGGCTTCATGCTTTGTCACAGATTAAATACTATTCAGTATTGTCGCCTAACATTATCATGAAACCTCATTTGTTTTGTAGAATGACTTAATACTCCTTGGACTAAAATCGTTAGCAGAGGCTTCTGAACAATAAATGTAGAGGCGGAAGAAACATATAAAAAAACGGCAGATGTTGTAAAATATTTTGTGGAGCAAAATAACGTTATTAATGTTAATTATTGATTTCGGTGTATTTTATTGAAAAATAGGCTACGTAGATAACTTCTTCTAGTATTAAGTGGCATACTTTTTGGATACTTTTAGTAACCGGTGCGTCTATTAAACGGAGTAGTAGACGTTAACCCTTAGAGTGTGTTGAGGATTTATTTAAAATTACAACAAAGTTTTCAAGCTGTGGTGAAAAACATCAAAAATACCATGCCTATGATTGAGAAATTATCTTTTTTTAAATAGCTCTAGGTATATTTTTGATCTACATAAATACAACATTATTGAACAGAAATTTAGCGTATTTTTCAAGAATTACTTCTCATTGTAATAATAAAGATCTAAAATCCTCCACTGCCGAGACAATTACTAGTTTGCGACTTAAGTCGGGCAAATACTTACTTGCCAAAATACAAGCGCTGACAACGTAATATCTACATAATAAAAAACATCTTAGCAAACATAGGTACCCATCATAAGTCTTAGAAGCATTTTTTTTATTTAAGGGCTTTGTCACTTTGCGACCACATCATCTTAGAAGCATGAAAGTTGGAAGGTACCTATATCCCTTGGTGTAGGGGTGTAGGTACTGAAAAAAATTCCCCAATGACCTATAAATATATTGCATAATAGCTGTTGTCGCTACCATTATAAACCATATCCTTCGACAGGATGCAATCGATCTCCATGTCAGATTTTATCCCAATCTGTCCCGTGGTTTAGGTGTGAAAAGGTAACAGACAGATTTTCGCATCTAGAATATTAAAAGGTTCGGGAATACAGTATTTTAAATAATAAATAATTATGTTTTTATTGTAAACAGTAGGTATTGATTAAGATCATAACTGTTGGGAGGGGGCGCTGGAAACTGCGATACAGTTTTTAAGTTAACCAAGGCAGTTTTCAACGTGTTCCAATTGTTTTTTTGTAATGTTGTATTATTTTTATCAAATAAATTATGTTATGTTTACGTTTTTGAAGATTATTTTATCCACTTCGCTGAAGATTTAAAGTTTGTTATAAAAGTTAGGGGCGGCCTATGCTGAAGTAATAAGTAATAATGAAGTAATACCTGTCGGGTATCGCTCGAAGCTACTTGGTTAGTTCAGGAAAGTTTTAAAATAATGTAAACAATACGCGATGTCTTTTTAGAAATCCAAGTTTTTTTCGCGACAATTTAATTGAAAAAATGGGAGGCAAAAAGTGCATCGTATTTATGTAAGTATTAAAATATATTAAAGTGTTATAACAAACCAAATTAAATTAGTTTTGTTTGTATGATTTTGTTAATTTTCTAAAAATAATCATTTTACCCGACATTTTAGAACTTCAGTAAA
Source organism: Scotopteryx bipunctaria (assembly GCA_949320045.1). Classification (NCBI taxonomy): domain Eukaryota; kingdom Metazoa; phylum Arthropoda; class Insecta; order Lepidoptera; family Geometridae; genus Scotopteryx; species Scotopteryx bipunctaria. Next base: position 9,150,466 of record OX439459.1, read on the forward strand.
AGTAATAAAGTTATTAGATAATTAGAATTTTTATATAAAAACCTAAAAAAATGCAATTCACACGTAATAAACTAAAAACTAAATAAAAAAAATCGTTTTAGTATTGTAAGAAAAGGTAAAAAAATATAAGAAAAAACCTTTTTTTAAACTTAAACCACGCTGTTTTTTTTAACTTAGCTTTTAATAATTTATTGTTATTTTTATATAAAAAGACTTACCCCAAAGCCATTGTTTTTCTTGTTGGTTGGTTACGGGGTGTACGTCGCTGGGAGCCTGCTTCGGTTGTGGCTGATCCGCTGCTCCTCCGGCCTTATATCCAGGGCGGCGCCCAGCACCGCCCCCGCCCGCCCAACGCATTTCTATCTATTGTTATTCTGATAAACGACGGAAGTAGTGTTCAAAAAAGTATATCCATTTTTGAACAAGAAATTGATTTAAATTTATACATACACAAAATCACGCCTGTTTCCCATAGGGGTAGGCAGAGATCACGGATCGCCATTTGCTACGATCCTATCCTGACATACTTCTTTCGCTATTATTTAAATTTATTTCCATTGATTTATTGGTATTCTTAAGACCAAATTAGTATTCTAAATATATGATTTTTTTAATAATTTATCTTCCTAAGATCTCAAGCACGGAAAACCTCTGATAATATAAGCGCAGTTTGACGTACTTAATTAATTAAAAATAACAATTCAAATTAGTTTGTTTTATATTTAATTAAGCTATTTAAATTACAAACTGTAATCCTTAAGCATGATGGATTTATATTCTTCCCTAATTATTTTAGGGGTGGACAGAGGCAAGTCCGAGAATACTCAAAAGAAAATGCACTTCTGTAAATCATGTTTCCGACTAGACGATGTCGTCGATCACAAATTGACTATAACTCGGTAAGATCCAATCAAAAAGTAGTTTGTGCGATATTTTGGTAATTTATTGTTTTGGGCGCGACTAACTAGTCGTGTAACCTTTCGAACTAGTGTGATGAAAGGATTTAAGTGCGCGTCAAAGGGGCGCGTTCGTGCACTTGACACAATGTTTACGAACATTTATTTTCTTCGACATGCCGGTACTGGCCGGTAATGAGGGTACTGGTAGAGCGGATTGGTACATGACCGGATTTGAACCCACGTCCATAGGATCGGAATGCGGGCACTACCAACTAGACCACCAGTGCCCATTTTTTCATTGTTCTTTTTAATAAACACATTTCATTGACGTACAACAGAGTTCTTCATCGATTTTGGTGTGCAAATCCGCTACTGCACACTCTTAAATCCTTTCACCACACTGGTTCTAAGGAACTAGTGACAAGACTAGTAAGGTGACCCTAGTCCAACGGATTTCCTCATTTCAGATTCCGTCACGTATTTCCCACATATTAGGGTTCCATAAAAAGAACTCTAGGGTAAAATAAAACAATGTATCGAAGTTAAATTGAAATAAAGGTGTGCTCCCACTGATGAATACAAACTACCGACACTGGATCTGCATGGCTTTGAACCGCATGTTTCATTATCTGCCAGTGTTGGCTCTTTTGGCAGCACGCGTTTGCAACTTGTTGATCTTTCCGTAGCAAGTTTATTGTCTACTAGCTGCCGTTTGTCGTTTTAAAGATTCTACAATAGTATCACAAATATTGCGCGCTTCGGTAATTTTCGTTTAGCTTTTAAATTCGAACTACGACGATGATGATAAGTCATTATCTTTCTGCCCTTATCCCACTCTATGTGGTAAGAGTTTTGGCTAAGGTGTTTTATGACCGGCCACCTGCCTGACGTCAACCCTTCTTGGGAATACTTGCTTATTGTTGGAGGATACTATCCCTTAGTCGACTTTCACGACATGCTCGACATAATGATGATAAGTATGTACTTAATATAATGATGTCACAATAATTAAGTGGATACTTTTTTTTTAAGTTGATTCAATTATTATTCGTTGAGTATTAGTTGCATTTTCGGACAAATTAGGTTTTCATACAAAACATGAAGTTTGCCGAAGCGCACAATATTTGTACCTGTACTTCTAACCGGATAAAATACAAATGAGCATCAGAAACCGCGGATCCATGCTGGCTAGTGTGGCTCGACGATAACACTCAAGTTATTACTAAGTAGGTACATTATTTACATACTCTTTACGCGAACATCAAAGAACTTCTTTACTTTTAATCCATCTCATTTTACGTTGTGCTTTTTTGCTTAGGAACTTCTACTGCGAGTGAATGTTTAAAAAATAACAAAAAATGCAACTATGATGAACTATGAATTGTAGAAACTTATACATACATACGTATTATTACGCCCGTATCCCTAAAGAGGTGGGCAGAGCCACGTAATCATAACATGGTGACAGGTGATCAGCTCATCGCCCATATGGATGGTCCATCATGTTGGAGACGGGCGCGGTTGCAGCCTGAAATTTTGGAGGGGGTCACTTATAATAGAATATGTCGAGTAAATCTGATTTTATTGCACAATACACAATTTTAATGCACACAAAACAAATCTATCTATCTAGTCGTGTCACTAGTTCTTTCGAACCAGTGTGTTGAAAGGATTTTAAGTGCGCCTCAAAGGCTCCTTTCGTACAAAACAAATGGAAGCCTTCTTTTTCACGTTAATTTTTCAATTTAACGTGTACGATTTTGGGGGGGTCATGTCCCCTATGACCCCCTCCCGCGCCTGGTTGGAGAGGATCCTTTCCTAGTCTTGCTCGGGGAGAAAAGCAGCTTGTTGAGAAGAATCATGTTTTTTACGAATTGGGATGGGTGACCGCAAGTGGCATTACGAGCTGAGCGCTTCCGTGCTTCGGAGGGCACCTTAAACAGTCGGTCTCGGCTTTTAAGTCGTTAAGTCATGATGGAGGCCTTTGGGCGGCCTAAAAACTCCGTCACTAGAGTTGGCCACTAGCTCATACGAATATACTTACATACCTACACATGTTTTTTCTTTACTCCCAGTCCAGCAGAGAAGTACTACTACTCATTTACTAATAATTAGCTAAAAATACGTTTTGTGAGGACAAAAAAGAAAACTTTGACTATGTTTAAGTTTGTGCATACAAAACTCTGGAACTAATTACGTTTTGTTTGATCTCGTGCTAACTATGGAATTATGAATATTCACACTATCCAGTGACTCGCAAACTTGTCGTGTCAATAGTCCTTTCGAACCAGTGTGGTGAAAGTATTTATTTATTTCTTTATTGTTATTATTTTTGTGACTCTAGGCTACAACCTTTTATAATAACTTTTATTTTTTATTTTTTCTTCGCCTGTTTGTGTTTTTATCTATGTAACTACTTTATTCGTTCAAGTTGCAAATAAACTTATTTTGATTTGATTCAAAGTGCGACTCAAAGGCTCCCTTCGTGCGCTTGCCACATGCTTTGAAAATTAAACTAAAAATGTGTATTACCATTTAATGTAAAAAACTAAATAGATATAGAAAAAAAATCTTTGAACGATACAGCAGTGTATGTTTAGTTTTTTATGGATAATACCTACTAACGTCTACCAATCCTAAGGTCGTGGGTTCACATCTGGTTGTGCATCTAAGAAAACATTGTGAGTAGAACCTGAAAACTTTGGAAAACATGTGTCAAGTGCACGAAAGGAACCTTTGAGGCGCACTTAAAATCGTTTTATTTACAACACGGTTTCGAAAGAGTGACATAAACTAGTAACTAGTACTAGTAAAAGTAGACAATAATATGCAGAAAATTTTTCTTTCCCATCTCATCGTTAAAACTTGTAAGAACCCTTCTAAACGTAAGCCGAGGCTAAGTTTGAGAATCCCTAGAAAATAAGTTTAATAAGCGAGCAAATCTTATGCATATTAAATGCAAAAGTTTCTAACTCGTTTGATTACAAGTTGTCGCGATCATCTTTCAAAAGTTGACCAATTAATCAACAATAGTTGGGCAATACTGGACTAACTTTGATAATGTCAACTATCTAAAGCTTGGTTCCAATATTCTACAAACGAACAATAACGTTGCTCTTCGGTTATAAACGATCCATCGTCCATAAATAGAAATATTGGAACAGGGCATGAAACAGAAAAACCCGAAATTTATGTGCACTATACCTGTACTCTCAAACGGTGTAGGAAAACGTCGTGAGGACATCGAAACCGTCATGTCGTAGAACCGAAGAAAGTTTGAAAACATTTGTCCTTTCACCACACTGATTCGAAAAAAACTAGTGGCATGACTAAATAAATAGCAGAATGGTTTGTAAGACAAACAAAATTAATCTGAAAAATAAGGTAGGTACTATTTTAAAATAAGTTGCTATAAAAATCTTACGATTAATAAAAGTACGTATGCGCCTTTTTGTAAAACTTCACTTTCCCTATTGAATGGACTCGGATGAGTCATTGATTATACGAATATTATAAACGCGAAAGTTTGTAAATATGGATGTATGGATGTTTGTCACTCTTTCACGCCTAAACAAATAGATCTGGCAACTTTTTTTCATGTACCACGCGAGCAAAATCGCGGGCTGCAGCTAGTTTCACCATAATATCTAGCAGCGGTGCTATTATGCTCCTTTGCTTTATGATCCAGAAAAAACATCCTAAATATTCAATGGGGAGACACGACATATTTATTTATTTTATTCATTTATTCATAGGAAACATTTTTGTTCGGTAAAGATGAGGTTTTTGTCGATAAAGAATATTGAGGCCTTTAGGGTCATCCTGACACAAAGACAAGCCAACTTTTGACTGGACTAAATACCACTTCACTAAATGTCCGCTTCTTTTCCTATAAATACATAATTATCCCGCCCGGATCCCTGATGCGGTACATTGGCAGGGCCAAAAGTACCTAATCATAAGAAAACGTGCAGCCACTCCTAATTAAAAGTCCCAAGATGGATAATATGGTGAACCATAGTGACAGGTGATCAGTCCATCATCGCCCAGCATCTCCAACATGATGGTCAATCATGTTGGAGAGGATACTATCCCTTAGTCGACTTTTGCGACATGCTCGGCGAGAGAAGCAGCTGGAGGCATTCTGTTTTTTCTTACTCCCAGTCCAGCAGAGAATTAGTTTATTTTAGGATTTCTTTTATTGGTTAATTTCGTATTATGTATGACAACTACTATAAAGATTAGTTCTTAAAATGTCAATTTCTCAATGTCAATGACTACAATTTAAAATGCCTTTAGGCACATAAAGGCAACTTCCCAAAATGTTTTTAATTATTGGTTGATTACCTACACAATAATGACAATATTATTTTTTTATTCTCATTGCAAAAATTCAAAATAGTAGGTTTTTTAACTCAACATTTTGGGAAGCCGACATTTTAGGTTCAGTTCAATTCTTTTTTTGTCTACTGTGACATTTAGGTACCTAAATAAACATTTTGGAAAACTGACATTTTCGAAAACCGGCGTTTTGGGAAACTGACAATTAAGGATGTGGGTATATTGTTCACAGACATTTTGGGATGTGGTATAGGTATAGGTACCTAAAGGCTTCTTTCTTTTACCTGTGTGTTCGTATGAGCTAGTGGCCAACTCTAGTGACGGAGTTTTTAGGCCGCCTAAAGGCCTCCATCATGACTTAACGACTTAAAAGCCGGGACCGACTGTTTAACGTGCCCTCCGAAGCACGGAAGCGCTCAGCTCGTAATGCCACTTGCGGTCACCCATCCCAATTTGTGACTGCGCATATTGTTGCTTAACTTTAACGATCAATCAAGAACGCCTAAGCAAGCTACGCTACGAGCGCTTCTTTTACCTGGCCAATATCATTGTCTTAACGTAGACCTAGATATATTTTAGAAGCACTAATAACGAAAGTCCAAGACCGTAACCATGCAATAGATCAGGATACCTAGTTAGACGTGGTGATGGCCTGGATTTCTTCAGTCGTTGGGTCGACGGCATCAAAATGTCGAGCGCAAAACTTGGATAAGAGACGCACAGGATCAAAGAGAAAATCGAAATAAGGACTATCTAATTTATATCGAGCAGTAGGTGATACCAGTCTGAAATAAATTTGTAGGGAAGTACCTACCTATCAATAATTACAAGGTAACTACAGAATCAGCCCAAATATCGGCAATTTTTGTCTAGCTTCTGAAATACGAACTAACGCGATGTTGATATGTAATATAGAGATGTTACAATAATTATTTATTTATGATTATGTAAGTAGATACTTATTTTTTTAAAGGGTTGGTTCAGTTATTATCAGTTGACTATTAGTTGCATAATTGGACAAATATTGATAATTCGGTTTTCATACAAAGCACTAATTTGCCGAGGCGCACGATATTTGTGGTACTACTGTACTAACTAAGTAAGTAAGTTCGGATGAGCTTGGCCAACTCTTGTGACAGTTTTTAGGCCGCCTAAAGGCCCCCGTTATGGCTTAGCGACTTAAAGCCGGGACCGACAATTTAAAGTGCCCTCCGAAGCACAGAAGAGCATAGCTCGTAATACCACTTGCGGTCACCCATCCCAACAACTGTACTAAGTAGTACTACTACAACTTATGGTGTCACAAGTTCTTTCGAACCAATGTGGTGAAAGGATTTTAAGGTGAGCCTCAAAGGCTTCTTTCGTGCACTGAGAGAGCTCTATTCCAACAATTTCTACGTAAAGTATTTCAACATTTACAGCGTATCGAATTCTCAGAAGGATTTTCCTATTAGAAGGTGAGAAGTTACCAAGGAATACCTTCTGATGTTACGATTATTTCCAACGCGCGTAGAAAAATGTTCATCCTACAGAATACATAAATCAAAATGCATAATTATGAAGTTAAATAATTATCGCATACCTTATTATTATTTTTTGATGACCATAAATGCCTACTGCAAAATGTGTTCGAAAGGTCTGGAAAATAAAACAATGAAGGAAGCGATTAAGCCTGATTAAGATTTTAATTAGGTAGGGTACCTACTTAATAAGTCGTAAACGTTGAAAATCCATAAAGATCATACAATGCTAGTGACGAGAAATGCTACGGCGTAGCGCAAATGTGAAATTTGTTTTTGATTAAAATTCAAATATTTTGTAAGGGCAAATCAAGACAAAAACTCTTTCTTTAATAATTACTTTATATTTTGGACTCCATTATTTTTATATTATCATCATTATCAGAACGCACCCACTGGTGGACATAGGCTTCTCTTTGCTCTTGCGGCTTCTCATGATTTTGGTGCCTACCTACCTAGTATATACCTAGATGAAATAATTTAGCTCTTGGTTTTAAATGCGAACGAATGAATAAAAATCGATATTAGGAGAGCAAGCGTTATTTATGGGTTACTAGCCACGGTTCTGTTCGAGTATACCCGAATAAAAATAACCTTTAAATTACTCCAGGTCATAAACTATGTGTATTCCAAATTCGGACAAATCCGTTCAGATAAGTTGAAACAAACTTAACTACTCGCACATAAATATTCGCATAATATTAGTGTCTTCTTCTTGTCGTGCCTCTAGTTCTTTCGAACCAGTGTGGTGAAAGGATTTAAAATACGCCCCAAAAGCTCCTTTAGTGCACTTGACGTTTTCGAGCTTTTTTCTACGACATGCCGTTTTCTTTACTATGTACCGGTGTGGCGCTCATAAATTTTTTGGACAAAAAAATCTATTGGTGCACGACCAGATTTGAAACTACGACGTTGTGATCGGAAGGCGATGCCGCTACCACTAGACCACCAGTGCTCTAAAATATTAGTGTAATTGGTGGTTACGTACATTTTTGTGTATTTTTATGTATTCTGGTACCACCTAATCGCAATACTTTTATCGATGAATGTTATTAAGAATTCTTTGAGAGTTTATTATGTGAAATATGTGTGAAATCTATCCAAAGGTAAAATTACATTCGGTATCAAATATTCGATATATGATAGGTAGCGTTTTGATGTAGGGTACCTTCATAATACAAATATTTTAATTCCCGAAGGAAATGTGCTTTGAAACAGTAATTTCTCAAATTGGTTACTTTTACTTCACGTAAATGTTACATGGCCAAGTAGGATGCATCCCGAAGAGTGGACAAGGATCGTCGTTCCTTCGACGGCCTCGGTGGCGTGGCGGGCGATTGCTCGGCAGAGACGCAAGAGGTGCGGGTACAATTCCCGCTGCGGAAGAAATGTTTGCATGTTCTGCAAATATTTCTTCCGGGTCTGAGTGTTGTGGTATCACGGTACTCGTAGTTTCTGATACCCACGACACAGGAAATCCTAGTGTGGGGTCAGGACTATGTATGTGACTGTTGGGTGTTATTTATATTCAGAAGAAAATGCTAATGAGCATTAAGTTCGCCTTTGTACATGTTTTTTCTTATGTGCAATAAAGAATTTTCTATCTATCTATCTATATTTATTTATATTTGTATTTATTCTTTGGGTGCCTGAAGAGAGAAGGCCAGAGCAGGGCCGAGAAGGCGTTGGCTCGGCGATCTCGACTGCTTCGATAAGGAGTGGGAGTGGGAGGTAGGAGATCGTGAAAGACCGGATTCAGTGGAAGCTCTTGGGGGAGGCTTTTGTCCAGCAGTGGGATAGTGGGATACACGACTGGATTTTGAACCCACCACCTTAGGATCGGAAGGCGGGATCACTACCAACTAGACCACCATTGCTCTCATAATCTTATCAATAAAACTCTTCATAAAATCGCAGTCAATTAACTCTTCCACTTTGACTAATGGAAAAGTGAAGGTTTAAGATAAAAATGATGCCTGGTTTCCGCGATAATATTTTTTATCTAAATAAAAATACAGGTTGATTATGATTATGGGGTACAGTCAGCTCTAAAAACCTTTTATTCTCAGAAGTTCCATGTGACCAGTCCCGCATGGAACTTTTGTAACCCTCAAGTTCCAAACACGAAACCAATAAAAATAAATAGTCGTGTCACTAGTTCACTCGAACCAGTGCGGTGAAAGGATTTGAAGTGCGCCTCAAAGGCCTCTTTCGTGAACTTGATACATGCTTTCGATCTTATTAGGTTCTACCGACGTGCCGGTTTCCTCACGAGGTTTTCCTTCACCGTTTGAGTGTACCTACTGGTATAAATTTTTCGAAAAGAAAATTCCATTCCTGTTTTTTTTCTTCATTCCCGGTCTTATGGTCCTATGCTACCATAAGACAATACAATGTAGGCTAGCAATTTTTGTAAGTATGTAAATCATGAACCTCAGATCATAGTTTTACCATAAACTATAATATTCATTGTGATCCATCACACTTGATGTATTCTGCACATTGGTATTCATAGCTGGATATAAATAAGTATTTCATATCAGCATACGATTACCACATCCGACGTGATGGGTTCGCAATTTCATTATTAGTTGACAGAGACATGGCTCTTCTAAGAGGTTGAAATTCCTGATCTAATTGTCTTCTAAGTTATTATGAGCTAGTGGCCAGCTCTTGTGACGGAGTTTTTAGGCCGCCTAAAGGCCTCCGTCATGGCTTAACGACTTAAAAGTCAGAACCGACAATTTAACGTGCCCTCGGAAGCGCTCGGAAGTTAGGTTGCTTACCTAACTTCAACGATCAATCAAGAACATCTAACCAAGCTACGCCACGAGCGCTTTAAATCTCCTAAATAGTATGTTTTACTGAATTAAAACCTTAATTGATTCTTACACTAGTGCAAGCGAAAACCGACCTCAAGGTGACGAACCTTTTCATTCCGTAACTGTACGTATCTACCTACCTACATCTGAATTGAAAACCCGTTTATCTAAAGTCGGTTAACTTTTTAACCGACTTTAGATAAACAGGTTTTCATACATAGGTACATTTAAAAATGTTAAACCCTACGTTATCGGTCGGGTAACAGCAGCCCCTTATCAGCTCGACCAGTTATTTCAACTTGATAAAACCTCTCAACTGTATTCTAAGAACTGTTTTACATACAATAATATCTTCCGTTCTAGCCCAAAGACATTCATTAACTTTTTACCCTTCTCAGCGGAACGAGAAAGCAATAAGCTTCAGCTTTCTTTAGCTAGTGGTCGGTTGAGACGTGTTGGGTTCGATTCCGTGTCGGGACAAACATTTCCGCTTTTGTTTTTGAAACTGGTCAAAGAAGCGCACTGGTCGTGCACTCATTTTGCTGCTTTTTGCACAATCGACTGGGTAGCTACACACGCGATATTTATAATCCACCATTCTACCATCGGGTAGGGGCTTCGTATACTTGAAAAAGTACGTAAGTTCGTATGAGCTGGTGGCCAACTCTTGTGACGGAGTTTTTAGGCCGCCTAAAGACTTCCGTCATGACTTAACGACTTAAAAGCCGGTCAATTTAACGTGCCCTCCGAAGCACGGAAGCGCTCAGCTCGTAAAGCCACTTGCGGTCACCCATCCCAATTGTGACCGCGCACAACGTTGCTTAACTTCAACGATCAATCGAGAACGTCTAAGCAAGCTTCGCTACGAGCGCTTCGATACTAGGTGAGATTGTTTAGATGGTAGATACAGACAGCACAAATCTGCCTGCCTGTGTACAAATAAAACAAAAGATATATTAAACTGACCCATGTAATAATCATGAGATAGCCATTCAACCTGACCGAGCCGCAAGCGTCCGTTTCAATCCATTCCCTAAACGCAGACACCCGGGTGTACAAAGTAGTTTTATCAAAGTTCTTCCCACTAACAATGCCGACCAGGACATCTCTTCCTTTTCCAGCGGGATCCAAGGTCCTCGAACACGCTAGCGGCCCTCCAGAATCACCCATAGCCACATCGGAAACAACAGAATCGGTGCAGATAAACGAATTCATGTTCATATCCCAGAGGACGGAGCATTTCCAACGTGTCATGACATCTATTTTTGCGATCAGCATGACCGGGGAAAACGCGTTCAGACTGCCGTATGCAGTTCTACCATACCCTGCGGAGTAACAGCTATTCGCGTAGTCAGTCTGTCTTGTAGCCGGGGTGATGTGGTTGACCGTGCTTGTGAATTTCCAAGGCACATCGGTGAAGATCAGCGCTATGTCGTTTGAGGGAAACGCGAAGTCTCTATGCAAGACCGCTTTCTTTATCTTCCTCCATTGCGCCTGTTCTGTGCTTTCTGTCGCACCGGAGTGAACGAGATTGTTTTTAAGGTTACCAGCAACGAGGCGTAGTTCGTGTGGGTGCTTGGCGTAGTAGAAATCATTGCCTTCGAAGCAGTGTGCAGCAGTTAAAACCTTCTCTTCCCTGATAATACTCCCTCCACAGAGATTCTGCCATAGAATACGGCCATTGCCAAGCTTCCGCGAGGGTTCCTTTATAGATACGAGGTAGGGAACTTGTCCATGAAATGCTGGCTCTCCGTTTACTATCACTGGTTTCACGTAGTACCGGGAGTAATTCGTAGTTGTAATCACTCGTCTATCGTAACCGCATTCGATCTCGACCAGCATTAAGAGGATGATGAGTTTTTGCATCAGAATTTTGAGTTTTGGAATGTAAATACAGAAGAATTTCGTTCATGTTGATAAAATGGTTGACAGCTTATTTGGTGAGACTTTTGACAATGATTATTCTATACCTACGTAAAATGTAGGTACCTGAACTCAGAACAATTGAAGCTCTAAGTAGGTACCTCTTTTGTTAAATAAAAACAAGAAAAAGGTAGGTACCTCCATGGGTCCCTAATCATCTTGGAGCTTCTTGAAGAGAACTTTCCCAAAAACACCCTTGAAAACACCACACTAAACCACCTTTAACTAAGACAAAGGCAATGACGTTATTGCTACAAGACGAGTTTTTATAAAGTTCCAGTAGTACCTAAGTAGATATTATGCGATTACGAACAATTCTCTAAAAAGTGCTCCCCATAGAAGCAATATAAATAAACGATCTATGGCAATAAAATGAAGAAAATAAGTTTCCTCCGTGGATGGAAGTAAAATTATGCAAATTTCCAAAACAAAATAAACAAACAGCTTAGATAATGAAGGGTTCAGTAATTACCAACTTCTTTATCGGTCGTTTGTCATCTCTGAGTCTGACCGTTACTGCGTTTTATTTACGACCTTCTATTTAGGCCAGAGTTAACCAATAATTTGGTTACCTACTCAATTATAAGTTACTTAATATATTTTTTAATCCTTGTACGATAAAGAGTTGAGAGCACTGGGGGTCTAGTTGGTGGTGACCCCGCCTTCCGATCCTAAGGTGGTGGGTTCAAATCCAGTCGTGTACCAATGGATTTTTCTGTGCGAAAAATGTATGTGCGCTATACCAGTACTCTCAAACGGTGAAAGAAAACACAGTGAGGAAACCCGCGGCTTAGCTCTTCACGTATTAATCATGACTGTATTTTCTGTGGACAAGGCCGACTCAGCTGAGAGGACGGATTAGGTGCTGGGCAAGCCTACTCCATCTTAATTCGTCCCGTCTGTGAAGGTAAAAGTTGCCTTCTGATGCTGTATAAATCATCCACTATAGATGGCAAAAAGGCCTTTAGTTTTGTACGATAAAACTATGGGGTGTTTGTAGATAGATTCGAATATATATTTTTAGAGTTCGCCTATGTAATCAGTTATACGGCAAAGGGTGTGTTCAAACTAGCTCGTAGGGATTATAAATAAATATTTGTGGACATTTGACACAGCGCCATCTAGCCCCAAACTAAGCAAACCTATGGACACCAGATGGCTGTTGTAGCAAAAGTTTGTGTGAATGTTTGTTACCACTTATCTCCATAACTAAACCGATTTTGATGAAATTTAGAATGTAGGTAAATAGTTTAGGTTCTAAAACTACATATAGACTAATCAAATTTTAGAAAATCAACCCTTAAGGGAGTTAAACAGGGCGGTAAAAAATTTCTATTGATATTTTCTTTCATTTGATTCGCTCAAAACTCGTTACAAATAAACTGTAAAATAAATAATAAAACAAGTTTTTTTAGTTTTTCAAAATTGCCCCTAGAAGTGGTTTAAGGGGTCTAACTAAAGTCTAAGGGGTCCTCTGTACACCTATATAATAATAAAAAACGGAATATAGCTATAAAATATTTATTAAATCATTTAAACAATTGTTTCATATAAAACATAGTTTGGTATTAAATACCACGCATATGAATGTCCAACTATTATTAACATTATTTCATATCTCATGTTTACGTGTTTTTTATTATTTATTACTTTTAACTTATCTGAGCAATGCAATTTATGTATGTAAGCAGTTATAAGCCTAAATAAAATAACATTTTAGTTATTATTTAACAATATGCATATTTATCTGTAAATAATACTTTAATATAATTGTTATAAGAAATCAATTTTGCTAACTTTGACTACGTTGACTTAAGTTCGTTCTTAAAATTTTATAACAAATGAAAACAATTAAATTTGAAATTTTCATATAAATACAAATAAGAAAATGCATATAATTTTATAAAAGCTAGCATTATAATGTGTATTATTAATTCTCAATTTTTACCCTAAAAATGGTATAATGTCAGAAATAAGCTTAAAACTAAAGAACTAGGTACTTACTATTTTTTACAAATAATAAAGTCACAATGATAATTTTTATTGAATCCAGTGTTCTGGATTGGTAACTTGTCAGTCGTCAAGTTAAAATGCATAAATTTTATGACGCTTATTTTCCTATGAAACTGGTTTGGCCTACTTAATTTCTGGCCATATTTAGTTCAAGTAGTACAGTCGCCTACAGTAATATGACTACACTTTAAAACTTTTGAAAAATATGATCGAACAGTCAAAAATACATGTTTAACTATTATTTATATGTTTTTATATCATCTAAAAATCGTACTGCACTACAGCCTCCCGTTATTGTAGGCAAAAGTTGCCTCCTGACGCTGTGTAAGCTATCTAGCATGGATGATAAAGACCTCAGTTTTTGTTGTGTATTAAATAAATAAATAACAACCAACAGTCACATACATAGTCCTGACCCCACACTAGGATTCCCTGTGTCGTGGATATCAGAAACTGCGAGTACCATGCTACCACAACACCCAGACCCGGAACAAATATTTACAGATCATGCAAACATTTCTTCCGCAGCGGGAATTGAACCCGCGCCTCTTGCGTCTCTGCCGAGCAATCGCCCGCCACGCCACCAAGGCCGTCACATATTTCCTTATTGTCACATTTTTCAAAGATTTTAAATGTATAGTTACTGAGTGCGACAGTAAATGTTCTAGGAACATTTTGGGGCGAGACCACAGAGGTAGGTATTTTAGGAAGACATTGCGCCATGTTTCGTGAATCCTCAAAAATCTTCTGAAAACTCTTAAAACTATACATTAAACACTTAATATTAGGCGATAATGGATCTGTGTCAATTCATGTTTAATTCCATTAGTTATAGTTTTAACGATATATTTATATTACATAATCATTATTATAAACGTATGATTCCTGATTTAAGAGCCTAGTCCAGGCACAGTTCGAGTGTGCGCCCGGGATTCGAACCCCGATCTTACCTTAAAAGGGCTAAGAATGCTATAAAACTTGAATTATATTAAAATGTCACATAGTCATAAGTTCGTTTCTTAAAAACTATCGTATTCATATTGAGTCCTGATTTTAGAATAAATACATAAATATTATCACGCCCGTATCCCTAATGGGGTGGGCAGAGCCACATAAGAAAACTTGCAACTACTTCTGATTTATTCCTAAGATGGATATGGTTATTTAGAATAAATAACACTATTATATTTTATAAAACTTATCTAAAAATGCAGTTTTTATAACGAAATTAATTCAGTTTCAAATTTGAAAGCGATTGATAATGATCCCTGTTTCAAACATAATTAGTGTTTTTCGTGTCACAATGAGAAAATAAAAAAAATCTAAGGCTTCCTTGATGGAGGCAGTCATGTCATCTATCAAGTTTTTTTATAGTCAAACGAACTAACCTCTTGTTCTCTATCTGGTCGAGTCACTAGTTAATTCGAATCAGTGTTTTGGAAGGATTTAAAGGACTACTTTCGTACACTTGACACATATTTTCGAACTTTTTAGGTTCTTCGACATCCCGGTTTCCTCACTATGTTTTTCTACACCGTTTGAGAGTACTGGTATAGCGCACGTAAATTTTTCAATAGAAAAATCCGTTGGTGCAGGACCACAATCGGATTTGAATCCACGACCTTGGGATCGGAAGGCGGGGTCACTACCACCAGTGCTCTCAACCTCTCTTAAAACAATACATGATTTATTTAAATTAATATAAAAGGCAAAAAAGTATGATTATTATCCATCCAGAAACCAGGACTATAAAATATCTCTATACAAGCAAAATTCTAATCTTTGAAAATAAAATAGAATAATCATCGTTTCTTAAACAAACAGCTTAGTCAGAAACAGTTTTAAAAACATCTACTACATGTTTCTTGCCATTTGTTTCTAAAACATTGTTTTCTAATCAATGGCGTTCGATAATTTTTCCAAAGTCATAAGTAGAGTTTTTGTTTAAAGTAACAAATATAAACACAAACAGGGTAGGAATGTAAAGGTGCGCGCTCACTTATCCTGGAGCTGCACGTAGTTGGCGGGGAACAGTCCGTACGAGCCCTTGCACAGCCCCTGCCACCAGCCCTCGTCGATCTGGTGATGGAAAACACTAGCTTAAAACACTATAAAGCTTGATTGACACAAGAGTATAAATTTAAAGTTTCCTGGCGAGAGAAGCGAGTCGTTCTATCTATTTTCCTATCTCCACTTACATACGGGCGAGCGTAGCGAAACGTGTGATTTTATTTTGAAATTAAAGATAAGAGACGAATACCATGGTACTATAGGAACCAGATCTAAACCACTTGATCTTGATGCCGTCGTTGGATTCAAATGTTATCGCTCATCTTACTAGTGTAGTCTTCGTCCTCTCGCCCACTTAGCTGACCATGATGATGTCATATCTCGCTTAGCTTACCATGTTGACAATCTTGCTTAGCTTACCATGATGAAGCGCTCTTGGCGTAGCTTGCTTAGGCGTTCTTAATTGATCGTTAAACTTAAGCAACGATATGCGCGATCACAATTGGGATGGGTGACCGCAAGTGGCATTACGAGTTGAGCGCTTTCGTGCTTCGGAGGGCACGTTAAACAGTCGGTCTTTTAAGTCGCTAAGCCATGACGGAGGCCTTTAGGCGGCCAAAAACTCCGTCATTAGAGTTGGCCACTAGCTCATACGAACATACATACATACATACATAGCTTACCATGATGATATTGGTGTTGACAACGTCCAGATCAAATGATATATCACTTAGCTCACCATGACGATGTTAGTGATGACGTCGTCGGGGTCGAAGGAGATCTCGTCCGGCGCGGCGGCTTGGTAGTCGTAGAGCGCGCGCGCCGTGTACCCCTCCTCGTCCTCTCCGCCCTCCCCCTCGCCCTCGGCCCCCTCCGCGTCCCACCCCACCGGTGACACCACGATAGTGGGCTGCCGGCTTAGCTGGAAACACAAGTTCAACATTTATTTATGAAACCACTTTACATGAATCTGCTGCTGAATTCGGAGCAAAACGAATTCGAAAAATGAATTGCTATAGATGATTGTTCAATTGAACAACAATTATTAACCTTGATTTTACTAGCGCTTTTGATGAAGTTGACCACAATATTTTAGTTAAAAAATCAGATAAATTTGGGATTGAAATGGTTTCAGTAAATGGATCAGATTCAGATATTTATCTTAGTGAGTCAGGTGTTTCTCAAGGGTCACATTTGGGACATATTCTATTTCTCATTTTTAAATGATCTACCAAACCATGTGAACCATTGTATACACTTGTCTACGGACTGAACTAATTCGAGTCGTGATAGAATATTAAGATTTTTCATAAATGGCGCTACGGCGCATGTGGCGATGAAACTGAATGTATTCCAAGAAAGAGACGACGACTGCCCGTCGTTAAGGAGGTTGTGTGTAATTAATTTTAGAATTGAATAATTAGGAATTTTTGCTAGTAATTTAAAAGACTCTTACCTCTTCCTTCTCTTCTTTGGGCGCCCCAACCCTGGTGACATCGGGCAGGTTGGTTTCTTCTAAAGTCTGACTAGCTATCTTCTCTTCTGTCTCCTGCTTGACAGGAGTTATCTTCTTTGGTTGGATGATGGTCCGTTCTTCTGAGGACTGCGGGGAGATATCTTCTGGATCGTTCCCTATCTTCTCTTTTTCCTGGAATTTACTTGTTAAATTCACTTTTGAACCAAAATAATAATTAACCGGTCAAGTGCAAGTCGAATTCTCACACGAAGGGTTCCGTACCATCGTACATGTACTTTTTAATATGACTTTTTAAATATGTAGCTTCGATGGTCGATTACGAACGTTAAAAAGAATGTTTTTGTATTTAATTGGGCCTCGTATTTAAATATTTGTATTTGTAGTAAAAACATTCAACATAGAGTCGAGGCATAGAGTCGTAGGCTAAATTCATATGAAGATTTAATGAATTCAATTTTACCACTCCAAAAATAATAATATCGATTTTGGTACCGAAGGGCTTGACATGCACGTCTAGAAAAGTTACTAGCTTAATACGTAATTTTGTTCCGTCTTTTGCTTGTTCAGAATGTTCAGTAATGTTACCTTTTGCGAAAGGTCCTTGTCAATCTGTTGCCTCTGCTCTCTTATCTTCTGT
Source organism: Scotopteryx bipunctaria (assembly GCA_949320045.1). Taxonomy (NCBI): domain Eukaryota; kingdom Metazoa; phylum Arthropoda; class Insecta; order Lepidoptera; family Geometridae; genus Scotopteryx; species Scotopteryx bipunctaria. The sequence continues at coordinate 9,168,108 of OX439459.1, forward strand.
ACTGATTGCAGCGCTTCCTGTAACAACGTCAAATTGCTTATTTATTGGCCAATAAAGAAGCACAGATGGTATAGTAGGAATCTTTACGCTTTATATTCTCAGCGCATTACACCTTTTCATAGCCGGACTATGTCGCTGCGGCACTAATGTCGCCCCGACATAGTGATAGTTTCAAGCGTAAGTAGGTATGGAATTTTAAAAAGTGTTTTACTTAATTTAATTATTCTTTATTAAAAATATAATGTACATAATCTATACTTGTTTAATAAATTATATAATGCTAGCTGCCTCCCGCGGCTTCGCTCGCGTGGTACCCGGACGAAAAATAGCCTATAATGTTAATCCAGCACATGTGCTATGTATATTCCAAGTTTCATTCACAACCGTTCAGTCGTTTAGGCGTGATTGAGGCACAAACATAGAAACACCCTGACAAACTTTCACATTTATAATATAGTAGGAGTAGGATGGTAATGGGTAATGGGAGAAAGTTTATAACTTAATTTAAAGTTTACAAGCACGATTGTAGCACATGAAAGATGGAAGTACTTACTTGTTCCTTTTCCTTGGCCATGTTCTCGAATTTGTTCCTCAACGAGGATGGTTTCACGGTGATATTGGCGCCGGGTGCTTTTTTAGCCTCCTATACAATGACATGAAATGAATGACATACACAACACTAAATATTAACTAAACTAAGAACATTACCGTCTATACTAGATGATTTAGAGTCAGGAAGCAACTTTTACTGGCATGTGAGTATGTGACTGGTATCAAAGTCAAAGTAAAAAAAAATATATTCCATAAAATCACGGGGTTCCCTTGGACTGATGATTGATTATGATGATGATTTTAGATGGAGTTTTATCTAAAACCCATCTGGGTATCTATCAGTATACAATCGTCTTAGGTTAGTCGGCCTTGTTCACAGGAAAGACATGGTCAATAGCGAATACCAATACCACTAATCATGTCACTAGTTCTTTCGAACCAGTCATCATCTTCCTGCCCTTATCCCACTCTACGTGGGGTCGGCACAGAATGATCCTTGGATCATGCTGTAAAAGTTTTGGCTAAGGTGTTTTATGACCGGCCGCCTGCCTGACGTCAACCCTCCTTGGGAATACTTGCTTATTGTATCTCATCATGTTGGAGAGGATACTATTCCTTAGTCGACTTTTACGACATGCTCGGGGAGAGAAGCAGCTGGACGCATTCTATGTTTTTTCTTTACTTCCAGTCCAGCAGAGAAGTTCATTCGAACCAGCGTGGTGAAATATTATAATCTAACGGTCTTTTCAGTTTAACGGTGAGTTATATACCTGTTCCTTCTCCCGCGCCATGTTCTCGAACTTGTCTCTCAAGGCGGAGGGCTTGGCGCCGCCGATGTCCGGCTTGTGGCGGGTGTAGCTGGTGCCCACTTTCTCTACGTCCTCGAAGCGATGCGCGGATTTGTCCACGCGATCCGTTTCGATGCCGAACTTACCGCCGAAGCCCTAAAATCACAATAAAAAAATAAATATTTGTGGACATTTCACACAGCGCCATCTAGCCCAAAACTAAGCAAAGCTTGTACTAAGTTCGTGTGAGCTAGTGGCCAACTGTGCGCTATCGTATCTTTGTAAGTGTTTGCTATTAATTGCTCTTTTTGTTATAACAGAGAGAACCTAGTGACAAGTCAAACTCCTAAGTTTAATGTCAATACTTAACTGTTAAAATATATTTTTGTAAATAACCATAATAAATAAATAAAAAAAACTCTTGTGACGGAGTTTTTAGGCCGCCTGAAGGCCTCCGTCATGGCTTAACGACTTAAAAGCTGGGACCGACAGTTTAACGTGCCCTCCGAAGCGAGGAAGCGCTCAGCTCGTAACGCCACTTGCGGTCACCCGTCCAAATTGTGACCGCGCACAGGGTTGCTTAACCTTAACGATAAATCAAGAACGTCTAAGCTAACTAAACGAGCTTCGACTTGTACTATGGACACCAGATGGCAGGTAGAATACTTATATAAGTTTTTTTTGTAAACACATACTTTTAATAAATATTTACTACAACACCCAGACCGGGAAGAAATATTTGCAGAACATACAAACATTTCTCCCGTAGCGGGAATCGAACCCGCGCCCCTTGCCTCTCAGCCGAGCAACAGCTCGCCGCGCCGCCAAGGCCGCCGTAAACTTTCCAGTACCTTCTTATGGTCGACTTGACTAGCATGCGCCGGAGTCTTCTCCTGGTGGTCCCAGCCGAGGGCGGACGCGTCCTGTCTGTCTGTCTGCACTCCGAACTTGCCGCCGAAGCCGATCGCGTAATCTAAACACAACAATAAAACCGGTCAAGTCAAATCAAATCATTTTATTTTGCGAAACAAGGGTTTAACAATAGATGGTAGAAAATAATTATGTAGGTACAACCTTGATCAGCTTTTTAGCATGCAAACATAGAATATTAAAAATACATCCTTAAAAAATTAAATTATGTTATGGTCACATCTCTATTACATTAAATAAAATTATATAATGTCAAAAATATGTCAGATTATTAAATGTCAAATTGATATAAAATTACTAGAATTTGTCCGAGAGATATTCATTGACACTATAATAAACCTTTTGCAATAAAAATGTCTTTAATTTAAATTTGAAAATGTCGGCAGCTAGTAAGTACATAAATGTTCCTTGTAATATGCGGCAGCATGTTCCCTATTAAAATTAAGAAAAAAAAAATGCAAAATGAAACACGTCCCTTCGGGTACGGAACTCTATAAAGTCATTACTTATTTTGACATATTATCTTACATAACACCATATCCATTTTCGGGCTTAAACTTTTACTTGTGGCTCTGCCCACCTCATTAGGGATACGGGCATAATATTATAAATGTATGGATATGGTGAATTGGTGACACATTTTAATAACTCGATACGATATTCTTCTCTTCATTGAAATTTATTCCTATAGTTTAAAAACGTGTATCTATTTGCACACTTGTAGGATAGGTACCCATCGGCATATATTTACTAGAGAATTTTTCCACTTTCCAGCAATCTGTCAACTTTATTATTTACTAACTTGGCGTAAGCTAGCTAAGTGTAAGCAAGCAAGCAGATTCGCTTATGCAGGTAGCCTTTGTATAAGTTTACAAGGCAGATCGCTTCACCCCAGCCGGCGCAAAGTAGGCGCCGGCCCGGGGACGACCTGGGCCCTACAAAAACGAATTCGCCCTTCGCGGACATTGCCGAGCGTTACCACGGCCCAATAATTTCCTTACTCAATAGATTGAGGCACGAGGAGTGATGAAAACAATTTTCGATCCGGTCGATTCGGCAAAACGCAACGATAGCGCGATCTAGAAACCGTACAGTTTTAGCAGCGACATCTAGTTCTGTTTCGAGTAAACTTATAACGCAACATGTGACGATTTATCTTTTGATTGATATTATGCGAATAAAAATATCTTAGGTCCACCACGACACTAAACGTATATGTAAACTTTTTCTGTAGTTTTGTTTTTGGCAGGCTAACTTTAGTAAATTAGTTCAGTCATTTGTTATTTTGCGTGAAAATTTTTACGTGTTTTTATACTTTGACGTGCTCTGTCGACATTTTCAGAACCTCTCGCGCCGCTCTAATTTTCGCTCAAAAATTTGTTTCTGACATTTTTATGCACTGATTAAAAACCGTTACATATGTAATTATAACTTTTTTTTTATATTTTAGAAGATTTTTATTTTAATTCATGTTAGATTTTCTAAGTAGTGTTTTATGTTCCCACCTTTTGTTTTGTTTTCTCATTTTTATGTAGGTACCTACACACCCCCGAATACTCCAACGCGACTCAGAGTTGAGCACGTCTCAAGTAACGGTTTTTTGACCGTTTTTGATGAAAATCTGTCAAAAACTCGACACTTGAGACGTGCTCAATTCTGAGATGCGTTTGAGTATTCGGGGGTAAGTGTTGTATTTTTCTGATTTTTTCTATGGACCTGTGTCTGAAATAAAGTTTTATTATTATTATATAAAACGTTGTATGGTTCTTTTAAGTCATCTTTCTACGAGTATTGCGGTCCTTTTTAAGATTGTTGCGGTCCTATCTACAATTTATTGCAGCTCTTTCTATGACCGTTGTTGTCCTTTCTACGATTCTTACGATCTTTTCTACGATCGTTGTGGTCCTTTCTACGATTCTTGCGATCCTTTCTACGATCGTAGCGGTCCTTCTACGGATGTTGCAGTGTCTACGTACCTTTCTGCGAGTTATGAGGCTGGGTGTGCTGCAACTGGTCCCAGCCCACGGCCGCCTTGTCCATGGCGTCCGTCTGCACGCCGAACTTGCCGCCGAAGCCGGCGCTGTAGTCTTTCTGCGAGGAATGCTTCTCTATGGTCTCGCGGTGCTCCCAGCCCGCCGCGCTCTGTGGGCAAACACTCCAGATGAAACATTAATAATGAAAATGAAGTAAATAACAGTCATAGTACTCTCATGGTTAATATCAGGAGCCAAGTAAAATCCTGCTAAATAATGCAATCTGACGCCTATAGACACGTAATAAGTCTATTTTTAATGATTGCCGTTGTACTCATTATGTCGATCTTTACCTTGAATTATCTCGGTAACGTGACACTATAGGGTACCATGATACTTGACATTTTTTGTTCGTCTATGTGTCCTCTACCCATACATACTACTTCCATCTTGTGCCGCGGTTTCGAAAAAAAAATCAAAGTGGCGGCAAAAAAATGTGTTTATCGTAAATAAGAATCACATTAGAAACCTTTAAAATTATCAGTGTTTATCTACTATATTATGCATGTATTATACATATATACCTTCCTCTTGAATCACTCTATCTATTAAAAAAACCGCATCAAAATCTGTTGCGTAGTTTTAAAGATCTAAGCATACATAGGGACAGACAGAAAGCGGGAAGCGGGAACTTTGCTTTATACTATGTAGTAAAGCCCCTACTGTCAGTACCTTATCGACCCTGTCAGTCTGCACGCCGAATTTCCCTCCGAAGCCGACCGAGTGGTCCGTCTGGGACACGTGCTTCTCCACCTTGCCGATGTAGTCGTGACCCACTGCAGACTTGTCCATGCGGTCCTTCTGAACCCCGAACTTGCCGCCGAAACCTGGGAAGATAAATAAATATTTGTGCACATTTCACACAGCGCCATCTATACTCCAGCCAAATTCAAGGTAGAATAAAGGTAATAAACAAAAATCTAACTTAAAACATTGTAAAAAACCTAATAAAACTGTAATCCAATTAGTAAAAGTAATTAGAGGCAGGGATGATGCTTGGATTATTCTTCTTCTTTCCTCGAATAAAAACTTGACAGATATTTGTTTACCTTCCCGGAATAAGATAAAAATAATATATAGGTTTTTTCAATATACCTGTAGAATAATCCTTCTGTGACACGTGTTTCTCCGTGGTTCCGATGTAATCGTGTCCAACAGCTGACTTATCCATCCTGTCCTGTTGCACTCCGAATTTACCGCCATAACTATAACAGTTATCAATACTTAACAAAGTTACATACAGGAAAACCACACTTAAATTAAAATGCTCCTTAACTAAAAACCCTATTAATAAATGCATAAGTTAGGGAATTCGGAAATTTATAATGAACATTGTGTCCTAGGTCATTTTGTAGAACCTGTATAATAAATGAACATATACTACCTTATATATTTACATAGTTATTAGTATACAGTGTTTTTTTAGGTGGGACAGTATGAGGAAATCCGGAACCAGAAGAGATACAGGAAAAGAGTCTTACGAAACATTTGCTCTTTTCTTGTAGAAATTTGGGCAGAATATTTTTGTGGCAAAGCGTGAGTTGCTCATTAAAAATATTTTATCAACTCTACTTGACTTTTTTAATGCCAATCAACTCAGTTACTTGAAATAATCATTTATTTGTATCGGAAGAAAAATATAATAAATATAATGAATAGCAGAAGTTGGTCTAACAGTATGATTTAGGATTTTTTTTTGAGCTTACCCATAAGATGATTTAGGTCCGGCTTCCATCTGTTTCTGCTTGGCTTGTTTGTCAGCTTCGAAGACCTCTTCTCTCAGCTTAGCCATACTGAAAGTCATAATTCATTATTAAGTGAGTCATTGCTACAATAATAACAGTAACTTTAAAAACAATACTTACTCAATGGCCTCAACATTTCTGCCCCCGGGCCCCCATCTCTGCTCATGCTCAGTCACATCGTTCACATAGTCAGGGTCCGTATCCCAGTCATCAGCCTCGACCGGTTCCGCGGCTTTCACATCTATAGATGCTTTCCACATCTGTGTTGTATGGAATTAGGTAAGTTAGAAAAAAACCAGTCAATTGGGAGTGGTATTCACACACTGCTAGAGCTCCGTACCTTCATACATTCAAATGTTTCTTTACCCTCTTTTATTTTTTATTATTTGTTGTTATAGCGGCAACAGAAATACACACTCTGTAAAACTCACTACCCGCTGCCAGGTGGACGGAGAGCGGAGACTTAGTAATAGGGTCCAGCTAGCACCCATCAGGTACGGAACCTCAAAAATGATTCAAAAATTTGGTAAACTAACATGAATGACGGATGGATTTACAAAATACTCTTTTCCCCTTTAGAATAGGATAGAATATAAATAATTTATTTCAGGACACAAGTACATGTGTGCCTATGTTGCCAATAAATTATTTTCTTTCTTTCTTTCTTTACATTTTATTAATCAAAGTGACCTAAAAATGGTCAGTACTCAGCTATAAGCTACTGCAACAAGCTGTTTGTTGTTCCGTAATAAATAAATAAATAAAACATGGTGGCTGCTGTACCTTAAAGGCGCACTATATTTTTTTCAAACATTGGTTTGAAAATACTATAGACAAACAAGTAGTAGAACAAAATACTACCCAGCCTTTGCTATTAACACAGTAGCAACATGTACATAGCTATCAGTTTTTCTGATAAAGCCTAAATATATTTTATCAGCTAAAGTACCTACGATGGATAGATAATAAAAATATATATTTATGAGTATGCATAATTCTAATACCTCTGCCAACTATACAATACTTGGGTACCTACAGATCATGACTCAGTAATGTTTATAGAAGGAAAACTGTTCCCCGAATCATTTAGTGAGCTTGACAAGTATAGTCTAAACAATGTATTTGAGTCATAATGTTGATGAATAGTGAATAAATATAGAAAGTAGTAGACATACATTACCTCTTACCGGTTCAGCACTATAAGAAAACTTTCACGCACTATTTCATGAAACGCATAACACTAACACTGCAATATTAGTTTTTCGATTTAGAGCAGAGATATTATTCCGTAGAAATTTGACTTTTATTACGAAATTGGGGCGCAATTTTATTTATTTTCGAGAAGTAAACCGAATAATCCAACGTAGTGTTGAGTAGGACATACGTGAGGCACCTCGTTTGTCCCATACATTCGCTCAGAAATGTCATGGACCTCATTTTCAATCGTTGTACCACCTCACAATTCGTGTCACACTCACCAAACGACGTCACGTGCAAGCGCGAGCGGGACGAACGAGGGAAATACAAATGTTTCATTCGAGCGAGTGAGGAGTGAGTGAGCTGATGTATTGCGTGTCGTTGAAATGACATCACAGTGGCGTATGACGTAAGTAGGTAATTGACGTAGCTAAAAATTGAATGAATTGCTTGAAGTTGATTGATAGAAACCTACAACAAAATTAGTTTTGTAACCGTCTCAGTGGTGAAAAAGTGTCAAAACTTTTGTTTATATCTGTAAATATGAAGTAGATAGATTTCACATTGTAGGTAGGTACGAGTACATTTATGTAGGTAAGTAATATAATGTTTGTTCTTCTTTTTCTTATCGTGTCAATAGTTCTTTTAAACCAGTGTGATGAAAGGACTTATAGTATAAGTGCGCCTCAAAAATGCTCCTTTCGTGCACTTGATAGTTTTCGAATTACCAACATAGTACCTACTACCTAATTTATCTACCTACCTACTCATCCTAACCTAATCCTACTAGATACTTAGGTAAGTACCTACTGAACTAATAGGTAGGTAAAAAACATTGCAATTAGGTATCGAGGTAGGTACCTACTTACCCCTTGCCCAGGTAGGTACCCAAATAATCTACTAATACCTACCTACCCATCACTACATACAAAACATCAAAATTATCTAGGTAGGTACCTACCTACCTACCTAGGTACCCATTTTACTACTTGATTACCTCAATATCAATCAGTTATCGTTCATATAACACAAGCTCTACTTACTTTGGGGCTAGAAGATGACCAGCATTATTATTAAGTATTATTTTAGGTACTTACTAAACACTACATACCTGAACCACAGATAATATAATAGGTACTATACTCCTAAACTAATAGGTAGGATAAGTAGGTATCTAATGTAAAACATTAAAATTATATCTACCTAACCTACTTAACTGACCAAGACATACCTACCTACATTGCTTGTCATCTAACCTAATCTATCATAGGTACAAACAATAATAGTAAAAAGAATTATACTTACTCATCAAGTAAAACGCCTCACTTTTAGTGACAAAATGAAAACATGACACTCGTCACGACACCTCATACCTCTTCTCTTGTGACATGACATGACAAATGAGTAGATTGAACGAGCGAAATAATAATTTTAGGTAAAAAGGATCTGATTCATTAAAAAAAATAAACCACAGGCTTATCTAAACATTAACAATCAATTTAATCAAAATAAAACAAAACTACTACAATCAGATTGGACCACACACATTGAAAATGATCTAGATTACACATGAAAATGACATAACCAAAACACAATATGACTCACGCGTCCTTCTCACCGAAATTACACAAAAACAATAAAACTCTACTGTCCATGAGATGTTGCACTGTCGAGCACCACGAGCGAAGTGACCGCAAGCCCCGATTCGGCCCGCTATTTATAGGCGGTCGCCTTGTTGTTTGCCTCCTGGTGGGGAAGTTGCTAACACGGCCTCTCCTGACGAAGGGTCGTCCTCGGCCCGGTCGTACGGTGTCGATCTACAGAGACCAGCGCCAGCTGCTGTCGAGGGTCCGGCTTCAGGGTCTGCAACTAACAGAGGCATGGATCGCAGAACACTTGATCCCTCATCTGTGAAAGAACAACACATATTTAAATAGGCGCTCAGTATCTTTAAAACCGCCACCTAATTTTTCATCCTCCGTTCATAATATCTCTTTCACTTAATTCATACATCGCACAACATTCATAAATTTCAAACTCAATCTTACAGACTTCACCTCAGAGACGTCTCAAAATAATGAAAATAGGGCCCTTTTACTCAAGCAGTCGTATCTCTGGACGTCGCCTACTACACCGTCTTCAGCAGCAGCCGCGCCGGCTTCTGTCTTCGGCACTTCTGACGCCAGACGCACTAAGCATCTCCCTCAGGTTAACACACTCTCTGTGCATTAACCTGTGCGCATTACCACCTTTAGTAATCGCCCAGTCACCACCCTTGGTAACTATCCAACACCAGCCAACCACCTTATTCGACCTGACATATATAGCAATGTCGTCTGTTATCCACTTACAAGAGGGGGGACTTTTTCATATCTACTATCCTAGGGGGGACTATACCTACCTACTACGAAAAACACTAAGGGGTTGGTTGGTTAATCTAACTATGGAAAAGGATAACAACCGGCAAAGCCATAAATGACGTTTTGGTCTTATAAGAGGTGTGGTACTCGCTATCGAAGAACGCGGCACACGTCTCCGAGCACCACTCGCCTCGCCACGGTACCATGTACTGCATGGCAGCCAGAGTCGTTCTCCCGTAGCCTCCGCTCAACAGCTTCAGCTCGTAACGACCGCAGAGTCCAGCTTCTCTGTGGACTGAGAACACTTTATTACGTAAACAAATTGACGAGGTGAGAGTCTTTCTCTATTTGAATACTCATCTTATATGGCCTGGTTATCCTTCACAGCCGTCGAGCTCTGCTCCGCGTGATCTCACGTAGACCCTCACGATTCGGCCTTGTGTTCCGAGCAGCGACGTCAAAACGCGCGAATAACAGGCGTCGTCCCTTCGGTACCTGTTTAACTCTGTTAAGTGGAGAGGTATACATACATCAAAGTTGCTAACACGGCCTCTCCTGACGAAGGGTCGTCCTCGGCCCGGTCGTACGGTGTCGATCTACAGAGACCAGCGCCAGCTGCTGTCGAGGGTCCGGCTTCAGGGTCTGCAACTAACAGAGGCATGGATCGCAGAACACTTGATCCCTCATCTGTGAAAGAACAACACATATTTAAATAGGCGCTCAGTATCTTTAAAACCGCCACCTAATTTTTCATCCTCCGTTCATAATATCTCTTTCACTTAATTCATACATCGCACAACATTCATAAATTTCAAACTCAATCTTACAGACTTCACCTCAGAGACGTCTCAAAATAATGAAAATAGGGCCCTTTTACTCAAGCAGTCGTATCTCTGGACGTCGCCTAATACACCGTCTTCAGCAGCAGCCGCGCCGGCTTCTGTCTTCGGCACTTCTGACGCCAGACGCACTAAGCATCTCCCTCAGGTTAACACACTCTCTGTGCATTAACCTGTGCGCATTACCACCTTTAGTAATCGCCCAGTCACCACCCTTGGTAACTATCCAACACCAGCCAACCACCTTACTCGACCTGACATATATAGCAATGTCGTCTGTTATCCACTTACAAGAGGGGGGACTTTTTCATATCTACTATCCTAGGGGGGACTATACCTACCTACTACGAAAAACACTAAGGGGTTGGTTGGTTAATCTAACTATGGGAAAGGATAACAACCGGCAAAGCCATAAATGACGTTTTGGTCTTATAAGAGGTGTGGTACTCGCTATCGAAGAACGCGGCACACGTCTCCGAGCACCACTCGCCTCGCCACGGTACCATGTACTGCATGGCAGCCAGAGTCGTTCTCCCGTAGCCTCCGCTCAACAGCTTCAGCTCGTAACGACCGCAGAGTCCAGCTTCTCTGTGGACTGAGAACACTTTATTACGTAAACAAATTGACGAGGTGAGAGTCTTTCTCTATTTGAATACTCATCTTATATGGCCTGGTTATCCTTCACAGCCGTCGAGCTCTGCTCCGCGTGATCTCACGTAGACCCTCACGATTCGGCCTTGTGTTCCGAGCAGCGACGTCAAAACGCGCGAATAACAGGCGTCGTCCCTTCGGTACCTGTTTAACTCTGTTAAGTGGAGAGGTATACATACATCAAAGTTGCTAACACGGCCTCTCCTGACGAAGGGTCGTCCTCGGCCCGGTCGTACGGTGTCGATCTACAGAGACCAGCGCCAGCTGCTGTCGAGGGTCCGGCTTCAGGGTCTGCAACTAACAGAGGCATGGATCGCAGAACACTTGATCCCTCATCTGTGAAAGAACAACACATATTTAAATAGGCGCTCAGTATCTTTAAAACCGCCACCTAATTTTTCATCCTCCGTTCATAATATCTCTTTCACTTAATTCATACATCGCACAACATTCATAAATTTCAAACTCAATCTTACAGACTTCACCTCAGAGACGTCTCAAAATAATGAAAATAGGGCCCTTTTACTCAAGCAGTCGTATCTCTGGACGTCGCCTACTGCACCGTCTTCAGCAGCAGCCGCGCCGGCTTCTGTCTTCGGCACTTCTGACGCCAGACGCACCAAGCATCTCCCTCAGGTTAACACACTCTCTGTGCATTAACCTGTGCGCATTACCACCTTTAGTAATCGCCCAGTCACCACCCTTGGTAACTATCCAACACCAGCCAACCACCTTATTCGACCTGACATATATAGCAATGTCGTCTGTTATCCACTTACAAGAGGGGGGACTTTTTCATATCTACTATCCTAGGGGGGACTATACCTACCTACTACGAAAAACACTAAGGGGTTGGTTGGTTAATCTAACTATGGGAAAGGATAACAACCGGCAAAGCCATAAATGACGTTTTGGTCTTATAAGAGGTGTGGTACTCGCTATCGAAGAACGCGGTACACGTCTCCGAGCACCACTCGCCTCGCCACGGTACCATGTACTGCACGGCAGCCAGAGTCGTTCTCCCGTAGCCTCCGCTCAACAGCTTCAGCTCGTAACGACCGCAGAGTCCAGCTTCTCTGTGGACTGAGAACACTTTATTACGTAAACAAATTGACGAGGTGAGAGTCTTTCTCTATTTGAATACTCATCTTATATGGCCTGGTTATCCTTCACAGCCGTCGAGCTCTGCTCCGCGTGATCTCACGTAGACCCTCACGATTCGGCCTTGTGTTCCGAGCAGCGACGTCAAAACGCGCGAATAACAGGCGTCGTCCCTTCGGTACCTGTTTAACTCTGTTAAGTGGAGAGGTATACATACATCAAAGTTGCTAACACGGCCTCTCCTGACGAAGGGTCGTCCTCGGCCCGGTCGTACGGTGTCGATCTACAGAGACCAGCGCCAGCTGCTGTCGAGGGTCCGGCTTCAGGGTCTGCAACTAACAGAGGCATGGATCGCAGAACACTTGATCCCTCATCTGTGAAAGAACAACACATATTTAAATAGGCGCTCAGTATCTTTAAAACCGCCACCTAATTTTTCATCCTCCGTTCATAATATCTCTTTCACTTAATTCATACATCGCACAACATTCATAAATTTCAAACTCAATCTTACAGACTTCACCTCAGAGACGTCTCAAAATAATGAAAATAGGGCCCTTTTACTCAAGCAGTCGTATCTCTGGACGTCGCCTACTGCACCGTCTTCAGCAGCAGCCGCGCTGGCTTCTGTCTTCGGCACTTCTGACGCCAGACGCACCAAGCATCTCCCTCAGGTTAACACACTCTCTGTGCATTAACCTGTGCGCATTACCACCTTTAGTAATCGCCCAGTCACCACCCTTGGTAACTATCCAACACCAGCCAACCACCTTATTCGACCTGACATATATAGCAATGTCGTCTGTTATCCACTTACAAGAGGGGGGACTTTTTCATATCTACTATCCTAGGGGGGACTATACCTACCTACTACGAAAAACACTAAGGGGTTGGTGGGTTAATCTAACTATGGGAAAGGATAACAACCGGCAAAGCTATAAATGACGTTTTGGTCTTATAAGAGGTGTGGTACTCGCTATCGAAGAACGCGGCACACGTCTCCGAGCACCACTCGCCTCGCCACGGTACCATGTACTGCACGGCAGCCAGAGTCGTTCTCCCGTAGCCTCCGCTCAACAGCTTCAGCTCGTAACGACCGCAGAGTCCAGCTTCTCTGTGGACTGAGAACACTTTATTACGTAAACAAATTGACGAGGTGAGAGTCTTTCTCTATTTGAATACTCATCTTATATGGCCTGGTTATCCTTCACAGCCGTCGAGCTCTGCTCCGCGTGATCTCACGTAGACCCTCACGATTCGGCCTTGTGTTCCGAGCAGCGACGTCAAAACGCGCGAATAACAGGCGTCGTCCCTTCGGTACCTGTTTAACTCTGTTAAGTGGAGAGGTATACATACATCAAAGTTGCTAACACGGCCTCTCCTGACGAAGGGTCGTCCTCGGCCCGGTCGTACGGTGTCGATCTACAGAGACCAGCGCCAGCTGCTGTCGAGGGTCCGGCTTCAGGGTCTGCAACTAACAGAGGCATGGATCGCAGAACACTTGATCCCTCATCTGTGAAAGAACAACACATATTTAAATAGGCGCTCAGTATCTTTAAAACCGCCACCTAATTTTTCATCCTCCGTTCATAATATCTCTTTCACTTAATTCATACATCGCACAACATTCATAAATTTCAAACTCAATCTTACAGACTTCACCTCAGAGACGTCTCAAAATAATGAAAATAGGGCCCTTTTACTCAAGCAGTCGTATCTCTGGACGTCGCCTACTGCACCGTCTTCAGCAGCAGCCGCGCCGGCTTCTGTCTTCGGCACTTCTGACGCCAGACGCACCAAGCATCTCCCTCAGGTTAACACACTCTCTGTGCATTAACCTGTGCGCATTACCACCTTTAGTAATCGCCCAGTCACCACCCTTGGTAACTATCCAACACCAGCCAACCACCTTACTCGACCTGACATATATAGCAATGTCGTCTGTTATCCACTTACAAGAGGGGGGACTTTTTCATATCTACTATCCTAGGGGGGACTATACCTACCTACTACGAAAAACACTAAGGGGTTGGTGGGTTAATCTAACTATGGGAAAGGATAACAACCGGCAAAGCCATAAATGACGTTTTGGTCTTATAAGAGGTGTGGTACTCGCTATCGAAGAACGCGGCACACGTCTCCGAGCACCACTCGCCTCGCCACGGTACCATGTACTGCACGGCAGCCAGAGTCGTTCTCCCGTAGCCTCCGCTCAACAGCTTCAGCTCGTAACGACCGCAGAGTCCAGCTTCTCTGTGGACTGAGAACACTTTATTACGTAAACAAATTGACGAGGTGAGAGTCTTTCTCTATTTGAATACTCATCTTATATGGCCTGGTTATCCTTCACAGCCGTCGAGCTCTGCTCCGCGTGATCTCACGTAGACCCTCACGATTCGGCCTTGTGTTCCGAGCAGCGACGTCAAAACGCGCGAATAACAGGCGTCGTCCCTTCGGTACCTGTTTAACTCTGTTAAGTGGAGAGGTATACATACATCAAAGTTGCTAACACGGCCTCTCCTGACGAAGGGTCGTCCTCGGCCCGGTCGTACGGTGTCGATCTACAGAGACCAGCGCCAGCTGCTGTCGAGGGTCCGGCTTCAGGGTCTGCAACTAACAGAGGCATGGATCGCAGAACACTTGATCCCTCATCTGTGAAAGAACAACACATATTTAAATAGGCGCTCAGTATCTTTAAAACCGCCACCTAATTTTTCATCCTCCGTTCATAATATCTCTTTCACTTAATTCATACATCGCACAACATTCATAAATTTCAAACTCAATCTTACAGACTTCACCTCAGAGACGTCTCAAAATAATGAAAATAGGGCCCTTTTACTCAAGCAGTCGTATCTCTGGACGTCGCCTACTGCACCGTCTTCAGCAGCAGCCGCGCCGG
Organism: Scotopteryx bipunctaria; assembly: GCA_949320045.1. NCBI lineage: Eukaryota > Metazoa > Arthropoda > Insecta > Lepidoptera > Geometridae > Scotopteryx > Scotopteryx bipunctaria. The sequence goes on from OX439459.1 coordinate 9,183,206, forward strand.
CTTCTGTCTTCGGCACTTCTGACGCCAGACGCACCAAGCATCTCCCTCAGGTTAACACACTCTCTGTGCATTAACCTGTGCGCATTACCACCTTTAGTAATCGCCCAGTCACCACCCTTGGTAACTATCCAACACCAGCCAACCACCTTATTCGACCTGACATATATAGCAATGTCGTCTGTTATCCACTTACAAGAGGGGGGACTTTTTCATATCTACTATCCTAGGGGGGACTATACCTACCTACTACGAAAAACACTAAGGGATTGGTTGGTTAATCTAACTATGGGAAAGGATAACAACCGGCAAAGCCATAAATGACGTTTTGGTCTTATAAGAGGTGTGGTACTCGCTATCGAAGAACGCGGCACACGTCTCCGAGCACCACTCGCCTCGCCACGGTACCATGTACTGCACGGCAGCCAGAGTCGTTCTCCCGTAGCCTCCGCTCAACAGCTTCAGCTCGTAACGACCGCAGAGTCCAGCTTCTCTGTGGACTGAGAACACTTTATTACGTAAACAAATTGACGAGGTGAGAGTCTTTCTCTATTTGAATACTCATCTTATATGGCCTGGTTATCCTTCACAGCCGTCGAGCTCTGCTCCGCGTGATCTCACGTAGACCCTCACGATTCGGCCTTGTGTTCCGAGCAGCGACGTCAAAACGCGCGAATAACAGGCGTCGTCCCTTCGGTACCTGTTTAACTCTGTTAAGTGGAGAGGTATACATACATCAAAGTTGCTAACACGGCCTCTCCTGACGAAGGGTCGTCCTCGGCCCGGTCGTACGGTGTCGATCTACAGAGACCAGCGCCAGCTGCTGTCGAGGGTCCGGCTTCAGGGTCTGCAACTAACAGAGGCATGGATCGCAGAACACTTGATCCCTCATCTGTGAAAGAACAACACATATTTAAATAGGCGCTCAGTATCTTTAAAACCGCCACCTAATTTTTCATCCTCCGTTCATAATATCTCTTTCACTTAATTCATACATCGCACAACATTCATAAATTTCAAACTCAATCTTACAGACTTCACCTCAGAGACGTCTCAAAATAATGAAAATAGGGCCCTTTTACTCAAGCAGTCGTATCTCTGGACGTCGCCTACTGCACCGTCTTCAGCAGCAGCCGCGCCGGCTTCTGTCTTCGGCACTTCTGACGCCAGACGCACCAAGCATCTCCCTCAGGTTAACACACTCTCTGTGCATTAACCTGTGCGCATTACCACCTTTAGTAATCGCCCAGTCACCACCCTTGGTAACTATCCAACACCAGCCAACCACCTTATTCGACCTGACATATATAGCAATGTCGTCTGTTATCCACTTACAAGAGGGGGGACTTTTTCATATCTACTATCCTAGGGGGGACTATACCTACCTACTACGAAAAACACTAAGGGGTTGGTGGGTTAATCTAACTATGGGAAAGGATAACTACCGGCAAAGCCATAAATGACGTTTTGGTCTTATAAGAGGTGTGGTACTCGCTATCGAAGAACGCGGCACACGTCTCCGAGCACCACTCGCCTCGCCACGGTACCATGTACTGCACGGCAGCCAGAGTCGTTCTCCCGTAGCCTCCGCTCAACAGCTTCAGCTCTTAACGACCGCAGAGTCCAGCTTCTCTGTGGACTGAGAACACTTTATTACGTAAACAAATTGACGAGGTGAGAGTCTTTCTCTATTTGAATACTCATCTTATATGGCCTGGTTATCCTTCACAGCCGTCGAGCTCTGCTCCGCGTGATCTCACGTAGACCCTCACGATTCGGCCTTGTGTTCCGAGCAGCGACGTCAAAACGCGCGAATAACAGGCGTCGTCCCTTCGGTACCTGTTTAACTCTGTTAAGTGGAGAGGTATACATACATCAAAGTTGCTAACACGGCCTCTCCTGACGAAGGGTCGTCCTCGGCCCGGTCGTACGGTGTCGATCTACAGAGACCAGCGCCAGCTGCTGTAGAGGGTCCGGCTTCAGGGTCTGCAACTAACAGAGGCATGGATCGCAGAACACTTGATCCCTCATCTGTGAAAGAACAACACATATTTAAATAGGCGCTCAGTATCTTTAAAACCGCCACCTAATTTTTCATCCTCCGTTCATAATATCTCTTTCACTTAATTCATACATCGCACAACATTCATAAATTTCAAACTCAATCTTACAGACTTCACCTCAGAGACGTCTCAAAATAATGAAAATAGGGCCCTTTTACTCAAGCAGTCGTATCTCTGGACGTCGCCTACTGCACCGTCTTCAGCAGCAGCCGCGCCGGCTTCTGTCTTCGGCACTTCTGACGCCAGACGCACCAAGCATCTCCCTCAGGTTAACACACTCTCTGTGCATTAACCTGTGCGCATTACCACCTTTAGTAATCGCCCAGTCATCACCCTTGGTAACTATCCAACACCAGCCAACCACCTTATTCGACCTGACATATATAGCAATGTCGTCTGTTATCCACTTACAAGAGGGGGGACTTTTTCATATCTACTATCCTAGGGGGGACTATACCTACCTACTACGAAAAACACTAAGGGGTTGGTTGGTTAATCTAACTATGGGAAAGGATAACAACCGGCAAAGCCATAAATGACGTTTTGGTCTTATAAGAGGTGTGGTACTCGCTATCGAAGAACGCGGCACACGTCTCCGAGCACCACTCGCCTCGCCACGGTACCATGTACTGCACGGCAGCCAGAGTCGTTCTCCCGTAGCCTCCGCTCAACAGCTTCAGCTCGTAACGACCGCAGAGTCCAGCTTCTCTGTGGACTGAGAACACTTTATTACGTAAACAAATTGACGAGGTGAGAGTCTTTCTCTATTTGAATACTCATCTTATATGGCCTGGTTATCCTTCACAGCCGTCGAGCTCTGCTCCGCGTGATCTCACGTAGACCCTCACGATTCGGCCTTGTGTTCCGAGCAGCGACGTCAAAACGCGCGAATAACAGGCGTCGTCCCTTCGGTACCTGTTTAACTCTGTTAAGTGGAGAGGTATACATCAAAGTTTCGACCTTTCGTGGGCTCGGTTTTACCTGACCCTGACTCACAAACCCTGCCAAGATATTTGACCATCATATGACTTACGAGAACGAGACCAGCGATAGCAACGGCGATCGACGCTTGATGAGCGTAATCGAGATTAGTACAGAGAACGAACCCTACCCCCATAATTGCGTCGTGGCATTCGACCTACTAATGAACTTCCAGATCGGGATCGAAATACACTACGGCGCGAACTACCCCTTTTGCGCGACAAAGTCCGCAAACGGTGACGCACCCAGACAAAAGAACGTCTTTGGGTAGATTGACAGCGGGAGACGCTTCGTGATCGGACACGGAACCTACTGCGCGTCATTGTTCTGCTCCGACGTGGTGCTCGACCATAAAAGACACTAGGTGACAGAGACCGTAACTTACAGCGCGAAAGTTATCGCATGGATGACAGAGTTCTACTACGAAACCGATACAGAGAACGGCGTCGTGTTCGGACACGTGAGTCACCTTGTGTACGATGTTTCGTTCTACCACGGTCTTTATTTCTAGGCATGCTGAGAATTTACCAAGGTTACGTAAACAAGAACAAAGAGAATGCAACTGAGAGAATAAAACAACAAACTGCACAGAATCTGGCTATCTTTTCAATGTGTGGGTAGTTCCAATCTGTTTACTCGAAATTCGTGAGCTTTATGGATTTTATTATCCCTCACTTCTGATTTTAGGTAAAAAGGATCTGATTCATTAAAAAAAATAAACCACAGGTTTATCTAAACATTAACAATCAATTTAATCAAAATTAAACAAGACTACTACAATCAGATTGGACCACACACATTGAAAATGATCTAGATTACACATGAAAATGACATAACCAAAACACAATATGACTCACGCGTCCTTCACACCGAAATTACACAAAAACAATAAAACTCTACTGTCCATGAGATGTTGCACTGTCGAGCACCACGAGCGAAGTGACCGCAAGCCTCGATTCGGCCCGCTATTTATAGGCGGTCGCCTTGTTGTCGGGTTCTAATGACAATGACATTTCAATGAGTTATGTATGTTGCAGCTCATGTTCCAACTTACCTCTACACAAACCTAATTTTCATAAATTAAATGTGGTCTCAACATTACACATGATATAAGTACAAAAAAAAACTATTTTTTTAGGTTGAGAAATGGCGCCTCAAGTAAACGGAAGACTATTTAACAGTACCTAAATACGAAATAAATACAAATAGCGAAAGACTTTGCAATAAGGTTTTTGGTACCATCTCCTCCCCAATTGGGCAAAATAAACAACAACTAAAGAAACTAAGATTTTTCATTAGGTATATTCCACTTTTGGTACTAAAAATTACTACTGGGTCTTAAATTAACTACTAACACTACCTACGTACCTTTGTGCATTAACCCCCGAATACTCAAACGCGACTCAGAGTTGAGCACGTCTCAAGTCACGGTTTTTTAACCGTTTTTGTTGAAAATCTGTCAAAAACTCGTCACTTGAGACGTGCTCAACTCTGAGATGCGTTTGAATATTCGGGGGCAAGAGAATTTAGAATGTGATCGAGAAGTGTTAGTTAAGAAAATTAGAGGATTCGGAGTCTACAAGTACCTACCTACTGATACGATGGTAGGTAACAATGAAAGAGAAAAACAACTAACCCCACAAATGATGACGATGGTGAATCTTTATTAAAGTCAAACCTAAGTCTTAAGATTAAAACATCAAAGGGTTAACCTAACCTTCTAACAACATTGTTAACATTACCTATATTAACTGACGTAGTCATTATGTACCTACTTAACTAAAAATAAACTACTTATATACCTACCTTATGTGCTAAGATAACTAACTATACCTGATCATGTCCCTACATAAACGGATGGTTATTACCTACCTTCATCCTCTCCAGCATGATGGACCATTTACATAGGAAGCATAGGTACGGGATGTGGATTGATTATCTGTTTCCATGGATCACCATATCCATCTTGGGACTATGAATCTGAAGTGGCTGCAAGTTTCCTTATGATTACCTACTTGTGGCTCTGCCCGTTAGGGATGGGCGTAATAATATGTATGTATTATAAGTACCTACTACCTACATGTTGCGTAAAATCTTAACAATCCTAGGTATTTAAAAGTAAGTTCGTATGAGCTAGTGGCCAGCTTAACTTCAACGATCAATCAAGAACGTCTAAGTAAGCTACGTCACGAGCGCTTCGAATCCTACTTATAATTATATTTTTTCTAAAACTATCGCGATTTGTACAAACATAGGTATTTAAAGTTCATAAATTCGGGAATATAAAAAGTACCTAAGCGATTAAGTTTCGTTACAAACTATAAATACTTAACCCCCGAATAAGTACTCAAACGCGACTCGGAGTTGAGCACGTCTCTAGTCACGGTTTTTTGACAGTTTTTGATGAAAATCTGTCAAAAACTCGTCACTTGAGACGTGCTCAACTCTGAGATAAGTTTGAGTATTCGGCGGTTAGTCCTTTAAATATTACAATAAAATTGTATTCCTTAAAGATCGAGACAACAGTACCTATGCACAGCAGAATCGACTTAGCATACAAATTCACAGAACCTAAAACTACATTTCTGGGTCCGGTGCGTCGACGGCATATCCCAATTTTTGCAATGCCAGTTTAATCTCTCCGAAAACAGTGGGGTCTTCGATGGTTGCGGGTAGTTTTACAAGCTGGGACCTGGCGAGCTTGGCAATGGCCCCTCTCAGCGCCTTTCCAGACCTGGTTCTTGGTAAAGCTGGGACTGCGACGGCCTTTCTGAACGCTGCTATAGGTCCGATCAGGTGGCGGACGAGTGCGATTAGCTCTTGGGTGACAGTACTTTCTGATACTATTTCCTCATCTGTAAAAAGTTATATGTTATCCAGGCGCGGCCCGAAGGGGGGGGGGGGGGTGGGGGGGGGGTCACAGGGCATCCTTCCCCTACAGTGCGTGCCTACGTGTGTAAGGTACACGGCCGATATTCGAACCCACAACAACAATAGGATTAGGGTTGTCAGATGCCCCGTATTTTACGGGTTAAAGTTTAACCCCCGAATACTCAAACGCGACTCAGAGTTGAGCACGTCTCAACTCACGGTTTTTTGACAGTTTCTGATGAGAATCTGTCAAAAAAAATCATTATTTGAGACGTGCTAAACTCTGAGATGCGTTTGAGTGTTCGGGGGTAAGTCTTACCATCTAATGGAGGTCTCATCACATAGAGACATAGTGGTACATCGCCTTTCGTACAGTCTGGAGCCCCTACGACCACCGCATCAGCGACCCTCGCGTGTCTTAACACCACGTCCTCCAGTGCTGCTGTGGACAGCCGGTGACCGGCTACGTTGATGACGTCATCGGCTCTGGCCACCACCCAGACTGCGCCTTCCGCGCTTATCCAGCCAGCGTCCTGTGTGTCGTAGTAGCCCTGGATATGGAAAAGTCGTTTAAAATTGTAATTTATTCAGAAAAAAAAAGTAACATTACAGGTAGTGATGGGATTCGAATCACATTTGATTCTAATGATGACAGTTAAACTGAATTCGAATGAGATTTTATGTCGATTCAAATTCACGATCTGATTGAAATCAATCTCTTTCTTTTATCTGTTGCGCGAGTAGTACGCCTAGCGATGGTTGTAATTGGAGATACCTACGTCATGCAGTGGACTGTTATAGGCTGATGATGATGATGATTCAAAAATGTAAATAAGTGTTTTTTTATTTATTTTTAAGTATCTATTGTTTAAATCACCGTATTGATTCGAATCATTATATCGATTCGAATCATCAATCAATTCGAATCAAGGGTCGATTCGAGTCATGATTAGATTTTTTGCCGGACGAATCGAGTTGATTCGAATATTCATTTTCAATTTGAGTCCCATCACGATTCGAGTCACACGAACAAAATTGTGGGGAGGTGCGTTAGTATTTCTTACCGGATAAGTCTCGAAATAGATCTTCTTGAATCTTTCATCAGCTTGCCACAAGGTAGAGGCAAATCCGGGGGGAAGGGGCAGCTTAGCAACCAGTCTCCCTACTTCTCCCGCTTGGCATTCCGTGCCGTCTTCTTGTAGAACACGAACTGAAAGAAATAAACAAAGAAAATAATAATACTTAGGCTTATAATAAGGCTTTTTACCATCTAATAGTAGATGATATAAACAGCGTCAGGAGGCAACTTTTATCTTCACAAACGGGACGCTGTAGTGCCCGAGACGAATTAAGATGGAGTAGGCTTGCCCAGCACCTATTCCATCCTCTCAGCTAAGTCGGCCTTGTCCACAGGAAAGACATGGTCAATACGTGCGGAGCTGACTAAGCTGCGGGTTTCCTCACGATATTTTCCTTCGCCGTTTGAGAGTACTGGTATAGCGCACATAAATCGCATAGAAAAACCCATTTATTTATAATGTGTGCAATAAAATTGTGTATTGTGCAATAAAATCTGATTTACTCGACATATTTTATTAGTGACTCAAAAATTTGAGGCTGCGACCGCGCCTGTCCAAAATATGGTGAACTTCTTACACCGAAAAACGATAGACGTTTAAAAAGGAATAGGTATGTATGTATGTTCGTATGAGCTAGTGGCCAACTCTAGTGACGGAGTTTTTAGGCCGCCTAAAGGAATAGGTGATTCTCACTGTCGTATCCAGGAACAGGATAGCCGGCCGAGTGCGGCGGTATCGCCTTCACGCCGTAGCCGAGGCACGGCGCCGTGATGGGGGACCCGGACTCCGTCTGCCACCAATGATTCAGCACCGGAACGGAGAACACCCGCTCCGCCCATTGCTGGAATCAACTTCTTCATTAACAACTGAGGGAGCTTAAAGCATGAGAAAAAAACGGACTCGGTGTCGTGGCGGGCGATTGCTCGCCCCTTTAGAGGTTGAATTTTGAAAAATCCCTTCTTAGTACACCCCTACGTACCAAGGTTTACCTACACTGAAAATTTCAAGTCTCTACGTCCAGCGGTTTAGGCTGTGCGTTGTCTGTCAGTCAGTCAGTCAGTCAGTCAGTCAGTCAGGACAAAGATTCTTATAATATAAGAAGAAGAAGATAAAAATTAAATGCAATACAATGTGTCAATCGCAAGCGATTCCGTAGTCCGACTTGAATTGGCCGATTTTCGGGTGACCGTTTCCCAATTTCCCATTACCTACCCAATTTCTGGGGACTAGATCCTCACTTGAGTTTAGTTATGACTTCAGATTCGACCCCAACCTTTATAAACTCCAGCAAGAAACTTACCAAGAGCACGTGCATTTCTAGAACGAATTAGGTGAGTAGTTTGAATTGAAATAGTGCGGTAAATGATACGGGAAGGTGAAGTCAAAAGTCAAAGGTACGGAACGGTAACAAATGAATATAATTTCCATATTAACTTATAGCTGTGTGTATTCCACACAATAGTTCCTATTATCAGGCAGTAATCACGTGTCGAGATGTAAGAAACCGGTCAAGTGAGAGTCCAATTCTCACACGAAGTGTTCCGTACCCATTGAACATGTTTCTAATTTTGTATTTAATTTTTATTATTTGTTGTTATAGCGGCAATAGAAATACCTACACACTCTATGAAAATTCAACTCTATCTATCATCCGCTGACGGACGGACGGAACCCTACGGAACCCCTAAAAAGGGCTAATTTTATGATTATCTATTTTTTCTTTTGAAGGTAATTAACATAACTTAAAATGAGACTACGTAATCGAGATACGTTTATGAAATAACTTGTTGTTCCTCAAAGGCTATTTTCGTGCATTTGACTGGAACTTTTTAGGTTCTACGACATGCCGGTTTCCTCACAATGTTTTCCTTCACCGTTTGAGAGTACTGGTATAGAGCACATAATATCTTCGCACAGAAAAATCCATTGGTACACGACCGGATTTAACACCCACTGGAATGGAAGGCGGGGTCACTACCAACTAGACCACCAGTGACCTTTATGTAATAGCGTGGTACCCGATTAAAAAATAGCCTAAGTATATGGTAATCCAGCACATGTATTATGTATATTCTAAGTTTCATTCAAAGCCGTTCAGCCATTTAGGCGTGATTGAGGCACAAACATCCAAACATCCTCACAAACTTTCGCATTTATTATAAGTAAGACAGTGAAAAGCCCTTTACTTTTAAACCTATCGGAAGGTAGTTGTAAATAATTACCCTGGTGTCCTGGTCACAATGTTCTCCAGCGAGGAAGACGGTTTTGAGAGAGTTGCTGCAGTATCTCCTGGCGTATTTGGCGTTGGGATCAGCTCGTTTGAGAACCCTGAAGGCTGTTGGTATGGTGAACAAGACATTCACGCGGTGCTGTTCGATTACTCTGAAAACATAATCATTATAAAATACACTAGCTGCCTCCCGCGGCTTCGCTCGCGTTGTAGCCGGATAAAAAGTAGCCTATATGTTATTCCAGCCCACGTATTATATTCCAAGTTTTGTTCAAATCTGTTCAGCCGTTTAGGCATGATTGAGGTATAAACATCCAAACATCCTCACAAACGAAACAACCCTTTTAAAAATAACTATCTAAGTACATAATTATGGTAAAATCTCTATATTACATGATTATCATCATCGCGTTAGTTAGTATTTCAGACGAAAATTGCCAGAGCAGAATATTTGTGGTACCTACTATAGCTGTGCTTATTAATTATTTAATTTAAAGTTAGTATGTTTTGTAACTTTTAACTATCACGTATTTTCAATAAGCAGTTACACACAAGCTTTGAGGAACAAACAGCTTTTGACGACTTCTGTAGCGTGGCGGGCGACTGCTCGGCTGAGACCAAAGAGGCGCGGGCTCGATCCCCGCAAATTGTATGCACTGCAAATATTTCATCCGGGTCTGGGTGTTGTAGTTAGTATTATGTATTATAAGTTAAGTATATATTTACAAAAAAAAAGTATATAAGTATTCTATCAGCCATCTGGTTCCCATAGTACAAGCTTTGCTTAGTTTGAGGCTAGATGGCGCTGTGTGAAATGTTCACAAATATTTATTTACTAGCAGCCGCCCGCGGCTTCGCTCACGCGGTACCCAGATAAAAAGTACCCTATGTCCCATTCCAGCACACGTAGGTACCTACTATCCTCATTATTCATTATAATATAGTGTACGCTAAACGATGACTAAAGTATTGCCATCTCTTACCATTTCATAATGACAAACAGTGACAGGGCTAACTTTAAGCAATTGCTAACTTTAGCGAACGAATATGAATAATAGGGTATGTAAGTATATTTCGTAGTTATTGCGTGAAAGAGTAACAAACATACCTAAATCTAAAAATTAAGAAATTTCGATGAATTTAGTAAAAACTTTGAGAGTCAAGGTAAACTTTTCAAAACGCAACGTCAGCGCGTTCTAGGATTTGATCAGAATTAGCAGCGACATCTAGTTATCAGATGTAGAATTACGTCAGAACTCCATGAATAATCAAGATTGGAAACTTATTAGACCAGTAATAATCTATGCTTCCTTTCACAGGTAATTTGACATAGACAGTTCCTTTTCCATATGTTTTGTATCATCTATTACTAATCTGTGTGTATCATCGCTGTCATTATGTCAAAATAAAAGTATTCTATTTTTCATGAAAAACATACCAAAAATAAAGAATTTACAGGTAATTATGACATCAACTAAATGAGAAAAATCGGCTCTTTAATTTGATATAGGTTATGTGCAGTTTTAGACCAAAAATTGATTCCAGGTTTTCATCCCCTTTCACCCCTTTAGAGGTTGAATTTTGAAAAATCCCTTCTTAGTACACCCCTACGTACCAAGGTTTACCTACACTGAAAATTTCAAGTCTCTACGTCCAGCGGTTTAGGCTGTGCGTTGTCTGTCAGTCAGTCAGTCAGTCAGTCAGTCAGTCAGGACAAAGATTCTTATAATATAAGATTTATCCAAACAATAAAACAAACGCATCGTAGATAAATGTGAGAAAAATTACAAGGGCTATTTATAAAAAAAAAATGATTATAATGCTTAGCTAGGGTCTTGGTCAGTGTCATTACATCTAAGGTTAGTTAGTAATCGTTATAGAAGTGATTTTTATGGCGAGAAATAACAATAATGGTTATACATAAAAAAAGGAATATAAACACTGTATAATAACTGTTATTAGTTACTTATGCAACAAGAAATAATTATATGCCACCTTATACCACTTATGTGGGGTCAGCACAGCATGTTCTCCTCATCCACTTTCCTCAATCAGCCGTCATCTCAGTATTCACTCCTTTCTTACTCATGTCACCTTTCACACAATTCATCCCTCTCCTCTTTGGTTTACCTTTTCCCATCTTATACATACATATTATCACGCCCGTGTCTCTAATGGGGTGGGCAGAGTCAAAAATAATTATAAGAAAACTTGCAGCCACTCTGATTCAAAGTCCCAGGATGGATATGGTGAACCATGGTGACAGGTGATTAGCACATCGTCAGATGGTCCATCATGGAAAGGGCTATCCCTTAGTCGACTTTTTCATTTACTCCCAGTGCAGCAGGGACGTTGTATCATCATCATCATCTTCCTGCCCTTATTTCACTCTATGTGGGGTCGGCACATGATCCTTGGATCATGCTGTAAGAGTTTTGGCTAAGGTGTTTTATGACCGGCCGCCTGACGTCAACCCTCCTTGGGAATACTTGCTTATTGTATCTCATCATGTTGGAGGATACCATCCCTTAGTCGACTTTTCTGACATGCTCGGGGGGAGAAGCAGGGACGTCTTATAAATACCTATAATACTGTCCGGGGTCTGGGGTCCTGTCTGGCTTGCCCTCGTACAGCACGGAGGTGACTCCAGCCAGCAGTGGCCCGTAGCAGATGTAGGAGTGGCCGACCACCCAGCCAAGGTCAGAAGCCGCCCACCACACTCCCTTCCTCAGCCCGTACACAGTCTTAAGGCTCCAACATAGCGTGGCTGCGTGACCGCATGGCCGTTGGATACCTTTTGGCGCGTCTGTTGTTCCTATTATGATTAAAATATTTTTTTTTAATGAATAACAGGGAAAATAAAATAAACAAATATTTTTGGACATATTACCTACACAGCGCCATCTAGCCCCAAACTAAGCAAAGCTTGTACTATGGGAACCAGATGGCTGATAGAAACATACTTTTTTTGTAGATACATACTTATTATACATAATACTACAACACCCAGACCCGGTAGAAATATTTGCAAAACATATTACAAACATTTCTCCCGTAGCGGGGATGTATGTTATAGCGTAGGTATGTATATTAAAAAGCTATATATAATATAATATATTAGCTGCCTTTTGTTGTTTCAGTATAGTATAAGCATATACATAAGTAATGTATATTCCTAGTTTCATTCAACCGTTATGACGTCATTGAACAACCCAAAACACTTTAACCTATTTATATTATTAGGAAGTGGGATTTTAATTCTAATGTCATACCGACAAAACATAATGTTTTTCTTTTTACCACACTAGTGCTTTCGAAACAGTGAGGTAAAAGGATTGAAGTGCGCCTCAAAGGCTTCTTTCGTGCACTTGACACGTATTTTCGAACTTTTTTGGTTCTACAATATGCCGGTTTCCTTCACCGTTTGAGAGTACTGGTATATAGCGCACATAATTATTTCGAACAGACAAATCCGTTGGTGCATGACTGGGTTTGAACCCGCGACCTTAGAATCGGAAGGGTCGCTACCACTACACCACCAATGCTCTAAGGTTTTATTGAAATTGTTTTACTAAATTAGACTTTTCAATTGAAATCGCAAAAATTAATTAAATCTAAAGATTTGAAAAAGTCTTTATTCTAAAACATAGGTACCTTTATAAAAAAATTAATTTGAAAGAAAGAAACTATTTATTTGGTTCACAAATATAAAGAAAAAAAAATTACACAGCTAAAACAAAACAAAGAAAAAAAGAAATAAATTTGTGATCCAAAAAGGCAACCACTCAGCGTGTGCTGCAGAGCCCGGAAGCAATTTGTTTGTGTTTTTTGAGAATTGAAAACTAATTTAATGATTGTATTGTTATGTTATATGTATTATAATTAGGAATTTATTCAAGTTAGGTAAACAAATTTTGTAGTTTTACACACAATTGTTATTTTTTTCATTTTTGCAGACAACTTTGAATTTAAAAAGAAAAACAGCCATGGTAATATTTAATTAGTTTCCTTCAAACCCGCTCAAACGTTATACCATGATTGAGGAACAAAATAACTCACATCGTTATATGCTTTTTGCATATCCTCTTTTCAACTTTGCATTGTTAAATAAACCTAGTAGGATTGAGGTCTTAATACTCTCGGACTATCCTACTAATATTATAAATGCGAAAGTTTGTTTGTGTGAATGTTTGCTACCAAAATCGCCGTAACTTTTAAACAGATTGATGAAATTCAGAATGTAGATAGTTTAGGTTCTGGAATAACACATAATCCTGCTATAAGTATTATAAATGTGAAAGTTTGTGAGGATGTTTGTGCCTCAATAATGAAACTTGGAATATACATAGTACATGTGCTGGATTAACATATAGGCTATTTTTTATCCGGGTACCATGGGAGCGAAGCCGCGCGCGGCAGCTAATCTAATCTAATTTTCGAAAATCAAACCAAAAGGGGATAAATAGGGTGGTAAAGTTTCTATAGAAAATGTTATTCCTTGATTCGATTAGTTCAAATCTTGTTAAAAATAAACTTTAAAATAAATAATAATAAACATGTTTTATTTATTTATTCAAAATTACCTCTATGGGAGGTGCAAGGAGTTCTAAAGTTTGTATGGGAAATTTTTAGAACGGGCGCGATGCGATTTACTTGAAACTTCGCCTGGAAATTTAAAGTACAAAATAAATGGACACGTGTTTCAGGGTTTTTTAAAATGACCCTCAAAAAGAAGCAAAAAGGGGTGTCAAAGTGTGTTTAGAAACTTTTTAACGATTGGCTCGAAACTTGGTTATGATACGTAAAATACAGAATCAATGGACAAGTGTTTCAGAGCTTTTTAAAATAATCCTCAAAACGGGTTAAAATGGGGTGTTAGAAATTACACCACGCGAGCGAAGTTACGCAGGTGACCTAGTGTTTAAAAACTAGACGGTAGAAGCAGTTAATTTTTATTTTCCATACGAATTACTTCATTTTATGAACATTGGAATTAAAAATTTTAGTTGATAAAAATTACCGATTTCCTAATTTTGGCTCGGCCCAAATGCAAAAGTATCCTAGGCCCGCCGGTGAGTGCTAAAACGTTCCACGTGTTAAAATAATAGCTTACCTGATGTATACAGGATATACAAAGGCTCATTGGCCTCGGTGGGGACGCAGGGCACGGGGTCTGATCTCTGCGCTTCCTCCCAGCTGATGTCCCGGCCCGCCTCCAGCGAGCACTCGAGGATGCGGCGCCGCTGGTAGATGATGCAGGTGTTGGGTTGGTGCGAGCTCTGGCTTAACGCTTCGTCTAAGATGTCCTTGTACCTTTAATAAAACTAAAACATAGGTATGTTTTCTCTTCTCTGCTGGACTGGGAATAAAGAACATGGAATGCGTCTAGCTGCTTCTCTCCCCGAGCATGGTCGCAAAAAGTCGACTAAAGGATAGTATCCTCTTTAACATGATGGACCACCCTTAAGGGCGATGAGCTGATCACCATGGTTTACCATATCCATTTTGGGACTTTGAATCAGGAGTGGCTGCAAGTTTTCTTGTTGCTCTGCCCACCCCGTTAGGGATATATGTATATGGCGTGATAGTAATGTTTTTTGTTTTCTTGTATATGTAAACTCAAAACGTAATTTTTAACTGATTTCTTCATTTATTTCGATTTGCAAACTTTTTGAACAATACGACGCGGGATGTTCCCAAAATCTTTCTGCCGCCATATTTTTCTTATATCACAGATGATAATCATTTCTTTTATCATTCGATTCCAACCAAAGACAACACACTGGCCGGTAGAATATTTTGATTAACATCAGCAACTGACAGTGACAGTTACTTGCTCTGTTCAGTTTATTTTCTTTTCTTTTGAAGGCGATTGTGACAAACTCATTTTACCAACGGGATTTAACCCATTTAAACAAACTTAGACATGACATATATGTCTCAAAAAATGAAAACCGGTCAAGCGCGAGTTGAATTGGCACACGAAGGGGAACCCTTGTACCACTGGACATTAAAAAAATGTTTCTTGTATAGAGTTCCCTTTTAATTGTTTATCTTATTTTAGTTTTATTATTTGTTGTTAATAGCGACAATATAAATACACACTGAAAATTTCAACTTTCAACCGAGTATCGATTCATGAGAGACAGCCCGCTGACAGACGAACCTTTAAAGTTACGAACCTGATGATTTTGTTGGGTTCGACGCCGCAGCTGGCCGCTATGATGACGGTGGGCTCCGCATGCTCTATCCTTGTTCTTAGTTCTCTTGCAGCGAAACCTAGGGACATAAAAAAAACTTTAATGGGCTATTTGTCTGAATTAAACAATTTTAATTTAATTTAATTTATTACATACCTTTTTTGTTATATATTATTGAGAACCTAACCTACCTGTATAATGTAACAAGCTGTTATTGTATAGGTACCTAAACAAGAGCTGATTGAAATGAGCCTAAACACGCCACGGGTCTACTCTACTGTTTTTAAAGAAGTTATATGAAAACACTCATGATTTCATCATCAAAACTCGACAGGTACCATGCAACTTACAATGCAATCTCCTTGCTGAGCAGTCTCTTTCTAGCTGCTATAAGACCTCGAAAACAAAAGATGGCGACCTTGTGACACAAAAACACGACCTACAGACACTAAAGACAGTCCTCAGAACAATAAATTCTTCCAAGAGACAGTCATTAGGTCATGTTAGCCGGACGTCTTCGTACAGATGGGCGAATGCCGTAACATCCTGGCAGCCCGACGAAAGGCGAAGTCGTGGTC
Organism: Scotopteryx bipunctaria; assembly: GCA_949320045.1. Classification (NCBI taxonomy): domain Eukaryota; kingdom Metazoa; phylum Arthropoda; class Insecta; order Lepidoptera; family Geometridae; genus Scotopteryx; species Scotopteryx bipunctaria. The sequence continues at coordinate 9,199,205 of OX439459.1, forward strand.
GGCCAATAAAGCGTTGGCGAGACGATAGACTCCTTCGATGGTTGGCGGAGTTTGGGGGAGACCTTGCCCAGCAGTAGAACGATATAGGTTAACAAAAAAAACTAGACAGTAAGGTCTTCGTTACCATCGCCTACCCAAAAGAGTAAACAAGGCAATAACAATCATTAGTCTCTAAATCAGCTCGCTAAGGTGTACCTACCTCCAAACACGACGGAGTGTATAGCTCCAATCCTGTTGGTGGCCAGCATGGCGATGACAGCTTCGGGGACCAGGGGCATGTAGATCAGCACCCTGGAGCCCCGGGTCACGCCCAGGGAGGCCAGCTTGCCGGCCAGGCGAGATACCTGGGAAAAAAGAGGCTGATAAATAATCGTAATAGACACGCTGCACTAGTTTTTTTTGCTTACAGTTGAAAACGAAAGACTAAACTTCGAAACTGTGAAAGACGAAAGCTCTAAGAAAACAGCTAGAATGCTCTAAATAGAACTATCACCTATTGGAAAAAAAACTGTCGCCTATTCTACTAACACTTCAACAAGGATTTTTTGTTATGTAGCAGTCAGCGCTTTGTCATTGACACTGCTCTCGAATGACTTTCCATGACACCGCGACACTGGCGCTTGCTTCGAAAGTCTACCCTCAGCGGTCTTCTCGTCGCTCGGAACTCTGATATGTCCTGTTTTCACTGAAAATATCTATCGAAATTTACCTAGGTCCTGAATATAGTCGTGAGCATCGAGCATTTAACGTCGTGAGTCTACCTGGTCTTACAGTTCGTAGTACGTGATCCGTCGCACTCGCACCGTGTCCGTGATGGGCGAGTCGTGTATTAGCGCCAGCTGCTCACCCTTGCCGCTGCCCACGTGATTAGCTGCTAAGAATGTCGTCTGGGTCTACCTGATCCTTCAGTTCGTTGTACGTGATCCGTCGCACCGTGTCCGTGATGGGCGAGTCGTGTATGAGCGCCAGCTGTTCTCCCTTGCCGCTGTCCACGTGACGGTCCACCGCGTTGTGACAGACCGACATCTCTCCTCCTACCCACCTAATGTCAAATTAAAGTACAGTAGTACCACAGATTTTGTGCGCCTCGGCAATTTTCGATGAATGATGTAAATACGAACAGGTGTAAATGCGTAGATTTAAGACGTGTCCAAGTGATCCCAGTGATTTTAACGAATAATTTTTTTTGACTTTGACTTCCCCTTTAATGATTATGTAATATAGATGTTATAATAATTATTCGGTTTTCATACAAAGCACGAAGTTTGCCCAGGCGCACAATATTTGTGGTAGGTAGGTACTACTGTAGGTACATTAGTTATCATGCCTATCTTTAACAGAATGAAGTTTTATTTTATGCACGGATGGTACCTGGCTCGGCGGATAGTTGTATCTTGTGTTGGTGTGTATTTGAATCTATTTTGTTCACGTTTTAGGATGTCTTGTCGCAGTACACAAGATAAGTACCGTGATACACCTACTGATATATGTAGATGTTACCGTTGAATTATATGATTTTACAGTGTTTGCGTTGTGACAAGTGGAAATATCGTGAAGGAATAAAAGACGATGTAGTCATATCGTGCATAAAAATGCTGTGCATGCCTGTAATTGGTGCAAATTCTATTGTACTATTTTTTGTGAATTATTCTTGACAGTGTGTATTATGTGTTCTGTTGGCGTTGCCTAATAAATAAATAAATATCGTTTTGGATGCAGAATCACATAACAGTAGATACTATAGGCACCTACGTCACACTGCCATCGACCCAAGGGCCCTTTGAAACCGCAACGACCGGAACGTCGGTCGTCACTTTAAATTAAATGTTGTTTATTTCGGACAAATATAATGATCCATTGTACGAACGGTTGGTACCTACTAGATAACAAATTAAACCCTTATAAACACTTTGCATCACCAAATCTGCAATTGTATAACTAAGTAAAGTTAATTTTTTAATCTTAAAAAACTGAGCTCATTTTTATTTCTTATTATTTCTATACTGATTACCTTAAAGTTTTTAATGTTATTATAGTTTGTCTTTGTAAATATGAAATTAATCAAATAGTAAAGTTTGTAAGTTTGTTTATTTGTGGGGCGTAGAGATCTGGGAAGCTACCAAAGGATTTAAGAAATTCTTTCACTGTCATAGATCTACACTAGTCTGCAACATCAAGAAAATAGAATTATAAAATTAATAGATGGATTTCCTCGGACGCTGTTTAGATCATCTTTTGTAGATATTAAGTACCTATCCTATATTTTATTCCTATGCGAGAAAAAGTAGGAAACAGCTAGGAGAAAAGAATACGCACATTTTGAGTATTTGAGACGTCGCGTTTTAATTCGTTTTATAGGAGAGATGATGATATTATATTTTCCTGTATATGCGTTTAAATTAGTTAATCTATGGTTTTAGCAGTAAATCTAAGGTTTTACCAGTAAATATATGGATTTACCGTTACCGACATGAATTGGTAAATGTATGGATTAAAAAAAGGAAGAGTTTTCAGCCTTTTGCCATTAGTATTTAGTACATGCTAGATTTTACCAGTGACGAATGGTGAATGTTGGTTTTGGAAATAAAACAATGAGTAGGTACTTTCTTTTGTCCTTGCCACGAGCTAGTCCATTATATCATAATCTCTATATTTTATACTCATTTTGATGAAATTACTTATAGACATCAAAAATATCAACGCAAATTAAATTAACGTACCTAGGTGTCGAATGACCGACTGTGGGTCAAGCGAAGGCGGTCTAACGCCTAATCACGCCCGTCTTCCTAATGAGGTGGGCAGAGCCACAAGTGATCATAAGAAAACTTGCAGCCACTCCTGATTTATAGTTCTAAAATGGATATGGTGAACCTATCCTGATGATAGATATTTTCTTATAGCTTACCACTTAGTGAACGGCGGGTTTGTGTTATCCAAGACCCGATCCCAGGGTTTAGTCCAGTCTAGCTCCTGGGCCACCTCCCCCCAGAACCCCTCGGGGTCGTCCAGGGAGCGCTGCAGAGCCCTCTGGCATTCCGGTGTGATGCCGCTTTCATCTATGATAACAATCAGTTAGTGGTCTATGTGGTAGCGGCCCTTCAAGTCACGGTTTTTTGACAGTTTTTGATGAAAATCTGTCAAAAACTCGTCACTTGAGACGCGCTCAACTCTGAGATGTGTTTGAGTATTCGGGGGTTCGGATCGAAAGGCAAGGGTGGCTTCGCCTTCAAAATGTAACCTGCTCTATCACTAACTTACCATTTTCTTTTTCGTCCCACAAGTGTTTTATCTTCATGCTGGCTGGCGACTGACTGGTCGAAGAAATAAACCTACCACCCGAAGATTATATACCTACCTTGATTTAGGTACCTTGATCTTGAGATAATTTGTAATGTACCTAGGCTACTTAGTATCTAACTATCGTGAGAACATTTTTTATGCAAATGTATAAAGGAATCACGCAATACAGGAGTACATACGTAGGTAAGTAAATCAATGGATGAGACAATGATGATTTAATTAATACTGTTGTTAGGTACCTAGGTACATTGTTTTCCTAGAACAGACATTGTTGAAGACCATGGTTACATGGATTTGAAACCATAAAACTTAGGTGCCGTGCCGAGCATCTGAACAAGAATTGGTTCTGTAATGTAATTGGGTCTGTAATCGTACTAATTAATGAATAAATAAATAAATAAGAAGCTGGCCTAAATAAATATGACTTTTAGGGTTCCGTATCCGAAGGGTGTCAACGGGACCCTATTACTAAGTCGCCGCTGTCCGTCCGTCTGTCAGCGGGCTGTATCTCATGAACCGTAGTAGGTACCTATACCTAGAGTTGAAATTTTCACAGAGTGTGTATTTCTATTACTGCTTTAACAACAAATAATAATAATAAGATTTTAGAACAATTTGGAATGAGAAAAATACCTAATTGGATAAGATTGTTTATCAAACTAGTTTTACGAAACTTTCTTCCTTTTTGGATGAAGGTACAGTGACCTACAATATGTATAAAGGATGTAAATATACATTTCAAATCTTCCAAAACGGTGTCACAGTATTATAATAACATTTACACAGCAAAACTCAAAGTTAAACTCAAACTACGTTACCTATCAACTAATTTCATGATAAGATCAAAGTTACGTAATGTTTACATTTTATTGTCGGCGACTGTACATTCAGGGGTAGAAAATTTCCTAGCTATCCGTCAAAAAAATGCTAATAAAATTCATACTGTTGAGAAATAGCATTGCTTACTTATATACTTCAGCGAAACTGGTTACAAAATTGTAAACAAACCGCCCATACTTAAGCTAAAACTTACTTTGTCATCACGCGTTTGTGGAACTTTTAAGTGGTAGTTACTAATAGTTAAATTAAGGTCTAAAAATTTATGTTGCGAGGTCTATTTACCTAAAACTAAATTGATTTCATTGTAATAACGAAAAATACACGACAATTTGTTTACATAAATTATATCTCTAGTTTGGCTGAAGCATAGTTAGGCTCAGAGAACAATGCAATCCAAATCTTTTAGGATTCCGGTATTCCGTATTCTTTCCAGATCCGCATAAACTAAGGCCTTTTACCATCTATAGCAGATGATTTAATACAGTGCCAGAAAGCAACTTTTACCTTCACAAACGGGACGCTGTAGTGCCCGGGACGAATTAAGATGGAGTAGGCTTGCCCAGCACCTATCCCATCCTCTCAGCTTAGTCGGCCTTGTCCACAAGAAAGACATGGTCAATACATGCGGAGCTGACTAAGCCGCGGGTTTCCTCACGACGTTTTCCTTCACCGTTTAAGAGTACTGTTATCGGATCCTCACAAACTTACTGTAACTCTGGATGTCAGCGGCAGTTACAAAAGTGTTCTTCTTCAGCTCACTAATGGAGGATTCAAACTTATTTTTCTCTGGCTTAGCTTCGTGTTCTTGATACATTTTGAGAAATTAAAACGGCCAGTTAGAACTAACGTTTCGAGAGCTTCTGTCGGTACTGCAACCACACACAGCTTGTACGGTGTAATGATATTGTAATGTATGTAATGTAGGCAGGTACCTATAGATAACAATGAAAGACCTATGAACTTGATGAATAATTGATGCATACTGAAAAACTGACGCAGTTCAGCTGATGCGTAACATCGATGACTGGGATATCTTTTTTTCTTCAAATCTTTCAGGCAGTTATTTTTGGTTGAGTGATTTATAAACAGAATGGAAAGAAATAGTTGGTAAGGCGGGAGGACGGTAGGAGGACAAAGGCAATGACCGAGTGGTGGCCACTGGAGGGTAATAGATCACCAAGCAGACCACCTGCCAGGAAGACCGACGAAATTATGAAAACAACAGATATCCATCAGCTTCGGTTAGCGCAGGGTCGGAAAGAACGGCGTGCTAGAGAGGCCTACAACCAACAGTGGGTGGATGTGGGCTGATATGATGATGATGATGATAAACAGTACCGTAATAGTTGCTTACATGACACAAAAACCGACTTCAATGAAGAGTTAATAAGATAAAGGCCGTCACCTACGTAGCTGTAATATTATAGCAAGGTATATTACGGTATAATTTTCTGTAGTAATCTTCGAAAGACCACAGACACAGCTAAGTCTAATATGTATAACTAGCTTCCGCCCGCGGCTTCGCTCGCGTGGTACCTGGATAAAAAGTAGCCTACTTAAATGTTATTCCAGCATGTTCAGCCGTTTGATTACATCCCAAAAGAAGATGTAGTGATGAGGATTGAGAGAGGTATGTTAAGATGGTTTGGTCATGTAGAGAGGATGAATGAAAGAAGATTAACGAAACAGGTGTATGAGGCGAGTGTGAATGGTACCGTTGGAAGGGGAAGACCTCGGCGCACGTACCTGGATCAAATCAGCGACGTTTTAGAAAAGAGCCAGGTCAAGAGTAGGTACCCTAAACCGACGAGCATGCATGAGGAATGTAATGAGAGTGAAGGAAGCAAAAGAAGTATGTCAGGATCGTAGCAAATGGCGAACCGTGATCTCTGCCTACACCTAATTCTAATTAATGTTAGGGGAACAAAGATTTGCACCGACGTCCTGCGGTGGGGTGTATTGTGCATTATCCCCCTGCTAACTCTCCCCCAGCCAGCACAACTCCTTGAAGTACCGGACCTTGGGATGTTGGCAGCAGTACTTACCCCTATGGGAAACAGGCGTGATTTTATGTATGTATGATTACATCCTCACAAATTTTCGTATTTATAATATTAGTAGGATAATGTTCGTACCTAACATGGAAATAATAAATTAAAATAATTTAGTAATTTCGGCTTACATATCACAAAAACTACATCCTCACAAATTTTCGTATTTATAATATTAGTAGGATAATGTTCGTAACATGGAAATAATAAATTAAAATAATTTAGTAATTTCGGCTTACATATCACAAAAACAAATAAAAGCTTTATAACTACTTGACTGATAAAACGCATGGCAAATTGATAAAGTCCCTAAATTTTCATTTTTGACAAGGCCACTTTACAGCCACTTTTATTTAATTTTTATCCGACTGCTAAGGAGGGTAATGTGTTTGGGGTGTATCCCCCGAATACTCAAACGCATCTTAGAGTTGAGCACGTCTCAAGTGACGAGTTTTTGACAGATTTTCATCAAAAACTGTGACTTGAGACGTGCTCAACTCTGAGTCGCGTTTGAGTATTCGGGGGTAGGTATGTTATGTGCTCGGAACAATAAATTCAAAACAAGAATATGTCCATATAGAAGAATGTGACAGGTACCTATAGCCGAGTCAGTTTTGAATTTAACCTGGCTTCCATGTATTTATTCTTCCAAGGTTATGTGCTTTGGCTGTAGCTGTAGACCAAACGGCTAGATCGATTTTGAGAAATGAGGCGTCGTTGAGTTCATCTGGACGATGAGTTTCAAAGAGTGTCATAGGCTCAGGTCATAGGCTATATGAAGTGTCAAAAAATTCAACATGGCGCTGGCGGCTGTAAGACGCCATTTTCAATTTATTCTTTTGGCTACTAAAAACGTAGACTAAAATGGTGGAAATTCATCACCATCATCATCATGTGTCACAAAATCAAATATGTCAGACCTACTCATCATCTTCCTGCCCTCATCCCACTCTATGTGGGGTCGGCACAACATGATCTTTGGATCATGCTGTAAGAGTTTTGGCTAAGGTGTTTCATGACCGGCCGCCTGCCTGACGTCAACCCTCCTTGGGAATAATATGTCAGACCTATTACTCGTATGCTACTTAAATTCTACGCAGTCGTAGAATTGTTTATTTAAATAAATGCTTGTTATTAATTGCAATTTATTGACATGATATTATTCTAAACCTTACCTTTTTATTGTATGTTAAAGTATGTAACGAATTAACATAACTTAAGTGTTATGTAATAAGCCCGTATTGTTTGAATAAAAGAATTGAATTTAAAAAAAATATCATATTTTTCATTAAGATCATAATTTTTTTAATCAAAATGTAAACAGCCAAGTTGAAAACCTCATTTTTTGGAGTCGGTTACAAATAGGGTAAGGTAGGTAGAATATTAATTAAGCTCAAGCTTTATCAAAACAATTACAACGAAATTGCTAGTTTTTAAGTACCTAAGTAATATGGGTCTACTCGCTAACAAACTACTAAAACAGAAACAAATACCTATAGGTACTTGAAATGTTTCGTCTTATAATATTAATTTTGTGTTGTAAGTACTACTGGTATCGCCTACTTCCTTGGAACCAATGTAGTGACAGGATTAAAGTGAGCCTGAAGACCTGGTATGACCAGGTCTAGGGCCAGATCTAGGTCAAATACCTTATTGAAAAACCCAGTGACACAAGCACTAGTTGAAACTGATGCAATAGGGCATGAGTTTCAAGTTTAATCGTAGATCTTCACCGAGATCATCCCGGATGTACCAAATCACTTAGGGGTCGTTCGTTAATCACGTGATGTTTTGCAGCTTCTTAACTCCCCCTCTCTGGTGATACGTGGTGAGGTTTTAACCTTATCCCCCCTTACTTAATTCACCGCTTAGCCCACAAGCTTCTATAAACTGACCCCCACAGATCATATTAATGACTAGCTGTTGCCCGCGACTTCGTACGCGTGTAGTATATTATTTTGTTCTAAGTACATATAATCAATAGTTTTCGCAGCGCACGCCAAAAACTATTTTGGGTTTTCTACCTTGGGATACAATATTGCAATTTTCTTACGGACCCTTAACTTTTTTGATAATATATTATAGCCTATACCGGTCCCTGATAATGTAGCTTTCTATTGGTGAAAGAATTTTTGAAATCGGTCCAGTAGTTTCGGAGCCTATTCGTTACAAACAAACAAAAAAAAAAAAAAAAATCTTTCCTCTTTATAATATTAGTAGGATTTTTGATGACTGTCATGGATTTTTCTTTCCAGTTCTACTACCAGGCCAATCCAGGGATACAGACAGTGATCCCTTCACGGTCAAAATGCAGGGCCACGTGGAATTTGCGGGGGACATCGTCAAGGGTCTCCGGCACATAGCGAGAAGCGTCATGGACGATGACAAATCGAAAAACTTGGAAGGCCAGAACATCATCGATGTTAAATAAAATTTAGAAGAATTATGAGTACAACTTTCATTTATTTTAAAAGCCTAAGTCATCATCATCATCTTCCTGCCCTTATCCCACTCTATGTGGGGTCGGCACAGCATGATCCTTCTGTAAGAGTTTTGGCTAAGGTGTTTTATGACCGGCCGCCTGGCTGACGTCAACCCTCCTTGGGAATACTTGCTTATTGTATCTCATCTCATCATGTTGGAGGATACTATCCCTTAGTCGATTTTTACGACATGCTCGGGGAGAGAAGCAGCCGGACGCATTTTTTGTTTTTTTTCTTTACTCCCAGTCCAGCAGAGAAGTAACTATTAAATATTAATATACCTACCTAATAATTGTTATAATGAATGTTCAATACGTTTTGATAATAGAAAAAAACTATGTATGTAACCGTTTTCGATCCTCTGTCTGATAAGATAGCAAACGTTCAAAGTTCATAGCAATACAAAATGTATGACGAAAGTTACCTACCTGGAACTCAGACCTGGAACTATTTATGGCAAGATTCAGATTTATTATTTTTGACAAATATGAGACAAACAAAAACAATTACACGTGTCCGAAAAGCAGGATTTCCTGGGAGAATAAACCAAACTTTGGGGTGCGACCGAAATACCCGTGTTTTTTCGATTCCACACATACCTACACATTATCACGCTCGTACAGGTGGGCAGAGCCACAAGTACTTAATCATAAGAAAACTTGCAGCCACTCCTGATCCAAAGTCCCAAGATGAATATGGTGAACCATGGTGACAGGATCAGCCCATCGCCCAAAAATATCCTCTCCAACATGATGGACCATCCATCATGTTGGAAGGATACTATCCCTTAGCCGAGTTTTACGGCATGCTCGAGGAGAGAAGCAGCTGGACGCATTCTATATTTATTTTTCTTTACTCCCAGTCCAGCAGAGAAGGCAACTTTCAAGGCGGGACTTTCCGATTCCTTTTATAAAAAATATCGGAAATCCTTTTTTTTAAGAACAGGACTGGTTCTACGTTCCTATAAGTACCTATATAATATTTATTTATTTTATTTATTTATTTATTTATTTATTTTACAAATACATATATTTAAACAATTAATTAGTGATATTAAACTTAAGAGTTTGACTTATCACTAGGTTCTCTGTTATAACAAAAAAGCAATTAATAGTAAACACAAAGATACAATAAGCGCACGCACGCAATAGTATAGCTAGGAATAAGTAAAAACATTTTAGGTACCTGCCTAACATAGGCAGAAGTTTAAGTGTTTAATTTGTAATAAAATACCAATTACTACTGTTATCTGCAGTAGCTAAATTTATGTGATTATAACAGAAACAAAAAGAAAAACAGAATGTTCTACGGTCTACTATTTATATTTTGCTGTAAGTATGTTAAGTACCTACTTAAATTGCCGACTTATTGCAGACATCTTCAAAGGACTAGGGGGACTAGACTAGGACAATGATGGCGCTCTTATCATAATCAATTCTCTCAGAACAAGTAAATTCTTTAAAAAACAAAACGATGATGGTAATTATACGTCAAATTAATATACTTACGTTAGAATAGATCAAATGCTGATGTAGGTTTTTTGTTTTTAGCTGTGCTTTCAGTACCTACCTATTCGAAGGAATATCGTTATTCATAATGTTCTTAAACTTACTACTTTCACAATTTTGTTCTCCAGCATTACCAAAACTGATCATCTCAGAAGCGCCGTTCAAGATTGAATATGACGGTAAAGTAAAATTTGGGAGCCTACTGGTTGACATGATGAAAGAATTAGTCTACGGCGACGTGAACCTCAAGGTAAAAGACCACTCCAGTTCGGAAGCTGAAAGCCTGATCATGCCAAGTTTATCGAGCGACAAACTAAAGAACCTGAATGACCTGATGAATCAGATCAACCCACCAACATCCAAGCAAACTCCGGCTAAGAACGTTCATTTGTATGGGCAACATTCGAAGCCGTCGAATGTTATCAATGTGTAATTATATTTTTCACTCCTCTTGCTCAAAAAGTCCGTCATTGCAGCGTACCAGAAGGGAGATGGATAAAATAACATAGGTATTTGCCTCTAGGAGAAAAAGTATTTTTTTTTTTGTGTTACCAACGTTACAAAACCGAAAAAGAAATTATTATTCATAAATAGAATCATCGGGAATAAAGACTCGACATGCTACTGTTTCATAAAAAAAGAACATTTTTTTTAAATGGAACTAAAAGCGGCGATCTCTTCGGTAGAATGCGTGCATTGCGTTGTGGCTACAGAAGAAATTAAAAAAAGGCATTGGCGCGAAATCTTTTGGATTTTTCTCTAATTATAAATTGAATTAGTACCTAATTCAATATTGTGTGGTATTATTTTATTTTCTCGCAATCATAGTGAAGCGAAGAAGTGCGGAAGTAGAATGTAGGTAACACACGGCGCTAAAAACTCATTATAACTCGGGAGTAAAACTACCTAGGTACCTCGAATATAATGGGTCATTTTAGGGCTTTTTCCTCACGGCCTATATAGCCCCTTGTATAACAATCCTACTAATATCAGAAATGCGAAAGTTTGTAAGGATGTGACGATATATGTTTCTGCTTCATTCACGCCGTAACAGCTGAACGGGTTTGAATGAAACTTGGAATATACATTGTATGTGCGCTGGACTAATATTATAGGCTTCTTTTTGTCCGGATATCACGCGAGCGAAGCCGCGGGCGACAGCTAGTATCCATGTGGGCTGATTTTGATGAAATTGTCAAGGAGATAAGATTCCATCCCGGGGATGGACATAGGCTACTTTTTATTGCAAAACTTACCCTGAAGGGGTTGAAATAAGGGATGGAATTTTGTATGGGAAACACATCATTTTTCATTAAGTAATGTTGTGCGGGCCCAAAACTTGGATGGGTGACCGCCTGAGAATGCCACGTGATGTTGACTTTGCGCTCCCATTATTTTTTAGGGACATCAGCGAGTCTATATTTATACTATCCCCATTATGTTATACGAACACGCAGACAACGTCGCGGTTTACAGCTAGTTTGTAATAAAATACGCAACTTTGATAATAACCTTTATTTCTTTACAATAAACGAGTATCAGTGCCATACAATGAGATACTGACTCTATTGGTACTTATGAGAGAAACTTCTAAATGCTTACATGCCACATTTTTATTTTAAAATGATTTATGCTAAAAGACATTAAGTTTATTCGCTCCATACCTAAAGTTAGATCAGGAGCCTTCACAATGACTTCATGTACCTACTTTAAATTATCACGGTAACCTTGTCCACGAAGCAACAATTTTGACGCACAACATTTCAAATCATACGTGTCCATTCGGCAACGTTGCTAAACATGTTGTGCGTCAATTGTTTCCCGGTGGACAAGACCCAAGAATAGCAGAAATGTCTATTAGCATAATGCTAATACCAGTTTCTCAAACTTCGATCTATTTCCTCCTAATTTTGTTCAACATACCTACAAACTTAAATACTCAAACGCGACTCAGAGTTGAGCACGTCTCTCACGAAAATCTGTTTTAAAAACTCGTCATTTGAGACGTGATCAACTTTGAGATGCGTTTGAGTATTCGGGGGTTAGCCTGTTACCCGGTTCCTATGTACATTATTCAACCATTAACATCAGTTGAACTAACGCCTATCTGCGGATAAACACAATTTTGACATGTTGATTCCTCACGATGTTTTCCTTCACCGTTTGAGAGTAGATTCTGGTAATACAGATACATTTTTCGAACAGAAAAATCCATTGGTGCACGGCGGGATTTGAACCCACGGCCCGAGGATCGGAAGGCTACCACAGCACCAGTGCTCTCAGAACGAATGTTAGCTTATACTTCAAATACGACAGCCATTCGCATCAAATGTCAAATTTATTTCCCGGTACAATAATAATATTTTTTTTGCTATGGAAATTTTGCATTCAGTTAGTTAGTTAGTTAGTTTAATTTAGGAACCGGGCATTAACCTTTAAACCTGAGAAACTAGATTATTTTTTAACTTACTAGACCAAATGACCACAAACCGGAAGACGAAGATTTACTCGAGAAACATAAAATTAAAAAATTTGGGTGAATAATTTCAGACGCCTTCCGGCTGATGATGAGTATAGAAAATGTATAACCGTAATATAAAAATGAAGATTACAGTTCCCTAATCTATTATCAAAAACGGATTATGTTCAGATTAAAAACATCTATAACTATTTAATCTAAGTTACGAAAGCGTAAAGCGAATGTGGCATGTTTAAGAGTTCGTTTCAAAGTTAGCCTATTAAGGCGTGTCTTAACAATGATTATCGTATATGTTTAGAATTGTTTAATTAACATACAATTTAAGACTAAGTTTACAAAGGAATTGTTAACTATAACTTTCTCCACGCGCAAGCAGCGCACTAAAAACAAAATGTCTACTGTTCCGTGTAATCACGGACATTTTGTTTTTGTACAAAACCAAAATTGTAACAAAATGTACCATTTCGACTTATAAAGTAGAATAGTGACATTTTGGAACATTTTTAAGTTTATCGGCTTTACAATAGAACGGAAAGGTGAAAAAAAACCTTTGAACAAATATTACTGAAACTAGGCACTAAAACACTTAGGTAATAAAAACAGTATGTAGGTATTAATTTTTCAGTAACACACGACTTTGAAGTTGCATAGGTACGTTTGTCACGCATCTTGTTTTGCTAAATGTCTGGCAATGGACAAAGGACATATTATTCAATATGTATGAAGCGAGGAAACAAAAGGTTAAAAAATAAAAAGTAAAATTAAATCAATATAAAATTTATTTAAACGAAACAAATATGTTATGTACAACAACAAAATAAATTTTACAAAATAACGCTACATCTAAATGAGAGTAGGCCCCATTTAAAAGAAAATATCGATAATCGATGTAATGCATGATATTACAAAATTGCTTGAAGAAATAGTGTTGTCTACATAAACAATAATATAGATAAGTCTTACAATATAGACTGATGGTTCTACAGATTAGATTTTTTGTACACCAATGATTCTTTAGGTGTAAAGAAAAAGGACATTTATTCACGCTAAAATTAACATAAATATATACAGTTAACCATCACACGATGGCTCATTAAAAGCCAATAATAAATATGAATAATAATATCTATTACATAACTTTAAATTAGTGTACTTAGCGTAACATGGAAAGTTCCTACAACGTATTAGGAAAAAGTGGTTTCGCGAAACTTAACCTATTTGACTCTCAATAAGTACTAGAAAGATTGTTGCATTATTGAATCCCTAATTATTTTACTAGCGTTACTGACAACCACAAATCTACATTGACTATCCGTCCACACTCTCAATCGCAACAGTTTATCGATAAATGGAATACTTCTATCGATAAAAACAAACAAGCATGTGCCAACACTATGACATTCATTTAGCAGCCATCTTTCGCTAGCCATAATTTCAATCCTGTAACAATCGATCTAGAATGAAATAGGCATGAAATTCTACATTAATAATGATGAGACTACCACACTGTCTGTCGTCGCTCAGTTGAACAGTTTTTGAGCAAATTCTGCTTCTTCTGCAATTCCTGCTCATTGCAATTCAGATTTTTTAACAGCTGTGTTCAGATATTTTGGAAAAGCATATGAAAACTGTGGCGATATACTTGTTGCAATAAGTTTATTTCAGTCAAATACAGTCAAATACAGCTTCGCTGTATAAACGGCCGTTATATTTGACGGTTTCAAATAGAAAGTGATTGCAACGGAGTCACATAATCGATGTATGGTGGTACCTTGTAGCTGCGTGCATAATACCCAATAGATGTTAAGGGACTATTAAACAGTTTTAGAATAACAGTCAATTTAATAGTATCTAATAACCTTTAAAGAATTACGGTCCGTCTCATAAAACCTTAGCGAGAGATGTTTGATGTGTGACAGGAAGAAAACTGAATCCGACAAACAGGTCTTATGATTGAACTTTTACAAGGAACAGATTTAGTTTTCTGTCGCTCACTAGATGGCGTATGTATGTCACCGTAAAATTGTAAATAATTTATCTCGCGAGATTGTAAACTGTCTGAAAGTTTTTGAAACATACTGATGAAAATCTGTCAAAAACTCGTCACTCGAGACGAGCTCAACTCTGAGATGCGTTTGAGTAATCGGGGGCTACTAACATATTTCTAGAAATATTCCTTTTTATTAAATTTTTTGCGCAACAGTGGCAATTAAATGCTTTATTATCAAATTAAACTTTTACATAAATATCTATCAAAGTGTTTTACAAATCGGTATTCTATTGAAAATGATGCAACTAAATTTAGACTTCGAATTAGCGAAAGGTCAAGTCATTGTTGCCGTAAGACCTATTTTTGTGTATGACATCATGAAATTATATCATTGTAAGTACGCTCACGTGACTGCCAGAATTGCGTTTTGGTGGTGAAGTGGTTTGGTCGCGCGAATAATCAATTTACTTTGAATAAATAACTTTTATTTTAATTTTTTAAACAAAAAAAGCTAAGGCCTTTTAACTATCTATAGTAAATGATTTATACGGCGTCAGGAGGCAACTTTTACCTTCACTAACGGGACGCTATAGTGCCCGGGACGAATTAAGATGGAGTAGGCTTGTCCAGCACCTATTCCATCCTCTCAGCTTAGTCGGCCTTGTCCACAGGAAAGAATCAATACGTGCGGAGCTGGCTAAGCCGCGGGTTTCTTCACGATGTTTTCCTTCACCGTTTGAGAGTACTGGTATAGCGCATACATTTTTCGCACAGAAAAATCCATTGGTACACGACCGGATTTGAACCCACGGCCTTAGGATCGGAAAGCAGGGTCACTACCAATTAGACCACCAGTGCTCTCAAATCTTAAACAATAGCTATGATAATTTATAATATACTTAGTATAGTTCGAGCCAAGTACGATAACACCGGGAATAATTTGAACAAAAGAGGGAACATGTAGTCCGGATATTTTTGCTCACACAAATGTTTGCTTTGCTTACCCCCGAATACTCAAACGTGACTCAAAAGTTGAGCACGTCTCAAGTGACGAGTTTTTGACAGATTTTCATCAAAAACTGTCTAAAAATCGCGACTTGAGACGTGCTCAACTCTGAGATGCGTTAGAGTATTCTGAGGTTAGTGCAAGTGTTTTCCGTTAAGTAAACATAGCATTTCTAAAAAAACATTAGTATTTTTTTTGTTTACAAAATTTTCCACCTTCAAACATCTTCTCAATGGCGCGAGATAGGCGAGTCTCGAGACGTGAATAGCGAGGCGGGAGATGTAATATATAATTGTGGTCATTTCACACAGCGCCATCTAGCCCTTAATTAAGCTAAACTTGTACTATGGGAACCACATGGCTGATGGAATACTTACTATTTTGTAAATACAATTACAATAACCAGAAGAAATATTAACATTACATGCAAACATTTCTCCCGCAGCGTGAATAGAACCCGCGCGTTTTGCGTCTCAGCCGAGCACTCGCCCGCCACGCCACCGAGGTCGTCAAAATGTTTGCATTTTCTGGAAATACTTCTTAATATTCAAATATTTCTAGTTGTCCCATGGTATTTAGACACCATTACTTACGCATTATAAACAAGCGTAGCTTCAAGTACCTAATTCAAAGATTTAATACCATTCAAAATGATTATATTTAAACTTTAAGCCCGCATGATGAACCATAGTGACTGAGCTATGTCGACCTGATGGTTTATATTTATTATTATTTTCTGCAGCCATTCATTTTAATACAATTCAAGGAAAATATACCAGAGATATAAAACAAAAACTGACTTTATGACGACAGATTGTAGTGCGGCAGAGCTACTTGCCAGCACATATATTAACTTTACTATTCTGAGAAAAAAAAACAAAAAACTGATTTGACGAGTGACTGTAGCGCACATTTCAATCATATCTTTATTAATCTGAGAAAATGTTAAACAAACACTGACTTTATAACGAATTGACGACTGATTATAGTGCGGCAGAGCGACATTTGTTAATCTGGGGGAAATGGTAAGGAACAAAACTGACTTGACGAGTGATTATAGTGCGGTGCTCAGCGCAGGTCGGCGTCGTCGTTGATCTGCTTCTTGATGCGCACTAGCATAGCGGTATACCACTGGTCGAGGCGCGATATGCTGTCGTAATTCTTCACTGCTTCAGTGAACGCTTCCACATTCTGCTCCTCAAGATGCTCGATCAGTTCCTGGAAAGATGAGAGTGCTGGTAAAATATCAAATATTTTTTATTAGGAGCAAAGTTTACAAAGGTTTTTATAACTAATTGTAAACGATGATAGCTACAGTAGTTTTAGAATAATATTATGTAAAATATGCTTTTTAGGGTTCTGTACCTGAAGGGTGTCAACTGGACCCTATTGCTAAGCCACTGTTGTACGACCATCTGTCTGTCAGCGGGCTGTATCTCATGAAGTGCCCTCGAAGCACAGAAGTGTTCAGCTCGTGATGCCACTTGCGGTCACCCATCCCAATTGTGACCGCGCACAACGTTGCAAATTAGATAAAAGTACTATGTCGCTCTGTTGAAATAGCAATTCACGGCCTCGTTTTAAAAATCAGTAGGCTTCGCCTCGTCCCTCCAATATGACTCGGCCGTGAATTACCTTCCGGGCTGGGCAGTAACGGACTGTTTCCTTACCCTGACCAGCTTGCACTCTCTGGTGTCCCCGAAGGCGGGGTAGAGGCCGCAGTACTTGTCGAGGGCATGCTGCGCGTTGAGGATGTCCACGCAGAGGTGACACAATGCTGCGCGGAACATATACTCCTTAGCGCTGTACTTGAGCAGGCTGTTGTCTAGAGACGACTTGGCGATCTGGGGAAATGCAATTGATGATTAATTACCATCATCTGATGAATTATAAAAGTTCACTGCTGGACATCACGCCTGAATACTTCCAGGACAGCAAATGTAGGAGTATACTTCAGTTAGTACTTGACACCCCACACATATGGGCAAGGATGAACGAAAGAATATCGATAGATACGAAACGAGATCAGAAAGAATTTGAAGTGCAATACAAATATATTTTATTTACAAATTATACATATATTTATTTGGAACAGAAAACAAATTAAAACTAAAACATGTGTTAACGATACTGACGGCAAAAGTATGGTAAGCAATTAGCATGGTATGGTCGGTCATGTCATGAGAAGGGTGGAATGTCATGATGACGAGATTAGTGTTAGATATGGATAATATTAATGGATTTAAAAGAAAATAAATAAATTTAAGGGTAGAGGTTGACCATTCCCTCATTGATTCATAGTTCTGTCTCGATCACCTGCTCGTAGATTCATAGTCTTGTGGTGCTCGAAATGGGCCGCGTATTCGGCCAGTTAGAGCATGATTTGTTGGCATGGACTCCTCCCCTCGGAAGTATATAAATCATTAATTCACAGTGCTATCTCACTCACCTGCTCGTAGATCTGTATAGCTTTGTCGTAGTGCTCGAGCTGGGCCGCGTATTGGGCCAGCTTGAGCATACATTTGTTGGCAGAGGACGTGGACTCCTCGCCTCGGAAGTAATCGGCTGCTTGTTCGTAATGCTGCATCGCCCGAGCGAGGTCGACGCACTCTGTCTCGTACAGTTCCGCTATGTTCTATTAGAAAATATATTTATTATTATAATTACATAATCTTAAGTAAGACGGTCTAGTTGTAGCGGCCCCGCCTTCCAATCTCAAGGTCGAGGGTTCAAAACCGATCGTGCACCAATGGACTGTTTGAAAAATTTATGTGCGCTATATCAGAACTCTCTCAAACGGTGAAGGAAAATATCGTGAGGAAACCGACATCATGTCATCCCCTACTTTCCGTTAGGTTTGAATAACACGTAATTAGATATTGTCCAGCTGATGTGAAAATCTCACCTCACCGCACACAGAAAGTCGAATCAAATGCACTTCTGAACATTTTCAAAAAGTTGAATTTATTTTGCCACTAGATGGCGTTGTAAAAATGAAGGAAAAAGAAGAGTGAGATACATACTTGGTGCTGCTTAGCGGCAACGGTAAATCGCCCCATGTCGGTGTAGATCTCTATGGCTTTCAGGATACAGTTGACAGCCTCTGTAATAAACATTACAATACGTTCATTTTTTTGGTTGTTTCATAAATATTAGTGAACATTACACACAGCGCCATCTAGCCCCGAACTAAGCAAAGTTTGTACTATGGGAACCAGATGGCTGATATAATCTTACTTATCTTACTTATATTATAAATGCGAAAGTTTGTGAGTTTGGATGTTTGTGCCTCAATCACGCCTAAACGGCTGAACGGATTTGAATGAAACTTGGAATATACATAGTACGTGTACTGGATTAACATATAGACTATTTTTTATCCGGGTACCACGCGAGCGAAGCCGTGGGCGGCAGCTAGTAATTATATTTTTTTTTTAATACATACCCTAAAATACATAATTTTACAACATACATAAATTATCACGCCCATATCGCTTACAGGGTGGGCAGAACCATAAGAATGATAAGAAAAAATGCAGCCACTCCTGATTCAAAGTCCCAAGATGGATATGTTGAACCGTGGTGACAGGTGCCCATATGGTCCATCATATTGGAAAGGATACTATTCCTTAGTCGACTTTTACGACATGCTCGGGAGAGAAGCAGCTGGACGCATTCTATGTGTTTTCTTTACTCCCAGTCCAGCAGAAAAGTAAATAGATAGATTTACTAGTTATGGTTTAGCCTGAGCGTAGATTGACAGTCAGTCAGTAACACAAGGGTTTTTATATATTTTCATAATTGTCTAAGAAAGGTCTATGAAACCTGTATACAAGTCCTAATCTGTGTAGAATTTTTGGGATAAATAAAAAAATCTAAAGATATGAAACTCTATTGAGTACTTATATTCAGTAGGTATTTATGGCGACTACAAAGAGATGTAATGTTTAGAAATGCCGACGTTTTGGCCTCTAGCCAACAGAGCCTAGTCTCTCATTCTGGGGCTAGAGTTCACCAGCACTAAAACTAGCAGTTAAGCTATGGTCAAAACCACATTTGACTACACTTCAACAAATAATCTTACTTATACCTTATATTATAAAAGCGAAAGTTTGTGAGGATGTTTGGATGTTTGTGCCTCAATCATGCCTAAACAGCTGAACGGATTTGAATGAAACTTGGAATATACATAGTACATGTGCTGGATTAATATATAGGCTATTTTTATCCGGGTACCACGCGAGCGAAGCCGCGGGCTGCAGCTAGTTAGATTCATAAGAGTACTGGTGTAGCGCACATAATTTTTCAAACAGAAAAATCCATTGGTGCATGAGTGGATTTGAACTGACAATCTTAGGACCGGAAGACGAAGCCGCTACCACTAGACCACAAGTGCTCTCTAATATATGCTATAATCCGCTTATAGCATTCCAGCTGATTGCGGATACAAAATGAACAAAAACAATTCGAATTTTTGTTTTGATAGAAGTATGAATTGTTATTTTTACGAAATGCTTTCAAACAAGTAGTTAGTTAAACTAAAATAAAAGATCAGTAAACTATTTCAGCTATTAATTTCAAATGTAATACTTTTTGATCATCACTCTTTCTACAAGTAACTAAATTCTCTCAGTGAGCTGCAAGTTTCCCATTATGACTACTTCATTTTCCTTAAAAGATGGCATCCTACAAAATATCAAAATAGTGAATGGATTTTTTTTGTCAGACTATAGTGGCATAAAGTTATTCCTCAAGTACCGAAGATTCGCGACGGGATTTCGGCGTGATTGCGCCTACAATGCACACATTAGCCGAAATTACGTCACGTTTTGGCGTAGGTACAACCTAACTTCGGTCGGGCGTAAGTTCGGCGACAACGTATTCTATATAGCAACACATACGCGACGACGTATAATGTGTTTCTATATATAATACTATATAGAAAAATCATAGTAACTATGATCAACTTGTTTTTCTTTGAACTTTCGTCGAGTATAATAAGTATTTGATAAGGGGCTGAATAGTGTCAAACTAGCGGAGAAAACCTAATTGAATATTTAATTGAATCAGGTTTTATTTTGCGGTAGTAAAATTTACAGGAAATTTTTAATCTATACTACTTTGTGTTGCACAACCGAATTTCCGTCGCGTAATTTCCGCGCTTGTCGTGTGTCATTTTATTTCTTACTTATATTATAAATACGAAAGTTTGTAAGGATGTTTGGATGTTTGTGCCTCAATAACGCCTAAACGGCTCAACGGATTTGAATGAAACTACCTCACACACTTCTCACTGTTATTGGTATCAGAAATACCAATCATGAAACACATACAATCACAAACACACATTTTTTTAATCATGCACATAACTCATAACATTACTTTTTGATAACTCTTATGGTTTCAGACTTCGCCTCAGTAACCCCGGAAAAAAAACTCACCCTGTATACAATTTGTGACATGAAATCTTACTTATTTTATAAATGTGAAATTGTAGGAGGATGTATGGATATGTTTGTGCCTCAATAACATCTAAACAGCTGAACGGATTTAGATGAAACTTGGAATATACATAGCGACACGTCCTACGTAGAGCAGTGTATGTGCCTGATACACCAAAGTGTTTTTATTGCATTTTTGAGCTCTACGTACCCAGATCTACAATAGCAATTTTTTTATTTTTTTTTCCTATCACAACACATTTTTTTCTTCTCAAACGTATAAGTATTTATCTGCATTGACGGTTCAAAACGCACAGAAAACGAGAGGGTTTAGAAGAAAAAAAATCACATTAAAATAAACTGCTATCAAAACAAAAGCCTTTTGCCAATTTTCAAAGCTATAGATCTGCGCAAGACTGAGTAGGTAATAACGAAATAAAGAAATTGGAATCTTAAAACTGCTCTCCTGTAAAATTTGCTTTTTGCAGATACTTAGTTTAACGTAGGACGTGTCGATAGTATGTGTGCTGGAATAACATATAGGATACTTTTTATCCAAGTAGCATGAGAGGGTGGGAGTTTTACCTAGGTAAAAACAATAAAAGTTGTGGTCGGAGCATAGTATCTATTAAGTCTTACCATTAGGCTCACATTTCTTGTAGCAATTGGAGGCATCTACAAAGTTGGTGGCAGCGTCGTGTCTCACTCCTGCCTTCTGATGGAGGTTGGCAGCTAGGCAGAATGCCTGGCCGGCCTGCGCCCACTTCTTGGCCATTTTGAACAGGTTTGCAGCTCGTAGGTAGCAGTCAACTGCCTCTTCTATCTTTGATGACCCTCTGTTCCGAGAACCAATGTTAATTGGGTATTACAAAGAGGTTTTCTTGGATGTTTTGGAAAATGACCAAGTCATGAGTACCCTAAACTGACGAGCATGCATGAAGAATGTGATGATAGTGAATGAAGCAAGAGTAATATGTTGGGACTAAGTAGATAAATGGAGATCCATAATCTCTGCCTACCATTATGGGAAACATGCGAGATATTATGTAGGTATGTATTACTGTATCACCAAAAGACACTGGGAGAATTAGAAAAGAATTTCCTATAAGCAAAGGCTATGTAAACTTGGTATTGAATAATGAAATAGGCAGAATAGGTAATCATACAACACTGGAAAATTCCCGTAAACAGTCCTAGTTCGTACGTACTGGCTGGCATGAATCACAGATTGCCAGATTAGATCATCACAAAAAAACTGTTTACCAAATTGATTTGATTTTTCAACCCATTCGAGACGAATTTGGAACAAAGTAGAATGCAGTGAAACCACATGGTACAACTATTATCTGCATAAATTGTTGATAGATGTTGGGCAAATCTGCATGAAGGATGTTCCAAAGTACAGTGTTAGCGATAATTTTATTATGAGTTCCATCGCGAAATTCATCGAAGAACTAATGAATCAGTCATTGTTCTTACCCGAAGAGAGATCCGAGGAAGGTTTTCGATGAATTCAGCTTTTTCTCAGCCTCTGCCATCAACTGCATCGCTTTCTGCTCATTTTCTGCCATGTTTATGGCTTTAATAATACTAATTCACAAGAGAAACCCTTGAATTTCACTCCAATTTTACAATTTATTGACAAAATGTCGTCAGCGACCCCGTGTGAAAATCCGTCGCTGTCATCGATTGGTTTGGTGTTGCCGCACTAAAAAAAGATATTGAGATTAGTAGAAAAATACTACCAAACTACCATACAAATTACAAAATCTGTAATGAACCTTTATAACTGGTGCCAGTTCAGGGTGTTTTTTTATCAAAGGGTTTTCCATTATAAAAATTAAAGATGCCTCCTGCACTGCAACCATCAATTTACACATTGAAGTAAGTCCACTGAACAAATAAATGTTTTTAGTCGCCTTTTTAAGGTTTTCATTGTCATCTTCGATCAAGATCATCATCTGTAACTTTATTTTTATTCCATTATCCTGCTAATTAGTTAGACCTGTCCTTGTCTATGACATTCTTCAGGATCCTTATTAAACCCATAACACATAAAATACTTACATGTCTGGCAAAAACTTTTCTCTTTTATCACAGAATAACTCATCGAAGTAGATTTGCTGTTCTGAGAAATAGGTAAATACCTAATACTTAATATTGATTTTATTATAATTGTGTCTCCTCATTATTGTCTTTCCTTGTCCTCTACCTCAAATATCATCGCACTCGGAAGGGTTCTTTCCCCTTGCTGGGTAAGTAGGTAAGTAATATCATAGGTATGCTCGATAGTAACATCTTTTAAATGAAACAAAAATAAAACTTTAACTTTATTTATTGATAGACAAATCGCCCCACTATGTATTAGCGACTCAACAACGTAGGTACACTTTCGAAGCATTCTCTGGCGCTCATCTTAACGTAAATCGTAACACAATTATTGTAATGTAGGTAGCTACTTCAATAAATTTCACTTCTCACAAAAATATAATATTTTTCATCATAACAGATTTAAAATTTTCAAACATCCTTTTTTGTGATGGATAATGTTCCCACCGGCCCCAAATATTATTCCCATTTGGACCCAATGGCACTGATGGGAATTACATACAGGTCAACATACTCTGTGTCCTCAGACCAAATAAAAAATATATTTTATTCGGTTTGAGCTCTGTGTCTAGATATTTTAAGCGCCCCTTTTTGGGACAGTTAAGTAAGGTACCCAGTGGTCGTACATTGTACTACAAAAATTAAAATCTGCTATGATTTCAGCTAGATATTTTGTTTTCAACAGCTATTTGTATACATTCACCACACTTTAGGCGTGCGCAACTAAGATACCGAGACAATGAATAACAACCCAAAGTCCTGTCTTGCGGTCACAAGTCATTACTCTTTTTTACAATATTCTGCTTATTAGATCCATAGGAGATGCTAGCCAGATGATACGATAAATCTGCACAATACTTCACAAAAAAACCCACAACTATAAGTCTAAATTTTGAATTTACTAACGCACCGCATCCAAGTTCCTGAGCAATTCACCTAGGTACGTCTGAGTATTCACTTAGGTACATCTGTACAGTACAGATTTGTTGTTGCGCCTGTAAAGCATTTACTTGGATTTTGATTTTGGATCATAACGTCAAAAGGAGATAGGATGCTTGTATCAAGTTTATTTATACAACTTATAAATGTTTCCCTACGTATAGTAAATAGTGAAATATACCTACACTTCACAAACAGATTGTCATATTTTGCGATAGTATTGTCATTTGAACAAGAGGTTAATACAGACACCAATTAGTAGCTACAACTTGAATTACCTAAATAATATCATCTTACGTCAAAGAGGTTAACTAAATATTTGACTTTAGAGGCTTAATCTGGACCCATGGATTAAGAAGCACTACAGCGACTAAAATAAAAAGCATAACATAATATTAATTGATTTATTTTAATAAATAAACTAAATCGGGTATCTAAAGATGCGATAGATTTAGAAAATAACATATCAGAGTATTATTTACATAAAACATAACTCATTAAAATGATCAAAATAAATGAATAAAATGTACAACTTAAAATTTCAAGGCTATGAGTACCTACTAAAAAATAATTCATGTGATAAAATAATTGTTTTCACAAAAAAAAATCAAAATATTTAACCTAAAGCGAATTCTACTATTTCAAATTAAATCAGTCGAATCCACGCATCGCAGCGTACAAAGTAAAGTACACAATGAATGGCCAACTCATGTCCAAAAACAAAAACTGGATTTTAACTGGCAATTCTAATCAATCAAATTTTAAGCTATGTAATGAAGTTTATAAACAAAATATTGCACACCATGAAAACTAGCAATAAACTGAATTAACAGATCTCATACTTAGCAAATGATATTCAATATCATTAATTTCGATAATAACGCGTAAAACATAATAACATGCAGCACTATAGGCAATAATATAAGGACACCTTTACGCCTGCTTTATACAAAATCAATTTTTATATTAGATACCGAGGCTTTTTAAAGATGTCCTTGGTATAAAGGTCATAGTATATTTAGCACTATGTACTATGTGAACATCTATTTTTCTTTTATTTACACTATGTTGTATCATATTGATGTATGCATTCAAATAAGTTACAGCATTCAATAATTTCTTACAATACTCGGTGTTTAAACCACTACATGTTATATCTGTGAATATTATACTTTTACTACAAGAAACAAAGTGCAACCATTTTGATATTGTTGCCATAAACAGTTACAATGTCTACTGATATTTTATAAATATGATAAATGGCAACTATTTTGTCCAATACTTTGTCCAAAAGATAAAATAAAATATTGATAAGATTTATTGTATTAAATAAAGCATATTTTAATACTTTGAATTCAAAATATCACATTAAATTATTTTCAACTAGTGCTTCGTTTGTACAAAGTATTGTAATTTTGAATTCATCTCGCGTGTTACAAATATTTGTGTATTACATATTTGGTGTATTTTATGAAGACATGACATCTGAGAGATCGGTAACTTCAGAAAGTACCTATTTTGAAATTCAATGATATTTGACTATTGTAAGAGTACATTTGAGTGTCCTTGTTGGCACCGGTTTATTGAACAGCTTTTGATATATTCACCCGTATATTTATAACATTCTAATGCGTTAACCATCTATCTATACAATGACGAACATTATTAGGTACACGATTAGAAGATAATGAAGAGTAACTGGTACGTTATATATATTTCAAAGCTAGATACGAGTAGGATATTTATACAATATTAACCAATAAGTG
The DNA here is from genome assembly GCA_949320045.1 of Scotopteryx bipunctaria. Taxonomy (NCBI): domain Eukaryota; kingdom Metazoa; phylum Arthropoda; class Insecta; order Lepidoptera; family Geometridae; genus Scotopteryx; species Scotopteryx bipunctaria. The sequence goes on from OX439459.1 coordinate 9,225,117, forward strand.
TCTATTACATCAATGTTATTAGGTATAACTAATTACAGCCTAAGCATACTGTAAACTAAATACGATAGAAAATAAAAATAACATAGTTTGGAAAATTAAATAATATACCTGGAAGTCTACTTATCATTTTCAGTTCGAAAAAGCGATAAATTAACAAGAGAATTTATGATTAATTAAAATCGTTAAGAAACCGTTTTTACATTATATGGAATGTGATGTCTATTGATTTTAAATAAATATGTTTTATTTTACAAAATCCGCACCGTAATCATAAGAATTTTCATTTTTAATTAATAAATAATCATAAGCAAGTAATCATAATCTTGCAGAACAAAAATAAAATATTATGGCTCATTCACACTTATAATTTCAAATCATGCCACAATAACGTGGTAACTTTAGAACCAAAACGTCCACTTCCTTTATTAAATTATCTAAACGAAGTTGACTACATTTGTAAAATAGTTGTATAATAAAGAACATATAATTATGTTTATGGTAAAAGAATTTATTTTACAAATTTTTAAAGATATTAAATAACAAAATATAATGTTTCCAAAATCTAATCTCTCCAAAGTCCAATAGTTCATTCAAAGTGTTAGGCTGGTTGTTTTTGTAATGTTTATTTACAACACAACATAGATGTTTATTAAAATCAAACATTTGTACGAAATATCGTATACAACTCATTTACTTTCCCTTATTAAAACAAATAGCACTGAGCCATAATGTATTACAATAATACGAAGTACTTTGACTAAGGAATTATCATTATGCAACATGCTTTATGAATAATAAAACCCAACAAAAATTGCAACTTTGATAGGTTCTAGGCTACTGATTTTACAGTCCTATGACAAAAACATCTATTATACGTTTAGTACTTTGACATGAAGCTTAAACCAGCATCTAATATGAGACTAATCAATATAACTTTGACATGTCTAAGCTACACAGTACAGTACAACTTTACAGTACTTGACAGGCATAAACCGTTATTACTGCAACAGGTTCTAAGTTACATAACCTACGGTACTTTGACAAGCTATAACCGACAATTATAAGGGTATGTTTAACTGAACTGGTTAGTAGGCTGGGGCGGTACTGCGGGCCGCATGGGCGCTTGCATCCCCATCGGCATCATGGGCGCTCCGGCCATGCCGATTACCATTGGCTGTTGCTGGAAGGAGGGTTGTCATGGTTAGCGGCGTACTGCACAAACCATATTTTTGTAATGACTTTCAAAACGTGGACGTGGTTCCGAATCGGCAGTCTTACAATTATTATGATTGATGTATGGTTCGATCAGCGGCAAATATAATTGATGCGAGTCTAAATTAGGACTTACTGTTCATTGGAAATGTTTTACATACAATATAAATAGACTTAAGATCAAAGACATACAGAATACAAATAACAGTTACCTAATCATGCTGAAATCATTCAAACACCATGCACATCTGCTCATACAATGCAGGCCAGTCTTACCTTTATTTAGATTTTGAAACAATATAATATTAAAATGTAGTTAGGGATGGTAACAAAATGTGAAGCAAAATATATTTTCCTTACAAAAATAAATAAACAGAATTTACTTAAATAATGACGGATATTCCCATCAATCCCACTCATAATATTGTTTGTTTGTAATAGTTTTTTTTCTAGATTTTAAATAGAACTATGCGAGAAATAATATAATCATTATGTAAGAAAAATATCACACAGTTTAACTACATAATGTTACGAAATCTATGTTCGGTTAGAGGAAGGGGAAAAATAAATAAAACTAAGCAAAATAAAAACCAATAGCGCAACTTACCACAACAAAATGCGGGGGGTGGTATGTGTGTGGCATAGTATGGGGCATGGGCAGATTCATGCCGGGGCCCTGTAACGCAAAATAAAAGCATGCTACGAGGAAAAACGAAAATGCAAAAAACGGGATGGGATACCGAGCTCTATTTCGTAGTATAAAAAGTTATATTGCAGGAACTGTGCAGATTAAAAAAAAAATAATAGAAATCTCTTTTCCCAACGCGGATTAAGAATCTTCAATGCCTGGGATCAATCTAGAAAATTACCATTTGTATGCTTTAATAATGTCCCAGCCTTTGCAAGTATATTATTATGTAGTACATGATTTGAAAACATTAGAATATAACCAATAACAGAGCAGTTTCGAGAAAATGACTAAATTAAGAATGCCTACACAGTTCCTGGATATTCAAATACAGGAAATAAAAAGAATTTTACAACAACTAAGGAAGCAAAACGAAGTGTTCTCTAGCATAGATATAAAATTGCATTGTGTAAAGCTTTAAAAAAAGGAAAATACCTACTCAGCCTAGAATACTTTGAAAAGATGTTTTACTGAAGAATAGAAAGAGGTGTTTTTGGCAGAACAATCGGCTCGATAAACCAGCGCAGATAGTCGCACTAATAACCAACTTAATCCTTTTTAGAAAAAGGAGAAAACACGCCAAATTGAAATTTTAACCAAAACCACGGACTTGAACAGCAGGGTATGTTTTTCGAGCACTTGTAATTTCTATTCATCCGTTTACGATTCCCGAAATAATTATTTGCGATTGACAATGTTCATTAGGGAATACAAACCGGAAAACCGAAGCACCGTAAAAGTATGATAACCGATTAAGTCTCAACGTCATTAAAATCATTCAATGAAGCAGGTAAGTTACTGTGTTTAGGTAATTTTCAAATTTTGCTGTGGTAAATAATTAGACCGATTCGAAATCTATAGGCAAAGAAAAAAATAACAGGTTTTGCCACAATAGTAAAACGGGGTTGTAACTCAATCGGTATCCTACCTTTTTCGGTGTTCCAGTATTCCATGCTTGCCCTTGTAAATATTGTGAATTGCAAATGACCGTTTCGGGGACTCTTTAGAAAGTAATCAGTACGTACCATAGGCCTGTAGTTCGCGCCGGTAGTGGCCTGCATCGGCTGTGGACTCCAGGCGGCGCCTTGCTTCTGAGCGTTCTTCGGCGAGCTCCAATTCATTGGTCTGACAACGATGCGCGTCAGTCGGGGGTACGTAAGGTAGCGTACGTGAATGAAAGCTTTACTGTGTACTGTGTTTGAGAGACGAAGTAATACCGTTGCTCACTATAACTTGTAGTTATTTACAAGAGGAATATTTTTAGGTTACTTTAGCCAGTGTCAAAAACAAATGTCGGTTTTTCCCACGTGCTCCAGTGGGAGTTGTTGGGAATAACCGTTTTTTTTTCGGTATTAGCTCGACTGCACTTTAACACCAGGGTGTACTAAAAGGTTAACTCTATAATAGCAAGGTACTATGTTTGTTTGCCAGCCCATGGTGTGATAGCTTGGATAGGTTGCAAAAGTACTGTGGCGTGTTGTGTTAGTGAGAAACTATTGTATATCCATAGGTGTATGTACAAAGTGATAAGAGATTATGGTAAATTCGTATTGGCTTTATTTTGATTCAGCGTCACATTACTCTAGTGACACTTTTAAGTTTTTAAGGATTTAATTTGTATACAGGGTAAGTTTACTCCAGGGCCCTCTGAGGTATCTAAACGGCAGAAGTTATGAAAAAATATTCTTAGTCACGGGCTCGATTTTGATAAAACAATAAAGAAAACTATATAAACCTTTGCGATAGTAGAAGTTATTTTTTCTGTATACAACTTCGCTTTCATTCACGTATAAAGTTGACTATTTACTAGAAATTAAACTTAAAATTATAATAGCATTAAAATAAGATATAGATTTCTTTTACATCATATTCGTAGTTCAATACTTTGCAATAATTATTACGAAGGCTAATTGGGAAATATTCCCGCCAGCCCTAGTACCTAAAAAAAACTTTCATTTGTAAATGGGAACAACCCTTTTACAAATATTAATAGCTAGTAGGCAATAAGCACTTTTTCATCAAAGATGATGTAAAAGAATTCATAAATAATTTCTATAACTTAAAGTTTCAAAAATACTCAAGACTACAAAATATTTCACTCGACAACTGCATTAAGTTTCATACAATAATTGCATGAAACTTGTCAAACACACTATTTACCACACAATTGAAAAAAGGTTGTAAATATTATTATAGCTTGCATAATTAATAAATCTAATCATTTAATTCAAGCTGGGTATAGTTTATACAACTAATGAATTATTTTGATTATGAACAAAGTTTTATTTAATATTGACCTAATTGAATGGTAGGTTTTAATTTTAACAGCTGGCAACATTTTATCTCAAGTATGGCAGCCATGTTTTATGTTGCTTATGCCCTTTTATAGTCTCGAATTTTGTTAATTTTCTAGGGCCGAATCGTTTAGTTTTGGTTTTTATCAAAATAATTCAACAGTGATTTTTCTATTCTAAGAAGTATCAAATACTCACTTCTGAGCAGCTGCAGTTTTGTTGATGGTCAAGTTATTGGCCAACTGAGCGAGCGACGAGTCCAGGTCACCAGTTAGAACCTTGCCGGGCTGTTGTTGTGGTTGACCTGGGAATATGAACGCTTTGTATAGAGGCATAAGTTCCAATTCTGATTGCGAGCTATGGCGATGGCAAGCTTTTGATACCATGTACTATGGAAGCTGATTGGTAACAAATACCTAATGGTCTAGCATAGAAGGAAATAACTGAAAAGGTTTTCATGGAAATTGTGACTTAGTGAAAAACACAAAATAAAATCATAATGGTAACTGATCTAAACACTGATCAAAATAGAATATGTGTCAGATATGACAATATGCCTTGCAACACTAATTATTGCAGTAAAAGTCAAAGTACCGACAAAAACTACTTTGACGGTTGAATTATGAAAATCGAACTGATGACACAATTAGTGCTGTAAGTAGTTTAGTCAAACGTAAAACTGAATTAAAAACGACGACACAGGACAACGGCGAAAAAAACATGCTATAAAATGAAAAATAAAGTGTTACAACCTATAACAAAGCATAAAACCGGCTTTGTACAAAGTTAGACAAAACTGTGCATTGTGAGGGTACTAATAACCTAGCATGATGCAAAGCACACTGGCTAATTCGCAAATTCTAAATTCAAACCGGCCATCGGCATCATCGGTTGGCGGGCGGGGGAGCCGAACATCATCGGCTGGGACATCGGCATTGACATGACGTCATTGAATTGCTGCGACGCCATTGGCTGCGGCTGTTGAGTGATTGGTTGAGCCTTGGCAGGGGAGCCGCCGAGTGACATTCTCATCACGTCTTCAAGATCGTCGAATGCGGATTTGGGGGGGTTCGGAGGAGGGGGGCGGGCGGGGGACGCGGATATCGGGTGGGATATGGGGTCTCCCATACCCATGAATGGGTTCGGCGCGGCAGCTTGCACAAGAAACACGATTTAGATTGTTGCCCCCTTTATACACAATATACAGATAACCCAACACCAGTAAAATAGCAAAGATTTAAATACAATTAGACGATTCTTATAGTATACAAATTTGCAATAAAAAATATACGCTTTTGAATAGTATAAGAATCGTGTTTGAAAATCAGTAGGTAAATTACAAGAAAATTATTTTGATTACTAGGGTGGGGCTGCCATTCGACTTCCATCCACGACACGACCATGACAGTTTTGGGTTTATAAATATGACCTCCTCCGTCTTCCGTAACAATAGATTTAAAAATCCTACCATTTTGGTAGATTTTTCAATCAGATGGCAACCCCAGCGTGCAAAAAGCTCCTCACCTGCCGAGTTATCAGTGCTATCGAATACGTTAGAGAAGTTAGCCTCCGGCACGAATGTGTTGTTTTGCTGCGGGAACGCAGAGAACCCGTTGGTCGGCTGTTGGCTCCACATCTGGTTGTTGGTCGGCGCTGGCGAGGGCGCGGCGGCTAACAAGCAACGGTTTATTTTAAGCTTTATTATTGTCAACTTCGCTCTCGCGGTATCAAATAAATTATTTATTAGAGTATATTTTCATTAATAAGAGCCTGTTATGTCCCATTGTAGGGCAAAGGCCTTCCTTGCTTCATACTCTCTATTTAAAATTAATGTGATCTTTTCAGTGTAACTTCTTGTTATTATAAATGATTGATGAATAAATTAAATACTTTTAATTTATTTCATAATAACCACTACAAATGATGTATAATTTTTTTAGTAAAATACGAATATCCTTTTTAACTTTTGACTTTAATGCACAAAATATAAGGTGACATGATGTCACAAGTCATCATCATCTTCCTGCCCTTATCCCACTCTATGTGGGGTCGGCACAGCATAATCCGTGGATCATGCTGTAAGAGTTTTGGCTAAGGTGTTTTATGACCGGCCGCCTGCCTGACGTCAACCCACCTCGGGAATACTTGTTTATTGTATCTCATCATGTTGGAGAGGATACTATCCCTTAGTCGACTTTTACGACATGCTCGGGGAGAGAAGCATGATGTCACAAGTATGAAAATATATTGTTTTAATTTTGCTGAATACTCTCTGTATTATATTTATGTTTGTAATGTTGTAATAAATCGCGCTGTAGCAATGTTAACTCTGTGCCTGTTATAATAAAGATCATTTTACAAGTTCCATTCCCAATTAAAATGTGCGTATGTAATCCATATTTTTGAACTAAGCTGTAACTTATAAATGCGGTAAGTAAATGTCTCATGATTTGTATGTTTCAAATATAAATCAAAATCTTTAGGTATTTGAGTTTAGTTCTAGAATATGGAGGTAAGTGTTGCTGTACAAAAAGTGCTGTTCTAATCTAAGTGTTTGTGTGTGATATCTTACATAGTTTCTACAGCATGATTTTTCGGATCAAAAGTCGGGGTACCTCCCACTAGGCCAACAAGTCTCGTTCGCTCAAACAAGTGTCAAAAAAGGTGAATATAAAGTGAGGAAACCCATGGCTTGGTCAGCATGATCTGACCACGTTTTTCCTGTGGATAAGGCCGATTAAGCTGAGAGGATCGTAAAGTTACTGAACTCAGAACATTTTTTGTTTGCAACATCACTTTGCCTAATGTTTGTTATTAAAAAGGTAACTAGTTATTTTTACATAGGTACATACTTACATATTATCACGCCTGTGGGCAGAGCCACAAGTAATCATAAGAAAACTTGCAGCCACTTCTGATTTAGTTCTAAGATGGATATGGTGAACCATGGTGACAGGTGATCAGCCCATCGCCCATATAGATGGTCCATCATGTTGGAAATGATACTATCCTTTAGTAGATTTTTACGACATGCTCGGGGAGAGAAGCAGCTGGACGCATTCTATGCTTTTTCTTTACTTCCAGTCCAGCAGAGAAGTCATTTTTAGTATTCGTTATTTTTAGTAATTTATGAGTTAACAAGTTATTATAAGTTAATAATTTGTATATTTTGTTAATTTATATAATTAGATACATCTTTAAATATTATTCAGAACCACAATTTTACAAGACAATAACTAATTATACTCAGTTGTAAGTGTCGATAGTGGTCACCCATCCAATAGACTGTATACAGAATTTTACATATTTACAATATTATTTAACATTTAACTACCCATCGTTCATTAAATTAATAATAATAAATATTTGTGAACATTTCACACAGTGCCATCTAGCCCCAAACTAAGCAAAGCTTGTACTATGGGAACCAGATGGCTGATACAATAGGTACTTATATACTTTTTTTTACATTACAATAGCATATTATGTAATTATTGGTTGGTGACTATATGACAAGGTCTCATGGGGCGTCGAAATCAGTTCTAAAAGTATGCTCAGGCCACTTACCACCAAACATATCAGCGAAGGGGTTCCCAAGAGAAAGCAGGTCGTCCGAAGCTTTGGTCGAGCTCGCCCCGTTGTCCGTCGGCGTCGGCCCGAACAGATCCACTATGGACTGCTGGTTGTTGGTCGGCGCTGAAGATAGGAACGGATTGTTGGCCGCGTTTGTCGGAGATTGCACCTTGTTCTGTAACGGATAGAGGTGGAATTTGAGCAACTTGGGTTTGAAAAACAAAAGAATGTTTTTAATGAGGCTATTCAGACTTAGTAACTGATTATTAAATAAATATTTGTGGAAATTTCACACAGCGCCCACTAGCCCCAAACTAAGCAAAGCTTGTACTATGGGAACCAGATGGCTGATTTAATACTTATTTTTTTGTAAATACACACATAATAAAATAAAGGGGAAACATTTATGTGCATATACGATTTTACGGAACCCTTGTGTGCGAATTCAACCCGCACTTGACCGGTTTTATTTAGATTTTACTTGCGTTTTTGTACAGATGGATATGTACTTACAATTCTGAAAAAAGCATAGTTGGATGACCCGCTACTGTGTGTGAGAGAAAACGCGTACGCACAAAATTAAATCTCATATATTATTATAATATTTTTTGACTCATATGGACAGATAGATAAATATATAATAGTTTACAAGACAATCATAAGACCTGTCGTACTGTATGGATCTGAGTGTTGGGCAACCAAAGGGTCGGTTGAAAGGCGAGTGCATGCAGCAGAGATGCGAATGTTGAGATGGATGTGTGGGTACCAAGAATTGATAAGGTAAGGAATGAGTATGTAAGAGGAAGTCTGAAAGTAGCGCCAGTGACGGATAAGTTGAGGAGCTATAGGTTAGCGTGGTATGGACATGTCAAGAGAAGAATGTCATGTGACGAGAAGAGTGTTAGATATGAATGTGGAAGGATATGTGGGTAGAGGTAGGCCAAAGAAAAGATGGATGGACTGCGTGAAAGATGACATGAGTAAGAAAGGAGTGTTAAAATGGCTTCTGCGAGAGGGAGATGGAATACATGTTGTGCCGACCCCACATAAAGTGTGACAAGGGCAGGGAAATGATGATGGACAGATAGATAAATGTATATCGTAATACTTGAAAAGAAAATACAGGTACATAGATTTATTATAGAACACACAATGAGACCCGAAACCACCAACTTCGACGTGTACACCGGTCATTACTACACGGCGCCGCTTTGGCACAACTAATGGCTTGTCAATGAAAAGTGGTCACCCATCCTAATAGGTGACTGCAAGTGGCATTACGAACTGAACGTTTTTGTGCTTCGAATTGTCGGTCCCGGTTTTTAAGTAGTTAAGCCATGACGGAGGCCTTTAGGCGGCCTAAAAACTCCGTCACAAGAGTTGGCTCATACGAACTTACTTACTTTTACTCGGTACTCGACTAAAATACTAGCGTAGTCCGAACTAGGCTTAAACGTCGTATATTCCCGAGCCAAACCCCAGTACAATTTATGCTTAACAAAAAAGACGCCTGAAATCAGGCGCAGACAGTAATGGGAAATCCGAATGTAATGATGGAAACAAAACAACATAAATAGACATTAACCATGAAAATCATAACCATTTTACTTCGCCGTAGTTGGGTAATGAGAAAACGCCCAAAGACAAAGCTCTCCGTCCAAAACTGAACCCTGATCGTTCCGGCACAAAAACGCGAACAATTAGAGTAATTTGAAAGAAAGAAAAATCTTTTACTCATAATAATTTATGCATAATTTGCTATTTTTTTGTAGCGTGGCGGTGGTAGGTGGTAGTGGACGAAGAGCCTAAAGCGTTTAAAAGCAACGATATCACAAGACCACCCCATTGCCTTACAAGAATCTCGGAGACATCCTCGGTGCCAGTCCACTCCGGGCCTTGCAATAAGTGCACCTGTATCAATCGTACATTCAATCGACACTTCCGCAACAAGCTTCTGCCTACGGTATGGATTGCGTGATAAAAAGTAGCTTAAATACTTCTCCAGGTCATAAATTATGTCTATTCTAAGTTTCATGCGATTCGGTCAAGCCATTACGGGGTGAGCTATAGAAGTTCCATGTTCTATAAATTGGGGGTATTAACAACTCTGTACACCTAACTGTAAGCTTAATTGAATTAAAAAATCCAGAGCTATTATCAACATCTCACTGTAAGCTGAATTCTATGGAGAAATAGGAGGTAATACCAACCCTATATATTTCACTATAAGCTAAAACCTATGGAGAAATCGGGAGATATTATCAGCTCTACACATCTCACTGTAGGTTTCTATAAAGAAATCGGTAGGCAATATCAATTCTATTCGCCTTACTGTAATCTATTCCTATGGAGAAGCCGGGCTATATTTATCGATGCTATACTCTTCACTATAAGTGAATATACTACTATATACTATAAGAGTATACTATCACTTCTTCGCTGGACTGGGAGTAAAGAAAAACATAGAATGCGTCCAGCTGCATCTCTCCTCGAGCATGTCGTAAAAGTCGACTAAGGGATAGTATCCCATCTAACATGATGAGATACAATAAGCATGTATTTTCAAGGAGGGTTGACGTCAGGCAGGCGGCCGGTCATAAAACACCTTAGCCAAAACTCTTACAGCATGATCCTGTGCCGACCCCACATAGAGTGGGATAAGGGCAGGAAGATGATGATGATTCTTCACTATAAGGTCTATAATACCTTGTATTGGTTCATCGCGGCCTCTTCTTCAGCTAAGACTTGCTGCTTCAATGAGTCATCAATGAGCAGTGAACCATTGCTCGCTTTGTCCAGTCGGGAAGACGCAGCGACGTTGCCGAATGATGATGATGTCGATGAGAGGGCACCCATCACGCTGGCTACGTTCTTTTGAGCACTGAAACAAATCAAAACATAGGACTTGAAAACTGCAGGTAAAATTGTAGACTACATAAAAATACAGTTGCGTTGCTCATAAATACTTCTTCGGGCCTGGCTGGATATTGTGGCACCACGTGGTTCTGATGCCCACGACCCAGGAGCAGCGTCGGTTAGTGTGACGTCAGAACGATGTATGTGACTATTAAGTATTTTTAGAGTTCCGTACCAGAAGGGTGCCAACAGGACCCTATTACTAAGCCTCCGATGTCCGTCCGTCCGTCTGTCTGGGGGCTGTATTTCATGAACAATAAGAGAGTAGAAATTTTCACAGAGTGTACACTTCTATTGCCGCTATAACAACAAATAGTAAAAATAAAATAAAAGGAGGCCCCATAAAAAAAATTTAACGTTCTTAATCGATCATAGAAGTTAAGCAACACTAGACACGGTCAGTAATTGGATGAGTCGAGTAACTTTTTGCACATTTTTCCACGCCAGCTTTAATCAATCTCGAACCGACTGCACAGCGTAAAAGAAGAACGAAAGTTATAGAAGCATGATGGTGTAGATTTACCTGGCTGTCTGCGTGGGAGTGTTTGCAGCGGATCCCTTCTTCCCCTCCAATGAAGCTAGGTGACCTTCCAACGCGTCCAGCAGAGAACTGGGCGCCTTCGTCAGGTCAGGGATGTCGCCTTTGTCGATACCAACGTTCTCAGCCACCTTGAAAGTAATCAGTGAGTTATCACAATTGGTAATAAACAATTCATCATCATCACGACGTCCTCGTGGCGATTGCTCGGCAGAGACGCAAGAGGCGCGGGTTCGATTCACGCTGCGGAAGAAATGTCTGCATGATCTGTAAATATTTCTTCCGGGTCTGGGTGTTGTGGTAGCATGGTACTCGTAGTTTCTGATACCCACGACACAGGGAATCCTAGTGTTGGGTCAGGACTATGTATGTGACTGTTGGGTGTTATTTATCAGCCTATAGCAGTCCACTGCCAGACATAGGCCTCCCCTAATGAGCGTCATTGCGCCCTATTTTAGGCTTGAAGCATCCAATCCCTGCCAGCAGCCGGCCGCAGATCGTCATCGTCTGTGAAGTTTCCTTGTCACTTTTGAACTTTTTTGTGGGTGGACCCTCACTCTGTTCAGATTGTTATTGTAGCAAACGAACATGATTTTATGCATTTATATGGGTACTAGCTTTCGCTCTCTGCTTCCCTCGCGTGATATCCGGACAAAAAACAGCCTATATGTTATTCCAGCACACATACTATGTATATTCCATGTTTCATTCAAATCCGTTCAGCCGTTTCGGCGTGATTGAGGCACAAACATACATCGTCACATCCTCACAAACTTTCGCATTTATAATATTATATTAGTAGGATGTCCAGCAGTCTCTAAATGATCTTCTGGCCGCTAAATGACTCCATTTTAAGTTACAAGCTTCTAATATACTGAAATCTACGGTACAACAAACCAACTGGAGTGATAAGATGGGATAAGAAATAGTAGGAATTACCTTCAAGAACTCTCCGACTCTATCCATTCTGATGAGGAACTTCTTATAGAGATCGAGAGCGTCCCGGCAGTTCTTCTTGTTCATGTCGAAGTACTTTTCCAGGAGATTTATGATGCCGTCGTTGTAGCACGCGAATAATCTGAAAATATCATCAGTTCAATTAGTTTTCTAGAATAAAAAATACGTTGCGATGATAAACAAAATTAAATATTATAACATACATAAATACATATTATCACGCCCGTATCCCTAATGGGGTGGGCAGAGCCACAAGTAAACATAAGAAAACTTGCAGCCACTTCGGATTTAAACTCCTAAGATGGATATGGTGAACCATGGTGATAAGTGATCGGTCCATCGCCCATATAGGTGGTTCATAATTTTGGAGAAGATACTAATATTATAAGTAACACATAATGGTCTCCAACAAACGCCAAACGCCTGGAAGGAGGGCACACTGAACAAGGGGTATAAGAAATTGAGCAGGACTTCAGACGAGTAGCCATATTTCGACATATAAAACCTGGAATTAAAATTTTCAGCAGAGTCCAGCTGGCTGACCGGCTGGGCTTGCAACAGCAAGCTGCTAGTAAAAAATTGAGAAGGTACCTGATGAGATCCCTGAAGAGAAGCATGAAGCACATGTTGATAACTCCATTGGTGAGGTCGTTGGAAGTGCAGTCGAACTCCAGCAGAGAGTCCAGCTGAGCCTGCAGCACTGGCAGCGTTTTGAGGAGCTTCTCAGCGTTCATCATCCGTAGGGAGCCTTCTTTGCTGTTAAGAAATCATGGCATATTACTGCTAAGGCCTGCTCCATTTATAAAACTAGATGATTTATAAATACAGCGTCAGCAGGCCGCCCGTCGAGTGGGCCTGATGGAGTTCCCCTAATTGTGCTAAGGGTGTGTGCTCCAGAGTTGACTCCGGTTCTAACTCGTTATTTCCGTTACTCATTAGACGTAGTCCCAAACTTCTGGAAGACAGCTTTAGTGCATCCAATCCCGACCGCTCGAAAGCGTCTAATTACAGACCCATCGCCATCACCTCCCTACTTTCCAAAATAATGGAGCCCATAATTAACTGCGAGCTTTAGTGCTGGAATGCCTTGAGTACATTTAGATGATCTACGATATTTGACCATGAAGCCATGTCATTACGTCTAAAGACCTTCGAAGATCTTCTACGACAGATATCTTGAATGCAAATGACTCACCCCCTCTTGACCTTGCAGAAGTCGAAGGCCACAGTCCTGTAGGACAGAGCCTTCTCGTTGAGGTACTTGGCGTAGCGGCGGATGAACGGGGACATGTCATATCCTGGACATGTAAGGAGAGAACACGTGAACAGATCCAATTGAAACAGCATGGGAAAAGGCAGAGCACAGCTTTACCAACAGGCTTGAGAGGTAAGATGGGTAGAAATATCATCATCAGACATGCTTAGCCTGATTTAGGCTAAGACCTTTTCCTATCAGGTATGCTTAGTCTGATCAAGGCTAAACATTCTTGATAGGAAAATGGTAAGATGCATTTAAGTAGAACTTAGCGATATCTTCTTATAAGATATCACTAAGATTCTGCTTTTAAAATCTTCTGTACTTTACAGAACATAACAGAGGACAATGATGTGTTATGGTCTGAAGAGGGTAAAATTAGAGGCCTAGCATAAAGCGGATAATCAAAAATTTTGTCTGCAAAACGTGTATTCGCAGTCCAGCTGGTAAAGTTTTGCTTTACATCCTAAGGTAGGCATACACGCAAGGGTGTTCTTGACAGGTTGACCTGTACAGTTTAATTATGAAGTAAACTGGTAGAATGCTGCACAACTGAGCAGATTAACACTCAGCTCAAGCTTACCTAAAGGGTGTAACTAGCGTGTATGGCTACTTTAAGATGCATGTCATCCAGAATATTTCAAAGCATGGGGAGTGGAGGAAAAAGACATGTATCCCACAAATGTGGGATAAGGAAACGCAGATGATGATAATGATGATACAATACATAAAAAAAAATATTTTGGTACTAGTAAGTCAGTGTAATAATGATTATAATGATAAATTACTATTCATTTGGTGGTAAAAGCGAAAGGTAAATATTGTGCGAATTACGTGCATCTGTGTTTTAACTCATACACTGCGTGAGACAAACTGTGATCTCCAAAACTTTGCATGCATAATATGTACAAAATTCATAATGCTGAACTGTGATTATCATACATTGCATGTTAGCGTGGATATTTGAGTTACTACGGTTGCACGGACTGTCCTACGATTTTCGATCGTATGCGACTAGTTTGTCGAGTGTGTGTGATGGTCGTCAAGCAAGTGACTGTATGGGATGGTCCGTGAAATCGTTTTAACGTGTATATCAACTTTTAGGTCTAGAATTTAAAGTGTCTGTGAAACTATGTAACCAATGTACAGAACTACTCATCATTCAACAAGGTGCGTTGTCAAGGTGAAAATAACGACTAAAATAATCTCCACATTCAATAACAAGGTTGATTAACTTCAGAACATAATTATGCGATAAATTATATTAATTGCTTTTTTTGTAATTGTTTCCAACATTGTAGTTTATTGTAATGACTTTTTACTACTTATCAAGGTAATTTGTTGAAATAACTATTAATTAGCTTACGTATGTGCATGAAAGATGCGAAATGGATTAAACTCTTAAAAACTAATAAAAATGTGCATGACTGAGTTAAAGTGTGATAACTCAACAAAAAATTATAGATGAATACTACGACTACAATTTTAATTTCTAACCCAATTCATCAGTGTCGTGTTTTCTTGTGATACCGTATCCAAGAAAAGATATTGCAATCACATACATGCCTACAAACAAACATAAAAACAAGTAAAGCAACACGTGCGAGATGGACAACAAATTGCAACCAAAAATTCCAAGCGTGTACACGCAAATGTGCAGACATTTTACAACAGCAGACATTTTACAAAAGCCGCCATTTTGTATTTTTGACTCACCAATTCGGGCACCGGCCGCGCCTTTCAGTAAGCGAAAGAAATAAAGAGTATCAGTAAAGATTCAAAATATGAAATATTTGATGTAAATCTTAAGAAATGTGTTATTTAAATGTATTATTTATTACAGTACTAGTTGGAAACGATAAGGTTTTTAACGAAAATAAAAGGAAAAACTAGTTACTTATTATAGTGGTCTCATCTAGTGTAGAAAAAC
This sequence comes from Scotopteryx bipunctaria, assembly GCA_949320045.1. Taxonomy (NCBI): domain Eukaryota; kingdom Metazoa; phylum Arthropoda; class Insecta; order Lepidoptera; family Geometridae; genus Scotopteryx; species Scotopteryx bipunctaria. Next base: position 9,240,480 of record OX439459.1, read on the forward strand.
ATTCTAAGGAATATCTATTCGAAATAGTTTATCATTATTACACAATGCATATCAGTCAAGTTTTGTCGTGACTTGGCATTGTTTGCGGTTAGGCTTGAATCTGATACAAAGATAAATAGACCTAACAAACTAGTCTTGCTACATTTTCATCACTGCAACTTGATAGCAGTTATGGATAATATGTAAGATTATTGTTGTTATGGACTTAATTATAACTTATTGTTATGGACTTAAGTTCTCTTTTCAATCCATACTGGCTTGAAAAGAGAACTTATTCCTGTTGAGTTTGTGTCTAAATTTAGTGTGTGGTTTGAATGAACTCATGGTCCATTCTTCAATAGGTTATGTACAAATTTTGCGTTTTGACATTATTCAGCGAAGCGCGCGTCATGCACGATATAGAAGATGCCCCTTTTTCACATCATTCTCAATGCATATTGCATGCAAGTTTTGGGTCAAATAGATAGTCCCATAATTAGATAGTTCCAATCTCACCATATGACGGAATACTTATCGCGATAACAAATGTTTATGATACAAACTCGTGCCTATACCTATTTGTATGTAAAAATGTTTCGGAAAATAACAATTTGTCTGAAAAATATTTAATTATACAATAATTAATAGAGGTTGAGATATCAATGACCTGTTATCAGCAAATAATTATTGTAACGCCGCATAAACTGTTATTGTTTTGATAACATAATGTAATTTTAAAATTTATTATTGTAGAGGAAAAAGATTAGGCAATGCATAAGGAATATACGGAACTCTCTTCTCTCTTATCGCTATATTGTTATTTAATTTAACTTTGAAGATTGGGGCCAACCAAGCCAATGGTCCTTCTCCTTCTACTTAAAACCATTATGACGTCATTCACATATCTTTCAAATCATAAATAGCATTATGATAACATTATCAAGATCAAAAGACAAAATACCTACAAATTTACTTTAATAGTCGATTGATATAATTGTCAATAATCAATTCGTCATCCCTTAATGTTCATGTCATATCTAGGAAGTACATTTATTTTCAAGTAAGTAATTATTTTAAAACTTATTAAAAACTGCCCTTCTTCTATTCCGTTGAAACAAAACCGTTGCTACTATACTTTGACTAATCATTGTGTCAACATTTTAAATTGTCAACGACAAAGTAACATAAAATAAATAACTAGGGCAAAAAATGGAATCAACGAGGACGTTAGAGTCGACGAACCACGAGGTCAACGGTCAATAACTCGTAGCACCATGCACCGTGATATATGAGTAGAGTAGGCGTGTAATTTACGTACTAGACTTTTAATGTTATAGTAACTAGTAAATTTTAGTGTTATAGTAACTTCTCTTAGATTGGTTCCCAAAGGAATAGGTATTACTTTTGGAACCAATCTAAGAGAATGCAAACTCATGTAAAAAAAGCCTTAAGGGGTAGACAGAGACGGGGAATTGTGTTCTTGATGTACTTTTCTAAATTCACTGTCATTAAAATTATGCATTGCTTAGCTCACGCTTAGCTTACGTTGATAAGACAATAATTTAATCTCAGGAAGTAACAAGACTACGTAGAAAAACTCAATTATCTCGCTACTGGTTGTCTTAGGTCAGGTTTTGCAATTATGATAGACACTGGACACACACCGTTAGTTGAGTCATCTTGTAAGTCAATGAATGCACGTGTCTTTTCTATTTCTAGGTTCAATGATACTATGCAACTCTACAAAAAACAGACTTGAGGAGCTGTACAAATGTATGACAGCATTGAAACAACCTTAAATTTATGGAATACCTACACCCTCTTTTAGTAATATTGTTTCAAAAACTTATCAATAGCTTTCGTCAATTTCCATAGATTGATCGCATAGACCTACTTCTGTGGTGGACTGGGAATAAAGGAAAAACATAGAATGCGTCCAGCTGCTTCTCGCCCTGAGCATGTCGTAAAAGTCGACTAAGGGATGGTATCCTCTCCAACATGATGGACCATCTATATGGGCGATGGGCTGATCACCTGTCACCATGGTTCATCATATCCATCTTGGGACTTTGAATCAAGAGTGGCTGCAGGTTTTCTTATCATTACTTGTACTCTGCTCACCCCATTAGAAATACGGGTGTGATACTATGTATGTATGTATGACGGCAAAAACCTACTTAATGTTTCCCGGTTCATAGGCATGGTGGAATGTGCGCCAAGATTACTTGGCAAAGGAACAATAGTAGCATTAAGTGCGGCATGTTGATTTTTTTCCGTAAGTTACCTAACCATAAAAGTATTATTTGTATAGTTTCTTATCAATATGACTTTTTTGTTTTTATTAATAGGTATTCTACGGCGTAAGATTCGACATTAGCTTCCACTACCTTCTCAAGATCAACCTCATTTCACAGTAGACCATTCAGAAAGTACATTGGTTTTAAAATTACAACAAAAAATGTTTTATTACGTTGAAATTACTTATTAGATGAGTACGACATTATCATTGACGAGGCAAACTGCAGGTTTGAACACTAACAGACGCGTTATTGCCTCTTTATAGCTGTTTCTATGGGGAAAATAGCTATTAAGATACAAACACTACTGTTTTTGTGTCAATAGTAACGTAGTGATTTTGTACATAAACATACGGATCAACTTCGTTCGCTTTAACCCATTTACGCCCGCTGTCCCCATTTGAGTCCAGTTATTCAAGTACCCACATTTTCTAGCATATTTTAGCTACCGTGTGTTTAGAGGTCAATTTGTGGTACCAAAGAGTGTGTCTTTATGATCTGACATGTGGTTTCATAATTTATTGGAGTTATTCAACAAAACAAGAGATTTACTTTCTTCATTGATCAAATAGGAATTTGACCTAAGGTAAGTCATTATTTTTTTTATTTTCAATGCTATTTATCAGCTGTTTTTTATATTTTTCACTTGGCCGTAGTGTCTACTAGTAAATAATGCTGTTATGTCAGTTATTTTCCAATATTGGGCCATGATTGGGGGTGTTTTAGGATGGTGTCCCCAAATGGGTCCAATGGGCTGATTGCTATATTTTTTATTTTTTTATTCGCAGGTACAAATTCAACGTAATCAATGACTAAGCGATCATTCAATGCTTCCAATGATTGTCGAGGTCTGGATAAAGCTATCGAAAGCATTTTGAATTGGAGAAGATGATCCTGATATCATATACATATCATTTACGATATGGTGTTCATCCCTCCAGACCCGAGTGTTCTCTGGTAAAATAGAACGAAGAAATGCCCATCTGTCAAGGACATGAAAAAGAAGAACTGAGAAGAATTTGACTACCAGTTCGATACAGCCAATCTACTTTAGTTCGTGAGATGGCTCGATAACAGTGTTTGTACAAACACTGACCAGACGGTACAAACTACGACTTCATTCATCCTCTGGGAAAGGTGAAAAGATGAAGCCCTGCGCAAGGCAGAAAAAGGTAGAGGTAGACATCCCTTTCGCCTTCTAAAATCTAAAACAATGTCATGGGCGGGGTTGATCAAGCTGATCAGTCAATCAGTAATACAGAGCCGCTATACGTGGTAAAAAATGATGGTGGGTTTTGTTTATCTATATGCTGGATTTGGCTGTTGCTAGTGCTTGGCGTCTGCATATCCTGACTGCCGCTGGAGCCAAATTAGACCAGCTCCAATTTCGCCACAGTACAGCCCGACCATACTTGAGAAGTTGCTCTGAAAGACTCAACGGAAGGCGTCGTAAATCATCTTCAATAGTTCCAAGAATGGCTCAAAATGGTGTTGGACACTTCCCTCTTCTGAGGGAAGTGTCTGCCGAATCAACTACGATGCATTGTTTGCCTCGTAAAAACACTTTGGCAATGTAAAAAATGCAGCAAAACACTGTGCATCAAAAAAAGTTATATTGAAAAGTTTCACACTTAAGCCCATTGGCCCCATTTGAGGACGGCTGTTTTTTTATATATAAGGAAGATTTTTTATTTCTTTTTTTTTATAAAATGCCTAACTAGCCTCTAATACACACATAAATAAAGTTTTTTTCAAAAAAAATCCTCTAGTTTGTATTTGGGTCCAAATGGGTTAAAACGATAGAAAGTATTTTCACTAAATTCAGATACAGTAAGACTTGAAATATTAATAATTCATAAAGACTGAATGCGAAAATCTTATTTCACGATGTCACTGCGATTTTTTGCCCCTTTGTGACCTGAAAAACTCAAGCGAGACCTTTTCAGGTTATTCTGCTCCGTGAATAAAACAGGTAACATTTAGAATTCGTCAACTCTCGACCTTTAAGCCTTAGGAGTGAGAAAACAGGCTTCAAATAAAGTTTATTTATGAACTCAATCGGATGATTTCTCAAGGCTTGCGCCAGTTATTGAAAGTTTTGAGTCGAGCAAAATAATTGTAGCGCAATCTAGAATGGATGTGTCCATCAATTGATTTGACATTAATATTCAACATTCCCGCTGTTTATCGAATACTAAACATGTTATCGATGCAACAATGCTCACAGGGCATTGATAGCGGGGGCAACGAGCCGAGAGTTCCATATCCGCAAAGTTCGGACTTCGGAAGTTGTTACGCTTTGCTGAGTTTACCTTCATTCATTTGCTGCAAGATTGTATGGTCTTATGCTTCTTTAGGTGACTATATTTACCTCTATTATTATAATAAGAAACTCGTATAAATTATTAACGGCCAAGGACTCCCTTTCGGAAAAAAAATCAAAACTTAGGTTAGGACGTTTTTGCAACACGCGGTCGATATTCTTGAAAGTTTTCCAACTGCGTAAAATTACAGATTATCTACTCGGTTACTAGAATATAAAGATACATACCTTGGACCCCGCTTTTATCCAGAAAATTACTTAGTTGAAATGTTGAATTACTCGACGCTAGGTATTGTGTGAACCTCTGAAATTAGAAATATACATAAATTAGTAAGGTCACCGAGTTGATTGAAAAGGGTCTGACTATGTTTTAGGCATTTAGAGATGTTGCAGAAAATTTAAAAATAATAATTTGAAACTTAATCGTTTTAATTATAAACAAGTTTTTATGTTAACATAGATTTTTCATATTTCATATTATATTATGTCAATCTGAATAAGACGTCTCTAAGGATACTTTATTAATCGAAATCTATTAGTATTTTTGATACCATTTTATTTTATCGTAATTCAAAAATGGCTTCACATAGCCGCCATAATGGATTTTTTGATATTTTAAGTTCATTCTCGTGATTCAGACAGTTCCAACGACACCTTTGTCAAAATCCATCCAGCCGTTTGGAATACAGCTTCACCCAAAGGAATGCACACACATACATAAATACCCACAAACATACACCCCAAAGACATTACCCTCCTGCTTCGAAGTCGGGTAAAAAGAAACATTTCAATTACACTTTCGCATTCTTGAAACAAACTACCGTTATATATATTAGTGATTCGTGCTTACTCCCCATTACTAATTACATCGACCAAGGTTACTATAACGAACTATAAACTAAGGCATTTTACTTTCAATCTCCAAGATTTAATCATTCAGGAGGCTACTTTTGCCTACGCTTACGGGACGCTAGGATTTCCAAGGATTACAGGGATCACTTGCAGTGATCAACAGGTATTCTATCGCATGTTACGATCTAGCATTGACATAATAACTATTTGTAGATATCGATAGACTTGGCCTTTTACGCCATAAAGGTTTTACATTGTAGGTTTTATTTCACAGGATATGTAGGTATTCTAGATATGGCTACAACATTTACCTATCGGTACGAAAATAACAGGTCACTGCAATGACCTAGAGACCCTAGAGTACAAAAACGCGATGTTTATTGTTTGCAAATGTTGGATTTTTGTTTGGAAAACGTAAATGACTGAAGGGTAAAGCCTTGACGGAGTGGTGGTCGAGGACAGGCTGTAAGAAATCCAGGATGTCCTGAAATCTCGTTTGGTCGTCGACACGAGACCCTAGTTAACCCCCGAATACTCAAACGCATCCCAAAGTTGAGCACGTCTCAATTGACGATTTTTTGACAGATTTTCATCAGAAACTGTCAAAAAACCGTAAGTTGAGACGTGCTCAACTCTGAGTCGCGTTTGAGTATTCCGGGGTTAGAGACGCACAGATCCGAGGAGGCTGTCGAAAAGATGCCTATAGCCAGCAGTAGGTCAAACAAATTCTTTATTTATAAAACAAATGACACGTTGACAACTGCAAAAGTTAAAACTGTGTAGCAATAGGTGTGTGATACGGTGATACCAGGCTGAAATGATGATCATGATCAAGTATACTTAAGTACACAAGTAGCTCGGTGTAACACTTGTTCTAGTACCTATGTTTCTAGAATTAAAAGATGACATATAGGTAATTGTGTTCCCAATTGAGTCTCATCGTTTCGCGATTATTAAAATAACAAACCTAGATTGAAATTCACAATCAACTAGTCTGTTCATAAATAAAACAACAATGATGATGCAACATCATTCTTGTCCATTCTTACGTGATGCTCGCTTTGCCATTTTTTTTGCGTATTACCTACTAGCTGTTGCCCGCGACTTTATATGAACTTTCATCCCTTTTGTCACCTCCTCTGAGTATTTTTGGAAAAAAGTAGCCTATGTCCTTCTCTGGGATGCAATCCTTCTGCTTGCCAAATTTCATCAAAATCTGTTAAGCAGTTTAGTCGTGAAAAGGTTACTTCACAGAAGACAGACAGTTACTTTCGCATTTATGATAATTAGTATTGTTATTTTGTTGTTTGTAAAATTATGTGTGCTCAAAACGGTGAAAGAAAACATACTGAGGAAACCCGCGGCTTAGTCAGCAACCCACGTCACGTACCTACTCACCATGTATTTCCTATGAATAAGGCCGACTATACTGAGAGGATGGTAGATGTCTGATGGTAGACTTCAGTACTTCATTTAAATCGTCCCGGACACTACAGATTCACCTTAATGTTGGCAGAATTGGCCTCCTGACGCTGTACAAATCATCTAGTTCAGACATTTAAGGCTTAAGTCTTTTGTCACTACGCTGATGATAGCCCAAAAAACTGATGTTTCAATCAGTTGCTCTCAAGCAATACAATGATTGAAACATGACGTTAGCAACAACGATAGCAACACGCGTAAAATTACTTCGCGATAAGAATGTTTGACATTCATTTTGTGCTCAGTTTTATAGCTTCAACGAATGTACGATAGTTTCCACAAACAGAGATTCTACCAACGTTCATTTCTCGAAACTGGAGACATGCTGAACAACGCCAATAACACAACTCGCGAATACTTTATGCATTTCTTAACAATCCATAATTATTAAAACTGTCACTGTAGATTAAATTCGACCTGGAACTACTTTTAGATAAAAACCGTTAGCGATTTTATTGAACTTTAAAAGATTGTACAAACTTCAGAGTTTTGAACTTTTGGGACGTTTTGCGCATAATTTACGCAGCTTTTAACTTCAAAAGCATTCTCAGATCTCTTCTTCATTTACGTACAAATAGCCATATTTCGTTGCCAAGTTTTGCTGAGTCGTGGGGTTCCCCGGTGTTTTGTATCTGTGGGTGTGGGAGCAACGTGGCCAAGGCACGCCTCTGAATACGTAACGATAGTAGTACGGTGCCCAATTAGGTGATTGACCGACGGTCAAGAACGCAATCTGACCCCGGCGTCCTCTATTTGATAACTGACACTTAAATGAGGACACTGAGTGGTCTTCAATTGGGCAGAAATCTGAACATTTGATGGGGAATCGGAGGGTTTACTTGAACCTTTGGACAGATTTCAAAAATACAGAGTATTTCGACGCGCTACATCTTGAACAGCAAGATAATTGTCTTACCACCGAATACTCAAACGCATCTCAAAGTTGAGCACGTCTCAAATGACGATTTTTTTTTTGATAGATTTTCATCAGAAACTGTCAAAAAACCATGAGTTGAGACGTGCTCAACTCTGAGTCGCGTTTGAGTATTCGGGGGTTAGAGGCTCAACTCCTCACGGAATTCAGAAGGATGGGCGTAAGCTACAGATGTTAGCATGGATTTTGAGCGCCGATCTCTCTCAAACTCGTGCGCAAACTTTCGTCTTTCGCCCAGCTCTCAATACCCGTAATGGTATATAGTATTACGTCGGTGTGTATCCTTGCATCTTAGTATTATAAGTATGTACAAAAAATAACATAAGTATTCTATCAGCCATCTGATGCCCATAGTACAAGCTTTGCTTAGTTTGAGGCTAGATGGCGCTGTGTCAAAAGTCCACAAATATTTATTATTATTATCTCGCGATCATTATCCATAAAATGTTATGGAGTTCTTTTTATAACTCTATCTTAGAACAAGAAGCTGTGTGATAGGATTCTCAAGGTCTTACTAGAATCGAGAAGATAATTGGATTGTCAAGACAATTGTATCGTATGCATTGTAAGTACTACCAAGGTAATACAGAAAAGCAAGATCAGCGAGAATTCAATTAGTAAAAATAATATCAGATCAGGTATAGATACATCCATACTTACAAAAAATCTCGCCTATTTCTCATAGGAGTAGGCAGAGATCACGGATCTTCATTTGCTACGATCCTGACATACTTCTTTCGCTTCATTCACTCTCATTACATTCACATCAGGTACTTATACTTGTGTAAAATCGTGACATAGTGACTTCAGGTATTCAAAACCGGTCAAGTGCGAGTCGAATTCGCACACGAAGGGTTCCGTACCATCGTACATGCACATAATCTTGTATGGGGCCCCATTTTATTTTTATTGTTTGTTGTTATAGCGGCAATATAAATACACACTGTGTGTAAATTTTAACTCTACCTATTACGGTAAATGAGATACAGTCCGCTGACAGACGAACGGACAGCGGAGGCTTAGAAATAGGGTCCTGTGGGCACCCTTCGGGTTCAAAATCCTAAAAATCAGCTTTCAATGGCTATATCAATAGTTCCCTAAGGACAGTTAGCTCCCCAGGAGCAAGTAAACAAAAAACTTACCAACACTAAATATTATAAATCCGAAAGTTTCTTAGGATATCAACTGATTGGATTTGAATAAAACTTGGAATATGCAATAGTTAGTAACCAGTACATTGCGAGCAAAGCCGCGGGCCGAACATAGTATACAATGCTTCAGAACGTAGATTATGTTTGCCCTTTTGGTTTCGAGTAAAAGTAATAAAGGCAATCACATCTTCCTACCATATTTCATCCAATTTGGTGAACTCGTTGCGGAGTAATTGAACCAGCCGGAACCCTTAGAAACTTTTGCATTTATAACATGAGCGGGATGGATTCAATAAGTAAGTAGGTAGACGCCTACTATCGACAATCGAAGTAAGGTCTTTTCGAATTCCGATTCCGAATGTACATATAATAAAAAAAAACGAGTATCTAATCAAATCTGTTGTAGTCATTTCTTTTACATATATATACATACATACATATTATCATGCCTGTATTCCTAGAGGGATGGACAGAGCCACAAGTAATCATAAGAAAACTTACAGCCACTTCTGATTTACTCCTAAGATGGATATGGTGAATCATGGTGACAGGTGATCAGCCCATCGCCCATATAGATGGTCCATCATGTTGGAAAGGACACTATCCCTTTATCAACTCCTAAGGCGGGAAGATGAAGTTGGTATGAAAAAAAAAAACTCAACGCATTCAAAGTCGCGGGCGGTCCACTAATTCAGAAAGCAGTTAGAAGCGCTCGTGGGGTAGCTTGCATATACATTCTTGATCCTTGAAGTTAAGCAACGTTGTGCGCAGTCACAATTTGGATGGGTGACCGCAAGTGGCATTACGAGCTGAGCTCTTCCGTGCTTCGGAGGGCACGTTAACGGCCCTTTTAAGTCGTTAAGCAATGACGGAGGCCATTAGGTGGCCTAAAAACTCCGTCACAACTTCACAAGAGTTGGCCACTAGCTCATACGAACTTGCTTACTTTAGTAGTTCAGAATACGATTTAATACGAGTAAGTATCTAGTTAAGCATGTTGTAGTATTGTCTATATTTAGACATCAAAGCGTTTGTCTCCTGTTTGTTTTTGATTTTTGAGATTGAACGTCCACAGAGAGGGGCGTCCATTACTTTTCCGTTAGAAATCCTAATTAGGATCCTTGATCCTCTAACTAAACGATTAATCCCGGGGATATTTGTTACTAGCGAAACAGTTTGTTTTCATTTATCTCTGTGGCTGAACGGATTTGGAATAAACATCTTTTATGACCGCAAATAACTTAAATATCTATTTTAAACTGCACACTACTGGTTCGAAGGAACTAGTGACACGCACGACTACACTTCGTCCAATCCATTTTTTTTATATTTAATTATTTACTTAATAGCAGTCCATCACACGGGAGTTTTTAACAAATTAGGATTTTTTAGGTAATTTTTTTACACCTCGGGTTACTTACATTATTGGAGTTTTAGTAAGGATCTATAATTTTTTGAAAATAAATTATAGCCTATGTTATTCCGTAATAATGTAGCTATATATAAAGGTGAAAGATTTTTTTAAATCGGTTCAGTAGTTTCGTAGCCTATTCGTTACAAACATAAAAAGCAAAAAAATCTTTCCTCTTTATAATATTAGTGTAGATAATCCTTTATTACTTTACTTTTGACAGCTAAAAGCTTGATAACGTAACTGTTCCATGATTTGTAAAAGTAAACTTAAGATCGGACTTATAATAATAAGGCCTTTTGCCATCCATATAGTATCTCAAAGGTAGGTAAATGAAATGGTTGGGAAAACTATAAGTAGTGAAACGTCGGTACGTTTTCTTTGAAGAATTATTGCTTTCTACAGTCCTGCTGGTTTGGGTATCACTCGTTTGATCCTGGCCACCCTTACCCGATCAATTATCAGATTAAGATCCGACCGAACGCCGGCTTGTTTGCCGATGATGTTTAGAGAGCTGATAAGATAAAATTCAGTAGGTAGATACCTACGCACTTACTCCTTACATATTTTGTCAAATATATATATCAAAAAATCTTCTGATCACCGGTTGTAACAACGACACGAAAACATGAACAAAACAAATACACAGATTGGCCTCATCTATATCCAAGCAATTCACACATTTGGCTTAATGGATCAGTATTGCTATTCAGAGTGGCAATGCGGCCAGCATCTTGGGCACGCTTCCACCGTCTGATGAGCTGGATCAGGTGACTGTTTCTTTTGTAAATTATATTTGTATTACGAGTAGTTATAAGTTTATTTTTATTAATAAACACTTTACACTTACTGGTCGCGTTACGAACAGATGTAAATGCAACGTAGATTTAAGACCAAATGTCCAAATGATCACTGGGATTTTAAGGATTATAAAATTTTGACTTTGACTTAATTTTACCTATATGTAAAAGTTCGTGAGGGTGTTTCGATGTTTGTGTCTTAATCACGCCGTAACCGCGAAACGGATTTAAATGAAACTTGGAATAAACGAATATGTGCTGGAACGAGTAAAGCCACGGGAGGCAGCTAGTTGCTATTTAATCTATTTCCAATGCCCACAGAGACGCAAACTATTCAGGAAGGTCAAAGGAAGATGTAAAGGTACGGGGTATTATTCCCACAACCCACGTTGTGAGCCATCTCTGAACTAATTGGATTATCAATTGAATACGGGGTATATTTTCGGAACATAAATGTGGATTTATGGCTCGACCTTTTGAATCAGACGAAGCTTCGTCTTAATTTACTGCTTATTGCAATAATTTTTAAAACTGCAACCGACTCTGAGTCATCATGACCATGCTAAAATATGAATGGTATCTTGATTTTGTGTTATAGTAACAGCCAACAGTCACTTACATAGTCCAGACCCCACTCTAGAAATCCCTGTGTCGAGGGTATCAGAAACTACAAGTACCACGGTACCACAACACCCAGACCCGGAAGAAATATTTGCAGAACTTGTAAACATTTCTTGAAAATTGGAACTACCGCATGAACCAACTTAATCGGTAAGAAATTATCTTCAAAGAGTAAATGTAAAGAATCGTTATATCATTATAATAACAAGAAACTTTTGATTTAATTGATTTTTCTACATTTATTTTACGTTTGGAAATAAGCACCAAATGAATCACCCATTATAAATTTAGATAGCGAAACATGAGGGACGAGGGTGCATGTTCATAATGATATAGCTACAGTGTTTGAAAAATGTTACCCCTTGGAAAATTCTTAACCCTATTTGTCGTCAGCATAGATTATATCACCCCTTCGATATTGCATTTGAAATTGAACTGGTTTATAAAGCTTCTCGAGGGTATTTTTAGTATCACGTGGGAAGCACGTGGGTTCTGTTCAATATATCTGAATATACAAAATTCCTTCGTTACTGACTAACAATCTGACTGATAAAATAATAGAATGATATCTACAGAAGTATTAAAACTGAGTTCAAATTCAATCAATGCAATACTAGAAGCATGAAATTTGGACAGTAGGCATATTCATATTATAGTGTATTATTTCAGTAACAGAATTCTTGAAATTCAACCCCTAGAGGTCGTAGCGGGAAGATGAATTTTATACACATAAACAAGTATTTATTTAAAAGAACAAAAAACCCGACTGTGTAGAATTTAGGTAGCAGTTCAGTCTTAGTTCATTAAAAAAGCCGCCATATTCGATGTGTCATAGGCTGTACCTACTTATGACACGGCACTCTCGTTATCTAGATTAATCCAACGACACCTCATTAGTCAAAATTCGTCCAGCCGTTTCGACTACAGAGACAGCCAAAGGAATAAATTGAAAATGGCTTCTTACAGCCATCATATTGGATTTGTTAACACAGGTTGACACTTTATGCTGCCTATGACACTCTTGTCATCCAGACAAATCCAACGACACGTCATTTGTCAAAATCCGTCCAGCCGTTTGGACTACAGCTTCAGACAAAGTAATGAACACATGTAGCCATATACATAACATACCCACATTCATAATACACCCCAAAGACATTACCCTGTATCTTCGCAGTGGGTTAAAAAATACTAAATGCGGACAAAGTCGCGGGGCGTTCCAAAGTTGCATATATTGCTTGCGCTGTGCTGTTCCTATTCTAGGCTTTCAAGCAAATCGATTTGTTGCTTTCTACCGAGAATAGATGTTATTTATTGACACAGTGTTATACTTGGATGTGTCTTTGTGGTCTCTTAGTAAGTAGATGGTCACTATCGTCTATTAACTGTAGACAAAAATCTGTGTTCATCTCATTAATGTTTGTATTGGGTGGGAATCAAACTCGAAACCTACAGCACAGAAGACAGATCTACTACCATTTGAGGTCATTCTAGAAATCAAACTCCAATTAGTCGTGTCACTAGTGTGGTGAAAGGATTGAAAGTGCGACTTAAAGGCTCCTTTCGTGCACTTTCATGCTTTCGAACTTTTTAGGTCATACGACATGCCGGTTTCGGAGCCTATTCGTTACAAACAAACAAAAAATACTTTCCTCTTTATAATATTACTAGCTGCCGCCCGCGGCTTCGCTCGCGTGGTATCCGGATAAAAAATAGCCTATATGTTAATCCAGTACATGTAATATGTATATTCCAAGTTTCATTCAAATCCGTTCAGCCGTTTAGGCGTGATTGAGGCACAAACATCCAAACATCCAAACTCACAAACTTTCGCATTTATAATATAAGTAAGATAGTACGATGAGAGGGTTAATTATTTACTCACCTCATTCCCATACGCTAGTAGATGGTGAACTGTTATTAATGCCTTATACACCACCACCCAGTTGGTGTTCTGAGTCCGCTCGACGAGGAGGTTCGCGAGCTGCGGTATTGACACATTGGGCTCGTTTGTGCAGTGGACTAGATCTGGGGACAAGACATATTTTATTATAACACTAGCTTTCGCCCGCGCCTTCGTTCGCATCTACTTAAATATGTTATTCCAGCACACATACACGTATTCCAAATTTCATTCAAATCCGTTCAGCCGTTACGGCGTGATGAGGCACAAACATACATCGTCACATCCACACATCCTCACAAACTTTCGCATTTATAATATTAGCAGAAGACGGCTGATGGAATAGAAAAAGAAACCATGTTGTGCCGACCTCACTTAAGTGGGATAAGGTCAGGGCATATGAGTATTATTTGAAATTCTATTAGGTATTTGCACTGAAATTCACAAACTCTTAGAACTCGAATTCATAAAGCCACCTTCGTCGGGTAAAATTATAAAATACCTTTTGAGTCACGCAAAAGGTCACAGAAGTTCACGATTTATGAAAACAATTTTATTTGTCGTTGAATCTACTCATTGTAAGGATTCCATTCACGTAGGCATTTATTTTGAACCTGCTACGAACGCAATCATTGGACGTCGAATAAAATGTATTTGTGCTCTCGAAATAGAAAAAAGTTTTTAATCATTCATTCAATCATCATTGACGACCTCTGTGGCGGGCGAGTACTCGGCTGAGACGCAAGAGGCGCGGCTTCGATTCCCACTACGGGAGAAATGTTTGTGTGTTCTGCAAATATTTCTTCCGGGTCTGGGTGTTGTAGTATTATGTATTATAAATATGTATTTACAAAAAAAAAGTATGTAAGTATTCTATCAGACATCTGGTGCCCAAGCTTCAACAATCAATCAAGAACGTCTAAGCAAGCTACACCACGAGCGTGTGTTATATACAGATGGATCAGTTTTAATAAAATTCTTCTGAACTTCTCTGCTGGACTGGGAGTAAAGAAAAAATATAGAATGCGTCCAGCTGCTTCTCTCCCCGAGCATGTCGTAAAAGTCGACTAAGGGATAGTACCCTCTCCAACATGATGAGATACAATAAGAAAGTATTCCCAAGGAGGGTTGACGTCAGGCAGGCGGCCGATCATAAATCAATCACCTTAGCCAAAAGTCTTACATCCAGGATTATGCTGTGTCGGTGGACCCCACATAGTGGGATAAAGACAGGAAGATGATGATGAAATGATTTATTAAAATGATGGTGATGAACTGTCAATAAAATTACTATATCCGCTGCCGCTACCGCTTCTTACCTATGCCTAACATTTTCACAACTCACAATAGGTTACGTATAAGGTCAAAGTAACTATTAATGAGGTAGGTAACATAAATTATTCCGCGAATGTATTGAACCCTTTACTTATACATATTGTTATAACACTAATACTACAACGAAAGTTTGTGTGTTTGTTTGTTCTCATTAATCTCCGTGACGGCTAACTTCAGTCGTTGAATCGGATTTGGCTGAAACGTTGAATACGTCATATATTTTTTATATGACGTCGCAGGCGGATGCTAGTTATAAATATTTACGTGTTCATTTTCCTAGAACTCGTGAACTTGTGTAATAGATTTAACTGTTACTAAACAATTTTGAAATCCTATTATCGGAATCTGACGATCTTACCCCCGAATACTCAAACGCATCTCAAAGTTGAGCACGTCTCAAATGACGTTTTTTTTTCTTGACAGATTTTCATCAGAAACTGTTAAAAAAACCGTGAGTTGAGACGTGCTCAACTCTGAGTCGCGTTTGAGTGTTCGGGGGTTAGTGGCCTGACGGGTAAAGGTAGACTTAAGAAGTAGATGGAACATTTTAGCAGTTCTGTTGCGGCAATACTGACGCTTGTTCGAATGTCTAAGCTGTTTACGTTAATAACAACCTCGGTGGCGTGGCGGGGGAGTGCTCGGCTGAGACGCAAGAGGCGCGGGTTCGATTCCCGCTACGGGAGAAATGCTTATATGTAATGCCGCAAATATTTCTTCCGGGTCTGGGAGTTGTATTATTATGTATTATAAGCACTTATGTATTTACAAAAAATGTATATAAGTATTCTATCAGCCATCTGGTTCCCATAGTACAAGCTTTGCTTAGTTTGGGGCTAGATGAAATGTCCAGAATTTTTTATTTATTTATTATTGATGTAATGATGTGTTTTTAGATAAACACATATCATTACATCAATAATAAATAAATAAAAAATTCTGGATGAAAGGAACCAAAGATAACTCTCTCTTCTTTATCTAAAAAGAAGAGAGAGTTATCTTTGGTTCCTCAAAGTGAAAACACGATAAGAGAAAAAAAAATACTATTTAAAAATATTGAAAAATCCATGCTATGAGTATGTTTTAATCTAGATCTTGGGAATACTTACGAGATTTTCAGATAATTTTTACTTTGATAGGTAGGTAACAAGTATTTCTTTAGTCGTTGAAAGCAGTTTTTTGATTTATTTTCTAGTTTTCTTGTAATTGACAATTATTTGATTTGGCGACACCTGAAATCCGTAGCACTATCTCTTTTGAAATCGGTCTAGACGCGATATTACGGTAGCTTCTTAAGCTAAGACAAGAGAAGTACGAACATTTGTCCCGTTGCGGGAATCAAACCTCACATTATACCTCACGCTAGTCCACAGCACAGAGGCAGGGAGCCTCGCAAACAACAGGTCAAGATCAAAAGCACAATAGTGTTCGACCTCACTGGCATTGTACCATGTAATTGGCATGAGCTTGCAATGAATGGCGTTAAAATTATGGTCATTGTTTGTATAATTCCGTTTTTGGATGTGGATACCAGGATCTTTATCTCTCACATTCTCTCTTTGGTCGAGCATTCAAAGTCCATGCCACGATCTGTATGATCATCGTAATAGTCTGAAACTATGAACAAACATACATAGACATAATTATCACGTCCGTATCCCTAAAGGGGTGGACGAAGCCGCAAATAATCATAAGAAAACTTGCAGCCACGCTGTACTGAAAACAAAGCGTGAACATGTGTGAATACGTGAATGTTTTGATGTGCCTCTGACTACCCCCCAGACATCAACAAGGATTCTGCTCCAGGAGGTTTACGAAGAGACCGTCGTGTCTACCGTCTACAGAACGTAATGATTCTCATTCTATCTTCTAAATATACAAAACTCGGGCGTTACTGATGGCCTGACTGACAATTAACAGAAGTACTAGAATCATGAAACTTGGAGGGTATATTCCTCTTATGGTGTAGAGGTGCATTGAGAAAGGAATTCCAGAAACTCAACTCCCAGATGACGCAGCGGGATGATGAAGTGTGTATGAAAAAATCTCAACACGGCCAAAGTTCTACTAGTGGTAAAAACCAACAGTTTATTTAAAGAAAAACTGGTATGTACCCTAATCTCAGTCGTATAATTGATTATTTGAAACAAACAAAGACTGAAGCTTGTCCAACTAGTTATTGACCAGTCCTCGAACCAATATGGTCGATATTGGCTTGTACAAAAGTAAGTTTAAAAGGTGCGACTTTTTGAGTGGTTTTTATAATCGCCTCTTAGGTAATCCGGATTTTGCAAACATCTATCGAAACTTAATTTGGATGGAGCTAAGAGAACCAGCTTTTTAATTTTTGCATGACCTTTCATGAACAGTCAGCGAGAAAAGTAAAATAACATTTGAATTAATGAAACAATTTTTCTTCTCGTTGAAAGTCTGAAAAATTGAGTCCGTACTTTCTTTCTTGTTTAAAGTTTCATCATGGTTACTGGTTTAGGATTTATACATTAATTGAGGCTACTTTTTATCTAAGTAGTTACTAGGTAGGTACAGTTAGCATCGGATGACTTTTTCATAATTTTCTAATTATTTATTGCATTCTCTAAGCTTTAACTCTAAAAAAGCAGTGCATATTTTGATAAAATTCATATGCAAATCGGTAGCGTATAAAATGAAACATACATATTTGGTTGGTTTAATACGCAAAACTGTTTTGAAAGTCTCATCATTCACTTTTGATGCTGACTTTAGAGCCGTGGACAGGTCGCAGTAGTCCTATATTTGTCTATGTATCGATTGATTCTGTACCAAAATGAAATGTTCGAGGTATAATAGTATTACAAAGATTAATTTTAATTACCTATCCTGAGAGCTTTCGAGGCGCCGAGCTTGCCAAGTAATCGTGGAACATCAATACCGTAACTGTTGCTGACGTAGATCGCCAAGTCATACATAACCCTCACAGGATAGTAGGTATGCATAGGCAAGTTGAAATGGCGAAGGTCAGGTCATATTATATACTAGTCGAAGGCCCTGCAATTTTCCGCGTTGAGTTTTTTACACAATTCATCTTCCTGCTGCACCTAGAAGTTCCTTTCTTAGTTCTTAGTGATTGTCAGTCACTCAGTCATAGGGTTAACTTGAAGAACAATAAAAAAGTAAAAATACTCCAATGGCGGCAACGAAGTGGACGTTCCCACAAGCAATGGACGTCATTGTAAAGGTCACGGGTGTAGTTTGCCTAGTCATCCATAACCTGTAGGAGTAAAGGTTTCAATGGCAGAAACTAAGTGTAGAACGTAGGTAGGTTAGGTACCCTTACTAGATGATTTATACAGCGTCAAAAAGCAACTTTTGCGTAGGTTAACTCAACGCTGTAATGCCCGAGACGATTTTAGATGGAATTGGCTTGCACCTATTCCATCCTCTGAGCTTAGTCGGCCTTATTCACAGGAAATATCATGGTCAATACGTGAAAGCGATTAACTAATGACACTGAAGGTCACGGATGGATAGAGGCAGTATGAGATCGTTCGTCCTGGAAGTCCTTATATTGAAGAGGCCTAAGTACAGAAGTGTATTACTATAAGCTGATTAGAAGAATAAATATACAAAAATGAGGCTTTCACTAGAGTGACTCTCCCGGGTGACACATCCTACAGTCTCTATTTGGTACAAGCATTTTCGTAACGGTTTTTTATGACGTTGCTCTCAGGTTTTAGTCCAGCATTAGATCTTCGACTTACAAATCTTTAGACTACCAGACTCGGCCTCCAGTTTGCAACTTTTTAGTAGCTCGACCGTCTGTCCTTGACATGATAACCCAGTCTACGCTACGTAACTGTAGCGTTATCTGTGACGGTTCATTCATCGTACAGTTGCATTCGAAATGGCAATCGTGCAAACCAAAACTAATATTAAAAGCACTATTGATATTTGTCATTGAAATTTTGAAAAGTAGTCTTGAAATTGTGACGGAATTTAGACGTGGCATACAATGAACGTCCAACAGCGCGTTGGGTCGACAACATAAAAGAAGTCGCAAGCAAAATAAGAGACGCACAGGACCGAGGAGGCTGGGAGAATCTAAGAGTCCTATACTCAACAGTGGGTATATGCCTCCTTTCCTCCTTACCAGACTGAAACGATGATGTTATCCATAAATGACAGAGACATAATGAGATACAATAAGCAAGTATTCCCAAGGAGAGTTGACGTCAGGCAGGCGGCCGGTCATGAAACACCTTAGCCAAAACTCTTACAGCATGATCCGAGGAACATGCTGTGCCGACCCCACATAGAGTGGGATGAGGGCAGGAAGAAGACGATGATGATGATATAGAGAATTTTTTTATAAGCTAGGAAAGTATCTGTTTGTGCCTAATTTTATCACGTATATATTAGGTACGTATCTATTGACTACTGGTGCTCATCTCATAACGAATTCTGTTTGAATATTTAAACAGCGATAGACAGTGAAATGCCATTAAATATAACAGGCAGGCATAATTGATCAGTCATATGCCTATTAATAAAGCTGATTCAACCTCAAATGAAGCATACAGTCACATACCCAGATTCGTTTCAACACACTTCTACTGGTGATATCTACTGTTATTAGAAACCAGCTGCCTTATTCTGCAAGCCTGTCGCGGTCGTTTGCTCAGCCCGCCCACCTTCACTGCGTAAGGGACGGATGGATGGCCTGATCCGGACGACAGTGATAAGTTTGTAAAATAAGGCAGTATTCAGTTGTTTGTTCTACAATCGATAAAAAATGTTTTTTGATTTCCATGATAATCGTGAAAAGGAAACTAGATATTAAGCGTTGAAAAGATACCTAGGTACTTTAACTTTACACTAGAGTATAGTGACTAGACTAAGAGTGTGTACGCGCATTAGTCACTTCATTTATAACGCAAACGCCCCCTCACACAACCACACGTACATAACGAGAAAGATAGAGGGTCAAAGGATTTTCATAGAAGATTATCGCGTCGCTGATTCCATCAAAGTTCGAAGCAAAGTACAGCAACAGGCTTACAAAATAAGGGTCGTGCATTTGTCAATAAGGACAAGTGGCATTCCAGGAAGTAACCACTGGGCACTTAAAATCTATATCTCCAAGTTATGCATGCCCAAAACCAGTGAGCATGCAAGTTTGTGCTCAGTCAGTGCTCTCAAAGAATGTGATGAGAGAGAATGATGTTATGGATAGGTTTTACCTTTCTGATGCAGCAAGTAAAGTTACAGGCTATTTCATGAATTATAAATAATTGATTTTGAATCACCAAAAAGTGCAACATTAAAATACCAAATAAATTATAATACATACATTGTACCATTGAAAATTCACAACAATTGACATTGTATATCAGTAATAGTACTCTTATTAATCTGTAATGTATTGTTTTGGGTTAGTCCCCATTCATATCAGTGAAGTATCACAGGAAACAGAGCTGTCATGTTTATCAAGTTCCATTACACATAAACATAGCAGAAACACATCAAAACAGATACCAACAAAATGTATGGTCTGGTGCATGTTGCTAAGCTGATAACGGCTACAATGTATGGTTGATCTATCTCTATACTGAGTCAAGGGTCTCCGCCCTCCGTCCCAGACACCAAAATAGTGGAAACGCTGTGGCTTCCTACTGGCTAAAACACATTTAGAACATTATGTTTTAACATAACACTTCTCTGCTGGACTGGGAGTAAGAAAAAAACATAGAATACGTCCAGCTGCTTCTCTTCCCGAGCATGTCGTAAAAGTCGACTTAGGAGTAGTATCCTCTCCAACAAGATCTCATGATCTCCAGTCTATATGAGCGATGGGCTGATCACCTGTCACCATATTCATCTTGTGACTTTGAATCAGGAGTGGCTGTGAGTTATCTTATGATTACTTGTGGCTCTGCCAACCCCATTAGGGATATGGGGTATATAATATGCATGTTCATTAGTAGAACATTTTGTTTTGCTTCATAACTTGTCAAAACAGGCAGTTATCTATCTATGTAGGAATTTTTCACACATAAAACCATCTGTTCAAACAGCTGACTATGATATTATAGCTCATTTATCATGTTCTGTTAAATTATAAATGAAGGTTTTAAAATTAAGGAGAATGAAGGATACCTACCTAGTATAAATTGAAAAAATCTACATGCCACAAGTATTGTGGAATTAATTAACCTGGATTTTATCCATGTTAGGAAGCAACCCTTACACTAAATTGTAGTACTTGGGATGATTTGGAGAAAGTAGACTTGCCCAGCATCTATGCCATCACCTCAGCTTAGCCAGCTTTATTCACAGGAGATACATGATCAATATAACATGTGGAGGTGACTAAGCCACAGGTTTCCTCATGACATTTTCGTTCACTAATTTGAGCATTGTGTTCATATGTAATTCTAATTCTAATTATTATTAGGGGAACAAAGATCTGCACTGATGTCTCACGGTGGGTTGTATTGTGCATTATCAGTGTTCATATGTTATGTACAATACATTTTTCTTAACAAATTGCTTGACCATTGAGATAGGAACTCATGACCTTCTGATTAAAAACAGTGAAAAGGCTACACTAGTTCTTTTTGATATTGTCAGTTCTTACTACATAGCCGGGTCATTGACCCATGAGACTAGCAAACATTGACACAATATGCAGATCACTCAGGTTCAAAAAATAAAGTTTTCCATTATTATGCTTATCAGGATAGCTGTTTCCTTCACCTGTACCTTCTACAGAACAGTTTTTTTTTATTGATACCTATACCTAAGTCAGGATAGGTCCACATGAATGTGGTCTGATAAGTACCTACCTAGGTAGGTATGTATTTGAGATAAGCATCAATGACCAGTAGGCAGATTCAACTTAGGCATTATGAATGACTCATAAGTCATCAGAATCAACTAACTTACAGTGGTACCACAAAAATTGTGCGCTTCGGCAATTTTAGTCTAGCTTCTGATATACAAACTAACGCGATAATGTAATATAGAGTAATAATGTCTACGTTTGGACAAATTCGGTCTTCCCTGCTCTTGTCCCACTTTATGTGGGGTTAGCACAACACATATTCTTCTTCCATTTCCCTCTCGCAGAAGCCATTTCAACACTCACTCCTTTCTTACTCATGTCATCTTTCACAGTCCACCCATCTTTTCACCATCCTACCACCTCTACCCACATATCCTTTCACATCCATATCTAACACTCATCTCGTCACATGACATTCTTCCCTTCGCATGACATGTCCATACCAAGCTAACCTATTGCTCCTCAACTTATCCATCACCGATGCTACTTTCAGACTTCCCCTTACATACTCATTCCTCACCTTATCAATTCACACACAAATATTAGGAATTTAAACTCTCACTATGATAACCATGGTTTGATCAGCTGTTTCTTGAATAGTTCTTATTAGTGAGTACCTACTCACTGGAGATAAAGGTCATCCAATATCAGTAGAAAACGCTTCTAATGTATTGTGGTCAAAAGCACTATAGTAGGTACTCTAGGTAACTAGGTAGGTCATCCAGTTTCAGTAGAAGATGCTTCTAATAGCACTATGATGTGGTCAAAAGCACTATCAGTGAGTAGGTAGGTCATTCAATTTCAGTAGAAAATGCTTTTAATGCACAGTAGCTAATGTGTTGTGGTCAAAAGCACTATTAAATCATAGTAGATCTATGTCAGAATCAATAAATAGTTCCAATAACCAGTTGCCTTACATAAATCATTACTAGGTGGGTAATCAGCAGCAATCAAGTTTTTTGGAACACTACAGCATGAAGAGGGTATGTTACAAAAACTTAGGCATGAAACATGACATAATACTGAAATGTGTGTCAAGTATTAGTAACAATTCAAGTCCTTTTGAAATACGCAACGTGGATTGTATTGGCGGAAGAGTTATGTATATAATTGATGATATAGATAAATAGTAGCGGCACGATAGCGAAGACGTGAATTCCAATAGTACGGAATTCAAACCGTATGTACTGATATCGACCATTGACTATCAATTCGTCATTGTGGCGACTTCGTCACGAATCGCACACGGCTGAGGGCTTAAACTCAGCAAATCTTCTGCTAGACATGTACAACGTGTAAGTATACTCACAATCTAAATGTTTCTTCTTAGGAGCTATCATTTCTTCAGTAGTGGCTTTGCATACGGACTTGGCTAAACCCTGCCCGGCTATGCTGTGACGAGCGGCTAAAAGCCTATCGTTTATAGTTTGACCCGCCATCTTCACGTTCAGTCCTGACATAAACTATTTACACAGCGAAACAACACTGATTTTCGCTTTTTACCAACGAAATTCACAAAATTACGACGATGACGGATAAAATATGTCACCGCCCCCCCGACTGGCACAATACTAAATTCAAGATGGCGGAACCGCGGACCGGTGGTGCCAGCTATTTTTACCATGAACTACTGTTTCTTTCCAAGATATGGTTTCCACACAGCCTTAAACGTCGGCAGATTTGTTTATGGAATCAAATATTAAATCTTACAGATGAGTATTTTTCTCTATGGTATTTGACGTTTGTTATGTTCGTTCGTCCCTTCCACTGACTTTCACAGTTAGTAGGAATGTATGTCCCTTCTTCGTTTCGTCTTCCTCCATGTTGCCATAATGGTGCTTTTTGGTGTGGTATCTACTGTGGATAGATTGTTGCTATCTTTTTAGCTTTTTGGAAATAGAAAATTGGTTGACTGGGACAGTTTTTAGGCAAGAACTTCGTGGTACCACCACTAATTACAGCAATAGAGATATATCTACCTTTGGTGCTGAGCTGAGAGAAAAAATAAAGAGAAACTGGTCAAGTTGGACTTGTAAATGGTATTGTTGGCGGCCAGTTGTTTCGCACTAATTTTCTGAAACAAAATGGCTAAGAAGAAGACGAAACCGAAAACACTTAAGCAGCCCACAGCTTCTACAATATCGCAATTTGCGAATGCAGACGTAGATAATGTTATATCTGGTACTCTAAGCAATGCTCCGCCTTGTGTTCTGATGAAGGTTTGTCGGCTCTGTGAGATGAAAGACGGACCATTCCTCAACATCTTCGATGCTGATAAGGTGACCGCGAAAAAGATTGAGGATTTGATGCCATTTGGGGTGAGTTCCTTGCCTATTTTAGTCAAGGACAATTTGTTTTGTTTAATGCCTCTAGGACTACAGGATTATGTACCTACAGATATTATTTTCTCACCTAAAGACTACAGATGATGTACCTTACAGAAAAATTCATAAGTTCATTATAGATTAGCATTTCAATAAATTATACTTTGTCCCGTTTCCAGATTGCTGAAAATGATGATCTGCCCCACAAAATCTGCTTTCGATGTTCAGCGAAAGTTGAGGAGCTTCATGAATTCATCCAGAAATGTATCAAGACCCAAGAGAACTTAAGATCTGCGATGGGTAAGCAAGGTCCACTTACTATGAAATCTAGAACTCGAGTTCGATGGGAACAACAACTGCACAAGACTAATTTATCCAATGATGACATTTGTGATGTGTTGATCAAACGGGCCATGGAAGGAATACCTCTGAATGCTCCTTTGAATGAGATTGAGGAAGAAAAGTCGCCACCAGTTACGAGGAAGCCTGTTGAACCACCAGTTGCAAAGAAATCCACTGAAACATCTGTTGTTCTTAAAGACAGCTCAGAATCTCAGTCTGAGTCTGAGTCTGATGATGATGGTGATGATGATGATGACGATGATGACGACGCTATCAATCTCAAGCAGGTCAAACAGTCCATTGGCAAAGCTGAGGAAGAGATTTCAACACGAACATCAAGATCTAAGAAATCCAGTAATATACTTGAAGGACTACAGCCATCATCTTATACACAAAAAGCCTCTCACAGCACAAGATTATCATTTAAACCTGCATTAGATGAATCTAAGGCTCCTGAAGCTCAGAAACCTAGTAAAACCAGTATTCCTGCTGAAGTAGAAAGAAAAGAGCCAGAAAAATCGAAGCAGGTTCCACCACCAGTACCCAAAGAAACAGCTCCACCCTTCAACATAATGGACCATGTTTCCACCATCAAAGTCAACGGTGTGGGAATACTATTCCAGTGCAAGCTTTGCGTAAGAAACTTCCTCAAAAAGGATATAGTTATGAACCATGGTTGCGCCAAAAATAGCGGTCCACCCAAAGAAACCAACTCTGCTAATGCTTCCGTCCCTGGACCACCTAAACCATCAACTGTGAAGTACATAAAAATGGACAAAGACCCAAAGAAACTATCTTCATTAGTAGACAAAACTGTAGAAAAAACTATTCATCAAACCTCAGAAACAGCTAAACCGGTTGAGCCTGAAGCCCCCCCAAAACCTCGACCTAAAGTAGGACCAGCCAGCAGGATCAGACCTATACCTGACCCTCCAAAAGAAGCACCTAAGGAACCAACCCCACCCCCAAAGCCAGCAGAAACTACAATCTTCTCCTCAGTACCCCCATTTGTGAGTTTCCCCATCACCCCAAGTCTGAATAGTCGTTATAAGCTAGTACCTGGACCTAACAACACATTCCAGTTGGTAGAAGAGTCCTGT
Source organism: Scotopteryx bipunctaria (assembly GCA_949320045.1). Lineage (NCBI taxonomy): Eukaryota > Metazoa > Arthropoda > Insecta > Lepidoptera > Geometridae > Scotopteryx > Scotopteryx bipunctaria. The sequence continues at coordinate 9,266,154 of OX439459.1, forward strand.
GTACCGGATACACCAGTCCAAGACACATCAGAAAAAAATCCACATTCTAAAATCATGGGCACTAAGCAAAGATCCAACGAGCCTAGCACAAGTAAATCTTTAAAATCCAAACATCATAAAGAAGGAAACGATAAATTATCTAGTCCAGATGTAATTGATTTAGACGAAAACAATGCAAGTCAAAAAACAGAACCGTACCCTGTAGGGCTATTTCAGCCAGTTCCACACCATTCCAGTGTCTACTCCCCATCCCACCCTCCTGTTCCATTCACAACTCCTGCTATGAAGAAGCAGTCGTACACGATAGTCCAAACAGGAAACCCGAGCAAGCTACTCATCTCCACAAAACCACAAGCATCTACAGAAGAGCCCCCGAAGAAAAAATCAAAAAAGAAAACTGAAGTAAAGGAAAAGGAGCCTCATACTGCCACTTTAGAAGACAATGTGCCTGCAAAAGACCCAGGTTTCTTTACGTTTGTGAGCCTTGATCCTCTACTACAACCTTCCTATGTACTGCCTACTGATAATATTATCCAGGAGTCACAGATCACAACATCTACTGGTGCCAAACAAGCCGAGGATAAGGAGAAAGACAAATACCCGTGTAATATGTGTGGTGAGACCTTTTCAAGGGAGAAAAAACTCTTAACCCATATACAATCTCATTACAATCAAATGGATGAAGAAGATGAGAAAAGAGTGGGGAAACCAGGTCCAAAAAGACGGACAAGGAAATCCTAACTATGGCATTTACGGTAATTAAAATTATTATTAAGTTTTGCAAGTTTGTATGTTTGTTTTAAGTTCAATGGGTACTGAGTAGGATATTCCTGTTACCATCGTCTGTTTTGGTTTTACTAACTGACCGATTATTGCACATTCTATCAACCTGTAGGCATATCGATTTTCGTAAACTTACGAGACAATGAGGATATTTTATCGTATCTTAACCGTCTGAATTAATATCTTTACTATATGTACGTATTTAAGATGTATTTTCGCCGTGTGGGACGCCCTTAAAACTGACAAATTAGCGGCAATCTAACGTCTTCTTCTGACTTGCCCTGTGGTACAATCTGTACACGGTATAAATAAATAGTCGGAGGATAGCAGTCGTGGTCATATGACAATTTTTTATTTAAATAATAATGGGTTTATAATTTCGTGATAAAGTATTTGCAGAGCCTGTAACACCTATACTAAACTTACACATACCTATCGGATACATACATGTAAGTAAAACCGCGCGCAACAGCTAACATATTATGAAATGCTAATTAAGACCTTTCAAAAGATACCCAACACGGCTTCGTTAAAAATTTTTTTTTTTGTTCATGACTTTAACCCCAGTTAAAGTCTCAAGTCACGGTTTTTTGACAGTTTTTGATGAAAATCTGTCAAAAACTCGTCCCTTGAGACGTTCTCAACTCCGAGATGCGTTTGAGTATTCGGGGGTAAGTCCTCTAGCTAGATGGCGCCATATTCAATTTAATGTGACGTCACATAGCCTATGAGACGCGCTTCCAAACGATACCTCATTTGTCAAATTATAATAAGTAGCTTAGAAATTATGAGGGAACAGATGAACATTGGTACATAGGTACATACCGGTCAAAATCATAATCCTCCTTTTTGCTTCCCCGGAGTCGGGAAAATAAATGAAAACCAGGTATTAAAACCGTAATTCTTTCACGCAATTTCCATTTCTTAAGGCGAAAAAAAGGAAAATAACTCATACTCAGTATTATTGTTAAAATGAAAGGAATCCTAGCCAGTACCTCCTCAAGAATCTTATAGACAAGTAAATAATAGAGAGAAAAATGTTGAACACTAGTTAATGTTTTAAGATTAACCCACGAATATTCAAACGCGACTCAGAGTTGAGCAAGTTTTAACTCACGGTTTTTTGACAGTTCCTAATGAAAATCTGTCAAAAAAAATATCATCATTTGAGACGTGCTCGACTTTGAGATGCGTTTGAGTATTCGGGGGTATATCTGATTATTTTTTTCTAAGGTTTCTTATTGACTGTAATAAACTCGCCAACTGTCTTTTTTTTGTAATCCTGTCGCTGTTGTGCTTCAGGCAGTCACTTTCACACCTAAATTGCGTAGCCTACGGCACGTCCTGTCGCGAACGACAGCGCAATTCTGTATATATTTTAAAAGCAATAAATGTAGTACCTATGCTGCGTCTGATATTATATAATATGGTATTTATTATATATGTAACTTTGTAACAATAAGTTTGTAACCGTCGGTTGATAAATACGTGCACACATACATAATAGTATGAAAGGTCGTATCTCAAAAAATTGCCTGAATGACTTAAAACTTGATTGTTGATAAGCAAAAAAGCCGCGTCGAATGGTCTATGTCTCGTCTTTCTACGATGAAGAATTTTATGATACGCCCTTGATTTTTTCCTTGTTTTTTACTGTTCACACGACTAATTGCTGTAAATAAAGGTTTATTGGCTCTGGTGAATATTTTGAGATACGACAAAATCGCTTTCTTCCGTCGATATTATCACGCCCAAATCCCCAATGGGTAGGGTGGGTCGACCCACAAGTAATCATGAAAACTTGCAGCCACACCTTATTCAATCCCAAGTTAGATATGGTGACAGGTGATCAGTCTGTCGCCTATGTAATGGATGGACCATGTGGGTGAAGATACTATCCCTTAGTCGACGTTTACCACATGCCCGGGGAGAGAAGCAGCTGGAATCATTCTGTTTTTTGTTTACTCCCAGTCCAGTAGAGAAGCAATATCAGTATATTATATCCGACGGTTTGAAATTTAAATTAATTGTAACAGAATTACACAATTTCCCCTGTTAAAGTCGCCCCCTGGGCAAAAGAATCCTCCGTGTTGCTCATATTTTAAAAGCTGACATTGTGGAATGTATAGACAATTTGCGATCCAAGCAAGGCGACCGTTAGAAGTTTTTTTTACTTTCTTCCGACTATTTGTCTTAATTATCGACTAGCATGCGCCCGTGGCTTCGCTCGCATTGTACTACCTAACCTACCTACATTTCATAAACTATGTGAATTCCAAGTTCCTGCTAAATCCGTTCAGCTGTTACGGAGATAAATGGGAACAAAATACACTCTTAGTTCAGTCACTTAAGCAATAAAAAGGGGTCAACCTCGGAATGAGAGAGTACTCGTTTGCAACTTAATTTTAAGCATTCTAAAAGTTGTCTAAAACATCGTAATTTTGAATAACTTACGACGCAGACACGATATTTTATTAGACTTGAGACAAGTTTTAGAACGCCATAATGAAGGCGTATACGCGTTTCCAGCTAATTACTCTCATTCCGAGGAATGTATGTTCGTATGAGCTAGTGGCCAACTCTGGTGACGGAGTTTTTTTAGGCCTAGGTGAAACCCCTAATACGACTGGACTATTGCAATACTTTGCAAGTTTTACAAAATGTATTATATCAGTCTGATTTATATTTCCCTAATGATGAGCAGAAGACTGAACAGAATTCTCAGGTGCTCAGGATGCTGACGTGAATAGGAGGCCATGACGTGTACCTCAGCGTTAATAGAAGACTATCAGTATGATGATTATTGTATCTTTGATACTATCAGTTTCTATCAGTGGGTTGTCAAATATGACGGCTTTGCCAAATAAGAAGTAGCCGTCATAGTTGACAGTTTCAAATAGGAACTGATTGCATCAGAGTTACATATTCATCTGGTGTATTATGTTGTTTATGTATTGATAACGTTTTTTTTGTTCAAATTGGTATTTTATAAGTTGAGTTTCTTATAATGATTGTATTTATTTGTTTTATTTTTCTGTACTTTGACATGTTCGTTCGCTTACTAGATGGTAAAACCGGAAAATCTGGACGAGAGTTCAACGGGATGATTATTTAACTTTGTTACAGTCAGTTTTTATCATTTGGTTTTCAATTATGACGACTTTCCATTATAGTCATAATTATTACCTTATAGTATGAATTGAAATTGATTGCAATCAAAGTTACATAAACGCCTAGCAGTTTTGAAACTTTTGAAATGCCAGGTTTTACTTAGGTATAAATTATTAATATTCCGTTTGTAAATAAAGCTATGAATTATTAAATAGGGTACGAAATTGTAATAGTAGATATATTATTAGGTACGTAGGTATTCATACTGTTTACGATTTTCCTTTGATTATTTTGGGAAAGTATCTATTTGCTAGAAATAAAACACCATTTTCGAGATAATTCATTTATTGGTTTGTTATTTAAGAAGATAAGCCTTATACATTTTTAAAACACATTTTCTAACAGAGATCAAAGTTCATAGACATTTTATAGATCTGACGCAAGTTAAAACCAATAATACAAATTTTCTTACACTAAAAACTATCTATCTAAGTATTATAGATAAAATAGTCAATTCAAGAATTACTACGAGTAGATAAGTTACTTATATAGCTTTTCAATCCTATTGTGTGGCTTTTGACTTAAAAATGACAATTTCATTGTAGACAATTTTCATTGTTTTTAAATCTTCTGAGGTGTCTCAAGTTCTATTGAACCATTTTTATGCAACTTTAGTAGTTAATTTCAGGTCTAAGGGAATGTTAAACATGCAGATAATATTCATTAAAATCGTAAAAGTCCTTTCTAAAGGTCATTAGCCACATAACATGATGTAGTGGGCCCTATAGAAATAATATATCCTACAGGTACACTCAGATGTCCAAGGTATGGCGTAAACACATAGGTAGATTGTGGACATAACTTCTGGCAAATACAGGCTTCATTCACTCCATCCTTCAAGGAAACAAAACATACCATAATTTTAAATAGACATTGTTGATAGACTGATTATATCACGTCGAATTCGAATATAATGAAGATCTTCGGTGTAGAGCCAGCCTTACAGAGTTGTGTTGTAAAATATCATAATGTCTTGCGATTACATTCATCTGTGTACCCAAATTAAGATTAAGTACTACGATTACAAGTTAATTCGTTGTTTTCCTAGCCCGCATTTGACAAAAGTTTCATTTACATAACATCTAGAAGGGAACAATGAAATGGAGTGAGTTTTCGTGAAGATGAAGGAGTAAACACTACAATAAATCTCCCTATAATACATCGAAACTACCTTAAACTATTAAACATTTAATAATCTAACATATTGATCACATAAATTATGATATGTCTCGGTAGGTGCAGCACCTTTAAACTATGCTTGATTCAAAAATGACGTTTAAAGTCCTACTAAAAGGTCCTATAAAATGTTAAACTACAATACCGATCATAATAAAATAATTCAACTACTGATTAAATCTATGATATGTTTTAATTTCACCTAAGGCTAAGTTATGATATGTTTCCGTGGTCCTATTCTGGATTTTTCCAAAAGCCAGATATAAAGCGCATGCATTCTTTTAACGATTCACATTTTAAACACTAAGGACATTTCATATCGTCCGATTGTAGCTTTATATCTCGCTTAGAATGGACGCTTATCGTTTTATTTGCGGAGCCGCCTCTTGGTGTTCTCGGTGAGAGTAGTGAAGGGATAGGGCGATATTCACTCGATCATCAGTCACTCCACACAGTTTTCTTACAATCAGGGTTTCACGAAGCGCCGCGCGAATCAAGCACTCTCTAACATTCCGTAACACATCACATATCTCTGTCCGTTGGTTCAACGACAGCGCTTCGTTCGAGACGCGAGAATCGACCCCGAAGTAATCTTAAAATGTTTCAAAATGATGAATGGGTTATAAAAATAGACTTACTATTCTAAATAGAAAATTAATAACCGACTAGCCGAAGCTTGAAAGCTCAGAAATGAATGATAAGATCGGATCGCTATGTGGCCGGTCGCGATGCCATTCTTTCAGCCATTTCTTACTGTTTTATCACAATTGCATTCTCTCAGGTTTGGGAAGGTTTGAGGAAGTTACTTCCTCCTATATTTCGAGGAGTCGAAGGGAAGGTAGGAGTAGAAGGAGGAGCTTAGGGGTGCGAATTGGACGTAGTAGTCAGAGGCAGACTCCGGTGCTATTCAGTCGAGAAAACCAGTGTTCACTAGCTTCTCGAGGAAGAACTTGACGTCTCCGAGCTCAGAGTCCTTGATGCCGAGGGATTTGAGCATACCGAGGTCGCCATTCTCAACTGCCATGAAGACTGAGCGGAGATGTTCCAGGTCGGATCGCATCAGGTGAAGTGCAGCGCCGAAATCTTCAATCGTCTGAGACTCTGCAAAAGAAAGTTGCTAAAGTGATCCGCGTTGGGTGCCATTTATATCCTAGTTTTAAGTCAGCGCCATCTAGTGTCGTACCTGATAAAGCGATGGCAACTTTCTCAACGCCACCTAGCGGTTCGAGCGCGTCGCGAGCCTTGCTGCCGAAAAGCTTCTCGAGATAGTTCGGGCCGTGGGACGCTAGCAGAGATTGCAAGAAAGACGCTGTCTCTTCTACAGGTGGTCTCTTTGCTGTGAATAAAACAAAATCACCGTAAATTATTCTCAGTATCAGCTTAAATAACCCCGAAAAAATATTTCAAAAGAAATACTGTTTATTTGGGTAGTCCGTGTCTAGTCCACTTATCCCCTTAGGTCTCTTTATCCAAGCCTTGCAGGTATGTATTTTTTAGCAAAATTTAAAACAGAATTCATTTAATCATACTTCTTTTAACCTTTTACATTCTCAAACTAATTAAAAATTAGATTATTATATTTAAAATTACAGTTTCATATGCAATGTTCACAACAGGGTCCAACATAAAACCTTTGTCCCGCATATCTAATGAAACATCTGCCATCAAAGCAAAACCACAATAAAACCTTACGAATATAATTAACAGGCATATCACAGAGGCAATTTGGACCGAACATGCGTTGTTTTGGAATGGCATCGCATAACCTGAAGGGACATAAAGGGAGACGGTTACGCTTCCAAATGGCCTGAAAAGTCTGAACAATCTGAACACAATGGAATGAACCGGTATGAGAACGTCTCAAATTGTTGTAACTGCTCTAATTACTTTTATCTGAACGTTGAACTTTCTTGACAAGTACCTATCTAACGCAACGTAGGTCTACTTTATTTAACGAGCTTGATTTTCAGAATTCGTTAAGTTATTGGTACAGTCACAATTAAAAGTTGCAAGTTCTGAATAGAATATTGAGTAAAAATCAATGCTGTGCTAGGTAGGTTATCTTTCACTTATTCCGAACGTACGCTTTCCGATATTTAAAAACAAAAACTCGTAGTACCTGATTGGTTAGTGTTTCCTCTCAAAATGGGTTTGTTTTGTAGGTACATCATTTAATTTTGAAGCAGACTGTACCTAGAATCGACTCAGAAAAAAGTGAAAAGGACATATTTTTTTGCAAAATGTTCCACCTACTAGCAGAGAACAGTTTTAATAAGTACCTACAGGTACTAGTTTTTTCTGTAGAGGACCTTGAAAACTTGTGCTTACCTACCTACCTACCTAGCACTCAAGTTCTCGAACTTCTCAATTTAACTTTTAACGAGCTTTGAGATTTCTTAGTGCTCTATATCACTTTGTTTGGTCTCAATTTACTTCCCACGTGTCTCTTCTATACCTATTAGGTACACATTTGTAGGTAAGTGTAGGTACAGCTAACAACTAAAGTTGATTTATTCTTTGAGTTTTATTAAACCTTTTTTTCGTTATTTAGATAAATGATATAGGTACCTACATACATAAAATCACGCCTGTTTCCCAAAGGGGTAGGCAGAGATTACGGATCTCCATTTGCTACGATCCTGACATATTCCTTTTGCTCACTTCATTCACTCTCATTACGTTCCTCATGCATGCTCATCGGTTTAGGGTACCTACTCTTGACCTGGCCCTTTATCCAGAACGTCGCCGATTCGCTCCAGGTACGCGCGCCTTTCCCATTCACAAAAATTGTATGTGTCTTAAAAAGGCCAAGCCAAGACACAATAAGTGACTGTCCTAAATTTTTAAGTGCCTAGGGAAACATGTCAAAAATATTATTTTGATTAGGTATGGTTTCCGGAAGTTCCTTTTCATGATAGAAGTACCGCAAAAATTGGCGGTACTAAAACACTACAATTTCCTCTGTAGGACTTATTTCGTGTAACGGACTCTGGTCAATATTTAAAATCATTAAATATTTATGAACTTCCCTTGGTTTTAGCGACACGCACACTAATAACACGCACATTTATTTTTCTAAATATTGATATTAAAAGGAAAAATGTTAATCGACTTTACATTCAATTGAATTTATCTTGGTTGACATTGTATAAATTTTTAGGTAGGTACCTAAGTAAAGGCCTTAAATATTTCTGTTTTGTGATTAAAGCTGAAAAACAAACATGAGCATATTGCAAACTGTCTGCTGCAGACGTTAATTTAGTTTAATATTAATATAAACAGCGTTGCTTTTGAGGAAATGTAGTAAACTTGACGTCAAAGGAAATGCGGACTCGTGGCCCGTGGTTAGCCGACTTGCGAGCAAAGTTGGCTATGTACCTATCCGGGCAGTGGATTTGAGTTGCGCTCAAAGGCTTTTGAAATTAGAGAGCACATTACTGGAATTTTAATAAATACCTAACACTTTGCCAGCTTCTTTGAGTACGTTTATTGTATTACATTATTATGATGAATTTCAAAAATAAGTAAAATATTTGTGGACATTTCACCATCTAGCCCCAAACTAAGCAAAGCTTGTAGGTACTATGGGAACGATGACTTCTGACAAAGGGTGATGGAAGGAGAAATCGACCCCACATAAACACATTATTATAAACACTAGTTTACCCGCGCGGATTCGCTCGCGTAGTTTAAATGACACAATATTTTACCCCTATTTGAGGGTTATTTTGAAAACCTAAAACACGTCCTATAGATACTTTTGTATTTAAAGTATCTTAATCAATTTTCGAGCCCATTGCATTGCCCGTTAAAAAGGCCCTACTTATACAAACTTTGACACAACTTTAACTTATCGTAACATCGTGATAGGTCAACTCAAAAATGAAAGAGGTCTTCGTAGATTGCACACCGGCAGTCCAAAACTTGGAGTCTTCGTCGCACCCGTCGATGCAGTCCTGGGCGTTGTCACACAGGCACTGGATCGTGATAGGTCAACTCAAAAATGAAAGAGGTCTTCGTAGATTGCTCACCAGCAGTGCAAAGCTTGGAGTCTTCGTCGTACCCGTCGATGCAGTCCGGGGCGCCGTCGCACAGGTACTGGATGGAGATGCAGTTACCATCTACGGGGCACTTGAACGGCTCGTACGGGTGGCAGTATTCTGGAAAAGAAACGAACCGATAAAAAAACAGTAGGTACCTACCTAAAGAAATAAATACTTATTGCTAAATATTATACACAGCGTCATTTAACTGTAAGCTTGTAAGATATTAAACCAGATGGTTGAAATATATTTATAGAGTTTGTACATAAAGTATTTTTTTTTCGTAAATACTTAGGTACCTATACCTCCTTATTATCATTACGAGCTAAGAGAGTAGAGACTTACAAAATATCTAATTTCTTAAGATTTCTCAGACGATGTGTCACGGGGGATTAAGTTCGAGAGGTCTTTGGTATTTTTTCTTCGAGGCTGAAGTTTATATAGAAACTAGCCTAAATGATGGTTTGAACTAGATTCTACGTAGGTATCTCATAACTTTGTTATTAGTTAAAAAGTTTGAATTTCGAGCATTCCTTTCTTAGAGTATCCCTACACCACAAGAAGGATATATTCTCAACAAAGTTTCATGATTCTAGGACTTATGGTTTCGGCTGTGCGTTTATTGACAGTCAGTCATCTAACATAAGAGTTTTATATATTGAGAAGAAGACTGATCACTGGCTCTACAGAATCTGAAGAGTGGGCGAAATTGGCTACTCCTAGATTTTGTGAACTGGAATGCCATTTAACTGATATTTTATTTCTGCGCGAGTGGGACTGCGAGGATACCTACACCTAATTAAAAATAATACAGAACCCTCGTCGGATGAAAAGAAAGCCTTAGAGTTTTATCAAACGCACAGACCTAATTGGTGAACATTAAATGAATTAGAATTGTAAATAAACTTTCCAGGTTAGGGTTCTTTTTAGGGTTCCGTACCTGGAGGGTGCCAGCGGGACCCTATTACTAGGCCTCCGCTGTCCGTCCGTTCGTCTGTCAGAAGGCTGTATCTCATGAATCATAATAGGTAGAGAGTTGAAATTTTCACAGAGAGTGCATTTATATTGCCGCTATAACAAGAAATAATGAAAATTTCATTAAATAAAAAAATAAAATAAAAGGAGGCCATGTACAAGAAGCTTTTATGTACAATGTACGATGATACGGAACCCTTCGTGTCCGATTTTGTCACGCACTTGACCGGTTTTATTTAAATTAATTTAACAAAAAACTGAGTGATTTTTTTGTTTTTAAAAAACAAAAAAACCGCTGCTTGCTAAAGTTATAATAGAAATAAGTTCCTAGAGAGTTGAGTTACCTACTTTGAAATACCTTCCGTATTCAAGGAAAAGTGGTACAGTCAGCATCAAAAGTTAATGGCTTTTTTTAGAATTTAGATATCATCTGTCGCATTTTATGTGCCTAAGTAGGTATATTCTCAGATATTTTTATTTTAAGAGAACTTTTAGCTTCTGATACAGAGAATCCTAGTGTGGGGTCAGAACTATGTATGTGAATGTTGGCTGTTATATCTACTACTAGTATTGTCACTAGTTCCTTGGAACCGGTGTGGTGAAAGGATTTAAAGTACGCTTTAAAAGTACCTTTCGTTAGGTTCTACAACATCTTGGTGCTCGACCAGATTTCAACTCAAGACCTTAGGATCGGAAGGCAGCGGGCCGTTACCACTAGACCACCATTATTCCTAGTGTTATTTAATACATACCTAGTTATATTAGATAAACTCTTTATTGTGTATGTTACATGCCACACATATACTGAACCTGCTGACCGGAACTGCAGCGTTGCAGTCTTATTGTATTCGACCGGTACAAGGCGGCCGCCGAGTCAGCAGTGACGTCTTTACCTAGATCCGGAATAGCTAGTGTTTCATCATTCTATTACTGGTACCTATATCGACTGGTAGATAGTCTCCACTTAGTTTTTATACTTAGAATAATTTCATTGTAATTGAAAGTATCTAATAAAGAGCATTCAAAATCCTTTGGTTTTTTTTAAAACCATCGGTCGTGGCTAACGTATTTGGCGCAGGCGGTAGGATCCTTCGAAGCAGTGCGTTATTCGTCCAGGGTCCACCACATCGGATCCAGGCGAACAGACCCCTGTTCGTCCTTTCAAGGGCATCATCGAGGTATCCAGAATCTACGAGCACACGGCCGAGGGCGCACTCAGCAATCAGTGCAGAGAGAAACCAAATGTGAGTGCTTTGAAACTTTCTTTGAAGTGTTGCCTCCTTTCCCACCATTTTCCACCCACGAAAAATCGGGGAGAGGTCTGTCTCTTCTAGACAGATTCGTAGGAACAGTAAGGCAGATTTAAGTAGGAATTTAGATAGTATAAATAAGGAAACAATGTCCGAACCAGACCAAATTTATAAAGCACTACGTCTGGTTCCCGAGTTCGATGGGAACCCCAATATCCTGACCAGATTCATTAGAATCTGCGATCAGCTTATAGAGCAATTTGTCCGAACTGATCCAGGATACGAGTTAATTAACTTATGTGTCATCAATGGTATCCTAAATAAAGTGACAGGTCCTGCGGCCAGGACAATTAATGCGAATGGTATCCCAGATAACTGGCTAGGCATAAGAAACGCTCTAGTTAATAATTTTGCGGATCAGAGGGACGAGACTGCCCTCTATAATGACTTATCTTTGGTCACTCAAGGAAATGACTCCCCACAGGAATTTTATGACAAATGCCAAACCCTGTTTAGTACGATCATGACGTACGTTACGCTGCACGAGGCTCTGCCTACCACCGTGGAGGCCAAGCGCGACTTGTATCGCAAATTAACTATGCAGTCGTATGTACGAGGTTTGAAAGAACCTCTCGGATCTCGTATACGGTGTATGAGACCGCCCACGATCGAAAAGGCTTTGGAATTTGTTCAAGAGGAATTGAATGTTATGTACCTACAGCATAGGAATGAGTCCGTTCCCGAGCGGCGTACGAGTAATCCGGCCTCGCAAGTACAGTCAACATCAAAGGTACCGTCCCTAGTTAATAATCACGCAGTTCCCAAAGCTTATAGTTTCGGTAACCTGACCTGGCAGAAACCGGTACCCGCGGCCGCGCAAGCGCAGCACCAGCCGCCTTGGCGTCCCGCTTTCCAGTTTAGTCATCCCCCGCAGCGTATGCAGCCATCGCGAACACAGCAGATGTTCAGGGCACCCCCACCTAACTATAACGCCCAGAACGCAGGTTTTAGATTTCCCTCTAGGAACACACAGACTACTCAGAACCAGGGACCCAAACCAATGAGCGGAGTAAGTCATTTCGTATCGAAGGCTCTTCCCCCCACTATGCAGGGCCATGACTGGCGTAAGTTTGGTAATCCTCCTCCGACGAACTATTTTAAGACTAGGGAGATGAACTATAACGAAGTAGATGACTATCCTGACTATTGTTACTCTGACTATTATTGTGAGCCGACTGACTATCCAGACACAGACTATGGTAATTACTATGACTACCAAAGCGTACCTGAATATTACGACCCACAGAACGACCCTCAGAACTATGACGATGTACAGTCAAGCTCAAAAGCAATTGAGCCCGCGCAACCGTCAACTAGTCAAAAGGAACGGGATTTTCCCAAGGGCCGTTCCAACAAAGAACTAGGATAGAATTGAACTTACAGTCTAGGAAGGAGTTACGGTATGTACAAATATCGAATCCACCTATTAAGCTACTTATAGACACAGGCGCGAATCAATCTTTTATAAGCCCTGAGTCCGTCGATAGATTTTTTCCCGACGTGCCAAAGGATTTCGATCCTTTTGAAGTGATTAATTCACGAGTGTCGAGTATCCATAATCATTCGATCACTATACCTCACTTTGCGGAATTTGGCGAACAAAGAAACATTAAACTTTTCGTCTATAAATTCCACAATTATTTTGATGGTTTAATAGGCCTCGATTTATTAGAGAACTGTAAAATTGACTTAAAACATGACGTTTTGCTTACTGAATGTGCTAGCGTACCGTTATCTCGCTATCAGTGTAGAAAAATTAATCAACAAGAGGTTATCCCCGCACATTCATCTCGATTAGTTAACATCCCGATTGAGTATCCCGACGGTGACATTTATGTATCCGAGCAAATAATGTGTAATTGCCTTATACATGAGTGTATTACTAGCGTTACTGATAAGACAGGCATTGTGGAATTAGAGAACATGACAGATTACGACATAGTGATATCCTTTGACGAACAAGTGACACAGGTAGATGTCTGTAATGTAGAATGCGCACACGCTAGTGAAATCGACCCGACTCGAGTGAAAAACGTTTTAACTAAGCTTCGAACGAATCACTTGAATGTTGAAGAAAAGGCTAATTTAGAGAAATTATGCACGCGCTACGCAGACGTATTTTATATTGACGGAGAACCATTGACTTTTACTAACAAAATTAAGCACAGTATCAAGACGACTGATGAATTACCTGTCTATACGAAAAGCTACAGATACCCTTATATACACCGACAGGAAGTTAGGGACCAGATGACGAAGATGTTGGAGCAAGGCATTATACGACCATCTGACTCTGCCTGGAGCTCACCTATATGGGTAGTACCAAAAAAGGCTGATGCTTCTGGAAAACAGAAATGGAGAATAGTGGTTGATTTTCGTAAACTGAATGACAAGACGATAGACGACAAATATCCTATCCCCAATATCACGGACGTTTTAGATAAACTTGGTAGGTGTCAATACTTTTCAACTCTAGATTTGGCATCAGGGTTTTATCAGGTCGAAATGGACCCCAAAGACGTACCTAAGACTGCATTTTCCGTTGAAAATGGGCATTTTGAGTACCTTAGAATGCCAATGGGGCTAAAGAACTCACCATCCACCTTTCAAAGAGTCATGGATAACGTATTAAGGGGACTACAAAACGAGATTTGCCTCGTTTATCTTGACGACATAATCGTCTTTAGCACATCCTTACAGGAACACATGATCAATCTTGAAAAAGTGTTCACTAGACTACGCGAATCTAACTTTAAAATTCAGATGGATAAGTCCGAATTTTTACAGTTAGAAACGGCTTATCTTGGTCACATAATCAGTAGGGAAGGTATTAAACCTAACCCGGACAAAATCGCGGCTATTCAAAAATATCCATTACCAAAAACAAATAAGGAAATTAAACAATTTTTGGGACTCTTAGGTTATTATAGAAAATTCATACCCGACTTCGCCCGACTAACTAAACCTATGACCAAATGCCTTAAGAAATCCAACAAGATAACTTTCAACTCCGAATATGTTAACTGTTTTGAACAATGTAAGAAACTTTTGACTAACGACCCGATACTTCAGTACCCCGACTTTGACAAAGAGTTTATCTTGACGACAGATGCTTCAAATGTTGCAGTGGGAGCTGTACTTTCTCAAGGACCCATAGGCTCAGATAAACCGATTTGTTACGCATCTCGTACTTTAAATGACAGCGAACAAAATTACTCGACGACTGAAAAAGAACTTTTAGCGATTGTATGGGCTACTAAATACTTCAGACCATACTTGTATGGCCGTAAGTTTAAGATCTTCACGGATCACAAGCCTTTGCAATGGGCTGTTAATTTGAAAGAGCCCAATTCAAAACTGACTCGATGGCGACTGAAACTTAGTGAATATGACTATACGATCATTTATAAATCAGGCAAGACCAATGCTAACGCAGACGCCTTATCGCGAGTTGAGATTAATAACGAGGAGATCGAATCATTCCTCTCGGAAATCGACTCATTGGTAGCTCAACACTCTCAGACACGACAAACAGGTTCTTCTACAGCCACCGCGCACACCAGTCTTGAAAATCCTATTCTCGAGATACCGATAACAGATGAGCCATTGAATAAGTTTCACAGACAGATATGTTTCACTATTGTAGGAGACATTAAACGACGTACGACAGCGACAAAACCATTTGACACGCACACCCGCACGTTTATACAAATATCAGAATCATCTCTTGAGCAAGACGTAGTTAGTGCCATAAAAGAGTATGTTAATCCGAAAGTGAAAACCGCTCTTAAAATCACTCCAACTCTTGGCATGTACGCGATCCTTCCTATCATTCAAAAACACTTCAGAAGCTCTTCTATGAACTTAGTTTTAGCAAAAACTGAGCTAGAAGATGTGAAAGAATATCTAAGGCAACAAGAAATAATTAAACATTATCACGAAGGCAAAACTAATCACAGGGGAATCAATGAATGCTATCTTGCATTGTCCAGGCGCTATTACTGGCCGAGAATGAAGGACGAAATCACTAAGTACATCAACGAATGTACAGTGTGTGGTCAAACCAAATATGATAGGAACCCTATCAGACCCCAATTTAACATCGTACCACCAGCGACTAAGCCCTTCGAAATAGTGCATATGGATCTTTTTACTGCCCAATCAGAAAAGTACCTAACTTTTGTAGACTCGTTTTCTAAGTATGGACAAGCCTATCATTTGCGTGATGGTACAGCAGTCAGTATACTACAAGGACTATTAACTTACTGTACGCACCACGGACTTCCCTTGACTTTAGTGACAGACAATGGGACTGAATTCACGAACCAATCATTCGCTGAATTCACAAGACTTCATAAGATAAATCATCATAGGACTCTTGCTAATTCACCCAATGACAACGGTATCATAGAAAGATTCCACTCGACATTGTTAGAGCACTTGCGTATCTTAAAATTGAAACAAAAAGGCGAACCAACAGTTAATCAAATGCCTTACGCAATATTAGCTTATAACAGCTCAGTTCATAGTTTCACTAAATGCAGACCTCATGACATAATTAGAGGGCACTTTGACCCTAGAGACCCTCTAGATATAGATCTTACTGAACATCTGATGCAACAATACATCTTAACGCATCGCGAACAGATGAAGACAGTGTACGAACTAATTAATCAATCTACGACCATTGACCGCACAAACTTAATGACTAATAGGAATAAGAATCGAGAACCCGAAGTAGAGTACGAACCTTATCAGCAGGTATTCGTAAGAAACCCTTTTGCCGCGAGACAAAAATTAGCACCACGATATACCCAGGACACAGTCCTTGCGGATCTCCCGATTCACATTTACACCTCGAAAAAGAAGGGACCCATTGCCAAAAACCGTCTTAAACGGGTACCTAAGAAATCCAAATTGTTGCAGGATTCGACTACTACTACTGACCCTTCACCTGACGTTGGCAGTGGAGATAAGACTTGAGAGCCTTGACAATGGACCAGGATTCCTACCTTTCAACCTTGGCAAGACTAAACTGATTACTCATTATCATTCTTTCATACAGTATGTAGAATTACGTGACTTAGAAAATCGACTCGACTCCATATATGACCAACTTGACTATTTTAGGGTTAAACTCGGAAACGAGACTCTAGATTTATACGAACTACAGATTGAGTACCTTACCAATAAACTTTCTAAGATAAAATCCCATTTAAAAAGTTTAGAGCCTAACCGCGTTAAAAGAGGTATTTTTGATGGATTAGGGTCTTTAATTAAAAGCGTTACTGGTAACTTGGATCATTCGGATGCTGAACGATATGATAGTGCTATTAAGATCTTAAATAATAACGAACACAAGATTTTGTCTGAGTTCAATGACCATATTAGCCTTAACAAAGACTGGATGGCCCAAAATACCATGTTAATTGCGAGTATTGCAGAAAATCAGGAGAAGTTAAATAATACATTAGAATTAATCTTAGATAGTAAAGCTTATGCTGAAACAAGCCTTCTCAAATATGGGAAGTTTGCCCAGCTTCTAGCCATCCTTAGCGAAAATACGGATGACTTATCCTTAGAGATAGTTAGATTAGAGAATATTTTAGCTTTTGTACGTGCATCGAGCACTCACCATAGTATGTTAGGTATAGAAAACTTAAAAAGTATGATAAGTAAGCTTAGGACTATCTATAGTTATAAGGAGATACTAGATGACGACCTACGGGAATACTACTCTATCATAAAACCAGGTTCATATTTTAGTGGGAAAAGAATAGTAATCGTTTTTAAATTCCCCATAGTTTCCCCCGATGATTTCGATTTATATAAACTTTCCTTAGTCCCTAACAAGCTAAACCAAACCTTTATTCCTCCCTATCCTTTCATGGCAACCGACGGGAAAGCTTTCATGTACATGGAGGCTGAATGCCCGAAGTTCAATCATCATCATCTCTGTGAAGAAACCATCAATCACCAGCCCCGCGACCATCCTGATTGCGTCCAAAACTTCATCATAAACCAGTCCTTGGATAAATCCTGTCAGCCGACAAAGATAATTCTCATGAAGGAAGCCATGGAGCAGCTAGATGACCAGCACTATACAATCATCTTTCCACGACCTACAAAAGTGGAACTACACTGCGGACGTCACGAATACATAACCTTATTCGGAAGTTATCTCGCAACTATCCCGCAGAAATGTTCTTTGCGAACTGGAGAAATCACTATCATTAATATCAATAATCAAATCAAAGGACAGCCATTGAAGATTACTGAAATTCCTAGAGACTACAACACGAAGGATAGCGACAGCATTCCTCATCTCAAGCTTAATACAATCAACTTAAAAGGACTACATCATGTTGAAGATAGAATACTAATGCAGCGTCCGATAGAACTGAAACCCATAGACGGGACATTTTATCATACTACACTACCGTTCTACATGTTCCTATTCTGTGGCATGGTACTTACTATCGCTATTATTGCACGGCGATACATGAGACGTAAAGCTATAACGATTGCAGAACCATCAATGAAGGAAGAAGCAAATGGTGGAGATCATCATTATGCCGTTCCTGAGGAACCCCGACCCCGGAGGACCGTCCCAGCAATATTCTCGCTCAACGTTCTCAAATAGTTGCTGCTTTGAGGATGGAGATGTTACATGCCACACATATACTGAACCTGCTGACCGGAACTGCAGCGTTGCAGTCTTATTGTATTCGACCGGTACAAGGCGGCCGCCGAGTCAGCAGTGACGTCTTTACCTAGATCCGGAATAGCTAGTGTTTCATCATTCTATTACTGGTACCTATATCGACTGGTAGATAGTCTCCACTTAGTTTTTATACTTAGAATAATTTCATTGTAATTGAAAGTATCTAATAAAGAGCATTCAAAATCCTTTGGTTTTTTTTAAAACCATCGGTCGTGGCTAACGTATTTTGTATAACAATATGAAACGAAAACAAAATAAGAAAAAACTTAGATACCTACTTCAAAACAAAAACAGATATAGGTACACAAACGGCGGTCTCATTGCTAAGAGTAATTTGTTCCAGACAACCTTGGGATGGAGAGGATAGAAAGGAAGAATGGGCTATTAGACAGATACAGAACCTTCAGCTACTTATTTTTTGTATTTTTTGTTTCTTGTCTGAAACATTAGTTGAGGTAATTTGTTGAAACACGGGGCCGTGACGTTTGCATAATTGGATTTGGGTCACGGACGAACTTCATTAGGTATTCTCGACGATAATTAGCAGAAATTAATAGAATTTCACAATTAATTTCATTTTATAATGCTGCTTTGATGCTGAAAATAGAACGAAAATAATATAACAGGTTGTTTATTTCTACTTACAAAACAATATACCTACGCAAAACATGAAGCTGTTTGCCCATATTAATAAACACATAAGGGATTAACATACATGAAAAATTAAGTATATTATAAAGTAGGTACCTACCTACTCGTAAGTAGTAGTAAAAAGTAGCATTCCTATGGGTAAAATGCTATTCCAGGTCACAAACTAGGTATTATCTATTTTAAGTTTCTTACAGTCTCTTAAGTTTCTATCTAAAGACCGTTTGCAACAGTCCTTTCCTTAGATAGCTCGACTGTTTCTTTTGTATTTTGTAAAATTATATTTGTGTTAGTTATAAGTTTCTTTCAGTATCGAGCGTAGGTACCGTACGATCGCATCTAGACATAGATCTAGAAAGAGAGAGAGAGAGAGTAAAAGAAAGACAGAGAGTGAGACCCCGCAAAACATTGAAATCAAATAACCCACCAAATCAAATAATTGTTAATTACAAGAAAACTACAAAATTAATAAAAAAGCTGGTTTCAACAACTAAAGAAATAGTTATTACCTGCCTATTAAGATAAAACTCATCTAAAAATATTGTAGGGTTCTCGAGACCTTAGATGAAAACATATTCAAAACCTGGATCGTTATTTTTTTTTATCTTATCGTGTTTTCACTTCGAGGAACAAAGAAAAAATGTTAAAATTTCAATTTCAATTCAATACATTAACTTTCAACAGAAGTTCTACATCGATTTTGGTGAGCAAATCCCGTACGGAACACTCTTATGGTTGCGGGCATTCTCAACTTTATTATCAGTGGGTGAATTTGTGGGTATCTTTGTTATAAACAGTTTTCAGCTGCGTGGGTTCACTATGAAACCCACAGACTAAAACTTTTGATAAATTAATTTATTTTCATTTGGAAAGGAAAATATGGAAATGCCTTAAACTTAGTATTCTGTGACTAGGCACTTCGATATGTGCTGGGTCACTATTAGTGCAATAAAGAGAGTACTGTTGGTCTAGTGGAAGTGACCCCGCCTTCCGAAGGTCGTAGGTTAAAATCCAGTCAAGCACCATTGGATTTTTCTGTTCGAAAAAATTATGTGCTTTATACCAGTAGGTACTAGGTACTCTTAAACGGTGAAGGAAAACATCGTGAAGAAACCTTCATGTCGTAGAACCTAAAAAAAGTTCGAAAATATGTGTCAAGTGCACGAAAGAAGCCTTTGAGGCGCACTTTAAACCTTTCACCACACTGGTTCAAAAGAACTAGTGACATGAGATGGATACACTTAAGGGAGGCTTCTTTCGTGCACTTTCCTTCTTTGCGTGTCAATGACTGCGAGGCCACCACTAGACCACCAGCGCCCGTCATATCGTGACAATCTCAACTACAATTAAAAAAAAATCACGAAATTTCGTTGACCCTTTTAACAGAATCTGATTTTCACCTCACCCCAAAATTGTTATCCTCATTTTTTGAAGTCGGGTAGCTCGTTTGTAACGTGCAGCGGAGCGACCACCGTAAAATTAAGTTTATTCTTTGTGATGGCAAATTATGCTCAGGAAAATGGCGTCTTACTAAAACGATCCATTTTGCAGGTTTTTGAACGTTATTTGGAAGTTACTTCTCCGCTGGACTGCGAGTAAAGAAAAAACAGAATGCGTCCAGCTGCTTCTCTCCCAGAGCATATCGCAAAAGTCGACTAACTTTTTTAGATGTGTTTAATTTAGCATCTCTTGCTTGATTTTAATAGGAAATGTGCTGCCACCAATAGGTAGCGTACAAGATCGATGTATATGCGATGTTACGGAACCCTTCGTGTGCGAATTCGACTCTCACATGACCGGTTTTATTTATCTGTTCTGTGCTACGTCGTAGACCCGCCTGCTACGGCGTAGATCTATCGGCTACGGCATAGCTGCTTCAGATACCACGACATGCGATTTTTCAGTGACTTATGCGAGTCATGATGGTAGAGAAAGGCTATAACTAAATGGTGGCTGAGTTGTGACAGAAATGTTTAACGATGGACAGACTGTATCATACCTCGGTATTAATAATATCGTCTTCCCATCTAGTCATTAAATAATAATAAAAAAATAGATATTTGTGGACATTAGGTACTATTGTTATTATATTATTGATTATTAATTATTCTGTTTTAAATTAAATTCTGTATGTATGTAGTTTTAGTTTTAAGTGTGTGTGTATTCATTGTAATTTTATATATTGTATGGATTCTAAATGATCTGAAATAAATGAATAATAAAAATAAATAATAATTACACACAGCGCCATCCAGCCCCAAACTAAGCAAAGAACATACATCCTTTTTTTGTAAATACATACTTATAATACTGACATAATACTACACCTAGACCTGGAAGAAATATTTACAGAACATACAAACATTTTTCCTGTAGGCATCGAACCCGCGCCTCTTGCGCCTCTTGCGTCTCAGCTGAGCGATCGCTCGCCACGCCACCGAGGTCGTCTTGTAATAAAAGTTAGTTTACCTACGCTCAGAGAGCAATAAGTAGGTACTCAACTATGCGGTGTGCCGCTAGGTATGCGGTATAAGAGGCGGAGAAAGTTTTTAGGGTTCCGTACCCGAAGGGTACCAACGGGACCCTATTACCTAGCCTCCGCTGTCCGTCCATCTGTCCATCTGTCAGCGGGCTGTGTCTCATGAACCGTAATAGGTAGAGAAATATAAAATAAGTATTTGTGGACATTTCACACAGCGAAATGTCCGCAAAAGGGGACACTTTCTTATATACGAAGGTACGGAACCCTTCGTAAGCGAATTCTACTCTCACTTGACCGGTTTTTTTTATTATAAGCACAAGACAACGAACAAACATTTAATATATGGGTCTTGTTAGCAACAACATCTATCGATCCATTAAAATTTTAATTAGGCATGTAATTAGACCAATTATTTCCACATCTTAAAACTGTTCAAAAAGTTCAAAGTGAACATTCAACTGAAATACGGCGCAAAGGTCAGACCGAGCCGTAGGTAGGCACTTACATACGCATGGTCGGTGGTTATTTGGGACCTGATAGGTCAATACTGTCATGGACGAATAATTTATATTATTCGTCCATGATACTGTGTAGGCGGCTCGGGATTTTCAGTAGGTATTAAATAGATTTTAGTACTGTGCTATTAAGGTACCTATTATTTAAATAAATGTGGGACTGGGCAAGCCTTGTAACTCGAATGCATCATCGTTGTGTGTGTGATGTGACGATGCTTGTGCCTCAGTCAGGTCGTAACGGCTCAACTACTAAAGCTAGAAAGTTTAAATTTAGAACCTAGCTTCCCTTTATAACAAAACCACCCACTAAGGCGAGATTTTCCGAAATTCAACCCCCAAGAGGGTGAAATGGGGTTAAAACGTTTGTATGGAACTTTTTAACAGGCTGCGCGATTGACTTGAAACTCGGTTGAGAAACTTCAAATCATACTAATATTATAAAGAGGAAAGATTTTTTTGTTCTTTTGTTTGTTTGTAACGAATAGGCTCCGAAACTACTGGACCGATTTCAAAAGTTCTTTCACCAATAGAAAGCTACATTATCAGGAACCAGTATAGGCTATAATATATTTTCAAAAAAATTAGGGATCCGTAAGAAAATTGCAATATTCTAACCCTAGATAGAAAACCCAAAATAGTTTTTGGCTTGCGCTGCGAAAACTATTGATTATAGAACAAAATAATGTACTATACGCGTACGAAGTCGCGGGCAACAGCTAGTAATAAATAAATGGACATGTGTTTCAGCGTTTTGCAAAATAACCCTGTAAAAGGGGTCTACTCTAGGTGTCACAATTTACACTGCGAAGCAACGCAAGTAAGCAAGTTCACAATAAAATTGCTCAGCTGCCATATACAAGCTGTGCCATCGTTTTCACACTTCAACTATTCTGGAGCACGCCGAGATATTCCTCGCATTTTCCCCCCATTTAGGAATTCAGTTTGAGTTTCACTTTGCGTGGGAGTATTGAAACAAGTTGAAGGTAGAGACAATAAAATTCTAGTCCAAGACACACAGTTTTACTAAAACCACTTTCCTAATTTAATTATATAATTGTGTTTTTATACCGATGAAAAATTCTAAACTAAACTATATTTAACCTAATACTGTCATTGTTATTTTTATGTATGTGAAAAGGTCGCCAACATTTTTAGGTCTGTGAAATTAGATTTTGTTTAAGTTGACATTTCATGTAGCCCATTGATTATTTGCTCAGTCGAGCTATACTGATTTAGAAGAATCCGACATCTCATTTCGCAAAATCTGTTCAGACTTTGGGCTTTAGCGACAGCCTAAGGGAACTTGCATTCACATATAAAATAGTAATAAATAACACCCATCAGTCACATACATAGTCCTGACCCCACACTAGGTATCCCTGTGTCGTGGGTATCAGAAACTACGAGTACCATGGTACCACAACACCCAGACCTGGAAGAAATATTTACAGATCATGCAAACATTTCTTTCGCAGCGGGAATCGAACCCGCGCCTCTTGCGTCTCTGCCGAGCAATCGCCCGCCACGCCACCGAGGCCGTCAAAATAATGTTTTCTTTGCAGTTACGTAAAAATATGTGCGCAATGCGTAGGTACGTCTTCTGAATAGTTGGTTGTTATTGTTGAGCTAGCTATTTTATTTTCACTGTGGAATAGTTTAAAGCGGAGTTCGGAATATCAAGTTATTTGAGAGCAGTTGCCGATGTTATTTCACAAAATACACAGTTCATGTTGGCGTTGTTTTTGTAGCTTTAATGATATCTCGTGTTTACTTTGTACCGACACACAAATAGTGCAGAACTCTGAGAAACTATACGTCTAGCGTATCGTGATATTGCGAAAACTCGCTTATTGTGATACTAGATTACCTATTAGTACTAGTACGTACCTACGTACGACGTACGACGTAGGTACGTACGTACGAATCTAGTACGCTTCGCATGTAGGTACCCGGATGGACAAAGCAGGTGAACCACGAGTAATGTCCATAAGTATCCTATATGGTATTCCAGCACCTTCTAGCACACATACTAGGTACATATATACATACATAATATCATAGGGGTAGGCAGAGATCACGTCATCATCCTGACATACTTCTTTCGCTTCATTCACTTTCCTAACATTCATCATACATGCTCGTCGGTTTAGAGTAGGTACCTACTCTTGACCTGTCCCTTTTCCAAAACGTCGCCAATTTGGTCCAGGTACGTACGCCAGGTACATACATACCTACTACGTATTTATAAAACAAGTTTCATTCGAATTCGTTTCGCACTAGCACGAATTTTTTCGGAGCGAAACCACGTGCGCCTCACGTAAGAGTCGCACCCTACTCAGAAACATCGGAATTTAATAAATAAATAAAATCAATATTTGTGGACATGTCACACAGCGCCATCTAGCCCCAAACTAAGCATATCAGTCATCTGGTGTACCTACTATGGACACCAGATGGCTGATATGATATTTATTTATCACTAGCGACTCGCCCCGGCTTCGCTCGGGGATAAACATATAGGTTTTTCCAGCAATAATTCTAATTTTTCTCGCCGTAAAAACCATCCTTGAACTTCAACGAACATTTTAAAAAAAGATTTGGCCAAATTGGTCCAGGCGTTGTTGAGTTATGCGCTTACACACATTTTGCGATTCATTTTTATATATAAGATTTATTTGTTGTAAATTCATACTTGTATCGTTACAAACTACATCTTCCGACCTTTGTATAACTTCCTGCATAAATCCTTCATGTTTCGTAAACATTTACCTGAAAGTTGTAAATGAATACTTACGAATCTTTATGAATCGTAAGTACAATCATGGACATACATACGTAAGCATCATAAATATGTAATCAGTTCAGAGTTGGGAGCCTTGTTTACAAATTGCTCTACACAGAAGTCAACAGCGTTTAGGTATTACCTAAGTATAAAAATCGTGCAACATTCCTACTAATTTTAACATACATATTTTTACCCTCGATAAAAAAGAGGGGTGTTATTAAGTTTGTAGTGTGTATCCGTACCGATTATACCGTATATGTGGACCGATTTTGATGCGGTTTTTCATATTTGCAGATCATGCAAACATTTTTTCCGCAGCGGGAATCGAACCTGAATACCATCTGTACGGGTGTCGCTCAACGCATGCTGTCCGAAATAGATTTCACTTAGTGCGAGCACGGAAGAGCAGCACTATGCTATGCAAGGCTCGCCCAGCCTGAGTGGTGGCCTTTTTTGATACCCTATATTGTAAGTGTAGACTATTGTAAGTAGCCTTAAAATTAATAAATAAATAAATATTTGCGGACTTTTCACACAGTACCATCTAGCCCTAAACTAAGCAAAGCTTGTACTATGGGCACTAGATGGCTGATAGAATACTTATACAATTTTTTTGTAAATACATACTTATAATACATAATACAACACCCAGACCCGGAAGAAATATTTGCAGAACATACAAACATTTCTCCCGTAGCGGGAATCGAACCCGCGCCTCTTGCGTCTCAGCCGAGTACTCGCCCGCAACCCACCGAGGTCGTCGGTTGTATGTAGGTTTTGGTAACAAAATAAATATTTTTCTTTCTTTCTAGTTTCATGCTTGTAGAACATAAAGTTTTGGCGCGTTGATTGTCAGTCATGCATTAAGAGTTTATATATTTATATTAATAGCGATTTCCGTGCACGCAAAAAAGACATAAGTTTACTCATAAAGACCCTAAACCACCAAACGGTACGCAGATTAATGACGGTCATTTTGCACATTAATATCGATAAATGTAGCCATTTATAAGACAGATTTTACCCCAAAAAGGATAGCGAAAAAGCCTTTATTATTACACTTTTACGCATTGAAAAATATACCCTCTTTTCAAGTCTCTTCGACCAGTAATATATTCAGTCGGTTAGCATAAATAATTGTAGTCAGTTTGCAAATAGGTATGTAGTATACACAAACAGTTGTATACTACATATTACTAGACCACTACTATACTAGACCACTAGTTTATACCTACATAAACAACTGGCAAATGGTAATCGTTACTTTATTCATATCATCCGTGGGTTTATTCTCACAAATTATTCAGATTGCCAAAATTAAGTAATGGAAGTAAAACATTTCTATATCTCGCTATGGATTCTCTGTTGAATAATTCATGATTTGTAGCTTGTTTTATCATGTTTTGTATGTTTTGACTGTTACTGTCAATTCTGTTTAATAAAATAAAATTAACGATCTTAAATTACTCTCGAAAAATTTACTTGAAACTTCGGGTTTACCATAGCGGTACACTAACCAACTGAGCTATGTAAGTATGTCTATTGAGGTCGTCTTTGTGATTGTTTTATCACACTACAAGTATCATTTTATATTACTCCTTAAATTTTTACCCGAGCTGTATTTGATGGTTCGTTCTGAAAGTTATTGGGGTGATCTGTGTCCAGCAGCGAGACTAACAAACTGAGCACTGTCCCTCAATGTGTTGTTAGCCACAAAACATTTGGATACTAAACTGTATTTTGGTTGTTTGTACTGCGGGATGGCCTCTTCGGCTACAAACCATTTTCATATTATTTTACAAAACGAATGTAAATAATTCAAATTCCACAGAAATTCGATAAGTTTTTTGTACAGTGCTAACATTATAGAAATAACCAAGATTATGAACTTCATTTCACTAGGACCATCTGGCCGGCACCGGTGTCGAAGGGGGCCAACTGGACCCTATTTCTAAGCCTGCGTTGTCCGTCTGTCTACCTATCTGTCCGTCCGTCTGTCAGCGGGCTGTACTTATCTCATAAACCGTAATAGGTAGAGGGATGAAAATTTTACAGAATGTGTATTTATATTACCGTTATAACAGCAAATAATAAAATAAAACAATAGGGGGCCCAATACAAGAAACATTTATGTGCATGTACGATTGTAAGGAACACTTCGTGTGTGAATTCGACTCGCACTTGACCGGTTTTTTTACTGCACATGGTAGACACACTAATAACCGGCGTTAATTTTTGAGTAAGAAGATAACGGTGGAACAGACTTCAAAGCAAAGTTCCTTAAAAAACAGAGAGAAAAAACACATTCATTTTATAAGTACAGTTGACAGATTATCTGGCATGTTTGTACATAACCCGGTTATAAAACAGCAAGGAAATTCCCCGTACATTGCTTGTGGCGAAATTCAGTTACGTACGCGGGAAATTCCCACTAAATTCTAGAACACAACACTACTATCTTGTTTGGTTAACAAGCTTGCTCTGCTGTTTAATTAGTGCCACAGAATACAGTTTAGAACCCCTACCTTCCGGTTCATAGGTTAAATGTCAAACTCACCACCATCGGACTATAATTTCTAAAGAAATTGATTATCCACATTTATTTATTTATTTATTTATAATATACCTACAGTTTAATATCCAATAAAAACTTCAATTTTCTGTGGCTTCTGTCTGACAGAGATACATATGATAGCTCAGTTGGTTAGTTTCACTAACTTGAATGAACCATCAAATACCGCTCTGGTTAAAATTTAAGCAGTAATATCTTTGATTATACACAGTAATATAAAATAAGACTTGTAGTGTGATAAAACAAACACAAAGACGATCTCAATACGGGATCAATTCCAGCTCCTAGAGAAACATTTTTATGTTCAGCAAATATTTTCTTTCTGTTGTTGTAGTACACTAGGAAGTCGTAGTTTTTGACACCTACGATACCGGGAATCCTAGTTTGGGTTCAGAATTATGTATATGACTGTTGGGTATTTGTTATACCAGTGTTACAAGTCTACCTAGTGCAGTTTAATTAAAGCCAGAGCAAACCACTAAAGCACTAATTTAGACTGAATGCGGTTCGCGCTCAGCCAGGCGATTGCAACACAAATTGAGTTCGAACCTAGTTTGAATACATTACAAGCCTCGCTGAGCTAACTAGGTGAGCTAGATTCAGAGATAACAAGGTGAGCTAGATTTTCAATAAATCGAACACAAGCACAGATAATAAGACCTGTCGTAGGTACTGTATGGATCTGAATGTTGAGCAACCAAAGGGAGGGATGAAAAAACAGTATACGCGGCTGAGAAGAGAATGTTCAGATGGATGTGTGGGGTGACTGGAATGGATAAAATATGAAATGAGTAGGTATATAAGGGGAAGCTTGAAAGTGGCGCCAGTGACAGAAAGATTGAGGAGTAACAGGCTAGCGTGGTGTTGTCATAAAAGTCATGTTGCGAAGAGAATTATAGGTAAATGTGGATGGATTTAGAGGTAGAGGCAGGCCAAAGAAAGGGTTGATGGATTGTGTGAAACATGGTTGAGAAAGGAGTGAGTACTGTACAGAGATGACGGCTGACAAAAGGGAATGGAAGAAGAGATCATGCTGTGCCGACCCCATATATAGTGGATTAAGGGTAGGAATATGTAATAGTGCTCGAGGGAAACAATATAAAGGGTCTCAGCCCATAACCGACCGTCGTCAACAAAGCTGTCAAGATACACGAGGATAGTTTTTCAAGCTAGGATAGCAAGCTAGTGCTAGTAGGCTAGCTAGCTAGCTAGCAACTCCGGCGTGTAAACAAAGCTAGCTAGCTTTCTCAGTAGCTTACTAGCCTAGAAATGAAGTTAGTTCTGTTTACACGAAGCCTTAAACGAAGTTTACACTAGTTTGCTATCCTAGCTTAAATAACTAGCCTCTTGTATCTCGGGAGAGCACTGGTGGTCTAGTTGGTAGTGACTAGTGGCCTTCCGATCCTAAGGTGGTGGGTTCAAATCCGGTCGTGTACCAATGGATTTTTTTGTGCGAAAAATTTATGTGCACTATACCAGTACTCTCAAACGGTGAAGGAAAACGTCGTGAGGAAACCCGCGGCTTAGTCAGCTCCGCACGTATTGACCATTGTCTGTGGACAAGGCCGACTAAGCTGAGAGGATGAATAGGTGCTGGGCAAGCCTACTCCATCTTAATTCGTCCTGGGCACTACAGCGTCCCGTTTAGCGAAGGTAAAAGTTGCCTCCTGACGCTGTATAAATCATCTACTATAGATGGTAAAAGGCCTTATTATTGTATGTCGGCCATTACAGTTTGAAGCACTAAACTACGTTTGTATGCTCTCCAAGTTTGTCAATCATTCTCGCGGTAGAATAGAGCAAACATTTCCAAACCACTGTTGCACGTGATGGTGTTTCCGGAATGTAAATATCCCCATACATTTCGAGCATTGGATAGGGAATAAACATTACCGCAACTATACGCTAGAGCAATTCATTTTGCGACGAAAAACTCAATTTGTGCGTGGAAAATGTCAATATTATTTTCAAATATCGCTGCGTAGTTAAATTATAGATGTGGTTTTTGATGATTTAGACGGCGGAATCGGTCAAAGGAATTTATGATTGCTCAATATGACAATATAAAATAGACCTTCGATTTAATTTATTTCGATGACTACAAGTTTCCCAATATTCCTTTTTAGGGTTGAATAGGGCTCCGTTTATTACAAAGCCTCAGGTGTCCGCCCGACCGTCCGTCTGTCTGTCAGCGGGCTGTACCTATCTCACGAACCGTAATAGGTAGTGAGTTGAATTTTTTACAGAGTGTGTATTTCTATTGCCGCTATAACAACAAGTAATAAAAATAAAAGGGGGCCCTGACCGGTCACAAATTGGGATGGGTGACCGCAAGTGGCATTACGAGCTGAGCACTTCCGTGCTTCGGAGGGCACGTTAAACAGTCGGTCCCGGCTTTTAAGTCGTTAAGCTACGACGGAGGCCTTTAGGCGGGCTAAAAACTCCGTCACTAGAGTTGGCCACTAGCTTATACGAACATACATACAATGTCTACCTAGAGAAGGTTTACAGATGACTAAAGGGTTGGACTCACCAGAGCGCTTGGTGTGGTGTCCGTAGAGACGGTTGAGGTCTAGCGCCGACACGGTGTGCGGCAGCGCGCAGCTGACCGCCGCCAGCGCCGCCACGCACGCCACAACTCTGCACGACGACATCACTGCAAACAAACAGACATCATACTAATATTATAAAGAGGAAAGATTTTTTTGTTTGTTTGTAACGAATAGGCTCCGAAACTACTGGACCGATTTCAAAAATTCTTTCACCAATAGAAAGCTACATTATCAAGGACTAGTATAGGCTATAATATATATTCAAAAAAATTAGGGATCCGTAAGAAAATTGTTATATTGTAACCCAAGGTAGAAAACCCAAAATAGTTTTTGGCGTGCGCTGCGAAAACTATTGATTATAGAACAAAAAATTGTACTACACGCGTACTAAGTCGCGGGCAACAGCTAATACTTTATAAACAAACATAAAAACAAACTTGTACGATTCTAAGGTCGTGATTTCACGGTCTTGTAGTGTGTAGAGAATTAATACCAGTTCTGTCAAACATCGTGACTAAACTACTTCTTCACTGGACTGGGAGTAAAGAAAAAAATAGAATGCGTTCAGCTGCTTCTCTCCCCGAGCATGTCGTAAAAGTCGACTAAGGGATAGTATCCTCTCCAACATGATGAGATACAATAAGCAAGTATTCCCAAGGAGGGTTGACGTCAGGCAGGCGGCCGGTCATAAAACGCCTTAGCCAAAACTGCTGTGCCAAGCCCACGTAGAGTGGGATAAGGGCAGGAAGATGATGACTCTCAAACATTGTGAGGAAATCTTCGCAGTGCATTTTACGCGCAAAAATCTGACGTTCTACAACAGTTTGATTCAATGAAAGTTATGAATCGAGATAGCGATACCTATAGGACAATCAATAGACAAAAACTGATCATCGCGTTTCAGCCGGACATTTGCCCACCTCGCCACGGAGGTCGACCATTCCGTTTATATTAACACATTCATGTTCCACCCATTCTGTTAGGTATATATTACCTGACAACATACATGTTGAGAGGGCCATTTGATTAGATAACCAAACAGACGACACGACCTGACCATGACCCAAAAATAAAACCCAAAAATGGTTGAAATTATCGATAAAAACTTTCTGTTTATTTAGGACCTTATTGAATCTTCAATTTGGAAATGGTTTTCGGTAACCTTCGTCCCTAGCTTACCGCATGTTTATACTTCCAATATCTACGCATGAATCAAGGGACTTTTTGGACAAAATCAATTTGCTGGTACTATCTTGGAACCAGACGAGTTCTCATGAATAACTAACTAGTTCGGGGTCTAGGTTTACGTGAAATGTATTTGGTAATACGCTGCCACGGAATATTGAAACCACCCCCATGAAAGTTGTAGTTTTTATGTAAACTAAATATCTTAGGTATTTATGAAAACTACTACTTGTCGAACCAGATGATAGGTTAAATAGTGCGCCTCAAAGGCACCTTCCGTCTAGGTACTTGACACATATTTTTGACACTCTTTAGACATGCCAGTTTCCTCGCGAGGTTTTAAGATAAAAGATACAGCTGTACACTTGGAAAAGTCACACACAACAGTATAATTTACCGCCCGTGGCTTCGCTCACGTTGTACTCGGATAAAAAGTAACATAAATGTTATTCCCGTTCATGAACTATATTATTACTATTCCAAGTTTCATAAATATCTGTTCTGCTCTTACGTTGAGACACAAATATTCGTATATCTTCACAAACTTACGAATTTGTAATACATATTAGAAGAATTCTGTACCTAGACTGGAGTAGTTTACCAAACCAAATGTCTAGCCTTACACAATTACACCATATCAAAGTCTAGCATTGCTTTAAATAAATTATTCTCTTGTCAGCTAGCACAAATATTTGTATTAACAAAAGAGTTCCATATTATTTAATTTGACTCAAAAACAGTGAATTAACTCATTCAAGAGAGATTCTTCTAGAATTACACCGCAGGGAATGCAACGCGAAGTTTAATTAGCTCAACTTGACTGCGGATTAATGAATCGAAGCTTTGTTCGCAAGTTTTGCGACTTCACAAGTCCTAATTACATGGTTTATAATGTGCTCGGATTTGCGAATAGGGTAACTGACTGCGTGAAACAAAAGGAGGATTATGTAATAAGATGTAGGTATATATTGTTATGTAGGTATATTGGATAATATGATTCGTCCATAGGTATGTATAGTGGTTTTTACTCGATTATGCAAATGAATGTTCAATTTTGACGACCTCTGTGGCTAGTGCTCAGCTGAAACGCAAGAGGTGCGGGTTCGATTCGAAAACACCGTGAGAAAACCGGTATTTCGTAGAACTTGAAAAGTTCGAAACAACATGTGTCCAGTGCACTAAGGGAGCCCTTGAGGTGCACTTTGAATCCTTTCACCACACTGGATCGAAAGAACTTCTCACTACTAGCAGTAGTAGAGTAGTATGTAAACAAAGCCACAGAACGTTCGCTAGTGTAGTAAGTTACTACTAGTAACAAATGCCCGTTTAATAAAAAATTCGCTAGCCTTTATGAGTTCGCTGTGAACCGTCCGAAACCATTTTATGGCGCTCTTAAACCGTTTCCCTAACCTAGTAGGCTTTGCGAGATGGATCTAATATATCGAATGGAATGTATTACTTAGACCCCGTTGCATGAAGAAGCGGTTACCGTAATATGACGGTCATTAAACCTAATCGTACCCGCACCTTTTGCGTCTCAGCCGGGCATGCACTATCCAATCCGCGAGATCGTCAACTAATTTTATTCTTGGCAACTACTAAGGCCTACACTAGATTAATAATACAGTGTCAGGAGGCTTTTTTTCTTCACTAACGGGACGCCGTAGTGCCCGGGATTATTTTTTTGATGGAGTAGGCTTGTCCAGCTCATATACCATCCTCTTATCCACAGGAATGACATGGTCAATACGTGCGGAGCTGACAAAGCCACGGGTTTCCTCACTACGGAAACTATCTTGCAAATATTTTGAACGAATATTTGCGACTAGTGAAATATGTTTAACAGATTTTTTTGTAGCAAGATGTAAAATATACATTTTACTTTTTTCAATTCTGCTAGATTCCACTTCCATCATGAAGCGGCTGATTACAAACCCAACGGCAACTACTATGCATCACAAGTTTTAATGTGATAAGATGTGAGAACGGAGAAAAGTTACTCAAAGGTAACTGTGGAAACTAGGGCTTATAATCTTACTTATCTTACTTATATTATAAATTTGAAAAGTCTTAGTTTGCTTGAAATTACCGGCGTAAAGCTCAAAACGCAACGATAGCGCGTACTAATTTTACCGGTGCTGCCATCTAGTACGAAAGTTTGTAACGATGTTTGGATGTTTGGATGTTTGGATGTTTGGATGTTTGTGCCTCAATCACGCCTAAACAGCTGAACGGATCTGAACGAAACTTGGAATATACATAGTACATGTACTGGATTAACATATAGGCTATTTTTTATCCGGGTACCACGCGAGCGAAGCCGCGGGCGGCAGCTAGTGGTTAATATAAAATGAAAACCTGTGGTTTCTCTCATAAATAATTTAAAGGAAACTGTATGTTTTATGTCATTTTTATTTATGTATCACATCTTATTGCTACACATATTTTTAAAATGACGAGAACACTGGTTTGACATCTCCATGGTGTGGCGGGCGAGTGCTCGGCTGAGACGCAAGAGGCGCGGGTTCGATTCCCGCTACGCGAGAATTGTTTGTATGTTCTGCAAATATTTCTTCCGGGTCTGGGTGTTGTAGTATTATGTATTGTAAGTATGTATTTACAAAAAAAAAGTACCTATATTAAGTATTCTATCAGCCCATAATACAAGCTTTGCTTAGTTTGGGGCTAGATGGCGCTGTGTGAAATGTCCACATTATTTATTTATTTACTGGTGGTCTAGTAGTAGCGGCCCGTGGGTTTAAATCCGGTAGTGCATCGACGGATTAAAAAAAAATGTTTATTCGGAACGATAACAAGTTGGACAAATTTCACAAGTAAAACGATGAGACTGCAAAGGTATTGTAACTGTGACGTAGTTTCAACGGCCATCTACTGAACATGGGAGTTGGTTCTGTTTAAATAAATTTATTCTGTTTAATTAATAATTTTTTCTGTTCGACAAATGAATGTGCGATATACCAGTACTCTCAAGTGGTGAAGGAAAACATCGGGAGGAAACCGTCATTGAACCTCAAAAGTTCGCGTGTCAAGGTGCATGAAAGAAGCTTTGGCGCACTTTGAATGGCACTGGCTTGCAGTGTGGTGAAAGGATTTAAAGAATATAACTAGTGACACGACTAGTAGTACCAAGGTTGTTTTGTATTATTTTTTTGGTTTGATTCGAAATCGCTACATTAAGATTGGAAGTCGTTTACCATTGTACATTAAAAAAAGTTTTTTGTATGGCCCTCTTTTATTGAATTACATACTTGTTGTTATAGCGGCAATATAAAAACACATTCTGTGAAAATTTCAACTCTCTACCTATTACGGTTCATGAGATACAGCCCTCTGACAGACGAATGCAAATGAATGATTATGATTATGAATGGATGGACGGACGGACGAACGGACAGCGGAGGCTTAGTAATGGGGTCCCGTTGGCACCCTTTGGGTACGGAACCCTAACAAGTAAAAAGACACATTTTCTTTTGGGTATTTGCTATATAATTGCTTTCGATTCTGATTTACGTTTTCCTTAACTAAATTTGACAGTTCTAAAATTATAGCTGTTCTTGTTACTTCAATCTATAAGAAAAGGACAGCAACATTTTTAAGAATATCAAATTAAGTTTAGTTAAGGATATAAAGTTAGTACAGACGTCTGGGTTTTGTAAATAATTTAACTAAAAAGAAATAAATTGGAGTATGGATAGGATTTTTTGATTGTATAAGGAATTATAGCTCCGGGCTCGGGTTAAAACAATTCAGCTGTTTGTTCGAAAAACTAAATTAAAATACTGGGTCTGCTACAATATATACCTACTTATCACACTGACAAACTGACTGACTGACACAATAAATACAGCGTTAGGAGACCACTTTTGTCTACACTGACGGGACGATTTGATGGTTTTTGAACTCACTTTTTATATATTTTTACATTATAAACGCAAGCAAAGCCGCGGGCGGCAGCTAGTTTATAATAATCTAGGATTGTGTAAATTAAGAGTTAATCATCAAGAGTTAATTTTTTTTTATCAAGTGAGGCTGTTTCAACTATTTAGATAATCTTTCCCTGGTCGCCTTGACACAGGCTTTTGTCTAGTGTGGGGATCGAGAGATAGATTCATCATGTCAAACAATGTACCACAAATATTGTGAGCCTCGGCAAACTTCGTGCTTTGTATGAAAACCGAATTTGTCCGAATATGCAACTAATAGTCAACTAATAATAACTGAATAACCCTGTAAAAAAATAAGTATGTAACATCTCTATATTACATTACATCATCGCGTTAGTTCGTATTTCAGAATCTAGACAAAAATTGCCGAGGCGCACAATATTTGTAGTAGGTACTGCTGTACCTATTTACCTACGTTATTATAGGAATATATCCGACACAATGAAGTCCTTATTCAGTAAAAACAGTACTAAGAGTCGGGTAACAATATAGTTAGGTACGAACGAACGCAGCCGCAGGGCACAGTCAGTCCAGGCTAACTTCCACGTTGCCAATGGGTATAGGTACTCGTTACACAAACTGCATTAGTAACGTCCCTAGCCGTACTTTAGGGACGTCCCTGAGGCCCTGGCTTCTTGAAATACGATGGTCGTTATATGACGTACGTCATTTAGAGGCCATCTTACGGCCGCGTCTAGACCGATTTCGAATTGAATTGAAAGAGATATGACGACCGGACTTGAACCCACCTTACGATCAAAAGGAGGGGCGGCTACCACTACACCACCAGTGCTTTCGAGAGATTTTATTGAACAGTGATATATACTAATACTATATTTTAATGTTTTTTTTGTGAATAATTTCTTACGTAAGAACAGAATTGAGGCGGTCACTGGTTCTTAAGAAACTTAGGACTTCTCAACTCCAAGTAAAGCTCTCCAGGGCTTTTCGAACCATTATTTCGCGCAAAATTACGAACCAAGAAACTATTTAATCATTTGTTTTGTATTCTTATACTGGTTCTAGGGTTTTGCGATCCCGCAGTCGAGGAACTTCAGTCATAAAAATAATATCCCCAAATTAATAAAAAAATATTTAAGAAACTGTCTTAAATAAGCTTATCTATCTTTTGTAAAAAAACTGCATGTTAGTTTGTAGGGGAAAAGTCACAAAAACTACTGCATGATTTTGAAAATTATTTCTGAATAAAGCTTATTATTTCTCTACTTTAGTGATATAACGCGGGTGTACTTTCGATTATTCTTCTTCTTGTGTCACTTTCGAACCGTTGTGGTGAAAGGATTTCAAACAACTTTGTCTGAGTCATTCCTCGCAGTCAATTTCAAATCAAGTAAGTAGTTTATTTTCTATTACAAGCAACTGAGAACGACACACGATTATACAAACAACAACCACACCATCAAGAAGTAAGCAACGATACTCCATCGCCATATTGAACTCCAAAACAACTACAATAGAGCTCATTTTCCATTGCAAGCTCTAGACTTAAAAGAACCAAAAAACATTATCAAGAATCTTGCCAGTCTTTTGTAAGTTCCCTAATTACAGTCACTTGGGAACGCAAGTTCAGTTAAGTTGGTCTTTCTTTGTGGGTAGCGTGCCTGGGGAGGGGAGAAGGGGGATATCCTAAGCACTCGTTGTTCTATACAAAATAAGTAGGTATCTGTTTTTTGAAAGAGATAAAAATTAGAGGTTAGACAAAAATAATAACTGAATAGAATTATAGTACTTACGTAATTATTTTTTTTACATTTTCTATGTTAAGCTATTGAAATATATTTTATTTGTCAAAATTGGTCAGTTTTTAGTTACATTTCGTTTCAAAAATGGCTTTTTAGAGCCGCCATATTGTTTTGTTGTCATTTTTTCATACACTGCAAATACAACGAAAATTTGAACTACCGCAAGAACCAAATTAACCGCAGTGGCGGTCAATATTTAAACTCAATTATTTTCAAAAAGTTAATGTAAATAATTTTAATGCTCTAACAAACATATCCACAAACATACAAAGCTTCTCGAAAATACTTTCGGGATATGTTTTTTCTTCATTTATTTACGTTTGAAAAAGGGTGCTCAGTGAATTTATTTCTTACCCATTATTTCTACTAAGCATCCGTAGATTTATCTAAAAAAATGTGGGATGGAAAATGGTGTAATCTAGTCTGCTTATATAATTTATTTTTCCTTTCTTATCAGTCAGGTAATCCTTGAGCAGGAACTAAGACAAGCGCCCAGGGAAGCAAGCTACGAGCCTTCAGTGACGCTGGGGAAGTGGGGCCATTACGGTCTCGAAATGTTTGGATCTGGTGTCAACTGACTAATTGAATAACTATTCTAGTACTACCAGTGAGTACCTGTAATTGGCTCTCTGTTTCTATCATAATTATTAAGGACATTTATTATAGCTGTTGGTTTTCCGAAAATAAATAAATAAATAAATTGTGGATTACTCCAGGAATCATGGATATCCATTGCAGTTGTGAGTTTCTATCAGTCGACTATTAAATATAACAGCTCTGCTTTGTAAATCCTGAAACTGTCGTATTTGACGATTGCAACAAAGTTACGTAATCACCCTCTCGTTATTTCTCTGCTTTTAAACACGTGGCATAAAACCACACTAAATTAAATTTTGCGACTGAAATAATAAAACAATACAAAGTACAGTTTTGTATGTGGTAGTTAGGGTTACGTACCCGAAGGGTTTTATTGGAACCCTATTACTAAGCCTCCGCCGTCCGACAATCCGTCCGTCTGTCTGCCAGAGGGCTGTATCTCTTGAACCGTAATGGGTAGAGTGTGAAATTTTCAGTGTGTGTAATTCTATTGCCGCTATAACAACAAAAAAAAACAAATAACTTTACTAATAGAATGAAACTCACAAATAATACAAGTGTTTACAAATAAAAACTTACAAAATATAAAAAAAACAGTCGGGCTATCTAAATACCGTTTAAATGGTCAAACTTACTTGATCCAGAATAATAAATTAATTAAATTAAATTTATTCACGTGCAAATTTGACTCACACTTGACCGGTTTTCTATATTCATTTTAAAAACTTGCCAAAATTAAATCCTAAATTGCTCGTTTTTTAACCGAGCGTAACGTAAGTGAACTAAGTAAGTACTTAAGTTTTAAGGATTCATTCTAAGTACTATACATTGTAAACTTGTAAGATTTAGAATCTGTTACATAACTAAACTTACGAACAGTAAGGCATTTTGCACTCTAACATAATAACTTTGAGTCCACATTTACATAACAATGTGTGCATGACGAACACTTAACTCCAAACTTAATTTAATAACGTGTTACTGGACGGTTAAACTTTGCCAAATTAATTAAGCAAACTTCTGAAAAGTTTGTAGTTTGAGCACTCAAAGTTAACATCTACCTAATTCTGTTACAGCTCAAACTTTCTAGACGCAAAAAGGGTAATCTACACAACGTATTACACCATGATTCAATTACTTATGTACAAAGCCGAAGCGCTCGTGGCTTAGCTTGCATAGAGGTTCTTCATTGATCGTTGAAGTTAGGCAACGTTTTGCGCAGTCAAAATTGGGATAGGTGACCGCAAGTGGCAATACGAGCTGAGCGCTTTCGTGCTTCGGAGAGCACGTTTATCATCAATCATACAATACATACATCAAGCAAGAACCAGGGTACCACAAAACTAAATAATATACACGTCAATGCGAAAGTAGTGAATATGTGATGATTTGAGTATGTTTGTGCCTCAATCACGCAATAACGGCTGAACGGATTTGAATGAAACTTGGAATATACATAGTACATGTTCTGAGGCCTTTTAGGCCTCAGAACATGTACTATGTATATTCCAAGTTCCAATACATGTGCTGGAATAACATATAGGCTATTTTTTATCCTTGTACTATGCGAGCGAAGCCGCGGGCGGCAGCTAGTAAAGGAATAAGTATTTGTTGAACATGTGCGTCTTTGCCGAGCATTCGCTCACCACGCCATTGGGATCGTATATATCTACTTCATATATCTTTTTGCTATCCAATGCTTTTAGCGAGTTTGTCATGCTAGTGCCTACTGCCTAGTAAACCTAGTAAACCTAGTAAACCTAGTAAACCTAGTAACTGCTAGTTTTTACTTTGACCTTTTCACCGCGTTGATACGAGTAGTAGTAAAATATCGTTTTCACTCCTCTTGCTCAAAAAGTCTGTCATTGAGGCGTACCAGAGCAGGGATAAATAGCATATTTGCCTCTAGGGGGAAAAGTATTCTTTTTGTATTCTACTAACAAGCATACAAAACTGAAAAAGTATTTATTCATAGGTAGAATAATCACGAATAAAGACTCGACTTATTACAATTTCATAAGAAATAAAAACATTTTAATTTTGAAAATGGAACTAAAAGCGGCGATCTCTTCGGTAGAATGCGTGCATTGCGTTGCGGCTACAGAAGAAATTAAAAAAAAAAGGTATTGGCGCGAAATCTTTAGAATTTTTCATTGTCAAAGTCAAAGTCAAAGTCAAAAATTTTTATTCCATAAAATCACTGGGATCACTTGGACACGTCTTAAATCTACGTTGCATTTACACCTGTTCGTAACGCGACCAGGCGTGGAAGATACAGGCAAGAAACCACGCTTGGCTATTTTTTTGGAAAATGATCCCTTTACAATCATGTTATAAAAGGAGTTGGAGCATTCAGTCCCAAGCATTTTTATCTTCTATATAATCGGATATTTTATAGTAAGCTTTTTTATACAACTTTTGTTTTATTAGTGTTTTGAATTTATTAACTGACAAATTTGTCATCTCGCTTGGGACTTTGTTATAGAAGCGTACACATTGCCCCTTAAATGATTTATTAACTTTACCTAGCCTAATCGTGGGTACAGCAAGTTTATCCTTATTTCTAGTATTAACACTATGATTATCACTATTTTTCTTAAACTTACTAACATTTTTATGTACGTACATCAAGTTTTCGTAAATATATTGACAAGGAACAGTCATAATGTTTATTTCTTTAAATTTATTACGTAATGACTCCCTAGGACCCAGGTTATAAACTGCTCGAACAGCCCTCTTCTGCAACACAAATACGGTGTTTATATCTGCAGCACTCCCCCACAACAAAATGCCATATGCCATGATGCTATGGAAGTAGCTGAAGTAAACTAGTCTAGCTGTATCTACGTCTGTAAGTAGACGTATTTTTTTGACTGCATATGCCGCAGAACTAAGTCTCTTCGACAATTTATCTATATGTGGGTCCCATTGAATCTTTTTATCTAAGGTTATGCCCAAAAAAGTAGTAGTGTCCACGAGATCTATATGTTCATTTTTTATTTTTATATGAGAATTTACTTGTGTAACATTTGGTAGTATAAATCTTATACATTTGGTTTTCTTTTCATTTAGCAATAGGTTATTTACATCGAACCATTCTACGACTTTGGAGATTGCATTGTTTACTTCGCCAAAATTAACCTGGCGTCGTTTCATTTTAAATAAAAATGAGGTGTCATCTGCAAACAATACAATTTTATGATCATCCCTAACAAGTTTAGGTAAATCATTAATATAAACTAAAAATAGAAATGGTCCTAATATTGATCCCTGTGGTACACCCATTGTTACTATTGACCCTGGAGAACGTTTTCCATTAACGTCGACTCTTTGTATTCTGTTACTTAAATAGGAACTGAGAAGGTCAAGAGCAAAACCCCTAACCCCATAGTGTCGGAGTTTCCTGATTAATGTTTCATGATGGACACAATCGAATGCTTTTGACAGATCACAAAAAATCCCTAAAGCATCACGAGACTCTTCCCATGCATGGAAAATATGCGATATTAACTCGACACCAGCCTCTGTTGTTGAACGGCCCTTCATAAATCCGAATTGTTTGTTGTCGAGTAGGTTATTTATGTTAAAATGGTCTTGAAGTTGCTTTAGAATCAGTTTTTCAAATATTTTGCTAAAGGTCGGTAGTACTGATATAGGACGATAGTTACTAGGGTCTGAATGACTACCAGATTTGAAGAGAGGTGTTATTTTACTATGTTTCATTAAATCAGGGAACACACCACAATCAATACATTGATTGAAGATCATAGCTAGGTCAGGTGCAATTATGTCTATCAATGGTTTTACGACGCTAACAGAAATTCCCCAGAGGTCCGTGGTCTTTTTTACATTGATTAATTTATAAGCCTTGACAATGTCATTAGAACTGACATAATCGAATGAAAAATTTGTTTTACATTCAGGTACGTTTTGTTTCAACATTGACTCTGCGATTATGTGGGAAGAGTTTAAAGATTTTGTAGTAGAGACTGGAATATCAGTAAAAAACAATTCGAGCGCTTTAGCTACATCTTCATCTTTGTTAATAATTATATTATCTATTTTTAATTTAAAACTGTTATTATGAATTATATTTTTTCCAGTCTCTTCTTTAATAACATTCCAAGTAGCTTTAATTTTATCTTGACTGTTTTTAATTTTTGAACTCAAATATAATGATTTGGCTATTTTACATACTTTCTTAAATATTTTAGAATAATTCTTAACTTTTTCTTTAAACTCTTCACTGAAATTATATTGTTTTATACTGTACAATTCATACAATGTTTGTCTACTTTTATGTATTCCTGCTGTTGCCCACTCACAAAATCCTGGCTTATTAGATACCATGATCGATTTGGATGTATAAACTGAATTGAATTCGTTATTAAATTCTTTAAAAAATGTATTATACAAGTAATTAGGATCTTCATTATGATATATTATGTTTGGAATTTTATTTTTTAGATTTGATTTCAACTGTTCCAATCGATTAATGGTCATTGGTACATAGGTAATTTTCCTTTTTACATTTTGCCTAGTTTGTGTTTCAATTTTTATAAATTGTCCAAGGTGGTCTGATTCAAGTTGATTAATAATATTTTTACTTATTATATTAACATTAGTAAATATGTTGTCCAAACATGTAGCTGAGGTGGCAGTTATTCTAGTTGGCTCCATAAATGATGGTTCAAGATTGAATGATTTAAATAAACTTGTTAATCTAGTATTTAATGAGCATTTTTCAAGCAGATTTACATTAAAATCGCCACATACAATAATTTCCTTGTTAGATTTAGACAATTTGAACATAATTTCTTCCATAACCTTTTCAAAAACATCAAAGGAGGCGCAAGGCGGGCTGTAAGCGCTTGTAACAATGAACTGCTCCAACTCTACGTAGGCTATTTCTATGTGTCTTTCTGCAGTCAGGTGAATAATATCTTTGCGTTCTTTAAACTTTGACTTTGGTGACCGTATTTAATATTGTATTGGATTATGTTATTTTCTCGCAATCGTAGTGAAAAGTAGAG
This sequence comes from Scotopteryx bipunctaria, assembly GCA_949320045.1. NCBI lineage: Eukaryota > Metazoa > Arthropoda > Insecta > Lepidoptera > Geometridae > Scotopteryx > Scotopteryx bipunctaria. Next base: position 9,308,433 of record OX439459.1, read on the forward strand.
TATAACACACGCCGCTAAAAACCCATTTAACTCGGTTTCTATCTCCCTCGCTAATGCTCAAGAGTAAAACTATTTCGTATATTATTGGGTTATTGTATTTACGAGTATAACAATCTACTAATCTGTAAATGAAGCATTTAATACATTTTTCTATACTTAATATTTTCTATATTTCTCTTTAGCTTATTGTTCATAACTAGTCTACCTATTGTCTAGTAAGTATTTAGTGAACACTGGTGGTCCAGTGGTAGTGATTCCGCCTTCTAATCCCAAGGTCGTGGTTTCGAATCGAGTCAAAAAAAGTACGTTAGTTATACCTACCAGTACTCTCAAACAGTAAAGGAAAACATCGTAAGAAACCGGAATGTCGTATAACCTCAAAGGCTTGTGTCAAGTGCTCGAAAGGAGCCTTTCACCACACTGGTTTTAGAACTAGTGACACGAGGAGTAGTAGCTGTGCCTAGTATACCTACCTAGCTGGCTGTAGGTAGGTACTGCTTTTACAGACTATACCGCCATTTTTATTCGAAGTAATAAACTTTACGGCGTGATAATTTTACGCTTGAAACGTGATTAATGTATTCAAACATTCAAAGTTAATTTTATATTTTATAGACTTATGTGAATTTGTCATATTTTATTGTTAAAAATCTTCTGTTCACTTAGGGCGCCATTTCCGTCTTTGTAATTTTGTAGTTTTTGAGAGTAGTAGTTTTTTTTTCATTTTAAAGTAGTCAAGAGTGATAATTTCATGCAGATAATACGTGAGACACGATAATACGTTTGGCAATACCTTAGTAAGTAAGTTCTTATGGGCTAGTGGCCAACTCTTGTGACGGAGTTTTTAGACCTCCGCTCCGCTTAAAGGCCTCCGTCATGGCTTAACGACTTAAAAGCCGGGTCCGAGAATTTAACATTCCCTCCGAAGCACGAAAGCGCTTAGGTCGTAATGCCACTTGCGGTCACCCATCCAATTGTGAACGCGCACAACGTTGCTTAACTTCAACGATCAATCAAGAACGTCTAAGCAAGCTACGTCACGTGCGCTTTAATACCTTAGTTCAATACCTTAGTGAAAAGTCATAAACCACTGTTTATGAGTTCGTAAACCTATAAAAAAATATTCTCACAGTGATTTGTGACGTGTTTAGTGAGATCAAGTATGAGCTCAGTTAATTCCTAGCTCAGTTCATTTGGAATTACGATTAGAACTTAATTGGACGGAAAAAGCTTGTCGCTAGATAATAAGAAGACCCATGATCTGAATAGAACATTTAAATGCAATGCCAGCCTCACACGTCGTTTGAACCTGATCTCACTGTATCCCGCTTGTTGGCAAATACCCTTGGCTTCTGTATTTTCTTGGTCGTAAAAGGTAAACAGTTTAAGCCAGACCACTCCCGCGATAATAATAATAAACACGCTTTCGCCATTTTACAAAAAGCAATTATTTTGAATACGTGCAAATTAGTCGGCAAAATTTTATAAAACGAATTTCTCAGTGAAGCTCTCGGCTTAGGCCTGTGCGTCTTGGTAATTTCCAGTTTTAAGAAAGTGAGCAGATAAAATCTCCGAAGGAAGTATTTGCAGAACATGTAAACATTTCTCCCGCAGCGGGAATCGAACCCGCGCCTCTTGCGTCTCAGCCAAGCACTCGTCCGCCACGCCATCAAGGTTGTCACATTTAAATAAATAAATATTTGTGGACAATATGGCGCTGTGTTCACACAGCGCCATCTGGCCCCAAACTAAGGAAAACTTGTACTATGGGAACCAGATGGCTGATACAATACTTATATACTTTTTTTGTAAATACATAATGATACAACACTCAGACCCGGAAGAAATATTTGCAGAACATACAAACATTTCTCTCGTAGCAGGAATCGAACTCGCTCCTCTAGCGTCAAAGCCGAGCACTCGCCCGCCACGTCATCGAGGTCGTCACAATTGTGCAAGTACGCGTATTCAAAACATTTCTGAGACATATTTTTCACAAAGTTTCCTCGAGACCTGTTATCTCGATATTTCGTGAAAATATACAAACTTTTACGCCTCCAATTTGAGAGCGAGACCTGTTTTACAGCCGAATAATCTCAGCGGAAAACTACGAAACTTTTCATGGTTTATTCAAAACGAATTTCATTTCATATAAAATATTCTAGAGAACACGCGCTGCCCGAAGCGTTAGTATAATTTAATAAGGGAAAGGCACGATTGACTGTCTATAAAAACGGAATATTTTCTATTTACACAAACATAAATAAAATCTTTACGTGACTGGCTGACTGAAACAGCGCACAGACAAAAATAAAGTATCTCTCTTTATTTAGGCTCTTATTAACTAACGTTGCGGGTATTTCTAAGTTATTTTGTACAAGTTGCGTTATAAATTGCTCGGATAGACCTGGTACAAGTCGGTCAAAAAGTCCTCCAAAAACGTCGCACTTGTATATTCTGGAAATACTTATTTCGGGCTTGGCTATTATGACTGTACTCCTGTGTGTACTCATTTCAGATTAATTTTACCTCCGATTTAAGGAATCCTTGTAAGACCTATGTAAATATTACTATTTATGTGATTACTTACATATATCATATACATATTATCACACAAGCATCCATAACGGAGTGGGCAGAACCACAAGTAATAATAAGAAAACTTGCAGCCACTCCTGATTCAAAGTCCCAAGATGGATATGAACCATGGTGACAGGTAATCAGCCCATCGCCCATATAGATGGTCCATCATGTGATTGTTAGATGTTATTTATTGTTATTGTTCTTAATTCTCCGAACCGAGTTGTGTGCGTTTCACTAGTCTGCGTATTTTATGAGAAAATTGTAATCTGATTTTCTTCGGCTTATTTCATTACAATTTATTTTGCGTAGAAGCATAAACACGTACCAATATTGCGGTGAAATGAAACAAAAATATCTAAAAAAAAAATAGCATGGCTTATAGTCTTCCAGTAGCTATGTTATTTTACGAACGGGAACAAACAGCGATAACGTGGCGTGTATATTCGTATAATAATATGTATGTATATTTTTTTGAAAATAACCCGGAAAAGTTGGACCTTTCATATCTGAATCCATTATTCTGCTAGCGGAAGACGAATCGTTAAACACCTTTAATGTTTGACAAAAAAATAACTTTGTTATAGAATGATCCGTCGTCCGTTAATAGAATATGATAACCGGGCGTGTAATGGCCAGTAATGGTAAAATATGAACCACAAAACGGAAAAAATAGGAGGTGACACAATTAACTCAATTACACACCCACAACATAAAACAGTATTCATTCCTCTTTCTGTCGTCTGTTCCTTCTTTAATATAATTCAATAATAAATTCGCAATTCCGTTTTTATGGATCCGTTCATCAAAAAGAAAAACGGCACCCCTAAAGGACCATTTTGTTGTCCGTCCATCCGGCCGTGTCAAAACCTTTTTTGCTACCCTATGTATTCGCTTTTACTTTACGTTTATCCTATAAATGTGACAGTGAGAAGTCTTAGTGAAATGGCACATGTGGCTTCTTGAATAAACCATATGTCCGTGTGACTTCAGACATCTTGGAAAAGATCGAAATACAGCTCATTTTGAGGCTTTTACAGAAAAACAGATGCTCCACGATAAACTGAAAACTCGAAATGCTATATTAATTGAATTGTCTAAGATCATTTTGAAACGTTTAAAATCTACGTTGAAATTATGCCTGTTCATTACGCTACCAAGCAGAATTTCTTGCCGTTATCCATTTAATACTTCACCTTATACCCTCATGAAGTCAGCTCAAAGCTGAGTTAGGACCCTTTGGCAACATCCGGCCGTCAGAGCAACCAGAGTATGATTTAGGATAGGAACTAACTAACCCCTATGGCTAGGCCTGCATCATTATTTTTCTGTTCTGTATTATTTTTGTGTGTTGTCACTAAATTAGTTTTCTTTTCGGCTTGCGATTTTCAAGAACAAAAAATGATTTGTTACTCTAGTCTAGAACGATAATTATGCTATGGTTAGCCAATTTAGGTCTATGTATGTTCGTATGAGCTAGTGGCCAACTCTAGTGACGGAGTTTTTAGGCTGCCTAAAGGCCTCCGAAAAGCCGGGACCGACTGTTTAACGTGCCCTCCAAAGCACGGAAGCGCTCAGCTCGTGATGCCACTTGCGGTCATCCCTCTCAATTAGTGATCACGCATACCGTTGCTTAACTCCAACGATCAATCAAGAACACCTAAGCAAGATATGCCACGAGCGCTTCAATTTAGGTCTAGAAATTTAACTGGCCTCCTGGCTTCACTGGTAGGTATGATTCCTGCTCAGGACAAACAATAATGTGACAAATATAGATGTTGTTTCTGTGTGTTGTTACGAGTATGTGTATATGTCATGATCAATCATCAAAGCTCCGGTGCTCGTAGGTTTGGCTAGGTTTGGCTAGTCAAGCGTCAGGTCTGACATAAAGTCTTAGTCAAAGTCCAAACTGATAGCGTTTTTCTATCTTTGACTAAAGAGTTTTTGATTAATCCTAGGAGAGACTACTTGGACAGTCAGACACAGACACTCAGTTTGATTAAATCGGGATTTGGCCAGTCAGACCTAAATCAGATATAGGAATGTGATAGCTTGTTAGATTAGGTATAAATTCATAATGACTAAACCCCCGTGTATGGGGAAAGTTGCGGAAACTTATAGTTACTTATTTATTTATTAGCCATCTGGTTCTCATAGTAAACACTTTGCTTAGATTGGTTCTTAATGGGGCTGTGTGTAATGTCCAGCAATCATCATCATCATCGACATCCCGACCCTGGACAATACTGGGCTTCGTTCGTGCCATCCATCACGGTTATGTGCTAAACTTGTCTAGCAATATTAATTTATTTAATACAGCTTTTAAATTTCCGTCGAGTATAAAAGCTATTCTATTTTTTATATTATTATTTCCAGGGTCTGGTAAATTAAGTCACGTGTCAACCTTGCGTGACAAATTGAAAGACACCGCTAGTCTGTGGGCGTACGCCAACGACATGTAAATTGGGGATTCCCAGAAACATAAAGGTCAGGCATTTATGCTGATTCGAAATTGAAAACACGATGGAAGATTGATTTGAAATAAATGCATACGTTTTTACGACTGTATTTTGTATGATAACTAACTTTTTGCTTTTGAATGGGTGTGAAATGCTACTGAAAAGGGTTTCACTTAAAAACGCCTCGACGAAGGAACATTAATCAAAAACTGTGTGAAAGATGACAGGGGTAAGAAAGGAGTGTTTTGTGCTGACTTACGACAGAGGGAAATGGAAGAAAAATACATGTTTTGCCGACCCTACATGAAGTGGGACTTCACTTCCTTCCTTGTTATTTATTTACTTTACTAACTTATATTTGGTTAAGCAGAATGTATGTTACACATTTGGGGAAGGCCTTACTTCCTGTAACACAGTGAAAACTAACACAGGAAGAAGTGTATCGCTAAATTTGTAGTCATAGGTTTTTGTGAAATAAAATATTTGTATTTGTATTTTGGCTCATATGACATTTCGCGTCACAATTCTGCCAGTGTCACCCATCCCAATTTGTGACCGCGCATATCGATCAATCAAGAACGCCTAAGCAAGCTACGCCACGAGCGCTTCATGGTTGCCATGAAAAATACGTCATTTTTATTCTTTCCGCGTAGCAAAAAACATCTTATTGCATCTAAAAATGTGAAAACACTTACTTATTTTCTTTTAGCAATTTTCCTCATTCCTGTGACTTAAGGAGGGAAGTCTGAAGTTAGTCATTTAAGTGAGATGTTCTCATAATGATGCCATAACGCTTACAACAGCCAGATTTCCCCCGGGCCATCTTAAATGTTCAACTGCGGGACAAGGAATCAAGTTTGTATAGGTGACGTAAAACGTCGAGGCAAAATTTGTCGTGCAAAAGATACACTTACTAGGATTACCAATAAGAATAAGAATAAATTTATTCAAACAAGAACAGGTGTAGCGGTACATAAATCAATAAAATAACTAATTAGTAACATACTATTGCATCATGAATGAATTTGTGCCCAGGTTAACCTCTGTTCCCCACACTAGGACTATAGGAACATACTTCTCTGCTGGACTGGGAGTAAAGAAAAAAAAATATAATGCGTCCAGCTGCTTCTTTCCCCGAGCATGACGTAAAAGTCAACTAAGGGAGTTTCCCAACACGATGGACCATCTATATGGGCAATGGGCTGATCACCTGTCACCATGGTTCACAATATCCATCTTGGGACTTAGAATCAGGAGTGGATGCAAGTTTTCTTATGATTACTTATGGCTCTGCCCAGCCTATTAGGATATATTTAAGGTTTCATGTATCCCTCTTTTATTTTATTATTTAGTGATATAGACACTGAAAATTTCAACTCTCTGCCTATTACGCCTCATGAGATACAGCCCGCTGACAGATGGATGTATGGACAGACGGACACCGGAGGCTTAATGACGGGGCCCCGTTGGCACCCTTTGGCTGCAGAACCTAAGAAAATAATTGGATTTTACGTTACGAAAATAGTAATCTTGAGAGATCTAGCTAGAGCACTACACTTCGCAGACGCGGCTTCGATTCGCTTACTATTCAAATTGAGTCGCAGCCATTACGCCGTATTACGTATTGATACAGTATTTATTATTTTTCACAAACAAACAGACTTGAGGCGAGTGTTGACGACATACATTATAATACATTACACGCTCTTATCCCGAATGGGGTGGGCAGAGCTGCAAGTAAACGTAAAAAAACTTGCAGCCACTTTTGATTTAATCCTAAGATCGATATGGTGAACCAAGGTAACAGGTGATCAGCCCATCGCCCATATACGTGGTTCATCATGTTGGAGTGAATACTAACTCTTAGTCGACTTTTAGGACACGTTCGGGGAGAGAAGCAGCTGGACGCATTCTATTCTTTTTCTTTACTTCCAGTCCAGCAGAGAAGTAAAAATACAAATATAATTTACAAAATACAAAAGATACAATCGGGTTATCTAAAGGCAGTTGCAAATGGTCTATAGATAGCTCACCTGATCCAGCTCATCAAATAATTAAATTAAATAAATCCGAGTGGGGTACAAACTCAACATTATCAACTGCTGCCGAAAAAGGAAAGAGGGTTTGTTTATTGTTTAATTTTCGTAAAATATATTATTTCCACTGCGAAAGTTGTCGAACAAAATGGCTGACAAGCTAACAGATACAGAGCTACAGAAACAATTTGAGAAGAGAAATAAATAACAACCAAAAGGGTGCATCTCATGCCGGGTTCGGACTAACCGTGTTGAAAAGACTTTTATAATAAAAAAAACCTGGAATAAGAGAGTGAAACTGGATACAGACCGACCGAACACAAGCTACTACTATCGTCTCACTAGTTCTTTCGAACCAATGTGGTGAAAGGATTTAAAGTGTCCCCGAGCATGTCGTAAAAGTCGACTAAGGGATAATATCCTCTCCAACATGATGGACCATCTATATGGACGATGGGCTGATCACCTGTCACCATGGTCCATATCCACTTAGAGACTTTAAATCAGGTGTGGCTGCATGTCTTCTTGTGATTACTTGTGGCTCTGCCCACCCCATTAGGGATAAGGGTGTGATAATATGTATGTGTGTGAATTTTAATTCACCAAGCAGAGTATTTTAACTCTTAATAAGTTAATAAAATCACCCAGTCCCAGAACTTTATTTTATTAAATCTGAAACGGGTGCCCTGAAATATCCTTTAAATAAATTGAGTCATCCCTGCCGAGCGATTATGAACGCTATTTGTAGAGCGGAAGGGTTCAAAATGGAAAATCGATTCGTTGAAGCCAGTACACTCGAGTGAAACTAAATTATATCAAAATGGCTAAACGACAGAAGTTTGTTTAAAGAATATTTTATATAATACTAGCTTTCACCCGCGGCTTCACTCGTGTGGTATCCAAACAAAAAGTAGCCTATATGTTATTCCAGCACACATGCTCCATGTGTTCCAAGTTTCATTCAAATCCGTTCAGGCGTTACGGCATAATTGAGGTACAAAAATCATCACTTCGTGTCATCCTCACAAACTTTCATTTTTATTGTATTAGTATAAAGTAGAATGGCTAAACGACAAAGAAGTTTCTATCAAAGTTATACAACATTTCTTGAGTATTTTATATAATACATATTTATGATTATTTTAGAATTCATTTATGTTCTCTGCTAGCCAATAAAATCGATGTTTTATGAGATATATTTGAAAAGAAATCTAGCTAAATATTTTAAAATTAAGGAGTTTACTAATAACGGGTTATTCATTTAGTGCCTAATAAAATAAAATAAAGCAAAATCAAGTTACGTTCCATCATCATCATCATCATTTTCCTGCCCTTATCCCACTAGGTGGGGTCGGCACACCATGTCTCCCTCTTCCATTTTCTCCTATCACTCGTCGTCTCTGCACTCACTCCTTTCACACGCATATCCTCTTTCACACAATCCATCCATCTTTTCCTTGGCCTTCCTCTAGCAGTATATCCATCCACATTCATATTCATCACTCGCCTTGTAACATGACTTACTTCTCTCCGCATAACATGCCCATACCACGCTAGCCTATTACTCCTCATCATCTCTGTCACTGGCGCTACTTTCAAACTTCCTCTAATGTACTCATTCCGTATCCTATCCATTCTAGTAACTCCACACATCCATCTCAGCATTCGCATCTCCGTAGCATGCACTTTTCTTTCATCCGCCGCTTTGGTTGCCCAACACTCAGATCCATACAGTGCGACAGGTCTTATGATCGTTTTGTAGATTTTCCCCTTAAGTTTAATCAAGTTACGTTCCATGACCAGATATAAAATGATGTAGTGGAAGGAGAACATTTAATATAATAAATAGCTGTCAGTGTAAATCAACTCCTACATAGAAGTCGCGGGAGTTCCACTGTATGGGTGTTCAACAACAAAGTGAAGTGGGCGAAGAAATACGGCACCTTCAAAGCAACTGTCTGAGTTTTTGTTGCGATTGTACTTTGAAATCAGAATAAACAGCTACGAGTGCTACGAAAGTGCTACGGGAGTGCTACGAAAGTGCTACGGCGCTACGAGTTATTGTTACAAATTGATTTTTGCACGCAGAGTCTAGATTTTTGCTAGAACTCGAAAGATTCTATACTGTTGAACGCTTTATCACGCACATATCCCTAATGGGGTGGGCAGAGCCACAAGTGATTATAAGAACATTTGATAGTCCGACTGACTGTTTCTTTTATATTTTGTAAAATATATTTGTATTAGCTGTAACCCACAACGTTGTCTGCGCAACAAAAATTTATCTAGGTTTTGTTGCTAGTTTCAGAATTTCATGAAAAACTGTATAGCAGTTTAGGCGTGAAAAGGTAACGACAGACTGACAGACAGACAGAGGTACTTTCGCATTTATAATATTAGTATGGATTATTTGTAAATATCTATTACTTCTCAACGTCTCTATTCAGACTTGAGAAGTCTACTGCTAGATATAGGCCTTCCCATTAAGGACCATCAGTTTTGTGCTTCCTCAACGAGGTATGGTCGGACGTTATCGACCGATCGTGTCAAATATATGCTAAAAGATATTGCGTATACTACTAGAACAGAAATCATCCATTCGATTCCACCGACATATGATCGGCCGTGTTCGGTCGACAACGTCCGACCATACTTCGGCCGATGACTGATTAGCTGTAATCGTACCATAGACTTTGCCCGGTCCGTGGCTGTCATTTGAGAACCTTTTTATTAATAATAATTCTAACTAATAAGCTAAAATGTAATTAATTAGAGCTTTCATAATAAAAGCAATGAAAATAATGAAGGCGCTTCTAAGAATTTGTAGCTTGATAATAAATAATATTAAGTTCTTGGGATTAAGTTGATTAAGTATAAGTTAAAGTTACACTTACAATGGCTATTTAAGTTAAAGAAACGACTAAATTAATGTTAAGTGTTAAATGGCTGTTGTGAAACGTGAATGCCAGGCTGGAATAAGGTGCGGGTTTGATCCCTACAGCTGGGTATTAACTGATGCTAATTTATATAAGTCGCATCGCATCGCAAATTTCTCTGCTGGATTGGGAGTAAAGAAAAAACATAGAATGCGTCCAGCTGCTTCTCACCCCGAGCATGTCGTAAAAGTCGACTAAGGGATAGTATCCTCTCCAACATGATGGACAATCTTTAAGGGCGATGGGCTGATCACCTGTCACCATGGTTCACCATATCCATCTTGGGACTTTGAATCATGAGTGGCTGCAAGTTTTCTTATGATGACTTGTGGCCCAGCTCGACCCTTTAGGGGTACGGGCGTGATAATATGTATGTATGACATTTTGAAAATTTGGTTACTCATATTATTCCTTTAGCTATTATTTCATATTTTAGTAATGTGTCTCCCGCAGGGTCGCACAAAGCCTACAAAGGTTCTAAGGCGTGAGCCTAACACCCGAGCCCTGAATAATGCATTAGGGCAAACAATAACTAACTAAGGCGCTTTACACACACGCCGCCGAGCCGCGTATCCCGTCGAAAATGAATGAGAAGCGTTGATAGACGAGCGAGGCAAAAAGAAATGTTGGTGACTTTCAAATCCGTGCGGTATCCCGTAGCATATCACACACGATTCAGTATATTTGGAGTAACTATAGTACCAAGCAGTATGCATGGCAGTATGCAAATAAATAAATAAATATTTGTGAAATTTTCCACAGCACCATCTAGCCCAAACCAAGCAAAGCTTGTACTATGGGAACAGATGGCTGATAGAATACTTACTTATATACTTTTTTGTGAATACATACTGATAATACGTAATGCCTACTACACCCAGACCCGGACGAAATATTTGCAGAACATACAAACATTTCTCCCGTAGCGGGAATCGAACCCGCGCCTCTTGCGTCTCAGCACTCGTCCGCCACGCTATTTAATAATAATAACAGCACCAGGCGGTGCCGCAAAACCGCGCGGATCTCTCGTGTGTGGGATTCGCTCGTCGCTAACAATAACTTACAAACAATGGCACGGCAAGTTGCCTTTCATGAGCTTAGCCCCAGAATACGACACATCTGTCACAATCCTGAAGGCTTCCCTTCAAACATGTTGCAAAATATTGCGTAGATTCACACTACAAGATTTTTAAGGTTGGTGGCGAGTGTTCGGCCGAAAGAAATGTTTGTATGTTTTACAAATATATCTTCCGGGTTTGGGTATTGTAGTATTACGTATTAAGAGTACATATTTACAAAAAAAAGGATATAAGTATTCAATCAGCCATCTGGTGCCCATAGTACAAGTTTTGCTTAGTTTGAGGCTAGATGGCGCTGTGTGAAATGTCCACAAATATCTATTATTTATTTATTATTCTTTCCCCGAGTATGTCGTAAAAATTGACGGATAGATCGACGATGGGCTGATCACCTGTCACCTCGCAAGTTTTCTTATGATTACTTTTGGCTCTGCCTAATCCATTAAAGATACGGGCGTGATAATATGTATGTATGAAGTATGTATGTATGTATGTACAAGAAAGGAGGAGGGTCTCAGCTTCTACTCGTGTCACTGGTTCTGTCGAACAAGAGCGGTGATAGAATGAAATGGGGTCCAAGAAGGCACCTTCTGTGCACATGACAAATAATCTAGGAAGATCTCGAATGGAATACAATTTTCTGTTTTATCTTCTTTATATCCCACGATTCCTCGGCCAATTTGTTAACCGCTTTGATGATTATTTCACGCGTGATACAGAATGATTCAGACAAAAAATGTGGTCAAAAAAGAAAAAAGTGAGCAGTCAAAAAAGAAAGGCGTCAAATAAGATTTTGATTATTTTTCTCTTTCTTGAATTCGTTATATAAAACAATACTATTCTATATTCCACATAAGTACAGAGAGTATAGCACCGATGTATATTATGTATTCTGTATACTATCCAGCCTGTAATCAGCTGATCCCCCGATAGACGAGTTGATCCTTCGCTTCAAAGGAAATCTGATACACGATCAAAGGCGGTACCACAGTCTGTGTAAAACCGCTGAGAAACTTTTTACCATGCTGACAGCTAGTTTGTTTGTCGTATGTTTGGAAAATTGTGCAAAAATGTTTACGAAAATTTTATGTGCACTGTACTCTTAAACGGTGAAGGAAAACATTGTTGCAAAGCGTAAACAGAGAAATTATCGATAGACGAACTTTAAAAAAATTGCACTTTAAAAATTCTATCACAATGAATGGTTCGACAAAACCAGACACAGAAGTAGTAAATATTGTGAAATTCAGTCATTTGATTAAAGGCTAGGAAAATAGGTCTCAAGACAAACAATCATTATTGCTTATCATTCACGCGCGGTGCGTCCTTTCTCTATGATTGCCATTACTCGAATGCGCTAGGAGTAATAGTGTTCTGTGCTCGAATGACAGCAAGCCAGACTGACGGCGCATCGATCATTGACTTTGACATTTACTGACAACACCACACATGTATTTATGTACTGGTACTTTATTCGATTTTTATACCATACTCTTTTGTTGAACAAAAGCTAGCGACATAACAGTTAGGGAAAGACCATGTGGTGGTAGAACAAAAGTGCTGATATAGAGTGAACTAGCTTGTGGAATGTAGCTGTGACGTGGGTAGGGAGACATCGTCAAATTGATATTTTATAGATCCTATCCAAGGCTTATGTCAGTCAAGCTTTACTGTGACTGATTGAGGTACCGCCTTTATTTCCTTTGCTTTCTTTTTCTGGCAAAAAATCTTAGATATAACTAACGCTGTAGACAAAATACATCCTTTTTTATCATAAAGCAGTTTTTTTATTCGATTGCAAGATGTAAAATCTTGAAATGAATTATCGTTCAAAACTTTCACTCTTTCACCCCTATGGGAAACAGGCGTGATTTTATGTATGTATGTATGTACTTTCACTCACTAAAAACAATTAACTATTTGTACTTGAGAATTTTTCAAAATATTTGTAACCTAGGTATAAAGTTATTTATAATTTTGATCTTGTTTCAAATCCCATAATTCATAGTATATTAATTAATCTAGCATGAATCTAAAATCTTAATTTCGTTATCATTAACAAGATGGTTGAAAATCACAGACATAACCTCATATTACGTAGGTACAGTTTGTAGCTTACACTCGAGGAACACTCCCCAGGGTAATACACCAATTAATTAGAGTCTCTACAGGTAGGTACAGTCGACAAAAAATGTGGTCTACCACCCTAAAGTTGAAGTTCATTTGCACGTAAACCAACAAGGTTGATTTTCCCTTGCACTAAAATTTGACAGTTACGAAGCTCTCTTTCCTATTTATTGTAGTAATGTCAACATTCATACGCTTCGTGCCTTGTGTTTTTATTTTAAATTACTCATACATATATAAAATCACGCCCGTTTTCCACAAGAAAAGGCAGAGGCCTTTTCTTGTGGAAAACGGGCGTGATTTTAAACGCATATTGATTTGCTACGATTGTGACATACTTCTTTCGCTTCATTCACTCTCATTACATAATTTTAAGTTTAAATTTAATTGTGAAGTGAATTATGTCTTAAGTTAACGGCCTTTAGATAGCCCGACTGTTTGTTTGTATATCTATATATGTAAAAGAAAGTCGTGTTAGTTACACCACTTATAACTCAAGAACGGCAGAACAGATTTGGGTGAAAATTGGTAGGGAGGTAGCTTAGAGCCAGGAGACGGACATAAGATACTTTTTATGCCGAAAAAAAAAAAAAAAACAGAAAAAAAATCAGAATTGCACCCGTGCGAAGCCGGGGCGCGTCACTAGTTTGTAATAGTTGTAAGTTTCTTTCTGTTATTTATGTCAATCCCAAGACTGCAAGGCGACTTAGGTGGATAGGCATTTTTGACCATGGGCAAAAATGTTGTGCCTGCAGAGTTGACACTTACACAAATAAATAATAAATATTTGAAGACATTTCACACAGTACCATCTAGCCCCAAACTAAGCAAGGCTTGTACTATAATAATGCGTTGGAAAGGTCTATTAAAGGGCGACATTTACAGAATGCATATTTTGTAACTGGTACACCGCTTTCTTAGCCCACCGTACCTACAATGTGATCATTTGAACTTCATTGGCTTGTCCTGTTTGATCTGGCCTTTAATTTAGGAATGTACATAGAAGGGGCGCATCCAGGGAATGTAAGGGGCTTGAGCCAAAAGCTATTGCTATTCATCGTGGCGATGCGGTCAGCGTCTTGGGCAGGCTTCCACCGTCTGATGATCTGGATCAGGAGAGCTATCTATAGACCGTTTAGGGCCTTTGATAGCCGGACTGTTTCTTTTGTATTTTGTAAATGATATTTGTATTAGTTATAAGTTTTTTTCTATTAATAAAAAATAATTTAAATACTATTCCGTGTGCTACTTCAGTGCCCTAAGTGTGGTTTCTTGCCAGAATCTTCCATGATTGGTCGTACGCGTAAATTCAATATAGATTTAAGACGTGCCCATCCCAGTGATTAAAAGAATAAAGTACTTGTGAGTTTAAATTTTGTTTACCTTGATAAAACCTACACTCATCGAGGTCAAGTTCCTCCCCAACCAAAATCCTGGATCCACTATGTGTGTAGGTACTATGTGATTGAGTATTGGGGTTTGGAACGGGCTCTGCAAACAAGGGGCTTGGTAAACGAGGCCTAATCATCATCATCATTAGCCTATCGCAGTCCACTGCTGGACATAGGTAAGTCCTAGCCAGTTCAGTAACAGTTTTCTTTTTATATATACCATACAAGTGAATACGCGGGCGAAAGTATTATTGTGACAAAATTTTACCACTCTCCAGGGAGTTGTATAACTTGGACACAAAGGTTCCCTTTCAATGTACACTCATGAAATTATTTCCAATTATTGACCACAATAACTATTTTACCTCGGAACCGTACTAAAGTTGAAGTGGCCGCTCCCAACAGTCATAACATCCAATAGCCAATGGTCTAACAGGATTATGTACAAATTGTGCTACTGTCCATAATGCCAGATTTCTTACGAGACCGAAATACCACTTACTAACTACTAAACCTTTTATGCCCGGTCCCAATAATAAGTTCGTATGAGCTAGTGGCCAACTCTTGTGACGGAGTTTTAAGGCCGCCTAAAGGCCTCTGTCGTGGCTTAAAGACTTAAAAGCCGGGACCGACAATTTAACGTACCCTTCGAAGCACGAAAGCTCGTAATGCCACTTGCGGTCACCCATCCAAATTGTGACTGCCCACAACGTTGCTTAACTTCAACGATCAATCAAGAATGTCTAAGCGAGCTATGCCAAGAGATCTAACTTATAAACCTTGTTGTTGTTAGCTTGTATCATCCCACTGTTGGACAGAGGCCTCCCTTCGCGTTTTCCGTCTAATGTCTGCTACTCATAGTTGCTGAAGGTGTCAAGCACGTCGCACCATCGCTTGCGTGATCTACCACGAAGCCGGGGTGTTATGGATCTCCGTAACCATAACCGAAACTTTAGGATAACCGAAATAAAAATCTATTCAAAACCGTAATTGAGTCCGATTAAAAGTTTGTGATAATTTCGCTTAAGGCGGTGTCTAAAATGTAGGCTTCCAATTGGGCATTAGGTACCTACCTAAGTATTATGTATTTTTTCCGGAGATAGCAAAATACCTATCCAGCTTAATGTTTCGTTAATTTTGATAAGTTTTCAGTGAATTATTGATTCTGTCATTTCTCAAAAATTTAATATCCATAACCGAAACTATCCGAAACTAATGGATAATCCGAAATAATTTTATATTCGTAACCGTATCAGCGGTTTCATAATTTTTACATCCGTGTCCGCATTCTAATTCGAAATTTCATATCCGTAACATACCTAGTTGAAAGTATCTCATTATATCACATTCGAATGAATTTCAAACAATATTTAAACTATATTCTTGAATGTATGGTATGTCTACACTATGGAACCTTTGGCCTATGTGTTCTTGTCCATCTTATGACAAATCGTAATGGCTACACCTGTTACTCTACGCGACCCATTAGGCGGTAATGGCCCGATAATGTAGCCACAGGGTACAATAACGAGCTTTATTAGAGTAATAAAGGCTAATTCATTTAATTAAAGTTAATTCGATTAAATCATAACTTTCCAGCAATAAATAAAATTCACGAACGGATTACGCGTGGGTTTGTTAAACCTTTTATTAGCATAGAAGGCCATTGTACCTTTCAATTGCTTATTATTTATTCTATTGTCATAGCCAATAGCCTAGTGAAAAGTAGCTCGACTTTTGATCTGAAGGTAGTGGGGTAGATATTCATTTCGAAAGGCGCTTTATATACACACCAACAAGTCGCGTGATTAGCTGACTGAGTAAGTAGAATATTAGAACCAGCCTTAAATGATTTCGAATAACAAAGTGACTCTCAACTCTACATGTGTTATTTGTTCAATGTCAGCGCTTTGCATATCATAAATTATGTACTGTAAAAGCAGTGATTCTCATGCAATGTTACAATGTTGTACTATCACATGCAAAACACGAACAGTACTTCAACTATGATATTTATTAAAAAACGGACGCATCAATTTGGATGTATTTATTTATATCATCCTGACACAAGACAAAAATTGAACGTATGTTCAATTTTGCAAAAATGTTCGTATGAGCTAGTGGCCAATTCTTGTGGCGATTTTTTTAGGTCGCCTCCGTCATGACTCAACGACTGAAAGCCGAGACCGACAATTAAACGTGCCCTCCGAAGCACGAAAGCGCTCAGCTGGTAATGCCACTTGCGATCACCCATCCAAATTGTGACCGCGCACAACGTTGCTTAACATCAACGATCAATCAAGAACGTCTAAGCAAGCTACGCCACGAGTTGTTAACTATTAAATTACATTAAAAACTGTGTAAAACTAATTAAAAGTCGGCCAATGTACTTCTTTGCTGGACTGGAAGTAAAAAACACATAAAATGCGTCCAGCTGCTTCTCTCTCCGAGCATGTCGTAAAAGTCGACTAAGGGATAATATCCTCCCCAACATTATGGACCATCTATATAGGCACTGGGCTGATCACCTGACACCATGGTTCACCATATCCATCTTGGGACTTTGAATCAGGAGTGGCTGCAAGTTTTCTTATGACTACTTGTGTCTCTGCCCACCCCATTAGGGATACGGGCATGATAATATACATACATACAATGTTACTAACTTAGGAAAGACATCAGGTTCCGCTTTCTACTCGTTGATTAACTTCACCGTCTGACATACTTAATAAACTTTGAATCATGACTTTATCTCACTTTAAAATATCAGCAAGATTTCAACTCCACATTGTGTATGGACACTGCATGCGATTTTGACCCTTGTTGTCTGAGTGTTATTATGAACGTCACTGTACAGTTTCCGATGACGTGTCAAACGCCATTCTCACGATACTATCGATTGTACGTAACCTTTAAAAACCATCGATAGTAATATGGAAATAAACTATTTACATTATTTATTCAGTGGTAATTGTCACTTAAATATTTAAACTAGTTCTGTTACTTTAAACGGGGATGTTATAGGTATGAAATTTTGGATCTGGGTACGTTTACAGATACAGGAATCATATAACAGTGGTTTCAGATGCGGTTACGGATATAAAATTATTTCGGATTATCCGTTAGTTTCGGATAGTTACGGTTACGGATATTAGATTTTTGACGAATCGCTGAATGAAAAATTCACTGAAAACTTACCAAAATTTACTAAACAATAAGCTGGTATTTTGCTATGTCGGGAAAAATACAAAAAAATACTTAGATAGATAACGCTTAATTGGAAGCCTAAGGGTAAAAACTTAAAAACATGTCTCATCTGGGATCAGGCCCTATCCAAAATTATTCGAAACTTTGAAATCGGATTTGGTTACGGTTACGGTAGATTTTTATTTCGGATATTCTAAAGTTTCGGTTAGGATTACGGAGCACAATAACATCCCTGCTTTTAAGAAGTTCACTTTGTGTTATTCCAGGTCACAAACTATGTGTGTTCCAAATCCGTTCAGTGTGGTAACAAACACACACACAAACTTTCTCATTTGTGTTGCTAATACTGCAAATATAACGCTACCGTTATCTAGTATATATAGTAGTATCCAGTCTAAGACATCGAAACCAACAAAAGCTAAGGTTACAACGGTTTTTAAAAATATTCCTTTTTTTGTATTTCAAAAACTAAACATCTCAGAATAAAAATAAAAAGCATTTTGAAATGTAAAATAAAGCCCTTTTAAATGGCACCCCACATAATACATTTGTGAAACTTAAGTTAAACTTACCGATTAAGTTCATATGCTTTCCATTCATAGCACAATCTATTGAACTACCAAGTTTCATACAGATTGGATTAATGTTTCGAAAGTTATGCTCTAGCAAACATTCAACGAAATAATTTCTGTAGATAAACTATGTTTAAGTATTCAGCTTATTTCAATAAATAAGCCTTAGAGCCCCAATGACAATAGCGTTAAGGGTAAACTTCGACGGCGTCCAATTAAAATAGAAAATTCCTTTCATAAAACTTTTTCATTTGTCCCTAGGAGAGTAAAATATTGTTTGATATTCATTAAAAATTGAACGAAATGCTGCGTTCAAACTGTGACAGTTAGACTGACAGCTACTAATAGTGTTTTTAATGAAATACAATATTAGTAACTGTTAGTCTAACACGGAAAGCCGTTGGTACTTCTCTGTTGGAATGGCAGTAAAGAAAAAACATGGAATGCGTCCAGCTGCTTCTCTCCCCGAGCATGTAGTAAAAGTCAACTAAGGGATCATCCTCTGCAACATCATGAACCATCTATTAGTGCGATGGGCTGATCACCTGTCACCATGGTTCACCATATCCATCTTGGGACTTAGAATCAGAAGTGGTTGCTAGTTTTCTTATGATTACTTGTGGTCTTGCCCACTCCATTAGGAATACAGGCATGATAATTTGTGAATGTATAATGTTTTTATGCGTGTGTGTTTTGGTAATAAAATAGTAGATTGTTATACAAGGGGCTTACATTACCCATTATATACGAGGTAGTTTTACTCCCGAGCTTTAGCGAGGCAGTAAGTAGAAACCGAGTTATAATGGGTTTTTAGCGGCGTGTGTCACACTCTAATTTTCACTTCGATTGCGAGAAAATAACATAATCCAATACAATATTAAATACCAATAGAAAAATTCTAAAGATTTCGCGCCAACGCCTTTTTTTTAATTTCTTCTGAAGCCGCAACGCATTGCACGCATTCTACCGAAGAGATCGCCGCTTTTAGTTATTATAGCATCACTATTTATTCCATTTTCAAAAATAAAATATTCTTCTTTTTTATTCAATATTATTCTACTTATGAATAAATACTTTTTCGTTTTTGTAAGCTAGTTGATAACAGACAAAAAAAAACTTCCCCTAGAGGCAAATATTCTATTTATTTGTGCCCCCGCTCTGGTACGCTACAAAACATCGTGAGGAAACCCGCGGCTTAGTCAGCTCCGCACGTATTAACCATGTCTTTCCTGTGGACAAGGCCGACTAAGCTGAGAGGATGGAATAGGTGCTGGGCAAGCCTACTCCATCTTAATTCGTCCCGGGCACTACAGCGTTCCGTTTGTGAAGGTAAAAGTTGCCTGCTGATGCTGTATAAATCATCTACTATAGATGGTAAAAGGCCTTAGTTAAGTATGCTACAATAAATAAATAAATAACACCCAACAGTCACATACATAGTCCTGACCCCACACTAGGATTCCCTGTGTCGTGGGTATCAGAAACTACGAGTACCATGGTACCACAACACCCAGACCCGGAAGAAATATTTACAGAACATGCAAACATTTCTTCCGCAGCGGGAATCGAACCCGCGCCTCTTGCGTCTCTGCCGAGTAATCGCCCGCCACGCCATCGAGGCCGTCGGATGACGGATTTTTTGAGCAAGAGGAGTGAAATAACTAGTTTTCTATGGTTAGTAGAGCTATGGAGTGTGAAGGCAGCACAGCACATCAGTTCGTTTATCCTCGGTTTACGTGTTTGGTGCGGAACGCGGAAAATCGATGAGAACGTCGACGTGGGCGGTTTGTTAGTAGTTACCATTTTGTCGTGATGTTACTGAACATGAAGTTGTTGACGTGTGGCTTCAGTTTGATTGGAACGGCCACACAGCTAATTAAAACAGCTTCGAAATGAAGCACTGGGTTTTATGTTCATATTGCCTTTCAGGTACAGTCAGGATCAGAAAGTTGTGGTATTTTGTAAATGTCTAGTTTCGTACTTAGCAGTACCTCAAATGTAGAGAACACTGGTCTTGGTCGTGGGTTCAAATCCGGTCGTGTACCGATAGATTTTTATATGTAAAAAATTATGTGCTCTATACAAGTACTCTGGGTGAAGGAAAACATCGTGAGGAAACCCACGGCTTAGTCAGCTCCGCACGTATTGACCATGTCTTTCCTGTGGACAAGGCCGACTACGCTGAGAGGATGGTAAATATGCTTGGCAAACCTACTCCATCTAAATTCGCCCCGGGCGAGTGTCCCGTTATGTAGGCAAAAAGTAGCCTTCTGACGCTGTATAAACCATCTAGTATAGATGGAAAAGGCCTTGGTTTTTTTAGTACCTCAAAAAATTGCTTATATGTTATTTTATTAGCTTGGTGTTTGTTACGAACTTGGTGTAAATTCAACGTAGATTCAAGACGTGTCCATATTGTTCCCGTGATTTTAAGGTATGAAGAAATTTTGACTTCGACTTTGACGTTAGGTTATGAACTTTGTATACCTAAAGCTTCATTAAAATTCAAATCAAATCATTTTATTTTGCGAAACAAGAGTTTAACAATAGATGGTAGAAAATAATTATGTGGGTACAACCTTGATCAGCTTTTTAGCATGCAAACATAGAATATTAAAAATACAATCCTTACAATCAATCAATCAATATGTAACATCAATCAGGTGTTACATACTGCAAGTACTCTAGATGTGCTTAGTTAAAATCAGTACTTATCTTTTGCTTATTCTCTACAATACGATATTTATAACAACATAAAAATATTGAGTTTTTATTGACAAAAATATTTTAGAACTTTGATTATCCATCATTTACTTATGATGCTGACTGTACCTACACCACCAAATTAATTCAAAATTATCCGGGGTTGGCTATAAAATACAAATTCAAAATTAAATTACTTATTTGATCCGCAATAATATACCTAGGCACTTAAAAATCGTATGAGATTTTAAAAGCTGTATCGCAGTTTTTAAACTAATTAATGGGCGAAAGCCCATAAGTTAATTAATATAAGTTAATTATAAAATCGTAATTCTATACATTAACGAAATACTAGGCAGTAAGGTCTTTGTTAACGTCGCCTTCACATAAATAGAAAATATATAAGATAAAGATTCTTTGGTCACGTACTACATTAAATGAATGGATGCTACGATATATGGAGTGCTACGAAGTGCTACGACGTAGCACTCAAACTACGAAATTGAAAATACTCGAAATATAAAAACGTGAACCGCACAGATGTACAGTAGTACCACGAATATTGTGCGCCACGGCAATTTCCGTCTAGATCCTTTTCGTTTCGTAGAACCGTAGAAAGTTCGAAAACATGCGTCAAATGCACGAAAAGAGCCTTTGAAGCCCACTTTAAATCATATCACCGAACTTGTTGAAAGAACTTGTTAGGGATACAGACATGAAAATATGTATGTATTTTGTGTTAAATAAAATGGCTTCTGTAGCCAACTTTATCGAAACGGCACCTCATAAAACAAAATATTACTCGTAGGTGCCCAAAGTTAAGCAATTCATTTTCTAGATTGCTAACTGTTATTTCAGAATTAATTTGTATACTAGACTGCTGTAAAATACTGAAGTAATTATAAGTTATTTCATTATTTGTTTCAAGTGAACATAAATAATATAAAACAATCCATACTAATATCATAAATGCGAAAGTAACTCTGTATGACACCTTTTCACGCCTTAATTGCCGAACAGATTTTGATGATATTTAGCAAAGAGATAGATTCCATCCCGAGGAAGGACATAGACTACTTTTTGTTGCAAAAGTAATCCTCAAGGGTGTGAAATAAGGGATGAAAGTTAGTTTGGGAAACCTAGCATTGTAATAGCCGGGCAAGCAATGTTTTGTGCGGCCACAACTTAAATGGGTGACCGCCTGATAATTCCGCGTGATATTGACTCTTTGCGCTCCCAGATAAGTAACATAATTAATACAATTAAAAAATCTTCTAACACGCAAATAACGTCGTGGGTTCATCATCATTGACGACACTGCAAATATCTCCTCACACCCATTTGAAGAACCCCATGATGTACTACTATTATGATGTACTACTATTATGATGTATTACTACTACTCGCTTGGATCGTAAACTGAACGCAAAATGCTGTTCCGGACTCAGTCAGTGCGTTTTTAAAACATATGTTTCAAAGTCAAAGTCAGAGTCAAAACTTTTTATTACCTAAAATCACGGGGATCATTTGGACACGTCTTAAATGCAAGTTTACAAAATAAAAAGAAACAATTCAGCTATCTAACGGCTTAGAAACTTCATGTTAATAAATCATCGTCACCATCTCTTGACCCTACTTAAGTGGGGTCGGCACAATATGTTTTTCTTCCATTTCCCTTTATCAGCCGTCATCTCAATGTTCACTTCCTATTAATTCTGTAAATAATTTTTTTTTTGAAACGTAAAATAGCGCTTTGGTCGCGATTGGTCTCCGATAAATTTAAAATGAGGGTAGTATTGAAGGTAATCAAACGATGTATTGTACAATGGCTTGTTAGGTCGCTTCCGGTTCCGTGCCCAGACCGCTGACCGGAAGGAGGCTTCAATGCGATAGCCGCCCGGGGCAGAAGGCTTTTACTCTGACCGATACGACACCGATCATATCTTACTATCCAACTAAAATTTTGAATCCTAATGTTTGAGAGGATGTGCTTCAATCACAGCGTATAGATAAAGCACTGGTGGTCTAGTGGTAGCGACTCTGCCATCCGATCCTAAGGTGGGTTCAAAACAGACCATTCAATTTTTATTTCAAAAAAATTATGTGCTCTATAGCAGTTCTCTCAAACGGTGAAGGAAAATATCGTGAGAAAACCCGCGTGACATAAACCTAAAAAAGTTCGAAAGCTTGTGTCAAGTACATGAAAAGAGTCTTTGAGGCGCACTTTAAAACCTTTCACCACACTGACACACATATTTTCGAACCTTTTTTAGTTCTACGACATGCCGGATTCCTCACGATGATTCCTTCACCGTTGGAGAGTAATGGTATAGCGCACATATTTTTTTTGAACATAAAAATCCATTGGAGCACGACTGGGAACCCACGACCTTAGGATCGGAAAGCACTACACTATACCAGCAGAGCTCTCGTTATTGGTCAATGCTTATTTACAATTTTTGTCTGTCCCCGACGTATATTATTCAATATCGTCGAATGTAAACCTGATCGATATCGATCTTGTTACGTTCATATCAGAGGCAGTTAGTTGAAGCTTCCTGTGTCCAAATTGACTTCGAGATACGTAAATAACAATTCTCTAGTGCCCAATACGAATAGCAAAACAGCTCACTATTTTAATTTTTAATCTACCTCATATCACATTAGTTCTATTAACATAATGTATAGTCACGGAATGAAAAGGTTCGTCACCTTGAGGTCGGTCTTCGCTTGCACTAGTGTAAGAATCAATTATTTTTAATTCAGTAAACTACATACTATCCTATATGACACGATCAATTGTCAAATAACTTTGATGCGCGTCAATTTGAACTTTGTTGTAGAGTAGTTAAACATATTTTTCTATGCAACAGTTTGTTCTGTGCGTTAGATTCAAAAGGTAATATGTCTCGCGACACGTCAAAGGAATAAAGAAAACTGACGACCTTTTCATTCCGCCGTAACATTAGGTAGGTTAAGCAAAAGTATAATGTACCTATGTTACATATTTTGGAAGGACTTATTTCCTGTAACAAAGTGGAAAATAACACAGGAAGAAGTGTGTCACTTGTTTGAACAAGTTTGTAGACTGAAATAATATATTTGTATTTGTATTGAGCAGCAAGGAAAAATAAATGCAATTCATTCAATCACCACGATATTTAAGTAACTGTAGTGATAGCAATATGATCATCATCATCGTCATCAACAGCATGTTTCTGCCCACTGCTGGGAATATGCCTCCTATAGCAACACGATAGTTTCAATAATTACGTAAAGGTTTGAGCGTGAACTTGAAATTGATACGATATTATGAAACGTGCTTACGTAGGTATAATAAAATCTTCTCGAAATGTCGTCAACTTTGCCCCGGGCAGGAATATTACCCAGGTATGTTTTCTAGATATTTTAGAAATATAAAGAGAACCATCCATATGGGCGATGGGCTGATCACCTGTCACCATGGTTCACCATAACCATCTTGGTGCTTCAAATCAGGAGTATACGAAGGTACGCCTCAAAACTCCTTTCGTGCGCTAGTAGATAGTGATAATAATGTAACTAAAAAACTCCATTTGTATTTACATATAAACGGAGTTTTTCAGCATATATCACCCGCCAGCCCCAAGAAAAGGTAGAGCCTACCCTTCAGGGATGTAATTTAATACAAAAACACCCCTTAGGCATAAAATATGATAGGCCGGAGTGCATTGTTTATAAGGGACATTGAAATGTTTCTTGTGTTCCAGGAAACGTCTTGTAATGTCGTGATATTTCAAAAGAGTTACTTCTGTTTTATGTTATATGTCGGAATGATTTTCGAAGACTTTGTTTCTTATGAATTTACAAGAGAAAAGGAAAAATATTTTTATTAAAACTCACGACGATAAAAAATGACTTATCTGTACAACGAAAGCAGGTCTTTAACTAAGAACCATATCTAAAATGACACTAATAACATAATGCAAAAAACTGCTTCAAAATCGGTTCAGTAGTTATTGAGTTTCAGATGTTCAAAAAACTATGCTAGCCTATCGAACCTTGGTGAGCTATGGCCGTAAAACATATGATAGATGACATTTATTTGCACGAACACATGTGATAAAATAATAATGGTCCTAAAAAATACATCAGTCCAATCTATATCCTACCAAAATCTTTGGCATGCAAATTATGTTAATTGTAAATGTTAATAAACTATATTATATGTTAGGTTCTAATTAAATGTAATTCGTAATGCAACGTTCCAAGTATTTTTCACGGAGAACAAAAAAGGACGTAACAGAAGGGATAAAAGCTTCGTTGATTTTAATTATCTTTCTTAAAAGTTATAATTGCCACGTGCTTTTGGAAAATCGTTTTCCAACTTTGATCATTATTTACTTTTTTATGCTACATTTGTCCTGTCACTGGTTATTTCGAACCAGTGTGGTGAAAGGATTTAAAGTGCGTCAAATGCCTTCTATGCACTTGACATAATGTTTTTGAACTTCTAGGTTTTACGACATGCCGGTTTCCTCACGATGTTTTCCTTCACCATTTGAGAGTACTGATATAACACATAAATTTTTCGAACAGAAAAATCCATTAGAACTGAGTTTGAACCCACGACCTTAGGATCGGAAGGCGGAACAAATACCACTTTACGACCAGTGCTCTCTAACTGAAATGAATCACCCGATTATGCAAAGAAATGGAGGGTTATGTGTTTACCAGCATAAGTAATGGGTATCTATGTAGTTAAAAAATAATAAATAAATAAAAATTGTTCATTTCGGACAACATAAAATCCAGTAATTGTATGTAGTTGTACTAAGTTTGTTTATTTGAAAGTTTGTTTGTTACTGTTTTAATTTTGAAGTCACCATGATGACTTTCAACACTACGAAATTGAAAAAAAAAACAATTGAAATTGAGCATTTTGCTGACTTTTATCACTAAGTGACTTTCAAGAATTGATACGAAATGGAAATTTACCATTTTGGTGACTTCTATCACTCGGTGACTTACAAGAATTGATACCCAGAATCGACATGAGCAACTAACTATAAATGAGTGTGACAGCTAGAATATTCTAAGAAGTCGGCTCATAAATCGTCTAAGTTGATAAAGTATTCATATTGAATGCCTGAAGCTGTCACAGTTGTGGCAAGTTACATAATTCAAAAAACCATACATCAAAATAGACGTAGACATGGAAAGAAAAATACAGAATAATTTACAAATTAATGAGCAGAACTGGAACACATCGTATTACTTATAAACTAGAGCAGTGGTGTGGTAGCGCAACGCCTTCCGATCCTAAGGTCGTGGGTTCAAATCCCATGTACCAATGGGGTTTTCTGTTAGAAGAAATTATGCGCGTTTTACCAGTACCATCATGATGAAACTAGCATGTCGTAGAACAAAAAATGTTCGAAAGATGTGTCAAGTGCACGAAAGGAGCCTTTAAGGCGCACTTTAAATCCTTTCACTTGACACGACTAGACATATAGACTTTTAGACTCTCTAAAAATCTGCTAAAAGTAAGTATTGATATACTTTTCTGTTAGATATCGAACCCGCAGCGACGTCGTGAAGAAAAGTGAATAAAGAACCAAGTCATCATTTATATTCTTGTTTAAAAGCTATTAAGACTTTTCGCATAAAACAAAGAAAAAATTCCTCGTTATAGAATATAAAATGATCCTAACAAGAAAATATAAAACTTCACTCGTAAACAGGCTTTATTATCTGGATCAAAGAGGAGAGCGGGCTACAGTTGACAAGAGGTACCTGTTACTAACGACCTTTGTAACTAGGGATATATTATTCATCAAACAAATTACATTTAACGGTGAAACATGAAAAGTAACTAGTTCCAACACGTATTTATTTTAAAAACAAAAACACGACTGGTAGAATTTAGATATTATAGGACCTATAGCCATCTTATTCGATTTTTTGTCACTTGTGAGTGTCAAAAAAGTGTCATAGGTGACACACTGATGACACTAATGCCTGAAGCCTATGACTCGCAACATTAGACGAATCCAACGTCACCTCATTTGTCAAAATCGATTCGAATTTGCACACGAAGGGTTCCGTACCATCGTAAATGTACATAAATGTATATTATTCCCGATTTATTTTTATCATTTTTATTATTTTTTGTGATAGCGGCCATCGAAATACACACTGAAAATTTCAACTCTCTACCTATTACGGTTCATGAGATACAGCCCGCTGACGGACGGACGGACGGACAGCGATAGGCTTAGTTATAGGGTCCCAATAGCACCCTTCGTGTACGGTACCCTAACAATGTTGCACAGTCACATACATAGTCCTGATCCCACACTAGGATTCCCTGTGTCGTAGGTATCAGAAATTACGAGTACCATGGTACCACAACACCCAGACCCGGAAGAAATATTTGCAGAACATGCAAAAATTTCTTCTGCAGCGGGAATCGAACCCGCGCCTCCTGCGTCTCTGCGAGCAATCGCTCGCCACGCCACCGAGGTCGTCCATTAAAAGAATATTGCGGGCATTTGACTGTTCTGACTTACATGTCAAAACTCTGCCAATTTCAGGTAAGATCAGGTGACCCCTGCTATATTCCGTTTTGTACTTGAACTACCCACGCCCTTGGCCCACTGGCCCGGCATGACCCACTGGACTTTTCACATGTACGCTGGTCTGGTGTTTAGTTTAAGATTAAGTAACACAGGTATATGTTGTTATCGCCACGTGAAAATGAATAACGATTTCTCTATAAACATACCTGCATACAAGCGTATAAATCACCTAACCCTAACGGGGTAGGCAGAGCCACAAGTGATCATAAGAAAACTTGCAGCCACTCTAAAAGTTCCAAGAAGGATTTTAATACATGGTGGCAGATGAACAGCCCATCGCCCATATAGAAGATTCACCATGTTGGAGGATGCTATCCCTTAGTCAACTTTACGACATGCTCGGGGAGAGAAGCAGCTGGACGCATTCTATGTTTTTTTTCTCGTCCAGCAGAGAAGTCATCCATAAACATTAACAATTAAATCAATTAGTTATGATTATTGTCAATATTATCATTATAATTTATTGACTTTTGAAGCGCTCGTGGCGTATCTTGCTTAAACATTCTTGATTGATCGTTGAAGTTAAACAAAGTTTTGCGCGGTCACAATGTAGATGGGTGACCGCAAGTGGCATTACGAGCTGAGCGCTTGCGTGCTTCGGAGTCCCGGCTTTGTAGTCGTTAAGCCATGACGGAGGCCTTTAGACGGTTTAAAAACTCCGTCACAAAAGTCGGCCACTAGCTCATACGAACTTACTTGCTTACTATTGATTTTATTTTAAACTAGCTGCCGCCCGCGGCTTTGCTCGCATGGTATCCGGACAAAAAAAGCCTATATGTTAATCCAGTACATGTACTATGTATATTCCAAGTTTCATTCAAATCCGTTCAGCCGTTTAGGCGTGATTGAGGCACAAACATCCAAACTCACAAACTTTCGCATTTATAATATACGTAAGATTGTTATAAAAAAAACTGATTTTCTCACTTCACCCAAGTGATTGGAAAACATAAGCTTGTGGTGCATGTGAAAAGAGACTGATAAATTATTCAAAGTAGATAATGGCATTAAGTTTTTGGTATAGAAGATACATTAGAGGAATTAGGTTATCATATTATTTTTATGAAAATATTATATTATGGAGGAAAAAAGTTTTAAGACAACGGCCAGACCAGTTGTCTAAAACCCGCAATGCTTGTGGTATGTTAAGGTCTCCGCCCACCGCCTCATTCCGTAACCAGAAAGGTTTGAAATAGTTCCACAAACCCCTTTTGAAAGGGAATACTCCTTACTTATATTTCACAAAGGCAGAGTATAAAGGATTTTTTCGACGAATTTGCCCTACTTCGTTCACAATATTGATAGCAAATTGGTTTCTTTGAAATCGTAGAACAGAAATGAAATACAGCAACATCATCCACAACCTGAGTTCACCCACTTCTTAGCGACCTGTTTTGTAACATTCATCATGGTGCGCTAGTCTTGTCCACGGCCAACGGTTTTGACTACACCGCCTGCCCATCGCAGAAAAAAGAATTTTTTGAGCAGATAAATCCTTTGGTGTACGTCCTGATTCAAACGACTGTATAATTTAGAGGATGGTACAATTCTTATAGCATAAGGCTTTATGATCCAGGTACAACTCGAGCGAAGCCATGGGTCGAAGCTAGTCGACTGCTCGCGCCATTTTTTGGAAAAAATACAATATGGCGGAAGACGAAACGGAAATAGCGCCAAACGACTATTCAAATTATAATTATCATATAGAAATACTTAATTTCTTTATAAATTATTAATAAATAAAACTAAATTTATATTATTCTAAAACTTATTTTATTTTAAACAAATCAGCAATTAACAAAGATCGACATTCCGAAGGAAAGCATATTTAACGATAATTATCAATTTAACAATCAAATTGGAATAATAATGTAAATAACCATTACACTTAGTAGAATATTGGAAACGGGCATTAGTTAAACAATCTCAATCATTCTCGATTCTCAATCAATAATTCTCTATTAATTTCGATCTGAATATTATTTGATTGTACACTTTCTCTACTCAAATTAGTTGTTGGACTCTAATAATGGGGTTCCGTACGGACTTTGTACATAGTTTCATACCCTGAGGCACGGAACGAACTAGAACTTCTAATGAAAACGTCATTATTGTTTGCCAAGTTTCACTTTGATCTCTAGAAATAATTAATGCCTTACAAA
Organism: Scotopteryx bipunctaria; assembly: GCA_949320045.1. NCBI lineage: Eukaryota > Metazoa > Arthropoda > Insecta > Lepidoptera > Geometridae > Scotopteryx > Scotopteryx bipunctaria. The sequence goes on from OX439459.1 coordinate 9,338,305, forward strand.
ATCTGACAAAAGATTGAAAGTATTGCTATCTCGCTCTGTTTGATAGTAACAGGATGAATCGGAGGTAAAGGGAAGGAATCGTTTCAAAAATCAAATCTTTTACTTTTTAATTATTAGGGGTCAGAGGCCACAGATCTCCATTTGCTACGATCCTTTTTTTCTCACACTAAAATAAGGTTTGAATGAAAAATAACACTATGTAATGGAGACAAAAAAAAACGATCAAATGCAAGCCAAATTCATACTATCACTTAGTTGACTTTTACGACATGCTCGGGAGAAGCAGCTGGACGCATTCAATGCTTTTCTTTACTCCCAGTCCAGCAGAGAAAGCAATCAATAGTATAGTACTTTATTCATTGAATTCTCTTCCATTTGACACAGCGCCATCTAGCCCCAAACTAAGCAAAGCTTGTACTATGGGCACCAGTTTGCTGATAGAATACTTATATACTTTTTTGTAAATACATACTTAAACTTTTAATACATAATACTACAACACCCAGCACCGAAATATTTGCAGATCATACAAACATTTCTCAACGACAAGTCTTAAATCTACGTTGAATAAAAATACGTAACTGATTCGGAGTAAGTAATATATTAGTATTCAGTCGATTTTCCGAACCTAAAAATTGTTTTAGAATCTAGACTTCGGCGAAGCTAGACAGAAATAGTTATTGATCGACCTGGATTACAGACGATTCCGACGATGGATTTAGCTGGTGTAAAATGCCAGAGCCCTATTCGAAGAACAACTGATTTATGCCACTATTTTCAGCGGTGTGAAATTCGGTCAACTTTATTTGAGAACTTTGTTACACTTAAATTTACAAAGACAACCTATAATAACATTAAAAACCTTAAGGTAATCGGTATAATAATAAGAAATAAAAAATGAGCTCAGTTTTCTATCTAAGTTCGCCTCCAAATAGAATTTGAGAATAAATCGTGAAATGCTTTTTCACTTTATCTACTTTGAGCTTTTTTTTATACAAACTTTGCCTTTCCGTTGCATCCTCTGGGAATTGAATTTCGGAAATTACTTTTATAGTGTACTGCTATTTCTGTGTGAAAAAATTATGTGCGCTATACATTTCTCTCAAACTGTGAAGGAAAACATTGTGAGGAAACCCGCGGCTTAGTCAGCTCCGCCCGTATTGACCATGTCTTTCCTGTGGACAAGGCCGACTAAATTGAGAGGATGGAATAGGTGCTAGGCAAGCCTACTCCATCTTAATTCGTCCCGGGCACTACAGCGTCCCGTTTGTGAAGGTAAAAGTTGCCTCCTGACGCTGTATAAATTATCTACTATAGATGGTAAAGGCCTTAGTTTATTACCCCTACACCGTAAGCGGAATATATCCTCCAAGTTTCATGCTTCTAACCCCCGAATACTCAAACGCGACTCAGAGTTGAGCACGTTTCAACTCACGGTTTTTTGACAGTTTCTGATGAAAATCTGTCAAAAAATCGTCATTTGAGACGTTCTCAACTTTGAGATGCGTTCGAGTATTCGGGGGTAAGACTAGCTGACTCCTTCAGTTTCACTCGAGTAGAAAGTATCGCACTCAGAAATAATGCAGGTACTTTTCTATCAATGAAGGATTATTTTTATGGTGTCAGTAGTTTCAGAAATTACCCCCTTCAAACACTAACGTCTCTGCTGGACTGGGAGTAGAGAAAAAACGAAATGCGTCCAGCTGCTTTTCTCGCCGAGCATGTCGTAAAAGTCGATTATGGGATAGTATCCTCTTCAACATGATGGACCATCTATATGGGCGATGGGCTGATCACCTGTCACCATGGTTCACTTATGATTACTTGTGGCTCTGCCCACCCCATTAGGGATACGGGCGTGATAATATGTATGTATGTAAATACTAACAACCTCTTTATAACAATTTGGTTTCCAAATGTAGTTATGTCGCTAACGATTCAAACTCGTAATCCATTTAAGTCAGGCCACACCCGCAACACAGACGCTCGGGCGGTAATTTAGTATTGAATACAGACGACGTTATAATCGTCCCTCCTTCTCCCTCAATTTATCCTCCCCTTTATCCCCCGCGCCCCGCAAACGCGTGCATGCGTCAATAAATCTAATAAAAGGTAAGTAACTTCCCAGTAGTGGGACATATAGGTTTCATAATAATAAAGTAATGTGTGGTGACTAATTTCCTTAAAAAGGGTTTTACCCATTAAAAGTAAAATGAGGTTAATAAAAAGTAATCATCAATTTCAATTGTAAAAGCCCTCTAAAAGCACAGTCCTAACTAAAATGTACTGAAGAACCCCCCATGGGACTTAAACCCATTAGTTTAAATTATACAGGGTTTTCCGCGTGACGTCATTCGACGGGAAAGGCCAACTACTGCGACGATTCCGGCCGGTTTTGCGACAAAATTGCCGAGGCTGCTGCAGCAGTGAGATAGATCACCTCTGACAATACAAAATGTAACTAGTAGTTGTTCTTTAGACAAGTTCTTTAGAGCCAGCTAACCTTTGAAGCGCTCGTGGCGTAGCTTGCTTAGACGTTCTTGATTGATCGTTGAAGTTAAGCAACGTTGTGCGCAGTCACAATTGGGATGGGTAACCGCAAGTGGTATTTCGAGCTGAGCGCTTCCGAGCATCGGAGGGCACGTTAAATTGTCGGTCCCGGCTTTTAAGTCGTTAAGCCATGACGGAGGCCTTTAGGCGGCCAAAAAAATCCGTCACTAGAGTTGGCCACTAGCTCATACGAAGTATTTACATAGCGCGACCAAGCGTGGAAGATACAGGTACCTAAGAAACCACGCTTGGTTATTTTTTTGTAAAATGATCCCTTTAAAATCATGTTGATAAAAAGAGTTGAAGTCCATTCAGTCCAAAGCATTTTTGTCTTCTGTGTGGTGAAAAGATACAAAATGTACTAAAAATGAACATCGCAAAATCGCGTTAGGTATTACTATGGATTATCGGAGTGGACCTTGAATAATTTCCATATTTTGTCCCTTACAAATGGGCTGTTATTTTAAATTGAGCTTCATTCCGCTGATTTATGGTAAAGTTCAGCTTAAACGCTTATCGGTTGCGAAAAATGTTTTAATCGTGACCACTGTAATTAACGATGTATGATGTTAACATAAAAACTAATAATCAATTTAAATTGAGCTATAAAACAGTGATTTTAAGGTTTAATATTGCTTGATGTAGTCTCCACTTAGTGGGGCATCGATTTGTACTATTTTAATTAAATCTTGTGATGTAAGGAATGTTTTCGTCATAATCAAACCCCTTCTGGTGAAATGTCTGATGTGAAGAATCCGACTCAACATTAGAATTTTATAGTTTTTAGGGTTCTGTACCCGAAAGGTGCCAACGGGACCCTATTACTAAGCCTCCGTTGTCCGCCCATCCGTCCGTCTGTCTCTGCCTCATGTCTCATGTTAAAAATTAGCGCAATTGCCCCCCATGTACTACTGACAACTACTACCCCTTATAGTAATCACATAATACAAGACCGTAATATACTATCATTTATCAGAAGATTAGGTTTGTACCTACTATACTGAAATTGAATTCAGGCAGTTTGTTAAAAGGTCGAAACTTGGAAGGGCTGAGTTGAAGGACTTGAAGGGTGTAGGCAGGTACTGAACCTCCATAAACTTTACAACACTAAACTAACTTTGAAACGGTGTTCATGACACTTACCCCACATGCAGAATGGTCGTAATTAATTTAAAGCTTGATATGCTACCCAGTCTTACCAGCACTCTTACCCCATACCATCGTTTTGCCAGATTTTGGATCAAATTGAAAGAAATAGCGCTACGGATTTCAGGTATATAAAAAAATGATTACTAAGTGCCTACATTACCGTAGATGAAGCCCGACCCATGGGTTAGCCGTATTAACCAAGTCATCAAGCTGAAAGTATGTTCCAATTACTGTTATTAAAATTACCATTAGGGCATTTTTAACGATGTTAGTCATAAACAACAATTTAACCTTTAGATTTTTACTTCATTTTGGAAAAAAATCAATTTTCAGAAGCTTTTTTTAAGTGGTAAAGATATGACGTTTCGATACGACTTTGTAAATTCTCTGGACGGACACCACAGTGTCACCCATGTATAATTAATTAAATATAAAATATTAATCGCCATATCTGTATAAAGCTCGCTTTAAAGCCGCTGCGCGAGTTCAAAACCCTGAGATTATTAATATTCCAAAGTTTTGATCGCCTTCTTTACTTATACACCAACACCAACATTTCAGCATTCTAAAACTTCCTGAAATCTTCATCATCATCATTCGCACCCCGACATCGCCCACTGCTGGGAATATGCCTCCCTTTGTGTGTGCCATTACAAAATGGTATTTAAAACACTTATAGCTTACGTTCGAGGTTTCGCTTGTACCCGGATAAAAGGTACCTAGCCTAATATTATCACGTCTGGTCGAAGCGATGCGCGATCCAAGAGCTGGTTCTTATTTGGCTTATTGGATCAGTGTTGCCATTCAGCGTGGCAATGCGGACCTAGTGTGGTGAAAGGATTAGGTCCTAAGACATGCCCGTTTTCCTTCACCGTTTGCGAGTACTGGTATAGCGCACGTAAATTTGTCGAACAGAAAAATCCATTGATGCATGAACGGATTTGAACCCACGACCTTAGGATCAGAAGGCGGGGGACCACTAGACCACCAGCGCTCTTCGTCCGTTTCGCTGGTACGGCATGATTGAGTACTCAAAAACTTTTCACTTCCACACTTTTCGCATTAATAATATTAGTAGGTTCTTTTATGATATGATCCAAAGATCACGCTGTGCCGACCCCACATAGAGTGGGATAAGGGCAGGAAGATGATGATGATGATGATGAATATTAGTAGGCTCTGCATCAATTTAATCTGATTGTATAAGTTAGACCACACAATCACGTTAAACAGATAAACCAGGTTTCCTCAAACTTTCAGTTACCACATTCTTGTAGGGAAAACAAGACTTGAAAAGTCAAATGAAGTGCGCAGCAACCTTTCGTCGGAATAAAATATTCTAACAACGTGCCGCGGGAAATGAGCTAACTTTTATATTACCCAGGGAAACAGTCTTTGTATCAAAGTTCTCTAAATCTGACTCACCTCACAGGATAAGGTTTTTCTTAATGAAGAAGAAAACGAATGAAGAATCTGAAGATATTGTGGTTGCCGCAGGTACATTCACAAACCCCCACACATACACACACATTTACATCTTTGTGCAATTTTTAGGATTTTAAATTCTAATAAACAATTATAGTGAAAATCTGTTCTTTTTCTATATCGGACGGCATTGATCGGTTTCATTGTTTATAGCATACGCATATTCGTTCGCATTGAATATGATTTTAAGAATTTAAACTATGGATCGCAAAAAGTGCGGTCACCCATCCAAGTACTGACCGAACCCGGAGGTGCTTGACATTTGTTATTTCGGTGCCCCATACAAACTTTTATAACTTTATTTTAGGCCCTCTATGAGTATTTTTTCAGGACTTCTCAGGCAGGAGGAACTTCAGTTGTGAAACAACTGCAGATCCTCTTCGACTCCGTCATTCACCGTGGGAGAACTCCAAAGGCGTGGAACAGAGGTTTGGTGGTCCTGTTCTTTAAGAAGGGTGATAAAACTCTTCTTAAAAACTACAGACCCATCTCACTTCTGAGCCACGTCTATAAGCTGTTCTCAAGAGTCATCACGAACCGTCTCGCCAGAAGACTTGACGAGCATCAGCCACCGGAGCAGGCTGGGTTTCGAGGAGGATTTGGCACCATAGACCACATCCACACATTGAGGCAGATTATACAGAAGTCCGAAGAGTATAATCAGCCTCTGTGTCTCGCTTTTGTGGACTATGAGAAGGCCTTTGACTCCGTTGAAACCTGGGCTGTTCTGGAATCCTTACAGCGATGCCAAGTGGACTATCGTTATATCGAAGTGCTGAGATGTCTTTATGAAGCCGCCACCATGTGTGTCCAAGTACAGGACCAGCAGTCTAAACCCATCCAACTGCGCAGAGGAGTGAGACAGGGGGATGTCATATCCCCGAAACTGTTCACCAGCGCGTTGGAAGATATGTTTAAGACGCTGGACTGGAAAGGCATGGGCATTAACATAAACGGCGAGCACATCTCACACTTACGATTCGCAGATGACATAGTCCTAACGGCGGAGTCGCTGGAGGAGCTGCAACAAATGTTGAACAGCCTAGCATCGGCCTCGTGACGGATAGGTCTCGGCATGAATTTGGATAAAACCAAGGTCATGTACAATGACCGCATAGATCCGAGACCTGTCGTCGTAAATGGCCACCTTCTTGAAGCTGTTTCGGAATACACATACCTCGGGCAGATTGTGCAGTTAGGTAAAAACAGCTTTGAGAAGGAGGCTAAGAGGAGAATCCAGCTGGGTTGGGCAGCATTTGGAAAATTACGTCAAGTTTTCACGTCACCTATACCACAATGCCTGAAAACCAAAGTGTTCAATCAGTGCGTCCTACCTGTAATGACTTACGGAGCCGAAACGTGGACACTCACAGTGCGGCTAGTCCACCAGTTCAAAGTCGCTCAGCGAGCTATGGAAAGAGCTATGCTCGGAGTTTCTCTGAAGGATAGGATCCGTAATGATGTTATCCGACAGAGAACCAAGGTCACCGACATAGCTCAGAGAATTAGCAAACTGAAGTGGCAGTGGGCTGGTCATATCTGCCGAAGAACCGACAACCGTTGGGGTAAACGAGTTCTTGAGTGGAGACCGCGACTCGGCAAACGTAGTGTAGGACGCCCTCCGGCTAGGTGGAGTGACGATCTGCGAAAGGCTGCTGGCAGAGACTGGATGCGTCAAGCCAAAGATAGGGCGCGATGGCGCTCATTAGGGGAGGCCTATGTCCAGCAGTGGACTGCTATAGGCTGATGATGATGATGATGATGATGAGTATTTTTTTAAAAAAAAAGCCTATGTCCTTCACCGATGTGCAATCCATCTGCTTGCTAAATTTCAACAAAATCTGTTTAGTAGTTTAGGCGTGAAATCGTAATAGATAGACAGAGTTACTTTTGCGTTTATAACATTAGTATGTATTTCATACATCCATGGTAATCCTTTGTTTTCCTTCGTTTTCATCGTGTTCTCAGCTTATCTAACTTAATTTCGCTAACAACAGAATTCAAAATGGATCGATAACTTTAACAACTTGAAGCCAGCAAGTCAACTTAGCCATACTGGAGGGTATTTTTCAGCGTTTTTGGTTTGGTTTGGCAGATGTTTACGTCTCAACATTATACTTTTGAAAGATCCTTGGCAAGAAGTTTTCAGGCGGTTTAGCTTTGATAAAAACATTCTTAATAACCGCGATTATATTTTACAAAACTTTTTTTTTACCTGCTGTAAATTTATAGCGGTCCTTGTTACCTTTTTAGGGTTATGTACCTCAAAAAACGGAACCCTTAGGATCCACTTCGCCGTCTGTCTGTCTATATAGGAATCCATCTGTCAATCCCTTTATTTTCGGACTGCGTAGAGGTATCAAGTTGACAAAAAAAAAGTTTTTTGAAAAATGTATAGTGTTTTCCGATAGATTACAATGCTGTTATGATAATCAACGATCATCCTCCGTTATATATAGGAATCGGACATAGGTAAGTCTTTTATTTAGATTTTTTCGCGTAGGGAATTCCCCGGCCACTTCATTATTTAACCATAAACAACATAGATAGCGAAAAAAGAAGAAGCAAAATACTTCTTTCCACGACATGAATTTATCGCGTGCTTAAAAAGAACGTCTCGAGAAAGTAAAATAAAAAGGATAAAGATCTATAATTATTGCCTGTTTGCCCTTTTAGCGAGAGAATGAAGTGGCCTTAAGTTAAAGATATTTATATTCATGATTCAAACGATTGCAATTAGCATGGAATCAAATCATCGAGTGGAATGGATTTATATAATCGTTTTAAGGTCGCTACCCACTGTCTATGATATTGCACACCAGCGAACATTTTTCACGTTTAAACTCAAAACTATGAATAGATTAGCAGTTAGGGTTCCGTACCCGAAGGGTGCCGACGGGATCCTATTACTAAGCCTCTGCTGTCCGTCCGTCCGTCTGTCAGCGGGCTTGTATCTCATAAACAGTAATAAGTAGATAGTTGTAATTTTCACGGTGTGTATTTCTATTGCCGCTATAACAAAAAATAATAATAAAAAGAGGGGAGTCCCTATACAAGAAATATTTATGTATATGGAACCATTCGTGTGCGAATTTGACTCGCACTTGACCGGTTAATTTTTGCCAATCTGTTTGTTTTATTTTTACAAAATAGGCTGCTTTTGTCTAAAATCCATTTGTAAGCAAAAACCACCTCTGCTATACCCGACTGCGTAAAAACGGGTAATGTTTTACGTGGTAGTAAAGGCTTTTACGTGTTTGTTCACAGTGGGAGGCTGTTTTATGAGAAAATGAACTTTAGTTATGATTTATGACGTGCTATTAAAATTTCCTAGGATTTTCTCATTTTGTACAGATACAAAATAACCAGCCATATTTACCGGTAGTAAAGTTGCCTATTAAATTAAAAAATGAAATTGAACTTAGATTTAGATGTTTCAAAATTAACTCAATGATTCTTTTTAATAATTATGAATACTAGCTGCCACCCGCGGCTTCGCTCGCGCGGTATCCGGACGAAAAATAGCCTATATGTTATTCCAGCATATGTAGGTACTATGTAAATTCCAAGTTTCATTCAAATCCGTTCAGTCGTTTATCCCTCCCTGTTATCTCAATATAACAATGTACGCCAATACTTGACGACTGTCAAATTAAATTTAGTTTATGAAAATGCCCAATAGAATCGATAAGCTTAATTGCTTACACTAGTTACTTGTGGCTCTGCCCACCCCGTCAGGGATACGAGCGTGATAATATGTATGTAGCTTCGCTGCTATCTTACATAATCTGTCACTTTGAAGGCTCTATCTTTGTTATTGACAAGCGTCATCAAAAAATATTACAAGAGATCTCAAGAGATCTTGAGGGATGGTTATGTAACTCAGCGCAATCACATTCTATTTGAAAGCGTCAAATATAACGACCATTTAAAAGAAGTTATATTTTTCAATCGACTGATGGAGACTGATAGTAATAAAGATAAATAATAACCATAAAGATAAATGAATTGGCCTGAAATCTAAATTTACTAACATTAAACTTGGAGGGTTACTACGTTCCTCTTATTATGGAAAAAAACCGGTCAAGTGGGAGTTGAATTCGAACACGAAGAGTTCCGTACCATCGTACATATACTTTTTAATATTCCGATCCTGAGGTCGTGGATTCAAATCCAGTCTTGCAATAATGGATTTTTCTGTTCGTAAAATTTATGTGCGCTATACCCTCGATGGTTATACCAGTACTCACAAATGGTGAAGTAAAACATCTACATGCCCGCACAACCTAAAAAGTTCGTAAATATGTGTCAAGTGCACGAAAGGATCCTTTATTTTTATTATGTGTTGTAATAGCGGCAATAGAGTTACATACTCTGTGAAAATTTCAACTCTCTATCTATTAGGGTTCATGAGATACGACCCGCTGACAGACAGACGGACAGCGGAGGCTTAGTAATAAGATCCCGTTGGCACCCTTCAGGTACGGAACCCTAAAAATAAACTCAATGCAGATAAGATCCCGGGGCGTTTCACTAGTTAATTATGAATAGATTGAACGCCATATATTTCTTCCTTTTTGTGAAAGAACCAGTGTGGTGCAAAGGCACCTTTATAGTTATAAAAAAACAATCATCATCAGCATCCGTAGCGTGACTTTACCCACTACTGGACATACCCCCGAATACTCAAACGCATCTCAAAGTTGAGCACGTCTCAAATGACGTTTTTTTTTTTTTGACAGATTTTCATCAGAAACTGTCAAAAAACCGTAAGTTGAGACGTGCTCAACTCTGAATCGCGTTTGAGTATTCGGGGGTTAGGCCTCTGTGCTTTCCATCATGGCCTGTGCTAGCTTTAAAAAGACAATGCGTAGAATCAATAAGTTCGGGTATCTTCCCCGGGGTATGTCGCGTTATCAGGCGAAATTATGTTATTCCCTACTTGTTGATAAGCGCAACAGATCAGCTTCGCTTTGTATGCTGAAAATATTCCTGCGAATTCTACAGAGTATAGTAATTGCGCTGTCAAGTATCTGCTTTCTATAGCGGGATAGTATCAGCCGATGACAAAGCAAATTCCTGTTAAAATTTTGATTGACAAATTGTTTCCTCTGCTGTTTTTATACCGGAATGGTCTGGTTACATCATACTCGTATATCTTAGAATGAATTGAATTGGCGACCGTGCCTATTAAAAGATGGATGGACTGGGTGAAAGGTGACATGAAAGAAAGGATTGAGTTGAGATGACTTCTGGTCAAATGGAAGAAGAGTTCATGTTGTGCCGACCCCACATAAAGTGGGAAAAGGGTAGGTAAATGATGATGGTGATGGTAATGGAACATTGGTAGGTAATGATGTAGTCGACGAAGACCCTTAAAAAGCGTAGCGCTACTATGTTGAAGACCATCATAAAAAATGTGACGCACTTCTGGTGTTAATTAAAAAATCCTTTGTTTTCAAAATTGTAAAACGAAGGCTGTTTTAATTAAAAACAAACGACGAGCGAGGACATACTGACAGCGTAATTATTTTTTTGAACGTAAAATGGATTAATTTAATATTAATTAACTAAAATAACACATAGGTATATTTAATGTAACTAGATTTCGAGCACGAGTAAACCGCGCCCTGATCTAGTAAATTATTTTCGAAGAAATTTTCTCTTGACTATTAATACTGAAAATTATTAAAAAAATATCTCCTTAAAAGTACCACGTACCTTAAACCCTTGGCAGCGTCAGGTACTGAGTCACAGATTTATTTGGTAAGCATGCGACGCGACCGTTCTGCTGGATCGCTGGAGCGGCACTGAGCTTCTGTGAGGCAACGGGTACCTTTACCTGTTACTTTGTTATTTCAGGGGTGGGGGCGCTAGGGATGGGACTACTCTATAACTAACCGTTATTTTTGTTCCGTCGATGCCTGTTTAACTCGCGTTGTTACCGCGGACACTTATTAAGTCATCGAAGCTTATCGAAGCTCCCAGATCATATAACAAGCAACCAAAACCCTAACACTTTTAGAAGGAAAATAAAGACCTGGCTTATCGAGCGGACTTTTTACACGTATGATGAGTTCATTGGCAGTACACTATTGAAGCCGTTTAGTTAACTTTATGTAAATTTATGTAATTGCTATGTTTTTGATTTTTTTTATTACCTCTTTCTTTTGACTTATATAAATGACTATTATGACGTTTTTGTTATACATACATGTTACACCTTAGCCAAAACTCTTACAGCACGATCCAAGGATCATGCTGTGCCGACCCCACATAGAGTGGGATAAGGGCAGGAAGATGATGATCTTCTAAGCTATAAGCTTTAATAAAAAAAAGCTAAAGCCTTTTGCCATCTATAGATGATGATTTATACAGTATCGTGCGCGGGATGAATTTAGATGGTTACCCACCCTCCAGCTTAGTCGGACTAGGTAGTAGACGCCGTTTTCGCATCATTTCAAAAAAGTTATTAGTGCAACTTCTACGATACTCTCTTACAGCATGATCCTTGGGATCATGCTGTAAGAGTTTTGGCTAAGGTGTTTTATGACCGGCCGCCTGCCTGACGTCAACCCTCCTTGGAAATACTTCTGCCCGTGTTCATCCACATTAATATTAAACATGACTTTCTTCCCTCCATCTATGGCAAGCTTGCGGTGAACTAAAAACCGGTCAAGTCCGAGTCGAATTCTCACACAAAGGGTTTCGTACCATAATCATAATCATTTATTTGCTTGAATGTGGTATACAAATGTCGTATAATTAGTTTGTGTTTAGATGCTCACATTCCCCATTTGGGATGCAAATATTAGCCTAATTGATTTTAACATAATATATAATTTATTTAACTTATCACAATAAAAGTATGCAAAAATGTCAACATTCATAATAATATGTCACAATATACTAATTAAATATACCATCGTACATTGTACATAAATGTTTTTTGTATGGGACCCCCTTTTTTATTATTTGTTGTTATAGCGGTCGTTTAGGCGTGATTGAGGCACAAACATACAAACATCCTCACAAACTTTCACATTTACAATATAGTAGGATTATTTTATATCTGTTAATTTTCTTTTTCTTTATAATGATAAATTTAAAAAAAATCAACGTTTAGAAAAGAAACAGTTTTCAGTTGGCGACGTCTCTATGAAGCTTTCATTGACAACGCAATTTGATCATTCCGCCCGTCACAGCCATATTTTTATTCTCCCCACGTTACAACTAACCATTCCCACATATCGACGTCTCTTTCCCACGCGCACGTCCCCTCCAGTTATGAATAAGAGCGAGCGAGACAGATAGCTTACACGACGTCATTTATAGTCTGTATTGCCATTAGTCAAAATTTGCTCGTGTTTAGATGTTATCAAGATGTTTTATAATTCGTTTATTATTTTCTAGGCAATCGAAATCTAATGTTTGTGAAACAAAGAACTTTCCTTATTAGGGTTCTGTACGCGAAGGGTGTAAACGGGACCCTATTACTAAGCCTCCGCTGACTGTCCGTCCGTCCGTCAGCGGGCTGTATCTCATAAACCGTAGAAGAAAGTTGAAATATTCACAGAGAGTATTTCTACTGCCGCTATAACAAAACAAAAAATGGGGAAACGGGCAAACGGAACCTTTCGTGCCGAATTCGTCTCGCACTTGACCGGTTTTATTATTTTCTTTGGTCGGCAAATCACCAGTGTTGTATGAATTTATTAAAAAAATATGTTGTTTGATTATTTAATTGCTTGCTTATTTTTTTTTTGCGAAGTAACTGTAGTTTGAACAGTCATGCAACGTTGAGCGTGGTCAAACAAAGGATCGGTGACCAATTGTAACTGTTTCTAATTATAATCTTAAATTCAATGTTAGTGAATAAATGTTATGTCTATGTCAATTAATTACATTACCTCTTACGATACGTTTGCACCAAATCGGTTATGGGCTGAACAATCGGACGTCGACGATCGAACTCGGCCGATCAAATGTCGATGGAACCGAATGGTCTCTGTCGATTGTCTATCTTTTAGCATACGCTTGATTCGGGCCAAGGTCGTGGGTTCAAATTCTTTCGTAAATCAATAGATTTTTCTGTTCGAAAAAATCACGCGCTATGTAATGTGCGCGAATGGAGCCTTTGAAGCGCACTTTAAATTCTTTCACCACACTTAAGCAACGTTGTGCGTGGTCACAATTTGGATGGGTGACCGCAAGTGGCATTAAGAGCTGAGCTTCCGTGCTTCGGAGGGCACGTTAAATTGTCGGTCACGGCTTTTAAGTCATTAGTCAATGACGGAAGCCTTTAAGCGGTTTAAAAACTCCGTCACAAGAGTTGGCCACTAGCTCATACGAACTGACTTACCCTTCACCACACTGGTTCGAGAACACGACTAGATAGATAGCTGTTGGTTTCAATTCAAAAACGCATTAACAGAATGGCGCTGACTTTAACAACTACAATATAATTATAAGTTTCAAAACTTGAAAAGAAGATTAATTTATCTTTCCAAACAATCTTTAAGTTTTCGCTCGCAATGGGTACAGCTGGAAATTACAATATATTTTGTACAAACGTTGTTTGTACAAATGGTAAATTTTTTGAAATATTGAACCTTTTTTATTTTTTTAAGAGCACTGGTGGTCTAGTTGGTAGAGACCCCGCCTTCCGACCCTAAGGTCGTGGGTTCAAGCCCGGTCGTGTACCAATGGATTTTTCTGTGCGCTATACCAGTACTCTCAAACGGTGAAGGAAAACAACGTGAGGAAACCCGTGGCTTAGTCAGCTCCGCACGTATTGACCATGTCTTTCCTAACGGCCGACTAAGCTGAGAGGATGGAATAGGTGCTGGGCAAGCCTAAACCATCTTAATTCGTCTCGGGCACTACAGCGTCCCCGTTTGTGAAGGTAAAAAGTTGCCTCCTGACGCTGTATAAATCATATACTATAGATGGTTAAAGGCCTTAGTATTATTTTATTATAAAGAGCCCGTTACGTCCAATTGCTGGGCAAAGGCCTCCTTTCCTTTCCAACACTTATTTAAGGATAAATTTGACATGGGTTCAACTAACTAACTTTAGTTAAGATTAGATGAAACTTTGTAAATCCCGGAACACATGAATGTGACAAAAACTTACAAACTGGTTTTGTTACAAAGTAGGTCAATTTTTCTTCAAAGAATCTGTATCTTTACCTATAGATTGAGACATTTAAAGGAGACTTTGGTAGTTCTCATCATCTCAGCCTTATTGCACGAACAGGTTTCACGATTTTTCAAAATAATCAGCACTGGTGGTCTAGTGGTAGCGGCCCCCACCAATCCCAAGATCGTGGGTTCAAATCCAGTTGTGCACCAATGGGTTATTCTGTCCGAAAAAATTATGTGCGCCATACCAGTCTCAAACGGTGAAGGAAAACATCGTGAGGAAACCGGCATGTCGTAGAACCGTAGAAAGTTCGAAAACACGTGTCAAGTGCACGAAAGGAGCCTTTGATGCGCACCTTAAATCCTTTCACCACACTGGTTTGATAAACTAGTGACACGACTAGATAGATTGACCCCGATTGAAACTACAGCGAAATGTATAATTAAACTGTCCTTTATACATTATTCATTGAAATTAATCCCAGATGTCCACAAATATCAACGAAACCACGAATGCTTTCGATGCGTCCGTACAATTAGCAAAATACAATATTCAGTACATAACTTAACATATCCACGCATAGAACTTTCGACTTTATTTCGTAAGGCATAGAGCCTATTTTCAAAAGGTGTTCCAGTGATTCTGAAAGTGGAATATGCAAGCATGTATGTTTGGATATATGGTAACATCGGGCACCCATTTCTTAGTTAGTACAGTAAGCTTTAGCTTAAAGGTACAACTCACTAAGCCGCCACGCTGGCGAGGCCGACGACCAAAGTTCTATTAATGGACACGGCTAACCCGGCGGCCAGCCTGGCCCCGTCACTACACCCTGCAGCCACGCTAGCGTAGCGGCCTAGTGTGTTGTAACCTTTAAGCTAGAGCTACACGACGAGTTATATCACTCGTCATATCATAACTCACTCCTTTCACACGCATGTCCTCTTTCACACAATCCATCCATCTTTTCTCAGACCTTTCTCTGCCTGGCGCTACTTTCAAACTTCCTCTGATGTACTCATTCCTTATCTTATCCATTTCGGTCACTCCACATATCCATCTCAACATTCTCATTAGTGTTGCTTGTCAATAGACTATCGATAGTTTAGGCAAAACCAATAGAATCGATAGTTTACCGACAGTATCGCCACGTTACTATTATCGATATTATCGATTGTTTTTGGTTATAACTGTTAGAAATAACAATATTATTGGTACTATCGATACTACTGGACGTCAAACTCTCGATAGTATCGATGGTATTGCCACTATCAATAGTATTGGTCATAAAGCGCTATCGATGCTATCGATAATATCGATACTATTAACACGTGACTAATACTAATACTATCGATAGCACCATCGATATCCTGGATATCTGTCGAGGTCAAACTATCGATGATTCCGCAACACAATCCGCATCTCTGTAGAATGCACTCTTCTTTCATCCACCGCTTTGCTTGCCCAACACTCAGATCCATACAGTACGACGTTTTGTAGATTTGTTTTTTCCCTTAAGTTTAAGGGACATTTTTATCCAGATGCTACGCATATACAAATTATATTTATTTTAGTTATCAGAAAGTAAAAAGGTGTTTAAAATAAAACAACTCCACGTATTGATTGATTTATTCGAAAAAAATCTAACCTACATTTACTAATTATCGTAATTCCTTAAAAATAACTTAACTAGTGTCTCGTCTTTTCTCACATACACAGTAACCTTTTAGTAAGGTGACATTTCTCCCACCACGGGAATCGAACCCGCACTGTCGCGCCCGACACACCCCCACTTCACTGATTTCGACAATTTAAAAACTTCAGTACTACATTACCACTCCCCTAGTGAAGAACGCAGTAACTAACATTTTTATCAAAAATTTGTTAGATACATTCGGAATCGCCTAACAAAATACAACATTCTGTTCTTCAAAACATGTTGTTCATAGTTACTGCGTTCCTCACTAGGAGGGCTGATTAGTTCAATAACCTTCTTTGCTTGTAATGTCACTGGTCTTGAACGTTAGGTCATTGACCCTTACAAAGCTTCTACAGGAAACTGTGCACATGCGACAAGGAACGAATGTTCCCTCTTCAATAACCATCCTTTATTTTTGAATTTAAAATACCCCTACACGAGCAACTTAATTCAAATAAAAATTTTAAATAACACCCAACAGTCACTTACATAGTCCTGACCCCACACTAGGATTCCCTGTGTCGTGTGTATCAGAAACTACGAGTACCATGGCACCACAACACCCAGACCCGGAAGAAATATTTGCAGAACATGCAAACATTTCTTCCGCAGCGGGAATCGAGCCTGCGCCTCTTGCGTCTCTGCCGAACAATCGCCCGCCACGCCACCGAGGCTGTATCTTTTTTACCGTCGCCGCTCTTGTGTCCGAAATGAAATCTTTTTGAAGCAACGTGTTCGTGAGGACTGGCTCTAAGTAACACTGAGCCAACAATAACAATAATAATTGCCCGTGTAGAAGTATCCCCAAGCGTTGTCGTCTTAACACAGCCGTAATATACCGGAGATGTTAATATTGTCTGAGACATAAGGTTGAAACTCTTGCTCAGCCTACATTACAACTGATATGACGAACTGACAACGCTTTTAAGAAACAAAAAAATGGCCTGTCCTATAATGTGCTTAGTCAAGTTGAAAAAGATACAGATACAAGATAATTTATTTGAGATACGACAGTTGACCTACTCCAATTGTCCCACTGGTGGGCATTTTGAGCTGGAGGGCAATTGCTGTTGGAACATTTTAGATTATTAGTAAAGTTTTGCAATACAGAAATTACAATAAGTGAATCAAACTCTTAAAACTAAACTTTTAAGCACAATATAGAGCAGACCCTTTAAATACACACCATTTGTTAAGCTTTGTCCCCACTAGAGCTGTACGGGCTCGGCCTGTGTTAACGTACAAAGCCTCAATAACTACGAGTTGGATAATAGTGGTCCGATTACTGATCTTTTTTACAAAGCCTTTCTCTAATATAGACTTAGCTTTTCGGCCGGTGTGTATATAGCCTAAACTACTTAGTATACAGTCCTAAGGCTACGTACACATGGTAAAACGCACCGCAAACATCTATCTACAAGGTACTGATGTAGCGCTGGTTTCTTAAACTGTTTAATTATTACTATTTATTTTAACTGTATTTCAATGGGTCTAGTTGAATTTTATTTATATTTACGACGATTTAAATTATTGATCACAAAACAATTTCCAAGAAAACGAAACGATGAATGTTTTTTTATTAAACCTGTTAATCTTAATCAAAATCTCGTTAAGCTACTTCCCCATTAGAGCTATGCTGTCTAAGATGACAAAGCGATTAAAATAAATTTGATAGAAGACAAAGGTTCACATCGCTCAAGTGGGGAAATATCTTAAAGCTGACTCCAAAAGTCTTTTACAAATCCAAATTATTACTACAGACGTACAGACTAGACCATTTTAATTTTATATTATTAGAAAAACGTCGAAAACAGCAGCTACGGTGCTATTGAGTGGAAACATTATCATAGACTGAAGTACCTGCAGAAAGACATTCACTTACCTTAACTTAATTTACCTACCCAAAATTTAAAACTATTTCTTTTAAGAATTACCATAAATTATGTCCCTAAAAACACCAACAATATGAGTCTTAAACACATTAGAGCAGCACGTTTGCAACAATCAAAAGTAAAACTACCTACATGAAAGCTAAAAAGTAACCTTTAAGTATATACTCTTCGTACCTTTACGTCAAACCCTTTCATATAATATCAAACAAGATGTTTTTTTTGTTGCTCCTAGGACTCTTTGTTAAAATATACCGCTAAGACGCATTTATTTTACCAAATGATTAGAATCGACAAGGGAACAAATTGAACTTGCATTCTACATAATTATATAAACTGCTAAACATACCCTTTTACTTCGCGTCTGGTAAAATCACTTTCATACATTTTGAATATACCAGCATTGCCGCAACGCGTTGCGGCACGACCCGCCCTAATGCGCGCGAACCTTCAAAGTTTAGATATGAAATAAGTTTAGTACAAACTTCAGAGGCATAAGATAGCCAAATAATAGCGTACTTAAAAGAAACAGTATCTCAACTATTTCCCACAGAATACAAAATAAAAGAGTGCTAAAGAATTAAGGGCCAAACACTTCTGCGGCAATCCCGTCCGGTAATACCGCATGCGATTTTCCGATAAAAAAAATTATTAGGTACAGTTTGTATTGTGTCGTCGTGACTTAAGTCGCGGATTTCCTCCTTAAGTTTTCCGTTTGAGAGACGGAAAACGTATTGAACGTATTGACCATGTCTTTCATGGATAAGGCCGACTAAGCTAGGATGGTATAGATGCCGGGCAAGCTTAATGCATCTAAAAATCGCCCGGGCACATCAGCGTGCCGGCAGTGTAGCCAAAAGTTGTCTCCTCACGCTCTAAAAGTCATCTAGTACCTAGATCCTGTGTATCTTACACACTGCTGCAAAATCACGTTGCGATATTACCGGCCGGATTTGTCGTAGCAGTGAGAGCCTTGTATGTGCGTGAGTCGTTTCCGTTAGTTAAATTCAGTTTTGTAGCCCAATCACTTAATTTGTAGCCCATTTACCAAGCGCTTTCGGTAGTTGCCTAAGTCGATGCGTTTTGTCAGTAGTTCTGTAGTCGAAGTTCCGTCGGTTTTCATCCGTTTTGTAGCCCAATTCGTTTATATTAATTTTGTAGTCGAATTCAATTTAAAAGGCATTTTTATCGGTCATTTGGTATTCGAATTCCGATTTCAAAATATTTTTGTTAGTCATTTGAGATTTAATTACGTGAGTCATTTTGTAGCTTCCTTTCCAAGAACAGTAACTATCCCAGAACGTCAAACCTAAGCCAGTAATCCAGTAGACTAGTGAGTCAATCGCGACAATTCTGAACGTTTTTAAAGCCAACAAACATTCGTCTAGATACTTCGAGATGACCAACTTTTCAGTGTTGACAGCCAACACAAAAATGAATTTTCCACAGTGTAAGTTGAGTCGTTGACAAAGGTAAATACGTTGAAAAATCGTGCGATTGTCGTGGAGCTCCGTTTGTATTGATCGACCAGAAGATCAGAGCTCAGTGTGGGTGGAGGGAAACTTCTTAAGCACAGCGTGGTAGAGGTTGTAGAAAGCGTAGATGGACACGCTGACAATGATGAGCAGTGAAGTCCCAAAGACGAAGGCAAGGAAGTTGCCGTCGATGATGCAGGCTCCCTTGAGGCTTCTCGCGTGGCCCTGGGTCAGAATCAGATTTATTCGTTAGAAGAACACATGATTGCGTTTTGATTATGTCTTATAATCATAATAAATCAATCATCATTTATTGTTTATAATCCAGATACATAATAAATAGATGTCAAAGCAGTTGTAGTGGCTTCAGAGTCGGTCTTTTAGCTTACCAACAGGACATAAATGAATTTTAAATAATAAACAATATCATTCACGGTCAAATAGCACAATGTATGTCCTATCAAAATCTTGTCATGTAAATACTCATTCAATCATTACAGCCTGGTATAACTCACTGCTGGGTTGTGATTTCCTTTCGAAATTGCCAGTTTTCTCGGTCCTGCATGTCTCTTTGTGCTAAATATCTAGGTTTTGCCGGCGTATTTTCGATATTGTCGAACCAACGCGCTATCGGACGCCTTGAATTTCTTCGGCGTGTCCATGGACACTGCTCGGTTAAGGCTTTTTACCCCAGCGGCAACGTGAATATGAATTAATAGAATACAAGCTAATTAGTACCTGGACGAGGTCTGTGTTGTTTCCTTTGGCCTTACGCTCCTCCATCAGCCGCTTCATGGACGAGAGGCGCTCCTTCAGCTCGTCGATGGACTCTGTCATGTCCGCTGCCGAATACAAGAGGCTGATTACTTTCTACATCCCAATACCTACTTCCCTACTATCCTATGCCTTTGTCCTGCTATTCTGCTGTCCTTCTTTCTATTCTACTATGGATCGCTCATGAATCTAAATATAGAATCGTGAGCATAGAAGCGCTCGTGGCGTAGCTTGCTTGGGCGTTCTTGATTGATCGTTAAAGTTAAGCAACGATACGGTCACAAATTTGGATGGGTGACCGCAAGTGGCATCACGTGGCACGTTAAACAGTCGGTCCCGGCTTTAAAACTCTAAAAACTGCGTCACTAGAGTTGGCCACTAGCTCATACGAACAAACAATACATACTATGGATAGAATTCCATCCAACATAGAACTAAGGTCATTGACATAGCTCAAAGGATTGCAGAAGCAAACTGGAGTGGCAATGGACTGGCCATATCTGCCGAAGAACCAACAATTGCTGGGGGAAACGAGTTCTTGAGTGGAGGCGTCTCGGCCTTCCGACAAGATGGAGTGACGATCCGCGAAAAGCAGAGGCTGGATTCGTCAAGCCGAAGATATTGAGCAATGACGCTCGTTAGGGGAGGCCTATGTCCAGCAGTGGACTGCTGTAAGTTGTCGATGATGATGATTATAAGTCATGTGATAATTGATGAGACAGTGTTTGTGAATGACCAACCTATAGGTATGATTTTGTCACGTTAGTTGTTTGTGGTCATCGAGAGCACTGGTGGTCTAGTGGAAGCGACCACGCCTTCCGATCCTGAGGTCGTGGGTTTAAATTCACTCGTGCAACAATTTTTCCGTTCAAAAAAAATATAAGCGCTATAACAGTACTCTAAAACATCGTGAGGAAACCAGCATGTGTCAAGTGCATAAAAGAAGCATTTGAGGCGCACTTAAAATCTTTTATCACACTGGTTCGAAATAACTAGTGACATGACTAGATAGATACGACGTAATTTGAGCAGCAGGACGAACTCCAGTTTGTCCATTTTCCATAAAAGGTGTCATAAAGTTAGATGAACAGAAAATAGTTCTCACAGTCGCTTTAAAAAATCACATTGATTCGTTTACGTTACCCTGAGCACTTTTGTTCGCTTAGTGCGCACCCGACACAAAGGGCTATGAACTCTGGATGACCTAGATTCAATTTTAATGCCTGACCTGGATCTGGGTACTTGTTAAACGAAAAACCACAGAGATACCACAAATAGCGCACATTCATCTGCAGATAGTTATATAGGTTAAAAACAAAGACCTTTACCACTAATACTAGATGATTTACACAGAATTACTAGTGCCTGGGATGATTTCAGATGCTTGCTTGCTGTTTTACCACCTCTCAGCTTGGTCGACCTCACCCACGGGAATGTAGGTTAGGAAGCAAAGATTATTACGAAATATCAACTTACCTACCTCATTGATTGCACCGGAACTTAGAAATACAGTGACCTGTCTTACATTCCGTATACATCACACCTGAACACAGTAAACTTACCCTCATTCTCGCGTTCTGGACTCATGGTGTCACTTTAAATGGTCAAAACTAACAGGAACTGGTTATAGCGTCCCGGCAACTTAGCAGGGAGGATGGTACGCGCACTTTCCCGGATGGGCGCAAAGCGCAGGCGCCAAGCCTCCCGCAGGATTGGAGGGGGACTATTGATCGTTGCCCGGGAATAACCTAGGTCTTCCTATTTTGTACTGAATTTGGTATTTCAATGTAAAATTTTCTGTTTTTTACGGAATGACTTGGACTCATTCATGAAGGATTGGTCCTCCAAAGCACAGGACAGAGAAAGGTGGAAGGGGGATACGGAGGCCTTTGCCCTGCAGTGGGACGATATGGGCTAATAATAATAATAATAATAATAATTATGGTTTGTTTCAGAACACAGGATAGGAAAAGGACTTACTTCCTGTAACACATTGAAAACTAACACAGGAAGATGTGTATCACTAAGTCATAGGTTTTTGTGAAATAAAATATTTGCATTTGAAAAGTAGGTTTTTGGTATGACTCTAATTATTTTTTACGAAAGTCTTCTTAAAGGTCGTCTTTAAATAAAAATGAATAGGACTTGAACTAAGTAATATTTGATATTTCAAATCAATCCTAAGCTTTGCTGGTCTAGTGGTAGTGACTCCGCCTTCCGATCCTTAGGTAGTAGGTTCAAATCCGGTCGAGCACCAATGGATTTTTCTATTCCAAATATTTAAGTGCGCTATACCAGTACTCTCAAACGGTGAACAAAAAAAAGATCGAAAACATGTGTCAAGTAAACGAAAGGAGCCTCTTTAAAGCGCACTTAAATCCTTTTACCACACTTGTCAAAAAAGTGACTAGTGACAGGACTAGTAGTTAGTATATCTAATATTATATTATTATCGTACTAGCTGACCCCGCGAACTTCGTACCGTCTTAGAATTAATAATGATGCAAATTTTCAAATGTTTTGTTATGTAGTTATTCCAAAGACAAATCCAACAAATCAAAAATCATGAAATCGATCCAGCTAGAGGCCCTTACCCACAGCCCTGCAAGAAAAAGAGAGCTGCTGACGACCCGATTGATATGAATGTCAATTATAAAAAAAATATTATCAGTATCAAATTAACTGTCTTGTCATAAATTAATGTCTAAGAAGTATTTATACGTTATCCTGGTTAACCTTTTACATCCCTTTTCTATTTTGGGATCGTTTTACAGGATATAAAGTAGCCGATGTCCTTCCCGGGATAGAATTTATCTCCTTGCCAAATTTCATTAAAATCTATTCAGCAGTTTAGGCATGTGGTAGGTACACGCCTAAACTGCTGAATAGATTTTAATGAAATTAAAGGTAACAGACAGATAGACAGAGTTACTTTAGCATTTTTAATATTAGTATGGATATCGACACATCGGCTAAAAGCTTTGAAGTCATCAATCATCGTACTAATGAGCTGTCGATCTAGTTAAGAAAACAAACAGGTATAGATTTCACGAAGGAACCCCGAAAATAGTGCCATTATCGAACATTACACAAAAAACCTTGATACAAGTTTTGCTTATTTTTAGATAAGATGCGCCATTATATTTTTTATTTATTATACTACTAGCTGCCGCCCGCGGCTTCGCTCGGATTTATCCGGATAAAAATGGCCTAAATGTTAATCCAGCACATGTACTATGTATATTCTAAGTTTCATACAAATCCGTTCAGCCGTTTAGGCGTGAAAGAGTAACAAACATCCATACATCCATACCATGCAAACTTTCGCGTTTATAAATTTATTAGGATGTATAACTAAATAACACTTATCACATACCTACCTACCTATATACATCCCACGAAGGGTAACTAAATACCTACCATAACATCACAAGAAGGTTATCATGGTCCGATTATGTATTAACGTAGTTACTTAAATAATAGAATAGAATAGTTTTTACTTACGGTCTTTTAAATCTTCTGCATTTTCTAAAATTACGTTTTCTTTTTGTTTCAAAGTTGATGGGCGAAATACTAAGACTACAGAGCCATCTATTGAAATAACTAGGTACCTATTCGTATTTCAATTGCCGTATGTAAGTATAAACAACGTTGACTCGCTAGCATGCAATGGTTTTAGTTTCACCTGTTTTGTATAGATGGCATCTCTAATATGTTGAACTGTGATTGAAATTAAATTATCCATTATGTACTTTATTGGGAAATGCATTTTCGTTTGACCGAATTATGATGGAAAACATCAAAAACAATAAAGACAATAAAGGAACACTTTTTAATCACATTGTAAAAGTATTTTTACAATACGGCAGCCTCGGTGGCGTGGCGGGCGATTGCTCGGCAGAGACGCAGAGAGGCGCGGGTTCGATTCCCGCTGCGGAAGAAATGTTTGCAAGATCTGTAAATATTTCTTCCGGGTCTGGGTGTTGTGGTACCATGGTACTCGTAGTTTCTGATACCCACGACACAGGAAATCCTAGTGTGGGGTCAGGACTATGTATGTGACTGTTGGGTGTTATTTACATTTAATTTATAAAAAAAAAATATACTAAAAAGATAACGTTCACAAGGAAGTCGATATGATAAAATTCATCATCCATTATTTCGAAATGTAATAAGTAACTAGCTTTAGACAGCAGTTTCTACAATCCAGTTGGCGTAAGAAGACACAGCGGTGACAACGAGAGGTAAATGCGCACTCTGGCTCACACCGAAGTCTTCGCCCCACGAGACAATCCCGACAAGGATGTTATCATAGTAGACAGGAGCGCCAAAGTCCACGAAGTCAATGTCCCGGCCCCCGGTACTGGCCTGACCTACGCAGATCATATTTGGGGAGACCTTGATGATGCTGAAGAGGCTCCAGATATCACTGCAAGTGGTGTGGTCGACGGTGACCAGTTCAATTTTGTAGAGGTAACGGTTCGTGATCTTTACGCCTTGCTAAAAACAAAAAGAAAAAATCAGAGAACCTGTAACTTTTAAAGTCTAAGTGAAGGTCCCTAGGTGTAGCTAGGCGCTAGTGTTACAGATTGATGGCTATGTACAAAATGATCTTGTTCGTCACATAGAGTTAAGTTTATTTAAAATACCTATCATATACTCAATATTAAATTGTACAAATAGGTATCGCAATCATATCAAAATCAAAATAACAAAAAAATGACAAAACAAAAAATCTGTGACCACAGATCCCTAGCTAATAGTTTTAGTTAATAGTAAAAAATATAAATTGTTTATTGTTAGTTGGACTGCCAACATAGTTAAAATAAATACTTACAGCAGTGGCGCCCCATCCCACGTGGGTAACAGGCAGACCACCATACAAATGGAATCCATAAGAGATGATAGGGGTCTGTTGGATGTTGAAACCGAAGACAAAGTAGGAAAGCAGCCGGATGACAGCGACGTCGGCATCGTGGAAGTTTCCTTCAAAGCCGAAGTCAGGGTGAACTACAATTCTCTCTACGTAGTGGAGGACACCGCTGGACAAGATGGAGGAAGAGCCTGCACGGATGCGGCAAAACCGATCATTGTAGTGCCTGAATAAAAACGAGAAGTGAATTAGAAAAAAAACGAGAATAAGAAATAAAATGATACCTATACATATTATCACGCCCGTATCCCTAATTGGGTGGGCAGAACCAGAAGTAAACTTTAAAAAACTTGCAGCCACTCCTGGTTTTAAGTCCTACGATTGATACGGTAAACCATGGTGACAGGTGATCAGCCCATCCATTGCCCATATAGATGGTCCGTCATTTTGGAGTGGTCTATCCCTTAGTCGGCTTTTACGATATGCTCGGGGAGAGAAGCAGCTGGACGCATTATTATGCTTTTTCTTTACTCCCAGTCCAGCAGATACCTCATTCATCAAAATTCATTCATCCGTTTGATTGCTGCGAGATCATAAAAAACGGAATTTGTGTACCTATATTCTACATTCTGCATTCTTTATTCTACATTCTTCTATATACTATATTCTAGCAAATAAATATTCCTATTCCTATTCAATAAACTGTTCTTCACTCAAAATAGACACCTTACCTTACACACCTTGCGTAAACGCAGCGTGCAGCGGTCAGGACGTGCAGAGAAGTCAGCACGCTACCAGCGCAGCCCTGAATCCAGATATAACCGTTGCTGAACTCAATCTGGACGGCACCAGGGAACTCCTCGATGGACGCCCGGGTGCCAGGCTCGACCCTGTGGCTCTCCGACCATCGCTTCCCAAAGGCAGAGAACCCATTGAGTCGCTTGATATCGGAGCTGAGAACCTTTTCTGGTATTTCCAGAGGGTCTGGCAGTATTTTGCCTTGTACAGGGATTAAAGTTGTACCTGAAAAAAATATGTTTTGTGAGAATTTGTGAGAAGAAAGTTTGTGAGGATGTTTGTATGTTTGTGTCTCAATCACGCCTAAACGGCTGAACGGATTTGAATGAAACTTGGCATATACATAGAACATGTGCTGGATTACCATATAGGCTATTCTTTATCTAGGTACCACGCAAGCTAAGCCGCGGGCGGCAACTATTTTATAACAATATGTTTTTATCTTCCGCTGTGTAACAAACAAAACTACTAAATAGAGTTTTAAAAAAACTACTTCAATTATGATTAAGAATGATAGAAACTCCTTGGGGTCTTTCTAATCTCACCTAAGGCGCGTCGCTCATAGGAACGAGAGCTCATAATATTTTCAATTTTTATAATTTTGTAAGCTAGCTGTAAGTTTTCCTAAGATAATAGAATAAAATAAAATAAGTCACGTCATATTCTGCCCTCCTAGTGAAGAACGCAGTAACTAGCATTTTTGACAAAAATTAGTTAGATACATATTCGGAATCACCTAACAAAATACAACATTCTGTTCTCACTCACGTATTAAAACATGTTCGACATAGTTACTGCGTTCTTCACTAGGAGGGTAGTATTGATTACATGGGGTAACACCGACCACCTTTTTCAAATATAAACAAAAGTATGTTTCACAAAAAATATCGGATAGTCTGAAAGTAGTGGTACAAATACCGGTCTTTCTAGTGATATCAATTTCAGAGAATAGATATATTCCTCACCTGCAAAGAATAAGCTTAATATAATAGCTGTTTTCATAGCTGCGACTTGTATTCAACTAAATGTTATCTCACCATTTTTTTACACTAATTTCGATTCATAATCTATGTAGGTATATTGTTTGCGCGTACATAATCTATTATCGTTCTAAAACTTGTCGATAGCTCAATTTATCGTTACAGTGGCTTCGTGGACAATAAAATTACTTGAAGTAAGAAATGCATAGGTACTAAGTATGGAAAATCATTATATTGACTAAAGCGAAACCTTTTTATTTTACTTCAATCTTTTTTTTTGGTTTTACTTCTTTGACTCTGAAACGGGTATACAAATAACAAAATGAATAAATAAATAAATATTGTAGTCATTTCATACAGCGCCATCTAGCCCCAAACCTACTTATCATTAATTTTATGTACTTACCTACTTATCAATAATTTTATCAATCGGAAGAAAACAAAGGGATTAAAATAGTGAAACGATAGTAAGCGGTTTAGATTACCAGGAATTATGCAGTGTGTTAGATATTTATTTTTTTAATCAATAAACACAAATTATGTACATCAAAGTAATACAAATGTAATCAGCTGGTTATTATCGAAGATAATAAATTACATAATTTGGAAGTCTCCCTACGTATTGCAAAGAGAGAGCTGGTCAGAGGGATGGTAGGTATGTTCAATCTGACATCGTGT
Organism: Scotopteryx bipunctaria; assembly: GCA_949320045.1. Lineage (NCBI taxonomy): Eukaryota > Metazoa > Arthropoda > Insecta > Lepidoptera > Geometridae > Scotopteryx > Scotopteryx bipunctaria. The sequence continues at coordinate 9,365,799 of OX439459.1, forward strand.
GCATTAAAACTCGTCTTTCAAAGATTAAAAGACCCTTTTTTATATTAATATTGTAACTTTCTAAATTTTTGTACGGCCTACCGCTAGAATCTAGAGGTCTAATTGGTTAAACCTAACACCTATTATATACCTAGGTTCACAGACAAATAAATGATATATGATTTATTTATTTATTTTTTGTCAAAAAAAAAACAGAGCGCCGTCACCGGCCATCGGTCCTTTAAATTTGTGTGTGTTAAATGTCCGGTTCCAATATCGTACTAACGGGAGGCAGATTACCATTACCAACGTTATTAGCAACGTTGTTTTTCTGTCAAAAAATATATAGCACTTTTCGACAGACAACACATTGCTATTACCATTTAGTGATTTTGGGTTGCAAAACTTGCAAATAAGAACAAAAATAAGTACTTACACGAAATATATTGCCTATTACAAGTTCTATATTAAGAAAAAAATGTGAAATTGTATCAGTAGTTGTATGGTTAGACAGCATTTTGGACTATCCAATTAGTGTAAGAGGAGACCTTGGTGCTAACACCAGGGTAGAAGAAGTCCCCGCAGCCCATGCCCCAAGAGACGATGCCGACCAGGACGTCGCCGTAGTATAGAGGCCCGCCGGAGTCTCCCTGAAGCATACAATTGGAAGGTCAAGCAAAATTGGTCTAATAAATTCTCAGTGATATTTCTTGGATTGTAGTTGAGAGATTGTATTACAACTGATAGTCGAACCAAACGAAATCGCCTAAAAACACTTGATTTCCAACCACTTTTCTACATCATAATCACCAGCCTATTTAAGTCCACTAATGGATAAAGGCCTCCCCAATTACTTGTACCCACCAATGTAATAATTCCATCGGATGGAGCCGACCGTTCTTCGGTCCATCTTCCTTGAATCTTGAGTCTACGGTGGCTGTTGGTTTAAAAGGTTCCTACTATGTAGGAACAGGGTCCTCTTCTTTTGAACTCTTCATTCAGGGTATTCTTAGGGAACAGAATATGGATTACCTGACAAGCGTCCTTGCCACCGACGTCGAGGATACCAGCACAGATCATGTTGTCGGTGACGGTAAGAGGTCGGGGGGCGGACAGGTAGCGAGCTACACAGACATCCTGGTTGATGGTCTGGATCTCCACGTGGCGAATGATGGCGGAAGCTAGGCCGCCGGACTAAAAAAAACCAGTCAAAGTAGCTTTATTCAACAAAATCTGAGGGATCATTTTAATACGTCTTATGAGTGGGGTAGTGTGGCAGGTGAGTATCCTTTCAGAATTAAGGTACGAGTTGGCAGCGGACGACATGAGGCAGCAGCGGACGACGTGTCACTTTCTATGAAATTCCCTCCGTAGTTAGCGACACGAAGCTAGCGACGCGTCCGCTAACTACGGAGGGAATTTCATAGAAATACATAGAGACCAGTAGTGTCGCTGCGACTGCGACACGTCGTCCGCTGCTGCCTCATATCGTCCGCTGCTGCCTCAAGTCGTCCGCTGCCAACTCGTACCTTTAATTATTAAGTTATTTTGTAGCGCTGTACAAGTTTTTTTTTTTTGCATATTAATACCACTGCTAACTATTTTGTACTGCCTCCAATGAACCCGTAACATTTACAATGTCATCGGTCCTCATCAGCCATCCTACACTATTCCCCTTCTTTTACTTAGCGAGACTACAGACTAAAATTCAACAACTTTTAACACACCCGTGTTGTACCCCATCCAGCATGGACGACCGGCAAGTTATCGATCAGCTGGAACCCTTGAGAGACGATCGCCACTTGCTGGACGGTGTTGCTGTAGGTCAGCCTGGAGGAGAGGAAGACGATCGAGATATCGCCATCATTGCCGAGTCTGCCCCAGGAGGGGTGGTTAACTCTTCGGGCGACGCCAATCATGGTGCCGCCGTTGTTGCGGTTGGAGCTGCCAGCGCGGATGCGACGGTTGTTGCTATTGTAGAAGCTGGGAACAGAAAATGACAAGTATAAAAAAACTAAGGCCTTTTACATCTACAGTAGATGATTTATACAGCTTCAGGAGGCAACTTTTACCTTCACAAACGGGACGCTGTAGTGCCCGGGACGAATTAAGATGGAGTGGGCTTACCCAGCACCTATGTACATATATCCTCTCAGCTTAGTCGGCCTTGTCCACAGGAAAGACATGATCAATACGTGAAGAGCTGACTAAGCCGCGGGTTTCCTCACGATGTTTGCCTTCGCCGTTTGAGAGAACTGGTATAGCGCACATAAATTTTTCGCACAGAAAAATCCATTTTTGATTGTGACACTTTCCTTACTCTCTCTACTCATACTCGTAGAGAGTTCTACAAGTTCAAGTGGGTGATTTGTTTAAAAAAGCTTACTATAAAATATCCGATTATTATAGAAGACAAAAATGCTTGGGACTGAATAATAATAATCCAACTCCTTTTATAAACGTGATTGTAAAGGGATCAATTTCCATAAAAATAGCCAAGCGTGGTTTCTTGCCTGTATCTTCCAGGCTTGGTCGCGTTACGAACAGGTGTAAATGCAATGTAGATTTAAGACGTGCCCAAGTGTACCAGTGATTTTAAGGAGTAAACAATTTTGACTTTGACTTTGACTAATGGATAACCTACAATTGAGTATTCATTATTAAAAGTCGGATGGTATCTTACATGCCGTCAAAGCAATGGGCAGCCGATAGGAGGTGCAAGTCTGTGATGATGTTGGCTGCGCAGGACTGGCTCCAGAGCAGGCCATTGCGGAACTCCACCTGTACGATGCTGGGGTACTCCTCAATGGTGGTGGGCTCGCCGCCCACGATGCGTGCACCGCTGGCACTGCCCACAGCAGCTGCAAACACAGTTATTAAGCCCCCTGCTTGCTTCTACTGGTCATGTTAAAGGCGGCCAACTGTCCCGTATTCTGCGGGACCGTCCTGTAATGCTAGATGTAATCCCGCTTTGTAATAATTAGTAGAATAGTCCCGTAAAACGTAGGATGCGTCCCGCATGTCTATTTTTCAACCACACACGTGGTACACAACCTTATCACAACGCGCGCGCACAAACAGCAGCGCAGCATCTATTCCTCTCAAAAGAGAGAAATTTACTCAAAATACCCTGAACTTGTTAAAAAGCGTCACTCTAGTGATAATTATGATTTTAAAAATAAATGACTTGTAGGTTTTCTGTTTTTAAATAATTTTGGTAGATATGCACTGACAAAATTTCATACTTTGCATTCGCCCCACAAACCCTATCTGTCCACAAAAAGTCACGCATTCATTTTTCAGAAAGTTGGCCGCCTTAGTCATTTTACTTTATAAATCAGAAAGATTGTGAGGAAGTAAGGATGTCTGTATATTTGTACCTCAATCACTTCGTAACAGCTGCACAAATTCGAATTAAACTTGAAATATTTGTTTGAATTACATAAAGGCTGCTTTTTAGTGGGTATTGAAAAGTTGAAATATCAATATAGCTTCCATTGCCATTTGAACTTGGGTTAAATTAAACTGTATTGCTATTTCACTTACCTGCTACCAAAAGTGCCCAAACGAAGATCATGGCGCTAAGAATTCCAAACTGCTGTCCAAACGAACCGATCGTCTGCTTCAATTTATAAAAGGTATTTCTTATCTTCAAATCCTTTGATAATTTTTAATTCTAATCCGATATACGTAAATTCCTAAAATATTTATAAGCCTAATGTGACTGTTGATTTCGTAGTAGATAAATCAGGCTCTTTAAGCTCTTTAAGCTACTCGGATGATGACTACAATGATGATGATGATGTCCATGACGTGTTCGTCGATGGCAAACCTTGCTATGAATTGATGTGTGAGCGAATGTGCCTCGTTCTCTCTAACCAGTTAACCAGTTAAGGTTTTGGTAACAAAATAAACATTTTTCTTTCTTTCTTTCACACCGTAACGGTTGAACGGATTTTAACGAAACTTGAAATACATTGTATAACAAAATAGGCTATTATTTGCCCGGATACCACGATAATGATAAATATGGGTCACAGCAAGTGGCATTACGAGCTGCGCACTTTCCGTGCTTCGGAGGGCACGTTAAATTGTCGGTCTCGGCTTTTAAGTCGTTAAGCCACGACGAAGGCCTTTAGGCGACCTAAAAACTCCGTCACTAGAGGTGGCCACTAGCACATACGAACTTACTCACGCATCCAAATTGTGACCGCGCACAAAAGCACAGAGAAAACCAGAAGTTCTTGAAAGAGGAAACTTAAAGGTCACATACATACGACCTCGGTGGCGAGGCGAGCGAGTGCTCGACTGAGACGCAAGAGGCGCGGGTTCGATTCCCGCTACGGGAGAAATGTTTGTATGTTCTGCAAATATTTCTTCCGGGTCTGGGTATTGCATTATGTATTATAAGTATGTATTTACTAAAAAAAGTATATAAGTATTCTATCAGGCATCTGGTGCCCATAGTACTAGCTTTGCTTAGTTTGGGGCTAGATGGTGCTGTGTGAAAAAGTCCGCAAATATTTATTTATTATTTATCTCTTATATTTCTTATCTTTATACCTCTTAGAGTGCAGGGATACACGGAAAGGAATTATCGAAATTAGAGAACAAAGCGGAAAAATGAAGTTTGTATGAAAAAAAAACTCTTACACCATGATCCACGACCCCACATAGAGTGGGATAAGGGGAGGAAGATGATGATGATGATGTATGAAAAAAAAACTTGACTGAAGTACAAGTCGCGTTCGCACACGACGGGTTCCGTACCATCGTACATGTACAGAAATGTTTCTTGTATGGGACCTCCTTTTATTATTTGTTATTTTATCGGCAAAATATATACTGTGATAATTTCAATTCTCTACCTATTACATTCATGAGATACAGCCGGACAGACGGACGAATGGACAGACGGACGGACAGCGGAGGCTTAGTAATAGGTATCTAATCTACCGTTGGTTGGTCTTCGCGTACAAAACCCTAAAAACTCAAACAATGTCGCAGGGCGTTCTGCTAGTATTATTATGTACCTACATACTTATATATTGGAGTGTCATAGTGTTGCGGAAAATATTCAGGATATCGATAGTGTTATTGATAGTATAGTCACGTGTTAATAGTATTGATATTATTGATAGTGCTTTATGATCAATACTATTGATAATGGCAATACTAATAGTATCAGTGTATATGCACGTGTAGTATTGTGATTACGTTACTATCGATACTATTGGACGTAAAACTATCGATAGTATTGTCATTATCTTAGGGTAAGGTATTGTTCATATAGAGCTATCGATAGTATCGATAATAACAAGTGGTGATACTGTCGATAAACTATTGATTTGGTTTTGCCTAAACTATCGATAGTCTATCGATAAGCAACTCTAGAGTCACGTATGTAGGATACGTGTAAACTCCTACAGGCAGATTATGATAATTAATCTCAAATAATAAATGAGTTATCCCTGAATTTCAAAAGGGTTGAAAACAGTTGGTTGGTTCAGAAAAAACGGATTCTGTGTAAAAATATTCAAAATATTCAAAAGGCGTAAATATGCATCCTTAGGTGATGGTTACATTTTTATGCCTTTTGGCGTGGAAACTTTAGGACCCTGGGATCCGGAGGCGTGGCTTCTTTTCAAGGAGATATCCAAGAAGCTAATAGATATGACCAATGAACAAAGGGCTGGCGCTTACCTCGGACAAAGGATAAGTATAGCTATCCAACGAGGTAACGTCGCCAGTCTTTTGGGGACCTTACCTGCGGTCGGTGATCTGAGCTCTGTTTTCTATCTGTAGGCGAACTCAGATAAAAAACTGAGCTCATTTTTATTTCTTACTATTATTATACTGATTACCTTAAAGTTTTTAATGTTATTATAATTTGTCTTTGTAGCATAAAATAAATATATATGGTAAATACAAGAAAAGTACAATGAATAAAAAAACTGGTTCTGTGTAAAAATATTTTATTGTAAAGATCTTTTAAAAAATCATTTAAACAGCTGTTGTTACGATCCAGTCAGTGTAGGAGGCAATCCTCACGCTGACACCAGGAAAGTAGGCGTCGGCGCAACCCTGTCCCCAGGACACGATGCCCATCAGGATGTCATTGTAGTACAGAGGACCGCCGGAATCACCCTGGAAACAGACATTAATTCATCATCAACAATAAGCGATGCAGATGACTTCACTCTTGTACCAAAAAGGCACAGCATAGTTGTCATCAGATGCTGCAACTTTGCAAGCTGAACTGACGATCAGGATTTACATCTCTCGCCCCCGAATACTCAAACGTATCTCAGAGTTGAGCACGTTTCAAGTGACAAGCTTTTGACAGATTTTCATCAAAAACTGAGAAAAAACCGTAACTTGAGACGTGCTCAACTCTGAGTCGCGTAAGTTAAACAAAAACACGTCAGGTGACGATGTCATCCGTTACGTGGAGAGGTGCCAGGGTCAGATTAAGGGGCCATTCCATTTGTCTCTCCAGCGGCTGGAATCCAGTTGGACAACTGATTTCAAGTCTTACACACTCATAAAGAATTTCTCCTGGATCCTGACAATCCGGAAAAAAGGTATCAAAAATGTATCCTTGTTTACTTTTAAGTTGTCTCAATTAAAGATAATATTATTGTTATCCAAAGCCTGACTTCACCCACTATTGGGTGTAGACCTCCCTTAGTTTGTCCCATCCACTGCGATCCTGAGCCAATCTAACTTATCTATGGCTTATAACTATGACAATGTCTTCTATCTCGCCGCCGGACATCCTACAATCCTATGTACTACAACTCCGTAATTACCTTACTCCATCTGTCATCACCACGCCCCTCTCAATGTTAAAAAGGATACCTGTTGAAATCAAGTAGCAGTGCTTTTGTCGCGTGAAAAATGTTTGCATGTTCTGCAAATGTTTGTTCCATTTCTGGTTGTTGTAGTACCTTGGTAATCGTAGTTTCTGATACTCACGATACAGGGAATCTAGGTCAGGGAATCTAGGGGTCTAGACCCCACACCCAGATTCCCTATGTCTCCGTGGGGACGGAACCATGTATGCGAATGTTATGTATTTAATCAAAGCCTAGAATCCCGTGAAAGACATAAAAAGACTGTATTGTTTGCCATCGAGTGGTGGAAAGTTACCTGACAAGCGTCCTTGCCGCCTTCATCCAGGATCCCAGCACAGACCATATTGTCGGTGACGTTTAGGGGGCCTTGAGGAGCGTTGAGGTAGCGTTCTCGGCAGAGCTCGGTGTTCACGGTACGGATAGTCACGTCGAGCAGAACTGGTGACGCTGAGCCTCCAACCTGGTGCCGAAAGAAAAGTTGACTAATTATATTTATGAAGCTTATTGAAGCTGTATAAATCATCTTTCATCATCATTTTTCATCAGCCTATAGCAGTCCACTGCTGGAGATAGGCCTCTCCTAATGACCTCCATTGCGCACTATCTTCGGCTTGACGCAGAAGTCTCTGCCAGCAGTCTTTTGCAGATCGTCACTCTAGCTAGCCGGAGGGTGTCCTACATTACGTTTGCCGAGTCGCGGTCTCCACTCAAGAATTCGTCCACAGCGGTTGTCGGTTCTTCGGCAGATATGACCAGCCCACTGCCACTTCAGTTTGCTAATTCTCTCCTCTGGACTGTGTCGGTGACTTTGGTTCTCTGTCGGGTAACATCATCGTCATACCAGCCGTACTGTGAGTGTCCACGTTTCGGCTCCGTATGTCATGCATGACAGATAGGACGCACTGAAAAACACTTTAAATACAAGTGTTGAAAACTCACACTAGTTGTGCCCCACCCCGCGTGCACAACTGGTACGTTATCGGGGATGACGACACCTTGGGCGATGATGGTAGCACGCTGTATCACCGGGCTGTATGTCAGCGGTGTCGCGAGGCGGATCACACTCAAGTCCCCGTCAAAGCCGTGAGTGCCATATGAAGGGTGGGTGTGCACTTCAGTCAGGTACACGATGGTACCTCCGAAGTTACGATCAGATGTGCCGGCGCGGATGCGGCGGGATTCAGGTCCCGAGAATGAGCTGAAATATAGATAATGCTTGTTTTTCCGCGTTTGATATATACATGACGAATTTGCGATTACAAAAATAAATATTTGTTTACATTTCACACAGCGCCATCTAGCCTTAGACTAAGCAAAGCTTGTACTATGGGCACCAGATGGCTGATAGAATACTTTTATACTTTTTTGTTAATACATTCATAATACTAAAACACCGAAACTAGGGAGAAATATTTGCAGAACATACAAACATTTCTCCCGTAGCGGGAATCGAACCCTCACCTCTTCTGTCTCAGCCGAGCACTCGAACGCCACGCCACCGAGGTCGTTTGTATTGTATGTTACAGTATTCTTTAAGGTCGTTTGTCTGTCGCCGTCATGTGTCACTGGGACGTCGCCGAGAACGAGATGACGTCACTTATCTACGTCACATCAGGTAGTAGCCGCGTGTCTACACTCTAACTATTTTTATACATACATATATACACAATTATCACGCCCGCATCCCAAATGAGATGGGTAGAGCGACAAGCAATCATAAGAAAACTTGATTCCTGATTGAAATCCCAGGATGGATATGGTGAACCATAGTGATAGGTAACCAGCCCATCGCCCATACAGATGGTCCATCATGTTGGGGATACTATCCCTTAGTTGATTTTTACGACATGCTCGGGGAGAGAAGCAGCTGGACGGATTCTATCCGAATGCACTAGTGACACAGCATGGATTGCACTTACAGTCCACTGACGCAATGAGCTGCCGTCAAGGCGTGGAGGTTGGTGATGATGGAGGCTGCGCAAGACTGGCCCCAGGTCCCAGAGAAGATCCCCCGGCTGTCGAGCTGCACGATCGAGGGGTACTGCTCGATGGGGGCAGGCTCGCCGCCGATGATGCGATCGGGGAAACTGTAGCCCGAGCAGGCAGTACCTGACAAACAACCTGATAAATTAAAAATACAACGTCGCTTAGAAAAATTTGAGATGTTATAATTGTAGTCCGCTTTTCATCGCCTACCCTACTATTACTATTTTTATTACGAAGCGCGAAGTGGCGTAGCTTGCTTAGACGTTCTTGATTGATCGTTGAAGTTAAGCAACGTTGTGCGCGGTCACAATTGGGATGGGTGATCGCAAGTGGCATTACGAGTTGAGCGCTTCCGTGCTTCGGATGGCGCGTTAAGCTGTCGGTCCCGGCTCTTAAGTCGTTAAGCCATGACGGAGGCCTTTAGGCGGCCTAAAAACTCCGTCACAAGAGTTGGCCACTAGCTCATACGAACTTGCTTACTTATTACGGCCGTCAATTTATTATAACCAACCGACAGCAGGGCAAAATTCCCTATACACTTGTCTCTATAATATAAAAATGAATCGCAAAATGTGTTGGTAAGCGCATAACTCAACAACGCCTGGACCAATTTGGCCAAATCTTTTTTTAAAATGTTCGTTGAAGTTCAAGGATGGTTTTTACGGCGAGAAAAATTAGAATTATTGCTGGAAAAACCCTAAAAATAGCCCTTTTCTTTTTCCCATACAAATGATTACAAATCTTTTTGACAGGACGAAGTCTGTCGGGTCAGCTAGTACCATATAAAAATATTTTATTCATGGGAACCAAACCAAAGGTAGGAAAAGGTCAGTCAAATTGACAACCTCGGTGGCTTGGCGGGCGAGTGCTCGATTGAAACGCAAGAGGCGCGGGTTCGATTCCCGCTGCGGGAGAAATGTTTGCATGTTCTGCCAATATTTCTCCCGGGTCTGGGTGTTTCAACACTATGTATTTTAAGAATGTATTTACAAAAAAAAGTATATAAGTATTGTATTAGCCATTTGGGTCCCACAGTAAAAGCTTTGCTTAGTTTGGGGCTAGATGGCGCTGTGTGAAATGTCCACAAATATTTATTTATTAATTTATAATTTAGCTTTTATTTTAGTTCATTTTATCTTCTGACGAAATTTTTATCACAAGGGCCAAGCTCGTAATTTTTTTTGTTGTATGCAGACTTGTGGGCATTTTGACCACAATAGGAGAATATTATAATCTTCACTTATTGAATATGGGCCCTGGTTACGTACCCGCAAAGAACACCAAAGCCAATGTCCAGTATGACGCCATCTTTCAAATGAACACTACGAGTATTTGGTGCATCCTGATCGCAATTAAATAGTACACTGATATCAAAAGATTACAGGATTTAGGCGATTATTCACAAACTTTCAGAGTTCCGTAACTCGTCCGGAAGAACGCAGCTGAAACCCTATATCATTTAATTTTACTAAGCCATGACGGAGGCCTTTGGGCTGCCTAAAAACTCCGTCACTAGAGTTTGCCACTAGCTCATACGAACATACAATACATTTAATTTTACTAGCATGATAAAACAACTTAAATTGCCGCTATAACCACAAATAATAAAAATAAAATAATAAAAGGGGACCCCAATACAAGAAACATTTTTTAACATTCGTAATCGATCATCGAAGCTGTATTTAAAAAGAACATGTACGATGGTACGGAACCCTTCGTGTGCGCATTCGACTTATACTTGACCGGTTTTTTCTACAGTCGCTGGCGAGTTTAATTTGGGAAAACTGTTCTAGAGCCACTTAAAAGATTTATACTAGTTTTGGTAAGTAGGCCGTGTGAATCATAATAATATAGAATTTACTTTACTTTAGGCTTTAGTAGGTAAGCAGCTATATTAAATGGATTTTGCTATCAAAGATTAATAAGATTATGTTATAGATAGATGCCTAAATAATCGTTTTCAGTTATCCAAAACTTAGGTATTTGACCACGAGGAAACAGCGGTAAAATAATAAATAGTGAACACCTATAATAATAGGCAACTTACGCTTAACCGTCAGTATTCAGGTTGTCTCACGGCTATGCCACAAGTGGGAAAGTACCTTGTATACCATAGAAAATTTTACTGAAATAAAACTTATTTCGATTTTAAAATCTTCAAGTTAATCGCATCGCCCATTAAAAAGTTTTCTTGCAAACTTTAGAAGAAGATTTTTATTAATACGCTTTAAAAACTAAAAACATAATCAACTTCAATGAAAAATAAGTTGAAACTCCTTAGTGCCGTCATATTGAAACCTGGTACAGTGCGTCCAACGTAACTTGGCATGCGTGAAGTTAGCTGTTGGACATGCGCAGTGTAGCTTTTTCATACTAAATTGTTTACTGCGCATCGAAACGGCTAACTTCACGCATGCCAAGTTACGTTGGGCGTACTGTAGGTAGGTAATTTCAAGATGGCAGCGGGCATCAACACTCTTTCGAATAAAAAACAAAGAAACGTCATAATGTTTTTTTATTGGACTGTAATGTTGATTGTCAGTCAATCAGTCAGTCAGTAACGTAAGAGTTTCCATGGCTTATGTCATTTCATTTCATTAACATAATAGAGTGAAAATAATGAGGTGCGTTGTCATTTCAAAGTTTAATTCCACTACTTTTAAATAATATTACTTGAAATTATTAATCCCTTAGAAATAAAATTCATATGGGACCACTTCTTGACCATTCTCTATACACCAGTGAAAGAATCATCAAAATCGGTTAACTATGGGAGGAGATATCAGTGAACATACATTAAAAAAAAAGCCGAACATAAAACCTCCTCCTTTTGGAGTCGTTTAAAAGATAAAAAAACATTTGTTTTAGTACCCGGATAAAAAATAGCCTATTACTATGTATATTCCAAGTTTCATTCAAATCTGTTTAGCCGTTATGCCGTGATTGAGGCACAAACATCCTCACAAACTTTCACATGTTTAATATAGTAGGTAGTAAGATAGCATTTTAAAGTTCATTTATACCGACTATTGAGCGAATCTAACCAAGAAATATTGTTTGACCTTTTTATTTTCGAAAATTTGATTAGCCAGTGTTATTTCAGAACCTAAACTATTTACGTTCAAAATTTATCAAAATCGGTTTAGTAGGTACTGAATATGGTGGTAACAAACATTCACGCACACAAACTTCCGGATTTATAATATTAGTAGGATTATAAAAATATCTTTAAGTTGTAAATTTTATCATTTTTGTATACTTATTTAATCTTCTACAATAATGCTTACTGATTACTGATATACTTATTTATGTATTTTTGAAATTTATCCTTCACCCTAATAGATTTGTTTTACCTATTAATCTATGTAGTTACCATTTAACATATTTCGACGTCGTTTCCGGGGGAATCTTGGACATTTTCCACTACAAAAATACAATTTTACTTCTTTACTGGCCTGGGAGTAAAAAAAAACATAGAATGCGTCCCGCTGTTTCTATCCCCGAGCATGTCGTAAAAGTCAACTAAAAGGGATAATATCCTCTTCAACATGATGGACCATCTATATGGGCGATGGGCTGATCACCTGTCACCATAATTCACCACATCTTGGGACATTAAATCAGGAGTGGCTCTCTTATGATTACTTTCTCATTACGCTACGTTCATTGACAAAATGGCAGCGTACCGGACATTGGCACTGGTTCTCTACAAGGGTTATGATCATCTTCTAGGTCTTTCTAGGACTTCGAGGTACCAACTCATCATGTTCTGATGTAGGGCTTCTGAACGATACGGCAGATTTAAGTCTTTTAAATAAAAAGTTTGCGATCACTTTGAAAAGTTGAATTATTTTTTTTGATTCACAAAAATACTATAAAATATATTTAAAAATTAAAATACATAATTTAGAATCAAGAAATAGAATTAAAAAAAAGAATGTTCCTTTTTTTCTTTGTAAGCATAAAAACGAAGTCATGATTATTGCCTCGTGTTTCTTTCTGCCAGAAGGCTATTTTGTAAAATTTCACTGAAAATTGTTCATTTCAAAAATGCCACGGCTATTATCTGAGGTTTTGCGAGCACGAGTAACTTTGGATGAAAAAGACGAGAAAAATAGCACGCAGGGTCTTGGTATCGGAAAACTGCGTCGTGTGACGTGACGCGTGCAATATGATCATCGTCCGCTTCCCCACTGCTCAACTACATCAAGTTGAGCAATGGGTAATACGCTGGTATTAGCCACTGCTCACGTCATTAAAAAAACAACGTCTTTGGCGCAGTTTTAGAAATTTAAAGTTTAATATTGTTTTTTGTTGATAACATTATATCTTTCGGTAATACCAGCAGTGTGCGATACCGGTTTGGATTAGGGGCAAATCTTTTTAGATGTCTAATTGTATCGATTCTGCTTAAAGGTTGTTTGCATTATTTGGGTAAATACTTAGTATTATTTTAATACTATCTTTTCCTCAGCTTTGCCCGCGTAATGATGGCATGTTGATGAAAAGAAGGTACAATACTGTCGGCGGATCTAGGCATTCGAGAAGTTAGCAAATAAATTCGACGACCTTGGTGGCGTGGCGGGCGAGTGCTCGGCTAAGACGCAAGAGGTGCGGGTTCGATTCCTGCTACGGGAGAAATGTTTGTACAATATGTCCTGCTAATATTTTTTCCGGGTCTGGGTGTTGTTGTAAAGTTTACAAAAAAAAAAGTATTTAAGTATTATATCAGCCATCTGGTGTCCATAGTACAAGCTTTGCTTAGTTTGGGGCTAGATGGCGCTGTGTTAAATGTCCAGCGATTTCGGTGAAAACATGTACGTCCACCTTGAGTGGATCTCCAGGCAGCAATGAGCTTCGCACCATTGTGTGAACATTCTCGCCGAAGCACAGGCAATGCAGGCAATCGTGGTTTATCGTAGAGCATGGCCCATTGTGTACCTTTTAAAACATGTGAAGAAAAATCACTCGCATTAATTACACCCCATCTTCACCTGGCATACAGGACTGGTAGGTTATCGGGTATGATGGAAGCACACTGTATGATCGGACTGTAGTCAGTGGCGCGAAGCGGATCACACCCAAGTCTCCGTCGAAGCCGTTAGCGAGGTAAAATGACATGTATTCAGACAGGTACATGATGACGCCTACAAACGTCAGACGTGCCTGCGCGGATCCGACGGTTTTGAGGGCCTTGGAATGAGGTGCATCCAGTCTTTCGGCCAAAGGAAAGCACATACACACATTCCAAACACATTTCCCTTCTTCACAGTTGGGTAAAAACTAATTCTTTACAACAAAATCTTTTTAACACTGTAATTTATTTTAGGGGAAGCTTTTGGATAAAAAAGGCTAATCATACAAATAAAGGGATTCATTTACAATACTAATAGGTTTATATTTGAAGTACTTATCTAAATGTCCCAGTTTCTACCTGCTTATTAGTGCACGTAAATAACCTGTTACCTACCTAACTGACGAGTTGTCTAGGAATGCGCGATTGACGAACGAGTGAGGTATGTGAGATTAGGGCTAGGCTACCCCACCAATATGTCATGTTAATGACCTTACCGACAATATTTGGCGACCTCGACTGCGTATCATTACTGGTTATCATTTCTCTCGGGGAATCGAACTCGATCCTCTCGCTTCTCAGCAAAGGACTCCACATATTTTGCCACCCAGGTTGTCAATGTGGGAACACTATAACTCTATGTACCAGCATGAAAATATATCAAAAGCAGGGTACGCAGTCTTAAACCCAAACGACGTCAACTGTTAGGTCGACCCAGTTTGCATCGAATGCAACAGTCAACCCTAGCACAGAGTAATTAGTCTGTTATTTTCGATGGCACGTGTTCTAAAATAGATCTAGAACTCTATTAGCTACAGTTGAATATTATATAATAATCTTGCGATACCAACTACATAACCAGCATGTAAAAAACAAAAAGACAGACAAACATAGTAAAACTTTAATGTTATCACAAAATCAACAATAAAATACAACGTTTTAACGCTGCTGCTTAAATTGGTTGATAACCTTGAGGGCCACCTGAGAAAAATACAATTTGTTGACAAAAAATTTGGAAAATAGCAAAAAATTTAAATACTTTGATTTCCGATCATACTTAAATAGATTCTTACAATAAAATACCAATAACCTGACTCTAGTATTTCATCGTTCAATACAAATCTGCTATCTGTCAGAGCCACTACTAGAGAAGAAGACCGGAGATTCGGGGGTATACGCCGGAGTGGCTACATGAGAAGTCTTGGGAGTCTGATGGGGAAGAACCTCCACAAACTTGAAGAAATTCTGCAACAGCTTCTGCTGTTCTAACAGAAGCGTGTTCAGGTGCCTCATCTCCTGGTCTATCTTCTTAAGGTTGAAAGTCGTTTGATCAATCTTCTCCTGCATCCCCTTTATCTCCAGGTTAAAGTTATGATCAGTTGTCTGGCCCTCATTCTTCAGCTTCGAATGATACTTGTTTTTGTAAAGGATTTCTTTGACGGATCGTCCTGATTTTACTTTGTTTAGCTGGGCGAGTTCGTATGCTGCCATCATCAGGTCTGTGGGTAGACGCTTCTCGCGTGGGTTCAAAGGTTTCACACTCAAGATGACCTTCCCAGCTTCAGGTGATACCAGTGCTGTTCTGTAAACGTATTTGTGAAGGCACTTCGGCAGCCAAGCGCTGAACATACCCATTTCGACGAATAATATCAGTTTTGTCTGTCTAACCAACTTAGACAGTCCAGCGGTTTTCCTCAGACCCTGGATATCGTGAACAGCTATACCCACCAGCAAGTTCATCAAGATGATAGTAACAAACATAAGGAATAGGATGAAGATAATCTGTGATGACAGTTCGAACATAAGCGGCGGATCTTCTTGCATGGGATCATTTATAAGAATATTCAAATTAAGTTCTCCGACCATCATAGATAAAGTACTGATAAAACCCATGAGAGGGTTCGAAAACATCTCCTCATTAGGGAAAACTACGCAGAAGCAGATGGTAAAGCCGAGTAGAAGACAAATGTAAGCAAGAAGCAATTTCAGAAATTCTGTAAGCACTTTCTGATACATGGCTACGTAGTCTCCGAACATGGGAAGCTGACCCATCATTAACATCAGGTTCGTCCAAGCTCCCAGCACGGCGTAGCCACCAACGTGGTTCTGCCAGCTGTAGTCATTGTGGATGTTGTAAAGTGAGAATACAGAAAGCAGGACAAACCACTCCATCAAATTCTCGAAAGTGGTAAAATATTGATAAATACTGGAGTATCCTGTTATACCAGTCAGTTTTCGAACGATTTCAAATGCAGTAATTCCCATCAGCACCCATCTTTCGAACTCAATCGGATTGTTCTTTAACATGACACCCAGGAGCGATTGTGTCTGGCAAAGCTCGTTCGGTACGCCATACTTCATTGAATGTTTTCCTCTGCAAGCTTTCACCACAGCCGTCAGTACGTATATCGACAAGAATGATACAAAAAGGAAACAAAAGATTAGTCTCGCTAAATAAAACTTTCTTATCTTTCGCCACTTCATAAAGAGAAACGCTGAGCAAAGCGGATGGAGCAATATGTCTTTCTGGCCTTCATCAATCAAACTGTTTAAATATGTTATCTCACGGGGGTACGAGAACTTCAACAGTTTGCCAAAATCAAACTCAATCTGAACTTCCTCGTTCCCTTCTGTTGAACGGCTCTGTGATATGCCAGAATCCAAATTATGTCTCAATATAGCCAATGACTTTGGTGTCTTTCGAGCAATGACGCTCAATGCTGTGTGTCCTTTCTTCGATTTCGACGTCACATCTCCTCCTAAAAATATCAACGTTTCAACACAAGGCGGCAGGCCATCCATCGCTGCGAGGTGGAGAGGGGAGTAACCGTATTCATCTTTTTTGTTAACCTGAGCTCCCCAGCTGACGAGTATATCGATGATGTCACTCGCCCGTTCTGACCGACAGATTGCTGCGTGGAGCGGCGTCCTTTTATCATGGTCTTCAGAATTGGGGTCGGCATTACCATCGCGAAGAAGAACTTCAACCGTCTCTAAGCTCGAACATCTTGCAGCAAGATGTAGAGCAGTGAAACCTCTGTAATTTTTTACATTCGCTTTCGCTCCGTCCGCTAGCAACAGCTCGACGCATTCGGCATAACCTCTAGCGGCGGCCAGGTGCAGCGCCGTACACTCCTTATCTCTTTGTTTGGTGGTGCCATTCACTACTATCTTTGTCTCTTTCAACAAAAAGTGGAGGCACCTTTGCGCACCGAGCTCTGCAGCTAAATGAAGTGCATTCAGACCGCCAGAGGTACAATAAGCTGGGTCAACTCCTCGCTCTATAAAAAGTTCCATGCATTCGACAGCATCTGTTCTTACTGCGCAATGGACAAGGTTGTCCTCGCAACCAGCTCGTTGAACGACTGCGTGCAGTGATGCTCCGTGGGCAATCAACACTTCTGCTACTTCTAAGGAGTTTCCGAACGCGGCACAATGTAAAGGTGCGAAGTATTTTGGGGCAAAGTCAACATCTGCGCCGCGGGACAGTAAATATAAAACGGCTCTGGTTGCTCCACTGAATGCGGCTATGTGTAGCGCAGTAAGACCTGCTGGCTCCGCATAGTGGATGTCAGCTCCTGCGTCTAAAATACCTGGCAGTAACTCATCTCTTGCTAGAAACGCAGCCCAAAGTAAAGTCAAATTAACAACCACATCAGGAGCTGAAGAAATATGTTCCTCGATGTTTTCAGCTGAGATCAATCCGCACTCCACGTCGTCGAAGAACCTCCCAGCGCCCAAGTTTAGCGCTTTTTCGCAAATGCTTCTTCGGATTCCTTCCTCTGTCAGTCGAGCGTCAGGGTCTGGTGCAAGGATGTCGAAGCTGTGGTGCATGTTCGGTGCATCTTCAGCTGGTGGTGATGGTCCTACGAAGAGGTACTCCTTTGCTTTGCCATGGTCGCGGGCTGACTCTAGCAAGTCAATGTTACGCACTTTGTAGCTGTTGAGGGGGAATTCTTCGGGTTCCCTGATCCTAGAGCGAAGGCTGCTGGAGAGGCGCGAGCGCGTGGGCGTTTGCCCGGGGGTCTGGAGCGGGGACGGCCACCCCATCTCGCGGTAACCGAAGTTGTCCATAGCGCGGGCGCGACTGATTGCAACAGCATCCTCTTATCTTATCTTTGGTTTGTTTAAGAGCTGAAGACAAGTGAGATTCGTTGACAACGTGATTTATAAGGCTATTTTTATTACCGCGCAGTTTTTGTATGTAATTATGTGATAACTGGTACGTTTATTTGGATTTGGGCATGCGTGGGAATCAGTGATCACGTTTTACGTACTTACTAAGAGATTCTTAATTCACGAGCGCCCCTCCACCGTTTGTTTTCAAAAATAGAATGAAATAAAGAAAAATGCAGGGGAGGCGCTCTGTTTCAGGCTGCGAGACCTCAACTCCCTTTTTATTTCTTCCATTTAGACGCCTGATTTATCTAATCTACCTACTTTAGAAAACAACTCTATTGATCCGAATTCTCAAATTGTTTATTAAGTTTTCATAATTGTATATTTATAGAGACAAAGATCTGGATGCGATCAGGACCACGAATGACGTTTGAGGCAGGAGGGTTATACCGTATACCCAGCGGTGTCTGTTTATTCATTAAGTTTTAAACTACGCAATGAATTTTTATTACCTACCTATCAGTTTCTCAATCATGCAAAGCCGGGATGGGTCGCTAGCTCAATAAAATAGGTGTTCAATGTATTTTCCACTTTTAATTCCTAGTATTGAATAAGCATCTCTGAAAAAATTATCAGTTTATTTGCTAATTGTTATCACCATCACGAGAACAAACAGACAAACAGTCGTGTGTTTTAAGCTATTAGGAAACGACGTGGAAAATGTTAGATTATCGAGTAGGTATTTTTATCCGACTACAGCGAAGCCAAAAAAGGAGGGTTATGTGTTTGACCTGTAGATATGTATGTCCCTGTGTTCCCTCGTAAGTAACTACTAAATGGCTGAACCGATTTTGATGAATGATATGTCGTTAGATTCGTCTTTATTGCGCGAGTGTCACTGAGCTTTATAAAAGTGGCGCCGAAATGTATGTTTTAAAAAATATATTCTCTATCAAAAAGGAAGGTGATAACAAAAATATATACAACTTAACATATGTTTACTTAGATGTAATTTGAAATGATAAATAAAGTATACAGCGACGTCATGTAAAAATGTAGCCACTTCTCGGGTTTTTTTTTCAAATAAAATTACTTGTTAAATTACATAGGTAATTAAAAAATCTACCTAAGAATTTATATGCAAAAAAAGTATATTTAATCTTTGATCTCAACTACTTCTTTTTGTACTTTTAGGGTTCCGAATTCATTGCCAGTATAAAACAACAATATTATCTATAATTATATAAATCGCTATAACTCTGTGAAAATTTCAAATCTCTACCTACTACGGTTCATGAGATACAGCCCGCTGACGGACGGACAGCGGAGGCTTAGTAATAGGGTCCCGTTGGCACCCCTCTGGTACGGAACCCTAAAACTACTGGGTACGGCTCTGTGCAAATCGCGCGGTTCCTTGAAACAGAGGATGAGTGACAGTACGTCAACCCCATTACAAAGATATTGTTAGCGCTAATATTGACACTACTTGCGCTTACCCAACGCTTGTGTTACTTGCATTGTTCAGACTCTCGAATGTAAATTTAAATGTAGAATAAATAAAATGTAGATTTTCCCCTTTTCTTACATACATAATTATCACGCCCGCGTCCCTAATGGGGTGGGCAGAGCCGAAAGTAATCATAAGAAAACTTGCAGCCACATCTGAATCAAGAGTTCCAAGATGGATATGATGAACCATGGTGACAAGTGATCAATGGTGACCCCTTTTCTTGCTACAATGAAACGAGTACTTTAGAAAACAAATGACAATTTAGTCGTTACGCTATCAGGCCATATACAGAGCACTAGTCTACTGAGCACTGAGCACTGACAGAGAAGATCAGGCGTAACAGGTTAGCGTGGTCTGGACATCGCACCAGACATCGAACCCGCACCCCTTGTTTCTCAGCCGCCTCGCCACCAAGGTCGTCTACTTCAGGTAGATTTAAAGGAATTCGTTTCATTTTGACACCTAATCAAAAGCATGGGTCGTGAATAATTCCTGTCAACTTCTACACTGTCTCTTTGTCTCGGCTTATTGAGCATACGAGACAAGATCCTAAGTACCTATCTAAATGTCTACCGTGCTCTACTAATAATAAACTAGTTTCAAACTGGTAAAGGTGACACTTTCAATCAAAGACTAAACAGTTATACAGAAGGCATAATAAATCTAGAGAGTAATTATCTTATCTACAATTCTTATGCGAAATCGGGTAAAAAGAAGCAGGATAAATATTCCAATGTTATTTTAGTAATAACTAGCGACCCGCCCCGGCTTCGCACGGGGATAGACATATACCATTGCGGACTTTTTTGGAGAGCTTTTTAAGGTGTACAATACTGTAGTACATTATTTTGATCTATCTCGTAGGGTTCAGCCAGCGTTTGCAATGTAAGCGCAAAAAAATGTGTTTATTTACGATATCACAACAAACCTCTAAAATTATCAGTATTTCTCTACTATATTATGCAGAGAATACGATGAGTATGAGAAAGCTGGTATAATATAATAATATTATACCAGCTTTCTCATATTCATCGTATTCTCTGTCTTTTATTCTATGTTAATGACCCAGTACTTTAGAGGAGTATTACCTACGATTCCAGCCTGGTCTGTGACAACCAAATCGGACAGGTTCGTCCAACCGAGAATCGAACCGGCGACCGTGAGGCAGTGCCGTTGGTGACCGTTGCGGGGAAATTTGATATCGCTTGGGAAATAATATATTTTTGTACAAAAACTCTTTACCTATGTATAAGTAGTTAAGAAGATAACGCCTTTGTTAGTTAACGTCGGGTGATAAGGGGACTGGCTCGTTCTTTGCGTGAAAAATTTGTTTCGCCATACAACTTGCAAGAAATTCGCGCATTGTATGATCTATATCCATTGCAGGTACCTACCTAATTCTTAGAAAGTTACAGTTGATGTGCCATAAAAACTTATGATTTGATGATTGTTTTATGTCCGTTTGTCTGTCATCGGTTATTCTGAAAACAATAGCGTATTTTACGATTTCATTATTTCAATCCTCGGTTTTCATTACGAAAGTAATTTCTTCCAGCTTTTTTACTTTAATTTACGATCTACAAACTTGCGGAAAGTTATTTCTTTGTTGTGATTTGTTGACTCAGGCCATTCGAAGAAAACTTAAAAGCGGTATCACTACAGTACACGACCACGCTAGAAGGTCGGCTGTTCCCGCCGTGGGTGTGGGTCATATATTTATTTTGCTTCACTGCTGGGAGACCCCCAAAGATTTCCAGATATCCTTCTCCCGTGTCATCTCCCGCCAGCCTCCTTTGTAGGCATCGAGCTCGTCCCGCCAAGGCTTCCTCGGCCGACCTCGACCGGTCATCATTATACTTAGGTACTTTACAAAAAGGTTTTATGGATGTACTTAGACTGCCCAATCTCATTCATTTTTAACCCCCGACCTCAGACCAAATAAAAAGAAAAGACCCCGCGCCGCGAACAACAAAAGTGAAGCCACCTTTTTATCTATGTTTGTGTCGAAGGTTTTAAGGCTGTGTGTTCCAAGTAACCTAAATTCATAGTATAATAATTAAGAAACGATGCTATTTGAAGTATGCTATCTGAGCCCCCGACGAAAACGGATACACCCTACAAACTTATAACACCCCTGGTGTTATAAGTTTGTGGTGTGTATCTGTATGTCTGTCTGTGGCATCCTGAACGGATGAACTGATTTTGATTAAGTTTTTTTCGTTTGAAACGTGACTTAATCGAGTGCTTTTAGCTATATTTCAAGAAAATGTCCTCAGCTGTTAGAAGATCATCACCTCTTTTTTACTTGATCTTAGGGTTCCTCACCCGAAGGGTGCCAACGGAACCCTATTACTAAGCCTCCGCTGTCCGTCCCTCTGTCTGTCAGCGGCCTGTATCTCATGAACATGTAGAAATTTACACGAGTGTATATTTCTATTGTCGCTATAACAACAAATAATAAAAAAGAAATAAAAAATAAGGGCTATATACAAGAAACATTTATGTACTTACATATTTGATGATACGGAACCCTTCATGTGCAAATTCGACTCGCACTTGACTGGTTTTATTTTTCCTTTTCAGAGGTTGTTTATGTCGGGGTTTATTTGAAATTTTTAATATTTTTTTTTTGTCATCTTATTGTCATTACAATGACAATTTCAGACACCGAGGCATTCCTCGGTGTCTACCTATGAGTAGGTAGGTAGGTAGGTACCACAATAACAGCATACACTTATCTAGTTGTAATTAAGGTAGGTATTCAGTCTTGTGATCTGCTCGTGTTATTTACGCACTGTGACGAGAGATTTCAAAATCACAAACAAATATGTCTAGATTCTTGATGTAGGTACCTTCAAGTACCTAGTAGTGTAAAAACTCACCATTCAAAACATTTATTATAGGTTATTTAACCTTGTAAAATCATCAGGCAAACTTAATATTTATTAACAGAAACTCGCAGGCTATCGCTCGTCAGTTAATTTATGATGGTATTTAATAAATCCATTCTACTTGGTGGGTACCCATCGAGCAATAACCGATCGATCCATATAATCGGTTATATGCTCAATGCTCAGATCAAATAATCTGAGGCTCGATGTTGGTACCCGATAGTAAAAACTATTTCCTGTTTAGTATGTGGCTGTCGCTATCAGTGAAGGATAATTAAAATCTGCGAATTACTCAGCAGATGCTGTAAGACTGTGGATCTCAAATTTTACCACGGTTTCAAACTGTTTATCGATGAAAAAAATTACTCGAGTCAGTGTGAAAATTGCGCTATTCTTAACGTATCAAAGACGAAACATTTGAAACGTTATAAGAACGCAAAGTGCATAAGATCTAAATAGGCGCTATTGGGGAATGTCTAGCGATGAAGATTTTTGTTGATCGAAGTCTAAATATTTCTCTTTTCATCTGCTAAAGTATTTTGTTCCGTGAACAGATAAGAAACGCGGCGAAATAAAAATAAATAAATGTAGATTATATAGATCGCAGAGATACAGACATAACCATACAGACATAACCGTACTTCATTAATTTATTTATATCATACCGTAATTCCCTCTTATAATTGCGGACAAGAAAAGGGGTCTCTTGCTACACTGAAACATAATGTTTGAGAAGCGCCGGTTCAAAATCCGGCACTCATTGCCAAGCTAAAGATTGAAATGGCAATAAGATAAATTAGCTATCATGTGTTTTGCTATCCTTCTTGATAAAGGCTCATGCCGCATAGAAATAATCTGCTCAGACCTGATCAGACCTATTTTAACCACAGCCCTTCGTTTGTATATTATTTCATTTTCATTTATTCATAATAATACAATTTTGTTTGAACTTAGAACATAAATAATTATTATAAATATAAAACGTGTCAAAATAAAATAAAACTCAAAAACAATATAAAAATAACATTTCAAAAGGCAACGTTACACATTTTATACAAAATAATGTCAAATTAATATTTACTGGTCAAAAAATCAATAATTGAGCAGAAGCAAGAGTTTCTTAACATTATTGAATTGATTAATGTTCAAAATTTATTTTAATTTGACTGCTAGGGAAATAGTCTGACAGCCTAGTATCTGCCACTGTGTATAGATACACCTATGATATACCTACCGTTAATACCTCATGAAGCCAGGAACTGGTGTAAGTATTTCTTTCACATACATTCCACAAATCCACAAGAAAAGATTTATCCACAATCATCAGACCCAATAAGTTGTGACTGTTTATCACGCGACCCGATTCCAAGGAGTTCCAAGGCAACTTGTCTCACCTCACCAATGTGAAGTATATCATCGACTTTACTTCCTTGCGTATATCGTCAAGCTGAATTGTCAATGTATCACAACAATGACACATCTGAATGGTCAAAGAATGCCCGCAGATGTAGAATATTCGACAGTATGATATTCTCACTGAGGCCTTTTACCATCTATAGTAGATGATTTATACAGCGTCAGGAGACAGCTTTTACCTTCATAAACGGGACGCTGTAGTGCCCGGGACGAATTAATATGGAATAGGCTTGCCCAGCACCTATTCCATCCTCTCAGCATAGTCGGCCTTGTCCACAGGAAAGACATGGTCAATACGTGCGGAGCTGACTAAGCCGCGCCGTTTGAGAGAACTGGTATAGCGCACATAAATTTTTCGCTCAGAAAAATCTATTGGTACACGACCGGATTTGAACCCACGTCCTTAGGATCGGAAGGCGAGGTCACTACCAAATGGACCACCAGTGTACAGTATGCTATGACATTTTAACAAATAGACTCGTCCTACGTTCAACGCCTTTGCACCGGAATGGCGAATTTTCGAAGAATCAGGCAAAGATTTAAATCGGAATCAGGTAGAAGTTCTTCTTAGTCGCTGCACTCTTGATAGAGTGGTCGTGGTCGTCAGCTCAGGAGTAGTGGTTCCCTTTACAATTCTGCGCCATTCGAAATTAACAGCGCTCAACTAATCTGCCTAATCCTTTAGTAAAATAGGTATTGGAAACGGGCTGAAGTGAAATTCGGGCAACCTAACTTTTATCTGGCCAAAATACGATTAACAAAGAATCTACACAAATAAAAAGATCTTAGATGTTGTGAATAAACTCGAATAAAGTCCTATTGTTGGCACGTGCCGTTAACCACACTCATTTAAAACCAAAAATAAACTGGCCTTGAATGCTTTGTTCTTTTTAATTCTCTTTGTGCTACTTCGATTGATTGGTTTCAGATGCTGTGATTTTCAAACGAGTTTTTTTAACTTCATCCTCATTGTGTTCGCCGATTACCTACAGAGTAATGATATAATATAAATAAATCTAATGGAATAGAAATATTTTTATTTGACATACACAAAGAACACAGAACGGGATGTAAAAGGTAACAAATTCTGGGTGTTGTGGTACCATGGTACTCGTAGTTTCTGATACCCACGACACAGGGAATCCTAGTGAGGGGTCAGGACTATGTATGTGACTGTTGGGTATTATTTATTATTATTTCTATTTATATTTATACACATAATACAAAAGAAATAGTTGCAAAATGCTCCTTTGAGGCTCCTGTCCTTACGATATGATTCACAGTGGAAGATCCTAAGGTAAATGGTATTTTTTGGCGAAACAGTTTCTCAGTTCAAGGCAACGTCTGATTCACGAGATGTGGTCACGGCAGCGTGGGTGGACGGCATTAAGGATGCATTTCAAATAAAATAAATAAAAATAAAAAACCTCTTTCAATGCGGAAACCAATTTTTTTTGACAAATAAAGACAATCAAGCCGTTATATTACATCACTACATCATTATCATTTTGGCTGGGTTAAACGAGTTGAAATTTTCACAGAGTGTGTATTAGAAATATTAATTATTAATAGAAATCTATTGCCGCCGATTAATAAAAATAAAATATTATAAAAATAAAAGAGGAGCCCCAAGAAACCTTATTTTTTAACATTCGTAATCGATCATCGAAGCTACCCATTTAAAAAGTACATAGAGTAAAAGTAATTGAAAAGTACATTTACAATGGCATGGAACCTTACGTGTGTGAATTCAACTCCTCCAAATTCCTCCAAAACTTGTACAAAAAGACAACATTGTAGCAATTATTATGTATATAGGTAACTAATCCAGATAGCGGGAGGCTTAGACGTGACGTCACGAGTCCTCGGCAGCCTCGTGGGGCTTCCGTTGAGTATTCGGAACGCGAGTCTAGTCAGGTACAGTTGGCAAAACAAATGAGCTGTATTACCGAGTCCTACAGGTCAGAGGATAAGATAAGCTAACACTTTATTGTATTTGTACTTTAGTTAGTTAGTGTATACCAAAAAACATTGAAGTTACAAAAATAATGGAATAAACAATTGGCTGCCTTATCGCTAGAAGCGATCTCTGCCAGGCAACCTAGGATAGAAAGAGTATTAAAAACTTAAATAGAAAAACGAACTAAATTAAAATAAACTAACATTAAATACACGCTTGGACCTTTCCATTGACGACAAAGTTGGGCGGTGAGGAGACGGGTAGAAGTAGAAGAATATATTAGAGATTTAGAGTACCTATACAAGAATGATTACGTTATGCATGCTCACTGAACCGCGGGTTTTCCTTCACCTTTTACCGTGCAGCCGATTAAGCTGAGAGGATGGAACAGATGCTGGGCAAGCCTACTCCATCTTAATTTGTCCCGGACACTACAGCGTTCCGTTAGTGAAGGTAAAAGCTGCCTGCTGACGCTGTATAAATCATCTACTAGATGGTAAAAGGCCCTTATTATATATTTACCGTGCGCCTTAGTCAGCTCCGCATGTATTGACTATGTCTTTCTTAAGGCCGACTAAGCTGACAAGATGGTGTAAATGCTGAACAAACCTACTCTCTAAAATCATCCCGGGCACTAAAGCATCCCTTTGGTGTAGGAAAAACTTGCCTCCTCAAGCTGAAAGTCATCAATATCAATGACCGTTCCTATTAAACTTAAACATCATCTTCCTGCCCTTATCTCGTTCTATATGGGGTCGGCACAGCATGTTCTCTTCTTCCATTCCCTTCTGTCAGCCGTCATCTCTGTACTCATTCCTTAACCATGTCCTCTTTCACACAATCCATCCTTTTCTTTGGCCTACCTGTACCTCTAAATCCATTCACATTCACATTCATAACTCTCCTCGCAACATGACTTTCAATTTCATCCCTCCTCGTGGCCTAGCTCCTCAAATGTTGTTCAAATACTGCTTCTACTAGCCGTGTAATACTTTCACAGGTGTGGTAAAAGGAATAAAGGTAACTTCAAAGGGGCTTCGCTTGTGCATTCAAGTTTAATAAATTACACTGGTCAACAAAATTTTGTAACAAGAAAGGTGCTTGCTAATTTTAAATTACCTACCTACCCTCATTTTATTACCATATTTATTTTGATTCCATCAGGTCTAGTTTTCGTGTTTCAGCTACTACTCACAAAATTAAAAATTAACCGTTTTTGTTTCACTTTCGCATTCAGAGAATTTGTTTATTTGAAGAGCGTAATGGTTTTTTCTGTTTTTAGAGTTAAGTGATTCTTAAATAAAGTCAAGAAAATGTAAAAATGATCCTGACAAGTTTTGTTACATTTGCAGTGACATTACTTTCAAAACTCAGCGAAGAAATTTGACACCATTAGTAACTAAGTTTTATGAACAGTATTTTGGCTTTGCCATCGGACAAAAAGACCAAGCGTGGGTTCCACA
This sequence comes from Scotopteryx bipunctaria, assembly GCA_949320045.1. Lineage (NCBI taxonomy): Eukaryota > Metazoa > Arthropoda > Insecta > Lepidoptera > Geometridae > Scotopteryx > Scotopteryx bipunctaria. Next base: position 9,393,054 of record OX439459.1, read on the forward strand.
CATCTGTTGTGTTACATATGTGGGTCTTCTCACTAGATGGGCGAAAAGATCTCGATCTATGCCTTTTGCAATACCTATGATTTGGACGGAACCAACGTACCACTCATCTGATTGTTATTTTTGTCTTACTGATACAAAAGGTATTACAATTATAACAAAAAAGTAAAAATAAGTATCCTGACCTGCCACCAGCTACAAGACCGATCCCTCATAGTGAAGATCTGCCGGTACCAGAACCTCAAACTAGCGATCTGGCTCTTACGCCAGAAATCGAAAAAGAGACATTGGATCCTGACTTTCTAGAAGCTTTCTCATCCTCATTTAATGAGCCACGTCTTCTATCACAAGGAGATCTCAATGATTTGGTACGTGACTTAAATTTGTCCAAACCAAGACAACCAAATTTGTCCAAAAATTTTGAAAAATTAGCTTGGGAATCTTTCATGAAAGTAACTTCCAATTTTCTAGGAAATCACCGATCAAATGATTATAAATGTATTATTGCGGAGCTTTTATCTACTTAAAAGGCTTTGGCCTGTAATATGTCATTGAAAATACATTTTCTTCATTCACATTTAGACTTCTTTCCTGAAAATTTGGGCGCCATCAGCGATGAACACGGTCAAAGATTAAATCGAGACATTTCTAGCATAGAAAAACGATATCAGGGCAAGTGGAGCCCACGTATGTTAGCGGATTACTGTTGGACATTAAAACGAGACATTCCTGAAGCAAAATACAGACGAAAATCATAAAAGTAAATTCATATTAATGTTGCAATAAATCGAAATAACTTCATTTTGTTGATAAAAATTCAAAATTTCTAAAATATTATAAAATTGTATTACTAAAAAACTATTCGTATTTTAAGCATTTTAATTTTATTTCTAGTATCATTATCCTTGTCCTAAACATAACTAGACAAAAGTTTTCATGTTACATGCAAAAGTTGTTTTTTTGTTGACTAGTGTTATTATTAATGGTCTTTTCATTTCCCACCTTGATCTTAATTTACTAACCGTACTCCAAAATAGCTTCCGAAACGTGTCGGATTAGGAAACCTAGCAGAAACACTGTGTCTCCTACGTAGTATGTATCTTAGTATGAATAGGCACTAGTGATAATTAATATAATTGTTCTGTTAGCGATCGTCACTATTGATTCCCCTAGATAAAAAAAAACAGCGATACAAAGGAATGGATGGGGCTAGACTGAAAAGTTTGAAACATCGTCCTAGAGGTTCAAACTCAAACTGTATTTATTCAATAGAATCAATAAGGATCACTTTAAATCACGGTTCATTACTGAACATAGGTCTTGAGGAGGCCAGGACAAACTATTTTAGCTACTTCCATTCACTGACCAAGTAACAAACAGCCTTTACATACAATGACATCAGTCCATCTTAGTAGAGAGCAGTCTTTTATCTTTTAAGAGTGAGAGAGTGGCATTACGAGCAGAGCGCTTCCGTGCTTCGGAGGGCACGTTAAATTGTCGGTCCCGGCTTTTAAGTCGTTAAGCCACGACGGAGGCCTTTAGGCGGCCTAAAAACTCTGTCACAAGAGTTGGCCACTAGCTCATACGATCTTATTTACCTACTTTTTGTACATAATAACATGTGTAAAATAGGTGAAATGTAAAAATAGGGTTGTGTTTGTGTAGGATTTCGTTTTATTCAAGAAAAATCCCTAATCAGTATTGACCCTTTCGTAAATAAGTAATCGTACACTTCTATATTTTTAGTTTCCCCGGCATAAATCACTTCAGTCAATACTTTAACCTCTTCCCTAGTCTCTTTACCCCAGTAATAGTTGAAAATTTCAATTGCATTGTAGATAAACTTCTTTGTTATCATTTTCACGTCATCCCTGCCTCCGGTCGCCCATTCCTTGTAGCTGCTTATTGTGTTATCAATGTCTATATAGTTTACTTCATCGTCATTGATATCAAACGCCTTGTCAATAATGTCTAGCAGGATGCGTAAGGCTTTTGTTTTAATTTTCATCTCTAAACTGTCGCTTTTGAATATTTTGAACTTTTGAGTGATCACTGATCTTATCACTGAGAAGATTTCTCTCATGAAAGGGACGTTATCAAGCGATTTTTCTAATTTTGTACTTAGTTTATCGTAGACGTTATCTCTCAATATAGTTTTGAAGAAGTAACTTTTAACAGTAACTGTTTCATTTAAGGTCATGATGATGGTCTGAAATTTTTTATCTGGTAGTTGTAGTAACTCACTTAATAGTTCAGCTATGCGATCGGAATATCCCGGGAAAGCCCTGCATACATCCAATACTTTGCAAACATATCGTAACTCTTCCATCTTTTCCTCCAAAACTATACTTTTAATTTTTTCCATCATTTCTTGTGTGTCGATTTGTAATTTACTAACTCTTGGATTCTTAATTAATGCATCAAGTAGCTTCTTAGCTTCATTCATTAGTATTTGATTTGCTGTTTCTATCATATCTAGCACTACGAATTGCTTGTCTATGTCGGATCTTACAATTTTTTTGCTAATAAATTCGTAATACTCATTCATGGCAGCTAGGTAATTTTTTGTAGCATCTTTTAATTCTGAATCAATATCTAACTTGTTATTCATGTGTGTTTTAAAGAAGTCTGCAAGAGTTTTCAATTTGAGCACTCCGTTTTTTGATAGGCGATGTGTCAAATTGAATTGAAAGTTATCATTTGTGATTTTGACTGGATTTTCTGTAGAGGCCGCCATCTCTTGACCTTTTTCAGTGACCATCTGAAATATTTTAGCTTCGGGAATCTTATCTTCCTTTTTTAGGTCATCTTTTTTAATATCGCTTCGTTGTATTGGGCTGTTGGAAGGTTCTGCAGACATCAGTTGGTAAGCTGATCTTGGTTGAGGAGGACCCCATATCTTGGAACGAGGCAGCAAGTCATTGCTTATTCTTCTTAAGAGATCTTTACCAAAATGTACAGCACCTTCTAACTGTAGATCAAAGCTTAGGCAGACAGAAATCACTGTAAAGAATAAATTGTGAGATTTTGGTTACAGATTAATTAGGTAAATGATATCGACTTCATCAACTAGTTACAAACCTTGCATAAAAAATAGGAAGGAAAATAACATTGTGTAGTGGCATGCAGTTAGAAAGGACACTAAGATTTCTGACACAGCTTTTTATTGGAATTTTCTTCATCAAACTAATAAAAGAAAATTAATTTAAGTAGCCTTATAAAGTAATTAAAATGCTCATAATTAAATAAAGTTTATTAATTGTTACCTACACTTATTTGCCGATGTTTATTATCCAGATAAAAATGTAATCGAATATTTCGATTAGTTTTCTATTTTATTTATATTAGCGTCTTTTTTGTTTCATTTGGCAAACCTAGAGGGCAATCGCGCTAATTTTGAACGTTTTAACCAAAGATAAAACACGACGTTCACAATCGTTTATTCAGTGTGATATGGAGACGTTGATTTTTGTCAAATGCACTGAAATAAAACCGGTCATGTGCTAGTCGAATCCGCACAGAAAGGGTTCCGTACATTTATATACCTAAATGTTTCTTGTATGGCACCTATCATAGGTGGCAGCACGTTCCTTATTAAAATCAAGCAAAAAATGACGTCACTTTTAGTAAATTTTAGATCGTTTGAAAAATAAATACACAAAAATACTACAAAAAAATGTGCAAAAAGTCACTCGACCCATCCAATTACTGATCGCGCCTAGTGTTGCTTAACTTCAATGATCGATTACGAATGTTTAATTTTTTTCTGTTACGGGGCCCTGTAACAGAAAATATCAAATACGTTTTTATATAAATTTTCTTTTTTGTTGTTATAGCGGCAATAGAAATACACTCTCTGCAAATTTCAACTCTACCTTTTATTTTACGGTTCCTGAGATGAGCTCGCTGACAGACGGACGGACAGCGGAGGCTTAGTAATAGGGTCCCATTGGCACCCTTCGGGTACAGAATCCTAAAAATCGCGATTGCCCTCCTGGAAACCTAAATACAGTGCCATTGAAAGAACCAGTGACAACAAGTAGTAACTGATCAGCTATTGTGCATTGGGTACCCAAAGAGTTGCGTTGATAAATGTTCAATGATTAATTTTAGCTTTGATATGAAACCCGCCTAAAGCCTCGGACACACTGTAAATCATTCACAGTTAGACTCTGACTGCCGGTGTATAGTTAGTAACGCCCCTTAGGTGCTTTTCAGGGCTGTCAGCAAAGGGTATTAAGCTACTTATTCAGTTATCATATCACGAAATATCATAGCGTTGTCTACACGAGTGACGGAGGCGACTAAGCGGAGACATTAATTTCAATTTAAATTTGTGACGATGTTTGGATGTTTGGATGTTTGTGCCTCAATCACGCCTAAACAGCTGAACGGATCTGAACGAAACTTGGAATATACATAGTACATGTACTGGATTAACATATAGGCTATTTTTTATCCGGGTCCCACGCGAGCGAAGACGCAGGCGGCAGCTAGAATTTTATAATGTTAATAAAAATGTGAAAACTATAAATCATTTATTTGTCTGTGGACCTAGATACATAATAGGTTAGGTTAGGTTAGACATAATATAATAAATTATACTCTTTATTTTCGTCTCCGCATAACCTATCGATAAGCAATTTACCTCATATACCGATCTATGTGGAATTTAAATTAATTCCAAGCTGGCGGTGCCATACGAGAGTTTCCAAATGTTACCATCTTTTTTCGCTGACACATAAATAAATAACACCCAACAGTCATATACATAGTCCTGACCCCACATCAGGGTTCCCTGTGTCGTGGGTATCAGAAACTACGAGTACCATGGTACCACAACACCCAGACCCGGAAGAAATATTTACAGATGCATTACAGATGCATCATGCAAACACTTCTTCCGCAGCGGGAATCGAACCGCGCCTCTTGCGTCTCTGCCGAGCAATCGCCCGCCACGCCACCGAGGCCGTCAAAAAGAGTGACAGTGACAAATCAATTTCAACCACACACTAAACTTCCTCGCGATAGAAACCTACACATACCTAGGCAGTACCTTTATTTTTTTTACATTTCAGTGGCAGCCCTAATGTTTGCAAATTGCAATAAGGGCGCGTGCGCATTGCGCAACCTATCCGCGAGGGCACGCCCTAATCCTGCACCATTGTGCGCGCTGCCTATCACAATCAACGGGAAATTCAGTTGCTGCTTCCAATCGAGTACTCACTCTTGTCAGATATTGACCGAGTACCTTACGAAGGCATTATTTCGACTTGTCCAAATGTTCCTAACGATTTTAGGCTCGTCGTCGCCCACAAGAATGAGAGCCGAAGGGAAGTCGAAAGAGTATATTATACCCCCGAATACTCAAACGTATCTCAGAGTTGAGCCCATCTCAAGTGAGAAGTTTTTGTCAAAAAACCGTGACTTGAGACGTGCTCAACTCTGAGTCGCGTTTGAGTATTCGGGGGATAGATACATAATTATAACGTCCGTATTCCTAATAATTTACGACATGCTCGGGGAGAGAAGCAGCTGGACGCATTCTATGTTTCCTCTTTTCTCCCAGTCCAGCAGAGAAGTAAAGGGAATATTATATTGACAAGACAATTTAATGTTTCATGTTCTGCAACTTCTTTTTTCGTTTGGTACCATGGTACTGATACATAGTTGTCCACACCACTCTAGGACTTCCTGTGTCGTATTAGGAAAAAATAACATTTCTTCCGTAGTGGGAATCGAACCCGCACCTAAAGTGTGTCAGGTGAGCACTCTTCCAACACGCCACCGATGTGTTAATATTCGTGCTTTCGCTCAGTAAACCCGATGCATAGTAGATACCTACCTATATCTATCTGAACAAACCTACCTACTACCTAGGTTATAGGTATAACGTGTAGGTAGGAAGGAACTACCTAAGTGTCACATTACTGGAGTTCCATAAAACATTAAGCTGATTTATTATAACGCTAACCCTAGTTGGTCCAAGATGTGAGAACAGATCGTTGGTTATAAGTACCTAACCTACCTATAAATAATAAATAACACCCAACAGTCACATACATAGTCCTGACCCCACACTAGGATTCCCTGTGTCGTGGGTATCGGAAACTACGAGTACCATGGCACCACAACACCCAGACCCTATAGTGAAGTAGGTAGATACATTTTTTACCTACCTACGATTTTTCCTTAGCCGAAGCCAAAGCTGTGTAGTGTACCTAAGTTGCGACATTAACATCAACGTTAAGCGAGTCGAATTCGCACACGAAGGGTTCCGTACATAGGTAAATAATTCTTGTATGGGGCCACCTTTTATTTTTTTTATTCGCTTTTTATTATAATAATTATGTTGTTATAGCGTCAGGCAGGCGGCCGGTCATAAAACACCTTAGCCAAAACTCTTACAGCATGATCATGCTATGCCGACCTCACATAGAGTGGGATGAGGGCAGGAAGAAGATGATGATGATGATGAGCGGCAATAGAAATACACATTCTCTGAAAATTTCAATTCTCTACCTATTACGGTTCATGAGATACAGCCCGCTGACAGACGGACGGAGCGATATTTTTGTTCGTTTTCATCACTTGAGCCACACTATTGTCGCTGTCTGGCCGCACGAGTTGCCGCGTCGACGTGCAAACGGCCCCGCTGGCTGCGCTGACGCCGAGCGTGGAATTCAGATCTGTAAGATGGATTTAGAATTAGCGGACGGTAGGTATTTCCGCAAACGAGATTAAAATATTACTCAACCACTTAGTTGAACAATTTTAAGATTTACATGAATCAAACGGATGTTTTTAATGTATAATTTACTCCGCTAGTACCTACCTACTATTATTTATTCTGTGAATTAGCCCTTAAAAATATATGAGATAAAATAAATAAAACCGGTCAAGTACGGGTCTTTGTACCGTTCCGTGTACCGTTTCTTGTATGTGGGCCCTTTCTTTGTTATAACGCCAATATAGGTAAATGCACATTCTCTGAAAATTTCAATTCTCTACCTATTACGGTTCGTGACATACAGCCCGCTGACGGACAGACAGACGGACGGACGGACGACGAACAGCGGAGGATGGAACCCTAAAAAATGAAGTTTGCACTGTCTATGTACTTTACCAAATGGGTACCTTACCTACTGTGGTAAAAATAAGCACCTAATTTATGTACCTAAACAAAGCGTCAGTACTTAACCTAAAACTTACAGGGGCCCTATTCACGATGACCAAACAAAACGAGACGCGGGAAAACGTGTGGAATTACCGTGTTATCGTATTCTGCATGACAATGTGACATTGTCAGATTTCATAAACGAGCTCAGTAAACGAGAGTAGGCGCGAGACGAGGCTCGTTTTGAATTGTCAAAATTACATACTTCAATATTGCGTGTTTTGCTAAAACTAGGTTGTGTTTTTACTAATTATGTAAATAAATTAGTCTTCTTTAAACTATTTAATAGCAGAATAGATTATTTGTACAATAAATAATATAATCTAGGTATCATTGCATAATATCCCTAATAAATGATGTGGTAAATAAGTGAAATAACCTAACCCTAGTGTACAGAATAATTATTACTCCCGGAGCCCTAGTGCACAAAAGGAGCTTTTGAGGCGCATTTTGAATCTTTTCACCACGCAGGGTTCGAAAGAACTAGGGGCTAGTAGTAGTTGTAGTAGGTACTAACCTAACCTAACTAATAGCTCTTTTATTGTGAATGCAAAAGTTTGTGAAGATGTGACGATGCTTGTGACTCATAATTTAATTCTAAATGGCTGCACGGATTTAGTGAAACTTGGGATATGCATAGTATGTGTGCTGGAATAACATTAGGCTACTTTTTATCCTGGCAATAGGCGAGCGAAGCCGCAGGCGGCAGGTAGTACTTAATAAGTTAAAGAAAAGTGAGTATTTTTGTGTTTTATGGTTTTAATGCATTTATTTAACACTAGCTGCCGCCCGCGGCTACGCTCGCGTGGTACCCGGATAAAAAATAGCCTATATGTTAATCCACTACATGTACTATGTATATTCCAAGTTTCATTCAAATCCGTTCAGCCGTTTAGGCGTGATTGAGGCACAAACATCCAAACATCCAAACATCCAAACATCTAAACATCCAAACATCCAAACTCACAAACTTTCGCATTTATAATATAAGTAAGATAATATAACTGTCATGAGCTGCCCCTCCTAAGGTAGCACATGAGTAGGTATGCCTTTAAGCCTCTGTTGCAAATCTGAAACGAGGCAGAAATCATTGTTATTGTTTTTATAGGTAGGTACATACTTTCATGTTTTTGGAAATAAAGATTACATTCTACTAATATAATGAAAGTGAACGTTTTTTCAAAGAATCTAATAAAGTTAATTTATTTTAGTTCGCTGATGCTCTCACAAATACTATTATGTAATAGGTACCTACTAAAATAAATAGTTGATTAAAATATTACCCTTGTTTGATTTAATTCCTCTCTTGTTCGGAGGTAGGAAATTTGATGTAGGTTGGCATCATTAAAGGCATTCACCGCTTACTCTATGCAGAGGCTTACAGGTGCTAACCAAAAGTTTCCCACTGGCTTTTGATAGCTACTGGTGATCAGGAAATTGAGGGTTGTAAGTATCTGGAAAAATACAGTAAATATAGTAGGTTTCAGTCTAACCTAATACCTACCTAACCTAGGTACCATTTTATTATTGTTCAATAAATTAAGTTTATTGACCGCAAGTGGCATTGCGAGCTGAGTGCCTCCGTGCTTCGGAGGGCACGTTAAATTATGGGTCCCGGCTTTTAAGTCGTTAAGCCATGACGGAGGCCTTTAGGCGGCCTAAAAACTCCGTCACTAGAGTTGGCCACTAGCTCATACGAACATACATACCATACATAATAGGTATCTATTTACTTACTTATTCATATCAAGTGCCTATCAAGAAAAAGCAGGCAATTTGTGGTACAGTACGGTCAACGGATCTAGGCACTCGTGAAGTTAGCCGTTTCGAGCAGTAGACAGTATGAAAAAACTTCACTGCGCATGTCAAACTGCTAACTTCACGAGTGTCAAGATCCGTTGACTGAACTGTACTCGCAGTTTCTGATACCCAAGACACATAATCCTAGTGTCCCTCTGTATTGTGGGTCATGTTTGTATGAGAATTTAGAGAGTTCTATATTTAAAAAAATCAACATTTTTTATGACACAATTTTCCCAAATTGAACCATGTAGGCTCAGACCAAATAAAAAGAAAAGACCCCGCGCCGCGAACAACAAAAGTGAAGCCGCCATTTTATCTATGTGTGTGTCGAAGGTTTTAAGGTTGTGTGTTCCAAGTAACCTAAATTCATAGTATAATAATTAAGAAACGATGCTATTTGAAGTACTTACAGTAAGTGAAAAGTGATTCCGTGAGACTTTTTATGTGATTTGCTGCTGTTTTTACAAGTTTTCACTACACAGGAAGGCATAATTCTTTTTTTAAGACTCGTGACGTACTAAGAGCGTTGAGCATGGTTTTAGCGTAGGTGTGTGCGTGAGCGTGTATGTTTACTTGCAGGAGCACGGTTTTGTGTGGCTTCACTTTTGTTGTTCGCGGCGCGGCGTCTACTCTTTTTATTTGGTCTGAGCATGTAGGTAAGTAGTTGTGTTTTATAGTAAACAAGTCATACCTGATTAAATCAGCTGGAAGAAGGTGTGGTTGTTCACGAGTTTCCTGAAATAAGATGTAATATCTGATGAGTTTCAAATCTAATAAAGTAAACAAACTATATCTCAGTCTTATTAATCATAGGTTTGGAATTGTTTGTTTGCTTCTATTCTAAGGACAAGTCAGTCTTTTTTAAATCTTAATTAGTATGATGGATCACTAGAGTCTCTTCCTCATGAGCTCCTCCTCCTCCTGGCTCATCTGCACAGGCAGCAGCGCGCGGATCTGGCACAATCCCACCTACAACTTCGCACCTCCAACTTAGTCTTACGTATATTCTTGATCTAAATAGGAATGATGGCTCACCAGAGTATCTTCCTCATGAGCTCCTCCTCCTCCTGGCTCATCTGCACACGCAGCGGATCTGGCTCAGCCCCACCCACATCTCCGCTACATCCAGCTTCGTCTTCGCGTTTATCACATAAGTCTTCTCGAGAGCACGGATCAGTTCGCCAACAGCGTCGTACTGACGGACTAGGAGACTGGAAGGAAGAAATATATTATTATTATCATTAGGAGTCTGTAATATATCTGCCAGTTTCATCATGTTACATGAATAACATATAAATAGTGTAAAACATAAATGGCAACGAAGATATATTTTTTTTGTTTGGTACCTGGAACAGAGATGTGAGTAAAATTACCTGAACATTTCTCTGACGAGTTTGGGCGTCTCGATCTGCGACTCCTCGGCCCAACTGACAATAGTGCCGATCAGGACTTTACGGAACTTCTCTTCTGGAGTTTTCTTTGCCGGTTCTTCTATGGCCTGTACAATAAATAAATAAATAGCACCCAACAGTCACATACATAGTCCTGACCCCACATTAGGATTCCCTGTGTCGTGGGTATCAGAAACTACGAGTACCATGCTACCACAACACCCAGACCCGGAAGAAATATTTACAGAACATGCAATTTCTTCCGCAGCGGAAATCGAACCCGCGCCTCTTGCGCCTCTGCCGAGCAATCGCTCGCCACGCCACCGAGGCCGTCAAATTATTATAAAACACTTTTATTATAAAAATTACTGTAGATTCTAGTTTTTTTTTTGCACTAGTACTGAACCTTTCGTGTGCGGATCCAACTCGCACTTGACAGTTTTTTTTTAATTATACTTTCACTTATTCTAGTTCTCTTTCAACTATAATTAACCTTTCACACCTTCAACTCTTTCTAGTTCTCTCTAAAGTCTTTCGCTCCATAGATAAATGTTTTTCAAGAAATTCCAAATGTTATTTACGTTATGATTAGTAATAGTTACCTCAGACAGTGGCTCTTGCAGAGCGTTGAGAGACACATGCACCATGAGGCTCTCGTGGATCTCGTTCATCCTGACGATGAGCTCCTCGCCACAAGGACAATTCTCCTTCCAAGATTCTTCTTCGTGGTCCATGTGCTTGAAGCCTGTAAAAACATCACAATTACCTAGTAGATTTCGTAAAAGGTCTAACCTCCGAATACTCAAACGCATCTCAAAATTGAGCACGTCTCAAATGACGATTTTTTGACAGATTATCATCAGAAACTGTCAAAAAACCGTGAGTTGAGATGTGCTCAACTCTGAGTCGCGTTTGAGTATTCGGGGGTAAGACAAGTAGGTATATAGTTGAGCTCGAGGCTTAGGACAAGTTTATAGTCAAGTTTACTCCTTTTACTCCATTTACTCTTTTATAATCATCGTTATAATCATTCGTATTATAATCAGTCTTTTATAAATAAACTATATAATATCTACTAAAAAACAGCATAGAAAATCACAATCTTTTAAACAAATTTTTAACCGTATTCTGGAACACTAGGTAATAATTTATGGAAACTACTCAAAATAAAATTAGTTTAAAAAAAAAAACAGGAATACAAATATCTACCAATATTTAATTTTATCTACATAATCATTATAGGAACTATCTTATTTTTTTTTTTAGTGTAAAGTTCCGTTAATTAGTATCCTGATTTTAGATGTTAGTTAAATTAATATAAAAGTCAATTTATGATTTTAATGTAAGTCACTGAACGACTACCGGTACGACATCGCCGCCATCTTGTTGTTTACGAAGGATTTGTATAAAAGCGCTTACCTGTCCCATCGCGCGGCTTTGCTCCGTTGGCTTTGCGTGTTTCGACATCGTGCTGATAATTTGTGTTTGAGTAAGTACCTATATCGTATTAATACATTAGTGTTCTGTGGGTAGGTACGTACTCTAAACACAAGTTATCAGTACGACGGTAATATACATACCTAGGTGGTTACATTATATTTTAATGTGTTAATTCGATATTGCTATCTTTGCTGCCTATGCGATCTTTGCTGCCTATGCGATCTTTGCTGCCTATGCGATCTTTGCTGCCTATGCGATCTTTGCTGCCTATGCGATCTTTGCTGCCTATGCTATCTTTGCTGCCTATGCGATCTTTGCTGCCTATGCGATCTTTGCTGCCTATGCGATCTTTGCTGCCTATGCGATCTTTGCTGCCTATGCTTAGCGAGCCGAAATTTTTAACTCAATGTAGCTTTAAACCATCTCTAGAAGTCTTTAGAAGCTAGCGAGCGAAGCGAGCCAAATTTTTTAACTCAATGTAGTTTTAAACCATTTCTGGAAGCCCCTAGAAGTTAGCGAGCGAAGCGAGCTTCAAACCAATGCGAGCGAAGAGAGCCGAAATTTTTAACTTAATGTAGCTTTAAACCATCTCTAGAAGTCTCTAGAAGTTAGCGAGCGAAACGAGCTTCAAACCAATGCGAGCGAAGCGAGCCGAAATTTTTAACTCAATGTAGCTTTAAACCATCTCTAGAAGTCTTTAGAAGCTAGCGAGCCAAATTTTTTAACTCAATGTAGTTTTAAACCATTTCTAGAAGTCTCTAAAAGTTAGCGAGCGAAGCGAGCCGAATTTTTTTACTTAATGTAAACATCCAAACATCCAAACTCACAAACTTTCGCATTTATAATATAAGTAAGAAGTAAGATTTTAGTTTCGACGATGTAGATTGTGTGCTTATTTACCTACTATAGACTTCGACTTTGAAACAAGACGAGACACTTACCTTAAAACTGAGTTCATCTGTTCTCTGGGCGGACAGCGGAATTCCTTGGTCTTCTTGGCAGCCACGGCGCTCGGCAAATCTGACTGCTTGATTTCTTGGTAACGTCTGAGAGCAAGAAAAATATGCGTACATAATATTTAATCAGTTCAAGCTGGTATTATTGTTTCTGGTGGCCACAAGCATTGATTGATTGGGTTAGATTCCCGCTGCGGGAGTATTCTATCAGCCATCTGGCTCCCTTTGCTTAGTTGGGGGCTAGATGGTGCTGTATGATAATGTCCTCAAATATTTATATTTATACTAGCTGCCTCTCGCGTCTTTGCTCGCGTAGTACCCAGATGAAAAATAGCCTATATGTTAATCAAGTATATATCCGTTCAGCCGTTTAGGCGTGCGTGATTGAGGCACAAACATCCAAACTCACAAACTTTCGCATTTATAATATAAGTGAGATTTATAGAATTTTTTTTTTAAAGCAGGGTTATGCCGATGTTACCTCAACTGATCGCTCTGCAGATCGCCTACGAAGTCGTGAGCAAAAGATATGATGGCTTCCACTCTATGCCTCAGTTGTATGTCGTTCAGATGTTGTAGGACATCTGAAGCTTCGCTCCCTCCGCCATTTTCATGTGTAGTAGACCTTTCCTGTGCTCGTCTTTTCCTTCTATAGGACAGAATTAGAAACATTTATAGAAACTTCAAAAATTTATTTACAAAGACAATCTATATTATCATTAAAAACTTTCAGGTCATCGGTGTAATAATAAGAAAATAGAGTGATAGGTTAGCGTGGGCATGTTATGCGGAGGGAAGAAAGTCATGTTACAAGGAAAGTGCTGAATATGAATGTGGATGGATACACGGACAGAGGAAGGCCTAAGAAAAGATGGATGGATTGTGTGAAAGAGGACATGCGTATGAAAGGAGTGAGTACTGAGATGACGAATGATAGGAGAAGATGGAAGAGGAAAACATGTTGTGCCGACCCCACCTAGTGGGATAAGGGCAGGAAAATGATGATGATGATGGTGTAATAATAAGAAATGAAAATGAGCTCAGTTTTCTACGTTATCTTTAAAATAATAATGTTTAATTTTTTAATAATATTTATTTATATGTATGTATATATTGTATATATATTTGTAGATATATTATTTGTATATATTTATATTGTGTGTAGTATATCTTATTAGTTTATTATATTTGTAAGCTTATCTTTGTTTTTCTTTTTCCTGTCTCTGTACACATAACTTCCACTTATGTTAAAGCCTCTCCCTTGCCTCAAAGGTTTGCTGGCAGAAAACTCTTTAAGAGTTAAGCTCTCCTTTGTACATGTACTTTTTAATGTTTTGTGTGTATTTGTTTCGTTTCGTGCGTGTACAATAAAGAATTTCAGATAATGGAAACTTGTGGGTAAGGCAGTAAAAATTTTATGAATTGTAACTTACCTTTGTCAAAGGTGGGATCCCACGTCTCAGGGTTGATCATGATGAGGAGCTTCTCAACGTCTTCATCTCGCATCATACAGACTAGAAGGAGACGGTCTACAATGAGAGTTGGCCTGATGATAGGGGTAAAGTACTTACAGGAAGAGTGTACTCACAGGAAGAGTATATTGTCAGGAAGAGTACTAACAGGAACAATGTACTGTCAGGAAAGTATACTCGCAGGAAAAGTGTACTCACAGGATGAAGGTATTCGCAGGAAGAGTGTACTGTCAGGAAGTGTGTACTCACAGAAAGAGTGTACTGACAGGAAGAGTGTACTCACAAGAAGAGGTTCTCATTGGTGCCGCCCACGGGGTCGCGGTTGTGCACCTGGTTGGTTGTAACTGCGTCCGCCAACGCCTGCATCACGAACTCACGGACCACCTCCAGCGGGAAGTAGGGGGAGTACAAGTTGCTGATCTCCGTTATACTCTCTCTGAAACAAGATGTTTTGCGAGGTGAAGATAAATTGGGACTGGAAGATTTTCTATCGAAATAACAACATTCAGTACCTATTCGTAGGAATTCACAGTTAAAATTACATGTGTCAGAACAAAATTAAGTTAACCTTAATTTGGGGCTAGATGGCGATACATATTTGTCGGAGATTAATTATAGCGCCATCTACAATCACACTGCAACACTGACTCACTACCTACAGAACGCAAGCGTGACGTCACAGCCGAGTCATGCTTGGATGCGGCCGTTGGAGCTGGCGGGCAGTCTATTTTTAGAGCTCGTGCCGAGCGGGACGTATCTGTTCTGCCTACTTGTTTATTCAAGAGTTACTTGGTATTTGTACTGGACGCTAATAATGGATTTTTTTCTCGAGGTTACCCATTATTTCGGAACCCGACGAGAACACGTGCCCACTGAGCCCTACAAATCTGCCACCTGGGACATATTTATATTCTTCCGAATGTCTGGGAACACGAAAGCAAGCAAACTTACGTGATATCTTCACAGATATCACGTGAGTTTGCTTGCTTTCTTCATTCTTCATCTGCGGTCGAACGCTCTCTGTTTGCAGCGAGCGGAGCCTGTGCCCCATCTCTGGGTCTTCGTACAACGCCTTCAGTTCCGGTCCCAGGGGGATCACGAATTCGTTTTTGCACACCTCCCTGGAAAAAACAAAAACAAGCAAAAAAAGTAAGAACTTGTCTGTTATATAATTATCTTCTTGATTCTTAGACATTATGGGCATGCATTATTATTATTACTAGCTGCCGTCCGCGGCTTCGCTCGCGTGGTACCCGGATAAAAAATAGCCTATATGTTAATCCAGTACATGTACTATGTATATTCTATATGGATGGACCACCTATATGGGCGATGGGCTGATCACCTGTCACCATGGTTCGCCATATCCATCTTGGAAGTTTGGATCAGAAGTGATTGCAAGTTTTATTATGTTTATTTGTGGCTCTGCCCACCTCATTAAGGATACGGCGTTATAATATGTATGTATGTATACTATAATATTGGAAAGCTTTAGTTTGCTTGAAATTACCGGCGTAAAGCTCAAAACGCAACGATAGCGCGTACTTTACCTGTGCTGCCACCTAGTATTTCATAGTCCTGTTCTTTTCCAGATGCTGTCCAAGCGAAGCTGGTGTACTCGCATGGTAGTGGCGTGCGACTCGAGATGCATCGCAATGAGGATGTCGTAGAAGCCCTGGCGTAGTGGACCAGACATGTACTGAGACTGTATTGCGTACAGCAATTGCTTCTGATCCACGTGTTGGCATAGTGAGTGGGCGGCTCTGAAATATAACAATTTAAATGTAACAATCTAAAACACACACACACACAGTCATGCTTACACATATACAACAAACTTCTTAATATGCACATGTAACTTAAAATAACATAACTTAACATAGCTCTTTTATTGTGAATGCAAAAGTTTGTGAAGATGTAACGATGCTTGTGCCTCATAATTTACTTCTAAATGGCTGCATGGATTGAGTGAAACTTGAGATATGCATAGTATGTGTGCTGTGAGTATTTTTTGTTTTATGGTTTTAATGCATTTATTATTACTTATTATACCTACACAACCGCATGTACCCATAAGTTAACACTAACACACACACACACACACACATCTCATGATTTCTGATTTATTTAACATAATATAACTGTCATGAGCTGCCCCTCCTAAGGTAGCACATGAGTAGGTATGCCTTTAAGCCACTGTTGCAAATCTGAAACGAGGCAGAAATCATTGTTATTGTTTTTATAGGTAGGTACATACTTTCATGTTTTTGGAAATAAAAATTCTAATAAAATTAATTTATTTTAGTTCGCTAATGCTCTCACAAATACTATTATGTAATACCTACTAAAATAAATAGTTGATTAAAATATTACCCTTGTTTGATTTAATTCCTCTCTTGTTCGGAGGTAGGAAATTTGATGTAGGTTGGCATCATTCAAGGCATTCACCGCTTACTCTATGCAGAGGCTTACAGGTGCTAACCAAAAGTTTCCCACTGGCTTTTGATAGCTACTGGTGATAAGGAAATTGAGGGTTGTAAGTATCTGGAAAAATACAGTAAATATAGTAGGTTTCAGTCTAAGCTAATACCTAACCTAGGTACCTACCATTTTATTATTGTTCAATAAATTAAGTTTAGCTAACACAATACTTACTTTGACTTCTGTTGTAATGCTAGAACATCTCTGAAGGCCAGAATTAACTAGCCTGCCTCCAAGAACGCCGCACAATACCAAAACAACTCTTTGGCCACCTTATAAAATAGCACGAAAAATTTAGGGTCCAGCTCAGCAGAATCCCTTGACAGTCTCCTATTTATGTGTGGGCGTTGCTGGCGCCAGCATATCCAGCATATGCGTTGTCTTCGAAGAACAACGTCCATTTTTATCACTCCGTTAAAATATGTATATCCAAGTTTTTTTCAAAACAAACAATGCAATGAAAGTCAATATTTTGATTGACAATTCGTTCGGAAACAAGTTGTGGTTGGTTTGATGTAACTAACCATTTTACGTTATATATATTTTTTGGGCTCTAAACTTTAAAATATAACGAAATTATTATTAGAAAGAGTTTAGCAATTCTATAATTGAATATTTATTTACTTGAGATGAAGATTGTAAACAAAAAAATAAAATCAATCTAAAACCGATAGTTTTCCGAACAGACCGGATGCTTGATTTTGAACGAATCACGTAAAACCAAAACACGGTCATAGACAACTAGTCTTACTCTTATGGCATGCAGAATACAGTTTTTGATTTCACACCATGGCGTGTCTCGTTTGCGTTTAGAGACACGATGACATTTGGCTCGTTACGTGGCTCGTTTTCTTTGGTCATCGTGAATAACCCTCCAGTACTTATTCATTACCATGTTTATGGAACTTTTAGGTAGTAGGTACCTACTAGGTACTAATAGTCAAATTAAGGTGTAAAAAACTAATGTTGTGAGGTTTATTTACCTAAAACTAAAGTGATGTCATCGTAGAATGAAAAATACGTTACTTCTGTATCTCCAGCTTGGCTGAAGTACCTACTGACTGAACTGAAGTAATAGGTAAATAGGTACTGTACTTTTACAAAAATAAAACAAAACATTCATTCAGTTTTGACAGGCGACGCCACACAGACACAGATTACTCACTATCATTCACTTCACTGTTCATTCATTTTTCTACACTACAGTGAACATAGTCCAAGAGTCCCTGACTGCGTAGAATTTAGCTAACATGGTATTTGATTTTGTGACACAATGGTGATGATGATACTGATGAATTTGTACCATTTTAGTCTTTATTTTTAGTTTTGTACCATCTTAAGTTAATTGGAAATGGCTCCTCAAAGCTGCTGTATTGGATTTTTTACACTTTTGTATCAATAGACTGTACCTATGTATGACACTCACGTTATCTAGACGAAACCAACAACACCTCATTAGTCAAAATCCGTCCAGCCGTTTCTGCTACAGAGGTAGCCAAAAGGGCAAATTGAAAATGGCTTCTTACAGCCGCCATGTTGGATTTTTTGAGACTAATTTCTGTCAAAATTCGTCTAGCCGTTCGTACTACAGCTTCAGCCAAAGGAATGCACATACATACACCCCAAACACATTACCCTCTTTCGCAGTCGAGTAAAAAAAACACTTTTTGTAATTGATGACTCCGATGGCGTATGGCGTAGTGCCCGTCTGGGACGTGAGACGTGCAGATTCGTTAGTCACGCGAGTTGCGCGTGTGCTATTTATTTATTATCATTTTTTTTAATAATTAAAAATAAAAACTATGTTGCTATTCGAAACATCAGTCTTGCAATCTATGAAGTCTATAAGCACAGTACACCTAGGTAAAATAGAGTAGGTCTCTTCAGCTCCGAAAACATTATTTTGAGTGACGTAGGTTACGACTGACTTTTAAGACGCATAATGTACAACCTACTTTATGTTAACTAATAAAGCTTATATTGTATATTTTTGTATATATAAAATATACGTTTACTTCTCTTAAATTTAAAATGTAATGCCAACCAAACAAATAGGCAAGGCCTGGTCTGGTATGTTAGTAATAAAATTATATTTAAGTGCAGGACTTGGGAGAGCCGTTTGCCTTGCGTTTGCCGTTTTATTATGTAACTGGGTATTTATGTTATGTAAGTGGACATTGATTGCAGATTTAAGTTAAGGCCGAATATTTATAGGTACCAAATCCGGTCCTAACAGATACCTAAGAGTCCTACGACTTACCTGTTTACATGAATAAATCAAGATAAGTCAGATTGTAGAATTTTTTGACCTATATTTTAATTTTGCCCTGCAATGTTTGTGGGTTGATACTTGTTGTACTGAAAGTCAATTTCCAAACAAGTTATAGTATCCCCAAAAAAACAAACGTGAAAACTGTAGGTTCCACTACAATAATATTATAGTAGTATTTTCAAATTCCAAGCTAGTGTAAAGAGCTAGAAGTAAGCCACTAAACAAAGAACTTTAGAATAAAATACATGTACCTTTCATGACAAATCTTTTGAGTAGTTTTCATTCGACAACTTCCAATAATTTACTCTCTCAAATCAGTAGCGGTACAATCATATTTCCAATAGTAGGTAGGTTTTATCTACAGACAATATTGATCACATCCCAAGATATCCAAGAGCCTAAGTACCTAGTATCAACAGCCTTAGTACCTAGTCTACCACACAAGAATTGGTTCAGCATCATAAGTTCTACAATTTATATGGCCTCCAATTGAACGCGATCGCCAGACTATTCTAATTCCTTATTAACTGGACGTGGGCCTGGTGGTTATTGAAGGCCTTATTACTCCAATAAGATCAACAGACATCTAGGCTGAGATATTTAACTGTTAACTTGGAGGCTTGGACTAGAAAATAGTTAAATGTGAAAACAAGAACCAAACACTGGCCGCGCTTCCGAACTCCGCTTCTCTTTCATGGTACCTAACCTACCTACCCAGATGAAAGCCTATGTTATTTCTAAGATTAATGTAAATCCTCACATCTTCCTAAACCCTCTGATTTATGAAATTAGTAGATTTTTTTTTTTCATTTAACTAACATTTATTAACAGAAAGAAACTAATACTAATGTAATTTTACAAAATATAAAAGAAACAGTCGGGCTATTTAAAGACCGTTCCAAGAATTGGATTGGAAGATAATTTATATATTTTCTAGGTTTGCAATAGGTTTTTTGTGTTGTTATTTGATTCTTACCGATACATAGGTACTATTTATCAAAGCTTTTTAAGCTCGATGTCAGTCTGCAGGTAAGTCGTAGCCTGTGTGTGGTTAATTCAAAACGAGTCCGATTAGCGGTCTGGTAATTTAATCGTCCTAACTAATAAATTCAAATGAACATTAAGTTTGTCGGTATGCAACGATCTCTACAAAGTTGTTTTGCATCAGCCATGACTATTTCCTACTATCATTTTCCTACATGTATTTATGACAGGCAGACGATCGTAAGTAAACTCAGTTGACGTAGTTAAGTCTGTGATGGTTGCAACTGTCAAAAAGACTGGAGTTTCGTATTGCTTGTGACTTTAAACAAATGAAGAATATGTGGGTGCCTGTAAATAACACTCAACAGTAACATGGATACATAGTTTTGATTCAACACTAGGATTCCCTGTATCTTAGGTATCTACTTTCAAATCTAGAAGTACCTTAATACCATTATACAACGTCGAGGAATGCTTTTAGTAGAAAGTGCAAACATTAAATCCGAATGTATCCTGGACTTCTCGCTCGCTCATTTACCCACCACGCTATCGAGGCCGTGAAACTGTAAACTCCTGAAGGATGGTTTTATGTCTTTTTGTGTACCTACAGAACGTGTAAAGCAAAATCACCGGAAATGAGCGACATGTGGCTTTGACTATCACTGTCAATTTTGACAAGATGACGTGTGTGGGCAGCTGTGTGGCGCCGAATGTAGTTCCAATTTCAAGGTGAGGGAATTGGATCTAGACTTCTAAACAGTAGAACGTTTATTATAACAGAAAAAAAATCATTTTTCTGTCTCATACCTGGACCCTTATTCTCTATAACCAAACGAAACTTGACAGCTCGGAACTGGTATGTAACGCAACTTGTCATGTTTTTGCAATACAAAATTGTCAATAGAATACGATAACACGGTGATTTCACAAACGTCACCGCGTTTGCCCGCGTTATGTTTTGTTGGATCATAGTGATTATGGGCCCTGTTTATAAAATTACTACTTTTATTAGTCCTATCTTTAGTTTTTTCGAACCAGTGTGGTAAGAGGATTTAAAGCGCGTCCCATACTTTTTCGCAATTACGAACATTCTTAAAAATACGTAGATAGATAAATAACACTTAATTGTTTACCACACAACATTAAACTTACAATAATACGTAGTTCCCAGTTAGCTTTCTAGAGTTTTACTGGAACATCCGAGAACCATATCGATTCTTCCATCGGTCCATTTTGGTGACTTTTTATCACTTAGTTGGTGATTTTCTAGAGTTGATACCCTCTATCAAGAGCGGCTGCATTGAATCAAGGGTGACTGCAAGTTTTTTTATGATTACTTGTAGCTGTGCCCACCCCATTAGGGATACGGGCGTGATAATAATAAGTGAGTATTGAATTATGATACCCTGTAATAGTAGTAGTATTAGTCCGATTTCACGGCTGACTTCTAGTTCATAGACTATGCCTATCAAATCATCAAGGTTTAGAAATCAAAACTTTTTCTTTACGTGAATATTCCTCATTCGATTGAATTGTATTAGTGCTCTGATCAGTCGAACAGACCCAATGTACAAACACTTCAACACTGACCGCTGACCACGAACCAATAAAAAGCGTTTGAAAATAACTTTATTATACGGGTCTAGTAGCTAAATCATTTTTCTTCCCACAATGTTATACTTTTGCTATAGGTGACTCGCTTCCACCACTGTAGCCCTGTTATATAGATTAAACAAACAATTAAACTTTTGAATTCCAAGTCATTTTTAATAAGTAGGACAATCATGTTAAATTGTCAGTCCCGGCTTTTAAGTCGTTAAGCCATGATGGAGGGCTTTAGGCGGCCTAAAAACTCCGTCACAAGAGCAAATAGCTCATACGAACTTTCTTACTTTTATTTGATATCATCATTTTCCTGCCCCTATCCCACTCTATGTGGGGTCGGCACAGCATGTTCCTTGGATCATGCTGTAAGAATTTTGGCTAAGGTGTTTTATGACCGGCCGCCCCTGCCTGACGTCAACCCTCTTTGGGAATACTTGCTTGTTGTATCTCATCATGTTAGAGAAGATACTATCCCTTAGTCGACTTTTACGACATACTCGGGGAGAGAAGTAGATAGGATACCTATAATAGAACTTATTAGTGCATCGAAAGAAGTCTCCATCAGGCGTTTGGTAATCGTTTTACCACACAGGTTCGAAAGAACCAGTAATCGAGTCTACTCGATTAGTCGAGATCATTAGATCGAGTCAATCGAACTAAGGTTTCTATTAACCATGCGTAGGTATTTAACGCTGATCTACCATTAATTCTAGCATTATGTAAAACGGCTCCTAGATTGGTGATTGCCTTGTGATCGGAACAGAATGGTCATTGATGAAATATTATTCAACAAAGCCTAGACTTTAACTACCTACCTACTTTTTGTTAAAACTTTACTTAGATATGGGTTCGAAGGTATGTTAAGAACATTAAATTCAATAGGTAATTTTGTACCTACCTATTTACGCCTATAAAAAGTGTATAGTTTGTAAAATCAAATAAAACCATCTTGCTCAGTCGGTAACGTCAGGAGAAATGCAGAAAGTTTTTGTTTACCATCTCTTTGACTAGCCCGCGCCCGACCCACGGTTTCGTTCATTCATTTCTATTCTATGTCGGTCGTCGTTCATTCCTTTTCGTGTTGCTTAGTTCGTTCGCTCGTTCGGTCGGTCAGTCCGCCGCGTCGCGCCGCGCTGTTTGGAAGTGTGTATGTCGTTCACCTCGCCGCAACTTGAACTTTGTAAAAACAACACAAATCCGTGAATAAAAACAGTTTTGTGCTTATTGTGGACAGAACTTGTGTGCAAAGTGTCCCTACCTAGCGATCTTTTGAAGCAATTGTCTTCCGTGAGTACTTTGTTGTAGTTATTTTAACTGTACTTCGCTGCCGTGGCCATTCTAAGACATTTACGTAAAAACCTGGCTATTCTAACTCCTTGGTTGTTTTAGTCCTTAGAAGTAGGTACGTAAGTACTTGCTTACTCCTTAATTGAAGATCTACTTAATGAAGACATGAAGACACTACTAGGTGGGCAGGCTGTACGAAAGTTTAGTTCGTTCAACTTTCTCGAGTACCTATCTAGCCACCGTCAGATTTACATGAAGTTTTGCGCAATAGGTAGGTACACAAGAAAGCTTTTTGGTATACTAGATTGAGAGATATTTAAAGTTTATAACGGGACTTCGAATTTGTTTCGAATGCGTTGCAAAGATTTAGGTAATAAATACCTAGGTAGATAGAGAAAGTACCGATAGGTTTCTAAATCCTTAAATCGAATTATGATATAATTGACGTCAAACAAAGATTTACTTTACCAAAAGCCCAACAAAGTCATTCACTGGATTAAGTACCTGTAACGTACCACAAACAAAAGTAGATAGGTACCTACCTACCTACTTAAGTCGCTTCCGCCCGGTGCGGTGGAGGTGGAGAACATCAAATTTACAAAATAAGGGGATAGGTCTACAGGGGACTACGAGTACGTATCTACATAGGTATTAGGTATCACAGAAGACTAGCTATGCTACCGCCACCTGCTTCGCTCGCATGATAGGTGGGTATCAGACTTATTGGCTTAAAAATAATACGAGTAATAAAACGATTTAACATAAGTAATATCAACTAAGTCTTTAATCTTTGTGTGTTAATCTTGTCTCGCAATGTTTGCATTTTGTGACTGAAATGTCCGGACTAATGAAATGTCAGGACTTTACCAATTTCTAAATGGCGAGTCTACTCATAACAAAATATACCTAACTATACCATATTTTATTGAATACCAATGGATTTTTCTGTGTGAAAAGTTTATGTTCGCTATACCAGTATTCTCAAACGATGAAGACAAATCGTGAGACCCGCGGCTTAGTCAGCTCCGCACGTTTTGACCACGTCTTTCCTCTGGACAAGGCCGACTAAGCTGAGAAGCTGTTATAGGTGCTGGGCAAGCCGACTCCATCTTAATTCGTCCCGGGCACTACAGCGTCCCGTTTGTGAAAGTAAAAGTTGCCTCCTGACGCTGTATAAATCAGACGAAAGTAGACACTTTAGATGGTAAAAGGCCCTAGTTTTTTTTATTGTCACTTCGAACCCTATTACCTTCCTCCTCACTAATGTGTGATAGACTTCACTTTGACTTCATAGAACTCGACCTGGTCATTGACCTTTCAGTGGTACGCCACATATAAGTACTTGGACAGCTACCTACCGGCTACAGGACCTCCAGAGATGTTCTATGTGCAAGTCTGATGAGGAACAATTGGACTACAGTTTTGTAGGACGTTAGTAAGTAGGTTTTTTTTATCTAAGGTAATCCTGATATACTACTGCGAATGTCAAAGTCAAAAGTCAAAAATTTTTAATCCATAAAATCACAGGGATCACTTGGACACGTCTTAAATCTACATTGCATTTACACCTGTTCGTAACGCGACCAAGCGTGGAAGATACAGGCAAGAAACCACTCACCACACTGAACCGTATAATGTACCTATAGTCTGGGAAAACTATGGTAAAGCCACTATATTCTGTGGATGTGGCCATAAGTGCAATTAAATGCAAATTTTTGTACATCTTAATAACATACCCATACACTGTAAATGATACAAACAGATGACCCTGATTCTCTCCGTATTCTCTGTAAATGTCGGGCGCGGTGTCGGCAATTTTTCAGTCCTCATATCATAACTTCGAGCAAGTTATGTTTTCCTAAAGTGTACTGTCCACTGGAGCGTTCAGAAACCAACTATCTACTAAATTGCGTGGGGTAGCTTGCCTAAAATCTCTTTATTGATCGTTGAAGTTAAGCAACGTTGTGCGCGGTCACAATTTGGATGGATGACCGCAAGTCGACGGATGGATGACGTGATGATGGACGTCGATGGATGACGACGGCCTCGGTGGCGTGGCGGGTGATTGCTCGGCAGAGATGCAAGAGGCGAGGGTTCGATTCCCGCTGCGGAAGAAATGTTTGCATGATCTCTAAATATTTCTTCCGGGTCTGGGTGTTGTGGTACCATGGTACTCGTAGTTTCTGATACCCACGACACAGGGAATCCTAGTGTGGGGTCAGGGCTATGTATGTGACTGTTGGGTGTTATTTATTTATTTATTAAGTGGCATTACAAGCTGAGCGCTTCCGTGCTTTGGAGGGCATGTTAAATTGTCGGTCCCGGCTTTTAAGTCGTTAGCCACGACGGAAGCCTTTAAAACTTCGTCACAAGAGTTGGCCACTGGCTCATACGAACTTACTTTTAGCTGGAGCTTGGTAGACTAGTTCAGTCGACCATGAGTTCAATAAAATGGTTTCAAACAGCTACGCTATTATTAAAGGTTTCTAATCGATCCGCAACTTCACGGAAAGATGATCAATCCATGATGGAATGTTTAAGATAACACTTCCTATTACTTACTAGCTGCCGCCCGCGGCTTCGCTAGCGTGGTACCCGGATGAAAAATAGCCTATATGATAATCCAGTACATGTACTATGTATATTCCGTGTTTCATTCAAATCCGTTCAGCCATTACGGCGTGATTGAGGCACAAGCATCGTCACATCCATTCTTACAAACTTTCGCGTTTATAATGTTAAGTAGGATTATCGTGGAAATCTTCAGAGTGACCGACTTCATGTCGGTCACTCCACTCCACGTAACTGACTTCAACTAAAGTGACTGTGGGCTGGCCAGGTCTGCCGAAGAATCGACAACCGCTCGCTGGGGTGAATGAGTTCTACCAGGTTCTACTAAACCTAAATACTAACAATTTTAGGGCACTAGTCGAAACTTACACTGTCGACCTCGGTGGCGTGGCGGGCGAGTGCTTGGCTGAGACGCAAGAGGCGCGGGTTCGATTCCCGCTACGGGAGAAATGTTTGTATGTTCCGCAAATATTTATTCCGGGTCTGGGTGTTGTAGTATTATGTTGTTGTATTTACAAAAATGAATGTATTTAAGTATTCTATCAGCCATCTGGTTCCCACAGTACAAGCTTTGCTTAGTTTGGGACTAGATGGCGCTGTGTGAAATGTCCACAAATATTTATTTATTTACAATTTAGGGTAGCAAAAAAGGCAACCACTCTTCCGTGCTCGCACAAACACAAAGTGCAAGCAAACAGTGTGACATTCAGTGGCGCCGCCGGCCGCGTCAGTGCTAACGAGAAAATGTATGGAACGACATTCTCCGCGTCATTGATTATTGCGCTCGAATGACGATCCATTTTCGTAGTGTCGCTGACGCGGACGCTTACTTCCAAACTACCTTACCACGTGGGAAAGTAACGTCAATACAGATTATAAAAAAAAACAGCTTACTATGTCAATCACCACAGCTAATATTATTATTGGCTTCTCATGTAACTGTCTTCGAAATTAATAAGATCGTTCTTAATTCCATCGCAATGAGTTCACTTGATCTCGGATTAAGTGGAACTTGGATATTTGGGTCGGTTCAGAGTGAGCTTGGGAGAAAGTGGCACAATAGGGTACAGATCTGATAGTGATATCTTTGACAGTTCTATTTGTCGCAAAGCACGCGAAATAAACCCCACTTCGTAATATTCTAGATCATAAAAGATTATAGAATTTATCTATAAAGATTACTGTAAATTGGAGTTAAAAAATGCATGAAAAATCTTTCTTTGTTGAAGAACACAAAGTTTGTTTTTAATTTAGGTATAGTTTAAGCTAGTGGAACTGCCCTCGACTTTGTCCGCATTCCGTTTATTTTAATGCAAACTAGCATCCTACTGCGTCCTCTAGAAGCAGTAAATTTCTTTCTTAGTGCACCCTTACACCGAGGAATATTCTAAGGCGCGTCGCTCACAGAAACGAGAGTCAAAATTTTAACAAATCCCGTTGATTCAAATTATTTCCCGTAATTATGCGCTCATGCCTCGACTCCACTTCGACTCTTGTTTCTGTGAGATTCATCCTTCTCATGGTTTAGAGTTTAAACCATGATTAGGCACTAGAAGGATGAATATAGCGTAAACGTTTGATATATTGAAAATAGGTGTGGTTTGCTTATTTTATTAATGAAACTCACTTTCATTCATATTCCCATAGCAGTAATGACAGACATAAAACACTTCAAGTACATACATTTTGTTTTTACCGTTGAAAAAGCCCATAAAACACTGTTCAGCTCCCCGCCCATAAGAAATTAATCTTAAATCAGAAATCAATGACTGTTTTTGCATACAATATCGGCTTTCACCACACCATCCATCACCTAATTCTATACTTTCGATATTTATTGTTTCATGATTACTATCTTCTGTATTTCCCTGTGCTATGGCTTTACTCGCATAACCTGGATAAAAATAGCCTATTTGAAGATTGAACAACATTGAACCCTTCTTCAAAGTCACACAAAAATAGTTTTTTTTTATCACATCTATTTCAAACGAGCTGGTTGGTTCTTCGTAAACAGGGTCCAAAGTTGCTCTTTCAATTTGGAATGTGGATTTTGTTAGTAAATATTTCAATCATCACGGAGATCGATCACATTGTATAAACAAGTAACTGGCTGTATGATAAAATAAACAGCGCGCGAACGATATTTAAACTAAATATACGTAGGTATATTCTTATTCATAAGTTGCATTTACTTACTTTCTCATAGAGGGTTATCAGTATCACCCTCTACTTTTCAGTATGAGGACATCATATCATAGTTGACATGGGGAGCGACACTATTTTGAATACGAGTAATGCTTGCTGCGCTCAGAATCCCACTTAAGAATCACTCGCTACGCTCGGGATTCTACCTTAGAATCGCACCGTTCTGGATTCAAAGAACTCCTTTAAAATAGTTGTTCGGTCCCTAGACAAACAATCTACTATTATTTTGCATGTGGCTTCCAATGAAACCAAGACAACAAATGATTTTTGCATGATTTTAGGACCGGTTGTTGGGCTGTCGGTCATACGCTGTTATTGTTTGTTTTGGACATATTTCTTCCTGGTTTGGGTGTTGTCTGTTGTGGTCATATTAATTCGTCCCGGGCACCACAGCGTCCCGTTTGTGAAGGTAAAAGTTGCCTCCTGACGCTGTATAAATCATCTACTATAGATGGTAAAAGGCCTCAGTTTTTTTTCACTTATTGTGCCATGGTACTCTTAGTTTCTGATACCCACGATACAGGTAATCTTAGAGTGGGGTCACAGTCACAACTTTGTATGTGACTGTTTAGTGTGTTATTTTTATTTTTATTTTTATTTTTAGTAAACGATTGGGACTTGTTCCTTATTATCTGTAGACATCTTATTTACTGTAACCTCTTAAGGATTTAAAATTAAATTCATTTCATCAAATTCTCAAGATTTAAGTGTCTAATGCGTGGTTACTGTCAGTCAAGTAGTTATCGACTAAGAAGTAAGAGTTCTTTGTATATAGATAGTTATCAGATAGATAAATAGTGTTCTACGCACAGTAGCATTATAAATCATGTATGAATCTGTGTCGTTTCTTCTGCTCTCAGGATCAAACGAAAGTGATTTCTATCTCGTAGGTATTAAGTATATTTTACATTGCGTGTCTGAGATTTGCGTTCATAGAAATTTCATTTGCATTGCAATCGAGGAATCTTGCATATATTTCGTTTTTGCCTTTTGATCTACAGTTGCAGCGAAAATTGGTATGTAACTGATCATATGTGTGCGTCTATACATATATATATATTATCACGCCGGTATCCCTAATGCGGTGGGCAGAGCCACAATTAGTCATGTGTGCGTGTTTTGTTCCTACTAAGGTACTTTTTCCCAACGGCAAATTTTGGCAAAGTTAGTTTTGCTTAGCTAGTATCTTTTACACGGTGACTAAGATAAAACAAGTGGCAATAAAACCTACCCCAATAAGCACTGAAGGTAAACGATAATACATAACACTCCTTCTCAAAGTCGGTTGAAAAACAAGACGATCTCGAATCCCAACGATGTAAAGCAAGAAAAACATTTACCCTACTTACGAGTGGAGTAGGGTAAATACAATCACATGTTCATAAAGTACATCAAGTGCGAGTTAAATTTCCACACGAAGGGTTCCACTCAAATGTACTTTTTAATATGACTTTTACCCTATGTACTTTGGCCACAAAAAAGTTTCTTATATGGGCCCTCTTTTTATTATTTGTTGTTATATGTAGCGGCAATTGAATACATTTTCTGTGAAAATTTCAAATCTCTACCTATTACTGTTCATAAGATAAAGTCCGCTGACAGACGGACGGACGGACAGCGATGGCACCAAGCCTTCAACTCAGTAAATAATATTCTGATGTTAACATATTATGACAAGCGTACGAAAAATGCCTCTGTGCGCATTTTGGTTCGAAATAACTATACTGTAGCCAAATTCGATGTATAATAGAGGTAAACAAAAATCTAACCTAAAACGTTGACAAAAACCTAATAAAAACGTATCCTGATTATTTAAATTACAATTTTGTGAACAAATCGGCAGAGAGGAGCTATCTGTTCACGAAATTGTAATATAAATAATTGGATTACGGTTTTATTAAGTTTTTGACAACGTTTTAGGTTAGATTTTTGTTAACCTTTATTCTACATCGAGGTAGTGAAACGATTTATCTAGTAGTAGCATTAGTTGCGGTACTGTATATGACGTGGATACTATGCCCCACTATGGCACAGTGCGCTACAACAGACACAGTTCATAGAGTGCAAGTAATTGAAGCATCACAAGTGAAAATTAGCACAGTGACGTAACTGATTGTTCGCGCTGTGGGAATTACTTCTCTTTCAACACCTGCTATGGTGCACGCAGATATAATTAGAGTGGGTAGACAAATGTAGCGTCCAATTAGAATTTTAAAACGAGATATTTATGACTTGATGGTTTTTAGGATGCCGTACTTGGAGGATGCCAACGGGACCCTAATTAAGCCTCCGCTGTCCGTCTGTCCGTCTGTCAGCGAGCTGTATCTCATGAACCGTAATAGGTAGAGTTTTTTTTTTTGATAATAAAAATAGAAAGGGGCCCCACATACCATTTGGGTACGGAACTCTGAAAATAAAATTGTAAATTTAAATGTTTCTATGTTTGTACCTACGGCATAACGAATGAACGGATTTTAATGAAACTTTGTACATACATAGTTCGTGATCAGGAATTACTGTACATACTTTTATCTGTGTCACCAGAACGAAGCCGCGGGAGTCAAATATAACTAGATTTTTATGGTCCCTATGTATTTTGATGATATTCCGTAACATCTAGTACCTTTTACAAGTATGATGATAACCATTTCACCTCCACTGGAATTCGATATCAATGTGGATTTTACTGTTCATTGCTGAAGTATCCACTAATATTACCATCAATGGTCATTTTATAAAGCGTTATTCCATAGTACTCGACTATATCTATTAGGCCCGTACCCATCTGCAGTTATTTGTAGAAACTAAAGAATTTTTAAATATCTATAATTCTAGACTAGGTAAATTAACACATACAAACTTCTCTGCTGGACTTCTTCTTCTTCTATCGTGTCAATGGTTCACACTATCTTAGAAAAGAACTTAGCCACTTCCACAGCGTTGGGAGTGGCACTGTTCAGGTCGTCTCTAGTGCAGGTGGTTGTCTTTTCTTGTCTCCCAGTCTGCTGGACTGGGAGACAAGAAAGGACATAGAATGCGTCCCGCAGTTTCTCTCCCTGAGCATGTCGTAAAAGTCGACTAAGGGATGATGAACATCTACTCTGAGCTGGTCACCTTTAACATTATCCTTGAAACTTGGAATCAGGAGTGGATGCAAGTTTTCTTATGATTACTTGTGTCTCTGCCCACCCCGTTAAGGATACGGGCGTGATAATATGAACCTATGTATGTGTCAAAGCAAACCACTAACAAAGACTACGTCTATACATGTTCTGTTTTGACAGAATTTTCCAATATATGAATTCGCTGGTTTTATTTGGGCCTTACTTACAAACATCCAACTTTTACGAGGTTTTACGACCTTAAAAAGGTATAAACTGTAAAGCCTTCGTACATTTAGCGTAGGCATCGAGTTTATGTCACGTTTTAAAATAATTTTTACAACATTTTTGTATTATTTGTCACAATCCTCCATTTTGTGAGCGTGGATTTATTTATAAATCGTAAAATATGTCTTGGATTCATGTTTATGGGATTACATTGTATGATATCATGCCCTTTCTTAATATGTATAATACTAGTTTCCGCCCGTGACCTCGCTCGCATAAACTGAGGCCTTCTGCCATCTATAGTAGATGATTTATACAGGAGGCAACTTTTTACCTTCACGCTGGCGCTGTAGTGCCCGGGACGAATTAAGATGGAGTAGGCTTGCCCAGCAGCTATACCATCCTCTCAGCTCAGTCGGCCTTCGCTCGCATAGTACCCGTATGTATGTATGTTCGTATGAGCTAGTGGCCAACTCTTGTGACGGAGTTTTTAGGCCGCCGAAAGGCCTCCGTCATGGCTTAACGACTTAAAAGCCGGGACCGACTGTTTAACGTGCCCTCCAAAGCACGGAAGCGCTCTGCTTGTAATGCCACTTGCGATCACCCATCCCAATTTCTGACCGCGCATATCGTTGCTTAACTTTAACGATCAATCAAGAACGCCTAAGCAAGCTACGCCACGAGCGCTACAGTGTACAGGGCGAGTGCTCGGCTGAGACGCAAGAGGCGCGGGCTCAATTCCCGCTACGGGACAAATGTTTGTATGTTCTGCAAATACATCTTCCGGGTCTGGGTGTTGTAGTATTATGTATTAAAAGTATGTGTATAAAAAAAAATATCAGTATTCTATCAGCCATCTGGTGTCCATAGTACGAGCTTTGCTTAGTTTTGGGCTAGATGGCGCTATGTGAAATATCAACAAATATTTATTTATGGAAAGGCGTGAAATGTATGTGTGTATGGTCCGACATAACATAACTAAATTAAGTACATTTACTAATAAAAATGAACCTGCATGATATAAATTATGTACTTCCACCGCAAGTTACTTACATAAGTATTCGCATTGCATGGGTATCTAACAATCGGCTTTATAATGTCCAAAACCGTAGCCGTGTGGTTATGTGGACTTTCTATTGCGCACACGCATATTGCGTTATGAAACATGTTTTGTGGACATTTTGGTATTTCAAAAATTTACTAAAATTACAAAACACTGACCTCGGGCTGAGAGATCAGCTGATGACTGAGATAGGGTCCATTCTCGCCTGAAAACTTTGGAAATACTGGCAAAACGGAAAACATAAGAAAAAAGAGGATTTTTTTTAATTGAGAATCCTGCTGATATAAATGCTAAAGTTTGTGAGGATGTGGGATGTGACGATGTATGTTTGTGCCTTAATCACGCCGTAACGACTGAACGGATTTGAATTAAACTTGGAATATGTATAGTATGTGTGCTGGAATAACATATAGGCTACTTTTCGTCCAGATACCACGCGAGCGAAGCCGCGGTACCTAGGTGACCATCTAGCCGTATCTACAAAATCTACGATAGTCCAAGCTTTCTGCGTACATTGGGACAAAGCCCCGGAAAGGGTGGGTGTTTGTTTGTTCCTTGTCAATGATCATACTTGACTTGGTTTAGTATAACTAGCTGCCGCCCGCGGCTTCGCTCGCTTTGTACCCGGATAAAAAGTAGCTTATATTATAAAAGTAGCCTAGCCTAATTATTCCAGCACACGTATTATGTATATTCCAAGTTTCATTCAAATCCGTTCAGCCGTTTGGGCGTGATTGAGGCGCAAACATACAACGTCACATCCACACAAACTTTCGCATTTATAATATTAGTAGGAAACTAGTACCTACCTTCCCGTACCTTCCCGAGTGATTTAAATATTAATAAAACCGGTTAAGTGCGATTCGAATTCACACACGAAGAGTTCCGTACTATTATACATGTACCTACATAAATGTTTCTTGTAATAAGAACCCCCTTTTATAATACGTGACTGACAATCAACGCAGTCTAAACTATAATACCTAGAAGCATGAACACTTAGAGGGTATATTCCTCTTATAATACAAGAGTGCACTAAGAAATTTATTCGCGATGATGATAAAATCATCATCATCGGGACAGAAACCCAGCTGGACAGAAGCCGCAATGCGCCCTAAGATCTCAATATTTGTCTATCCTCATCCACTTCTCGTAAAACAATCTCAAAACTTTATAAACTTCCTGAAATTCCAGCAACTATTCTAAAAATCCCGGGTCAATGTTTCCAAACACGCCGACCCGCCAGGTGGCGTTTTAAATAACTACGGTGTTTGAACTTAGAATCAGATGAAACAAGCTGATTGGTTGATGAGGGCACATCGTGATTTACAGATAAACAAACTCTTTACAGAAGAACACTAGTTAGGAATCAAAGATTGAATATAAACACTAAAAAATAAAATAGAATAAGATAAAAAAAATACAAGAAGTTTAAAACAAAACTGCTAACCTTAGCTACAACAAGGACTAACCCCCGAATCAAACGCGACTCAGAGTTGAGCACGTCTCAAGTCACGTTTGAGTATTCGAGGGTAAAACATTTAGAGAAAGAAAAGTGGGCAGGTCAGGTACTAGCTTGTCCGAGCTTGGATGAGTCTTGAGTTTCGTTGGACCATAGAGGTCTCAGGGCTTGGTAGTCAAAAGATAGCTGGTTTTAAAGAAAGAGAAAGAAAGAAAGAAATGTTTTTATTTGACAGACACAAACAACACAGAACAAGAGAGTAAAAGGTAAAAAATAAAAAAAGCGAACAAGAATTCAACAAAAATACAGTAAAATAAGCGTAAAAACATAAATCTGGTACACTACCTATTTTATGTTCTACCACGGTTTCGTCATGTTTTACTTTGAAAAGTAAATCGCCTTGCTTGACCGAGGCGGTGACTGCTTGGCCAGGTCGCGGGCTCAAGTCCCGTTTGAGGTATAATTTTGCGTAAAACATTGTTTATAAAGGCGTATACCCATGTAGGGCGCGGGCGGCTCGCGTGCGCCAATTGATGTAACTACTGGGCGCGCTGCCAGTTGGAGCGCGGGTAAAAATAATGTCTATCAGCTGTACTATCCGGTTTAACTATCTTCGCTGTGCGTGGCTTGTTCTGAGTCAACTAACACCATCATGTCAACTAACACCAACACAATTTCTACACCGACTCCTTCACTATCAATGCGATTCGTCTGTGGAACTCTCTCCCTGTGGAAATACGCAAAGCCTCATCCATGGGAATTTTTAAGTCTAAATTAAATGAATATTATCTTAATCTGCAAAGCAGTCAACCAAATTGAGCACCTGTAGGTCTCTAAAGCACTACCTCTGTTTGTTCTCCAAATTTCACAAAGGTTAGCTGGAAGAAAAGGCTAATTAGCATTAAGTTCGCCTATGTACATATTATTTCTTGTGCAATAAAGAATTTTCTATCTATCTATCTATCATGACTGGTATCACCTTTTGTTTGGTGTAAGCCTCCTTGGTCCTGTGCGTCTTATCCTGTTTTTGCCCGTGATTTTTCGATGTCGTCCACCCAACGCGCTGTTGGTCCAAAACTTCTTACTATCAGCTCATACTGTCCCATTGTTATAGTACCTATTTTAAGTAGGTATGTCATCATCATCATCTTCCTACCCTTATCCCACTCTATGTGGGGTCGGCACAGCATGTTCCTTGGATCATGCTGTAAGAGTTTTGGCTAAGGTGTTTATGACCGGTCGTCTGCCTGACGTCAACCCTCCTTGGGAATACTTGCTTATTGTATCTCATCATGTTGGAGGATACTATCCCTTAGTCGACTTTTACGACATGCTCGGGGAGAGAGGCAGCTGGACGCATTCTATGTTTTTTCTTTATCCATTTAAAAAAAAAAGTATAAGAGTATTGTGACCGAAAGGGTGTGACTCAACGAGAATAACCCTTCTATCAGCCATCTGGTGCTCATAGTAAGAGTTTTGCTTAGTTTGGGGCTAGATGGCGCTGTGTGAAATGGCCACAATATTTTATTTTTTATTACATACTAGTACAAATGGGAAGGCCTCTTTCAAATGGATTTGAATAGGCCGACGATAGAGATAGCATTTATAAAATTATCCCCGTTAATATTCCCACAGCAATTCAGTTTATGCAATTGTAGCTGTTAATCAGTATTATATTATAGTCATAAAGTACTGGAGTTATTATACAGTTGATTCGTTATACAAGTGAGGTGAGAGGCACGTACTGACAAGGTCAGCTGGTTACCTGCTACAGTGGCTGGACGTTGCTTTGGCACATCCTTAATAACATTGTAAACGCGAAAGTTTGTATGTATGGATGTTTGTTACTCTTTCACGCAAAAACTACTGAACGGATTTGAATGAAACTTGGAATATACAGAGTTTCAATTCAAGGTAGAAATGGTTGAAAATGAAACCGAAACACAGAAAGTTCCTAGTTGTCAGAACTAAGCAGGTTTATGTTCCTGTTTCAGTCCTACAATTGTCACTTCCAAATTAATACGAAATAACAGTGCAAGTAATGACAGATTAAAAAAAAAACTCCACGTTTGGGCTTACAAAAAACTTTAAAGTTCTTTTTGTTCAAGACTAGTTGCCGCCCGCGGCTTCACTCGCGTGGTACCCGGATAAAAAATAGCCTATATTAATCCAGCACATGTACTATGTATATTTCAAGTTTCATTCAAATCCTTTCAGCCGTTTGGGCGTGATTGAGGCACAAACATACAAACATCCTCACAAACTTTCACATTTATAATATAAAAAGTAGGATATAGTCGGATGTGCGACTGTAGATAAGTGTAGCCGTGAACTGTGTATAATTGTACCTATAAAGTATAGTACGCCTACGTTAATGTTTTACTAAGGTAATCACAATTAGTCTATGTTGAGCGTTTCCTTGAAAACGTCTTTTAGGAAGTCATAGAAGGTTAAAAACAACGAATAAAAGTATTAAGTAAGTTTGTATGAGCTAGTGGCCACCTCTTGTGACGGAGTTTTTAACAAAGGCTTTACGACTTAAAAGCCGGGACCGACAATTTAACGTGCCCTCCGAAGCACGGAAGCGCTCAGCTCGTAACGCCACTTGCGGTCACCCATCCCATTGTGACCACGCACAACGTTGCTTAACTTCAACGATCAATCAAGAACGTCTAAGCAAGCTACCCCACGAGCGCTTCGGTTATTAGGTAAGCTGAGCACTGTTTATTCAGCGCAATTACGTCATTGGCTAGTTATTTAACCTGTTGTACTTGCTCGTAATAGGGTCTGCCCTCATTTTTTAAGCCTTGAGGTGGAATGTATACTGATCGAAGGGATCACACTTCACTACTTCACTCATACTGTATACAGTATGTTTGTTTCCACTCTCTGTTTTAGGACTTTGAATCAGGAGTGGCTGCAAGTTTTCTTTCGATTACTTGGGACTGCCCACCGCATTACGGATGCGGGCGTGATAATTATGTATGTTATTCTAAATTCTTACACGGAATAAAAAAAGATTTCAGCAAAAGATTTTTTAGCTAATTTTTAAAAATACTTGGACTATCAATGTCTTTCATTTCAACAGGTATAAGCGCTCGTGGCTCGCTTGCTTAGGCGTTCTTAATTGATCGTTAAAGTTAAGCAACTTGGGTGACCGCAAGTGGCATCACGAGCTGAGCGCTTCCGTGCTTCGGAGGGCACGTTAAACAGTCGGTCCCGGCTTTTAAGTCGTTAAGCCATGACGGAGGCTTTTAGGCGGCCTAAAAACTCCGTCACTAGAGTTGGCCACTAGCTCATACGGACATACATACATAACAGATATAAAAACGATGTTGACTTGGATGCGTCATTGCTGTATGGTGGTTTGAGTTGTGATATAATGTCACTGTAAAATTGTAATTACCGTTAGATTATAATCTATCTCGCGAGATTGTAGACTGTCGAAAGATTGTGAACCGTAACATACTGCTTACAATTTAACTGCTTTAGATTAGTGGCGCTTCGGCGGGCGCTGCCGGCACGCTCGCTCGCTCGCTTAAAGTGTAGTTTTTCACGAACATAACCTACTAATTTGGATCTAAGCAGACGTTTGGTGACATGTATTATGTATGTTCGTATGAGCTAGTGGCCAACTCTAGTGACGGAGTTTTTAGGCCGCCTAAAGGCCTCCGTCATGGCTTAGCGACTTAAAAGCCGGGACCGACAATTTGACGTGCCCTCCGAAGCATGTAAGCGCTCAGCTCGTAATGCCACTTGCGGTCACCCATCCCAATTGTGACCGCGCACAACGTTGCTTAATTTTAACGATCAAACGAGAACGTCTAAGCAAGCTACGCCACGAGCGCTTCACCTGGTGACATATGAAATGTTCATGTACAATGTTCTAAGCTGTGGTTTCAAATATAAGCTATACCTACGCTCACAACACTGTTTTTTGCTATCTATGTACCGAAACGGTTTTTAACTTATGTACCTTCCATTGTTAATGCAACTCAGTTTCCTGTTTTTTAAGTTGACATAAATAAATGAATAAATTTAATTGAATTGAAAGGTTATTTTTCTGTTTTGCGTCAAACTTTTTTTGGGCTATTTTATTATTGATTGTGGGTAGAGTAGTGATAAATTACTGAATATTTTCACACCTCATAAACCCACAAAAACTGTGTTCAGTTTGTTTAGTAACCTACCAACAGGTATCCAAGTTCACTAACAACATAACGCATGGTTAACTCGTTGAAGTTAAGCAACGTTGAGCGCGGTCACAATTTGGATGGGTGACCGCAAGTGGCATCACGAGCTAAGCGCTTCGGTGCTTCGGAGGTAAATTGTCAGTCCCGGCTTTTAAGTCGCTAAGCCACGATGGAGGCCTTTAGGCGGCCTAAAAACTCCGTCGCAGGAGTTGGCCACTACCTCATATGAACTTACTTATAACCTACTAGCGGTCGCCCGCGGCTCCGCCCGCGTGGATGTCGGTTACCGCTGCAAAAAGCCTACCCAGGAAAGACACGGTCAGTCGCGAGGTCGGCTCCCTACGCAGCGGTCGTGCAGCAGAAATCGTAATATTTTAATTTCGCCATAACTTCAAAACCAAACGTCCAATTTTAATCATTCAAAGACCAAATATTATCTCCATAAACTGTTCTTAGTGATGAAATCATTTATTTTGATAAGGATTAATAGCATGAGTAAAATAAACGCGTTTAAATGTAGTCCAAAAAAAATTCAAGATTTTTAAATAAAAAAATGGTTGCTGTGCCTCACTCGACATAGATGGGTATAGTGTGTCGCGGACTTTTTTGTAGATATTTATAAGATCTACAATTAATTAGAACATTTTATGGTTCTATCTTTTATAGTTTAGGCAGCGTACGCAAAATAAGTAACTTTTCTGGTTGATTTTTTACACCTTGTGTCCGAAAAACCCAAATATCTTACGGAACCCTATTTTTTTCCAAAATAAAATATAGCCTATGTTACTCGTGGATAATGTAGCTTTCGAATGGTGAAAGAATTTTTAAAATCGGTCCAGTAGTTTTTGAGCCTATTCAGTACAAACAAACAAACAAAGTTTTCCTCTTTATAATATTAGTGTAGATAACCCGATAAGGTATGTTGTACATATTTTGTGAATTGGAATATCAAGATCATCATGGACGGAAGCTATAGTTAGAAAGTAAATCCTAAACTATGCTTAAAATTAGCAACATTTCGCTTAATTTTACTCTTCCAAGTCATAAAAACATAAAATTAATAAAAACAAAATATTAAAGCTCCGTTAAAGGATACTTAAGGACCGGAAAACCTTACCAATACACTCCCCAATCAAAATCTTTCTTTAACGCGATGTAATAAGGTTCAAAATCGCTGTCAGTTATGTTAACGATCAATAGTGCCAATGACCTTATCGAACTGATGGCCACTGATTCGGTAACCTGATACCTGATAGGTAACTCCTAAACCTATTATTTTATTTATTATGGCTTCGGCAAAAACATTTTTTTTTGTTCTAGAGATTTGGGTCTTACTAAATCCTATACAAAAAGTTCTATAAATCCAAAAGTTTGTGAGAATGTTGAGAGCAATGGTTGTCTAGTGGTCGTGGGTTGAAATCCGGTTGTGCACCAATGAATTTTTCTGTTCGAAAAAAATTATATGCGTTATACAAAGTCCAGTTCAAACGGTAAAGGTTAATAAAGGTGGTCACAAATATTTATTTATTGCTAGTTCAGTATCAGACGTAAACAACTAAAAAAGGCAACTATCGACCGGATCCGCCATTTTTAATTCAAGCTCCAGACAATCCCATCATCCTATCCCCTTCCTGGAAAGTGCACTGCACAACCCACCTGACATCCCTTATCTCCTGCGCCATAAAGTTCAAAACGCTATGGCAAATTTAACCAAATTTTGTTAAAGCAAAATGTGTTTTATAGCTGGGTTGATAAGGTTGGAATTTTATTGTTTAGGGTTAGTACGTGTCTAACAGCTGTTATGTCTGGACCTTTGTTTCAGTTTCCAGACGCCAAGGGCAGACAAAGGAGTCTGTATAGCCCCAAATCACAATTGTTTCAACAATGCTCTAAAATGTTTAGAAAAAAGCCAGTTTAGATTTTTCGCAGGCAATGTCATAATACTTTTTACGATCTCAGTGACGTGCCGGGCAAGTGCCTGGCTGAGGATCAAGAGGGGCGGGTTCGATTCCCGCTGCGGGAGAAATGGTTGAGTGTTCTGCAAATATTTATTCCGGATCTGGGTGTTGTGATACAGTGCTGCTAATAGCGCACATAAAGTTTTCGAACTAAAAAACCCATTGGTGCACGACCGCATTTGAACCCACGACCTTCGTACGGAATATTTTATTTCGCCATTCGTATTCCGTGATTGCAGCCATCTAAAACTATATCTACAGATAATCCAATTTTTTCCAGCCGTTTTCAAATTACACCATATCCTATGGTTCCCACAGGTTAAAAAGTAATCACACTATACAGTGCTACTAGCCATGACCAGGGTATGTAGACCTCTGTTGGTACGACTGGCCGCTTCTAAATGATTGTTCTCTGGCTACCGATAGATCGCACAAACTGGTGAAAAGTTCTCGTAGTTCGATTGGTCGGGCCACGTGGACACAGTCTAAAATACAGTTCCTATTTAGATAGTTAATTGGTTCGGGCGTGACTTTGCCCAAGTTCATTGTAAGAAACCTCTAAATAAAAGGGTTACTATCTATATAGATAGAACTTCGCTTATTCTATAACTCATACATACCAAAATATTGATTGTTCTACTACCAAGTAGATAATCTTTACGTCAGTAATTCTTTCGAACCAATGTGGTAAAACGATTTAAAGTGCTTCTAAAAGGCTTCTCACGCACTTGACACGAGTTCTACGACATGCCGGTTTCCTCACGATGTTTTACTTCATTTTAAAACATACATCAGATCAGCCTAGTCCAGTGTTCCATTTGCCGAGGTGTCTAGCCCACTGGTCGCACTGGTCATTAGATCGATGAGCCGTGCCTTCCTGATCTCACATTGTCTCGGGTTCTCACATTAACTTAGATAAAACCCTTGATTAACTTCTCTTGCATAACGAACTGTTGTTCTCATAAATGGTGTGGAAAAACTTTCGCACGACTGATAAGAGCTTTCTTTATAACATTAGCGCTCGTGGCGTAGCTTGCTTAGGCGTTCTCGATTGATCGTTAAAGTTAAGCAACGATGTGCGCGGTCGCAATTGGGATGGGTGACCGTAGTTGGCAAGTGGCATTATAAGCTGATCGCTTCCAAGCTTTGGAAGGCACGTTAAACAGTCGGTCCCGGCTTTTAAGTAGTTAAGCCTTAGGGCGGCCTAAAAACTCTGTCATTAGAGTTGGCCACTAGCTCATACGAACGAACATACATAGTACATAACTTTAGGGCGAATGTCAGTCAGACTTATGAGCACTGGTGGTCTAGTGAAGACATCGCTCATCGAGGGTTCAAATCCGGTTGTGCACCAATGGATTTTTCGGTTCGAATATATGTGTATTAGTAGTACTCTCAAACGGCGAAGAAAAACGTCGTAAGGAAAGCGACATGTCGTAGAACTTAAATTGTTCAAAATCTTGTCCAGTGCACGAAAGCAACCACTTTGAGGCGCTCTTTAATGCTTTCACTACATTGTTTCGAACCAGTGACACATTAGTTAAAATTGTTTTTGGTCTCCGTTCAGGGTAGGTAGAGGGTACGTGATCTTATTGCCGTCTTCGAGTCAAGTCTTTCCTGACATTCTACCTTGCTACTTATTCAATCGGATAAAATCTCTAAAACCGACTTTAATAGTTGGTTTCCTTAGCATTCCTACGTTTTCTGACGAGTTGCGTGATTTAGAGATCCTTTGCAAGTTATCAGATGCTGAGTAGTGAGTGGTGAGCGGTGACCACTGGTCATTAACGACTGCATTTCCTCACCGATGGTAACAGTTATAAATCACAACTTCACAGCTTAGGAACCTGTGACACCAGCTAGCTTGATAACGGCTAGTTATCTCAATAGAACCAAGAACATTATTGCAACATTATCATCATCATTTTCCTGCTCTTGCTCCTAGGTGGGGTCAGCGCAGCATGTTTCCCTCTTCCACCTTCTATCGCTCGTCATCTTAGTACTCACTTCTTTCACACGCATGTCCTCTTTCACACAATCCACTTTCACATTCATATTCATCGGTCGCTAACCTACACCTTATCTTCTCTGCTACTGGCGCTACTTTCAAACTTCCTCTGATGTGGGTAGTCATTCCGTATCCTGTCCTTTCTGGTAACTCCACACATCCATCTCAACATCATTGCAACATGTCACGTATTATTTGCTAAATATACCTTTTTTGTAACCCCCAAGTGTCAACCGCCACATTTGTAACAGCGCCTTGCCTACAATATTAGGGACTTTTGATATTAATAATTTTTATGTACTCATATCGCAAAAATACTACCTAATTAGTATATCTAATTATTTCTTCGTAACTTCCTTTTCTAACGCTAGCCTCAAATTCACCAAGAACGAATGCCACGACGAAAATACGAGGTCTTCGGTTACATGTCTTGTAACTTTAAAGTGAACTAGTTGTTACCATTTACCTGCGCCTGCAATCTCCATACAACTGCTAACATTGCCATTAAATTGCTCCGTTATTATGACTAACTTGTCATGCATAACTGAAGACACTCTTACAACTATAACTGTATCTATGACAACCACCAATATAGCTCTTACTGCTTTGGGGATAAGAGTTTAAGAAATATCAGTTGTAAAATTGTCGGTTTTGACTAAGGATGGCAGGACATTTTCAAAGGCTGTAGAATACATAATGACGGATTCGTCAGTTGCATCGCTAATGCTCTTTATTATATGGCTATTGTGTATGTGAATGACATGAATATTAAACGAATAGTTA
Source organism: Scotopteryx bipunctaria (assembly GCA_949320045.1). Lineage (NCBI taxonomy): Eukaryota > Metazoa > Arthropoda > Insecta > Lepidoptera > Geometridae > Scotopteryx > Scotopteryx bipunctaria. The sequence goes on from OX439459.1 coordinate 9,435,491, forward strand.
TTTTTTTGGCGTAGTGTCATTTGTCATCACTTTGTCATCTTAATGGTCGCTTAGGTTAAGATAGGAGGAAAATTAACTGATGCTTGTGTCTTTGTTTTCATGGACTGGTTTTCTGACGTATGCTGACATTTGTATTTTTTCTGACTACATGTGTTTTACGTTTTGTTGCTGATGCAATCCAATACAGGACGCTCCAAAATCAGCATACAACTTGCACGCAAGTTGCTAAATTTTGAATACATTTCTTAAAGATAATAACTAACTTACTTATCAGTGAAGAAATAATTTCAATGTAGAACTGTTACAACAGCTCGCCCTGCCTTTACAAATCATGTTGACTATAATCAATGCCATTATCAAGTCAATTTCGTCCAAATATTTACACATCTTGCCATCCAAACAACGCGATGTTTTCGCCACATCCGCCGATTCCACTAATTAGTTTGCCTTTCGTCACGTTTCGAAAATATTTGGATTAAACGGACAAGGTCAGGTTCGGAAAACACGTTTTATTTTAATGTTACTCAATCGTTGACCTTCACCTGGACTTTTCGGTCATTCTGAAAATTGGCATCATGACAAGTAAAACCAATTTTACATTGGATTCGCTTCCTAGCGGTAAAATAACATGTTTGGTGAATCATATCGGTGTAAATACAAATTTCGTCATCCTTGTTACTTTACCCGCGTTGTCCAGGGCTAACATCGCCACGCTAAGATCATGTTTAAAATTTGCTTCCTTCGTAAATTCTAGAAAACTTTCCTCGTTATTAAAATGGACATACATATAATCTTTAAAAGGGAGGGCACTGGGCCGTAATCATAAAAAAAACTTTTAGCCACTCCTTTATTAAAGTGTGCGATGAGGAATTTATATTTTACATTTGACTACCTATATATTCAATTTCCCGGCTTTGTATTATGTAATAAAAATTGTGAGGTTGCTTTTCGTAAATAACGCTGATTTGTTATGCTAGTTTCCATATACTATACTGGCACATATTCTGTGCTACATTGCTGTGTATTGTGTTCCTTGTGGCTAATTCCAACAAATTCCTCTGTCAGTCAACGATTGCATAAAAATAGCTGTAACTGTTCGACACAATCAGAAACAATGACCATTCACGATTTGATTCGAAATGCCAATTGTGGAACAATAACTGTAGGTAATGCTAATTCTGTGGGTGATAAAATATACGTTCTCTGCTATTGAACAAGGCCCTTTGAGCGGCGACTTACTTGAAGTGGAATATTTTTGAATGGCTTTTGTCGATTGTTCGTTTAAGAATTTGTGACTGTAATCCTCAATTATGCTAATACTCAAGTAATATCAAAATCCTTTTTGATTTTAGGGACCTATTCTTAAAGATGTCCTTGAGGACGCTTGTATCACCAAATTTTGTATTACATTAGCCTTACACTAAAATGTAATAAGTATTCAAAATATTTCAATATGGTTCTTGTGTTTGCAAATATTGCAATGAATGAAAAACTGTAAATATTACAATGACATGCATACGATTAAGAAACACCATCATTCATCCGCAGCCAAATCGAACCCACTGCTGGTATTGACCTTTGCTCTTGCCACTTCTGACAGTACTGCGCGATGCACTGACGGCCCGCAACGACAACAATGTCGTCTCTGATAGGAACATACTTAATTTTAAATTACTTTCGGAAAATTTTGTCTTTCATGAAATTCGGTAATCTCATTCAGATTCTCATGAATGTGGATGTCCCCTTACCGTAGCACTCTAGACGCCTGCGGTCATAACTGTCCACATCCATAATGATCTGGTTCAATGCCACGGCCACGGCTGGTATTTGGCAACGCGGGAGACTTACGATCATCACACAAGAGACAGTAACGAACATGGATGGTATTTTCGATCTCGTATTGCTCCACTCCCTTATTTAACGGATGATCTGGTTTACATTGGATATCTTAAGACCTGATAGGTTTTTCTTTGTCCTGAACAGATAGTTTTTCCACATGATTTTTATGTATCTTTGTAATCCTACTAATATGAGAAATGCGAAAGTTTGTGAGGATTATGTAGATGTGTGGATGTGACGATGTATGTTTGTGCCAATCACGCTTAAACGACTGAACGGACTTGAATGAAACTTGGAATGTACACTGTATGTGTGCTAGAATAACATATAGGCTACTTTTCGTCCGGATACCACGTGAGCGAAGCCGCGGGCGAAAGCTAGTCACTCATAAATCTGTAATCGCTAAAGGGATTTCATTGGACGGATTTTATTTATTCATTTGTACATTTACAGTACAGTAGTAATAACTGAATTAATATACAACGTGTAACATAATGTCCCTATAAGCCCGAAACGGGGGTGTTCTATACGTCATTGCGAACAACGTTTGTTCAACGACTTTTAAAATTTCAAAGGTTTTCATTCATGAAATGTCTCTTAAACTTTGCTCCAATACGTAACTTGACACAACATGAGGCATCCCTATTTACAGCTGTTTTTTGACCTTTAAGTGTGAACTCTAGATGAAACAGGTAACAGAACAGACACCATAAGTAAAATGCCTACCTACTTACCTAATAACGAGGTGACCTTGGTATTTATTGGTAATTAAAATGTAAGGTCACATCACGACTAAAATCCCTAGGCACCGTAAACATCCTTTCAGATCTCTTTGTTAAGTACCTAGTATAGGAGATAGGTACCTTACCTACTCAATTTTGTACCTACCTACTCGGGCCTTAAAGGTATCCTCAGTGGGTGCCAAGGAGTGTGAGAGGATGTCTACCGTGCCTGAGGATAAAGCCGTGATACCTACTCAATTTTGTACCTACCTACTCGGGCCTTAAAAGCATCTTGAGTAGGTAACAAGAAGTATGAGAAGAGGTCTACCGTGCCTGAGGATAAAGCCGTGACCCTATTCCACTTTAGTTTTTCCAACGATGTATTATTCCAATATTCATTGGAGCATTTTTCAATGCAATTTTGTACCTACCTACTTGGGCACTAAAGTCAAAGGTTGTGACTTATCTGTCTTACTAATCTTCATTTTCATCGTGAACAGCCTATTTGTCATTGGTTGCATTGAAACAACAACAACAATAAGTGGGATGGCACCTTGCCCTAATTGGCTGTCGGTGCCTTTGCTAAATTCAAAATCCGCAACCGTCAACCGACACCGCACCGCAAGCGTTTGTTTAATAAAATCAAATTGGTTCCGTAGGTTTATTTGTTTTTTACTTTTCTTGATTGAACTACGTAATTGTTGGTAGGTTATTATGTAAGTAGGTAGGTACCTAGTAGCAAATGGGGATGGAGCACATGGTAGCATATTGGTATGAACCCCGCCTTCCCATCCTTAAGTCGTGAGTTCGAATCTATGGATTTTTCGATTCGAAATTTATGTGTGCAATATCAATGCTCTCAAGAGGTGAAGGAAAACCTCGTGAGGAAACCAGGCATGTCATAGACGTGTGTCAAAGTGTACGAAAGGAACCTTCAAGGTGCACACTAATCCTTCCACCACACTGGTTCAAAAGAGCTAGCGACACGGACACGACGACAGTAGTAGTAGTAGTAGTAGATGTATGGTGAAGTTTTTTTTCCTTTTTTTTCCCAATCGGTATTTAGTGGGTTACCCCAGACAAGGAACCCTAAAAATTCGGCTTTCGGCAATAGGTACCTACTTTTGGTCGCAAAACAGATCGGTTTTTATCAGTCGCAATTAGCATTCGTTCCTTGCAACAACTGCAACAAGCAATCTCTCGGTTCGCGTAACTAATTAACGATACGATGTCGGCTTTGTACTCAAACGGTGAGTATTATGATATGGTGTTGTGTGTGTGTGTTAGTAGCTACTTAGTAGCGGCGCGTCAGCTCTACAGAGAGCGTTATCCAGGGCGGCCATTGCCATCTTACGGGCTATTTTCTGGGATTGGTGAACCGTCTTCTCTCGACGGGATCTTTCCACCGGCGCACCAGTGAGGGAAGACCGGGAATTCGGTGGTGTGTTGTACCTACTTCCTTTTGATGGATACCGAGTGCCTACTGTGTGTGTCAACAGTGATAAAATTCAGTGATAGGTAGGTATGATGATAGGTACCTAACCTATCACCCTACCTAGTAGGTACCCCATTAGTACCTAGCTTACTAATAAAAAATGACAAAAATAATTTTGTGATTGTGAATGTGAATGTGTACCAGTAATACCAACCTAGGTACCTACATACCTACCATGTCAATTAGCCGTGTTCCGAGCCAACCAAGAAGAAGGGAGAAAAGGTATAACTTAACTTTTCCTGTACCTAGGTCCTTAGGTAACTACCTAGGTAGATGTAGGTAGGTAGTTGTTTTTTTATGTGTGAAAGATATCGTGATTTTAATCTTCGACTTTAATTTCTACGTAGAATTAAAAAAATTGCAAATTCTTACGAAAACTTTGGTGATTACACCTAGGTACTTTTTGAAACTTGCCGCGCGTTCAATTGTCTGCGTATGTGTGGGTCCGACGCGATAGGAGGGTGGGCGTGTGTTTGTTACCTACGCAAATGGTAAACAAACACATAGGGTTGTCACAAATTTCTCATGAAATAATTTGTTTTTAATTGTATTGGAATTTCAAATATGATGTATTGAACTTTTGCACACGTCAATGTATTCAAGTGCTCGGTCTAAATACACCCCTTTCGGGCTTATAGGGACATTATGTTACACGTTGTATAATAAAAAAATATCTACATAACTAATGTAACACTAGCTGCCGCCCGCGGCTTCGCACGCGCTGTATCCGGATAAAAAATAGCCTATATGTTAATCCAGCATACGTAATGTGTATATTCCAAGTTTCATTCAAATCCGTTTAGGCGTGATTGAGGCACAAACATACAAACATCCTCACAAACTTTCACATTTTTATAATATAGTAGGATCTCTATATTACATATCATCATCGCGTTAGTTCGTATTTCAGAAGCCAGACGTAAAATAACGAGGCGCACAATATTTGTGGTAGGTACTACTCTACCTGTATTGGTATTATCAGTATTTAAATAAAATACATTTGCAAACATCAACGTAATTTAATACATTCGAAAAAAAATACACTCAGTATACATTTTGATTCTGTGATTTGACACACTTTGATCAGTAATGTTGATTTTTAGCTATAAATACGTCGTAAAACTTTATTAGCACAAGTTCATACGATACCTCCTCGCAAACCTACTTATTTGTTTGAAACGTGTGCTATAAAACCAATAACTAATTGACTACCAGTCGAACTGTTCATAATTAATGGAACCGGATTTGGCGAGTGTATAAATATTTCTGATTTATTTATGTTAAGTTATAATTGTTTAACTGGTTTTCAATGGTAAGAAACCTTGGTCCTTGAGATTCCTACGTATTTTTACTGACTTAGCATAACTTCTTAACCCCTCTTACCTGAGCTAAGCCCAGTCACTAAAATAAAATCATTTATTTTCGCGTGAAGTATGAACAATCAGCGAAAAATGTATGGGAATGACATAAGCGACCGCAATTCGAAATGTAAGTATGTGACTGCATATGTAATTTCTATACACTTTTGCACATCGTTGAACGCAAGGTGTTTGGTTAAGGGAGCTGATGTTGGTACTCTTGGGATGGCATTGCTTACGGATCATAGTATTGATGTGTTATTATTTCTCAGCCCGTATCTGCCCACTACTAGGTATAGGTCTCCCCCATTTTGGACTGTACAGATCTGGATCCTGGTTGAGTTCAAATAATAAAAGAGACAGTTCAATATCTTCCAGTTTTTCATATTGATATTATTCACGCTGCCCCGAGCATGCTAATGAAGTAAGATACACTTTCTTGACAGATATAATTTCACTATGATTTCTCTCTGTGCCTAGAATTCTAATCCACTATCTAGCGATTTACTTGAATCATGACAGCTAGAAAAGTTCTCGTAGTACGATTGATCGGACCACGTGGCGACAGCCTGTTCTAGTAGCACTTGACCATAACATTGTGTGTTCAATAATTTTGGTGACGAATGTTAGCTGGAATAAGTTCATGAGTGCTATTGATCGGACCACGTGGCCACAGCGTGTTAAAGTGGCACTTGACCATAACAGAACATGTTGTTTAAAAAACCTCTCCCCGAGCATGTCGTAAACGTCGATTAAGGGATAGTAGGTATCCTCCAACATGATGAGATACGATAAGCAAGTATTTCCAAGGAGGGTTAACGTCAGGCAGGCAGTCGGTCATAAAACATCTTAGCTAAAATTGCCGACCCCACAAAGAGTGGGATAAGGGCAGGAAGATGATGATGATGATGATGCCCTAGATTGATGAGGAGAGTGGTGTGATGACTGGTACTTAGGCCCAACCTAAATTATTTTTTAGCTGTTAGTACATTATCTAAATCGTTATTATCTCCATTTTCAATCAAACCGTTTAGTTGAAAAATTTCTTTTACCTATATTAATACTTGTTATGTGCTTCGGAAATATGCACTAAGCGTGTGTCAAATCAAATGGCAATCTGGCTCTGGCTTCTCTCATGGAAACATTTTAAAGATTAGGCAAATTCTAATCAACTTTATTTCGGCTTAATCTGATCAGTGTCGTTCCGATTTAGACGGATATGGTCAAGCTGCAAATTGATTACCATATTTTAGCGTACGTACGTAGCTGTTGACGCATGGTGGCCATTATCCCACGGCTTAGTCAGTGAGAGCACTGGTGGTCTAGTTGGTAGTGACCCCGCCTTCCGATTCTAAGGTTGTGGGTCCGGTCGTGTACCAATGGATTTTTCTGTGCGAAAAATTCATGTGCGCTATACCAGTTCTCTCAAACGGTGAAGGAAAACATTGTGAGGAAACCCGCGGTTTAGTCAGCTCCGCACGTATTGACCATGTCTTTCCTGTGGACAGGGCCGACTAAGCTGAGAGGATGGAATAGGTGCTGGGCAAGCCTACTCCATCTGAATTCGTCCTGGGGACCTACATCGTCCCGTTTGTGAAGGTAAAAGTTGCCTCCTGACGCTGTATAAATCATCTACGAGTAGATGGTAAAAGGCCTTACTTTTTTTTAGTCAGAAATGTTGCCAGACGATGTTGACACCTGTCGCGGGAAATTTGTCCCTTAGTAACTAATACTGGTTCTTTCGAACTAAGAAAAGTATTTAAATGCGCCTCAGACACATGTTTTTAGGTTCTGCAACGGTTTCCTCACGATGCTTTCTTTTTATAGCGCACATATATTTTTCGAATCGCATTGAATTCGCGTCAGCGCATCGAATCGCGTTCGCTTTGAATCGCCTACGTAGGGCGTCGCGTTAGAGAACCGGTATTTGCGGTTAAGGTCCACTTGTATGTATACTATGATATAAATAACGCGTTGAAAGATGCCATCGTTTCCTGTTTGCAAATTAATTTAATAGAACTAGCTTTATCAAAATTTTTATGGTAATTTAACTAATTTCTAAATTTTTACAACAATTAGTTAATATTATAAATGCGAAAGTTTATTTACTATATATATTTATTTACTGTTACAAACGTGGGTATAAAATAAGGGCACATTCTGATAAAAGTAAGCAAGTTCGTATAAGCTAATAACCAGCTCTTGTGACGGAGTTTTTAAGCCGCCTAAAGGCCTCCGTCATGGCTGAACGACTTAAAAGCCGGGACCGACAATTTAACGTGCCCTCCGAAGCACAGGAGCGCTCTGCTCGTAATGCCACTTGCGGTCACCCATTCCAATTGTGACCGCGCACAACATTGTTTAACTTCAACGATCAATCAAGAACGTCTATGCAAGCTACCCCACGAGCGCAGTTCTGATAATAAGCCGAGGATGTGAAAATAAAGCTTCGTGACCTGTAGGCTAAAAAGGCCTGTAAAAGCTGCTTGAATTAATAAGAGTTAATGTCAAAAACATTACCTTACTTCTCGATTTGAACAAGTCACGTAGGGCAAAAGTTGAGACCGAGAAAACATGATTAATTAAAGATATGTTCGTAACTGATATATAATCTGTGCGATGTGGGACACTCGTGATGGTTTTTGCTGGTCCAGAGGCTACTGATAGATAGATAGATACATAAGAGCTTTATTTGACTAATACAACAACATTACACAGACACATAAGAGGAGTAGAAAACAAAAAACACATAAAATGAAAAAACTAATAACTAAGAATACCTACGAATTATTTACTAAAAGAAGGAAAACAAACACAAAGTTTAAAATTTAGGCGGGTGCAAGGTCTGTGCTGCTGTGGTGAGTCAAAAAGGACCAGTCTCAGCTTTATGTTACTCTGCGCCGTTAAGCGCAGAGCAACGCTGAACTGAATGAAATTGATAAAGCTTGACACATAATTGTGATCGAAGACACATGTTTTGGAACAAATATTTTACAAAGTAATGTCTAATCTGTCATTGTAACCTACAGATGTTATCACCATCGTTCGCCGAAGTAGATTTGCTGTTCTGAGATCCATAGCCTGTCTTTGCTCATTGCTGAGTGTATGTCTCCTATTTTGTGCCATCACGGTTCTATGCTAGTCTTGTCTAGAATTTCACTAAAATTACCTGAATAAAATAGTCAGATCTAATTTGAAAGTAGCGCCAGAAACAGAGAAGATGAGGAGTAATAAATAGGTTAGCGTGGTATTTTATCTGGAGAGAAAGAAAACCAAACCAAGTGGGATGAAGGCAGGGAAATGATGAATGATCACCTGGTGAACAATCACTGACCTTGATTTGGAAACACGTGGAAGTTACCGACTTAAGTTATATTTCACTGACACACAAAAATTTCGTGATAACTACACATTTATCTAAAACAGTGCACTTGCATCAGATAGCCGTTAATTTTAATGGATTTGAATTGATTTTATTACTGCTCACTGTGGTCTATGGCAGAAGATGTAGAGATATTGACTTGGTTTATTTCGATCAATCAAAAGCTCGCTCTTATCGAACTGCAGGTAAGGGCCTCGAGTTCTCGCAGGGACTGCAATCCCGGAGTCTCAACCCTCAGCCCTTTGGCGCCTTCCTTGTTACCCGACAGGGAAGTAGTGAGATAATGTGTTTAGGGTGTATGTATGTGCATTAAAAAAAAACACGTTTTAACTCTGTGGCAATCTTCCATCGTGCGCGCACAATACTGCACACGCTTAGAAGTGTGGAAAGGAGAACTCCTCAAATTAACCGATAATTATTTTCAGGACCGTAACAAATCATTAAGCAATGCAATGTAGAATTGTAACATAAGTGCCTATACTACACATAAGTAATAATAAAACTGTTTTCATAAAGAATTTCGAATTTGCTAAACAAAGCATTCCATTTCCAGATGTTTCTGCCGTAACATGTAGTTACTGACCAGAAGATCAGTAGCTCCAGGGTACCTGATTACAGCTTTCTCTACACGCTTCAGCTTCCATAATCCCTAAATAACAATGATCATCGCCTGCAGCTTCCTCCACGTCCATTAGTAAGGGGGGCTGTGGGCCAGTCGTGTCTCGATTCGACACGCACATTGACCCAGAACGGGCGCGTGCTATCGCGACTTTGCTTTGTTCAGACCACCGGTTCTATGTAGATTCTCGGTTAGGTATTCAGGGATCATTTCTAACAAGCCGGTTTTCCTAGCGGAAGGTCAAGAATCGTATAGAGCAAGACAAACATACATTAAACAAAACCAATGAAATTACAAAATGACGTAAAAAGGCTGCATTCAACTTTATGTTACTGTAGCGTAGTAGCCGCTATAGCGATGGTTTTCAGCCGCCTTTTCTGATTTTTATTAATGGTATCTACGGTGTAAAATAAACAATCAATTACCCTATAAAAATCGGGAAAAAGAGTTGAGTTAAGATTTTAAAGTGAAACAGAACTAACTACAAACCAATAACTGGTTCAACAATCAATATTTAGGGACTTTTCAATGTTTTTCAATGTTCTTGTAAGTTTTCAATTGTGTTTATTATCATTTTGTAATTTAATTCATTTTAATTCTGTTCTAACATACGAGTATCTCTTGTTTTTGCGAGAGCCTTGCATGCCGTCTACACTTATAATTGTAATGACATTTAGCTCTATAACCCTTAACAAGCACCTGTTTTAAATAGTATTAGTGTACATTATGTTAGCGTTCAAATAAATAAATAAACCGAATGGCAATCTTATTAAATCGACGCTCAAAAGGACCAGATAAATTGAATCGACTTCTGTTTTTTCTGTTTACTGTTTTTGAAGCGTGTTCAATTTGGTGTCTAATCGATTTATCTAATAGCATTTACAATTGTACTTTGCAAACTTTCGTATAAGTAACGCCCCGCGATATTGTCCGCGGCGAGCTTTTTCATACAAACTTCATCTCTCTACTGCGTCCTCTGGGAGTTTAATTTTGGGAATTCCTTTCTTAGTGCACCCCTACACCATAAAGGGAGTCTACCCTTCAAGTTTCAAGCCCCTAAGACTTATGGTTTAGGCTGTGTGTGGATTTGTCAGTCAGTCAGAACAGTTTTATATATTTCGATAAATAAGTAAATGAAACAAATAAATAACTACATAGTTGTCTATTGCGTGTTCAGAATGGACTGTACAAGAAAATAATGTTCATGATGAACATCCAATTGCACAAACTAATGGTGTTATTACGATCTTGTTACACTGGCTTGTGGACTCGTGATGTGGTAGTTTGTCACTATAATGTTCTTAATAACATTTAACTGACGTTTATATGTGAATATGAAAATGTGATCTGGCTTTCATCGGTAAATTAATTTCATGTAGGCACTCATAAATTTCGAAGACACGTGACTACACTAAATATATTTTGGATGTGTGGCTACACTATCGGGTTTCGGCAAAATTGTCGCATAGAGGTCATTATTTGTCACAGGATAAAGAAAGATACAAAACTCTAATCTTATACAGTGCAGTATGCAGGATGGGGATCATCAATAGATTTTTTTCTGATTTTAGAAACCTAACTCTCTGGAAAAGTACCTATGTAAATATTAGACAAAAAAAGTTGTTCGGAATTCCTTGACGTTGCCATCAAAATTTTAATTAGTAATTTCATACTGGCCAATTTGGCCATAAAGTATTCTAGACCATTTCCAAGGTACTGTTTAGTCGTAAGTTTTTTTCTGAATCAGCTTTTCCATTCCATCAGACAATTTTCCCACGGAATCCGTCAGCTTAGCATATACGGGCAGAATTCCGCTGACCTCTCCCATCATTTTTTCTCTCACTCTCACCGTCACCCAGTGGCCAACATCGGCCAGCCTCTTTTTGTATCGTGTGACACTCGTAATTGGTTTAATAGTGTGGATTCTATACTCTTTGTGGGTTATCCTCCCGGACCTTGATGATGGATGGGTAATTAGTCATTTGATTGAGATTATAGGAATCGCTATGATGTCGACATGAAACATCAGAACCGTGCCAAATACCATTACTAAGTCAATGGAAGAGTACCATAGCAATATTGTTTATTTATTTTATTTTTAGCCTTTGTTGTCCCTCTGCAGGGTAAAGGCCTCCCTCCCATTTTTCCAGCGTTTTCTATCCCTTGCCACAGTGGGCCAGTCTGGAAGATGCATTCAACTCGCCAAGCCATCTCCGTGGTGATCTGCCGCGTGCACGTTCTGAGTTGGGCACCCATTAGTGGTCTTATCCTACAGGTGGTCCGACATGCGACAGACCGGGCCGGCCCAATCCCATTTGAGCTGGTCTGATTTTTTGCTGACTTCGTAAACCTTTGTTTTGGGAACGCAGTACCTACTGAATTTCCTATTCGGTCGGATAATATTGTTTAGGCATAAAAAAATGTGTATAGATTCGTCATTCGTTATGAAACGGACAGTAGAAGTTTCACAGCCTTTGCTCCAAAATTGTCTCAATCTGAAAGAAGTACATCAGTGAACTTTGGCAAGTCAATTGGTCGTACAATTTTTCTGACTTTCATCTCTCGTTTATATCGCATTTCGGACGAGCAGACGCTGATTACGTTACCATTATATTCATATTTGCCGTCGTCAGTGTTTTGCTTCCTGCAGGCCTACTTACCTCTACGTACCTGTGCCTCTCCGAATCTTTTTTCAATATTCGCTTTACTCTCTTTATTGCCAACTAGCCCGCGCCCACGGCTTTGGTCACGTTTGATCCATCTTAGGACATTAATCAGAAGAGACGGCAAGTTTTCTTATATTTACTTGTGACTCTGTCCACTCCATTAGGGATTCTGCCAACTCTTGTGACGGAGTTTTTAGGCCGCTTAAAGGCCTCCGTCATGGCTTAGCGACTTAAAAGTCGGGACCGACAAAACATGTCCTCCGAAGCATGGAAGCGCTCAGCTCGTAATGCCACTTGCGGTCACCCATTCCAATTGTGACCGCGCATAACGTTGCTTAACTTCAACGATCAATTAAGAACGTCTGAGCAAGCTACGCCACGAGCGCTTCGCTATAATATGTACCTATTTATGTACGATATGACATTACTTGGATCATACTTTTACATCAAGCTTCAGTTTCGCTTCCACGTGACACAGTTTCAGTCTTCATTTCCGTGAGGTTGAGTGAAACATCTGATAGTTAGTATTGTTTATTCCGATTGTCATTGTGCTTAGTAAATGTTTTCGCTGCGGAAACTATCCGACATGCCTCCGACGGCCATTGTTGCTTTATCTGAATGTTATGATTTCTCAGTCGTTTCGCATTCTTTGCATACAATTTTGTTCGCTGATACCTAGTTTATACCTACCTCATTATTGAGTTATTTTCATGGGTTATTTAATCTAAACAATAAAACTATCCATTTTTAGAAATGAAACTCTTAAAGGAGTGAATACTTTGCGATTTGCTTGCAACTCGGTTTGGATAATATAAATACAAAATAAATGGACACGTGTTTCAGGGATTTTCGAATGACCCTTAAAAAGGGGTGTATGTATTCTGTAATTATTTTTTATTTCTGATTTTATTTTAATAAGTATTTAAGTTATAAATAAAACCACACCAATTTGCCCCTTCTATGTTTTTGTTCCATCCAATACATCCTAGGTTGCCTGGTAGAGATCGCTTTTAGCGATAAGGCCGCCCATTGTTTTTACCATTATTTTTGACTATTTTGTAAGTTTAATGTTGTGTGGTAAACAATAAAGTGTTCTATCTATCTAAAATGGGGTGTCAAAATTTGCACTTCGCGACTGAAGCGGTGTGATAGGGTATATTTGTATGCTTTTGGATATTTTTGGTGGACGGGTATAATGATAGACAGTCTTCATGTTTGGATGCGTGTTTACTGGTCTGAGGTGCAATGTGTTGTCCCTTTCACAATGTATATGGCAACTATATTGTTAAGTAACAAATATGCTGAGCTAAGCGCTCACACCACAGCGGCGCATGTAATTTTTAAATTACAGAGGAAATAGATCACTTGACCTTGAAAAGCCCGTGCTGGCTTGTAATTTTTGGATAAAGCTATCTCTCGCATAATCCAACGACCTAGCGTGTACGTGGTACAGTAATGGTTTTAATTTATGTTCTAAAAGTAAGAGCTACGAGCATGTTGTGCATTGCATCGGCAATTCATCTCAAATTATGTTGATTCTGCCTCCGCTGCTTCAATCTACATTCTATCAAACCTGTAGCACACCTGTCTATGAATTGCAGATGCGCATGCAAAGTCGCGTGCACCTACTAGTCTGAGAGACAGACGTGAATACTGCCCTCCTAGTGAAGAACGCTGTAACTAGCATTTTTCACAATAATCAGATACATATTCGGACGGAATCGAATAACAGACAAAATACAACATTCTGTTCAAACCAAAAAATGTGCGCTATACCAATATGTGCGATTGAGCGGGTCACCGCAGCCTGGACACCGGCGGGACAAAGGCGTCGGGGTCGGCCGAGGATGTCTGGAAGTGTTTGGGGTAGACCTTTGCCCAGAAATGGGATGAAAAAAAATACCAATACTCTCAAGCGCGAAGGAAAACATCGTGAGGAAACCTGCATGTCGTTCAAAGATACACATATAGAGCCTTTGAGGTGTTTTTAAAATCCTTTCACCACATTGGTTCGAAAGAACTAGTGACAAGACTAATAGAGATCGAACTGTACGACCTCGCACTTTCCATATTTCAAAGTCGGTTTCAATTGATGACCGAATAAATTAGATCGAGGCACGACAGCCATAACCTGATTTAGCGTTTTATTTGAGGCTTTTGCGGAATTTATAGCCTTTGATTGAGCCACTAATTCGGTATTTTCTGTTTCAGGTGTCATTGACATGAGAGATTTTTAATCGATGGTGAGTTATTCGTTTTTATCATATCTGCCATATTCGATAGGTTAAGAAACTAGTCTAATGTTCTATCTAGATCTTTTGTAACGGCCTTTAGATAGCCCGACTGTTTCTTTTATATTTTGTAAAGTATATGCCTTTATTGATTCCTTTACGCCTAAAAAATTATGAAGTACCTACCTATCACATATTTTTACTAATTGCTGACAAACCTTTCCTAAGTTTGATCCTGGTTGTAGCTTAAGCTTTTATTATGCCTTTGTATATTCCACTTAAAGTCAGTAAAATAAAAAGAAATTGCGCATATTTTCCCTAATTATTCGGACTTCACTCAGGCCAGCAAGGGACAATGAAACGGTCTCGCATAGTTCCAAAGCTGTTATAAAATCGATAAGATTCCGTCGTCAACGCCGAGATGTCACGTACATTTCACATAACATCCTAGATTACTGGTACGAGAATGCAGTGCAAGGCACGAATGTGTAGCGAAATAGATCCATTCGACATTTCTGTAATAAAAAAATACCTGACTTTGGTGACAGATTTTACTAAAGCTTTTGATTAGGTGTCTATTACTTTTGTATGCTTGTACGAGTATCAGTGAACTTAAACGGTGTGAAAAATAACTTTAAACCATGAGATGCTTGCGAATAATGACTGAACATCATCATCAACTACCCGATTTCTTCGTAATTTTTACTAAGAGTTCATCAAGGGCTAATCTTTGTTCCCCGATTGTTTTTTATTGTTAGCAAAATTAGTAAAAAGTATCGCGATTTTTTGTTATAGCTGTGGTTCTAAAATCGCTGTCGTCAATAGCTCGGGATGTTTTGGTGGCATACTGTAGCGGGCTTGCGCGCGCGCCGACCCAAATACCCGCCTCTAACGGTGCGTGTCCAGTGTGCGTCGACCTTTATAGTGCGGATCTGGCGTTCGTTACTGGACTGACTTATCTGGGGTGGAATACCCTCGTCATAGCAGGCTTCTGTCTCTTCAAATAAGCTTGCAATGTCAAATGTCTTGTCCATTAGTTTCAGATTTCAAGCTTCCGCCCCTACCTCCGTTTGCGTTGTATCCATAATATGGATGTAGCATACATACGTGTTATTTACAGAACAAATTATGTATAATCTAAATTTTATTCAAATCCGTCTAAGTTATAAAGCACAAATAAAACTATCCTCACTATCTCAAACTTTCGGATTTATAATATTAGAAGGTTAAGTAGAATATGGATTAACTATCAATGTAATTTTATGTAGTCACGTACTGCGATAATTCACATACGTGTCGATTTTCACAATAAGTATAATGCCTTTTTGGTGTCTGGAATTATGTCTAGCTTAATAGCTAGACTAATCATGTTCAGTTACCATAGCATCGTCAATGTTTGTTCAAGTGAAACTTTCGCACAATACTATTTTGTCTTACATTGTGAGCCTAGCCTAGTTTTTTTACTAATTAGTAGGTGTTATTATCGCCTAAAATATTTTGGAGCCATTGGGAATTGATGATAGATTGGATTTTAAAAATGTTACAGTTACAGGAAAATGAGCAGACTAAATATACAGGTCTGTCTACCTATAAAGACACAGCAACTGTTCCCAGATCAATAAATAACTCTTTATCTTGTTTATGCTGTTATATTCCATCTTACATCTGTTTAAATCACTTCCTCTTTTTATAATAACCCTAGTTTCTTCAATAAATCATTTTCTATTTACCTGTTATCATTCCTTGCACAAATAACTATTAATCACTCCTCACAAACTGAATCTCCCCTGAGTCCAGACTCACCGTGACTAGATTTAGCTCAAAACTATTAATATCAACCATGAATATTTATGATGCTAAGCTTCTTGCAATTTCATATTAAAATAGCCGATATGATCGGAATTAAACTAGATGGTCTTTGATACATTATTTATTAATAACTTGTAGGCTAAGAGCCAGCGTCAAATAACAGATTTTGAATAAGATTAAGATTTCTTCTAAATATAGTGATACTAAATTTATAGTATTGTTTTATTTTGCTTACTATCCTATGAGACTTTTTTTTGTAATATACTTCTTTAATTTCTTACCGTCACCTGCCAGTATAAAAAGGAAACACTGTGTATCTAGATCATAAACTATGTGTATGAAAAGTTTCTGTCAAATCCTTTCAGCCGTTCTGAAAATGAATGGAGAAATGGAAACAAACAGACTTCAGACCTCAAAGATATATAAATTATTCGCCAACCGTCTCCTGGGCGTCCCGTTGGAGACCAGAGTGACTGGATGCTGCAGTAATTGCTACCGTGCGTAATTTGAAAGGACTCGACAGCGAAATGCCGGGCTGGTCTATCCAGTTTGCTTTCTTTGATGGATGGGATAGCTCGGCTACTATATCTGACTTGTATTAGGCTGGCTCGACTGGTTTTGTTTTATCTGTGTTTTCTTGTATTTAGGGCTGGCTTGACTTGTTTTGTTTTAGATATGTGACTTGTTCTTGTTCATACTTTGTACAAACCTTTGATTCTATTAAGAACTATCTTTCTAACTTGGTGTCTCTTCATCCAACAATCGCTCTAAAATGTTTTTAGAAATTTATTAATTCTATTTTTGCGTGTCAATGACTCATTGACTTTTAAAGGTACTTTAACCAAAAAGTAGTTACCTTCATGGCTTTACCTATACTATTGCTACTACTACGATGAAAGGAAATGGAGTTCTATTGAATCTTCATCATCCCTACTTCCGGCTATCATAGCTACTTACTCGTGGCTAACGAAGTAAAACTTACCTTTGTGTAAATTTTCACTTCAAAATGCCTTGACCTTTTAGGCAACGTGCCATTTATTTTACCCGAGAGGCGTCAATAACATCAACAAACATCAAAAACACCGCCTCACGCTAATTAGGCGAGCCTATTCAAGCATGCTTAATTGAAAGGCTAAGTATGACAATGAACTAAGTTACCGTTTTAACGGTCGAGTCTCATGCGCACTATAATTAGAGGTCAGCCAAGTTTTCTATTTTCCGTTGACTTACCGAATATGACGTGGTAATTGAGAGTCTGATATGGGCAGCATCATTGCTCAGTCTTCATAAAGGAAGAGTTTCTTTTGAAAGCCAATTATTTCTCAACCATGGGCCTTTGCTGCGCATTTCTTCTTATCTATCTAATTAGCTGGTTGTCACCCACTGCTATTTATAGTCTCCTTTCTATCACGCCAGTCTCCAAGATCCAGTATAATCTTATCCACTATAGTCCGACCACGCTGACGATGTCATCTGACCAACCCGGGCTGGTGGTCTGTCTTTTGGCTACCGATAACATACTCGTAGCCTATGCATGACATCGGTTTCATTGATAATTTAAGATCTTCTAGCGTTTCCCATATTTTTATTGAATACACAATCTATTTATCTAAATTATCATTAGTTTTGTTCTAGTGACAGTTTTTAACACACAAATCAAGAATTTAATTCATCTCCATAAATCACAAACGCTCGCCAATAAAATCGTTTATGCATGAAAAATGAGATCGAATATCTAGATCAGTGAGTCGTCAAGGCTTCACTAGATCATGACAAATGTAGAGCCGTATTTGCAATTCATTCTGTTATTTATTACGGTTTTAGCTGTTGAACGAAGATTGGTCCAAGTGAAATACATAAGCGTTGTGCTTCAGAATGCTTTTTGTGAATCACTTTTGTATATCGTCTTTATTTACGATTCCTTTATGTTCTGTGACCAACTTTAAATTCTAAAATAAAGTAGTAAGTTTTTTTTTATATCAAGCATTCTTAAAATTTTAATCTATTGAAATGAAAAATTCACGTATAATTTCATTCACTACTCGTAATCGCACAAGTTTACAGCTTAGTCCAAAGAATAAGCGAAGGAACGCGTGACGCCGCGACCTTGCCCGAGCCACGCCGTAAAACATAAACGCTACATACTAGTTCGGTTGTTATTCTCCGTTATACTGCATGACTATGATATGCCACTATAAATCACTATTTCTACTTTCGAAACTATGTATGAGGTATGAATTATGTGCCCTAAAATGGAGCCCTGAGGCACTCCCACTTTTACTTAAAGTACACTTGTATCCCTTTATCTTGATATTCGTTTCATGTTTGTTAAATAATATAATAAACCCTCAAATATTCTGAAATACCTTGAAAATTGCTAAAGGGTCTCACTTTCGCAACTGTCTTTGTATAAACTTAGTCAAAAGCCTACGAAAAATCAAGTTATGTAAGCACACACTTATTTCAGCTCATTGAGCCCATGTATATGTTATAACTATTATAAAATATCAAGTTATGCAAGTACACATTTTATTTCAACACGTTTAGCCTATATTTTTCTACTCCACTTTTCCGTGCCTAGTAGTTACCTGGCTGATAGATTGTCTGCGGTCACCTCATGTACTACAATAAGCATAACGCAATAATGTCCACTGCATTTCAATTGCAGCGTAGCGTGGTTCTTAGTTATCGCACCAAAACGCACTGAACCGTTCTTCCGATAATATTCACATTCAGGTCGCGAACCGGATGCCAATTAGGTATTGCTGAAAGCATTGCAGTTTTTACCATAATCACTAATGAAACTAGGTTCATCGATTGTCTTCTTTCGCACTTCCAAAATCACTTCCTAAACCATGAGTCATTCATTATTTTTAAGTATAAAGTGTATATCGAAAATATCATAATTCGAGCGTTCTTCTTATTTGTTTGTACGTGGGATTATCATTTTAATACACAAACTTGGCCATTACCTGTAGAATGTAGGAGGCGCTAGGAGTGGCAGGTAGGGCGTGGGTCGTCGTTGCAAATACTTGTGCGAAACATTACGCAGCCTTGACTAACATAACCTTATCAATGTAGTGTTCCACGAATAAAGCTTTTAGCATGGAAATCTTGGTCATTGAGTACACAATGTTGGTCCAACCTTAATCGTTTTTGATCGTTGTATTGTTCCACATTTCAACTAAATCGGAGCTGTCTTTTTTATTTCTTATACGTATAGTTTATATCTATCGGAGTAAATATTATCTGGAAAATGATTCAGAACATCAATGATTCCCATATTTAGTCGCAGGCGAAAGCTAGTGTATGGAAACAAAAGAACAACGCGCTCTGTATGTTTGTTTAGCAACTAGGGTGCTAATATTTTGTAAGTTTGCTGAACTCCTACGCTAGTTTACATGTGTATAGATTCCACAAGTTGATGAGTCAGTTGGCCTAAATTTTTCGCTCAAGCATTTGTTTGGTATCTCTCCCAGGGAAATAACAGTGGATATTTTAGTGCTGCTTAGGAATAATAAACAATCTGTCTGAGATGCCAGTTTGTTTTAGTTTATAATGCCTTCGTGCAGAGAATTCCTCAAATGGACTTTTCAAGTTTGTATTTAATTTTTTTTGTAACTACAAATCCTGTTCGCTTAGTGTTTTTTGAAATATGGTCTTCTTCGTTATATACCACCAGACATGACTCACAACGCTCGTACTTATTGCTATTCCAGTGTTTTCCATCAAACGTCAGGTCCATACCTTACTAATCGACATCTCCAACTGTTTTGACGTTTCGGACAGAGAAATGTATCAGGCCACTTTCGTAAACTTTGACTTGATCCCGATAGCTCACATCTCACTTCCAGCGCCCATATGTATCCGTCACGAGAATTGCTTGGCTAGAGTTGTCTTACATTTCATCCGGCTTATTTTATAGATCACAGAGAGAGGGTTATTTCCTTTCGTACGTCTTTCGTCTACGTATTTCGTACGATGAATGATGATCATGATTGAATTCATGACTTGGGGTTAAGATACATCATTCGCTTTGCTCTGTTTGCATGCATTGTTTAATAGAAGTATTTTTATATCTTTACGAGGCACAAAAGGCCATAGGGCACTCCACTCTGGTGTCGGCTATGAAAGAACTCTTAATGAGTAATACTTACCTACATGAGGGCACAAACAAATCAAAGCTTTGACAAGCGCTACTTTAACTTGGATTTGCTTTTTTGCCTGACTGCGAAGAGGGAAATGTTTTTAGTTAAGACCCTAATTAGTTGTTCCGGCTTTTTAGCTTTCTACATTCACCTACATCTACTATCGAGTACGTAATAGATCACAATCAGTTAGTTGTAGATGAGGTAGCTGATGCCGGCAAATAGTGTAAAGGCAGATTGTGATGAATACCACTAATTTGTCCAGAGCTGGTCATGGCCTTATAGCCTAGGGGCTGCTTGACAGATGCTAGCCATTTTTCTGCTCGATTTAATATATCATTTTGACATAACGAGGTATAAACGGTGCTTCAGCTTCTTAATTGGACTAAGGAAGTGATAAAATCGCTAAGTTATCCTACTAATATTTTAAATTATCTGAGAAATTTTGCCTCAGTCATGCCGGTTACGTCTGATTGGGTTTTAATAATACTTGAAAATATTATGTGTTCTGAAATAGCAATGTCGCGAGTATCATGGTACTACAACGTTGCCCCGTAGCGGGCATCGGACCCGCACCTCTCGTGTCTCAGCCGCCATACCACCGAGGTCATCAAATAATGTGTTAGATATCCAGATACAACCCACTTCAGAGTAAGATCATTCAACACCGATGGATGACAGTAAAACAACATGCACCTGAAATTTCGCACCTTGCGCCATCCTATTAGCATATTTATGTTAGAAATTGTTTACTTTGACACTGATACCTGGCACGGAATTGTTTATTTAGTAAACATTCTATTCTAATCCTTTTCCTTATCCTATGTTTGACGACCTCGGTAACGTGGCAGTCGAGTGCTCGGCTGAGACGCGTGTGGTTTCGATTCCTGCCGCGGAAGAAATGTTTGCATGTTGGCAATCTCTTCCGGGTTTAGGTGTTGTGGTGTTGGTTTGGTACTCATAGTTTCTAATACCCACGACACAGGGAATTCTAGTGGGGTCAAAACTGTAATCCTATATTCTACTAATATTGTTATTACTGATTCTGATGTTTGTGCCTCAATCACGGCGTAACAGCTGAATTTAAATTAATGGGCGATGTTGGGCTGATTACCTGTCACCATGGAATACCATATCCATCTTGGGACTTTTACCCCATTAGAGATAATATGTTTGTAAGTATGTAATTAATATCCCGTTTTAAGTAGCAATAATGTATAAAATTCTGTATAATTAAACGTAAAGGTCGACCTGTAATCATTAGTAAACTAGGCATTGAGCTAACACCAATAATAAATCTTAATTTATCCGGCCTACTGTAACCCACATAGAACAATCTCTACTTTATCACTCGGCTCCGCTTACAAATCAAAAGATCCAGTTACTGTAATGAGTTTAGCGAGTACTAGTAAATCACCATTGAATGCCATGGATTTATTGTTAGGAGATATTTGTGATCGCTCTATTTCAAATAATTTAAGTTTCTAATAGAATCGAAATGGGGTTGACTTTAATGTTTTCATTCGGTAGATATATTATTGCTGTTACTACAATGCTCTATTTAAATAAATTCAGTTAAATAGATCCAAGAGCTAGTTCTTATTTGGCAAAACTTATTTCAAATTTGGCAGTTCTTTGAAGTAAAGAACAAGCATAGAATGCGTCCAGCTACTTCTCTCCCCGAGCATGTCGTAAAAATCTACTAAGGGATAGCATTCTCCCCAACAAGATGGACCATCTCAATAGGCAATTGGCTGATCACTTGTTACCATGGTTTACCACGTCCATCTTGGAACATTGAATCAGGAGTGGCTGCAAGTTTTCTTATGACTATGACTACTTGTGGCTCTACCCACCCCATTAGGGGTACGGGCGTGATAATATACAAAACATACATTTCTTTCCATCAGTATGGTAAAACTCGATTCCCGGTTCAGACAAGCGATAATTTGAAAATCTTTGAATGAAGTTCGAATTATTTTTAAAATGAAAATGAAGCTTTATTTCAGTAAAAATTTCTACAGGTATACTGTATTTAAGGTATTTTCCATCCGTGTGGCATAGCTGTGGGTCCTATACATGTAGATTGCTCTTTTTGTGCCGATAAAGAGTAGATAGGTGCCGTTTACGGCACGGAATAGTAGATGAAGACCCTAGAAGCCACTACGCCGCCAGTGCTCTTAGATAACGTGGAACGCGCCTCTAAATCAGTCGGTTCAATGGTGCCCTACCTCGTTCTATAAAAAGCGTAGTTCTGTTATGCGGATTGCGGTTAGGTTTGGTTAAATTTAGCCGCACGGTGCAACGACACCTTGAAACTGCTGTAGTCGTGTCACTAGTTTTTTCGAACCAGTGTGGTGTCAGGATTTAAAGCGCCTCAAATGCTCCTTGTGTGCTCTTTGTCCGGAGTGGACACAATGTTAGGAATATATTCTACTTACGAGTACTAGAGCTACGGTTAAGTTTAAACCTTTTGAGGGTTTTGTGCCCGAAAGGTGCCAATGGGACCCTTTCACTAAACCGTATAGCCGTAATCTCATGAACATGATAGGTAGAGTTGAAATTTTCTCAGAGGGTGTCCTCATAGAAGAGACGTGTTTCATTTTGTATTTTTTTTGCTTGCTTTTAATAGGGAGC
This sequence comes from Scotopteryx bipunctaria, assembly GCA_949320045.1. Taxonomy (NCBI): domain Eukaryota; kingdom Metazoa; phylum Arthropoda; class Insecta; order Lepidoptera; family Geometridae; genus Scotopteryx; species Scotopteryx bipunctaria. Next base: position 9,458,397 of record OX439459.1, read on the forward strand.
AAGGCATACAAGAAACATTTATGTACATGTACGATGGTACGGAACCCTTCGTGTTCGAATTTGAAACGCACTTGACCGGTTTTTGTAAATCGTAGGATGGAAAAGTAAAGAGTAGTTTTAACTAATATTATAAATTCAAAATTTATGCATGAATATTAATGAAACTGAATTAAATTTTTCCAAGTTCAATTCAAACCCGGTCAGCCATTGCGCAGCGGGAATCGAACCCGTGCCTCTCGTGCCTCAGCCGAGCACTCGCCCGCCACGCCACAAAGGTCAAAGTAGGCGCCAGGATGCGTCGGTGGATGATGTGAACCACTGGTATCGATGCAGTACGTCATGCCCAAAAATAGGCCATTCAGTTGCAGCTTATTTCGGTGGATGGGATGGCTAGTGATGCAGTCAGGGCTAAAAATAGATCAATCAGGTAGGCGCCAGACGGTATTACAGGGATCCTTTGCTTTTGATGGACTGTCTTGAACCGATGTTCAGAGTTGGGATAATTTGGAACACAGGAGGTATAGTGGTTCTTCACTACATAGTATAAAACAAAGTCGCTTCCCGCTGTCTGTCTGTCCCTATGTATGCTTAGATCTTTAAAACTACGCCACGGATTTTGATGCGTTTTTTTAGTAGATAGAGTGATTCAAGAGGAAGGTTTATATGTATGATACATGCATAATATAGTAGAGAAACACTGATAATTTTAGAGGTTTCTAATGCGATGTCGCAGGCTGAACCCTACAAGGTAGATCAAAATAATGTAACACAGTATATTGTACACCTTAAAAAGGTCTGCAAAAAAGTCCGCGATGGTATATGTCTATCCCCGTGCGAAGCCGGGGCGGGTCGCTAGTTATGCATAAAAAACTTTTTTCACATGCTCGGAAATAGCATCATTATTAAAAAAAAACAGTACGTCAATCGGCTTTTTTCTGTACATTATGAAAATAATACGCTAGCAATTTGCAACACAACAATAATGGAAATTGATGAACAGTTTTTGAGATATTTTTCTCGGAATCTCGGCTATCGCCTCGTCCTTTTAAAAACATTCGGGCGTAACTCGGATGAATTTTTTTGTTCGAAACATTATGTGCACTATACCAGTACTCTCAATGGTGAAGGAAAATATAGGAAGGTAACCGGCATGTAGAACCTAAAAAGTTCGAAAACATGTGTCAAGTGCACTTAATGCGCACTTTAAATCCTTTCACCATACTGGTTCAGTGAGACCACTAGTCTACTGTGAGTTTGTTCGATAATTCATTGTTGGATCATAACGAACGTCCAAATAAATGCATTGTTCTCATGAAAACTAAATCACTTTCCTATAAAGTATGTCGTAATGCCGTTTCGACGGCTCCGCCATTTCATTTGGTATTGACAGTTCTAAGCTTTGATTTCAAAATGGACAGTTGAAACTGCCAATGAAGTCAATTTAAATCATATACTGTCTTTTTGGCCATATTAAATTATTTCTGGCACACTAGGCAATTATTGCTCGAAAAATAAATAAATATTTGTGGACATTTGACACAGCGCCATCTAGCCCCAAACTAAGCAAAGCTTGTACTATGGTCGGTCACCAAATGGCTGATAGTTTTTTTTTTTAAATACATACTTATGACACAACAACACCTTGGACGAATCGCCTAAGTACAACACCCAGACCCGGAAAAAATATTTACAGAACATGCAATCATTTTTCCCTCAACGGGAATCGAACCCGCGCCTCTTGCGTCTCAGCCGAGCACTCCAACCACGCCACTGAGGTCGTCAATTTACATTCAATTTACATTCTTGCACTAATTAAAGTAAATATAATTTTAATGATTCTATTTCCATAAAAATACGTAAGTAACGTGGTTACATAAGGCGGATGCCCTTAGGTGCAGACATTACCTACTGACCGGTAGGTTATGCAACAAGCATTGAGCTTACTTTCGTGCCACTGGTTTTTTCTTGGGCTTTCTTCTCTAAGGCCTTTTACCATCTATAGTAGATGATTTATACAGCGTCAGGAGGCAACTATTACCTTCACAGACGGGACGCTGTAGTGCCCGGGACGAATTAAGATGGAGTAGGCTTGCCCAGCACCTATTCCATCCTCTCAACTTAGTCGGCCTTGTCCACAGGAAAGACATGGTCAATACGTGCGGAGCTGACTAAGCCGCGGGTTTCCTCACGATGTTTTCCTTCACCGTTTGAGAGTACTAGTATAGCGCACATAAATTTTTCGCACAGAAAAATCCATTGGTGCACGACTGGATGTGAACCCACGGCCTTAGGATCAGAAGGAGGGCCGTTACCACTAGACCACCAGTGCTCTCAATATCTCCTGCTAACTTGCCGGACCATTTTTTGTGGTCGTTTTTTTTAATACATAAATTTGAAGTAGCGCAGAATGACCAGAAAAGGACCAGTGATACGACTGGCATTTGAACCTTCAAGACTACCTCACTAGCAACGCGGTACGTAAGAAACTGATGCTAAAGGAACACAACTTCCTGTTGATATACAAACATGAAATTCACCAGATCGTATTTGCGGGAGCTGCGCGCGCGCAAGCTATAAACAACACATTAATGGGTTCAACTTCTATTTTAAACCAGGTCTCACGATGACGAGCTGACTTGAAACCAGGGAACCCTAACATATTGCACTGGTGGTCTAGTAGATCCTAAAGACATGGGCTCAAATCCGGTCGTCTACAAATTTATTTTTCTATTCGAAAAAATTATATGCGCCATACGGTATAGTACGCAGCACTTTCGCGTCTATAATAAATAAATAACACCCAACAGTCACATACTTAGTCCTGACCCCACACTAGGATTCCCTGTGTCGTGGGTATCGGGAACTACGCGTACCATGGTACCACAACACCCAGACCCGGAAGAAATATTTACAGAACATGCAAACATTTCTTCCGCAGCGGGAATCGAACCCGCGCCGCTTGCGCGCATATTAGTAAAGATTAATTTTATCGGATTGAAATGGGTTCGAAATTCTTATGAATGTGATTTTGGACTGGTGTGGTGGAACTCTTCGTGATTTTTAAGGATTTCATCCCCGAAGGATGCCAATGGGACTCTATACTAAGCCTCCGCTGTCTGTCCGTCCGTCCGTCTGTCAGCGGGCTGTATCTCATGAACCGTAATAGATAGAGTTGAAATTTCAGTGTGTATTTCTACTGCCGCTTTAACAGGAAATAATAAAAATGGGGTCCCCATACAACATACAAAAAACTCTAAAAGCGTTATTTTTAAACTGTTTGTTATTGGTTTTCAAAATGCTTTTATGAATCAGGCAAGTTTCACACGAATGACAGATGACTTTATAAAGTACTAGTATGGAAATATCCACGCCACGTCCTCGCCACTTGTGTATAAACCACGATAAAGTTAGGTGACGACTTCCAAGACCTCGTTGAAACGCGTCCTATTCTTTGACCCTCACAATTTGTAACTCTCAATACTATTCTAGAATATTGTTTGAAACAAATATTTTCCTTCATTTCTTTCCATGTCCAAATATTATATAACAACGAGTCGTCTAATTATACGCTTTCCTCGCAGCCCTATCTGGTGTCATCTGTCCACTTTCTATGTATACTTTCTACATGGTGCGCCAAGGTCGACCAACACTTATGTAACCACGACACTGACCAGCCGAACATGCTTTTTTGGAAACTTACTCAAAGGCGAGAGACAAAAAGCACAGGTATTCATGTTCGTATGAGCTAGTGGCCAACTCTAGTGACGGAGTTTTGAGACCGCCTAAAGGCCTCCGTCATGGATTAACGACTTAAAAGCCGCGACCGACTGTTTAACGTGCCCTCCGAAGCACGGAAGCGCTCAGCTCGTATTGCGACTTGCGGTCACCCATCCCAATTTGTGACCGCGCATATCGTTGCTTAACTTTAACGATCAATCAAGAACGCCTAAGCAAGCTACGCCACGAGCGCTTCATAATGTATGTGTTGAAACACTAGTTGCCGTCCGCAACTTTGCTTGGTATGAGGATAAAATGTAGCCTGTGTTGATCCTAGTCACGAACTATGTATATTCTAAGTTTTGTTCAAATCCGTTCATCCGTGGCGCTGAATATATGTGGTGCACATACATTTTCGAACAGAAAAAACTAATTGGTGCACGACTGGATTGGAACCCACGGTCGGAAGACGGAGCCAATACCACTAGACCACCAGTAACCTATAATCTTCGTATCAATTTATTTTAATTCTAGGTTATACAGGATACCAATGTTTTCCTTCACCAACTGGTCTCAGAAGCTCCCAGATTTTAATCTGTCAACACACTCTCCGCATTAAGAACTTCACAATATTTTGATTACGTAAGTGCTTATTGATTCATGCCGACATAGTTAGGTACCTCCTTTAATGTAATGTTAAACCATTGTTGCCATAAAAAAGGTAACGTCTTAACGGCTATAATGAAACAAAACGTATGAAAAAATAAAAAATCAAAACAATATTTATCTCTAGATAAAAATCAAATAAGTAAGCAATTATATTATAGAAAAAGTGAAAAGATTATTATGTAAAATCAGCCTACCTAAAAGCTAGTAACTTATATTTCAAAAACGTATGTCAAGCTCTTTATTGCAGTAAGATACCTGGTCATCTGGTCTATCAAGAAGCATCATTTCAAACCATTTGTAAAAAAAAACAGAAGTTTGGAGGAGCTACAAGAGAAACGAAGATAAGTAAGTTCGTGTGAGCTAGTGGCCAACTCTTGTGACGGAGTTCTTAGGCCGCCTAAAGGCCTCCTGGTTTAACGACTTAAAAGCCGGGATCGACAATTTAACGCGCCCTTCGAAGCACGAAAGCGCTCAGATCGTAATACCACTTGAGCTTACCCATCCCAATTGTTGCTTAACTTCAACGATCAATCAAGAACGTCTAAGCAAGTTCAGAAACTGAATGATGATACAAACTTAGATACTACAAAGTACAAACATACTTGTACCGCTGAACACAACCCTCTTACTTCAGATTATTTCGTTTTTTATCGGTAAAATTTTGGTTAACCGCTATTTAACTGCAATAATATGACGGACGGCATTTCTTCGGAAAACTGCTCGAGTTAAACATAATGTATGTGATATTCAATTACCGGAATCCGTGTCAGACCAGATTGGAAGTGGGTTCATTCCTTCGTTATGTACTCGTACTCAAAATATCAGAAACATGTTGAGTACTTCAATTATAATTATGATCAGCAAACAATAAAAAGGTTTAATTTAATAACGAACCGATTAAAAAAGTTATTTTAACCGGAATTGTTTTTTCTTAAAACCTTTATCATAGTCATCATCAACATCATCCGCCGCCAGATTGCAACTGCTGGGTATAGGCAGGTATAGACTTGTCTTTGCTCTTTTAGTCATACATCGCCTGGGGACTTTATTACGGCTTCGGTCGCGTGGCGGGCGAGTGTTCCACTGAGACGCAAGAGGTGCGGGTTCGATTCTCGCTACGTAAGAAATTTCTGTAAATATTTCTCCCAGGTCTGGGAGGTGGGGTCAGAACTATGTGACTGTTGGGTGTTATTTATTTATTTATAATATTAATATGGACAGGTGTAGGAAGCATTAGATGACCGGTTGCCATGTTTGTTGTTTCAAGAAATTATCGCAAACATTTAGGACAATAGATATTAGGACAAACAACACAAGCAAACTAGTTTTGTAAACATTGGCGGGAAAATAAATACGACCGTATCATTCACACTTGATAATAAATATTAACAACAAAAGTGAACTCCACAGAGCATATTTATTCTTTCCTCACATTGGTTCTTTCACTAACGATCCTTTTAAGAGTTATACGCTCAAACGGTAAAGGAAAACATCGTGAGGAAACCAGCATAATATAGTAAAACTAAAAAAACCTTGTTTTTTTAGACTTATTCACGAAAAGAGCCTTTTTGAGGCGCACTTTACTTGTCACCACGCTGGCTCGTAAAACGATGTACCTATCCAGAGCAGGGAGCACCAATTTGAGTGCTGTTTTGACAATGATTTTAATACAAAAGAGATAACAATAAAAACGTAAGCAAAGCGCAGTAAAAAAATAAGTTCGTATGAGCTAGTGGCCAACTTTTGTGACGGAGTTTTTAGGCCGCCTGAAGGCCTCCGTCATGGCTTAACGACTTAAAAGCCGGGATCGGCAATTTAACGTGCCCTCTGAAGCACGGAAGCGCTCGTCTCGTATAGGCCGATGATGATGATGCTTATGAAACAGCGTAGGTATATCTAGATCCATGAGTAACAAAGTCACGATTTGTTTAATTAAGCTTTTATTGGTACAGTGTGTAGATTAATTGGAATGAATAGATAAGTAATTCTTGTCGGGATTGTGTAATTAATCAACGAGATCGTACAAGCAGGAAATTAAAATGTTCGGCTTGTTGTTTGCAAAATGATATCTCCAAGGGTCTACTCCCACTACCCCGTTTCAGTCTATGTAAAAACAGACCGTTATTGCGTAAAAAAAACCGATCGGCCGCTTTCAGCTGATGACGTCCGATCATACTTCGGTCGATAACGGATTTAGTGTAACGTAAGAGTGACCTACGTCACCAAGGTCGCCGACTTGGCGGATCTTAGACCTAGACCCCTAGAAGTGATTTTTTATATAAATAATCAATTGATTTCTTTACTTCTCTGCTGGACTGGAAGTTAAGAAAAAGCATAGAATGCGTCCAGCTGATTCTCTCCCCGAGCATGTCTTAAAAGTCGACTAAGGGATGATATCCTTTCCAACATGATGGACCACTTATATGGGCGATGGGCTGATCACCTGTCACCTTATCCATCTTGGTACTAAATCAGAAGTGGCTGCAAGTTTTCTTATGTTTACTTGTGGCTCTGCCCACCCCATTCGGGATACGGGCGTGATAATATGTATCTATGATTTTTGTTAGTAATATGTTGCTGTATTAAAAAAGGCATAAATAGATCGGTGAATGTTTCTCTCGAACAACCTTACGAGATTCAGGCAACATTCAGGTTCGTGTAAATGGTGTTGCCAATTGATCTTATTTTGACCAGTTCGCGGCTCATTAAGTAAAAGCTTTCCTTTAATACAGGGGTTCCCAAAGTGGGCGATAACGCCCCCTTGTGGGCGCTGCAGGCCTAAAGGGGGGCGGTAAAAGACCCAGAAAAAAATGGGGGCGTGGTGTAGAGGCTTGGGGGGCGATTTGTAATTTCATCTAGGAGGACTCAGACACCGACTGAGCTCTCGACTCTCAACTTGCGAACATCAACTAATATTAATTAAGAGATTGTTCAAACTAACTCTATATCTATGTCTGAATGCTATAAAGTTGCGTTTCAATAATCATTCTCATTGGCAGGTGTAGCCCGTAAGAGTTAACTTGAGACCTGAGCGCCGCTGTGTACTACCTACTGCGCTCAGGTCTCAAGTTAACTCAAGTAAAAGTCTCGTCGTTAATATAGCTCACAATAATTAATTTAATTTGAAGTTATAGTGGTTTTCAAGTAGGTGAAAAAATGGGTGCGCTAAAAATAATTTATTCTCAAAGTGGGCAGTAGATAAAATAAGTTTGGGAACCCCTGCTTTAATATTATGTTTGAATAAAAATACTTTCATTAAAAACATTTATTCACATTAATTTTATTACTAAATAATAGTTGCATGCGTATGAGATTGTATCAGAGAATGTAGAACAACCTTCCCAAGAAACTGCTGCTTGATTGAGAAATAAAAAGCCTATAAACTAACATTTCTCAGATCTGATTTAGATAAGTTCCAAGGAAATGGTATAAAATCACGGTCAACATATCTTATTCGATCCACTTCTACCCAAACTAGTTTACACTTTATTATATTTGAGCATCCTTTTCTCAGTACAGTTATGAAATAAAGTGTTTTTGACGCAGTAAGTCAAGGATCGGCGTTATGGCCGGAAGTGTACGACTTAGTTTTTAATTAGTTACAATATGTTTAATGTTAATTACGCTGTAAATTAGGCGGCGGTGTCATTACAGTTTTTTTTAACTGTTATTACGGTAATTAGTACTATCTTAATCGTTTTTTTTAGTTACTTTATGACAGACAAAAGCTTGCCGCTATACCTACAAGTATTTACCTAAATAAAGATTCAGTTGAAGATTTTTTAAACACAGAACCAAAAATGTTGACGTTGACTGAACATGTGACGTCAGCGTGGGCTGTTATTGGCCGAGGCTGGGCGCGGCGAGCGAAAGTACAAACGGGCCAGAAGTGACCAACCATTGTCCGTCGTCACGGTGGGTGCTACCCAGCATCTGTGACGTGAATTTGATATGGTATTGTTGTTAGAGGTCATGTGTTACACAACCACCAAATATTTCAGAATAGGTTTTGCTTGTGTAAATGGATACGGTGAATTTAGATGTAAATCTAAAGTTTTTTGCATATTTATCCGGTTCAGTGCGCGCGCCGTGAAAAATATAGAATTTCTATAAATATTGCAATATTATCCAAGTAACGTTATTATTATTAAGTCAGTAAAAAACTACCTTCCTAATGTATAGTTTGGTAACCCCTCATTGCGACGAGAGACAACTAGGGCGTGTTCACACTACGCTCAGTCAGCAGCTAACTGTACCCTTAGTGTGAGTAAACGTTTGAAACTTTTTTTGTAATTTTTCTCTACTGCTGGGCAAAGCTCTCCCCCTTCCTTTTCTAATCCTTGCGTTCCAAAGAAAGAGTTTTCCATTGTGGTTAATATGACAGAACGTTGAGCGACACTCTTCTTTCAATGGGTGCCCGAGCACTAGTGGTCTAGTGGAAGTGACCCCGCCTTCCGATCCTAAAGTCGTGGGTTCAAGTCCGGTCGTGCACCAGTCTATTTATCTATTAAAAAAAAATACGTGCGCTGTACTAGTACTCAAACGGTGAAGCAAAACATCTTGAAGAAACCGGCATGTCGTAGAACCTAAAAAGTTCGAAAATATATGCATGAAAGGTGCCCTTGAAACGTACTTTAAATCCTTTCACCACACTGGTTCGAAAGTACTAGTGACACGACTGTATAGATGTGTGCCCGAGGACAGTCTGAACCATTCGGATGCATTCTAACCACCATGAGTAACCTTATCTAACTAGAGTTTATGAAGTCTATGACCTTAGTCAAGGGATTTATAATTCCATAGAAATAAAGTAATAACAAAAAACTAAACTATTTCAATTTAAAATCGCGCGGCGTCCTTAATAGCCGTTTATATAAGAAAAAATAGAGCTTTTAAGCTTTTAACTTGTTTCCGCCTTGTTATTCAGTACTTGGTAGTTCAGTCAATAACTCTTAATGAACACCATAAACAATTATTGCCCTTTAGAATATGCGACTTTAATGCCCTTAATGCTGTCATTATTTTTATTTCTTTTATTTTACACTAACATTCGCCCGCGGCTCCTTTCGCTTTGTATTATATAGCATACTAGCTGTCGCCCGCGGCTTCGCTCGCGTGGGATCCAGACAAAAAGTAAACTAAACTACTGTGTCCTTTATCCATCTATAGTAGATGATTTATACAGCGTCAGGAGGCAACTTTTACCTTCACAAACGGGACGCTGTAGTGCCCGGGACGAATTAAGATGGATTAGGCTTGCCCAGCACTTTTCCATCCTCTCAGCTTAGTCAGCCTTGTCCACAGGAAAGACATGGTCAATACGTGCGTAGCTGACTAAGCCTCACGATGTTTTCCTTCACCGTTCGAGAGTACTGGTATAGCGCACATAAATTTTTCACACAGAAAAATCCATTGGTACATGACTGGATTTGAACCCACGTCCTTAGGATCGGAAGGCGGGGTCACTACCAACTAGACCACCAGTGCTCCAGACAAAAAGTAGCCTATACGTTATTGGAATTACTATGTGTATTCCAAGTTTCATTCAAATCCGTTCAGTCGTTACGGCGTGATTGAGGCACAGACATACATCGTCACATCCACACATCCTCACAAACTTTCGCATTTATAATATTAGTAGGATAGTACTATGACTTTGATCGGCCGAGTTCAGCTGATGACGTCCGACTATACTTCGGCTGATAACAGATTTGGCGTAGTCGTGTCGGTACAAAATGGTACGTAGAGGCGTGAAAGGTGTATCAAACAGTGGTACAAATTGAAATTGCACAACGTTTGACATTTCGCCCGCGGCTCGCATTTCCATAAACGATCTGATAACCTTTCGGACCCTGTCTACGGATTAGAAAATTATGATTTGTGTGTTTACTGTAATTTTCCTGATAATTATCAATAAATTAATACCACTGGCCTGATATCACTTATCAGGAAGGACTACTGAAAGACTAGTGGTCTAGTGCTCTAAGGTCGTGGGTTCAAATCCGGTCGTGACGTAATCAAAGGGTGAGGAAACCAGCATAAAAAGTTCGCAAACCAGTTTTTTCTCAAAATAACAACGCACAGGATTTTTTGAGAAAAAACTGGTGCACGGATTTGAGCCCACGACTTTCGTATCGAAATGAGTAACTACCTCTGGACCACCAGTGCTCCTTATCAGGAAATTTATAAGTATTAATAAGTTTACATTGTAGAATGCGGATTTACTCAAGAGTAATAAAATATGTTTTTATAATAATTAATTATAACTTCACTAGCCGCCCGCTGCTTCGCCCGCGTGGTACCCGGATAAAAAAAAACCTATATGTTATTGCAGTACATGTACTATGTATATTCCAAGTTTCATTCTAATCTGTTCAGTAAAGGTCTTCTCGCGACTAATTACACGTGTCTCTGTTTATCTCGAACCAGTGTGGTGATAGTAATAAAGTGCACTTGACACAAGTTCTCGAACTTTTTAGGTTACTACATACTATGACAGTTTTCTCACGATGTATTCCTAAACCATTTATTTTCAAGTCTTCATTTTGTTTATTAGTTCAACTAATTAATAAGTGGCAAACCTTTTTAGGGTTCCGTACCCGAAGGGTGCTAAATGGACTCTATTACCCTCCGTTGTCCGTCCGTCCGTCTGTCAGCGGGCTGTATCTCATGAACCGTAGAGAGTTGATATTTCCACAGGTTGTGTATTTGTATTGCCGCTATATCTATTTGTATAACAACAAAATAATAATGACAATAAAATAAAAAGGAGCTTCATACAAGAAACATTTTTTTATGTATGATTTTTAGTAGGAACCAATGTATAAGAAAAATATTGAATATTTTTGCTTGAAACTAGTTTTTTCACATTGATGTTTACGATGAGTCGAATTGACCGTGAAAGTGTAATTTATGACATCTCAATCAGTATATCCGGCTTTTGAAGACGTCCGGTCGAACGGGCTGGTTTCCGGTCTTTGTTTTGTCCAACTCACCACTAGGCTGCAGGCTCCTTTAGACGGACTGCATGTGTGCAGTTGACACGTTAACTGCATCATGATCATCTCCTTCATTCATCATTGTCCCATTGGTACTGAAACCAAACTTCAAAACTGCTTCTAACTGCACAATTCCTGCAGATAAGAAAATAACATACAGACATACATATTATCACGCCCGTATCTTTATTTATTTATTTACAAAAATATGGGCAGTATTCCCGTTTGAGCACCTATTTTTTGGGCAACTATGCATTGAGCACCAAAGGTATTCACAATATCTTCCCAATTATTCAAATATAGTTACATAAACAATGAATAGTGACTTTAAACTTAGAATAAGTTTGTTTTATCACTAGGTTCTCGCTCGTTATAACAAAAAAAGGGTATATAGTAAATACTTATAGTAATGAATATATTAAAAACTAACTAAACAAACTAACTGGAATAGGTGCTGGGCAAGCCTACTCCATCTTAATTCGTCTCGGGCACTACAACGTCCCGTTTGTGAAGGTAAAAGTTGCCTCCTGACGCTGTATAAATCATCTTAGATGGTAAAAGGCCTAAGTTTAGGCCAGTTCGCTGTAGTAATTGGACGGCGCTATGCAATATTGCACAATGCAAACTAATCACTGCTGACAAATTAATGAGTTTATTTTAATTAAAGAAGCCATATATATAAAAAAACTATTGACCTTTAGATAAAATGCGACCCCAAGAATTTCCTAAGACATTTGCAAGAATTTATAACGACATTTTTAATTATTTAAAACATGTGAATTTAAATAAGATACTTCTCATTTTATCTCCTTAATTGATGGTAGGCAATTAATAACAGAAAACCAGATTATTAAAACAAAACATTTGTATTTTTGTGTTGCTGTTCTGAAAAATCTTGTTTGATGATTCTTCGAAGTAGAGCACGGCCTCTGCAGGCATTCTTCACTCTAGTTCTAATTCTGAGGTCCTGGGTTCTAATTCGGTCCGGCACAAATGGACGTTCAAACGGTTAAAAAAAAATCATTTATGTAAAAAAACCGCCAGGCATTTTTCTTTATTAAGATTTTTACTTTAGTTTTAGGTGAATAAACTTCGTAACATAAGTTTTAACACCTTAATACGACGGCCTCGGTGGCGTGGCGGGCGATTGCTCGGCTGAGACGCAAGAGGCGCGGGTTCGATTCCCGCTGCGGAAGAAATGTTTGCATGTTCTACAAATTTCTTCCGGGTCTGGGTGTTGTAGTACCATGGTACTCGTAGTTTCTGATACCCACGACACAGGGAATCCTAGTGTGAAGTCAGGACTATGTATGTGACTGTTGGGTGTTATTTATTTATTATTTAATACTAATTAGTACTACTTAAAAGTTCCATAAACATGTAATGAAAAAGTATGTTTTAGGTTAAGTACTGGCGGTTTGTTTACATTATGTATCTCCAGTTTGGCTGAAGTATAAGTTCAAACACAAGTGACAACTAAAGGAGCTTCGTCTCACAATCATCCTTTCCCCACACTGGTTCGTAAAAAGTACCTAGTGACACGGTACCTGGTTATAAGAGGTCACTGAACTATTTCAGTGTTCAAGAAAGTGCCTGTGCGAAAGTAGGCCAGTCCAGCGCTGCCCAAATTGCAACACACAGACAATACGGTTGTAAATTTAAGACAATTGTGCTGTTAATACGATCGCTGTCATTAGAGTACCTAAGAATTACAGCTTGCGAGAAATTGTACAATAATCGGGGCATTTGGGTCTCTACATATTACTGGAGAGCACTGGTGGGCTAGTTGGTAGTGACCCCGCCTTCCGATCCTAAGGTCGTGGGTTCAAATCCGGTCGTGTACCATGGATTTTTAGGTGCGAAAAAATTATGTGCGCTATACCAGTACTCTCAAACGGTGAAGAAAGACATCGTGAGGAAACCCGCGGCTTAGTCAGCTCCGCACGTATTGACCATGTCAACAAACAAAAAAATCTTTCCTCTTTATAATATTAGTGTAGATTCTACACTGTAGAATAACACCTTGGTGTTATAGCACAGTGACCCGGAAGAAAAACAAAAATACAGCTTAACCTATATAGGTTTTTTTTTTAATAATTTTAACCTGGTTGCATATGATCGAAGTTGCCGGCCGCGGTTAGTTCGAACATAACGGACTTCTTCCGCGATCAGAGGAAGTGTCATTAAGATTGTTGACTCGACAAATCCACTCACAGTTACAATACTTTGTTCGATTCTGGATTATTAGGTCAGTGAGATCCCCAAACATTGTGTGAAAGAATTCCTTGCGAGGTGCATATATCTTTTCCATTGATTTTCCGGTCGAGATTTTTGTTTTTCTTTAACGAGCGTGTCGTAAAAGCCGAAAAAAGGATTGTATCCTCTTCAAAATGATGGAGAGGATACTTTCCTACACCATGGTTCACCATATCGATCTCGAGGCTTTGAATCAGGAGTGGCTGCAAGTTTTCTTATGATTACTTGTCGCTCTGCCCACCGCGTTGGGATACGGGCGTGATAATATGTATGTATGATTTTCCTGTGGTTTTTTAATTAATAGTCCCTGTTTGTTTTGTATGTAACGACAAGCAAAAATTTAATAAGCAAGTTCTGACTTAAATATAAGTTTCGTGCACCTTTCATTATGAATCCCTCTGATTTTACGAGCTATAGCTATAATTAAAATATAAATTATTCATTCACACAAAAAATATTCACACAAGCAAATATACCTACCACGTATACCTACATACCATAGACAACATGTTTACGTAAACAACACTAAAAGCTGTATTAAGCAAAACCGTAAACTTCCGTTCGAAATAAAGGTTAAATATTATGATATGACACATGACCATCCCTAAGCGTGAGACTTGAACACATTGCAGAAGAATGAACTGCGTCATCGAATTTTTTAATCATCTGTCACTCGGATATGTACCTACATCATGAAATCGAAAACACGACCTAGAGAAAATTTAAATTAATGTTGAATGCTAAGAAATCACCTACTTAAGCGCTCGAGGCGTAGCTTGCTTAGACGTTCTTGATTGATCGCTAAAGTTAAGCAACGTTGTGCGCGGTCACAATTTGGATGGGTGACCGCAAGTGGCATTACGAGCTGAGCGCTTCCGTGCTTCGGAGGGCACGTTAAATTGTCGGTCCCGGCGTTTAAGTCGTTAAGCTATGACGGAGGCCTATAGGCGGCCTAAAAACTCCGTCACAAGAGTTGGCCACTGCTCATACGAAGATAGGGGTCCCTCCTATATAGGTAATGTAGGAACTACGCGATTTACCTATTTACCTATTCGCGGGATTCAGTTGTTCCTTCCAAGTCGTCCGAAGTCACACGCAACCGCCAGTTGATTATAACTATTAAACAATTAAGACGACCTCGGTGGTTTGGCGGGCGAGTGCTCGGCTGAGACGCAAGAGGCGCGGATTCAATTCCCGCTACGGGAGAAGTGTTTTTATTGCAAATATTTCTTCCGGGTCTGGGTGTTGTAGTATTATAATGTAAGTATGATTTACAAAAGAAAGTATATAAGTATTCTATCTGTCCATAGTACAAGCTTTGCTTAGTTTGGCGTGGTGTGAAATGTACAAAAATATTTATTTATTTAATTATACATAATGGCATTTCGTAACGTTCGCATGAATGGCGACGAGTGTTGAGTAAGGTGGAACCATGTGAACGCTGTGTTGTCACACGGCGAATTCCTCTGTTTTGTAATCAGGATATTGGACACGTCAAATTAAATCCTTATACATCATTTACATTCGGAATGAATAATAATAAAATGTTCCTCGTAAATATTTAAAAGATAGATCTTTATCGTCACATTGTCATAATCGTGGTCCGTAGATTGGTTCTGTCGTGGATGGTATACAAATAGGGAGGCCTATACCGGCCTAGTGGAGTTAGTGGAGATGATGAGTTGAGTAGGCCTTTCCACCGATAAGTCTACATTATATGTTATTTTTCACCGTTTGAGAGCACTGGTGGTCTTGTTGATAGTGACCCCGCCTTCCGATCCTAAGGTCGTGGGTTCAAACCAGGTCGTGTACCAATGGATTTTTCTGTGCGAAAGATTTTTGTGCGCAATACCAGTGTACTCTCAAACGTTGAAGGAAAACATCGTGAGGAATCCCGCGGCTTAGTCAGCTCCGCACGTATCGACCATGCCTTTCCTGTGGACAAGGCCGACTAAGCTGAGAGGATGGAATAGGTGCTGGACAAGCCTACTCCATCTAAATTCGTCCCGGGCACTACAGCGTCCCGTTTGTGATGGTAAAAGGCCTTAGTTTTTTTAGTTGTTTACGTTTTCAATTTTATCCCTCCTTATGATATGCCCATACCACGCTAGCCTATTCTCCTATACTCCTCAAACTTCACAACATCCTATGCTAATCCTTAGTAGGATTAGGTGTGATGCAGCTAGCTTCATTATAGAAGTGGAATCTACTTGACCCTCTTAAAAACAATCAAAATTCATACAAATATGAACAGTATTACAACAAATATTGTGCACCTCGGCAATTTTGGTCTAGCTTCTGAAATACGAACTAACGCGATGATGATAATGTAATATAGAGATGTGACAATAATTATGTAGACACTTATTTTTTTAAAGGGTTGGTTCAGTTATTATTTTAATTACTAGCTGTTGCCCGCGACTTTATTCTTATTGAATCTGATTTTCATAATTACAAATAGTGCGGTCGCCCATCCAAGAACTGACCGTACTCAGCGACGCATAAAGGTATTTTGAAAAAAAAAAAATGTAGCCTATGTTCTTCCTTTTCCGGGATGCAATATATATGCTTGCCAAATTCCAACAAAATCTGTATAGCAGTTTAGGCGTGAAAAGGTAACAGACAGAGTTACTTTCGCATTTATAATATTACTATGGGTGTTTTTGGATAAATTCGGTTTTCATACACAGCACGAAGTTTGCCGAGTCGCACAGTATTTGTGGTGCTACTGTACAACTTCAAGGAATATGCGTTAGAATACATTATCTCTGCGTAAGACTAGAAGTCGTCTCGGGTGTTGAAACCTTCATTCTTGCATGCCGAATGAGTTTTGTAATAACTAGATATATATCTAACAGATTGGTGGATAGATTCTTCGGTTCATTTTAATGAATTAGCTATTTTATTTCTTTTACAAGCACTTATTAAACCTACCACTGGCAGTAAGTAAGTTCGTATGAGCTAGTGGCCAACTTTTGCGACGGAGTTTTTAGGCCGCCTAAAGGCCTCCGTCATGGCTTAACGACTTAAAAGCCGGGACGGACAATTTAACGTGATCTCCGAAGCACGGAAGAGCTCAACTCGTAATGCCACTTTCGGTCACCCATCCCAATTGTGACTTCGCACAACGTTTCTTAACTTCACAATTGGGATGGGTGACACTCAGTCAAACATAAAAACTATGTCATTTCGTTGTAAATTTCAGTTTTGTATTCAAAACGCGGGGTAAAATGAGGTATAAAGAATCGATAAGTCTAACACAATACGACCTTACTTTACCGACTAGTAAAAATTTGCATAAGCCTATAAAATAGTTACGTAAGTGGACTCTTACCTGCGAAGTCACAAACTATTACCTAATAAGCTCCCGTTGGATAGTGCATTCCGTTACTTTGTCAACTTAGATGACCTAGCTATTGCACACGACTTCGTTCGAATTTTGTTGTACAAAAGCTAGCCTATGTCCTTTCCCAGTATAAATCTCTATCCTTGTCAAGTTTTATAAAACTGTTCAGCGGTTTAGACGTGAAAAACTAACAGACAGACAATTTCTTTTCGCATTTATAATACCAGCCTACCTATGACATTGATAGCATATTTTTGTGATTAAAGGTAGCCTATGTAGGTACATGAAGGACCATCTTTATGGGCAATGAGCTGATATCATGGTTTACCATATTCATCGCTGGTGGCGTAGCTTGCTTAGACGTTCTTGATTGATCGTTGAAGTTAAGCAACCTTGTGCGCGGTCACAATTGGGATGGGTGACCGCAAGTGGCATTACGAGCTGAGCGCTTCCGTGCTTCGGAGGGCACGTTAAATTGTCGGTCCCGGCTTTTAAGTCGTTAAGCCATGACGGAGGCCTGTATGCGGCCTAAAAACTCCGTCACAAGAGTTTGACCATTAGCTCATATGCACTTTTATTTTTACTCAGTAAAATAACAATATTTTCTTTAAGCCTGCGTTGAATTTACCTCTGTTCGTAACACGATTAGAATGGGAGATACCAAAGGAGGCAAGAATCACGCTTGGCTATTTTTTAACAGACTTCAGAAAGGAGGTTTTTATCATGGCTTTATTTTATATATAAGAAAATACTCCTTTACAATCACGACAGACGGACAAAGCCACTTTCGCATTACAAAATTAGATATCCCGTTACTTAGTCAACTTAGATAACATAATGTTATCTCACAGTGGCAGTACTGTATGTAATGTAAATAAAGAAGGTATATGATTATGCTATGACCTGGATATTATTATATCAGCAGGGCTGGCTAGATGATCACAGTACCAGTTGTTTCACTCAGAAATATGAAATGTGTCATACACAATGTCAGTAGTACCTATGCAAATTTTAACGTTCCGTACTTACTAAGCCTTCGCTGTCCGTTCGTCCGCCCGTCCGTCTGCCAGCGGGCTGTATCTCATGAACCGTAATAGGTAGAGAGTGGAAATTTTCGCAGAATGTTCATTTTAATTTTTTTTATTACTGTTATAACAACAAATAATAAAAAGGGGCCCCATACATGTGCGAATTCGACTCGCACTTGACTGGTTTTGCTTATGAATCCAAAATGAGGACATCTGGACTTTTTTCGAAATGCACCCCGACCCCCTAGGAGCTAGGGGGAGTTCGAGTCAGGCTCGCTAACATGCCAGGAATAACCAATAATTTTATTGGCTGAATACGATTTTCAGACAATAAAATGTTTTGAAATCAGTAAAAAATGAATGAGCACTGGTCGTCTAGTGGGAGCGGCCCTGCCCTCCGACCCTAAGGTCGTGGGTTCAGATCCGGTCGTGCACCAATGGATTTTCCTGTTCGAAAAATTTATGTGCGCTACACCAATACTCTCAAACGGTGAAGGAAAACATGACGAAACCAGCATGTCGTAGAACCTAAAATTATCGAAAACATGTGTCAAGTTCACACTAGTTCGAAAGAACTAGGAGACACTGATAGTAGACTGCTGCTGTCCACCAGCTCCATAAATCATAAATCATTTATTTGCCTGTGAACCTAGGCACATAATAGGTGTTAGGTTTAACAAATTAAACCTCTAGATTCTGGCGGTAGGCCGTACAAACATTAATAAATAATAATAATAAATAAATAACACCCAACAGTCACATACATAGTCCTGACTAGGATTCCCTGTGTCGTGGGTATCAGAAACTACGAGTACCATGGTACCACAACACCCAAACCCGGAATAAATATTTACAGATCATGCAAACATTTCTTCCGCAGCGGGAATCGAACCCGCGCCTCTGCGTCTCTGCCGAGCAATCACCCGCCACGCCACCGAGGCCGAAATCAAGCTGTTTTTCATGTTAGGAGTGACACAGGTCCTCTGTCTGTATGTGAGTAGCGTTGCAGAGAGGCACTTTGAATATAAATGCTCTGAGGTCGGCGTTGGTATGCAGGCTGTTACCACATCAAGGATTGCTGACCGCGCTGATGTTCTCTGGGGCTAAAAAGGCCACTTTGAGCAATTCATTTTTCGATACCTGTAATTTCCGTAAAATAGTCCGAATCGTAGGCGAATTGTACGCAATTCGATTCAGCAGCAGATCTAAAGCTTGTACTATGGGCACTAGATGGCTGATAGAATACTTGTATATATATTTTTTTGTAATTACATGCAATAGATAATACTACAATACCCAAACCAGGAAGAAATATTTGCAGAACATACAACCGTTTGCGGCGCGGGAATCGAACCCGCGCCTCTTGCGTCTCAGCCTAGCACTCGCCCGCCACGCCACCGAGGTCGTGTAAAAGTACACATAGTACCGTACTATGTATACCTTGAAGTTGTAAAATACATTTATTCTGGTGAGCTACCTATAGACCATTTGCAACAGCTTTTAGATAGCCCGACTAATTCTTTTGTATTTTGTAAATGTCTCTCTGTTAATAAAGATACTTTATTAATTTATTCTTATTCTTGTTAGTTTTGGTTAATATAATTATGTCTGTCTACTGGATTTGTATTTTTAAAACAATAAAATCAACGACTCATGTTTATAGCCTGAAAAAATATGCAAAAAATTCACGAGAACGGTAAAATCCGAATTTTATTTCTACTTTCAACGATTGCAATAAAACAGTTTAACTGACTGCGTTTACAAAGCGATAAGGGTCATAATTGCATTTATATAAGTACTTTTTATAATGGAATGTCGACGTAAAATCGTGGAAGTGCGCAAGTAAATCTTGCTTTAAAAGCATTTTGTGTAGATTTGCCGAATCCCAAGATTTGCTACATCATACTGACGTTATAAAGGCGATAATGTGACAGTTTGAATGATGTTTGTATCACGACCAAAAGACTGATCGGATTTGGATGAAACTTGAGCATAGCTGTGTCCTGAAATAGCGTAGACCAATGACCAAAAGGCTGGCGCTTGCCTCGGACAGAGGATATCTTTCCCTTGTCTTTTGGTTTCCCTGGTATCTTTTCCATGGTCCCGGCTTTTAAGTCGTTAAGCCATGACGGTGGCCTTTAGAAGGCCTAAAAACTCCGTCACAAGAGTTGGCCACTAGCTCCATACTTACTTTTATATTCTCTTTTCCGGAAAGTTGGTCTAGCAGATCTCCTAACCCTTACATAACATCGTTAAGAACTGCCTGTAGGCGTTGACTCCTTATAAGTCCAACCTGATTCGATTTTCATTAGTACGTGCGTGGCTCGCCGTATTCGTCGGCTTTAAGCTCTGGTCTCCTAAAAGTTATAAGGAACGGTTATAGGTTATAGCTGGTTAAAGGTATAAGATATGGTAAGTAAGTGCGTATGCGTTTTTGGGCCGCCTAAAGGCCTCCGTCATCGTTTAACGACTTAAAAGCCGGGACTGACAATTTAACGTGCCCTCCGAAACACGGAAGCGCTCAGCTCGTAATGCCACTTGCGGTCACCCATCCTAATTGTGACCGCGCACAACGTTGCTCAACTTCAACGATCAATCAAGAACATCTAAGCAAGCTACGCCACGAGCGCTTCTATGGATATGGTGAACCATGGTGACAGGTGATCAGCCTATCGCCCATAGAGATGGTATATCATCTTGGAGAGGATAATACTCCTTAGTAGACTTTAACTTGATGCTCGGGGAGAGAAGCAGGACGCATTCTATGTTCTTTCTCTACTCCCGGTCCAGCAGAGACGATACTCATATCACAAGCCCTCAGGCTTGTTACATTCCGAAAGCAGAACCCTGACCAAGCATGGGTAAATGGGTAAATGGTAATCAGATCTGATGTATTTGCCTCAAGCTAATACAGAGATCAGATACATTTTTTAAATTATTTCAAACTAGATGACGCTACTATTTGAGTTTTAGGAAATTCTCCCTTATCTGGACTAGGATCCTAACTTCCTCACAAACTTTCGGATTTGCAATATTAATAAGAAGATTGAATAAATTAACAATATCGGTGTACATTTCACACGGCGCCATCATAACTAAGCAGAGCTTGTAATATGGAAACCAAATGTCTGAATAGTTTTGCACAATTTCAATACATTGTTACACCCAGAAACAAACATCCATCTTCATTATACAAATATTTGTCCTGAGTTGTAATTGAATCCTCAACCAATAGCGCAGAAGACAGCTAAAACCTGAACTATGACGCTATGACGACACCCAGCGATTACTTGTAAAACCATAAAACAGTCTCAAGTCGTTAACAGAATCCGTAATTTGGAATAAAAAATAGATGCAAATAAAATTCGGTGATGCGTCACGAAACGGACAAATAACCGAATGGGAGGGTTTTGTACTCTATGGTCATGCTCTGTTAACGCTATACAGTCTATGGTCAAATATGGCGGACGAAGGTCAACGAACTCTTTGGAGGCGAAAACTAACATTCACTATGGCTATTTTAACGTCATTAACTGGACCGAAATAGCCTACAATTAGACTGTTGCATTTTGAAATTCTGATTCATGATATGAAGATTGTTTTTAAAAACGGTTTCAACTGATTTATAAAATACAAGAAAACGCCCTGTGACCTTTCGCTTTGAGGTTCAACAAATCTTTCCGCTGCGTGCTCTAGGGGCCAAATTCGTTCCTTAAATAAAATACCCTCCAAGTTTCATGCTTCTAGGACTTATAATGGCTTGATTGTCAGCAAGTCAGTTAGTCAGCCATTCGGTCAGTCAGTAACTTAAGAGTTTTATATTATCGGATGAGGCAGGAAAGAAACAAAGGAATTTGTGTCATAGCGAGTCAAGGGATGCCTTAAAAAGCAGTACCGTTCAAACTGCTCAAGAGTTTAGAGACCTGATGGCTTTACCATGAGATTTCTCAGACTAAGCAAAACATATTTATGAAAACTTATCTTATGAAACTATGATAGCGCTGATGTTCTAGTGGTAGTGACCCCGACTTCCGATCCTAGGGTCGCGGGCTCAAATCCGGTCGTGCACCAATGGATTTTTCTGTGCGAAAAATTTATGTGCGCTATACCAGTAAGTTACTAAGACTCCGCTGTCCGTCTGTCCGCCTGTCTGTCAGCGGGCTGTATCTAATAAACCGTAATAGGTAGAGAGTTGAAATTTTCTCAGTGTTATTTCTAATGCCGCTATAACAACAAATAATAAAAATAAAAGAGGGCCCCATACAAGAAACATTTATGTTCTTTTACGACGGCACGGAACCCTTCGTGTGCGAATTTAACTCGCACTTCACCAGTTTTTTTATTGCAGTCGCCAGTAAGTAGTTTGCGAAAACATGGTAAGCCCATTGTACCATCATCTTCACAGACCTAGAATGTAAGGCGAACGTCAACATTTTGCCATTTCAAGCGAATTTCGTCACAGATCGTAGCCTGAATACTAAAAACAATTGAATATTGCATTAAACGTTGCGGTGACGTGACCTTATGCAATTCACCAAATTCGCAAGCAGTTGCAAGTTGCAAGAGAAAAATCTTGGCTAGATTTTGTATGAATGTATATTTAGCATTTATGTCCGTCAAGTGACACACTGGTAAAAAAACTTTAAGAAATAGAACTCAATGAAAATAATCTGCATTCAAGAATTAATAAATAAATACATTTTTGAGTATTATCATTATCACACAGCGCCATCTAGCCCCAAACTAAGCAAAGCTTGTACTAGGGGACGAGATAACCGATAATAATACATAATATTACAACATCCAGACCCGGAGGAAATATTTGCAGAACATGCAAACATTTCTGCCGCAGCGGGAATCGAACCCGCGCCTCTTCCGTCTCAGCCGATCACTCGAGCACCACGCCACCAGAGGTCATGTCAAGAATACTTTACCTATGCATTTTATTTCACTGTTCAAAACATTTCTTTTGCATGTGTGAAACTTAAGTTCTTAAACATACGGTATGTTATGTGCTTGTAGGGAGAAACGAATAAAGTATCAAGAGTTGAAAAAATTAAACACCCACATTTTTTTTGGCAAAACAGATATTCGTGAGAAACTGTGCGAAAAAGTAAAAAAGTAACCTACCAATCAACACAAGATTAATACCTACACGTTGTAACCAAATCAACATTAAAGATACCTTCGTACAAGAGTTAATTAGAAGTGAAGAAAACGACGAAGTAAAGGTTAATTCTATAGACCAAAAAGTAACTAGTGCGTAGGTACGTATTATTTGCTTTACGTGGTACCAAAGTAACGGTTTTTTTAACATTAAAATTGTACTTACAAGTACAATGCATCATGATTATAGCTTGTCAGGCGTTGTAAATTAAACCAGATATCTACTGCTAGAAATAAAATACGAATTTGAGCCTTATGGGGACGGAATAGGTTCGAAGAAAGTGGCGCCAGCGCCGTTAGGCTAAGCCAAATTGGATTTGAATGATTCTAATGTATTGGTCGGATTTAACAGGTTCTCGAAATTGAAGTTGCTACTGTAGAATTTAATGTGGTGTTGCAAGTTACAGCGAAGAGAATAACAAATGTTGACAGTTGTATAATTAATACTCAAGTACTAAAATAAAATATTCATTGAAATTCTCTCACTTATGGTTTTAACTTTTCTCCCCGAGCATGTCGTAAAAGTCGACTAAGGGACATTATCCGCTCCAACATGATGGACCATCTATATGATCAGCTCGATCACCTGTCACTATCACCGTAGTTCACCATATCCATCTTATGTATGACTAAATCAGAAATGGCTGCAAGTTTTCTTATTTTTACTTGTGCACGCCATTAGGAATACGGGCGTGATAATCTGTCTGTATGTATGTATATGGTTTTAGATTTTGATGGTACCGTGATACTTGTATTTTCTGATACCCATACAGACATAGTCATCTGCGGCCCACAGGAGTTTAGTCTTTCCGAGAAAAAAAGTTAATATCAATATGAGTTATTTGTTTGCATTAGTTCGCTTTTGCTATGTGAAATGTACGGGTCAGTGTTCAGTTCAAAGCCCTTGCAAACCCTCGCATATGGTAGCACTTGTTCATCTATCACTATCTACCTTACCATCGGGCATCCATCCGCCCTTTCCATGTACCTATTTTAAATGTTTCTGTTGTACATTTTATATATCGAAAAAACAGTTGCCGCGTGGCGCATGTTTGGAATGATTTGTTTGCTCAATAGTGTTCATGTTTATCGAGCACTCGGTCTGCATTCTAATTTCTCTGTTACTCATGTAACTATTGAGTACTGATCTTAAATTTTGTCGTACAGCTATGCAATGGTGCTATTTCCTATATCTGCAAATGTTTTATTCATAATATCTGTAGCCTTACTATAATCAGTCTCATTCGTAAGAGAATATGCATTGTATAATACAGTTCCTATTATTTCCATTTGCAACATTAGCATTCATATATCACAGAATTATCTCAATATAACAGTTTTGCATCTGGAGTACTCTAGTATCAATTATATTCATGCTCTAATTATAATAATTGCAGCAATTATACAATTTCGGTGAGAGGCGAATTCAGTGTTGTGTGTCTATCTAATAGTTGCTGCCCAATAACTGTAAATTACTCAGCATGCCGATGTAATAGTGGAGAACCTGCTATATGACCCTGTACAACTCCCAGGCGAAAACAGAAAGCACGCGATCGCAGTTGGTATCGCTATAAAGAACAAACCCTACCATTACTATGACATACGCGAACTCACGTTTAGAACATAGAAAGATACTTATCGGTTTAAAAATTTCACCACACGTGCTTTGCCCACGATCCCGGAACTTTCTCCCATCATAAATATTTAAAAATAAACAGCAAAAGTAAAAGTTCATAATTGTCCACAGTCATATGCCAATCTGGACGGCGGCATAGGCGCGGCATGGATCGCAAAAGCAAGATATTTTAAATATATTCCAACTGTTACTTTATGCATGCCCATAAAATTATTATACGCCGCGTTGAGTACTCCAATCGTATTTCGAGATGTTCTGATTTTTAAAAGCAGTTAAATTTGATGTCTCGATAACATCAGCTTACTTTGTAATGGTCAAAATGTTTGCGTGTATTCCAATACCGTATAAAATTTAAAAAACAATGCGTCCGGAGCACTTCGAATCGAGGGCCCCAAAATCCATCCATCAAAACACTCGACCCAAAAAGTGGTTCTACAAAAGCAGAACCGGCTACACATACCTCGGCCCGTAGGAGCAACAGCCGGCATGTGGCCTACAGTATAACCCAAGGTCGTTGTTGTACCGCTTTACAATTTTATTCCTCTCTTTTTTGTATTACCTTTCTTCCCTCCAGAACTATCAACGTCGTAACCGCCGTCATCAGCACCTTCTACTCTATTGTTATTGACATAAGGTTCACATTATTCAGCCGTGATGAGCGGATCCGCTCGGAATTCCAAAGGTCGCGCGGGCCATGTGTTGTGGTCGTTTTTGCGAATGCTTTTTTTCCGCCGAATGATAGGTTCATCTCGTTTCGTATTCCTGGAAGCGAATCTGGTTTCTGCCTCGATTGTTATCATCTTCAGTTTTGATTAATCCCGTTATTAATTATCCAATCCCAGCGTTACTTGCTTCGTTGTGTTCGCCATCTGGTGGTGGATCTAGTTTCGTCATAAGATACTGTAGATACCGGATAAGAGGACATATGCGCGCTTTTTAAGGTAGTTAAAATGTGACATGTTTATTCGGTTTGGCAAGTCGAGGCACGGCTGGAATGTAGGCAAGCTCTTATTTGGCACGTTTTTTAGGTCGTCTAGAGTCGCTACTGGACTAAGTTTTACTTATATTTTGAGTTAACCGTTGTCTTCCATTGTTGTTGCGCTGTATTTTATACCGCTAAGTTCCAATGTTATTTATAAAGCATTATCATTATTCATCATAAGATCATTTCATCAAATCTTATTCAAAATAGTGTTTCAATTGTTTGAATCGGACCCTGCTACGTTTGGGTGGATAATATGTCTGAAGAAATGCGTCGTCGTTGCCCAAGATTGTAAAATGGGTAGATTAGATTCTCATGCTAATATACCATTCGAAATCCACTATTGTGTTCACCAAAGATTGTTTATGTATCTTCAAGTTTTATGACTCCACGCCACGAGATATTTACGATTCCGAACCACACTTTTACTCCATTTCAAAAATCTATTTCCTCGGTTTATAGGCGCGTCAAAGTATTCTCCAACCAAGCTTTTCCTCAGCATCTAAGTAGCCTTCTAATTAAGAGGCACAATCGAAAGTTATCTTTTCTAATGAATATGAATTCTTTGTTTTTTATTTCGACTTAAAACATGGAATGGCTAGCGTGGGCTTTATGACATAAAACCTTTGGTTATTGTAAATTAAAATGAGTGTTACATGTTATGGCCTGTTAATGTCTCTCTGATGGGCTAAAAGTCTTACGGAATCCATAATCTTGGTAAATAAGTGTTCTTTCATCACACCATTCCTGATATCAGGCATTCTTTTAACTATTCCGTTTATTACTGCTGTGGTATCTGTCGAGTTAATAAGTTTATTATTTTTGCGTGGGTTTGGGTTTATCATGGGCATTATAACTTTGATCATTATTGAGACTCGTTATGTTATTTATCCACTGCTTTTATAGTAAGTTCAGGAGGCTCTCGTCTGGTCGTTCTACATTTGGCATTAAAATAATTTCCTCCTGACACTGAGAATTTCCTCCTGACACTGAGGCATTTCCTCCCTTGTTATTTGACATTCGATACCACTTTCATATTACCCTTCTTGTGTGTGGCATGATTTTCAGCATTCCGCATACATGCCTCACTTATTCCTCCTCAATTTTTTTTATCACTGACGCTAATCTTTAAAACTATCTCCTATTTTTTTCGCATTACTTCGCTCATTGAGTAGGATACGGGCAGAAATAGGATGATAAACAGTAGAAACCTTTAAACGTATCTCAGCTTGCTCATTCACAGGCTAAGAAAGAACTAGTGACACGACAAAGGATCATCGTCTGCCATTTTCCTGTGTACAAATATCCTCGTTAGCGAGCCACGTCTGTCACTTGGTATGTTTTGCAGCGCGTGCGCAGATTGGACTTTTTTCGTTTAAGCCCTGTTTTGTAGATAATCAGTATTCGAGCACGGTCGATGGCAGAACTAAACTTACAGACATTCAAAAACTAGTTGCAGGTGCATGGGCGGCGGTAATCACTTACCATCTGGTGAGCCGTTTGCTCGTTTGTCATCCTACTAATATTATAAATGCAAAAGTTTGTGAGGATATGAGGATGTATGTTTTTGCCTCAATCACGCCGTAACGACTGAACGGATTTTAATGAAACTTGGAATACACATAGTACGTGTGCTGGAATAGCATATAGGCAACTTTTTGTCTGGATACCACGCGAGCGAAGCCGCGGGCTAAAGCTAGATTATTCCATAAAAAAAGTGTTCCAGCCATATTTACCAGGCAACATTAACATTCCAAGTGATAATGCAATGGATTTAATGCATAAATCCGAAACGAACAGTTGACATTTCGGAATCCGCAGGAGGCCGTCCACTGACATTCTCGGCTCAAGGATACCGTGAATGGGCTTGTATTTTCATATGTTACTTGCTTGATGGACGCGTTTCGAACATTTTCCGGGGTACTTTTAACATGTAGGTAAAAATTCCTAAAAAAAATGCGTTTATTAACAGAAACTTACTCAAATATAATTAGAATCAAATTTAAAATATGAATTGAATAAGTACTTATTTACGTACTTTAAAGCAAAGCAAAAGCAGTGGACCGAAAGTCATGCAGAGTAGGTACTGGGAGAGGCCTACGTCCAGAAATGGACAACAAATGGCTAAAAAAGACTTATTTACAAAACAGACGGGCTATCTAAAGACCGTCCCAAACGGTCTATAGACAGCTCGCCTGATCCAGCTCATCAGACGGTGGAAGCGTGCCCAAGACGCTGGCCGCATTGCCACGCTGAATGGCAATACTGATCCGTTGAGCCAAATAAGAACCAGCTCTTGGATCGCGCATCGCTTCGACCAGACGCATTGAAAGAATTTTGAAAATGCTGTGTACCCGTGCTCCACGGACCTATGGTCTCGAGACCCTCGACGGGGTTTATGTATATGGGCCTTTTGGGGTCGACCCCAAAAGGCCCAAATACATAAACCCCGTCGAGGTTCTCGTGCCAACTCTGATAAAAATATATTACATGGTAATTTATATTGTTTCATCCAAAAGTCCTCACAAATCGGGTTTACAATAGTAGGAAGATATTATATATGCACTATAGATAGCAGGATTAAATGCCCAAATAAACAAGCCAAGCCGGGGCCCGCTAGCCCCATATACTTTTACCGGCATTGTTATTACAATCAGATAAACGCAGAATAAAAGTATCGTTCATTGTCATACAAATTTTACAAGCTACTGTATTGTACTTACATTTGTACTGCGAACTTAAACCTTATTGCTCTAGTAATAAGGGCGTTAAATCCTTTTGTACGCGCCAATTCCGTTATCTGTAGAAAGTGTCCCGGTCTCGGGTGACCATGACTTGGGGATAAGTGGGACATTCTGATAATTGTTAACGAAGTTGAAAATGACTTTTAATTCTTATTCTTATGTGTGTGTCGTATTCCTACTCATATTAGAAGCGCTCGTGGCGTCGCTTGCTTAGACGTTCTTGATTGATCGTTGAAGTTAAGCAACGTTGTACGCGGTCACAATTGGGATGGGTGACCGCAAGTGGCATTACCAGCTGAGAGCTTCCGTGCTTCGGAGGGCGCGTTAAATTGTCGGTCCCGGCTTTTAAGTCGTTAAGCCATGGCGGAGGCCTTTAGGCGGCTTAAAAACTCCGACACAAGATTTTGCACTAGCTCATACGAACTTACTCATAAATTTTTATCCTACGATAAGATAGGGAAATGGCTATCATTTATTTATTATTACTACTTATCGTCATAGTTAAAAAAAATGCCATGATTAGACCACCTCAGAATCAATAATGACTAAAAAACACGAGTATTTTAGCCTTGACATTTATCACAACCTATTTTTATCTAGGTAGGTATTTAACTACCTAATTTTGTTTTTAGCACTACAGCTCAGATAATTAAACAAATGAAGCATATTTTAAGAGTGATTCATTGTTAACACGAATTACGCAATAAAACATCATATGCAGTGAACTTTATGAATATACTAGCTGCCGCCCGCGGCTTCGCTCGCGTGGTACCCGGACAAAAAGTAGCCTATATGTTATTCCAGCACACATACTATGTATGTTCCAAGTATCATTCAAATCCGTTCAGCTATTACGGCGTGATTGAGGCACAAACATCGTCACACCCTTACAAACTTTCGCATTTATAATATTAGTAGGATTATAAAGTACAATACTTAAAAGGATAGATTAGGCATATTTTACCGGAGTTCCTAGAAAATTATGTGCCGTTAGTTTTATGTATAGTAAAGTTTCAATGAAAGTATAAGGGCCATTCCATTATCGCGGGTGCAACATTTAGACGCATGTTTTAGTTTCATGTAATTAAATAAAAAACGTTTTTAATTAAATGAATCTTTATAAGATTACATTTTAATATATTCTTTTAATATTCATTGACAAGGATTTTAAAATATTATTTTAAAAGCCAGGAGGAAGGTCCAAAGTGCCATTGCGGGTGCAACAGATTTGGCCCAACCATTCCAGATCATAGACAAAAAACTTATAAATCTGTTAATTGTGATACATTTATTACATTATGCCTTGATATTTCGTAAGGTGTTTAGATAACCAAGTACATAAAATAAAAACTCTAAAGAAAACAAAAATAAACAATTAATTATTCACTTTTGAACGAATCGCGGGTGCAACATCAAATTATCGCGGGTGCAACCGGTCTAATTTAAGTGAACATAAACATATATTTAACTTATATAGAAACAAAATGAGGGATCAATTAATATTTATTACTAATTGGTACACTTTTTTGTCAATTATAATCAATTATTTCTTTTCAAATACGTCAATATTCGCCGAAAATTCTATGAACGTATTATCTCCATCAGTTTTTTCTCGGGCGCTTCCAACTTCGCGATAATATCTTCAAATTGCACGTCTGCTATGTCATTAACGATTTTTGTGAAACGTTTGCTATCAATCGTCACCACAAATTGTACCCTGGTTTCTCCATCTTCATCCATATCGCTCTGACACACCCCCACATAACGATATTGAGTATTTTTTTTGCCGGTTTTGCATAAAAATTGTACGAGCACATACAAACCAGGGCAAATATCTTTTGGTAAGACAGCAGCTTGGACAGTAGTTTCAGGACATGCTTCTGGTGATAATTTTGAAGCTTGTGGGGCGTTGATGGAGTTTCGTCATTTATAAATTCATTGTCTGAATCAGTGTCTGAATCACTGTAAACATCAGAAACGCGCAATCTCTTCTTAAAGGGAATTAAGGATTTAGTCTGATCCAATGCTGAAGGCACAGATATATCAGGACACGGAGTTCCAAATCGTCATCAGCCCAACCACTTTCTGTATTAGTGGTGATTTTTGGCGACTTTAAAACCAATTTTCATTTGAAATGAGACAGTGAGGTGCGCGCCACAGAAATGCCATGAGCCTCTTCAGATTGGAAGAAATGTTTTGATTGAATGCCTGATATATTTGAGGCCTTCCCATTGATCATCCAATATGGCCATCTCTTCTTTAACGTCTTCTTTTGCTACAAATTTAAAGAAGATTTTCTTATCCGATATTTCTATAAAACATACGGAATATAATATAAACACACATATTAAACATATATCATCAATAGTATTAAGCATATTTTTTTTTTTTTTTTTTTTTTTTTATTTATTTTCATAATAAAGTTACATTTAGAAATATATTGAAAAAACACATCTTACAAGCCATATTTGGCTTATCTAAGATGAGGTAAAGTTATTCCTCTGTCGATTAGTAAATAACTTAACTAAGTCATGATAGGTACATAAACACAATAATAACAACAATACAAAAACAATAATATGGGTTATATGTAACCTTAACAGAATTATATAGTTTCAAATAGTTTTTTGATGTAATGTTTGATATTCCTTATGTTTACCTTTTCTCTAAATTCAGTGGAAAGTTGGTTTTTAAGTCTGGGTAAAATATAATCAGTAGTTCGTTCTCCATAGAAGTTTTTAGCCGATATTATGTGAAGTTTATTTTGTTTTGCTTGTCTTGTACATTTATTAAATTTCCTTAGATTTTCATATTTAAAATAGTTTTCTATTAATAATTGCATTTTTACTCTGTCATGAATAGGGGCTACACTGCAGTATTTAAAAAGACCTTCAATGTCATTTCTGAACTTTTCTCTGATTTTCTTAGGAACTATTGTTTTTAATATTCGTATTTGCAAGTTAAGTATTCTGTCTAAATATGTTTTAAAAGTTCTACCGTAGCTACTTAGTCCATAAAGAATTAAACTTTCTGCAAGAGATTTGTACATGTTTAGCATTATATCATAAGGGATTTTAAATTTGATTACATAAAAATTTGCCAAAATTGCTCGCAGTTTATTGACAATATGATCCACATGATTTCTCCAACTGAACCTATGATCTATGATAAGACCAAGATACGTCTGGTGGGTGACTTGTTCAATTTGGTTGCATTTGCACATTTTGTAAGAGCTATGAAGGCAATTGTGGCTATGAGCTATTAATTTTATATTGATTTTGTTATTTATTCTCTTCTGTGAAGAGCACACATGAAGTAATTTAGTTTTTTGAGCATTTAAAACCAATCCCGCATCGTGTGACCATTTCACGATACGATCGAAGTCGTCTTGAAGTTTATATAAGGCAGCTGTAATGTTTCTATCTTCGGCTATGAGACATGTGTCGTCAGCATATTGATATACTGTACAGTTTTTGATGATATTATTGATATCGTTAACATAAGCAAGATAGTGTAATGGACCGAGCACAGATCCTTGAGCCGTGCCTTCAGTTACTAGTACGTTATTACTAATTTCTTCACCCACTTTTACCCGATAGTAACGTTTTTTGAGATAATCCTCACACCAGTTAAGCAAAGGACCTCTTATTCCACTA
Source organism: Scotopteryx bipunctaria (assembly GCA_949320045.1). Lineage (NCBI taxonomy): Eukaryota > Metazoa > Arthropoda > Insecta > Lepidoptera > Geometridae > Scotopteryx > Scotopteryx bipunctaria. Next base: position 9,490,595 of record OX439459.1, read on the forward strand.
AGTTCTAATTTTTTAACTAATGTTTCGTGCCTTAATGTGTCAAATGCTTTACTGTAATCTATAAACACCATTAATACATGATTACCAAGATTGAGTGCAGCATTGACATGATTGGTAAAATCAGAAAGTAACTGGGTTGTGCTTTTGTTGGGTTGGAAGCCATATTGATTATCTGATAGTATTTCATTTTTGCTGTAGAATTCATGAATACGTTTACATATATATTTCTCAAAAACTTTGTCCACTATAGGAAGTATAGTTATGGGTCGGTAGCTTATATAATTGTTTTTAGGTCCGTTTTTGTATATTGGGCGCACTATTCCGGTTTTTAATTCGTCAGGGTATATGCCTTGTTTAATGCTCGAGTCAATGAGTTTTGTTATGGCTAGTGTTATATTTTTAGCAAAGAGTTTTACATCAATAGGTCGTATTTTATCGATTCCAGGAGCTTTGTTAGTTTTTAAATTATTTATTATTTTGTAAATTTCACTAGGTGTAGGTTTTTGTAAATAAATTGAAACATTCGCTTTTTTTATATAAGAATCTTGACTAAGTAGTGGTATTTTACAATTAGGTATTATATCTTTTACTGATTTTTGAAATTCCCGCGCAAAGTTGTTAGCAACTTCTTTACCGTTAGAGGTATTTTTGTTAAACGCTTGGAGTACAATATCATCTATTGAGCGAGTTATTCTACCAGTAATATTATTTAGAATATTCCATAGTTTTCGGGGATTGTCTTTATTTAAATTAATTTCTTTTTTAATGTGATTATTTCTTGACCTTTCTATTAGTTTATTGCATTTATTACGTAGTATAATATACTCTAGTTTTAATATTTTATTTGTATGATCTTTTTTTAGTTCAATTAATTTATTGTCTCTTTTTCTACATAAATATTTTATCTTTTCCGAAACCCACTTCTTCGTGCTTCTACTGGATTGTTTTACTTGAATAGTGTATTTTGATTTGTCGTAACAAGTAATAAAATTAGTTTTTAAAAAGTTATAAATCTCATTCGGACACGTTATACCATTAATATTATCCCAATCAATTTTATTCATTTCTTTATAAAAAATACTATTATCTGTTCGTGTACAATGAATCGGAACGGCTTGCGTTTGCAGTTTTTCGACGCATGTGACAATCGTGAGGCGGTGGTCCGCCAGAACGGTACCGACCGCCGCACAGAAAACATCATATGACTTTGAGCGCACAAAAATATGATCGATGCAACTTCTTGTTATGATTTCTTTTCTTGGTTCAATTCTTGTGTAGTCGCGGATACCACAAACCAGTCCAAATTCATATAATAAATTTATATATTGTGTTTGGATGTTACCCACGGACTTCAAGTCCAAGTTTACATCGCCTAAAAGTAGTGTATCGTGTTTAGGTATAGTTTTAAGGAGTGTACGTAGTTCTTGAATAAAAAGGGATTTGTTACTTTTTGGGGGTTTGTAAAGTGCACAAATGTGATAACACGTATTTTGCTTGGTGAATAAAGTACCTATAATACATTCAAAATTATAATATTATTAGTCAAGGCATATCAAAACAACAAAATATGTAGTTAATCACACAAAAAGGTTTAGTGACAAAAAGGCAACTTTTTGTCACTAAACCCGCGATCGGACATCAAGATCGCGGGTGCAACCAATTTAAGTTAACGTTTATTTTAACCTAACAATCATTACACTCATAAAAACGATTAATTTAAGTTGAGTTTTGGGTTCTTCTTACTTTTACAAAGTTTCAGAATGTTAGCTCTTTATTTCTGTGCAAATAGTAAACTTTCTTATCTTTTGTATCGCGGGTGCAACAAGTTAACAATGTATTCTAGCACTCAATAATGCTTAGTAAATAACAACATATACTTACATTTTTTGAAACAGGAAGATAAATGAATATTGTCACTTCAAGTTTAGTCGGTAAAACATAACTTAAACTATCAGCAACAGGGGTTTTGCGCCACTATTACTAGGTATGATTTTTCAGTTTGTACCAACTCATTGGATGGCAATGTTTTCAAACGCGCCAAAGAAATAAATATGGAGTAAAATCGAAAAAAAATATATCTAATATTAAATTTGGACTTTCTTCTTTGCACTACTAACATAAAAAACAGCTAATAACGTGATTAAAAAAATAATGTCAGGAATCGTCTATAGCGGAATCGCCCATATATGAAATACCATAGTAAAACACTAACTCCATTCCTCTGTATAATAGAATCCAAGGTGTTAGTAGGTAATGGCTTTAAATGCAATTACTGAAATTAGTTTGGTCTGAATGCCTAGTAAATAGGATAATGGGTTTTAATAAAATAACCTATTCTAGTCGTGCTTTGTCTCGAGAAGTTATTTCATTTTCTTCAACTATGAGTTAAGTACATATATTGAAACTAGCTGCCGCCCGCGGCTTCGCTTGCGCGTACCTGGATAAAAAATAGCCTATATGTTAATCCAGCACATGTACTATGTATATTCAAAGTTTCATTCAAATCCGTTCAGCCGTTTATGCGTGAAAGAGTAACAAACATCCATACATCCATGCTTACAAACTTTCGCGTTTACAATATTAATAGGATTATTATTACAACTTACTTTTATACCACAGCGCTTTTCTCTGATGATGTTTTTCTATAAAAGTTACAAATGTCCTGAATATTTTTAAATTTTCTGTCACATCGGCCAACAATGCAGTAATTTCGATGCGCGTGCGCAGTTATAGCAACAAACACGAGCCTATCGTTATTCCGATATCATTGTTATCTACGCACTTTTATAAATCAAACACAATGTGCTGTCTTTGTACACATTTGTTGTAGTTTACACGGGAGAACTTCCAATTTGAATCAAAACATTTTTTAAAATTACCAGGTCATTTTGGGTGTCTTTATGTTTGACTTATTGCTTCAGTTGCATACATCTACTTCTCTGCTGGACTGGAATTAAATAAAAAGCATAGAATGCGTCCAGCTGCTTCTTTCCCCGAGCATGTCGTAAAAGTCGAATAAGGAATAGTATCCTTTCCAACATGGTGGACCTTTATATGGGCGATGGGCTGATCACCTGTCACCATGGTTCACCATATCCATCTTAGGACTAAATCAGAAGTGTCTGGAAGTTTTCTTACGTTTACTCGTGGCTCTGCCCACCCCATTAGGGATTTGGGCGTAATAATATGAAAATGCTAGCTGCCGTCCGCAGCTTCGATACCATTGTACCCGGATAAAAATTAGCCTATATGTTATTCCAGCATACGTATAATGTATATTCCAAGTTTCATTCGAATCCGTTCAGCTGTTAAGGCGTGATTGAGGTGCAAACATACATCGTCACATCCTCACAAACTTTTGCATTTATAATATTAGTAGGATAGTATGAAGTAGGGATGTATGCATACATTGTCAGTTCAATCATTGACAGAGTGAAAATTATCTGTGTTGCTACTGTTACTTCTTCCTTGATACAGCATTGTATTATAGGGTTCAGCATGTCACATGAATGGGCAATTGATCACTGCAAGTTTCAACTGGGTCTGATCTGATACGTTGTATGTAGGACATGGGGTGTTGAATTTTCGATTATGACTGATGATAGAAAGGTTATAAATGATTGTTAAATTCATGAGAAGCAAAAGAAAGCAGTAATAAACTATTGCCAGTCACCTACTATTCATTGAATTCGTCTTAAAAAAATGACATTATAAAGTACACACAAGCAAAATAATTTTGCTTATGACGTAAGAAATGCTTGCAATGTTTATGCTATTTAGTAAAGATTACGAAATTTGCTGGTTCGTATCAAATTCAAAATATGACACGTTTGTATTGTGCAACATTTAACAGATAATATTAGACGTCTAAATTCCTTCTGTCTTGGTTTTAGGTGTAAATCATTTGTCTTAATTGGATAAGACATGAATGACCTTCTTATATAAAATATATTGATTCATAAAACACGCGTCGTCAAAAAAAAGTATTTCATTCCGTGTCAATCGTTAAGTTCCGTTCAAATTACAACACGATATTAAAACACAGTGACACAAAAGTAAGTAAAACATAATATGACAAAAACGACGCATTAAAATCGGAATAAAATAGTCTTGTGCAAAATCCAACTGGTTATCGATTAAGAAATGATATTTTATCTGACGCGAGACGGAGACGGGAAGCGGAGCGGAGTGAAGTGAAGTGAAGGCAGACCAGAGCAGTGCAGTGCCGACCGCGGTGTCTGCCCGAGCGGACGTGTGTTGCAACCACGGCTATTCCTCAATACCCGAGCGATTGTAAACTTTATTGTAATTGTGTTATTGTTGGAAATCGCGCGTTCTGTGCTCAGGTAATTAGCGGATCCCATTGTTATGTCCATGCGAAAATTAGCTGCCTCAAGCACCATTACGAAATAGTTGTTTTTGTGTGACTACCTACTTTAACTGCAATTGTGTTTCGCTTTATACGACGAATTAGTTACACAAGCTTTGTAACATTATCAGACCTTTATCTGTTTGATAAAACATTTCTCTGGTACATTCGCAATCGGTGGAATGATACATGTGTTATCTCCATCTAACGCAATATTCGAGGTACCCGAGTCCGTCCGAGAGATAGTGAAAAAAAGATCATCCGAGGCTATAATTTACGGAAAGAAACCAGCTTTACCTGCTGTCGAGAATCGAACAGGACTTTGAATCGGATGCGTTTGAAAAGTTTTGGTATTTTAGTATCTCATTTAGTAAAGGAATATTCGCTCTGAACCCTAACACATTGCAAAATGTCACGCATCACCCTTTTTTTTTGTTCTTTCGCAGGTAAATGGGACTCGAAAATGGACCGCGCCTCTAGTGAAGTTACAGTGTTGTGCTAGTGTTCCGTCTGTTTATGATGTGAGACAGTGGATGTGACGAAATGCCCTCAGACAGTGGTTCGGCGTGGTCGCCGCCGGCGTCCAACAGCGAGAGGAGGTTGAGCAACTCGTCAGATGGCAGCGCCGGAAGCGGATACTCTAAAGCTGTAAGTAGTTCTACCAAATTTACTCGAAACTAGACATGTGCAACAAAATCATCATGTTCCTGCCCTAATCCCACTCTATGTAGGGTCGGCAAGAGTTTTGGCTAAGCTGTTTTATGACCGGCCGCCTGCCTGTCATCCCTCCTTGGTGATACTTGCTTATTGTATCTCATCATGTGGGAGGATACTATCCCTTAGTCGACTTTTACGACATGCTCGGGGAGAGAAGCAGCTGGACGCATTCTATGTTTTTTCTATACTCCCAGTCCAGCAGAGAAGTTGACATGTGCAACAAAATGCTAACACGAAAACAGTATAGGCATGAGTGCTTGAAGGTGAAGATCCTGTCCTTCGCGATGACAGGTTTTATCCAAAGAAATTTCCAGAATCTACACGCCTACATTTACACGCTCCGATTCGATAAAGTAAACTGTGTTATACAAGGAACAAAAACTCTAGTAAATAGGGCTCAACCTTGGACTTGTGATTTAAATTCATGACACAGCCTCAGTGTCATGGGAACGTTTTGTCTTTGAAATACACTTGCAATAATATTAGAACGTCATGGTTATGTATGACTAAGACAATACCATACACCATAGTAATTATAATGTATAAGATTTATAGATTCATGACGAACTAGATAAATAATTCCAAGAACAAGATTAATAGACTCATATTAAAGCATGCGGAAATCAAATACAATCAAACAATATGAGATAGAATCAAACGGAACAATTAGGTGACCATTAAACTGACGTGTCTAATATCGACGTACATAAATGAGATACAGCAAGCATGACTTGTAATCAAAACTATGCAAAACTAGCTGCCGCCCGCGGCTTCGCTGTTAATCCAGCACATGTACTATGCATATTCCAAGTTTCATTAAAATCCATTCGGTAGTTTTTGCGTGAAAGAGTAACAAACATCCATACATCCATGAAATGTAATGAAAAAACTTTATTGCAAACAAAACTAACAATTGCTGGCAAAGGGCGGCCACACATACAAACTTCCGCGTTTATAATATTAGTAAGAATGTACGACAGCTTTAACACCGCATTGCTAATCTTCTGTTACTTTGTATCGTGACGGTATATGCAAAAGTGCATAATGATGCTCAAAAATGGAATTTCGTATATGTTTCGAAATTTAGCCTGGATAACAGCACCAAAGTAATTTGGAATCTATATTGTATTAAAATAGGCTTATAATTCTAATAGTTCAATGCGGACTAAAACAGCTAAGCGCGAAATGGCGTGTACAAACAATTTTCTACGCTCGATTATCGACGGTCCTGTGCAACTAAACCAATATTTAATTTTAAAATAAAACTTAAATCGAAGTGTAAGCAGCTACTCAGGCGTTAAGTAAATGCTTTCACTTTTTAACACCCAATAACTTTCATAGTTTTGTTACATTGTGTTATAAATAGGTATATATTTTATTTTCCACTATTTAGTATCTGTTTTCCAGTCTCTTGTTAAATCACCTTGAAAAGTAGTTGGGCAAATTGCTAGTTATGAAACTGCAGAAACCTTATGAGTTGTGCAGTTTTTACAAGAATCAATGTAATTTCGCAATTCTGTTAGTGATGGATGCTGAATTGTTTAAATTTAAAGGTCAGCTTGAATTTCCATTTAGAATCTTTAACAAAACATTTATAAATACATAAATTTGCGAACTTGTGCTTATAACGTCTTAAAGTAGCTGTTTTATTCGCATAAATAGTCTGGCCAAAATAATAAATGACCTTATCAACAAATCTATCGTAAATGCTACTTCATGGATCTACAATATTAGGTGAATTGGTCTAGTCTAGCTTCTGGTATGAATAATTCAAACAACTCCTGAGAACTGTTAGTCGATCAGTCTAATTCGATTTTAATTTGAGATTGAGTTTCAAGAAGGTGCAATTTTTGACACGCGCAACTGAAATATATAAATACTTTTGATATTTGACACCTACCATTTATATATTAAAAAACCAAACTTAGCGGTGTTTCCAAAAGTAGCGTTAGAACTATTTTGTTTATTGACCAGTCAATACTGATAGTGCGCTCGTGGCGTAGCTTACTTAGACATTCTTGATTGATCGTTAAAGTTAAGCAACGTTGTGCGCGGTCACAATTTAGATGGGTGACCGCGAGTGGCATTACGAGCTGAGCGTTTCCAGGCTTCGAAGGGCACGTTAAATTGCCGGTCCCGGCTTTTAAGTCGTGAAGCCATGACGAAGGCCTAAAAACTCCGTCACAAGAGTTAGCCACTAGCTCATACGAACTTACTTTAGATTTAATAAGTACTGTAAGAAAGCCAAATATCAATAATTATAACCACTCAATCAATAAATCATTTTATAGGAACTCTCATCTGTTAAATGCTAAAACTACAGATTTTGGTAATTTAATTTTGATATATATTGTCCGACATTCGCAATCTTATATTATAAGAATCTTTGTCCTGACTGACTGACTGACTGACTGACTGACTGACAGACAACGCACAGCCTAAACCGCTGGACGTAGAGACTTGAAATTTTCAGTGTAGGTAAACCTTGGTACGTAGGGGTGTACTAAGAAGGGATTTTTCAAAATTCAACCTCTAAAGGGGTGAAAAGGGATGAAAACCTGGAATCAATTTTTGGTCTAAAACTGCACATAACCTATATCAAATTAAAGAGCCGATTTTTCTCATTTAGTTGATGTTATAATTACCTGTCAATTCTTTATTTTTGGCATGTTTTTCATGAAAAATAGAATACTTTTATTTTGACATAATGACAGCGATGATACCAAAGATTAGTAATAGATGATACAAAACATATGGAAAAGGAACTGTCAATGTCAAATTACCTGTGAAAGGAAGCATAAATTATTACTGGTCTAATAAGTTTCCAATCTTGATTATTCATGGAGTTCTGACGTAATTCTACGTCTGAAAACTAGATGTCGCTGCTAATTCTGATCAAATTTTGACGGGCTATCGTTGCGTTTTGAAAAGTTTACCTTAACTCGCAAAATTTTTACTAAATTCACCGAAATTTCTTAATTTTTAGATTTAGGTATATTTGTTACTCTTTCACGCAAAAACTACGGAATATACTTACATACCTATTCATATTCGTTCGCAAAAATTAGTCATTGTTAAAAGTTAGCCCTGTCACTGTTTGTTATTATGAAATGGTAAGAGATGGCAATACTTTAGTCATCGTTTAGCGTATTTGAGGATAGTAGGTACCTACGTGTGCTGGAATGGGACATAGGGTACTTTTTATCTGGGTACCGCGTGAGCGAAGCCGCGGGCGGCTGCTAGTTGTAACTAAATGTGTTAGTTAGCCCCGGATCGAGAACTTCGGCGGCATTCTCCATCCACTCTCGAGGCAAGTACCTTCAAGTCTTATCAAAACTAGTATCGCAAAACACCTAATTGCACCGTATCATTGACCAACAAGTAATAGCGGATGCCACCAATCAATCACATTAGCATATCCCTCATTCTCACGGTGCAAGTGAAGTCACAGAAAGTGCGTAGTGCTCATGAGTCACTCCTCGCCCGAGGGTTTTGTTACTTTATTTGTATAATTTCTCGATGTAATACTTGTCTGCACAAGGTTGTACTTTGAGGTATAAGAATCCTGTCTCTTCAGATACCTACAAGTATTATAAATCCGAAAGTCCCACCCCCGAATACTCAAACGCGACTCAGAGTTGAGCACGTCTCAAGTTACGGTTTTTTAACAGTTTTTGATGAAAATCTGTCAAAAACTCGTCACTTGAAACGTGCTCAACTCTGAGATGTGTTTGAGTGTTCGGGGGTTAGGATGTTTGTCTTAATGATTTATGAAACTTGGAATATAAATTTTACCCGTGCCGGAATAACATATTATTATCACGTCCATATCTCTAATGGGGTGGACTTGCAGTTACTTCTGATTTAAAGTCCTAAGATGGATATGGTGAACCATGGTGACAGGTGATCAGTACATCGCCCATGTGGATGGTTCATTATGTTGGAGAGGATACTATTCCTTAGTCGACTTTTACGACATGCTCGGGGAGAGAAGCAGCTGGACGCATTTTATGCTTGTTCTTTACTTCCAAGTCTATCAGAGAAGTAACATATTATAGGCAATTTTTGATCCGGGTATCACGCTAGCGTAGCTGCGGATGGAATCTAGGTCGTTATGTACTAACTATGTACTTATACGAAAACTTTCGCTGTAAAATTCCTAGAATATACCTACTTACTATTTTTTTTATAAAATAGTAGGTTGATTATTATAAGCGCCGGCAATAGATAACAGAACAACTCGATTATACAAAGTTTATTTTTTATTATTCTTACTTATATTATAAATTTGAAAAGTCTTAGATTGCTTGAAATTACCGGCGTAAAGCTCAAAACGCAACGATAGCGCGTACTAATTTTACCGGTGCTGCCATCTAGTACGAAAGTTTGTAACGATGTTTGGATGTTTGGATGTTTGGATGTTTGTGCCTCAATCACGCCTAAACAGCTGAACGGATCTGAACGAAACTCGGAATATACATAAAACATGTACTGGATTAACATATAGGCTATTTTTTATCCGGGTACCACGCGAGCGAAGCCGCGGGCGGCAGCTAGTTATCTATAAAAAATCGAGGTGTCGTGTTCCGATCGTGAGAATGTCCTGATTAATCCGAAATACTTGTCACCCGAGGAATCTGAGGTCGACTGCAGATTTCGCTCCCTTTCGCTGTAACAAGGGCACTGAGTAAATACTGATATTTTTAATTACAAAACAATTAAATACGTTTCTTTACAATAGGAAACCCGCGGCTTATTTAGCTCAGCACGTATTGACCATGTCTTTCCTGTGGTACAAGGCCGACTAAGCTGAGAGGATGGAATAGGTGCTGGACAAGCCTACTCCATCTTAATTCGTCCCGGGCACTACAGCGTCCCGTTTGTGAATGTAAAAGTTGCCTCCTGACGCTGTATAATCATCTACTTATTATAGATGGTAAAAGGCCTTATTATGCGCGGTTTAGGTCCGTAAGTAAACCATTACATCACAAAGCGCGATTATTTTAAATGATCTACGATCATTCGTTAGATTCCTGTAAGTTGCCACGTTCATTGCAATCGTGAGAATGTAGTCCATTAGGCGCCTTCACGCCACGCCCGGTACGAGCCTTAAGCCGGCATTTGTATTGACCTTCACTTCCATCATCATCATCATCCTGAAGCGCTCGTGGCGTAGTTTGCCTAGACGTTCTTGATTGATCGTTGAAGCAACGTTATGTGCTGTCACGATTGGGATGGGTGACCGCAAGTAGCATTACGAGCTGAGCGCTTCCGTGCTTCGGAGGGCATGTTAAGCCATGGGGGCCTTTAGGCGGCCTAAAAACTCCGTCCCAAGAGTTGGCCACTAGCTCATACGAACTTTAGCTCCTGCCCTCTAAAGTGGGACTATATCATCATCAGCGTATAAGCAGTCCACTGCTAGACATAGGCCTCCCCTAATGAGCGCCATCGCGCCTTATCTTTGGCTTGACGCATCCAGTCTGCAAAAAAAAACATAGAATGCGTCAAACCGCTTCTCACCCCGAGCATGTCGTAAAAGTCGACTCCTCTTCAACATGATGGACCATCTATATAGGCGATGGGCTGATCACCTGTCACCATGGTTCACCATATCCATCTTGAAACTTGAATCAGGAGTGGCTGTAAGTTTTCTTATTATACTTGAGGCTCTGCCCACCCCATTAGGGATACGGGCGTGATAATGTTTGCAAAGCTCCTAGACCACAAGCTCCTGGTCTATGTGAGGAATGCACCTGACCACTGACATTTCTAACAGCCTTCATCGATATAGACTTATTATACAACTACTAAATGCTAGCGGTCGCTTGTCTATGGGTCAATGCTAAGAGATAAACATCTGATTTAAATACCACCTAGAAGAAGTCTAGAATTTATAAAAATGCATAAAATGTATATCTAACACCTAATGGTCGTTTGGGCGAATATATTTGCTGATGCTTTTTTTATAGCTTCGCATTAAAATTCCTAATGAATGAGACAATATTTTTACCAAATAAATGGGTTTTTAAATGAGTCAGTGTGATGAAGGTCACGATATCCTCTCCAAATGTGCTTTGGAAATGTCAGTTTTTGAATTCACTCGTCATCACAGCTTGACTTCACTGCTATGTATTTTTAAATAAAACATGAACAAAAAGTACAGGTAAATTATTTATTTAACAAAAATTAAATTTTAAAACGAATGAATTACAAATAGACCGGGGTAGGCTATAACATGTCAAGTGCACAAAAAAGCCTTTGAAGCGTATTTTAAATCATTTGAATAGGGAGATCCCAATAGAATTATCAATAGAGATCATTAGGTATGTGCTCAGAAATTAGGAAAATCCCACAAGTCAGTTTCAGTTAGGCATAACCTTGAGTACCTATGGTTTTAAAGTTTTCAAAAAACTTTCTCAGTTAAAAAACAAACCGATCTCAATGTGAAGTTTGTATGATAACATTTTCGAATTGTATATTACTGAATAATGCTCCAACTGGACCAGAGCACTGGTGGTCTATTGGTAGCGACCCACCTTTCGATCTTAATGTCGTAGGTTCAAATCCGATCGTGCATCAATAAATTTTCTAAAAATGAATGTGCTCTCAAACGAAGGAAAACCTCGTGAGGAAACTGTCTTGTCGTATAAACTAAAAAGTTCAAAAACATGAAATCTGTCAAGTGCACGAAAGGAGCCTTTGAGGCGCACTTCAAATCCTTTCACCACACTGGTTCGAACTAGTGACATGATTGTTTTACAAACATGATTGTAAAAGCATTTTCCAATAAAAATTGCCAATCTTCCACGCTTGGTCGCGTTCGCAAAACAAAGTATTTTGAATCTGAAATTACCATAATTAATTTTATTATATTATGCTCATTAATTATACAAATACACACAAAATTAATATAGCATGCTTAATATTAAATTACAAAACGCAAGTTTCTTTTCGACTGAAGAAAGTTGTTGTTACGTCATATACATGCATGTGCAATTGATTGAACCTTGTGTTATTGTGATAGAGGCTATATTTCAATAGCAGGCACCTTGAAGTACCTACTTGTTATCTAACAACTTCCTAAGTTATGAGCTTTAATTGGGCATCAGGTATTCAGAAGAACTAATATTTGCGTTTTTACTTTTAAAATTCGAAGCGCTAGCGGCGTAACTTGCTTAGACGTTCTCGATTGATCGTCGAAGTTAAGCAATGTTGTGCGCGGTCACAATTGGGATGGGTGACCGCATGTGGCATTACGAGCTGAGCGCTGCCGTGCTTCGAGGGCGCGTTAAATTGTCGGTCCCGGCTTAAAAACTCCATCACTAGAGTTGGCCACTAGCTCATTATGAACTTACTTTTAAATAAAAGTGCTTGATACTTTGAAATACAGACAAATAGATACTTCGGTCTACGAAAATAAATTTTGTTTTCTATTCTTTCCTGTTTACTATTTCGATCGAGGGATACCAGGTTTTAAAGCGACAGCCACTCCACTACATTGAAATGTAGTACTCATACGTTTGGGTACATCTATCTATTTAGTTATTTCGAACCAGTGTGGTTAAAAACTTTGAGTTGCTGACGACTCGGACAAAATTTGGGACACAGTGTCCCTATTGACACTTTAGATTTTAATATATTTTTTTAAAGTGCACTGGACACATGTTTTCGAACTGGTTCGTACACAGTATTTTATTAACACGGAAGGTACCATCGGTACGGAACCCTTCGTGTGCAAATTCGATTCTTGATCGGTTTTTTTTTTATATTTGTAAAGAAGAGTGTTGAAGAATGGACCAGAGACCAGTTGAACCCAGAGCTTAATCTGTCCCAGCGATGTGGGAATAGAATGTTCGAAGCAGTCTTGGCAGAGTCGGCAAAGGTCGACAACTACATAAAGGCAAGTACCTAGTTCGTTTGACCTCTTTTGAGAGCCTATCGATAGTACAAAACAATTGGATCTATTTCCGTACTAGTTATCAAAACCGGGCTGTGCCAGGAAACGAGCACTTCAATCGATTTTGAACCCTATTTTAGTGATATAAAGCAGGTTTTCTTTTGCATCGTAACCGGTTTTACAAAGGAAACTGTCACACTTGACCTCAAATTCGGACCGGTCCAGAATAAACAACAGTATGTACTAAGTACAAAATAACAATTGACAAGCGAAAGTGACAGTTATTGTCAGTGCAATATGTTTCACGGTTAATGGTCCGCTGTCAATATTAGCGGACAATTTATAGGATTATCTTCGATTTAAATTGGTTTCATTGTGAAGTGAGATTAAGTATCTCGTTTTAGTTTAAATTAAAACGGTATGTACGGAATGGCGAGTACGGTTACTTTCTTTGTCCTTCTTTAAAATCTTTATTATTTTATTCAAAACGCCAAATCCTATAAAATCCGACATGAATGCGTTGTGGTATAATAATAAAAAGTAAAAAGTAGCTTGAGCATGACATGCAAGAATAAAAAAAAAACTGTTCAAACTGTTACATTCGCTTTTTTGTGCACACATAAAACTAAAACTTAAATCTTCTTTCTTTGTAAATATTCCTATCTAGGACATGCCACTTTTGTCCATCCTCCTTTAGAATTTCAAAAACAGGCCAAAAGCTTTTAGTAAAACTGCGCCGAAACTGGGCTATCTTTTGAATGTTTTTAGGTTACCACACGTCCTAAGGCTCTGGCTCAAATCTGTGACACTCGTAGTATTTTTGTCTCAGGGTTTCTAAGAAGGCTTTTCACGTGAAAACTACTTTTACTTCTTTGACATAAGATTGAAATTTGCACTCACAGTTCTGTCCTGTATTTTAGGAACCTCCTAAGGCTTCTTTGTAATTAGGACACAAGTTTCTTCTTTGAAACCGTAAAGTTGAGCATGTAGACATGACTTTGTTTAGCTTTGACTCAATGTGTCTTAGTAAACAGAATAAAGATAGTACTTTATAGACTCTACGAGATGTCTGGTTACTGATTATAGAGCCTAGTTACTTTGAGTGAGTTTAAAAAACTATTATGATGATGTAGAGATACCGTTTACTGCTCTGTTGGTTATGAGTTTGATTCCCATCCAGAACAAACATTTGTTTTATGATCATTGATGTTTTTTCTGTGTTATTAGATGTATTTGTGTTTTTACAGCCATTGTACCTTCAAGTTTTATGGGATAGATGCTGTGTAGAAGATCTGGATATATTAATGTATCTATTTATTTACCGGCAGTTTTCATTGTAGTCTAATAAATAGAACAAATAGGTTATAATTGGCTTGTGATTGTGACTTTGACAGACCGCAATGTGAAATCGGAAAGATGGTCGAAAGTTACGCACGAATTGAGTTATTTTTTTGCGTACGTGAGACATTGAGGTCCAATTTCAAGGTTTGTGGTCGGACTTGATCCTACTGCAAAAAGATAACGCAATCTAGTTAGTGGGTAGACGTATTGGACCTGTTTTTTTTGTCTGAACTCAAAACCTCAGAATTGTGTATTTAAAAATCACGTTCGAAATCGAATGGTAGAACTGCATTATTCTGTGATCAAAATATGTTCGAAATTCGAATGGCGGGTTCGATGACATTTAAAATGGCGAAGGTTTATACCATTTCACGTAGTAAAATGTTACAACTCCTTTTTAAGTACATATTGTTACCGTATAATGTTTCTATTGAGCTCACTTATACATTCATAGTTAAAATGTATCTTCTATATTACTCGCTAATGTAAGTTTATCTAGACATAAAACCTATCTGAATAGGTATAATAAAGAAATTCAGAACAATAACCTCGTGACTTTATCACATGAATGTACCTAAAATACCATCAAGTATACTACGAACCATTAAATAATTAAAGTACGCCTCAAAGAGGTTCTATTCGTGCACTTGGTACATGTCTTAGAACTTGTTAAATGCCGTTTTCTGTTTTATTCTGGGTTACTCACGATGTTTTCTTTCACTGTTCGACCGCCACTGGCTTCAATACTGACAAAACGAACATAAATTTATTGAACAAAAAAAATTACTATAGGTTTGGAAGCCACTCCCTTAGGATCGAAAGGCGGGATCTTTTCCACTAAACCATCGGTGCTCTCAAGCACTTTCAATTTACATCATCCTTTCACCACACTGGTTTAAACTGTGGTGAAACTGCAGTAGTAGGTACCATCAAATGAAAGCAGTCTCTCAGTATCTCCCATAATAAACAGAATCATAAAATTTAACGATCTAGTGATAACACGATATGTTCTTGAGATGATTTATTTAATACTAGCTGTGACCCGCGACGTTGTCTGCGCAACGAAAATGTATATAGCACCAGCTAGAGGCCCTTACCCACAGCCCTTTCACAGAAAAAGAGAGCTGCTGACGACCTGATTGATATGAATGACATTGCCAATTGTCATAATTTTATAGGTAAATGTCAAATGAACTGTCTTGTCATAAATTAATGTCTAAGAAGGATTTATGCGTTAACTTGATTATCCCTTTAAATCCTTTTTGCATTTTGGGTTCGTTTTACATGATAAAATGTCTATGTAAAAATTATTTCTTTCTTTCTTTTTTTTTCTTTATGTCCTTCCCCGGGATGGAATCTATCTCCTTGCATAATATTATCAAAATTTGTTCTGCAGTTTAGGCGTGAAAAGGTAACAGACAGACATACAGTTACTTTCGCATTTATAATATTAGTATAGATCATTTGTAAATTAATTAGAAGTGATAAGGAATGTTTTCATACTCGATATTATAGGAATATTTTAATGCACAGGGTTAAATAATAAGTTGTTACCATTACTACTTGTTGCGTCACTAGTTCTTTCGAAACCAGTGTGGTGAAAGGATTTATACTACGCCTCAAAGGCTCCTTTTGTGCACTTGCTTTCGAACTCTAGGTTCTACGACATGCCGGTTTTCTCACGATGTTTTCCGTCACCGTTTGAGAGTACTAGTATAGCGCACATACCTACAGATACAGCTGACAGACGGACGGACGGACGGACGGAACTTCGGGTACGGAACTCTAAAAAGTATCCTAAATGTATATCTGATTCCCGGTCCTAAACTATATGTTTTCCAAGATTTCCAAGTTACAGTAGGTACTCTCGCACATAATATTCATGTGACAGGATAGGACGAACTAATTTGCGTGATCTGTGTGTCAGGCTGGGGCGTCAGAGGAGCGGGTTTTGTTCCCGCACAAATTATCAATCATACTCTGACTTTCTGGTTTTCTGGGTAGTCTGAGGCAAAATACAACAGTTGAAAATTATTTCCAGAGAAATCGATTTCATTGTGATTTCTTGGAACCTAATAATAGAACGTAAATAGCGCGTTCACGTGTCATTGTACTACTTGTGAGATCACGGTTGCATCATCTTGCTTGACATGTAGCTAGAATACTTGGTGACTTAAGGTACGAGTTGGCAGCGGACGACATGAGGCAGCAGCGGACGACGTGTCGCAGCGACACTACTGGTTTCTGTGTATTTCTATGAAACGCGTCGCTAGCTTCGTGTCGCTAACTACGGAGGGAATTTCATAGAAATACATAGAAACCAGTAGTGTCGCTCCGACACGTCGTCTGCTGCTGCCTCATGTCGTCCGCTGCCAACTCGTACCTTTAAGATCTGTGTCCACTACCCTGTTCCATAACCACTGACCTTTTTATGTCAGGACGGTGATTATTGTGAAACAGAGTAGTGAGCGGAGATCTGGAAAATTATTTGGTACCTATTACAAAAAACATATCCTACCAATATTATACACGCGAAAGTTAGTATTTATGGATGTTTGTTACTCTTTCACGCCTAAACGGCTGAACGGATTTGAATAAAAATTGGAATATACATAGTACATGTGATGGATTGACATATAGGCTATTTTTTATCCGGGTACCACGCGAGCGAAGCCGCGGGCGGCAGCTAGTACTTTTATAAATGCGACAGTAACTTATAGACAGATTTACTTTCACATTTAATATTAGTATGGATAACTCTAGGCTGTGTTGATTGTCAGTCAATAGAGTTAGAGTTTTAAAGATTTAGATAGATTCGTGACAGACCTCGTGAGCACCTGTACCTATAATTATACGTAATTGCAGTGTAGAACCGTGATTAAACCAATTAGAAACAATGGTAGACAAATTGGCGGCAAAATATTATGATAATGAGGCATTGTGTCCTATTTGGGTTATGCTTATGAACTACTGCACAGACATATTACATCCCCTTTAAAAATATAAATAATTCTACGGAATACTACTACTAGTCGTGTCTTTCGAACTAGTGTGATGAAAGGATTTTAAGTGCGCCTCCAAGGCTCCTTCCGTGCGCTGGACGCATTCTATGATTTTTTTACTTCCAGTCCTGCAGAGAAGTAGGTACTAGTATGTACTTATGTGTAATTTAGTTCTCTGTGTTGAAATTGATGAAAAGACCTAATCTACTCAGTACTCAGGCACCTACCTTCATTCATTGTCTCTTTGTCTCGTAATTAAAGCTGATTGTGGCGTCTGGACGAGTTCAATTCATTATATGCATTTAGCATGGTCACTCACTTTTGTTGTGCACTTTAATCCATGTTTCTATAGAAGCAAGAAAAACAGTAATACACACTTAATAAATAATAGTAAATAATGAATATTTGTGGATATTTCACACAGCGCCATCTAGCCCCAAACTAAGCAAAGCTTGTATTATGGGAACTAGATGGCTGATAGAACACTTATATATAATGTTTTTTTTTGTAAATACATACTTATAATACATAATACTATATAAGCTATTTAGATGTACCCACTCACACACACACACACACACACACACACACACACACACACACACACACACACACATACACAAACACACACACTTCCCTTCTCTCCTGTTTTTCCAGACTCTTAAGAGACTGGTGTCCTCAGGAGTCCCAACCCTTTCACCCCCTTTCACACACTAAACACAAACCCTAAACTCACATTCATATACAAATTCACACGAGGAAATAAATTTATATATACAACGTGTAACATAATGTCCCTATAAGCCCGAAAGGGGTGTATTCAGACCGAGCACTTGAATACATTGACGTGTGCAAAAGTTCAATACATCATATTTGAAATTCCAATACAATTAAAAACAAATTATTTCATGAGAAATTTGTGACAACCCTATGTGTTTGTTTACCATTTGCGTAGGTAACAAACACACGCCCACCCTCCTATCGCGTCGGACCCACACATACGCAGACAATTGAACGCGCGGCAAGTTTCAAAAAGTACCTAGGTGTAATCACCAAAGTTTTCGTAAGAATTTGCAATTTTTTTAATTCTACGTAGAAATTAAAGTCGAAGATTAAAATCACGATATCTTTCACACATAAAAAAACAACTACCTACCACATTAGGTACAGGAAAAGTTAAGTTATACCTTTTCTCCCTTCTTCTTGGTTGGCTCGGAACACGGCTAATTGACATGGTAGGTATGTAGGTACCTAGGTTGGTATTACTGGTACACATTCACATTCACAATCACAAATTATTTTTGTCATTTTTTATTAGTAAGCTAGGTACTAATGGGGTACCTACTAGGTAGGGTGATAGGTTAGGTACCTATCATCATACCTACCTATCACTGAATTTTATCACTGTTGACACACACAGTAGGCACTCGGTATCCATCAAAGGGAAGTAGGTACAACACACCACCGAATTCCCGGTCTTCCCTCACTGGTGCGCCGGTGGAAAG
The DNA here is from genome assembly GCA_949320045.1 of Scotopteryx bipunctaria. NCBI lineage: Eukaryota > Metazoa > Arthropoda > Insecta > Lepidoptera > Geometridae > Scotopteryx > Scotopteryx bipunctaria. Next base: position 9,509,426 of record OX439459.1, read on the forward strand.
ATCCCGTCGAGAGAAGACGGTTCACCAATCCCAGAAAATAGCCCGTAAGATAGCAATGGCCGCCCTGGATAACGCTCTCTGTAGAGCTGACGCGCCGCTACTAAGTAGCTACTAACACACACACACAACACCATATCATAATACTCACCGTTTGAGTACAAAGCCGACATCGTATCGTTAATTAGTTACGCGAACCGAGAGATTGCTTGTTGCAGTTGTTGCAAGGAACGAATGCTAATTGCGACTGATAAAAACCGATCTGTTTTGCGACCAAAAGTAGGTACCTATTGCCGAAAGCCGAATTTTTAGGGTTCCTTGTCTGGGGTAACCCACTAAATACCGATTGGGAAAAAAAAGGAAAAAAAACTTCACCATACATCTACTACTACTACTACTACTGTCGTCGTGTCCGTGTCGCTAGCTCTTTTGAACCAGTGTGGTGGAAGGATTAGAGTGCACCTTGAAGGTTCCTTTCGTACACTTTGACACACGTCTATGACATGCCTGGTTTCCTCACGAGGTTTTCCTTCACCTCTTGAGAGCATTGATATTGCACACATAAATTTCGAATCGAAAAATCCATAGATTCGAACTCACGACTTAAGGATGGGAAGGCGGGGTTCATACCAATATGCTACCATGTGCTCCATCCCCATTTGCTACTAGGTACCTACCTACTTACATAATAACCTACCAACAATTACGTAGTTCAATCAAGAAAAGTAAAAAACAAATAAACCTACGGAACCAATTTGATTTTATTAAACAAACGCTTGCGGTGCGGTGTCGGTTGACGGTTGCGGATTTTGAATTTAGCAAAGGCACCGACAGCCAATTAGGGCAAGGTGCCATCCCACTTATTGTTGTTGTTGTTTCAATGCAACCAATGACAAATAGGCTGTTCACGATGAAAATGAAGATTAGTAAGACAGATAAGTCACAACCTTTGACTTTAGTGCCCAAGTAGGTAGGTACAAAATTGCATTGAAAAATGCTCCAATGAATATTGGAATAATACATCGTTGGAAAAACTAAAGTGGAATAGGGTCACGGCTTTATCCTCAGGCACGGTAGACCTCTTCTCATACTTCTTGTTACCTACTCAAGATGCTTTTAAGGCCCGAGTAGGTAGGTACAAAATTGAGTAGGTATCACGGCTTTATCCTCAGGCACGGTAGACATCCTCTCATACTCCTTGGCACCCACTGAGGATACCTTTAAGGCCCGAGTAGGTAGGTACAAAATTGAGTAGGTAAGGTACCTATCTCCTATACTAGGTACTTAACAAAGAGATCTGAAAGGATGTTTACGGTGCCTAGGGATTTTAGTCGTGATGTGACCTTACATTTTAATTACCAATAAATACCAAGGTCACCTCGTTATTAGGTAAGTAGGTAGGCATTTTACTAATGGTGTCTGTTCTGTTACCTGTTTCATCTAGAGTTCACACTTAAAGGTCAAAAAACAGCTGTAAATAGGGATGCCTCATGTTGTGTCAAGTTACGTATTGGAGCAAAGTTTAAGAGACATTTCATGAATGAAAACCTTTGAAATTTTAAAAGTCGTTGAACAAACGTTGTTCGCAATGACGTATAGAACACCCCCGTTTCGGGCTTATAGGGACATTATGTTACACGTTGTATATATGTAATCTAAATTCAAAAATAGTTTAAAATAGTTTAATTTGGTAATTTAGTAAGTAACCATTGGATACGGAAGAGCGGAATCCTCTGGCACAAGTACTTTGTACTTAAAAGAGGGTCCCAACCCTGGTTTACATATTGTAATATTTTTGGCTTCGAATAAACATTTATTTATTTATTTATTATTATTACTATAACACCCAGACCCGGGAGAAATATTTGCAGAGCATACAAACATTTCTCTCGTAGCGGGGATCGAACCCGCGCCTCTTGCGTCTCAGCCGAGCACTCGCCCGCCACGCCACCGATTATTGCATAAGCTGTTAATATGTTTACGCCTTCGCATCTCAATGTTTAATAATTAAAACTTTCATTATGTTGTAATCTTACGTTAGTTTGTATCTATCCATCCATCTTACTTAACTGTCAGAAACTGTTGGCTCTTTATCAGTTCACTTTTGGTTTGTATTATTGAGCTCGCTATTTTCCTCACGCTGCTCTTTATCATCAGAAGCTTAGGTAAATGTCCACTGCTATAAGTGGACATTATACGACCTCGATGGCGTGGCGGGCGAGTGCTCGGCTGAGACTCAAGAGGCGCGGGTTCGACTCCCGATGCGGGAGAAATGTTTGCATGATCTGCAAATATTTCTTCCGGGTCTGGATGTAGTATTATAAGTATGTATTTACAAAGAAAAGTATATAAGTACTGAACTGGTATAATTCTATTACTTCTCTGCTGGATTGGGAGTAAAGAATAACATAGAATGCGTCCAGCTGCTTCTCTTCCCGAGCATGTCGTAAAAGTCGACTAAGGGATAGTATCCTCCCTAACATGAAGGATGGGCCACCATGGTTTACCATGTCCATCTTAGGACTAAATAAGAAGTGGCTACAAGTTTTCTTATGTTTACTTGTAGCTCTGTCCACCCCACTAGGAAATCGGGCGTGATAATATGTGATTTATTCCAGATTCGCCCAATGGAAGTTCGGCCCACATAAAAAAAATCTGCTTTCGTCCTATTCCGTATTCGGCCCACAATTTATTTTATACTAAGAAATCCTGTTTCGTCCTACTTTTCAGCTCCATATTTGGCCCAATATTTTTTTATGTATGTCTGTATAAGTTTATTCCCACAATTATCACTTATTTACTATCGCCAAACTTTTTTTTACACTACAGTCCAGACTATTTTCAGCTTACGTTTTCTTCTAAGCATTTTAATTTCGTAAATGCTCAACTCATGCTGTCAACGATTTATCATTTTAGTTGAATAGATGTTTGCGTAATATTTGTGTATAGAATTATTTGTTATTGTTCTATAGAAGAGAGTTTGAATAGCTAATTTTGCATCTTTGTTTTCCTATTGGCTTAGCGAACGTATTAAACTTATTTATTCACCAGCCCACCTGGTTCACTTATTGCTAGTCAAGTAATGAACTCTGCTGTACATTTAACGACAATGATGAAAAACTCAATATTTGGAAAACTACAGAAAGAAAATCATCATCATCATCATCATCATCTTTTTGCCCTTATCCCACTTTATGTGGGGTCGGCATGAATCCTTGGATCATGCTGTAAGAGTTTTAGCTAAGGTATTTTATGACCGTCCGCCTGCCTGACGTCAACCCTCCTTGGAAATAGATTTGGAGAGGATACTATACCTTAGTCGTCTTTTACGACATGCTCGGGGAAAGAAGCAGCTGGACGCATTTTGTTTTATTTTTACTATAGAAACAACAGGAAATACAATCCACACCAAGTATTTGAACGGCACACAATATATTAGCAAAAACTAACGAGGCCACTTTTTGTCTAAGTGTTGAATTCAATCTGTTGATCGGTATCTCCGGTATCTCTCAGTGGGCTGTGCCTTAAAAGGTCATGAATCAATTAAAACTGCCGATGTAATCATATTTAGGGTTTTCAAGATCATGTTGTATGAGACGATCATTAAGTTCGTCATTGTTTGTTGTTTCTCAGGCATTGTTTGGTTAATTATTTTTGAGGTTTCGTTACTCCATTGAAATATTTTATTCATAAGTCTGTGGTTTTATTAAAGAAATACCGAGTGAGGAATTCAGTCTGGAGTATTTTGATTGGGAACGTGGATGCAAATTGTCTTCAAATAATTTTTGAAATGCCTTGGGACATGTTTGCACAAACTGTTTTGAATGGAAAAAGATTAAAGTATTTTTAAAAGCTAACATTGAAATACGAATGATTTTTAATTTGATTCTCCGCAGTTTCAATTTACATACGAAGGTATTTGATGTAGCAACATTATACGGAGATATAAGGTTGCCTGATCAATCTGATGACAGCCAATTAAAATTTCATAAAACTCAAAGTTCGCTCGGAGCGATCTTTAATAATCTTCATTAAAATGTTAATGAGAGACTGTCAGTTCACTCAAGGACCCCAAGGTTGGATAAAAGAACATTAAGTAAAATAATGGATGTTGTGGACAAACAATGGCCAACGGGCACATTGAGGTAAAGGTCATTGTAATTATCGCTAAGGGATCTACAGGCTCATTAATACTATGGGAAATTAACGAACATTAGATGATTTGCTCAATACTATTTGTTTCCTCCAGGTGACATTGCCTCATACGTAGTTGCAACATAGACTTAAAAATTCCAAAACAGTTGACTAAAAGTAAATTAATGACAATTGCTAGATTGACCATGACTCGAATAAATAAAACAAAAATATATTTTGATTCATCATATTATTCTAAGATTCAAGAATAAATTACAGATACCTACAGAATTAAAGCAGGAATCTGTATAGAACTGCTTAAACTTGTCATTACGTAATAAACATTCACGTTTTTGTTTACAAGCAGCTGGCGAGGAAGCGGCTAATTCTTCCAATTGACGGCGGCTTCAAACAGGCGCCGGCGTCTGCCTTTCTTTTTGCAATTAATCGGGACACGAACATTGCGATAAAAACTTAGAACCAAGCCCTTGGATTACTGGCGATTGAAACAGATGGTGCCATTCCCAGATAAGAATTAAAAAACTAAGTTTTTTGTTATAAAATTGAGAAATAAGATAGATAAACAAACGACATCTACAAAATGAAAAAGAAGCTAAAGATTTGAAAATGATCGAAAGCGGTTCAGAAGTTATTGACATTCAGAGGTGCAAAAGATTATGCTAGCTGCTACAGTGCCCCCTGGTGGGCTATGGCCGTAAAACATATCTAAGAACCTTCTCTGAAATGACACCAATAAATGCAAAAAAAAACAGTTCAGTAGTTTTTAAGGAAAATGGTAACAGACAAACATACAACTTCTTAGGCCAAACGCGTATACCTTCTCCGTTCCGTCGTGGATAAAAAGTGGAATTTGGGAATTTGAAACCAGTGATTGAATTAGGTAAAATTTCGTTCATCTGTAAAGACGCTGATAAACAAATTGAAGTAATTCAAAAATATTTAAACACATTTGACCTTTAAAAATTTGAATTACTTAATTTGTTTATCAGCGTCTTTGGCTACGCACTTGTAACTCCTTTGATGCTGCAGGTGTCTGTGGGCGAAGGTAATCACTTACCATCAGGTGAGCCGTTTGCTCTTGCCCCCTCTTACATAAAAAAGAACCTAGATCAGAATAGGTTACCATAAATTATATTTTTATCAACCGAACAATGAATACGTCCAGCAATGATTCAAAATTATTTGATTTTTCAGATCAATAGGATCATTTTTAGACAATAATGATGTCCGCTTCCATCATAAACCCATCTGCATCTCTTCATTAGTGTCAGAGGAATCTGATAGACCATCAATACTAATTAAAACTCTCCATCGTTATCTGAAATCGACGAGTTTAAATTTTTCACTTTCAATATTTTGTTCATAAAAACCTTGAAAGTGAAATTCTTTCTCAAATCCTGTTTGGTGCAAACCTTGTCAGAATCGAGAGCTAGCTCGAATAACTCATGCTCGATTACAATATTCTACTAACGCGACTGTTCGTTCATAACCTCAGCATTATTGTTAGATATAGCGATAGCTAGTATAAATATAATTTACAAAATAGTTGTGTGTGCATAAAAGGAGTCTCTTTGAGGCGTACTTTAATCTTTTCACCACACTGGTTCGAAAGAGCTAGTAGTAGTTTAATAGATTATTTTAGTCGCAAGGTAATTCGAAACGGAATCTTGAGTCTTGAGAACCAGGGAACATGTGATTGTGTGGAAAAGGATAGGAATGTTTCCTAGAGCTGATCGGGGAATGATAGAAAAACATGGAATGCATCAGCTGCTGGCCACTGGCATTCTACGAAGGATCTAAATGTGGACAAGTATTTGTTTGATATGCCTTTTATTTTACTTGTCAGTTGGTAAACTCATTATAAAAGCCTTTGTAGTAGAATATGACCGCAAATACATTACACATCCTAGAAGCATGAAACTTCGAGATATATTCCTCTTATGATGTAGGGCAGTGTTGCGTATCGATAGTCGATTATCGATAGACTATCGATAGTTTAGGCAAATCGAAAGTATCGCCACGTGTTACTATTATCGATAGTATCGATAGCGCTATATGAGCAAAACTATTGATAATGGCAATATTATCGATACTATCCATAGTTTTACGTCCAATAGTATCGATACTATTGTGATTTCTAACAGTTTAAACCAAAAACAATCGATATTATCGATTAACTACACAACTATCGATAGCGAAACTATCGATGGTTTCGCAACACTAATGTAGGGGGCACAGAGAAAGGAGTTCCCGAAATTCAAGGTTCAGAGGAAGCAGTAGAAGCATGAAGTTTGTATAAAAAAACTCAATGCTGACAAACTCGCGGGGCGTTCCATAGGCGTGTCGATAGAAATGCAAGAAAGCATAAACCCCATATTCAGATCTTTTAAGCTAAAATAAATCACATTATTCTACCTTCAGTCAATTTAAATGCCAACAAAGAAATTAGCAATTCTATGACAAAGCCATTAATGTCGCGTTCGGAATAAATTTAGAACAACGAGTATAACGTACTGGCGAAATATGCAAAAAGGAGCAAAGGTGAGGGAGGGCGTGACCGCACCTTATTGCATTCGTATTTTTGGGACCGAGGATATTCATATGCATTTTATACCGATGATGTCATTACCGTGGTTCCATCTTTCTTTCCACTGCTGAAAAGATAAAGATACCGTATAACCATGCATATGCAAAATTAAATAAAATGTAAACATTTCACACAGCGTCATCTAGCCCCAAACTAAGCAAAGCTTCTACAGTGGGAACCAGATGGCTGATAGAATACTTAAATACTTTTTTTTGTAAATACAAAATTTTTATACATAATACAATACCCAGACCCGGAAGAAATATTTGCAACACATACAAACATTTCTCGAGGTCGTCAAAATCGTAATAGTAGTATAGAATTGAAGTATCTCTTACAATCGTCTCAAAGCTTATCATTGTGGTGTATGAAGTTGTGGTGGACAGACAAGACATCGTCGGTCGCTGTGACACTGCGCGTGTGGAAACGCTTCCCAGAGCACAATAGCACAATGAACAATAGAACTGGTCGACCTTGGTCGGTGAAAGTCGTCGTTTTTGACAAACTAAGGAAAATTATAACGTTTAGTTGTTATGGAAACCGTTCTCTGCTAATGTCGCTTTCTCGAGCAGTTTGAGTTCCTGACAGATGTCATCATCTGCCTGTTCTTATCCCACTTATCATCATCAGCTCGTCATCTTCCTACCCTGATACCATTCTATGTGGAGTTGGCACAGCATGTTTTGTCCATTCCCTTCTGTCATCTCTGTACTCACTCCTTTCTGTCTTATTTCTTCGTCCTTATCCCACTTATGTGAAGCATAAATGTTTTTATCTTCTACTCCTATATCAGCTGTCCTGACATGATTTCCTTACTGGTACTCATATCTTTCACACAATCCATCTATCGCTCTATTTTTACCCTTGACATAACATTCTTGACTTGCCCATATCGCACAAGACTTTTATAACCGCATATTGGCAGAAATAGTGTGTACCAAAAGTCTTATCAATGTCACTTAACGTAAGATACAGGCAAGAAACCATACTTTGCTTAAAGTATGAAAGTTCGTATGAGCTAGTGGCCAACTCTTGTGACGGAGTTTTTAGGCCGCCTAAATTCCTCCGTCATGGCTTAACGACTTAAATTGAACGTGCCCTCCGAAGCACGGAAGCGCTCAGCTCGTAATGCCACTTGCAGTCGCCCATACTAATTGTGACCGCGCACAACGTTGCTTAACTTCAATGATCAATCAAGAACGTTTAAGCAAGCTACACCACGATCTCTTCATGTTTTGGTCATGTTTTATGAACTGCCAATTAAACATCAACAGCTAATTGCAGTGAACAGTTCTCATACACATTTTCTACATACATTGTCGATGTATGTTCATCACCAAGTTAGGCAAAACAATTTAATAAATCATGACGCAGGTTATTTAATGTACTGGATTCCGATGCGGTCAGACAGACAGCAAAGGTCAGGGTGGTGATAAATAACAAGTTTGCTTTGGAATTGCACGTTTGTTGGCAAATCGACTGTCGATCGTGTCCCGATAACTATTTGCATGCTGGACAATTCTAATCATGATACTAACCTACTGTCTATTTTGACAAATATGGATACTATTAGCTTTGAATTTGTATTGATAGTTTTAAAGCCGGAGACACTACTAGCCAAAACTCTTACAGCATGATTCAAGGAACATGCTGTGCCGACCCCACATAGAGTGGGATAAGGGCAGGAAGATGATGATGATGATGATGACACTATAAAGTCCTGTTCTTTGTTATTTGCTTTTTTGTACCAGGACCGTGATGGTCCGGTAATGGAGCTGGTTAGAGGGAGGATACTATAATATTAAGAGATCTTTTGGACAAAGTAAATTGAAGGTTCGCTGATTGATGTCTTAGGAAGTACAGAGCAGATAATAAATAATCTACATAAATTATCTTATCTGAATGAGGCCAAGGGAGGACAGATGACTAAAAAAAGAAATAGCATACGCGCATCACATGTTAAAGTAGAAGGGAAAAAAGAAACAGCTGGGCTATCTAAAGACTACTATCTTTAGATAGCCTTACTAATCTTGGTAAATGAGAGGTGGAGTGGAAGCGTCGAAGATATATGATTTTCGGCACAAGTTATGTAATCAACTAGTAAAGAAAAGTAGCTTCAATGAGTCAATAGAACTCTCAATTTCATTATTCGCATCAATTATCTACAATTCTTCGTGATAAACCATCAACGCGAGCAGGCACAATAGTCTGAACAAGCTGATTAAACAGATCATCATCACTATCGTCATTTCAGCCTGATATCACCCACAGCTGGGTTAGGCCTTTCGATTTCGCCAGCCTCCTCAGTTCTTTGCGTCTCTTATGTGGCATTTACACTAGGTAGATTTTTGCCGTACTGGTCGCCGACCAAATCGCCTTGCAAGCTGAATCGCCGTCGATAAACATCGCAGGTGACTAGTTCATTTTCCATCAATATGTCGACCAGGACAGTTGCACTTCGTACTGGCAATTAAATTGTTCGACAAGTCATTTGCTCGCCGCCGGACGGCCATGATCGGATGCTAGTTTACTTTGGATCTTGCTTGGACGAATAAGCACACGTTTTTTTGTCCAAGTGTTTTTATTCGTCCAAGGATTTTAGTCGCCTGCGGCATAGCCGATTTGCCATTTTGTGTGCGGCTATCACCAATGTAAATAAATAAATAAAATTAGTAGACATTTTACACAGCACCATCTAGCCCCAAACTAAGCGAAGCTTGTACCGGAGAAAATATTTGCAGATCATGCAAAGATTTCGTCCGCAACGGGAATGGAACCCGCGCCTCTTGCGTCACTGATATCGTCCTGTAAAGCCCGCATTATCCAGGTTTTGCTCGCAAGTTATTCGAAGTCGTCGACCCAATGTACTGATTGAATAGACGCCATCTGTTAATACAGATGATTTGGTTTACGGTGTCAAGGGTTCTGTCTGAATCAATATTTGCTGAACAAGTGAACACTGTTTGATGAAGAAATGTTCAGTGGTGCTCTGTCAGTGTGTTTTAGCATGTTAGTGGGGAATGTAGATTGAGACATGAATGAGGAACAGGCAAATATGTGGGTGCGTTTGCGTGTTTCTTTATGCTTAAGCTATCATCATTATTGACAGTGCGATTCACATAAAAGGGAAAGTGTCTATGAGTTTTCCCAGGCTGTACTCGCTAGCAACTATTGTAAACATTAAAACATGTCCATGGTCCAAAAACAAAGGCATTTTACCATCTGTAGTAGATGATTTATACAGCTTCAGGAGGTAACTTTTACTTTCACAAACGGGACGTTATAGTGCCCGGGACGAATTAAGATGGAGTAGGCTTTCCCAGCGCCTATTCCACGCTCTCAGCTTAGTCGGTCTTGTCCACGGGAAAGACACTGTCAATACGTGCGAAGCTAACTAAGCCGCGGTTTTTCTCACGATGTTTTCCTTCACCGTTTGAGAGTACTGGTAGGTATAATAACGCACATAATTTTTTCGCACAGAAAAATCCTTTGGTACACGATCGGATTTGAACCAACTAGACCACCAGCGCTACAGAAGTATTAAATTCTAAATGGACACTTACCCCCTTCCGCTCAACCGTCCTACCACATACCGGTCATAGTAAGGAATCCGGCATGTCGTAGAACCTAAAAAAAATATTGAGGAGCCGAGAGCACTGGTGGTCTAGTGGTGGCCCCGCCTTCCGATCGTGGGTTCAAATCCAGTCGTGTACCAATAGATTTTTCTATGCGAAAAATTTATGTGCCGTAGAACCTAAAAGTTTAAAAACCTTTGAGTCGCACTTTCAATCCTTTCACCACACTGGTTCGAAAGAACTAGTGACACGAATGGTAGTAATACCACATTTGATTGCGAGCATGATCTGTGAAATACCCACTGACGTTTACAAGTTAATTATGAAACAGATTAACTTTTCACATCCCACCAGTCGAGTCCATTATTCACGGTCAGTGCTTCGCCAAGTACCGATAGTCCCATTTACAAGTACGTGCCAACTGTCAATGTCTCAATAGACCCCACGTAACTGTACCTTGCTTAAACTACTCCACTTCTGACAGCCGGCCATGTGTCATTCCAACGTGCTGTGTCAAACGAACGTTATGCACAGGTCGTGTCACATTTCGGACTGTGTGAAAGAACAAGATTATTTATTTTATCAATATAATGAAAAAAATGACTGCACTACTTCTTTATACTTCTTGCTGGACTGGGAGTAAAGAAAAAACATAGAATGCGTCCAGCTGCTTCTCTCCCCGAGCATGTCGTAAAAGTCGACTAAGGGATAGTATCCTCCAACATGATGAGATACAATAAGCAAGTATTCCCAAGGAGGGTTGACGTCAGGCAGGCGGCCGGTCATAAAATACCTTAGCCATAACTCTTACAGCCGACCCCACATAGAGTGGGGTCGGCATACCTATATTTATAAAGTTTCAATACAAACTTTGACACCCCAGTTCACCCCTTTTTAAGGGTTATTTTGAAAAAACCTGAAACACGTCTATTTACTTTGCATTTACAGTTTCCGAACCGAGTTTCAAGCAAATAGCACCCCGCTTTAAAAAGTTCCATACCAACGTTTTCATACCCTTTTCATCCCTTAAGGGGTAGAATTCCGTAAAACCCCGCATTAGTGGGTGGTTTTGCTATAAAGGGAAGATACCTTCCAAATTTCAGCTTTCTACCTTCAGCGGTTTCAGCTCGGCGATGATGAATCAGTCAGTCAGTCAGGTTATGCTCTTTTATAGGTATAGATCATTTTTCTCATTCCAAGTGCTACTTTAGAATAGAAATATTCAATTATTTATTCAATGCAATACCCATAGCTGTCAACTGGCCCACTTTCCCAGGGATTATGGGATTTGATTTCACTGTCCGTGGAGAAACCGGAGGAAATGAGTGAAACTAAGTTGAATTACATGGTGTTGCAACCGCCATGGCGATTATGTTACACAACTTATGTATGGCATGTTTGTACAGTACTACCACAAATATTGTGTGCCTCGGCAAACTTCGTGCTTTACATGGCAACCAAATTTGCTCAAATATACAACTAATAGTCAACTAATAATAACTGAATCAACTCTTAAAAAAATATTTACATAATTATTGTAACAGCTCTATATTACATAATCATCATCGCGTTAGTTCGTATTTCAGAAGCTAGACGAAAATTGCCGGGGCCCACAATGTTTGTGGTACTGTGCTTAGTTTGTATGTAGTTCAACTTGGGTTTTGCCATTACTACTATTTACGACTGCCGCAGGGTTATGGTGTAAACTATTAAACTAATAGCTTGGGGTTTCACGTTAAAACATTCATTTATTTTAATTTTATTACGGAAAACAATCAGTACACAAAAGAATAAGAAAAGACTAATAAAACCAATAACGTATAAAAATAATTGATTAGGGTAGTTGCACTTTCAAGTTTTCCATTCGACGTTTTATAACATTGTAAATAACAAAATTTCAGTCGTAAATATCTTTCAAAGCAGTGTATTTAAAATGGAAACCTGTAATATGGACTTACACTGGAAGCTAAGTTATTTTGTAGGCAAACTAAATTTTCCATTTCTAATGGGGTGGGCAGAGCCACAAGTAATCATAAGAAAACTTGCTGCCACTCCTGATTTAAAGTCCCAAGGTGGGTCTGGTGAACCATGGTGATAGGTGATCAGCCCATCGCCCATAATGATGGCCCATCATGTTGGAGAGGATATATGCCTTAGTCGACTTTTACGACATGCTCGGGGAGAGAAGCAGCTGGACGCATACTATGTTTGATCATTACTCCCAGTCTAGGTACAGAAGTAATGAGAGCAAAAAAGGATTTGAAAAACTTTAATATTTATGAATTCTGACTCTGTATACCAATATAACTCCTTTACTTCAACAACTGAGTGCGCTGCTGGGCTAGTGGTAGTGGTCCGGCTTTCCGATACTAAGGTCGTGGGTCCGGTCGGGTACCAATGGATTTTTCTGTTTGAAAAATCATGTACGCTTTACCGGTAAACTCTCAAACGGTGAAGGTACGACATGTCCTAGAATCTAAAATATTCGAAAACATGTGTCAACAGCCTTTGAGGCTCACTTTAGATCCTTTCACCACACTGGTTTGAAGGAACTAGTGACACGACTAGTAAATGTACTTCAACATGTTGAGGTTTTTATATTTTACCTTTATTAACAGAAAGAAACTTACAACTATTATAAATATAATTTACAAAATACAAAAGAAACAGTCGGGCTATCTAAAGGCCGTTGCAAACGGTCTATAGATAGCTCACCTGATCCAGCTCATCAGACGGTGGAAGCGTGCCCAAGACGCTGGCCGCATTGCCACGCTGAATGGCAATACTAATCCGTTGAGCCAAATAAGTACCAGCTCTTGGATCGCGCATCGTTTCGACCAGACGCCCTGAAAGTTGAGGTTGTAAAGAGTTAAGCCTTCGAGTGCGTTCATCTTATCAATTGAATCGGGCCATGTTTCCTTATCTCACGTGTGTTCCCACGACTGGGCCTCTTGAGCCTCTGAGGCGCTGACTGACACAAGCCAAGCAGACGGTAACTTCAAGTGCTTCCTTCTTGGTCACCGTTCAGTTAGTAGATAAATGTACAATGATATTGAGACACTATTGACTTTTGAGATTACTTCTAGCTGGACTGGAAGTAAAAAAAGCATAGATTGCGTCCAGCGGCATCTCTCCCGAGCATGTCGTAAAAGTCGACTAAGGGATAGTATTATTTCCAACATGGTGGAACTATATGGGCGATGGGCAGATCACCCGTCACCATGGTTCACCATATCTATCTTAGGACTAAGTCAGAAGTGGCTACAAGTTTTCTTCTGTTTACTTGTGGCTCTGCCCACCCCATTAGGGATACAGGCGTGATAATATTTATGTACGATATTAAGACATAATAATTATGTACGTTTTTGTAAAGTACCTACACTAAGTTGAGATAACTTGTGTTGTAGATCCTGCTTTCCTTCCGGCACTTAAACCTTTCATCATCATCTAAATCAGAGATAGTAGGTAAGTTTGAAAATGTTATTCTAAATTGTATACTTAAATTTAGATATACAGGTATTTATTTATTTATTTATTTATTACTAGGCATCGTCAACAGAACACATAATAAACACTGTTATGGATGTTTCACAAAAAAATAGTATTATAGAATGTGTACCAATTATAGGCATGCACATTAATTATTTAAAGTCGACTAAGGCATAGTATTTTCTCCAACATGATGAGATACAATAAGCAAGTATTCCAAAGGGTTGACGTCAGGCAGGCGGCCGGTCATAAAACACCTTAGCCAAAACTTACAGCATGATCCAAGGTTCATGCTGTGCCGACCCCACATAGAGTGGGATAAGGGCAGGAAGATGATGATGATGATATTATTATTAATTATTTATGATTAATTGTAATAGTAACTGGCGAATATCTTCCTCGGTACTTTAAGGTGGTGAAAGCCCGATTTGTTTCATTCTTTCCTCATAATGTTGATCTGTCCATTCGTCCTTGAGCTCGCTGTCATCCAACCTGTCGCAAGTCTTATGATAATTCGTGACAGTTTTAATTGCAGCCGTCACGCGGACAACCCTTACAACTGCAAGTAATTGGATTGTCACGGAAGACTGTCACCAGTTACAATCGTTTAGGTGCCGGCCCCACTGCACGCGGTCTAGCGGTCAGAGTTCGGCGTTCCGCGTTCCGTTTCACTGTAATCTACAAACACAACTGTATAACAAATACTGTGGCTTTACAAATACAAATAGTTTATTTTGGAACAAAATATACACGGGCTCATAAAATAACATAATTAGTACACGATGATAGCTGCAGTAGTTAAAAACTGTGTCGCAACTATCATGTGTGTGTGTGTTTGTGTGTGTGTGTGTGTATGTGTGTGTGAGAGAGAGAGAGTAGGATATTTGAATCTTACACACACAGCACTGTCGGAGTTCCATTTTTTTTCCTGTCCGACGACATGGCCTTTATGATTTAAGCGACGAAGACTATAAAATCGTCAAAAAAGGTAAATGCTTGAACAGAAATCGCCCGAGAAATTGATTGAGAAAATAGTAAGTAAAACCAATTGCTTATTTCAAAATTGTTTACCTCTATGCTCCTATGACTATAAAATAACTGAACTCCAGATTTATAGACCGCTCGCAGTGCGCGCAAGTGTGAACGCGGAACTGTGACCGCTAGACCGCGCGCAGTGGGGCCAGCCCCTTATAACAGTATATCTGTAGATTAGCTTATGCTTCGGGGTTGGTATGGCCTTTATGGTTCTGTTTTCATGGTAATGAATGCACCGATTTAAATGTAGGATAGTTTGTGATCTGGGGTTCTACTATGTATTTTTGTTGTCTAATTATGTCGCTATACAAGTAAAACATAGTGAAAGGTGAAGGAAAACATCGTGAGGTAGGTAACCGACATGTCGTCGAACCTAATAATAATAAGTTCGAAAGCATATGCCAAGTCTTTGAGGCGCACCTTAAATCCTTTCGCCACACTAGTTAGAAAAAACTGGTTACACGACTATTAGTTAGTGTCATCTTTGACATAATCCATGCATTTCTTCTTTTAACTCTGATTAAATTATGTCAAATGTCAAAAATTAAAGCACACGTGACGCGACAATCCTTTATAGTCCGGTTATGGATCGGTGTAGTGGGCAGAGACCCTCAAACCTGAGCTAGTCAGTATGCAGCGTCCTATGGTGTAGCGGTAAAGTCATGGTCGAGGGAGTTCCTATGGTTCACGAAGCCTGAGTCTTTGGTCTGGCAGTGTGGTTCAGTGTTGGAAGTGACTCCGAAGAGTGCAGTGTTGTTTTCCTGATTCGTCTCAAGCTATTGAATAGTTGCAGTCTGTCGCGGCGTCACTAACGCGGTGATACTGACGCTTGTTTCCAAAGTCTACCGACGTCGCTATCATTTTTAGTTTCTATGATATCTATTGACAGTGAGTTTATTTATTTTTGACAAAGAAATTTAGTAGAAAATTAGTAATTTAGTAAGTTAATATGAAGATGTGATGGATATTGTGTAAGAAATTGTTGCTTTTTTTGGATTTCGGGTAAGCTATTAAAATAAAATAAAATATCTAAATTATTTATACAGCGGCTGGAGGTAACTCTTGCCTACACTACTGGTCCTTCAGTGGAAACTCATCCCCTCCCTCCGATTCGCGTATCCCCCCGCCCACGATTTCAACGTTCATAAGACAAGTTTGCATACATATTTTCTACTACAGCTGTTAGCAAGTAGTCTGTAAAATCAGGGTGACGCAACTGTCATATCGATTTTGTATGTTGTAAACACATGGCCCGATCACTCATTATCTCTAATGAATGAACAGTAGAAATCTGGCTGAGCAGCTTTTGATAAAACTTTCTTTTGAAGATGGCCGTAATCTTTACGATGTGGTTTTATTGCATCGCGTTTGTGAATGAAAGTTGTAATTGTCTCGTAGTACAACTTGTACCTACTCTTGAAGGGCAAAGTTTTAGTGAAAGCTTATCAAAATTCTACTAATATTATAAATCTGAAAGGTGAGGATGTCTGTAAAACCTTTATCATGTTTACAAATGCCGACGTCATTGAAGCTTATAAGTGCCTTATCTTATCTACTTATCAGAATTCTGTTAACTGGTCACCCACTGCACTGCGAAGCTAGCACTGGTTTCAGCGTTTTCGAATTAGCAGTAAGGCACTTAAACGTTAAGATATATTGACTGACTCATGCCCGATTCCAATATTCAATTAATAGACGACGGATGAACGATAAACATAGTGCAATGTTCTTTGTCAATGTTTGTCAATGTATAGCTACTATTTGAGAGACGTTGCTATGGTCATTTATCATCAGTTGTCCGTTAGTTGAATATAATATCGGGTTTTACAATACTTACTACATTTAACAACACATCACATCGCTTATTGCAACTCGATATAATTTAAGTAAGCCTCAAAAAGGACTTTTTAAGACCTTTAATAAACGAACTTTTTAAATTCTAAAACTTGACGTTTTCCTTTACCGTTCAAGAACGGATTGTTTAATAACATTACAGCATACATTAAATTTTATCTCTTTATTTCCTTAACTTATAAAAGTTTCTAGTAGAATATGATGTTTGGATGTGACGATGTATGTTTGTGCCTCAATCACGCCGTAACGACTGGACGAATTTGAAGGAAACTTTTAATATACATAGTATGTGTGCTGGAATAACATATAGGCTACTTTTTGACCGGATATCACGCGAGCGAAGCCGCGGTCGAAAGCTAGTAAAAACATAAAATGAAATAGTTAAGGCTCCCTGATACATTTTTCGAAAAATCGCTCTCGACTGGATTTGATCCTATGACTTCATCGGAAGACAGGGTCTACCACTAGACCGGTAACTGGTGCTGTGGCCAGAACTGGTGCTTGGCGCCGGTCACCGTTAGGCGCTGGTCCGCCTACGGAGGTTACAGTGTGACCTATCACCAAATATTGCATAAGTGTTGGAATTCGAGTGCCAATGACTTTTGACCGGTTCCTGGCTTCTCAAACAAACCGTCCGGTAGCCTTGTGGGTGTATGTGTGGCTTGCTGAGTTTGCTCTTCTTTTTAAGACCATGATTGAATGTAAAACTCTACATTCACAGTGTAGGTTCTTTATTTCATACCAGCTGTTGCCCCCGACTTTGTACGCGTGTAGTACATTATTTTGTTCTATAATCAATAGTTTTCGCAGCGCACGTCAAAAACTATTTTGGGTTTTCTACCTTGGGTTACAATATTGCAATTTTCTTATTTTTTTAGAAAATTTATAATAGCCTTTACTTGACCCTGCTAATGTAGCTTTCTATTGGTGAAAGAATTTTTTAAATCGGTCCAGTAGTTTCGGAGCCTATTCGTTACAAACAAAAAAAAAAACAAAATATATTTCCTCTTTATAATATTAGTATAGATTTCATACTAGCTTCGTACAGCGGTTTCTTTTGACATCCAGTGTCTATCTCACGTGTTATCATCTCTCCCATCCCACTTAAAGTCGGCACATGTTTTCTTATTTTCAATATTGAAGTCACCAAATGACTCATGAAAAAAGGTGTCCTCAGTACAAGCTTTGCTTAGTTTTATTATTATTATTTATTAAGCTTTACTCCACAAGCTGAGTAACTTCTTACCACTGAGGTCACTGACTCCGCTATCGGTCACTCGCTCTTGATTGTTTGATAAGCTAGTGATTGTTTCTAACGTTTCTGAAGAAATAAATAAGCCGAGTCACAAAGTCTACACAAATATTCAGTAAAAGTAAATAAGTTCGTATGAGCTAGTGGCCAACTCTTGTGACGGAGTTTTTAGGCCTGTTTTTTTTTATTCTTATAGGTACATAAACTTTAGCATTTTCAGGCCATGCAATATATTAAAGTGAATACTCATGCCAATCATACAGGTTAAGTAATTTACGCTAGTTTTCATTGGCGACCTGACCCGACTTTGAACAAGTGTAATTCAATTCAATTCTATAATTTACCATGTTATAACATATCAGCAAGTATTCCCAAGGAGGGTTGACGTCAGGCAGGCGGCCGGTCATAAAACACCTTAGCCAAAACTCTTACAGCATGATCCAAGGGTCATGCTGTGCCGACCCCACATAGAGTGGGATAAGGTCAGGAAGATGATGATAATCTAACATAACAGCACTAATAAGTGTTCGAGAGGTTTGATTTTATAATTGAATTCTATAAATGATCAGTCAATCATCATGGTGTACTTTTCGTAAGAACTTAACCAAATTATAGTAAAAACCGTATCAAAATCGCGTAGTTTAGAAAAACAATGATATTATAATGATATATAGATAACAGATAAAGTGTTAAAATATATCTGTCTATATGTATACGGATTTGACCTTTGACATATTTGCTTACTTTTTTATGTTTTTAAAGTTAAATAAATTATGTTAAAATCAATTATAGACCAATATTTTCATCACAGTTGGGGAATGGGAGCATCTAAGCATAATTTATGTTGGAGGATACTATCCCTTAGTCAATTTTTACGACATGCTCGGGGAGAGAAGCAGTTGGACGCATTCTATGTTTTTTCTTTACTCCCAGTCCAGCAGACCTGTCTCTGATTATAAGATCTTTGTAAACCACATTCACGCAAATAAATGATTTTGATTATGATAGGGCGCAATGCCGCTCATTAGAGGAGTCCTATGTCCGGCAGTGGACTGTAGGCTGATGATAATAATATAATAATAATAACACCCAACAGTCACATACATAGTCCTGGCCCCACATTAGGATTGTCGTAGGTATCAGAAACTACGAGTACCATGTTACCACAACACCCAGACCCAGAAGAAATATTTACAGATCATGCAAACATTTCTTCCGCAGCGGGAATCGAACCCGCGCCTCTTGCGTCTCTGCCGAGCAATGATGATGTATGTAGATGGTCTTTTGAAGCTTTCTTCAGTTCATCTTGTGTTGACACAACACAATGTACCTCTCACTATAGTCACGCGACTAAGTACACAGATCTCGGTAGGAGAAGGTCAGTTTTACTAACAAATGTTACTTGTCTAGTGGTTAACGATTCGTTTTGTTAATTACTGACTCTTACATAACATGGTACGTTCGCCTATTTGAATGACTAAAAATCTCAACATACCAATAACTGATATTTTTTCATGACTGAGTTGTCCAACATGACGGATCTATATGGGAGATGGGCCGATCACCTGTCACCATGGTTCACCATATCCATCTTGGATCTTTGAATTAGGAGTGGCTGCAAGTTTTTTTGGACTACCTAGCCTAATTTAATTAATTAAAACCACAAAAATGTTCTTTTATTCAGCAAAATACATCAAAATACCGAACATTATTTACTAACAATACTTTCCATTTTAATATTATCTTTTTCAAGAACTCCTGACATTCTTTTGTTTTTCTCACAGTTTGAAATTGGAACTAGAACGAGGAGGCTTTAGATATTCTACCAAAGAGGCGGCATGTATGAGAATACTGAAGTAACTATTACATAATCTATGACAGTCGATAAAGAAAGAGTTTCAATGCAATATTAGTACATCTTACCCCCGAATACTCAAACGCGCACTCAGAGTTGAGCAGAGCACGTCTCAACTCACGGTTTTTTGACAGTTTCTGATAAAAATCTATCAAAAAAAAAACGTCATTTGAGAAGTGCTCAACTTTGAGATGCGTTTGAGTATTCAGGGGTTAGTTTGATAAAACCATATCAAATAGGTTTAACTCACCCTTAGGGAAGCGCTTCGTGCTCAGTTTCCTTTGCTGAGGTTTTCTTTAACATATTTTTTATTATTAGTTAGTTTTTAGTTTCCGTCAGTTTTAGTTCGTTTTAGTTATGGATTTATTTTTCTGAAATAAAATATTTTAATTTAATTAGTGACCTCATTAGGTCACTAATTAAATTCAATTAAAATATTTTATTTCTAAAAAATAAATCCATTAATATTAACATTAATGCCAGCAGATGTAAGAGCTTGGTGAGGCCAATAGTTAACGAGCTCGCCTCACCTCCAAGTCATCACTGGTGATCCGACTTTGTCGGTGAAACGTAAACATAAAGGTATTTACTCCACCAAGACCAGTTAAAAATAAATTGGACAGCCGAGTTCAAACGTACTCACTCACCATGTGCTGCTGTAAACATATTTATGACTATTTATTTACATTTCATTTTATAGCTGTAATGGTTCTGAATTTAACTGGATTATAAATGCAACTGATTTTCTGTTCCAAATTTAAAGACAGTACCTACTCAGGTACTAAGATATATGCGTAAATACCTACAGTAAATACGTTGTCAGCTAGGTCTGTCAAAAAAAAATTGTGGACATTTGACACAGCGCCATCTAGCCCCAAACTAAGCAAAGCTTGTACTATGGGCACCAGATGGCTAATAGAATAATCACACACTTTTTTAAATATAATCTTATAATTCATAATACTATAACACCCAGACCCGGAAGAAATATTTGCAGAACATACAAACATTTCTCCCGTAGCGGGAATCGAAGCGCCTCTTGCGTCCAGCCGAACACTCGCCCGCCACGCCACCGAGGCCGTCAAATAAAGTAGGTGATTGCCACAGCTACACATCCCTGTTCATGTACAAGTTCGCCATTTTGGTGTAATGATCATGGACGACGCGTCTATTTGGCAAAGTAAGTTCGTATGAGCTAGTGGCCAACTCTTGTGACGGAGTTTTTAGGCCGCCTAAAGGCCTCCGTCATGGCTTAACTTAAAAGCCGGGACCGATAATTTAACGTGCCCTCCGTAGCACGGAAGCGATCAGGTCCTAAATGTCATACTGGTAAATCAAATAGATTAGCTATATGGTTTTTGGTGGCTACACTTTTGGTTTCTTGGCAAAGGTTCACGATTTGGGTCCTTGTCCATCCTGTCAAATCGTATGGCTACACCTGTCACTCTACGCGACAAGTTCGCCGATGCCCGATAACGTAGCCGCAAGGTAATGAACATAGAGAACATTTCAACTTAATGGCCTTAAAAATATTAGACTTTGTGCAGGCAAATAGCTCTATTAAACTGCCAATCATAATTAATTGCTCTTAAAATCCAAAAAACAAGTCACGTGTACAAAAATTCACATGCAACGAATCCAAACATTCCATTGCGACACGATTCGATTGTCATTCAGTGGTCGCGCCGTCCGCATAACAATATAAGGCGATTACGACGGTAGTTCGACAAAACGCTCACGTTTTAGGAGAAAGTCGCCCGTTTGACTTGAACGGCGGGCTGTCGGTCGCGCAGTGTGCGTTGGGCATTCAACACCTGAAGGACTAGGGACAGTGTAAAGTGTTATAATAAAAAATAATACAAAATCACTGGTGAAGTTGGTTATTTTCGGTTTTATGGTTTAGATCGGCGTGATCTTGGTAAGTGAAGTTCTGAAATGTTTATAGAGTGGCTACCCTAATTTTGTCACGGCTTTAATATTAAAAAACTATACTATCAATACCACAATAATTACGTCCAATACTAAATGATTTATAAAGCGTCAATACGTGCGTTTTGAAAAAATAAGTATCTTCATATTTATCGTACATACATACATTATCACGCCCGTATCCCTAAAGGGCTAGGCAGAGCATTAGGGATAGTCATAAGAACACTTGCAGCCACTCCTGATACAAAGTTCCAAGATGGATATGAACCATGGTGACAGGTGATCAGCCCATCATGATGATGGTCCATCATGTCCTATACCGATACTATCCTATATAATTATTGTAACATCTCTTTATTACATATCATCATCGTATTTCAGAAGCCAGACGTAAATTGCCTTTAACCATCAATAGTAATGATTTATACAGGGTCAGGAGGAAACTTTTTACCTTCACAAACGGGACGCTGTAGTGCCCGGGACGAATTAAGATGGATTAGGCTTGCCCAGCACTTATACCATCCTCTCAGCTTAGTCAGCCTTGTCCACATTCTGCTACTGCGCTCTGCTTGTAACCGGCCGTTTTGATTGTTGGGGAACTAGGCGTCAAATCTGCATAACGAGAGCACAAACGGTAGTCCAACCGCCGAGTAGGTACCACCCGAGTGAAGTTCATTAACCTTGTAAATGATAATCTCCGGCGCGTGCGCAGAAATGCGCACTTCGGTCTCGCGCACCATCTGTAATTGTTTCCCGCGCTTATTGCTTTCCATTCGTGTTGATGAGGTAAAGTAAACACATTCAATTTGTGTAGCTAACGCATCGCGATTTTGAACGCAATTTAAGTTAGGCGGCCTAAAAACTCCGTCACAAGAGTTAGCCACTAGCTCATACGAACTTGTGGCTTAGTAGCTTCCAAACGAATGGACCGATTTTGATCGCGGTCATTTTGTGGACATTTCACACAGCGCCATCTAGCCCCAAGCTAAGCAAAGCTTGTACTAAGGGAACCAGATTGCTGATAATAATACTGATATACTTTTTTTTTATTACACCCAGACAAGGATGATATATTTGCCTACTCGTACGGTATTTTTTCCGGAATCACTTAGAGCGAACAAAACGGTTTGTTTTTTTCAAACCCATTTTTTTCTAAAGCATTAATGGCTGGTACTGTACATAATTTTGAAGAATGACAGAGTAAACAGCGATACAGACATTACGCAAGTATGTTGTGACATTCACGCTGAATGTCGACGGTATGTGAGCTCGTGATGAGAACCGCATACAGACGTCATTAGAAAGGTAACATTTCAATTATCATAACTAGCTTCCACCCGCGGCTTCGCTCCCGTGGTACCAGGATAAAAAGTAGCCTTTGTTATTCCAGCACACATACTATGACTTCTCTGCTGGACTGGGAGTAAAGAAAAAACATAGAATGCGTCCAGCTGCTTCTCTCCCCGAGCATGTCTTAAAAGTCGACTAAGGGAAAGTATCCTCCAACATGATGTGATACAATAAGCAAGTATTCCCAAGGAGGGTTGACGTCAGGCAGGCGGCCGGTCATAAAACACCTTAGCCAAAACTCTTACAGCATGATCCAAGGATCATGCTGTGCCGACCCCACACATAGTGGGATGAGAGATGATACTATGTATGTTCCAAGTTTCATTCAAATCCGTTCAGCTTACGGCGTGATTTAGGCACAAACATCGTCACATCCTCACAAACTTTCGCAATTATAATATTATTAATTATGTATACTGGTGTAGTTTACAAGGGGTATTTAATAATTTTTGTTTGAGTTATTATTGTAAGCTTTGTTTGATTTAAGTACAAACTCTAACACAACTACGCAAAAGCTAGTTAGTCTTATATTTCTAGAACGAACAAGTCAGCCCTTTCATAAGATATCTAATACGGTGTGAATCCATTATGATTTCTTAACATTTTTTATTTTGAAAAACTCGCATTTATATACTACTAGCTGCCTCCAGCGGCTTCGCTCGCGTGGTACCCGGATAAAAAATAGCCTATATGTTAATCCAGCACATGTACTATGTATATTCCAAGTTTCATACAAATCTGTTCAGCCGTTTAGGCGTGATTGAGGCACAAACATCCAAACTCACAAACTTTCGCATTTATAATATAAGTAAGATCATATATCGAATACTGAATGACTGTTCCCATAGTCTATGTCAAGCGGACCGCCTAGACGCATCAGCCAAGGGGTGTCACCCTTTTTAATTATTTTTCACGCATTTTAAATCTTTTCGCCACACTGGTTGTAGTAGTAGTCAGTCGCCGTTCTTTCCTTAAAGATTGTAGATTCTGACAGGAATGAGCGTCGGTATATAGCCTGCAATTCTCTCAATCAATCTCACAGCGAAACGGTTGAGCAATCGCTAATCGTAAAACGTCAAACGTCACAATTACAACAGACCACACATACACAATGTGTCAAAATTGTGAAGTAATGTAAACTAACGGTGCTCAGACATGCGAACAAAAACGACTCGACCAAAAGGCCATTTAAAAGAAACTTACTGTTTTATCAGAATTTAATTACATACTTGGAGCATCCACCGTTAAAATGATGCATTAATTACCCCGACACGTTACTTTCCCCTCTCTCAGACTTGCGACTTGTGGAAAACTGCGAAAGTTATCTCGAAGAGTAGTTACTTCGCGCGCGCCCATCTACCATCTCGTCTGCGTGAAACGAAACGCGAAAACTCCCAACCGAAACATTTTCGAATATAGAACGAGCGGGTGACAAACGACAGTGTCGAATTGAACTAAGTCGAGTTCTAAATTTAAACGCATACCGTACGGAAATGTAGACCGCCCAACGGATTGCACGTTCTATTTTTAATTTCGAGTGCAGCTGCCAGTGTGAACTTTGTCCGTAGGGATTCCGCTTTCTTTTTTTTTAAGCGTTCCGTTTTACGGACTGTTTGTTGATAGAGTATCTACTTTTAGTAAAAGTACGCATACGTTATATCGATCGTGAGCTCCGGGCGTGGCCGACTCGATTGTTGTAATTGGCATTGACAGTGAAAGTGGTTGACAGCTGTCCTCGTGTCGTATAGGTAAATATTTCGGAGATATGTGGGGACCAGTATACCCTTTATTTTGTCATTACTTTCACTATTTTCGAATATATTATGGATCGATGAAAGAGTAAACCGGTCTTGTCGTGTCGCTCGATTACCGCGAGATTATCGATATTACCTAACGTGAAACTATCTGTTGTCAATGCCCCGATGTACACGTCAATGATCGGACAACCTCAGTTCGTTCATCGCCGATTCTTCCTTAAGGTTAACGATGTTTTGTGAGGCAGTTCCTTACATTTCGATGATCTTGTGATTGAGAAAGTCCATGCAACAATATTACTAATTAGGTGTTATTTTATGCCTACCTGTATTCAAGTCTTAGGTCATTAACCTCCTTAGACACGGTATCTGACTACATACATTATGTATCAGAATAATAAACTTAATAGAAATCTTTTACGGGCCATAAATCTAAAGGGCCCTATTATGAATTTTGCTTTCCTTGGTGACATGTTTTGACATTAAATTTACGTAACACCAACGCAACAGCTTGTCACCTGCGGTTCCAACAATACCACCACGATTGGCTCAGCCGATTACCATTGTTTCCTCGTGGTAATCATTAGAAAGGGTGAACACCTGTAATGATGGTAATGATAGGTCGAAGGAACATAGAGACCATTAAACGTAAACACAAATACAGAGCATTTGCTTGATGCATAATTATGGGTACAGTGTACCGTGTTCACAAAAAGTATTGGTGTTGTATGTACTATGTATAAACCAAGTTTCATTCAAATACGTTCAGCCGTTTAGGCGTGATTGAGGCACAAACATACAACAATCTATTGTGCGCAACAATCTATTCATTTCGTTAAAGTTTTGAGTTTTTCTTGACTGTATCGCAAAATTGTAGACTCAATTTCGACATTTTAAGATTATTACAAAATTACTTATTTCACATTATTGGATACAGATTTAAGACTTCACACCATATTGTATTTATTGGTTCACTATCCAAAATTATACTGATTGATATCAATATTCCAAATCAATTGTTAGAAGAGAAGTATGTACATACATATTATTGCACCCGTATCAATGGCGTGGGCAGAGCCACAAGTAATCATAAGAAAACTTGCAGTCACTCTTGATTGAAAATCCCAAGATGGATATGGTGAACCATGGTGACAGGTGATCGCCGCTGACATCCAAAGATTCTCACATTCGGATTATCATTTTAGTAGGATTAGTAGGTTGCTTCTCTCCCCCGAGCATGTAGTAAAAGTCGACTAAGGGATAGTATCCTCTCCAACATGAGATACAATAAGCAAGTATTCACAAGGAGGGTTGACGTCAGGCAGGCGGCCGGTCATAAAACACCTTAGCCAAAACTGCCCAACATAGAGTGGGATGAGGGCAGGAAGATGATGATGATGATGAGTAGGAGATGGGATCTACATACCAAATATTACATTTATCCCCAGTTTACGTCACCGCACCACCAGCCACGCAACCGGGTGATCAGAGTACTGTATGTTAGTAGTAACTGTTAGATGCTCTGTGGCCGCAGTTAAAATGCAATAAGTTACGCGCGTCCGCAATGGAAGGAACTTGTCATTTTTACTGACGTAACGTACCTACCTAGATTGTCTGAGAATACAGGAGAATACTTTGTTCCTATAGCTAGAGCGAAATCAAGATGATCTAAATGTGTAGGGTAGGTACTTACCCACTTTACACATGTAGAGCATCTAGATTTTACTTAAAAACTATTCTAATCTTCTTCTCTGTCGTTTCTCTCTCTTGTCTCAGTCAAGACTTAGAGCAAATAAAATTTCCTGGTAAACGGGAATCGAACCCGCCTCTTGCGTCTCAGTCGAGCCGAGTCCGCCTCGCCACTGAGGTCGAAAACAGAGTAAGTTATAATTAATCTTATATTATCTTATATTATAAGAATCTTTGTCCTGACTGACTGACTGACTGACTGACAGACAACGCACA
Source organism: Scotopteryx bipunctaria (assembly GCA_949320045.1). NCBI lineage: Eukaryota > Metazoa > Arthropoda > Insecta > Lepidoptera > Geometridae > Scotopteryx > Scotopteryx bipunctaria. Next base: position 9,536,223 of record OX439459.1, read on the forward strand.
GCCTAAACCGATGGACGTAGAGACTTGAAATTTTCAGTGTAGGTAAACCTTGGTACGTAGGGGTGTACTAAGAAGGGATTTTTCAAATTCAACCTCTAAAGGGGTGAAAAGGCATGAAAACCTGGTATTAAATATGCGAGCAGAAGCGAAAGATGTTTCATTGTATTTTATGTCAGTGATTTCTTTGCAGATTTTTTAAGACGACTTTTTAGGTACCTAGGTACTTCTAAAGTCGTGTTACTAGTTCTTTTGATTCTTCTTTGAAAACTGGCAAGTATAAAGGTCAATAACCGATAGGTACGTCAGATTCTCTCGTTCGCGAAACTGAAAGTGGTATCTATCACGCGGCAAATGGTAATAAATCAAACAAATTATCGATGTTCCCGTCTGTTAGTTATCTATAGCTGGAAATGCCGATAGACAACAGAAATGGTTTCCGGCATTCTAGAAGTACATTAGATCCTACAAAAGAAGTTGTTTAAAATGTTCCTGCTCTTTTATAAGAACATACATTTATTAACAGAAAAAAAAGTTGGTCTGTTTAAAAGTTGTTGCAAACGGTCTAAGATAGCTCACTTGATCCAGATCATTAGTAGATATTCCTAATGCGATTCATGAGTGAAAGAGGACATGCGTAAAGGAGTGAGTACTGCGATGACGAGTAATGGGAGAAGATAAATAAATAATAATAATAATAATAAATATTTGCGGACTTTTCACACAGCACCATCTAGCACCAAACTAAGCAAAGCTTGTACTATAGTAACCAGATGGCTGATATAATACACAAATACATTTTTTTTGTAAATACATACTTATAATACATAATACAACACCCAGACCCGGAAGAAGTATTTGCAGAACATATAAACATTTCTCCCGTAGCGGGAACCGAACCCGCAACTCTTGCGTCTCAGCCGAGCACTCGCCCGCCACGCCACCGAGGTCGTCAAATGGATGATGGAAGAGGGAATCATGTTGTGCCGACAAGCACTCATCCATGTAAATAGAAAGTTTGAATCATAGCACCTTTAAATTCGTATTTTAATTTACAGCAAATTATTCAAAACCGTGATAGGCTAGGCTTTAGACACAGTCCCGGGAAACCGCTGGTTTACTACATCATATGATACTTTATGTATAAAAATCTGAAATAACAAAAATACCTATAAAAAGATACAATGCGTAAGTAAAATACTCAAGAAAGTGAGTAACCCCCGAATACTCAAACGCATCTCAGAGTTGAGCACGTCTCAAGTGACGAGTTTTTGACAGATTTTCATCAAAAACTGTCAAAAAACCGTGACTTTAGACGTGCTCAACCCTGAGTCGCGTTTGAGTATTCGGGGGTAAGTATGATAAAACAAACAACTATGTTCAACAAAGGTCACTGACCGCTTATCAAGTGCGTGGAATTCAGAAAATGTGCATAATACGTACCTAGTGTATTTACGTATGTGTGTAGTTTTTACCCGACTACGGCGAGGCAAAAAGATGTGTTATCATTTTGACCGGTTTATAGTTTTTACCCGACTACAGCGAGGCAAAAAGATGTGTTATGATTTTGACCGGTATATATTTATTTATTTATTTATTTATTTATTTATTTAAGTACACACACATCATATACATTATAACATTAAAAAAAACACAATCATAGTAGGTACATTTCCGATGTATATAACAATTACGGTGTACATAACTTGCACCAATTATTATGTTCGTAAAAGTTACATGAAAAATAAGGCTAGTAATAAAAAATAAAATAACTAAAATTAAAGGATTATACTTATTATGATTATACAACGTGTAACATAATGTCCCTATAAGCCCGAAAGGGGTGTATTCAGACCGAGCACTTGAATACATTGACGTGTGCAAAAGTTCAATACATCATATTTGAAATTCCAATACAATTAAAAACAAATTATTTCATGAGAAATTTGTGACAACCCTATGTGTTTGTTTACCATTTGCGTAGGTAACAAACACACGCGCACCCTCCTATCGCGTCGGACCCACACATACGCAGACAATTGAACGCGCGGCAAGTTTCAAAAAGTACCTAGGTGTAATCACCAAAGTTTTCGTAAGAATTTGCAATTTTTTTAATTCTACGTAGAAATTAAAGTCGAAGATTAAAATCACGATATCTTTCACACATAAAAAAACAACTACCTACCTACATCTACCTAGGTAGTTACCTAAGGACCTAGGTACAGGAAAAGTTAAGTTATACCTTTTCTCCCTTCTTCTTGGTTGGCTCGGAACACGGCTAATTGACATGGTAGGTATTAGGTAGGTATGTAGGTACCTAGGTTGGTATTACTGGTACACATTCACATTCACAATCACAAAATTATTTTTGTCATTTTTTATTAGTAAGCTAGCTACTAATGGGGTACCTACTAGGTAGGGTGATAGGTTAGGTACCTATCACTGAATTTTATCACTGTTGACACACACAGTAGGTACTCGGTATCCATCAAAGGGAAGTAGGTACAACACACCACCGAATTCCCGGTCTTCCCTCACTGGTGCGCCGGTGGAAAGATCCCGTCGAGAGAAGACGGTTCACCAATCCCAGAAAATAGCCCGTAAGATGGCAATGGCCGCCCTGGATAACGCTCTCTGTAGAGCTGACGCGCCGCTACTAAGCTATTAATTATTTGGTGCTGCTCCAACACACACACACAACACCATATCATAATACTCACCGTTTGAGTACAAAGCCGACATCGTATCGTACGTTAATTAGTTACGCGAACCGAGAGATTGCTTGTTGCAGTTGTTGCAAGGAACGAATGCTAATTGCGACTGATAAAAACCGATCTGTTTTGCGACCAAAAGTAGGTACCTATTGCCGAAAGCCGAATTTTTAGGGTTCCTTGTCTGGGGTAACCCACTAAATACCGATTGGGAAAAAAAAGGAAAAAAACTTCACCATACATCTACTACTACTACTACTACTGTCGTCGTGTCCGTGTCGCTAGCTCTTTTGAACCAGTGTGGTGGAAGGATTAGAGTGCACCTTGAAGGTTCCTTTCGTACACTTTGACACACGTCTATGACATGCCTGGTTTCCTCACGAGGTTTTCCTTCACCGTTTGAGAGCATTGATATTGCACACATAAATTTCGAATCGAAAAATCCATAGATTCGAACTCACGACGATGGGAAGGCGGGGTTCATACCAATATGCTACCAATGTGCTCCATCCCCATTTGCTACTAGGTACCTACCTACTTACATAATAACCTACCAACAATTACGTAGTTCAATCAAGAAAAGTAAAAAACAAATAAACCTACGGAACCAATTTGATTTTATTAAACAAACGCTTGCGGTGCGGTGTCGGTTGACGGTTGCGGATTTTGAATTTAGCAAAGGCACCGACAGCCAATTAGGGCGAGGTGCCATCCCACTAGTTGTTGTTGTTGTTTCAATGCAACCAATGACAAATAGGTAGGCTGTTCACGATGAAAATGAAGATTAGTAAGACAGATAAGTCACAACCTTTGACTTTAGTGCCCAAGTAGGTAGGTACAAAATTGCATTGAAAAATGCTCCAATGAATATTGGAATAATACATCGTTGGAAAAACTAAAGTGGAATAGGGTCACGGCTTTATCCTCAGGCACGGTAGACCTCTTCTCATACTTCTTGTTACCTACTCAAGATGCTTTTAAGGCCTGAGTAGATAGGTACAAAATTGAGTAGGTATCACGGCTTTATCCTCAGGCACGGTAGACATCCTCTCATACTCCTTGGCACCCACTGAGGATACCTTTAAGGCCCGAGTAGGTAGGTACAAAATTGAGTAGGTAAGGTACCTATCTTCTATACTAGGTACTTAACAAAGAGATCTGAAAGGATGTTTACGGTGCCTAGGGATTTTAGTCGTGATGTGACCTTACATTTTAATTACCAATAAATACCAAGGTACCACTAGGCCTTCAAAAAAAAATAGAAATTACTTATTAAGCCACCTCGTTATTAGGTAAGTAGGTAGGCATTTTACTAATGGTGTCTGTTCTGTTACCTGTTTCATCTAGAGTTCACACTTAAAGGTCAAAAAACAGCTGTAAATAGGGATGCCTCATGTTGTGTCAAGTTACGTATTGGAGCAAAGTTTAAGAGACATTTCATGAATGAAAACCTTTGAAATTTTAAAAGTCGTTGAACAAACGTTGTTCACAATGACGTATAGAACACCCCCGTTTCGGGCTTATAGGGACATTATGTTACACATTGTATATATGTATGTATGTTCATCTGTTCCCTCATAACTTCTAAACTACTTATCATAGTTTGACAAATAAGGTAAAATTCAACAACGAAAACCCGACTTCTGAAAAATCACGCTGTAACAGGTATGAAACAAGAAAATATTCTCATCTAATTGTTATGTAGTCGGAGGATAGCCCGTGGAGGATACCTTCAGTAAAAACGACCGTAACGCCTTCTTAATAAAGTTTAAATTACATTGACTTTTGAAATGTCTCTTACTGGTTTTTAAGAATACAAATAAAACAGAAGATCTAAATTTGAACAAACTCTTCCATATATGAAGTTGGTCAAAACGTCTAAAAAGGCGTAAGGTATTTAGTATAATTTGGTGATTAGATGATTCCTTAGTGAATTGAGGTTGAAATAATAAAATTATGTAGAAATATGCAGTCCATAATTTGATATTAGCAAATGTTATGTCATCTACATCTAGATGTCGATTTTGAATGAGTATTCCTGTTGCGGAAATGTTTGCATGGTCTGACATTGTTCTTTCGGATCTTGGTGTTGTGCTACTACGTTACTAGTTAGATAGATAGATAGATAAATACTTTATTTAACACTAGCAGCCGCCCGCGGCTTCGCTCACGCGGTACCCAGATAAAAAGTACCCTATATCCCATTCCAGCACACGTAGGTATCTACTATCCTAATTATTCATTATCATAGATCTAAACTCCCCTCCCGCACGCGCACCCCCGCCTTGGTGACGCCCACTTCGCAACGGGCCGTGCAGCAGAAATCGTAATATTTTAATTTCGCCATAACTTCAAAACCAAACGTCCAATTTTAATCATTCAAAGACCAAATATTATCTCCATAAACTGTTCTTAGTGATGAAATCATTTATTTTGATAAGGATTAATAGCATGAGTAAAATAAACGCGTTTAAATGTAGTCCAAAAAAAATTCAAGATTTTTAAATAAAAAAATGGTTGCTGTGCCTCACTCGACATAGATGGGTATAGTGTGTCGCGGACTTTTTTGTAGATATTTATAAGATCTACAATTAATTAGAACATTTTATGGTTCTATCTTTTATAGTTTAGGCAGCGTACGCAAAATAAGTAACTTTTCTGGTTGATTTTTTACACCTTGTGTCCGAAAAACCCAAATATCTTACGGAACCCTATTTTTTTCCAAAATAAAATATAGCCTATGTTACTCGTGGATAATGTAGCTTTCGAATGGTGAAAGAATTTTTAAAATCGGTCCAGTAGTTTTTGAGCCTATTCAGTACAAACAAACAAACAAAGTTTTCCTCTTTATAATATTAGTGTAGACAACAACAACATTACACACAGGCGCGGTCCGAAGGGGGGACCACAGGGGACATGACCCCCCCTCCCAAATCGTACACGTCAATTGAAAAATCTTCTGAAAATTTACAAAATATAAAAAAAGCAATTTTCTGCCTCTATCCGCGATGCCAATAAAAAGGCTTCCATTTGTTTTATAATGTGTGCAATAAAACTGTATTGTGCAAAAAAATCTGATTTAAAGAGCTTTCAAACATTTTCAAACTCCAAACTCATGGTGGAACTTCAGTAATCTAACAGAGAATTTCCGTTGTTGCAGACAACAGACAGCGCGACAGACTTCCTCGGCGTCCGTCCGCACACGGCGGCGGTGCTGCCCGGGAAGCCGGCCGGGAACCCGCTGCAGTTCGTGAGGGTCGGGCCCGCCGACCTCGGCAGCCGCGCGCGCGAGCAGCTCCGCCGGGCCGAGCTCGCCAAGCGGACCGAGCCGGCGCGCATCGAGCGCCAGGAGGACTGGCAGTCGGTGTGTACATACCTTTAATTTTTTACTCACATTCTCATAGTTTCAGTCATTCATTGTATTTTTTACTAGCTGCCGCCCGCGGCTTCGCTCGCGTGGTACACGGATGAAAAATAGCTTATATGCTAATCCAGTACACGTACTATGTATATTCCAAGTTTCATTCAAATCCGTTCAGCTGTTTAGGCGTGATTGAGGCACAAACATCCAAACTCACAAACTTTCACATTTATAATATAGTAGGATATAGTAGGATTTCTCTCCATTATTTTGTTTAGTAGTAACATACTCGTAGTTTATAGATAGGTAATTTAACTTCAGAACCAACTCCCATGTTCAGGAGGTGGGCGTTGAGACTGCGTCACAGTTGTAAAACTTTTGCAGTCTCATCGTTTTACTTGTATTTGTCCAACTTGTTCTGTTCTAAATAAATAATTTTTTAATTGATAAAAACCGGTCAAATGTTAGTCCAATTCGCACAAGAAGGGTTCCGCACCATCCTACATCTACTTTTAATATGACTTTACTCTATGTACCTTTTAAAGGTATGTATGTTCGTATGAGCTAGTGGCCAACTCTAGTGACGGGAGTTTTTGGGCCGATTAAAGGCCTCCGTCATGGCTTGACGACTTAAAAGCCGGGACCGACTGTTTAACGTGCCCTCCGAAGCGCGGAAGCTCGTAATTATCGTAATTTAAATAAGTTAGCTTTGATCATCGATTACGAACGTTAAAAAAGTTTTTTTTTTATTATATGTCTGTATAGCGACAATAGAAATACCCACCCCCGAATACTCAAGCGCGACTCAGAGTTGAGCACGTCTTGAGTCACGGTTTTTTGACAGTTTTTGATGAAAATCTGTCAAAAACTCGTCACTTGCGATATCTGTTGTATCGTTCCAGCATTCTGGCCATTAGCATGATCAGAGGAAAGGGCACTGAAGCATTCCCCGCACATAACAAATGAGTAATGTCTCGATTCGCCGCAGACTCAAAGCTCAGAATGCAACTGTCATAAATCCACTAAATACGATGTAATCAAAGCTGAAACGAGCGTTATAAAAATTCCAGAGTTCCAGACGGCTATTTTCGGACGAGGAAGTATTAAGGAAGTCGCATGTGGAATAAAAACCTATAGTTTTTGAGGTTTCCGTGCGAAGATCCCGGAAAAGATATAATACTCATGCCCTTCTCCATTTTTGGTTGTAATATTTTTTTGGCTGTATCAGTATTTCCGTGTAAAAATCCTACTAATATTATAAATGCGAAAGTTTGTGCGGATGTGTGGATGTGACGATGTATCTTTGTGCCTCAATCACGCCCAAACGGCTGAACGGATTTGAATGAAACTCGGAATATACATAGTATTTGTGTGCTAAGTCTTCCCCCTCTACCGCGTTGCATAGATTGCCACCAGGCTCAAAAACCGGGCAAGAGCGAGTCGAATTCGCACACGAATAGTTCCGTACCATCGTACATGTACCCTACATAATGTTTCTTGTATGGAGTCCCCTTTTATTTTTACTTTATTTTTATTGTTTGTTGTAATAGCGGCAATAGCAACACACTCTGTAAAAATTTCAACACTACTCGTACCTATTACCTACGGTTTATGAGGTACAGCCCGCTGACAAAGCGGACAATGGAGGCTTAGTAATAGGGTTCCGTTAGCACTCTTCTGGTACGGTACCCTAAAAACGTTAGCTTTTCTTTGTTTACCGGGAGTGTTATGGTCCGGTTATGGAAAGGTGTAGTCTTAATAAAAATAGTCGAGTCAACAACATGACATACTATCTATCTAGTCGTGTCGCTAGTTATTTCGATCTGTGGTGACAGGATTTAAAGTGCGCATCAAAGGCTCCTTTCATGGACTTGACACACATTTTCGAACTTTTTAGGTTTTACGACTTCACGATGTTTGAGAGTACCTACTGGAATAGTTCATAATTTTTTCGACCAGAAAAATCCGTTTGTGCACGACTGGACTTGAACCTACGACCTTAGGCGAAGGTATCACTAGACCACCAGTGTTGACAAAGAAACATGCTCGTCCATAACCTCAGGGAACGAAACAAGGTCCATCAGGTAATACCTACTTCTCAGTATGTTTTCTCCCACGTACTCCGATTTGTCATCGCGACCCTAATTACTATATTCCTGATGAGGTCCACAACCAGGTTAATTGGCAGATGTTTTCTAGACTTCTCTATAAATTCCTTTTACTGCCTGTCTGATTTATGTTTTTTTATACTCTGTGGTGTTAAGCCTTGGTTTTTGAACAAGCGGTGTTAATATGGCAAGCACAGGATCTCCTTCACATCACAAATGTGATGAACGACTATAAAACGTCTTTCGGTAGGCTGTATACTGTACATACATACATATTATCACGCCTGTATCTCTATTGGGGTGGGCAGAGCCACAAGTAAACTTGCGGCCACTTCTGATTTAGTCCTAAGATGAATAGTGAACCATGGTGATAAGTGATCAGCCCATCGCCCATACAGTCATGTTGGAAAGGATAACCTAAGTCGACTTTTACGACATGCTCGGAGAGAGAAGCAGCTGGACGCATTCTAGACCTCATCATCATCATCATCATCATGAAAGCAAAGCAAGCTAGATTTTGATAGAACTTTGCTTTGTTTTTTGTGTTGTGATGGTCTGGTTTTGGACGTGGTTGAACGGAGACTCAAAGCGGCTTACCAGCTGTGTTGTGAGCACGACCATTATAATTTAAGGCGTCTCAACGGGACACAAAAGGAGCCTTTGAGGCGCACTTAATATCCTTTCACCATACTCACTGGTTCGAAAGAACTAGTGACACGACTGGCAGTAATTGGGATACAAGTCCCAGCTTTGTGGGACACATCAGTCCAGTTACTGAAGCGCTCGTGGCGTAGCTTGCTTGAAGTTAAGCAGCGTTGTGCGCATTGTGTGGCATCACGAGCTGAGCACTTCCGTGCGTCGGAGGGCGCGTTAAATTTTCGATCCCGGCTTTTATGTCGTTAAGCAATGACGGAGGTCTTTAAGCGACCTAAAAACTCCATCACTAAAGTTGGCCACTAGCTCATACGAACTCACTTATTAGTCCAGTTACTGGTGTCATATGACGTCCTCCGCCTTATGAAAGACCAGGCTGCTCTCCAAGAGTGGGTATGAATTTATGAGTCGTAAATATAGTATCAGACGCATAATCGGTTAATTATTAATTTGTTTCGTGATATACTGTTATGGTAATGTGGCTCGGTGATTCATTCGTTTGTTCATTATCTTATCAAATATTTCAAATTAGTGTCGCGAAATGAATGAAATAAACAAAAAGATTATCTAAATCCTACTAATATTACGTAAATCCGAAAGTTTGTGTGGATGACAAGTTGATTATGTGCCTCAACCACGACTGAATGAGGTTGAATTAAATTTGGTAAAACCATAACATTATTACTTATCTGCTGGACTCGGAGTAAAAAAAAACAGAATGCGTCCAGCTGCTTCTCTCCCCGAGCATGTCGTAAAAGTCGACCAAGGGATAGTATCCTCCCCAACATGATGGACCATTTATATAGGCGATGGGCTGATCACCTGTCACCATGGTTCAACATATCCATCTTGGGAATTGAATCAGGAATTGCTGCAAATTTTCTTATGACTACTTTTGGCTCTGCCCAACCATTTATACGGGTGTGGTTTTGTCTAGCTTCATCTATCCTTTTAAAAATCAATTCAGAACTTCAAGTGCCTGCAAGTGATGATGATGATGATGTCCTCCACATGTCCTTCGATGACAAACCTTGCTAAGAATCGTTGTGTGAGGGAATGTGATCGAAAGTACCACTGAGGCGACAAACAGCTAGTTGAAGGCTACGCCGGATCCATTTAAGTTGCCTGTAATCACCTGAATGGTTGAGAATACTTCCCCCATTCCCCGAGTCGGGCTAAAAATACCCGCCGAATAGTTGTAAACAAAAACCTTGTTATTCCCGGCGCCGGAAACGATCACGAAGCCCGAGAATGCTGCCGGCTTCCGTTCTCCAGCTGCTTTTATAAACAACGATGTCACGTTGGTAATTGTAATATGTAGCCGGGGCTTTTTCATCTGACTAATTCACATTAAAGAAAATTTTGATTGTGACATTCATTTGTCTCAGTCAAAAACGTATTATCACTCATAACAAACAGTAGTTGCCGATCCGTGTATCTCCAAACTCGCTCAGTAGTATATCGTGGTACGAGTAGCAGTTTGATTTTGTTAGATAATGTGACAAAACTACCCGCCTCAAAAAAAATAGTGAAGACATTTTTGTATAAATTAGGTATAAGTATGTTTTAGTTTGTACGTTCTCTGTAAATAATCACTATTATAAATGTATTTATAAGTTCTCATTATTTAAGAGAATGTAAATTTTGATAATAAAATATCTTAAACCGTCAAAACCGTGAACATATCGTTAGGAAACCCGTGGCTCAGTCAGCGCTGGCATCGAACTTGTCTTTCCTGTGGAAAAGGCCGGTTAAGTCGAGGATACGGTATAGGTGTTGCAAGCCTAAACCATTTTAAATTGTCTCTGGCAATATTCCGTCAGTTTATTTGATTATTGTTTTTTTTTCATCTGAGTAGTACCTATCTGAGTAGTGGTCTTAATCATATTTGGGATACTGCCGATATTTGCTTGTTCATCACCCTGTTTTATGATCACGTCGATCCGCGGCCGTGCCAAGAGCTTTAAACCAAAAGAACCAGTGCGGTGATGGGATTCATTGCTCACACTGCTCTTTGCCGCTTCTTTCGTGCGCAATGGCTCTGATTTAGCTGTGATACAAAGAGTGATTAAAAAACTGGCTCCAAGGTTGTCATTACACCATAAATACCAATTATCAGATGGCCGCAGTTTAATCATTGTAATTGTCTTCAATGATAAATAGTTAGCGAGCGGATGGCCTAGCAATTATCAACAATTAAAAAAAATCAAGTGACAATCACTTCTGACGCCAGTCTGTTTCTATCTGAAATGAAATCTGAGTAACTGCCGGGTGTTTTCGGAATACAAAAGAAACAGTCAGCTATCTAAAGGCCGCCGTTGCAAACGGTCTATAATTGCTCATCTGATTCAGCTTAAAAGCTGATTTTGATGTGGCGAAGCTCTGAAAATATTTATTGTAAGTTTGGGTATTCTGCCCTCCTATATCTAAAACATCGCTAAGCCACAAAACCAAGTTTTGAGATATGAGCGAAAAACGCGGTAGTATAAATATATATTTTATCGTAGATAGCGCTGTTTTGCTAGAGCTATTTCCTGAACTAAAAACGCTAGAAGAATGATTCTAAAACAGATCGATAGAGAATTTTTTTCTAAGTAGAATGGCATCAAAAACTCAAAATCGACCCCCTGTGGCTTAGCGATGTTTTAGATATAGGAGGGCAGTATTGTACTAATGTGTATAGCTCCCAGACCGAAGTGCCTCGGGCTCGTAGTTTATGATACCCACGATACAGGGCTTCATTTTAACTTAAAATATACATACACATAACATACATATACTATCACGCCCATATCCCTAATGGGGTGGGCAGAGCCACAAGTTAACATAAGAAAACTTGCAGCAACTTCTGATTTAAAGTCCTAAGATGGATATGGTGAACCATGGTGACGCGTGATCAGCCCATCGCCCATATCGGTCCATCATTTTGGAGAGGATACTATCCCTTATTCGACTTTTACGACATGCTCGAGGAGAGAAGCAGCTGTTCGCATTCTATGCTTTTTTACTTCCAATCCAGCAGAGAAGTAAAAAGTAAAGTCAGAATATAAAAATAAACTTTATAAACAATTTTCCGCCATTTTTCTAAGACATGACTGTAGAGGTTTAGCCGTCATTTTAAAGTGCTTAAACATTGCGCAATCCGAGTGCTTGTGGAATAGGTATTTGTATTACGACTCAATGGACCTATTAAGTCTTGTCTGTTGTGTTTGGTCCATGTGTAAGACAATAGCGGAACAACATTAGCGTACTCATGCTAATAAATTGTTCTGTGGGGTAAAGGAGTAAGTAAGTTACTTACTGACGAATGAGATCTCGGAAAATTCATGGAAGACCCACAGCTTTCAGGGATGTATCCTTCCAACTTGGCCTCGCCAGCTTCCTTTTGACGGCCTCGGTGGCGTGGCGGGCGATTGCTTGGCAGAGACGCAAGAGGCGCGGTTTCGATTACCGCTGCGGAAGAAATGTTTGCATGTTCTGTAAATATTTCTTCCGGGTTTGGGTGTTGTGGTACCATGGTACTCTTAGTTTCTGATACCCACGACACAGGGAATCCTAGTGTGGGGTCAGGACTATGTATGTGACTGTTGGGTGTTATTTATTTATAACTGCCATTACTATTACCAAGAGCTGATTCCAATTGGTTTCTCCATCCGATACGAAGAATACTACTGGGTCGACCCCGGTCCCCGTTTTGTATATCTGAGATCGCCAACTCCTTTGCCTTTAACCTTTAACGTACAGATAGCGGCACTTATCTCATTACAAATGCGAGCGAAATTGCGAAAAAACGTCCAGTTTCACGGACACGCGACGTGCCTACAGAACTAACATCGTATCTGGCCTATCTGCCATCTAGAAATCTACTTTGTCGCTTTAAACGTTTAAAATTACGACTGTATTACTAACTTACTGTATTTCTTGCATAATTTCAGTTTTCTAGGGCCAAAACCATCTACACTACACTCCACAATCACATGGTCAAGATCCCTCCTCTTTGTCATGGCGGGTTTCGAAAGGTTTTGGTACCTAACTCTAAATCTTGAAGATTCTACTCTCGGTTTTTTTTTGTTTGTTTGGTTCAAAAATCGAAAAAAACACTTAACATTAACTACAAATCTACCTTAACTAAAACATATATTGTGTTTTTTCTAAAAATAGTAAACACTGCATGCGTTAAACGTAAACAGACGTGGATAAAACTAGAAAAAGTAGGTATAATGTGTAGTTAATTAAAACTAAAACAAAACATTAAATCTATACTAATATTATAAAGCTGCAGAGTTTGTTTGTTTGTTTGTTTGAACGCGCTAATCTCTGGAACTACTGGTCCGATTTGAATGATTCTTTCAGTGTTGGGTAGTCCATTTATCGAGGAAGGCTATGTTTTATTTTTTTCAAAATTAGGGATCCGTAATAAAATTGCTATTTTGTAACACAAGGTGTAAAATCGAAAACCTATTTTTGCGTGCGCTGCAAAAACTATTGACAATAGAACAAAATGATGTACTACGGGTTTGTAGATCCCATTAAGACCTACAAAAAAATACGCGAGAACATATATCTAGCTATCATGGTTTAATCACAATAACCGATTTTGTGTTCAAAATAATTATTAAATCGTCTGAAGAAAAAAAACTACGTTAAATATGTATCGTAATATTAATCTTTATCGAAATTAAGCATTATGTTATCAAGAGTATTTATGTAGAAGTAAAATACTTTTTGTTTCATCTCAATCGGATATTTCGTTTAAAAGTTATCACGTATGTAAGAGTTGGTACCTATTAATGAGTTATGGGCCATAGAGTTTTTTATAAACATAAAATCCTGAAATAATCTTTTTGAAATATATCTGTTGATGATTGTAAGTATAAGATCTTTGAAGAGTATAATAAATACATTTCTAAAATAACTCTGCTAAGGAAATCCACGCGCGCTTGATGCAAGCAAGACGAGACGCTGGCGGCGCGGCGGCGGGCGAGACGAGGAAGCCGCGCTTACAAGTTTTGCTGGGTATCGCATGGAAAGATATTCTTGCGCAAGAGGGAAAATGGACCATTGATCCGTATAGTAAAGGAGTCCGATTTGGACAAGGCTCAAGTCCTTGAATGACTAGCTGTTTCCAATGAAATGTCTAACCAGTGCTCGTCTTATTGTATTTTTTGTATCTGCAACATTTTAATATTTCTACGCTCCCTTATGTTTAAAATTCGTAAGCTAATCCATATCGACTCTAAACAAATAAAATCTATACAAACTCACACTCAACACACACTAAACACTTTCACACTACACACTTATACAATTTCATGTTACACAAACACTCACACCCGACTCTACTATTCTTGTGAGACTCTCTATGTAATTTGGTCCATTAAAACTCCGTACTTAATCCTAATTAATGTTCATGGTCCAATGTTGTTCTCTGTCCTTCACTATGGATGATTTGTGTACTATCTCAAACGATATTGAAAATATTTCGGTCTCTGATCATTTCCTGTGCTCTAGAACAATGCGATAAATATATTCCCAGATCCTCTACAAAAATTTTCCATGTAAATATACGTAGTATAAATTGTAATTACGACAGTCTTTTGGTTCTGTTAGCGAGAATTCAACTTCATTTTGAAGTCATCATTCTTTCAGAATGTTGGCTTAGTAAATGCCCAAACCTACCACAACTAAATGGGTTTAGCGTTTATTCTACATCCTATAATAATCAGAACGAAGGAGTCGTGGCCTATGTTAAAAGTGAACTAAAACACACAATTGAATACCCATTGCTAGACGATGCCAACGCCCTTATAATTAAATTTGGTGACGAAATTGCTATCATCGCCATATACCGTTCACCATCGTACAGGAACATTGACCGTTTTATAGACAGCCTTGACTCTTCTCTAACTCTGCTTAATAAGTTTAAAACTGTATCAATAATAGGTGACTTAAATATAAATATCGTTCCTGCAGCTTGCGACCCTGATGCAGATCGTTATCTGAATATGACAGCGTCACATGGTATGTTGCCTGCTTACACACTTCCCACTAGAAAAGATAATTGCCTAGACCATGTCATACTTAGAACTCTTTGTGCATCTATTACCATCGCTCTTGACTCCTTAATAACTGACCACGTCCCTATTATTTTCAGCATCGACTTCAAACCCCATATTCACAAAAAACCCTCTCAGACCATACGACGTTTTGACTTGAGCAGCGTTGTATCTGACCTAGAAACCACTGACTTCTCCCCTATCCTAAACCATACTGATCCGAATAGTGCCACTGATTCTCTCATAGATATTATTTTAACAGTAATTAATAAAAACTCTCACAACTCTAACATCCCGAGCAGGAAAAGAATTATGAAACCCTGGATGACCCCTGGTCTTCTCAGATGCATTCGTCACAGAGATCGTTTGTACAAAAAATTTCGTAAAGAACCGGAAAACCATTTGAATAAAACTGTTTTTGCTCGCTACAGGAACTTTTGCAACAACTTGTTGAAAAAAATAAAACGGGATTTTGAACGCAATGAGTTCCTGAAAGCTAGCAAAAATCCTAAGGCTACGTGGAAAGTTATTAAGGACATCGCTAACCTAAATCGTAGGGAGTCCTCGGCCAGTAACCTTCTTAGGCTAGCTAGCTCCCCAACTTGCTCCGTAGACAAAGTAAACCACTTCTTCGCTAATATTGGTAAGTCTCTCTCCTCTAAATTTCCCCTTGCACACGCCTCTCGCCCCACAAGGCAACTTCCTCTCAATTCCCTCAATCCTAACTCAATGGCTTTATTTAGTGTAGATAACTCTGAGATTGAAATTGTTATTATGGGTTTAAAAGACAGATGTGCAGTAGGATGGGACAATATACCTACTTCTGTTATCAAAGCTGCCAGACATGTCCTAATCCCCGTACTTAACTTTTTATTTAATCTTTGCTTCGCGACTGGTATCTTCCCAACTTCGTTTAAAAAAGCAGTAGTCCATCCTATATATAAGAGTGGAGACAGAAACGGTGTTACTAACTATAGGCCTATTTCTGTTCTTTCTGTTCTATCAAAGATCTTAGAAAAATTACTAAATAACAGACTTATAAGTTTTCTGAACACCAACAATATACTCTCGCATAACCAGTATGGATTCAGACGAGGAATATCTACTGAAGATGCTGTCCTAGACTTAACAAATACTATTATCACGAAGCTAGACAAACGGCGGAAAGTGCTAGGAATTTTCCTTGATCTTTGTAAGGCTTTTGACACCGTTTCTGTCCCCATTCTTATATCAAAGCTGGATGCTATTGGTGTCAGAGGTGCCAGCCTTGACATTTTTAAAAATTATCTCCTCAATCGAACTCAATATGTTGTTATTGATGGTTATAAGAGTAAGGATGAAACCGTTGAGTTTGGTGTTCCGCAAGGTAGTGTCCTTGGACCTACCTTGTTCCTCATCTACATTAACGAACTTTGTCAACTGAACCTCCCCAATTGCAAGATCATCACATATGCAGATGATACTGTCTTACTTGTGGATGGCAGAAACTGGTCTGAAACCTTCTGTTTTGCAGAATCAGCATTAAGTGCCGTTATGTCTTGGCTTGAATCAAACCTACTAACCTTAAATTTAAATAAAACCAAGTTCCTTTCTTTTTCCCCTAATTCATCTGGCCAACCTTCACCTTCTTTTAGTATCTTCCCCCATTCCTGTCGAAATACTCAACCCAAGCCCTGTCCCTGTAAGCCGTTAGAGCACTCTTCTACCATTAAATATCTTGGTGTAACGCTAGATAGTTGTATGCTCTGGAACCTTCATATTGCCCAAGCAGTCTCTCGCACCAGAAAATTAATATACATATTTAAGAAGCTTCGTTCTACTTTAGACATCCACTCACTTAGAACAGTATACTTCGCTTTGGCACAATCTGTACTATCCTATTGCATTACGGCTTGGGGCGGATCAGCAAAATCTCACTTGTTGGCGCTAGAGAGGTCCCAAAGAGCAGTGCTTAAGGTCATGGCCGGCAAGCCCTTTCGTTTTCCCACTTCCGAATTATATTCCCTAAATAATGTCCTAACAGTTAGGCAGCTCTTCATCTTCAACACGGTCTTACGTAAACATACTCAGCTTCTATATGACCCTAAGACTTCCTCCAAACGAAGACCTGACAGAGTCTGCAAAATTGAAAATCGTAGAACTGAACTTGCCAGCCGCCATAATTACTTTATTAGCTCGAGACTCTACAACAGGATCAACAAGGAGCTTAATATCTACAGCCTTACACTATATAAATTAAAAATTAAATTGCTAGTATGGCTTCAGCCACTTTCCTACGATTCTACTGAAAATCTTCTCACAGTATTAGTGTAATATCCTACTCTCTCTCACACTCATAAACACACACACACACACACACACACACACACAACACTCACACACACACACACACACACACACACACACACACACAAACACGCACACTCACACACACAACTTAGTTACTGTCTTATGTATTATTATAATTTTTTGTGTTTAAATTTTTTTAACTACTTTTAGTCCTTTTCTGTATAAGGAACTTTACGCTCCGTGGTCATGGAGGTGGGCGTTGATAGTTGCGACACAGTTCTTAACTACTGCAACTATCATCGTGTACTATTATGTTATTTTATACCAATGTATATTCTGTTCCTAAATAAACTATTTTGTATTTTTGTATTTTGTATTTTTGCTTGCTGGCCGCCTGTGAGAAAAACGCGGGTGAAACCGCGGAGCACAGCTAGTATAAAAAATAAAAACAAAGAAAAGATGTTATATAGGTAGTAAAATTAATCTACTAATATTTCAGAAATAGTGTTCTTAGCGTAGGCCAAAAACCAAAAAATAAGTCAAAAATATCTATAAAAACTTAGAGGAAGAATTATGGTTTATAATGACAATGATAGTTGCCAGGGTGGATTGCCCTTATACAAGGCACTGCTGGGAGCAACACCTTCCCAGCAAACCTATTATTTTTTAAGTCCTTTTGCATCCCTACATTTTCTTTGAGTTTAAATGCTCGAAATAAATGCATTTTTTTTTATTTATAATGTAAATTTCTCTGATAAAATCTAGGAATATTGCAACGTTGTCCTATATCGGTTGTTATGTCAAACTAAGAGCTGGCTTACCAGGCTCTCAAACATCTCTCGTTACGTGAGTCACTCTCATCAGATGCGATGCCAATCGGTCTGCTATTGTCATGTTTATTGCATTCTACACAATCGCTGAATAGGTCAGGGGCCCGGCCGTGTGCACTTCTCAACACAGTTTAGCGCGCTTCACGTTTTATTTAAACGGTGCTCGTGTTGCTTGAACTGGGTCGTGGGTTCGATCCCAAAACAAAGAACTCTAGTCCACACAGAGCTATTTTAAACTAGTAGTCAAAGCATCCGTTATAAATACAAATAAAAATAAATATTTGAGGACATATCACACAGCACCAAACTAAGCAAAGCTTATGGAAAACAGATGGCTGATAGAATACATAATATACTTTTTTTGTAAATACATACTTATAATACATAATACTACAACACCCAGACCCGGAAGAAATATTTACAGAGCATGCAAACATTTCTTCCGCAGCGGGAATCGAACCCGCGCCTCTTGCGTCTCAGCCGAGCATTCGCCCGCTTCGCCACAGAGGTCGTCCTAACGTCATAATGACGTCATAAGAACAACAAGCCATAATATTTTTGATGATATCTGATTAGACAAAAAGCAAGTGAGAATGATCAATACTGAGTATCCTCAAGATTCAAAACAGCAGCTGGCATGTCCAGCAGTGGACTGCTATGGGCTGATGATGATGAAAATAGCAGAGCCTCTATAATCCAAATCCCAGCTGATCTGAACTACTCTATAATACCAATAGCCTCCTCGTCACCACACTGGACAGGGTGGACTGTCCTATCGTACGCAAATGGAATTCCATACACATGGTTTCCGGAACATCTATGTTTAACGTATATTAGGGTTAGGATTATTGTATTGTTTATATTTGATATGTTTTTTGTTATTTGGCTCTTTTTAAAATGTATTTTGTATGGACTTGTCTGAAATAAATGAAATATTATTACAATCCTAACGCCCTACCCGCTGCTGTATTAAGTCCCTATAATAGACCATAATAATAAGCGCCCTCATCTCAACATTCTGTTAAGGTCAGGCCTCAATTCCCCTGTCTTACCATTTTGTTCTTGTACAGAATTTGGACAACTGGAAGTCGTCGCGGCGGAAGCGCGTGGAGCCGATCATCGAGCGCTGCGTGGAGCTGCGCAAGATGGAGCAGGAGCCCAGCCAGCCGCGCGCCAAGTCCAAGACCTTCAACGAGATGCTGGAGGAACGGTAGGTTTACCCCCTTCTTTCGCGGTTCTTTTGTTCTCGTGTGCAGGTGGTCGGGCAGAAAGAGCAAGAGAGCAGGTGCTCCATCTTTCTCTATGTGCTCTTGGATTAAAAAAACCACCATCCTCCATGGTGCCAATCGATAGTCGACTATCAATAAGCAACACTGCTTCTATCTAACCCTAAGGTCTGCATTATTGGCAATAGAGAAAAGGATTCGTTGTTGTAAATCATATCCTACTTCACCTACCAATAAACTGATTTAAATTTAATCCTTACATTATATAGAATTCATTTTCGCACGTGCAAGTAACACACGGTAACAATTACTTGCACGGAAACCAATGCACTGATTTGAACTTTCAACCTTTCGTCAATAACTCTAAGGGCTATAGTGCAATTTATGTAGTTCGGATCACTGCACTGGACTTTGAACCTTAGTGTAATAACTGCAAGGGTTAATTTACATTTGTTTAGGTTCATATTGAAGTGTATTTGTTCAGTTCAGCGAGTTGAACTTTCAACTCTATTACCATATGTATAGAGTGTGAATTCCTATTTCCTTTTATGAACGGTCATGTGTGTTGGTTTACTTGCGGTGCAGTGGTCAGCTTCCTAATCCGAGACCATACGATTCAGCTTACGCACTAACATCAACTCCCTGTCTTTATCTCAAAATTCGATCCTATAGTCGTGGGTTTAAAACCCGGTCGTGCACAAATAGATTTTTCTATTCGAAAAATTTACGTGCTCTATACCAGTACTCTCAAACAGTGAAGGAAAACATCAAGAGGAAACCAGCATGTCGTAAAACATGCAAAATTCGAAAATATATGTCAATTGTACGAAAGGAGCCTTTGAGGTGCACATTAAATCCTATCACCACATTTGTTCGAAACAACAACTAGATAGAGATCTCAAAATTCACTCTTTTCTATGTCATTGTTCATGTAATACTGGATTTACTGTCTTTTCTGTCCATCCGCATTCAAAACATATACTTACCACACAAATTTTATTTTCAAGTACTGTTTTGCAGAAGAGATATTTTTTTAAATGAGGAAAAAGAAAGTTGATGTTGTGTTAATATTTTTTGAGTCAGCCGCATCGTGTTGTGTGGAATGAGTGGTCTGGCTATCGAGTCGAGACGCCGGTAACACTATATCGATGTCATTGACTTGTATCGATAATCATGTACGCACGGCACTAGTATACAGCGTGCATATCTCATCATCAGCCTAAAGTCCACAGCTGGACCTATGCCTTCATCATCATCATCTTCCTGCCCTTATCCCATTCTATGTGGGGTCGGCACAGCATGATTCTTGGATTATGCTGTAAGAGTTTCGGCTAAGGTGTTTTATGACTGGCCGCCTGCCTGACGTCAACCCTCCTTGGGAATACTTGCTTATTGTATCTCATCATGTTGGAGGATACTATTCCTTAGTCGACTTTTACGTCATGCTCGGAGAGAGAAGCAGCTGGACGCATACTATGTTAAGCCTTACCGACCCAATTAATGTAAAAAAAAATACATGGATTACCATTAGGCACTAGGGCTAGCCTGTGTCGCGAGATCGAAATCGCGGGAGATCAATATACTTGCTGCCTTCATCCATCGACCACGCGGACTCTTACAATGTCATCGATACATCAGATTCATCAGGTTCTCGAAGGCCCCAACGGAAGACCAGCGTGGGTTGTTTCAACCTGCACATGGTGAGTTGGGACCAATTTGCAACTGTTCCATAATTATATTACACAAGTTAGTTTAGTTTTAGTTTGTTGCAAATAAATGATTCTGATTCCTGATTCAGACGGGAAGCTATCCAACTTATTTCTTCATGATTTCACGTTTTGTGGCTGCTTTCGAATAAAAAAATAGAATAATATTTATTGAAAAAGAAGAACACATTAACCGCTATTAAACTTAATTTAATAAAGTTAGTGTGAAATTCTCGTCATTAATTAGATTGTCAATTTCGTAGAAAATATTTTTGTTGAGAAGGTAGGTACGTCCAGCACCTTTATTCTCTAACGGCTATCTTATCTCTTTAAATATCTTATCTGTTCTTCGTGTTATGTCATAATCTCAGTATACAATGTCTTTCGAAGGCGCACAGTTGAAGGGTTTGGTTTAGTTAGGCCTTTCCTCGGGGCGAAAGAGTTCAGCTGGTCTGGCGTGAAAAGGTAACTGTCGGATAAGATAACCTTCGCATTTAAATATTAAGGAGTTTGTAGATACCGTGATATCCTCAAGAAGCCATAATCGGAACACTTGTACAAATTCGGTTATGTATTCTGTTACACCCTGTATAAGTCCAAAGCCGGTTCCCAACAAAGAAGGTCGATTGAGTAATTGGATTGTATTCGGTCGTTATTACAATCATATTTAACGTTACTTTTCATACCTTGCACGATTCTATGGGAATCCACACACATGGAACCTTGGATTGTTGGTACCTATCACTGATTCTTCAGCAACCAACAGTTGCAACCACTGGTCCTATTTTCCTATTCCTTTCCTATTCATATTCCTCTATTTTAAGGAGTGTGACCGAAATGTCTTAAGCTGTAGAGAGCGCACTAAAAAATCTATATAGTTTATTCAGTAGAATCTTTACGCCTGTTCGTAACGCGACCAAGCGTAGAAGATTCTATAACTATTCTGAAAATCAAATAAAAATGTGGCCAACTCTTGTGACGAAGTTATTAAGCCGAATAAATACCTCCGTCGTGGCTTAACGACTTAAAAGCCGGGACCGACAATTTAACGTGTCCTCCGAGGCACGGAAGCTCTCAGCTCGTAATGCCACTTGCGGTCACCCATCCCAATTGTGACCGCACACAACGTTGCTTAACTTCAACGATCAATCAAGAACGTCTAAGCAAGCTACGCCAATTCAACACGGTCCTGTCCTAGCCTAAGCTTTTCTCCACTATCAGCCTATAGCAGTCCATGGCGTCCGATCATCGGCTATGGTATCATTATTCTATGGACTGCAAATTCCTAAATTGAGTCGTAATTATGTCCTGCCAACTTCTTACTTACAAAGTTACTTTGTTATGTCTGAGTATCTGAAAATGTTATAAAAACAGGATTTGAGATATCTAAACGATTTAAAGATCTAAACGGAGTTGAATACAAAATGTACTTTGCTTAATCTTTGCAGATATGCGTAAGTTATTTTATGAGACACTTTGTATACTTAGAAAATGGATAAATTTGATCGTAAATAAACTTAATCTTATATTAAGTAGTACAATCTGAATATTATGGTCTAGTTTTAATCTGAGAATCGTTGTTTTCTAATA
This sequence comes from Scotopteryx bipunctaria, assembly GCA_949320045.1. NCBI lineage: Eukaryota > Metazoa > Arthropoda > Insecta > Lepidoptera > Geometridae > Scotopteryx > Scotopteryx bipunctaria. The sequence continues at coordinate 9,558,751 of OX439459.1, forward strand.
CCCGGATTTCATAAAAACAACTTACGGATGTCTGTTGGTAGACTACCTACCGTAAACTTTGCTATCTGTGTGAGAATGACATGCAAAAGACATACAGTTTTTGGTGAATAAACCTACTAAGTTAAATATTTTTTGACACAAAATAAACTTTTATCATACTGTATTTAAATTTCTATTGAAATATACCTAGTATATATGTTAGTTGAATTAAAAAAATAACGCCTAACAGTTTACTAGGATTCCCTGTATCGTGGGTATCAATAACTACGAGAACTATGGTACCAAAACACCCAGACTAAAGTAATATTCGCAGCGGGAATAGAACCCGCGCCTTCTGCGTCTCAGCCGAGCAATCGTCCGCCACGCCATCGAGGCCGTCACACAAAGATACCAGAAAGTGGAATGGAACGTTTTCACAGGCAATTCGGACTCGCATATATTTTTTTTCTCCTTCTATGTGTATCGTAAATGAGAGCACTGGTAGTCTAGTGGTAGTGACCTTGCCTTTAGATCCTAAGGTCGTAGGTTCAAACCCGGTCGTGCACCAATGGATTTTCTGTACGAAAAATGTACATATTTGCGCTATATAATATCAGTACCTACTCTCAAACGGTGAAAGAAAACAAAAACATCGTGAGGAAACCGGTACGTCATAGAACTTAGAGTTCGAAAATATGTGCCACGAAATGAGTCTTTTCACCACACTGGTTCCAAAGAACTAGTTACACGACTAGATAGATATACAACAGATTTATTTATAATCAAAACTAATACAAAAGTTTAATAACGGAAATCCCGCAACTTCCTACTATCGAACGTTTGATAAGGTAGCTATTGTGTGAAAGTCGGCATATATTTTATCAATTGCGCAATCGGAACAATGTCGTCAGTCCATTCTAATTGGACTAGAGACAATTACGGAGCTCAATTAATTAACTTTATGCAATAATATTGGCCATGGCTGATTGGTAAACCAATAAAAACTAGAAATCAATCATCATCTTTAACAAAACTTAACCTAATTATTACTTCATTCATTCGTTTCGAAATATATCGTCAAAGGCAGTAAAAAACCGGTCAAGTGCGAGTCGAATTCGCACATGAAAGGTCCCGTGCCATCGTACATGTAATAACTTACTTACTGTTTAGCTTAGTGATAAAATAGTTTGTTAAATTAGCGTTCACATTGAATAACTTTTCTAGTACTATCAGTGAAAACCTATAATTGGCACAGTTTCTATCATAGTCATTGAGGACATCTATTAAAGCTGTTGGTTTTCCGAAAATAAATAAATAAATGAATGTTTCTTTTTTCTCTCCCTTTTATTTATTTTATTTTTTGTTGTCATTGAATGCGTCCAGTAGCTTCACTCTCCAAGCATCAAGCATGTCGTAAAAGTCGACTAAGGGATGGTATCCTCTCCAACATGATCCACCATCTATATGGGCGATGGGTCATCACCTATATGGCTGATCACCTTGACAGGTGATGATGGTTCACTATATCCATCTTGGGACTTTGAATCAGAAGTGGCTGCTTATTTTCTTATGATTACTTGTGATTCTGCCCACCTCATTAGGGATACGGGCGTGATAATTTTTACGTATGTATTTGTTGTCATAGCGGCAATAGAAATACACACTCTGTAATTTAAACTTGCTACCTATTACGGTTCATAAGATACAGTCCGCTGAAAGACCGACCGACGGACGGAAAAAGAAAATAGCCAAGCGTGGTTTCTTACCTGTATCTTTCACGCTTGGTCGCGTTACGAACAGGTGTACCTAACTAAATGCAACGTTAAGACGTGTCCAAGTGATCCCCGTGATTTTATGGAATAAAAAAAAATTACTTTAACTTTGGACAACGGAGGCTTAGTAATAGTGTCCCTTTGGCACCCTTTGGGTACGGAACCCTAAAAATCTAGTTGTAGCTTCCGCCCGCGGCTTCTCTTGTCACCCTGATATAAAGTATCTATTAATACTGCAGGTCTGTATATTTTCCATTAAAATCCGATCAGTCGTTACATAAACATACAAACATTACAACTTCTTGGATTTGTTATATTAGTAGTATTGTATAACTATTTCTTGTAGTTTCTTCGAGTAGGGCATTTGAGAAGTCATTTCAAGTGACCTCAAGACATTTCGTTGTTCAATTATAGTCAATAAAAAAATATGTAGGTGCCTACGTTATTTACTTATTTACCCCATTACTTATAAAAATTGCTTAACATATACACTGTTTGGAAACTGTTTGATTTCGTAGTTTATGTTCCCGAAAGTAAATATACCTGAATTATGTATAAGTAGAATGTTTTTTGTATCTTGTCATTTACTATTCAATGGTTGGTACTACCAGTTTTATTGATAGTTGTGAAATCTTGACTTTTCACATTCTTTGAAATGTCAAAATTTGATATTTCATCAAAACAATCTTACTTATATTATAAATACGAAAGTTTGTGAGTTTGGATGTTTGTACCTCAATCACGCCTAAACGGCTGAATGGATTTGAATGAAACTTGGAATATACATGTACTGGATTAACATATAGGCTATTTTTTTCCGGGTTCCACCCGAGCGAAGCCGCGAGCGGCAGCTAGTCATGATATAAATAGTAGGTAAGTACAAATATTGTGCGCCTCGGCAATTTTCATCTAGCTTCTGAAATAACTACGAACGAACGATGACGATATATGAAATATAGAGATCTTACAATAATTATGTAGATATTTATTTTTAATTAATTATTGCATATTCGGACAAATTCGGTTTTCATACCAAGCACGAAGTTTGCCGAGACGCACAATATTTGTGGTACTAGTGTAAGTAAATGATTTTGTCTTCGTGGTCAATGGCAATCGCTATAAGCTCTGTATTTGTGTTTATTTAGTTTTCCTTTGCAAGAGGAAAATCCGTGTAATTTCTCCTCTTGTGTCATGTCATGTCGTGTCGTGTCGTGTCATGTCGTGTCACCCGATAGTGAGCGCCTCGCCGCAGATTGTGAAACATAAAACGGCTTTCTTGTCTATGTACGCGTGAAACCACTTCCTTTTTGTCTGTTTGTTGTATAATATCCCGGGGACTGCGGAGGCGGAAACTAGCAGAAAAAGCTATGTTCAGACTTGAGGCTTTGTAACTTTGATGTATATGTAGGACGTCCAATTAGGGTTGAAGGACAAGACGCGTGAAAATCCCGGATTTTGGAGCCCAAACCCGGACATGTCAACAGATTTTGTTGAATTTAGCGAGTGCGTTTCTTTACTTCCAGTCCAGCAGAGAAGTAATTAATAAATATCTTACTTATATTATAAATGCGAAAGTTTGTGAGTTTGGATGTTTGGATGTTTGTGCCTCAATCACGCCTAAACGGCTGAACGGATTTGAATGAAACTTGGAATATACATAGTACATGTACTGGATTAACATATAGGCTATTTTTTATCCGGGTACCACGCGAGCGAAGCCGCGGGCGGCAGCTAGTAAACAATATAAATGTTTGTGGACATTTCACACAGCGCCATCTAGCCCCAAACTAAGCAAAGCTTGTACTATGGACACCAGACGGCTGATAGAATACTTATATACATTTTTTTTGTAAATACATACTATAATACAACAACACCCAGACCCGGGTGTATTAAAAGCACTGAATGAGACTCGCGAGAGAATGGCGTTATAAAGTGGAGGCCTATATCCAGCAGTGGGGCTATGATAATAATGATGATCCGATCCTAAGGTCGTGGGTTCAAATCCGGTCGTGCACCAAATGATTTTTCAGTACTTCCAAACGGTAATAGACAACCTCGTTAGGAAACCGGCATGTCGGAACTCAAAAGTTCAAAAAATTTGCGTCAAGTGCACGAAAGAAGCCTTCGAGGCGCACTTTAAATCCTTTCACCGCACTAGTTCGAAAGAACTAGTAACACGATTAAATAGATGATGATTGGAATTTCATGTTGTGCAACAGTCTACTTTAAATCTATTTACGCAACAAGTAAGAAATGAAATTATGTACTTAACATTTTACGGCAGTATTATAACTCCTACCGAACGATATAAATAAAAATAAACAAACACCAATGTCTATTACGTGAGTAGATGCAATTGAATATGAATGACCCAGTTATTACCTCTACATAACCGCAGTAGGTACAACAGACAGACAGGGAATAGGTTCTCAGCTGATCATATTCGTGGGGTGACTGCCAGACCGAGACGAGAACTCCCGCGATCAAAAAAACTGGTCAACATGTAATTAAGTTTTAAAAACATCTGTTATTCAATGAAGAATAGGATAAAAAAAACTCCTTGGCGCTATCCTACGGCACCAGGTTTTTTACGCTTACGATCTACCGTGAAGTCCTGATTTAAATAAATATTTGTGGACATTTCACACAGCGCCATCTAGCCCCAAACTAAGCAAAGCTTGTACTATGGACACCAGATGGCAGATATAATACTTTTATACTTTTTTTATGTAAATACAGACTTTTATTACAACAACACCCATACCAGGAAGAAATATTTGCAGAACATACAAACATTTCTCTCGTAGCGAGAATCGAACCTCTTGGGTCTCAGTCGGGCACTCACCCGCCACGCCACCGAGGTCGTCATACAGAAAAACATGACGTTTTATAAGTTTTACATGAAAAAGTATCTCAGAAAAAATACATATACTATTTTGACTATAGGATTTTCCAGTGTTGTATTTGTATCATGCTCATATTGTATTGACTCCAAATAAACAAATAAATAAAATAATATCTATGGGACCACCTTGGGACTTTATAGCTCTCTGCTCAAAGCACCAATTCTTTTACTATTACAGATTGCAAAGAGCATACACAGGGTCTGGGTGTTGTAGTATTCTGTATTATAAGTATGTATAAACAAAAAAGGTATATAAGTATTCTATCAGCCATCTGGTTTCCATAGTACAAGCTTTGCTTAGTTTGGGGCTAGATGGCGCTGTGTGAAATGTTCACAAATATTTATTTATTATTATTTATACATAAGACAAGAAAAATTGCCGTAGAGAATGTCCTATAGAAATGATGAAATAACTAAGTGACGGAACTAACAATTTAATCTTACTGCTTTAGCAACAAACAAATTACAATCTACTAGCGTAATGTCATAATCTTTGTAAACATAAACTGTTGGACTGACTGACTGACAGTCAACATAGTCTAGACTAGAACAATCTAAGCCAAGTTAGATTACATTATAAGGACCATTGAAATTGCTTCATTCAATCTAACTTCTATGTTTTGATGTCAATATGCTTGGCGTAGTGACTACTGAGTACCGAGTACTGATATAATAATAATAATAATAATAATAAAAGCTTTTATTTTTCTCTACACAATATGTACATGTTATATTATCTATGTCTAAATTATTCTATGTATTTATCTATTTTTAAACTTATCTATACCTATTTTATGTGTAAGAACCGCGTTCAGCGGTAAAAGTACCGAGTATTGATATAGCGCACATAAATTTTTCGCACAGAAAAATCTATTGGTACACGACCGGACTTGAACTTTACGACCTTAGGATCGGAAGGCGGGGTCACTACCAACTAGACCATCAGTGCTCTCGTTTGTGGGTCGTTTTAGCCCCTTGTATATCTACTATTTTCTATAAGTGCGAAGTCACGGGCTAAAGCTAGTTCCTAAGCTTCGCGGACATTTCGCCAGAGTTCTAAATTACCATGAATGGATGCCAGTACGCAGTGATTACTACTATTACTATTAGTCTGATCAAATTCCGTAATTCTCTGAACACCAGCTTACGGTCTCGGGTAGATATAATGTTTTGATTGCGGGTTCATATCTTCATAACCAAGACATTCTGGTAAAAACCAGTATTTCTTAAACTTTCTCGATTTGTTAAACTATTCCTACTCTTAGTTTTTAGAAAAAAAGCCGGTCAAGTGCGAGTAGAAATTGCGCACGAAGGGTTCCGTACCATCGTACATTTACAGATATAGAAATACAAACTGAGAATTTCAACTATCTACCTACGGTTCATGAGATACAGCCCGCTGACAGACGGACGGACGGACAGTGGTGGCTTAGTAATAGGGTCCCGTTGGCACCCTTCGGGCACGGAACTCTAAAAAGAGGATTTTTAATAATATTTTTGGGGTTTATGTACAATTATGATAATATCATTAAATAAATAATAAATATTTTTGGACATTTTACACAGCACCATCTAGCCCCAAACTAAGCAAAGCTTGTATATGGAAACCAGATGATATTTGCAAAGCATGCAAACATTTCTTCCGCAGCGGGAATCGAACCCGTGCCTCTTGCGTCTCCGAGCACTGCCCGCCATGCCGCCGCGGTCGTCATAGATATTATACTCTTTTGTCCTAATAGGTATTATCTACTCGCGCAACTTATCTCGACCGTTAAAGTTATGAAATTGAAAGTCGTGATCGAGATGACATGATTGGAATAATCAAGATGGTCGAGTAACGAGAGATATTATCGGACGTTGTATTACGACTCGTTGCCAAACCAAATTGAGCGCAAACAATTTGTCATATTTTTGGCGGCTGATAAGCTGATATGTTTATCACACTTTGCAGGTACGATTAAATAGATGGCGCTGTGTGAAATGTCCACAAATATTTATTTACTAGCAGCCCGCCCCGGCTTCGCACGGGTATTTAACAAATTAGGTAATTTTTTACACCTCGGTTTACATTATTGGAGTTTTAGTAAGGATCCCTAATTTTTTGAAAATAAATTATAGCCTATGTTATTCCGTAATAATGCAGCTATCTATTGGTGAAAGAATTTTTTAAATCGGTTCAGTAGTTTTGAAGCCTATTCGTTACAAACAAAATAATCTTTCCTCTTTATACTATTAGTGAAGATTATTTTATTATTATACTTGATTGCTTTGAATGATTTTGAGAGTAAGATATTCGAGTCATTTAATATTTCTGTAACCCGGCTGACCTTGCTTTTGGTGAAGACCCTGGAAAAGGTCTAGTCTGTGTGCGATGAGCTTAGCTTCAGTGGTTTCCTATAAAACCTAGATTTATTTAAATGCTAACATGATAAATCAATTTAATTGGTCCAGATAATGCAATCTTAACTGTCCGGAGGAAATTAAAGAAGCTTCCTGAATGCGTCTAAGTTTTATCATTAACGACTACCATCGAGGTGCTAAGTGTTTTAGCGATAATTTTAATTGAGTCTGTGACTCAAACCTGGACCTAACTCAATGTTATTCAGTTTGCAGCTAACTTTAATTAAAAGGTGCGTTTTTTCAGCTTGATATGTTTTTGTGAGAAGCTTTTTATGTAAAGACCAATTTATTACACTAAGATATTACAGAGCACTGGTGGCCTAGTGGGAGCGGTCCCGCCTTTGATCCTTATTCGTGGGTTCAATTCTGGTCGTGCTCTAATGGATTTTTCTGTTCAAAATGTATGTGCACTTTACCAGTACTCTCAACGAAGATAACGTGAAAAAACCATGGTAGGTATGTCGTAGAACTTAAAAAGTTCAAAATTATGTGCAATTTGCACGAAAAAAGCCTTTGAGCGCACTTTAAATTCTTTCACCACACTGGTTTGAAAGAACTAGTGACACGACTAGATAGAGATACTGTTGAAAGACAGTCTAGGGAAGAGATTATGTGGCCATCATCTTGCCCTTAACCCTAGTTAGTTCCATATTCTCCTATCACTCGTCATCTCGGTACTCACTCCTTTCACACGCATGTCCTCTTTCACACAATCCATCCATCTTTTTTTAGGCTTTCCTCTGTCTGTGTATCCATCCCCATTCATGAAGAATAGATTATGCGGTATGAAAAAGATATGACAGTTGCTGAGAAAAAAAACTTACGAGTCAATTCATTAGTCGTGGTTCACTGGTTCAATTCCAGCTCGATGGACTATGGGACTTTTAGTTACCTTTACCACTTAGTTTTACTATGAATTTAGTGGGCAAATCTTCTAAGAAGGTGGGTTTTTCATCTCAAAACAAGGATTAAGTTAGAAATCGCTATAAACTTACGTAAAGGGTCGGAGAGCTCAAACAAACGCACAATCAAATAGAAAGCTTGACGGATTAATGTAGGACCATCTGCCTGTCCGTCTGTCCGATTGATTCGTAACTGATGTAATTTGCAACGTCAAAGAAATGTTTAGTGTGTGCAAGAAAGCACACTGGTACTTTTACCCAACTACGCGAAGCAGAAAGAGAGTTATGTGTTTAACAGTCCTTATAAATCCTTAAGTACTGGTCAGATTTTGTAGCAAAATACACAAGTGCACTTCTTCATCGCTAAATCCGCTTTTGTTATACGACTACTGGATATAGGATACCCCCACATGGATGGCTTTGGGCGCGTCTGGTCAATGGAGCGAGGCAGCACAAAATCGATCATCGTGAGGGTTCAATTGAACAGGCTTTTGTCATGCAGAAAATTTCTATAGACATGATGATGAAGGGCTACTAGAAATCCTAATGAAATAAATAAATATTTGTGGACATTTCACCCAGCCCCAAACTAAGCGTAGCTTGTACCATAGGCACCAGATCGCTGATAAAATACTTATATACTTTTTTTTGTAAATACTTATAACTCATAATAATACAACACCCAAAACCGGAAGAAATATTACAGAAAATACAAACATTTCTTCCGTAGCGGGAATCGAACGCGCTCCTCTTGCGTCTCAACCGAGCACTCGCCCGCCACGCCACCGAGGTCGTCGCTGTTCCATGACCACGTCTAAATATTATGTGATGTTACAATACAGAAAACTGATCTGCTAGCTAGCTTTCTAGCAGCACTATCATTAAGTGGCTGGTGGCTGGTGCACCGTGCAATCATGATGTCTGATAACGCAGCCACTTTCTCTCCCTTCCTGCTTATCATTAGTTCAAATACATCTGTGATTTTCATCTGGCATTTGACGACATTTTCTAGGATAGTTTTATAACCTCCGTCGCGAGGCGAGTATGTATGTGTCCGGCTGAGACGTGAGAGGTGTAGGATCCGTTCCCGGGGGTTGAAATAATGTTCACATATTCTTGTGGATCTCAGTCTTGTGGTACCAGTACTTGGTAGTTTCAGATAACCACGATACGAGGAATCCTAGTGTGGAATCAGAAAACGACATGGTTCTCATTTTTGTCAGTAACTGTAGTATCAAATTCTATGTCTTCGGTACAAATCTTTAAATGTTCACTTTAAATCCTTTCACCGCACTGGTTCGAAAAAACTAGTGACACGACTATATAGAAAAAAATCGATTCGAACACATCGAATTGTTTTTTTCTAATATTTAAATGCTTTATAAATGAATTTTGATCTACCATTAATCAGTATTAAACCATTTTCTTCCACCTAACGTTACCATTCAATAGTGTACTGTTTAATGATCACTGCATCTCACAGAATAAGCTATAGTACAATAGGTAGTTTTTTCCCACATATGCCATGTTACATAATAGCCCCACATCACGTACTTACAATTTATGGGTTAAAGCTTTATTGCACTTCTTACATGTCATTCTTTGGACCGATCTGTGCCAGATTACTGAGGATAGCTGGATCATATTTTCGAGTCCTTCGAAGTTCACATTCTGAATTCTTCTTGTTTTTTGAAATAACTTCTATATTGTTTAATTGAGTAGCCTGTGGTTAAGATCTTTAGTCAATACACATAATTTTAACTACTTCTTCAACTAGAAGGTTTATTATGAACCTTTGTTTACAATGAATTCCAGACCTTTCAAAGTCAACGAATCAATTTGATTGGTTGATTCGCTTGGGTCATCTGAATTGGATTCGACTGTTGAGGTGTACCAAGTGAACTAACCACCGTTTCCTGAGCTCTGTCCGTGCTATCATACCATTATGATTGTTGACCATATACGAAGGACCATGCCTTTATAGGGGCGGCAGTTAGCGCAAGAACTAAGCTATGGCGAATTCTAAGAATGTTTTAAAGTTTTTGAGTTTGTTAATTGCTGCCTGGTTCTCATAGTAATGTAATGATTTTGTAATTACTGACATTTACAGTATAATCGAAGCTAAGGATATGCGATAATAGAACAATTTCCAAGTTCTCCGGTTTGTATTTTTTATTTTGTGGCCTATACGACCTTTCTGAACTACGAGTAGAAACTTGGTATTGAAAAACCGCATTTACACTGTCTTATCTGACCGATGAAAATATATGTCTACGTGTACGCAAATAGCCACCTAACCATTTATAAGTTACCTCTAGCCACTGCAATGTACGTGCCAAGAAAGTATCAGTAGCCAACTCATGTACAGCTAATTTTAATAGTTTTCCAGGAATGTATATCGTGCTAAGTAATTATTGACGGTTTTACCCAGAAATTATACGCAACGCATGATCTAATGCTGGTTTGTATAACTCCTCGGGCAATCGAAGTGTCTTAGTCTTGGAAACTAGAATGGGAAATAAGCGGTTTCCGTGTGATTATTGATTTTAAAAAGCAGTGTGTTATGCACTGAGTTTAAAGTAATTATCATATCGAAGATAGAGGAAGTAGAAACGAAGGTAGATGTAATACAAATTGGGAGGGAAAACCTACTCAGTGGTAAGCATTTTCAAATGCTACACCTTAAAACATGATATGCCCCAAGCTATGTATAAAACAAAAAAAACGAATTGCTAATAATATAAAATTTTGGCCTTCACCTTTTGTAAGTGGCCACTTATAGCTAAAATACTTTCGGTGTAGGTGTAAACACTTACACTGTATAGATCCATTGAAAACTTACGTCATTTCTGCAATAAGTATTGTTTGATTTGCATCCAAGATTGCATTTTTGTATCCTGTTCCACTCACATACCCTTAAATTATTTTTATAGACTTGGTTTTTTATACGCATCCCACCGCTGTCACCATGTAGTGAAACACGCTTGCTGATTGAACACTGCTTTATTTCATTCACAAGATGGCACCGTATAACCAACCGCCTATAACTACCCTCAATAGGTACACAGTATACAACAAAAATCATTTCGGCAAACAACCTTATCGCCCATCTATATGTACCTACGTGTCTACTCTCTGCCTATAAAGTGCGTCTGTATTGCCAAACCATTTGCCCACATAGCCATTAATCTGTTACATATTCTTTTAGTACCCATCCACTTAATTTTATTACTATAATAATAATAAAACATCTCTAGCAGATGCCAGTGCGTGCCTTGATGCCGATATCTTTGAGTGTTTAGCTAGCTTTGTTGCCTATCAAATATTGACTTAGATTCTATTGTTATCGTGAAAGTATCTTCATCGTGTTTCAGATAAATCTTATCTATCTGTACAGTTCGGGATGTATTCGTTTTGAAATCGGTGAGTACATGCATGCTAACGTTATCAGAGTGATTAATAGCTACATCATCCAAGACTTTACGTATTGTGTCATCGTGAGCAGAACTTATGTCCGTTGCGTGGGTTTGATGTACGACCAGCTTTATGTATCCACGTGCGACTCCTACGTTTGAACTATACATTGTTTCATTGATGCGTTGTAAAACCTCCGTTACATTGTGAAATACTTATAATTAAACTCCCATGCGATTACAAAAAGCAGCATTACCTACCAAGGTTACAATTGCAATTCGCTTTGTACGCTGTGCATAATCGATTGTACCATCACTAAAATTTAAATTGCTCTTAGAAATAGACGATACAATAATGTTCTATTGGTCATTATTTACCTTCTTTAGTTGTTGTATTGCAGTGGTGTTAGGTAGGTATGGTATAACGTGGTCGTTAATTTTATGTGGCATTTCAATACATAGATCAATCGACTGATTTCTATTGAATTTCTATAAGGCTAATTTACGTGTAAGTGTGACGCGATGTAACTTATCTCTCTGCTCTGTATAGACTTATTTATACCATTATCAAATCAGAAAATCTATCTGTTTAATCGGCCCACATTTACTCAATACAAGCCTTCTTTAGCCTGCTATTCTTACCGACCGTTTGTTTAAGTGTAAGGGAAAGGTATCCTTTTCACCTTCAAACTGCAATATTTTCTACAAATATCTATTTCATAGTCACCTATTTCTGAACCTGTTTGTTCCACCAAGTGTCGTCTTACAACCTGCGCGACTGGACCAGTCCCCACATGATACCGTCGCTTGTGTAATACCTTGACGTTATCAGATATCGGTTTGTTATCGTCACAGGGATCATTTTCCTAAAAAATAGCCGAGCGTAGTTTCTTGCCTGTATCTTCGACGCTTGGTCGCGTTACGAACAGGTGTAAATTCAACGTAGATTGAAGACGTTTTTATGATCCCAGTGATTTAGAGATAATAAAATACTTTTGAACTTTGATTGGCTTTTGAATTTTCAGTATAGTGAAGTAGAGCGTATTTTGTGAGTCTAATAATTATATCTATCTAGTCGTGTCACTAGATCTATCGAACCAGTGTGGTGAAAGAATTCAAAGTGTGCAAAGGCTCTTTTCGTGCACTTGACACATATTTTCGAACTGTTTACTACCACCACTAAACCACCAGTGCTCTCAAGTCTCACTGTTAAATACAAACAAATTCAGATTTTCGAGAAGATTCTCATAAAATTTAGTAGTGTAAGGTCGCGAGTGGTTTGTCCTAGAAGTATACTGAGGCGGACTATTACAGTTAAAATATATTTTTGATAAATTCACAAGTACGATACCCTTGACCATACCCAACAATCGCAGTTATGTCCAAACAACTGTTACCAATGGACGATCGATGGTTCCCCGAAGTAGCTGAACAGTGCTTTATTGGAAATGTGCGCAAAAAGGCTTGCTTCCCGTCTTGCGGGTTCGTTGGTATGTTGCCTATTACGTCTCGCCCGCTGCGGCCGTTTGAAAGCTATCTTCTAGCTATAGCGTAGCTTAGTGATGGGGGAGCTTGCTTGAAGACTTAGTGAAAAACCCATCGTCATCTATACTAATATTATAAAGCTGCAGAGTTTGTTTGTTTGTTTGAACGCGCTAATCTCTGGAACTACTGTTCCGATTTGAATGATTCTTTCAGTGTTGGGTAGTCCATTTATCGAGGAAGGCTATAGGCTATGTTTTATTTTTTTCAAAATTAGGGATCCGAAATAAAATTGCTATTTTGTAACACAAGGTGTAAAATCGAAAACCTATTTTTGCGTGCGCTGCAAAAACTGTTGACAATAGAACAAAATGATGTACTACGGGTTTGTAGATCCCATTAAGACCTACAAAAAAGTCCGCAAGAACATATATCTAGCTATCATGGTTTAATCACAATAACCGATTTTGTGTTCAAAATAATTATTAAATCGTCTGAAGAAAAAAAAAACTACGTTAAATATGTATCGTAATATTAATATTTATCGAAATTAAGCATTATGTTATCAAGAGTATTTATGTAGAAGTAAAATACTTTTTGTTTCATCTCAATCGGATATTTCGTTTAAAAGTTATCACGTGTGTAAGATGTTAAGAGTTGGTACCTATTAATGAGTTATGGGCCATAGAGTTTTTTATCAACATAAAATCCTGTAATAATCTTTTTCGAAATATATTTGTTGATGATTGTAAGTATAAGATCTTTGAAGAGTATAATAAATACATTTCTAAAATAACTCTGCTAAGGAAATCCACGCGCGCTTGATGCAAGCAAGACGAGACGCTGGCGGCGCGGCGGCGGGCGAGACGAGGAGGCCGCGCTTGCTGGCCACCTGTGAGAAAAACGCGGGTGAAACCGCGGGGCACAGCTAGTTATATCGTAAAGGTGGTAAAGATCAGTCAAAGGTTATAATGACAACCCAATGTACTGTTTGTTGATCATGGTTATAACATAACTAGCTGTGCTCCGCGGTTTCACCCGCGTTTTTCTCGTTTCCGTGGAAATACCGAGATAAAATATTGCCTATATTATAGCCTCCTTTAATAAATGGACTATGGCCCATAACTCATTAATAGGTACCAACTCTTTACATCTTACACACGTGATAACTTTTAAACGAAATATCCGATTGAGATGAAACAAAAAGTATTTTACTTCTACATAAATACTCTTGATAACATAATGCTTAATTTCGATAAAGATTAATATTACGATACAAATTTAACGTAGTTTTTTTTTCTTCAGACGATTTAATAATTATTTTGAACACAAAATCGGTTATTGTGATTAAACCATGATAGCTAGATGTATGTTCTCGCGGACTTTTTTGTAGGTCTTAATGGGATCTACAAACCCGTAGTACATCATTTTGTTCTATTGTCAATAGTTTTTGCAGCGCACGCAAAAATAGGTTTTCGATTTTACACCTTGTGTTACAAAATAGCAATTTTATTACGGATCCCTAATTTTGAAAAAAAAAACATAGCCTATAGCCTTCCTCGATAAATGGACTACCCAACACTGAAAGAATCATTCAAATCGGACCAGTAGTTCCAGAGATTAGCGCGTTCAAACAAACAAACAAACAAACACTGCAGCTTTATAATATTATAGTATAGATTTGCTTACGCTCTCTGCATTGTACCGGGATAAAAAGTGAGTAGACGTCATTTCAGGTCACAAACTTTGAACGAGATTTTTTCAGATCCATTCGGATTGGTGACACATCCATATAATCTTTATAACCTTAGGATTGCCAATATTTGTATTTCTTAATTCATACGATTAATGTAATTTTGAAATCCATGGGGCACGGGTGCAAACCGCGTTTTTTAAATTATTTCAGGTCGAAGTGATGCGTGATCCAAGAGCTGGTTCTTATTGGACCCAACGGATCAGTGTTGTCATTCAGTGTGGCAATGCGGCCAGCATCCTGGGCACACTTTACCGTCTGATGATCTGGATCAGTTGAGCTGTCTATAGACCGCAACGGTCTTTCGATACCCCGACTGTTTATTTTGTATTTTGTGAATTATATTTGTAATAAGTAAGTTTCCTTCTGTAAACTCTGCTATTTTTAAATTATCGACATTAGCCCCACACTACAGGCGTCATTCACGGCTGCAATCTCTATGCAAACTAGTTGAAAGCCGACTGCTTGAAAGTCTGCAGCAATCAGTCCTTCAATTTAACATCTTTGTTTCTTGTCGCCTGTTACATTATTCATGTCGCTAATGGACGGAACAAGTGCTTTTAATTCTTCTACATCTTATCTGTGGGATAGTGTGGAGAAATTAGCAGGACTAGGAGCTGCTTGAAACTTGTAACGACTAATTGTCGATAATCTTGGATCTTTCTGTGAAAGTAAAAGCAGAGAAGCGGAATACGGACAATAAAAGCTGTTAAGCGCGAGTTGAATTCGACAGAAAGGGTTCCGTACCATCGTACTTTTTTTTAAATATTTGCGGACATTTCACACAGCACCATCTAGCCCCAAACTAAGCAAAGCTTGTACTGAGGGCACCAGATGGCTGATAGAATACTTATATACTTTTTTTTTGTAAATACATAATACAACACCCAGATCCGGAAGAAATATTTGCAGAACATAAACATATCTTCCGTAGCGGGAATCGAACCCGTGCCTCTTGCGTCTCAGCCGAACACTCGCCCGCCTCGCCACCGAAGTCGTCGACGGTGTAAATAAATGTTTCTTGCATGGGGCCCCCTTTTATTTGATTTTATTTTATTATTTTAACTCTACCTACTACGGTTAATAAGATACAGATGGACGGATTAGACAGTGGTGGCTTAGTAATAGGGTCCCATTAGCACCCTTCAGATGCGAAACCCTAAAATATTCTACAGAGATCGACTGCTCTAAAAAGTGCCCATAGTCTACCCAGATCGGCTGAGCAGGAGGACCAATGCTCGTACTTTTAAAGAAATAAATATGTCGGATCCGGACAGGCCATGATCGCGGACGTGACGTTGTCAACGGTTCACAAAACGGCGTAAACAACAAGATGGCGTCGTTTGATGGAGTCTAGGTGGCTGGTGTTTGACTCGAGGCTGGGCTCAGTTGTCTTCAGCTCTTGGTCGGGTCAACACGGGTCCTCTAGGAACCATCCCGTGTTCCGTTTTGTAATTTAAAGTTTAAAGTAGCTGTATTCGAATTTAATTATTGAGATCGTAATTCTAAAATAAAGTGATTGTGTGAACTTTAGTTTCGTTCGTTATTTTATTGCCTGTATCCATGCATCTCGGCCCACAATGTCTAAGAATCAAGAAGATAGGCCATTCGAAAAAAGAAGAATCCGAAATCAGAAGTGTGGGATAAAGAATTCGGTAATGCCCGCAACTGTTGGAATGCAACCAAGACTACCCTCATAAAACGAGCAAAGAAACGCAAAATCAAGACGGACGTACTGACGTCGAATCGGAGGACAAAAATGGCGATTGTTGAAAAATACCTACCTACATAGAGCTACTACGCGTTTGATTGCCCGGAACGGAATCGCAAGGACAATGAAGGGTTGACCAAGGAGAAACGAGTGGACCTGTGCATCCTGAATGCAGCGAACGGATCCCTGCGACGAGAAATTGCGCTGCACCTGCACTTGACTTGGAGTCTTTAGCGTCGGCTACACTTGGGTGATGAGTTTTCATTTTGTTTTAACTTTTTATTTTGTTGCATTATCTAATTACTTAGCGGAAACAAAATCCGTTCTGTTATTCTAAGGCGTTCAGCCAGATCAAGTAGGCACTTTCCCTGTGCTTAGTATAATGATGTAGTCCCATGTAGGTATAGTACCTTGGCAGTGGATACTGGTAGGCATTAGTGATGAAAAGATTTTGCTAACAAAGTAGGTTTACTTACTTTAGGAAGTCAATAGGTATCATTGCTTACCTACCTACCTGAATAATGAGGTGGATGCATGTTTTTAATGATCAGTTTACTTTGTTTGTTTTTGTTTTTCAGATAAGGGCAAACAATGTTTGTGGAAGTCGATGCCGAGCTTCGGAACTCATCTGGAACCTTTCTTCGGTGGCGGCTCGAGCGGCGGCGCCAGCAGCGGTAGCGGCGCAAGCGAGCTTCGTGTCGACCTATGCCTGGTGCAACCATCTACTGGAGCTCTTGAACTCCAAGGTCAGACGTATGGTTTTCACTATGATTCAGGAGCAGAGTGCTCATTGGATAAGGAATGTTTAGAAAGTAGATTTAAAAGCTGTTCGTAAAACAGCAGCTGAAGACATAGTGTCTATGACAAGTCTAGATTTGATAGTACGAAGGCTAAAATTGCACCGTTTTCGGTCGGTGATTACGTGTTGTTAGCTCACGAAGAGAGAAATCAGACAAAGTTAGATCCGAAGTACAAAGGTCCGTTCAAGGTAGTTGAGGTTCTGGACGGTGATCGTTACACGTTAAACTCTAGGCGAACTTAAAAGTACGCACACGATAGGTTAAGATCTATGCCTGTGGGTCATGTACCAGTCGATGTAGATAGTAGTGAGGATCACGATGAGCAAGTCTAAAACTTGGTTGGTCAAAGCGTAGCGCACGTATTCCATCAGCCGTAGTAAAATCGACCGTACTAGTTGCTATTTCGTAGCCGTAGCCCGGTAGAAATCGGTGTCTCTTGGGGCAACTCAAGTAGTCCGTGGGTGCGCGGTGTGCGTGTAGATCTAGCGGAGGTCGGGGTCTGCAGAGACCGTAGTGTGAGTCAGGGTGATCACATGGCAGCAATTTTAATTGGCTGGTCGGCTGGTGAAGGCCGTGGTGATGGAGTATATGCGAAAGCTGTTTTGTGTTAACTAATTTTCTGTGCAATAAAGCGATGGTACATGGCTCTGGCAAACTATTTTTCCCTATGTCGTATCTCTGAATGATAGTTAGTTTTTGATGATCATGGTGATTTCAGTTAAGATTAAATGAAAACTTCTTTATTTTGAAATCATAGAGTTGTACTTGAAGTAGAGTCTTAGTAAGTCAGGAACAGCCGAGTTGAAGAGATACTGTGGTTGTTTTTATTGTTTCAGAATAACACACAGGGACGTGTGTCTCGCAGGATGGCCGTGTCGGATCCGGACAGGCCATGATCGCGGACGTGACGTTGTCAACGGTTCACAAAACGGCGTAAACAACAAGATGGCGTCGTTTGATGGAGTCTAGGTGGCTGGTGTTTGACTCGAGGCTGGGCTCAGTTGTCTTCAGCTCTTGGTCGGGTCAACACGGGTCCTCTAGGAACCATCCCGTGTTCCGTTTTGTAATTTAAAGTTTAAAGTAGCTGTATTCGAATTTAATTATTGAGATCGTAATTCTAAAATAAAGTGATTGTGTGAACTTTAGTTTCGTTCGTTATTTTATTGCCTGTATCCATGCATCTCGGCCCACAATGTCTAAGAATCAAGAAGATAGGCCATTCGAAAAAAGAAGAATCCGAAAAATATAATCTGTTTGGAGAAAGGCCAAGTAGGCGAAAGTAGCCTTCATTGAGGCGTACTTTAACCTTTTCTCCACACTGATTCGAAAGAACTAGTCACACGACTAGATAACTAAAATAATAAGAATACTCACTAAACTTGCCCGCGCACAAAACGCTTTCATCTTCATGAATTTCTTTCATTCTTTCATGTATCAACTTTGTTGTCAATTTAAAGGTCTCAATGTGTATAAACGTTAGTTTAGTTTAGTTTTAGTCTTAGTTTGGTTGCCTGTAAGAAATCCCATCAAGCGATAAGGTCACCCTTAGCCAGCATTGTTGTTTACAATTAAGTTTTTTTTCGTGTAATTATGGAGACGCGGAAGGTATTTTAGTTTTAATTCGCTCATTTCATCACAGTCAGCATTATTTAACCTTGGTCAATTTACCTTCGTTTACGATGTATGCAGTCATGGGATCGCTTGTCGCCAGCAGTCGAACTGCGCCCTGCTCGTCACCGCCATCACTCGCTCCACGCCCTGCAGTTCACAGTTTATGGAATGCGCATGAGTCTTATTTCGTGCAAAAATCCACGATTCATGCATTTACCTGGGCTTCGTGCCCGTTGTCGCATTATCGACCTTATCTCGGTGTTGTAGATCACATTATTGCTATGCAACGTGCATAATTAAATACAAAATTGTAAACTATTCAGTTAATTGTGAATGTTTAATCATAGTTATTACACTAGAAAATACCCTGACATTACTCGGGATTACCCTGGACGTAAATATTGTTTTACGTATTTTTAGACATAGACAATTGCTACTTGAAACACAATGCAAAGCATAAATAAAAAAAACACAACATAAACTCGACTGAAATAAAAAAAACTAAGGCCTTTTACCATCTATAGTAAATGATTTATGCAGCGTTAGATCCAGTCGTGCACTAATGGATTTTTCTCTTCGAAGAATTTATGTGCGCTATACCAGTACTCTCAAACGGCGAAAGAAAACATCGTGAGGAAAAACCGGCATGTCGTAGAACTCAATAAAGTTTGAAAACATTTGTGTCACGTGCACGAAAGGAGATTTTAAGGCTAGTGACACGACTTGATAAAGTAGTTCTTCACTACTAGCCTTGTCTTACCAGTGTGGTGAGTGTTTAGTCCACAGATCATCCTCAGGATCCTCCCACGTCGCTATAAAGATCCAAGAGAGAGTTTCAATTATAAGCCGGGCTTCCATTAATAAATTGCACATTTTATTGTAGGCATCACACAGTTGCCCCCGTAGAGCGGCCATGATTGCCCATCTATTAGCCCTAATGGTCGTCTGTTCTATGGAAATGCCTTTCGAGACTCGCTAACGCGCTATTTTGCCGCCTCGCCCGCTTGCTTGCCCCATTCAATACTGTTGTCCATTACTGACATTTACTGCGTCCTAATAAAAAATGAAGAAGTCTTTATTCTACTACTTTTTTGCATTACATACATACATACATACATACTATCACGCCCGTATCCATAATGGGATGGGCAGAGCCACAAGTAAACATAAGAAAACTTGTAGCCACTTCATTACACTTACCCCTGAATACTCAAATGCGACTCAGAGTTGAAGTCACGGTTTTTTGACAGTTTTTGATGAAAATCTGTCAAAAACTCGTCACTTGAGACGTGCTTAACTCTGAGATGCGTTTGAGTACTCGGGGGTTAGCTTTTAAGTCGTTAAGCCATAACAGAGGCCTTCAGGCGGCCTAAAAACTCGGTCACAAAAGTTGGCCACTAGCTCATACGAACTTACTTAGCTTAGGCTTCTTATAAACCCCCAACGAAAAGAGGGGAGTTATAAGTTTGTAGTGTGAATCTGTGTGACTGTCTGTGGCATCGTAGATCCCAAACGAATCATCCGATGCGGTTTTTTTCTGGTCGAAAGCTTATGTAATCGAGATGGTTCTTAGCTATTGTTGATGAAGATCTGTTTATAATTTTGACGACAGCGTATGCTCATGGAAGACATGACAGACCGCTAATCCACCTCACGAGTGTTCAAGTTTTCACTTTCACGTTACATAAGTGATTTGCATACAGTTTGGGAGCCCGACATTCACCTTGAGATCTCAAAACCACTGTGGGAATTGGGAGGTTTCGAGAAACATTATAATGAATTAAGTTGATCAACCTTCACACTTCCATACATTTTTATAGCCATTTTAGAAAATTTTTCAGAGAGTTTATTTTTATTCGACCAACGACCTCGGTGGCGTGGCGGGCGAGTGCCGCAAGAGGCACGGGTTCGATTCCCGCTACGGGAGAAATGTTTGTAGTTTCTGCAAATATTTCTTCCGGGTCTGGACCCGGTTTGTAGTTATAACTGTGTCCCCGCAACAATGTGGGTACTGAAGGAACCGGAACGCCGCCGGTAAAAATTGGTAAAAAAGTATATCCGACATTGTTAATTGGGACCATCGCTTTGTTCCCCTACCAGTAATTAGAATATCAGACCACAACATTTACCGAGAAGAAATATTTGCAGAACATGCAAACGCTTTTCACTGAAGCGAATCCACACCTCTCGCGTTGAGACGTCGAACCAGCACTTCTAGCGTCTCAGCCCAGACACTCGCCCGCTACGCCACCGAGGTTATCAATATCCTACTAGATCCTTTTGTGGTTGGCTGTATTTAAGAGTTTTCAGCACCGTGTGAACTAAAAAAATGTTAAGGTCAAACTTAAAATCATTGTATTTCCTGATCGTAACAAATAAATTGCAGATATCCTGATAGCCTGGGAATGTGGAGGTGCAATTTTCACAGGAATCGAACCCTGTACTCGTGCCTCGCATCACGAGCAAATTGCCTCACGATCTGCGGGTTAGGGAATTGAAAGGGAATTTGTAAGGAATGTCTGAAGCGGGAAGTTACTTACTCATACATACATACCCAAAACATGTGTAGAGTAACTGTATAGAGAGTTAGTGCAATTTTACTCTAAAGGCGAAACTCCACAACGTCGCACGGATATTGCCTGGTTCCATTATTCTACTAACGGACAGTGCGAGACGAATTCGCACACAAAAGGTTCCTTTACCATCGTACGTGTTCATAAAAATGTTTTATGGGCGGAAACAAATCCAGCAAATTAAAAATCATAAAATCGGTCCAGCTAGAGGCCCTTACCCACTGCCCTGCAAGAAAAAGGAAGCTACTGACAACCCGATTGATATGAATGACATAAGTAGTCAATTGTCCAAATTTTATAAATGTCAAATTAACTGTCTTGGCATAAATTAATGTCTAAGAAGTATTTATGCGTTATCCTGGTTATCCTTTTACATCTTTTTCCATTTTGGGATCGTTTGACAGGATAAAAAGTAGCCTATCCTTCCCCGGGATAGAAACTATCTCCATGCCAAATTTCGTTAAAATCTGTTCAGCAGTTTAGGCGGGAAAAGGTAACAGACAGACAGATAGAGTTACTTTCGCATTCATAATATTAGTATGGATTTACAGCAGAAAAAAATATTTCGATGAACTTATTCAACCAATCTTGACACTTTAATACTATGTTGCGTTCAAGAACACCAGTAGCAGAGTAGCAAGTATTGCCTATAAGTAGGTATAACTTTAAAACCATGAAGTGTTTGGGTTAATATCAAGAGCGCACTTATGATAGCAGTATTTATCAAGGGATCTTATAAGTATCATACCAACACAAATAATAATAAAATAATAACACCCAACAGCAACATATACACAATTCTAATATCTCCCACACTAAAATTCCATATGTGGTGGGCATCAGTATTACAACAGCTAGATTCGGAAGAAATATTTGCAGAACATGCAAACATTCCTCTCGCGGCGGGAATCGAACCAGCACTTCTAGCGTCTCAGCCCAGACACTCGCCCGCCACGCCGCCGAGGTCGTCAAATTGAGCGCATACTCCCAAAATACTAGTGATTCAACATCAACTGAATCTAAATTTTGTATTAAAAGCTGATTCGTGACTACAGATCATATATCAAAAATTTAAAATTTAATTTAAATGCTATTCACTCAATCATCGTTATACTCGTTATCGAACATCGGTAAAGTTATGTTGCTTTACGTAATAATGATCTAAACAGCCTAAATAATGGAAATAATATGCATTGGAACATGTGTCACCCATGTGTTACTTTCGCTGTAGCATTTAAATAGAAAGTGCTAAGAAACTTCTCTGCTTGACTGGGAGTTAAGAAAAAACATAGAATGCGTCCAGCTGCTTCTCTCCCCGAGCATGTCGACTAAGGGATAGTATCCTCCAACATGATGAGATACATAAGCAAGGAGGGTTGACGTCAGGCAGGCGGCCGGTCATAAAACACCTTAGCCAAAACTCTTACAGCATGATCCAAGGATTCATGCTGTGCCGACCCCACATAGAGTGGGATGAGGGCAGGAAGATGATGATTTAAATAGAAAGTGCTGGTGTTTGAATTTAACACTCCGGCTATACTGTAACTGCTCACTACCATCAGATTATTGATACTTAGCATATTGTCACTTGAACTTATCAATGTTACTTCCGACCCCGGCTGGCTCGTTTAGTCCTGTATAAAATTATAGCATCTATTGTTTTCTATTAAATTTTACCGGGTTTGTTTTTAAACTCGAAATACCAAAGATTCTTACATACATACAGTCATAGGAAAACTTTCAGCCACTCCTGATTTAAGAGTCCCTTAAATCAGGATGAGGATGATGGATATGGTGAACGATGGTGATAGGTGATCAGCCCATCGAACATATGTATATGTAGATGGTCCATTATGTTGGAAAGGATACTATCCCTTAGTATATCGACTTTTACGACAAGCTCGACCTACTGTTTTTGCTTTACTCCCAGACCAGCAGATTCTTTATTCTCATAAATAACTAGTATTTTAAATTGCCGGCCCCGACTTTTAAGTCGTTAAGCCACGAATTAAAAACTTCGTCACTAGAATTGGCCACTAGCTCATACGAACTTATTTACTAGATTCTTCTATTACTTCTACTTGCTTGCTGGAATAATATTCTGCTACATTTTGGTATAAAATGTATGGTTAGGTTGTTAACTATGACGATGTTAAACATATACTCGTGCTCATCAATTACTCCACTAAGCCCATTTTGGGAAGATATACTTTTACTGCGCCCATAAAACTCTATAAGGGTTTTAGAAAATTCAATTTGCATCAAAGATGTCGAAAGTACTTGCTTTCTACAATTTAAACTTACGACTGAAAATCAAGATTTGGTTTGTGCGGTCACGTCTGCTTTCCTAGAGAAAAGTGACCATGAAAGGAAAGTAAAATTTAATGAATACAATCAAGTTCTGCAGACCAAACACCTTCGCTGCATCATGG
Source organism: Scotopteryx bipunctaria (assembly GCA_949320045.1). NCBI lineage: Eukaryota > Metazoa > Arthropoda > Insecta > Lepidoptera > Geometridae > Scotopteryx > Scotopteryx bipunctaria. Next base: position 9,582,487 of record OX439459.1, read on the forward strand.
CACAAAACAGATTAGATGACGTATTAAAAACCATATAAACGAAAGACGCCAAGTAGCAAATACTGAAGAGAAACTAAAGGTCACACTATCTAGAAACAATTCCCAATACAAACATTACGTAACAACAAATCGATACAAACCCAAGTCACAGGTTAATAGCGGCAACATTTGAAACCGATAGTTTAACTAATGGGTTAACATGAAAACTAAGGTCAATAGTGGTGACCTCGAACGTGTAAGATTTGTTCAATGTGTTTTTAATTTGCGGAGGTCGGGCCTGGCCGAAGGTTAAACCTGTGAAATTAAGAGTCGAAACGGAAAAGGTCTTCCTTACCATTGTTTTATCATTACGATGTGGAGAAAGGTCTGCAAATAAAATATACAAAACGATAAGGTTTTATATCGATGATAAAGGTGAAAACATTAAGTCCTTCAAACAATATGTCTTTATTTCATTAAATTACAATCATTTATCAAATTACGTTGAATTTACGAGTTTATCAATCGAGCATGGAAGATACAGACAAGAAACCATGCTTGCCTCAAATTAACCTCTGAAAAACTTTGATGTTGATGATACATCAAAGCTAAAAATAAATGTGTTATAACAAACGCACATGTATTTGACGTCATATAAAAGAAACAAGAGCTAACAACAGGAGTTCCATGTAATCCGAAGACAGCATGACAAACGCAGCGCCAATGAGTGTGACTAACACCAACAAACATAGCAGTGATGTATCTCCAGATAATTATAGTGACACAGAATAAATAGGAATGATTCAGTAGGACAACACGGACGACGGATATGTAGCCAGGGCTATTAGTGTAGCGTAGTTTATGTGCAGAGACGTGGGACACGTGCTAAAAGGTGAAGCTTCGGTGCATTTCGTTTTAGGCACGTGTATTTTTAGGTTAGTTGTGAACTAAAGAATTCATGGTATAAAATTAGAAAATATTAAAAGAGCCTTCCTATTTATACATTTTAACATCTAGATCTATAAAAATGATACAATTAGATATGCATTACAAATGATAAAACTTTAATAAGTTTTGTATAAAAAAGTCATAAAGACATTTGAGTTTGAAAATTTACATTTACTGCATATGATCATTGAATTAATAAAGATAATGAAGACACTTCTATACATAAATGTGAAACTAAAACCACCCACGAGCAATACGAATACAGTTAGTATGTCCTAAATGGTCATAACCACTCTTATGTTTCCAACTTTGTGAATGAATCACTATCCCTTATTAGCAAATACGCCGGTTCCAAACTAGCCTGATGTAAAATATACTTGTAGCTTTGTCGTTTTTATAACAAACCATAATGTACTAGATTTAAACCAACACTTTGGTTTCGAAAGGGGTCATATTTAAGTTCAATATTTATTAAGATGTACTTTTTTTATCTTTATCTAAACTTCAATTTATCTGTATTCATTTAAAGTAACATTTCTTCACGCAACATCTAATTTTATTAACGTTGTTATTGCGTTATCTAGATCTAAGGCCAGATGGCACACTATCGGTCTCAATCATTTATTCTATAATTAAAACATTGCATTTATGCGTATGCGCAACCTACATAGCCACGCCGTGACTGAGGTCGGACAATGACTCCGCGACAATCTGATCTATCCATAGACCTGCTATTATTAGCACGTCATAAATAATGTCTTTGGTTGGCTAGGCAAGCATACCTTGATAGACCCTTCTTTAAAAATAACTTTATCTTTATACTATTTTTTATTTGTATAGTTAATCTGACACACTACCATTCTCTTGTATATCTGTAATCTAATTTTGTACTAAATGCTTATTTTTTCCACCTTTCCAGAGCTGGCAAAAGAAGGCGGAATCCACTAGCACTGTACTCTGAAGACGAATCACATGACCTGAGTGACCTGGGAATTGGCACTTCCAGCACGAAGTCTAGCCTCAGCGAAGACTGCGATACACACAGCCTAGCCGTGAGTAACTTGCAAATACAGTTTTCTCAATAAGAAGTGCGGATGACGTTATTCTAATCAATGGTTCCTTTCAGAGCGACGGCATGGACCTGGATAAGAACCATTCAGATGTCGACAACATGTCGAACTGCGATATGAACCGCAAACTGGGCTCGAGTGCCAACGAATACGACACCTGCACGACCACGACCATCAGCTCGCCAGAGCCAGAAGAATACACCTATGAAGGTGCCATTGAAGGCTACAAGTCCAGAATCATCTCACAAACCAACAGCAGCATGGTCAAAACACTCGTCAACAATAACAAAGAGAAATCACCAGAAAAGTCAGACGTGAATCGAATCAGAACGTCAGTCAGCAACAAAATAGAAGAAAAAGTCTCGTCTTTCCAACAAGAGAGAGCTAACGACACCAAAAATAATAACCTGAAGAAAGACTTGCCGAAAGTTAATATTCATAAACGAAGAGAACAATTCGAAAGAGAAAACTCACAGGAATCGCTAACAAAGCCAAAACTGCCAGAAATCGCTAACAAAAAGTCGATAAAGGAAAGACTATCTAGTTTAGAAAGATTCACAGAAGAGATTCACGTTCAAAAATCTACGAGTGAACTTACAAAATTACCCACTGAAGTCAAACCTTTGAAGGAACGCCTGTCCTCTCTAGAGAAAGTCAAATCAGCTTCCGCTGAGCCAGAAAAAGTCAAAAGGCTTTCCAATGGTGATATAAACAACTCGAAATCATTGAAAGAACGCCTCTCAAGTTTAAAATCACAAACATCTGAAGAGGAGGTCAAAGCTATCAAAACTGAAGTCAAAGAAGTTTCCATGAGTCTGAAAGAAAGACTGTCATGCCTTGATGCTGCCAAAAACAAAGACATCCCTAAGATATCTGTTGAAGAGGAGATCGCTCGCTGTGAGAAAATGGAAAATCACATGAACGGCGCAGATGATAAGCTCAATGACAGTTCATTGAAATCTAGTCTTTCAGGGATTGAGACTCAAATGCAAAGTTTCTGTCGTTCCCTCGATAGTCTTGACATAAATGGACAGTCGTCACCTAGCTCTTTTGAGAGGGTTCAGAGTCTTGAAGACTTCGACTGTGGTGATTTACAAAACAACACAGTTCCGAGTGATATCGAAACTGAAGATAGTGGAATACACACAGCCAGGGATTCAGCTCCCGCTGATGATATCGCTGACTTGACACAGGTAGCATCGCCTATTGGAGAACCTATGGTTTCAGAATACGAATCTTCAAATGAGGATGGAATAATGATGGAACATAAAATCGAAGAGTCTCTTGAAATGATGAAGACTCCGGAACCTCCGATGCAAACAATTGTGCAAGACATTATTGTGGAAGAAGAAGAAGAATACAGCAAGGCTGATGATGATAGTGCAAGTCACTACGCTCAAGCCGTCTCTCAGCCAGAAGAAATGAGCATCACTGAAGAAGTAACAGAAATACAAATGGACAAAGATGATGAAGACACATTAAAAAGTTTGGATAATCAAGACACTAGTGTAAGTCTAAATGAACCTGTTTCGACTGCATCAGAGGGTGATACAGTAGTTTTTGAGGGCAAGATGACTATACACCTGAACTTGAATGAAATCTGCAACAAACTGAACGCTGGTGCTGGGAATACTAACGAAATAACTAACGTTTCTAATAACAAGAAGAGCATGCCGATGGTAACTGTTTCTAACATAACCACCATTACTAATATTTCACCAAAAAATTCCATTAAATCGCTAAAAACATTCGATAATAACGCGCTTAATAATATCGCTGATCTAACGTGTACATCTGAGTGTTCACTTGTTCAATGTGTAGATAATTCACCTAAAGTTCTAACATGTAACACTAAACCCAATGACGTCGTTCAACCCCGTAACATTACAGCTCCCAACAATGACGTGGTAAGTACAACTCAAGATTCTAATCCGTTTTGGCAGAAACGAACCAAACGTTGTCTAGAACCAAACAGAAGGAAGACTATACTGTTCATAAATAACAAAGTAACAACGAAAACGACTAATTCCAATACAAGCGATAAGGCCTAATACATGAATGTTTACGGTCCAAACATTTCTCATACATTGCTGCCGGTTGCAAGCCACATGAGAGATCGTTTTGGACTAAATTTTCTAGAATTTTTATGATCTATTGATCTCACCCACCATTCTATCCATCACACTAATTTTGTCTTTAAAATCACATGTCCAGTCTAGTGTCTAGTGAAGTTAATACTAATCTTGTTCGTAACCTCGATGTCCCACGTAGTAATTTAAAGTTAAACCATCAAATTCCTAGCACTTAGCTCTTACATTATTCATTAGACTCATACAGGGTTTATGTATACCCCAACATTATGTTATAAATAGATCGTCTTTATATACAAACAAAGTAGATCTTAGGTCCTTTCATCTAGTGTCCAAGTAGTATATTTATCCATAAATCGTGATATCTGTAAATTCATTTATTGAAAATATATGTTACACTTGTTAATTGTGTGGGTTTTATTTATGTATATGTAAAATCCTATATCATCTTCAGCTATGAACATAATAACATCAAGCAAGACTGAATACCCTTGACATGATAATGTCCATAATTCATATAAAATCATGGAAACAAAATTCATGGACGTAAAAGGAAGTAAATTATCTCGTCGCGTCGTATCTTAGATAAACAAATCGTATCTCGCCTGAACACGGTTAGTTAGATAAGTCGTTGCTCCGAGGCTAGGCCTCTTTGCATTTAAATTGAAATTGTTTTAATTAGGTAATGTTGCAACAGCAATGGTGATGGGTTCTCAAGGTAAGACGTCAAACTCTATGTAGCTGCATGTCGCTTCATAATTATCTTCATTTTGCAGCATGTGTTTCATAACGTTTTTTTGCATGATTCTCACCTATTATTTCCACTATTACTTTTATTTGTTTTATATGGAGTTGTTTACTTTCATTTTTTGCAATTGATTTTGTTCTTAATCTTATTTGTGTTTCGGTTATTATTTGAATTGCAACGATCTTTTATCATGACTTTCAACCGTATCTGTTCTTGTTTCTTAAGGACATAAGTGTTTACAGTTTCTTATCTCAACGCATCGCGTTGCTATTCACATAATTGAATATCCCAGATAAATGTTTGTAGAGTTAATTTGGTTAGCTTTTTGTATTAATTTTAGCCTTAGCAAATGTTATTTCATAACACAGAGCAAGTATTAATAAATATTGTAATCTTTAGGTAATTGATGCGCTAGAACTAGCCTTCCAAGAGCTGGACTCTGAAGACAATATAACCAACAACATGGATGATTTAGAAGCAGATCCCAAACAGACGGACGTGGTTGACGATGACCCAGAGTTTAGTAAGAAGATCTCTGTGACGCCTTTGTATGAGAACATCGATTTGTTTTACCAGAACTCAGTGGATGAGTCTAACGCTTTCCCACTGGACATGCCGACGAATGTTCTAGAACCGCCCAAAGAGAAGCCTCCGCCACCACCTACCGAAGACAATGCAGAAGATGAATTATTAGGAAACGTAAGTACATCTTTCCTTATGCGTAGCTAGTAACATAGACGAACATATTACATTGCACAATTAATTACCAAGAGGACATTCCGAGAAGCGTTCCTATAGTAGCTATGTAATTGAAGTGTTTACTTGCTTACAATAGCAATTTTATGATAAATTTGATAAGTTATTGACGCACATATCTGTTAATCAATCAAAGATTCAGCGATCAAGTCTAGAAGGCCTTGGAAAAATTCTACCACATCAAAGTCGCAACTCATACTATTATTTGTATGAAACACTAGCAAAACTATGCCACTTCTGAAGCACAATACTACCCTTAAATAGACCCATTAAGACGAAAAAAGAAGAGGTACAATAAACGACGACCTCGGTGGTTAAGCGGGCGAGATGCAGGAGGTACGTGTTCGATTCGTGCATCAGGAACTCGTCGTTTCTGATGCTCAGGGTATCCTGTGTGTGGTCAGGACTATGTATGTGACTGTTGGATGTTTATTAACCTTTATCCTTTTCTTCCAGGGTAACTTCAAGCACACGAGCTCAGCGCGGCGCATCAAGAAGGAGATTCGCAACAAGCGCACCAGCTTCCTCGGCATTGAGGGGCAGGTGGACGACAGCTACTTGGACGTGGACCTCAACTTGGCTCCCAGGCCGGACATCACGTCTTTCCTGCAGGTATGTACGAAGGGATAAGGGGGATAAGTCAGGCGATTGACCGAAACCAATAATATGATACGATACGACGAAGGTTTATACTTTACAGTGGGTTATTATGAATCGTAGTAAGTGGAAGAAAAATACAAGAACGAGAGTCTGCCAGATGGTTTTTATTTATTTATTTATTTAAGTACACACACATCAACATTAAAAAAAAACACAATCATAGTAGGTACATTTCCGATGTATAGGACAATTACGGTGTACATAACTTGCACCAATTATTATGCTCGTGAAAGTTACATGAAAAATAAGGCTAATAAAAAGTAAAATAACAAAATTAAAAGATTATACTTAAGTAAAGCAACAATAGGTAATTTAAAGAAAAGATGAAAACAACACATAGTAGGTAAAACAGATAAACAAAAAAAAAACAGCATAATTATTTAGGTGAAATTGGTTCGTTAACATCGAGAGGAAATTGGATAAAACCTGGATGACATTTTAATATTTTGATCCAACATCACACAGACGTGTAATGCCTCGCAGGAGGATTCACCACCACCTTGCCTCAAGGCATATCTGATCTCTGACCTCCGCTTTCCAGGAAGAGACCAAGATCGAGAAGCTGCTGTACAAGAAGACCCTCTCCCATGACATGGACGCGAAGCTCCGAGAGAGCCGGGACTCCGGGGTGGACGTAGATAGGGGTCCGTCAGCAGAGGCCTGGTACAAGGGCCAGTCGTCGCCTGAGCTCTCCAATCCTCACAGCAGACAAAACAGTGAGGTGAGTGCTACTCTCTACAATGCTTGATCGCGTCAAGAACAGCCGTTTTAAAGTTTTATTGAACGTGGCAGAATGCTTTGACTACCAGGGGCCGTGCTTAGGTGGGGATAGAAGTCTGATAGAAGACATTGTAAATGTGGTCGTGGATGGCATAAAATTGTTCGTCCTGGAGGTACATTGAGAGTTTTATGACATCGGTCCATTGGGTCGGCCGGCCGTAGTTGCCATTCAGGAATCTGTATAATTAAAGGATTTGAAGACAATGTATGGATGATGATGATGGGATTTATTTAAATTTCCAGCCCTACACCCAGATAACCCTGACATCAGACGAGGAAGAGTCTAAGAAGGAGTTCTCCAACCACCTCGCAGCCAAGCTGAATGATCTAGAAGGAGACCAAGTGGAACACCTGGATAAGAAGCTTCAGCAGCAACAGGTATAGTGGGAGCTAGCACCAGTGCTTGGTTGAGGATGTTATAGCTTTCACAACTTCTCTACATTAGTTAGTTTTTTTTGGCACATGGGCCCGAATTCTATTTATTTTCAACGTCTGACTTCTATGCCTTTTCAACTGACTTTCGTTGCTACCTGTTGTGGTGAGTGAATATAAAATATTGCTGGACATTTTCATTACTTTTCCTCCAGTATTATGGGATCACGATCAAATGTTAGTTGGAACGGTATAGAAAGTCAGAAAGAAATGGAATTGGTGGGCTGTCTTTCTTGCACATTGATTTTGACACTATTTAAAAGTAGAGCTTAGATAAAGCACAAATGAATATCTATAATGTAAAATCAACCATGTAAAAATAATGATATGGTTGTTAAGATCAGAGTAAAGGCCTAAAGTGGGTAGTGTTAGCTTGATCCAGTAATTATAATAATAATCTTATATGATAATGATAATTATATTATAATTTTTAGGTATTCATTTCATAAGGTGAAATGATTTAATTAAAAGGACTACTAGAATTTAATGTCCTATTTGTTACAGAATAACGGTTAAATGCCTTTGATTTTAAATTAAAAAAACCGTTCGATAAGATTATAATATATAAATTATACTACGTAGATCTCGTAGAAATTAGATTATATATATCTCGAAATACAATATACATTTTGTTTGCACTAAGTCGATAAGTTATTTCTTAATTTATTACGGTTGTGGTTACTAGAAATGTGTATAATAATATTAAATTATGTTTACTATACAATATGCGTAGGTAAGCTATGTATATCTTTATATTATGTAGTAAGGTAAGGGCTAGAATATTTGCACTATATATGTTTAGAACGCACCGTAAAATGGATGTAAGGTTTCTTACAAATAACTATAATAATAGTGCCATCTAATATATATATGTAAGTATATATTTGTGTGGCATTTATTGTTATATAATAATAACTATAATGTGGAAAGCTGCCATATTAACCAGTACACTGCTTCTTAATGCTTTTATTGTATACTTCTTATAAAACCAAAAAGTAAAAAGAGTACTATATTTTTATGCATTTAGTTTCACAGTAGATTTGTATAGTAGTTTTTTTTAAGTATAATGTAGTTTATACTTGATTAAATAAAGGTTATTTATAGCAAATAGTAGTTTGGGTTTTTTTGCACAAAGTGCACTACGAACCGATTTTCCCGTTCAAACTAAACGGGGCGTTAAGCTTCTAATTTCATTTCAACATCTGTCACTGCTGACAGTTTCATACATTTGACAGCTCTTGAACTCAGGTCAGAGCTAAGCGACGTTCAGTTTGAACGGAAAAATCGCCACTAAGTATTTCACATATTCACTTGCATGCCTACCTATAAATGAGATTGAAAATATTGAAATACTTTATAAGCACAAGTACTTACCTAATACTGTGCTATATTTTGCTCCTGAATTTTCATTTATAGTTTTTAAAATCATGCCTTTTTTAGAATCATAACTTTTGCATTAATTCAAGATATTTTTTTTGTTTTATTCCCCTTTTTTAAATTCATTTCAATTCAATATAGGTACCTACTTTTGATGAATCATGTTAGATTAAAATATTTGTATACATGTGAATAAAACATTAACCTCTAATAAGCTCGCAATTCATCCGCCATTTTGTGTAAATAACATTAACAAGATGGCCGCGCGCCGTATTTCAGTGTCGCACTAACGAGGATTGGCCTGACGGGCACTGCGATGACTCGCACACAAAGGTGAACTATCTTTTATAATATTTTAAACAATAACCGGGTACTGACTGACCGCAGCCGCGCGAGGCAATTGTTTGCTTAGTCAAAACGTGCCTCGCCCGAGGTAAACGTGCAAGTTGCGTGCGAGGCGCGTACTGACTAAGCCAAAATGGCCATCGCGCGGCTGCCTCGCGAGGTAGCTTGATCAGTTAGTATGCAACTACAATAATGGTGAATTACGAACTTACATTAAACCATACTTAGGTACATTATGTGAAATAAGTATTTTTTTGAGTTTCATATCGTGACCTTGCTGTAATTTGTTCATAGTTCACCGAAAACATTGAATCAAATCTGTTTTAGAATAACCAACTAACGAGCTTAAAAAAGATTGCAAAAGGAAACGCTTATTAAAACGAGTTCAACTGGTCATTTCGTTTAGTTAGTAAAGTCGTGACTAATTCTAAACTTACTACCACACTAGCTAGCTGTTTGCACTGTTGCTATTGTCACTAATATAATTAACAAAGCTAATATTTAGGGTTCCGTTCCCGAAGGGTGCCAACGGGACCCTATTACTGAACCTCTGCTGTTCGTCCGTCCATCCGGCCGTCTGGCAGCGGACTTAATATCTTGAACCGTAGTAGGTAGACAGATGGAACTTTCACAGAGTGTTTTTGCCGCTACAAATAACAAAAATAAAATAAAAAGGGGCCCACATGAAATCTTTATGTACACGTAAGATTGTACGGAACTCTTCGTGTGCGAATTCAACTCTCACTTGACCGGTTTTGTACATCTAATGAAGCTTGCAATAATTTTGAATTGCAGGAGAGAGTTATAGTTATACTTGGTCATATTCTTGGTATATAAGGCACTCAGACCCTGAAACAGTTTGTATGTCTCCGTTCCATGACCGTCCCGAAGCAAAAGCTAAACAAAATATCAAAAATCCGTTAAAAAGTTTACGTTTCGGTTATGAAACAAGATAGTGGGCCGGATTCTAACATCAAAATTCTTATATCCAAACTGAACATTGAAATGAGATGATCCAAGGCTTTTATGGAACCAGGAGGTACTCCGCTTCGAGAGGGAGCTGCTCCAGCTGGAGCAGGAGGAGCTGAGGAGACAGCGGGAGAACTTGCTGAGAGACCAGAGTCGCATCATGCAGAAGTCTGTCCAGGACGTGTCGGGGCCTCCCCCCCGCGCCCCCGCCGCCTCCCACCGCCACTCCATGCCCAACCTGGCGCTTCATGAGAACTACGTCATCTCCAAGGTAAAGATTAACAGCTATGGTGCAACGGTTAACTGCCATTGGGAAAACCCGCTCTGTGATCCTCTACATCAAATATCTAAAATTATTAAGTACTAGCTGCCGCCCGCGGCTTTGCTCGCGTGGTACTTAGATAAAAAATAGCCTATATGTTAATCCAGCACATGTACTATGTATATTCCAATTTAAATTCGAATACGTTCAGTCGTTTTGGCGTGATTGAGGCACAAACATCCAAACATCCTCACAAACTTTCGCATTAATAATGTTTGGGGCTGAGCCAAACAGTAAAGCTAAGCTGGGGTAAAACTGCTAAGGGATGCTAGCTAGCTGAAGGGTGGTAACTCCGAAGAGAATAAAAAACCGAACCCGTCGAGTGTTGGACGTACACTGCTTTATTGCGTTACGAAATGTTGCAACTAGGGCAACGCTAGCTAAGCTAAAATTAATATAAATTATTTGTATAAAACAAGTATGAGCTGAAAGTGTTTGTCAGCTCGTACAAATAATATAAGTAAGAAGTAAGATAGGTATTTCTACAGTGAAAATGGATTGGGCTTGTCGTGCTTAACATCAGCCTGTATATCCACTGCTGAACATATTCCTCCTCAATATAATTCCAGAGAGAAGGATTTTGTGTTGTCTCAATTCACTGACCACCCCTACAATGTAAGTCCGGCTCCATCCGACTCTTTTGCGCCGTCGCAGCCATTCTAAAATTTTTCTTATGATTTTCCTTATGACTCTTTGTTCTTCAAGTTATATATAACCTGTTATTGACACTTGTATATTTGCATTACGAAGGTTAATAAAATGCGGGCATGTGCATTTGCCATGACTTAGCTCATCATCAAATAACCTAGCGGTTTTTTCAGGTCCCAGAGTTACCAGTCTACGACGAGAATATAAAACGCAAGCCGTTCGTGTCGGAGGAGCACATCCAGAGACACTTCGGCGTGGAGGAGTCCCGCCGCGTGCTGTGCGAGGGCAGGGAGAGACGCCAGCCAGCCCTGCCGCCCAAGCCTCGGACCTGGGACTCCGTGGAGAGAGAGATCACTATGAGGTACTAGCTATCGCCCGCGGCTTCGCTCGCGTGGTACCCGTATGAAAAATAGCCTGTATCTTAATCCATCATATCTGCCCTCCTAGTGAAGAACGCAGTAACTATGTCAAATATGTTTTGATATGTGAGTGAGAACTAAATGTTGTTATTTGTTAGGCGATTCCGAATAATGCATCTAAGTAATTTTTGACAAAAATGCTATTTACTGCGTTCCTCACTAGGAGGGCAGATATGTACTATGTATATTCCAAGTTTCATTCAAATCCGTTCAGCCGTTATGGCGTGATTGAGGCACAAATATACATCCTCACAAACTTTCGCGTTTATAATATTACTAGCTGCCGCCCGCGGCTTCGCTCGCGTGGTACCCGTATGAAAAATAGCCTGTATGTTAATCCAGCACACGTACTATGTATATTCCAAGTTCCATTCAAATCCTTTCAGCCGTTTTTGCGTGAAAGAGTAACAAACATCAATACATATGAGGGCAACAATTGTTTAATTCTATGAAGGCAAATCAGATCGACTTAGGCCTGTTTCAAAGTATATTAGCCGCGCAAACATCAAACGCGGCTGTAATGCTTCAACAGGCAATGGAAGGTCTGAGTTGAAATATGAGTAAGAAGATACGATGGAACAGACGTAAGTTACTTAAAAAAGAGAGAGAAAAAATCCATACATACAAACTTTCGCGTTTATAATATTAGTAAGGAAGTAGGATGTCGACTGGCCTTGGTGGCTAGTACGGTCAGTCAGTTGTCTCACACACACAGATATCTATAGTGTGGAGTGCTGCTGTTCAAGCCCAGGAACAGAGACTCCGTTGAGAGGGAGACCATGAGGTATGTCTTGGTTTAACCGCTCTGGTTGGCGTAGCCTTTTGTTTCACCAGCCGCAGTGGTCAGCGATGTCCTTGCTTCACCAGCCCTGGTGATCAGTGCCTAGTTTTCTGGACTTGGTTTCCTTAGCGGACGATTAGACCCACAGCAATGCGAACAGATCTGAACTATTCCACAAACTAGTTTTTTTTCCACTTGGCGTCAAATATGAAGAGACAGATTTGAGAAAATTGCATTTGAATGTTCCAGAAGTAGCAGAGTACCTTCAGCAGTGGAGTACGTGAACATAGACAGGACCAGTGTGCAGCTGCGGCAGAAGCCAGCCGGCGCGGTCAACAACCTCGCGGTCAATGGGAACGGACACGTCAACGGCAATGGATACCATCCCATGTCCAGGCAATCCTTACAGGTATGTAAAACTTCATTTATTTATTAATGTATTTTTTTACAAGTTAGTGCCAGGCGAGGCTTTAGTGTCAGCACAGACTGATATTTATTTATTTATTTAAGTCCACCAACAGTTTACACATGAATAAAATTTGTCGAACGCGCTAATCTCTGGAACTACTGGTCCGATTTGAATGATTCTTTCAGTGTTGGGTAGTCCATTTATCGAGGAAGGCTATTTTTTTTCAAAATTAGGGATCCGTAATAAAATTGCTATTTTGTAACACAAGGTGTAAAATCGAAAACCTATTTTTGCGTGCGCTGCAAAAATTATTGACAACAGAACAAAATGATGTACTACGGGTTTGTAGATCCCATTAAGACCTACAAAAAAGTCCGCGAGAACATACATCTAGCTATCATGGTTTAATCACAATAACCGATTTTGTGTTCAAAATAATTATTAAATCGTCTGAAGAAAAAAAAGACTACGTTAAATATGTATCGTAATATTAATCTTTATCGAAATTAAGCATTATGTTATCAAGAGTATTTATGTAGAAGTAAAACTTTTTGTTTCATCTCAATCGGATATTTCGTTTAAAAGTTATCACGTGTGTAAGATGTTAAGAGTTGGTACCTATTAATGAGTTATGGGCCATAGTCCATTTATTGAGGGAGGCTATAATATAGGCAATATTTTATCTCAGTATTTCCACGGAAACGAGAAAAACGCGGGTGAAACCGCGGGGTACAGCTAGTTGTAAATAAAGGTCAATATCCAACCTGTCCAGAGCAAATCAAGGCCCCCATCCAAAATTAAGTAGCATTTGTTGGAAAAAAACACACTCTGTGCAAGGGAATTTCAAGTGAGTGTGCAAGGGAATGGAAGAAGAGAACATGCTGTGCCGACCCCACATATAGTGGGATTAGGGCAGGAAGATGATGATGAATGTATTTTTCAGGCACTGAGCGCAGCGCCTACTCCAAAACTGATCTCAAACACAGAGTGGATGCAGCCCAAGATCCGGAACAAACCCACTAACTATAACCAACATTGGCTTATACAGGTACCTCTAACTTAAGTCTAATTATACCTGAGCAGAGGTTTGTTTTCATCACCACACTTGTTCGAAGGAATAGCGACAGTACCGACGATAATGAGAAGAGAAACTCACTTGTTGAAATTAATAAGCATTGGTGGTTTGACAAACTAATCGAACATTAAGAAACTTATGGTATTATTCATAAAGACTTACATGTCATGAGAGACATGTAAGAAAAACATGATGTCTTGATTATGAACCTTAAACAAGTCTTAATGTCTACTCTGTTTTTATGAATAAGAAACTAAGGCATTTTACCATCTATTGTATATGATTTATACAGCGTCAGGAGGCAACTTTTACCTTCACAAACGGGACGCTGTAGTTCCCGGGACGAATTATGATGCTTATTCTACCTATCAGCTTAGTCGGCCTTGCCATCGGCCGTACCTGGCCACAGGAAAGACATGGTCAATACGTGCGGAGCTGACTAAGCCGCGGGCTTCCTCACGATGTTTTCCTTCGCCGTTTGAAACAAGGCTGACTAAGCTGAGAGGATGGAATAGGTGCTGGGCAAGCGTCCTCCATCTTAATTCGTCCCGTGCACTACAGCGTCCTGTAATGAAGGTAAAAGTTGCCTCCTGACGCTGTATAAATCATCTACTATAGATGGTAAAAGGCCTTAGTATGTATACATCGAAATTGGCTAGAGTATAGATGAATACCGACCCTTTTTAAGAGCATTTTGTGTTGATCCCTTTCAGGAAGCAGAGCAGCGTCGGATAGAAGAGCAGAGAAGCAAGCTGCGAGCGGCTCAGCGGCACTCCTACCACCAGGACACGCAGCACTCCGCCCTCGCCATGCAGTCCCTTACCGGCAGGTCATTTTGTTGATACTATTCTAACTTTATTGGGCTTCCATACCTGAAGGGACCCAACAGGACCCTATTATCAAGCCACCGCTGTCCGTCCTTCAGCGGGCTGTATCTCATGAACAGTAATAGCTAGAGAGTTGATCACAGAGTGTGTATTTCTATTAATAATAATAATAAAATTTATTTATTTGAACTAAAACAGAAAACAAAAAAGTGTATTTCAGGCTTACAACATCATCTTACCTTACAAAGATTACAAAATATTTATAACGTCCGACAACTTGGCTCACACAAACACACTTAAGTTTTATTTTGGCCTATAGAAGTGCATTGCATAGGTAGGTAGGCACTGTACATGGCTGAGCTCCAACTCCCAACTAGGTTTCCCTGTATTTGGGATATTAGATCTCCCCTGACAATGTTTACATAATTTACTTTTAATTTTGCTGCTAAAAAGCTGTAGGCACATTATTATTTGACGGCCTCGGTGGCGTGGCGGGCGATTGCTCGGCAGAGACGCAAGAGGCGCGGGTTCGATTCCCGCTGCGGAAGAAATGTTTGCATGTTCTGTAAATATTTCTTCCGGGTCTGGGTGTTGTGGTACCATGGTACTCGTAGTTTCTGATACCCACGACACAGGGAATCCTAGTGTGGGGTCAGGACTATGTATGTGACTGTTGGGTGTTATTTATTTATTTATTTGTTTGTTAGTTTTAGTGGACTGGATTTATTATTGATGTGGGCAAGAGGTAGGCTGCTATGTAGGCGCCCTATTAAGTAGAATAATAGGTAGGTAGCTTATATAGTCATAACTCGGTGGTTGTTATATTAGAAAACAGTATCTTCCACGCTTGGTCACGTTACGAACTGATGCAAATTCAACGCAGATTTAATACGTGTCCAAGAAGATATTATGGTATAGAAATTTTTTGACTTTGAGAGATATTTAGAACCCACTCAGTACGGAAAGAGAAAAAGAAAAGACAGAAAAAAGAGAATATTATATATATACAAATAAGAATAACAGTAAAAAATATTCTATTATATAAAGCTCGTCTATTATAAAGAATAAAATTAAAAGGAAAAATACTTCATAATAGGTAGGTAGTTACCTACCTAATTTCTTAAGTAGTTAGAGGCTAAAGGCAGGTAGGTAGGCAGGCTGAACACTTATAAGTAAGTTCCCTAATAAATCATAAGGTTTAGTGCAAAATGGCATATGACCAGCCTCTGAACATCACTATGAATAATGTATTAAATGTGTACATTAAAATATTTATATGGGCGATGGGCTGATCACCTGTCACCATGGTTTACCATATCAATCTTGGGACGTAGAATCAGGAGTGACTGCAAGTTTCTTATGATTACTTGTGGCTCTGCCTGCCCCATAAGGGATCCGGGCATCATTATAATGTATGTACATTAAAATATATTACGTGTAAGTTGTCTATTAAATAAACACCAGAGCTTGAAGGTAGAGAGAGTAGAAATAACCCCTTGTAACTTCTTACAGTCTTAAAAGGAATTGTATGGGAAAGTTAACGTACGAAACAAAACCCATGAGTGCTAGTTTGACACTGGTTTTATTAAAAAGAAATTACAATAAAAACGTAAGCAAACTGCAATAAAATGTATGTGCGTAGGTTTTCTTGTTGAACAATAACTGACCTAGTTCACTGAACTTACCTATCGTGCGGTATTTCGTACACACTTTTAAGTTGCCTAGAGATACTTTGGGCGTATAAAAACACAGTAACTTATAAGAATGTTTGTTGTTGCAGCCAACAGCACCTGGTGCAGGAGGTGAGGGGCGCGGGCGCGGGCGCGGGCGCCGGGGGAGGGGCGCGGGAGGACAGGATGCTCACAGTCAGCGGCAAAAGGAAGTGCTCGCACTGCGGAGAGGAACTCGGTACAAAACATTATACTTTACCTTAATTTCTTTGTACCTGGATAAAAATTGCCAACTATTTTACTACACTTATTAAACCACCGTGATTCACCAAACCCATCTTGGGACTTTAAATCAGGTGTGGCTGCAAGTTTTGTTATGATTACTTGTAGCTCTGCCCACCCTATCGTGTGTTATAATATGTATGTATGTTGCATTTTCTTGATATTCCAGCAATACAAATGACAAATTTGTCAGTTAATAAATTTAAAACTGTAATAAAACGTAAGTTGTTTAAAAAAGCTTACTATAAAATATCCGATTAACAAAAATGCTTGGGACTGAACAATGCTCCAACTCCTTTTATAAACATGATTGTAAAGGGATCATTTTCCAAAAAAAAATAGCCAAGCGTTTTTTCTTTCCTGTATCTTCCACGCTTGGTCGCGTTACGAACAGGTGTAAATGCAACGTAGATTTAAGACGTGCCCAAGTGATCCTCGTGATTTTATAGAATAAACATTTTTGACTTTGACTTTGAATAAAACTATTGGAACATATTGCAGGTCGCGGCGCCGCCATGATAATCGAGTCTCTGTCACTGTGCTACCACGTGTGGTGCTTCACGTGCTGCGTGTGCGGCGCGCGGCTCGGCGCCGGCCGCGGCGTGGACGTGCGCGTGCGCGCCGGCCGCCTGCACTGCCGCACCTGCAAGCACGGACACGACGGCACCAAGTACTCCGCCGTCTAGAGACCACTACGCCGTGGACTCTAAATTACTACGCCGTATAGTGACCACTCCGCCGCGAAGTGAAATGTACTACGCCGTATAGTGACCACTCCGCCGCAAAGTGAAATGTACTACGCCGTATAGTGACCACTCCGCCGCAAAGTGAAGTGTGCTACGCCGTATAGTGCCGAGCGCTGAGCCGTGCAGTGACACCACTCCGCCAGTGTTGAGCCGACCACACGGCTGCGTAGTGCAGAGTACTTCCTTAGAGTCGAGTACCTACTGCGCCGTGTACTGTCGAGCACTGTACCGTGTAATGCAGAGTACTACACCTGAATTATCTGCCGGCAAAATGACATTTATATAAAGTCCTGTATAATCTTGTGCTGGTATGTTGTTTATTCATGTTACAGTCAAAATTCGGCAATTTTGAATGATCAGGCCAACTTTGCCACAGTGTTTGTTTATTCAATGCGTTGAATAGAGTTTGAGATGCGCGAGTTATTCGATAAGATGAATCTAGATCACTTCAGTCGGTTAGTTCGGCGGAATCGCTCTGAACTCTTGACATAAATATTCAAAAGTTACGTTTGTTTGTGTTCGTTAGAGTGGAAGTGGACTATTGTGATGGATTATGGAAAAGGGCTGCTGTTACGATGTGAAACGATCAACATAAACATCGGCGCAGAGCCGGTATGCTCGACTGATTCTCATTCGAGTTTTCAGACTTGTTTGCCGACCATTATTTACGTATGCTTAAATCTCACGTGTAATTTTAATGATAGCCAAATAATTATGTAAATACTACCTAATATTTTAAAGGAGTGTATCAATATGTTTAAATTAGTTGTCTAACCTATATTTACTTCACGAAGTACACCTTGTTAGTGGTAAAAAAGCGTGTAATCCTTATTACCCGACAGCGAAGGTATAAGGGGGTAAGGTTTTAAAAGTAAGATTTACGATTTTGATAGTTTGAAAACCGTGAATTTATATTTCAAAACGTCTCAGCGACTCAGCTTGGTTCTGAGTGAGCTTTTGCACGCTTTGTTTCATTCTCCTTCAAGCTATATAATATAAAGCTAGTTATACACCCACGCCAAAGCAAACATAACTGTATTTCAGTGCCAATATTCAATCATGATGCATTTTAATCTTATGACAGTTAATAATCTACGCTTGAGCCTGGAGAAGATTAATTGACTGAAGTTATAGTCGCGTATTTAAAAAAAATACTGAAAAGTGAATCATCACTCAAGTTTCAATAAGATTCAATGTCATTTTTTTCATCAAGAACTTTCATAAAATATGTTCTTGAGTGTCAATTCCAGCTTGAGCATAGTTCGTATTACCTAGTAACTCTGAATTAGGCTGCTTATATTCAATGTGTTAGACAGTATGTTTGTATGTAAACAGAAATATCGCCTCTGTCAACTATGTAGTACGATCAACACACGCTCCATGCAATGTGACTTTCAAAACAGACTGACGGCTAAGCGGTGATTTCCTAGCCAGTGACGTCATTTGACAGGTCAGGACTTTCAGTTAGACAGTTTCCGTGGGTGTGAGTGTGTAACTGGCGTAACAATTGATTTTGCTTGGTTTGGTTATGTTTATTTGGTCTAAGTTGTGCCATTTCATTCTCTGATTTAAATCGAAGTACATACAGTTCTCTTAAGTTTTATATTTTATTGTAAATAGATATTAATTTATATTCGTGTTACTTTAGCTTTAATAGTTATATCCTAGAATATAAACATTTAATCCAAAAATGTGTATGATTTGAAGTAGCTTTGTAAATGTTATTTTTTACGTTAAATTACATCACGCTAACATCATATTTTTGTATTGAGAGATTTATTTTGTTTAACAATCATTAGTTACGTGATTTGAGTTCAGTAGTCGTAATTATGTTAATTTTGAACAATATGTACATTATCTATGTGTATAAGCCCCCAAATGTAACAATAAATACTTTCAACAAAATGATTTTCTTTTATTTACATTTTCTACTTTAGTCATGGTCTAAAAAATTTCTACAGCTTCTTGTCATGTCCTGATAAGTCCCAAGTCAAAATATTGTTTATAGTAGGAAAGTAAATACAAAATAGCACAGATTGTAGAGCACTGTAGAGTGGTAGTGGCCCCGCCCCGCCTAAGGCCGTGGGTTCAAATCCGGTCGTGCACCAACGGGATTTTCTGTTCGAAAAATGTATGTGCGCTCACCAGTCTCAAACGGTAAAGGAAAACATCGTGAGGCAGCCGGCATTGTCGTAGGACCTACCGAATAACCTTGAAAAACATGAATCAAGTGTACGAAAGAAGAATTTGAGGCGAACTTTAAATCCTTTCACCACAGTGGTTCGAAAGAACTAGTGACATGAGTAGGTAGCTCTAGGTAGTAGTAGCACAGATTAATAGTAAGGTTAAGTCGGTGCTGCGGTCGGTGTTCTGAGCTCTGTTTTCTATAGAAAATCGATAGAAAACACAGCTCATTTTCATTTCTTATTATTATACCAATTAAGTAGGTACCTTAAAGATTTTAATGTTATTGTAGTTTGTCTTTGTAAATAAGAGAAATAAATGAGTTTGTGTCATATATACCTACATAAAAAAAAATAGCTGACAACTATATTCAAACCTGAGGTTTTTACCTAGGTACTCGAGAACAAAACTCAAGCAAGAATCGACATTATGTAGGTACCACCCGCGAGCCTAGAACGCCATAACATCTCCAATAACCGTCCATAAAATTTTGTAAACAGATCCCGGAAGGCGGGTTAGAAGCTATAAGGTCATGAAGAGACTTAATCACGATATCCTAACGTGGCACGTGGACAATAATGTGCCATTTCCGCTGGCTTATCGGTGTAATGCATCTGGGAAGACTAGCATCTTCTATCTGAGCTTGCTCGAGAGGTATCATCATCATCACTTGCAGCTAGATCGCGCTGGGCCTCAGTTCTTCTTGCGATTTCTCACGTCCTGCGCTAGTCTGATCCACTGACGGCCCGAGACTGAGTGTAGAAAAGTACCTAGGTACTGAACTGACATAGTACTGAAGATTACAGAAACTTAATATGTCCCTGTATAAAAGCGGTTGGTTACCCCGTCTTTAATATTAGAAAAGAAAGAAAAACATTTTATTTGTAACAACACACAGGGACAAAAAAACAATAAAAATACACTCAACACAAATACAAAGAATATTATCTACATATTCTACTTACGGACTCGATATGGATCATATCAAAGTTGTTTTTTGTCAAAATATGAAATGCTTCTTCGCTGGACTGGGAGTAAAGAAAAAACATAGGATGCGTCCAGCTGCTTCTCTCCCCGAGCATGTCGTAAAAGTCGACTAAGGGATAGTATCCTCTCCAACATGATGAGATACAATAAGCAAGTATTCCCAAGGAGGGTTGACGTCAGGCAGGCGGCCGGTCATAAAACACCTTAGCCAAAACTCTTACAGCATGATTCAAGGAACATGCTGTGCCGACCCCACATAGAGTGGGCTAAGGGCAGGAAGATGATGATGAATGGCGCTTTTCGACAGCAGCGTTGCTGTGGCAATAAATATTCCATCATCCGTTAATAGAATATTGGAACCGGACAGTAGTTGACGCGCGGGTCGTTGCCTCGTGAACAGATGATTATTTCTTTTTACATTGCGTTTTTTGTACTATTTTGCTACGCATTTATCAAAAAGCCAATTATTTTGTTTTTATGCCTTATCTACCTACCATTTGGGACGTCGAATACGTTACGAAGAATAGAACTCTACACGTTGGTGATTTGGTTAATACGATCCTCTGCTTGGTATCAAACGCGCAATCAAAGCAGCATTTAGCCAAACAGAGGAAAATATCTAACTACCTATGCTATTGAAGTCAGTATCGTTGCGCAGCTACTGGAAACGAGATAAACTTGTAATGTAATAGATGCCACGGCAGATAAGGCGTGGGATATTCTATTCTATTGTAGGTACCTACCTATTATCTGTTGCAAGGCAAAGGTTTTCTACGGATTATCCTACTTCCTACCAATATTATAAATGCCAAAGTTTGTGAGGATCTGTGGATGTGACGATGTATGTTTGAGCCTCAATCACGCCATAACAGCTGAACAGATTTGAATGAAACTTGGTAAATACATAGTATGTGTGCTGGAATAACATGTAGGCTACCTACTTTTTGTTTGGATACCACGCGAGCGAAGCCGCGGGCGAAAGCTAGTCCTTCATACATAAGTAGGCTATTATCTCTACTTCATTGAAATACTAGCTGGCGCCCGCGGCTTCGCTCGCGTGGTATCCGGACAAAAAGTAGCTTATATGTTATTCCAGCACACATACTAAGTATGTATATATTTCGAGTTTCATTCAAATCCGTTCAGCCATTTAGGCGTGATTAAGGCACAAATATACAAACATCATCACAAACTTTCACATTTTATATTATAGTAGGCTCAAGTAGGATTGTTCTCTTCAAAATATATTACAACATTTACCGCCTTATTTTTATCTTTTTTGTCCACTTCCAAATCGGTACCAGACCAAGGAGTATTTTATCATTCTACCATACTAATGAGGTTTGTGGTAATGTTTAGCGGCAATACCTACTGAGTAGTACTTAATCTGTGACAATAGCAGGGAGTGTAAGTATTTATTGTTCTGAGGCAGGGAGGTACAACGTAATGTAAGCTGACACATCATTGAAAAGCGGCGATCATGCCTAAAGAATGTGATGATGAGAGTGATTGAACCGAGAGTACGGTATCAGGATCATAGGAAATAGAGATCCGGGTCTCTGCCTAACTCTCTGGGAATCCGTTTGTTTGTGTTTAATTTTTGTACCACGGTTTTTCACCACGTAGGTATAAATTATTACTACCTATTAATTTCATCCCCAATAATGTCAGCGTTGCAACTGTTTTCAGTTTCTCCCAAACGTTTTCACGCCATACCTACCTACCCAACAAATAGACACCGCACCTCTAATGCTATTTCCAATATTTCCATCCATCGCCTTAGGTATTTCAGGGTACTTTGCAAGTATGTGGTCGACTCGTGTTTCCAGTATTATCTGCGCCAGTGTGGGAACTTTGCACCCATTCATGCTCCACCATGCCATTCACGGTCCATTCATCGAAGCCCATCCAATCGGTTACGGGAATCAATCATGGGTTTATTGTGAGCCGGATATCCGGCGAATTACTGTGTCATGCGACATTGTGAAGTCCTATTCGTATTGTCAAAGATATCGGTTCGTCATGATACTGGCCCTTTTTTGGGCATTCTATAGGTAAATAGGTACCTAGGTACCTACTTAATATCTAACTGCGTTACAGGTTACTGTTACTGCGTACACTGACCTAACAAAACAACACTTTATCTTAAACTTTAGGTAGGTAGGTAGGTAGGTACTTTTAACAAATTAACTTTAATGAAGGTTAAAACTCTTTGGAGCCATCTTAGAGAATTGTCATAAGAATTGTCTAATTGATGTTAAAAGTACTTTCTTACCTACTGGAGTTAGCGCTAAGGCGCATGCGTAGAAACGTCAATTACGAAAATGAAGTGAGTTTGCGTATGTAAACTCCTAAGTAAGTAGGTACACACTCTTGGTTAAAGAAACAAAAGTAAAATTGTCCGCTGATCATGTCGTAGAAGTCGAGTCTTATTATGATTACTTGTGGCTCTGCCTACCCCGTTAGGGATACGTTCGTGATAATTATGTATGTATATAAAATTGTCCTCTACAACAAGTGGAGACTGAGATTATACCTACGTCTTTAAGATTTAGAAGAAAATTATAAATTCTGAACCACGGGAATAAAACCTATAATTAAACCACCTCAGGCTCATGTTCTATACACTAGCACTAAATGATCATCAAAAACGGTAAGTAGGTACCTAAACAATTGACGGAGATATCGTGACATGGAAAAAAAATACTTAATCAGGAAATTATAGAAAACTTCCTCGGTTCGTCGGTAAGTCGATTAAAAATGGATCTTGTGATCATAGGAAAAAATATCTGTTTCAGTGTCTCGTAAAAGCGTCCCCCCGCGTCTTTGATCTTGGGAAACCCCTTACATAGGTACTAAGTAAAGTACCAAAGTAGTTTGTTAAAAGTAGGTACAAGATTCAGATCCTAGAAAAAGATTATTGTGATTAAAATCAGGTTTTCCACCAATTGGTCGCATCCTGGCTTAAGTTTTGTCAGTGAATTTGAAGACCTATCTAAGTAACTATTAATCAGAATTCTTCACACGAACACAATGGAAGGTCATGCTAATTGACGATAATATTTGGAAATATAAGGATAACATTTAGATCGCACGATAGTGAGTGCCGTAAAGTAAAGTGAGATCACCACAACAATAATTCTAAACAAAAAACTGCGGCATTGTCTTTTCAACGAGTCGAGAATCAGTCGCCTCATCCCTCTCCTCTAGGTAGGTAGCCTAATCGTTTCGGACAACCGCATAAAGGAGCGTCTACATCATCAAACTAAACGACGAGACGATGTGCAAGAGATTCCTCGCGCGGGACTCACACACATCCGATGCTCGCCGGCGCCAGCACAGTGTCGCACGAACTCACCGATCGTGCACGCTTCTCCATCGGGACGCCCAGGCAAGAGAGCCGCGAGTCCTTCGAAGCGATCCATCGACGATGGAAACTACGTTCGTTCAGTGTACTATCGGCCTTAACGGGAGGTCCGCGCGATCCATCGTCACAATTGGAGCACAATAGGCCGGCCAGTCGGCGCGCCAGTGCTCCGCCGGCCGTCGCCCGCATGCCGTCGCGCCCGCGTCTCCTGTCCCCGCGCTGGCTGCGCGCGCGCCGCGCCCGCGCCGATGCCGCGCGCGCCGGCGCCGGCCCGCGGGCCGCGCCCGCCGCGCCCGACGCAGAGTCCCTCGAGCGCGGCTTCCCATCGATGGGCCACCTCGAGTACGTGCTCGCCGGCTCCTCGCCGCCCGCCGAGAGCGCGCCCAACATGTACGACAGCTTCGAAGAGCCGCCGCTCGACCTGACGGCGCACATCTGCGCCGACTCGCTGCGCCAGAGCGCGCACGAGCAGATGCGCGCCGCCGGCGGCCGCCTGCGCCTGCTGGACGACCTCGAGTCGGGCGCCATCTCCGCGGACGCAGCGCCGGCCGCGCTCGCCACCGCCTCCGAGGCGGAGCGCAACGTGTGCCTGTTCTGGGCGGCGTTCCTCAAGCTGGCGCCGCTGCTGCCGCCGCTCGTGGAGCTCGGAGCGGATCCGTTGTGCTTCGACGCGCTCGGCCTGTCGCCGCTGCACGCGGCCGCGTTCAGTGGCTCCACCGAGTGCGCTGCGTTCCTGCTGGCGCGCGGTGCCGACCCCGACTACATGCCGCGCTGCTTCGCTCCGCTGCACTGCGCCGCCTTCGGCAACTCGGTGGCGGTCGCTGAGCTGCTGATAGCGCGCGGCGCCAACGTGCACGCGGCCGTCAAGTACGTGAACTGCGAGGGCGGGCTGCTGCACTGCGCCGTGCGCGCCGACGCCGTCGAGTGCCTCGAGCTGTTCGTGGGGCACGGCGTCGACGTGAACTTGATCGAGCCGGGCGGCACGAACGCGATCCACCTCGCCGCCGACCTGGGCATGGTGCGCTGCCTGGCGCTGCTGCTCGAGACGCCGCACGCGGACCCGAACGCGCGCACGCGTGTGGGGGACCGCGAGTCGACCGCGCTGCACCTGGCGGCGGACGGCGGGTTCGCGGACTGCGTGGACCTGCTGCTCGGCAAGGGCGCGCTGGCGAGCCTCAAGAACCACCGCGGCTTCACGGCGCTGCACCTGGCCGCGCGCGCCGCCAGCCTCGAGTGCGTCGAGTCACTGTTGCGCAAGGGCAGCGCGGAGCCGAACGCGCTCGACTTTGACCTGCGCACGCCGCTGCACGCCGCCATCGGCAAGTCGGACTCGGCGTGCGACATCATCGAGACGCTGATCAGCTGGGGGGCGAACGTCAACCAGAAGGACGAATACGGCTTCACTCCGCTGCACCTCGCCGCGCTGGACGGACTCTCCTCCTGCGTTGAGACTCTGATCTACCACGGCGCCGACGTGACCACCAGATCTAAGAAAGGAAACTCGGCGCTTAATGTAATCGCTAGAAAAACACCCGCCTCGCTCGCGATGATAACGAGAAAATTGGACTGCGCTATTACACTGCATCATTCGCAAACTAGCAATCGAGAGGTCGAACTGGAACTTGACTTTCGTAGCATTCTGCAGCATTGCTACCCGCGCGAGATCAGCTACCTGAACACCTTCGTGGACGAAGGACAGAAGGAGGTGTTGCAACATCCGCTTTGTTCTGCGTTTCTTTACATCAAGTGGGAGAAAATACGTAAATATTACGTGGCCAGGTTATTTCTCAGTTTTATTTTTATAATGTGCCTTACGCTGTACGTTCTCACGGCTCTTGCGCACAACTGCTACAACGGAAGCAAGGACATGGAGGAGACTATCCAGGAGCAAGAACTTTGTCAGAAACAATCGATTCTCGGAGACTTGTTGCGAAAAAACCCGTTCGTGATCGAAATGCAGTGGTGGGTTCTCGCCGGAATCACTATCTTTGAAATATTCAGAAAGGTATACGGAATCGCAGGATATTCGACTGTGAAGCAATACTTGATGCAATCGGAAAACATAATTGAGTGGTTTGTGATCGTGAGTGTGTTTCTGATATCATATATCTATACGAATATCACCTACACGTGGCAGAACCACGTGGGAGCATTTGCCGTGCTCGCCGGCTGGACCAACCTGATGATGATGATCGGCCAGCTTCCTGTCTTCGGAACCTATGTCGCGATGTACCAGAAAGTCCAAAAGGAATTCGCTAAACTGCTAATGGCTTACTCGTGCATTCTCATCGGTTTCACGATTAGTTTCTGCGTCATATTTCCTGATTCGTCATCATTCGCTAATCCGTTCATGGGTTTTATAACAGTGCTGACGATGATGATCGGGGAATTGAATCTGGACCTATTGCTGAACGAGCCGGATGGCAACGACCCGCCCGTGCTTTTGGAATTTTCCGCACAAGTCACCTACGTGCTTTTCCTGATGTTTGTAACCGTAGTACTGATGAACTTACTGGTTGGCATAGCGGTCCACGATATCCAAGGATTGAGGAAAACGGCAGGCCTATCCAAGCTTGTCCGACAAACCAAACTGATATCTTACATGGAGATGGCTTTATTCAACGGATATCTCCCCAAATGCCTTCTAAAAATACTACATTCGTCAGCATTAGTCTCACCGCAGGCGTATAGAGTCGTGTTGAGCGTGAAACCGCTAAATCCTAGCGAGAAAAGACTGCCTCGAGATATAATGATGGCCGCTTACGACATCGCTAAAATGAGGAAGCAATACGGACATACGATTTCATCGAGCGGGTCGACGACAGGGGCCTATTCCTGTTTCAAAAAGTACGAGAATAACAACGACTCGGGCTACAGAGAATACGGATATTCCTCTGGGTTGGGGAGCTTGCAGGCGAGACTGGATGAGACGTCGGAGAACGTAAAGCAGTTGACGCAAGAGGTGAAGGAGTTGAAGAAGTTGATAAGCGCGCAGCAGCTAGTGATTCAACAGGCACTGGCCGGCGTGGTGGACGGTTGATGATATAATGGCCGACAGCCAGTTAGTTTCAATGCCAGCGGGACTAAAGCCTCGTACGCACTATGACACGAGTCGCAAACTTGCAAACGCGACCAAACCGTCTTTTTTCCCAAGTTGCCGCGTGGAAACCATACAAAGGTCCGCGACTTATCGCAAAGTTTTACATTGTATCACGACTTGTCTAGTAAACTTAGCCAGCAGCGGATATCTGCATTGTTTGACAACACTAAAGTTTGTTTTAATATGTAGCGACTTGTCGCGATACATTTTGCGATGAGTGTCGTGGTGCAAGACGATCTTTATGTCAACAAACTACTCGGGTCTCATACATCTATGCATGTGTGTGTTCGTTCGGACCCTATTGTCGATTTGCGGACTTAATTTAGAACAGTGATATTTTTACCCGACAACGGCTGAGCCGAGGGGGTTATGATTTCGCGTAAGTAGGTAGTTTTAACTTATAAACCTAAGTATTTTGGGGGTTGTTTTAAAATTAGATAAGTACCTACCTATATAACTAAGTTTACTTTGTAGTTTTGTAGTAGATACCTAAGTATACCTATTTGGTTGCTATAAGTTGTGTCAGGTTCAAATTACAAAAATTTTAACCCTATCTACTACACTTATTTTTTTCCAAAAGCCTGTTTTGAGAGTAGTAATTATCATTTAAGTAAGTATATTACATAAACGACTGACGCGACTTATACAACTAGGTAGGTATATAAGTAATTATATAAGACGCACGAGGGACGGGATTCTGTGATTGCTTAGTAAAGTTATGGTTAAGTTATATAGATAGGCAGACCTTTGTGATAGTTAATGAATACTTTATCATGACAATAAAACGTTTCTAAACGAACTGCTGGCGTATTTATTTATCCTTCAGTTTAACCAAGCATAAGTAGGTACCTAGAGTTTGGACTTAGGTTAATAGGTAGGTAAGTCAGGCACCTAGAAGGTACCTCTAACTTTTATACCATTTTTTTACAATCCAATAAGAGAACGAATCTATCAAAAATCTAACCCAAGTTTTTCCGAAAAAAAGGGAAGAATTCTCTCATCCGGAACCGGACATGCGCAGTTTCAGGCGGTAAACGCCCACCGGCCATTATTATGCATCACGGTCCGAATTTCGTTACATTATTTTTTGTTTGTGATGTGATGTCTCTATGTTTTGTAAAGAACAAAGCACATTTTTCTCAAAATATGAAATGAAATCTTAAATATACTTATTACTTTGCTGACAATTTAACTTCATAGCTGTAGATCAAAGCTGGCTAAGAATACAAGCTCCAACTTCTACTTTCAACTTTTGCGGCTGGAGATGTAGGCATTTCGGACTGCTGTCATCGTAATGTCATCTGCCACTGTCATTGCAAAATATGATATTGGCGTTTCGGAAACATGCGCGGTTCGATTTCAAAACGTAAACAAACAAACACGGATGCGTAAAATTCCCTCCTTCCTTCCTCCTGATATTCACAACGTCCGACCGATCGATAGATTGAAAAGGGAGACCAAAGCTAGATCTAGGTCTTATCTCTTTCGCCCAGTGCTCGGACCACCTTTATCGATTCTGTTCATGTTATCGGTGGGTGTAATTCACCGTGCCAATGCAGGGCAGTTTCAAGATTCAGCTTATAAACATGGGGACGAGGGCGGCCGCTTGTGAGTACTCGTAAAATATTCGCCTCGGAACTTAGATAAACTATTCGAAAACCCGCTTGCATGGTCATTAAACGCGTTTATTTTTCAGAGTTATTACAATCGACGCGTCGTTGGTTAGAAAGCTTTTTGTGTTATAAATGCTGCCTCCATGCGATATGCAGTCCTCGGAGCCGTTGTATCAGAAAGGTGAACTACATCTTTCGTTCGGTTGTGTTCTGTTGTCGCACGACCCCTTCCTGTACACAATGTCTGTTTATGGTCAACTTAATGGTCACTCCCCTTCAGAGGACGGGAAACCTTTAGCTATCTTCATCTGCCTACTTTACCTGCCTGTGAATAGTGTCTAAGATGCACCCACCAATAGGTTTCAAGGTTTGCTTGAGTGACCAAAGATGACCTTATTGTAATCTTTACTGTGATTATAATGCTTCCTCCTAACCTAGGGTTACCCTCTTCTTAGCTAATAGCTCTAGAGAAAATAGTAGATCTACCAGTTTGGGAACATAGTATTCTACCCTTATGTAATAGGTACATACCTGTGTGAACCATTTGGCCTATTTCTTCTCAACAGAATTTCAAAACTGAAAGTTATAACTAATTTAGTTAGTAGACTTAGGTACTACTACTAGACTACATTTTAAGAACATACATTCTATAACAAAATTCTAGAAACATCTAAAATACATTATTTATATTGTCAGGTTAGAAATAAATTATTTTAATTTCTTTGGTAGGTACTTACCTAGTACCTACCTACTTACTTCAAAACGATTTTTCTATTTCCAAACGAAGCCTTTATGTGTCAGCAAATAAATGTAAATGACAAATGTCCGCTTTGTTTAGTCACTGACTGTTCTGGCTTTAGCTTTTGATTACTGTAAATTTTATTGACATTAATAGAGTCCACAAAGAGATGGTAATGACGACCTTGACATCTTTAACAGGGTGTCAGTCTAAATGGCAGTTGTGTTCGTCAACACTGTGAACAAGTGCTACTTTTTATTTCCCAATCGCCAACAGTGTTGATGACGGGGTGTTACCGACCGGGAATGACTCCAGTACTGGAGCTAATTTAGAGAGTAAGAGGAGGCCTTTGCCTAACAGTGGGACAATTCAGGCCGACAGTAATAGTAATTAGGGCCCTGGTTTAAACAGATACTTGCCCAGGAGATGGTAACCCTAACAGATTGCATCTTGCCCCGACTTTTCCTGGTGTTCAGTGTTTAAATGTGTGTGGCACTAAGTGTGATGGAGTGTGACCCCTTTCTGACTGACCCTTGTAAATTGTTTCTAGTTGTTTGGACCCTCTGTGATCTTGTGGATGTTGTATTCTGGTTCTGCTAACTCCTCATTTCAATTGAAAAGTTTTTAATTTTGAGTTTGTTCAAATACTATTTAGTACCGACATTGGGAAGCCCTTAAACCAACGGTGGACATCTAGGCTGATGACGTTGGCTCTAAATTATGAATGCAAACTGCTGGGATAAGTATAAATTTTTACATCTGGCTTTAAATCTTGCTGCAGATGATGATGATGAAACAATATTAGTCACAATAATTGTACATACATTGATAAAAATCTATTGCACTTGTTTTTTTATATTGTGTATATTTACCTCTCTTTTAAATTAATTTTGTTGTTAGTTAGCAGAACCCATCCTCTTGTGTCCCTGTGTTCACCTTTCTTACATAGGCTGACTGTATGTCTGTGTGTCAACCTTGCTTTCTGTTTTATTACCTAACTCTTTATGTTTATACACATTGTTACTTTATTATAAGGCATTTATCAGGTAACTTTTATATTAATCTAAGCTTTTCTCTCATTGAAGTTAGGAAAAGCAAAGTTTAGTTAGGCATCAGACATAACCATAAATAACATTATTAGCACTTAGAATGGTAATTTACCATTATTAGATTATTCATGAGTTTTCCGATATTACGGCGCAGACGCAGATGTGATTCAGATATCACGGAAGAAGCAGAATTTTTCAGCGAGCGAAGCGAGGTACATATTTATTGGCCCTCTTTCTCGGTTTTTTATTGCTACGATGACTTTAAATACTGCAAACATAAAATAAAATTGTAGAAAACATAAGGAAGTAGAGCAGAAATATCGAATGGCGAGCGAAGCAAGTTTGAGAAATCGTGTTGTACACAGAAGCCAATGACAAGCAAAGCGAAACTCGCGAAACAAAATAGCGTCAACTACAATTTTATTAGTGAATAGCCTCAAAAAGATTAATATTTTCGTAGGAATTTTGCTAAAATCTCAAAATAACCACAGTTAAATGGCTCCATCTACCCCATTTCATAACCTGACCATCGGCATCCTGGCATAAAGTAGCAAAGTCCTATTAGAAGTTTTCTTCCTTGGACTGTGGCTTCCGGTTACGGAACAGCAGGGGTGAGGGGGGGGACCATTAAACAAGTGTGCACTAACCTCGCGCCTTCACAGTCACAGCGAAGATCCGCAGCCTGTACGACTGCCAGCTGCGGCTGATGCATAACATCCAGCCGCTGCCGTCCGGCGTCGACATCGCCAACACCGTCAAATACTTCTCACAGACGTTGCTCAGTAAGTAAACTATTACCCACAGTTTATGATAGTCTGTGTATGAAACTGAGGCCTTTTACCATCTATAGTAGATGATTTATACAGCGTCAGGAGGCAACTTTTACCTTCACTAACGGGACGCTGTAGGGCCCGGGACGAATTAAGATGGAGTAGGCTTGCCCAGCACCTTTTCCATCCTCTCAGCTTAGTCGGCCTTGTCCACAGGAAAGACATGGTCAATACTTGCGGAGCTGACTAAGCCGCGGGTTTCCTCACGATGTTTTCCTTCACCGTTGTGAGAATACTGGGATAGCGCACACAACTGTTTCGCTCAGAAAAATCCATTGGTACACGACCGGGTTTGAACCCACGACCTTAGGATCGGAAGGCGGGGTCACTACCAACTAGACCACCAGTGCTCTCTCTGTGTATGAAAGCTACAAGAAAAGGGCTAGGTATTTGATGCACCATGCGGTAGAACAATATGTGCTAGGCTTAGAAGCCATCATCAGGTATTTATTATGGTAGACTAAAGAATGTTGTTTCGTAGTTATGCTACTACCACTAATCGTGTCACTAGTTCTTCCGATGTGCACCTCAATGAAGTTCATTTCATGGATTTGGCACATGTCTTCGAACTTTTTTATGTTTAACGACTTGCCGGTCTCCACTCCATGGTGTTCTGCGCTGTATTTACGTAAATTTGGAACAGACAAATCCATTCATTCACGGCACCAGGATGTAAGTATGTTTTGTGGTGTCCCCAGGCGTGCTGAAGGATGTCCCTCGCTCACCGCTCGAGATGATCCGAGACGCGGATAACGACGGAGACCGCATGGCTCTGTACCCCAACCTGGACTATAAAGGCCTGTTCAACGCCATCTCGCAGCTGGTCGACTCTGCGCCTCATCTGCAGTACGGCATCCAGGGTAATGCTACACAGACCACCTAGAATCTAGTCGTAGCAGTCCTAGATTGTTGTGTTTGGTACCTAGGTACCTATTTAAACAAGCAACCGCTAACGCGCGTGACTGAAAATGAAAACAAATATGTAAAATAAAACGCATTTCATGTTTTTTCTTTACTCTCAGTCCAGCAGAGAAGTAGCTTACTTTACATAATAAATAAACTTAACTAATTTTACTTTCAGCTATTGTTTTATTTTATTTCTTTACTATCTGGACTCTAGCGCCTCAGCAGTAGTCGGCTCCGTGACTGTAGGCCTCCCCTAAATCACTCCATTCGTCCCTTTCTTTCCCCATTCATTCCTATCCACATTTTTGGGTAAAATTATGTCTCTCCATCTCTTTTTTGGTCTTCCTTTCTTTTTCAGAAACTGCTTGCTCGCGTGCCATATACCAGGACAAAAAGTACCTAGACTATGTGTTACTTCTAGTCTTAATCTAGTAGGTACGGGTATTCCAAGTTTTAGCCAAATCCATTGCAAAAATCTTCCGTGCTTTGACCAGGATCCTGTCTTCACAAATTTTCTTAATACTAACATTACTCATGTCGATGGATTTGTTGAACCAATGTGCTAAAAGGATTTAAAAGGCTCTTTTCGTGCATTATTTTTGTAATTATAGTCTCCATTTCTGTGTTTTCCAGCGTTCGGTCAGGCAGTGCTGCAGTGCCTGGGCTGCCTGCTGCCGTTTCTGGAGTACGACATGATCGACAACCTGCCGTACCTGGTGGCCTACTGCGTGGCCGTCTTCCCCGTCGCCCTGCACCAGGAGATCTTGAACCTGCTATGCTATTATATCCTGCCTTTTACTATCAGTGAGTCTTATTACAAGGGAAATGGTTCTGTTGGCGGCTATCGGTCAAAATTGCAATGTTTGTAAATAGTGTTGCCTCTCATATTGTCTGGAATTTACCAGTACTCTTATAGTGTTTTTCTTGGTTGGTATAGATATCTTTATCATGACTGCCAGTAAGTTTTATTTCTCTATAACCTATTGCAATCCATTGCTGGATATAGGTCTTTATCCAGTTATTTCCAGACTAAACGAAACTTGACAGCTCGTAACTTGTTTGTAATGCGCTTCGTCGCGTTTTTGCAATATTCAATTGTCTTAATGGAATACGATAACACGGTGATTCCACAAACGTGTCCGTGTTTACCCGCGTTACGTTTTCTGGTCTTCTGTTGCAGCACGTAAATATGCCGGCCAGGAGGAAGAGAGCCAGGCGTCGCAGTCAGTAGCAGCTATCATAATGATGGTATTCCAGCACTCCAGTAACCCAGGTGAGCCCATTCTCCTGAATTGATCATCCCAAACTATAGTATTTCAACTTCTAGATTGATTTAGTGGAACATTTCTTTACGTATCTGTTAAGTTCCAATGGCAACAATTGTGGTAACGACGAGCCGATCTGATGATACAGACAGAAGATGAACCATACAACTCCTTGATGATCCTGACGATTTTATATTTCGAAATCAATAACAGACTAATCCCCGAATACTCAAACGCGACTCAGGGTTTAGCACGCCTCAATTGTCGATTTTTTGACAGTTTTCATCAGAAACAGTCAAAAACCGTGAGTTGAGACGTGCTCAACTCTGAATCGCGTTTGAGTATTCGGGGGTAAGCGTGGTTGAGTTTGGTCTTAAATAATCAGCTTGCGGTTTACCTGCCTATTGTTTCTAACCTTAATTTGACTTGACATTGGACGATTTTCCTCTTTAGAAGGTGCTCAGGTTGTAAAAAATACTACAAAAAACAATAATGACCATGTACAACAAATTACAAATTACATCGCATTGACGAGGATTTCGAACTTCAGATGTACCAGGTTACAATATTTTTATACAGTTGTTTTGGATACTGATAGCCGTATATATTTTTTAAATAAAATAAGGTATAGTTTTTAAACAAAACGAGTATTTGCGTTAGTTTCGATGTATCAGCAAGCCAGTCACGAACGCTTATAAATACTACCTGGACCATCGAGCATTTAACTAAGTTCAGTTAAATGCTCGATGACCTAGACGAACGGTTCTCGATGCCTCCTTTTATGACGACCTTGGTGGCGTGGCGGGCGAGTGCTCCGCTGAGACGCATTTTCTTGCTCGAAATGCGGTAGTAGCTGTCGCTCCTGTATAGGCCCTACTATACTCTAGCCCTTGCTCGAAATGCGGTAGTAGCTGTCGCTCCTGTATAAGCCCTACTATACTCTAGCCCTTGCTCGAAATGCGGTCGTAACTGTCGCTCCTATATAGGCCCTACTATCTTCAGCCAAATTCGATGTAGATTAAAGGTATACAAAAATCTAACCTAAAACGTTGTCAAAAACCTAATAAAACTGTAATCCAACTATTTATATTACAATTTCGTAAACAGATAGGTAACTACTCTGCCGATTTGTTCATAAAATTGTAATTTAAATAATCAGGAAACGTTTTTATTAGGTTTTTGTCGAAGTTTTAGGTTAGATTTTCGTTTAACTTTATTATACATCGAATTTGGCTACAGTATTGTCACGAACGTATTTATTTATTTATTTACTAGCTGTGCTCCGCGGTTTCACCCGCGTTTTTCTCGTTTTCGTGGAATACCGAGATAAAATATTGCCTATATTATAGCCTCCCTCAATAAATGGACTATGGCCCATAACTCATTAATAGGTACCAACTCTTAACATCTTACACACGTGATAACTTTTAAACGAAATATCCGATTGAGATGAAACAAAAAGTATTTTACTTCTACATAAATACTCTTGATAACATAATGCTTAATTTCGATAAAGATTAATATTACGATACATATTTAACGTAGTTTTTTTTTTCTTCAGACGATTTAATAATTATTTTGAACACAAAATCGGTTATTGTGATTAAACCATGATAGCTAGATATATGTTCTCCCAGACTTTTTTGTAGGTCTTAATGGGATCTACAAACCCGTAGTACATCATTTTGTTCTATTGTCAATAGTTTTTGCAGCGCACGCAAAAATAGGTTTTCGATTTTACACCTTGTGTTACAAAATAGCAATTTTATTACGGATCCCTAATTTTGAAAAAAAAAACATAGCCTATAGCCTTCCTCGATAAATGGACTACCCAACACTGAAAGAATCATTCAAATCGGACCAGTAGTTCCAGAGATTAGCGCGTTCAAACAAACAAACAAACAAACAAACTCTGCAGCTTTATAATATTAGTATAGATTTGGAAGAACAACAGCTTACATTAGTAATGGTATGGTAAACTAGACTGAGAAAAAGAGAAGCCAATTAAAGCTCCTCACGGATAGAACGTATGTGCCTATTAACCTTGGTCGCTGCTTAAATGTTACTGAGACAGCAAGCCATGCGCACTGACCCTGGCCTACCCACCTACTGTGAATCTTTTTGTCGGTGGTTCCCTTCAGCCCACCACTGCCAGCTGCTGGAATGCCTGATGTCGATGAAGCAGGGCGTGGTGGGCGACGTGCTGTGCGTGATTGCTTACGGCACGTGGGGCGCGCGTCTGTCCGCCGCCAAGCTGCTGTTCTACTACTGGCCACCGTTCGACGCCAAGCTCTTCGACAGGAAAGGGCTGCTATGCAAGTTCGCCAGTGAGTACTACATAACATCACGTGCCTGCTTCCCATAGGCAGATAGATAGATAGATTATTTTTGGCACACAAGACAGCCAGATAGAGCCTTGTGTCTTGAGTCTTGTCACACAGACAGAATGACAGAAGCAATAAAAGAAAAAAAGAAAGAAGCACACAATAATAGTAAAAAATAAGAACGTAGGTAGATATTTGGCTACATGTCTACCTAGATATGCAACCAAACATCAAATACCTACCTGTCATTAGTTTAGGTGTAGTGCTCGTATCAATAGTTCTTATGGATCAATACAATGAAGCGATTTTAAGTGTGCCGAAATTTAGTTTCTGCATGCTCGTTTCCTCACGATGTTCTCCTTCAGCGTTTGAGACTATTGGTATATAATAACGCACATAATTTTTTCCAAAGGAAAAATCCGTAGTACAAGGAATTTTTGAAATCGAATCCACAACAATTTGAGTAGAAGGCGGGATCACTACCACTAAACGGATCAGATCTTCTTTTGCTACATTCTTCATGCATGATAGTTTTAGAATTTTCATAATGAAGACATGGTTTTCCAGACGACCTGGTCCCGTTCCTCTGCCAGCGCGACATGTGCCCGAACGCGGGGTCTGCGGAAGCGGCAAAGGTCTGCTACGACCACTGCATCAGCGTCACCTTCGCCTCCGACACGCCGCCGCCGCTCTACCTCTGCATCGAGTGCGCTAACGAGATCCACAGGTCATACATACACACAAGGTCCGCTACGTAACGAGATCCACAGGTCAATACATACATACAAGGTCCGCTACGTAACGAGATCCACAGGTCAATACATACATACAAGGTCCGCTACGTAACGAGATCCACAGGTCATACATACATACAAGGTCCGCTACGTAACGAGATCCACAGGTCAATACATACATACAAGGTCCGCTACGTAACGAGATCCACAGGTCATACATACATACAAGGTCCGCTACGTAACGAGATCCACAGGTCAATACATACATACAAGGTCCGCTACGTAACGAGATCCACAGGTCAATACATACATACAAGGTCCGCTACGTAACGAGATCCACAGGTCATACATACATACAAGGTCCGCTACGTAACGAGATCCACAGGTCATACATACATACAAGGTCCGCTACGTAACGAGATCCACAGGTCATACATACATACAAGGTCCGCTACGTAACGAGATCCACAGGTCATACATACATACAAGGTCCGCTACGTAACGAGATCCACAGGTCATACATACATACAAGGTCCGCTACGTAACGAGATCCACAGGTCATACATACATACAACATCCACAATGTCCATTTACATACCAGTTTTTATTGACGAAACCATGGCTTATAATTTATTGTTTCTCCTGTTTATTTTATGTTGACTTTTCCTAGTGTACAAACTGTATCAAATAAGGAAATAAACTGATTTGATTTGATTTGATTTGAGTATACAGCCACACCATACAACTGTAAACATCTACACAAACTTTATAATTTATATATTACGATTAATATACTTACCCATGTTTGCTTCCAGGGAACACCCAAATCAAAGATTCTTTGATATCTTGCATCCGCAGCAGCAAGTTTCAATGGTTTGCGAAAATAAGGTACCCATCCAATTTAACTTGATGACCATTATAAACTTTATCATATTTGATTTAATAGTGCTCAAAAAGGTGAAGAAAATCCGTATTAGTTAGCTAACCAAGTATTCGCCATGTCACCATGTCTTTCCTATAAGGTCGACTAAGCTGGGAGGTTGGTAAAAAGCTTACCAAAATACAGGGTTGACGTCAGGCAGGCGGCCAGTCATAAAACACCTTAGCCAAAACTCTTACAGCATGATCCAAGGAACATGCTGTGCCGACCCCACATGGAGTGGGATACGGGCAGGAAGATGATGATGATGATGATAGGAGGATGATATACAGGCAGCAAGCCTCGTCCCCGACACTACAGCGTCCCGTTAATGTAGCAAAGTAGCTTTCTGACTTTGTATAAATCATCTAATTTAGACCGTAAAGGCTTAAGAAGTATAGTTGACATCTTGTTTGCTTCAGAACTGTCGCTCTTCGGATAAGGCAGCGTACTCGATATGTTTCTCAAAC
Source organism: Scotopteryx bipunctaria (assembly GCA_949320045.1). Lineage (NCBI taxonomy): Eukaryota > Metazoa > Arthropoda > Insecta > Lepidoptera > Geometridae > Scotopteryx > Scotopteryx bipunctaria. The sequence goes on from OX439459.1 coordinate 9,620,307, forward strand.
GAGTGCGCAAGCTACAACGGAAATCATCCAATAAGGTAATACAGTACAATCTTGACGGACTTTAGACCGACCCAAATGAGGGTAAAAATGAACCTGTGTCTTCATAGCTGGCGTATTTGCTTGAGCAAAAATCAAAAGAAACTAAATCCTTCTTCGTAATCTTACTTTATATTATAAATGCGAAAGTTTGTGAGGATGTTTGGATGTTTGAATGTTTGGATATTTGTGCCTCAATCACGCCTAAACGGCTGAAAGGATTTGAGTGAAACATGGAATATACCATAATCTAAAATGTATAATCGTAAAATGGTCCAAATTGTACACAATTCAATTCAGCAGCAGATCAGATAAAATTACCTTTTTAACCCACCTACCTGTTTAGCCTTTTGAAGATCATCAGCTCATTTCCTACTTGATAAAAGGATCTTACCTATTTTCACAGGTGAACAGGTCTGATTGATTTGAAACAGGTGTAGTTTTGAGGGTGGGGGGTTATTTAAATATTAAATATTATATATATTTTCTAGCTGCCGCCCGCGGCTTCGCTCGCGTGGTACCCGGATAAAAAATAGCCTATATGTTAATCCAGCACACGTACTATGTATATTCCAACTTTCATTTAAATCCGTTCAGCCGTTTTTGCGTGAAAGAGTAACAAACATCCATCCATTTCACATAGTAGGATATTTTGTGTGTAGGTATTGCGCGGCGTGCCACGGGAACCGGCACAACAGTCGGCGCGGCGGTGAGCACGTGGTACACGCGCGGCTGCCGCCCGCCGCGCACATGCACGCCGATATGCACACTAACTTGGTCGAGGCCGTCGTCAGGTATGGACAATCTAGTCGAATGCGTCGCATTTTGGTCGTAGCTGTCGTCAAGTTATAGCTCGCCGAGAAAAGGTAAACAAACGCGTCAAACCTGTCTTTAGGTACACACGACCTTGTTGAACCCGTTGTCAGTACATACAATTCGTCGAGTCCGTCGGTAGGTACCGACACATTGGTCGAAAGGTCCTAACCTTATCGTCAGGTTGCCAATGCTACTTAGAGTCTCCGTCCACTACCCATTTCCGTAAGCGTTCCGGCTCTTAATTTGACAAGCACGGTTACAGATATTTTTTTAACTTTACAGTCAGACATGTAATGTTTCTCTTACCAGAGTCCACAAGAATGATGTTTATGTGACAGCCTGCTAAAGGACGCTAAGCCTCTCGGAATGGAGGACCCGGATAGTTCTACAGAGCACCTGAAGCCTCCCCTAAGTGTGGAGATCCCCGACCCCATATCTGTCGAGGACAGGCAGCTTCTGGGCAGGTGAGGAAACACGAATTTGTTCAAGAGTGAAATGTTGAGTCATTTTGATAGTAGGAAGAAAGAACTATCTGAGAGTACAGTTTTTTTTTCAATCATTTGTTAAGGGTATTCAGGAACAATGATCAAGCGTGAATCTATGCGTTCTTGGAATCACTGTCAAATTTTAATCAAGAAGAGACAAAAATGATTGACTTTAGATTCACGTAAGTAGTTAAAAATGGCAACGTGACCCAATTGCATACCTTATTGTTTTATATTCTCGACGTAATCATGAAGATGAGTTGAGAAGTTGAGGGTAGTCGTGAAAACTGCCATCCCCTCTCGGAGGTCACTCAAGATCATCGGCCACCCTTTATCTATACATTTCCATTCCAAGGTACGGAGTGTGGCTGATGGTGGGTCTGTGTACTCCGAACGCAGACACTCCTGACGAAGTCCTCGGCCGTCTGCTTTCCGTGCTGTTCCACTGGTTCCACGTCACTTCCTACGCTTATCAAGGTAAGGCTTAATATCAGGGTGCCATTATCATCAATCGCCACTTCACCCACCGCTCGGTACAGGCTTTCCTTTTGTGCCATTCTCTAGAATCTGTTGTTTATATAATCACAATGGATGGAGGCAGCACAAAATCGATCATCCTGGAAGTATATTGAAGAGGCATAGGCCTAAGACATAGATCCGGCAGTGGACTTCTATAAATTGTAGATGTAGACGATACCAATTCTACATGCATTTGCAGGTGAAACAGCCGCGAGCGTGGAGAAGTTGAAAGTGGAGCAGGTGTGCGCGTGGGTCCGCGGCGTGTGCGCCACGCGCCGCGCCGTGTGCGTGGCGTGCCTCCTGCCGCACCCCCCGCACTACACGCGCCACGCCGGCCACTGGGACACGCTTGCCACCAAGACGCAGCATCTGAAGGACGGACTCAACAGGTAAGGGTTAAAACAAATGAGACAAATAAAACGCGACCTATTCGCTCAAAAATATGAGCATTCTCACTTGAGTTGTGATGTCATCTTCGACCACACCTCGTTATCTTCGACCACGCCCTGTCATCTTCGACGACGCCTCGTTATCTTCGACTACAAACCGCTTGGGCTAATTGTTTCAGACTGTACTGCCTGATCCCATACGGCATCATCACGCAGTCCATCTGGGACTACATCATGCCGGCCTGGATGGAAGCCATCTGCACAGATGTGCCGGAAAAGGTAGGTATTAGACAATACCAATGAAGTTCAGTTAGTGCGCTTTATAAGATGCTTTGAATAGGCATGTCGTTTTTTTCTCACGATGTTTTAAAACTAAAACTTTATAACTCAAAAAGAATTTGTTTGTGGATATGACGATTTGAAGACTTTTTATGGCTCAATCACGCTGTATTTACTAAAAGAGCAAGTAATAATGACGGTAAGTGTGTTAGAATTACATATAACCTTCTTTCAAACACAAATAATTTATTTATAACTCCATAGATGCATGTCACAAAAAAAATTTAATAATAATATTAATATTGGGATAAACTTAGGTTAACTTTCAATCCGGGTACCACGTCCGCTTAGGCGGAAGGTACCTGTCTATAAAGATCAAGAATATAGTTGAATCTGATCAGCTGAAACCCCGAATAAATCTCCAGGAGCTGATCGAGCTGAAGGTGCCTCTGGCCAAGATCCTGGAGCCGGACGGCGCCATGATGGGCGTGGACGAGAAGAACCTCTACCAGTTTGCCTCCGCCAGGGTCCACGACGAGCCCACTCCGGAGACTGTGCTGCCAGTGCTGGAGTGGTTTCAGGTACTACGAAAACCTGTTAAAAGCTTCTCAGGGTGCAGTAATTTGGACAAGCAACACGAATACTTTAAAGATGACCGATTTTGTGCTGCCTTTATCTATTATACATAACATACATAATCATCACGCCCGTATCCCAAACGGGGTGGGTTCCACAAGATAAGAAAACTTGCAGCCACTTCTGATTTACTTCTAAGATAGATATGGTGAACCATGGTGACAGGTGATCAGCCCATCACCCATATAGGTATTCATCTATTCTAGGTCACTATTCTAAAACCCTTACAACCCAACTATGATGATGATGATTAGCTGGGTTCTGAGCAGGCGCGGTTGCAGCCTGTAATTTTTTAGGGGGTCAGATTTGTGTCAGATCAGAATCAGATAATGTGCACACATTATAAAACAAATGGAAGCCTTCTATTTTTATTGGCATCACGGCTAGGGGCAGAAAATAGCTTTTTAATATTTTGTAAATTTTTAGAAGATTTTATAATTTGACGTGTACGATTTTGGGGGGGGGGGGGGTCATGTACCCTGTGACCCCCCCCCCCCCCCTCGGACCGCCACTGGTTCTGAGTGACGCGGCTGTCTTGCGATTCTGCTCGGTCAGTCAGTATGCGGCTATTCGTTTCGATTTGTTTCCAGACGATATCTCTGCTGGAAGTGAAGGTCCCTCTCACGCAGCTGTTCGACTTGTTCAGCCACTGCGTCGTCAATATGCCCGAGAAAATATTCAAACCGCCACATGCAGCTGGTAAGTCCCTTTATCCAAACATACATACATATCATCACGCCCGTATCCCTGATGGGGTGGGCGGAGCCACAAGTAAACATATCTAATTTTTTAGACGACCTCCAAAAGTATATAAGTATTATATTAGCCATCTGGTGTCCATAGTACAAGCTTTGCTTAATTTGGGGCTAGATGGCGCTGTGTGAAATGTCCTCTAATATTTATTTTACAATGTTTTACTGAAGTAAAATTTGAGCCAAGTGTAAGTACGCTCTTTAAATCTCAGCACAAGTCTTAATTTTGCATTACAGATGGTTCGAAGAGTAAGGACAGCCGTGACTCTCCCACCGCCAACGACAAGGAGAAGAAAGACCGAGATGATCAGATGAAGCCACAGAATCTCACTTGCTGTATACTCATGCTCGACATACTACTCAAACAGGTTAATTTGTACAATAATATTTATAGGTGTTCAGGCTCTGGTGGTCTAGTTGGTAGTGACTCCGCCTTCCGATCTTAAGGTCGTGGGTTCGAATCCGGTCGTGTAGCAACGGATTTTTCTGTGCGCTATACCAGACGGCGAAGGTAAACATCGTGAGGAAACCCGCGGCTTAGTCAGCTCCGCACGTATTGACCATGTCTTTCCTGTGGACAAGGCTGACTAAGCTGAGAGTATGGAATAGGTGCTGGGCAAGAATACTCCTTCTTAATTCGTCCCGGGCACTACAGCGTCCCGTTTGTGAAGGTAAAAGTTGCTTCCTGACGCTGTATTGTATATCTACTATAGATGTTAAAAGGCCTGTGATCGGCGGGGTCACTACCAACTAGACCACCAGTGCTCTTAAAAATAATAAAGGGGTTGTAAAATAATAAAGTAAAAGTCGACTAAGGTATAGTATCCTCTCCAACATGATGAGATACAATAAGCAAGTATTCCCAAGGAGGGTTAACGTCAGGTAGGCGGCCGGTCATAAAACACTTTAGCCAAAACTCCGACCCCACATAGAGTGGGATAAGGGCAGGAAGATGATGATGTTGTAAAATAATAAAGTGACATATTTGTTCGCCAGATGGAGTTGCAGCAGCGTCGGATCAACATTCAGAACGTCAGCAGCCAGGCCACCAAGCTGCTGCGGCTCATGCTGAAGTCCAACCAGTCCAACACCATCGAGCACGGTACATCTTCATCATCCTCTCGTCACTCGTGGCTCGAAGCGCTCGTGGCGTAGCTTGCTTAGACGTTCTTCATTGATCTTTGAAGTTAAGCAACGTTGTGCGCGCTCACAATTGGATGGATACATACATATTATCACGCCGTATTCCTAACGGGATGGGCAGAGCCACAAGTAAACATGAGAAAGCTTGCAGCCACTTCTGATTTTAACTCCTAAGATAGATATGGTGAACCATGGTGACAGGTGATCAGCCCATCACCCATATAGGTGGGCCATCATTTTGGAGAAGATACTATCCCTTGGTCGCTTTTTACGATATGCTCGGGGAGAGAAGCAGCTGGACGCATTCTATGCTTTTTCTTTACTTCCAGTCCAGCAGAGAAGTAAACGATTGGGATGGATGCAAGTGGCATTACGAGCTGAGCGCTTCCGTGCTTCGGAGGGCACGTTAAGCCATGACGGAGGCCTTTAGGCGGATTAAAAACTCCGTCACTAGAGTTGGCCACTAGCTCATACGAACATGCATACATACTGTATGCAATAGTTATCTGTTCTATTCTGTGAAACATGTGACGCTACACTGTTCCGCAACAAATGAAATAAGACATAAATCGGGACTGCAGACGGTCATCGAGAATTGCACGGCATCACCATCGACCTCATCAACACCACCTACAGCCTCAACATCATCGAGGACACTGGAACGCTGCTGCCAACATCCCAAGGTCCTCTTCCGGTACTTCAAGGAGTTGGGCTGGCTGGGGGAGGGTTAGCAGGGGGGATAATGCACAATACACCCCACCGCGGGACGTCAGTGCAGATCTTTGTTCCCCTAACCACAATTAGAATTAGAATTAGTTATCTGTTCCAGCTTCGTGCCTGGCGCAGGGCGCGTGCTCGTACTGCGAGGCGGCGGCGCTGTGGCACCAGTTGGCGGTGCAGCTGGTGCGGGCGCTGGTGCCCGACAAGCCCAAGTTTGTAGAGGTACGTCACTACCACCAATCATCACCAATGTCAAAGTCAAAATCAAAAATTCTTTATTCCATTAAATCACGGGGATCACTTGGGCACGTCTTAAATCTACGTTGCATTTACACCTGTTCGTAACGCGACCAAGCGTGGAAGATACAGACAAGATACCACGCTTGGCTATTTTTTTGTAAAGTGATCCCTTTACAATCATGTTTATAAACGAGTTGGAGTTAATTCAGTCCCAAGCATTTTTGTCTTCTATATAATCGGATATTTTATAGTAAGCTTTATTAAACAACTTACGTTTTATTAGAGTTTTAAGTTTATTAACTGACAAATTTGTCATCTCGCTTGGGACTTTGTTATAGAAGCGTACACATTGCCCTTTAAATGATTTGTTAACTTTATCTAGCCTAATCGTGGGTACAGCGAGTTTATCCTTATTTTTAGTACTAACACTATGATTATCGCTATTTTTCCTAAAATTACTAACATGTTTATGTACGTACATCAAGTTTTCGTAAATATATTGACAATAAACAGTCAAGATGTTTATATGATCTGCGGGTCCAATTCAATAATGCCTTTAGGACGCTGTTGCGACTCCCGCGCTTCTGTAGTGCGTCAGGCATGTTTGGCTTTTTGTTTGAAATAAAGAATTTTTATTTCTTAAATTACGCGCGTTAATACTAAGGTCGCCTTAAAACCCTACTGCAAAACAGCCACCAGAGGAACCCTGGAACGACAACCCCTGCAAGAAGTCCCAGTCGGAGGAGGACATGTGCTCGTCCGGCATCGCGGCCGCCGTGTCGGGCGCCGTGGCGGGCGGCGGAGGGGGGGGCGAGGCACTGCTGGCGCTGGCCAGCCACCATCTGCAGGAGAGGAGCGCCGTGGGAGGGGTGCTCGTTCATATGCCGCATGTACGTATCAGAACATCACTCTTTATTATTGGGGGTGTGTTAGTAAAGGGGGTATCGGTAGGGGTAAAATGAGGGTGTCAATATATAACTCTGTCTTATAACCTCGCAGGCCTGGAATATGCGTGGGATCTCTTTATTATTGGGGGTGTGCTAGTAAAGGGGGTATCGATAGGGGTAAAATGAGGGTGTCAATAATATGAATCTGTCTTATAACCTCGCAGTCCTTGAATATACGTGGGAAAATGGGGGTGTATATGATAATTCGTACATTCAGCACATTGCTTTGTGCATAGCAAGTAATTTTATTTTACAATAAAATCAGTTCAGAATTCTTTTCGGCGACGAACGGTCGTTTTGATTATTATTTCCTATACAAACCATAACAAATATAAAGTTATATTTAGGAATCAGCAACGTACAGCGGGTGTTTTTGTGAAGGGGTATCAATAGGGGTAAAGTGGGGATGCTTATTTAACTTGGGGCAATATTATTCTATAGGCAAGATTTAAATTGAAGATTGGTTATAAAAAGACGTATAAATTTGGTGAAATTGAAAAAGTGATGTGTAACATACATATTGTTTGTCTTATTACAAATTGTTTAAATTGAATTCCATATAGTAACTAGGCCTCCATTTTTATTTGAAATCCTAGATACCCCCTAATAGGGGTAACATGGATTGTTTCTATTGGTGATAGTTTCGATGAATATAATTAATATTGTATCTGTACATACGCATATGCATGTTTTTAATGTGAATTAAAAAGGGATTTAATGAAACTAAACAGAACAAATTTAAACTTGTTTTTTCATAGATAAATCTGGACACGTTCTCTGTAAGAATAGGTTATTTATTTAATTATGTTTGTTTTGCATATTATGCTTTATGTGTATACATGTTATTAAGAATTAGTCATTTTGATATTGTTCAGTCTTGTTCATTATTCAAACTTATTTATTACCTAATATTTGTAGCCCTAACTTTGGAGTTAGTGTATTATTAAAAAAATAACTTATCTTAAATCTAACATTAAAATATACTGAGAATTCACTAATCCTTCATTTCTAGACATTTTCAATGTTTTACGAAAATATTCAACATTAAAATTATCTAAATTTTGTTTAGTTTAAAATATTGAAAATGATAGAGGGGAGCGGGAGAAGAGAACATGCTGTGCCGACTCCACATAGAGTGGGATAAGGGCAGGAAGATAACAAAATATTGAAAATGTCCATAAAACTTTTTCTATCAATGTGTCTTTCATAGGGTGAAATAAAAACACTTCTGGATTTTTTTATTTCATCTTATACAGGGTGACTGTCTCTTAGATCTAATCTTTAATCAATGGCGCTGAATTTCAGCACACTGTACTTCAGAAACCATTTTTAAAGGGCGGCTAAAAGCCCCTTTTTAGGGGTACTGTTATCTGGTCACCAACAAAAGACATAACCGATCAGTGTTGCCACTTATTCTACTTACCCCTCGAGGGGCCAGTGTCACACATTACAGATATCCGAGAAGCAGTGTTGCCAGCAGTCGCCCTGTATAATAGTTGTATAGTTTGTTCATTTCATGCAACTGTCACTTATAAGCGACGTCGCTTCGGACGCCACGACTAAGTCCTCCAACGATACGCAAGTACGTCTATCTCTTTCTAACAGTAGTGCCGCTTCTTTCGTGTGTGTTGTGCTTTCTTTTGTCGGTGTTAGACGGCTGGTGTTGCCCTGTCGAAATCCTTATATTTGCTAGAATTTCTAACAAACTTTTCTTTTTACATATTTCAAAATAATTGTGATTCCAAAATATTTTGACAGGTTAATAATCAGCCTAGCAATTTTACTGATAGACTTTTCAGTAAAATTGTTAAAACCTGCTTTGAATGTTCTAGATCTAAAACCATCATTTTTATTTCTAATTCGGAATATTAATTTTTTTACTACACAACACACAGTGCATGCAACTAGATTTTTAATAGAAATAGTCTAAAATGCACTCGCCTTAAAATGATAAATTCACGTAAATAACCGAAATGCATAACACAACTAACGACTGAACCGATCTCCATGGTTTCATAACTCGCACAGTCAAAACAGGTAAGTTATCGTGCAAAAAATTAGATGTGTCATATTTGGCCAAAATATCGTCTAAAACATATCACCCCATAGTTTTCGAGAAATCAAAATTTCCGGCGATATTTTTGTCAAACATTGGACACTTAACTAACAAATTTTAGAAGTTCACAGCGCGAATGCGCCGTCAGAAACTGTGAACTTGTGGACTTGTGAACAGATAGACAAGGTCAGCTGATTCAGATCTATCAACGGGAGTTTCTATAAAAAAATTATCAAATATATATTATTATTATGAGCTCATATCGTTCCACTGTAGCGAAATATCGTGCTTCGGAGGGCACGTTAAATTGTCGGTCCCGGCTTTTAAGTCATTAAGCCATGACGGAGGCCTTCAGGCGGCCTAAAAACTCCGTCACAAGAGCTCATACGAACTGACTGCGGCGAAAGGGTCTAGCCCCCTTCAACTTTTCTCTATCAGTTATTACACCCGTTGATTAATCTAAATCATGAGATCTGCGGCGTTTCAAGAGAGTATAAAGGAAGACTTGACGGCGTGTTGGCATTACGGTACTCCAGATAATGACAGCGACGGTAGAGACGATCACGGAGCAGCTGGACATGGCGGTGTCGTTGCCGCCGAGCGATGCGCCCGCGCACTGCAACGCGCACTCGCACACGCTCACCGACACGGACGTCGCCACGGCTACTGCTGATGTGAGTATCACATTATGTTTCTAATCCTGCGTTGTATTGTCGCAAATGGACCAGTAGATGATAATTTGTCAATGGATATAAATAAAATCAGTCTAGTGCGAGACGAATTCGCGCACGAAGGGTTCAGTACCATCGTGCGTGTGCATAAATGTTTTCTCTCTTATTTAGGGCTCCCTCTTATTTTTATTATTTGTTGTTATAGCGGCAATATAAATACACACTGAAAATTTTTAACTATATCTATCACGGTTCATGAGGCACACGCTGACAGACGGACGGACGGACGGCAATCTTCGGTCCGTTTGGCAACCTTCGGATACGGAACCCTAAAAAAGGACGCAAAATGCAAAGCTTCGCAGTATCGCCGCGTGGTTGCAATAGTCAAAGTTATTTGGGATTTAAATTGATGTAGAAAACTTGCTAGCTTTACTCCTTAAACCATATAAACTTTGCTTTTATCAAGTTCCACTGACAAAGATCTGCCACATATTATGATGTTTGTACGGATGTCATCAATTTATCGCTCAAAGTTGATTCTGTTCCATCATTAAACAGACCAGTACGAACATGTTACTAAAACGTTTCATCACTGATAATTATTCTTAGAAGCCTACTTCATCCCTCTGCTGGTAAAAAGGCTCCTAATAACTCCCTAAAAAGTTCGCTAAGGAGCTTCAACTTCGTACAATAATCTATTTGATTGGACAAAGTTGAAAGTGTGTGATAATTATAAACCCAGGTGTCCACTCCGCACCTGGTGTGCGACCACGAAGGCAAGTCTGAATCGGTAGAAGAAGACATGACCAACTTCTGGCCGACCTCCGCCGGCAAGTTCCACTTCTGCATCGAGGAGTTGCCGCAAGAGCTGCAATACATCCATCAGCTGCTTCAGGTCTATTTTATTTATTTTTAGTAAAGAAAGAGAACATTTATTTAGTGCTAAAAAGTATTCAACACTAGCTTTCGGCCGCGGCTTCGCTCGCGTGGTATCCGGACGAAAGCCTTTATGTTATTCCAACACACATACTATGTACATTCCAAGTTTCATTCAAATCCATTCAGCCGTTACGGCGTGATTGAGGCACAAACATACATCGTCACATCCACACATTTACACATCCTCACAAACTTTCGCATTTATAATATTAGTAGGATAAAAGTTAAGTATAATTTTCTTTGGATCTTAAAAATAACGTCTTCAAAGTAACGTGGACCTTATTAGCTAGCCGAAAGGAATTTTTATCATATTCTTTGAATGTCACAGCAATATCTATAAACCTACCTGTACTAATTGTGTTTATTGTAGATGAGGGTAGGCATTGATTTTGCCGAGAGACCACCGGTTCTAGTGGCCGAAGATCAGAGGGTGACCTGGTTACCGGTTTTCTGGCCAGTTCCCTGCACTCCCGAGTGTTGCGTCCAGTCTATTTTCCAAAGTCCTTTTTGCGCTATTTTAAGAAGTTGGTCTAGCTAGAGTTCGGTAAGCAGTGGACCAACACATAGTGGGTCGTCAGTGTTGACCCCACACTGTTCGACTGTGACCCTCAAACACCCCAACACAGGAGGTTAATGCAGACGTTATTGCTCCACATTTATTGACAATTAGGTGTGTTGCGTTCCTCAGGAGTTGAAGAACACGTCCCGTCCCGACGTGCTGTACCACCTGCTGCAGTGCCTCCAGGTGCTGGTGCTGAACGCAGACGCCCTCGCAGACCACCGCGGCTTCCTCATCTGGTGCCAGGAGAATCTGCTTATTGACAAGTTAGTAAGATTTTTATCGAAATTTCCTTAGAACATGGGAAATGGTACAATGCTTTTGCGTCTTCGATCTCCGTAAACTTACCCTTTCCATAACCGGACCATCACCGTCCCGACATAAAAAACAAAGCTGTGGGTAGAAGACATTGCATAAATTATGTGATAGGCACTAACAGAGGGAGGCATCAGTGTATAAAGTACGGTTGTGACTGAACAGTGCCATCAACTATAAGATGATCTACAAGTACAAATAATTACGTACTACTAGCTGCCGCCCGCGGCTTTGCTCGCGCGGTTAGCCTATACGTTAATCCAGCACACGTACTATGTACATTATATCAAAGTTTCATTTCAATCCGTTCAACCGTTTAGGCGTGATTGAGACGCAAAAATACGAACACCCTCACAAAGTCTCACGTTTATAATATAGTAGGATTCTTGTTTGAGGTAAAAAGACTCGCACTGGGCACTCAGAATCATCATATCATAGTCAAAGGAAGCAGTGAGTCGAGAAGCCTTGTTAACTTGCAGTCTATGGAACGTGTGCACGCTCTCGGCGTCGCACATTAGCTGCGTGGGCGTGCCCGTGTTGCTGCACTGTGTGACGCTGGCGGGCGGAGCTGATGTCTTCTGCGCGCTCGTGAGGGACCAGTTCCACCACCTCGAGCCGTCCGTCAGGTTCGCAGCGGTGGAGAGAGTGGCTGTTATTATCAGGTATGTATTTTGACCCCGACCTCGACCCTGACCCTGGTCTTGACCCAGTCCAACAATCATCATTAACTCAAACTCTGGCATTGGCACTCATAATGCTAATTTCAGAACGCAAAGCGTTGAACAATATTCATACAACTTTTTAGTTGATTTACACAAAAGTTCTTGCTCATCCCTCGACATGGTCATTGACGTCTTTGGTCACTTTAATGAGCATATGCTGGTTGAGCTTATCGACCAAGAGAAGAACAAGTACTTTCGTCCAGATTCATGGACGGAGCCCCGGTGGCTTCGAGCTTGCCTCTGCAGACTGCGCTGGCGACCGCCTTCTGCTACCTCATCTGCAGCATGGACGACTCGTGCGTGTACGTCGCTCAACGCGCCACGCTCTACCTCGGGACCATCCACGACCACGCCATACAGGTATCTAATAAATGGACGTAGTTTTGCGAAAAATGTTCCAATCCACAATGGTTCAAAATTGAAACAAATGCAATTTTGTGTTTTTATTTGTTTTAGAAGACACTATTTTGTTTTCTCTAGTATATTATTAAAACATAGGTCTTATTGTAGAAATATGTAAATATTTTTAATAATGTATTTTTTTAATATATTAAATTTTCAATTTGAACCATTGTGGATTGGAACATTTTCGCATAATTTCCACACTTGGTCGCAATACGAAGATGTGTAAATTCAACGTAGGTTTAAGACTTCCACGATTTTACGGAATAAAGTTATTTTGATTTTGAATTTCGAATTTTTTGAAACCTTTTATTACAGACAAGTAGAACGCCCCTCAACCTTGTTATGTTAGCGTCTTTTTTTTTTCATACAAACGTTCATCTTCCCGATGCGTCATACGTCCAGGAGTTGAGTTTCGAGAATATTCGGTGGATGCTTCTTATTGCACAGAGACAAGCAAAGCACACCTAGGTGTATTTTTGAAAAGTGAAATGCTCAGAATAATCAACTGACACTGACGTTGACAAAACACATCTGAAATATAAATTTATGAATCATAACTTAAAAAAATCCAGTGAGTGTCCAAGCTCATACTTAAAATCCCAGGTATTTTTGAGCGAGCAAATTGATAATTTACCAGATGCTGCTGTTCTGCCTGGAGAGCCAGTTCGACCTGGTGGTGGTGGATCGTCCCATGATCTTGCAGTGCGTGTACCAGCTGCACAACTCCCTCAGCGACCGCAACATCCTCACGTGGCAGTTCTTCCTGAACCGGTTCGAGGCGCTCATGCTGGAGGCGCAGGTCCACTCCAACAACACTGTGGACCTGACCAACTTGAGGGGTGAGTATCCTCACGTGGCTGGTCTTCCTCAACTTGAGGCTCTCATGCTGGAGGTGAAGTTCCTCTCACATAACACTGTGGACCTGACCAACTTGAAGGGTAAGTGTCCTCACGTGGCTGGTCTTCCTCAGCTTGAGACGCTCATGCTGGAGACGCAGGTCCCCTCCAACACTGTGAGCCTGACCAACTTGAGGAGTGAGTATCCTCACATGGCTGGTCTCACAAAAACACAAATATATTGCAACATGGACTTGGAACGAGTATTCTCAAATGTCAATTCCTTCAACTATGTAGTTTGAGGACTTGACTTTAAAAGTAAGTACTATTAAATAAACATACGTATTTTTTCCCTTGCTATGCTTCTAGTATAACTAAAATCCTAATATAGAGCCAATTTCTACGGTCTAAAAAAAATAGTTTTGAAGATTTTCTCCTTAGAACTTTGTCTTTCAAAAGCCTCTGTTTAGTTACACTTTTAGAATAGACTTTTTTAACCGGTAAAATGTCAACTATGTTACCGTGTCTGTGGGTTTGGTCTACACTGATAGTTCTGCACTGAATTAGTCTAAATTCCAATATTCCTTTAGCATACAACTTAGCTAACTACAGATAAAAAGATAATTTATTTATTCACAATAATAGATGAAGCGCGCAAATTGCACACGTAGGCTTTGCATAACAAACTCGATTAATACATTCACCGCCACGCTTGTGCCTTCGCTATAAAAGCTAGCGCTCATTGACCAGTGATCAGGTCAATCAATTAATCAGATTAATTATAACGCACACTCCTCCTACAATCTAAAGGCCCAGTTACTGGCCTTCAAGAGCCAGTGTGGTGATAGTATCGGTACTAAAGCAAGTCCCGTTGGTCTTAGATCTGGTCTAAGGCCGCTCACTGGCTCACAAGGACCAGTGTGGTGACAGTCCCAGTACTAAAGCAAGTATTGGCCGTATCCGATAACTGGCCTATAAGAACCAGTGTGGTGACTATAAAGTCGTATGTAAGCAGACTGGCTGGCCCATAAGGTCGTAGATTTGATGTCGAGCAGCTGGCCTGGGAGACTAGTGTGGTGATAGTAGCAATACTAAAGCGAGTATTTGCCATAGATCTGGTGTCGGGGTCGGGCGTGCGGCGCGGGCGCGCGGCGGGCGCGCCCTCCGTGTCCGCGTCGCTGTGCGGCAAGTGCCCCTACAAGCGCACCGTGTCCGCGCCGGCCGCCGTCTCCGCCGCCCCCAATCACCACAGACACGGTAACATAATTGAATAAGACAGGGTAACATAATTGTAAGACATGGTTAAACTCGATATACTTTATTCATAGGATCGGTAAGGATCACTTTAAATATGGTAACATATTAATAGACGCGGTAACATCATTCTAAAACATGGTGACATAACCAAAGATGAAGTAACATAATGGTAAGACATGGTAACTTGACCATAAGTCGTGGTAACATAACTATAGATACGGTAACCAGAGAACATGGTAACATAACAGCAGACATAGTAACATGACCTTAGACGGTAACATAACAATAAGATGCCGTAACACAACAGACTACTACGAAATATATTCTCTTAGTTTCTGAACTTCGTCATCGTATATATGGGAATGGTCACATAAACAATTTATCTTTGAAACGTGAATTTAAAATGTCCTTTAAAGGAATACATCTATATGAACGATTTTGTATATTGTATTGAATGAATGTATGTAACGTGTTGTTTTCAGAGCGCGAGCGGGTGTATTCCCGCCAGTTCAGCGCTCCGCTACTGAAGCGCAAGAGTTCCCGCTTCGGACTGGGACATCTGCTGGCAGCCCAGCACTCGCATCCTCCGGCACCAAAACTCAACGGTGAACTGCTTACCATCTTGCTGGTAGCTTCCAGTCCCTCAGCGAACTATGGAAAGAGCTATACTCGGAGTTTCTCTGAAGTCATCGACATAACTCAGAGAATTAGCAAACTGTGCGGCAATGGGCTGGCCATATTGCGAAGAATCGACAACCGCTGTGGTAAAGGAGTTGTTGAGTGGAGACCGCGACTCGGCAAACGTAATGTACTCGGCCCTCCGACTAGCTGGAATCACCGTCTGCTGCTGGCTGCTGGCGGAGTCTGGATGCGTCAAGCCGAAGTTAAGGCACAATGCCGCTCATTAGGGGAGACCTATGTCCAGCAGTGGACTGCTGTGGGCTTATGATGATGGTGATGATGATAGCTTCCTGCATAATCATAATGTAGGTAGCGTTTCTCTAGATGAACTTGTTACTATGCTATGATTAGCAATGTTTTACCGATATAAAAGTATCCTATATGCTTTTCCGGATCAGGATATGTGTAAATTCAAAGTAAATTCAAATCCATACAGCTGTGAAATGCCGAAATTGATGGCAATGTACATGTAAATATAGTTTATGCATAAATAAATAAAAATCAACCTCAATACCAACTAATTGTAGGATTTATAATATAAGTGTTATAGATGAATGTTTCTTCCTAAACTAAGTGATGTTGTCCACAGAGGGATTCCAATCCGTGTCTCGATCTACGGAGGAGACGCTCTCAACAGCCCTGCCCAAGATGGAGCTTGAGGAAACTGACAAGGAGACCGCCAACTTGCTGGTCTTCCTTCTGATGCAATTCTTATCCAGGTAAGAGAACCTCCAGACCCAAAGACCTGTCCATAGGTGGTTTTGTCCTTTTTACGTACCCGAAGGGTGCCAACGGGACCCTTATTACTCTTTCTGTCCGTCTGTCAGCGGGCTGTATCTCATGAACCGTAATAGGCAGAGAGTTGAAATTTTCACATAGCGTGTTTTTCTATTGCGGCTAATGACAAATAATAAAAAAAGAGAATACGAAAAACATTTATGTACATGTACGATAGTACGGAACCCTTCGTGTGTGAATTCGACTAGTACTTTATCGCTTTTTTATTGCTTTGATGTATTCTTTATAGTGTATCATTTACTTTGTTGGTGCTTAGAGGAAAATATCTTTACACATTTTAAGCTCTTTGCTACATACATTGACTCGTTTTTGCGTTGCTGGATTATATGTTTGGTACCACCAGATCTTTTTTACAGGCACACCAACGTTATATTTAGAGTTCAAAAGACCAAATAAAGCCTTGTAGTTTCACCATACCCTTTATAATTAACGATCTATAGAAAGTAGTAAAAGCCTTAGTATAGTTCTGTTTATAAATGAGTTGAAATGCTATAATAGCTAATGAATAATGCTTCAACCCCTTTTATAAACACGATTGTAAAGGGATAATTTTACAAAAAATCGCCAAGCGTGGTTTCTTATCTGTATCTTCCACGCTTGGTCGAGTTACAAACAGGTGTAAATGCAACGTAGATTTAAGACGTGTCCAAGTAATCCCATTGATTTTAAGGAATTTGACTTTGACATTTTGACTTTGACTTTGATACAGAGCGGATCAGGCGCACCCTATCGAGGACCGCACGGCGGCTCGGCCTCAGGAGTTGGTGTTGAAACATTTGTTCCTGCTGCTTGGATACAACACTTCGGAGAAGTACTTCCATCTCTCGCCTTATACCCTCAGGTACTTACTATTTGGTTGTTATTTTACTAGAAATTGCCAAAATTGTTTTAAGATGAGTAAAGTGGGAAAAGGGCGGAGAAATGATGATGATAATGATGGAAATCTATGTAATTTAGAAATCGTGGGAGATGCAATATATCTTTGCTAAATAATCCTTGCCAAATTTTATCGAAATTTGTTTAGTGGTTTAGGCGTGAAACAGTAACATAGTGTCATTATTGAGTATAGACTTTACGAAAACTTGCGTGATAACGGAAAACCAACGATTTAGCAAATTTCGCCCTACCCTAGCATGAGGTAAATAAATAAATAAAATAATAAATAAGAGAGGTGGCCATTTTGTTACCTTAATTAGACAAGGTAACAACATGGCATTCATATTGTTACCTTATTAGATAATGTAACAAAAGTGACCACCACTTAGCAGCTGACTGTAAGTTTTACCAATGCTTTTGAAAATGACTTTTTTGTTAAAACTTTCCAGGCAATCATCTATTTTCAACGCGTTCATGGCGAATCTACCGCAAGTGCTTGATCAAAACCACATCATGGGCGCGATGATCGCAGAGCATACCTTACAAGTGTTACAGGTGAGTATCTCCGCTTACAACCTTGTCTAAGCCAGACCCTCACCTGGCGATCCTATGAGACTAATCGAAAGTGTCAAAATAACACAACACCCAACCAGAAACAAATATCTGGTCCCCTGTGTCAAAACCAGTGGGGTTGCATGCAACTCTGCATGTAAATGTAATCCTACTCTCTCTCTCTCTCTCTCTCTCTCTCTCTACCCACGACACGGAGTCCTAGTGTGGGGTCAGGACTATGTATGTGACTGTTGGGTGTTATTTATTATTTATTATTATTTATTTATTTATCCCACATGGTGGTGGGGTCAGCCTTCCTCTCACTCCTCCACTTCGCCCTATCCATGACGATAATAACGATGGAAGTCAATGTAATTTGGAAATCGTGAGAGATAAAATCGTAAAATCTTACTAATTCTACTAGTATTATAAATAAATGCGAAAGTTTGTGAGGATGTGACGATGTTTGTGCCTAAATCACGCCGTAACGGTTGTACGGATTTGAATGAAACTTGGACAATAACATATAGGCTACTTTTTATCCAGCTACCACGCGAGTGAAGCCGCGGGCGGAAGCTAGTAATATAAACAAACAAAGCAAACTTTCGCTTATTTAAAAAAATATCTCCTGCAGGGGAATCGAATTCGCGCCTGTTGCGTTTCAGCCTCGCACTCGCCCGTCGTAGAGGTCGTATGTGACTGTTGCGTGTGTTTGTTTGTTTGTCAGTACTGCAGCGGCACGGGGAGTAGCAACGGCAGCACGCTGGCCACCACGCACTCCCTGGCCGCCCTGGAGCCGCACGTCAGGCGGCACTGGCTGATGGCTCTCCTGGTAGTGCTTTACAAGGTACCTACTACTACTACTACTACTACTAAGGCGTTCTATCATTTATAGTAGATGATTTATACAGCGTCAGGAGGCAACTTTTACCTTCACAAACGAGCCGCTGCCTGTAGTGCCCGGGACAAACTAAGATGGAGTAGGCTTGCCCAGCACCTATTCCATCCTCTCAGCTTAGTCGGCCTTGTCTACAGGAAAGACATGGTCAATACGTACGGAGCTGACTAAGCCGCGGGTTCCTCACAATATTTTCCTTCACCGTTTGAGAGTACTGGGATAGCGCACATAAATTTTTCGCACAGAAAAATCCATTGGTACACGACCGGGTTTGAACCCACGACCTCAGGATCGGAAGGCGGGGTCACTACCGACTAGACCATCAGTGCTCTCAAAACCTTACACATAAACAAAAAGGTGGATTTTGTTGTTCGCGGCGCGCCGTCTTTTCTTTTTATTTGGTCTGAGACAATAAGTATTATTAGTATATTGTTGTTTGCAGTACCACTACGGCACCGGCACTCTGTGCAGCCAGGTGCAGTCCCTCATCAAGATAGTGCTCAACTCTGTGGAGGCGCAGTACCACCAGTGCAAGAGGATACCGCCCATGATCGTCATGTCCAGACCCAGAGGTGACCGTCTTTTCCCACCCTGCTTCACCCCTTCGCCGGCACTACACTACGTATTATTACGTACTAGCTGCCGCCCGCGACTTCGCTCGCATGGTACCCGGGTAAAACATGGCCTATGTTTTTTCACCGTTTTAACCTTCCCTGGACTACAACAAACATTTTCAAAACCAAAATCAGCTAAATCGGTCAAGCTGTTCTTGAGTTTTAGCGAGACAAACGAACACCAATTGATTTATATTATATTGATTATAAGCATGTATTCACAAAGAAAGGAGTATTTGTAAGTATTGTATCAAGCCATCTGGTACCCATAGTACAAGCTTTGCTTAGTTTGTGGCTCGATGGTGCTATGTGAAATGTCCTCTAATATTTATTTATTTATTTTATTAATATATTTTGCAGATGTGAGCCAGCCCTCCTTGAAGACCGAGCAGCAGGAGCAGCGCACAGACACGATGTGCGCGCCCCCCTCCCCGCTGCCGCACAAGCACAAGTTGCACAAGTCCCCCGCGCACATGCACACGCACTGGGAGGAACACAACACCAAGTAACTACCCCCTACTACCCCCTTTTCCGACTGCCTCCTGAGAACCTACCGTACCATCGCTTCTAGACCGATTTAGAAAGAGATAGCGCTACGGATTTCGGGTGTATAAAATAAAGACAGAATAAACCCTTCCCGCGAACCAATCGGCGGTGTAGACTGTCCAAAAAAGTTGAGGACTAGGGACTAAAAAGTTGAGGTTTAGGTGTCCAAGCAGGACACCTTGGGCCTTTAATGAAACCCGAAAATGCTTCATAATCGTGTAATTACTTTAATATTGTACAAAGAAAACAAAATGGATGCGCTTGCACTCTCGACATGGCTATCAGTGTTGCCACCTAGTAGAAGCAGCGTCCCGCCGCGACACTAGGGACTAAAAAGTTAAGAACTAGGGAAAAAAGTTGAGGACCAGGTACTAAAAAGGAGGGACTTTCATCCCTCATGACATAATAATATTCAACTGCTAACTACATGTATGTCCAGGTACCAGCAGTGGAGCCTGGAGCAGGAGTCGTCAGAGAGCGAGCTGATAGCCATTCCGGAGACCAGCGACAAGTCCGACACCACCGTCCACGGCAGCACTGCACCAGTAACTTTACCAACTTTATTACCAACTTTATTATTTTACTTAGTTAACTTTATCTATTCACCATATCCATAGAGCACTGGTGATCTAGTGGTAGAGACCTCGCCTTCCGATCCTAAGGTCGTGGGTTCAAATACAGTGCACTGGATTTTTCTGATCTAAACAATATAGTTACTGTTGAAAATTCTAGACTAGTCTAATAAAATTCTGCTTAAAATAATTCAGTTGGTTGTAATTAGTGAAATGATTCCAGGGATCATTCGACGAACCTTCCCACTACGAGGATCCTCCGAAGATCGAAACCCCCGCCGCTTCCACATCTCACCCGCCGCTCACCAAAATGGTAATGAAATAACAAATTGGTATTGAACTATTGGTATTCGATTCGGCGAATTTCTTTCATTTCACGTTCTTGTCTAACGAATTAGCTTTCGCCCGCGGCTTAGCTCGCGTGATACCCGGACAAAAAGTAGCCTATATGTTGTTCCAGCACACATACTATGTATATTCCAAGTTTTATTCAAATCCGTTCTGCCGTTACGGCGTGTTTGACGCACAAACATCGTCACATCCTCACAAACCTTCGCATTTATAATATTAGTAGGATTCCGAAGAATCAGTCGCTTTTGTGGCCTACTTTAAATTCTTTCACCACACTGGTTTTAAAGAATTAGTGACATGGATTAGTATTAGTAGTTACTCGTCATTTGCGATGGTACGGAACCCTTCGTGTGCAAATTCAACTCTCACTTGATCGGTTTTAATTTTTTTTCAGCCCACAATCTGCTCCCGTTCGGGACAACAGCTGTCTACCAGCTCATCTGTATCTATTGGTAGCGATTCTTCCAATTTGTAAGTATATATAATATCTTCTCCGCTGGACTGGAAGTAAAGAAAAAGCATAGAACGCATCCAGCTGCTTCTATCCTCGAGCATGTCGTAAAAGTCGACTTAGGGATAGACCTCTCCAAAATTATGGACCATCTATACGGGCGATGGGCTGATCACCTGTCACCATGGTTCACCATATCCATCTCAGGACTATAAATGAGAAGTGGCTGCAAGTTTTATTATGTTTCCTTGTGGCTCTGCCCACCCTATCGGGGATACGGGCGTGATAGTATATGTATATGCTACATGTAGGACTGTAGGTATGTCAGAGTTTTAAATGTCAAATTGATATTATCGTGTTCAGTATAAAATAAAAGGTTGAACGTTCTTTAGGTTATCACTATGTAGGTTTTAATTTTGAATCGTTTTTTGTAGAAAGTCGACTCCGATGAGCGGGCAGTCTGTGGAGATCTGGCCCGACCAGCTGCACGGCGCCACCTCGCCCCGCGCCAAGATCCTCGGCAAGCAGAAGAGGATCATCGGTGAGTACTGCTGTTCTGGGGTAGAGAACTGCTGGTCTAGTTAGTGGCAGTAGCCCTAAGATCAATGGATTTTTCTGTTCGAAAAATGTATTCAGTTCTTCTTTGTATGCAGTACTCTCAAACGGTGAATGTAAACATTGTGAGGGAACTTGCATATCGTAGAACTAAAAATCTAAAACATTCGTCAAGTGCACGGAAGAAGCTTTTGAGACGCACTTTATATATCCACTCAACACTCTGGTTCGAATTAGTGCCAGGACTAGACTAGCCTATTGAATAGGAAATATGCATGTGATGTAAAATGAGTGTCAAATATTTTTTTAAATAAATTTTATTACATCAGAACTATTACATACCTCTATCAATATTTTTTTATTATGATTTCTTTTTAAGCAAGAAATTTGTTTTTAAAAAGTGCAAAGAACTGTGGGAAATACGACGCCATTGGTCAGAGAATATATTCAGACTATTACGTCACGTAATATGACAACAAACGAGTGTGTAGTTGTTTGGTGTTCTGTCTGTGAGTAATAGACCATGACGTCACAATGTAATAGAGTATGTATGTATGTATTTTTGGTATATTTGGTATGACTGGTAGGTATTTGGTGGACGGGTATAATGATAGACGGTCTTCATGTTTGATGCGTGTTTACTGGTCTGAGGTGCGATGAGTTCTCCCTTTTTACAATGTATATCGTAACTATATTATAAACTGTGTTGAGTAACAAATATGCTGAGCTAAGCGCTCACACCACAACAACATACGCATCAAAATGGCAGGCGTTTAAAGTGTTCTTGTCGGTTGTAAACTATCGAATAAATATATAAAAATACATAAATATATCAATGATAAATGACATTTATTTGCACGAACACATGTGATAAAAAAATTATGGTCTTAAAAAATACATCAATCCAATCTATGTTCTACCAAAATCTTTGGCATGCAAATATGTTAAGTCCTAATTAAATGTATATCAATTCTATGAATGGTTGCAGTGGGCAGCAGTACGTCTCCCGACACGGCGCCTTCGTCCAATGGCGACGGTCAGTTCGCGGGCTGGCCGCACCCGCGCTCGCCATCCCATCACCACATCAAAAGCCCAGGTGACACACACTGGATATTGATCACTCCCACTATCATCGCCATCATGCCAAGACGGTGATATTTCCGTTTGTGGGACAAACGGAATATCACCGTCCATTACCTGGCATTACCTGGCATGCCACCTGGCATTAGAGAAATTGACTAGAAAACTTTAACAGGAATTTGCAGTGTAGTGCCTTTTTGGATATTTTCAATAGCATGTTAGCCACTCACCGTTATATCACGCTAGAAAAGCTTCGAGCGGAAGCTAATGATTCATAACCATGTTATTTCAGTGAAAGGTGTGTGTGCTTACGCGTCCCCCGAGTCTCCCCTCTCCAAGATGGAGGTGGCGTGGCACGCGCCCCCCGCGCCCCCGCCCGCGCCGCCACAGCCCTTCCACATCCCGCCGCAGGAGAGGTACCCACCGACACACCGACACTCACTGACACTCACACCAACACTCACGGACACCCACACCGATACACCGACACTCACACCAACACACACCGTCACTTACTGACACTCACAGCGACACTCGCACCGCCACTCACGGACACTCACACCAACACACACCGTCACTTACTGACACTCACAGCGACACTCGCACCGCCACTCACGGACACTCACACCAACACACACCGTCACTCACCGACACAAAAGGTTATAAAATAAAAAAAAAATACTTTTCTAGACTTACTTTTATTTCAGACTACTACCGATCGGTCCGAAGCCCAACAAGGAACAGTACCCCGTGTTCAACGCTTTGGTCGACAGAGTGCGGGAGGCGCTGAGTCTACCGCCAGGTATTTGGCTCATAACTTTGTTCTACGCGTTGTTTCGCGGCGTCACTTGACACTGTGTCTGACACTTTCTATGTCAGTGTCGCTCAAAATGTACTGAAACATATGAGTATTGCAACGTGAAACTGCGCGGGTTGGCGAATTGTTCTTGCTCGCCTTTCCATGCATCTCGCATTCCAAAAATAGATTTTTGGAATCTAATCAGTTGTGTACACATAATGATGATGATGATGATTTTGTACCATTTTAGTCTAAGTTTAAGTTCATTGATAATTGAATAAAGACGCCATATGAATTTTTTTACACTCAAGTGTCAAAAAAGTGTCATAGGGAGTGCCTATAACACTCTTGTTTAGACGAATCCAACGAAACCTCACTTGTCGAAATCCGTACACGCCTTTCGGCTACAGAGGCAAACAAAAGAACAAATTTAAAATGGCTTCTTAAGGGTTCGAAAGGATAATTATCAATGATAATTATCATGATAATTATCATGATAATTATCGTGATAATAACATATGGATAATTATCGATTGATAATAACAAAAAATGCACTCGTGAAAGTGCATTGTTTTCGAATGAACATTTCTGCACTTGCGTGTATCGGAACGTGATCGGAACGCACGAACTGTCAACGTCAACTGTCGAACTATCAACGCGCCATGGGGATTCCCCACAGTTCAGTTTGGTTGTACTTTGGATTATGCAAAGTTGAGTGAAATCGGGTGTTTGTTTTGATAAATATTTATTAGAATTTCTGACACAGGTGATAATTATCCGATAATTATCGGATAATTATCAGATAATTATTGGATAATTATCAAAAAGCTTAATTATCTTGATAATTTCGAACCCTGTCTTACAGCCGCCATATTGGATTTTTTTACATTTTATATAGCCTATGACACTTTCGAACAGACGGATCCAACGACAAAAAACTGCCCTCTCTCCCATACTTCAACGGTCACATAATTAGTGTGTTTCCAGATGACTCGACAGACAAGACGGACTCGAGCCGGTCTGAGCAAGACCCCACCCCCGTGCCGTCCGCTCGTCCGCAGGAGCTCAGCAGGAAACCCGGCGACGGCGCCGCCCATAAGTACCTTACTATACATTATTATCTCTCTATTTTATTTAGCACAAATAAATACATACACACATAAATACATAACACCCAACAGTCACATACATAGTCCTGACCCCACACTAGGATTCCCTGTGTCGTGGATATCAGAAACTACGAGTACCATGGTACCACAACACCCAGACCCGGAAGAAATATTTACAGATCATGCAAACATATCTTCCGCAGCGGGAATCGAACCCGCGCCTCTTGCGTCTCTGCCGAGCAACCGCCCGCCACGCCACCGAGGCCGTCTCACAAGAACGGGATAAACGTCACGAACGTTCGGAAAACCCTGTGACATCCGCAGGGTCCTATCATCATCTTCCTGCCCTTATCTCACTCTATGTGGGGTCGACATGATTCTTGGATCATGCTGTAAGAGTTTTGGCTAAGGTGTTTTATGACCGGCCGCCTGCCTGACGTCAACCCTCCTTGGGAATACTTGCTTATTGTATCTCATCATGTTGGAGATGATACTATCCCTTAATCTACTTTTACGCAGGGTCCTATATTTGTAAAAAATATGAAAAGACCTTAGCCAATTACGAAAATGTTCTATTTAAATTTTGTACTATAAACTAAATTATTTGCAATAAAACCTATAACAGTCGACTGCTGGACATAGGACTACCCTAATAAGCGCCAACGCGCTCTGTCTTCGGCTTGACGCCGAGTACATCGTTTGCCGAGTCGCAGTCTCCACTCAACAACTTGTTTACTCCAGTACTGGCGACTTCATAGATAGAGATGAGTTTATGTGGTGTTCAGAGGATTACCGTTGTGTTCAGACAGCGCGGCGTGTCCCCGCGGCGGCTGGCGCGGCAGGCGGCGCAGACGGGCTCGCCGCCCGCGCCCGCGCCGCCCTACAACATGGGTCAGTCACTAACTTTCCTACTCTTTGTTTTATAATATAGTGATATGATATATAGTGATACTAGAGTCGCTCAGAAGCGCTTGTGGGGTAACTTGCTTAGACGTTCTTGATCGTTGAAGTTAAGCAACGTTGTGCGCGGTCACAATTGGGATGGGTGACCGCAAGTGGCATTACGAGCTGAGCGCTTCCGTGCTTCGGAGGGCACGTTAAATTGTCGGTCCCGGCTTTTAAGTCGTTAAGCCATGACGGAGGCCTTTAGGCGGCCTAAAAACTCCGTCACTAGTGTTGGCCACTAGCTCATACGTACCAACTTACTTACTTTTAGAGTCACTCATACTCAAACTTTTCGCATGTTAACAGCAAAGTATTGTCCCAGGTTGGTCAGGCGCGTGCGAGGGGGGTGGAGGCGGGGGCGGGGGTCCGTGGTGGGAGGCGGGGTCTCGCGCCGCGCGCCGCGCCGCGCACGCCGCCACCCCGCCGCGCCCCGACACCACGCTCTGCTACAGATGTAAGAATATTGTACAAGATGAATTCATTATAGGACACGACACGACAGGGCAACTCAAACCTGAATCTTCCAAAAGTGCGTGCCACGCCGCCAGCCGTGTCGTACCGTCCAATAAAACACTACTATTGGTGGAAATTGTACGCTATTTCTTGGGCACGAAACGACATCGACATATCAGTGCCAGTGACGAAATGTCGTCGACAGACGTCTCCCATTCGTGTCGTTAGGACATCATTGCTTCTACAAATGGAGCTTGTATGAGTGATGAGAAATGAGTCTGGTCTCGCCACTCGTAGGCATATTGCGAAGCTTTGCCTTGTCTATACTGTCACAAATCATATATGTAGTTGCATTTGTTTGCGACAGGATGGCCATAGCCCGATGTATGAATTGTGACTGAATTCCAGGTGGCGAATGTGGAACGGCAGTGGAACAGTATAGCGACGAGGAGTTGGGTCTCTGTGTCATCGTGTTGGCCACCTTCGTGCACCGCGAGCCGGCCGCTGCCGCGCCCATGCTACCAGCTCTACTGCATAACGTCACCAGGTAAGCTTACATGTTCCTCTTGTTCTACCTTCTCCTGCTTCTTCTCTTCCTTTACATTTCCTTTCTCCTTGGTTTACTGCTCAGACTTGAGTACCCCTATTTGTTTCTAGCAAACAACACACCAGTATTTTGTTGTCCAGAGTGGTTCAGCTTGGCTACTCATTGCAAGTTTACACTAGTACTTCAGTCTTTTAAGAGACGTGTTACAGCCAGTATTGTTCTGCCTAGAGAGGTTTTTCAGGAGACATGTTACAGCCAGTATTGTTCTGCCCAGAGAGAGGAGACATGTTACAGCCAGTATTTTTTTGTTCAGAGTGGTCCAGCTAGGCAGCTACTCGTGGCAGGCGGACACAAACACGCGGCTTCCGGGCTCCGCCGTGTTCGTGGCGCACCAGTTCCTGCGCTGCGTACTGCACCAGCTGGCGCCGCACAACGTCTTCCTGCAGATCTTTCTGCATCATCAGCCTGGTGAGTATCACTAGCCCGGTCAGTGCCACCAGCATGATCTCCCAGGCCCTAGGCCAGTGAGTCCATCAGTGCTGCATTGGTCCCTTCTTGCGACCGCGCAAACTGTTGATGCAGAACTACCTCATCTCGCCATCCCTGTGTTGGTATGCCTCGCGATTTTGCATTGGGCACTCCTCCAGTTTTAGTCCACATTTGAAACACCAGTAGGTACAATATCCTTTAGGAATGAGGAGCCCACTTTAGAATTAAATATTATTTCTTATCTGCTTAAGAGATAACACTTACTTATAAATGCGTGTACAGAGAAGCAGCGTCAGATGTTCTTCAAGAGCATCGCGCAGGCGTTCGTGGACTTCAACGAGCTGTACCCGTGCGGCCCGCTGCAGCTAGTGGTCGAGCACCTTAACAGCAAGAAGACTCTGCCGCTGGATGTGAGCTTCTATTCATACTTGCAAACTAAATGATAACTAAATACACAATTACAATAATTATTTAGATACTTATTTTTTGAAGGGTTGGTTCAGTAATTATTAATTGACTATTCGTTGCATATTCGGAAAATATTTGTGGTATTACTGTATGTATTCTTTTACAAAAATACAACATGATGAGATACAAAAAGCAAGTATTCCCAAGGAGAGTTGACGTCAGGCAGGCGGCCGGACATAGAACACCTTAGCCAAAACTCAAGGATCATCAATGCAGGAAGATGATGATGATGTATGTTTTTGTTTACAGCAAATAACAGTGATATGCGGCAACATAGCCATGTACCTGGAATGCCTGGCGCCGGAAGTCCTCGGGCCGGCGAGCGCGTGCGGCGCGCTGTTGCAGCAACTGGAGACTCTGTTGCGCAACATCGCTCTGCACCTGCCGCAACTTGACGACGTGCTGCCGCTGCTGAGGGCTGCGACAGCGGCGCTGAGGATACCCGCCGCCAACCAACATAAGGTAACGCGGTGACTTGTTCTAACACTCACACCTTGACCTTGACACAAGTTGACCCTTGACACTATGTATGTGTATGTTCGAGCTAGTGGCCAACTCTAGTGACGGAGTTCTTAGGTCGCCTATAAGGCCTCCGTCATGGCTTAACGACTTAAAAGCCCGGCCCGACCGACAATTTAACGTGCCCTCCGAAGCACGGAAGCGCTCGTAATGCCACTTGCGGTCACCCATTCCAATTGTGACCTTTGACACTCTGACCTTTACTCGACATCCGCCAACATAAGGTACTGTGACTTGTCACCTTGACCTTTGACCTTGACACAAGTTGATCCTTGACACTCTGACCTTTACTCGACATCCGCCAACCATAAATCGGCCGTCTAGCAGAAACCAGTGCCTTAAAATCTATATGTCTATGTTTTACGACATAATTATGTGACTCCACAGAGCATACTGGAGCCGATATCGAAGATCATCAGCTACGGCATCCAGAACTTCGTGCTGAAGCTCTCCGTCATATCGGAGCTTAGCGTCGCCTGCGTCCGAGCCTTCTCTCGCGATCGGGATAAGGTAAAGATTCGTACTCACTAGGGGACAAATATCCCGCGACAAGTGTCGCTAGAGATGTCGAGCGACCTCCTCTGGCATCGCACGACAAGTCTGGCAATATTTTGCGCGTATACGATGTGGATTAAAAATAATATGATATTCGTCCGTCCGTCTGTCAGGGGGTATATCTCATGAACCGTAATAGATAGAGATTTGTAATTTTCAGAGGGAGTTTCGCTATAACCACAAAAAATAAAAACATAAAAGGGAGAGAACCCTTTGCGTGCGAATTCGACACGCACATGACCGGTTTCATTTGAAAAGCATAAAATCCCGACCCTACATAGAGTGGGATAAGGGCAGGAAGATGATGATGATGATGATTTTGGTTTGTCCAGCTGCTGGTTTGCCGCGTACTGGTGTACGAGTTGGTGCACGCGCTGCGGACCAAGACCACCGTGCCCGACGACAACCTGTTCATACTCATACAGTTCATACTGCAAGGTAACTTATAGCAGGGGTTCATACTGCAAGGTAACTTATTGCAGGGGGTCATACTAAAAGGTAACTTGGGTGCCTTTCATAAATTCATTCCGCGCCGTACGAGACAGAGTTACGCGATAGAAAGAGAGAAATAGTGCCTCTCTTTCTATCGCGGTGTTTTCCTTCACCGTTTGAGAGTACTGGTATAGCGTACATAAACTTGTCGCACAGAAAAATCCACCGGTACACGACCGGATTTGAAGCCACGACCTTAGGATCGGAAGGCGGGGTCACTACCAACTAGACCACCAGTGCTCTTAGTGCTCTCAACAACATCAAAATCAAAGTGAGTTAATTTCATTCTCCGTGTCCACTGTTGCCCCAGGTCATGGCTGCAGCCTGCTCCTCCCGCCCGCGCTGAACACTGGCGAGCTGCTGGCGGGCGGCGCCAGCGGGCCCGAGGCGCGCGAGGTGAGCGCGGGCGCGCTCGACTGCATGCGCCCCCACCTGCCGGACATGATCGAGCTGCTGCAGGACCCGCATCTGCTCAATAAGATCAAGGTAACTCAAGGGACAGTTGTTAACGCAGGGGAAAATTGGTAACTCAGGGGAGATCTGGTAACTCGAGAGACGTTTAGTGACTCGGGAGACATCTATTATTCTGCTCGGGAATATCAAGGTAACACTGTTGTAACTCAGGCAACATTTATCCAATAAGATGAAGGTAATCTAAGAGGTAAGCTGTTCAGAGTAACAGGATAGATGTAAAAGTAATATAGGGACGTTCGAGTACTTTAAAGTAACACTGGACATTCAAATTCATAGCTACTTACTAGTATGTAGAGGGTTTCTAAATATAGCAATCAAAGGAAACTTTCTGCTTTCTACAATTTAAGATGGACTAGGGTAGCCCAGCCTTACTGAACTATAATTTTTTTTAACTAATTCGTACCAAAACAGCTAGGGATGCGATCTGACAAAATAGTCTACTATTTAAACGATAAAAAATTGTTCGCTCCGCTTCCCACTACCTTGACAAAACGGAGTGCATCTTTATTTGCCCTGATCTTCATAAATTCCACCCCAATCTCTTCCAGGGTTCAGTCTCCAAGTCGATAGTGAACCGCAACCTGATCTGCCTGAACGAGGACACCCTGGGAGCCATCGTGAAGGGCGGGATCGCTCAGTACGTGGCCATGGAGCTGGCCCTGGAACACGGCAGCTGCATGAGACCCGACCGGGGGCAGCCGGGCCGGCATCTGATGCCCTGGATGAGCTCCAACATACCCGGGTAAGTTGACCACTAGCTTTGAGAAGTTCTTGACTGTGGGGTTTATTGAACACGTGTAAATTCAACGCGGTTTGAGACGATTTATAAGAAATTGAAATTCGTATTACAGTAAGATTCTAAGAAGGCCAAGAAGGCCACTTTATTTGATCTGCTGCTGAATTGAATTGCGTACAATTTATCAAAATTCCAAACATTTTCACGGTCAAACGTTAATCTGCTGCTTAATGGAATTGCGCACAATTCACCTACGATTCGGACCGTTTTATGAAAATTACAGGATTGCTGTAGATGAATTGCTCGGAGTGGCGTTTTAAGCCCTACTGGTTCCCATAGTACAAGTATTGCTTAGTTCGGGGCTAGAGGGAGCTGTGATAACTAACTAACTAAGGCCTTTTACCATCTTTATTAGATGATTTATACAGCATCAGGAGGCAAATTTTACCTTAACTAACGGGACGCTGTCTACCTGTGTGCGTGCGTGTATGTTTTTGTGTGTATGTGTGTGTGTGTGTGTGTGTGTGTGTGTTATAGTGCCCGGGACTAGTAGACTAATAGTTAGATGGAGTAGGCTTGCCCAGCACCTATTCTATAGGAGATATGTCCACAAGTATTGATTGGGGGGGTGCGCGGCGGCGTGGCGGCTTGTCGTTGCAGGAGCCGCGACGTTGCGGAGTGCGTGTCGCGCGTGCGGCTGGTGTCGTGGCTGGTGGTGGGCGCGCTGTGCAACTGCCGCGCCGGCCAGCCGCTGAAGGCGTGCGTGCCGCAGGACGCCACCTGCCACATCACCGACCACATCCAGGTACCGCTTGTCGAGCCCACTCACCCCTAGCTAGATGTACCACCCGTATCAACTCACATTTCAACATGCCTTGTTGCACGTACTATCATGCCCATATCCCTAATGGTAGACTTGCAGCCACTTCTGATTTAGTCCTAAGATGGATATGGTGTACCATGGTGACAGGTGATCAGCCTATCGCCCATATAGGTGGTCCATCATGTTGGAAAGGACACTATCCCCTATTCGACTTTTACGACATGCTCGGGAAGAGAAACAGCTGGACATTCTATGTTTTTCCTTTACTTCCAGTCCAATAGAGAAGTAAGTAAGTGCTTTCATTCCCTTGATTTCTCACATAAGTCCATTTAACACCTCAATGGATGAAAACCTCTTAATGATGTTGCTTTGGCATTATAAAAAGGTTCTCTTTTCTACAATGTAAACAGTAAAAATTTCCAGTTGCTCATAGTGCTCTAGTTTTCCTGCATTCAATTTCCTTTCAACAGTCGCATTGAAAGTGTTGGCGTTACAAAAGCATATTGTTTTAGACGATAATGTGCATGTACGTGGGCGAGGGCAACGCTGGGGCAGCGCGGGGGGCGCGCCTGGGCGCGTTGCTGGGCGCCTTCGTGCTGTGCCAGCTGTGGACGCTGTACCTGGAGGCGCTGTGCGCCGCCAGCCCGCCGCACAGCGACGCACACGCCGCCGCCGTCGCCGTGCTGCTCGACTTCTGGTGCAAGCTGGTGCCCACCATCCTCCACCTCACCACGCACTCCAAGCTGGTGAGTTAATTTTTCAATTTCAAAAATTAAGATAAGATAAGATAATACTTTATTGTGTATACCAATATATCAATATAAAACATAAAAATTACATAAGTTTAAATAATACTTCTGGTATCCACAATAGGCGGCCTTATCGCTAGCCTTAGAAGCGATATTTGACTGGCAACCTTGAATAAAAAATAAA
Source organism: Scotopteryx bipunctaria (assembly GCA_949320045.1). Classification (NCBI taxonomy): domain Eukaryota; kingdom Metazoa; phylum Arthropoda; class Insecta; order Lepidoptera; family Geometridae; genus Scotopteryx; species Scotopteryx bipunctaria. Next base: position 9,652,345 of record OX439459.1, read on the forward strand.
AAAGAAGAATGTAGTAATGTAGTCCACGCGGGTATATATACCCGCGTGGACTAAACTAAACTAAACCTTTCCATTGACGACAAATTATTATTATTATTAATTATTATTATTATAATTATTATTATAGTATCTCAAAATTATTTTGGTTGGACACCGGACTGGGGCTCTCTGGTTTGTGTTAGGTGTAATAAATTTCCACTGTGAAATCGAGAAGCCCTCAAAGAAGTAAATGTATGCGTCTCACGGCTCACATTGGCTCAGGGGACTCCGAAATCTTCCACTGGTACCAGGGATCACGAACACATTAGGAAATATATTATTTTTGCTAGTTTACTTTGCCTTTTCACATTGTTTTCACTTTGACAACAATCCTAGCGTGCAATACCTAAGAGCTAGACTTGAATATTGACATTGTTGGTGTCAGTTGGCGGAGACGGTGAACCTGCACTTCCTGTCGCTGCTGGAGTCCCTGCTGGAGTGCCACTCCACCGTGCTCAACAAGCTGCTGCCGCTGTGGACGCCCATCCTCTACTCACCACTCTTCAACGTGAGACTTCTCTATATACTCTCAGATTTTGTGCTACCTCCATCCACCTGGGACTGGGACCTTAAAAATCTGCCCTACTTATTGCACTTGCAGTAATCGCCATTTTTGGGTTTTTCACTTTTTTGCAGAAATAGTATTCCAAGGTGCTAAATCTATACATACATAAAAAAATAATTGTCATTATATTTTTTACTAGAAGTATATATCTAAAAATATGATCACCTCGTTTTTCTCGAAGCCGCCATTTTGCAAGCACTGCATTTGTTATTACGAGGGCAGCAAAGTCATCAGTCAGTCAGGTAGGAAGGCCTGTGGCTTTTACAATGTACCGTGGGTTCGGACCGTTATACGCTTTGTTTCTTGAATTTCATTGGTCCACTCACTTCTGAAATAAAATAACATTTATGCTACGTTTCATCAGTACTTATTTGTAATACTATTATTTTTGTGTGCAGATGCCTCGTCACGTAACCGCCCGGCTGGCTCAATGCAGGGAGGTTCCCCCCGAGCCAGCCTGTCCTCCGCCCCCGCCCCCGCCGCCCGCTTCCTCCCCCGCTGGCCCCGCACTCGGCCCCGCGCCCCCCGCCGGCCCCCTGCAACGAAGACTACATAGATTGCTGGCTAAGATGGCGCAGTTGGAACTGCAACCTCATTCGTTCTACTTCATCTAACTGATATTCAACTCCTCATCGTGACTCCACTTGACTTGTTGAAATGCCGTGTCACGTGGCTTCCAGATATGTCGTCACGTGACCTCCAGCCTGGCGTAGGTGCGAAGTGCCCCCTCCCCCGCCTGCCCCTCGCCCTCTCCCCCTCTCCCCCTGTGTCTAATAGTTATAAATTGTAACAATATAGCGCCTATTTTGGTCTATACAAAAATGATTACCTAGTATTGAATATAAGTGGTATTGAAATATTTATAGGAATTATAAACATAATTGTTACGTCTTAGAAGAGTTTTAATTTAATATTTCGATGTCATAGAAATATTTAAAATAATAAATTATGATTCATAGATAAAATAATCCCTTTAGAAATATTAAGTGTTATATGCGTCAAATCGATGTGTCAAAGAAGTACAAAGAGGTACTTATAGCTGTGATTGTTTTACTATATTATGTAGTTATTGAGTACATTTTAGAATTTAATAAATATAATATTTATGGTTAATAGATTTTTATTAAAGTTTGGCGCTATAACAAACTCTTAAGTAGAATAATACGTCATCATCCCACAACCATCTACTGCTGGGAATAAGCCTTTTCTTTAGCACGCCAATCTTTCCGTTCCTGTTTCTTACCATAATCATCATCAGCCTATAGCAGTTCACTGCTGGACATAGACCTCTCCTAATAAGTGGCATCGCGGCATCTCTGACGAGATTCCGTTTTACTTTTAGGTAGGTACGGAACCCTAATTAATGAAATAAAAACTTACAATATTAAATAAATATTTGAGGACATTATCACACAGCACCATCTAGCCCCAAACTAAGCAAAGCTTGTATTAAGGTAACCAGATGGCTGATCTAATACTTATAAAACAATATAACCAGACCCGGAATAAATATTTGCAGAGCATGCAATATTTCTCCCGCAGCGGGAATCGAACCCGCGCTTCTTGCGTCCCAGCCGAGCACTCGCCCGCCTCGCCACAGAGGTCGTCTGATAATACAATTAAAATTGTAAATTAGAAAGCTTATGATTATATAGCAATTCAATATATCTGGACAACAAGCGAAGCCGAGGGCAGCTACTATCAATCAATCAGAGACAACCGATCGTGGGAATATTAAGTTTCTCATCTTTCCGATCCGATTGAAGCTACGCAAAACACCCATAATTTGTCTTATACGACAAACTAAAACCTACCAAACACGATTTTAAGCCTTATCGCCGTTTATCAAGGTTCATTTTCACGTGTAGTGTGATTTAATTGTGGGAGTAACAATAAGTAATTTGGTTAGGTAATGATGGACAATATGATCTGATGATGCCTAATGTGTAACAATGGCTGGATTAATTGTTACTGTTGATTCAGAGCAGGTGATTGAGAAAGTAAGACGTTGAGTGACGTCACGTACGCCAAACTATACTTACTGTGTTCGTAGTATTTTTATTTATCTCTGTGGTAAATATTGAAACTTAGCTCCGGGAGTGTGCGCCATAGATTGACTATCATCTGATACATGTGTACGAGTGTTGTTGTGAGTGCGGAAGCTATCTAACACTTTTTATAAAGTAATTAAAACTAGACTGCTTTCTGTTTATTTTTATTGGGAGGGTAGTTAATACCGCTTACAAACTAAAACACGACACTCTGTGAACATTCCTCTTAGTGGCGCCATCTTTTGTTGAGTAGCTGAACTGATACGGCATACTTAATAACGCCATCTAACAGTTATCGATTCGTCGGCGCCATCTGTTGACGAGTAGTATTACGTTTCTAATCTACTTAGAACCTCTCAACCGCTACTATGCCGAAGTCTTGCTCCGCCTGCGGGAAATATTTGTCGTCCTCAGGAGCCGTCACCTGTAGCGTCTGCTCGGCTCCTTATCATAAGGCTTGCGTCTTGCTACCTGAGGCGTCTGCTGTTAACAAGGGATGGGTTTGCCCTGGCTGCACCACCAGGACGCGCAAAGGCGACAACACACCCGTGCGAGCGTCGGCACAGGACATGGCAGTGCCACGATCGTCTGCTCCAGCTACGCAGCCGCCGCCGCCAGCCCCGCCAGCCCCGCCCGCCTCAGATCTTCAGGACATGCGTCGGGAGCTCGCCGAGTGGATGGGGGAACTGAGAGAATTCCGACGTGAGATGGCTGAGTTTCGTGCCTCCTTCGCAGGCATGTCCTCGCGCATGGATACATTTGAGCAGCGGCTCGAGGTGGTGGAGCGGCAGCGTGAGGAGTCGCCTGATGTGGTTGCTGATCTCCAATGCAAAATTGCACTGCTCCAGCAAGATCTCAATGACCGAGACCAGGAAGCTCTACTTTCTGACCTGGAGATAGGTCAGCTGCCGGAGCAGAAGGGCGAGAATGTAGTGCATGTGGTCTCAGTGTTAGCCGCTAAGCTGGGGGTGACACTTGACGAGCGCGAAATAGTTTTTGCGGAGCGAGTGGGCGTGGCGCAGGGAGCTGGGGCCGCGGGCGAGGCGCCTCGCGGCCGCCGTGTCGTGGTGCGCCTGGCGCGGCGCCACCTGCGCGACCAGCTGCTGCAGGCAGCGCGTGTACGCCGCACACTGATGGCCGCCGACGCCGGTAGTGACTCCACGCATCCGCAGGCACGCATTTTCGTCAACGAGCGGCTGACACGAATCAACCGTCAACTGTTCCATCGGGTCCGTGAGGCGTGCCGGAAACTTCAATGGCGGTACTCGTGGACCCGCCGAGGCAGAATATACGCACGGCAGAGCGATGGCAAGGCAGCTTATCCGATTAAATCGGAGGCCGATTTGGAACGTGTTTTTGGGACCAGCGCTGTTTGATTATGTTGAGTTCTGCAACATTTGTAATATGTCATACCGTAAATTGTTAATTTGTTATTATTGTATTCTTGTTTTAGTGTCTTTTAATTACTGTTTCTGGGAGCTTATTGATCACGACTGTGTGGTTGTACCTTTTATATTTTTATGTACTATATTTTTATGTACCATATTTTTATGTAATATATTTTTATATGTATATATATTTTTATATAACATATGTGAAATGATTTACTCAAATATATACAATAACTTTTATTTTTCTTACACTACAGCTTATGTCTATAAATACAATAACAATATTCAACCTTACCTTGAAGCATCCTTATTTGTAAGTATCTTCTACATAGCCCTCATATCAACGTTTATTTTCTCTCGTGTCGGAGACATAACTAATATAGCATTACACTTCCTTTAAAACATTTAAAAGTTGGTTTATTTAATCCTGGTTCCCTAAATACTGGTCAGGATGAATTTACGGTGGCCATGGGTGAGCTGGCCCCTGACATTCTGGCAATTAATGAAACTCGTATAAAAGACGGTCAAGCTGATAAGGCACCTGTGGTTTCTGGCTACCGCTTTGTTTATCTACCAAGACACCGTGATATTAAGGGTGGAGAGGGTGGAGGGGTTGGTTTCTATATTCGGAAGGGCATTAATGCGCGCATTTGTCAGCATCCTGTCGTGACTACAGTAGAACAAATGTGGTTGCGCCTCTGTGTAGCAGGCAGGACAGTCATTGTCGGCACAGCATACAGAGCACCTTGGCAGGACGCAGTTGCATATTTCGATGCTGTTACAGAATCTATTGCTTCTTTTCCGAAATGTGACAACCTTATACTAGTGGGGGACTTTAATATTAACTTGCTCGACTCTAATAATAACAAGCGCTTATTATTAGATCAATTTTTACAATGTTTTGGTCTAAAACAAATTATCTGTGAACCTACTCATTTCTTTGATGATAATACCCAGACCTTAATAGATATCGTATGCACGGATACCCCTGTAAGAAAAATCGCTATGAAGCACACACCTGACTTGGGTCGCCACGCTATGTTGGTTGTGGAGTTTAGCATCAAAAAAGAAAAACCGCATTCACGCTTAGTTACTTACCGGCCTTTTAACAGTATTATTTTTGACTTATTCACTAAAGATCTTAACTCAATCTGCTGGGATTTTATTAATACCTCGGAGAATATTAATGATAATGTGCGAGCTTTAACGTCTGTTCTAATTACTTTGTTCGATCTTCACGCTCCGCTCAAAACTAGTAAATTCAAAGGTCCCCCTCACCCTTGGATAACAGACACTGTTAAATCTATGATAAAAATTAGGGATGAATACCATTTGAGGTATAAAGCCCTTAAGTCTGAATCCCTCAAAAACAGTTACAAAAGCATGAAGCACGTTGTAGAAGCTGCTATTAAGAGCGAGAAAACTGCTTTTTTTACCCAAAATATAAATAAAAACATTTATAATCCCAAGAAGTTGTGGAAAAATCTTAAAAATATATATTTACCTATTACAAAGAAAGTAGATGAGTTACCGCCCCAGTTTGATGACCCTGACCTGATAAATTCTCACTTTCTTAATGTCCCTGGTAACAATGGTCTTGTGCAGTTATCACATCTTACATACCTCGAACATCATCGGTATAGCGCCAGCTCTGATTCCTTCTCTCTTCAGCCCGTAAGTGAATTTTGTATCCTAAAAATTCTACAGACTTTCAAATCGAATGCGCAGGGAATTGACAGCATCTCATTAGACATGGTACTTATGACACTACCACAATCTTTGTCAGCTATTACTAGGATAATAAATCAGTCCATCACTAGTGGCATTTTTCCAGAATCCTGGAAGGTGGCTGTCGTCAAGCCAATTCCTAAGAAAAACCAGCCTTCTTCTATAAGTGACCTCAGACCTATTAGCTTACTTCCCTGCCTTTCGAAGTTATTGGAGAAAGTAGTTAGCTTACAGATGACCAAATATCTAGAAGTTCACAACATCCTTCCTCAGCTTCAATCGGGATTTCGCCGTGGTCACAGTACTGCAACTGCTCTGTTGGACGTAGTCGATAACTTGTTGGCTGCTCAGGATCAGGGCATGTGTAGTATTTTGGTCCTCCTCGACTTCTCGCGTGCTTTTGACTCCATTAGTATTCCTCTTCTTCTCTCAAAACTTGCTTTCTATGGGTTTGACTCAAACTCGATTAAATGGTTCTCTAGTTACTTGGATCAGAGAAAGCAATGCGTGGAACTTAAGTTACCTAATGGTGGTACTCTCCGGTCTTCTCTCCAACCAGTTCCTCGAGGAGTCCCCCAAGGATCTATTCTCGGTCCGATCCTTTTTATTCTGTACAGTGCTGATATTATACGGGCCATCACACACTGCAAATTCCATCTGTATGCAGATGATGTGCAGCTGTACTACTCCTTCCCGCCTCTTGACTGTCTGGATGCTGTCAACAAAATAAACAGTGATTTAACTCAAATCTTAAAGTGGTCAAAATCTAACTCCCTTGTGCTTAACCCTAAAAAATCCAAGTACATGATGTTTGGTACTAGAGCAGGGCTTGACAAACTTGATAAAAATTTCGATATTAAAGTAGGCGGAGAGGATGTCGAGTGTGTCTCGGAAGCAAAAAGTTTAGGGCTTACTCTAGATAGTCACCTCCACTTTGAAAGCCACATTGCTGATTGCATACGTAACTGCTTTTATAGATTAAGATGCCTGTACAAAATTCGGCCCTTCCTGGGTGAAGAAGTCCGTATTACTCTTTGTGAATCGCTAATATTGTCGAAATTAAATTACTGTGATGTGGTTTACGGACCCTGTTTACTGGCCAGAACTGAAAAACTAATTCAACGGATGCAAAACGCCTGCGCACGATTCTGCTTTCATATCCCACCTCGCACCCATGTGACTCCTTACCTTGTATCATCCAACCTTCTGAAAATGAAAGCGCGTAGGAAACTCCATCTTGCTACCCTGCTATTCGGGTTGATTAGTAGTAAAGTACCTCCTTACCTTTTTCAAAAGCTCAAGAAGGTACAAGATTATCGTAGTTACATTAGTAGAGATTGTACTCACGTATTTGTCACGCCGAGACACAAGCTGGTGGCCTTCCGTGGGTCATTTAGATTTGCTGCTTCTCGGTGTTGGAATGACCTCCCTCCACCAATCCGTGCCCTTAAACACTTTAAACTTTAAACACTTTTAGAACCAGGTTTAAGAAAATACTTGTAAATTCTGCTTCTTCATAAATTTATTTATCTACTCACCATCTCATAATATGTTCTTTCCCTGTAGATTTCTCTTGTCCGGTACGCCACAAATCGATAACCTTTGCTCTTTTTCAAGTTGGCTTTTAAGTATCTACATAAGTATGTATGTATGTAAGTTCCAATATTTTTACTTTATCTTATTAAATGTTTCTATTAACTGTTATATAATGTTTATAATATCATTATTAATCTCACGCGACGTCACCCCATCAAAGGTATCGACTGAAAACCAGCGCTACTTTGCTAGTTTTATGCTAGCTTAGTAGCATTACGCTGAGTCGGTACCTTTTTGGCCGACCTACACCACACAGAGCGGGATCAATGGGCACCTAGGTTTTTGTATTAGGTAGTGCACCAGATTCATGGTTTTCCTCGTATTTCTCAGTATTTTTGTCAAATATTCCCTGTTCGTTTTCTTTTACTTTTAATTTATTACCTTTTACTCTCCTGTTCTGTGTTGTTTTGTGTCTGTCAAATAAAATCATTTCTTTCTTTCTTTCTTTCTTTCTTTCTAAGAGTTACGGTCACCGCCCACTACCTGACTCACTGACCCGGTACAAGAATTAGACACGGGTAAAAATACAAGCAAAGGAGATGTTTCACAATTGTATGGAACCTAGGCCTGGTTTGTGTATACTCGTTTATACAAGTATACACCAACCAAGCCTAGGTCAGCAAACATAGCTTATGTAAAACCTTCACATTGTCAGTATTTTACACAAAACATAAAACAACATGGCGCGGTGGTTTTAATTAAAATGTTTTGACAGCTTTTGACTTTGACAATTATGTAAAATGCTTAGGTACTGTTTGCGTAGAATCAAAATGTTCCTGTTCTTAATAAAGCTGTCAAAATCATAAAACTGTCAAAATACTTAAGTGCTAATGGCAGCTACGAATGTTACGATTGCGAAAGTCTTGGCATTGTAAATTTAATCTGCAAATAAATATGCTTCAAATAAAGTGCAGAATTTTTTCAAAATTCACAGTATTTTTCACCAATTTCCTGTCTGGTGTACCTACATAGACCAGGCCTGCTATGAAACATTTCCTTTAACAGATTTTGCTTTGTTTTACCCGATTACGTGGAGCAAAAGGGAGGGTTATGAGTGTATGGGTCTGTGTGCAATTATTTTGTTTTGTGTTATATAACGTGGTAGTCAGTGGGCGATAAACATAAATCTTATGATACTCTGATAGCGCCTTTTGAAAACAAGCAAGCAAAGTAACAACACATACACGGTCACATTACCCAACTACAAGAAGAAGACCCAACTATACCAACCGTGTCACTAGTCCTTTCGAATCGGTGTTGGTAAAGGATTAGACTGCTCTTCTCTTCGAACAAAAACATTCATTGGTGCTCGATAGGATTTTAACCTACGATCTTAGGATTGGAAGTCGGGAAAACTCCCACTTTACCGCCAGTGCTCTATAAATTGCCCAACATGCACAAAGGAGAGTAATGAACTGATGTACATAGGAATGAAATCAATGTATTGCACCCATCTTGTGTAGGAGGCCTTTATTGTATCTACCATCTCTGATAAGTTAATCTAGTCTTTTCTCTCAGTAAGTACCTACCTATTGAGTAATATTTCATCAAGACTAGCTAAATTATAATTTTAAGTAAATACTTGTGAAGTAATATTAAAAATGATAAATGAAGTCGGTAGGTATTTTAGTTTTCAGAGTTAGTTAGTTTAAAATAATAATACCTAAGCGTTATAATAAAAAAGCCTATATTATTTCTTAATTAAAACCAAACATTATAAACAAATGATGCAATTGTATCAGGATTAGGATACAATTAGTGTTAGGATTAGGGCAGTAGCCCAAAGAAATACCTACCTATTGATATAAAATTTAATAAATAAGTAATAGTTGTTAGATGTTTAGGTACCTACCTACCTTGTTGGTAACAGGTGTGGCGGTGAGCGATTGATCGCTATAATCTTATCCCGATGATTACTATTATACAACGATTCCATATCGCATTGTTATAAATACTAAAGCCTCATTCATAATGTAAATATTTTTAAATAAATAAATATTTGTAGACGTTTTCATACAGTGCCATCTAGCCCCAAACTAAGCAAAGCTTGTACTATGGGAACAGATGGCTGATATAATATTTTTTTTGTAAATACATACTTTACGTAAAACTACATCCAGACCCGGCGGAATCGAACCCGCGCCTCTTGCGTCTCAGCCAAGCATTCTGGGAAAAATATGAATTGTCATCTGCATTCTAAGGAAGTACCTAATATACTTACCTACCTACCTAGGTAATTTTTTGATTTTCAAATGAACGATTCCTAGCTTTGGACAAATTAGCATAGACCAATCCCTAGATTGTCAATAGCCACCGAATTGTCTTGTAAATAGTCTTCTGAAAAAAAATGGCGGTCTGGTGAACAAAATATCATTCACATGACTACTTATATAGGCAATTAGATTCTAGTAAAAACCAACTCCTGATAGAGGAAACTTAAGTCTATAGGTACCTACATTCAGTTGTAGTCTTGTCAGTTGGCAGTATCAAAACCTATTTTACTTAAGTACCTACCGCCGAACTGCCAAAATATGCAAAACAATCCACAGGATATGTGTGTGCTTAGTGCAGTGTTTCGCACCCCATTCGATATAAAAACGCTAAGGCAAACCGCAGCTTCCCGCAAGATGGCGCTGGCTTGCGTCACGGATGTCATAATAACAATGATTACGAGCATGCGCGATCCGTGTCACCACCTACCGAGCCTTCAGCGCTAGGGATGGGACCATCTAAACACGATAACAATGAACTATTCCCCCGAGAAATTTATGTTCTGCAAATATTTCTTCCTATTATAGAGTAATAAAAAAGTATATAAGTTGGTCAGCCATCTGGTTCCCATAGTACAAGCTTTGCTTAGTTTGGGGCTAGATGGCGCTGTGTCAAATTGGACAGCCTCAACGTCATCGAGGATACTGGAACACTGCTGCCAACATCCCAAAGTTCTTCTCCGGTAGGTACTTCAAGGAGTTGGGCTGGCTGGGGGAGGGTTAGGAGGGGGATAGTGGACACCCCACCTCGGGACATCATTGTAGATCTTTGTTCCCCTAACATTAATTAGAATTAGTTGCATTGCACATCTCTAGCGCCGCTACAAGGTTCCCACATCTCAGACACTAAAATCATATCAAACACCTTTTTCTAGCGTCGAATCCAGATCAATCGTTTCTTATTCATGATTAATCTATTTTAACACGCGAATGTGTCAGCAAGTCGATGGCTTTATTAAGATAATTAGTTTTTGAAGGCAGGAAACAAAAAAAAACATCCATAATTTACTTACGACATCTTTCTAAATCTATTTTAGATCATTAAGTATTTAATTTACTTCTCTGCTGGACTGGAAGTAAAGAAAAAGCATAGAATGCGTCCAGCTGCTTCTCTCCCCGAGCATGTCGTAAAAGTCGACTAAGGGATAGTATCCTCTCCAACATGATGGACTATTTAGGTATATGAGCGATGGGCTGATCGCCTGTCACCATGGTTCACCATATCCATCTTGGGAAATTGAATTAGGAGTGGCTGCAAGTTTTCTTATGATTACTTGTGGCTTTGCCCACCCCATTAGGGATATGGGCGTGATAATATGTACCTATCTATCTATTAAGATCTTTAGTTATGCACAATGTCAAGTTTTTCGGTCTAAAAGATTCATTTCATTGAAAGGTTTTAACGGTTCCTCCAAAATGTTCAATGTCACTGTCGTTTTATTAACAGCTAATGCATTCGACCGCATTCGTCAAATTCCGCGGCATCGTGCGCCGAGCTTTTCTTTCCCCATCGATTGCGACACCCACGTTTACTGTTACAACTCCACCAAAATTAATTCATCCTTTTAGGATCTTGCTACGGAAATCTCACCTTTAAGTAAATTAAACTACAAAAGGAACTAAGTAACTAAAACTTTTAGGCACGAGCCGAAACTTTGTTAAAAATCCTATTTTCGTTTGAAAAGCGTTTGTTTTTTCATAGTGGTAGAGTCGAATTTCCTTTGCATCCCAGGGATGATTTTAATTAAGACGGTGAGATTATTAGAAAATGCGTCCAAAACAGTCACGAGCCACTCAAACAGCAAGGACAGAATATCGCAATGTTAATAATATTTTATTAATAACTGTTATTGTAGCACCCAATTCTAGTGACATTGACGGGCAACCACAAAGCTGAGTAATTTAAATCTAAAGTGAAAATTACTTGCTAATTACTATCATCATGAAAAGTTATTTTATGGTGTTCAGTTGAGAGCGTTAATGGTAAAATGTTCTAAAATGTCTCGTGTACCAATGGATTTTTCTGTGCGAAAAAAAATTATGTGCGCTATACCAGTACTCTCAAACGGTGAAGGAAAACATCGTGAGGAAACCCGCGGCTTAGTCAGCTCCGCACGTATTGACCATGTCTTTCCTGTGGACAAGGCCGACTAAGCTGAGAGGATGGAATAGGTGCTGGGCAAGCCTACTCCATCTTAATTCGTCCCGGGCACTACAGCGTCCCGTCTGTGAAAGTAAAGTTGCCTCCTGACGCTGTATAAATCATCTACTATAGATGGTAAGAGGCCTTAGTAGTAGTCTAAAATGTCTTGGTGAATTAATGCTTTTTGAATAGAATTAGTGTTACCATGTTTCATAGCTTTGCTTGGAGTTGGCCATTAGCTCACACGAACTTACTTATAGCTTTGCTGCTTTTTGCATTCCATCCATATTTTCCATTTCTCTAAATATCTGTCATAATTAAAAAAAAAGTTAATTGATTTATTTATTACGGAACAACAAACACCTACATTATATTGCTTAAATAAAGTCCCTAGAGATATATTCTGGGAAAAGAAATGCTTTAATAACTTTGACTTAATTAATAATGTAGCCCACAGCGTTATCCACAGATTAAAATAAAACTTCTGACTTTCACTTGACAAGTGAACTTCTATAAACTTATTTCTTTACTTTATGTACTTCTCTTTTCTTACAATTTAGATAATGTGCTAACAAAAATCAACCCACACCTACTAAGTACGAGTAATATAGGTACCTAGTTGATTCAACGTCAGTTGTCTAATTAAATTGCCCTTATTAGTTCCACCAAACAAATGAACCCACGCTTATTATTGCACAAATGACGGACAGACAGGCCGTCATGTCAATGTGATTACCCATATCTAATAATAAATGTGCGTCTGTCTGTCCTTGAACTATTGAGACATACGGTCATACATTGTGTAAGCTTTCTTTATATACGTTTATATTCCCCTTTAAATCAATGGTTTACAGCATAATGGTTTAAGTTTTGACTATTTCAAAATGGCGTCGAGCTTGCGTGATGGGTCGTATTGATGAGATTGAAAGATCTAGGTGTCACCTACTGAAGCAACAAATGACCCACTAAGCTGTTAGTGGCCAAGCTTCTGAGTGAGGCGAGGAAATCCTAGGGCTTTCAGTAGTCTCACATCCAGACCTAACAGTTGCTAGTTTATAATAATCCTTAGGTGTTTTGAGATGTCGTAAAAAACACAAAGACTAATTTCACGCTAATAAAAAATTCTCTTGACAATAGTTAGTTGGTATCTTTTTTGCTTCAGATGAGCTAGGAAATGGCAACAATAGGGAATATGCATGTGTGATTCAAATGACGAACAATTTTTTTTAGATAAACTCAGAATAAAAAAAAGTGCAAAAAAAACTGGGAAATTGGAATATTCTAAACGCGACGCCATTGTTCAGAGCGAATAATTATTAAGACTATTACGTCACGTAGGTAATACCTACTCTGTGACAACAAAATTATGCCACCGATCAGGAGTGGCTGCAAGTTTTCTTATGACTACTTGTGGCTCTGCCCACCCCATTAGGGATACGGGCGTGATAATATACTTTAAAATGGTATATAATTTTAATTATGTTACTTGATTAATGTTTATTAATAAGTTACTTGGATACTACTTACTTAACTTACCATTATAGTACATGCAGTAGGTACCTACCTATAGTCGCCTGCAATAATAATATATTACAAACATTTCAAAACATTTTGGTTATTGACGAGACGATGTGTTTGACAACTTGACACAAAATAAGCTTTTTGTTTGTTTTCTTGATATATCATACCCAGTAGGTACGTAATATCTAGTAATTATACAAAAGTTTCATCATCAGAGCGATCGAGTTCAGCTGTCGTATCAAAGCCTCTGAAATCGATTCATCATCTCTCACCCTTAATGAAGCTGTGGTTCTATTGTAGTTGGGGTCATGGGTTCAAGCCTGGTTTTGCCATATCAGGAAGAACATGCTTTGAAGATGAATTGAAAAATACCTACTAGCATTTCAATTTACGACGATCCCCGCTACGGGAGAAATGTTTGTATGTTCTGCAAATATTTCTTCCGGGTCTGGGTGTTGTAGTATTATATATTATAAGTACAAATGTATTAAAAAAAAGTATAAGTATTAGTGTTCTATTAGTCATCTGGTTCCCATACTACAAGCTTTGCTTAGTTTGGGGCTAGATGGCGCTGTGTGAAATATCCACAAATATTTATCTGTCTCTGCTGGACTGAAAGTAAAGAAAAAACGTCGTCGTCGACTAAGGGATAGTATCCTCTCCAACATGATGGACTATCTTTAGCGGTGATGGGCTGATCACCTGCCAAAATGGTTCACCATATCCATCTTGGGACATTGAATCAGGAATGGCTGCAAGTTTTCTATGATTACTTATAGCTCTGGCCAACCCGTTAGAGATACGTGAGTGATAATAATGCAGATCAACACTTACAACGGTATCAATACATTGCAACAACTGATCGACATTTCCATACAAACTCGACTCAATCGACAACTCGTACAAATAGGCGTAATATTTCACATCTCGATCGGTGGATATCTATTGTGTGATTTGTGTGAGAGTGTTCCGTCCCGTCATGTCGCATTATCTCGGTGATGGAATAATCGAGATGTATGAAAGCTTTACTGACCTAAGGCACTAAAGGTGCTCTTAGCCGATTTACATAAAGCAGGTTTAGATAATAAACCGGGGTAAGATAAAGAGTATTTGATCTTTATTACTTTTTCAATTAAATTAATATGATTTGTGATTTATTTTGATTTTGCTTGTCAGTAAGTTACCATATGGTAACTTTCTATGATTTTATTAATATTAATAAAATGAAATATGGGAAATGTTACTAAGGAGGTTGAAACCTTCTTCGCGTCATCATCATCATCAGCCTGACATATGGTGTCCGCGCACTATCCCTTTCCAAAATTGAAACTTAGTAGTTGCGGTAGGCACTATAAACTATTTTACGAACAAATAAACTGCTGAATGGACAAGGTACTTATAGCCAGTTTGATTTAGAAATTATTCAAATGAAAATTACACACATTATTATCACGCCCGTATCCCTAATGGGGTGGGCAGAGCCACAAGTAAAAATAAGAAAACTTGCAGCCACGAAAAATATTCTAACCTATTTAACAACAGCACTTGATAGGTAGTCATTTTGAAGAAACTTATTATAAAAATGCCAGGTCATTTTGCAAGGTATCTACTTATGTAGCTAGCCAGTGCCAATATCTAAATACTTAATCAATGGTCTGGCAAAGTGCTTTCGGTGATCGTCAGTACAGGCCTTGGCATAATGGATTGACTATAGATGCCTCATTGCGATTTCCGATTCACAGTTTCCTAATGAAAATGGTATTACTTCATTTGTAAATATCAAATAAATTTATTTTTAACACAAAAAAACTTTTATCATGTGTGATACGCCTTGGGGTTACTATTTAACACCCTACAATTTAATTGTAAGTACATAGATACATAATTATCACGCCCGTATCCATTCACTCCACTGTCACTCCTGATTCTAAGTCCCAAGATGGAAATGGTGAACCATGGTGATAGGTGATCAACCTTTGACGAACAATTTTTCTTTTAGATTTTAGAAAATCTATATGCAAAATTATCTTAGGTAGTCTTTTTTTTAACATATTTTTTTTGTCTATTTTACAACATATTTTTTTTCTAAGCGCTTCCAGTTTGTTCGTTTACAGATTATCCAAGGTTTATGCATAGGAATTTGAATCGGAAGTGACTTTCAGAGTTTTAAAAGTTCAACGGGTTCAACTACCTCTTTCAGCATTCTAGAAAGTGAAGTTATGTGATCAACTACATCGAACTGTTTACATACAACCTCCTAATACAAATGAGAATGTTTGTATGTTTGTTTATAATCGCGCCGCATCGTCTGAACCATTTTTTACATAATATTGGTATATTTAAGGAAATAAACTTCTAATTCAATTATTTACAAATGTTATTTACAAAATACAAATAAAACTATAGGGCTATATAAAGACCGTTGCAAGGTAGCAAAGAAACTTGAACAAATTTATCGTTTACTAGTTTACCCGCGCGTCTTCGCTCACGTGTAGCAAATTTTGACGGAGATACGTGGTATCTTACAAACATTCACACACACAAACTTTCGCATTTATAATATTAGTACTATAATCAAATTAACTAGGTAACAAGCGAGTGAAGACGAAGGCTGAAGCTAACACATCAACAGTCATAGGTATATCTCATAAAACATAACATACCGTACACCCACTGAAGTCGTCATAAACTTTCGTTTGTCAAAATATTGCGTTTGTATCTGCCGTCTATGTGCAACGTAGGTAATTGTTTGTTTTCTCACGATTATTAGCAAAAAACCATGCTTTGGTAAATTTAATTAGACCCCTATTACATAAAGACAAAATTCTAGTCGATACAAAAATACCAAACATAAATGACTGAGGTCTTACGATTAAGGCCTTATTAGGCCTTCAGGGTCTTACGATTGTAATGATGATGATAATGTACTGTCAGTTTTGTGACCAAGTTATCCGTTTTTCTAGCTATATGCCTTGCCCATTGCCATTTCAACTTGATCTGGAGATCTGGAGATCTGAACAAGGATAGGAACAATGTATGTCGGTGACTCTAGTTTTTTTTTTAAAGATTTTTTTTCCATTACATATCGCACCCGTATCCTTAATGGGGTGGGCAGAGCCACAACTAAACATAAGAAAACTTGCAGCTACTTCTAATTTAAAGTCCTATCTGGTGTACAATGGTGACAGGTGATCAGCCTATCGCCCCTATAGGTGGTCCATCATTTTGGAGAGCGAGAGGATACTATCTCTTAGTCGACTTTTACGATATGCTTACGGCACTTTTACTACATGAAGTAGTTATAAGCAGAGAAGATTTTTTCCATTTCTATTATTATCCTGGGCAATACTGACAAATACTCGAATGTATGTATCGGCCAATAAACCTCAGTTACCTATCTTGATGGCCAATACATTTGCATTCATTGTAAAGTCTAGGACTGGAGTTTTAACTTTATATAAGTATTCTATCAGCCATCTGGTTCCCATAGTACAAGCTCTGCTTAGTTTGGAGCTAGATGGCGCTGTGTGAAATGTCCACAAAAAGTAGAGTAAAAAGTATTTATTCAATATTACACAAGTGTGTAAAATCCATGGTTTAGGATCTCTCCTTTTAAGTCGTGTGACCTGTATTAGGAGAGTCCCCTCTTTTTTGTACAAAAGACACATATTTTACATTTTAACTGTGAATGTGTGGCGCAAATCAAAATAGTCTGATAACCGATGATTAGTTGAGGCATATAGTGGACCGAACGGTCTGTTACTATGAATTTATTTACCTATATTTATTTATAGAGCTTTTAGAAACGCTATTAAACGTCATATCCGTACAAAGAACGTCAGATCCCATACCCTCATCACGCCGATCCAAGGTCACTCCGTCACGCCTAAATCCGACTTGACATCGTCACCTAAAACCTTTGCGAGAAGTCTAGCTACCGCCAGGTCAGCAGTTGGCCAACCACCCCGCCCCTCCGAGCTACCTTCGCGATGCGCCGGCGCAAGAGCCAGTCATCGTCCGCGAAGCGAGCGCATCTACGCGTGCTCTTCCGTGCCTAACCCCTCACTCTTAAACAACAATTTAAAAAGTAAAATTAACTTTAAGATATCCTAATTCAGTTTGCGAACAGCAATTTAAAAAGTAAAATAAATTAAGATACCATTTCAGTGGCTAGAAAAAATGCAATGTAATTTACTTTTTGAATTGCTAATGTTTTAGGGTGGAGGGTTGTTGTCTGAAAGCTGAACTCCTATAGTTTTAATTTTTGAATGTGAACGTTCGTTCCAGAGTTGATTTCGGTTAGTTTGGCATCGGCTGTAGAGGGTAAGAAACATTATATTTACTTAAAACTATTTTACTTCCCAATAAGATTTGAAAACACACCAGTATTATTTATGAAACCCTTACCAAATATTAAAAGTTGGATATCAAGGGACTTCTGTAAATTTCTGAATAATCTACGTGGAAATATACCTATGTAGTGTAGTTTATAATAGACAATCATAATAATACGCATTGAACTACAAAAATATACGGTCTCTACCACTCCTCTACGAGTTTATATTTTAGAATTTAATCTTAAACTTAAAATAGCTAATATAATTATATAAATTGCCCTCTACGTGTTTTCATTAGTTTCAGTAATGTGACCTCTGAGCATTTTACATAACCTTTAGATTCCCTCTCACCCGACTGCACTCTGAACAATAGTGTTATGTCTAATTGTTATATTTTTCACAAGTCGCCTGTTTGGGGTCATCTTGAGCGTTTTGGCAATGAGATAATATTTAAGATAACACAATTGGGTCGCCTAATTTTATAATTTTCATTGTTTTAAGAACATATTGTTGTAAATAGCATTGAAAGAATTTGTTAGAAGTTACGAAGTATTTTTTTTTAATTGAAACGAGTTTGAAAAACAATGTTAAATTAACCCTTTACTTGTCAGGGTGCACAATAATGAGAAAATGCTTATATTAGGTATGTACTTTTATTACAATGTTTGTTGTTATTTTTTGCAATATCTTTGCCATCTGAGATACGAAAACTAGCATTATCACCATCAGAGGCATTGTCCAAAGTTTGTAAAACCTCGGGTATAATTACGCGGAGTTTGCGTAAGATATATATCGCTTATCCAGCGTGAGACGGCATTGTGAGACGATGTTTTTTGTACTCCAGTTATGAATCCGTTATACAATACAGGAACTGCACTATTTGACATTCGATAGTAATGTTATTAAAATTTACTATATTTTATAGAGTATTCTACCTTTTATATACTTATGTCTTAGGACTAGCGACAATTACTTAGGTATTGCAAAACAACCATTTATGCGTTTGAATATTATCTTTTAAAATAAAACATGACGTCTAATATTATGAATATTTTATATACTACTGCCTCATAGGTACATCATGCTTAATTTTCAGCTTATGTAAATTATATTCCAAATTTTCATCTTTATTTAAAAAAATCTGTAATTATTTACACAAACAAAAAAAACGGTATACTTCAAATGGTTCGGCAATAATAATTACTTGGTTGAATAATTAGAAAATTATTTTTATAGAAGTGATGAAATATCCCATTATGAAAAAATTTAAGCTAATATGATTGCAGAGCAAAATAAACAAAGTTTTTCAAATTACAAAATTAGAAGAATTTAATATGTAACTTAGCCGCGTTTCAAGCACAATTAAACAGTTTGAAAGTCAACTAAATAATAATAAAGTGCTCATTGCTCGTGTGACAAGTGACATAACTTAATTGTGTATAACTTGGCTGTGAGAAGGTTTGATTTAGGTAAGTGATTACATTAATTACTTTATTCTTTACTTATATTTCTGAAATGGTAGAGCCCAAGTTTCACAATGGTATTAACTATTTTGTACTAAGAAATTATCAGTTGTGCAAATATGTTAAATATTTTTGCAATAAATAACTTTAAAAGACGAACATTTACTCATATAAGCTTACTATTAAAATATTTGTTTTGTATCTTTATAATAATTTAACTTGGAATCGCATATAACGTTTTAACGATTGCACGAAGACAATTTTAATAGGTACAGTTCGTTTAGTGGGTACTTTCATAGTAGGTATGATACATTTAAAAACAAAAAAATGCTTCCTTTATTGTTGTTATTGCAAATCTTGTTTGCCAGGAAGCGTAATTGTTTACACTCCACGGTGACATTAAGTATCCTTGGACGTGTCGTCTGCGCCTGCGCTTGTATGTACCTAGCTTCACAATCACTTCTTCACGTGTCCTTAGTAACTTTGTAGTTACTTAAATAAAGGTGCAAAAACTTGAGGCGTAACTACCTCCTTATCTACAATGTAAAGAATTCTACGAAACCTTTTGTAAGTAGTTCATTGAATTAAGATTAACCTACAACTCAAACTAATTCTTATAATTTACATAAAAGATTACGTTTTACGTTAAAAAAAAACTTACGCAATTTGTAATTGCATCCGAATTAATTATTATCAAAAGAATAATTTACAGGAGGCAGCTGAGGGTTAAAACAAAATTTGTGAAAGAATATATATTATCCTCTTTTATTCGGCATAACAAATAACACCTCGCATAAAACCTCTGGTACCTATTTACTTAAAAAATAAAATGCCCGCAGAGCACTGGAGGTCTAGCTAGTTGGTAGTGACCCCGCCTTCCGTTCCTAAGGTAGTGGGTTCAAATCCGGTCGTGTACCAATGAATTTTTCTGTGCGAAAAATTTATGTGCGCTATACCAGAACTCTCAAACGGCGAAGGAAAACATCGTGAGGAAACTCTCGGCTCAGTCAGCTCCGCACGTATTGACCATGTCTTTCCTGTGGACAAGGCCGACTAAACTGAGAGGATGGAATAGGTGCTGGGCAAGCCTATAACTCACTCCATCTACGATTGTAGTAGTACTGATTTCAAGAGTTTTCTTATTAGGTAGCTCTTTAACTCTACATTTAGTTTAAAATGTGAAACTCGACCTTAAAAAGGTATTCAATTTAAGGCTATGATTCCATTATGCAAATAGAACGCGCAAACAAAACACTTCAGGATCGAAAGGTTCCGCTACCTCCAGACCATCAGTGCTCTTAAACACTGTTCAGTTTGTTGGTGAAATCGTTTCTAAGTAAGTGATAAAATAGTATATACTCCACTTATTTCGAATCTGTGCATTAAGGTTATGCAAGCTAATTGTGTACAGAAAGGTCATTAGAATAAATAAATTAGATACCTATTACAGTTGCTGTCTAATACTTTGGCACATCTTGAGAATCCTACTGTAGAAATGTTGCACAAGTTACCTATTCATATAGTTCCTTACCTGCGGTCGGTGATCTGAGCTCTGTTTTCTATCTGTAGGCGAACTCAGATAAAAAACTGAGCTCATTTTTATTTCTTATTATTATTATACTGATTACCTTAAAGTTTTTAATGTTATTATAGTTTGTCTTTGTAGACACTTATTTTTTAAAGTAGAAAAATACATAAACTCGAATATAATGGTTACAACAAAATATTGTAAATCCGTAAGTTTATGACTTAAATACATTTATCATATCTCACTGGACACATATGTAGGTACACAATGTGCCACTGCAGCTGCCGGGCACTGCAAGTTACGTGAATAGCATGTTTGATCAGTTGACTTGCTCTTGTATTGTTCCTGTTCTTCAGTTCAGATGCCACAGTTCTGATAACTGCATACTCATATTATAACACTAAGTTTCATGAAATATAAGGCCTTTTACCATCTATGTAGGTAGATGATTTATACAGCGTCAGGAGGCAACTTTTTACCTTCACAAACGGGACGCTGTAGTGCCTGGGACGAATTAAGATGGAATAGGTTTGCCCAGCAACTATTTCATCCTCTCAGCTTAATCGGTCTTGTCCACAGGAAAGACATGGTCAATACGTGCGGAGCTGACTAGGCCGCGGGTTTCCTCACGATGTTTTCCTTCACCGTTTTAGAGTAGGTACTGGTATAATAAATCCATTGGTACACGACTTGATTTGAACCTGCGAGCTTAGGGAGGCGGGGTCACTACCAACTAGACCACAAGTGCTCTCAGAACAACTAGTCATGTTATTAGTTATTTCGGACCTGTGTGGTGAGAGAATTTAAAGTGCACCTCAAGGCTCCTTTAGTGCACTTGAGACATGATTTCGAACTGTTAAGGTCCAACAGCCATTTCGTAATAAGGTTCACATTGATTTGCTCGCGTATTATTGAGTTCATGCATTCTTCTAGATTCAATATTACGAATCCGAAAATGTTTGAAGATGTGAGAATGATAGTAAATTGATATATACATGCATAGTAGACGACCTCTGAGGCGTGGTGGACGAGTGCTGAGGCGCAAGAGGGGTTCGATTCCCGCCGCGGAAGAAATGTTTGCCATGCTCTACAAATATTTCTTCCGGGTCTAGGTGTTGTAATAATATAGGTAAAAAATTAAAAAAAAAATATTCTATCAGCCATCTGGTTCCCATAGTGTAAGCTTTGCTTAGTTTATATTTATTTATTTGTTTATAGTTATAAAGTGCATTAGGGAAACTCTCTTGTAAAATGTTGTACCTTTGACGATATTGCTGAATACATCGTATTGTAATGATCATTGCGGTCTTTGTTGGTTGTATTAAGCAAATGTTGCGATGTGTCGGGTCATTATGACCTATGTCGTATTTGACCAACAGGCTTGGGAACTAAATCGCAATATTTGTACTTTTAGTTTCCTTATATGCTTTTTAAAAATGTATTATCAAAATCGCATGCGGACCGATTGGAGTTGTTGTTAATTGAGTATTTATTTATTTATTTATAGGAAAACAAACAGCTTCACAAACACACTTCAGAAAGTCAATAACAGGTTTTTACGTATGAAAACATTTTACGACACAGTCATGAACAATTACGCTTAAGAAAAACAATATTATCGGATGTACAAATGTACAAAGAAAGATAAGCAAGCTTTTAATTCTCATTACCTACAAAATATTATCATGAAGGATTTTAAAGAAAGTTTCTATTGTAGCAATAAAAGTGTTGTATCAGACTTTGCTATAAAGGTGCAAGCGCGGTTATCTTATTTGAGTATAACTTGTATAAAACGGTTGGTTAAAGGTTTGGTGAACTGTTAAATTGTTTTTAAATAACTACCTATAGGTATTTTTGCATGTTCAATTGATACCACTTACGAAGTACATTACATATTACCCAACTTTAGAATAGCCGCACTAATGTACTCAATTTATGTACCTACGTAACATTACTAGGAATACATATTAGAACCTAATCATTATCATATTCTACCTAATATAGTCCAGTGCCGGACATGCAAAGTCCACAGCTGGACATTTTTGTTAACCGAAAACAAGTTTGAAGAAAATTAGGCTTCTTTTGTGCACTGATCACTCGGAAGTATAATTTTGTAACCGATATGATGGTTTTCTCACATTAAATGTAACAGACAAATTTATTAGCGCATGGCTGGACTCAAACCCACAACCTTAGGGTGAGAAGGCAGGGTCACTACCACTATGGACTGTCAACTTCCCGGCACAGAAAAGCTATGCAATGTTCAAAGTTTGCTTTGAAGTCTGAAAAAAAGAGTTTCCATTTCTGTGCCACATTATTATCACGCCTATGTATCCTAATGGGGTGGGCAAAGCCACAAGTAAACATAAGGAAACTTGCAGCCACTTCTTATTTAGTCCTAAGATGGATATGGTGAACCATGGTGACAGGTATATCAGCATATCTTCCACATAGGTGGTCCATTATGTTGAAAAGGGTACTATCCCTTAGTCGACTTTTACGACATGCTCGGGGGGAGAAGCAGCTGGGCGCATTCTATGCTTTCTCTTTATTTCCAGTCCAGCAGAGAAGTAAAAATATTCTACTCATACTGTAATATTTCGCAATGTAGTAGGTAATTACTCACAGTAATTATTTCACTTCTCTAAAACATCGTCAGCTGTAGGTACCATCGCGCACGCATCGATGTCAATCACCTCGGTTGGATGCGTCAAAGAACTGGCTACCTACTTCGTGAGTGATGTGGTGCCTCAATAAATAAGACTAAGCTTTCTGCCCACTACTTCATTTCATAACCGAACCAAAAAGAACGCATTCGGGTAAGTAAATAAAAGCTAGTGGCCAACTCTTGTGACGGAGTTTTTAGGCCGCCTAAAGGCCTCCGTCATGGCTTAACGACTTAAAAGTCGGGTCCGACGATTAATGTAACGAAGAACGGAAGCGCTCAGCTCGTAATGCCGCTTGCGGTCACCCATCCCAATTGTGACCGCGCACAACATTGCTTAACTTCAATGATCAATCAAGAACGTCTAAGCAAGCTACGCCATGAGCGCTTCAAACGGCGGCATTGAAAGTATGTAATAGAGTCGCATAGACTTCCTCGGAAGTCACAAACACAGATAAGTCACAGGAAACAGCAACGATGGTGTTTACGACATTCTATCTCTACATAATCACACATTAATAACATGTTGTACGAACAAACGGACATTCAGTCGGTTTTGGACAATTAATCACTGATGCACGTTGTAAAAATTAATCTGTTTCTTATATAAGTTACTGCAGTTATAATGGGATTTATTTGCAAATTAGTTGTGACATAATCGTGGCCATCTCTAATTCTCGGAATGAGGTCAGAAAGATCAAAAAATAAACTCTAACTAGTGATTTATGAACATGTAACATGTTTGGTATACCGAATTTTTGACATTTCTAAAATAACAAGACTTCTCAGCCAACGTTAAAACTGATGCCACTGGTTAGTAAAAATGATGACAAACATAAAGTATTCTATGAAAAGTTCAACTAAGTGCAGCCATTCTGAGATATTGGCATTACAAAAATATTTAAATATTGCAATTTTTTCATATATTGAAGTCGACTAAGGGTATCCCTTAGTCCTCTCTCCAAAATGATGGACCAGCTATAAGGGCGATGGGCTGATCACCTGTCACCATGGTTCACCATATCCATCTTAGGAGTTTAAATGAGAAGTGGCTGCAAGTTTTCTTATGTTAACTGAAGCGCTCGTGGTGTAGCTTGCTTAGGCGTTCTTGATTGATCGTTAAAGTTAAGCAACGATATGCGCGGTCACAATTGGGATGAAGCCCAAGGTGTAGTGTCAGTCAACCCGTAGTACTTACTTAATTCAGACAAACAGTCAAACATATTCTTTACTAGCTTCCAACAGCGACTTCATGCTTACCCGAATAAATGTAGCCTATTAGCATATGTTTTTCCGGAACACGAACTACGAAATAAAAGTTTTATTCGAATTATTCCCTCTTTAATGGTGTTATTGACGCATAAACATCGAATTTTGTATTTATTAATAACTAGCTGCCGCACGCGGCTTCGCTCGCGTGGTATCCGGATAAAAAATAGCCTATATGTTAATCCAGTACATGTACTATGTATATTCCAAGTTTCATTCAAATCCGTTCAGCCGTTTAGGCGTGATTGAGGCACAAACATCCAAACATCCAAACTCACAAACTTTCGCATTTATAATATAAGTAAGATATTAAGCACAATTTTTAAAGTAAATATTACCTAGAAAATGTATGAAACAATGTTCCTTCTATGGAAAGCTAGTTCAAACAGTAGCCACAGAATGTGACAGCGCAATAAAGTGAATTTCTTAAACATCATTATTACTCCAATTGCCTGAAATAATTGCACTTTGCACAATGAAAACTAACCTTTACGAAGCACACAATAAAGTTTACAATTCTGTGTTGCAAAGCAATTTTCTTTGACATTTGTTTTTCACTCGCTGACTGGCTTTGGCAATCAATTGCGATGTGTGATCGCAGTTAGCTCTTTATTTGATCTTAAACTAGCAACTTACAAGCAACTATTGTTCGAAACCACGAACATGGTGATCGACGTGCGATTAAAACGCTCCACTCAGAATAACTCTTACGAAAAAGTTACATTCGTAATAAACAAACGGTCGCATTGTGTCTTTGAGGCGCACTTTAAATCCTTTCACCACACTGGATCGAAAGAACTAAACTCAGGCCTTTTACCATCTATGTAGGTAGATGATTTATACAGCGTCAGGAGGCAACTTTTTACCTTTACAAACGGGACGCTGTAGTGCCCGGGACGAATTAAGATGGAATAGGCTTGCCCAGCACTTATTCCATCCTCTCAGCTTAGTCGGCCTTGTTCACAGGAAAGACATGGTCAATACGTGCGGAGCTGACTAAGCCGCGGGTTTCCTCACGTTTTCCTTCACCGTTTGAGCGTACTGGTATAGCGCACATAAATTTTTCGCACGGAAAAATCCATTGGTACACGACCGGATTTGAACCCACGACCTTAGGATCGGAAAGCGGGGTCACTATCAACTAGACCACCAGTGCTCTCAGTGCAGACTGGATCGAAAGAACTAATCACAAGACTAAGTAGGTCCCATGCAAGCGAAGCCGCAAACGGAAGATAGCCCTATACGATGTGGTTCTTATATATTTTTGTAAGTATATTAAAGCATAATGACCTCGATCGCGTATCATCGGATGCTCGTGACCAGCTCGATTCGGCAAGGTCACACATTCACGTAATCCTATAGTTTTACCGACACACTTTAGAGAGGCATTTACAGCCTATAGGCATGTTTAAAGGCTAAGGTACAATAAACAAACCGACAGCTGTTTATAATTAATATTAATGGGATAAACAGTTTTTTGTAGATTAACGTTTTATGTTGGTATAAGTGGGCCCCGCGACTTTGACCGCGTTGAGTTTCGACTTAAAAGTTTCGTTTTTAAAAGTCGACTAAGGGATAGTATCCTCCAACATAATGAGATGCAATAAGCAAGTATTCCCAAGGAGGGTTGACGTCAGGCAGGCGACCGATCATAATACACCTTAGCCGAAACTAGACCTCTCATAGAGTGGGATGAGGGCAGGAAGATGATGATGATTCCTTTCTTAGTGCCTTCCAAGTTTTATGCAAATTCCCTGTTATTCCAGATCATAATCAAATTAGTATCATGGACATAGACGGGCATAGACATAGAAACAATGCTTACTAAAATAGCACACATAACACATAGAATTTAAGAATGTAAATAAAAACACAGCTAGGCAATTGAAAAACCTGAAAAATAGGTATGTTTGCCGAGTCGCGGTCTCCACTCGACAAATCGTTTACCCTATTTATAATATTATAGTTGTTACCAAGGTACGTTGCACTTAACTTTAATTACATAATTAATTACAGTTATTAAAATAATATCTATTTTTAAGCATACCATTGCTATATGAGTATGTATTTATAGTAACTCATGCGCAACACAACATAATTGAGTATGAATGCGTATCAAAATGTCAAAGCGAAAGGATCAAGATTGATCTTTCCTTAAGTAGTGCGATGCTCGTACGGACAGTATGTAAAGATCATGGTCACTACCTGCCAGGTTATGTATTGTGACGTTAAAAACGACAATCCAAATTGATGAAAGGTACCTACGTAATTTGTTGTGGTAGGTTTTTGTTGAAGATACATAAATTATGTACCTAACTGAGGCCCGATTCTCGGAGTATATAGGCATGAAATCAAGTTAAATCGCAAAACTATTATAAAGTGTGGGTTCTTGTACTAATTTGTCTGTTTTTTTTTTCAATATTTATCCACTAAGAGGTTTCAGGTTGTAGACATAATAAAAATATAATAAATTAACTAAGATATTACAAACCCGCGTTTCACTATACTTCTTTCGAATTCTTTTGTTTTTTCCTTAGTTATTTTTCTTACGCCGTGTGGTGATGATCAAACACAAAGACACTGAAACTGCCTGTTCAAATACATAATATGATTACTGCCCATGCCGGAAATAAAGCAATTGACGGCTGAGTAATATTGGAGGTGATGCCGAGTACTCTCCAAGTGATTTTAAGAGGACGAAATTATAGCTGAATTTTTAACTAAGCAAGGCCGTTAATTGCTATTTCAACTGAGACTTATATACTTAGTACTTTCCTCTAATTTACGAGGAAACCGTAAATAAATTAATTCAAGAAACAGAAGTTTCATTTCCACCAATTTGACTTAGAGCGGTCTTTGTTCTTTTTTAAATTTTGAAAAGTAATACGGAATGCACATTGGTAACGCGTAGTACCTCTTCGCTGGCACTACAAAAATATTTAAAAAAATCTGTCCAGCTATTTCCATTATTGTCGTGTTGCAAATTGATGGCGTGTTATTGCACAGAAAAGAGCCAATTGACGTACTGTTTTTTTTTAATAATGGTGCTATTTCCAAGCGAGAGGAAAAAATATTATATTTTAGACACAAACTTACAGACCAAAGCGTTTGCGAGTATTTTGTGAGATATTGCAAATGTTTGCGTGGCCTGGGCGCAATCTAGCTTAAACTTACGGACCTTTGACCCAGCATACTTACCACCCATAATTGTCACGGCATTTAACCACCAATTATAACACAATCCCTGCATTTTACATCATTTCGCACAAAATGTTTCACAAAATACGCCAACAACCTCGTATTTACCAGATTCTTGACATTTCTGAAAAGGCACTAAAAGTTTTTAGCTCGAATATTAAACTAAAATTGTGTGTCCTAAATACCATATTCATTAAGTAAATGCCGTTTTCATTAGTATACCTACCATTATATATTTACCATTATATACATAACTAAGGCCTTTTACCATCTATAGTAGATGGTTTATACGGCGTCAGGAGGCAACTTTTACCTTCACAAACGGGACGCTGTAATGCTCGGGACGAATTAAGATGGAGTAGGCTTGCCCAGCACCTATTATTATATTCCATCCTCTCAGCTTAGTCAGCCTTGTCCACAGGGAAGACATGGTCAATATGTGCTGGGCCGACTGAGCGCGGGTTTCCTCGTTTTCCTTCACCGTTTGAGAGAACTGGTATAGCGCACATAAATTTTTCGCAAAGAAAAATCCATTGGTACACGACCGGATTTGAACCCACATTCTTAGGATCGGAAGGCGGGGTCACTACCAACTAGACCACCAGTGCTCTCATTTGATACGGTCCTGAAATACTGCCCTAGCTTCATCTACTCATAACTGGAACTGGATCTATGAATGGGGATATACATCTTAGGGAAGGACATATTAGCAAATTATTGGACCAATATTGGAGGCTGTAGTGGTCGAGGCGTGAAAAGGTAACAGACAGAAAGACACAGTCACTTACGCTTTTGTAATATCATAATAGACAAAGACATACCATTTATTTGCTAGAGTATAAATAAAAAATAGCTAGGCAAATGAGAAAAAAAGGACATTAAACATTAAATCTTATCATTAAAATTATTAAACAAATCAAATTACCTACATTTCAACTTAATTATGATGTGTGCTACAGCTTCAAATTGGTTCCGACTCAGCATTGTGTCTGCTGTTTAAGCAGCAGACGCTGTTATTCTGTCGGAACCACTTCCTCTAGCCATCAGACCCTGTGAGACTAGCGTACTTAAAACAGTAAAACAAAAAAACTATTAATGAAATATATATATGCATTTTTATTCCGTTACCACGCGAAGTCGCGGGCGGAAGCTAGTGTTCACTGGTTAAATTTACCGTAGAATAGTGAAGGAAACATCTCAAACGCCTAAGCAGATTCATTACACAATAGTTATTTGATAATCGCGGATCTCAGTGAAAGCATCGCGTGCGAACGTCAATAGAGTGCCTAAGTATAGTTAGCTTCAGAAGTGAATAGCTGTGTACTGACTGACTCGCGAGGCGGCCGCGCGAGTCAAGTGCTCACTTAAGAGGAAAGGACACCGGCTCTTTCTCGATACAAACGTAGTCGGCCGTTTCCTCCCTGGATATTGACACTAGAGCAAATATTTTTGCTCTAGTAATTTTGTTTAAATCTTTAACTGCCATGACCATGCCCCTATGTTTTGTTTTTTTTTTTATATTCTAATTATCATAGAAAGTAGGAGTCTTCAAAAACTGGAAATATTGCTTAATTTTTTAAACATTTTCAGACACTCATCCGAAAAAATTACGCATATTTACAAAAAAAGGAAAAAATAGGGGCATAGCTAAAGGTTTTTTGTAATCAGAGCGTGTCTCGCTCGTAATTTGAGCATTTTCTAAGGGCGAGGCGAACCCTGATAAAGCGAGCACTTGCCTCGGGCGGCTGCCTCGCGAGACTGCTCTGTCAGTTACTACGCTAATTACTTTTTTTAGACAGTAAAAAATATTAATTGCTTTGAATGCAATGTTGAGTTAAAAGCTAATCTAATAGCTTACTAGCCTCAGACCGTGGCTCGCGTAAATAATGGCCTATATGTTATTTCAGCACAGGTACTATGTATATTTCAAATTTTATTCAAATCCACTCAGCCGTTGCGTGTGTGATTGTGGCACAAACATACAAATATCCTCACTTTACGAAAACCGATAACGAACATTATAATATATTGTTAGTTAGTTAATAAATAAATAAATATTTGTGGACATTTTATACAGCGTCATCTAGCCACAAACTAAGCAAAGCTTGTACCTACTACGGGAATCAGATGGCTAATAGAATACCTAGGTATTTACTTTTTTTATAAACACATACCTATAATAGGTACTACAACACCCAAAACCGAAAGAAATATTTACAAAACAAACAAACATTTCTCCCGCAGCGGGAATCGAACCCGGACCTCTTGCGTCTAAGCCGAGCGCCCGCCACGCCACCAAGTTGGTTAGTTTACTTTCACAAAATGGTTTTAACAGTACCTATATTGATCACTTCTGATGCTGACTGTACCTGAGTCATTGTCGACTAATTGGTATAATGCGTGTAAAAATTGATTTTAGTTTAGTTTGTGGCAATTTGGACGCATTGCTTCAAGCTTATAACAAACAAATCATTCGTTTTCTAAAAGTTAGAGGCCGTCTTATTACAGTACATTACTTTACCAAATAAAAAACTAAGGCCTTTTACCATCTATAGTAGATGATTTATACAGCGTCAGGAGGCAACTTTTACCTTCACAAACGGGACACAGTAGTGCCCGGGACGAATTAAGCTGAAGAAGGCTTGCCCAGCACCTATTCCATCCTCTCAGTTTGGTCGGCCTTGTCCACAGGAAAGACTAATCCGCGGGATTCCTCACGATGTTTTCCTTCACCGTTTGAAAGTACTGGTATAGCGCACATAGGTTTTTCGCACAACAAATCCATTGATACACGACCGGATTTAAACCTACGACCTTAGGATCGGAAGCAGGGGCCAACTAGACCACCAGTGCTATTAATGTTGTTCTTGGATAGTAGA
This sequence comes from Scotopteryx bipunctaria, assembly GCA_949320045.1. Classification (NCBI taxonomy): domain Eukaryota; kingdom Metazoa; phylum Arthropoda; class Insecta; order Lepidoptera; family Geometridae; genus Scotopteryx; species Scotopteryx bipunctaria. Next base: position 9,682,988 of record OX439459.1, read on the forward strand.
ATATTAACATAATTTTAAACGAAAACCACAAAAGATCTAGGAAAAGCTTTAGACAAATTATATGATAAAGCGACATGAATAGCGTTATGTCTTCGTCACATAACGCAGAACAAAGCGCCAATAACTATAAAATAAAACAAAGTTGTTCGGGGTCTATAAACCGCGTGAAATTCTGCTAAGAGTAGATAGATGATGTGAATACGCAAATGGGCTATTGTGCTGAATATGAGTAGCGCAATACAACGTTATTTTATTAGACTAAAGTGGAATAGGACGGAACATGGTTGTTTTCCTATGTTTTAAACTTTTGCAATGACTCCACTAAACATTTTGAAATATTTAGAAAGAATTTCAGGCAAATTACACTACTTTTTTCACGCCAAAATACAATCGCATCTTTTAAATCTAAATGTATAAAATTCTCTACTTAACTCTTGACGACCTCGGTGGTGTGGCGGGCGAGTGCTTGGCTGAGACAAAAGAGGCGCGGGTTTGATTCCCGCTACTGGAGAAATGTTTGTATGTTCTGCAAATATTTATTTAACTTTAACGATGCTCAATAATTCTTATTATTTGAAACATAATCTGTCTTCTCTTTAATATCGGTACGTTGTCAAGTTCGTGCCCAATAAATTCACTGAATTTGCGATTTGCTTGTTATCCCAACATTACGGTGGTGTCGTTAACAAATGCTATTTGTCAACGACACCCCGGGGGTGTCGTTTTGAGGGTGTCGTTAACAATAAACAGAAAATATGAGTACTCGAACAAAAGTCACTAGGTGTTCCACTAGTCTATAAATAAAACTATCTGGGATTGCAACATTTACACTTACAGATCATATAAATTGATACTTTTTATATTGAAAAGTTCAATGTTTTCTATCGTTGAGTAATTTGCATTTTAATAACATTTGAATGCATGTAATGCTTATCTACATAATATCTATAAACAATATAACTATAAAGTTTTGCAGTTTATACAGTCGCCTGAACACACATTGTATATTAACATTCAAAATGGTGTCACGGCATAACAATAAAAATGTAGCAAATCTAAAAATATATTGTGTAACGTGATCGTGCAAATAGTTTTAATATATTATTATTATTTTTCTTTTTTGTACCACTTTAAAAGTTTAAAATTGTTATTCTATTGTAGTCTTTCATCACACTGGTTCGAATAAGTCTAGTGTAAGTCTAGTGACTCGACCAGTAGTAGTATTAATTGTTGCAGGTAGAGTACTAATTAAATGATGTTTCTATTTGTATGTGAAATTGAATATTTATAAAGGCAAATTTAAAAAGTCGTCAAAGCATGCCAAGTAGGTACAGTACGGTTACGGAGTTGGAGGGCACTGGTAGTCTAGTGGTAGCACCTCCGCCTTCTCATCCTAAGGTTGCAGGTTCAAACCCGGTCGTGCTGTAATGGATTTTCCAGTTCGAAAAAAATGGGGAAATGATGATTCGCCTAAAGAATTGCCATAATTTATTTCGTTATAATCGTATTTCATTAACATTATAGTTTGGTGCTCACTATTAAAGAATCGATTGTCTTCTAGAGTGTATTTCAAACTTTCCCGCATAATAGCAGTAATAAACACTAATTCCTTTTGTATTCGCACCAACATAATATTAAATAAATTATACAATCAAATTACAGAGTACCTAAAGGGTACCCAAGCCCTTTCCCTAATTACAAGCTACTCCAAAAGATAATAAGTCTTACTAGCTGCCACCCGCGGCTTCGCTAGCGTACTAGGATAAAAAATAGCCTATATGTTAATCCAGTACATGTACTATGTATATTCTAAGTTTCATTCAAATCCGTTCAGCTGTTACGGTGTGATTGAGGCACAAACATACATCGTCACATCCACACAAACTTTCGCATTTATATTATTAGTAGGATAAGTCTTACAACAAATAAAACTTTTGATGCTCACTACATAGTTTAAAACAAAGTCGCTTCCCGATGTCTGCCCCTATGTATCTTTAAAACTACGCAACGGATTTTGATGCGGTTTTTTTAATAGATAGAGTAATTCAAGAGGAAGGTTTATATGTATGATACATGCATAATATAGTAGAGAAACACTGATAATTTTAGAGGTTTCTAATGTGATGTTATAAATGAACAATTTTTTTGCGCTTACATTATTCTGTAGTATATGTAGCACTGCACCCGTGCGAAGCCGGGGCGGGTCGCTAGTATATAATATAACAAATATCTTTGGGAAGATGATTCCCACCTCAGTATGCTTCCCCTGCGATGATTATGAAATCAACTCCACCTATTATCTCGTCGATCTCACGTTGGAAAGTAAACATTACACGACCTGGCAACGGGTTTCAGACTATGACGGCCGCAATATAGCGTTTATGGTAGCGTTGATAAAATTTAAAGCTATTCTTTTTTCTTTAATACACACATATTATCACGCCTGTATCCCTTATGGGGTGGGCAGTACTACAAGTATTCAAATGAGTACCTGCAGTCACTCCTGATTCCAGGTTCCAAGATGGATATGGTGAACCATGGTGACAGGTGATCAGCCCATCGTCCATATAGATAGCACGTATAAAAGTCACTATTGTGTCATTTTAGTCAAATAGCGGACACCGTTGTCATGCTTAAACTAGCTTTAGTAAAAGGTCGCAGGTTCGAGTCTTAGTTCGTGACAACAGTGAGGTAATATTCAAATTGTGACTTTTATTTTTATCTGTTTTGAGATTCAATGAGTGTCATCATTTGTATTGAATTCTAAATCATGTTGTTCAAATCGCAAATATATATTGCAACATGGATTATTGCTATAATTAAACTATTGAGTCTGGGTTAATTATATAATAACTTTTAAACTTAGCTTGGGAATTAGTTTTCTTTATAAAATATTTCAATTGCAATTATAAAATATCACAGAGCGAAGTCAAACATGAAAGTCCTACTAATATATACTACTGACAACATCTGCGGCGTGGCGGGCGGCTGAAACGCAAGAGGTGCGGGTTCGATTCCCGCTCAGGGAGAAATGTTTGCTAGATCGGCAATTATTTGAAAAAAAAACTTGGCAGGCTACTTTACTTTCGTGTACAAGCGAAGCCGCTAGTAAGGTAGATAAGTCATAGCAACTCTTGTTTATATATATTTTTTCCATTGTTTTCAGGATCAGGACACTGACACAAAAGCGTCTTACAAAGTCACGAGGTAAGTCAACTCATTTTGATTGAAACTACGTTGGATCAATTTATTGACATTTACGACAGACTTGAGCAAGTTGCAATAACTGCTGTGGGTCATCTTTCCCATGGTCTGGTTAATCGGAGTTTGTACATTCGGCAACGGAAGTTTATCTACAAATTTATGGTTTGCAATAAAATATTATTGACTTGCAGTCCTCCCCGGCTTCGCACGGGTATTTTACAAATTAGGATTTTTAGGTCAATTTTTTACACCTCGGGTTACATTATTGGAGTTTTAGTAAGGATCTCTAATTTTTTTGAAAATAAATTATAGCCTATGTTATTTCGTAATAATGTAGCTATCTACTGGTGTGAGAATTTTTTAAATCGGTTCAGTAGTTTCGGAGCCTGTTCGTTACAAACAAAAAAATATTTCCTCTTTATAATATTAGTGTAGATTTTCTGTTAGCGACGCGAGGTCGTACAAACTTTTATTTTGACTTTGTCTAATGGGTAATGTCCCTTACCAGTTTTGTGTACAGCTTGGCTCTTAAATCTCACGCTTCATCAACTTTCGTTGCTGACTGTACATAACGACGATGATGCACCAGAAAAGAACCATTGTGCAACAAGCTCCAGATGTGAACTAGAAGTACCGGCGCGGAGAAAATTGACTTGAACTTTTAAGGGTGAAAATAATAGTGTTGTGAAAATTGTGTTGTTACAAAAGTCTTAAGTAAACTGATTTGAAGTTAACTCCTTAATACTGTGTTATTTACTTATCCTATAAGTACATAGGTAGAAAGAAATAAAAGTAATTAACTTAGTCTACAATTTTCATATAAAAGACTTCAACGCGCTCCTCTACGACGCTAAAAGCACTGGTGGTTTGGTGGTAGTGAGCCCGCCTTAAAATCCTAAGGTCGTGGGTTCTTCCTTCTATTCGAAAAATCTATCTGCGTTATACCAGTACTCTTGAACGGTGAAGAAAAACATCGTGAGGAAACCGGCATGTCGTGAAACCTAAAAAGTTCGAAAATATGTGTCAAGTGCACAAAGGAGCCTTTGAGGAGCACTTTAATCCTTTCATCACTCTGATTTGAAAGAACTAGTGACACGACTAGAAAGATAGATCTACGCCGCTCTATCGACACTATTTTGAAGTGTTTTCTGTTGACTTAATTGTCGAGATAACGCGATCATCGCCATTTCGCGCGATGGTTTACTCGCGCGACTATATTTCAAACAAACTGATCTCGAACAAGTGGCTTAATTGGCATTCGCGCGATACTCTCATTTTTCAACTCCATCGTGTCATTTGCACTATCGCGATCTTAGCTAGTTCACGCGAACTTTAAGAGCGTGCCATATGCAATTTTATAGTTCGACATCGTTATTTATCTCAAAATCTGTGAAAGTTACCAATCCCTAATAGGGAAAAGATGCTTCGAACGCTTATTTTGGATTTTGTCTTTTCAATATACAATTGGTGAAAATTTTCTCGATAATATATTTTTTTGAAAAACACACATTTTGCACACATTTTGCTATTTATCTCAAGAACGGCACGTTTTTTTGTTGGGTTTTTGTTTTGTTAAGATATCCATCATTAATTCTTTAGTTCCATCTTTTAATTTTTTGATTGATTGTTTAATTTACTTGTAATTAAGTAAAACAGTTTTGGCGCTTACGTTGTTATAAAATACGTTGCGCGTCTATGTCTCTATCCTTCTCACTCACTAGAAAACTATAAATAGTCATCCCGCTCGTTAGTTGGCTACGGCATTGCATCCGGGATGCACTAAATCCATCTCGTAGCGGCGTTATGGCACGCTCTTAATCAGGTCAACGCCTCACACTAGCGCATGGTATTACATATAGTTCCTCAACAGTACCAGAGTACTAGAACATCCAATTACGGCAATAATACGTTGAAGAGTTTTGCGACGTGTCTGTCTGTTACGATGTCTAATTATAATGTTTTGTGCGTTATATAACGCCGAATGTGATAATTTGTGTCATCTTTGTCATCTTTCCGTGTATCGAGTTGTTAATGTAATAATCACCCTGACAGTACATACATGAGTTCTTACTTAAGTACCGGACTAAGTAGGTACCTATTTCATTGTAATACATATAGGTCATTATCATACATAGGTACAAATTATCACGCCCGTATCCATAATGGGGTGGGCAGAGCCACAAGTAATCATCAGAAAACTTGCAGCCACTCCTGATTCAAAGTCCCGTCATTATCATTATTTATCATAATTTACTTGCAGTAAAAAAAAAACAGAATGCGTCCAGCTGCTTCTCTCCCCGAGCATGTCGTAAAAGTCGACTAAGGGATGATAGACCCAACATGATGGACCATTTATATGGGCGATGGGCTGATCACCTGTCACCATGGTTCACCATATCCATCTTGGGACTTTGAATCAAGAATTACCGTAAGTTTTCTTATGACTACTTGTGACTCTGCCCACCCCATTAGGGATACGGGCGTAATAATATGCATTCATACATTCTACTGTTTTATTTCATACTAGCTGCCGCAAGCGGCTTCGCTCGTGTGGTACCTGAATAAAAAATAGCCTATATGTTAATCCAGCACATGTGCTATGTATATTCTAAGTTTCATTCAAATCCGTTAAGCCGTTAAGACGTGATTAAGGCAGAAATAACCTCACAAACTTTCACATTTATAATATGGTCGGATAGGATTTTATTGACCTTAACTTTGTACCGGAAATAAATTAATCTGATTTATTAACTCCTAGGTTACGTAGATTTATGGATTGACATCTTTTAAGGAAAATGAAGTAGAAAGTGTTACAAAACTATATTACTACTATATTACACAAACCAATACTGATAACGGAAACATCTCATTTATGTTTATTCATAATGCACTATCAATATATTTAAATTACTAGCAGCCGCCCGCGGCTTCGCTCACGCGGTACCCAGATAAAAAGAACCCTATGTCCCATTCCAGCACACGTAGTTACCTAGTAGAGCAGTATTTGAACTGCCCGACTTTTTTGTGCCATTTTGAACCTTATGCAGAACATATAAGCACAAAAAAGTCGAGCAGTTCAACTACTGCCCTGCTCTAAGACCACATAGTAACCCACCTGCAGTGTTAACAGTCCAAAATATTATCGCAACAATTTTTTTTAGACGCTAATGAATGTAGTGTAATTTGACATTGACAGTTCCTTTTCCATATGTTTTGTATCATCTATTGCTAAATCTGTGGTATCATCGCTGTCATATGTCAAAATAAAAGTATTCTATTTTTCATGAAAAACATGCCAAAAATAAAGAATTTACAGGTAATTATGACATCAACTAAATGAGAAAAATCGGCTCTTTAATTTGACATAGGTTATGTGCAGTTTTAGACCAAAATTTGATTCCAGGTTTTCATCCCTTTTCACCCCTTTAGAGGTTGAATTTTGAAAAATCCCTTCTTAGTACACCCCTTCGTACCAAGGTTTACCTACACTGAAAATTTCAAGTCTCTACGTCCAGCGGTTTAGGCTGTGCGTTGTCTGTCAGTCAGTCAGTCAGTCAGTCAGTCAGGACAAAGATTCTTATAATATAAGACTAGCAGCCGCCCGCGGCTTCGCTCACGCGGTACCCAGATAAAAAGTACCCTATGTCCCATTCCAGCACACGTAGGTACCTACTATCCTCATTATTCATTATAATATAGTGTACGCTAAACGATGACTAAAGTATTGCCATCTCTTACCATTTCATAATGACAAACAGTGACAGGGCTAACCTTAAGCAATGGCTAACTTTAGCGAACGAATATGAATAATAGGGTATGTAAGTTAATTCCGTAGTTTTTGCGTGAAAGAGTAACAAACACACCTAAATCTAAAAATTAAGAAATTTCGGTGAATTTAGTAAAAATTTTGAGAGTTAAGGTAAACTTTTCAAAACGCAACGACAGCGCGTTCTAGGATTTGATCAGAATTAGCAGCGACATCTAGTTATCAGATGTAGAATTACGTCAGAACTCCATGAATAATCAAGATTGGAAACTTATTAGACCAGTAATAATTTATGCTTCCTTTCACAGGTAATTTGACATTGACAGTTCCTTTTCCATATGTTTTGTATAATCTATTACTAATCTGTGTGTATCCATGAGTATTACATGTATTACATGTGTGTATCATCGCTGTCATATGTCAAAATAAAAGTATTCTATTTTTCATGGAAAACATACCAAAAATAAAGAATTTACAGGTAATTATGACATCAACTAAATGAGAAAAATCGGCTCTTTAATTTGATATAGGTTATGTGCAGTTTTAGACCAAAAATTGATTCCAGGTTTTCATCTCTTTTCACCCCTTTAGAGGTTGAATTTTGAAAAATCCCTTCTTAGTACACCCCTACGTACCAAGGTTTACCTACACTGAAAATTTCAAGTCTCTACGTCCAGCGGTTTAGGCTGTGCGTTGTCTGTCAGTCAGTCAGTCAGTCAGCCAGTCAGTCAGTCAGGACAAAGATTCTTATAATATAAGATTACAAAACCTCCTGAGATAATATGATATACCGCTTATCTATTTTGACCTCGTTATTCACGTGTCTTTAAATAAAATAATACATACATCACGCCTGTATCCCTAATGGGGTGGGCAGAGCCACAAGTAATCATAAGTAAACTTGCAGCCAAGTCCAAAGATGGATATGGTTTACCATGGTGACAGGTGATCAACTGATCGCCCATTATAGGTGGTCCATCATGTTGGAGGATACTATCCCTTAGTCGACTTTTACGACATGCTCGGGGAGAGAAGCAGTTGGACGCATTCTGTTTTTTCTACACTCCCAGTCCAGCAGAACATAGCATTCAAAAATCAGAAAGTACTGCTTATCGTGAAAAATAATTGAAGTGCATCAATAGACATGATGATGATGATGATGACAAACATTCAAACATTCTCACAAACTTTCACATTTGTAATATTCGTAGGATGTTTACTAGAAACTTTACCTCAATAAATTAAATCACACCTATTTATGACTTACAAAATGAGTTCATTACACAGTTCGATTAAATTCATCAATTGGTACAGATGACATTTGAATTAAATCGATTTAAGTGCTCTAAATACCAGCAGATAGCATTCAAAATCAATTAGATAAATACATGCATTGAATATTTGGGTCAATCTCCTGACATTTTTGGCTGCGCACTTGTACTTGCTCTTCTAATCATTATTTAGCTGTATTATTAATTTTATTGACTACGATAAGTCAAATACATTTAAATATATAGTAAACATAAGTGCCCAATAAACATAAATAATAAATAGATGTAAGGTATCTAAGTCCTGATAAAGCATAGAAAACTTTACTTATGGTTTTCATTACTCATTAAGTGGAAGACAAAATCTTGGGACTGAATAAACCTTCAACTGACGGGCTGGCAAAAGCAGGACTGGGCAGTAAGGTCTGTGACATCATCGCCTATCTAAAACAGTAAAGTATGAACAGAGCAAGTAGCTGTCACTTGACAACTCCTGACAATTACTGACGTTTATCAAAAATATTCTTACCGGCCAGTGTGTTAGGTTCGTTTGGATGGGATCGAATTAAAAAAAAAAGAGAATTATCTGTGGTATGGTAAACATGGCGGGAAGATTTTCGAAGCGTCTGCTTGTAGTTGTTCAAAATGTTTGCAAATTGAATTAAATTAAGAAATCAATTAAAAATTACGGTTTGAGGTCACATATTATATTAAAGATACATTTAGGTACACGTATTATGCCGATACATCATTTTGAGGGGATCACTTCACAAACATTATCCAGGCTGGGGTATCTTTTACATTTTAAGTTCAACATAGACAATAACATAGATAAGTACATATTTCAAGTGTGAAGTTTGTGAAAAAAGGCTACACTTGTCACTACTCTGAAGGCCGGTAACGTTGCCGCAGGTAAATGAATGCAACTTCAAAGTCGAAATTGATCGTCTTACTCCATAAGGGCGTGAAATATAGATGTTCCAGTTGATAGCAAATCAGAGTAATAACAGCGTATAACTTACATATCATACGGTATTGTTTTCGATAACTACCTGTGTATGTACGTACCTACTATGTGTGTGTGTGAATGTGCTGTGTGTGTTGCCCAATCGCAAAAGTTCAAGGACGGATTGAGCGTGTAATGGTGGCAGATAAACTGTAACGCAACTTATTAAAGTAGAATTATATGAAAATATACTTATAAAGTTCAATGAAAGTAATGCCAATTTTTTCTTAGGGTTTCCGACCTATATTCGGTCGGGATTTCGAGTGATTTTCGAGTGTGTACCTACTGACTTTTTACATTTTATTATGGAAGCCAATAAATAAATAATGAGCTTTTTATACATTGCTTAATACAAAGTAGTAGAAAAGAGAGGTACTTATATATTTACAAAGACAAACTATACTTACATTAAAAACTTTAAGGTACCTACCTAATCTGTATAGTAGAAATAAGAAATGAAAATGAGCTCAGTTTTTTATTTAGATAATCTCGCCTACAGAAAAATAAGATTTAAATATTACAGTATTTGTTTTCAATAAAATTATTACAAAAAATCGAATTTTAATATAATATTGTACTTAGGTACACAATGCATTTGTTCTTCAAACTCGAATATGTCACTCCTGTTAGCAGGTAGGTTACTTCCTTTGATATTTACAGAAAAAAAAATCATCTCACATTTCTAACAACCTTCGCCTGCAGATTAATAAACTAAAAGAAAATAATTTATTTAATATCTTCCTGTGTTATCTGTACCTTGTCCGAGCTTGCAAAGGCCATCTTCCCAACGCTGTTGCATAAAACTGAAGCAAACAGACTTACAACTTGACAATACGCAAGTAAGCCAAGGAACTCACCTACACCTTGCGTCCCCAAGGGGCACCCAAAACATGTTTATTTTTGTTTTTTTTTTCCCAGTCTAACCCCCGAATACTCAAACGCATCTCAAAGTTGAGCACGTCTCAAATGTCAATTATTTTTTTTGACAGATTTTGTCAAATTGTCAAAAAACTGTGAGTTTTGAGATGCGTTTGAGTATTCGGGGGTTAGTGTATTAGTTTTCCAGTTAAGGTTTTCCATGAGTAGGTATGTATATCAGGCGAAGTTTGAAAGTAGCGCCAGTGACAGAAAGACTGGCTAGCGTGGTGTGGACATTTTAACAGTTGATAATGTCATTCATATCAATCGGGTCGTCAGCAGCTCTCTTTTTCTTTCAGGGCTGTGGGTAAGGGCCTCTAGCTGTTGCAATATATTTTTTTGTTTTACACATACAACGTTGCGGGTCACAGCTAGTTTCTCATAAGTACAGTCTATAGGTAGATACTACAGTCGCTAGCAAGTACCTCGTATCTATTCGTATCTCGCCACAGAGAGATTGGCTATGGTACAAATGTTTCGTATTTAGCTAAATCCGACTCAATTCAGTTGTTGAAACATGCTCCAACTAATATTTCATTCAGTATTCTGCACAATAAAGGAAACGTTCTCACGGCACGCATCGCAAGTGACTGTACTAATGAGGCTTAAGGAACAGTTTCCAAACCGCGACCTAATTTAGGCTCACCTAATAATTAATTTGGAAACTGTAACAATAGCTTAGAATACCTTCTACATTAGGGCCTGGTTACACAGTACTGGTTTAGCAGGCGAGCCAGTCTAGTCAGGCAATGCACTCACTGTGACTTATACTCTAGCCAAATTCGAATAAAGGTACCTAAACAAAAATCCACCTAAAACGTTGACAAAAACCTAATAAAAACGTATCCTGATTATTTAAATAATTACAATTTTGTGAACAAATCGGCAGAGAGGAGCTATCTGTTCACGAAATTGTAATATAAATAATTGGATTACGGTTTTAGTAGGTTTTTGACAACTTTTAGGTTAGATTTTTGTTTACCTAAATGGACCTCAAATTTGGCTGGAGTATAGAGATCTTGAGACTTGTCGCGCGACAATGAGGAGCATTTAAAAAAAATGTCTCATCTCATCCTAGATGGCGCTAATTTCTTGATTAATTTTCGCTGAAGAAATTTTCATGACTTGTTTCCCGCCAGAATGCTCTGAATCTTTGCCACGTCACCAGTTTTGTAATTTTTAGCTCAACAATTTGAATGATTATCAGTGTCCCAATAACTGGATCACAAAGAGTTCTCACGAGAGACGCGAGATGGCGCTGTTATATAACGTCGCGTGCTAGGAACCCGCGATGGGTATTTTGGGCCGTGTGAAGATTTGTTGTGGTAAAAAGAGAATCTTTAGATTGGAACAACTGATGAACTTTGATTGAGCCACAATAAACTACCACTTACCGACGGAATGTCAAAATAATGAAACATTCACTAGCTGTAACTAAAATTATAACGTCTGGTTATTGATTTAGTGAAATTAGTTTTTTTTGCGTTGAGAGTTTTTTTTTGTTATCGTTGTAATATGAAAGACTTTGGATAAATGCATGAGTTTTCAAAGATAGGTAGGTACTAGACAGCTGCCCCGTTAGTGATTCGATATCGTTAGAAACCGGTGCTAAGCCGGTAAGCAAAGGTCAATAAAACAGACGCTAAATGCGAATTTCACGCGTAAAATGGCGTAAATCAATTAAATGTGATATCGTAAACTGCAAATCTGATATTAAACAGCGCACGCCTCGCGCGCACGCGAACGACAATCATTTCATTGATCTTTTGTGTTTTCTTTTCACTGTCGAAAACTAATAAAAAGCGAATAAAATAAGTAGATAATAAGTGCCAACAGCACTATGAAAATACTTTCCATACATTATGAAAATAACTTAAACATTAAAATATGTTTTTATCTTATTGGTTAACCTAGGTAGGTACTTTTTAAGATACAGTGAAAATTTCAACTCTACCTATTACGCACGACAGACACACGGACGGACGGACGGACAGTGAAGGCTTAGTGATAAGGTCCCGTTGGCACCCTTTAGATACGGAACCCTAAAAATGCATGCTCATTTCAATTAACACACCTACCTACTTGCTCGTCAAGCTTTTGATTTCGTATGGTCGTTTTTGGTATTTCGTATGGCCGTGATTTAGGTAAGTATAACGATTCTTTACTGCAATGGTCAAACGATTACCAAAATACAAAATAATTTATTTACTCAAAATATTACACGTGTTTTCAATGGACCCCGATTTGTCCTGGTAGATTAGTGGGTGAGTTAAAAAAAAAGAGGGCGAACAAAGATATTGTGGCGATGTAAATCATTAAAAAATACTAAATTGATAAAACCACCAATAAAACAACCAAAAATAAAACCACACCTAAGGGTGTGGTTTTATTTATCAATTTATATACTATGCTATCATTAACCCTCCGATAACACCAGACGGAAAGAGTTTGGATACCGGGGGGAGTGGGAGAAAGAAGAGTTGGTACTTGGAGTAGGAGAATTCAGATAACTGAGAGAGAAAGGGTGAAATAAGACCTTACCTACTATTATAAGTTGGCATTTTAAACTTTATTGCCGTCTTGATGTCCCAAATACAGCGAGAACAACAAAAATAATAACTACCTGATCAATATCTGATCAATTGATCTATGACATAACAACGAATGACAAATGATTGTATTGACATAACCTATGATCTTTACAAGCTGTTCCCAACTTGTATAATAAAATATGACGGCGGTTAACGTGATTTGCTATGCTTTTGTTAGCTGTATCAATGTATCAATGACAGCTGTTTTTGGAGGGAAAGGATTATACAATAGCTTTTTTTCGAATGTATCTTTCACTTTATGCAAGATACAGAATACAATGTTACCTTACCTAAGACATAAGCAGACGACCTTATTAATTTAAGTCTGTCTTATAATTACTTCATAAATTCATAATAATTTATTTTACGAAATTGGGTAAACAAAAAGATGTCAATAAAATGTAGAGTAAAACGATGGTCTTTTAGTATAGCATGAACAATTGCCTAAACTTCTCCGCTGGACTGGGAGTATAGAAAGAAACATAGAATGCGTCCAGCTGCCTCTCTCCCCGAGCATGTCGTAAAAGTCGACTAAGGGATAGTATCCTCCAACATGATGAGATACAATAAGCAAGTATTCCCACGGAGGGTTGACGTCAGGCAGGCGGCCGGTCATAAAACATTTTAGCCAAAACTCTTACAGCGTGATCCAAGGATCATGCTGTGTCGACCCCACTTAGAGTGGGATGAAGATGATGATGAACAATTAGATAAATAGATAGATATATTTATTTCATTGATTACTAGTGACTCGCCCCGGCTTCGCTCGGGGATAAACATATAGGTTTTTCCAGCAATAATTCTAATTTTTCTCGCCGTAAAAACCATCCTTGAACTTCAACGAACATTTTAAAAAAAGATTTGGCCAAATTGGTCCAGGCGTTGTTGAGTTATGCGCTTACCAACACATTTTGCGATTCATTTTTATATTATAGATTGACAAACATTGGTTAGTAGTGTTTGTAAGCCTATGTTAGGTTTGTCTAAACACTATGTTCTCGTTTACAAAATTATTAAAAGTTCGAGTAAAAAACACGTCAATTGCCTAAACAAAGGGGATGTTTCATAGCAAGCCTATGCTATCAGAAAAACTGCCGCCATGCCACTTTTAAAACGGTTTCCTACTATTTCATTCGCTTGCACGCAGTTAGCTAGCTGACCTTTTTCTTTTGTATTCTTATTTTGACCATCTGCTTATTTTTGTGAAAGCCCTTTTTTTACAAGTTTTTAAATTGATAAGTGTTTAAGCCCACTAAATGGGCGATAAATTATTCTAGTTATTAGTAGGTGCACAGAAAATGCCCTTAAGGTGGTAAGGCGGAATTTTTGGTATTAAGTTTCATTCAAATCCGTTCAGCCGTTTGGGCGTGATTGAAGCACAAACATAAAACATCCTCACAAACTTTCACATTTATAATATAGTAGGATAGTGTGTATTTCTACTGCCGATTTAATGTTTTTTTTAAATGAAGTCAAGACAGATAATTTTTATTATCATAATATCTTGATGTAATAATTAAGCGCGGTTGTTCAATGCCCTGCGACCAGCTCTGATTATGAAGTCTCAACATTGTGTTGTGACTTAAAAATGTTTAAACAAACATTCTGGTAATCCGTTCAGCTCTCGGTTACTGCCGTGGCACATTTTGATACAAGAAATCAACATCGTCGACACCCTGTCCTCTTAAAATAAAATAAAAAGCAGTATAAGGGGCAAAGGGTGTAAATTCAGCATTTGCTGCATGACACTCAGCCATGCAATTTACCCCTCTCGGGTAGATCTTCATAAATATTCGTGGACATTTCACACAGCACTATCTAGCCCCAAACAAAGCAAAACTTGTACTATAGGAACCAGATGGCTGATAGAATACTATGTTTTTATAAATACATTTTTATTATCCTTACATAATATCACACAACACCCAGTCCCGGAAGAAACATTTGCAGAATATGCAAAAACATTTCTTCTGCAGCGGAAATCGAACCCTCTTCCGTCTCAGCCCGTCCGCCAAGCCACCGATGTCGTCGTTACAATTATGTCTATTCCTAGGCCTCCTACGTGCCATACAATCACCTGAGTACTGTAATTCCTTGAGCACGTAATCCCACATAACATCACCAATGAAAAGTCAAGAATGGCGCGAAAAAACGCTTTTGCAAGTTTCCCACGGCTGCGCCAGACAATGCTTTTGGGCAATTAATTAGTTTTATTACATTACTATTTTAATTTTTTTACTCCGCGACTAATATCGGTCAAGTACAGTTGTTGTTGAGTAGTCTTATCATGTGAAATTGCTTGCTAGTCTGAGAATTAAGAAAATATAATGCTTAGGTATGCGTGGGGTTAAACAAGAGTGAAACACATTTTACCTACTCGTACATTGTTCTACAACATCGCCAACAATACATTAACTAACTAAGGCCTTTTACCATCTATAGTAGATGATTTATACAACGTCAGGAGGCAACTTTTACCTTCACAAACGGGACGCTGTAGTGCCAGGGACGAATTAAGATGGAGTAGGCTTGCCCAACAATAACTTAACAATACAATGAATTCAAACCACGGTTTCGCGTTGTAAAAAATGGAAAAATGTAGGTAAGTACCTGTGCCACGTGGCATGTACATTCAAAATTTCATTCAAATCTGTTCATTCATTAGCCCTACGGCACGAAATGCTACTTACTCCCTTCAAGATCCTACTCTTTCATATACATACATACTATCACCCCCGAATCAGCTGTTGCTAGCGGTATTTCCGAACTGATACGACTTAGGGACCTTCAAGGCACGAGCTTACTCCTACCTCAAGGGCCGGCAACGCACTTACCATCAAGTGAGCCGTTTGCCGTTTGCTCGTTTGCTTCAATAAAAAAAGAAAGTTAAAAATTCAATAACTCAATAATAAGCAACATTCAATATATAATTATGTTCCTCTTGCGATCAATAAGTGGTACATAATGAAACAATAAAGTACAGCCTCCAAATAAGAAGACATCCGTAGTCTGCAATTATCTGGAATTGGGCTCGTCTCGTCACAATGAGAAGAAAGCTGATAATAGATCGAGTTACAGCTAATTTATCTATGGACGGAACACAGATCGCCTCGCATTGATATCGTTCGGCAATATCGCTCGACTCTGGTACAAGTCAAGGAAGATCGTCTAAAGAACAAATAAAATAAAATATTGTAGGTACAAGGTACTGGTACAGGTATTCTTCTCTGCTGGACTGGGAGTAAAGAAATAACATAGAATGCGTCCAGCTGCTTCTCTCCCCGAGCATGTCGTAAAAGTCGTCTATGGGATAGTATCCTCCAACATGATGAGATACAATAAGCAAGTATTCCCAAGGAGGGTTGACGTCAGGCAGGCGGCCGGTCATAAAACACCTTAGCCAAAACTCTTACACCATGATTCAAAAAAAATCATGCTGTGCCGACCCCACATAGACTGGGATAAGGGCAGGAAGATGATGATTGTACAAGGTACTTATGTGTGTTCTATAGTCTAACAATGTTATTGTGATTTTTTGTGTAGTTGTAGCACTCCCGCTTTCTGATCCTAAGGTTCAAACCCGGTCATGCACCAAAGGATTTTTGCACTCAAACGGTGAAGAAAATCGTCGTGAAAAAACCCGCTGTTTATTGTATTGTCCATCTAAATCCGTCCCGGGCACTACAGCGAACTAGAATCACTAACATACCTACTAATAAGCAAGTTGAAGTGGTAATGGCAACCACGAATACGAACATGAAATGAAATGATTTATTAAAATGCAGATAAGCTTACAGGAAAAAACCCAGACGGGTTAACTTAAATTTGCATAACTCAAATATATTTTAAGACAGCCATAAATTGACGTCATCATTGAAGACGTCGATATGCTGGAACTCGTGGAGGAAAGCATTCGATGAAGTTGTGTGGTATGGCTTAAGACAGCCCCTATGCGATAGACCGATAATATTTGAAATGCCAGTGGTTGATGGATGGAGGAGACACAAAATAATTTGTCCTGGAAGTATATTACAGAGACCTGTAATAATCTACCTCCTTCCCGCTGTTCGTGTATAATTGGACCGCGGACGCAGTATCGACAGTTCTGTGCTTTATCCTTTCTATTTGAAAGTCAGCTCATCTTTACATAACTACAGACGTGACGACTGGCAATCGTCTCAAATCTCAATAAGGCTTACTGACAACAAGACAAGCACTGGTAAATAAAAGCCAACACTGACATTCATTCCTAACGGGATTTACAAGGAATTAACGCCAGTGGATTACACTGGTGAGAAATAACAACGGTGTTAATATACGACCTTTTATTACTTTTATTTTTATTTGATCCTCCATTATAAACAGATTGTACGACAAACCAAGCCACTTCGGAACATTAGATTTCTCACTTGCTTACATTTTAAAGGTACATACATAACATACATACATATGTGTCCCTAATCGGTTGGGCAGAGCCACAAGTAATCATTAGTAAACTTGCAGCCACTCCTGATTCCCAAAATGGACATGGTGAACCATGGTGACAGGTGATCAGCCTGTCGCCCATAAAGATGGTCCATTTTAAAAGTATCCTTCTAAATAATCTACAATTTATCCAAAAAGGCTGAAAAAGCTCTAAAAACATATTTCTATATTAAAAGTTGGATTTTTAAAACATTTTATTTCGCACTATCTTCCGCCCGCGGCTTCTCCGCCCGCTCGCGTGGTACACGGATAAAAAGAAACTTATATGTTATTCCAGCACACATACTATGTATCTTCCAAGTTTCATTCAAATCCGTTCAGCCGATACGACGTGATTGAGGCGCAAACATCGTCACATCCTCAAACTTTCGCATTTATAATATTAGTATTTCGCATTATGTAAAACCAAATAATAAATGTTAAATAAATCCAAGTGAATATTTTTTTTGTCATTCGGTAAGGTTTCAAGAGCACTTCTGATCACCTTCCAAACATTACATTTCGCATTTGGCCACATTCAGGTTTTCTTCAAATAATCTACAATTTCTCCGAAAGGCTTAAAAGCTCTGTTTATATTAAAAGTAGGTTTGTTATTCTGTCTGTACATAACAACGTGTAATAAAGCCCGCGCTTTGGACGTGATCTAATTGTCGTGGTATCTGTCGTCAATCCGTTCAGTCTCCAACTTGTTGAGATCACAGATATCTCGTACTCATTTCACTTTCATATAACTAACCTATTATATTTCTTACTAGCTGTTGCCCGCGACTTCGTACACGTGTAGTACCTTATTTGTTCTATAATCAATAGTTTCCGCAGCACACGCCAAAAACTATTTTGAGTTTCTACCTTGGGTTACAATATTGCAATTTTCTTACGGATCCCTAATTTTTTGAAAATATATTATAGCCTATACTGGACCCTGATAATGTAGCTTTCTATTGGTGAAAGAATGTTTGAAATCGGTCCAGTAGTTTCGGAGCCTATTTGTTACAAACAAAAAATCTTTCCTCTTTATAATATTAGTATAGACGACAAACCTATTTGTCGCGTGACTTACTTTTCAGTTACCCTGATCAGAAAGAAAGTTAGGGGTGACATCTGTCCCTTTTCCCGCCAGTATCTTCTTATCTTCTCTTAAATAATAATCAATTCATCTTCCATGGTTCACCATATCCATCTTGGAACTCTTGGATCGTGAGTGGCTGCAAGTGTTCTTATTGACGGCCTCGGTGGCGTGGCGGGCGATTGCTCGGCAGAGACGCAAGAGGCGCGGCTTCGATTCCCGTTGCGGAAGAAATGTTTGCATGTTCTGTAATTATTTCTTCTGGGTCTGGGTGTTATATTATTATGTATTACTAGTTGCCGCCTGCGGCTTCGCTCGCGTGGTACCCGTATAAAAAATAGCCTATATGTTAATCCAGTACATGTACTATGTATATTCCAAGTTTCATTCAAATCCGTTCAGCCGTTTAGGCGTGATTGAGGCACAAACATCCAAACTCACAAACTTTCACATTTATAATATAAGTAAGATAAGTATGTATTTACAAAAATAAAAAGTATATAAGTATTCTATCAGCAATCTGGTTCACATAATACAAGCTTTGCTTAGTTTGGGGCTAGATGGTGCTGTGTGATATGTCCTAATTATTTATTTATTATTTATTCCACCGGTCATACTAAACCGATCCACACGCTCAACCCTTGTTTTACTAATTGGCGCCCTGAGTGCGGCCGCAAGAAAGCAAGGACGGCATCGTGACCCAGCGCCGTCACGACTTGTGTGAATTCATTTAATAGAGCAAGGGTACTTGTCGATGAATTAGCGTTCTACTACTACTACTTGTCGTATCATTACTTCTTTCAAACCAGTGTGGTGAGAGGATTTAAAGTGTTTCATCATTCATCTTCGGACTTTGAATCAGGAGTGGCTGCAAGTTTTCTTATGATTACTGGTTCTGCCCACCCCATTAGGGATACGGGCGTGATAATAATGTATGTATATACAAGGCAAGTGAATCTGCGGGCGATAACAAGTTTATTAAAAGCATCGTGTTTGAGTGATAGGTATTATGCGTGAAAAATTGACGAAACGCGAATTCAATTTTGCCTGTTTCAAATTATTCATGTTTTATTATTTTAATTAATAATGTTGATTTGTTGGACTTAGTACTGTCTAAAACAAAAAATGACTTTCTATAACTACCTTCATTGTAATAGTTAGGTAAGCGACTGGATACGTGTGCAAGGAGTGAATAAATAATATATGGACGAGTGAAAGAATATTGAATAGGGAAACATGTTGTGCCGAACCCACCTAGTGGGATAATTGTAGCTAAAAGGATGATAATGGCTAAAAATAGAATAGAATAATCATTTATTTCAGCAATAAACACAATATTTTTGTAAATACTTTTCATAAATTGAGGTAAAAGCGCATCACACAGGTTACATTCACATCACAAGGCGAACCCTTTGTTACTTAATTACACGTCAGTGCAAATTAAACGTCACAGTCTATTTAGTTGGTTTATATCGTAGGATGTTCTTTATCTCGGCAGAGTACCGTGAAACGAGATAGAAAACATTTCATTGTGTACCGTTCGTTTGCAACGCAGTGTACGAAGGTTACGATTAAGTACTGTAACTACCTATTAGCAAATTGGTGCGTTTATCTTCGCCCTCATGCTCAACAAGAGTCTTCTGAGATAATTTAGTTTGAAAGTTTTGTGTTGCATTGAAATCATCATTGAAATATATCCACAGAATATAAACTAATAGGTAAGTAAGTAAGGTCGTATGAGCTAGTAGCCAACTCTAGTGACGGAGTTTTTAGGCCGCCTAAAGGCCTCCGTCATGGCTTAACGACTTAAAAGGCGGGACCGACAATTTAACGTGCTCCCAGCGCTCAGTTCGTAAAAACTAATAAGTAGGCAACTATGTGATGCTTCAGAACGAGAAGCTATCCACATTTGACGACCCCTGTGATGTGGCGGGCGAGTGCTCGGCCGAGATGCAAGAGGCGCGGGTTCGATTCCCGCTGCGGGAGAAATGTTTGCATGCTCTGCAAATATTTCTTCATGGTCTGGTTGTTGTAATATTTATGTATTATTAATGCAAAAGTTTGTGAAGATGTTTGGATGTTTGTGCCTCAATCACACCTAAACGGCTGAACGGATTTGATTGAAACTTGGAATATACATAGTACATGTGCATATAGGCTAATTATCATCTTACCACGCGAGTGAAACTGCGGGAGGCAGCTAGTAATAGAGTTAATACGGGATGAATGAAATGGCGACAGGTCTCAGGAACTACATGTGATCCGAGAATGACCTGTCGTACCTACTGTATGGATTTGAGTGTTGACCAACTAAATGATGAAAGAAGTGTACGCGCACCTGAGATGCGTAAAACCAATAATTTAATGTGGTTCAACGATTATTTTGATCTTATGAACCAAAAGGTCGTGAGTTCGATTCACGAATTGATTAAATAGATGTTTATTTGATTGGCTACTGTGCATTAGTGCGTTGCAAAAGAGTTCTAAGTGCTTCTCAATAAAGGTAATTTAGTACACACGCATGTTCAAAGTCAGACATAGTCTCAGTGTAGTAAAAATATAAGGTTTACCTACAGTCAACCGTCAGGTAAGAAAGGTTTTCCCACTTTATTTGGGGTCTTAAAGTGGGATCGACACAACGTCTATAATCTAAAAAATGTAATCTTAAAACTCACTTCATTCTTACTCATGTCATCTTTCACACAGTCCATATTTTCTTTGGCCTACTAATAAATAAATAAATAATTATTTGTACAAATTTGACACAGCGCCATCTAGCCCCAGAATAAGCAAAGCTTGTATGGCACAAAATGGCTGATAGAATAGGTACTTATATACTTTTTTTATTACACATTTATCTACAACACCCAGACCCGGAAGAATATCCTTCATGTGGATAAGGCCGACTAAGCTGTGAGGATGGTATAGGATCTATACTATAGGTACTTGGTCAAGCCTACTCCATCTAAATTCGTCCCGGGCACTACAGCGTCCCAGGAAAAACTTGTCTCCTGACGCTGTATAAATCTACACTAATATTATAAAGAGGAAAAATGTTTTGTTTGTAACGAATAGACTCCGAAACTACTGAACCCATTTAAAAAATTCTTTCATCAGTAGATAGCTACATTATTGCGGCAAAACATAGGCTATAATTTATTTTCAAAAAAATTAGGGATCCTTACTAAAACTCCAATAATGTAAGCCGAGGTGTAAAAAATTGACCTAAAATATCCTAATTTGTTAAATACCCGTGCGAAGCCGGGGCGGGCAGCCAAAAAAAAAACAGCAAAGGCCTTAGTAGTAGAAGTAGTAATAATAGTAGTAAGTATATCTAGCAACTTTTCTAGGGTTAGCGAAATGCTTTCAGATCTGGTTATCTCACTTCACGTTCTCTCACGGTATACATGTACGTCTCATGTACTACTTTTACTTCACACTAGTGATTCACCCAGGTTTATGTGGACAAAAGTAAGTTTTAGCTTTCAAAGTTATTCAATTTATTTGACCCAAACGACAGTCCTATCTCAAAATTACCTACAGCAAGATTGTCGTAGCAGTGTGACCACATGCGACGCTATCCATACTAATTATAAATGCGAAAGTTTGTGAGTTTGGATGTTTGGATGTTTGTGCCTCAATCACGCCTAAACGGCTGAACGGATTTGAATGAAACTTGGAATATACATAGTACATGTACTGGATTAACATATAGGCTATTTTTTATCCGGATACCACGTGAGCGAAGCCGCGGGCGGCAGCTCGTAAACAATACAGGCTAGATAGGTGCAGTCTGACAAACGTGATCCAGCATTGCAGTGTAGCAGTATAATACCTTGTTTTATGATTAGCAACTTTTTCACGCATGCTTCCTATGCGCATGCGCATCTTATTGTACGAATTAATTGCGTTTTTATTTGCCATTCATACGCTTTGCCTATTAAATTGTGCGTGAACCGGGAAGTTATGTAGGGCTACACTAAGAACGGAATTCCCAGACGACGCAGCGGGATGATGAAGTTTAAAAAAATAAACCCGGTCAAATGAGAATCGAATCCGCACCCGAAGGTTTCCATCCTTATACATGTTATGTTTCTTGTATGGTGGCCACTTTTATTTTATTTTTATTATTTGTTGTTATAAATAATAAAAATAAATATTTGTGGACATTTCACACAGCGCCATCTAGCCCCAAACGAAGCAAAGCTTGTACTATAGGCTGATATAATACTTATATACTTTTTTTTGTAAATACATGTTTAAATAATACTACAACACCTAGATCCGGAAGAAATATTTGCAAAATAAACAAAAATTCTCCCGTAGCGGGAATCGAACCCGCGCCTGTTGCGTCTCAGCTGAGCACTCGCCCGCCACGCCACCAAGGTCGTATAGCGGTAATAGAAATACACGTTCTGTGAAAATTTCAACTCTCTACCTATTACGGTTCATGAGATACAGCCCGCTGACAGACGGACGGACTGCGGATAGTAAAGGGTCTCGTTGGCACACTTCGGGTACGGAACCCTAAAAACATTCTACGTATGTAGGTATATAACGATCAAATAAAAATAAATTGATAAAACAAGTGCTATTCTCGACCCAAATGAAATCCGACGTTCACCGCGATATTATGAATAATGCGCCACATATACATAACTTATGTAACAAATTGTATTATTATGCATTAATCGTCTTTGCTCGAATTAATTCCGACTGACGAATTCAGAGCAGAATTTATAGTTTTTGAGTTCATTAGACCGTGATGTTATGAGCTAAAACAAGACCGTCATGATGACCTTTGTGGCGTGGCCGGACACGAGAGAGGTCGGAAAAATGCATGGTCTGCAAGAGTTACTTCCGGGTCTGGGTGTTGCGGACCGTTGTACTCCTGGTGCAGTGAGGTGTGAGGTTCAGAACTATGTGTGAAGCGGGAATCGAAACCGCGCCTCTTGCGATTCAGCCAGGCACTCGCCCGCTAAGTCACCATCAATAATGATAAGGTTTCACAAAAGATTTCACCATTGTCAGTCGACGCTGCAGGTGATAAGAGGACTGGTTCATACCTAGCAGAAATAATTTATTTAGCCAAACAATGCGGGAATACAGTCAGTGCTCTAGAAACCACTGATGAGAGCACTGGTGGTCTAGTTGGTAGTGACCCCGCCTTCCGATCCGAAGGTCGTGGGTTTAAACCCGGTCGTGTACCAATGGATTTTTCTGTGCGAAAAATTTATGTGCGCTATACCAGTACCCAGTACTCTCAAACGGTGAAGGAAAACATCGTGAGGAAACCCGTGGCGTAGTCAGCTCCGCACGTATTGACCATGTCTTTCCTGTAGACAAGGCCGACTAAGCTGAGAGGATGGAATAGGTGCTGGGCAAACCTACTCCATCTTAATTCGTCCCGGGCACTACAGTGTCCCGTTTATGAAGGTAAAAGTTGCCTCCTGACGCTGTATAAATCATCTACTTTAGATGGTAAAAGGTCTTAGTTCTAGGAAACTTTCCGAATAATAAAAAATGATTGTTTAGGTACCTACTTGAGTTTATTTCTTATTATTATTATGTTGTATGTTTATCTAAATGCTTATCTGCTGGACTGGGAGTAAAGAAAACGTAGAATGCATCCAGCTGCTTCTCTCCCCGAGCATGTCGTAAAAGTCGAATTAGGGTTGGTCTCCTCTCCAACATGATGGACAATCTATACCTATGGGCGATGAGCTGATCAGCGATCACCTGTCACCATTGGGAGTTCAGGCGTGATAATTTACGTATGACAAAATGCAAAATGCACCAAATCTATAAGACTTCAATTGGTAGAAATTGAGCTCACAAACAGAAGGTAATAGGTGCATTTTCGCGCAACCTCAAGCAATCCCGATGTAATCTGTGGATACCACAATCGGCTCTAATTAGCCGCGCCGCTATAAACCATCCCCCGGCTTCGTTCGTGTCACAACACGCTTGATACCATCGCGCAGTGCGAGGAATACAGCCATGCAAAACAGTACTTCAGTTCTATACAGCATTCTGTATCACCTTTGATGTAAACTAAGGCCTTTTACTATCTATAATAGATTATACAGCGTCAGGAAGCAACTTTTACCTTCACAGACGGGACGCTGTAGTGCCCGGGACAAATTAAAATGGAGTATGCTTGCCCAGCACCTATTCCATCCTCTCAGCTTAGTCGGCCTTGTCCACAGGAAAGACAAGGTCAATACGTGCGGAGCTGACTAAGCCGCGGGTTCCCTCACGATGTTTTCCTTTACCGTTTGAGAGTACTGGTATAGCGCACAAAAATTTTTCGCACAGAAAAATCCATTCTACAAATATTTCATCCGGGTCTGGGTGTTGTGGTACCATGGTACTCGTAGTTTCTGATACCCACGACACAGGGAGTCCTAGTGTGGGGTCAGGACTATGTCTGACTGTTAGATGTTATTTAAGTTGTGTTCAGACGCGTGTGTAAGTGGCGCGTACTGTACGTGAGGTAACAGAGAGATGTGGTGAAGATCTGTGTTACTTGTTAAACAGAGATTTATGAAGTGCTGTCTGTATGTAGGTACTAAAGATGAATGTGCTCTATCACAAGGGAATAAGGTCTAATATTATACGATTTAATGATGTAAGTTTTTATGGTAGAAAGGTCTTTTGATTTTATTTACATGTTATTCAATTTACTTCGAAGAATCTTTTATTTTATACAAAAATGTTAGGGACGAGTTAACTAACGAATTATTTGTGCAATTCATCACCTCGTCCCACGTTAATGTGTAGGACGAATTACATTATTTTTACATAAATACATAATTTTTTATCTCGCTCGTATCCCTAACGGGGTGGGCAGAGCCACAAGTAACTATAAGAACACTTGCAGCCACTCCTGATCCAAGAGTCCCAAGCAAGATATGGCGATAGGTAATCAGCCCATCGTCCATGGTCCATCATGTTGGAGAAGATACTATTATTTTAAAATTGAATAATATCTAAATCTAATAAGGAAATAATGAATCCATAATATAGATATGCAGTATAGGTAGGTAGGTATACCTTAGTAGGTTAATTAAGGATGGATAAGAAGATTAACCTTTGGTATGCCGGAACTTAAACCTACGCGCCAATTTTGAATAGCTTTGTGCGCCGGAGCTTAGATCTGCGCGGTATTGACTGCTCGTGAAATAGGACTTTATTGTGAATAAAATAAGGCCTGTAATAGCATAAAACTCCGGATCGAGTAAGTGAACTAATGACTGAACGTAATACAGTCGTTGAAAACTATTACTCAATGTCAAAATATTCATATCAAAGTGATTGAAAGTACGACTCCTTCAACTCGTTCGAACCTGTACCGGTGTGGTGTTTGAAAGTGATTTTGATAAATAATAAAGGAAAAAAGTGAGTATATCTTTATGTTTTTCGATAATTTCATAATTGTTTGATGTGTTATTGACAAAAACTGTCAGAAGGTATCAAGAATTGGACAAAATAGGTGGGTTTACAAAAGTTAGGTACTGCTAGATTGACTAATCCATACTTTTCAATTTCAATTTATCTAGTTGTTATTATTTACACATAGACATTGTAAACGTAGTTACAAAGACAATTTCCTAAATAATATAGCTATCTGAGTCATATCCGACATAACTTTCTTAGTTTTCAATAAAATAATTTTATCAACGGTCTTGGTGGTTCACGTACATTCAAACGCACGTATAGGATGTTCAAAATTTTTTACCGCTACTGGGAGCGCCGAAACGCAGATCTACGCGCGCGTTCAATCTTATGTAGGTACTACCCGATTTACACCTGACTTCGACTGATAAAAAATAAAAAATAGCCTATATGTTAATCCAGTACATGTACTATGTATATTCCAAGTTTCATTCAAATCCGTTCAGCCGTTTAGGCGTGATTGAGGCACAAACATCCAAACATCCAAACTCACAAACTTTCGCATTTATAATATAAGTAAGAAGTAAGATGGTATGAAAAATCGTAAAATGGTAAAATCTGATAATCTATTATTCAGTGAAGTCACCAAAATTTTCGGATTATGCTTTTTGAAACATCCTGTAAACGCCAGGCCGGAGCGTAAATCTACGCTCGAGTTGCTTAGCCAGAACGTAGATCTACGCCCTCGTGATATTTTTTCAATATTGATTTTGAAATAATATTTTCGATGTTTATTACTAGAAAATGCTATCAGATTTTTAGCTTATTATGTAAAACATATAATTTATTATAATTTTGACAGCAATATAAACCTGTTACTTATGATAATCGATTTTTATTTGATATTTTTCCTATAATAGTAAAGTAATTCATGGCCCATGAAATATAAGAATTTGTAGTAAATAATAGAGATACTCTAGAGAAGTGAAATCTTTACTAATATTAAGTATAGGTATTTATCTATCCTATACATTTGCATTACTCGTGTAGGTGCTCTTTTTATAAACGAAATTAGGTCAAGAACAAGACAAGGCGCGTAGTCTCCGCGCGCTTAAAATTCCGCGGCAGATAGGGTATTTTGAACGCGGCGCGGTTCGGCATACCAAAGGTTAATCAGAATTGATTGTAAGAAGCAGTATTGAACCAATAATTATGTAAGAGTTGACAAGTTGACAACAGCTCATCTTTGTACCTAGGTACGCTAACTACTGGTTATAAAGACAGATTCTCACAGTTCCGAATACTCTAGTTTTAAATTTCGAACTGTCTCTTTATTACCTTTTCGCGCCTAAACTGCTGAACAAATTTAGTATGTTACAACATAATAAGTATGTTACAAAATAATTGAATCCTTAGGCTCCTGAACTAGTAAAAACGGTGTTTAGATAGATAGATAAAAGCTTTATAAAATCAGCACTTTTCCATTTTAATATCTTTTTCATGAACTCCTGACATTGTTTTTGTTTTTCTCACAGATTGAAATTGGAACCAGACCGAGCAGGTTTTAGTTATTCTACCAAAGAGGCGGCATGTATGATACTGAAGTAACTATTACATAATCTATGACAGTGCGTAAAAAAAAGTTACAATGTAATAATAGTGCATTTTAGCTACAAACCTAATGTAGAAACAAAATTATTATGTCGAAATTTAAGTTGAATAGTTGCTATAGAGCAACGGTACCTACATACCTAATAATAAAAAAAAGAAACCGAATTAGGGTTTTTATAGCTTTTTATCTAACTAAATGAGAATATTATAAAAAAAAAATGAAAGGTGTGTTTGTTTATGGAAAGGTTGGATAACACGAATGAGTCTCACATCGCTCTCTATGAAATCATACCTAAAATCATTTTAACGGTAAAGATGCTAATCTTATGTAGCGTCTTGAACCCTATAATCCATTGACAGATTTGTAGATTAACCCGCGAATACTCAAACGCGACTCCGAGTTGAGCACGTCTCAAGTCAAGGTTTTTTGACAGTTTCTGACGAAAATCTGTCAAAAAAATCGTCATTTGAGACGTGCTCAACTCTGAGTCGCCTTAGAGTATTCGGGGGTGAGGTTATTAATTGTAATTTTTAATTTCTTTTTCTTTAGTCTTATGTAAATGTTTAATTTGGTCCTCAGACATAAGTACCCTAATGCCTTTTTGTTCGCTCAACACTATTTACATTGTTTAGCTGTGCGCTCATAAGCGTTATGTTACAAACAAGATTTAAACTGTGTTTTAGTTATTATGTTTAAGTATTCTTTTTTTGCTGGTATCGTGTAGTAAGTGCCAAAATAAAATATTTTTTACCTATATACCTACAGAGCATGGATTACACCGACCTTATACCTTGTTTTATGTTGTAGTAGGTATTCTAATTGTATCTCCAGAGAATGTAGGTAACTCGTATGAGACCGATCTCTATAATTACATAACTGATAGTTCTCATCTCTTGTAATTACGATCTGTGATCTGCACTAATGATGCTGCAGCGTGCCTCAAGTGCGCTAACCCGTTGAAGTGTGCGCCTTCGCATCTTGCAAACGGTATGAGATAGAAACTTACGTTATATCTTAATAGTGAAATAGGGCACGGAACTTCTACCGGCTAAACATATTTGAATGATATAGTTCGAACACCTATTATAGTAGAAGGCTTCCCTTTATTTATTAAATTAAAATTAAATTAAAATATTTTATTGTAGAAAAATAAATCCATAGATGCACAGAATAAATTACGACTAATACTAAAACGAACTAAAACTAAAACTGTCTGAAACTAAAAACTGTTGTACTATCAATATACAGTACAATAGTACCACTAATATTGTGAACCTCGGTAAACTTCGTGCTTTTTATAAAAACCGAATTTGTCCAAACCCTTTAAATAAATAAGTTTCTACGTAATTATTGTAACATCTCTATATTACATATCATCATCGCGTTAGTTCGTATTTCAGAAGGAAATCGAAAATTGCCGAGGCGCACAATACCTGTGGTAGGTACTACTATAAAGTTATATACCTATCTCCATGTACCCGAAAAAGTGTGGAAGCAAGTTCCTCTTACTTTTCTTTCTACTACCTACAAGTAGGCCTTCGTGAAAGGCTTGTAGAATACAATAATACAATACAATAATTTATTAATAACACCAAGTTATAGTGTACCTACAATAGTATATAAAAAATATATCCTTAGATTTGTCAATAGCGCTAAATCTCGTTTTACTATCATAATTAAATTAACTTTTCATTAATTCATTAAATTAAATTAATGGCGACTTGTAGAACGCATCTACTGAGTAGAATGAGTCAAGTAGACACTTGCGTAATGATATTTTGAAAACCGTTGTGGAAGTTGCATCTCTTGTTATAGTGTTGTAGTTCGCGTCAACAATCCTCTGAGTGTTTATTTATTTATTTTATTTATTTATTAGGCAACGCCAACAGAACACATAATAAAAACTGTTATGGATGTTTACAATAAAAAAAATAGTACTATAGAATGTGCTCCAATTATAGGCTTGCACAGCATTGGCAGACAATTGGCAGTGTGTTAGTTGATAAGTCGCTTCTATCTGCGACTTGCGCCCGACTTTCACTACCAGTCGGGATGCTCAGGAGTCGCCCAACCAAGAAATCGATTCAGAATACATTTTCATTGCGTCTCCTATGATATGATGCGGTAATCGCCATTACGTGACTGCGAGAGTAACGGACTGTGGATAATATTCAATGTTTTAACCCATAAATAAATAACTTGATGGTATGCTAATGTCAATTAA
The DNA here is from genome assembly GCA_949320045.1 of Scotopteryx bipunctaria. Lineage (NCBI taxonomy): Eukaryota > Metazoa > Arthropoda > Insecta > Lepidoptera > Geometridae > Scotopteryx > Scotopteryx bipunctaria. The sequence goes on from OX439459.1 coordinate 9,712,526, forward strand.
ATTGGAGATAATATTGTTTAATTGACCCGATTTTGTCGGCGGAAGTGATTTAATGCCATTTTTTTATGAAAAGTCGAGGAATCGCATTGTGAAGGTATGTTTTTAACTATATATACAATTAGCTGTTGCCCGCGACTTCGTACGCGTGTAGTACATTATTTTGTGCTTTAATCAATAGTTTTCGCAGCGCACGCCAAAAACTATTTTGGGTTTTCTACCTTGGGTTACAATATTGCAATTTTCTTACAGATCCCTAATTTTTTTTGAAAATTTATTATCGCCTATACTGGACCCTGATAATGTAGCTTTCTATTGGTGAAAGAATTTTTGAAATCGGTCCAGTAGTTTCGGAACATATTCGTTACAAACAAAAAAACGAAAAAATCTTTCCTCTTTAAAATATTAGTATAGATAGAAAACTGAGCTCATTTTCATTTCTTATACCGATCACATACATTAAAGTTTTGTAGTGTTATAATAGTTTGTCTTTGTATATAACTAGTATTATAAATGTAAAAGTTTGTGGATGTTTGTATGTTTGTGCCTCAATCACGCCTAAACGGCTGAACGGATTTGAATGAGGCTTGGAATATAGATACTTAGTACATGTGCTGGATTAAATATATTAAGTAAAATACGAGATTTTACTTTGTATAGCATGCTGAAACGTAAATAACAAATATTATTTTAGCCTTAATCTTTATTTATTTAGAGCTAAAGAATACATCTACTTAGAGGACTAACTTTTGAACTGAGAGTATAAACGGTTTTAGAAATATCTAAATTCGTACCACTCTCGATAAGGGCTTGGTTTGGTATTGCATGATGATAGAGAAATTCAACTTCGGCTAGTAAAAGCTGCCTCTGACCTGTGGTTCAGACTTTCCTCTTGAAATATGGGCTGCCGTTCGGAGACCACACGATTCGACAGCATTTAAGTAGAGACTGATTCACAGAAGTCAAATAGTTTTTATCAAAATCTCATCGTCAACATCAATAGTTTTTTCACTTGTTTTTATTAACAAAAGCTGGAAGATATAAAGTTAATGTAGTAAGATGATTTATTTTTAAACTGCTTGGGACAAGTAAATACGGGGCCAGTTATCGATTGAACTCGGTTTTAGTTTGTTATTTTTTATTTGAAGGGCTCTGCCGTATTCGGACTCGGTTAGTCAGCCGAATCCTCTGATGTAGAATCAAGGATCTGTCACTTGCTATTGTAAGGGAAATGAATAGCGCCAAATCACCATACGATGGTGAATTGTAGGCACAATTCATGACTCGTAAAATGCCAAGCAAACACGTGTTGTCAAATACCATAACAGTTCTACCTAACACAATTTTACAAAACACTACCTTTAGTTTGCTTATGTAATTGAATGTATACTTTTATGATAGTAGGTAGTATGTATGTATGTTCGTATGAGCTAGTGGCCAACTCTAGTGATGGAGTTTTTAGGCCGCCTAAAGGCCTCCGTCATGGCTTAACGACTTAAAAGCCGGGACCGACTGTTTAACGTGCCCTCCGAAGCACGGAAGCGCTCAGCTCGTAATGCCACTAGCGGTCACCCATCCGAATTTGTGACCGCGCATATTGTTGTTTAACTTTAACGACCAATCAAGAACGCCCAAGCAAGCTACGCCACGAGCACTTCACTATGATAGTAGTGATCGGCCTAAGGTCGTGGGTTCTAATCCAGCTTCGAACCAATTTTGATGTTCCAAAATTTTATGTGCGCTATACCTACCAGTACACTGAAACGGTGAAGGAAAACGTCGTGAGGAAACCGGCATGTCGTAGAACTTAAAAAGTTCGAAATATTCAGGAAAAGAGCCTTTGAGGCGCACTTTAAGTCCTTTCACCACGGTGGTTCGAAAGAGCTAGTGACACGAATATTAGTAGTAGTAATATCTTCAAGACTTTTTCTTTAATTAAAAGAGAAATACTTACGAACAAGAGTTAAACATCTATATGACTTGTGGGTGATTTGTTATTATTGCATGATTATTACGACCTATAAAATTACCGAAATACATAATTATACTGCAGAGATTTAGCTAAACCCCATCCCATTATTTTATGCTTAAGAATAGCCTCAAAGCACCTGACCTTGTCTACAAACTTGACCTATTGAGCACTAAGCCGTCTGCATAAAGGTCATAATCGTCTGCCTGAAGTATTTAGGCTAACACGATTCGGAAGTTGTCCGGATATCAAAAGATTACAACAGTTCGATTGTTTTGGAACAAAACGAATAATTTTATTGTTCTTAGACCTTGGCTTTGAGATGGGTGATAGAAACGAAGATTCCTATTATTTATCATTTTATTATTTAAACACATTTATTTACAGAAATAAAATTACAAACATTATTTGCAAAATTAAAAAGTAACGGTCGCAAATGTTATTTTAAACATACATACATACATACCTATCACTCCCGTTTCCCTAATGGGGTGGGCAGAGCCTCAAATAAACATAAGAAAACTTGCAGACAGGTGATCAGCCCATCGCCCATAATAGGTCCATCGTTTTGGAGGATACTATCCCTTAGTCGACTTTTACGACATGCTCGCGAAGAGAAGCAGCTGGACGCATTCTATGCTTTTTCTTTACTTCCAGTCCAGCAGAGAAGGTATTTTATTATATTAATTCTTAAAAGTTCAAGTTTTAGATAGCCTGACTGTTTCTTTCGTGTTTTATAAATACTTATATTAGTTAATTTCTATAATACTGTTAAAAACTTAACTTCTAGTTATAAACTAATGTTCAATCCAGATAACTGAAAGCTTCGATCGAGATCAAAACAAGAGATCGGTTTTGTGATATCTAGATAGACATATAAACGTTAACATTAGCTTACAAAAGAACTTGGCCAACTTTTAATGAGGTATTGCCCAAATCGGCAATTTATTCGCGAGAGTAAGCACTGATTTGTTTGTGTAGTTGGATTGCCGACATACTATTATTCATTGTTTACTGCTTGTCTGTGTGTTCTGTGAAGTGTCTAAGAAAGAAGGAAAACTTTTTGTGAATAAATAAGTAACGGTCACCCACCTAAGCATTGGAATGTGCTGAAAGTTACTTACATAAAGTAATTTTAAAATATAAGCACTAGACATTAAAAAGCTCAGCAGTAGGTAAATAGTTTTATTGCTAGCAGGAATTTGGTCCTTCAAACCGGATCATAATATCTAAACAATCGACTTCGCGGAATAGATCAGTATAATCGAATTAGCAACGCTTTGTTTCGGTAGCCACAGATAACACAAACCTGGGAACTTGAGAACCATTAAAAGCTCATAAAACGGATGTGTGATTATTACAGCCAAATCATTTTCAACCTTATTCCAAAAAGTTACAGTACAAAATCGAATTACCAAAAAAAACTACCAAGACAACCCGGGTAAAGTATTTGGAACCTTAATCCCAAAGATTAGAGTTTATAGTTGAGTAATGAATCCATTTATGAGAAGTTATTATCTGATTCGCATAACAATAGTATTGAGTTATTGTTTGACCTCTGGCCTGAGGGTAGCCGGATCAATTCTAAATGCCTGCACGTACTGGACCGCCTCTAAAGGTCTCGGTTTTATGCCTTCAAGTAAATAGTCCCCACTAAGGGTCTCCACCCACTCTACCTTGTTCTTAAACAGCTAAGTCCTATCAAAAGTTCCCCTAACAAAATAACGATAAATAATGAATAAATAAATAAATATATATGGACATTTCACACAGCGCCATCTAGCCCCAAACTAAGCAAAGCTTGTACTATGGGAACCAGATGGCTGATAGAATACTTATATACACAATATTACAACACCCAATACCGGAAGAAATATTTGCAAGAACATACTACATATACCTAAACATTTCTCCCGCAGCGGGAATCGAACCCGCACCACCGAGGTCGTCACAAAACTAGACCTTTACTTCTCAGTTTATTTAATCCAAACCAAAGGCCACCCATGTAGTTCAAAATCCAGGAAATCCTGATCGATAGTCAATAATTTCACCTGTTTTACGATCCGGGGCAAACGGGGTTAACAACCCATACAATTTACGACGACCCGCTAGTTCAAGCAACTACTGAATAATTTAGTGTTGGTACTGCTAATGTATAAGATGAAGATGGACGTTGGACTTCGCAATGGCAGAATCGAGATGGGTAACTGTTGGTAACAGATGGTTTTCAAACTAGTTCAATAGATTGCGTTCTCTCAAATCTCCAGAGGTACATAATAAGTACTCACTCTAATCTTTCCACTACTGTAAATCGACCAATGGGCAAGTAGCTCGAAGTACAGATAACCGTTGCTGTTGGTCAGTAAAGCTTTTTGAATGGTGGCCGTGGTCCGGGAAACTACGAATAGGATGGCCCCTACCCGTTGGAAATATGATATTCTGATGAATTATGATGGGCTGATCACCTGTCACCAAGATGGTTCACCATTTTCATCTTGGGCTTTGAATCTGAAGTGGCAACAAGTTTTCTTATGATTACTTGTGGTTCCGCCCACCCCATCAGAGATACGGGCGTGATAATATGTATGTATGTCAATTTAACCAAGCGAAAATTGACCTACTGCAGGGAAACAATTAGAGTGAGACAAGTCTAAGTAAAACCTACTCGGATTTGTTTATCCCGCGCTTCTTAATTTCCAAATCCCTTTATTTACGTTCTTGGATTCATCATCATCATCTTCCTGCCCTTATCCCACTCTATGTGGGGGTCGGCACAGCATGAACCTTGGATCATGCTGAGAGTTTTGGCTAAGGTGTTTTATGACCGGCCGCCTGCCTGACGTCAACCCTCCTTGGGAATACTTGCTTATTGTATCTCATCATGTTGGAGGATACTATCCCTTAGTCGACTTTTACGACATGCTCGGGGAGAGAAGCAGCTGGACGCATTCTATGTTTTTTCTTTACTCCCAGTCCAGCTCATTAACATAAATAAAATAATATTCCTAATTTTTAGCCACACTAGGATTCCCTGTGTCGTGAGTGTCAGAAACTGAGACCCATTTTAATCCTCTAGAGTCTAGACTCTAGAATCCTCTAGACGAAGTGCTCGTGGCGTAGCTTGCTTAGATATTCTTGGTTGATCGTTGAAGTTAAGGAACGTTGTGCGCGGTCACAATTTAGATGGGTGACCGCAAGCGGCATTACGAGCTGAACGCTTCCGTGCTTCGGAGGGCGCGTTAAATTGTCGGTCCCAGCTTTTAAGTCGTTAAGCCATGACAGAGACCTTTAGGCGGCCTAAAAACTCCGTCACAAGATTAGGCCACTACCTAGCTCTAAGTCTGAACAATTTAGTAGAATTAGTTTCAACTGTTCACAATCTACAGGAAGAAATCATACAATCCGTGATTCACTCATTCAGATATTATTAAATTTACAAAACGGATAACGATAACTCCGTTTCAGATAGCTATCATAGACAATGATCCTTCTTCCCACAACGTGGCACTTTCTTTAGGGCCGTGCCTCACTGTGCGGTGCGGCTAGAGTATGTCTATAATACGTTACGCAATGCAACGTGCATGGAATTGGAAAATTGTTGGTTGTTGCATTGTTGGTTAAATCTTGTTGTCTTCTCCATTCAGCGTCAGATCTGGATTCAGCCGATCGAATTCATAATTTTCCCTCGTCGATCCACTTAGTTTATGTTATTTTGATGAATTGAAGTTCGTTTCTCAGCTGGTCATTAAAATTACAAAATAACGAAGCAGTACATACCTATGAAAGAACGCTCGCGTTCGAGGTGCTGTGTGGCAAAGTTTTTAGTGATGACATCAGGCATCGCGGCGATCTCTTGCGAAAGGCGCGATTTTGACTTCCCAGGCTTTCGTCTGTCACGACGCTGACGCGATGCGATGCGATTATGAGCGATTGTGGTGTCGCGTGTGGTTCGATCCTTATCGTGATAACGGGAAAACCGCAGAAAATAAATTATTAAATTCGAACCCACGTCTCAGCCGAGCACTCGCCCGCCACGCCACTGAGGTCGTCAAGTAGATAAACGAAGAATCAATGAGAGCTTCCATTAAAGGAAAATAAAGCTTCGCTTAAGAAAAATCCAACGTCTTACTTTCAACTACATAATATTGCATTCTAAAAACCTAAAAAGTTCGAAAATATTTATTTATTTATTCAACAACAATTACAACACCATACCAGAAAATGCGATGCCAAGCGATGTTGTAACACAAAAACAAAAAATAGTAAACTTAAAATAGGTTTGATTACATAATAAAACTATTTCTCTAATAACATGTGTTAAAATGCACGAAAAGAGCCTCGGAGGCACGCTTCAAAGCCTTTCCCCACACTGGTTCGAAAGAACCAATGACATGACTAATAGTACTAAAAGCTAGTAACTTCACACAGTAAAACTTTCTTCAATAAGGCTGGGGATACACACCTACTCGGATGTTATAAGATCCGGGTGTGAAGCTTAGCTCGCACGAAGCACGATGCGCGTGAGCATAAACCTGATCTAGAAACTTCACGACTAAGGTTTCACCATGTTAAGTTAGGTGGAAATACATGTTATTTCAATTATGCCTACATAATTCCGTCTACAATTTATGAAATGCCTTTTTATCATCATCATTATCATCAGTCTACATGCACCCATGCTAGGTACGAATAGAAGCCTCTAGCAAGCCATTATTTCCAATTCTGCGCCAATCGAATCTATTGGATCCCCAATGTCTTTACAATGGCTAGTGATGGTGTGATTAAGCTTGGTGATCTATGACCAAGTGCATGCCACTCGGCCTATATTATCAGCTCATAAACGAAGGAAAATAAAATCCTTTGAATTAACTATTACCTAGTTATTCTGAAGGAAAAAATCCTTACAGACAGGTTATCTGAATGCGGTCATCTCCAAGAAATAAGCTCTTAATGGTAATCTCTGACACGACTGACGTTCTCTTTCGATTATTTTGATAAATTGCTTATTTTTTCAGAAATGCGAGTTGATCATAGAAATGTGTTGTTTCAGAACTATGCGGTGGAGAAGAGATTCAGGAATGGAGATATTATGGACCGTGCTGCTGCTGACGGCAACCACAGGTGAGTGACCACAGACATTACCAGTGTGCTGAAGAGACGCCAAAAAAACTTTCAACCTAGCACTGATTCTATGAGAAAGAAATGTCAATAGTACTCGAAAACTAGCATTAAAAGCCGCAGCCACTTAAGTTATTATATGTAGTTTATACCAGGTTAAATTAAGTTACTTTTTTTAGCATTTTTTATTCGTAAATAGTTTATAGGAAAATTAAAACTTATTTTATTTATTTATAGGTTTTAGCGAAATCCATTAGGGATCCAGCCATTACGGTTATGAGCGGTAGAAAATTATGGGTCGGTATTTCTTGAAAAGTACAATATGGGTGTCTTCAAAAGTTCAAATCGAGAATCAATAGGTTCCTTCTAGATAAGCGTGCTCTATCCTAGACCAGACGGTCACTAAACATCAGGTGGGTACAGTGCGTTCAAATCAAACGTATTTCAGGTAAAAAATACACAACACCCTTGCATCATCATAACGCATGGCGTAGCGGGCAAGTGCCCGATGAGACGTGAGTAGTGAGTTCCATTCCTGCTGCAGGCGGGACAAATGTTTATATCTTCTGTAGATATAGAGTAGAATGAAATATTTATTTGTCTCTATGTTGTGATACTATTTGCAGTTTCTGATACCCACTGTGTCGTGATCATCATAATGTGGGGTGATAACATCGCTCGATGGGTGATAACTATGTGCTTCCTATGTGACTGTTAGCTATCAAGAACTGCAATGACGTCTATTATCCTATGTGAAAATAACAGTGTTATCAGCCTTCAACAAGTGCACTAATAACTGTAATACCGTGTTCACAACATCTGCAAGGGATTTATTGGTGTCGCAAGTTCCGTTGGTAATCTGGCTTTTTGCGAAAGACGGACAAAATAATAACTATAGAGAGAGCTGTACCTTACAGATAATGACGTGGTTAGATCTTACTTACCTACAAACGGAGGTATTCAAATCTACATCTACTCTGCAGTATTGTTGCGCAGGTTTTAGTAGGTGTGAGTCGGAAATGAAAAGTCTTCGCGTCAAACATTAAAATAAGACAAAGAAAAGGATCGGCTCTAAATGCACGCAATTTATTACCGATATCCTATCACCACCAAGTTTTTCCTTCTAAGTTGAGGCCAGTGGAAATTAAGGATGTAATAGAAAACACTGTAGAAATCCTCTCAATTTTCGAGCAAAGAGGTGGTTATAATATCATTTTACCGCAGGAATGGTCGAATAATAAAGGAACGGAACTATGTTTGCGGTTTTGCGTGGTAATAAATTAATATATAAAATACTCTTACTGATTGACTGACAATCAATGCAGAATCATGAGACTTGAAAGTATATTCGTCTTAGGAAAGAAATTCCAGAAATTTAACTCTTAGAAGACGCACGGGAAGCTGACATTTGCATGAAAACAAAAACTCAACAAAAACAAAGTCGCGCTAGTACTATGTAAAATATAACGCTGTCAAATAAATGTAGTAACTACCTATGTTAAGTGCGCTGTTACATTGTGGTAACCAGTGGTAACATTGTAACAGCTATTGAGGAAATCCATAAAACATTTAATATAAAGATGTAAGTAAGTTCGTATGAAGTAGTGGCCAACTCTAGTAACGGAGTTTTAAGGCCGCCTAAAGGCCTCCGTCCTGGCTTAACCACTTAAAAGCCGGACCGACAATTTGACGTGTCCTCCGAAGCACAGAAGCGCTCAGCTCGTAATGCCACTTGCGGTCACCCATCCAATATTGTGACCGCGCACAACGTTGCTTAACTTCAACGATCAATCAAGAACGTCTAAGCATGCTACCCCACGAGCGCTTCCATTATAAAGATTATAAAGGTGTGATGTGAAGAGAGTTATTTAGTCATATCGTCTTGAATGCAGATGGCGTAATCGAAGTAACGATCGAGTTAGTAGAAAAGCCCAAATATGGCCAAAATATATGCTTTTGTCGTAAAAATCGCTGTAAAAAGTTTAAACGTTGATATTTTTACTTACAAAAGTGTTTGCCTGATAACGTAGACACAATTGCGGTACTGTTTGACCTGATAACACCGCAGTAAACACAATAGACCGGCTGGGGGCTCCAATTGTACTCCATATTATCTGATTCGCATTCTTCCCACGAGTGGGGGTCGTGCAAAGGAGTTCTAAAGTTTACCTACTGGAAACTTTATTACGGGCGGTGCGATTAATTTGAAAATTCGTCTGGAAGTTTAGAGTAAAAAAGGTTCAAATTGGGTGTCAACGTTTATATGGAAACTTTTCAACGGGTGGTGCGATTGGCTTGAAACTTGGTTAGGATATTTTATTTACAAAATGAGCGAGCGAAGCGAATTTACCCGCGAGCGAAGACGCACGGGTAAATTCGTTTTTCATAATATTATTCATCAGCTTCCGTGCTTCGGAGGGCACGTTAAATTGTCGGTCCCGGCTTTTAAATCGTTAAGCCACGACAGAGGCTATTAGGCGGCCTAAAAACTCCCGTCACTAGAGTTAGCCACTAGGTCATATAAACTTACTTATTAATCAGCATTGTTTATTTATTTGAGTAAACAACATAATAAACATTAATTTAATCACTAATATAACCTGGTTCGACATAAAAACTTGGCAAATGTTATTATAATTAAAGGTCACAGACATTGTAATAAAATAATCACACTGTTCATATTTTTAATCGGTATTCCAATGAAATGATCAACTAAGTAGGTACTACACCCTCCCAACCGTAGAATGAGAGCTAGGTTTGCGCAACCGGTCATCAATTTCATTATAATCTGGCCAGTCGGCACATCATTATGCGGTCAATAGATCATCGGTCCATCGGTAACTGACGGTTTAGATGAAGTGGCTCGTGAACTAAGTTCTTACGTGATTGATTTTGTACATGAGTAGGTTCAAAGGTAATCTGATACTTATTAAGGTACAAAAGATTAGAAAGAAGTAACTACACTTTCTCAGTTATTGCGAAATCTTTTAGGTATTTTATGATATTTGAACGGGGTACCACAATCCATTCTAATAGGTATATAAATGCCAAAGTAACTCTGTATGGTCTGTCTATCTGTTACCTTTGCACGCCTAAACTGCTAAACAGTTTTTTTTTTAAATTTGGTCAGCAGATAAATTGTATCCCGGAGAAGGACATAGGCTGTTTTTTTTTCAAAAATACTTTATTGAGGAGATGGTACTAAGGGATGAAAGTTGGGTAACCGAGATAACAAATGGTAAGATGTATAAGTGAGTAGGTACTTAGATGGGTGACCGCATTTTTTGCCCTCCATAGATTTTTTATCAAGTTCAAATCATCAAGCAGTCCACTGCTAGCTACTGCTAGACATAGGCAAGTTCAAACAAAATTTTTAAAATCATATTCAATGCGAACAAAGTCGCAAGCAACAGCTAGTATCAATATTCCTCAGCCGTGGATCAATCTACCGCCATGTACCGATATGTTGGTACAAAAAAGTCGCTATACTGTCAACAGTTATTAACCGTAACCGTAATAACCGTTAATAACCGTATTTTGTTAACTAGTTATCTAATTTGTAAGATGTGCAAAGAATTTTCATTCATTCATTCAGTTTTGACAGTTTGCTTAGCTTTTTTGTGAAGATCTTGGAATGGAGTTTTGGAACGGGGTGTGTGGGCGAAAACTCTGAAAATTTACTTCGTAAAAGCCTATAGTTAGGTAACTAACCCTAAGTAGGTAGAAACCTAAGAAAATGATAGCAGAGTACATACTTACTACTGGCTACATCTAGTCTTGTTCTCAAAGGTTCCTTTCGTGCACTTGACTTTTTCCTTGACTTTTTTTATTTTTTCCTTCTCCGTTTGAGAGTACTGGTATAGCGCACACAAATTTTTAAACGGAAAAATCCATTGTTTCACAATAGGATTTGATTGAACCCACGACCTTCGAAAGGCGGGGACGCTACCACTAGACCACCAGTTCTCTCATCATAAATAGTTGTTATCAACAATAACACTAACTAACACTAAAAGAGGAAAACATATAAATCCGTTAAGATAATTAGTTATGCAATATGCAAAACAGCTACATCCGGTAAAAGTGTTGTCAATTTAAGACACAGGCAACGTGACGGGTGAAAAACCATGCTCTCTACAGACAGCCTTTGCAATGTCAGCTAATTAGCAGTCGATTTAAAACCCTATACAATAGCTGATTCACAAATAGCGGCTCTATTCCATGGGAGATAGGATTGATGTTCATGAATCATATTTATCTGTCTCAATGGTGAATAGAATAGGGAAATTATTGCTGTAGATTGCACTTCTGAGTATAAACCTCAGCGTATAAACAAGTAAACTCAGGTTTGTAGGTAGACTTTGATTAAAGATTTGCATTGTATTTGAGAGTATTTTGACCTATGCCTGCAAGGTGCAAAATATTTCTAAACTTTGAAAATGGTGTCAGTACAAGATAGTACCTACGACAAAAACGAATAAGCAAAAAATATACCTACGCATATTTTTTGTTTTTATCCTTGACCAGCTGCCGCCCGCGGCTTCGCTCGCGTGGTACCGAATAAAAAGTAGCATATATGTTATTTAATGTAATGGTGTGGCTGCCCATGACCGCGTATGGTTTGATTTGCTGTCTCAAAAGCGCACATTGAGACATGAACTTGCTGCTCTCCCTATTCCATCAACAGGGATGACACAATTTTTGTGTCCCAAATGCGGTCGTAGCTGTCGCTCCCGTATAGGCCTTACAAGCCACAAACGAAATTGCTTATTATGACCTCGGACACTGTTTATATCATCTTTTGTAGATGTAGCAGGCCATGATGATGATGATGATATGTTATTTCAGCACACACTATGTATATTCCAAGTATCATCTAAACCCGTGCAGTCGTTTAGAAATGATTTAAGCACAAACATCGTCACATCCTCACAAACTTTCGCATTTATAATAGAAGTAAGATTATGTTTTAGCTGTATTGGTATGGTATGTCACGGTCACCATTTGAAAAGTTAATATAAAAACATCTTATTTTAGAAGAGTACATAAATTCATTTCATATATTTCCAGGTGTTTGCGATGGACAAAGACGGACAGCGCAGCGGCGAAAGGTATGTTATGTAGAAATATAGAAAAACCTTCAAACTTTCATGGAATTCTGTGGCTGAACGAAGTCAGAAACGGATTTTCATGGCCATTTGCAAAAATACAAAAAAAAATACAAAATCGTTTTTTATGTAACTTACTAGGTATATCTACTTACACAATAACATTTATTCACTAGCCCCACACTAGCCTTCCCTGTGTTGTGAAAGCTAGTCTGTTCCTAGGAACAAAACAAAAAAAAATTATATAGGGTAGATCGTTAAAAATGTTAGACACATTCTGCTGACACTTTCTGCTGCGCATTCGAATGGCTGTGTGTATTTGATAATTTAAATCTTGATTACATCTGGGACTTGTCTCATGATCAAAATATTGAATCAAATATTTTTGAAGATCTTTTGACTCATAACAATTTTCAACGAACAGTCCCATCTCTACACAACGAGATGAAAAAGTATTTAAAAAAACTCAAATGTAGTTTCATTGCAGTTCGTACCTGCTTATTTATTATTCCTTCACATGTTTCCAGGACACCTCCCCTGCGCCAGGGTTGTACAACCCAGTGCCGAGCACGGAAAGCCTGCAAGTGATCGCGCAGGCGATGGGCGCGGCGGGCTTCGAGCACTACACGGAGGGAAGACCCCTGGTGAAGAGACTCATCCCAGCCGCCGCAGACTCGCCCGACATCGACGTGGTGGAGCATCAAGGTACCCTCCGAAACACGGAAGCGCTCAGCTCGTAATGCCACTTGCGGTCACCCAAGCAAGCTACGCCACGAGCGCTTCAATAAATTAAATTAAATTGTCGGTCCCGGCTTTTAAGTCGTTTAGCCATGACGGAGGCCTAAGGCGGCCTAAGAACTCCGTCACTAGAGCTGGCCACTAGCTCATACGAACATACATAATCAAGGTACCCCATTTCAGAAGGCATTTCCCCCTATTATTCCATGTAAAACTGTTCTTGCTGCTTTCTAAGTGCCTCAATTCCTAATAAATTTCAAAACAAACACCCAGGAACTTGAAGAGTTAAAAAATATAAATACTATATATTTAAGTAGTACGTTTCCCTGCTTACTAACATAAATGTCTTTGCTATAATGTTGGTAATGTTTCAGGTGTGATTGGCAAAGCTGGTGTGGACTTTCCTGCCTATCCCAACATACCGAACACAGGCTTCAACTGCAAGAACGTGCCAACTGGCTACTACGCTGATTTAGAGACTGATTGCCAGGTAAATATAACCCAAGACTATGTAGAATAAATATAATATCGACAGTCACAAACTTCAAAAAATTCATAACTCGTGCTAAATGTTGCAAACTTTTAGTCTTGGAAAAGCTTCTTGAACGTAATGTTTGTCTTCTAGGTATTCCACATCTGCGATACCTCCCGGAAGATTTCGTTCCTCTGTCCAAACGGCACCATCTTCAGCCAGTCCCACCTCATTTGCGACTGGTGGTTCAAGGTGGACTGCGCCTCTGCCCCAGCCCTCTACGAGTCCAGCGCCGAATACTACTCCAACGAGCAGAAGAAAACCCAGAAGATTACCCAAAGCCTGAGCAAAAACCAGGATCTACAGCAGATCGATGGAAGCCTTCGCGCGGAGTCTAGACGGTCTTCCGTCAACATCCCAAGCACAACGGAACGGCTGCTGAGGCATAGACAAAGGCTGCAAAGCCAAACGGATACCCCTTACACGGTCCAAGCAACTGCAAGGAGCTACCAGGCCCTGTTCCCTGATACCAATTTCAATCCGACCCAGCGAAGCCAACTAACCACAGCGTTTGAGAAAAGGCGGAAAAACTTAGTACAGCTGATTTCGAACAACTTTGCTTTCCAGCCTAGAAGCACCAAGCCTACCTTCTTTGAAGCATCCACGCTGAAAACTACCCCGATCGATTACAACTTCAGGGAGATGCAAGTCGCAGCGGAAAGTGCCTCCTTTGCCGCCAACAAGAACAACAGGCAATACCTCCAAGACTTAAACGCGAAGAACTACCGTCCTTACCCAGTGTACACCCCGAACACTCCCAAACCCAAACTGAAGAGCAACCCTAACCTGACCACCCTCTACGACATTCGCGACAAAGATCCTCACGCCTCGAACACCCAAGAAACAACCAAACGTCCAACTCTGATCCCTTACACTAAGAGCTACACAACTGCCAATGATCCTTACACTCGCCCTGGTGTATCACTGCTAAAAAACTTCCTTGCCAGAGAAAAGAACAAGACTGTGACCACTACAACAGAAACAATACCTATTTCGGAAAAAATAGAAGAGAAAAACGCTTTCGAATCTGTAACAAAAATACCAACAACAAGATCAGATGGCGAATACCTCTCTGAAACATCATCATCGGATAGGTTTGACGTTTACTCCACAGTCAATCACGTAGAGGGCACTACAGAACCATCATATAAGGAAAGGAGAGAACGACTCATGAGGAAACTGAACTTCGATACCTTAGCACCAACCAAACCGACGCCGACGAATGCTGAGATCCCGACTGAGAAGTTCTATGGAGATCAGAGCAGGTCAGGCCTGGTTGTCCCAGCGTCGTCTTCGAAAACCCTCCATAGTTTAGCAATTTACTACGCAACTGCTTTAGACAATCTGTCTACGACCTCAACTCCTGACGATGCTGAAGTAACCACTCCAGCTATTGACTACGAGGCAATGGAAGAAGCTCTTCCTGCCCTGTTCAGTAGCAACACCATCAACAAATACAGTAACTTGTTCGCTCATGGCGCAAACAATGCTGAACTACTCGAGGAGATCAGAGAAGATCCCAACGGAACATACAACGAGCTCATGGAGGATCTGATGGTTCAACAGAGTCAAAGCCCGCTGGCGACTTCCCCACAGATCAGAGAGCTTGCACAAGTCTTCACCCATGCCCTATCCGCATACCTTCAAGATCCTGTCCAATTCAGGAAAGTACTTTCTGACATCAGACCAACCCACCCCACTTTCGGAGAACTAGGCGCCACTACTGATGAGCCAGTCAACACTGAACCGACGACGACCGTCAATGAAGATGATGAAGAGATATTAGGATTTTCTGAGGACAACAAGGACACTTTAGCTAACGCAAGAGAACCTAAGGCTTTGGATTTAGCTAGCAAGTACCAGAGTATTGCATACGATGACGTAAAAGTCACCACACACAGACCGACAGAACCTTCTACTACTTTCAACTATAGAGGAACGTCAGCCAGGAATCCTTTCAGATGCTGTGGAAAAATATCAGCAACATACACATCTGCTTCTACTCCCATACCACCTTCAACAACTCCCATACCTTACACCAACACTGTTGCTTTCAATGTCAACACTTTAGCGAATAATTACAGCGAGGCTTTAACGACCGAGAACTACTCAGGACCGAGATACGGAGGATTCCAAAACAATGCTCAGGTCAACAATCCTTACGGCCCTGGGATCAATTCCCCGCAGGACAAACCACTTAGTGAATACGTAGAGGCTACCAACTTACCCACAGCATGGGGCATAGACTCCACAGCCGCTTCAACAGCTGTTCCAGTCTCCACCCAAGATTTCGAGAGTAAGAAGATTAGAACAACTACTTTTATACCTACAACCACTGCGGTGTACTTCACGGAAACTGATAGCGTAGAGCTGGAGAATGAGGAAGAGTTGCAACGAGCCCACAGTCAGTCGTTCGTTGGACCTCAAAACAGCAATCTACGACAAGGCAAACAGCTACACGTTGAGGAGACGTCCACCATCAAAAGACCGTCGGAGGACTTAGAAGCTCCAACTTTACCTGAGGAGGACTCAACCACCATCCAAACCACACCTGAACCAACCACGTACAAGCTGGAAGAATCAACAACGACCACTCAAGTGCCTATCAGCGTATTCACTTCCCCAGATTTCGACAAAACCACCAACCAATTCCAATGGTCAAGCACCTTTGACAACTGGCAGAGCACTGTCATAGACCCCATTACTTTGAACGATGGGCTGAGTCACACAGAACCAGACGATATAAATACCGATATAAAAGATACATCATACACTTACAACACCGCTACAACACCAACAATGGACTACGGTACCACTGAACAAGCTGTATCATCGACAAGCAACTTTGAACTCACTACGTTCGGTACTAAAGCTGATAACAGAAAAGGAAGGCTTCTGAATGATGTGTCTACAGAACCGGCCCAGGATTTGTCAGCGATCACTGACACTGTAGTTGAAAAGGCGAAGGAGATCATGGGTGGAATGAACGCAACAACTACAGAGAAACTCATGAACGTTATGAAGAAGACTAAATCGAAAACGGTGAAGCGACTAATTTTGTTGCTGGTGCAGACTTGCGATGATGATCACAATTCGACAGCCGAAGCATCCAAGAAGGCTCTGCTAGAAGCTCTCATGGCAGTATCTCAGAAAGACATGGAAGAAATAGCGAAAGAGCAAGAAGCATCTACACCTGAGTACGAAAATTACAGACGAGCAGATAGATTAGAAGCTAGACGACAAGATAGAAGAGGGAAGAGCCTAAACTTCGATCCCAGCGCTATAAACTCACTATCCAATCCCACTACAGAGCGAGTACAAACAAGTCCCACTACAGAAAGAGTTACGGAAGAACCAGAAACTACAGTATCCGCAACTACACAAAGCCAAATCAAAACAACTGCGAGTCGCAGGGGTGTCAAAAAGTTTGGGACGCGGACCACACCTTTAGAAGCTAGAAGTACAAAAGCAGCATTTGTCGACACCCCTAAAGCAGAAGCCAGGACAGCAGATAAGGAGGACCTCAAAACAGCATCAGACACACGAGCTTTGGAACTATTAAGATCGTTATACACGATCGCAGCGAGATGGGGATGAGTAGTACCTGTTGTAACTGGGTACTGAGTTTCGAGTGGCATAAAACCAGACTAAATTAATTCAACGATATCATATTTTGCATACCACATTGAGGACTCTGAAATGTGTGCCTACATCAAATTTTATTTCTCAATACTAGGTAGGTACAAAATATCCTCGTGATCTATTTAATTTATTTGATTTGTACTAGAAGTTTTATATTGGCACAATTTGGAAACCTATTTTCGCTTTTTCATAATAATTCAATTCATTTTATGATAAAAAATATAGTGTTTGAATAGGTACTATAATATACATATTGAATGCTCATAATTCATTTCAATACTAAATCATATTCTTTTTATAATTTGTAAATATTTGCATTCAACAGAGGAATTTATTACAAAATGAAGCGTATTTTTAAGAGATTTGCCTTAGTTATAATTTATTATGTTTTGTTATTGAATATTCTATAGACTTTGAATAGTATTCTTAGGAGTAAGTTTTCTGTTTATAGGAAATTTCTAGTTTTACTGCTGAGTTACCTACTTAGAGATATTTTGGATTTTACCACTCACTATTGCCTAGTAAAAGACATTATTTAGTGGTAAAATTTAGTTTAATTCGTTACACTGCCACATTTTTTACTGTAATATATTTTTGTGAGTAAATTAGATTAGTTGTAATATAATATTTTTAAGGGATATTTTTATAGTAAATTTTTATATAAATACTTTTTGTTTTAATTTATAAATTATCCGAACTTAGGAAAAAAACTATCACAGGCTGTAGAAAGATTCCAATAAAAAACAAAAATACTTTTAATGTAATTTATTCAATTTACCTTACTTCCCGAAAGGCCACTTTGTACCTCAAAGGTCACGTTGTACCTCATACCCCAAGGTCATTTCTTCCCCGCGCCGGCGGGTCTGTTGACATATCGCTGAATGTCCTGGTCAGTGACCTTGTGACCTTGCTTGAAGTAGGACTTCACCCTGCGTTTCTTCTTCATCATGACCTTGGAAGCGGCTAGCGCGCCACGACGCTGGAGGGATTCGAAGCGATCGCGGAGCAGGTTCGCTGGAAAATGGAACGTATAGTTATAGAATCGGATTTTAACCTTTTTATTCAGCATTTTGTTCCAAATAAGATATCTTGCTATTTATTTCATACGTAGATATAAATAAATAAATATTTGTGGACATTTCACCCCGCGCCATTTAGACTCAAACTAAGCAAAGCTTGTAATATGGGAACCAGATGGCTGATAGAATACTTCTATACTTTTTTTCTGCTAATACATAATACTACAACACCCAAACCCGGAAGAAATATTTGCAGAACATTTCTCCCGAACCGGGAATCGAACCCGCCACTTGCGTCTCAGCTGAGCACTCGTCCGCCACGCCACCGAGGTCGTCATAATTCATAAGAACATTAGAGTGATGAAATTATAACTGAACTAAAATAGGTTATGCGTAAATAGTAGAATAAACTACCACGAGAGCAGTGGTGGTCTAGTTGGTAGTGACCCCGCCTTCCGATCCTAAGGTCGTGGGTTCAAATCCAGTCGTGTACCAATAGATTTTTCTGTACGAAAAATTTATGTGCGCTATCCCAGTTTTCTCAAACGGCGAAGGAAAACATCGTGAGGAAACCCGCGGCTTAGTCAGCTCCGCACGTATTGACCATGTCTTTCCTGTGGACAAGGCCGAGTAAGCCCAGAGGATGAAATAGGTGCTGGGCAAGCCTACTCCATCTTAATTCGTCCCGGGCACTACAGCGTCCCGTTTGTGAAGGTAAAAGTTGCCTCCTGACGCTGTATACATCATCTACTATAGATGGTAAAAGGGCTTATACTTACTACTGGTAGAGACATGTCGCAAGTCCCCGCTAAGAGACGAGGGGTCAACAAAGTCTGGTTCCTTAACTGGCGGTTTGTTCTTATTAAGGGCGGGCGGAGCGACGGCGGCGATGGCCGCCTGCTTCTCCTTACGCTTGGAGCGAAGCGTCGCCTGCTTTTGTTCCCGGGTCGTGATCGATGACTGAAGCTTTCGAAGCCTGAAGAGATAATAGGAGTTCGTATGAGCTAGTGGCCAGCTCTTGTGACGGAGTTTATAGGCCGCCTAAAGGCCTCCGTCATGGCTTAACGACTTAAAAGCCGGGACCAAAAATTTAAAGTGCCCTCCGAAGCACGGAAGTGCTCAGATTGTAGTGCCACTTGTAGTCACCCATCCCAGTTGTGACCGCGCACAACGTTGCTAACTTCAACGATCAATCAAGAACGTCTAATCAAGCTACGTCACGAAATGTGTTTAATCAAAAAGAAAATTAAATTATAATATTTTTTTCTGTGGTTTCTCAAAGTGAAAATACGATAAGAGAAAAAAAATAAAATAAAATCATGAAAAATCCATAAGTAGACTCACTTATACACACATACCCGTACATGCAATATTCTTGTTTTTCACGCCCGTATCCCTAAAGAGGTGGGCAGAGCCACAAGTAAACACAAGAAAACTTCTAATTCAAAGTCCCAAGATGGATATGGTGAACCAATGACAGGTGATCAGCCCATCGCTTATATAGATGGTCCATCATGATGGAGAGGATACAATCCCTTAGTCGACTTTTACGACATTCTCGGGGAGAGAAGCTGGACGCATTCTATATTTTTTACTCACTTGTAAATATCAGAAATTTTCTTCTTATCAATCTTCTTCCTCTTCAAGCGTTCCTTCTCCACCAGCTGTTCCTTCTGTTTCCTCCTGGCCTTATGGTCTTTCTTCTTGTTCTTGACGGGCGGGTTGATGGGCTTGTACTCCGAGTCGGAGGCCGGCTCGGGCTCCTCGGCAGGGTTGTGAGGAGTGGGCAGGCCTACGCTCATCTCCTCACGCCATTGGCTCTGGGAACATTGTTGATATCTGATGAGGTCTGATAATTAGTTTTTATGCTAAAAGGAACCGTATTTCAATTTTCTACCTATTACGGTTCATGACATCCAGCCTGCTGACAGCGGAGGCCTAGTAATAGGATTCCGTTGGACCCTTCAGGTACGGAACCCTAAAAAGTACATGCACGATGGAACTGTTCGTGTGCGAATTCGATTTGCATAACAGCCTAGTTTTGACCCTTCACTAGGATTGCTTGTATCGTGAATGAAACTCGCGGGCATTAGGAATTACGAGTACCAGTAACATAACACCCAGACCCGGAAGAAATATTAGCAGAACATGCAACATTTCTCCCGCAACGAGAATCAAGCCCGCACCTCTTGTGTCCCCTCAGCACTCGCCACTGAGGCCGTCAATATATTAATATCCATAAAATTGAATTTGGCGGCTACCGTTTTTTTTCTAACTAATTCTAATTATTGGTAGGGGAAAGAGAACTGACATCCCGCGGTGGGATGTAATGTGCATTATCCCCTTGATGACCCCCCCCAGGTTGGTTTTTTTAACTAGTCTCCACATAATTATTTTATTTTATTGAAGACTAGCTTTTGCCCGTGGCTTCGCTCGCGGGGTAACCGGACAAAAAGTAGCCTTTATGTTATTCCAGCGCACATACTGTTGTATGTTCCAAGTTTCATTCAAATGCGTTCAGCCGTTACGGCGTGATTGAGGCACAAACACACACCGTCACATCCTCACAAACTTACGCATTTATTATACTAGCAGTATTGAACACTCAATATGGCGGCTATGGTACAGTTACGTACAATGTATGCAATAGTTTTTGTTTATAAATACTTCTTTCTCTGTGTACTCCTTGAAGTATCGGAGAAGGACTTTGGGATGCTGGCAGTAATGTTCCAGTTGTCTTTCTGTGTGTGTGTTACCTCACTCTGAGCGGCGGTGAGTCTGCTGAACATGCCCGTGGTGAGGCGATGCAGACGCGCCTGCTTGTCCATCATCTTCTGTTCGTGCGCCACCACCTCGCGCAGCAACTCCTGGTGCTCCTGGAATCAAGAACATCCATACAGATATTATAAATGCATAATACACTTGATTGCTGGAAGTGCAATAATTATTACATATTCCACCCTACATAGAGTAGGACAAGGGCAGGAAGATGATGATGATGATGACACTTCCTTGCTGGACTGGAAGTTAAGAAAAAACTTTCTGACCCGACACTAGGGTTCCCTGTGTCGCGAGTATCAGAAACTACGAGTACCATGGTACCACTACACCCAGACCTGGAAGAAATATTTGAAGATCATGCAAATATTTCTATATCGAACCCGCGTCTCTTGCGTCTCAGACTAGCTGCCGCCCGTGGCTTTGCTCGTGTAGTACCCGAATAAAAATTAGCCTATATGTTATTCCAGCAAATATTGCCACATCCTCACAAACTTTATCTCATTTATAATATTAGTAGGATGGACAAAGTAACATAAAAGATCTGTTTCACCATTTTGATTTGGCACCAAAAGTTTAGTTACCTGGTAGGTAGGGTTATAGCTGACACCAGGGTGCGGGGTTTCTATAGCAGCTCTAGCCAGGGTCGGCGGCGCAGGAGGCCTAGCCCTGAGGCGCCTCTCAGGCAGCACATTGTGGATCTGTGCCTCCGTTGAAACGAAGTCGTCTATCAGGGTGGCGGGGATGCCTTTAGCTTCGGGCGCTGAGAAAATTATATCAGTTAGTATCGCAATACCGCTATATATAATGTCACCGTCAAGTTGTAAATACCGTTAGATTATAATCTCGCGAGATTATAATGTGTCGAACATCTGCATAGATCGAAATTAGTAGGTTAGGTTAGTTAGAGAAAAATACATGCGTGGCTAGCGAGCAGAGCGAGTGTGCCGGCAGCGCCTGCCGAGGCGCCAGAAATTGAAAGCAGTTATATTGTTGTCAGTATGTTACGGTTCACAATCTTTCGGCAGTTCACAATCTCGCGAGAGAGATTATTATCTAATAGTATTTATAATTTTACGATGACATATAAACATAATCAATTTTTTTTTAATGTTCTGGCTCCCTGTTATCTTTCTTATAGACAACCTTTGATTTTTTTTCTGTTTTCCTATCCCTTCTTCTATCTGCCTTTTTGGGCATTGAGGTAGTTTTTCTGTCATTGGCATGCATAGAATAGGCCCAACAACATATCTATATGGTCAATAGTCATGTGGTGGACCTAGTTTAAACGACGCAGGGTTGATTCTCACAGCAGGAGATAGTTCCGATCTTCTGCATGTATTTCTTGCAAGTTTGCATGTTGAGATTAAAAATAAATGAAAAATATCTACAGATTCTTTGCTACTCCATCTCTCAATCTCTCTTTTCTGTTACCCATAGACACAACAAATCTTAGAGGGGTCGATACAAAAGTGACCTTGGGGTACTCACACTTGCTATTAACATCCCACAGATCAGTATCAAACGTCTGCCTAACTTGTTTATTCTTCCTCTTCTTATCCCGGGCTATCTGTCGATTGGTCCGTGCCTGTTCCACCTTCCTCTGATAGACTCCCTTCTCTCTCCGCCTCTTATCTGTCAGCTTGCTCAGTGCTGTGGGCTTGGATCCCACTGGGTTGAGGTGATTACGCTTGGTATTCGGGTCTTGGACCTGAAATGTGACTTGTTACTTGAGCATATAGCTAAGAGAGAGTTGAGATTTTAATTATAATACAGTAGAATTTTTGACAGTTTTTGATGAATATCTGTCAAAAACTCGTCACTTGAGACGTGCTCAACTCTGAGATGCGTTTGAGTATTCGGGGTAATTTACGTAAAACTAAAGTGATTACATTGTAATAGCGAAAAATACCGGACGGTATGTTTACATAAATTGTATCTTCAGTTTGGCTAAAGTAGTCTGTTGTGGCAGCAATTCTTTTACTAGCCCTGATTTTACTTAAATAATAGTAGGTTGAGGCATTAGTGGTCTACCTTTGAGTCGGGTATAAGAATTTCAAAACATTTAGGTCCTTCGGACAACTTCTGCCGTTTCTTCGACTTTGCTGATAGAGGCTTCTCGGCGGCGTCGGGCTGAGCTTCATTGCCTGCGGTGTCGACTACGAATAAATCACTGTCGGGTTTGGTATCAAATTTTCTGAAATATACACAAGTTGATTGGTAAATTACTATTGTAGTGCAAGTGTATTTAATTAATATTTTTTTCATATTTGAAACAAAAGAAAAACACTATAGTTAGTAGCTTTTTTGTTAAAACCAGTGTTTTATTCAATGTAAACATGCATGTAAACATAACCTTACCCAATCCTCTCTTCTAATCTCTGTTCCACGAGGAACTCTTCGACATCACGTATATCACAATGTTTCCGCCAGTCTTTTTTATTCTTCTTGGAAACATGTCTCTTTTTCTTTATGATTGACATTATTATTTTATTTCAATAATATACACGCAGCATGGAAATAATCAACTCAAGAAATCACATCACATGAATGAAATGAAAGGAAGGAAAAAATCAAGCAAACAGTGTTGCCGGCAGTCAGCCTGTAAAAGTTCCAAGCCCAAAATAGTCCATTTAATAACGGGATAAAAAGTCCGTTTCGCAATCTAGACGAAAAACCTTATATTTTTTTTTTATCACTACATTAATAATAAGTATCTTACCTCTACACCAATCTCATGGTTTTCAGTTTTCAATTTAGCCCATATATCTAAAACATCAGACTTCAAAAATATGGTTGTTTGAAATTGTATGTCAATGTCATTATTGATTTATCTTTTGTACCAAAAGTCCGCAGGGACCTAAAAAGTTCCAAAACAAACCAAAAAGTCCGCGCCGGCAACACTGTAAGCCAGACCGAAACGTGTGCTAACTTAAATAAGTGATGAAACCTAAAGTGATTATCTTCTCTCTGGCAAGACCTACTAGGGAAAAAGGAAAACCCGAGGGAAAACCACTGAAAACCCTTTTACGAATTAATGGAAAACTTGCCTGCGTACATGTCAATTAAATGTGAACTGTCAATGTCAGTATTTTTTATTTTGGGTAGGCCCTCAGAACAATTTATTCTTCCAAGGGTAGGCCATTGGGTTTTTAACAAGGTTTTTAACCATACCTACTATCAAGTATCAACATGCTCTAATATAGGTAGTCTGCCAGTAAGTTGTTGAGGTTTTGTTGGGTATTAATGGGTATCCAGCAGAATACTTGATGCTGCAGCCTGCAGCATCAGCTCAACTAGATTGCCATATATCTTGGAAATAGGTAGGTGCTTACCACCACGGAAGTAACAGTAGGAACCTGTCCTACCTACTGATATTATAAATGCGAAAGTTTGTGAGGATGTGCGGATGTGACGATGAAATAAAATGAAATGATTTATTAAAATGCAGATAAGCTTACCTACAGGAGAGAACCCAAAACGCCTAACTACCTACCTTAAATTTACATAACTCAAATATAATCTAAGACTACCATAAATTGACCATAGACTGTCATTGAAGACGTCGATATGCTGGATGGAACTCGTGGAGGAAAGAGGAAAGCATAAGTCCAACGCTCGCAATGTTGGCGCGTTATTTGCGTTATTTGACGATGTAGGTATGTTTGTGCCTCAATCAGGCCGTAACGGCTGAACAGATTTGAATGAAACTTGGAATATACTTATTATGTGTGCTGGAATAACACATAGGTAGGTTACTTTTTTTTGCCCGGATATCAGGCGAGCGTAGCCGCGGGCGAAAGCTAGTAAGTAAGCACCAAATAAATCAATCGGTCTTGTAAAAGTTGGTAAGATCCTTTGTCAGGAAATTGACCGATGATCTTCAAACGCATGAACCTGAGGCATAAACAGATAAAATACTACTAAGTATACTATATATTCAGAAACATTCCGATCTCATCAACTTTCAAACAAAAGAAAAACGCATCAAAATCGTTTTGAATATCAGATAGACCGTAGTTACCTACGTAATACGGTACCTACGAGTACCTACCCCTCTTTTTGCGTCAGGGGTTAAAAGTGTTGTAGGTAATTGAGCCTTAAGATTTCAAAAATAAATCTGTCTACAAGCTGGTTGCCAAACATGGCTCACTCCACGGCTCCCATCCTACCTTCATAGCCTCCTGCAAGAGCGTCCACGTCTCGGTCTTGTAAGTCATGATGGGACAATACATTGGTGGAACAAACAAGTCTTCAGATACCTACTGGGAAATATACTTTCCATTTGGCTTGGCATATAGGTACCTACCTACCTAATGCCATGCCAACGCAAGTTCTATTCGTTTTGAGATCTTAGGTTGATGCTCTTTAAAAATGTGTTTTAAAATAATGAATTAAGTCTAAGTTAAAACATATTGGACAACCTTCCCAGCGCCTTATTTCCTACATTTGTGGTTTGGAAAGATTTACCCTTGGACGAATAAACACAGATTTACTTACCACAACCTTGGTCTTAGACATAATTTTTCGTCGGACTAATTTGGACCCCATATCATACACGTGAAATTCCACAATTTACCTTCCATTATTCCGTGTACGTACCTACCTATCCAATCTAGCAGGCTCGTAAACCGATAACAATGTGATTGTTCCGCCTCTGTAATTAATCTTTGTTTAATAAACATTGCTTGAAATTGTTTTAGGAAACGACTGCCGCCGACTAGGCTATAAGAAAGAGCGGGGTTCTCTCGGTCAGTTCAATCATGAAGGTCCTCGTAGCTGTTGCTCTGTTCGCGTTCGTGGCTCTTCAGGTAAATTATGGTTCAATCAACTATCCATCTGTGGGCAAGTGCGGGTCCCGCTTTCAAATCAGCGAGGGGATCAAAAGTCGAGGTCCAGTCAGGCTCCAATTAGTTTTTTTTTATCGCTAGTCGACCTAGACCCAGCTGTATAGGGTGACATGATCAAATTTAAGAGCACTGGCTCTGAAACGTAAGTACTTATCTTTTCCAGCCTAACATTGTCTTCAATAAACCGTACGTCATACTTTGGTCACATTGCCGGGCTTCGGCAAACATGACATGTTGAGTGAGCGACAGGCGCAGTCACTCACACTCACATCACATCTGATATTCGCACTATCGCGATAGGGTGGAGCCACGGGGTTAGAGTATCTATGCTACTCGTTTCAGTGCTCTTGAATTTTTAAGTAAAACAAAGCGTGGGAGGCACCCTAGACCAAAACAACCAGACTGAATGTGCACTGAGAGGGCCCTTAAATTGTTCCTTAAATTAATTTTCATTATAGGTGTGCCAAGCGGCGCCCCGGCCTGATGACGAGAAGAAGGAAGATACAACGCTTCCAGGGGCTCCCCCGGCACCCGTCGCCGCTGAGGTAAGCATTATCATCAGCTCACTAATCAATGAATCATCAACTAATGAATAGTTGGGCGTCCCACTTGTACCTATAGACTTTTTTCCACTCCCCTTTATCAATAACCTTTACCTACCCACCATAATTCTTGACCCGTGTAGACTTCTAGACTTGCACAAATCCATATTTCTTTTGTCTACTCTACTCTTATCAACCTTCAACCCAACACATAAGGGATTGGTACTCGTTGGCTATCTCTATAACTATGCAAGGATTACTTCAGGGAACAATATTTGTTTGTTGGTGTTGGTCATCAACTTCTTAGTGCATGCAGTGAAACTAGTTGCTAATTGTATTATTTACTAGGTGAAGGCCGAACCTGTCAGTCCTGACGCAGCCTCAAAATCAGAAGCAACAGTAGTGCCTCCGGAAGAAAAGAAAGAATAACGAATAAATCTATTAAAAGTGCGCGTGATTCAGAACTAAAACCAATCATGGGTCACACACTCATCTCTTTATCCATAAAACCGTTCAAGAATAGTTTGTATTCAGTTTGTATTCAGTTTGGATTTAGTTCTGGATTTAGCTTAGTGAAATTATTTAGATCTAAATGGCGGTATCGGGTTTCGAAAATTACTTTATTTATTCTCAGAGCAGTACTTTAATTGGAAACTACTTTTGTGATTTTGTATGTAAATTATTTTATTGAAATATTTTGAATGCAACGAAATCATTGTAAAAATAAATTAGAGTCAACCACATCAAATGATTTGCCATTCTATATTCCACCTAGTCTATAGTCGCAAAAAGAAAATACATTTACAGGGTTTCAAAAGAACAAAAAACACGTTCTTTACAGTTTTTATTGGCTTATGTATTTTTTTTATTGGCCGGTTAGCACTGAACATGAGCAATAATGAACATCGTAAAGCATACTGCTACTGAATGGTGGTCAATATCAAGAAGTATTTGTGGTGAAAAACAAGATGTCTCTGACACTGCCGCCCGAGGGCAACTCCAGAGCAGGAAGCGGAGCCGCCGGTTCCGCGCCTTGGATGTATAAACGCACCTGTGGAAACCATTTATTAAAAATAATTCCTAATAAGAAATGCAAATGTTTGCTCATCAATAACGCGAAAATAGACCAGCTTAGTTTGAAGGATTTTAAGGTCAACGAGGGATTTTAACTAAGGCCTTCAACCATTTATGGTAGATGATTTATACAGCGTCATGAGGCAACTTTTTACCTTCACAAACGGGACGCTGTAGTGCCCGGGACGAATGAGTAGGCTTGCCCAGCGCCTATACCATCCTCTCAGCTTAATCGGCCTTGTCCACAGGAAAGACATGGTCAATACGTGCGGAGCCGCGGGTTTCCTCACGATGTTTTCCTTCACCGTTTGAGAGTACTGGGATAGCGCACATAAATTTTTCACAGAGAAAAATCCATTGGTACACGACCGGATTTGAACCCACGTCCTTAAGATCGCAAGGCGGGGTCACTACTAACTAGACCACCAGTGCTCTCAGGGATTTTAAACGCCATACCTAACTCATTGTAAATTGGACTGATTCAAAAAATAAACAAACAATGCTCAAAATAACATGGCTCGCTTCTCTCACCTCGGTGGCGTGGCGGGCGATTGCTCGGCGGATACGCAAGAGGCGCAGGTTCGGTTCCCGCTACGGAAGAAATGTTTGCATGTTCTACAAATATTTCTTCCGGGTCTGGGTGTTGTGGTACCGTGGTACTCGTAGTTTCTGATACCCACGACACAGGGAATCCTAGTGTGGGGTCAGGACTATGTATGTGACTGTTGGGTGTTATTTACATTTACCTGCGTGGGGTGTGCGTGCTCGCTGGGCTCGCCGGAGAGAGGCACCGATCGCGGCTCCTTGCGACGTCGCTTGTTGCGTCGCATATCGTGACGCTTCCTGCTCGGAAGCGCAGACGATTCTGTAATTTTAGCGAACCTTAAGAGCCTGTCCAGAAAGCGCGATTTACGCGCGTGTCCATTCGCGCGTAGGCACTCGCGCGTTCTCGAGTTACTAGAGCTACATACATTCCGTCCAGATGCTCTCGCGCGTTACCTTACACGCGCGTAAAACGCTTGCAATGAGCGGGACTCTCGACTCGCTCGTTTTACGCGCGTACGCCGCGCGAGTCGAGATACTCCGGCGCCATTGCAGCGTCCAGTACTACGCGCGTGTCCGTGGCGAGTGGACGTATTTGGTTAAAAATGGAGCGTGAAAACTTTGACACGGAACTTTTTATTGACGAAATTGAG
This sequence comes from Scotopteryx bipunctaria, assembly GCA_949320045.1. NCBI lineage: Eukaryota > Metazoa > Arthropoda > Insecta > Lepidoptera > Geometridae > Scotopteryx > Scotopteryx bipunctaria. The sequence goes on from OX439459.1 coordinate 9,741,089, forward strand.
AAAAGGGTAGCTATATGGGATATGGAATCATCAGATTATTCTAATAGAACCATTAAGCGTAGGAACTGGGAAGAAATAGTAGATATTTTTTGTGAAGCTGGTGATTCCGAAGAGAAAAAAAAACTTTAGGTTTAGGTTTAAAAAAAAACTTTAACCGAGTTCATGTTTATAACTGACCAAATCCGTCTCATCACATGCGCGCGTGAAAACGCCGCATCTGGACGCAATACAAATCAAAACGCGCGAGTGGTCTCGCTTTATAATATTAGTATTATCTATACTAATATTATAAAGCTGCAGAGTTTGTTTGTTTGTTTGTTTGTTTGTTTGTTTGAACGCGCTAATCTCTGGAACTACTGGTCCGATTTGAATGATTGTTTCAGTGTTGGGTAGTCCATTTATCGAGGAAGGCTATAGGCTATGTTTTTTTTTTCAAAATTAGGGATCCGTAATAAAATTGCTATTTTGTAACACAAGGTGTAAAATCGAAAACCTATTTTTGCGTGCGCTGCAAAAACTATTGACAATAGAACAAAATGATGTACTACGGGTTTGTAGATCCCATTAAGACCTACAAAAAAATCCGCGAGAACATATATCTAGCTATCATGGTTTAATCACAATAACCGATTTTGTGTTCAAAATAATTATTAAATCGTCTGAAGAAAAAAAACTACGTTAAATATGTATCGTAATATTAATCTTTATCGAAATTAAGCATTATGTTATCAAGAGTATTTATGTAGAAGTAAAATACTTTTTGTTTCATCTCAATCGGATATTTCGTTTAAAAGTTATCACGTGTGTAAGATGTTAAGAGTTGGTACCTATTAATGAGTTATGGGCCATAGAGTTTTTTATCAACATAAAATCCTGTAATAATCTTTTTGAAATATATTTGTTGATGATTGTAAGTATAAGATCTTTGAAGAGTATAATAAATACATTTCTAAAATAACTCTGCTAAGGAAATCCACGCGCGCTTAATGCAAGCAAGACGAGACGCTGGCGGCGCGGCGGCGGGCGAGACGAGGAAGCCGCGCTTGCTGGCCGCCTGTGAGAAAAACGCGGGTGAAACCGCGGAGCACAGCTAGTAGTAATATAAGTATCCGAGTTCATGTTTATAACTGACCAAATCCGTCTCATCACATGCGCGCGTGAAAACGCCGCATCTGGACGCAATTCAAATCAAAACGCGCGAGTGGTCTCGCGCGTAAATCGCGCTTTCTGGACAGGCTCTTAGAGCCTGTCCAGAAAGCGCGATTTACGCGCGTGTCCATTCGCGCGTAGGCACTCGCGCGTTCTCGAGTTACTAGAGCTACATACATTCCGTCCAGATGCTCTCGCGCGTTACCTTACACGCGCGTAAAACGCTTGCAATGAGCGGGACTCTCGACTCGCTCGTTTTACGCGCGTACGCCGCGCGAGTCGAGATACTCCGGCGCCATTGCAGCGTCCAGTACTACGCGCGTGTCCGTGGCGAGTGGACGTATTTGGTTAAAAATGGAGCGTGAAAACTTTGACACGGAACTTTTTATTGACGAAATTGAGTCAAATCTTCTTTGATCATTTCTAGTAAATCATCAAACGATGCTACTGACATCCGAAAGTAGTTAAAAAACTTTTCACTATATTCTCTGAGTTTTGGGTATAAATAAAGTTATAAACATACTATGCGTCATTCTGTCACGTAGAATGGGATGCACGTTAAATCGTCGACTTTCTCTTCGTTTACGTCTCCATCGACGGTATGCAAGCCACAACACAACCGCTGTATCCGAGTTCATGTTTATAACTGACCAAATCCGTCTCATCACATGCGCGCATGAAAACGCCGCATCTGGACGCAATACAAATCAAAACGCGCGAGTGGACTCGCGCGTAAATCGCGCTTTCTGGACAGGCTCTTAGAGCCTGTCCAGAAAGCGCGATTTACGCGCGTGTCCATTCGCGCGTAGGCACTCGCGCGTTCTCGAGTTACTAGAGCTACATACATTCCGTCCAGATGCTCTCGCGCGTTACCTTACACGCGCGTAAAACGCTTGCAATGAGCGGGACTCTCGACTCGCTCGTTTTACGCGCGTACGCCGCGCGAGTCGAGATACTCCGGCGCCATTGCAGCGTCCAGTACTACGCGCGTGTCTGTGGCGAGTGGACGTATTTGGTTAAAAATGGAGCGTGAAAACTTTGACACGGAACTTTTTATTGACGAAATTGAGAAAAGGGTAGCTATATGGGATATGGAATCATCAGATTATTCTAATAGAACCATTAAGCGTAGGAACTGGGAAGAAATAGTAGATATTTTTTGTGAAGCTGGTGATTCCGAGGAGAAAAAAAAAACTTTAGGTTTAGGTTTAAAAAAAAACTTTAACCGAGTTCATGTTTATAACTGACCAAATCCGTCTCATCACATGCGCGCGTGAAAACGCCGCATCTGGACGCAATACAAATCAAAACGCGCGTGTCCATTCGCGCGTAGGCACTCGCGCGTTCTCGAGTTACTAGAGCTACATACATTCCGTCCAGATGCTCTCGCGCGTTACCTTACACGCGCGTAAAACGCTTGCAATGAGCGGGACTCTCGACTCGCTCGTTTTACGCGCGTACGCCGCGCGAGTCGAGATACTCCGGCGCCATTGCAGCGTCCAGTACTACGCGCGTGTCCGTGGCGAGTGGACGTATTTGGTTAAAAATGGAGCGTGAAAACTTTGACACGGAACTTTTTATTGACGAAATTGAGTCAAATCTTCTTTGATCATTTCTAGTAAATCATCAAACGATGCTACTGACATCCGAAAGTAGTTAAAAAACTTTTCACTATATTCTCTGAGTTTTGGGTATAAAGTTATAAACATACTATGCGTCATTCTGACACGTAGAATGGGATGCACGTTAAATCGTCGACTTTCTCTTCGTTTACGACGTCTCCATCGACGGTATGCAAGCCACAACACAACCGCTGTATCCGAGTTCATGTTTATAACTGACCAAATCCGTCTCATCACATGCGCGCATGAAAACGCCGCATCTGGACGCAATACAAATCAAAACGCGCGAGTGGACTCGCGCGTAAATCGCGCTTTCTGGACAGGCTCTAAGAGCCTGTCCAGAAAGCGCGATTTACGCGCGTGTCCATTCGCGCGTAGGCACTCGCGCGTTCTCGAGATACTAGAGCTACATACATTCCGTCCAGATGCTCTCGCGCGTTACCTTACACGCGCGTAAAACGCTTGCAATGAGCGGGACTCTCGACTCGCTCGTTTTACGCGCGTACGCCGCGCGAGTCGAGATACTCCGGCGCCATTGCAGCGTCCAGAACTACGCGCGTGTCCGTGGCGAGTGGACGTATTTGGTTAAAAATGGAGCGTGAAAACTTTGACACGGAACTTTTTATTGACGAAATTGAGAAAAGGGTAGCTATATGGGATATGGAATCATCAGATTATTCTAATAGAACCATTAAGCGTAGGAACTGGGAAGAAATAGTAGATATTTTTTGTGAAGCTGGTGATTCCGAGGAGAAAAAAAAAACTTTAGGTTTAGGTTTAAAAAAAAAAAAAACTTTTGCTGGACTGGGAGTAAAGAAAAAGCATAGAATGCGTCCAGCTGCTTCTCTCCCCGAGCATGTCGTAAAAGTCGACTAAGGAATAGTATCCTCCAACATGATGGACCTGTATGGGCGATGGGCTGATCACCTGTCACCATGGTTCATCATATCCATCTTGGGAGTCTTGGATCAGAAGTGGCTGCAAGTTTTCTTATGATTACTTGTGGTTCTGCCTACTCCGTTAGGGATACGGGCGTGATAATATGTATGTATGTATGTATGTTAAAAAAAAACTTTAACCGAGTTCATGTTTATAACTGACCAAATCCGTCTCATCACATGCGCGCGTGAAAACGCCGCATCTGGACGCAATACAAATCAAAACGCGCGAGTGGACTCGCGCGTAAATCGCGCTTTCTGGACAGGCTCTTAGAGCCTGTCCAGAAAGCGCGATTTACGCGCGTGTCCATTCGCGCGTAGGCACTCGCGCGTTCTCGAGTTACTAGAGCTACATACATTCCGTCCAGATGCTCTCGCGCGTTACCTTACACGCGCGTAAAACGCTTGCAATGAGCGGGACTCTCGACTCGCTCGTTTTACGCGCGTACGCCGCGCGAGTCGAGATACTCCGGCGCCATTGCAGCGTCCAGTACTACGCGCGTGTCCGTGGCGAGTGGACGTATTTGGTTAAATATACGTATTTGGTAAAATATTACCTCAAAGTAATCACGAGTTTTTCTTCTGCAGAAACAGTATCCCGTACCACATAATTTTGACATGGAGTCAAATCTTCTTTGATCATTTCTAGTAAATCATCAAACGATGCTACTGACATCCGAAAGTAGTTAAAAAAACATTTCACTATATTCTCTGAGTTTTGGGTATAAAGTTATAAACATACTATGCGTCATTCTGTCACGTAGAATGGGATGCACGTTAAATCGTCGACTTTCTCTTCGTTTACGACGTCTCCATCGACGGTATGCAAGCCACAACACAACCGCTGTATCCGAGTTCATGTTTATAACTGACCAAATCCGTCTCATCACATGCGCGCGTGAAAACGCCGCATCTGGACGCAATACAAATCAAAACGCGCGAGTGGACTCGCGCGTTCTCGAGTTACTAGAGCTACATACATTCCGTCCAGATGCTCTCGCGCGTTACCTTACACGCGCGTAAAACGCTTGCAATGAGCGGGACTCTCGACTCGCTCGTTTTACGCGCGTACGCCGCGCGAGTCGAGATACTCCGGCGCCATTGCAGCGTCCAGTACTACGCGCGTGTCCGTGGCGAGTGGACGTATTTGGTTAAAAATGGAGCGTGAAAACTTTGACACGGAACTTTTTATTGACGAAATTGAGTCAAATCTTCTTTGATCATTTCTAGTAAATCATCAAACGATGCTACTGACATCCGAAAGTAGTTAAAAAACTTTTCACTATATTCTATGAGTTTTGGGTATAAAGTTATAAACATACTATGCGTCATTCTGTCACGTTAAATCGTCGACTTTCTCTTCGTTTACGACGTCTCCATCGACGGTATGCAAGCCACAACACAACCGCTGTATCCGAGTTCATGTTTATAACTGACCAAATCCGTCTCATCACATGCGCGCATGAAAACGCCGCATCTGGACGCAATACAAATCAAAACGCGCGAGTGGACTCGCGCGTAAATCGCGCTTTGTGGACAGGCTCTTAAGAGCCTGTCCAGAAAGCGCGATTCCTAGCCTTGTAATAGGCGTAGGGCGGAGGACCGGGACAGTTGGAGGAAAACTCTGTGTAATGGTGTCCATGACCGCGTATGGTTTGATTTGCTGTCTCAAAAGCGCACATTGAGACATGAACTTGCTGCTCTCCCTATTCCATCAACAGGGATGACACAATTTTTGTGTCCCAAATGCGGTCGTAGCTGTCGCTCCCGTATAGGCCTTACAAGCCACAAACGAAATTGCTTATTATGACCTCGGACACTGTTTATAATCATCTTTTGTAGATGTAGCAGGCCATGACTGACTTGTTCTCGCTCGGATGACTACATAATATTACTAGTGGAATTAAGTAGTAGCCCACAAGTTTCTAGAACTTACGGTTTAGACTGTGTTGATTGTCAGTCAGTCTGTTACTAGCTGCCGCCCGCGGCTTCGCTCGCGTGGTACCAGGATATTCGGAGCTTCATTCAAATCCGTTCTGCCGTTTTAGGTGTGAAAGAGTAACAAATATCAATACATCTATACTTACTTTCGCGTTTATAATATCAGTAGGATAGGATTTAGGTTACAAGCAGGTTACTTGTGTACCTTCTGTGGTTTCCTTGGTTCGCGGCGGCGGCAGCGGATGCGCGGCGGGTTTCGAGAGGGTCGTTCGTCGTCCGTTGATCAGGCGCAGGAGGCACTCTAGCGCTGCTTGCTTATTCTGCAAATTGCTTCAGCATGAGTAGGTATGCCTCAGACCAAATAAAAAGTAAAGACGCCGCGCCGCGAACAACAAAAGTGAAGCCACACAAAACTTGCTCCTGCAAGTAAACATACACGCTCAAGCACACACCTACACTAAAACCATGCTCATCGCTCTTGAGTCGTCGTCTAGTAAACTTAAGATTTAAAAATAGAATTATGCCTTCCTGTGTAGTGAAAACTTGTAAAAACAGCGGCAAATCACATAAAAAGTCTCACGGAATCATTTTACACTTTGTGAGTCCTTCAGATAATATCGTTTCTTAATTATTGTATTATGAATTTTAGGTTACTTGGAACACAAACCCTCAAAACCTTCGACACACATAGATAAAAAGGTGGCTTCACTTTTGCTGTTCGTGGCGCGGCCGGCGTCTTTTCTTTTATTTGGTAGTAGTATGCGTACATGGTTTCGCTTTGTACGAAAATGAAGGCATGACCCTCCACTGAGGCCCACGGCCAGGCTACGCACGGAGGCGTCCCTCACGCAGCTCGATGCTGATTGGTGAGTGGGGAGGAAGGAAGGGAAAGGTCAAATGTTGCTGGCCGTGAGTTATATCCGCAAACGGAGAATACACGCAGCTAACGTAAGCTACGTCACATCCTTCGCCAGCTTTACCAAGTAGCATCTAGCCTCGTGAAACTGAGATTGCTATGGGATTCTAACCCTTATATCCTCGAGGAGCGGTTCAAAGGCGGCGGGGTCGCTGGTCTCCTTCAGCGACTCCCAGGTCTTGTAAAGCTTACGGTCTGAGAGGCGCACTGTGCTCTCCAATTCTCTCACCTCTGATGAACAGTCAACAAGTTATTGACTGCACTCTATATCGCTAAGGGAAAAGGAAGGATTGTCCGATTTCGACTAATGCCCGGTTCCACGAGACAGCAACGGCAACTTCGAAAAGCTGTCTGTCAAAAAGCGCAATATTTTTTTTTTGAGGGAAAAAAAGATGGTACGGTATTGGATCTGTAGTCCGTTAGTAGAATATTGGAACCGGGCATTAGTCTATCTAAAGGTAGACTTTGGAAGCAAGCATCTGTGGCGCCGTGACGTGACGTGAGCAGCTACGCAAACATCGATTTATAATGTACTAGCTGACCCCGCGAACTTCGTATCGCCTTAAAATTAATAATTCAAGTGCTTGTAATTTAATATGAACTTTATACCATAGCAATAAAGCTCAAATTGACTACGTTTTAGTTACAAATCATTTGTATGGGAAAAAGAAAAGGGCTATTTTTAGGGTTTTTCCAGCAATAATTCTAATTTTTCTCGCCGTAAAAACCATCCTTGAACTTCAACGAACATTTTAAAAAAAGATTTGGCCAAATTGGTCCAGGCGTTGTTGAGTTATGCGCTTACCAACACATTTTGCGATTCATTTTTCTACACTAATATTATAAAGAGGAAAACTTTGTTTGTATGTTTGTTTGTTTGTACTGAATAGGCTCAAAAACTACTGGACCGATTTTAAAAATTCTTTCACCATTCGAAAGCTACATTATCCACGAGTAACATAGGCTATATTTTATTTTGGAAAAAAATAGGGTTCCGTAAGATATTTGGGTTTTTCGGACACAAGGTGTAAAAAATCAACCAGAAAAGTTACTTATTTTGCGTACGCTGCCTAAACTATAAAAGATAGAACCATAAAATGTTCTAATTAATTGTAGATCTTATAAATATCTACAAAAAAGTCCGCGACACACTATACCCATCTATGTCGAGTGAGGCACAGCAACCATTTTTTTATTTAAAAATCTTGAATTTTTTTTGGACTACATTTAAACGCGTTTATTTTACTCATGCTATTAATCCTTATCAAAATAAATGATTTCATCACTAAGAACAGTTTATGGAGATAATATTTGGTCTTTGAATGATTAAAATTGGACGTTTGGTTTTGAAGTTATGGCGAAATTAAAATATTACGATTTCTGCTGCACGGCCCGTTGCGAAGTGGGCGTCACCAAGGCGGGGGTGCGCGTGCGGGAGGGGAGTTTAGATCTATGAGTAAGGTACCCGCGCGGCTCAGTCGCGAGGTCGGCTCCCTACGCAGCGGTCGTGCGCGAAGTCTATATAGTATAAAAATGAATCGCAAAATGTGTTGGTAAGCGCATAACTCAACAACGCCTGGACCAATTTGGCCAATTATTGCTGGAAAAACCCTAAAAATAGCCCTTTTCTTTTTCCCATACAAATGATTTGTAACTAAAACGTAGTCAATTTGAGCTTTATTGCTATGGTATAAAGTTCATATTAAATTACAAGCACTTGAATTATTAATTTTAAGGCGATACGAAGTTCGCGGGGTCAGCTAGTATACTATATAGACTTCGCGCACGACCGCTGCGTAGGGAGCCGACCTCGCGACTGAGCCGCGCGGGTACCTTACTCATAGATCTAAACTCCCCTCCCGCACGCGCACCCCCGCCTTGGTGACGCCCACTTCGCAACGGGCCGTGCAGCAGAAATCGTAATATTTTAATTTCGCCATAACTTCAAAACCAAACGTCCAATTTTAATCATTCAAAGACCAAATATTATCTCCATAAACTGTTCTTAGTGATGAAATCATTTATTTTGATAAGGATTAATAGCATGAGTAAAATAAACGCGTTTAAATGTAGTCCAAAAAAAATTCAAGATTTTTAAATAAAAAAATGGTTGCTGTGCCTCACTCGACATAGATGGGTATAGTGTGTCGCGGACTTTTTTGTAGATATTTATAAGATCTACAATTAATTAGAACATTTTATGGTTCTATCTTTTATAGTTTAGGCAGCGTACGCAAAATAAGTAACTTTTCTGGTTGATTTTTTACACCTTGTGTCCGAAAAACCCAAATATCTTACGGAACCCTATTTTTTTCCAAAATAAAATATAGCCTATGTTACTCGTGGATAATGTAGCTTTCGAATGGTGAAAGAATTTTTAAAATCGGTCCAGTAGTTTTTGAGCCTATTCAGTACAAACAAACAAACATACAAACAAAGTTTTCCTCTTTATAATATTAGTGTAGACTAGCTGTTGCCCGCGACTTCGTACGCGTGTAGTACATTATTTTGTTTTATTATCAATAGTTTTCGCAGCGCACGCCAAAAACTATTTTTGGTTTTCTACCTTGGGTTACAATATTGCAATTTTCTTACGGATCCCTAATTTTTTTGAAAATATATTATAGCCTATAAGAAAATATAGTATAATAAATATATACTGGATCCTGATAATGTAGCTTTCTATTGGTGAAAGAATTTTTGAAATCGGTTCAGTAGTTTCGGAGCCTATTCGTTACAAACAAAAAAACAAAAAATCTTTCCTCTTTATAATATTAGTACCTATAGACTACGTAGTTAGACCATGTTTTCCTTCACCGTTTGAGAGTACTGGTATAGCGCACATAAATTTTTCACACAGAAAAATCCATTGGTACACGACCGGATTTGAGCCCACGACCTTAGGATCGGAAGGCGGGCTCACTACCAACTAGACCACCAGTGCTCTCACCAACTAGACCACCAGTGCAAGTAAACATTTAAAAACCTTAAAGTTACAGGATCTGTAAAGTTAGATGCTAGGTACCGGTCTCCTTCAAGTTGGTCAGTTGCACTTGCAGCGCGGCGCGATGGTCGCCTAGCGCGCGGCGCTGCAGTCGCGTGCGCGCGACCACGTCGCGTGCGTTGCGTGTCTCCGCCGCCAACGCCGCCACCTCGCGAGCCTCGCGCTCCAGCCGCCGTTCTAGCTCGCTGTAACCAACGAATTCGCACGATGGGTTCCGTTACGGAGCCCTTCGTGTGCAAATTCGTCTTGTTAGGGTTTTACAAAAACCCAATTTTGACAGGGTTTTTATAACCCCTTTAATTAATTAAGCCACTAAAAGGGTTATTTCCTTCCATTGATTAACCCACTAACGGGGTTACCACTACACTTGGGTTATGAAGAGGTTTCTCAAACATAGGATAACCCTCTCCATGCCTGAGAATTATGAATATGTAACCCATTTCCATGAATTAACTCGAAACCGGGGTTGTACGGTCCCTGGCTCCGTACCATCGTACATCTACTTTTTAATGACCCTTTACTCATGTATTTTTTAAATAAGTAGGTACTTACCTACCTAGATTCGATGATCGATTACGAACGTAAAAAAAATCGTTTCTTGTATGGGGCCCCCTTTTATTTTCAATTTTTGTTGTTATAGCAATAGAAATACACACACTCTACCTATTACGTTACGGTTCATGAGATCCAGCCCGCTGACGGACGGACGAACGGACAGCGGAGGCTTAATAATTTACATAACCAATTACACTAAATAAATTACAAAAAAACATAAGAAAATAAAATCAATCAATAGGGTCCAGTTAGCACCTTTCGGTTACCTACCGAACTTCGTTTTAGTCGTTTGGAGCACTTGGTGGGATCTAGTGATAGTGGCCCCGACTTATGATGGAATCGGCTTAGGGTTTAAATCCGGTCGAGCATCTATCGGTTTTACTGTATGAGAAAATATGTATGTGTGCTTTATGTTAGCACCGAAGTAACATCTCTCAAACGGTGAATTAATACATGGTGAGGAACTGGATTGTCGTAGAACTTAAGTTCGAAAACATGTGCACAAACGGAGCCTCTTCGCACTTTAATCCTATCTCCACACTGGCACAAAAGTACTTTCGACACGAGTTAGTAGTAGCGTAGTACCATGGTGGACTCACGTAGGGTATTCTCCAGTGACCTTGGCGTACGACTGGATGTTCCTAATGACTTCCACCAGGTGATGCAGCTGTTCGCAGAATACCGGCAGTTGCTCTGGCGTTAGGTATTGACCGCCATATCTAGACACCGCGATACAATATAAGTTCCGATCTAATTGCCATCGATGCTGCAAAGTAGCCTGCGAAAACACCATAGTAAACCACCACTATAATGTACTAATTCTAATGGAAAGGGAAACAAAGATCTGCACTGACGTCCCGCGATGGGGTGTATTGTGCATTATCCCCTCTGCTACACCTGCTCTCTGCTATAATGTACTAACCACCGTGCAGTTTTCGCAGACTACCCGCTAACATAACTAAGTACCTACTTATTTATTTAAAAAAATCGGCTGCGTAGAATTTAGTTAGCATTGTAGGTAATATAATAATAATAGTAATCTGCCATTATGATGATGGTAGTGATGAATTTATACCATTTTAGTCTAAGTTTTTAGTTTTGTACCATATTAGTTCATTGAAAACATAAAATGACTCCTTCAAGGAGCCATAATTATTCGCTTATGTATGTCGCTTTTATGTCATAGGCTTTACCTATGACATTCTCTTTATCTTGACGAATCTCATTTATCAAAATTCGTTCAGCCGTTTCGGCTACAGAGACAGCCAAAGGAATAAATTAAAATAGCTTTTGACAGCCGCCGCATTGTATTTTTTAACATGACACTCGTCATCCAGATGAAACCAACGACGCCTTGCTTGTCAAAATCAAAGCTCCAAAGGAATGCACATACATACAATGTACTACAACTAAAGAGATATTCTACCAAAGCTCATTTTAGCCACATAGGTACCCTGAGACCTGTTTACTCACCGAAGGTCGATATTGGCGGCGAACTGGTCATCATCGATACTGCTGGTGGCATGCGGGGGAGTATGGATTTGCTCTTCATCTTCGAAATACTCCTTCGCATCCTCAGACTCCTTGGAGGTGCTGCCGCAACCTGTGCTCTCGCTCATGCTGGATGGATACAAATTCAATAGGCACTGACTAGCATATATCATATAGTTCTGACCTCACACTAGGATTACCTACCTACCTCACTAGGAGTAAGACAGATATTATGCCACACCAATTTATAACAGACAGATCAATGGATTTTTCAATGCGAAAAATGTATGAGCACTATACTCTCAATCGGTGAAGGAAAACATCGTGAGGAAACCCGCGGCTTAGTTACTTCCGCACGTATTTGACCATGTCTTTCCTATGGACAAGGTCGGCTAAGCTGAGAGGAGGGAATAGGTGCTGGGCAAGCCTACTCCATCTTAATTCGTCCCAGGCGCTACAGCGACCCGTTTGTGAAGGTAAAAGTTGCCTCCTGACTGTATAAATCATCTACTATAGATGGTAAAAGGCCTTAGTTTAGTTTAAGACAGAAATAGACTAACGCGGTAGAAGTGAAAGAGATGCCTTTATCGAGGGAGAACTTATGGTGGTCACCGCGCAGTTTGTTGAGCAGGCGGCCAAGACGCGACCGTCCCCCGCCCTCCATCAGCTGAAGTTGTGACGCTGAAACAACTAGCCTTCTCTTCAAAACTGTCTTGTTATCATCATCAGCCTTAGAAGTCCCTGGACGTAGGCTTCCTCAATATACTTCCAGGACGAACGATTTTGCGCTACCTACCTCCATTCACCGACCACCCGCGACCCTCACAACGTCATGTTACTTTCTGTGCAAATCATTCTAAATTACATTATTAAATTTTATGATAAGTGACAGGAAATTATAAATATGATTATGTCCACATATACACATGTAAAAATGGAATCTATTTAGAAACAACTTTCTTTTTTAACATTTTCTTACATCCATACATATTACCACGCTCGTATCCCTAACAAGAGTGGGCAGAGCTACAAGTAATAATAAGAACACTTGCAGCCACTCCTGGTCCAAGAGTCCCAAGATGGATATGAACCATGGTGACAGGTGATCAGCCCATCATAGATGGATAGATGGTCCATCATGTTAAAGATACTATCCCTTAGTCGACTCTTACGACATGCTCGGGTGCTTAGCAGCTAGACGAATTCATGTTTTTTTCTTTACTCCCAGTCCAGCAGAGAAACATTTTCGAGACAAAAAAATTATGTTACCTTATTAAAATAATTTGAAATATTACATACTTACAGTTAGTTGTTAGGTTCTTGATATCCTGTAGTCAGTGTTGAGTTGTACTAATTTAACACTAACATTTCAAGTTTCAGCAAGGTTATCGTACATTTTGATATTTATGTTTACCGAAATATTTCCTCCATTTTCACAGATTTTGTAGACTTTGACGTGAAAGCTATCTTGATTTATTCAATTGTCATGTGAACCATAGACAAAAACGAGGTTCGAGTTTACGCCTGCTATACGTGCCATATCTGACCACCTGCCTGTCAACTATCCTTGAAAGGATCTCCGCCTACCCGTTCCATAAACGGACCATCACTGTACGCGCACAAACAAGCAATTTGTGAAAGACAAAAATACACAAAGAAAAACAATCTCTGACTTTGCTTTATCTTTTTGTGTAGTTAGTGACGCTCCAAACTCAAATATACTTTACTAGCTTCCACCCGCGGCTTCGCTCGTTTAGTACCAGGATAAAAAGTAGCAGCACACATACTATGTATGTTCCAAGTTTCATTCAAATTCGTTCAGCCGTTACGGTGTGGTTGGCACAAACATCCTCACATCCTTTCGCATTTATAATATTATTAGTAAGATTTAATAGAATCGGTAATGATCACTTTTATATTGTCTCCAGGATTCTTCGCTATGACCAAACAAAACGCAACGCGTAACTTGCCACATAAAGTGTGACGTCATCACGTTTTTAAACGCAAACGCGACACGCGCCATGGTGTGAAATCTAAAAGTTGTATTTTCGTAACGCAACCAAGCGTGTTCCGGTCATGGAATGAGACAGAGTTCAGCTGACTAAAGCGAGTTAGTACCTACTTATTGTTCAAAAACAAACGGTATTACTGCTTACACTTTTAATTAAAAGTTTTAGGTAAATAATGCCGTGTGAAATGCACCGGACAAGATGGCCGAAGTTGACTGCTTCCTGCTCAACTCAAGCTCAAATATGTATTATCTTACTGTAAATAAAACCAACATTACATTTTCTGAATTGTAATTCGTATAAAAATACAATTATAATTATTAATATACATAATCGCGATTGCCAGCGATGGCATACACATAGTTCTCAATAAAATACAATAATTGCAAAACATCAAATGCGATTAAGTACAACATTTTAATAATGTGAAGATACAAGTCAGTCCTGGTTAAAATTAATTAAGGCCTTATTCACCGCGCTCTGGTAATTGTCAAGACTACCAGGTAAGAATAACCAGGTAATTATCATGAGCCTCTGTTTTCCACTGTTAAAGCAGCAATTTACCATCGCTCGGTGAAAAATGCCCTTAAATTCACAATACAGTCTCAGAGAACGAGGATTTTTTTATGGAGATATTTTATTATTATTTTCAGAATCATAATTTCATTTACAATAAATAAAATGTATGAGATCTTGTTTTGGTCAATGTCATGGCCAAATAAGGTTGTTTGAGGTGAGCTATTGACAAGTAGTGTTGCTTATCGATAGTCGACTATCGATAGTTTAGGCAAAACAAATAGAATCGTTAGTTTATTGACAGTATCGCCAAGTGTTACTATTATCGATACTATCGATAATATCGATACTATTAACACGTGACTATACTATCTACTAAATGAGAGGTGCTCAGATCAGCCACTTAAGATGTGAACTATCCAATCGCGCACCAAAAACAAACTCAACCTTTCCAAAAATAATAATAAAACTACACATCCATTTCAAAATAATTTCAAAAGGTGATTACAAATTGTGACGAAGTCTGGAGTTTGGCTACGTCAACAGACGAAAGAAATATTCAGCTTCCTCTAAACCGACGCGACATTGACGAAATTGAAGCTTTTGACGTTTCTACGTCTCCGTTGCGTTAGAACGTGACAAGTTGTAGTCTGGCGATCGAACCCACAAAGTTATCGGGACGAAAATGCAATACTTATTATGTTCCATTATTACAATAAAGTAAGTAAGTTCGTATGAGCTAGTGGCAGACTCTTATGACTGAGTTTTTAGGCCGCCTAAAGGCCTCCGTCATGGCTTCTTTACTTATCATAAACAACGTCATTTTGGACACTAATCAACGGTGATATGTTGGTAAAATATGACAGAAATGTTTTTATACAAGTCAAATCGACTAAGGTCCTCAGCAACGTAGCAACGTCACGCCTCGATCGCCCGAGAACTTAAAACTTTCAAAAATGTATAAAAACTACAGCTAAAGGATACAATAAACAAAATCCCTGCGAGGATAAGAACCATCATTGCTAACAAGCGACACAACTAGGACCAGAGACGGGTGCGGTCTGACTTAACGACGATATCGTGATCAACCAAAGTTTAAGATGACATCTTTCTATGAAAAGTGAATGATGATGGATGAATGACTGATTTCTGGAGCATTATGAAAATGATGTTTAAGGTTTTAGCTTTAAAACGAAAGTCCGTAAAGATTGTGATTAAAGAATAAACCAAATTGAACTTGTTACAAGGAACAGGTTTATATTCAAGACATGTCAAAATTACCTTGTGATTTTATAGAATAAAAAACAATTTTTTATTTTTACGATTCTTTGTGATTTCATAATGCCCAGAAAAAATCCTTTACAGAAATAGTGAGAAGTTTGACAGAGCACGATATAGTCAGAGAGTGAGATAAGCCCCCGTCTTTAAACAATGACTAAACAAACTAGCTTCTAGCTTCACAACAAAGGCACAAATTCCACAAAAGCAAGGGCACTGGCGCGGCAGACGACTCCTTAAAAATGTTACTATAGAATAGATTGGCGAGTGATTTTTGCTAAAGTAGTAAATTTTATAGCACAAGTTGACCTTGAGAGAACTTTTAGGGAGAGCTTGTCACAGAATTTGAATTTAAATGAACATTTAAATAAATTTCAACATTAGAGTTGTTTATACCGTATTAACGCTCGTTTAGAGCTTATACATGGGTCTTTTTTACATTTTATGTGAGAGAGAACCTTATCAGATAACAGAACAGTATTGAAAAGCTTTTGTTACAAACTGTCGTATAACATGAACTAATTAGGAAATGTTCTGTGAAGCTTCTGATAAGCTATCAAGCCACTTCAACTGCTGGATAAAACTGGTATATTGACGTTGTATTGCTGTTGTAGCTCATTTACGTCTATTATAACTGGTTAATTAAAAAGGGTAAGAAAAATGATCCTAAAATAACTACTACAAATTTCTCAGCTAAAGCAAGTCCAAGACGACAATTTCAGCCTAAAATAAGTGTAAGATAACCTAATATAAGTGAAGACCAATTTTTCAGCTTAAAATGCAAGAAAGTTCCACGCCAATGCACCCGGCAAATAAACCTAACTGGTCCCAGCGTGCAGTCCCGACCAGCCTTACCAAAGCCCCGAGGAGAAGCCGCCCGGAGGCACGCGCACGCGCCGCGGCGGCTCAGCCTTGTCTGGCTGGGCGGGCGCCGCCGGCTCAGGCTTGGCTGGGCTAGATGCTTCCTTGATGTGGCAGTCCGCCTGAAACAATATCAAATAAATTAACAGCGTTATACAAAATGCTCAAAAAAGGTAGACCAAAGAGATGGATGGATTGCGTGAATGATGATATGAGTAAGAAAGGAGTGAATACTGAAATGACGGCTGATAGAGGGGAATGGAAGAGGAAAACATGTTGTGCCGACCCCACTTAAGTGGGATAAGGGCAGGGAGATGATGATACAAAATGCTCAAAACTAGTAGTGGGCTGTACTTAAACTTCTTATGATAAATAGATGTGCAGAAAAATTTTGTACAACGAAAAGATGAATACATCCAAGCAGTATCTTGTATGTGTATTTCGGAAAGGAATGGAAGGCCCGGCTTGATGCAGTTTAGAGAAATGTTTGCATGTTCTCCAAAAAATTATTTCTGGCCAAGTTATGGCACCACTAGCTGCCGCCCGCGGCTTCGCTCGCGTGGAACCTTATAAAAAAGTAGCTAATCCAGCACATGTACTATAATGTATATTCCAAGTTTCATTCAAATCCGTTCAGCTGTTTTAGGCTTGATTGAGGCACATCATACGAAAATCCTCACCACGTTTATAATATAGTAGGATTGTGCTCGTAGTTCCTGAAACCCACAAGGAACCAGTGTGTGGTCTGAACTATGTAACTGCTGGGTGTTATAATAAATAAATAATAACTAAATAAATAATAAAAAAAATAACACCCAACAGTCACATACATAGTCCTTACCCCACACTAGGATTCCGTGTCGTGGGTATCAGAAACTACGAGTACCATGGTAGCACAACATCCGGACCCGGAAGAAATATTTGCAGAACATGCAAACATTTCTTCCGCAGCGGGAATCGAACCCGCGCCTCTTGCGTCTCTGCCGAGCAATCGCCCGCCACGCCACCGAGGCTGTTATTACCTGAGGCTCGGGCTGCACGGGGCTAGCCTGGGGCTGCGGCTCCGGAGTGGATTCCGGGGCAGAAGGCTGGTCGGGAGTCAGATTTCCGTTCTGCGCCGGCTCCGCGCCGTTGACTTTCGGCTTAGGCTCGTCGCCTTGACCTGAATACATCATTCATGTGTAAGATACTATTAAACAGATAAGTCTTTAATCCAAATGGATTATGTCCTTTTTTTCGTCGAGTTCGTAGAGAAAAAATTACATAATATATCATTCTATTCTTAAGCGAAGTGATAGATTAAATTCGAATTCCGTAGTCTAACTAGTAAATCTTAGAATGGACTTGCATTAATCAACTGCACAAATCCACTGAATTTTGAGACGGGATTCGTACCTTCCTAAATATTGGCACAGACTCATCAACTGAAGACTGTGGCTAGGGGAGGTATCAAGTGGAGGCATTTACCCAGCTGTAAGCTGATTCCCTGATACCCTGGAGTGCTATCTTTATAACTTTTACAGGCTTACCGATAGAAGACGGTGGTTGCGCGTATCCCTGACGGCGTCCGCGGGTAGGTTCGGGCTCCCCCCCGAAGATATCCGTGTGGCCGCCACCCGGGGGGCGCAGCACGCGCGAGGAGTTCCTCGCGCCGTCTCCTTGCAGGCCGATGGTAAACGAGGTGGACGTCATACTCATTAAAATTCCGGGAGTGCTGTGGAACAAGAGGTTCTTGAGGACTTGCTGGGTACTGGATATAAGCATGAACTTCAAGTACCCAAAAATTTAATGAACCACTAATTTCACTGATGAGCGAGTAGCTAAAATATCTAGAAACATTCCAAATCAAAGTCTCTCTAAACACAGGGTGCTTTCATGAAGAAGCAAATGGCTCGACATAGCCACGTTATGTAACTTTGATGACTGGCTCAATAACTTCATTTATCAGTCGGAAATCCTTTATATTCAAATTATTGCTTCTGGCGAACCTGTACGACTGTTGAGTAGGCGTGTAAGCACACCTACAGAATAATAGGAACAGATGCCGAAGCAGAAGTACAAACTTAACTGAACACGGGAATTTGCTTCTTTATGAAGGCACCCTAGACTTGACTTCTTATCTATAGAAAGTTGCCAAAGAGCTAAGTCATGTAGAGCATACTATACTATATGAAATGAAGAATAATGAAGTATAGAAAGTACTAAAGAAACACTTAACAATAAGAAAGTAGGTATCTAAACAATACAATGGCAGTAAACAGTAATAAATGAATTCGTATGAAAATAATGGTAACAACGGTTGGTAAAAATCAGAATTTCACTTTGCGTTTATTTACGTATCAGATACAAGTTCTTTGCAAAAGGGTCCTATAATTTACAAAGTAAAATCCAACGCCTACGTGATAGCAACGGTACCCACCACTTGCACAAAAAACAAATGGCGCAAAGGAGAGGCAGATGGTCCGCCAGATGGTAAACCATACGACATCCTTTATCAATACAAATATACGCACAGTATTACAAGAACGAGACAGTTTATTTTCAAGTTTGATCTGTGTCTGAAACCTTGATTTTGAATACGACATAATCTGAAAGGATTTCTCCCCATAATTTTGGGAAGACATCTAATAAAAAAGATTTATAGGTATGTCTAGTCTACAAAGCTAGTATTTTTTAGTCTTTTTTTCTCTATAAATACACATTAAGTACCTACCTATAGCTAAATAAAGTATAATATAAACATTTTTATAAATGTATTTATATTTTAACAGCCACCTGGTTCAAGGTGTGTAATGTCCATCAATATTTATTTGTTTTGTGTCTCTTTAAAAAAAACACGTAAAGAAATGCTTTAAATCTTTACCGTGGTAGGTACTTCTATACGACGACTTTATTTATAGTTTTTAAGCATCCGTTACGAGTATACAGAAATAGCGGTATCAGTTTTAAGAAGTAAATAAACTTCATTATGTTAATTATATCCTGAGATGTTATGATGACCGTCTTTAGAACGGGACATCACGCGAATTACTTAAATCCCCATTACTTCCAGTCTGCAGTATTATACTTGTGTATATTTGTCCATTTAATTTAATTTACTAGACAGGACCTAGACACTAGACCTACATAGCAAACCATGATTCATTATATCAATCACAGAGTAGAAAGCACTATCATAAATACTTCGCACATCCTGTACATAATGGACAACAAAAGAACAATGTGATGTGAACGAGCACAATAGCCTAGCCATAATTAATAAAATATTTATACAAGTCGCTAATTTATGCTTGCAAGAATTAAATAGTTTTTTCCTGGTATTGTCTCGGAGGAAGTTGTAATTTACGACACGACAATATTTTTAACGGCTACCTTACTGTATATCTTAATTGGGCTTAGATAATGCTGTTCATTTACTAAATTTTCCTAGTTTAATTTGACATCTTATAATTATAAAAGCTGTATTTGCTATCTCAATTTAAAGGAATATCAGTAGTAAATCATGTTTAGTTTTGTAAAAAGGATGACAAATTACTCTTGATCTCTTGTTTCATAGAGTTAGTCAAAGCGAGGTGTAGCCAGTAGCCAAAACAGGACAAGTGATTTCAACCCTTTCCAACCACAATGTCCTCCAAAAAAGCGCATTCACAAGACAAACGACAAGATTAGCCTCAGACTCCAGGTCATGGGCTAGGTAGCATCGTGCCAAATCTTTATTGATCGCCGTTACACGGGGGTGAATGAACCTAGCTTACCTAACAACATCCAAAAAGTTACGTAGGCTCTGCAGTACCGCAGGACACACCTACACTTTTGCATAGAATAAGCATAAGACAGACGCAGTGTTCACGAAGAGACTGAGTAGCTTCCTATCAGCACACTGGTTCTATTAGTAAAATCTGCAAGGTCCTGCAAGGTTGGTGATTATTTTCCTGATTTTGATTTGCTATCAGCCCTTTTATCATTGACCAAGAAACAACTAATGACAAAACCTATCCCAATTCCCAAAAAAACTGTGTTGTAGAGTCGTAGTCAGGAAAGTAAATTGAGTTTCATTTGAAATGAGTCATAATTTCAGCACGGTTTGATTTTCAGTCTAGACTCAATAATGGGCAAGTCATGCATTTCTTATTACTTGTGTATGACTAATGCGAATATTTTCGGTATAGGGCTGGTCTCCTGCGAATTATAAATGAGATATTATGGTTTGGACGAAAAGTTGATAATCTAGGCAGCTTATTTTGATGAGTTTTCTAGACCAGAGTCAACGCGAATAATACCTATTCTTGGCGAAGTGTTTCTTGCCCGGAAAAAGCCAAATACCTATAGTGATATCAGAAAATATAGCTGACTACACTTATTTATAGCGGAAGAAAGGGGGAGATATTTACAAAGCGTGGAGCTAATCAGTTGTCCGCGATAAGGATAACACGGAATGTTGATAACATAATATTGTAACAAACACCCATTAACAGTTCGTTACTTTAATTTGGAAATTGTCGACTGTTGAAAAAGCAACATTCAAACAAGCTTATGAAACATACCTAGTCACAATCTTATATTATAAGAATCTTTGTCCTGACTGACTGACTGACTGACTGACTGACTGACAGACAACGCACAGCCTAAACCGCTGGACGTAGAGACTTGAAATTTTCAGTGTAGGTAAACCTTGGTACGTAGGGGTGTACTAAGAAGGGATTTTTCAAAATTCAATCTCTAAAGGGGTGAAAAGGGATGAAAACCTGGAATCAATTTTTGGTCTAAAACTGCACATAACCTATATCAAATTAAAGAGCCGATTTTTCTCATTTAGTTGATGTCATAATTACCTGTAAATTCTTTATTTTTGGCATGTTTTTCATGAAAAATAGAATTTTTTTATTTTGACATATGACAGCGATGATACCAAAGATTAGTAATAGATGATACAAAACATATGGAAAAGGAACTGTCAATGTCAAAGTACCTGTGAAAGGAAGCATAAATTTTTACTGGTCTAATAAGTTTATTCGTGGAATTCTGACGTAATTCTACATCTGATAACTAGATGTCGCTGCTAACTCTGATCAAATTTTGTCGCGCTATCGTTGCGTTTTGAAAAGTTTACCTTAACTCTCAAAATTTTTACTAAATTCACCGAAATTTCTTAATTTTTGATTTAGGTATGTTTGTTACTCTTTCACGCAAAAACTACGGAATATACTTACATACCCTATTATTCATATTCGTTCGCTAAAGTTAGCCATTGGTTAAAGTTAGCCCTGTCACTGTTTGTCATTATGAAATGGTAAGAGATGGCAATACTTTAGTCATCGTTTAGCGTACACTATATTATAATGAATAATGAGGATAGTAGGTACCTACGTGTGCTGGAATGGGACATAGGGTACTTTTTATCTGGGTACCGCGTGAGCGAAGCCGCGGGCGGCCGCTAGTCTATAATATAAAAATGAATCGCAAAATGTGTTGGTAAGCGCATAACTCAACAACGCCTGGACCAATTTGGCCAAAAAAAAAAGTTTTTTAAAATGTTTGTTGTAGTCCAGGGAAGGTTTAAACGATGAAAAAACATAGTAACTACATGTACCGGGTACCATGCGAGCGAAGCCGCGGGCGGCAGCTAGTTCTGAATAATTCAAAAGGTAGGCGGCATAATCTAGAAGAAATGAAATCACATAAATCGTGGATAGTTAATAGTAATTAGTACCACTTGATTGGGAACTTCTACGCAAATTAACCGATTTCAATATTATTTTGGCTTTATTAACCTGAACAAATAGGCTTCACGACAGTTTTCTACATCAACTCAACCCTATTTAGGTTATCCATGCTAATATCGTCGCAAATGTGGTTTATTCCGACGTATCAAGGTCGAGAATTGCAGACCGTGACCATTTAGGGATTACTGTCGGCCATTCGATCTTACCCTTCCTTGTTTGAATCAATATAAATGCAAACGCAGACGGATTGCGGATACCTAGCTATAACTAACTATACACCTAGATAGCTAGACCTACCTACAGATAAACCGGAGTAAGAGAAGGAACTAAGGATGGATGGCATTTGTTCTGCTTGGTTTGTGTAAGATAAAGGTTCTTGAATAATGAATAGGTACCTAATCTTTAGGATAATGTAGGAGATATATATCATTAAGTTTCAAGGCTTCTTAGCTATCTCGTTTTTGGGTCAAAGTTCGGTGGATATTAATATTCTATTCGGTAGGAAATTACATAAGGAAAAATTGTCCCGAACATGTTGAATCAGGAATTTAAGCGATGTTCCTTCCTCGAGCGTTTTGTATGTCGAAAAATTGGCACCATATTGTAACTTAGACCAAGAAAACTAAATTAGTGTTGCCAATAAATTGCGTCGCCTAGAGTCCACTCGCGCGGATCGAGATTACGAATCGCAGGATAGTATGCAAGCTGATGACTAAGTTATTTCAACATCATAACCAGTTGGCAGTGTTTATTATAAACTAGGTGGGAAGTTGAGAACTGCTCGTGGCTTTGCGCGCAGAGAAATAATGTAGCTTATAAGAATGTTACTCCAGTTCACGAACTATTCAACACATTCTAACTATCAGCCATCTGGTGGCCATAGTACAAGCTTTGCTTAGTTTGGGGCTAGATGGCGCTGTGTGAAATGTCCACAAATTTATGTATTATTATTATTCTAAATATATAAAACTACTACGTAAGTGACTGCAAATCAACCCACAGCCTAAACCATAATTCCTAGAAGTAAAAAATCCCAAGACCTTTATAACCATCTATAGTAGATGATTTATACAGCGTCAGGAGGCAACTTTTACCTTCACAAACGGGACACTACAGTGCCCGGGACGAGTTAAGATGGAGTAGGCTTACCCAGCACCTTTTCCATCCTCCAGTAAAATCCACTGGTACACGACCGGATTCGAACCTACGTCCTTAGGATCGGAAGGCGGGGTCACTACCAACTAGACCACCAGTGCTTTGAGTGCTCTCTAACGGAGCAGGGGTGTATTAATAATTCAACTCTTAGTGGATGCAACGGGAATTTCTTTCTTCTTCCGTTGCGTTCTTTAGGAGTCGAATTTTTGAAGATGAAATCAAGCAGATAAGGTCGTAATACTTATTCAAATCGGTATAGTTTTTCTCTGCACGTAAAGCCGCATGGAACCACGAAAAGCCAAAGCTGTGCCGACGGTACGATGGAACCGTAAAGATTCAATCACCTTAGAAACATCCGCATTTATAATAGTAGGTAGGGAGTAGACCCGACACTAAGTATTATTTACGATGACAGATAAACATCGGCCAAATATAGCTTAGGCTATAAAGCTAAACGTGCCGGTGAGATGTGAATTTTTCTTCTGGGATGCGATGAGAGGCGGTATTTGCAATGATACTCCAGCGGTTAATTAAATAATTAATCCATTTAAAATATAAATGGATTGTATTTATATTGGACAGAAAGACACATTAACACTGTAATTATAAAGATACAAAGTTTGCAAGTTTGTTTTTAGGGGTTATCACAGAAAATATTTAACCGTTTCTGAAAATTATTTAGACAAAAACCGCGCGGACCTAAACATATTATACTATTCAGCGATGACTTACAAAACCTCTAGATTGAGATTCGGTCACGCTCACGTCCGACTCAGTATTCTTTTCGTTTTCAGGAAGACGTGATGCTTTCTAATCGTTAGGTATCATGACTATTCTTGTAAATTCTTTATAAGATAGTCAGATTCATAGAATTGGAATGTTCAGTGCGCTATGTATCACACCGGTACTATAAATGCGAGAGCTTGTGTGGGGGGTATGTGAAGAGTGGTGTGCTGTGTACTCCGTAACGGCTGAAAAGATTTGGCTGATACAAGGAAAACACAGTTTATGACGTGGAGTAGCCAATTAGTTTTAACAATTTTTTCCAGATACCAAGCTGTTATTATTATCTGTTTTGTGGTGCTTTACTTTTTTACTAGAGTCGCTAGTGAGTTGTCTGAGAAAACTCAATGTTATCTGAGAATACTGCCAATTTTACAGCACCATATTTTTTTGTTATATTAAGTACCTTTACGTGATGTAGCTTCAAATATTCAAATGAGTGTCTGAATAGTGAATGATGCCATGAGTAGCAATGTAACCATCGCACGAACATCCTAGTCACAAATATGGGGTTAGCAATCACGCGATCATCGATCGAGGAAATACCCAGGGTACAACTACTTATTTGAGGGGGGTAGACAAATTGCTCCGGCAATTACGTAGTTTTTCGATCTAATGATAGGTAGAGCCGTATTGGCCTAGTGGGAGGGACGGTGCCGGCTTTCGATCCGGAGCGCGAAGGCCTAATTTTACTTTCTGAAAAAATTTCGAACTGATGTGACTAAACTAAGATGATATAGTTGCTCAGCAAGCCAACAAAACCTAAGTCGTGGGAGAGTCTCCTTCTTAGTCGCTACACTCTTGGCGGAGTAGTCGTGATCATCAGGTCAGGAATAGTGGCTCGCTTCACAATTCTGCGCCACTCGTCTCTAATGATGCTTTATAGTGCACTAGTGTAGTGGACCATTCAGCGCGGCCTTGACTTGGCCCGTCCATCTTATAGGAGATGTTCCTTGGGCTCTAAGACGTTCGATGGACAGTTCTCCATGTCCAAAGAACGTGAGGATGCAACTGTATGACAGACAATAGACGCTGTTTGATGCCGAACTCGTTCAGTAGATTGGTAAGGAACTCTGTCCACGATATTCCAAGCATCTTCCTTCAGCTCCACTTCTCTAGAGCGTCTATTTTCTTTTTCTCGCTTTCCGAAAATATCAGTGCTCTGACAAGTCGGGTTTTCGTTGCTGTTCCGATCTCCCCAGATCTTTTTAAGACTGTCCATTACTGATCTTGAAATTCATACGTCGTCGGTCGTTTGATCTCCTCGGCGCGACGCAATCGCCATTGTTTGCAATTAGTGATCAATGGGAGAGTATCTAATGGAAAAATTACATAGAGCCCATCCTGGAATACATGTCATTATGGGACCCGACCCTCATTCATAAAACACGGAACATTTTTAGGTAGAGCTTGGTAAAAATATCAGCTGCGAACCCAAAACTTTTGTCCCCGCTTACCCCTTAAATAAACGAGTCGTGTAACTTTATTTTACGAGCAGTGGATCATTGGTTTCTAAGCACCCTATTACATTAAAAAGTTTGATGTACGTTACGTGCCAAGCAGCAGACAGGCTGTATCGATCGGCTAATGTTTGATGTTTCGTATGATAACAACGAAAGGAAATTTTTAAATTATAACATAACCCGCATCAGCATACGGCTCGGCTTGCGTGGTGCTCTGATAAATATGTAAATAAAAAAAACAATATTTTATTCCAGGCTATTGCATTTCAATGATGTGCACTCAAAGTTTCAGTCAATGCAGCTCAACCAGTACAGAAGGAAAAAACATACAAACCCAAAAAAAATCGTCTGTGACACGATTAGTATAGTATTCTCCTAGGTGCACCAAGTCTACCGTGCGTAGCACTAATATAATAATCAGTCTATGTTGGGTCTGTGACCTGACCATATGGTTCAAAGATACAAGCACGAATGTTGAGCTCTCGGCAAAAGCGTGGGGGATGGGTACACATCAGAGACACCAGCGTTCAAGATCCATGCCGGCAGATATAATACATTATAGTAGTAACAAAAAGCCATTGGTATATCTAAAATGCTACTTAGCTACATTATACAGTAGACAGCAAAGGCGCCAGTCGCCCGAATAAGAGTAATGACAGCCAAAGATATTAGTCATAGAATAATTGTATTAGGTACAAAGAGCAATATAAATTCAGACTATAAAATGAAATAGCTCTAGTCTAGGGTGTGACTAACTTGTTATTCTAAGATAGGGGAGTCCTAAGTGCCAAGTTGCCTTTTGTTCAACATAATTGAACAAAAGGGCACTTAACTTGAGGGCATTTAGGCAAACCCTAGTGGAAATAGCAAATTGCCCGTTTTGCGCTGTAACAGGCTCCACTTGCCAAATTTTCGTGCATTTAGTTGTCATCTTAACCAGTGGTTATGTTGACTCGATATTTGTGCTGATCAACCTTGGTCCTTCAGATCACAGTTTTGTGTGTGCGACCCGGTAGAGGTCAAAAGTTAATGTGCAAGGGTCATACTAACAAAGGACAAAGACTTTTAATACTTTAATATTAGTTAATTTGTCCATATTTTACACAACAATGGAGGAACAGATCAATATGATTTTTTTCATAGAGCATTTTTAAAGGGTGGGGAGTAACATATGCTACTCCGGTAACGAGTGAGCGAAATCGGAGGCTAGTTCCACGGGTCAGAGCTTGACTAAGAAAGGACCAGTGCCACTAGGTAATGTGAAGCTTACCACAGAATTTACCTAACAGTACTAACCCCTTGTTTCACTGTGGTTTTAATGGTAGTTAGGTAATAATGTAATCTAGGTACCTAATGTACGCAATAAATAAGGAAAATGTGTGTACATACATCATTTTGATCATTTTGGTTGGATAGAAATAGAAGTGACTAAGGATTGAGATTTGAAATACAGTATAGTCATAGACTATATTTTCTCTAACCCCCAAATGCTCAAACGCATCTCAAAGTTGAAAACGTCTCAAATGACGATTTTTGACAGATTTTCATCAGAAACTGTCAAAAAACCGTGAGTTGAGACGTGCTCAACTCTGAGTCGCGTTTGAGTATTCGGGGAAAAGTTGAAAAAAAAAACGTTAATTGCCTCATTAAATGCCTAAACACATGAACTAAGCGTGACCAATCAGTTAGCATCCAACACTATCTAATTTAGTAATGTCCACACTGTAAGTTCAGCGGCCAACTGTTAGACAGAGCAACTGACTGTGTGCCTAATGTGAACAGAACCTAAGCCTTACAAAACATTGTAATAAATTAATAAACACATCATTGGAAATACAGTATGTAGATACATAAAATCAATTTAGATAAAACTCATACAATTATTGTTATCAGGTTCTATGTAAGGTTCATTGTGCTGACTGACTGATTATATTTTATGCATCTCAAGAATTTATCTAAACAGGTCAAATATCTTAACTTAAAAAATTTAATAAAATTGAATTTAAAAATTGGTCCATTTTTAAAAGAAATTAGGCGGCTTAAAAACTTTGTCACTGGCTCATCTGAACTAAGTTTTTTTAAAAGAAATTAAATTGTTACTGAATCCTAGTTGCCGCCCGTGGCTTCGTTCGCGTGGTACCCGGATAAAAAATAGCCTATCTGTTAATCCAGTACATGTACTATGTATATTCAAAGTTTTATTGAAATCCGTTCAGCTGTTTAGGCGTGATTGAGGCACAAACATCCATACAAACAGCTAGTATCATATAAAAAATCTAATTATGTATAACCTGTTCATAATATGACCAGTGTGGAAGATACAGTTAAGAAACCATGCTTGGCTATTTTTTTTAGAAAATGATCCCATTACAATCATGTTTATAAAAGGAGTTGGAGCATTATTATTTAGTCCCAAGCATTTTTGTCTTCTAATTTCTGATACCCTACACACAGGGCATCCTACTGTGAGGTGTAAAAAATGTCGGCTGTTACTTAATATCTCTCGAGCTTCAAGCTAGAACACAGGGCTGTAGGAATTTCAGATTATAACTCAGTAGGTAACTTGCAGCCAGGACCATATAAGATGCAGGTTTCAAAATATTATCTTTTGACTGTAATGACAACTTATTTATGTTCAATTGTGTCCGATAGGATGTTAACTCATTTTTATTAATGTGATATTGATGAGCGCATTGTCTATGATCTTCACGGTTCAGCGGAATCACCCTTGGGAAGGACAGGATGTTACAGATTTGTAGGTTACTAATTTCATAGCTAAATTCCGGCTTTTATGACAAAGACAACATTGTCTTATAGTCATAAATGTGATGCCTAAGTGATAAATATATGACACATTCAGTGGATACAAAGTGAAATTCTGATGAGTTGATGAGTCAGTAGGAAATAGATTGCATGCAAGCAACATACAAAGACATACATTTTAGGTAGTTACTGCAGAGCGTCTAATTATAACCAGAAGGAACCTAAAACAACAACAAAGAAAGTAGGTTTTACACAAAGCAACAAGCTGCATTGAGCTGGTGATACTTATACCATTAGCGGCATTAATATACCACAGCTATCATTTTAAAAGTAAAGTAGGTACGTAATTATAGAGCTATTTCAGAAATGTAACTGTATATTGAACGAATGTGTGTCCATTACACAGCGGTGGGTCGGTCCATTCATGCGGTAAGACTAACGGTGTTTTTTTTTCTTCTGAACTAACGCATGGATAGATCCGGTATAAACCGATTATCGCGATCCAAATGCAAATATGTGCCATGAAATTTGCACGCCCAATGCCGACGAGACTCAGGTCTCGTCCTACGACAGACAAAGCTCATTGACCCTAGCAAAATCTTGAAAAGTAACGGCCTCTGCAAACGTTGCCTCGGCCAGCATTTTTACACGATCTAAGTAAGTTTTAATTACTCACCGTTTAGCACCACTTGCAGTTAACACTTGAAAAGATTGAAAGCACTTTTTTGAAGGAAGGAAGATGATTTTAGGCGAACTTTTGACTTTATCGATGCGATGAAAAAGATTACTCACCACCGCTCGCTTTCCTTCTTTTTGACAGAATGAGAAATGAAATGAAAGAGAGAGATAAAACTTGTCACTGTGATGACAGCCGGTTGACAATGCTACCAGATTGATTTCTAAATATCTACCAAATATTTCAGTCGACCTTATTTCACCGTCGTCTTTAGAAATGGAGAACATCGAGATCTTGAAAAATAACTGCAGGCAGTAAAGGTCTAAATAAAAACTATATTTTCACGTACGTACGTTCACTGTGCGTTACAGCCTAATTTGTAATAATTACAATTCTATTTTGACACATTATTATCATCCAGATCAGATACTCAACAATAATTAATAGCAGCGCATGTAGCAGTAGTTTATGTAGGTACCTATCTGTTTTTGTTCTACTAATTACGATTTCTATTACATTATAGGGAAAGATGAACAGGTAAACTTGAGCGTATGGACAAAATTATAGAGCTCCAAAATATTTTATCAATTATAAAATGCTTTATTACAAGTTAATACATCACAAAAAAATATATGTACACAAGTAAGAATCACTACAAATTTAATTAATTATGTAGGTAATCCACAACGAGCAACTTTTTGCTTCTTTAATATTCTACCATAATAGGAAAAATATTTTATTCATGAAGTTGGCAACAAAATACCGATTCAAACTAGTTTTCGCTGGATTATTCGTTCAAAAATAGGTATACATTGGTTGGAAGCTGGAAGATATATTTTTTTTAATAAAATAATATTTAGTTAATCTATAACAGTTCATTTTTACCGATATTTTTATAGCATGAAGTCAACTTGACTATACAACTATTTATCAAAAAAAAAAAAAAAAAAAATTAGTGGTCTGGATTGAGAAAAGGATCGGAGAATTTAAAAATGCTTCCGCTTCGGAACGGATAATAGAGTTGTCTGCATCTGAGATCTGCGAGGTCAACACATCCAAGTTTGGGAATAACGATTTATCGATACTTTTCTGTAATGGAGTTAATATTAAGTATACTTCAGTAAAATTGGAGATACAATTTATGTAAAATGCAAATATCTTCGAAATCTGTATGCAAATCTCTAAATATTTATGCAAAGGTCTCCCCCAAACACTTCCAGACATTCTTATTCTGAGCCTTCCACCATCCTCTTTCGCATGCAACGAGTTCGGTTCGCCAACGCTTCCTCGACCGACCCCGATGCCTTTGTCCCTCTGGTGTCCAGGCTGTGGTGATGGTAGCCCACATATCGAGAGCCATCCGGCTGACATGACCCGCCCAATCCCACTTGAGCCTAGCAGCCTTATATCCGACATCAGCAAACCTGGTCATGGAACGAAGCGTGGTGTTGCGCACTCGGTCTATTCGTTTGAACCTAAGTATGCTACGTTCCATTGCCCTCTGGCTTTCAGTTTGGACTTTTGCGCCTCTGTAAGTGACCATGTCTGCGCACCGTAGTAGGTTAGGACGGGCAAGATACATATCGATGAGTTTGCGCTTATGTGACGCTAACGTTTTATCGAGATGGACATCCGGAACCTCTCTAGAAAAAAAACGTTTTGTTTGCTTCTGTGTCTTGCTTTGCTTGCTCGGCCGGCTCGGTGCTCTCTGCTCTGTCTGGTCTGTTTGTATCAATCACTTGGTGTCACTGACTGACTGCTTCTGACTGGTATTTGTTTGGATAGGTTGTGAAATCGAATTTCGTCGAATTGTTTTGAGAAATGGAGGCTGAAACAGTTAAAGATGAGACCCAAAAAGAAGGCGCAGAAGTTACCCCAGAACCAGTAGCCGCAGTAAGTCAAAAAAACGTAAATCTTCCTACGATATAAAAATAGAAAGCGATCGGGTATCGGCAATTTTTTATTATCGTTTTTCATTGAAATGTGCTGTTATTTAATATTTTATAACTATGATTTAATTTAAAAAAGGTGAAGACTATGTAATCTAAATCATTCTGATACTAATTTTGCGTAAAAGCCGCTAAAAACGGGAAATAAGTTAACCTAAAAGTTTTGGCTTTGTGCCAAATTGTAAGAATG
The DNA here is from genome assembly GCA_949320045.1 of Scotopteryx bipunctaria. Classification (NCBI taxonomy): domain Eukaryota; kingdom Metazoa; phylum Arthropoda; class Insecta; order Lepidoptera; family Geometridae; genus Scotopteryx; species Scotopteryx bipunctaria. The sequence goes on from OX439459.1 coordinate 9,772,071, forward strand.
TTTACTATTTCTGTACGAAAGCTCGATTCAGGTGGTTTCTTCTTTTGCGGTTGACGACAAAACGATGCCAAGGTGTCCATGGAATGCCTCTGTTACATCATGAATAAAAAATGTACCACCTATAAAATAGTACCTAATTTTGAACCATTTTGTTAGGATTTGTATAAAATGTAGGTACCTCCAGTTACACGTGATAACCTTACAAAGGCATAATGGTAAGGAGTCAAATTTCTTTTATGAAAACTTCAACAAGTGATTCTTCAAGAAGTGTTGTTCTGAAAACAAATAAATAAATGCAAACAAAAAGATGCTGAAATGTTAAAACTAAAAATGTATGAGTAGGGACCTAGATTTGTAAACAATGATTTCTGATTTATGACACATTTTGATAGTCAACTAAGTAATATGATCTTCAAGTAAACCATAGACAAAGAGCATGTATCTCCAAGCCAAGGATAGCTGATACCCAGCAGAACCTCGGAAGTAGATTTAATAAAGTAGACCAATTCTTATTACAGGCAGCGGCACCAATAGCAAAGCCGCAAGAACCCAGCAAGAGACCAAGGAGAGAGGAACGGAACCGCAAAGATGACAAGAGCTATGACTTGTACCTGAAAGCAGTGAACTCGGCTCCTGCTTCCGAGCAGCTCAACGTAGCCTCACAAAAGTACCTAACCCTGGTTGATGAGAACAAGAAGATGCAGTTCTACATAAAGCAGTCAGATAAGAGACATGCCCTTATCTTAAAAGAGAAGGAACAGTTGCAATTGGAGTTCAATAAGACTATACTTCTTAAGTCCAAGTTGGAGAATTTGTGTCGGGAACTGCAGAAGCAGAATAAATCTATCAAGGTAAATTATTCTCGTTTATAAGATTTACTAGTGTGAGTTGTCAGTAAGTCAGTAACTAGTTTTATATATCAACTAGCTGCTGCCTGCGGCTTTGCTCGCGTGGTACCCGGATAAAAAATAGCCTATATGTTAATCCAGCATAATAATATGTACTATGTATTCCAAGTTTCATTCAATTCCGTTCAGCCGTTTAGGTGTGATTGAGGCACAAACATACATCGTCACATCCACACATCCTCACAAACTTTCACATTTATAATATTAGTAGGATTGTGAGGAAGTGTTTATTATGGAAGTTGGATAATCAACTAGTGCATGCCTTTATTATTTACAATTTTGTTATATCTATTCCAGGATGAATCTCTCCATAAGATCCGCGAAGAGGAGGAAAGGCGCAAGGAAACCCAGGCCAAGTTCCAGAGCACCCTCGCAGAGATATCAGCTTTGCTGCAACAGAACAATGAGAAGAATGCTAAGTTGCGAGATGACAACATCAGCATGACTGAGAAGTTCAAGACTGTGGTCCAGCAGTACCAGATGAGGGAAGATCAGGTATGTGCTGACCAGAGATGCTCACGGCGTTATATGGCCTATGCGTCGCCTATGTAGCTCAACGTGGCGCTTCATTTATGTGGTGAGACAGAAAACTTATAAAATAGACATACATACATATTACCGGGCTCATATTACTAATGGGATTGGCAGAGCCACAAGTAAACTCAAGAAAACTTGCCACCACTCCTGATTCAAAGCCCCAAGATGGATATAGTAAACCATTGTGACAGGTGATCAACGTATCGCCCATATAGATGGTCCATCATGTTGGGGAGGATACCCTTGGACGACTTTTACAACATGCTCGGGGAGAGCAGCAGCTGGACACATTCTGTTTTTTTTTCCTACTCCCAGTCCAGTTTTTCAATGATTCTATTATTTTCTTTTCTAATGGCGATTGCAGGTAGAGAAGATGTCAAAGCAGATGGAGCTGGAGTCTCAGCTGAACGCGGCCAAGATGCAGAAGGCGAACCTCGAGCACCAGGCGGAAAGAGAACGGCTGACCGTGGAGATGGAGAGCCTCCGCATGGCCGTGGCCGAATACCGTGCTAAGATCAACGACATGCAGGGCACTGAGACAGGTACTCATCATCATCATACACATTCTTCTGGATCTGGGCGTTGTGGTGTTCGTAGTTTCTGATACCCACGACTAGAGAATACAATTCCAAGTATGTTTTTTGATCCCGGGATTACGGAATTTTTATATGTATTCCCGGGATTCCGGGATTGATTTCTTGGGCAAAGCTTACCTTTAGCACTGTTTCCGTCTTTTGCAACTAAAAAATAACTTCACTGCTAGCAACATTTCTAGCTAATCCAAGCAGTTTTGGTAGCTTATTTGCATTAATTCTAGGTCTGAGAGGGCAGCTCGCTGTTTACACTGACAAATACGACGAGTTCCAATCAGCACTCATGAAGAGCAACCAGGTGTTTGGAGGATTCAAGGATCAGATGGAAAAGGTATGTGGGCTAGTCAAGTTTTTTGTCCCTTCATCATCAGCCTGTAGAAATCCACAGCTGGACTTGTGTCCATAGGCCTACCCAGTATACTTACAGAATGGTTATTTTACTATTACTAATCATGTCTCTAGTTCTTTCGAACCAGTGTGGTGAAAGGATTTTAAGATGCGCCTCGAAGACTCCTTTCGTGCACTTTCACTGACTACCCGCCACTGCAAATACTGTTATATACCTATTATAAATATAAAATTTACAGTAGTACCACAAATATTGTGCGAATTCATGTAAATAAATAAATTATAAAAGTTCTCACTACATACATAATTATCACGCATCCCATTATCAAGTATCCCTAATAAGGGTGGGCAGAGCCACAAGTAAAAATAAGAAAACTTGCAGCCTCTTCTGATTTAAAGTCCCAAGATGGATATGGTGAACCATGGTGACAGGTGATCAGCCCATCGCCCATATAGATGGTCCATCATTTTGGAGAGGTCTATCCTTTAATCGACTTTTATGACATGCTCGGGAAGAGAAGCAGCTGGACGCATTCTATGCTTTTTCTTTACTCCTTTACTCTCACTACAGATGTCTAAAAAGATAAAGACCTTGGAGAAGGAGTCTCTATCCTGGAAGCAGAGATGGGAGAGCTCGCAGAGCGCCCTCTTGGACATGTGCGGGGAGCGCCAGGCCTCCGACGCGCGCCTGCTGGCCGTGCAGCGGCAGCTGGCGCACATGCAGAGCCTCTGCCGCACCCTGCAGGTAACCACAGCCTGTCTTGGAACCACTGAGCTGTAGATCCATACTAATATTATAAATGTGAAGTGAAGTAACTCTCGAAAGGGCTCTGCTATCGCTTTGTCCTTTTAATATCACTCAGAGCTTTAATATTTCGCGGCCGTAAATTGCTTTATGTCCAGCCTAGGCAGTAATGTACTATTGAAATCCTTCCTAAGTTATTATAATATTAAAAGAATTATTGCATGTGCATCACAGGCGGAGCGCACCGTGCTACTGGGCACTCTGAAGGAGCACGACATAGAGCGGCCCCCGCTCCCCGCGCCCTCGCCAGCCCCCGCGCCCGAGCCCCTGCCCCCGCATAATGCTTCCGACGCCAAGGTATGTCTGTCCACTTTCAGATTGTTGCTAAACTTTATCACACTGATATAATAAATGTGAAACTTTTGTGTGAGATTTTGTTCCGTAAGGGGATTTGGATCAAACTTGCAATATACATAGTTTGTAACCCGAAATAACAATCAGGGTGTCACGCGAGCCAAACCGTGTGCAGAAACTATATAATATATTAACTATGTTTATTAGGCTTTTGAACTAACCTGTTAAGATCCTTTACAAATAAAAGTCTAGTTTAAATAACTATTACAAATTTCAACTTAACTATGATTGTGATAAATACGTACTGCACCTTACTAATCTCTAGTCTAAATAGATTAAAGTTATTACAAATATAAACCAATTCCGGTAGGTGGACGCGATGGCAGTAAACTGCGCGCAACTCAGACAAAGTCTAGCGCACTTACAAAGTCAGCTGAACGTGCTCACAACTCAACAAACGCAGCAAGCGGAGGAGCCGCCACAACCGGAGAAACCTAAGAAGAACAAAAACAAGAAGAAATCCAAGAAGGCACCTGTTGAAGAAGCTAAAGCCATCGAAAATGACAAGACTACAGAAAAAACAGCAGAGAAAATACAAGTTGTAGATAAGAATAAACCTGCAAATACAGAATCAGACAGCAAAGAACAAAGTCCAGAAGAAGCTACAATCAAAGAGGAATCCAAAGCAATAGAAGGAATAAAAGCTACAGATAAAAGCGTAGATTTGGAAGCTGAGAAGGCAGATGAAAAAGTACTAGAGAATCTTATGCAAGCAATCAACATTGCCAATGTCAATCTGTGCGACCTGGAAGTAGTTGGAGACGATGAAACGACTATTCAAGAAGTATTGGACGAAGAAGCCAAAGTTGAGGAAATCACGGATTCTAAAGCTGAAGAAGAAAGTCCAGAATCTAAGGATGGTAAACAAAATGGCGTCATTGAAACGAATGAAGTAGTAAACTCTGAAACAGTCAGTCAAAAGGTTTCTGACAGTCCGAAAAAGGTAGAATCTCCTGAATCTAGTCCTAAAAAGGTCTCGCCTCCTGAAAATAGCTCTGAAAAGAATGCCTCTCCTAAAGACAGTCCTAAGAAGGAAGCTGAAGTAACAATTGAAAAATAATGAATGAAACCACCACGGGACAAGCAGAGTATCCAACGAAAACAATTGTATGCTGCTGGAAAGAAATCATGCTTATCTTACTTATATTATAAATGCGAAAGTTTGTGAGGATGTTTGGATGTTTGAATGTTTGATGTTTGTGTCTCAATCACGCCTAAACGGCTGAACGGATTTTAATGAAACTTGGAATATACATACATGTACTGGATTAACATTATAGGCTATTTTTTATCCGGGTACCACGCGAGCGAAGCCGTGGGCGGCAGCTAGTTGATATATAAAACATGTTACTGACTGACTGACAACAATTCTCAGCCTAAACCATTAGTCCTGGATGCACGAAACTTGGTGGGTATATCCGAAATTCAACTCTTACAGGAGGGTTAAAAAAGTCACTATCAGATCTGCTGCTGAATTCAATTTCGTCGATTTACTAAAATTCCGACCATTTTACGGTCAAATATGAATCTGCTTCCTAATCGTACCGCGTACAATTCACCGCACATTCGGACCAGTTTACGAAAATTAATTGCTATAGATGAATTGCTTAAAGTGGCCTTTCAACAGGTCGCATCTGGAAGATAAAGTTTCTAAAGAAACATACTATTTGCTTATTTATCATGTTCACAACATAAAAGGCAGATGTCCTTGTTTAGATAGAGATATTGCATGCGTATTACGCAGAATATGGCTGCTCTAAAACTGTATTCCAAAACATCTGTACAAGCCTATATTACTCGTTTCATGGTTCTAGATCTTTTGGTTAAGGCTATGCATTGTCAGTCAGTCCGTCATTCAGTTTCATAGCGCATTTTTATACTACAAAGTTTTCGTGACTTGAAAATGGCAAGATATCATTAAAACTTGAAAAGTCTTAAGGGCCTTAATACACGCTTATATCCGAAGAATCAAAACGGCGGATGCAGTCTACAGATGTATACAATCTGACCGAGCAGCCTCGCGAGGCAAATGCTTGGCAAAAGTTGCCACCGGACTCTGTACTTCCACGTAGTAAAACTGTTTAGTCCAACTGGTTTAACCACGAGGAATTATGTTTCCTCGTGGTTAAACTTCGTTGATATAGCACCTTTTCAGCATGCTGTAAGTCATCTAGCATAGATGGTAAAAGGCCTTAAAGACAAGGATGTAAAATGCGACGCTTCACAGCAGCCGTAGCTGCAGAGTTGGTCAGCGTGTCATTATTGCTGTTCTTTGTAAATATGTGTGAATTTAGTTAGTTTTTTTTTTGTTTTTGTTGAAGATCCTTCACATAGAGATTTATTCAGGTCATCAACATAATTCAATAATGCCTCATCCTTTACTATTATGAACACTGAATGGAAACTTTTGGACTGTGCTGAGGTATGCTATTGTATGTAATGTAGCTTGCACACTTTAAAATGTTTAAAACCAAGAACACACTTACTCCACTGTATTTATAAAGGTATAACTCAATAAAAAAAGTTTTACTGTTTTAGGGTTCTCTACCCGAAGAGTGCCAACGGGACCCTATTACTAAGTCTCCACTGTCCGTCCGTCTGTCAGTGGGCTTATGAACAGTAATAGGTAGAGTTGAAATTTTCAGTGTGTATTTCTGTTGCCATTATAATAATAAAAATCCTGGATCATGCTGTGCCGACCCCACATAGTGGGATCAGGCAGGAAGATGATGGTGATGATGATTATGATAATAAAAATTAAATAAAAGGGGGCCCATACAAGAAACATATTTTTAAATGTTCGTTATCGATCATCGAACCTACCAATTTAAAAAATACATCATGTAAAAGCATTTAAAAAGTTCATGTACAATGGTACGGAACAGTTCGTGTGTGAAATAGACTCACTTGACCGGTTTTATTTTACTATGATAAACTCTATGCGAAAGATATAACTGAATCATGAATGATCTATTTATTCACACACATTAAGGTCACAAATAACGTTTTTTTTATAATGGATTCTACTTTTTCTTTTCAAATAATTCTTTGAATTATATGAGTAATTTTGTGTATCATTGTTTGTTTAAACTATTTTAATTAGATTTAGGTTATTTTTAACTGACTTTTAGTAATAATTGTAAGGTTGGGTACACAACAATGAAGATTTGAAAGCAGAGTTTCAGAATCAATGTTTACCTAACACTGCATGTATAAGTTACTAGTATTTTTTTACATAAAAACTTAGCCTTACTTATATTTGTTGTGTACCTTACTTATGTTAGAGCATAGTATTATTAGGTCGAAATAGGTATTTTTACTTTTTGAGGAGTGATTTTTGAGGTATATTCAAATTTAAATTCATGTCTAGTCAGTAGTACCTTTAATTTACTTAGAACAACATATTTTTTCTCAATAACTGTTACAAAATTAAATTTCAAGTAGTGGGTCATTCCTGGTATCCCCATTGATGGGGATAGTTGGAATAGTATAAAATAATTAAGTGGTTGTCCCTATTGAAAATTATGTTTAGTTAAATTATAAATGCACTAACAATTAAAATAAAATTAGGCCTCAATTAGACATTTTGATTGTGTTAATAAAAAGGAAGTATTAACTGTCATAATTGTTAGTAAATTGAATAATTCGATCACCGAATAGCTATTTCATCTCGTACATAAAATTGTTTGCGATTGGCATAAGTAATTAATTAATTAGGTTTACAAGAAGTTTATTTCAAGTAGGATTTTATTTTTCCTCTAAATCTTTATTTACAGTTTTATTTTTCCCCTAAATCTGTATTTACTGCTTGTTGCCTTCTATTTTCATTGTAGTCAAGGCAGCAAAAAACTTATAGAGCCGTTATAAAATGTAATGTGTAATGCCTCTTCCCACTACTTCACCCCATAACCTGATCGTCACTGGCCGGGCACAAACTTTCGGTTCAGTTATGGGCCGGGGTTAGTGGGCAGAGAGCCTAAATGAAACAAAATGTAGCAAGTTCAACCGTGTAGGAGCAACTTGAGAAACTCGACGATTTGCCATCTAAGATTCAATTTATTTATAATATCTTGATTGTATTATGAATGTATTTCCTCGGCAGTGTGCAATGTATCGAATGGTGTTCTCGTATTATAAGTTTAGTACAAAATAGAGTTTGTATAATAAAACTAGATGTCACTTTATTGTTCTTTTATTTTGATTGTTATTATGAGTCGCTACAATCCTATTCTATAAACGAATCACCGGCACAAAAAATGGAATAAAAAAAAATCAGCAAGACAGTTTTGACAGAACTTTTTTTAATCTTTGTTTATTAAAGGTGAAGATTCGGTTTTGGAACGGGGTAGTACATACATACATTATTATCACACCCGTATCCCTAATGGGGGTGGGCAGAACCACAAGTAATCATATGAAAACTTCCAGCCACTTCTGTTTCCAAGTCCCAAGATAGATATGGTGAATTATCTCAATGGGGTAGCTGAGTGGAAAAAGCTGGTCGATGTCGCCAGTTGCTGTCTCAAAAACGCACTTTAAGGCTTCAACATTCTGCTCTCTTTATCATCAACAGGGATGACACAATTTTACTGTTCAAAATGTAGTCGTACTTGTCGCTTTCGTACTTGACCTAGGACACTGTTTAAATCATCTGCTGTAGGCTATGAGTGGGCAGTGACGGATTAACCCTTAATCAAATTAAGCAATTGCCTAGGGCATCACGTCTGAGGGGGCACCAGAAGAAGCACAAAAAAATCCGTCCTTAGGGCATCACGTCTCACTCTCACGTTAGATCTCATCATCATATTTTACAAAAAACTAATGTTTTTAGGCGGTAAAGGTTTAAAGATCGATTCTAGTTGACATACGGATAGGGGGGCCCACAGGCATGGATTGCTTAGGGCATCAAGTAGTCTTAATCCGTCACTGTGAGTGGGTGGCGACTCGTAACACAAAAAATGGGCTATACAGACAAGCTGCCTAGATTATTGACAAAACGAAATCGTAATCTCAGTTAGACTTCGGGTAAGTAGGTATTGTTACTGATGTACAAATTGGACTGCTTGTTTTAATTTTGTTTTGCGGAAATTATGTAGTTTTGTTACGGCTACGAAAACAGCGGACAAATGGCGAAAGAACTAGCGTTGAAAGGGATCTTTGACATGGGCTACGACATCAAATAAACAGGGATCAGGGATAAAATCCTGGATGCAAATGTCCGAACTCGGATCTGAATGGCAAAAACGGGCGGAGAATGATGATGCTGTTAACCCTATTTACATGAAGTTGACAACACTCACATTTTTTTCTGGGCGTTTTTCACAATTCCCACTAGTTCTGCCTCACTTTGTGGATTAAGAGAAAATGATGAGGGGGTTTCTGTACTTTTTTAAATTGAAGTTTCACAAATGCCCCCCAATGGTAATTTTCTCAGGGGGGTAAAGTGGAATAAGCCATAGAGGTCATGGAATCACATGTTCTCTATGGATAGGTTACATTCGCTAGTTTCATGGCCCTATTTGTATGCGTTAATCCATTGCACTTGTTATCTAACAGCTAAGTTATCCGTTTGGGTAACTGTGTTTTTATCTTAATTATTGTGATTTGCCATTTTTTTCCTTGTTTCCATTACGCATAGTAATTGGGTGGCGAACAAAGTTATAAAACTCTCTGGCCACATGGGTGATACCTACAAGGTGTAAATAAAGGCTTATGTTTCTACAATATTTAGTGAGTTTTACCTAAAGGTAAAACTTCTGACTTTCTGATTCACTTCACTTCTGATTTACAGCCCTAAGATGATTATGGTGCACCATGGTGACAGGTGCACCATCGCCATAGGTGGTCCATCATGTCGGAGAGGATACGACTCCTTAGTCGACTTTTACGACATGCTCGGGGAGATATCTTTTTCTTTACTACCAGTCCAGCAGAGAAGTAAAGTCAAGGTTTGAAAAATACTTATATAAAAAGTAAATTGGTTCATATTATTAACGCTTGGGGTCCTTTATGTGGTATTTGATAATGAAACTTTTAAGTAAACAAGCTACTGCAATATCTTACCTATTAAATAATAGTTTACTTAACTAAAATGCAATTCTATGATGGGTTGAATGTATAATTCTTTACTAATTGCAATACATGCGCATATTTTTGTTTACCTAAACCAATTTAAAAAAGATCAGGATATCAATTCTTGAAAATCAGAGTGATAAAAAGTCACCAAAATGGTCCATTTCTATTGATATTTTTCAATTTCGTATTTTTAAAAGTCACGGTGATTTCAAATTTTATTCATTTTTAATTCAGAAGTAACAAAATGACTTGCAAGACTTGATGTTTACAATGTGGATACTTATATTTTTAAGGGTTGGTTCGGTTATTATAAGTTATATTGTAAGGGTGGCATGTTCTGCTAAGAACAAACCCTTTAAATAAAAAGAATTAAAAAAAAAAGTTATATTCTAAAGTTCCTGGCTTCGTCCCTTCGCCGCATCCGGGTAAAAGGAAAACCGAAACCAATATAAAAATTGCAACAATACGTGAAAGATATTCATCGATCAATTCGTCTCAATTTTACAAGAGAATTGGATAAAAAAACGTGCGCCATCCACAAAACAACTTTTACCGAAGTATACTTTTCATCACGATCCTCATTTTGTGCTGCAGACTTCAGAGTAAAGTAATATGAGCCTTATGCCGTTGTAATAAGAGCTGTAAGAGTGCAATAGTGCAATCGACAGGCCGTGATAGTCACGTGACTGAACAGTACTGACTGTTTGAAACAAAATGTTCCGTAAGATCTTGAAATTGTTATCTATAACTGCGTTTTTTTTTATTTGAGTTTGTACTTCGGGCGACCTTAACCCTTGAGTCTATTCTAGTCTATTGTTACGAATTCCGCTATTTACACAGACTCAATGGACTTTCTGAAGCGAAATTTTTATATTCATCTGTTGCTCATCATCTGATGCTGTGATGATCTCGACACGGAATTTCCTTCTGTAAATGTCGCAAGTGCTACGAGGATATACCAGGAGATAGTCGGGCGTGGTGACTGTTTTAACCATGGAATTCGGAATCACTCGGATTTTTCATCCAGCTGATGGACTTAGGTCACCCATCCAAACATCCATGCACTTTTAACTCTAGTCCTATGTCAAGAACGACCAGCAAAGCTATGTCACCTTCTTCTTAGCGTGTCAAAGAGCACTGGTGATTACCTAAGTGGTAGCGGATCCTACCATCCGATCCTAAGGTCTTAGGTTCAAATCTGGTCATGCACCGCTGGATTTTTCTATTCGAAAACTTACCGCGCTATACCAGTAGGTACATTCAAACGGTGAAAGAAAACATCTTGAGGAAACCAGCATGTCGTAAAACCTAAAAAGTTCCATCCTTTCACCACACTGGTTCGAAAGACGACTAGATAGATAAAGCGTGTAAAATACTCGATGACTATTATAGTAGATATAGGTATACTAAGAGTAGGATAAGGGCAGGAAGATGATGACCTAGGTATTGTATGTATGTTCGTATGAGCTAGTGGCCAACTCTAGTGACGGAGTTTTTAGGCCTCCGTCATGGCTTAACGACTTAAAAGCCCGGACCGACTGTTTAACGTGCCCTCCGAAGCACGGAAGGGCTCAGCTCGTAATGCCACTTGCGGTGACCCATCCCAATTGTGACCGCGCACATCGTTGCTTAACTTTAACGATCGATCAAGAACGCCTAAGCAAGCTACGCCACTCGACACCTCTTTCTTACTTATTTGCGTTCAGAGTTTTCGTGGTCTCCGGACACAGGTGTTTTTTTCTCGTTTCACCTCGCGCCGAAATGGAGCATGCTCAGAAAAAGCTATACCTATATTTTGGTTGCTCAATCTTTTGGTTCCTTGGAGTTTAAAACTAGACTGACTAAGGGTCACTTGCTTAGAACCAGTGTGGTGAAAGAATTGAAGTCTTCAAACCCTTAAACAACGTCTAAAAACGTTCCAAACGTGCCAAGTGCATGAAAGGAGCCTTTGAGGCGCACTTTAAATTATTTTACTGATTCGGAAAAACTAGTCACAGTATCTAGTACCAGAAATATTGTGGTATCATAACCTAAGGCTTTGGGCTTTCTTCTCTAAGTCCAAACGAAACTTGACAGCTCGTAACTCGTTGCGTTTTTGCGATACAACATTGTCATTACAGAATACGATAACACGTCGATTCCGCGAACGTGCTCGCGTTTGCCCGCGTTACGTTTTGTTTGGTCATAGTGAATAAGGCCCCTGGTGTCCTTGAAAAACTTCAATTTGGTAATTACGTGGTTAATTGGGCAATTTTTTTACAGTCGAAAATTTTATTGTTTCCTGCGATAATTAAAACAATCGAAATATTTATTGTTGAAATTGTGTCTGGTTCGCGCGTACAGTGGATACACACTCGTCGAAAAGCGTTATGCTAGGCCAAGGTCTATTGAAGCGTGTTTTACGTATTTGTACTTTCCCCTAAAATAGTATTGGTTTGGTGGCGGTGTGATTGGTGACATAAGGCGCGGGTTCGATTCCCGCTCCGGGAGAAATGCATGTTCTGCAGCTGTTCAGTCCAGTCTGGGTGTTGTGGTACCATGATACTCGTAATTTCTAATACCCACGACACAGGTATTCCTAGTGTGGGGTCAGACAGAAATATTCTATTTAAGTGACTGTCGGATGTTATTTATTTATTAAATTACTAACGCACTTCAAATATCAGTAGTGGTGGTTAGAAGTTGAAGTAAGTCTTTCTGCTGAATAGATGTCTTTCTGCTGCAGGAGATGCCCGTAGGCAACCAAAAAGAATGAGAAATAAAGATGAAAAGGGGTCAAGTTACTAAGCTGTAATAAAACCTATTAATCGAATTTTGGTGCACAGTTTCATGTTTAATTTGACGATGGTGATAATGATGTAGTCTTTCTATTTTACGTACGGTAGCTAAGTTTTGTTGGAGAATTCGAAGGACCTTCGATTTTGAAAATAACTTTGTATTGTCCAAAGACATTGACATAAATATTGATTGTGAAATAAAATTGAAAGGGCTGTGAAAGGTAGGTGATTGACCAGTTCAGAGATAACGGCGGTCAGGGCTACTTATTATAGCCCACTTAAATAGGTATTTTATGATAATAATCGGAAAATAACTGGAATATCTATCTTACCATTGGACTATAAGGTGAGCGAAAAACATTACCTACGAAAATTTCAAATAGTTCATACTATTACCTATTCTACTATATCATTATAGTGCCTAGAGATGTTTCACAAATGTATGGAACCTAGGTCTGGTCGCTGTACAATTGTATAAACGTAGCTAAATATATGTAAAACCATTTCCCATTGTAATATTTTTATTATTTTGCTTTATTTAATGCATGTTCCTAAAATACCTTTCTCATGGAGGGCAACACAAAGCATAAAACAACATAGCAGGGCGGTATAGGGTAAAATGCTTTGACAAGTTGGTTCAATGGCTGCATTTCGTTCGCGTGGAATCTAAATCTTTGTAATGAAGTTGTCAAAATCATAAATCTTGGAAGAATAAATACAAAATACATAGTGACAGTGGCAGACTATACCGCCCAGGAAAATATGTTACCATACTTACCATTGTGAAAATTTTTCGCGATTTAAACATTTTTCTGCAAATAATTATGCTTCAAATTGGAGTTGAAGTATTTTTTTGATGTTCACATAATTTTTCACCATTTTTCTGTTTGTTCTGCTATCATGAAACATCCCCTTTACATAGGCCTATACACCAGGAAAAGAATCACCAATAGGCGGAGTTATATCGTAAGACATAATAAGTTTAGTAATTAAGCTAGAATGATTTTAGTATTGCATGTTTCCGTCGGCAGAGCTCTGCACACGAAGTGTTGGTTGTATTCAAATTGCGTGGTCATTCGACCGAGAGTTACCTATAAACAAATTAAATATGGGTTAAATTAACTTAGATGAATTGGTTAAGGTAGATATTCATTAATGTGTCTATTGATACGGTTAGCACTCCCCTTGACAAGGCTGGAACACATAAATAGTTATGGGCAATCATAACCACCATTTTTTCTTCGGTGCGTTCCGTATGGACATCCCGGAGTCCCTTGACATGCATTGCTGGCCACCAGGTGGTTTTTTAGTGGGTCGTTGAGTCCGACAACCCCACACTACCCAGCTGCGACCCTCAATCGCAGTTGGGCGTTTGGGAGCAGATTTTTCCACCTGCAATTAAAAAAAAGGTTTATTTATTTTATTCAAATAATGGGCAACGTTCGATAACTACTTAAGTATCTTTTTTACATACATTTATATTATCGTCTTATCTCTAACGGGGTAGGCAGAGCCACAAGTAATCATAAGAAAACTTGCAGCCACTCCAGGTTCAAGAGTCCCAAGATGGATATGGTAAACCATGGTGACAGGTGATCAACCTATCGCCTATATAGATGGTCCATTATATTGGAGAGAATACTATCCCTTAGTCGGCTTTTACGACATGCTCGGGGAGTGAAGCAGCTGGACGCCTTCTAGGTATGTTTTTTCTATACTCCCAGTTGAGCAGAGAAGTGAAATAAGTACCCAGCTATTTTTGTGCAAAAAGTGTGGTGAAAAGATTAAAAGTGCGCCTCAAAGGCTCCTTTTAAACACTTGACACCATGTTTACGCACTTTTTAGGTTTGCTGGTTTCCTCATCTGCTGATTTCCTCACGATGTTTTGCTACATTATTTGAGAGACAACATCATTTTTTCAAACAGAAAAATCCATTGGTGTATGACCGGATTTGAACCCACGACATTAGGATCGGAAGGTGGGGTCGCTACCATCTTGCTAGGCACCACGAACTTTTACTTAGAGACATTGCTGTATCAAGTCAATGTCTAGAAAGGTTAAAGATGTCGGATGAAGGATCTGTGGAAAACAATGACATAATCATCTGATACCGCACTACCGAGCCAACACTATACACACTGCGTATTGATGGGAATATTCTTCCCTTCCCACTACCGACCGGTGGTCAATATCGTGGGCAATTCAAAACGGGGGTTCATATAATTATCTTCATTTCCCACCGCTCTGGCATGAGGTTTTCTGGTAAGTTTAATAGCTAAGGGCCCTACCCTGGAACATTAAAGTAAGTAAGTTCGTATGGCCAACTCTTGTGATGGAGTTTTTAGGCTGCCTAAAGGCCTCCGTCGTGGCTTGACGACTTACAAGCCGGGACCGACAATTTAATGTTCCCTTCGAATGTCACTTATTCTCGTAATGTCACTTGCGGTCGCCCATCCAAATTGTGACCGCGCACAACGTTGCTTAACTTTAATGATCAATCAAGAACCAAGCAAGCTACGTCACGAATAAGCATTGACGGGACTTTGCTTGTTTGATTGATAACGGTCCGGTTATGAACGACGTGTTGGACGGAAACCTTACCATGAGTTACACGCTGTTAGGTATATACTTTTTACGTCATTGTCATTTCTATGGCACTCTCATTTCCTAAGTAGTTCCATAATTTGGTAAAAACACAGTGAATTGTGCCCAATATTGGTCCAATCTACAATGCACTCTGAATCAATGAGCGCCAGCCGGCACGGGATATCTACAGAGTTGTTGATACCGCAACTTCGGATTTTAAACCTTTTTATAACAAAAAATTCAAGCATGTATGAAGAATGTTATGAGAGTAAATGAAGCGGAAGAAATATGTCAGGATCGTAGCAAATGGAGATCCGTGATCTCTGCCTACATCTATGGGAAATAGGCGTGATGTTATGTATGTAAATTCTTCCTCAAATATCTCACCATCCTACAGTGTCTGTCTATTTAACAAGTGTGTTTTGCCAACAATGACTTACGATGCCGAGACATTGATGCGCACGTCGGCGGCTACGTTCAAAATGAGGGCTGCATGCTCGGTATCAATCTTTTAGACCGAATTCCCATTCCGACATCCGTAGACGAAGCAAGATGACGAAATACGGATAATTGAGCTCAAGCAGAATTGGGCGGGACACTTGGCGCGACGTGATGATGACAGGCAGTGTAAATCGTTGACTGGCAAGAGAAAAGGGAGGCCTACCCAGCAGTGCCATCTGGCTGAGGATGATGATGATGATGAAGTAATTTACCATTTTTGAGTTCCGTATCCGAAGGGTGTCAATAAGCCTCCGCTGTCGGTCGGTCCGTCCGTCTGTCAGCGGGCTGTATCAATGCTCGATGGCTGTATCTCATGAACCGTATTTGGTAGAGTTGAAATTTTTAACGAGTATGTATTTCTATTGCCACTATAACAACACATTATTTTTGTAGTATTTTAGTGTATTTCTTTTTCAAATGATTATACTAATTTATAAAAAAAAAACAAATAGAAGAGAATAGAAGAGACGTGTTTCATTTTGCATTTTTTTGCTTGATAGGGAACGTGCTGACACCTGTTATAGGTGGCATATAAGAAACATTAATGTAGGTACATGTTCGGTGGTACGAAACCCTTCGCGTGCGAATTCGACACGCTCTTGACCGATTACTATTAATGTTCTAATCTTTTTCGATTATTTCCTAAATATTTTCACTAAGTATTGTTAAAGTCAATACTTAGGTATTCAGTTATCTAACATTTTACAATGAAATTATTCAATCACATCGTGACAAGACGCTCTGTTGTTCTATTTGTCGCTCTATACAGATCCAAATCGGCGCTTTCTTGGCTCTCTGCTCCAATAGACATTTACTATAAATACAAGTACTGTCGGTCTGTACGTACATTGCCTCACTGAACACCGAGCAAGGGTCACCTAACCCCCGGTTTAAACTTTAAACCGAATATTAAACTTTTGTGAAAGTACTGAAAGGTATTTTGAAAATTGTGCTAATTTCTTTTTAAATTTTCTTACTAGAACTTTTAAGTGATTTTCTAGCTATAGGTACTAAAAGTGTTTGTGGTGTGATTTCAGTTCGACTGTAGTCAAAATGAAGACATTTAGGACGCTATTGTTTTGCATAGGTAAGTACACTTTAAATTAAATAATTTAGTTATGTATTAGTACATAAATAGTCTGGACAATATGAACTAAGTTTCTGAAAACGCTGCCACTGGCGTAGTGGCTGCGTCTCTCGCTTCTCCTTAGTCGTAGGTTCGAAATCGAGCACCCCTATGAGTTTTTAAGTTCGATTTAAATAATATTACACTCAAGAAGTCAAATTCAAATCGAGAGGAAGCCGTCACTCCCTTGCAATGTAGAAACGCATTACTCACCTATTACTACAAATTGGAACTCATGCTAAATGTAATACTTGCTCCTCACTACCCCTAAGGGTGTTTACTGATAGGTACACAGCAAAACTGAAACGATTTGCCATATTTTTTGACGCGTCTTAGACATTCCTTTGGTCTGTATACACCCTAACACACATGTATTTTGAATATTTCAATAATGGAGATGTAGAATCCATAAATATAAAATCTTTTAGATTATTTGGAGTTTTCCCAGACAATACATTAAAAAATATTAAAATTTATCTATACAACGCCTCTTCTCCACGGTCGTATGACAAGGTTTAATACATAATTCCCTTAACAGGGAATCCTAATTCCCAGTCACATACTGGGGCCTAGTATATCCAGAAGTATGCGCGTGATTTTTTACTACAGTCCCTACTACTACTAGTCGTGTTATCAGTACTTACAAACCAGTGTAGTGATAGTATTAGATTAGTACGCCTCGAAGGCCCCTTTGGTTGACTCATGTTTTATAGCTTTTAAGGCTCTAAGACAAGCTGGTAACGAGTATAGCCTGTGAAAACTTATAGCAAAGCCAGTTCCTGTAACTCGATATATAAAATAGTAAATGTAAATGAATCTGCATGAAACAAACATGCGAACATTATATCACCTTTACATAAACACGTATCTACAGGGTGTTTCCTCACGCAAGATACCGGCCAGCTTCCGGTACGCACCAATGCATACTTTCTTCAATCATTTCGTTATGTACTTACATACTTCATTTGTTTCATAACTGTAATTATGTATTTATAATTTACTGTAAACATAGATTAGCTAAATGATACATGTGAGGGTGAATGAAACGAGAGTAGTATGTTCCGTAGCAAATGGAGATCCGTGGAGGCCTATAGATACCTCTTAGGGGAACAGGCGTGATAGTACTAGTTTACCCGCGCGGCTTTGCTCGCGTAGTTTAAATTTTGACTACCCCAAAACGGGTACCTTTTTGAGAGTTATTTTGAAAAACTCTGAAACGTGTCCATTGATTTTGTATTTAAAGTGTCCTAACCAAGTTTCAAGCAAATCTCACAGTCTGTCAAAAAGTTCTTATTAAAAATTCTCCTGGGAGTCATTTTGTAAAAATAAAAACGTGTTTTATGATTTATTTCAAAAATTATTTAAACCGAGTTTTGAGCAAGTCAAACCAAAAATCTTAACCACCCCGTTTAACCCGCTTAAGGGTTGAATTTAAATAATAGATAATGAAAATTAAATTAGCCTATAATGTTATACCAGAACTTAAACTATTTAAATTCTAAATTTCATCAAATTGGTTTAGTAGCTACGGATATACTCTTTCACACAAAAACTATTTAACGCATTTGAATGAAACTTGGAATATAGATAGCAAATATACTGGATTAACATATAGGCTATTTTTTATCCGGGTACCACGCGAGCGAAGCCACGGGAGGCAGCTAGTCTTTGAGTCTTTGATAAAGTTGGTATATTAGATGGTACTTAATTTGTTATTCGAGCCATATGACTTGCTAATCATCACTTCAACATGCCTATTCTCTGCCTACCTAATTTAAGTGCCAAACATCGAAGAAGTGTTTTTATATCTATTAAACTAATTAATGAACGAACGAATAATGACTATAACGTTTATTTGGCACTATAACACACTAAAACCTTAAACTAAGTAACTTTTAAACTAAACTAACTAAGAGTGTGGGTGCCAAAAAGGCGTCCAGTTCAGCATATGTTGGAAGCTTGTTGGAAGCTTAGATTATAGTTGGAATTAAGTAGGTTTTACAACCAACTCTGAATTTCAGGTATCTAATACATAAGGACTAGGCTATTTATATCTTAAAATCACTTCCAGGCTCCCTCTCCCTCGCCGCGGCAGCTCCAGCAAGACACCAACAACACCAACAGCACCAACAACAGCAACAAATCCAACAACAGCCAGAGTACGAGTACGACTACGACAACGCGCAGCTACAGCAAGCGGAGCCAGAGGAATCAGCTAGTCACTACGATGCGTACATCCAAGAGGTCCAAGCAGCGAACGATGGCAAAAAGGGATTTTCCCGAGGCAGTGGACTTAGGACAATCGCGGTGGGTTCTGCCAATCAAGCGAAGACAGCGCTGGGCAATCAAGCAGCGGCAGCGTACCAGGCGGCGTATGTAGCGAAGAATACTCTGGCCCAGTCGGCGGCCCAAGCTAGTGCGACAGCCCAGGCCGCGCTTGCTGGCAAGCAGGTCATCCTGTCGGGGTTGGAGCAGCAAGTCAGGGATGCTAAAGTGGGGCTGCAGGGTGAGGAGATGCAGTTGCAACAGGCGAAGAGAGCAGCGCAGGCGGCGGCGCAGGCGGCGCAGCAGGCTATGCACCAGGTCAGTCCAGTCTTCCGATTCTCAGGTTGCGTATTCAAATCTATTTGTGAAAGATTTTGCTATTCGAATTGATGTGCATACCATTGCTACTAAAGAAGTCGTGAGGAAACCGGCGGCATATCGTAGAATCCAAAGTTTGAAAACTGAAGTGGGCGAAAAAAGCCTGAGCTAGATTTGTTAGCAATTAAATGGTTAGAGTGCTTCACACATTTTTAACCTAAGCTCGATCACTGACCTAACTCAGTGTCCAATAAAAACCAGTGGAACACATTACATTATGGATAACAAATTAATTTTCATATAAATTGAGCTCAATGACATAATCAATTTCTTAGGTCTTTTGTAAGTAAATCTTAGGTAATATGAAAAACCAGTGATCGCCTTGCGAAAATATTGACAAAGCCGTAACCAATCTCCTGTCGACACTTCTATTCAATATTTGCAAAGAGCAAATAAATTAGGTTGTAAAATAAACTAATAAACTTTTGTTATATCGTAACGAAATTACTCTGAAAGCTCACTTCATTATGATCGAAAATATCAACGAGCGCGTTGACATCTTTTGGTACAAAATGATCACATTAATAAGATTTTTTTTCTCAACATGGAGATAACCTTTGCTTTTCTGAAAACGTGAAAACGTATATTAGTTTGCTAGGGTATATCTACGTCAATAAAGTATGACCTCTAACTTTGCGATACATGAAGGTATTATTGTGACAGAATCTTCTAGATAATCTTTATGAATATTATAATAATAAATAACAAGTCATAACATAATCCTGACCCCACGCTAGGATTCCCTGTGTCGTGGGTATCAGAAACTACGAGTACCATGGTACCACAACACCCACCCGGAAGAAATATTTGCAGATCATCCAAATATTTTTTTCCGCAGCGGGAATCGAACCCGCGCCTCTTGCGTCTCTGCCGAGCAATCGCCCGCCACGCCACCGAGGCCGTCAATAGGCACCATTACTAAACTTTAAAAAACATTTTACATAATTGCAATATTACTTTTATTTATTTGTTTTCAACATATTTTAACAAATCAACGGTCACGCTCTGATTCTCGCGGCGCTCTCTCGATACAATCACAGACTTTTTGTCACAAAAATTTGCATTTAGGAAATTACGACATTTTCGAAGGTCAGTATGGTTGCATAAACTCAACCATAGCCTGTGTCGATTTGTAATTAAAATGGTTCAATATTGCCAAGTATAAAACACAATTACCAACCTACCTAGCCACGGCTTCTCTCTTTATATCCGAATAAAAAGTAATTGTGTATAATTCTAATAGATTTCAAAATAGTTGAGCCGATACGGCGTGATTGCGTCCCAAACATACAAGACGAACTCAATTGGCGGAAAGCAGGAAAGACTTCTCAGTATACGGTTCTAAAGGACGGTTTTCGGTGTCGTTATCTCTATTAATTATTTGTTTCAAATACCGGAATTTGCTTACCGCATGAAATGTAATCGCGCGACACTTGATCTTAGGCACGTTTCCTTCCGGTTCGGTTTCCACAGGACATTGCAAGGTCTGGACTAGAAAGCCTTACGTAAGGTAAATTATTGCGGTCGGTAGTTTTTGAATTTGATATTTAAAAGGAATGGTGGAGGATGTGTTTTTGACTTTTACAAAATATCTGATTATCTAGGAGACAGAAAAGCTTGGGACTGAATAGTGATCCAAATCGTTTTATCGCTATGGTTGTAAACTGTAAAGGCATAATTTCCCTAACAAAAAATAGCCGAGCATAGTGTCTCCAAAATTACATTATCTTTTCTCAGTCGCATTATAAATACAAGTGCAAATTGGTAGATTTAAGACGTTTCAAAATGATCCTTATGACTTTATTGAATAAACAAATTTTAACTTTACCTCTGTCTGGATGTTGGGGTACCTAATTAAGTTTCTGAATTTCTTATTTCACACGGGACATCCGGAATTTCGATGTGGGCTCAGGACTTGAGACAGTTGGGTGTTATTTAGCATAATTCCACAGGTGAATGTGATCCAAGCGGCGCTGAACGCGGCGCAGGCGACATCGGAGAATGCCAACGAGGCGGCCTCAGCGGCGGCAGGCGAGCTCGGCGCGCAGACCGCCATGGTGGGCGCCGCGCGCCAGCGGCTCTCCACTCTGCAGAACCAGCTGCACGGAGTGAGAATCGACTTCGAGGCCACGCAGGCGGCTGCCAGGAAGGCTCAGGTAACTAAAAGAGAAGCCATTCTACATAATATACAGGTACTACGCACGACGTCAAAATCAGCTGCACGATGTGAGGATCGACTTCAATGCCACGCAAGCAGCTGCCAGGAAGTCTTTAGTAACTTAGGAACTGCTAGAAGTCATTTCAATTGCACATAGTGTGCCTGTACATAGCGGGTCACCACGCTGCAGGAAGGCCGCCAAGAAGGCTCAGGAAACTTAGAGCATATTCAAATTAAACGATTTATGCGCGAGTTGTGTCGCGCGTAGCCAATCGCATGTTAATTACGATGTTAATGACTCTCTTATTCTTGTGTTTAGGAAACGACGAACGTGAAGATCTACATCTTCGAAGACATAAAGATGTCCATGCTCTTCTAGGTACCTACAGGTCCTCGTGTTTGGGTCAATAAACACATGTTTTAAACCTGAATTCTATCTTTTTTTTAGCACCTTTAAATTCTTCTACATTTTCATTCAACGTCTGGGCGTTACTAAATTACTTAGTTGTACTTACTAGTTATTAAATTACTGGGCGTTATTGGCTGCGACACAGTTTTATACTTTTGCCGTCAGTATCGTTTACACTTGTTTTAGTTTTAATTTGTTTTCTGTTCTAAATAAATTTGTAAATTTGTAATTATCTTAGTCTAAAATATCTTAGAATTCAATAAAAGGCGTGACTCCACTGCAATGCAAGCAGCAGCAGAGACTACGCGTTTATTTAGCTTCGCATTGTTCCAAAATGTAGGGGAGAATATTGCGGCCAACGGCCACGCTACGTCATTTTGTTCCCAACTGTTGCCGTGGGTCACATCCGTGCGCCGCAGTAGAGTCGTAAAACCAACAAGTTTTTTCTCCACCCTATTGATCTGTGATTGAATTCTACATAGGAATGATTTTAACATGTTTTGTACAACAGCACTAGAATCACCAATTGTATTTCAGAGCTCCGCGCAACAGGCGCAGGCGAACGCAGCGGAGGCCGCCGCGAAGGCCGCCGCCGCCGGCCTGGGGGCCCACAAGGACGCGTCCTACGAAGGTACGGCTTACGAGGAGTACAAGGTAGCGCCCCCGCAGCAGAGCCAGGAGGACAGCAGCGTCGAGTACTACCCACTGCAGTCGGACTATCAGAACCAGTAGCTAGGAATAAAGTAGCTAGCTAGTATAACTTATAGAACTTTTGGTTAGATGCAGAACAGCTGGCACCGAGAATACCTTTCAGTAACCCCGCGGCTACACTATTTCGATTCTGCGAAGCTTCGTTTTTGTTACACTACCGCGAAGCTTCGGTTGCTCTATCGCGATTTTGTAAAGCTTTGTGTTTTGTGTTGTCTATCCTATGACAAAACATATGGCTCAATATCTATGACTCGATACAAGTTCGCTGAAGTCCGACAGTGTAGCCTCAGGGTGCTTGTGGGAAAGCTGCGTACCTACTGCAATGTTCAAAGCTAATGAAATTCTGGATTTTTTTAGTATTTTTTTCAAAACAGGTTCATATTTTTGTAGTCTTCAGCTTTTCTGTTATTTAGTAGGTACCTACTTTTATTTATTTTAGTTAGGACTAAACCTTTCAAGTGTTATTAACTTAATTTTGACATTGAATTTTTTTTAAAGTAAATTTGTGCTGTACATTTTCTTAAATTTTGCTAAAAATATACAAAAATTCAGATCTTTCAGAGCTTTACGGTGTCGTGTGTAAGAATATTGAATAATCCCTCCAGTATTCTAATAATATTAATTACAAGTATATCTGCAAAGTGTAAATAATATACAATACAACTACTTAGACTAAAACAACTACTTTTAAGTCTAACATTTGAAATCGTCGACTTGTGATATATTTTTATACTTTTATACGAATTAACAACCTATTTATGTAGCTTTCAATAATGTACCTATGTATGACATAGATTAGTTATAGCTAATGAAAGCGGGAGTACAACGGAGCGACGACTCGTGTAACACGCAATGTAACGTTACATTGCACGTTACACGTCACGTTGCTGTAACATTACTAACAATTAAGTGCGATGTCTCATGAAACAATAAATATTGTTACGAAAAATAAAATGTTTGTTATTAATCGTTATTTTAATGTGATTTTGACTCGACTCTACTTTGACGGCTTGACTCTTCTTGACATCTCACTTATTATGACTAACTCGACTAATCAACCTATTTCTTGACTCGACTAACTCTTCTAGACTGGACTCACGCTAAAGCACCGAACCTACCGTATGTTTTCCAGACTTGCTAGCGACTGTAGTAAAATCAATTTAAAAACTGACAAACCTTTTCATTCCGCTACTGTACATATTTATATATAATAGGGACAGTCGGCCACAAATGTGGTCTACCACCCTAAGATTGAAATTCATTTACACATTATAAAACTAATGTTTTACTTAGCGTGATTTTGGTCACACAGGATGTTTTGTCAAGACTGGTAGACCACTATCTTGGCCAACCGTACCTAAACCAGCGAAAAAATAGTGCACTGGGAAGCCGGCTTCTACACTTTGTATGTTGGTTTGTTTGTAAGGGATAGGTTATTATGGAAATTACTGAATCGACTTTGAATTTATTTCAATATCAAGCAACACTATCTCTACAGCGGCAGCTAGTCTTAGAAGCTTACAAATTATAAATCCTTAAGATTGTGAGGATGCTTCTCCCCCCGAGCATGTCGTAAAAGTCGACTAAGGGATAATATCCTCTCTAACATGATGGACCACCTATACGGGCGATGGGCTGACCACCATGGTTCACCATGTCCATCTTAGAACTTTAAATCAGAAGTGGCTGCAAGTTTTATTATGTTTGCTTGTGGCTCTGCTCACCCCATTAGGGGTACTTGCGTGATAATATGTATTATGAGGATAGAAACCTGGCTTAAATACTGAAGGGTCTCTGGAGAATCTCTAATCTACTAGAGGCACCGTATAGTATCCAATAAAAGTCTAGTGCCTAAGTAAGGTCTGTTTACCTACAAATAGAAGTTCGCAAAAACTTTTGGAACTTTGGCAGCAATGTAGTTAGCCAAAATACCGACTACTAAAATGAAGCTTCTGGACATGTCTAGAAGAATCGTAAAGCGAATTTCAACTTTCAGAGCCGGGATCGCCTGCGCAGGCTACTGTCGCAATTCACAAGCACGACCTAACCTTCGCACAAGCTAACATCAAACCCACACCGCCCGCACTAGAGTCCACCGACGCACCTTCTAAACCCACGTCTCAGGACTCACAGCAGAAATATCAAAAGATTTCGAAGCCACTAAGTCGAACTGAGAAGACAATTCCAAAAGTTTCAAACAGGTTTGGAAGCGATCAGACTCAGAATGCTCTCGCGAGGTTTTTTGGGTGGTAACGTAACTGAGATTAAGTAACAGAGGTGGGTTTCATGACTACCTAAATAATATACTACTAATATTATAAGTACGGTACAGAATCAGAGGTCGTCCAACGGCACGATGGGTCAACAACATCAAAAATGGCCATAGTATTTTATTCGTTGTATGGCGACATTCGAATGGCATACACAAATGGAGGCCTACACCCAGTAGTGGGATACTATGGGCTGTGGATGATGATGATAAATATAATAAGTACAAAGGTTTGTGGGGATGTGAGAATGTTTGGCACTCATGAAGAAGTTTTAGCTTTAAAACGCTATGCTAACTGACCGCGTCTTGGGAGTTTCTCGCGGCCGGACAAGTTGAGGAGAATGGACCGTGGAAAATGAGATACCCAAAGGGAGGCCTATACCCAGTAGAGGGGGAAGTCAGGTTGCGAACCATGATGAGAATGTTTGTGTATCAAGGTGTAACGGTTCAACGGAATTCAAAGAAACTCAGGAAATTTAAGCTAATTGATTGTGATTTGGAATTTTTCACATGTTTGTAGGAACACAGACTTAGCTGCCCCCACTAGGTAGATAGCAAATGAAATTATTAGCGTCTATTTTATTGCCAGACCAAATCAGAAACAAGTATTTATCTAAAAGAGCAAAAAACCCGACTGCATAGAATTAAGGTAGCATAGTTAGTAGGTCTGACATACACACGGATATCTGCATAACGCAGTTTCAAGCCTAAGAAAGTCGTTATTTAGACGAATCCAACAACACCTCATTTGTCGAAATCTGTTCAGCCGTTTCGGCTACAGAGGCAGCTAAAGAAAATTACTTCTTACAGCCGCCATGTTGAAACTCGCGTCATCCAGACGAATCCCAAGACGTCCAGCTGTTTGAACTAGCACATAATTTAATTTTGTCCATTACACATACACCCCAAACACATAACTCTCCTTTCTAGCAGTCGGGTAAAAAAAAGAGATTTACCCCCGAATCTCAGACCCCGAATACTCAAACGCGACTCAGAGTTTAGCACGTCTCATTCACGGTTTTTTGACAGTTTTCAGATTTGCATCAAAAACTGTCAAAAAACCGGTTTGAGTATTCGGGGGTAGTCTATGCTAGATGTATCCCCCCGTAGGTACTGACCCTAAACCGGAAATCGTCCGAATGATCCAATCAGATGTTCGTTTGCTCTCTCTAAAGCTTCTGTTAGTTCCGATAAAACCACCATCCAATAAGCGACGACATGCAACATATTTTTTATGAATATTCTTATATTTGATTGTGCTCTAAAGATAATGACAATCAATAAATATCTAGATACCTATTATAGTTAGTCTGCCTTCAATTTTTGAAGATCTCGGTTTGACCTACTAAATGATTATGACCAAGAAAGCACCATCCAATCTGCTTACAGAAGCAGAGCAACCACACGCGGCGGAAAAGGAGGAGGAAGAGGATTGTGAAGAAGAGAAATGACCTGATAAATAATACCTCTACATCTATCTATGAGACTGTCCCAATTAGAGTGGGTGTCATGTCACCTAAAATCACCTTGTCGAATTTGTACACTGCAGATAGCTATAAAAGAAATGCTGTCATTAGGTAATTAGTTAGAAATAATTAGAACTTATACTTCGTCCAACTATTTTACTTTTGACACAGAGTTTTTTAATTCGATTTCTCATAGCAATCGACTTTATTTATGAAGAAGTTTTAATCGATTGAACACATTGTTAGGTAGGTATTTTATTTTTACTCAACATTGTTTTGTTTTATTATATTTATTTCATAAAATCCCAGGACGAAACAAATAAAACATGCAATCTATATAAGCTTAAACTTTAAAGTCAGTGTTAAGATGTTTACTTCTGAACTAAGAATTGATCTAAGTACCTACTTTGTCCGGCAACAGAAACCGCGAGGGTAAGCTAGTTTGCTACTCATATAATTAGACAACTTTTTTACTTCCTAATTACCTACATACCTATCACGTATGAATATTTTTTTGCTGATGTACCTATCTACAATAAGTACCTACCTACCAAGTCTAAACGATTAACGATTTGTTAATCATTCATTAATTTTCAGCAAATACATTCGGTCCCACCACTAGGTTTATGAATGTATAACGTAGGTAGCGTAACTTTTTTAGTATGCATATTAGTTATTATTGTTTAATTTTTTGAAAACTGAGCCATTTAAAGCATTTTTTATTGGGTAATAAATAGGGAATTATGGAACAGTTACGTTCTCAAGCTCTCAGCTTTCCGCTGTCAAAAGTAAATTAATAGATTGGACGAAGTAGAGTCCTTTTCACAAAAGAAGTCCCGCGGTAATAAAACAAATTCTACGGCAAATTCCTATAACACGAAGAGACGAATACTACACAACAGCGCCCTCCTCCGCGGGATTTCTTTCGAGAAACGGACTCTATAGTTGGTATTATGTTCTTCCCAAGTTCTTCCACAGCTTCCACTCTTTCTGTCGTTTGACACTATGAAATAATTAATGACAGCAAATCTTTTGAGGGAGTTTAGGATGTACAAAACAAATTAGGAGGGTAGTACTGAAACGACCGGCCAGAATGTCATGTTGAGGTCGTGTTTCATTTTTTTTAACTACCTGAATTATCATCCTTACTTTAAAACAATGTAATTTAGTTGTACACACTACGTTTATTATTTAAGTTTTACTTTGTTGTTTAGTTTTAATTAGTTAAATAAAATGTTAAATGTTTTTTTTGGATTAATTATTTATTTCCGAGAAAACTATATTCTTCACTTTTTCCATAATAAACTTCGTGAAACGGAACGTTTATTTGAAACGTTGCGCGCGTTGGCAGTAAGCCTGAGCTGTAAGCATTGACTGACGTTGGCACGAGTAGTGTTGACTTTGACATTTAGACAAATCAAATTCACGTCAGCACAGTGTTGCCAAATTGTTTACTTACTAATAAATTATAACGTTTTTATGCTATTGTCAGAGAGCAGTTTGTAAAAACATTTCCAAGGAAAGAGAGTGATCGCCTGTAAAATATTTTTTATACAGAAAAAAATACTTTTTATGGTTGTTTTAGATACTTCTTCTGCTGAATAAATCAAATTATTAACAGGATAAAATATAATAAACTAGCTCACTGTCGTTTATTGGATATTTTATTAAGCAACACTGGCTACAACCTCCTCCGCCCCGCCCCTTCCTTCCGCCTACGTCTTCGTCTGGCTGGCACTGAATGAAAGAAATTGAATTTTGGTTTCACGAAGTCGATCGAAAAATCCAAAATCTGCCTTAATAACACACCTTAGATACTGAATTATGAATTATATGTGAAGTAAAAAAGGTGTAGAGCGTTTATTTCGTAGGTTTTGGTATCAATTTAGTTATAAAATGGCTTCACGAGGTGGAGTTATGGTCACAGGGACCAATGGTGCAGATTTCGAGCATCGGGAGAAAATAGCTGCACAATATCTACTCAGGTGAGTTTATGTGCATTCTAAAAAAAACTTGGGGCTTTATGGGGCTGACATTGGCCCTGAATTAATACTTTTTTGATAGAATCTTTTCGAGTTCCGTCGGATTATTTTTAGACGAAAGCAATCCATCCCTCACTATCAAGAATGTGTTTCGCGCCAAATATTTAAAAATTTACAACACAAAAATAATACTAGCTTTCAAGAATACACGCAAACCATTCTCAAAGTCTAAACTTTCCATAAAACTTATACCACAATATTTATTCGTATTTTTTTTATGTTATAAGGTCTTGAATAGAACCCTAATATTTGCAGTGCCTTGAACAAGTCCCGGCTAAAGTACTGCATGTTCTTCCACCATGTGATGTTCCTGGTGATGCTGACTAAGCTCTCGGCAGATATCCTTGACAAGCTCGACATATTCATACTGGAGATAGAGGAGTTGCAGATACCATCGGTAAAATCTTCTAATTAATTTATTATCTAAGATTGTTGTAACATCTATTTTTTTTGGTGACCATGGATTATGATGAGGCTAAGCTAAGGTATTAAACATTCAGTGACCATGAATTGAGATAAGTCTAAGGTCCTAAAAGTTGACCTAGCGAATTTCGGGGCCATTAAGTGACCTGTTATTGGTGGCTGTAGAAAAGCACTCTTGCTGATTGATCCATCAATCTACTACCTTTACTAGACATCCTACTATATTATAAATGTGAAAGTTTGTGAGTTTGGATGTTTGTGCCTCAATCACGCCTAAATGGCTGAACGGATTTGAATGAAACTTGGAATATACTTAGTAAATGTGCTGGGTTGACATATAGGCTATTTTTTGTTCGAGTACCACGCGAGCGAAGCCACAGGCGGCAGCTAGTAGCTCATAAATGATCTAGAAAAAATAAGCCTATGTTATTCTAAGAATATTCCAAGCCAAATCTGTTAACCTGATATATGAAATGAAATGAAAAAATGAAAATATTTATTTGCAGTAAAAATAAAGAGAAGTAGCTTATAATTTACAATTATGTCTATTTATTATGGTTAAGGTACTTAACATTTTTACTGAGATGAGAAATCAGGGCCTATTAATAGCGGTTCTCACACTAGATAAATCTTTATTGTGGGTACCTGTGTATGATTTACAAAAGTTTAGAGCCTCAGTTTCAGTAAAACATTAGCTTGAAGAGTTTACTGAGCCACACACATCCAAATATCCTCAAACTATAATAGTGCCCTAGTAAGTATGTATATTATATTATAATATACATACTTACTAGGGCACTGGTGGTCTAGTTGGCAGTAACCCCGCCTTCCGATCCTAAGGTCGTGGGTTCAAACCGTCGTGTATCAATGGATTTTTCTGTACAGTAAATTTATGTGCGCTATCAGTACTCACAACGGTGAAGGAAAACATAGTGAGCAATACCCGCGGCTTAGTCGGCTTCGCACGTATTGACCATGTCTTTCCTGTGGACAAGGCCGACTAAGCTGATAGGATGGAATAGGTGCTGGGCAAGCCTACTCCATCTTAATTCATCCTGGGCACTACAGCGTCCCGTTTGTGAAGGTAAAAGTTGCCTCCTGACGCTGTATAAATCATCTACTATAGATGGTAAAAGGCCTTAGTAGTAGTATAATATACTTAATTAAAATGTGGAAAAATATTCACTATTTGTTTTAAATAACAAGATATTTCTTTCAGCCTCTCTGGTGGGAATACATCTGGTGTTTCTCCCTCTTCCTCTCGTTCCTGGGTCTCTCGGCCATCAAGCGGAACAATATAAAGCACCTCCGGAGGTACATGCTCGGGATCACGGTGCTAGGAGTGGGCCCACTGCTGTACTGCGTGCTTTACTACTGTGCGGATGTGTGGAGATATCTCACTTATGATGAAGAGGAGGGAGAACTGGATATCATCACATGGCAGGTGTGTATTTTACTTACATTATAAATGCGAAAGTTTGTGAGGATGTTTGGATGTTTGTGCCTCAATCACGCCCAAACGGCTAAATGGATTTGAATGAAACTTGGAATATACATAGTACATGTGCTGGATTAATATATAGGCTATATTTTATCCGGGTACCACGCTAGCGAAGCCGCGGGCGGCAGCTAGTGTGATAATAATAATAGTATGTTATCCAGGTCACAGACTATGTTTATCTCTTCAACTATTACACTGTGATTGAGGCACAAAAATTCCCACATCCTTATAAACTTTTCTCCTGATCTCTAAGCAAGTATGTGTTGTTTCAGGGCTATCCGTACGGGCTGCTATGGTACGCGTTCGTCCTGCTGGCCTCACAAGTCCACTTGTTCCAACTACACTTTAGCCGTTCACTGCTTGCTGCGTGGCGCGCGCGCGGACAACTCAAGCGACACGAGTAGGACAACTTATACCAAATATACTACTAAGAACTATGCATAGGACACATGACTAGAGCCTAGATCAGGGATGGGGAAACTTTTTCCTTCGCATGCCAATATTTACTTACAAAATTTTAATAGCGGGCCAAGTTGTTGCATTTTTGGCTATATTATTTACTGAAATAAAAATATTGATACATGTGTATTTTACATAATTTGATATGTATTTGACATACCGCCCGCGCTCGCGAAATGCGAGCCGCGCGCTGCCAATGAGAATGAAATTTCTAACAATACGAAAACTTAACTTTAATTTTGTTTGATGGTCGCGGGCCGGATTTCAATCCTTGCGGGCCGGAGATGGCCCGCGGGCCGTAGTTTCCCCATCCCTGCCCTAGACTTAAAAAGTAGATATAAATTAGCTCTACCGTGAGTTTCCCAGACATGCTAGCAACTGTAGTAAAAATCCATACTAATTACAAAAAAATTACAAATGCGAAAGTTACTCTGTGTTACCGTTTAGCGACTAAAACGCTGAATCGATTTTGATAAAATTTTACAAGGGTTGCACCATGGGACTTCTAGGAGTTGGGCGGGCTGGGGGAGGGCTAGCGGGGGGATAATGCACAATACACCCCACCGCATGACGTCAGTGCAGAGCTTTGTTCTAAATTAGAATTGCACTATGGAGAAAGACATGGACTAATATGTGATTCAATGAAATTAAATGCGGACAAAGCCATTGGCACTACAGAACAGTTAATAGTACTAAAGTCTGAATGGATACCCCCCTCTCGCCGATGCGTCTTACCCCACCCCGCCCACGATTTAGTTTGATGTTCACAGGACAAATTTTCATGCATATATTTTCTACAGTAACAAATCTCTTAGTAGAGCCAGTCAAGTATCATGTATACCATTTTGCTTTCACACTGCCATGTTGGTAGACGTTACTAATATCATAAGATATATTTTGTCCACATTATATTTAGTTACAAGGTAAGTGATAGATTGAAAGTGTCCTATTTTTTGTACTTATAAAAGTTTATAACAACGCCATCTAGCACTGGTCATCGTAAACTCTTATTGTTACAAACGCTGGTCACTTTAAAATAAGCTAAGTAAATCTATGCTAGTCTCAACACATTAAAGCCCGCAGAAGAAAACCAATCGGAGCTCCCATAGCTCGCCGATTCAGGTCCTCAGAATGCAGAATACACAGGATAATAAATTAAAAATATGACTCCTATGAAAAAATTGTTTACGCATTAATTGTCAACATGCTAATAGTTTTGTTGGCTATCAGTGTTGGTGGACAATGGCGTCAGAATGCCGTGAATGTTTTGAATTGTGATGAATTGTTAATACCTACCCAATCCAATATTTGAATATTTGATGTTGAGTGAGCATTTCATAGAATAAAATGTTCACTGTGTCAGTAATAGTCATTTCAAATATTTCTTGTACATTTTACCTTGACTTTTGGCTCTAAAACATTGGTGCAGAGGATCTCGGAAGATTCATTAAAGTAACATGTCAGATATAATAATAAAATGTACAAGGCATAGTAAAAAAAAACAGTGCTCTATTTTAGATAATTGTTTTAGTAAACTTAGATTTGAAGCGCAAATGACATTTTATTGTAATGAACTATCCATGTAGTTAGGATGTTCTGATGTAAATAGAAACATTATTTATGATTATTTATAAAGGTGTTGGAATACTGTAATCATATACTATGTTAGGATAAAGTGAAGGTTATTACCCACTTATTACACGCCTAGGGTCTCTGCTTACTACGCCTTATGTAAGTCTTGTTATGTATTAAGCTTTGCATAAGGAATAATTCTACCTTGATCGATTCGGTCCGGTTATGGAAAGGTGTAGTGGGCTGAGACCCCTATAGGTCCTATCTATAAACTTATATAATTGACTTCACACATGTAGCTAAAAAGTTTTTTTTTATGTTGTAGCAATTAGTTGAAAGTCCATGTTGTAAGTAGATTATTTTAATTTCTGATTAGACAAGAGTAATAACAAATAACTTTAGGCCCGTATTCCTATATTCATAGTATTGTATGGTGGGTAAGTAAGGCACGGTTGATCTAGGCCTAAATATATTTTATTTAAATGTATGTGTAAATAAGACAAAGGTATATCTTTTCTGTCCGTTTTGTATTGAAGTTTAAAGTTTGTTGGTTTTTG
The DNA here is from genome assembly GCA_949320045.1 of Scotopteryx bipunctaria. NCBI lineage: Eukaryota > Metazoa > Arthropoda > Insecta > Lepidoptera > Geometridae > Scotopteryx > Scotopteryx bipunctaria. Next base: position 9,804,892 of record OX439459.1, read on the forward strand.
AGGTTTTCCCTTGATTGTTTTTAAATAAATATTTTTTAATTATTTTGAGCTGTTTTTTAAGCTGTGGACCACATTAATTTCATCGCTTTTTGACGAGGCATCCAATATCTCTAACTGATAGGAATTGATAAAATCTATTTTCATTTTCATCACACTTATAGCCTCGATAGCATGGCAGGCGATTGGTCGGCTGTGACGCAAGAGGCGCGGGTTCGATCCGTCTGCAGAAGAAACGTTAGCACGTTCTCTGGTACCCACGAGTCGGGAATCCTAGCATAAGATCAGGACCATGTAATGTATGAGATTGTTGGTTGTTATTTAATTATTATCTTTATACATATTATATTTAAAATGTGAATGTCTGTGAGTATGTGTACGTACCTACGTTTGTAATCCATACGAAATCTGATGAGAAATATGTCTGATAGTCTTGATAGAGACCTGGTTTAAACTTTGTACTTTTCAGAATCATAGAACATCAATGTGTAAAAGAAAACCACAGTATAAATTAAAGTCAGTATAATCAATCCAGGTCATTGTATTCGGTGCATTCACGCGTTGCCCACGCGTGCGATTTGAACGTCGTCGTCGGTGCCCTCGTCGGCGGAGGGCGGGGACTCCGCATCAGCGCTGTCGGGCGCCGCCCTGCGCCACTTGGCGCGCCGGTTCTGGAACCATGTCTTTACCTTGAGATAGAAAGAGCTTTGTAACTTTTTGATGTAGTTTTTTGATTAAGATTCTCTGTCGTGGTCCTGTAGTGGCTATCAAAAACTACTTCCCTTAAGAATTGTTTCAAGTACTGATTTCAGGTACCTACCTAATAATTACCTATGTTTTTGACGGGAAAACTAAGGGGAAAACAATCTCTCTGGAATACAATTTATTACTACTACTACTGGCTTTCGCCATTTGATTCACGATTTAGTCGTTTCCTAAATTTAATTGTTTTAAATAAAAATCTACCTTAAGTAAATTTGTAATACACCTTAATATTTTTTCTTGTGGCCCGCAACATGACTGCAATGTGTTTGTGGCCCCAATAAAAAAAAGGTTGAGCATGGCTGCACTAGACAATAAGACCCCAGACTGTCCGCCTGTCCGAAAAAGAAAACTATATGTTAAAAAATTAAGTACCTAGTCCCCACCTGTCTATCACTAAGCCTGAGCGTGGTGGCGAGCGCGCGGCGCTCGTCGGGGCTGAGGTACTTGCTGGCGCCGAAGCGGCGCTCCAGGGCTCCGGTCTGCGCCGCCGTGAAGCGCACCTGCCCGCCCTTGCGGCGAGCGCCCACCCACCAGCTGCAGCAGTTCGAGCCTGAGGAAGCCAGGTTATAACGCTGTTACATCACCATCATTCTTAGCCCCTATCCAAGGTCAGATCCAGCTTTTAAGTCAAAGAAGGTCATTAGTCGAGACGATTAGTGTTACTCAAGAGGATTTTTTTTTACCGTTGAGTCACAGTGTGACCGAAAGGGTGTGACACAACGGGAATAACCTAGGTCTAGTCAGGGCAGATTTATCAATAAGATTAGAAAAAAGTCGACGTAATCGACCTGCATGGCCCACCTTGGATCCGCTCTTCCACGGATCTAAATAAATAAATATTTGTGGATATTTCACACAGCGCCATCTAGCCCTAAAACTAAGCAACGCTTGTACTATGGAAACCAGATTGCTGATATAATACTTATACACCTACTTTTTTAAATGCATACTTATAATAAGTACATAACACCCAGACTCGAAAGAAATATTTGCAGAACATGAAACATTTTTCCCACAGCGGGATTCGAACCCGCGCCTCTTGCGTCTCAGCCGAGCACTCGCCCGCTACGCCACCGAGGTCGTCAATCTACCCACCGCTGGGTACAGGCTTTCCCCATTTTATTTATGCTATTCAAATCTGGATTCGGCCGGAAATTTCAAATGTTTTAGGGTTCAATAGGTGAAATTGTAAAACGGAACGAAGTCGTAGCATAACATACAAATAGCAACCTTATCTAGCTCTCTTAGAACACGTGGAACTCTTCTTGATTACAAACTTAGGTACTTAGGTACCTATCTAGTGCTTTCACATAGGTAATCAGATAAGATATTCCTAAATTGGGTGATCCAATTGTTACCTACCAGCGTGATTTTATCAGTGCAAAAATCCGTAAGTATAATATACTCAAGTATATTTTGTTTATTTAATGGTACCTACCTATGAAATATACCTAATTTTCTATTTATAATTTTCAATATTTGGATTTTTGAAACAATCATAATATTCAGATAAATATAGATAAGTAGATAGTTATTGTCTATTAAACAAATATTTTGCCATGGAAATTTAACAAAAAAAAAACTTGCCCTCAGGTAGGGTCAGGTTTTTATTTTATAATTGATGATTTATTTGGTCTAACCTCTGTCAAATCCATAGGTTTGCCGTATCGAGAGAGGATGAGACACAAATCTGTTCGCTGCCAGCTGACTTCTCACCAGAGTAGTGTTAAGGATAGGATCACTGTAGTAACTAAATCTAGGTTCTAGGTATCCAACAGGTTCCTTCCTGAAGTTCCAAGGGTAGGTAGGTTTCACGGCTGTCGGGTAGAGGGGGTGTGTGTTGCGTCGTGTTTCTAAATTCACTTTGTTCAGTTCCATTTCATGTTGCACTTCAGTGACCGCGTTGAATCTTGTCAGGTTTTCACGCTGTATTTCAGTAAACTTCTCTTCTGTCTTAGTTTCTTTCGCATTCTGTAGGTTCGTCTCTTTCCTACAATACAGAGGCTGGCTCGGCTCATTGCTTAGGTTCCTATAGGGTTTTTTCTTGGTGGTATCACTAAGGATATCTTCGATCAGGAAAGATTTCTTTTGCCTACAAGCGCACATGATGCCCGCCTAATCAGTACTGCCGAAACGTTATCGCTGTAAAAAATATCAGCTCCATAATTGATAGCTACTTATTTAATGGATATGTATTATTATCTGATTAAAACACTGTGTGCCGAGGATTTACAGCAGATTAAGTTATTACGGAATTCCAATCAAACATAAAACTTTTTATAAATACTAACATGATTAAAATAGTGATGCAGGAGGAAAAAATAGCGATGTAGGTACTTAATTAAATACCTAGCTAGTAGGTACTTTGGTGTTCTCATTCGATACATTTGTTTTGCAAATCTTAGGAAACCTACGTCGTGTGATGACAATATCACAAAAGTATATTTTTTACATACGGAACCGCAAGGTGTATGTTGTGCTGACACACTCTTAGCTTTGCTATTTGTGTTCGAAGTTCGAGCATTAGATCTATCATAAGCTACTTTATTAGTTTGATACCAGTAATAATTTATAACAGATATAGGTTGGTACGTACTTAGGTATCAATTTATCTAGATATCGGGGTGGCGCACTTTGCCCTTATGCAGACGTTTTAGAAATAGAAAAAAACACGATATCCCTAAGCGCAGTCGATAATTTTTTTCATGGCTCTTGATATTATTTGATATAGAATGTCTACGGGAGTAGTCAGAGGCCGACAAAATATTTCCCTTTCTAGAAATGTTAGGTAAATTTTTTACGTGTACAAATTGGTAAGAGTTCAACAAAATATTAAGTTCAGAGAAGCACAATAATTGCTTTAATTCTTTTTTTGTATTGAAGGAGTTCGTCGCTATCTCTGACACAATTCTGCACTAAAGCAGATATTATCGTTTTCATTATTTATGGCATGTAATATGCTTGCTGTGAATAAGCATTTTTCATTTCAATTACTTATATACAGAACCCGTATATTAGTAGTTGGACTCTCGCTTGTCCAAGTTGTCAGGGGTGGATCAGTGCTATCTACCGTTCGCTAGGCATAATGCTTTCGATGTAAAAACACTCATGGTGTTTGTCCTCACCATCATCGGATTAAATTAATATGGATATTGTTAGATAAGTGCTTTTCGTAAAATGGTGTAATCTACTAGATAAATTATCTACTACCAACACACTCACCTGGTACTAGGCACACCTAATAATAATAGATAGGTACTACTAAGTACCTACTCGTGATGTGTCATTAGCTCTTTAGATCTAGTATGGTGAAATGATTAAAGTGCATTTCAAAGCTCTGTTACGTTTGGCACAATGTCTTCAAACTATTTTTATATGTTCTGCGACATGTCGGTTTTCCCACGATGTTTTTCATCACCGTTTGAGAGTACCTACTGGTTTTATAAAACCACCTATAAAAGTCTATGAAAAGTTCGCTTGTCAAAGGTCATACATGGTTTGCCCCATAGGTGCTCACAGAAAAAAATGCTTGCGTCATAATCTAATTGGGATATTTGGGTTTGTTTTTATTCCGGGCAAGTGATAGTCCTGTTAACGAAGAAGTGGGGGATCCTAGCCTAGTTTTCGTAGTTCAGCAACTGGTCACAGAATGGAGAATTTGTGTTCCAAAGTCGCTTAAAATAAAGGTATAGTCGGTTGGCAAAAGTGCCTCGAGTAGCCGAGTGAGAGTAAGAGCGAGTACGACTTGGTATGGAGGATTTTATCTATTTTATTATTTGCTCGCGGTTTCGCTCACGTGGTACCCGAATAAAAAGTAGCCTATATGTTATTCCAGTTCACATACTGTATATTTCAAGTTTCATTCAAATCCGTTCAGCGGTTTAGGCGTGATTGAGGCACAAACATCCAAACATCCTCTCAAACTTTCGCATTTCTAAAATAAGTAAGAAGTTAGATAGTAACTATTAACTAGATTATGTGTAAATAGCAAGATATCTGGTTTCAAACAAAATGCTGAACAAAAAGGTTGAAATCCCATTCTTTAACAAGTTTTAGCTAGTGGTATTTCTAAGGTAATTTTTCAGTCGTAGACTACAACTACGAATGAAAAATTTTGTTGTTCATACTTGTTATTTTTAAGAAATTGCATAGGAAAAATGCACTGAAGCTAGATGTAGATTGTTAGTTTAGATAGATAGATTTTCTTTAGAAGCAGCGGATGTTAGTTGGAATAAAATGTTTTATATTTTATTTTATATTTTCTTGGCCTCTGCCTTTGAAATAACTTGTGCAGTTAGCTATGTCAGTGTTTATGATTCTGAGCGTACCTTCCTGTTTTACCCTACCGTAATTAATGAGAGTTTTTCTACCTTTTGTGACTTCAGGAAGGGTGGCTAATTGTGTCTAATTAATTGGGCCTGGGCGTATTTTTACCCCATTTTCCCTTTGTTTAGCTCAAATAGTCCACAATCGAGTTTACGGTGGTGTTTAAGTTTTTGGCGGTTAATTGGCCGCCATTGTTTTTGTTCTTTGTTTAAAATTTTACTTTGGTTTATGATTGCCTTTGGTTTAAAGTTGACTTTTTAAGTTAGTGCCGTAAATTATGATCAATAGGTAATCAATTTAGCTATTGGTAGTAAAGTATCGGTTTTTTAAAGAGTTTAAATAACTTTAAATATCTATACCTAACTCATCGTCACTGAGAGCACTTTAGTTGGTAGTGACCCCACCTTCCGATCCTAAGGTCGTGGGTTCAAATCCGGTCGTGTACCATTGGATTTTTATGTGCGAAAAATGTATGTGCGCTATTTACCAGTACTCTAAAACGGCGAAGGAAAACATCGCGAGGAAACCCGCGGCTTAGTCAGCTCCGCACGTATTGACCTTGTCTTTCCTGTGGACAAGGCCGACTAAGCTGAGAGGATGGTATAGGTGCTGGGCAAGCCTACTTCGTTTCGTACTCAACAAATGTAAAAATACCACCTTTTCAAATTCATATTTTTTACGAATATTTTAAAACATTTCTTTGTGTCTTAAGTTGCGGCAATTCATAAGGCTTAATAAAACATTCTTTACCCGCGTCACATAATAACGATCTCCGACCCAACAAAACGATAATAAAAACTGGGCAAGGGCGTGTTGGACACCGAAGGTCTTGTAAGGTAAGTACCTTCCTACATTTCTCTAAGTAAATCTATCTATAGAGATCTATAAATAACAGATTTTTCATACAGAATTCAAATATCTTTCAGAAGCATAAAAAGCTGCAAAAATCGAATGTAAGGGTATTTGTAGGCTTAAAAACGCTGCCTACGGAACTCTAAAACCTTTCTGGAATCAATTATACTCCGTTCCATTGCCCTAAAGGTTGCCATGTTAATGTCTTTGTTAAGACTAAGAACGATCGAGAGAATTCCGCACAGAAGTTTTACATTGCTGCGTCTCTACCGATTTTCTTACTCACGCACCCATCAAACCAGCAATGTATGTTACGCTTTAAGGAGTTGTCATGATTTAGGGTTGTCCCGAGTTAATTCTGATTCGGTGGACAGTCAGTGGGTAGAATCGATTGTGATAATGGCCGATTACTTAGTAAACTGACAACCCTAAGGGACGTAGGGGCTATTAGCCACTGGCTAGTCGATGATTTTATTTATCGATACAATTTTAAGTTTTTTTTTTCACTTTATAACAAACTTCAGTAATTTGTATAAGTATTTGTGTTTCAATCACGACCTAACGGCTAACCCGATTTGGATAAAACTTAGGCAGGTGTCCTCCTGCTTATTACTTAGGTAAAAAGGAAAAGGATAGGATTATTTATCTACTTTTTATCATTTTACTAGGTGAGAGAAGTCGCAGAAAGCGATTATTTCTACACTAACCTCGACTGAACAGAAATGGCAGAAGGCTACATCTCTATAAATATCTCACCCGGGTTTAGGTATTGATTGAGTCTATTTTTGTTCCGTACCTTCGTATTCTGTTTCTAATTCAAATGTTTTCCGATTGAAATGTTTTTTCTGAACGATTTCCTTTATCCTTTATCCCGGTTTTTTAATTTGCCCATTTCACTTGAGCTATGACGATTTTCGATCACAACGCTTATACGTTTAAAACCTACAACATATAGGCATTAAAAAATCTAATTGAAGGTACACGCTTGAGTGTACCTGGTTTGACAGTTGATCTGTATAGGTAAACCGTATTTTTCACAACTGTGCAAGTTAAGCTTATTACTCGGCTCAAGCTTACCTGACGCGTGTAACTGTACAGGCAAACCTGTCAGGTAGATACACCTTAGCATGTATGGCTATCCTCACCAAATATCATAAGTATAAATAATGTAAAATAAAATAGCCTTTATTTTCCTTAACAAATTCAACATAAATCATAATCATCACAATTTAATATCTTAAATATTATAATTTCATTTATAACATATATTATTGGTATACATATTTATTATTTGTTTATCTTATTATTTTATCATATTTTCATATTTATATTTTTAAGGACCCCTAAGGATGAAGGCCTCCTCCAGCTTGCCATGTTTTTCTGTCTTAAGCCGTTTTCATTCATGTTTTTAAGTAGGTAGGTAGTGATAAGTAGGTATACCTACTCGTACGTATACTTAACTCAGACTACTATATTCCCTCTGAGCGTACAGAAGTCCTGAATTCCATAAATAAGCCCCCTACGCGTTTACATAGGACTTCATTCTATTTAATATTGCCATTTAATTTCTTTGGCTTCTACATTATCATGCCGTATTTAAATAGAGTGGGCAGAGCCACAAGTACCTAATCATAAGAAAACTTGCAGCCACTCCTGATTCAAAGTCCAAACATGGATGTGATGAACCATGGTGACAGGTGATCAGCCAATCGCCCATATAGACGGTCCATCACGCTGGAGCGGATGATCTTTTTGTGACTTTTGTTTCACAATAAAAGCAGTGCTTATTTGTTTAAGGTCTCCGCCCACTACTTCATGACCGGGAAAGGTGACGGACTTTTTCGTCACATTCGCAAAGCATATCAGAAATCAGACTTCAAAAGTCCGTCAAACCATGGCACGCGACGTTATAACGGTCAGTATGAAACTGGGTAGTTGCCACATACCTTTAGATATTGTTGTCACTAAAAAAGGGTCAAATCTGTAGGAAGACCATTGTACCCAATTTATGAAAATATTTTCATGGTGAAGTAGGTACCTACTTAAGTATTATGAATTTTACGACCTTTTGTAAATGTCTCTTTGATGAATCAACCCTTAAATTTGAAGTAGGCGGATGTTGCCAAATAAATTTAGAAAATTACGAACAAGTTACGACCAACATTTAGAACGGAAGAAAAGAGCTTCTTATGAATAAATGAATAGAATTACAATTTATTTAAGTATTTGTTACAGACAGTGAGCACTGGTGGACTAGTTGGTAGTGACCCCGCCTTCAGATCCTAAGGTCGTGGGTTTCAATCCGGTCGTGTACCAATGGATTTTTATGTGCGAAAAATTTATGCGCGCTATACCAGTACTCTCAAACGGTGAAGGAAAACATCGTGAGGAAATCCCAGGCTCAGTTAGCTCCGCACGTATTGACAATGTCTTTCCTGTGGACAAGGCCGACTAAGCTGAGAGGAATTGGTGCTGGGCAAGTCTGCACCATCTTAATTCGTCCCGGGCACTTCAGCGTCCTGTTTGTGTGTTTAGGATACGAAAGTTAGTGTGAATAGTTATTGAATAAGACAGAATATATTCTTTGAACTTATTACCTTAGATTGAAAATCATCGGCCCCACTACGCCATTAACGGCCTAAGTATTAAGTAGTATTTTACATTGAGAGTGCATTATAAGAGCTGCAATAAAGCTGCCAGCAATTAAAGATTGACATAAAGACATTTTATTATTATGGTCGATACACTATTTATTGGGGCTCATACGAGGGGGACCTTTTAAATATAGGCATCTAGCTTCCTATATAAGTATTATATAAGTAAAAGTATACCTTTATAAGTAAACTAGCTGCCACCCGCGGCTTCGCTCGCGTGGTACCCGGTACATGCACTATGTTATTACACGGTTTAAACCAGGGATGCACAGACTTATTAAGACTAGGGGCCACTCGGGCAAATCATGAACTGATGGCGGGCCGCCAGAAGTATAGGTAATTAAAGACAACAAAGAATTGATAATAATGTATTTAAATTGAAAAGCGCGCGCGCGAGATTCAAATTACTTTTCGAACATATTTTTTTTGGTTTCATTCTGGAATAGAATTCAATATTTTTCGAATGTACGAGAGTATTATTTTTGTTGTCGGCGGGCCACCAGTATTCGACCGGCGGGCCGCGGTTTGTGCATCCATGGTTTAAACCTTCCCGGACTACAACCAAAATCAGCTAAATCGGCCCAGCCGTTCTCGAGTTTGAGCGAGACAAACGAACAGCAATTGATTTTTATATATATAGAAGATAAGTAAGTACCTAAGTGTTAAATGTCTCTAAGTACATAATGCGGTTTGTTTTATTAACTAAATACATGCATTAAAATTATTTACCGCTTGTCCATTAAAAAAATCCAATACTTATAACGACATAATTGTTTCATAATCTCTTTGATACTAATCTTACTTTAATTTTTTCACCACACTGGTTCGATAGAGCTTTGTCGAGCTTAGAGCCAGCCAATTTACAAGTATTCCTTCAACAATCTCCTATTTAATCAAACTCTATTCCAAAAAGCTTCTGGCCCGTCATCTATCAAGTTTCGTCCAATGATTATTTTTTACCGCATTGTTACTTTTTATACTCAAGACTAGAAGCTTAATAGCTCAGTGACATTTCAGTTTAACACGTCTCCAAATATTTCTGACCTGTATTATGTAAGAGATAAGGTCTAAATTGGCTTGAAATTTATTTTAAATTATTTAGGGGCGATTGTCATCCGGCCTCAGGTAGCTCGGGCTATAAAAATTAGTTGAACTTGAAATATTTGGAGGATCTTGGATTAAGAATTAATTTGATGAGTATTTGAGATATTGGAAACGTGATGAGTATTTGTGTCGGTTAGAAATTTAAAAATGTGCCTTCTAAACAAATTTATTTTGATGGTGTGGCGGTCGAGTTCCCGGCTGACGCGAGAGGTGCGGGTTTGATTATCACGACTTAAAAATATTTGTACTTTTTCGGTTGTACCACAATAGTAGTATTTCTAATACCCACAGCAAATTAAAGTGTGGGAGCGGAATGTGACTGATACGTAAAGGTAAATCATTTATGTCATAACAAAAAGACTGCTTTAATAACTTCTAGTAGGTCCGTACTAGAAAACCACCTACTATTTTGTAAGATAGTTGTAGAGGTAGGTCGTGTTTCTACATATTCATGTTTACTTATTTTAAAAGTTTTACCAACAATTAAAACGTAACAATCAATATTCAATTCCTCTCCGACTGGTTGAATGCAACACCGCAACGGACGTCATAAGACGGCCGCCATTTGTTCAATAGCATAACACGAAATCACAACCATTACCTAATTTATAAACCGGTATGATTCACTATTTTGTACAAATCAAAATTGGATAGAATTTAATTTTTGATATCAATAGAGCAGCGAAAACCTGCTCCGAAAAAAATATTCGTAATTCATACTTCATTAAGAGATTCGATTTGAATCTTATCATATCGAAATATGTATATCCCTTACATTACTGACTGACTGTTTGATAATCAACACACAGCCTAATAAGTTTTAGAAGCATGAAGCTTGAAGGGTAAAAATGCGCACTAATGGATTTTTCTGTTCGAAAAATTTATATGTGCTTTAATATTACCCTCTTACTCGGTGAAGTAAAACATGGTGAGGAAAACGGCATGTCGTAATAAGTTTGAAAGCCTGTGTCAAGTGCCTTTGAGGCGCACCTCAATCCTTTCACCACACTGGTTTGAAAGAGCTAGTGACACGGTTAAACAGAACGGACAAAGTCACAGAGCATTCCACTGGTAACTTAAATGATTTATTTTTATTATTTTTATGCCAGCACGACATTTAATCGTAAAACTTTTCTGTATTCTATGCAGTTGGTAACCTCGACTCGTGTCACATCCCTATTTCGGAGCCCGAAGACTCAAAAACGGAATTTAGGGGCATAAACAACACATGACCCGAATGCCTTAATTTTATAGGATGGCCTAAGCCAGCCACAAAAAATTAAGTACACATTATAAAGACATCTTCGGATAGCTTCGGAGTTTTTTTATACCTTTTTTGTCGGAGAGTTGGAGACGATTAACTAAATGGGTGTTTTAATTGGTTCGCCTTAATTGTTTGAAAAAAGGGATTAGTTTTTTATGGTGTATCGTATGGGTTTAAATGAGATGGATGTTTATGGAATTATTTAAACCTGTTTAGGGGACTTTCATTTGGAAACTTGTTTTTTGATGACAATAACGCCTTAGATTGATTGCGGCTTATTTATTGTGGACTAGCGTTTATCCACGGCTTTGCTCGCGTGGTACCCAGTTAATAGGTTACCTATAGGCTATTACAAGTCACATGCTATGGTTACTCTAAACATTCAAATCGGCTGAATGTTTGATCGTGAATGAAACGCAAACATACAAACATTAAACAAAATTTATAACACTTCTGCCTTTGGTTTCGCTCGATTGTTACTCGGATAAAAAGCTGCCTATAATTTCTTCCAGTTCAGGAGTTATTTTTATTCCAAGTTTTCGAATTCATTCAGACGTTACGACGAGATTCGATCGGCAAGACGGCAGAAAGCGGAAATGTCGTATCTCAAAAAATGGCCTAAATGACTTAGGTAAAACTTGATTATTGATAAGCAAAAAAAGCCGCGTCGAATGGTACATGTCTTGTCTTTCTACGATGAAAAATTTTATGATACGCCCTTGATTTTTTCCTACTTTTTTTACTGTTCACACGACTAATTGCTGTAAATAAAGGTTTTTGGCTCTTGTGTAAAATTGAATATTTTGAGATACGACAAAATCGCTTTTTTCCGTCGATATGTCACCGTAAAATTATAAATACCGTTAGATTATAATTCTCGTGAGATTGTAAACTGTCGAAAGATTGTGAACCGTAACATACTGCTTACAATTTAACTGCTTTAAACTGGCGCTTCGGCGGGCGCTGCCGGCACGCTCGCTCTGCTCGCTCGCCTAAAGCGTAGTTTTTCTCTAACCTAACCTACTAATTTCAATCTAAGCAGATGTTCGACAGTTAACGATCTCGCGAGATTATAATCTAACGTTATTTACAATTTTACGGCGACATATACATCCAAACAAACTTTCAAATGCATAAGTAGAATTAACAGCAAGTATTCCCAAGGAGGGTTGACGTCAGGCAGGCGGCCGGTCATAAAACACCTTAGCCAAAACTCTGTGCCGACCCCACATAGTAGGATAGGGGCAGGAAGATGATGATGAAGTAGAATTAACAGCAATTTTTCAAACCAAATTCAATATTTTGCATGAGCATGAGCGAAAGTCTGCGAACTTGTTCATTTGTTCCTTCTGACACATCAACAAACTGATAATATCTGAATGTCGCGATACAGAATTGTGACGTTAACGCTCCATTCCCCATCGCTATTTAATGTCTGTTTTATTGACGTTATACCGAGTGACGTTGTAGAGGGTGTGTTTTGAATGCCAAGTTCATGCTTACTCATTGTTTTCACGATTAAGACGTGTCCAAATGATTCCCGTGATTTTAAGGGGTAAATTATTTTGATTTTTATTCGGACGTTGTCACGCGTTGGCTATGTCAAGTAACACAATAAATATAATACAATTATAATAGATTTTTCTTATGAAAGTGATTTTTTTAGAATTATTTTGATAAAGAAACTATTTGCGGCATTGGACGGTTCAACAGCGGGAATCGAAGCCGCACCTTTTCTTCCGCGTCCCAGCAGATCGTCTAAAGGTCGTCAATTCATTTAAGCGAAGTATAAACACTTTCGGTGATCTGAACTCTGAGGTGAAGTTGAATACAAAATCGAGATATTTTTTATTTACTTTTTGTATATTACATACGTACATATATATTATCACATCCCAGGGTGGGCAGAGCCACAAGGAATCATGAAAAACTTGCAGCCACTCCTGATTCACAGTCCCATTGATGGATATGGTGAGCCATGGTGACAGGTGATCAGCCCATCGCCCATATGGACGGTCCTATTGACCTCATATCGGAGAGGATACTGTCCCTTAGTCGACTTTTACGACATGCTCGGGGAGAGAAGCTGGATGCATTGTATGTTTTTTTAACTCTCAATCAGCAGAGACGTAAGTTTTGTTTATTAACCTATACAAACAAACATCCTGTAGGTGAACTATTACTTCATATCATACGCAGTAACAATCCACTATTAACTAAGTGTAGCTTTGAGTATAACTTAACTTTACGATACGACTTTATTTGATCGTTAACCGTTTCTGCTTCGCCGAATATTTACTTTGTTATAGTTTTTTGTTCTTACTTATTCCGTTTTTACACGATTTTAGGCTGTTAATAAAGTGTTATATTTAGAATTGTATATCTTCTACACTTATATCATTATAAATTGATAGTGTAAGTCGGTTTGTTTGTTGTAACCTTAGGAACTACTACAAAAATCTTTCACTGGTAGAAAGCTACATTTTATTTGTACGCGAGTGAAACCTGTATGGCTAGTCAATGCAAAATGTTACCTTTATAAATTAGGTATTTATTGATATGGTACAAGAAATTGTATTATTTAGTATAATTTATTGTTCGAAGTTGCTTAAAATAAAGAATTTATAATAATTCATATTTTATCTTACTTATATTATAAATGCAAAAGTTTGTGAGGGTGTTTGGATGTTTGTACCTCAATCACGCCCAAACGGCAGAACGGATTTGATTGAAACTTGGAATATACATAGTACATGTGCTGGATTAACATATAGGCTATTTTTCATCTGGGTACCACGCGAGCGAAGCCGCGGAAGGCAGCTAGTATTGATATAACTTCCTATATAGAAATCTTCCCTCTTCGTAGCACTGACTCTTCTCGTAGCAAGCCGCTACGTGCTTCCGCTACGCGCGTGCTACGCTGATAACCTGTTTATGAATATAATAAATGTAGAATTAGTGTTTGATGCATGAATATATTTACAAATGAATTTATTTATTTTATTTAATAAATACTTAGAAACTGGATTATTTTGGCTTGGTATAAAATAGCAAATTTCTGTGAAAATTTGCATGTCGAATTATTTTGGATATGAAAAATAGTTTTGGATTGAAAAAGATGGCGGGCGAGATCTATTCTGTTTAAAAAAATGTTGTCTCTCTTATGTTCCAGCAGCTTTAGATAGCTAAAATTACAATGACCCTCAAAATGATATCTTTTGTCCTACATCTAGCCCGCCAGGTTCGTAGTTTCACAAAAATAAAAATGACACAAAACTCCAGTCTAATTAAAAGCACAAAGCCCACATGAGTTAACAACTGTAGCTTAATTACGTATACGCCGTTATAACGCGTAATACGCGTAATACGCGTAACGTTAATATTTCAAATGGATACAGTAATAACAATGTGATGTTACGCACACAATTACCCCAGACGCACGCTCAATAATAGTGCGATAGGAATATTATTTTAATTGATTTTTTCGTCAAGTTGCAAAATTTTATATGTCATTTACCCCCGAATACTCAAACGCGACTCAGAGTTGAGCACGTCTCAACTCACGGTTTTTTGACAGTTTCTGATGAAAATCTGTCAAAAAATCATCATTTGAGACGTGTTCAACTTTGAGATACGTTTGAGTGTTCGGGGGTAAGAAGGTGAAAAGGGTGTGGTGTAGCTACAGTACTCATAGGTCAATACAGCACATAATTCAGACGTCTCCCTACACTTTTACGAACAAGGCAAAAGTCGCAAACAAATTATCCCCGGTGTGTAAACTTCTAGGGAGTAGTCTGACTTAAAAATAACAATAAAATGAAGTAAGCACAGACAACATAACTGACCTAAGTAATAGTAGTATTGTTTCTTCATAATAGTAATTTTACTTTGACCACTTTGGTCGTGGATTCACATCCGTCCAAATTATTTATAAAAATTAGTTCCGGCCTCGATTTTTTTCTCTCGAACCTAATTTTTCCTTCTCACATCCTTACATATCGTGAGAAGACCGACATGTCGTAGAACCTAAAAAGTTCGAAAACGTTTCTAGTGCACGAAAGAAGCCTTATAGAAGCACTTTAAATCCTTTCATCACACTGGTGAAACCAAGAACTAGTGACTCAACTAGTGAAATGAAATGAAATGAAATAATTTATTTAGTAGTAGTCCTTCTATCTTATATCCTTACAAACGTTCGGATTTTAAATTTTAGTAAAAGTAGCTGCCGCCCGCGGCTTTGCTCAAGTTTTATTCGGATGAAAGTAGGTATGTATATTCAACAACTATAACGTACATTCACACAACTGCAATATATATTCCAGGTTTAATCTAAAACCGTTCAGCCGTTTAGGCGTGATTGAGGCACGAGCGTACTCACAAACTTTTGCATTTAAATTATTAGCAAGATATAATATTTGTTGCACACTCATCACTCGTGCATCACCGGGTGTGTGCATGTGTGTGTGTGTGTATGTGTGTGTGTGTGTGTATGTGTGTACACACAGGCGCGCTGTAATAGAGCGATGACGTGATTTCCTGCGCTGAGTTATTGCTACTGTACCGGCGCTAAATGACGCAGGCGTTGTGACTTTGTAACGAGGAGATTTTATTTTATTTAAAGGCTACTAATTCAGAGCACTGGTAGTCCAGCGGTAGTGATCCCGCTTTGCGATCCTAGGGTCGTGGATTCAAATCGTGAACCAACTAAAATATCTGTTCGATAAATTTATGTGCGCCCTCTCATATGGTGAAGGTAAACATCGTGAGGAAACCGATATATCGTAGAATCTAAATAGTTCGAATGTGTTCAGAAGAAAAGACCCTTTAAGGCACACTTTTAACTTTCACCACACTGGTGCGAAAGAACTAGTGACAGGTAGATAGAACACCGATGGATGAGGCTAGCAACGGACCCTCCACACAAAGGGAGGCCTATATCGGCAATATCCAGTAGTGGGTGAAGTTTGGTTGCGAATGACGATGATGATGATGATGGGGCCTCATAGAAAAAATAAAATTATAAATAAAAACAAGGATCACTTCTCCTCCTCACTCAAATGTTATAAATGTCTAAGTTTGTGTGTGATTTCGTCGAGTAAAATTATTTTGAATTTGAATTGCAAATATTAAAAATAGTTTACTGATGATGATTATGCATTTGTATAAATTTAACATGATTTATTTACAGGCAAATGGACCCCAGAAATCCTGTTGTGAATATTTACTGTGTGCAAAAAAATATGAAAATAAATTCTGGCAGAAATAAAATAATAATTTATTTTTCAATCTTTTCTTTTATTTTAATTATTTTTTCTAACACAAATACGCATTAAGACTAAAATAACAAATTGATTTTCATTTATGAATTGATAGTAATTTTTATGAAACAAAAGTTTTAACAAGTTCTTCAAAATAGGACATGGAGTTTCCAAAAATATTTGTACCTATCATAATCTTTTTATAAACACGTTGGTTAGTAGATGTTTTCTACAGATACGACCACTATAAAGTAATCAAATAGATTAATACAAAAAAAAAATATTAGATACGCGTGTATAAGATATTATCGGAATTATTACTTTTTTGTTATCAATTAAATCGGACTATGCGGAGGATAATAAATCGAAATATTGCTGTTAATCGATTTTATTTTATCGTATTTTATCGATTTTATCATTATCGGGACATTGACGCAGTATTGTACTTGTTTTTATCGCTAATTGGTTTTTATTATTTGCTTGTTGTATTTATCATTTCGTTCTATAATCATTTTGATAAGGCTTAACCTTCTTTAGGTTTAACTGCTCGGGTTTTTTATCATAAATTTTATAATACATTGTAAGTCTTTTCGGTATTTTTAACCAAAAATCATTTTTAATCATGTTGCAAATTAGTTTCATATTTGTTCAGTGCATCAGATAAAATTAGGTGCCTGCAATGTGAAAAGGATTTAAGCTGTAAATTTTGTGGATTTACTAAAAAAGATTTACTCAAGAATGATTACAATACAAATATCAGATTTGTCTAACACTTTTATCATTCAGGCTAAACATTTATGACTTATGAACTCTACTAAAATCTACGGGACCCCGCGACAAAGTCACATCGCCGCGCCAGAGGGGGTGGAGAAGGCAACAACTCATAAAATTAAGCGATTTGGATGTGAGTTAGTCTAACTGTGAGAATCACCGCGTTAACAGCCCGCTAGCCGTTTCACTCGCACACCCACACATGCACACATCCACCGTCCACTGTAGCCGACACCCACACACTCGCAACTCCACAGAAACACGCCAGTCCAATGTTACACCGCGCGGAAAACGTTCATACTTCAAATTGACAGATTTGACATTCGCGCCTTTTCTTACGGGATTTTTCGTAGTGAAGTGAAGTGTTTTTTGACGGATTTTTTCGTGGTTCGGTAAGTGGATTTTGTACCGTTTTAAAGGGTTTAAAGTAGGGCCGGTGTCAATTAAGGTACTGGTAATTAGGGTGAGTAGATTAGTTGTTTAATTAGTTTGTTATGAGGTGAGATCATTAATTGCAAACACTTTAGTAAGTAGATATAGATAATAGAAGAGTTAAATATTACGAATTTTAATCAGAAGTAGGAAAACTGACACTGGGATAAAACTCTTAAAAAAGGTTAAGTTTACAAGGAAATAATTGCGAAAGTTTCAATAAGAGCTTAGATATCCTAAGTCTACAGTGTCGCCAACAAACGATCGCCACTGTTGGTCATAGATAATAATGAATGACAATGTTTTAGGATACTGGAGAAGCCGCTTTCATGATACCGAGTCTAATTAAGTAGTTATTATTCTAACTATATGTTATTTTATGGTCTATGGTGAATATATATATTTTTTTTTTTTATGGAGTAACTAGCTTTCGCCCGCGGCTTTGCTCGCGTGGTTTCCGGACAAAAAGTAGCATATGTTATTCCAGCACACATATTATGTATATTCCAAGTTTCAATTAGCCGATACGGCGTGATTACGGCACAAATATACATCGCCACATCCAGATATCCTCAAAAACTTTCGCATTTATATATTAGTAGGATAGAGGCAGTTTCCGTTATGCCCCTACACCATAAAAAGAAAGATATCCTTAGTGTTTCATACTTCAAGGACGGCTGTTTAGGCTGTGCGTTGATTGTCAGATATTTTTATAAAAGTTTTATATACTTAGATGTATACAACGTGTAACATAATGTCCCTATAAGCCCGAAAGGGGTGTATTCAGACCGAGCACTTGAATACATTGACGTGTGCAAAAGTTCAATACATCATATTTGAAATTCCAATACAATTAAAAACAAATTATTTCATGAGAAATTTGTGACAACCCTATGTGTTTGTTTACCATTTGCGTAGGTAACAAACACACGCGCACCCTCCTATCGCGTCGGACCCACACATACGCAGACAATTGAACGCGCGGCAAGTTTCAAAAAGTACCTAGGTGTAATCACCAAAGTTTTCGTAAGAATTTGCAATTTTTTTAATTCTACGTAGAAATTAAAGTCGAAGATTAAAATCACGATATCTTTCACACATAAAAAAACAACTACCTACCTACATCTACCTAGGTAGTTACCTAAGGACCTAGGTACAGGAAAAGTTAAGTTATACCTTTTCTCCCTTCTTCTTGGTTGGCTCGGAACACGGCTAATTGACATGGTAGGTATTAGGTAGGTATGTAGGTACCTAGGTTGGTATTACTGGTACACATTCACATTCACAATCACAAAATTATTTTTGTCATTTTTTATTAGTAAGCTAGGTACTAATGGGGTACCTACTAGGTAGGGTGATAGGTTAGGTACCTATCATCATACCTACCTATCACTGAATTTTATCACTGTTGACACACACAGTACGTACAACACCACCGAATTCCCGGTCTTCCCTCACTGGTGCGCCGCCGTGGAAAGATCCCGTCGAGAGAAGACGGTTCACCAATCCCAGAAAATAGCCCGTAAGATGGCAATGGCCGCCCTGGATAACGCTCTCTGTAGAGCTGACGCGCCGCTACTAAGCTATTAATTATTTGGTGCTGCTCCAACACACACACACAACACCATATCATAATACTCACCGTTTGAGTACAAAGCCGACATCGTATCGTTAATTAGTTACGCGAACCGAGAGATTGCTTGTTGCAGTTGTTGCAAGGAACGAATGCTAATTGCGACTGATAAAAACCGATCTGTTTTGCGACCAAAAGTAGGTACCTATTGCCGAAAGCCGAATTTTTAGGGTTCCTTGTCTGGGGTAACCCACTAAATACCGATTGGGAAAAAAAAAGGAAAAAAACTTCACCATACATCTACTACTACTACTACTACTACTACTACTGTCGTCGTGTCCGTGTCGCTAGCTCTTTTGAACCAGTGTGGTGGAAGGATTAGAGTGCACCTTGAAGGTTCCTTTCGTACACTTTGACACACGTCTATGACATGCCTGGTTTCCTCACGAGGTTTTCCTTCACCGTTTGAGAGCATTGATATTGCACACATAAATTTCGAATCGAAAAATCCATAGATTCGAACTCACGACTTAAGGATGGGAAGGCGGGGTTCATACCAATATACTACCATGTGCTCCATCCCCATTTGCTACTAGGTACCTACCTACTTACATAATAACCTACCAACAATTACGTAGTTCAATCAAGAAAAGTAAAAAACAAATAAACCTACGGAACCAATTTGATTTTATTAAACAAACGCTTGCGGTGCGGTGTCGGTTGACGGTTGCGGATTTTGAATTTAGCAAAGGCACCGACAGCCAATTAGGGCGAGGTGCCATCCCACTAGTTGTTGTTGTTGTTTCAATGCAACCAATGACAAATAGGCTGTTCTCGATGAAAATGAAGATTAGTAAGACAGATAAGTCACAACCTTTGACTTTAGTGCCCAAGTAGGTAGGTACAAAATTGCATTGAAAAATGCTCCAATGAATATTGGAATAATACATCGTTGGAAAAACTAAAGTGGAATAGGGTCACGGCTTTATCCTCAGGCACGGTAGACCTCTTCTCATACTTCTTGTTACCTACTCAAGATGCTTTTAAGGCCCGAGTAGGTAGGTACAAAATTGAGTAGGTATCACGGCTTTATCCTCAGGCACGGTAGACATCCTCTCATACTCCTTGGCACCCACTGAGGATACTTTTAAGGCCCGAGTAGGTAGATACAAAATTGAGTAGGTAAGGTACCTATCTCCTATACTAGGTACTTAACAAAGAGATCTGAAAGGATGTTTACGGTGCCTAGGGATTTTAGTCGTGATGTGACCTTACATTTTAATTACCAATAAATACCAAGGTACCACTAGGCCTTCAAAAAAAATAGAAATTACTTATTAAGCCACCTCGTTATTAGGTAAGTAGGTAGGCATTTTACTAATGGTGTCTGTTCTGTTACCTGTTTCATCTAGAGTTCACACTTAAAGGTCAAAAAACAGCTGTAAATAGGGATGCCTCATGTTGTGTCAAGTTACGTATTGGAACAAAGTTTAACAGACATTTCATGAATGAAAACCTTTGAAATTTTAAAAGTCGTTGAACAAACGTTGTTCGCAATGACGTATAGAACACCCCCGTTTCGGGCTTATAGGGACATTATGTTACACGTTGTATAATACGTATAGAATGTATGATTATCAAAATCAACAGATTGGTTAGTATTGAAATAGCTAAGTGTGTGATTTATTTCTTATTGTGTAATATGTGATACGTCGTGTGTCACTGTTGTAATGCATCATTAGTATCTTTGCATAACTTGATGTACTTACTTAACTTAATATTATAGGTACATAAATGCATTGCCGTCAAACAGACATCTACAATTCGACATTGATTGGAGTTTATGACATCAAAATCGTGGGCCGCAATTGGATTAGGCTAGCACAGGACCGTATTGGACGCATAAGTGAAGGGAGGCTTATGCCCAACAGTGGGCAAAGATGGTGGTGATAATAGAATAGAATAGAATAGAAATTTATTTAACAACAAACGTCACATTGCACTTAAACTCAATATACTTACACTCTTATTTTATTATAATACAAAGCGGAAAAACATAGGCACCCATACTGGGTATGACCTGTATTATGGCATGCCTACACCTTCCTCCGGAATTATTTAAGTACATTGATAGTACATAGATAGATTATGATGACAGGTTGTGTGTTTGATAGCTTGTAGGGAATAATGTTTAAAGTTACTGAACCGATCGTTAAAATTCCCCGGCTCGACTACTATTTGGATGGAAAGTAATTCAAGATCCAAGTATTCTGCTATTCTACTTCACAAACTATTTGTGTTGAAAAAAGTGACTACAATTACAAGCATCATTAATATTTGCATTATCTACCTGCCATGCCTACTCCATCTTAATTCATCCCAGGCACTACAGAATCCCGTTTGTGAAGGTAAAAGTTGCCTCCCGACGTTGTATAGATCATCTACTATAGATGGGAGAGGCCTTAGTATCTACCCGGACAAAAAGTACCCTTTGCATTATTCCAGTGTCAAAAAGAGTTAAACATGGTTAAAATTAAATTAAATAAACTTTAAATCGTTCAGCCATTATGAAGATAAGCAGGCACAATCAAACATTGATACTTGCTTGTTATTTGGTATTTTGCATAAACAGATTGTCACTGTCCGATGCGTTATATAATTATTATGTATTGTATTATAATCATCAAATAATGCAACTCGATCAGATAAGCGATTAGTTATTTAGCTAATTGATACTAAAGCAAGATAATCTCTAATTATTGATCATAGGATAGTTACAAATGGTATCTTTGGTTTTTTCGGTGTTTAAGGTCAGTGACTTGCTAATTTTGGTAGAATATTTTCTTCAAATTATAAGATTAGGTTATGTTTTCAAAGATTTATTAAGTAGCCTAGAAATATTTCTACAGCTAAAAAAAAACTCAATACAATCACAAGATTTTTTTAAACTTTTTACTACTCTTGTTATTCAGTAAGAAAGTATTAAGTCATCATCATATTATGACGCCCATATCCCTAATGGGGTGGGCAGAGCCACAAGTAAACATAAGAAAACTTGCAACCACTTCTGATTTAAAATCCTTAGATGGACATGGTGAACCATGGTGACAAGTGATCAGCCCATCGCCCATTATGGTCCATCATTTTGGAGAAGATACTATCCCTTAGTCGACTTTTACGACATGCTCGGGGAGAGAAGCAACTGGACGCATTCTATGCTTTTTCTTTTACTCCCAGTCCAGCAGAGAAGTACGGTAACTGTGTATCTTAAGAGGTCTCTTATTTAAAACAACAAATAAAAAAATTAAGGGGGCCCCATATACATATTAAAAAGTACATGTACGATAGTACGGAACCTTTCGAGTGCGAATTTGTCTCACACTTGGCCGGTTTTTAATATATCTGTGAACAATAAAAAAATGAATAATGTTTATCAAAGCAAGGTACCTTCAGTTTTCAAAAACAATTAATTAAAAGCTTTGTAACAATAATCCGGCAATTACAAAACCGCTGACTGTACGCACCATTCATGGGTATTTGATCTTGTGTTCTGTTCCATCAGCTTAAGGTTGATTTACGCTTGTTCGTGTGCCGCGTCGGAATAATGTAGGGCGATTGATTGACGTCAATGGAAGTGGCGATGTAAGCAAATTAATTAGTCGAGATGGTAAATACCTAGTCATTATTGTATGGATGCAGCGGTTTCATTACTCAAAGTCGTATAATATCTAACCGATAATTTACCCAAGGCTATGTAACTTACCATTTTAACGACCTCAGTGGCGTGGCGGAAGAGCGCTCGCGCTGAGATGCAAGAGGCGCGGGTTCGATTGCGGCATAGATGTTAGTATGCGCTGCAAATATTTATATCTATGTGTTGTAGTATGCATTTAAAAAAAAGGTAGTATAAAAGTATTACATCAGCCATCTGGTGCTCATAGTACAAGCTTTGCTTAATTTGGCGCTAGATGGCGCTGTGTGAAATGTCCACAAATATTTATTAAACCTAGTTCCAGCAACATCCGGACTCGCCGAGAAACAGTCCACTCATCATTGCATTTCCATATAGATTTAATATTTCATCACGGCAACACCAAAGCGTGTCGTTGGAACACAGCTGTCAACGTGACAGACCAGACGTAAATTAAATTGACGAAATCAAAGAGGCACATCAAAAAGAGTTCAGGATATGTTAGATATAATATTAACACATTCGAAAAGCAGTTTTCGCGCGCTTCCGAGATGAAAAACATGTTTTATTATAACGACCTGAAGTTAATTCGTTGATTTCGGTGGTATCAAAGGCCACACAAGTCGCGTGTAGGGATGAGATAGACTCAGCTTTTTGATATGGAAATGGCCGGTTTTATTATACTTTTATATTGGTTTAATGTTTTTAAAATCTTAATAGTATTTTTTTGAAACTTTATCGGACTTTGTAATGGGAGGCTTTAATTTATATTTTATGTATAGACCATTAGTTTAGAGCACTGGTGGTCTATTGGTAGAGACCCCGCCTTCCGAACCTTTTTGAACCTACGACCTTAGCGTAGGTTCAAATCTGGTCATGCACCAATGGCTTTTGGTTTGAAAAATGTGCGCTATACCAGTACTCTCAAACAGAGAAGGAAAACATCGTGAGGAAATCGGCATGTCGTAGAACTAAATAAAGTTAGAAAACATGTGTTGAGCACTTAAAATCCTTTCACCACACTGGTGACATGACTAAGTAAATAAAATAACTTTATCCTCGATCTTTTCGTTTAAAATTATCTAAAATGAAGGTACCTTTTCCGTTATGGATATAATGAAAAATGTTATACCGTATTTTCCTTTAATTTACATAATAGTTAATCGAGTAGGTAACTTATGTCATTATATATTAGGTTACCTGTAAGTATTATAAATCTCCCCTCATTAAAAATCCCTTCAAATAACAAACAAGCATAATACAATACAGGCAAATAAAGCATTCGTCTATTACAATACTGTCAGCACAACCCCATAACAATAGTCAGTAAATCATAGAAAGGCGATTAATGTCCTAGTCACTACGGTTTGTATTACGATTTAGCCGGACACAAATTTTCTAGCCGGACACAAACTTTCGAGCCGGACAAAAGTTTCTAAGCCGAACGGAGCACATCCCTAGTTGACCTGTTTGTACTGCCGCGTTGTCATATTCGATTGAGTTGAACAGCTAACAAGCCCCGACGTGTAATTTTTAACCGGAGTTCTAAGGGAATTCTAGACCACCCTTCGACTTCCTTTGTGACCACCGCGATGTCTCATGTTTGGGTGTGATGAACATCTTCGATTTATTTATATCAGTTTCATAATGACACAAGCTATATTATCTGGATTATAATTCACTATAGGGCCATGTAAGTATAAATATTCGTTCAGTTGAATATAGTTGTAGTATCGCTATAAAACAAGTGTGGTGAAAGGACTAAATCACCCTTAAAGTATATTCAAGGTCATTTACTAAGTGTGCTCTAATATTCAGACAAATCTATTCGGCAATTACGGAGCTGAGTCATCACATCTCGCTCATAAAATCACTGACACACAAACTTTCGCATTCATTATAATATTAGTCTGATTGCTTACGTTATTTTCCGGTTTGACAGACAATTTGTAAAAAACTGATCATCAGTTTAGAAGCCACATAACAGCCTTTTTGATTCGCATAGTCAGATAAAAGCTCTATTTTAGTTAATCTCCATGTCATGCCGTAGAACCTAAGAAGCTTGAAAACATACAGGGTAAATTTTTCAAGTGGGCGTGCAAGGCCAAATCCGAAACTATGAGCATTAGCGAAAAGTACTCAAAGAAGTCTCGGGCCCGATTTTGATGAAAACTGAAACAATATTCCTAGTCAGGAATCGAACCCGTTGATTTTCGAAAAAAAAAAGCTCACACTGTATTATTCTACCATTCGATAGTGTCGCTAATAAGGAACGAATTCTTGGAAGTAATGACATACGGCAAACTTATAACGCACTACATTTTGTTCACAACACTAATTCGAAAAAACTAGTGACAGTAATAGTAATCTCAGAATGAAATGATTGACAAAACGCATGTAAACTAGCCGGACGGACAAGCCGGACGCGCGAGCCGGACGCGCGGCCACCCTAGCCGACTTCCGCGGCTTTGTGGCCGCCGCCGTCTGATCGATGAATGTCATATTCGATCGCTACATGATTGGCCGGAACGGACTTACATGCGCAGGATATGAGGGATCATCTAATGATTGCACTGCTGCCTTGTTGGGTTTGGATTATAACAGAATAATATGTGTGGGTTTTGTAAACGAATTATTACAGATGCACTGGTGGTCTATTTGATAGTGACCACGCCTTCCGATCCTAAGATGGTGGGTTCAAAGGTCGTGTGCCAAAGGATTTTTCTGTGCGAAAAATTTATGTGCGCTATACCAGTACTCTCAAACGGTGAAGGAAAACATCGTGAGGAAACCCGCGGCTTAGTCTGCTCCATACGTATTGACCATGTATTTCCTGTGGACAAGGCCGATTAAGCTGAGAGGATGGAATAGGTGCTGGGAAGCCTATTCCATCTCAATCCGTGCCGGGCACTACAGCGTCCCGTTAGTGAAGGTAAAAGTTGCCTCCTGACTCTGTATAAATCATCTACTGTAGATGGTAAAGGGAAGTAGTTTTATTACAAATACTTTGCTTACAAAACAAATAAGCGCAATTGTAAGAAATTTACAGTTTTACTTACTTATAAAGCCATTAGTTTAAATTAAGTAGTTTTAAGTTTTGTGTATCTTTTTTTGGGTCGTAGATAAATAAAGTTTATTTATTTTCTAAGGTTGCCTGAAATAAAGTTATTGAATAAAAATGTTGCCATTAAAGCTTATATTATTGCCATTTATTTTTGTTAGGATGTTAAAAACAGCAGATGTAATTTTAAACTATTAGACTTCGACAATGCTATATTTATTAATCGAAAGTGACATTAAATAAAATACTTTATGACTTATGCCTTCCTTACAAAGAGTATAAAAACTGCATCCAATCGGTTAAGCAATTTGGGATTATAGACGAATAAACGGTTTTTTTATTTAATCAGTTTTATAATTTAATTAAAATAGAATAATTTAAAAGCTTAGAAATAATTTAGTCATGTTTACGAGGAAAGTGTAAGAATGTGGATCTCACGATGGATTGTATGAAAGAGGGACATAGTTAAGAAAGAAGTAAGTGTAGAGACGGCTTACATAATATTAAATAGAACATGCTAAGGATAAGGGCAGGACCTTACCTGCGGTCGGTGATCTAAGCTCTGTTTTCTATCTGTAGGCGAACTCAGATAAAAAACTGAGCTCATTTTTATTTCTTATTATTTCTATACTGATTACCTTAAAGTTTTTAATGTTATTATAGTTTGTCTTTGTAAATATGAAATTAAACGAGGGCAGGAAGATGATGATGAAGACTTAGTTATTTAGAAGCTAGGCCATGAGTGACAGCTGGATAACGGCCGTAATATGACGGTCACCGTTTGTTATGCGTTGAGTAATTCATAATAGTGAAGTTATTCAACACATTTGCAGTCTACGGGGTAGCGTTGTCCCCATTTCATTCGCGTAGGGCTGTCCTCTAAACTTATAAAATACGTAAATATGTGTACACGTTGTCTCCTGTACAGGTATTTATGGTTTTCATATGTTTACTTATGGCTCTGCCCACCCACTAGGGATACAGGAAAAACCATCAGTAACAACGAGTAACAACCATATCAGTAACAACGAAAAAACTCCAATATTCAAAATTTCATTTAAATCCTCTTTAACTTTAATGCGTGACTGAGACACAAAACATATTCTCATATTTATAATGCTAAAATAACTAGTTCTTTGGAACCAGTATGGTGAGAGGGTTTAAAGTGTTTTAAAGCATCCTTTCGTGCACTTGACATAATGTTGCTTGCACTGTAATTGCAGCAAGCAACTGATATTAAATAAGTAAATAAATGTTTTCGAACCTTTTTTAGGATTCACGACATTTTCTCACGATGTTCTCCTTAACCGTTTGAGAGTAACCGCATTTATAGAATAAGTAGTTCATTTCTAACTAATGTTAGTTGGTTATTTGGAAGAATTGTCTGTTTATTTGATGATGTAGAGTTCACGTACCGAGGTCACCTTGCTGCGACTGAGAGACGTGTTCCGAGCTGGTGGGCAGGAAACCAGGCGTCCCGTCTCCAAGGTGCAATATCGCTTAGCAAAACACTATTGAAATTTATATGAGGGAATCAAAACAATAATAAAAGTTTTTGTTTGATTATAAAAAGTTGAAATAAAGTAATGACTGCTGATAAAAATACCTAACATAACTAAGGCCATTGCCATCTAGAGTTGATTTATACAACATCAGAAGGCAACTTTTGCCTACCTACTTGCCTACTAACGGGACGCGGTAGTGCCCGGGACGAATAAAGATGAAATAGGCTTACCTAGCTTCTATACCATCCTCTCAGCTTAGCCAGCCTTATCGACAGGAAAGACATGGTCTATACGGAGCTGACTAAGACGCAGGTTTCCTCACGTTTTCTCGAAAAATCCATTGGTGCATGACCGAGTTTGAACTCGCAACCTTAGGATCAGAAGGCAGGAGCCAGGGGTAGACTAGACCATCAGTGCTCTGTTTACCTAACATAATCCTATAAACATTATAAATACGAAAATTTGTGTGGTTTGTATTTCAATCACGTTGCAATGACTAGGTTTTAAATAAAATATAGATAGTACATTGTGCTAGATTAAAAAAACAAGCTACTTTTTTCACTTTTTGTTTAATACGCGGGCAAAACCGACGAGGTTTGCTAGTAATTAAATAAATACACTCAACAGGTACACAATTCTACACTGAACACCACACAAGGTTTTCATGCGAATATCTTCCTCCATCTTTAAAAAAAACTAAGTACCATGAAGGTACTTAGGTACGGTAATACATTGTGATAAGAATCTGATAGCATAGTACAAAACTAGTGAGCCATTACCTCAGCGCATGATTCACTGACAACCCTGATTTGTCATTCCAATAAAAATCAATCAACGGCCATGAGAGTTGATCCTTTATCCATGTGTGCGTAAAAATCAGGGGGGGAACACTAGTTCCGACTTCGAAGCTTATTGTTATGGTAGTAAAGTTGAAAGTGGCTGTTAGGGCTTCGGCTTTGTTTATCGATGCAATTTAGCGGTTTCGTCGGGTTTAAAGCGAGTATGATACATTTCTTTATGGGTCGCTGGAGCGATGTGCTTACAGCTATTGTTCTAGACATTTTATGGGGAAATGTTGTTAGAAAGATATTACAGATAGCCGAAGGTAGTGAATTTGTCATGTAGTTATAGCCCCATATAGCCTTTTGGGTCAATCAAGCCAAATAAGCTGTTCAATTTCGCACCTACACATACATATTTCCACAACTTAACCCATTAGGCACATGATATCAAAGGCGAATCCCAGTGAATCCCAAACGTCTGTCCGTTTGTTGCAGGAAGCCGACTTCAAAGCCGCCATCTTCAAAGACTTCATCAATCCAAAGTGGGCTATTAAATGATCCAATCATAAAAATAAACATGTTCTAGTTATTGTACCCATGAGTGGCCAAGACATGCAGACCGTGGTCACTTATTCCGACCTGATAGAAGATAATTTGGATCAGAACCTGGCCAACGACTCAGGGTACGACTGCGAACGAAGTCCAGAAGGTAAAGTCAACGTTGATGAAGAAGAAAAGGAGCTGATCATAGATGATGAGACTGTGCAGGTTGAGAGCCGCGATGAGAAAACGGAAGAAAACTCCGAACCCTCATGGCATCCCCACGTATACGGGAAACCCCCTAAGAAACCCACTCCTCACACGATAGAATACATCCTGGGATTAAACAAGGTTCAATTTAAACGGAGTTTCCACGAAAAGAGTGTGCAAGTCGAAGATAGGAAGTTCCAGGAGAGGACTCTTGAGGATCGGAAGCTGAATAAGAACAGGCTGCAGGAGCAGCTGCTACAAAGGGTGAGAACCAGTGAGAGCGAGCTGGAGAAGGTCTACGGTTTCAAGGAAGATCAGCCTTTGAACCTCTCCGTACCGAGGAAGGACTGGATGGAAGAGGAGAAGAACTCCAAAGGTAAGATTTCTTCCTCTTTTTGGCGACCTTGGTATTATAGACCTGTTGGCTTGTTTGAGACGCGAGATGTGTCGTTTCGATTCCTATGCCAGGAGAAACTTTTGTATGTTCTGCAACTCTTTTTCGAGAGTGTACTCCCCGATATCCTCATTGACCCATGGCGATAGCGGGACGTAGTTTTTTTCCTGTTGTCCCCAAACTGAGCTCAAAGAGCTAAGCAGGTACAGCCGGTGACATACATAACTTGCTATAGGTACTCGTGCGTAGTGATTTTTAGTCAGATACTAAAAAGATAAAGAAAGTGTTAGTAATTGCTATTTTTATGTTATCGCCTATCTTATCAATCGAAGTCATTAAATGACTTTAATTAGTCGATTACAAATATCCGTCTATTATATCCTGTTTTGTTAATTACCCCTCAAGGCTACTTTGATTAAATTGATCTTTAATTTAGGGTGCACAATATTTGTAATTACTGTACATAGCCCTGACAGAAACTACAAGTACCATGGTACTACAACACTCAGACACGGAAAAAGTATTTGTAGAACATGCAAAAATTTCTTCCGGAAATGGAACCTGCGTCTCTTACGCCCTCGAATGTATGGAACGTCTCTTGAGTACTGTCAATGACGCGGCGAATGACGTTACATTTGTTTGCGTAGTCGCTCTGTCGCGGCGTCACTAACCGGCGTCACTAGAGCTTGTTGAGCGTCACTTTGAAAGTCTACTTGGTAAGTAAGCCTGACCGTCCCCTCGGGCTCAACCATTCTCTTAACGAGCCTAGAGCTCGGGAAGGCAAAGTGCCACCAATTAACGATCATCAATAAAAACGCGCGGTTCCCCAAAGACTATTAACCGACCGAGTTGTAAATCAGCGTCAATTACTACTGAGTGCTATTTGCTTTGGGAGGATAATAACCAGCTGTATTGTGCGTGTGATTCCAAAGGTCGTTGGTTGGTTAACTCTGGGTTACTGATTCGTACATTAGAAAGTTTGACAAGTGTGAAGTCCTGTTGGAAAAATATAGACTTCACGATAATCACCAGTGCATTGAAGGAATTGAAGCACATATTGTGTGCTTTAATTCCTTCAATGCACTGGTGATTTCACAATTAGATAGTGACTTTTTTAGGTCATCTCAACTGCATTGACTAAGCAAGCTCTCTCGAATGTTTATAACCCGACCAAGTTGTAAATCACCATCAATTAGGGCCATTCACCCTAAGTGCTCTTTTCTTCGGAAGGATAGTAATTTTTATCGATGCATTTCAGCTGGTTACTGCCTATTGTTGAAGTCTGTTTGTTTGTTGACTTTTATGTGTCGGTTTAATTTTTTACTCGTTAAATGTGGTGCAAATTGGTATTTTATGGTTCAGTTACTTCACGAAACGCTTATTTCGAAAGAACTTCATCTACACCAACTATTATAAGAAAGGTACCTTTTGTATGTATGTTTATTTGCGTCTTTATTGGTATCTCGGAAATTACCAATTTAAAAAAACTTTCGCTGACAGAAAGCTACCCTTATCCCTAGGTAGGTACTATACCCATGTAGCTTTCTGTCTGTCTATTCTGTATAGTTATAATATATTTAATTAATATTTTATTTAAAAGGTATCTAATAAAATCCCTTAGATATCTAATAAAACTGTATCATTTATTATATCATTTTATCAACCATAATAAATTAGTATAATACCAATTAATTTAGCAATTAATTGTATGGTGTTTAGTTAGGTTTTCAAATAAGCGGTTACCGTTATAGAACGTGTATAATAATTTAATTTTAAACAATTAAATATCATCTAACAGTTAAATATACAGTTCTGACCTGAGACTAGAACTCCTTGTGTCGTGGATATCATGTTTTAACATAACCTAGACATTACATGGGAGAAATATAATTTTAATAAGATATCACCCGCCGCGGTGCCAATCAAATCCACACCTCTCACTTCACAGCCGGACGTTCGCTTACCACGTCATCTAGGTTATTGATTACAGACTCCTTTTATAAGCATGATTGTAAAGGGATCATTAAAAAAAAATAGCCAAGCGTGGTTTCTTATCTATCTGCCACGCTTGGTCGCGTTACGAACAGGTGTAAATGCAACGTAGATTTAAGACGTATCCAAGTGATCCCAGTGATTTTATAGAATAAACATTTTGACTTTGACTTTGGCAAACCCCAATATTTACTTATGTTTTTTCTCATTTAATGATTATTTAATTTTATGAATATGAATGTGGATGGATATACTGCTAGAGGAAGGCCAAGGAAAAGATGGATGGATTGTGTGAAAGAGGATATGCGTGTGAAAGGAGTGAGTGCGGAGATGACGAGTGATAGGAGAAAATGGAAGAGGGAAACATGGTGTGCCGACCCCACCTAGTGGGATAAGGGCAAGAAAATGATGAATGATGATGTTTTTTCTCATTTAATCAGGACGGTTGAATCGTTTCTAAAAACTTGAATCAGCATTAGTTTCGACTTATGCATACAATAATACGAAACCTACATTTGCTTCGTGTAAAGAAACCAATTGTCTTTTTCACGGCCGTCATATAACGGTTGAGGATATTAAGGAATCGAATACTAAGCATCTATTTGTCAATCGCCATTAAACTTATTCCAGGCCTTCTTGGAAGCGATTACAGCCCTATTTCGATCCTATTGCCAGCGCAGAATTTAATATTACTAGTGATGTACTGTAACATTGCTTGGACTACACACCTATGGCAGTTTCAATATTGAAAGAAAATCTCTACATTTAAATTTAATTTGACTAATAAATTGTAATTTGGTAGTAGCATTTTTTTATGAAACTACTTTTTGTATTTTACCTTCATTACTTTATCATCCACCCAATCTTAATTCAAAACAGCTTTATCAGTCCAAAATGTTCAGCTAATTAATAAATAACACCCAACAGTCACCTACATAATCATGACCCCACACTAGGATTCCCTGTCGTGGGTATCAGAAACTACGAGTACCATGATACCACAACACCCAGACCCGGAAGAAATATTATACAGAACATGCAAACATTTCTTCCGCAGCGGGAATCGAACCCGCGCCTCTTGCGTTTCTGCAGAGCAATCGCCCGCCACGCCACCGAGACCGTTTTGTCATATAAGTATCTGAAGTAAGACTTTGCTCAGATATTGAGAGAACTAATGCATTGTAAGCTGTTTAAAAGTGACATGACAGACGAAAACATATAATTTTCAAACGACTTTTTTACTGTAGTTTCTATAAGCTGTAAGCAAGCTACACGTGAGCAATGCAAAAGCGATAATAAGTCGGTATTGAAACGTCCGAGTAAGCTATTGGCTGGAACAGCTGCACTAGGGTTGCCAACTTGCTAACTTATTTTTGGAACTCGGATTATTTGCGACTTTAGTTGGAGGTTTATTGCGTCAATTGAGAGACATAGTCCAGTTGTCAATTCAGGCGGGATTAAGAATTTCAGGACAAATTATGGGACTTAAACTTTGACGTTGATGAAACGAGATATTTTCGATTGCTCACTGCGAATCAGATTTATTGAATTTAAAGTAGCTACAGTCATACTTTCACTTGAATAATTAAGTTTCGTATTAGATTGTGCTGTTTAACTTATTATCTAATAGTGTGTAACATTTTATTAATAAATGTTCATGTTTGCGTAATCATACCTCATTATCAAAAAAATAATCGAATTATCGTAAGATATAAACGTTATCTGTTATTGATGATTGTTTTATGTAATTGACAAAAACATTTCGTTAATATTTTACTTATAAGTAAAGTAATATAATCGAAGATACTATATTCGATTTTTGAGGTGACTTGCAATTTTTAGTATTAAAATATTTTTTCCTTCTAAATCCCCAAAAATCCACTAAAGCTTCGATGATAGAGGCAAGTATACAAATGTAATCTAAAAACGTTATTGTAAATAATAGATAAAAATGAAAACAATCCTAAAAAATATTAAAAAACATGGGACATAATAAAAAATCCTGTAAAAACTTCGAACTTTTTTTATCACACAAAAATAAATAAACAAAAATGAAATCATAAAAATAAATTTTCATATTTTGCTGATCTGTGGGTTATGCGGCAACCCTAGCCCGTCTCGTTTGCGACGGATGCCCGATCGGGCGATACGCTCAGTCTAATTTGTAGAGTCCGCTCCTTGTTTAGACGCAGATTATAAAGCTATATCTGATCCTTGCTCGCCGTTTGTTTGTACAACGGTATCGATACTTTGCCTCTTATTCAAGGGCATTTTAGTGAGCGATTTATTTTACATGCATTGGAATCTAGAAAGCCAATTTAATGCCGTGTGAGTCGAGTTATTTGAACATCTATAATGTACAATTTAATAATAATAATTTTAACAATAACACCCAACAGTCACATACATAGTCCTGACCCCACACTAGGATTCCCTGTGTCGTGGGTATCAGAAACTACGAGTACTATTATGGTACCACAACACCCAGACCCGGAAGAAATATTTGCAGAACATGCAAAATGTATTAGTAGTAATAAATAAATAAATATTTGTGGACATTTCACACAGCGCCATCTAGCCCCAAATTAAGCAAAGCTATGAGAATCAAATGACTCATAGAATACTAATATACTTTTTTTGTAAATACATACTTGTAATATATCATATTAATACAACACCCAGACCAGGAAGAAATATTTGCAGAACATACAAACGTTTCTCCCGTAGCGGGATCGAACCCGCGCCTCTTGCGTCGCAGCTGAGCACTCGCCTGGATTCGCGTGGCAGCCCTGGGGCATCGAATGTATTGAGTGGCAATAGGGTATGCTATATCGCACTGTCGTCCGTTGCTTGTTTAGACTACGATTACCTACAGCTATATTCGCTCGCTCACTTTATTGCTGCTAAGAAAGGGGACAGACGAGATCATCTTAATTAGCGTCATCATTTATTAACTTCTTTATTTGTAGACTCGTAGACTTTGTACACTTTCTAAACTTCAAAACAGAAGTAGGCTCTCGATTCGAATGTGTTTTTAAAATACATATTTTAATTAAACAGTTTTTTCTTAGTTCTGCAGATTTGTACAATTGTGTTGCAATAGGTTTTATTGTATTTATTTATTGACTAATAAATTGATTATTGATTAAAATTACTCCGTCCGAATGCGTCCAGCTGCTTCTCTCTCCGAGCACGTCGTAAAAGTCGACTGAGGGATAGTATCCTCTCCAACATGATGGACCGTCTATATTGGCGGTGGGATCACCTGACATCATGGTTCACTAAATCCATCTTGGTAGTTTGAATCAGGAGTGGCTGCAAGTTTTCTTATGATTACTTGTGTCTTTGCCCACCCCGTTAGGGATACGAGCGTGATATTATGTATGTATGTTAAAAATAAATAACACCCAATGGTACATAGTTCTGACATTATTGGGACCATGTGTCGTGGGTATCAGAAAATACGAATACCTTGGTACTACAACACCCAGACTAGACTCCGGAGAAATATTAGAAGAATATGCAAAAAATCATACATATCAAATCGGATCAAATCCGCACCTCTTGCCTGTGTCTCCGCCAAGCGACCGCCTTCCACAAGATGGTCAAAAATACTAGTTGATGTGAAAAATATCAAAAATATATCGCGTAAAAGTTTACTCGTGAAATAGTGACGGTCCGGCTGTGGGTCGGGGTTCCGCCGTCTTTCCTCTTAACGCGTTTGTCTCTTTGCGAGTCTGGGGTTGAGGCATTTGTACTTATTGCACGACTTTATTGGTCTTTGCTCTTAGTTCAAAATAACTTTGCAATCAATGAATACCCAATAAAATGTGAATTCATTGCTTATTCTGTAACAAGTAGGTATTTAAGGGAGATAATCTGGCGGAATCATTTGAATACTTAGTTTCAGTTCAAGCTAGCTGAGTTTTTTTGTACTGGTGATACTTTTTTTATGTTATGTCTGACTGACTTCGTGCGTTTACGTCTATCACGGTCGATTATTTCAGAAACTACCAAAGCTATTGACTTTTTAGGAATGTTTACAATTTAACTTGAAATGTATGTAAATAATACGGATAAATAAAACATGTCTTTAACTGACTAGGGGTTTTAAATATATTACCAAAAAAGATAGGGGCAATCCTACTAATATTATAAATGCGAAAGTTTGTGAGGATGTGTGTAGATGTGTGGATGTGACGATGTATGTTTGTGCCTCAATCACGCCGTAACGGCTGAACGGATTTGAACGAAACTTGGAATGTATAATAGTGTGTGTGCTGGAATAACATATAGGCTACTTTTCGTCCGGATACCACGCGAGGGAAGCCGCGGGCGAAAGCTAGTGAAGTTATAAAGGTTTGATTTAAAGTTGGTTGCTTATTTTTGTTAAATTAAATATTGTCCTACTTACAAGCCAGCGAAAGACAATTTAACGAAAAGCAAGTTCTACAAATCGATTTTTTTCACGCATCGAATATTACGAAATGAATAACGATCAACTCTGATCCCAATTAATTATATATGCTACTCACATCAATTTAAGATCGAGTACACACGATTATGTACTAATGGATAGTAATTGATTTCTTATTAAAAACACACTACAATGGAAACTCAACTCTATCTACTGACAATAACGATCATTTTTTGTTACATTTACTCTACTACCAATTTCTTATAAAGAACACTCTACAAAGAAAACTCAGCTCTATTCCTTCATAATAAGGATATTTTTTTATTGTGTCTAGTAATAGTGTTGAGTCAAGTAATTGTTATCGGAAAAGAGACGTTATCATAATAGTTGTAAAGTGCATAATCGCTTGCGAATAATCGCCGTGATAGTGATACAATCGTTTGTGACACGATCGTGACTCGATAACATTGTAATCGATGTGTTATCGATTTTTGTGTTTATGTAATAAGCTTTTACTTTGGATCGCTTAAATGTTGTTTAATTTAATGAGACGCAAGAGACGCGGGTTCGATTCCCGCAGCGGCAGAAATGTTTGTACGTTCTGCAAATATTTCTTCCGGGTCCGGTTGTTGTTATTATGTTTTTATAACTATGCACTTACAATAAAGTATTCTATCAGCCATCTGGTTCCCATAGTACAAGCTTTGCTTTGTTTGGGGCTAGATGGCGCTGTGTGAAATGTCCACAAATATTTATTTACTTATTATTTAAACAATGTTTGTGTTATTTTACACATATACACAAAATCACGCCTGACTTCGCCCAGGGTAGGCAGACTCAGTAGGATTTAATTCAGAACTAATAACCAACACAAACTGAATTGTCAAAGCATAAACAATAGACATTTAAATCGGTCAGTTAATAAACTTCAAAGCGCTTCCTCGAGCCGTTAGTATGATGTGTTGCTGTCGATTGGGGACAAGTGTGTATTGCTTTCTGGAGACTATTGAAACTGAACTAGAAGTACTGTTACTATTTCTAAAATTAGGTACTCTAATAGAATATTAGTGTAAGAAATAATGACTTATAATCACTTTTCTGCAGGACTGGGAGTAGGAAAGCACGTAGAATGCGTCCAGCTACATCTTTGGGCATGTCGTAAAAGTTGACTAAGGGATCTATGATCTATATGGGAGATGGGCTGATACCTAGATCACTTGTCACCTTGGTTCATGGGACCCTTTGGATCAGGAGTGGCTGCAAGTTTTCTTATGATTACTTGTGCCTGTGCCCACCCCATTAGGGATTCGGGCGTGATAATACGTGTAATTATGACTATCAATATATCTTTCTAATTAGTGTATACTCACTATTGGGATATGTTTTCTCTATAATACGCCGTTCGTTCTGGTTTCTCGCCAGCCTCATCCATTGCTGCCGAGCTGCATTGGTTATAATTGTCAGACCAATGGACGGGTGGTCTGCCTAGTGGTCATGTGGCCTCCCTCAGCCACAATTCGGATACTGCTTCTGTCTATCTTCTGTCATTCCGTCTAGATAATTGTCCGATTATGTCTATTTAAACATATTCGAAACAAACGAATAAAATACTTTTTGCGGTAGGTGCCGGTAAGTCGTGACGGATAGCAATAGTAAGAGACAATAATAATTTATTAAACACAATATTTAGTAAGTGATAAAGAAAATTCATTAGTTTTACTGAAAAAGTAACCTTTGATGTCAAATTACCTCACTTTTTTGCCCCTTACACGCACCTGAGTTTTATGGAGGTCGATTTACAACCTGATAATTTAATAATTTTGGCTATTGCACTTATCCGTCTCGCTACCGTACGTTCTACCGCACGGTGACCAGAAAAAAACCAGTTCTATATTTACAGGTTGCCTGCCCGCTATTTAAGTATGGCATGTGGTATGCAAATGAGCTGTCAATGTGGACATCAATCCATCCGTGTGAAGTCGCCGCCATTAATTACAAACTTTACAGTTTCCTCATTAAAAATTTAAAATTTCCGGTGTAAAATATACCGAGCAGTGACATTGGTGCAGCTGGTGAACTAAATAGCTTTGATTTGACGGATGACGCTCAACCACAGCTACTGTAAAGTAGTAAATGATTTGACTATTCATAGTTTTTATGCACGGTCCTCCGAAGACTTTAAGGAGTTTTATAATACTAGCTGCCGCCCGCGGCTTCGCTCGCGTGGTACCCCGATAAAAAGTAGCCTATATATTAATCCAGCACATGTACTATGTATATTCCAAGCTTCAATCAAATCCGTTCTACCGTTTAGGCGTGATTGAGGCACAAACATCCAAACTCAAAAATTTCGCATTTATAATAAAAGTAAGATACAAAAATAATATCATAAAAAAAACTTTCATAACAAAATTCTTAAATAATTTTGGTGGAAACAGACTCAATAATTACAACTCCTAACCCAAAACTGTCATCAAAACCAGGTTTTTTTTTTGTCAAAACACTTACCCGATGCACTTACCTCATCACAGTATGGAGTTCACCAGCTATTGTCACAGTACAATGCCTCAATTCGCAGGTGTCTCTCATCCTCCAGCTGTGGCGGTTCTATAGAGATTTATCCCTCTGTTTGTACAAGTAAGATTTACGCCGTTCGCTCTGCGCGGTTTCTATGGTTACAGCGTTAATCTTTTATTGCACTTTTGTTTTCAAATCTCGAAGGGCTTGTGTAACTTCTAGGTTGAGGGTCTTCGCCCACTACCACATTAACTAAGCATTCTAATTACAAGCCACGATAGATGGATAGATAAACTCTTTATTATGTATAACAACAAAAACGAAAACAAGAAAAAACAAAAAACTTAGGTACTAAAAAAACCCAGATATATATAAACGGCGGTTTTATTGCTGAGAGCAATTTCTTCCAGACAAAATAGCATCAATCAAATCAACCTTACTAATATTATAAATGGAGGATGTGTGGATGTGACGATGTATGTTTGTGCCTCAATCAATCAATCAATGCTGAACGGATTTGCATGAAAATTGGAATATACATAGTATGTGTGCTGGAATAACATATAGCTTACTTTTTGTCCTGATACCACGCGAGCGAAGTCGCGGGCGAAAGCTAGTATGGTATAAAAATGACCAGAGTTTGTTAAGTTTACATTAGATTTTCGATTATTTCAATGTTTCATTTTCATTTCAAGATACCTCCTCCGCCTAAACTTACAAGAAATCAAATGATAAGCAAACATTTTAGAGGATTTTAATTTCTATCACGACGAAGACGCTGTTATGGAAAGGGATAGTCAGAAGAGATCTAATAAGAAACAAAAAAAAAACCAGCCAAGTGCGAGTCGAATTCGCACACGCAGGGTTACAATCGTACATTCAAAAATGTTTCTTGTATGGAGCCCCCCTTTTATTTTTATTATTTGTTGTTATAGCGGCAATAGAAATACAAGTTCTGTGAAAATTTCAACTCCCTACTTATTACGGTTCATGAGATACAGACCGCTGACAGACGGACGGACGGACAGCGGAGGCTTAGTAAAATAGAGTCCTGTTGGCACCCTTCATGTACGGAACCCTAAAAACTATATGCATTATATTAATGACCGGCGAAGTTAAGCCCTACTTATTCTAATTGTATTTTCGTCCTATTTTTATGTCAACTTTGAAAGCTTTGGTAATCGAAGATTTGGGTCTCAGTTTTCTCCATTTAAACGTACAATGGCCTAAATAATTAGAGCATCGGATACATAACAATAATAGCTCCGAAGTATTAAAATAAAGTGGCTAAACACTGCCAACAAACCACTTCACAACACACTCTTTTAACTGTTACATAATCTGCAGGTACGGTCGTCGACACAAGTTGGACTTCTAATATTTTTTTAATACTCAACATCGTGGGCCGTAAATGGATTAAGCTAGCACAGAACCGTGATGTTTGACACAAGCAAAGGAATGGTCTGAGAAAACACTGGTTGATGATGATGATTACTACTCTATGTCGCGAATGTCAACGGCACTGAAAGCTAATTGCAAGCCGGAAAATAAATTGGCCCGAGGAGGCTATGATTGCTTGCACTTAATTGACATCTTGTCTACGCTACAAGGAAACAATGACATTTTCAAATAAATTATGTAATACTAGCTGCCGCCCGCGGCTTCATCGGCAAACATCTAAACATCCAAACTCACAAACTTTCGCATTTATAATATAAGTACGATTAAAATTAAAATTCACTCAATTATGACCATTTTTTCCCCTGTCTCTGTTACTCTACAAATACGCCTGCAAGGTTTGCTGGTAGAAGACTCTTTAAGAGTTAAGCTCGTCTTTGTACATGTACTTTTTTAATGTTTTATTTGTAACTGTCTAACTGTCTCTGTGTACAATAAAGAATTTCAGAATAAAGTTCTGTACGAACTTCTTCGTAAACATGAATAAAATATCCTCTCGCTCGTCCAATTCTTTTCCGATATTTTGTCTTCGTTTTTTCGTAAGCGCGCAGTAATCTGACGTTTCAGGCACTTGTGTGAGTGAGTGTACCCACAGTAAAGTAATGCTGCCGCTTCTCCGTAATGGTCGCATTGTAATTGATATCGCGTGTGATTCTTTAATAGCGCTGTCAGCGTCTTATTGTCAGGCAGCGGGTGTAGGCATGAGCGGAGCGGGGAGCGATTTGGCAAAATATACGCTTGGCTTCCACGCTTGGTCGCGTTACGAACAGGTTTTTGCAACGTAGATTTAAGACGTGTCCAAATGATGCCTGTGATTAGAGATACAATTTTTTGACTTTTATATACCTATCATGAAATATTCATTATAGTAAGTACATTTTATAGAAGCCAATAAAATGTATTTTTTACAAAAGGCTAATCAGTAAACGTCCTTTCTATATTTTAC
The DNA here is from genome assembly GCA_949320045.1 of Scotopteryx bipunctaria. Lineage (NCBI taxonomy): Eukaryota > Metazoa > Arthropoda > Insecta > Lepidoptera > Geometridae > Scotopteryx > Scotopteryx bipunctaria. The sequence goes on from OX439459.1 coordinate 9,845,401, forward strand.
TCGGATAACGGGTGGTAAGTTACTTTAGTAAGAGTTGGCCACTAGGTCATACGAACATACATACATACTTTAGTATGTTTTTCTGACATAAAATATATGGCGCTTATGACAAATAAAAATGATCTGTCGCCTGTTCGTTGATTATAGGAATCGGGCATAAATTATTTTTTGGTTAAATTAATGGAGCACATCTTTCAGGTAGAATACATTTTTGTATTCAAAATGAGCTCTATACGATAGCTGTAGTTTTTTATAAAAAAAAAAATAAAGTTGTCTTCCAATTTTTATAAAATAAAAAATACTTACTGGTCCCGCTGTAACATAAAGTATTTTTTACTAATTGTGAACTCTATCTTCCTGTTGGTAATAATAGCAGAGCCTTTGGCAAAATCGCTACCGCTCATCGCTCGCTTATACACTAAGTTTACGCCTCTAACTCTCGTCCATCTTTTCTCACGTAGCCGTGTGTGGCCCCTACAGGTAACTACCTCGACTAATAGGAACCGATTGCTCCTAGACTGCTTCTAGGAACGGCCTAGCCTAGTGGGCAATCGATTAGGAGGGTAATCGATTCCCCAGTGCCGATAATCGTCCGAGTGAAAGAAGCGCTTTGCGAATACGGCCGATCAAATGGTCAGAGAGACATCAATGTGAATGGAATTTGAAAAACAACCAAGTTAAAGTCACGTGCAACATTCAAAAGAATTTATCGCCAAAAAGTAAATGAAAATCTATTCTTCTTAGATAAATTTCATTATAATAACAGAAAAAAACTTATATGATTGGTTTTAAGTACCTACTTGATTTTGTTTACGTTTGAAAAAGGAGGCTTTAATTGAAACACCCATTATATGCTATCCACCTGCCTGTTTACAAAATAAAGATTTCAGGCTCATTATTCTCTATAACCTACGAAACTTGACAGGCCCGTAACTTGTTTGTAACGCGACGAGGCGCGTTTGGCAGTTTTTTGACATAATAGAATACGATAAGACGGTGATTCCACAAATTTACGTTTTGTTTGGTGATAGTGAATAACGCCCCACTTGGTTAAATTCTCGGACGGTTTGTTTTAATAAATACTTGTTGATTTCATGCACAAATTTAATTTTGGTAATAAACTACAAATACCTAGACTAGCGGGTGCGTCCGTCGGACTGGCTTACAAGGTTTAGTACAATATTAGAAGGAATTCAACTTCAACAAGTAAAATAATACTAAAATAAGCCATCGTTGGCAGTTAATTCCATTAATCGTCATTGCGCCGGCCTACACAGTAAACATATCGTAAGTCTATCAGCGACGACTTATTGATGGGCTGGCTGAGCGAGTTTGAACCTTTTGCCCAGGTGATAAAATTAAATATTGGATGACGACAGGTACAACCGGGGACAAAATATTGCAGACCAATATCCGTGCAATTGATTTTGTTAAGGTGAGTTCCGAATTGTGTTTTATAGAAAGCTAAAGTTAAAAATCCTTTCCAAGACATATAACTGAATCATTTATTTATCATATTTAAATAAAATTCGATTATTGGTTGATTTTAAAGTTAAGCTTTGTTAGTTTCGACGTTCTAACTAAAATCTTAGTGTCTTAGTTCTGCAGTGTACATTTTTAAATTGCGATCGAGTTGGCCTAATTAGAATAAAGTGATTCTGATTACATAAAGAACGAACTGTCCCTTCGCAGTTTCACTCGCGTACAAATAAAATATAACTTGAAACACTCAATGGATAGTGTACTTTTCTAGCTTTCTTGCACTGAAATAATTCAAATCAAACCAAATCAATTTATTTTGCGAAACAAGGGAACAATAGCTGGTAGAAAATAAATATGTAGGTAAAACCTTGATCAGCTTTTTAGCATGCAAACATAGAATATTAAAACTACATCCTTAAAAAGATTAAAAGTAGCTTCTGAAATATTACTAAAAATAATTAAAAGTTGATTATTTTCAAAGTGATCTTAATAAATAAACATACGTAGATACATTATTATCAAGCCTGTATATCTAATGGGGTGGGCAGAGCCACAGGTAAACATAAGAAAACTTGCAGCCACTTCTGATTTAGTCCTAAGATGGATATGGTGAACCATGGTGACAGGTGATCAGCCCATCGCCCATATAGGTGGTCCATCATGTTGGAGGATACTATACCTTAGCGATTTTTACTACATGCTCAGGGACGCATTCTATGTTTTTACTATACTCCTAGTCCAGCAGAAAAGTAAAATAGTACCTCATTAGTGCCATATCATATTCAATACCATGCCATACCATGGTTCACCATATCTATCTTGGAACTCTTGAATCAGGAGTGGCTGCAAGTTTCCTTATGATTAAATGTGTCTCTGCCCACCCCGTTAGGGATACGGGCGTGATAATATGTATGTATGTATCATAATACTGTCACAATAATACACAAATATCAAAGCACTCGTGCACCCGCCTGTACGCGGGGACATCGCAATAGGCCTGCAATCATTTCGCCAGTTTAGCAACCGACGCAATTAAAATACTCGGCGATGCGATGTGCCTTATTGGGACTGTGCTCGTCTGTACCGAGATGAATAGCTACTTTACTTTTTGTTAATACAACAATACATTAGCACTTTAATGTAGAACGCCCTCCGACTAGCTGGAGTGATGATTTGTGAAAGGCTGCTCAATTGTTTTGTTTATCTGTCAAACATATGTGACTTCCGTTGACTTTTCAAATGAGTTTTACAGAAAAGGCTACAATACAAACGTCCGTTTGTGAAGGTACAAGTTGCCTCCTGACGCTGTATTAATAATCTACTATAGATGGTGAAAGGCCTTTGATCTGTAGAATATATAAGCTACATTTTACCCAGATAAAACGTGAGTAAAGCCAGGGGCTGAAGCTAGTTCAGCAATAAATAAAAGTGGCATAAAGCACACAGTTTTACCGCGCGTCATTAACATGCGTCAATTACCGCGCGGCGGTAAATTTCGACGTGACAGCCATAATAGCCCTTATACTAGCCAGTTTACATGACTGTACACTTGGTCAAAAAAGGTCAAGGGACGGAGTAGCACTTGTGGTCTTGTGCTAGCGACCTCACCTTCTGATCCTAAGGTCGTAGCTTCAAATCCCTTCATGCAGTCGTGCACCGTGTGTGCTATACCTTTCAACCCCTTTCATGGTTACCTATATCTTACTTTTATAAATGCAAGTGAAATGAAAGTTTGTGACGTTGTTTAAATGTTTAGATGTTGGGATATATTTGCCTCAATCACGCCTAAACGACTGAACGGATTTGAATTAAACTTGGAATATACATAGTACATGTGCTGGATTAACATATTATAGGCTATTTTTTTATCCAGGTACCACGCGAGCGAAGCCGCGGGCGGCAGCTAGTAATATGTATTTTCTTACTACAATAATAATCCTGTAAGCTAGCTTAAGTTTTCCTAAGATAACAAAATGAAATGAATAGACCGGCTAGTCGTAGAACCTTAAAAGTTCGAAAAAATGCTCCAAGCACACGAAAGGAGCCTTTGAGGCGCACATTGAAACCAAACTCAAACTGTATACTTTATCTAATAGGTATTAACAAAACTGGTTCGAAATAGTGTTGCTTATCGATAATCGACTATCGATAAGCCATAACCAATAGAATCGATAGTTTATCGACAGTATTGCCACGTGTAATTAGTTTTAGTGAAACTTTAAATATCAAAAATACTTTATTCAGAACTACAAGTCATACAATTATTAGCTTTGGGAGATCTTCCTATAAATTAAAATAACCTGTGTAATACTTGAGAGTCCTCTGTTTCCTGTGGTCTATTTTAATTTTTTCCATTCATCTTTCCTGTTTTCCATTTTAGTTAGAATTTGTGGCAAAAAGAATTTGTTACATTTCGGAATCGCCTAACAAAATACAACATTCTGTTCTCGCTCACGTATCAAAACATGTTTGGCATAGTTACTGCGTTCTTCACTAGGAGGGCGGAATGGGGAACCGAGGGTGTAAGTGAAGTGAATAAAACGACCGTCTTATTACTTCTACGTTAACTCAGAGACGACCGATAGTCGTAAAAGCCGGTAGCTATTAATACCTCACCTTGATTTATGTCACTTTTGATTTCAATTGACATTTTGGTTTTACATCATCACTAATACAGTCCCAATGACACGGTGATTTGCTTTTCTGTCTCAGTTTTAAAATATTAAAACTGTGGGGCTAAAAAAGCCACTTTGAGCAATTCATCTAGAGCAATTCATTTTTCGATTTTATGGCAAATCCTAAGAGATTCTTGTTATTTTTGTAAAGTGGTCCTAATTGTAGGTGAATTGTACTTAATTCAATTCAGCAGCAGATTCCTATTTGGTCATAAAATGGTCGGAACTTTGGTAAATCGTAAGCAGTTCAATTCAGAAGCAGATCTGATAAAGCGGCCTCTTCGGGCTGTCATATGAAAACTACTTTTTAACAGACTTTAGAAATCATTTCATCAATCATTTTTATCATGTGTTCACAAAACATTCGCCAAATTGTTAACTTTTGGGAATTTCTACTTTAGCCTAAGGCCATTTTACCATCTATAGTAGATGATTTATACAGCGTCAGAAGGGAACTTTTACTTTCACAAAGGGGCCGCTGTAGTGCCCGGGACGAATAAAGATGGAGTAGGCTTGCCCAGCACCTATTCCATCCTCTCAGCTTAGTCGGCCTTGTCCACAGGAAAGACATGGTCAATACGTGCGGAGCTGACTGAGCCGACTTTCTACTTTAACAAAACACTTAATCAGTTGAAATCACGACTTGTCAACACATTTTGCTCTTGCTTTTTATTCAAGAGAGTGGCTTGGAAAAACCATTCATTTATTAATCTTTGTCCCCCAGACCCCTCGAAGCTGGTGAAGAGAAAGAAGTCCACTGAAGACGTGAGGTCTCCCCTGGGCGGGGAGGGCTCCCTCACGTCCGAGGAGGGGGAGGAGCCGGGGGCGAGGAGGAAGAAGGCGAGGACCACCTTCACGGGCAGACAGATCTTCGAGCTGGAGAAGCTCTTTGAGGTCAAGAAGTACCTGTCCTCGGGGGAGAGGGCGGACATGGCGAAGCTGCTCAACGTTACTGAAACTCAGGTGAGAGTTTAATCGTTATTTGTATAATTATCTTAGCAATGTGGCAAATTTTATTATGTCACGGCTGGTCGCTATTTTAGAACCTTTTCCCAATGGTTCAGCATCTTCCTGCCCTTATCCCACTCTATGTGGGGTCTGCACAGCATGTTCCTTGGATCATGCTGTAAGATTTTTGGCTAAGGTGTTTTATGACCGGCCGCCTGCCTGACGTCAACGCTCTTTGGGAATACTTGCTTATTGTATCTTTGGAGGATACTAACCCTTAGTCGACTTTTACGACATGCTCGGGGAGAGAAGCAGCTGGGCGCATTCTATGTTATTTCTTTACTCCTAGTCCAACAGAGAAGTTCTTTTTTCCCCAATGGTTATCTGTATAATATGACCTACCTATTGTGGACCACCTCGCCTAATTTAATTAATTAAAATCACAAATATACTCACATGTGCTTTTATTCAGGAAAATTATACGAGTACATCAAAATACAGAAAATTATTAAAATTAGAATCTTTCCATATTCCTAACTTTTCAAGAACTCCTGACATTCTTTTGTTTTTCTCACAGTTTTAAATTGGAACAAGACCGAGGAGTTAAGCATTCTACCAAAGAGGCGGCATGTATGATAATAATGAAGTAACTATCACATAATCTATGACAATGCAAAAAGAAAGAGTTACAATGCAATATTAGAAGTACATCTTAGCTATTAGGTATAGCCTTATGTAGATAACACTATTAATAACCTGTCAAAAAAAAAATTGAAATTCTAGCTTTATTACGGATTTCTCACTTAGATTTCTATCACCCAGAATGGTAAACTAATTGAAAAATAATGAAGAATTCAGATATTGTGAATAAAATAGCACATACCTACGAATTATAGTTGAAGAAAAAAACAAAGTCAACGGAAAAGTTTCGGCGCACACTGTTTAGACAAAATTCTGGTCTGTGATAGTGCGTAGTGTCAGTTGATTGAAAGTCATTCAAATGATCAGGTCAGCGCAATAACAGCTGCGGAACAAATCACTAAAGCGGTTCCCGGAACATCCCAAATTAAACGGTTTCAGAGAGCCACACATCGCTCGGGTATTCTTTATTTCGGAGCTCGTAAGTCACAAGCTGACGCGGTTTGAAAGTCAAATAAAATCACTAAATGAGATTTACCTAAATAAAAAGTTGAGTCATGGTCTGTGTGCCTTTTTGAAAACATATTTAATAAATAATAATAAATAAATAACACCCAACAGTCACATACATAGTCCTGACCCCACACTAGGATTCCCTGTGTCGTGGGTATCAGAAACTACGAGTACCATGGTACCACAACACCCACACCCGGAAGAAATATTTGCAGAACATGCAAACATTTCTTCCGCAGCGGGAATCGAACCCGCGGCTCTTGCGTCTCTGCCGAGCAATCGCCCGCCACGCCACCGAGGCCGTCAAATTTAAATATGAATATTTGTTTTATGTATTATTTTCTATAGTTCTACATAGTTTCATTGTAATTAGTTGTACCTCAGAAGATTGTACTTTAACTTTTCTAAAGGCTCTACTTAACACTAATAGATTTTTTCTTTCGACTCAGTGTGGTGAAAGGATTTTAAGTGCGCCTCAAAGGCTCCTTTCGTGCACATGTCACATGTTTTCAAATTTTCTACATTCTACGACATGTCGGTTTCCTCATGATGTTTTCCTTCACCGTTTGAGAGTACTGGTATAGCGCACATAAATAGCATTTTGTTTAACTGAAAACCCCATTGGTACACGACTGGCTTTGAACCCACGACCTTTGAATTTAGATCAGGAGGCGGGGCCGCTACCACTAGACCACCAGTGCTCTCAATAAACTGCCAGTGGTTTTTAAAACGCCAAAGTTTGCGATTCAAGTAGATACATACGAACAGCTATAAACACTATTGGCCATTGTTTGAAAACCAACTAATTATATAATTTAACAGTTGATTTCTATTACGATTATTAAACACTAGATGGCAGCACAGGTAAAATTAGCACGCGCTATCGTTGCGTTTTGAGCTTTACGCCGGTAATTTCAAGCAAACTAAAGCTTTTCAATTTTATCATATAAGTAAGATGGCGATGCCCCTTTAACCCGTAGACTGCCGGGGTTGTCCGAAAAATGTTATTGGTAAAAGTCTCTCTCTCATGCTGTACGTTAAACGTGAGAGATAATTATACGATCGTCCCCCGCGACGTGATCCGTCACATATGGCGGCACTAATTAAGAGCCGCGGCGAGGGATGTTGCGATACTAGCGCAACCCTCGACCTCGTCTGAGCCATCCGAAGTAATTACTACCTAATATTCCACACTAAAATACTAACTAAAACACCCTGGCCAAAACTCCGAAGTGCCGACCCCACATAGAGTGAAATGAGGGCAGGAAGATGATGATGATGATGATGATTCCACACTAAAATATAAATACATAGGTAGCTTAAATTCCATATAAAGCATTTTGTGGGTCCAGCTGGCAAACGATAGCAATGTTATCTGAAGTCGTCCCACATCTACATTCCACACCAGAATCAAACATCAAAAAAACATAATTCAATAGATGAATCACATAAGTCAAATCATTCCCTCACTCGGGGGGTAATTTTTATGTAAATGCTTAGGGAGTAGCCAACGTTAAGTTGTTTACTTATAGCTACTTTTAGATATGACATGGGTTAAATGATCCTAATGCAATTAAGAAAAAAAAATGCCATTTGAACACCAATACTTTGCGACACTAAAATAATAGAAACGTCTTTCTCATCATTAGTTTCAAGAAGCTCTAAAGATAAAAACTACTCAGAAAGAAGAGAGTACTTTTTATCTTTAGACCTTTTTTCTCTCTATATTTTTTTCATCGCCACTGGTTAATAGCTATTTCGGAACACCCAAATATTAATTAATTTTCCGCCATTAAAGTTTCGTCGCTTAATGACTAGTTGGACACGTGGCCCCAATTTTAGGAAGTCGATTTACTAGAATGTTGTGTTTGACGAGTAGAAAAAAATTATAGAAAAAGTTGTCGAAAAAGTCCAACAAAAAACGGGCCTCAAAGACCCATGGGACACTAATGTGTTAAATGTCCATAATCTGGTGGTGCTGATGATATTTAGTTCTAGTTAATATGTGTTTGTGAAAGTTAAAAAAATATATTTTAAGAGATTATGTTTAGTTCTGAGAATGCACAAATTTTTCAAACAATTGGAAACCTGTTTGGAAAAAATATTATTAGACATTAAATTACTAAAGCTTTTTTTATGTAAGAAGCCATTAAATAATGTCTACTTTTAATTTCTTCTTAGTTCTGATAAAAAATATATATCTTATTTATAACTTCAACAATAATTTTAATGGGACTTATAACCCCAACCTACACCAACAAGCCCAACTGTTTGTTAACGCACTTTCATAGAATGTTATTTTATAACTGCGTCATCCACTAATTGACGGCGAACATCCCAGGAGATCCGACCCACAGCCACTCAAAAATAACCTTTATTGCTCACCACTAAAGTCTGTAATTCAATAGCATTTCGACCAGGGTCCATCAACAATGCCAAAGAAAATTAAGATTAATTGCTACGGAAATAGAGTCTGTTTTAATATGCAATGTGTTGACTATTGATCTTTGAATCCGCGGGGATTCGTATACAGGGTGAATAAACGGTTGTTTTGATGATTTAATTTGTGGTGGATTTAACATAGCTCCGGGCGAGAGATGAAACGTTTTTGTTGTTTTAATATTAAAGCAAGATATTATGCTTCCGGTCGTGATAATTATTTCTCTTGAGGTGAATTTATTTATAAATTAACCCAACTTAACTTTGGAAAAAAATAATCGTGAAACTAACTTTTTACTTAGAGGTTAAAATCAGATTATGATAAAAAGACCTTCATTTATAGACCATTTAATTGAAAATAGTTTTTTAAAGCGCGTTGATATCTTTTATATTGCTATTCTTAATTCTGCATTTCTAATTGTAATTAGTATGATAAGTAATGTATTTACAAAAAAAAATTAAGTATTCTATCTGGTGCCCATAGTTTTGCTTAGTTTGGGGCTGGATTTGGAGCTATGTGAAATGTTCACAAATAATTTATTTATAATTAAAAATAGGACGCAATTAGGTATAATCTTGTTTAAAAAAATCCATCTGAAAAATAGGTGTAGTACCTTTCTCATACTGATTCTTATTTTTTTTATTAATTTAATTTAGAACAGGTATTATTTATTTAAATCTTTATATTTATTTATACTTGCATTTAAAAACATAACACCTCATTTCTGATATAATATGAGCAAAACATCAGCCTGTATAATGTCATTCTCACCATATGTCATTTGTTAAGAAGTTTTTGTAGTCCCCCGCGCGCGACCACTTAGCGATACCTAACTGTTGTGTGCAGATGGGACGGGCGCTTGTCTTTGCCTAATGGTTGAGCTGTAATGGGGTGATATAAAACTAATTTCATAAAAAACTACTCTATCTAGCCGTGCAACTAGTTATTACGAACGAGTGTGGTGAAAGGATTTAAAGGTACGCCTCAAAGGCTCCTTTCGAGCACTTGAAACCATTTTGAACTTTCTACGGTTTTACGACATGTCGGTTTCCTAACGATGTTTTTCTTCACTGCTTGAGAGTACTGGTACAGCGTACATCATTTTTTCGAACAGATAAATTTGAACCTACACCCTAGGATCGGAAGGCAGGGCTGTTACGACTAGACGAGCAGTGCTTTGAATGTGTTGTTTAACAAATATTGAAAAGAGACAGTGATTGAATGTCACTGTTTACTATTAGGTAAAAGCGTCATAGTTTATTGCGAAATATTATTAAAATGAGCAAGCCTGAAAAGTAACATGAGTACTTGTTATGTTTATTATTTCTCTGCTGGACTGACAGTAAAAAAAGACAGATTGCGTACAACTAGTTCTCTCCCCGAGCATGTCGTAAAAGTCGACTTAGGGATAGTATCCTCTACAACATGATGGACCGTCTATATGGGTGATGGGCTGATCACTTGTCACCATGGTTCATCATATCCATCTTGGAAATTTGAATCAAGAGTAGCTGTAATTCTTACTTACTTGTGGCTCTGCTCACCCCATATACGGGCGTGTAAATATGTATATTTTTATGTAAGTACATTTATATTTTTCACATTAATGATGTTTTGTAAAAAAAAAATGAAAAAAATGCTACATTTTATTCAGTGTAATCATCTGTTGTTATTATTTTTACTCTTTGACAGCAGCGCGAACTATTTAAATCGTTCCCCGAAGCCTATGTTTAGATGTATCTATTACTTTACAGTTTACACCCTTTACTTCGTACTTCAAACAAATCGGTGTATTTTACACTTAGCGGGAGATCAAACAGAATATTATTGTAAAGCTGCTTTTAGACTCAATTGCTCTATCAAAGTGCTTATTGATACAATATATGATATTAAATACATACATATTATCACGCCCGTATACCTAATGGGGTGGGCAGAGCCACAACTAATCATAAGAAAACTTGCAGCCGCTACTGATTCAGACTGACTGACTGACTGATTGATTCATCATCACCGAGCCGAAACCGCTGAAGCTAGAAAGCTGAAACTTGGAAAGAAGCTTCCTTTTATAGCAAAAGCATGGGTGCTTTTGCTATAAAAGGAAGCTTAGTGGGCTAAGGCGGGGTTTTTCGAAATTCTGCCCCTAAAAGGGTGAAAAGGCGTAACAACGTTTGTATGGAACTTTTTAGCGCGTGGTGCGATTTGCTTGCAACTCGGTTCAGATACTGTAAATACAAAATAAATGGACACATGTTTCAGGACTTTTCAAAACAACCCTTAAAAAGGGCTAACATGGGTGTAAAAATCTGTATGGGAACTTTTTAAGCGCATGGCTTGAAACTCGGTTTTAAATCTTACGCGTACGAAGCCGCGTGAAACAGCTAGTCCGGGTCTTCGGCAGGTATGGTACTTTTGTTTTCGTAGTCCGTTGGAAACAGGAACTGGCTATGAGAGACCATAATTTTGATTTATGCAAGTAAATAAATCTGAGTGTATATTCCCTGTAATTACGGCTGCGTAAACAGTGTTAATTAGGGGCCTATTAACCCCACACGTTCGACGTCAAACCCGCACCTTATGATTTAGTGCCCGCTTTAATGGAAATACATATAAATAGATTTCTAACCTGGTGGGTGAACTACTGAAATTGAGTGGGAAAAGTTAAAGTTTTTACAGTTACTATAATACCTATATACAAACGATGATTTTGGTAGCGTTATGGACGAGTGCATGGCTGAGACGTGGAAAGTACAGGTTCAATTTCCGCGATGAAAAAAATTTAGCACTAGCTTTCCGCTCACGATTTTGCTTGAGTGGTGCAATAAATTTGCTTTATATAATAAGCCTATGTTATTTGATCGCGTGTAGGTACCATTGTACAACACTATGTACTTATATTTCATATTTAATTCCGCTATAGCGTAATTAATACAAACATATCCATATTTTTATCCTCACAATCATTTGGTTTTATACATATGTTAGTAGGAAGCCTGTCATGTCTTTTCTAGTATCGTTACTCTATGGCAAAGATACTCAAGTTCAAGACATAAATGTTAATTAAAATCAGACCGTATCAAATAAGCCATAAGAATTAATTTTGCGTAAATATTGAACCGAAATCCGCGCTAAGGGTTGTCTCACTACGGTAAATCGACTTTGACTCAAACAACTTATTTAGCAGAAAGAAACTTACAACTATTACAAATATAATTTACAAAATACAAAAGAAACAGTCGGGCTATCTAAAGGCCGTTGCAAACGGTCTATAGATAGCTCACATGATCCGGCGATTAGCTATATAGCTAATTTTCGGTCTTCCTCTTGCTCTCCTATAACATTGCTTTCCACCATCTATGATGTTCTTAATGAAACTGTCATGTCATATTTATTCTTCTTTTCTCGATAACTTGTAATAGAGATCTTTCTTCGACTACCCGAAGCAAAATTTTACCTACTGTATATTTAGAAGTTTCAAAGAAATAATAAGTACCTACCCAAATATCTAGGGCCGGTCGTTTTAATTCTTTTGAAAGCTAAACATAGAACACCTTTACCACTTCTATTAATTATAACCTTAAATCTTCTTAATGACATCAAAGAAGGATCCCACAATTAAGAGATCACTGAAAACAAACTCATAAACTTAAGACTTCAAAAATAATATTCCCATCTATAAAGTTACAACAAACAAAACAACATCTCTTAATCTATCCAAATAAATGATGAGCATTAAAGAGATAGTTAAAACCATAGACAATAAAGGAGAGGCCACTAAAATAATAGAGTTGGAATCAAAACGGATTTATGACGCCGGGAACAGGATGGGGGGAAATTAAAATGTTTACTTTTTGTCTTTTGATGCAGCTCGGGATGAAGTGAGATGTGGTTTAAACAACTTTGCTATAAACATAATTTTTTATATAAAATATTCAACATTATGCGTATCTTTTAACCTAGTAGAAGTGTATAGTACTAACTAATAAGTATGAATGTGAATGTTTGTGAAGGTTTCACGATAGTTCGAGCCTAGGGCACGCTTCCATCGTCTGATGAACTGGATCTTGCATGAGATGTGAGATGATCTCTCTTGTATTTGTATTAGTTGTATGTTTATTTTTGTTAATAAATCCTTATTTATTTATTTTTACTTCTCTGCTGGACTGGGAGTAAAGAAAAAAACATAGAATGCGTCCAGCTGCTTCTCTCCCCGAGCATGTCGTAAAAGTCGACTAAGGGATAGTATCCTCCAACATGATGAGATACAATAAGCAAGTATTCCCAAGGAAGGTTGACGTCAGGCAGGCGGCCGGTCATAAAACACCTTAGCCAAAACTCTTACAGCATGATCCAAGGATCATGCCGAGCCGACCCCACATGGAGTGGGATGAGGGCAGGAAGATGATGATGATGATGATGAAATCCTTATTTATTTGTAATATTAGTAGGAATACAAAAATACAGCCGAATTGAGAACCTCTTCCTTTTTTAAAGTCGGTTAAAAGCACGGAACCCTGAGGCAACACTCCCGACTTCTGCCGTCGAGCACATCTTGTTATTTTGCGTCCACAGCGTTTTAACCTTAATTAATTATGTTTGAACAAATGGTGTTCACTCGTCTGTTGAGTTACGGGGTTTGGTAGTTCGTAAGTGAGGTATGTCTCCAATGTAATTTGAAGCACCTTTTGTATCTAGTGGTGTTTGTTGGTTCATTCGCCGTTTGTGAAAAAAAGGCCTGAAGGATAAGTCCTTTTTTCACAAACGGGGTTTGTGAAAAAAAGGCCTAAAGGATACTATAAGTCCTTTTTTCACAAACGGCGAAGGAAATCATCGTGAGGAAACCGTCATGTTGCAGAACCTAAAATGTTCGAAAATATGTGTCAAGTGCACTAAAGGAGTCTTTGAGGCGCATTTTGAATCCATTCACCACACCACACATATTTTGCTGCCCACGTATGCCGGGCATGCTCTGCAAATATTTCTTCCGGATCTGGGTGTTCTAATTATGTATATTAAGTATGTATAATACAAAAAAAGTATTTAAATATTTTAGTAACAAGCTTTGCTTAGTTTGGGGCCAGAAGGTGCTGTGTAAAATGTAGCAAATAAAAAAAAAACATTGTAGTTGCAGATAAAAAACGTAAAGTAAGCAAAACGACATAAGTGAATAAAAGGCATTAATATATAAAAATGAGACATACAGCCTTAAAAGGCGTTTAAGTGCGCGGCTCAGACAGTAATTACAGCATTCGTTTAGTCACCGCGCGTGACTTATCACGGTGTGGCCCTCTGCTGACATTTAAAAACGTTATAAAAGGGACAAACGCCGTTTTACAGAACGACGTGACGTGATAGACCCGGCGCGGAGGGGTTAATTTTTTTAAATCATATTTTAATATTAAGAGGATGGTGAGAGAAAGCTCAGGGTTCCCTATCCTGTCCAGACGTGTCTGGGAGACCATTACCCAGCAGCGGGTCGAAATGGGTTGACAAAATAGAAAGTAGTATTTTTGTGTTTATCATTGTATTAGAGGTACCTATTGATTTATTTAGGTTGCCAATGGACATGAGCTACCTAGGTCGTCTAGGTCATGTCATGTTATGTCATGGTCACTTGGTTACTGACAGATCGTAAGTCATCACAATATAGTCTGGTACATTACTGTTTTTTTAGTAAGAGTTGACGAGTAAGAATTTTGACTGTGACAAAGACAATCTTAATTAGAATAAGACGAACTCAGGCTTTTGTGTGTGTTAAAATCTCGACTGATCAATTGGTTATTTCATTGCATTAAGATTTGTCCGAATCATTCGACAGATCTTGATGAATAAAGTATTTTTGAATTTGGAATTTTGTGGATAAGACTGACAAAACTGAGAAAATTCTGCAAAGTTCCTTAATTTAAGTATAGAGAATGTTCTGTGAATCCCTGTCCCGTGCCTCGTCGCGTTCCCGTCTCGTCGCGGCGTGACGGACAGTCCCTAGTTGGTTTTGTTTATCATGCTTTATTGGCGCCAGTAAGTGACCAATTAGGACGTGGCCGAAGAATAGCTCTTTTATAGGCGTATAGTGAATAAAAAATAAGTTCGTGTTCACATTACATTCACAGTCAGCGTTCAGATATTTTTGTTGTTTTGTATTGTAGCTCTACAAGGCTATACTTTCAAGCGACTGCAGTAAAAAATATGTAGAATTTTGAATTTTAAATTTGGAATTTGGAATTTGGAATTTTATATCAGTGTTCTGACAGTTGTTTTGTAGCTCCACTGAGGCTTTCGAGACCATACTCACTGGTGTCTGTAGTAGAATTATGTAAAAAGTAAATGCTTCAAAAATTAACTAATATTTCTGTTGTTAACTACTAAATCTCAGAGCGATCAGGGTTCATCACGTCACGTCGTTCCATAAAACGGCGTTTGTCTCTTTTATAACGTTTTTAAATGTTGTTAATATGTATTTATTTAATGTTCTTTTCTACTGATCATGGGACCTTTAAGAATAAGGCCTAAAATTCCTAATAACTCAAAAATAATGAACAAACAATTTATTGAAGATTTTACAAGATAACTTTTGGCAGAATTTTGACAGCACACCATTGTCACGAAAAAGCCAGGCATTGTTTTTTGTGCTTGATGCTATGTCTGTTATAAACAGGATAGTGGGTGATAACCCTAATACGGTAATATACCTGACATAAAAAACGATTCTCATTCTCCTTGAGCTTCAAAGGGTCGACTATTGACTATTTCCTGCTTTAAATACACACCCCTTTACTTGTCATATCATTCAATAAAAGTAATTAAGAGTTCGTCGATCGACACCGCATTAATTAAGTACTGAATGGCTTTGTATTACAGGCACTCTTAAATGAGGTAGAGCGGGTTAAGAATGGTGCGCTGTCAAACTTTGAATAAAATAAATAAATATTTGTGGACATTTCACACAGCGCCATCTAGTTAAAAAGTTCCCATACAAACTTTGATACCCCATTTGAGGGCTGTTTTGAAAAATCCTGAAACACATGTCCATTTACTTTGCATTTACAGTATCCAGATCCAGTTTCAAGTAAATCGTTTTCACCCTTTTTAAGAGTTGAATTTCGGCTTTCTAACTTCAATAGTTTGACCCGTGTTGATTGCAAAAAACTGCTTATTGTTTTTTAAATGTCATGTCTAAGTTTGTGTAAAGAGATTATATCCCGTTGGTAGAATGAGTAAACATTGTTTTGTCACCGTTGCTTTCACAAAACAGTAAACTATGAACAGAGCAACTAACTGCCACTGACAATTGCTGACGTTAATCAAAAATTTTCTTACCGGTCAGTAAAAAGAATTTATGATAATCTATGGTATAAAGCAACAGCAATCGGCAAAACCATCCTACAGATGATTGCTGCGCGTACGGACTGTCCCATCCAGTATACCTAACTGGATGCAGACATTATTAGGCTTCTCGTAAAGGATTCTAGTCAGGTATTAGGTTAGGTCTTTAATTTTATGTTTAGGTATTTTGTTTATTTAATTTTATATTTATTGTGACTAATTTAAGTGTGAATATTTTTGTAATTTTTAATGATATAGATGTATAATCTGAAATAAATGAGTTAATAATAATAATAAAAATGGCGGGAAAAAAGTTTTTGGGAAGCGTCCGCTTCAGTTCAAAATGTTTGCAAAATCGAAATAAATTAAGAAATTAGTTAAAAATTACGGTTTGAGATCTCATATATATATATAGATATTAGGTCTTAGATAATCTGACAGGCAATTAGACCAACTGAAGCAATATTAGCTCTAATCTCAAGTGAATTCGGATAGGTTACATGTAAATTCATCTGGTTATAACCGGTTTAATCTAGTTTGCGTAATCTGCCTCCACAGTGGTTATTATAATTGTTTCCACGCGGGACCGGGAGGGGGGAGGCCTGGGGGGGGGGTAGAGGAGGGGGGATAGGGCTGTCCCGATCTGAATCGATGTGGTTTATTGTTTATGATTTATTAGAAGGATATCCGCTATCGAAGCTTACAATTAATAGATAGCTTTCAATCATGGCTTTCTATAATACATAGCTGAGTACTGATTAACCGAGCAGCCTCGCGAGGCGAACACTTGGTCTGGACGAGCCTCGCCCGCAGTTTGCTCGTTATCCTCGGGCGAGGCAGGTCCTGATTAAGCTAGCATTTGCCTCGCGTGCTTTTCTCGCTAGATTGCTCGGTCACTTAATATTCTGCTATTAACATGATAAATATAACTTGAATTGTGCGGATAAAGACTAGGTAACTTTTTATGATGTTCTTAGAAGTTGGTTGCGTAGGAAGGGCTTACTAGATTCATTTGTAATTAATTAAATATTTGGGTGTCACGATGGTCGTCAATGATGATGATGATTAAGTGAGATAAATTCGTAAACAACAAAGTGAAGTAAAAACATCACACCCTTACAAGAAGCTTTTTTCTAAAACCACAAAAATAAGAAAAGATAAAAAAAATCTAAGGTCTTTTACCATCTATAGTAGATGATTTATACAGCGTCAGGAGGCAACTTTTACCTTCACAAACAGGACGCTGTAGTGCCCGGGACGAACTAAGATGGGGTAGGCTTGCCCAGCACCTATTCCATCCTCTCAGCTTAGTCGGCCTTGAAAGAAATGGTCAATACGTGCGGAGCTGACTACGCCGCGGCTTTCCTCACGATGTTTTCCTTCACTAGAGAGTACTGGTCTAGCGCACATACATTTTTTGCACAGAAATATCCATTGGTACACGACCGGATTTGGACCCACGACTTTAAGATCGGAAGGCGGGGTCAGTACCAACTAGACCACCAGTGCTCTCTACTGAAACTGAACTGAAACAGATAATACTCATAATATTAGTAGTAAATATAAATAATGATATTGTTCGTGAAAGGCAGCCCTGCGGGGTTGCTCTAATTAACCTTTGTCGACTGTATCGCTAATGCGCGGCCGGACTCAGTGATCACTGCGCGCCGAGTGCGGCCCTGGGATTGTGCGCGCTGAGTGCGGCTCTGGGCTCTGATTCTGGGAGAATAGACTGGAATATCGCAGTAGATATTTAAGAAATTGCAAAAGTACCTACACATTTTTCTTACAAAATAATTTATCTACTACCAAAGAAAACTTAAAATATTACAGCTTTTTCAATGGACCTCGCTCGTTCGCATCGAATATGATTTTCAGAATTTGAACTTAATAAAAAAATCTATGAAGTGCAAAAAGTGCGGTCACCCATCCAAGTACTGACCGCACCCGGTGATGCTTAACATTTGACCCCCTCTATGAGTATTAAAAAAAAACAGCCGCTTATGTCCTTCTCCGGGATACAATCTATCTGCTTGCCAAATTTCATCGTAATCTGTTCAGCAGTTTAGGTGTGAAAAGGTAACAGACAGTTACTTTCGCATTTATAATTTTAGTATGGATGACTGTAGCTAGGTATAAATAAAATAAATAAGTAACACCCAACAGTCATACATAGTCCTGACCCCACACTAGGGTTCCCTGTGTCGTGGGTATTAGAAACTACGAGTACCATGGTACCACAACACCCAGACCTGGAAGAAATATTTACAGATCATGCAAACATTTCTTCCGCAGCGGGAATCGAACCCGCGCCTCTTGCGTCTCTGCCGAGCAATCGCCCGCCACGCCACCGAGGCCGTCAACTATGTCTACTCGTTGATCACTTAGTCATATGACTTGCGTCTACCAAGGCCGTGCAATAATGTAAGGGACTGACATAAGCGATCATAATATCACTCACGGGACTTGGTAACCGCTGTCAGTGTCATAACATTTTTGCAGTAGCGTCTAGCGACATTGATTAACGCAGTGACCTGACTAGGCTTTGTTTTTAAGCGATTTACTAAATGTTTTAGCAGGTTCTGCTTTTAATTACGAAAACGCGGTGAAAATGAAATGAATTAAAATGTACATTTTACACAGCGCCATCTAGCCCTAAGCTAAGCAAATAAGTTAATTGTTCTTAACGATGCTGAACTTAAGTGCAATGTTAAATTTCTCCCTAAAACTCCACCTGAACTTGTGAGCGTGGATTGTAAATTATCTATCACTAGCTGCCGCCTGCGGCTTCACTCGCGTGGTACCTGGAAAAAAAATAGCCTAGGTAAATGTTAGTCCAGCACATGATGTTCTTACTTATGTTATAAATGTGAAAGTTTGTGAGGATGATTGGTTTTTAGGCCGCCTAAAGAACTCCGTCATGGCTTAGCGACTAAAAGCCGGGACCGACTGTTTAACGTGCCCTCCGAAGCACGGAAGCGCTCAGCTCGTAATGCCACTTGCGGTCACCCATCCCAATTTGTGACCGCGCATATCGTTGCTTAACTTTAACAATCGATAAAGAACGCCTAAGCAAGCTGCGCCACGAGCGCTTCGAGGATGTTTGGATGTTTGTATGTTTGTGCCTCAATCACGCCGTAACGGCTGAATGAATTTGAATGAAATTTGGAATATACAGTGTGTGCTGGAATAACATATAGGCTACTTTTTATCCGGGTACAACGTGAGCGAAGCCGAAGCGAAGTTAGTTTATTAAATAAGTCGAAGACTAAAGCTAGCGTAGCTATAATACGGACATATATCGGTAGGCATCGCTTGCTCCATAACGCGTTAAGTGTTCGGAGCGAGCTCTACTTAAGGATCTTTCCGAAATAATCACAAATAGATTTTCATCAGGCTATTTTTTTATCCGAGTACCACGCGAGCGAAGCCGGGAGCGGCAGCTAGTAGGATATAACTAACCGGGTCTGCGTGGTTAGATCGTGTCTAAAATTTAATACTTAGTACTACTGGTACTACTAATCTATTCTACTAATCATAATCAAGTTTAAACAATTCATCTCAATCCACATCCCAATGACTCCATGATGCCACCGGACATTTCAAATATTAATCCAGAATATCCGACAAACTTCCCCTTAAAAGCCATTTTCGAATCGCTGTGTTATTGTCGCATACCTCATACAACGACATCCACTACACTTTGATCTGCAACACGAGCGGAATCCGACCTTACCCCTCGAACATAACGCTCAAATTCAATTGAAGCCGGCTTTATAGTCTAGTCTATCGTTTTGATTTTAGCACAGATTCTCTCAAGCGATTTTGCGAGCTATTTGGAAGGGGATAAGGTGTTATTTGGGTCGTGGGAGGGCGGGAGTGTTTCTGACACGAGTATAATTGGCGAGAAATGACGGGCTTTGCAAACTGTTGCTGTTTTGTCATTATTTCGGGTTACGACCGTTTTATTTTAGGAAGAATTATTGCGATATCTTTAGGCGTGAATGAAAGGGCGTCGATCCTCTTTGTTTTAGTGCGAAATAGGAAAAAAATAATGGCCTGATTTTTGGGGAATATACACAGTTGAAGTTGTTGATCTCGGCCCTGATTCTCGGAGAAGACATTTCTCCGAGAATCAGGGCCGAGATATTTAATTCTAGGAAAATAGATCTAAATAGTCAGAAGATAAATGAATAGAACTTAGAAAATAAATGTAATAGATGTAAACATTAGATATACCGACCTAGTAAATCCCAATATCTGTAAAAAATTATACACGAAAAGTGTGTTTTGACAGATTTTTGATCAGTCAATACTATTGAAATTAATAATTATATATATTCCCCAAGAAATAGGCATAATGTCGTCCTATTGAGAGGAGCAAAATCTAAATTTATATAAACTTTGATAATAATCCTTTTAAATAACCGAAAATCATCGCATCGCTGTCATAATCTCTCAGTAATGAACAATTAGCGCCTAAACATTCATCTCACGATCGCGTTATAAAACATATCAAACAGCATTTAATGTGGCGAGGCATCCGCGCCTCGTTATTCCGATCCCATCGGCGCGACCGACCAGCCTCGCCCGGCACTTGCCTCACCTCAACCACCTGCTTGATGGATTGTCATTCATTGCTGTTGTTCGAAATGGGCTACTAGCTGCCGCCCGCGGCTTCGCTCGCGTTGTATCCGGATAAAAAGTAGCCTTTATGTTATTTCAGCACACGTATTATGTATATCCCAAGTTTCATTCAAATCCTTTCATCCGTTTGGGCGTGATTGAGGCACAAACATACATCGTCATATCCACACATCATTACATCCTCACAAACTTTCACATTTTATAATATTAGTAGGATTTAATAGTCAGCATGAAAGGTAGGCATCATCATCCACAGTCTGCCATTTTCCACTGCTGGGCATGAGCTAGCTCTGACTTTATGAAGCCAAAATCAAACTTGCTTTATTCAATACACAAGGTATTTTTCTATCTGTAGGCGAACTTAGATAGAAAACTGAGCTCATTTTTATATCTTGTGTCCTATAGCATAGTAAATATCCCCGACCATGGGGTAGGCAGAAACCACGGATCTCCATTTGATACGGTTCCGACATAATACTCACGTTTCGTTCACTCATTTTCACTCATGCATTGTCGTTTGAGTTATATCAATTGAAAGCCCTTTGCGCCAAACAAAAATCATTGTATTTTTATCATTGAAAGTTAAGGACTTCCAACATTTTCGAGTCATTAGTCAATCGACGACGGACAGGACAAGGGCTCTCCACAAGCTGGTCGCTCAATCTCGCCGTAAACAATTGCAACTTGACAGTTTTATTCGAAACACTTTATGACTAGAGTTGGGAGGTGCCGACTTTTTCGGCCTTTGTCCGGCTATTTTCAATTCAATTCATTTATTTGTCAGAATGTAGGTGCACAGTATGTATAAATTAGATAAATCAATGTTCTAGTACAATCTTACCTTAAATAGGCATACATTTTTTTTGTCTTAATCTTAAAATGAATACTACTAATTAAAAAAAAGTAGTCAAACAGTTGGTTTACAATAATTACTGAGATCATCGTTCAAGAAGTCGGTAACACTGTAATAACATTTTTCTACAAGTAAAAAAGTCATTACCAAGGACAAATGTATAACTATTTGCCACTGAACATATTACGAACATTTTTATTGTAATAACAATAAACAACTTATAAAAGTAATATTTTAATTAGTGCTTACAATCTTGCTTTAGTGATATAATCAGGATTTAGGGTTCAAATTTCGATTTAACGTTAGGTATTTAAGTTCTTTCGTTGTTATAAATCCGAATGTTTATGAGGATATGAGATTCCTTTCGTCTCAATCACGCCGTAACGGCTGAACGGATTTGCATGAAACTTGGCATTGACATAGTGTGTGTGCTGGAATAACAAATAGACTATTTTTTGCAGGCAGCTAGTGTGTTATAATTTCTTAATAATTTCAATTTAGAAAAACAGAACAATATTTTGTTCAAAATATGTAAGCATTTAAATGTACTAGCCATAGAGTTCTCCGTCTTTTAAATCTGTCCAGGTGACATCACTACGTTATTAAAGGACCAATTCAACTCATTATTGTCTCATAAAAGCAGACATTATCCTGTTTTATTCCGGTCCTTGTCTTTTGCGTGTGATTTCGTATTGTACGTTTCAGCTGAGTGGAATTAAGCTGAGTGAGCCGAGATTCTGAAGGGGTGTATTTTGAAAATTGGTAAAGACTGTTAGAGAGAAGAAAGGTGAATTAAATTATCGATATCGATAAAAAAATATACGTTAATAGAAGTACAACAAGATCCTACGAGCCGATTTCACAATTCAAACTGAACGGCGTTTAGTTACTAAACTGAGTTCAAGAGCTGTTACTGCTAACAGTTTTCATTATATATTTGATTTGACCGCTCGTAAACTCAGGTTACTGCTAAACGCAAGTCAGTCTGAACGGTGAAATTGGCTTTAAAGATTAATCAAGAAATGTTACTTTCCTACTTTAAACTCGATTACATCTTCTACTGAAAAATACTGAAATTGTATAATTTTGAATAGTATTTTCCCCGTGGTTTGGAACAGACAGAGTTTGTGGAGGTGAAGCTCATAAAGCCATTTGAAAACATCGATATTAACGATCACCACTCCAGCCAGCACAAAGCTTATCCAACCGCTTTCATTTCGGTTTTATTGTGTATCTTTCAAATAAAAAATAATAAAGAAACACAAATTGTGTGCTGTAATTTGATTTTTGAGTCATTGGATTGCGCCTTAATGTTTTATTAATAAGTTAATAAAAAATCTATTTGTAGCCTTAGATTCGACAGAAAGAAACTTAGGTTTTCGTCTGTGGCTTCGCTTGCGTATCCGGAAAAAAATGGGCCCATAATGTTATTACAGCACACATACTATGTACATTCCAAGTTTCACTCAAATCCATTCAGCCGTTACGGCGTGATTGAAGCACAAACATCGTCACATCCACACAAACTTCCGCATTTATAATATTAGTAGGATAGTAGGATTCATACAAGTATTAACAAATATTATAAACAACATTCAAAAGAAACATTTGAGCTACCTATCTAAAAATCGTTGTAAATTATTAACCTGTTGAGTTATCCTACTAGTCCTACTTATATTATAAACGCGAAAGTTTGTAATTATTGATGTATATGCTGGATTAACATATAAGCTATTTTTTATTCGTGTACCACGCGAGCGAAGTTGCGGGTGGCAGCTAGTCTTCTATAGATCGTTTGCAAAGTTATGTAAAACTGTATTTATTAAGTCGTCTCCTACAATAAAGTCTGTCGATAGCTTTATTGGACGTTCGGTTGCTGATCGCTAATTGGGCTCTTCCTGCGATCGGGTTACGTCGATCTCCAACGCGGATATTCGCTTTGAAAGTGTCTCCTAGTTCACAGATACGGTATGCTAGTTTGTAATTATGTTATCTTTAGCTTTAGCTAAGCACTGGTGGTCTAGTTAGTGACCCCGCCTTCCGATCCTAAGGTCGTTGGTTCAAACCCGGTCGTGTATCAATGGATTTTTCTGTGCGAAAAATTTATGTGCGCTATACCAGTACTCTCAAACTGTGAAAGAAAACATCGTGAGGAAACCCGCGGCTAGTCAGCTCCACACGTATTGACAATGTCTTTCCTGTGGCCGGCTAAGCTGAGAGGATGGAATAGGTGCTGGGCAAGCCTACTCCATCTTGATTCGTCCCGGGCACTACAAGGTAAAAGAAGCCTTCTGAAGCTGTATAAATCATCTACTATAGATGGTAAATGGCCCTAGTACCTAATATATTTAGCTCTACCTTGATTTTACTCAAACTATGCTCGACAACAACTTATACTGAGACTCACTGACTCCAATACAGTTTATTACTAGTTTGGAAACATATTGGCTTGAAGCCTTTGGATTCAAAGTTTCATTTAACTTTTAAATAAGTCAATCTGGATACTTTTAATCTGGATCAGATCAGGTGATATATCAATAGACCGTTTGCAAAGATATTTAGAAAGCCCGACTATTTCTTTTGTAAATTATATTTGTACTAGCTCTCGCTCGCGGTTTCGCTCGCATGATATCCGGACAATAAGTAGCCTATAATGTTATACCATCACACATATACATAGTATGTGTTACTCTAAGTTTCATTCAAATCTGTTCAGCCGTTACGGCGTGATTAAGGTACAAACATACATCGTCACATCCACAAAAACTTTCGCATTTATAGTATTAGTAGCATTCGTTGTAAGTTTCTTTCTGTTAATAAATTAGGAAATATTTTTACATTACTTTATTTTAACGCAATGAGTAGGTACTAAATTCGCGTAACTGTATTTGTCTGTATCATAGGGATCATGAAGTGTGGTTTATACAGGTATGGCGAGTGGCGAAGAAATGGCACATAATTATACATTTGATGTGATACGCGACACCGCTAAGAGGAAATTACAAAGGACCCTTGTAGCAAACGTCCACGCAACGACCACGCCATTCGTGTATAAAATTCTGAAAATTTTGTAACTTATGTTTCCTTTTCGTAGACAGATTATTTTTAACGAAATCCTCAGAAAAATCTAACGGCATTCTATGAATTTACAAATTATTTTTCGTAAGCTTACAACACTTTTCACAACGGATAGCAAGAAAAATGTTTATACCGAATTCGGCGAAAAGAAGGAGTGGCCGAAAGCCGAAAGCGTTTAATCGAGTTGACAGAGACAGTCGGTAATATGTCCCGCGTCACTGAGTGAGTTATGACTTCGGGGGAATTTCAGTCGCGTCGAAAGAGTTAAATAAAGTAGTGTTTCTAATAGTAGTTCTTTAATTTAGTGACTTCAAATTATTAAAAACTCTATTTTCAATTTAATTTATTTCAGACAATTTTTTTCTTTATTTGTAGGTCATTGTAGGCATTGTACCTGTTCCCTCTGATGTACAAAAAAAAATGTTAATTGAAGTTAACCAGTAGGTAAACAAGTAAATTAAATTGAATACTAGGAATCAGTCTAGGCCTAGACGATTCCAATTCATTAAATTCAATTCATTTATTTGTCAGAAAGTAGGTTATACAAGTTTAAATTAGAGGTTCTTGGTTCAGGTTCTTGGTTAAACGATTATTTTGATAATCCATTTATCCAACTTCACAAATTTCATTTCATATCGTGTCATGATCATCATGTTATGATACTTGTTTTAAAAGTATTGCAGCCGCGGACGGAAGCCAGTCTGACTGAGTACTTATTGACAAGGGGTCGTGAGTCGTAAGACGTGGGGCAAACGTGACGCGAAATGTAGTTTATTGGAACTGTGGAATGTAAGGTGATACATTCACAACTGGAATTTGAGAGCTGATGGTCTAGTTGGTAGTGACCCCGCCTTCCGATCCTAAAGTCATGGGTTCAAACTCAGTCGTGTACCAATGGATTTTTCTGTGCGAAAAATTTATGTGCGCTATCCCAGTACTCTTAACGGTGAAGGAAAACATCGTGAGGAAACCCGCGGCTTAGTCAGCTCCGCACGTATTGACCATGTCTGTCCTGTGGAAAAGGCCGACTAAGCTTACATTCACAACCCGGTAACATTCTAAACTTACCTACATCAATTTTTCACGCGTTCATCGAGCTTGTAAGGGTCTGCCTGCCGAATATTTTTCAAAATCGATAGTTTTTCGAAATTACTTATACAAACAATCTAACGAACAAACATGAACTCCATTTTACAAACTTTCTTTAAGCTCGTAGCTTTCAGCCGTAGTTCAGTACTTCAGTGTTTTTTTTTTAATTGTCTTTACAAAGTTACCTCTACAAACGGACACAGTAACTTCACCTCGATTTTACAAATTTTCTTAAAGCTTACACTATTTGCCTTTAGTTCAGTCTCCTAACAGACTTTTCACTATCGAAATAATTAGATAGTGAAAAATCGACTTCAGTATTTCCGAGTTTACATAGCTACAAACTTTATAAAATACTTGATATTAAAATTATCCTGATCCAAATGGCATATGGAAAGGCCTATAGTAGGTAGAAACGATTTGAGAACGACGATGAAAAAAAAAAATACTTGTCCTAGAATCATCATCATCATCATCATCTTCCTGCCCTTATCCCACTCTATGTGGGGTCGGCACAAGACTGTAAGAGTTTTGGCTAAGGTGTTTTAAGACCGGCCGCCTGCCTGACATCAACCCTCCTTGGGAATACTTGCTTATTGTACGTCATCATATTGGAGATGATACTATCACTTACTCGACTTTTACGACATGCTCGGGGAGAGAAGCAGCTGGACGCATTCTATGTTTTTTCTTTGCTCCCAGTCCAGTAGAGAAGTAATACTTGTCCTAGAATGTTACAAAATAAAAGATGAATTTTACGGAGAACCCTCAAACTGTCAACACGTCACTTGTACGATTTTCATTCAGTCGAATAGATTAGTTTACATATTCGAATAGAGAACATTCATTGGCGATTATAGCCCCGTAATCTCTCCGGTTGATAAATCTGGGATTTTGAATATTTCGATGTTATTTCACCGAATAACTGGGACTTTCTCGTTATTTATATCAATCTTTGAAGGTATTGATGTGACGTTTACAAGAGAATTCGGTCTCTAGTTTTAATAAAGTCGGATTTGTGATGTTTCAAACAAGCTTTGTAATAACAATGTGAGGTGAATGTAATGGATTCTTGGGAAAAACTTTTTTTTATATTGCGATCATTTTATATATAAAAACCTGTTCTTAAAATTACTTTTGATAAATAATGATTGGTAAAATTCAGTGCTTCAAATATTTTATGGTAAACTAGCTTCCACCCATGGCTCCACTCGCACGGTATCCGAATAAAAAGTACCCTGTGTGTTATTCCAGAACTATGTGTATTTAAAGTTTCAACCAAATCCGTTAAGCTGTCGCGATTGAAGCACTATCATCCTCAAACTCTCAATTTTCGAATTTATAATATTAGGACAAGAACAAGTTACAGAACCCTAAAATTACCCATACAATAAAAAGTTTTTCCGACCTTTTCAAATCATAAATGAGACAAATTTCTTTGTTTCATTTTCCGCCTTGAACCAGGAGACACAAAAGGCCTCCCCTAAATCGGCATTGATCCCTGCCCCTTACCCCTGACTACCCCCGGCTGCCCTGGCTACCCCGGCGATGCCGCGTTGATAGCACACGTAGGGGCGCAATTTGCGAAAATGATGATTCGGGACTTTCCCGATCTTATTATTAACGACTGGGAGGTACCTATTCAATTATTCATTGTTTAGTCGTTTGTTTCCGGGTCTTCGCCCACTACCCCGGACCGTGAACGGGAAAAATCCGGTCAAAAGCTTGCTTGTCTTTGACGTCGCTATTCTGCCAGGACATACGTCAAACGTACTTTGAGTGACCTGTAGTTAGGGCGTAAAAGAGCCTTATTGAGGAGCAGTTTGATCCTTTCACCACACTGGTTCTAGAACTAGTGCACGTAGTTTTTAATGTTATTTTACTTTTTAGTAATGTTTTTTTTTGTTTTGAAGCTCATAAGCTTGAGATGCCAATTATTATGCCAATGATTGTTTGTAAAAAAACTGTTTAGATAAAAACTATTATCATGATTCCAGCTCAGATGCTGTTTGCGCATTTTCAAAATAACCTGTGCCTACATAATAGTCATTTTAAAATAGATTTAAGAAGTGTCCAAATTCAAATGATCCCAGTGATTTTAATGAATAAAAAATGTTGACTTTGACTTTAAAACTGAAAACACCGTTCTAAAAAAACTTTATTCTAAAGGGCAAATTGTAATTAAATAACAAAGCCACAGTCGGTAAGAAAAGGGTTATGCCTAAATAAATACTTGATTCAATCACAGCGATTCTCGGAATGTCAACTGCGCGCGACAGTACTCTCAAATTAAACCTCAAATAGCTGTGAAAACTCGCAGGCACAAACGATTTTGAACTCTATGCCTATTGCAATAAAATCCTTGATAATTTGTATCAATAATACCCTTAAATTGATAGATGGCTTTGCGATTTTAAACCTTGTTTTAGTAATGTTAAGGTGGAGAGTTGCGTGTGTTTAGAAATGAATTTCGGTTTGCTCCAGGGACGGTTTCATCCCTTGTCGTGTTTTGTTAATTAGTCTCATAATAATGATTATTATGGAGGTTTAAGTGCTGTGTAAATTGGAGGGACGCTGATTTTTCACGATTGTTTCTTTTGTTCATTGATTTTACCGTTCGATTTTTCAATTCTTGTTTACTTACATCTTGTTCGAGGGTGTTCGAGTTTGGCTTGCTGTAAAATATATCACAAAGCCTCTCTATCACCTCTTATTGCAGCGTATCGTAGTGAAAACTATACCGTGTATTAAAATATTGTCTGGAACCGTTTAATTAAAAAAACGTACGGCTATCGTTAGGTTTGAAAAACCAAAGCAACTCTCGTTTTTGGCTTCGCCACAGTCAGGTAAAAATATTGTGATATCTGAGGTTTTTCGTATCAAAATGTCTCTTTGGACTCGAGCCCACTATCATTTAAATAAATGGATAAATATTTGTGGATATTTCACACAGCGCCATCTAGCCCCAAACAGCCCCAAACTAAGTAAAGTTTATACTAAGGGAACCAGATGGCAGGTAATACTTAGAGACATTTTGTTTTACTAAATATGTATATACTTATAATACAAAATACTTATACACCAGACCCGGAAGAAATATTTGCAGAACATACAAACATTTCTCCCGTAGCGCGAATCGAACCCGCGCCTCTTGCGTATCAGCCGAGCACTCGCCCGCTACGCCACCGAGGTCTTCAAAATATGGTTGTTGGATGCTTCGAAGCCAGCTCATGTACCTACTTAATATAATTAGCATACGCCATTGTTTTGTCACCAATTAGGTATATCGACTTATATACATGGTCTATGTAGCCTAGCACTAGATGTAGGTATCAAGCACATAAGTTATGTATTTAGTGGTGCACCGACAAACCACGTTTATGTGATTGACGTGTGGTTAGCGGCATACATGCCATGACTAAGTAACTTCTAAGCTATGTCTCAACTAACTTAGGTATACAACTATCGGAGCTAGATGTACAGCGCCGTTACTTGATCTAAATCATCATCATCATTTTTAAAAACTTGAGACATGTTGCTTCTAACATCCTCCTTAAGAGAATATATGTTGCGCTTGTACAATCTACTCTGAACTACTGCATACCAATCTGGGGTGGAGCTACCAAAACTAACTTTTTAGATATTGAAAGAGCGCAAAGGTCTCTGCTCAAAGTCATGTATCTAAAACCGTATAGATATCCCACTGATATGCTTTATTCTGAGGTGAGTATACTCTCCGTCCGGAAATTATTCATTCTTAGTACGGTAGTAAAACTTCATAAAACTCTTAATTACGACCCAAATAAATTAAATCGTAGAAGGAAAGATAATGTAATAGACATAGTTAATGTAAAATCTCGGTACGCGACTCGTCAATACTTTAGACTTTCTGCTAAACTTTATAATACAATAAACAAGCTGTTCAATATTTATGCAATGAACTCCTATAACTGTAAAAACGAATTAACTAAATGGTTACTGACTAAAAGCTATGAAAATACTGAGGCCTTATTGGAAATTATCTCATGAAGTAATTAAATTGTATCTATATATTTTTCCTCTTACCTATAAACCTAATCAATTAACAAACATCCACTGCAAACATACATACGACACCATACAAACACAGTCACTTACACACACACTCACACTCACACTCACACACACACACACACACACACACACACACGCACACACACACATTCCATCTGTTACCCAGACTCTTACGAGACTGGTGCTCTCAGTGGAACTCATACACGCACCTCCACACTCTGCATGTAACTTTGTATACCTAGTTTAAGTACCTACTTACTATAATTATAAATGTATAATGTTTCTCTAACTTCAGAAAACTGTATAAGACCTATGCAAGAGCGAAATCTCCTATGACAAGTATTCTTTACTTAAAAGGAGATTTCATCCATGGTTGATGATAATGTAACATTGAAAGCGAAATAAAACATTTATTATTATTATTATTATCATCTTCCTACCCTTATCCCACTCTATGTGGGGTAAGAGGGTAAGAGTTTTGGCTAAGGTGTTTTATGACCGGTCGCCTGCCTGACGTCAACCCTGCTTGGGAATACTTGCTTATTGTATCTTAATATTATCTGATATTATCTGTTACTTGATCTAAATATAAAAATGGTACATTACTGACTGACCGAGTGACAATCAAAGCACTGCCTAAGTTCTAGAAGTATGAAACTTGGGTAGTATAATTCTTATAAAATACATTATTACTCTACTGGATTGGGAGTAAAGAAAAACATAGAATGCGTCCAGCTGCTTCTCTGCCCGAGCATGTCGTAAAGGCCGACTAAGGGATAGTATCCTTCCCAACCATGATAGACCATCTATATGAGCGATGGGCTGATCATCTGTCACCATGGTTCACCATATCCATCTTGGGAGTTTGAATCAGGAGTTGGCTGCAAGTTTTCTTATGATTACTTGTGGCTCTGCCCACCCCATTAGGGATATATGCGTTATATGTATGCATGTACTTTGGCGGTTTTGAAACGCGAGATGTGTGTTCGATTCCTGCCGAGTGTGAAAGTGACACAGAATAGCTGAATTAAATAATTCCGCTGAAAGCTATTCCTACAAAAAACAAACATTAATAATGCATTAAGACTAATCATTTTAAAAAAAGACAGAGCGCTAGTAGGTGCAACAATGATTGTACAGTCGCTGACAATTACGCGGGGAGTGGGGCCCAATTGTATCCCGGACTTCACAAGTAGAGTACAGTCGCGCGGGAAAACGCTACACTAATTGACGTAAATTATTTCATAAAACACCGGGGCTTGGACAGATCGTGGAAATAATGTTTGTTATTATTAAGACAAGAATAACAAAAATGCCCTTTTCAGTTATTAAAAATGTCGTGAATTTATAAAATGTAGTATATTAATTCAACTTCATCTAAGTTGGTATTCTGTGCATTTAGCAAGTAAATAATAAGGTTATAAAAACCGGCTGACCGAAGCAATAGTTTTGAAAAATTTTCGCTTGTAGGTAAGTGTGCGTAAGTGCAAAGTTTTGAGATTTTTTCCACAAATACGCATAAAAAATACGCGCAAAATAAATAGCCTTTATGTCAGCTGAACAATATCTTGAAACGAATAAGATCAAAACCCATTTGAAAACATGCCTAGAATGGTCCACGCATTAAAGCAGTTCCAATTATAAACCTATTTATTTGAATCCAGATGTGGAACCAACTTAGCATATTCAGCTCAACTTATCCTTATAAGATAGCAATGCAGTAACAATTAAAATCCATTTAAATAAATGTTTTACCCATTGAGATAAATGTAAAAATGGCCGCCACCCCCGACACGACATAAAGGCGACGCCGCTGCTAATTAAAGACGTTTTAAAATTAATTTATGCTACGGCTTTTGTCGCCGAGTGTACAGTACCTACGTGCGATCAATTAAGGCGCGTGTCCGGAGATTTTTATGCAAATGCCGGGGGGAGGTAGGGGTGCCACTTGAC
This sequence comes from Scotopteryx bipunctaria, assembly GCA_949320045.1. Lineage (NCBI taxonomy): Eukaryota > Metazoa > Arthropoda > Insecta > Lepidoptera > Geometridae > Scotopteryx > Scotopteryx bipunctaria. Next base: position 9,877,094 of record OX439459.1, read on the forward strand.
TGCAGTCACTGAAGAAATAGATATACTTCATGCAGAAGGTATAATATTGTATTTGTAGGTATTACTATTACTACTAAGTAAGTAAGTTCGTATGAGCTAGTGGCCAGCTCTTGTGACGGAGTTTTTAGGCCGCCAAAGGCCTCCGTCATGGCTTAAAAGCCGGGACTGACAATTTGACGTTCCCTTCGAAGCAACTCGTAATGCTACTTGCGGTCACCCATCCAAATTGTGATCGCGCACAACGTTGCGCTTCAACGATCAATCAAGAATGTCTAAGCATGCTACGTACACATTAAAATAGTATTGTGTATTTGTGGTAGCTGGCAGCCCTGCCGTCGCCGGTGGTCCGTGCGCAGGGTTCCGTAGGATATCACGTCGGCGATCGTTATCTCACGACTTAGGACGATGCTATCTCGATCGACTGCTTAGATCCCGCAATAAGACAATGATAATGTTTGTGAAAATTATTTGTCCAGAGAATTGCCTGATTCATTGACCCGTGGATTTGCTTACTTGTTAGTTTTGAGAGAAGAATATGCCTTATGCCCAATTCCAGTATTCTGCTAACGAGCGGAGGAATTTTCATTACCATAAAAAAATTGCTGTTAGGTATCTGTCAAAAAGCGTCAAAAAGCATACTATACCTACCTACATTTTTTTTTACTTAAAACAGCGTTGTTAGTAATGAATGAACAGTTATTCGTTAGAATATTAAAAGCGGCCATTATTTGATTTGTTACGGCGAAATTTTAATGAAGTCTGTCATGTTGGTGGTAGGTATTTATCATTTTTTCCTACTAGGTATATGGTAAGTAGTAGGTAGGTACCTGTACTTATTACCCTTTTGAGTGATGCGTGAATAAGTTTTTTAATGGTTGTGAGCTATTTTTCCCCCTAGGTAGGAAAGGATGCTACACAAAAACATAAAGATTAAAGTGTTGATTATCAAGTGTTTATTACAGGAATTTTATTACTAGAAAAGGAAGAAAATTATCGAAAGGTTTTACAGTTCTTTTTAGCCGCATCTATTACACACTACTGTTCTAGTTACTATGAGTAAATAAAATAAAAATAACCTTATTGAAACGCTTACAATTCATAGACGAGACTATTACAAACTACAACGCTGTCATTCACAGTACATCCACCGTTCATCTACACAATCCTACTGTAATTTACCTTCGTCGGTCAGCTCTGACCATATCCCACGATCATAAAATTACTCTCTAACACTTGGTTCATCTCAACGGGTAAAAATTAAAATGTAAATTAACAATAAACGGGTTTAATGACCTGCCCTGATCTACTCTGCCTTGTAAATCAACCGGATGCCCACTTAGTCACGGCCTACTCAGGAGTATCAGTCCACCGCACCTCACCGCTGATTCAACGATCCACAAAAATAGAGTTTTTGGTTATATTTGGTTTGTTAAATTCCGTAATTGACGAAATTCGCGCGAGCGAACCTACAGGAACGCTTGATTTAACGACCCTATCAGACACACTCACTCGACTGACACCAGCCACCACAAGGTCACAAAAAGGCAGGGAAACGCCACACCAGGACTTTCGGTCTTGTCACAGCAGCACAGCAGGGGACGCTGGCGCTCTGGACCCTCGCCGACGACAGCGTGCGCCAGAAGGCGGCAGGTAGAAAGGTTGCGACACGTGCTCGCCACGTGGTCGCGCCCGTACGGAGCACCTCTTTTCTGGAAAATTCATAGCCCGGCGAAAGTGCTCTTTAGCCTGCGAAGCGGGGTGCAACCTTAGCAAATCTGCCCTTGTGTATTCATGCACAGGGTTGAGGATGTCCCACGAGCTCCGCTCGGCAATCGAGGAAGACCAAAAATCAAAGATCAAAAGTTCAAGACTCTTACCAGAGGCACAAAGCTGATAATACGCACAAAACACGTGCGCCCGAAGGAATCACACGCGTGGGTTCTCCCGTGGATGATTCCCGCTACGCCAGACACAGAAGCCAGGATATATTAGCCAGCAAATACGATTTTCATCAAAAGCTCCACGCCACGTTCTCCACATCGATCCGTCAAAAAGATCCTTGCCCTCTCGCTCTGACCGAGCGAGACGAAAGAAAGAACTCAAACGACATTGACAGTTCGATCCGTCTTGATAGGGACACTGACACTCACAAATCGCCCGTGCCAAGCCAGAGTGTGACCAGCAAAAACCAAAATTATTACCTATCTCGCTGAACGGAACTTTCAAATAAAAAGGGGGGAAAAATCGAACGTTACAGCGTGGTTCTTACTTGGTTTAATATTTTAAAAACTTAAGAATTCAATTTTTAAACTAAGCATGAAATGTTCAAATAATAAAATGTGTAGGAAACTAATATATAAAATACACAGACCAATCTATTTTAGAAACAACATTTTTATGGACAATCCACATTCGACTTCATAATAAAAATCAAATAAACGTCACACAAAAATTCGAAACAATTTAAAATGGACCAGCCGCCGGACCGGTCGAACGCCATTTTATCGCTCCAGAGTAAACTAGGTATAGTTGACCCCGACAGCATGTCGATACTTACTACCCACTAAAAACACTAGTTTTAAAGAAAATCATGGAACAGGCCACGCCCTTTGAATAACTGCCAAAATAATCCGGCGACCAATCGCAGCGAGTTTTCCAACCTACCGAGATTGCGGCTGACCAATGGCGGCGCAGCAGCGCCCGCGCATATTTCCGTTTTGCCATTTCAATGAGTTGTCTAATTGCTTGTTTTGCTTGGCATTGCCGCTCATTGATGAAACGTATTTATATTTAATGAGCTTCTAATGCGTGTGATTTATGTTTGGATCACAGTTGAATTAGCACAAAGGGGATGAGTTATAGCCGTTTCAAGGGACCGCGGCTTTTGATTTCACAGTAAATTGCGTTTAAATCCTATCATTTCTAATATGAACCTGGTTAATTGCTAACAGCTAAGTAGTTATAAATATAGCGTATGAAATTAATATTAATAGCACTTGAATCTTCGAATAAATGAAGCTCCTAATTAGGTAGCACCTAATTCTCTATCATTTAGCTTCAGGTAAAATATATTTACATTAGATAACAGTGAATAGAGCCTGAGTAAATCTGAGTTATAGTTAGTTTTCTATAGATCCCCAACAAATGGGTTAAAATCAGTGTCTGGAATCACCGAGTCTGACAGGTTTCTTTTCCATTTTCAACGTATTGATATCATAAAGTATTTGCACTGAAATTTACTGAGACTAAAGTTTGATACGTCTTCAAATCGACTTCCTCATACGCAAAGTGCTCGAGCAACACAACATTACAAGGAGCACACTCACAAAGCAGAAACACCTATTTATACAGCCAATGGCTCATCCCTAATGGGCGATTTATCTAAGTACCCTCAAAGTGGCGTTTTATTTAATAGAGTTTAAATATAAATTGGTTGAATGCCAAACTCCGGTCGGGGCGATGCCAAAAACTACTGCATCGTGCTGCAGATATTGAGATAGAGTTGACGATTGCAGATTTCGTGCTTTTGGAAGAGACAACATTTAGGTACTTATTGATAATACCTTCCTATATGTTACGCACGGGTTAAAGAGAGAGGTCTCCGTATTTCTATTGCAGTTTTTTAGTTTCAAATAGTCCCTAATAAGTCCCTAAGTTTCTTTGTTGTTTAAAAGAGAATGTATTTTTTTTTACATAAACTTTTTAGCTGTAATTGTCTCGCTCGATGGAAAGCTCAGTCCAGCCACGGCCGTCGTATTTAGTTCGAATGCTATATACGAATTTGCAAGCTTGAAAACATTTCATGTTCCTTTTACAATGCTCTAAATCCGGCCTTATCTAGTAACTTTAACAGCTCTGCGTGTTGCATCCGCAGGCTTCAAGTGGCTCCCGAGAGGCATGCTTTGATGTTGTCAGCTCGCTTCTTGAATCATTTTACAGCGTGTCCAAGTTCACCAACATTCAGCAACCGGTTAAACTTCGGTTTACTGAAACATTCTTTTATCATGGTCATGCTTAATTCCATCTAGCAATTGATACTACTACATACTTAATACTAAAACTTAATGATTTTAGTTGCAGGCGTTTCTTAACCAAACGTCATAATACAAAACTCGTAATATAATAAATAAATAATAAATATTGAGGACATATCACACAGCGCCATTTAGCCCCAAACTAAGCAAAGCTTGTATTATGGGACCCAGATGGCTGATAGAATACTTATATACTTTTTTTTGTAAATACATACTTCTAATACATAATTCTACAACACCCAGACCCGGAAGAAATATTTGCAGAGCATGCAAACATTTCTCCCGCAGCGGGAATCGAACCCGCGCCTCTTGCGTCTCAGCCGAGCACTCGCCCGCCTCGCCAAAGAGGTAGTAATGACAATTTGAAGTCACAAAGGCTGTATTTTCTTTCGGTATGACATAATTAAGCATTAATGTCAATTGGAAAATTGAAACTTGCTTTGCTTTACCATTTTCTCAGTTCTATATCTATCTGAGGTTGCAGATTCCGAGTCCCTCGTGGCGGTGTTGTCAGCCGGCAGCGCCTTGCGTTATTTTATTGTCTGCCGGTTGAAATGCAGACTTGGGGTTTGAAATGGAGACTCGGGGGATGAAATATTGTTGCGGTAGATTTTGATACATTATGCAATGTAGGTAAGCTTTTATTTTGAGACAAAACGGGTAATATTTTGGTTACGTTTTTTGCACCGCGTTTGCTTTGAATTCTATGGCATACAAAAGTAGGTATAGTTTGATAACTTGATAATATACAAACACTTATTGAAAGAGTAGATTTGAAGTTTTGACTGTTTGAACAGTAAACTAGTCATTGTGTCTACTTTAAGTTTTAATGAAAACCTCTTGTGTTTAGTTTTAGTAGACGGTCAGGTAATTATACAAAAGTATTTATTAAGAACGTTCTAGACAGAGCATCATTGTAAATGAAATAAATTCGAATACACTAAACCAAATTCAAACCGCACAAATCAATAACTGCCCAGTCTGGTGGAATAGAACGTTTGCCACAAACATTGATAGCTAAATACCTGTTTTGTGAAGCTGACTTTTATGTAGATTTAGTAGCCAAAAGCTGATTTCACCTGGCATGTTTAAACATTAATCCTACTTTATGATAAATGTAAAAGTTTGTGAGGATGTTTGTATGTTTGTGCCTCAATCACGTCGTAACGGCTGAATGGATTTCAATGAAACTTGGAATATACATAGTATAATGTGCTGGAATAACATACAGGCTACTTTTTATTGGGGTACCACGCGAGCGAAGCCGCGGGCGGCAGCTAGTATACATAATAAAACGTTTTTTGGCTTAAAGTGGCTTGTAATTTTTAAAAAAGTTACAGCTATTCGATGTTTCAAGAAGAAATGTTATAATAACCCTCTGAAATAAAAAGTGAATTTACACGTTGAAGTAAAAGTTTTAAATAGTGATGAGAAGACCGCAGTAAATACATTTTAATGAGTTTTGTATAATTTAGGTACGTAAGCTAATTACTAAAATAAAGAGATCTTACGGTTTTTATAAATATTTTACTGATATTTTTGTGATTAATTTATCCGAAAAAGTGTGTCGACCTCAAAATGAGCAATATTTTCAAATCAAAATGTCATCATTCCAACATTTTGAGAAAGTGACCATAAACCATAAACCGACATCCGCAGTCAAAGCCGAGCACATTCGATATTTAAACTATGACATCGATAGAAAACTAATAGGTCGTAAGCGAGCGTGGCAGCTTTATTGGTTCAAACTAAAGCCTCTACAAAAACTATTAGAGCGGTAGAGATTGAACTAATAAGTATCGATGTTTTTCATCGATAAGTATAAAATGACATAGATTTAGTGATGTTTCATCGTATCAATTGAACAAAAAAAATGTGGCAATTAAGTAGTACTCATTGTACTTGCGATGGAGCAGTGTTATACCTAAAAAGATAAGTATGTATGTTTATTTTTCAAATAATCTCAAGATTCTGAGGTTTAACGCAGTAAGTGAAACGGTTTTTTTATTTTACTACTCTAATTCGAAATGACTTCGTAGGTATAGTTAAAAAATCGGACTGATAACGGAAATCGAAATCGAATAACTGGTGATATAAAGTTTTTGAATTAGAAAAGGGTCTATCGACTATCGATGTCTGTATCCGGTCATTGCCTACTTTATTTATATTTATAACCGTTAATAGGCTTGCGCTAATAGTTAATTAATCACGCGTATGGTTTAATTTAAACTCATTGAGGTATAATGAACTCTAATGAGACGAAATAATACGAACCGAATCAAATTATGTATGAAAGTTGTTGAGGTAAATTGGAACATACTAACAAAGATCAAAAAAAAATTTAATTCGGCCTCGGTGGCGTGGCTGGCGATTGCTCGGCAGAGATGCAAAAGGCGCGGGTTCGATTCCCGCTGCGGAAGAAATGTTTGCATGTTCTGCAAATATTTTTTCAGGGTCTGGGTGTTGTGGTAGCATGGTACTCGTAGTTTCTGATGCCCACGACACAGGGAATCCTAGTGTGGGGTCAGAACTATGTATTTGACTGTTGGGTGTTCTTTATTTATTTGTTAATTTTGATTTATAGTGGACCGCATTTTTATTATTATTTATATTTTGTTTTTAATATGTCAAACAATTTAAGCTTTTTGTTTTATTAAATCATCAAACACGAATATTTAAGTTATTGTTTTAATAAAATAATTCATATATATGAAATGTTTCTGTGCTACCTAGGTACTTATTTTTTGATTATTTTTCTTTTTGCCCTATCTAATTGTAAGTTTGTCTATGGCGAACCTTTTTGATCACTCGCACGCATTCGGACATCACAATGTTCAATGTTAATTAATTATAGATAAATTATCTACCTCGTTTGTGTGTAGGGATCTATTTTGCGATAATTGTTGACTGAAGCTAAAATATTGAAATTTCGAATAAACAAATGAAGAGCATTATTTTACTGGTGTTTCACTGGTTATGACTATAGCTAAAAACAATTATTTAGTGGTCTTTTAGTGGTGTTAGACTGACACTCAAACAAAGAAATTATGCATTGAAAAATATATTAATTACACTATTTACAAAACATCAAGATGATAATGATGGTGAGATAGATGGTTAATGGACATATTAAACCCTATGATACTTTATGGTGAACTATAAAAATGGAGTAGTTCATAGAGTATAATAGAGTTAGATGTCCATGTGTGTGTTTTTTTAACGTTAAATCCTATTTATCAGTAGGTATTTCTAATTAAAAACGAAAAATCAGTACTACAGATTTTTTATGGTTACGGATGTCAGTCGATACTTATCTTATTCTGCTTTTTGTATAAATATACCGATGTACAAAATAGTAGAATCGAATAGGCACTCATAATGCCGGTCCATCAGTTTGCTTTTCACCATGATTGGAGTCAATTAGCAATAAACGTTTGAAAGTTTGCGTTTTCACTCTTTGAGACAAGTCGGTTAAATCACATGTTAATCTTATATTATAAGAATCTTTGTCCTGACTGACTGACTGACTGACTGACTGACTGACAGACAACGCACAGCCTAAACCGCTGGACGTAGAGACTTGAAATTTTCAGTGTAGGTAAACCTTGGTACGTAGGGGTGTACTAAGAAGGCATTTTTCAAAATTCAACCTCTAAAGGGGTGAAAAGGGATGAAAACCTGGAGTCAATTTTTGGTCTAAAACTGCACATAACCTATATCAAATTAAAGAGCCGATTTTTCTCATTTAGTTGATGTCATAATTACCTGTAAATTCTTTATTTTTGGCATGTTTTTCATGAAAAATAGAATACTTTTATTTTGACATATTATGACAGCGATGATACCTCAGAACAATAAATACATGATAGGTACCAAAGATTAGTAATAGATGATACAAAACATATGTAATAGGAACTGTCAATGTCAAATTACCTGTGAAAGGAAGCATAAATTATTTCTGGTCTAATAAGTTTCCAATCTTGATTATTCATGGAGTTCTGGACGTAATTCTACGTCTGAAAACTAGATGTCGCTGCTAATTCTGATCAAATTTTGTCGCGCTATCGTTGCGTTTTGAAAAGTTTACCTTAACTCTCAAAATTTTTACTAAATTCACCAAAATTTCTTAATTTTTAGATTTAGGTATATTTGTTACTCTTTCACGCAAAAACTACGGAATATACTTACATACCCTATTATTCATATTCTTTCGCAAAAGTTAACCATTGCTTAAAGTTAGCCCTGTCGCTGTTTGTCATTATGAAATGGTAAGAGATGGCAATACTTTAGCCATTGTTTAGCGTACACTATATTATAATGAATAATGAGGATAGTAGGTACCTACGTGTGCTGGAATGGGATATAGGGTACTTTTTATCTGGGTACCGCGTGAGCGAAGCCGCGGGCGGCCGCTAGTCTTATATTATAAGAATCTTTGTCCTGACTGACTGACTGACTGACTGACTGACAGACAACGCACAGCCTAAACCGCTGGACGTAGAGACTTGAAATTTTCAGTGTAGGTAAACCTTGGCACGTAGGGGTGTACTAAGAAGGGATTTTTCAAAATTCAACCTCAAAAGGGAGAAAACCTGGAATCAATTTTTGGTCTAAAACTGCACATAACCTATATCAAATTAAAGAGCCGATTTTTCTCATTTAGTTGATATCATAATTACCTGTAAATTCTTTATTTTTGGCATATTTTTCATGAAAAATAGAATACTTTTATTATGACAGCGATGATATCACAGATTAGTAATAGATGATACAAAACATATGGAAAAGGAACTGTCAATGTCAAAGTACCTGTGAAAGGAAGCATAAATTATTACTGGTCTAATAAGTTTCCAATCTTGATTATTCATGGAGTTCTGACGTAATTCTACGTCTGAAAACTAGATGTCGCTGCTAATTCTGATCAAATTTTGACGCGCTATCGTTGCGTTTTGAAATGTTTACCTTAACTCTCAAAATTTTTACTAAATTCACCGAAATTTCTTAATTTTTAGATTTAGGTATGTTTGTTACTCTTTCACGCAAAAACTACGGAATATACTTACATAGCCTATTATTCATATTCATTCGCTAAAGTTAGCCATTGCTTAAAGTTAGCCCTGTCACTGTTTGTCATTATGAAATGGTAAGAGATGGCAATACTTTAGTCATCGTTTAGTGTATACTATATTATAATGAATAATGAGGATAGTAGGTACCTACGTGTGCTGGAATGGGACATAGGGTACTTTTTATCTGGGTACCGCGTGAGCGAAGCCGCGGGCGGCTGCTAGCACATCACACAGCGCCATCTAGCTATCTTTGAAGCGCTCGTGGCGTAGCTTGCTTAGATGCTCTTGATTGATCGTTGAAGTTAAGCAGCGTTGTGCGCGGTCATAATTTGGATGGGTGAACGCAAGTGGCATTACGATCTGAGCGCTTCCTTGCTTCGGAGGGCACGTTAAATTGTCGGTCCCGGCTTTTAAGTCGTTAAGCCATGACGGAGGCCTTTAGGCGGCCTATAAACTCTGTCACTAGAGCTGTTGGCTACTAGCTCATACGAAGTTACTTACTTTTACTTTATCTAGCCCCAAATTAAGCAAAGCTTGTACTATGGACACCAGATGACTGATAGAATACTTATATTGTTTTTGTAAATACATTAATATATAATACTACAACACCCAGACCCGGAAGAAACATTTCTTCCGTAGCGGGAATCGAACCCTCTTACGTCTCTCTTACGTTTACCCGCCACGCCACCGAGGTCGTCGATAGATGCCGTGGTACCATGGGTCGTAGTTTATGATAACTACGACATAACCTACTTTAAAGTTCGGACTGTATGTAAGTTGGGTGTTATTATTTTTATATAAACATCTCGACTAGTAGAGATGACCATGTCGCATGGCACCAGACGGTTTTTGTATTTGCCTTAGAATATTGATATTTAACATTAGACCCTAAACTTGTCTATTTAGTATTCCTTTGGCGTGACATCTTCAGAGATATTTTGATTTATAGCGTGCTATCTTACGCCCATTTAGAATTTACAGGCTCTCGAAATTTCATTCTATACTGTTCAGTACTCTCTAGGTACGGGTCATTCCCGCTCGTTCCCACGCTTCATCTCCATTGGGGACAAACGGGAAATTAATTGCCAAATTATTCATCTTGTAAATCGAAATGGAGACGAACGCTACTAAAATTTCCCGTTGGTCTCTAAGAAGCGGTGAGACGAACGGGAATAACCTCTTTATCATCATTATCTGACTTCACCTACTGCTGAGTAATAGGCCTCCCTTAATTTGTGCCATCCATCCCTATCCTGTGCTAGTCTTAGAACTTACAAACTCTTATCTATCAAATGACAAAAAACAGACATGTTTTTGTCAAAGAATAAATAAGTATAAAATATTTGAGGACATTTCACATAGCGCCATCAAAGCCTAAACTAAGCAAAGCTTGTACTATGGGAACCAGATGGCTGATGTTAATACTTAATAATTTTTTGCAGGATTTTTTTAAAATGACAACTCATCTGTACATTCACAAACCTATCAATATCTATTATTTAAATCCCCGACGTTCCACAAATTAAGTCCCAGTACCGCTGACCGCAAGCGTATTATCTGCGTCTTCCGTCTCTCTCTCGCTCCTGAAGAAGGAGCGAGAGGGCGCAATTGATCTGCGCTCGGGGGATCTCAATGAATAATTGTTAGATTAACGAGGCTCACTCATCGGCCTCGATCGTAGCCGCTTAGATAAGGGTAGAGAGGGGACAAGGAGGTGATATTTTTTATCGATGTCGATGTCAAACGATAATAATATGTTTTTAATGAAGAGGAGGTCTATACCCAACAGTGGGTGTATTCGGACTGACATGACGATGAATAATAATAATATTTATAATAAAAATAATATTTATTTATTAAAATATTATAATGGCTCATTTTAACGTTTTTTTACGTTAAATTTTTATAACGTAATTATGCGTTGAAGGAAAAAAGTCATGTTTCTTTAACTTTTTTTTTGGAAACTATATTGTTTTTATAAAATTACGCAGATCATTACAGATTATTTCTATCTAAATCTAACTACTGCTGATTTAGATAGAAATAATGAAGTTTCGAGAAGAAAAACCACTTATCCTTGAGTTAACTGGCAGTTTAATAGTCAGTATCTCAACTTAAACAGGCTGTTTGAGTAATTTACTACATAGTTACCTGTACCTGTATAAACAAATAACTCGTTTTATATTTATAGCTGTTTGTTTGTCATGCATTGTGAAATGTAATAAAATGAGAATGATTAGATACACTGATCATAGAAAGATAAGGTATCTATGTATCTACATGATTTTATTTAATTAATTTTATAGTGAACCCGTTTGTCTTAAACTAAAGCGCCAGGATAAGTATAATTTATGTAAATGATTGATGTTAAATCAATCAATTAATAGTCGTTTTCGTTTCCCGCAATTTAGTAATTAAGTATGTAAAACAGCTTATATAACATTATTTTTACATTCCAATTCTAAATTACGATCAAAAAAATCTATTCACTTCTTTTCCATTTGATTAACATCTAAATCGATTAATGAAACGCCAATCGATATCGGCAAGCATCAATCTTGTCGCATCACTAGCTCTGGCACTAATAGGGCTGTGTACACGCTCGCGAACAAAGAGACGCACCGCGGTATTGATTGCCGCTGTGTATAACTAGCTTTATTGCCTGATCGGGGAGGTATTTTATCGTACCTGATAGAAAAACACACATGAATTTTATTGTGTGTGTATTCACGACAAAATGTGCATTTATTTGTTTAGTACTTGAATTTCTCCTACGTGTGCAATGTCAGTAGGTATATCAGTCTAATAAATGAATTATGAATCATCATCATCATTATCATCATCATCATCATACATACGAAGTCTTGAGCTATTTGCCTCTACTGCCACCGTAATCTCATATTATAACATCATCCTACTATTATTATAAACGTGAAAGTTTGTAAGTATGGATGGATGGATGGATGTATGGATGTTTGTTTCTCTCATGCCTAAACGGCAGAACGGATTTGAAGGAAACTTGGAATATACATAGTACATAAAATATGATCAATTAACATATATTTAGGCTATTTTTTTTCCGGGCGGCAGCTAGTATCTCATAATCTCCCGATCCCACTTTACGTGGGGTAGTCACAACAATGTTTTTTCTTCTCCTCTCTCCTTTTCTCCCTTTTTTTGTTAGCACCTAAGTTTTATTATTTTGTTTTAATTTAATATTGTTATACACAATAAAGAGTTCATCTATCTATCTCCTTTATATAAGTCGTCATCTCAATATACACTCCTTTTTTCTATCTATCTCTTCCTCGGTCTACCTTTACACACACTTCCTATGCTCCTAACTTTTCAATACCTTGTTTTCTCCTTTAAACATCTTTTTTCAACCGATTTCAAGATTTTGCAACATATTAAAACTTTGTCACTACACTGAATCCGGCCCTGCGGCTCGTGTATAACTAGCCTTAGCTAATGGCTTTCCCAGCTAATTATGTAATGCTCTGATGAGATTCCTCTGTGTTCACTGTTTGAGCTAAAACGATGACTTAAACCGACTCCTAAATTGCAGCTACCGTACAATTCCGTCCGTATTAGCGGTGACATGAGCATCAATATTTCGACACAATTATTTGACGTTTCACGATGCATTTGACTTAGGTATGTTTGTGACATTCTTAAACTGACTTAATTTCTTATTTTGCCGAGTGTAAAATTCAAAGTCTAAATGTTCGCGATGTTACAAGCAAGACAGTCCAAAATGACATTGACATTGGCATAAGATGTCGATCAAGCGACAATATCGAACCGCTAATATTTTCAAAGTTCTGTCAAAAGTTTGTCAATAAATTGTCTATTACTTGATTCAGTTCCACAATCGGACCGTCATGTCATGGTCATGAAAAATAATAAAGTTCATAGAGAGAACATGTTCTACCCTGAATCTCTATAGTATTTTTCATTCAACATGAGTTGGGTGACAGCAGGATAGGTGATAGAATAATAAGTACTGATCTGATAGCTGTCACCCAACCTGTTCTAGCTGAAATGGGCTGTAGTGTTATCTAAACTTACTATGTTAATAGCAAATAATAGCATCTTATTAGAGATATCAGTAATGGCTTTTAACTAATCATGTAGCGCCTTGATGGGGCTTATATGAAATGTTTGAGTAAGCAAATTATATGAATTGCTTCAATAGTTAACAGATTAGGTATATGTATAGATAAATCAGAACATAATACAGCAAAAGTCCGTAATCCACAAAATGTAGTTTTATAAAAAACTGGGATTTAAAAATTGACTGCGTCCAACTGCTTCTCTCTCCGAGCATGCCGTAAAAGTCGACTAAGGGATGGTATCCTCTCCATTATGATGGACCATCTATATAAGCGATGGGCTGATTACCTGTCACCATGGTTCACCATATCCTTCTTAGGATTTTAAATAAGAAGTGGCTGCAAGTTTTCTTATGTTTACTTGTGACTCTGCCAATCCCATTAGAAATATGGTCGTCTGCTGGGCCTTAACGTTAAATTTTTCGTAATATAACGAAACGTGCAGTAGTACCACAAATAATGTGTGCCTCGGCAATTTTCGTGTAGCTTCTAAAATTAGGTTGTAAGTTGCTACTAACACATTATGCATACTTGGCCTGAATTAAACCTGAAAAAAAGATGGATGTGACGATGTTTGTGCCTCAATCACACCGTAACGTCTGAACGGATTTGAATGAAACCTGGAACATATATAGTATGTGTGCTGGAATAACATATAGGCTACTTTTTATCCTGGCACCACGCAAGTGAAGCCGCGGGTGGAAGCTAGTTTAGTATAACGATGAGAGATACTGCAGGTCGTTGCTGACCGACACGGCTGTCTCCCGCGCTCGTACGTCATACTGCACAATGGATCGTGTAATTGCACGGAATTAATCCCGGACATGTGGCATTTGACTTCATACACACACACACACACACACACACATGTACGCGCTAAGGGGTTAATAATACCTGCAATAGTTTCCTAATAAGAGGAAAAAGATATTAGGAGTTTATACAAAACAGTCTACAGAGCACTGGTGGTCGTTGGTAGTCATTTATTCAGAAATAAAGAAGTAACATTACAGCAGTAACCAAGGCATCTAGAATTAGGTAGGTACAAAATTTGAGAATATTGCAGTGATATATGGTAGTGACTCCGCCTTCTGATCCTAAGGTCGTGGGTTCAAATCCGGTCGTGTACCAATGGATTTTTCTGTGCGAAAAATTTATGTGCGCTATACTATCAAACGGTGAAACATCGTGAGGAAACCCGCAGCTTAGTCAGCTCCGCACGTATTGACCATGTCTTTCCTGACGGCCGACTAAGCTGAGAGGATGGAATAGCTCCTGGGCAAGCTTACTCCATCTTGATTCGTCCCGGGCACTACAGCGTCCCTTTTGTGAAGGTAAAAGTTGCCTCCTGACGTTTTATAAATCATCTACTATAGATGGTAAAAGGGCTAAGTGACACGACTGGTAGTAGAAGGTAACTTAAACCTAACTTCCTGTGTCTAACTTAGTAAGTAATCGTTGTGTCGCAAACATGAAGATAATTATTATTGATTGCACATTAGTGAGTGAGACGGGTAGCGTAGAGCGAGACGGATGCTAGATTGACACAAAGGGGTTATGTGTTACATGTCAAAGGACTAATTGCTGGGTAGGGTTGTCGGCAAGTGTGGTTGGCAGTTTGTTGGAATTGTGTTTTAAGCGACTTTGATTAAAACTTATAAATACCGCACAAAAATGCACAGTAGTAAGCAAAACAGAATATATTTGGAACCTGTATATTTTTTTTAATGTATTGGTAAATAGTTAAATAAATAAATAAATATTTGAGGAAATATCACACAGCACCATCTAGCCTCTAACTAAGCAAAGCTTGTACCTACAGGAACAAGATGGCTGATAGAATACATAAATACTTTTTTTTATATATACTTATAACACATAATTTTACAACACCCAGACCCGGAAGAAATATTTGCAGAGCATACAAACATTTCTTCTGCAGCGGGAATCGACCCCGCGCTTCTTGCGTCTCAGTCGAGCACTCACCCGCCACGCCACAGTCATAGTCAAAGTTAATTTTTATCTTTAGGGTTCCGTGCGCGCAGGGTACCAGCCAACGGGACCCTATTACTAAGCCTCCGTAAGAGAGTTGAAATTTCCACAGAGGTTGTATATTGCCGCTAAAACAACAAATAAAATAAAAGGAATCCATACAAGAAACATTTGTGTACATGTATGATGGTACGGGACCCTTCGTGTACGAATTCGACTAGCACTTGTCCGATTTTTCGGTCTTCTTTTACTACCATTTTCCATGACGGCCATGGAACACGGAAAGTTGCTATTCCTGACTGTATGTAAAATAGAATACCTAAATCCAAATGGATTCTTTTTATCGATAGAATGTGAAAATGCAAAATGTGACAACCCTAATCGGGTCACACGTTATAATCTATCTATGGCTATCGATGGCGTGGCAGATAAGCCATTGTTTGGTGCCATGGCTTACAGTGATACGTCTTCGGGGTGACTGACTGCCATTATCTCTGCTCATCCGTCTGTTGTAGTGCATGTTCATACATACACCACTTAGTTAATTATGGTAATCTCATAACGCACGGGTAAATCCACTCTAATGTAAACGCACAGGTGAAAATTATATCACCTCTTTAATGTTCTGGGTCTGATGGCTAGAGGAAGTGGTTCTGACAGAATAACAGCGTCTGCTGCTCAAACAGCAGACACAATGCTGAGTCGAAACCAATTTGCTGCTGTAGCACACATAATTTGTTTAATATTATAATTTTAGTGATAAGTGTTTAATGTTTAAAATGTCTTTTTTTTTCTCTCTATTGTCTATGTATTTTTTATTTTATTTTCCTAAAATTCTATGTTATGTGTTATGTGTGCTATCTTAGCAAATAAATGTTATGTCTATGTCTATGTCTAATGTATTGAAATTTTACTATCACTTTCGAAAATGTCTAAAGAAGTTAAATTCCTGGCTGCAATATGGGACTCCAACATGATGAATCTACATGGACGATGGGCTGATCACCTGTCACCATGGTTCACCATGTCCATCTTGGGACTTTGAATAGGAGTGGCTGCATGTTTTCTTATGATTACTTGTGGCTCTGCCCACCCCGTTAGGGATACGGGCGTGATAATATGTATGTGTGTATGAAATATGAGACTGACTGTTAGAAGCTAGGCATCGTACTATCCTACTAATATTATCAATGCGAAAGTTTTTGAAGATGTGTGGATGTGACGATGTATGTTTGTGCCTCAATCACGCCTAAACGGCTGAACGGATTTGAATGAAACTTGGAATATACATAGTACAAGTGCTGAAATAGCGTATAAGCTTATTTTTATACTGGTACCACGCGAGCGAAGCCGTGGGTGGAAGCTAGTATTATATAACATTTTTTCCACTCCTGCTTTAGGGATCTTTCCTTTTTCCACTGTGCTCTTCAAATAATGTCATTGTGATGCTAATTTAATTATTTTACTGTAAGGTTTACTAATAAAGGTCGAAAAAGATCCTCTTAAGAGATTCCCTCGTCTTTTATGGTTTGCTCTTTGTATCGGAACAAGTATAGCCCTGTTTTATTAGAGGAGTGGAAGCTCTAATAAATAAACTGACCGTAAAAATTATTTAAAATATCTGCCGATTATACGGCCTCAGTGGCGTGGCGGGATTGCTCGACTGAGACGTAAGTGGCGCGGGTTCGATCCCCGCTGCGGAAATGTTTGTTCGTTCTGCAAATATTTCTTCCGGGTCTGGGTGTTGTGGTACCATGGTACTTGTAGTTTCTAATACTCACGATTACTGTCTGCGCCTGTTTGTAAGATTATTGTTAAAAAATTATAGTTTATTTATAGAAATAACGAATTGGATTTCTCCGTAATGTGGTTCCTAACTGCAATAAATAATTTGAATGTGACTGTTGGGTGTTATTATTATTGTTATTTAATTATCTCAATAAAACATTTATTACCTATGTAAATAAAACAGCTACAATTCACAAATAATTGTATTCAAGTTTCATGTTTATTTGTACAGTGAAATCAATTTGAGCTGATAACGAACAGCTATTTCATAACGGAAGTATAATGGGCTATATAAACGGCGATAAAACGAATAGGGCTAAGTGCACACTCTTTAGCAGTGTATGTAACCCGTGAAGGTTATGTACTAGCTTGAGTCAATGAGGCTTTACTCGTGCTGTAGCCAATAGTATGTTATTCCAGGTCACAAATAAGGTCTTACCTGTTCATTTTATGTGTAGTTTAATTGTGTATTAATGCAACATAAATTTAAGACGTGCCCAAAATATGATCCATTTGTCAAAACATTTGTCGTAAAAGAAATTATGCTTACCTGTATAAATAAACACAAACGTACACACAAATACATATAAAACTTAAAATAATTAAATAAAATTATAATCATCTGTCAAAGAAAAAGTAGGAAATTTGACAGAGTTTAAATAAAAAATGACCCTATACGTTAAAACATCGATAGTATCTAATCCATCGTATTCATCGACAATGTCCCATCCCTAGTCCCCGCGGGGTTGAATCGATCAGAGGTAATTATCTGTTTGTTAACCGATACACTCCATGTTGTCGCACTCACACAAACATACATACATACTTACAGAACAGGGTGTCCTACGAAAGACACCATACACATTTGCTGAACTCATTCGTCAACTGAAGCCTGCCTACCTAATGGCACTCTCATGAGTAGACGAATCGCAAAAATAATCGCCCGCGACTTCGCACGTGTTAGATTACTTATATATGAAGGCACAGAGCAAATATTGTTGTTGTCAGGATGCTTCTTCATTATATTCTTCTTAGAGAGCACTTGTGGTCTAGTTGGTAGTGACCCCGCCTTCCGATCCTAAGGGCGTGGGTTCAAATCCGATCGTGTAGGTACCAATGGATTTTTCTGTGCGAAAAATTTATGTGCGCTATACCAGTTCTCTCAAACGGTGAAGGAAAACATCGTGAGGAAACCCGTGGCTTAGTCAGATCCGCACGTATTGACCATGTCTTTCCTGTGGACAAGGCTGACTAAGCTGAGAGGATAGAATAGGTGCTGGGCAAGCCTACTCCATCTTAATTCGTCCCGGGCATTACAGCGTCCTGTTTGTGAAGGTAAAAGTTGCCTCCTAATGCTGTATAAATCATTTACTATAGATGGTAAAAGGCCTCAGAAAAAGAATACTCTTCTTACGATAAGGGTAGGCGTAGGTATATTGAGTGAGGAGATTAAAATAACAGATCTTGTCATGTTTACACTGTAATGGTTACTTTTACAATTGTTTATCGAAACGCTGCTCCGATTAAAAAAACGATAGTCTATTACAACTCAAAATGAGACACTCATTGAAACATGTAACGTGCCTCCGCGATGCGAACCGATTGCTGTCCGTTACGATTTGTAATGTAGGCCTCCGACCCGCCGTCGCGTATGCCCCCTGGCGCCCGGGTTGTGTCACAGGGTTACAGTCGACGAAACGTCAACTGTCATTATTGAGTTCCTCGCCACTGCCATAAAACAGTCGAGGAGCCTACATTTAAGTACCCATTTCACTCTTTTTAAGGTTTGTTTTGAAAAATCCTGAAACACTTGTCCATTTATTTTGTATTTAAAGTATGCGAACCGAGTTTCAAGCAAATCGCACCACGCGTCAAAGAGATATAAACGTTTACACTTCTTTTTAAACTTTTAGGGGTTAAATTTCGAAAAATCCCGCCTTAGTGGGTGGTTTTGCAATAAAAGGAAGCTAGTTTTCTAAATTTCAGCTTTCTAGCTTCTGCGGTTTCGGCTCGGCGATGATGAATCAGTCAGTTAGTCAGATTAAGCTCGTTTATAGATATAGATTATTGAAAGTCCAAAATTGATAGAAAAAAAATTTTTTGAAGGAAAATAGGTACTTAACTTATATTAAAAGATATTGGTCAATAAGTTGATGGAAAAATTCAGTAGTAAACTTACCTAAGTGAAAGTACCAGAATAGGTTTTGGGACACCCTGTGCACGCACAAACACTCATTAGGGTAGATGTGGATTACCTCTCCCGAGATTTCTCCGCGTTGCTAGGTAGTAGGTAGGCGAGGGGATGTCTAATTAGTATCAGAATCAAAATCACATAGAAGCGGAAACACCATGATTTATAAGTAAAATATTAACAGCCCCTTTTGTGTGTTGCAAGGAAATACTGTCAGTTTTACCATGAAGTAAAAGTAAGTAAGTAAGTAAGTTCGTATGAGCTAGTGTCCAACTGCTCTCCGAAGCATGGAAGCTCTCAGCTCGTGATGCCACTTGGAGTCACCCATCCCAAATGCGACTGCGCACAATGTTGCTTAACTTCAACGATCAATCAAGAACGCTACGCCACGAGCGCTTTAGATTTACCATAGGTACATACATAGTTCGACCAGTATAAAACTTAAATTACTAAAAACATTCCCATGATCCTAACGCCATCTTAAGAATGTAAAACGGTTTTCTTTTGAATAATTTTCCGTATTGACGTAACCTTTTTCCGCCATTTTGGTTTTCTGCTTATTCAATGTTATCTAGATTTAAGTACTTTTAAAGGTACAAAATTAACATCAGTGGCTCCATCATTTACCAGTATTTATTTTTAAACGACTTCTCTTTTTCCAGGTAAAAATATGGTTCCAGAACAGAAGAACCAAGTGGAAGAAAAAGGACAATGTCACCAACGCAGAAGTAGCAGAGCTGAAACAGAAGCCCACAGAAGAATCGGACACCAAAGAAGATCCCCTAGCATTAGACATGTCCAAAAAACATTGCAACAAAATACTCAATGAAAAACTCAAAAATTCTAAAACACCCCCCAAAGCGAGGAAGGTCGAAAAGGGGGTAGTATTAGAAACGATATGTGACTCAAATGACATAGAGAGTAGGATTTCGATTACTAAGATTACTAATAAGTTGTCGAGTACAGATCTATCGGATGTCACGATCTCCGTGAAGAGTTTTAACCCTGAGGAAGTGAAGGAACTTAAGTTCGACTCGCTCAGTAGAGATGTGGAGATGTAAATAGACTTTTTTGTATTTGATAATAGGTACAATGAGAAATCTGAAATTTATAAATTGCCAACATGACAAATGTAATATAGTACAAAAGTGACGGCTTTTTCATACAAATGTGTTGTATTTTTCTGGTCAATTGTTTTTGAAATCTACTTTGGTAAATAATTGCATTGGCATTAAAAGTATATTTTATGACCATTAGTCAATAATGTCTTGTCTCAATTTTATAATTAGAATGTATCCGATCTTTATATAGGTTTTGATACTTTGCAACTTTGTCTCCTTAAAAATCCTTTAAACTATTGCCGCTGTATTTTAAGATAATTCTGAATCTGATGTTAAGTTTAGTCTTTTGTGCAATCGATTTTGTATAAGTTTTTATAATGTATCATAATTTATAAATATAGTGGTCATTTTGCTATAGCAACCCTGAGCGTCTAAAAATGTCCTTTTATACATTTTTGTAAAAGTTTTCTTTGGTCAGAAACTATGGCACTGTGTTCTTTAACTGATTATCAATGGTGTGATTACTAACTATAAGTAAATCAAAGAAATGTATACGATTAAATTAGTACTTACTTAGCTAATGACATAATTCAGTACCCCAATCGCGCTATTTAATGGATCTTACGTTCATGGAACGCAAGTTGCGTTCATTTGTTTGCGTTTTGGCAGATGACAAAAACGGTGGCATGATGCGTATCAAAAAATACTTTGCATTGCGTCAAGAAGTGCATGAACGAAACGTTATTAATGCTATTTATTCCGCTAATTACGTTCAAAATAGCGCGATTGCCCCAAACAGTTTACTCATCATATATTGTTTAGAAGTATTTCATAAATGAATTGTTTTGTAATTTACCAAAAATTTGTCAAAAGTATTTGTTTTTCTCTGAATGACAGAATGATAAGTAGTGATAAAAAATTTAAATAAGAACTCAATACAAATCTAGGTTTAGGCATCGAACAAAATTAAGCTAATGTAGATTTAGTTATGAATAGTGAGTTGAGAATGAAAATAAATAGTTTTCCATTTTCTCATGTTTTATTTATTGTGCAGTTTATCATGAAACTAATACTCGTTTACCCCACCTGATAACGGAAACTGAAACTGGTGGGGTAAACGAGAATATCTAATATCTGATAGGTAGGTACGTCAATTATCGAGAATATCTGATTGGTATGTCAATTATTATAATAGTTATCTGTGAACTCTCGATTTGAAGCTGATTAGAGGGGATAGACAGAAGCAATGAGGTCAGCTACAAATTAGGTAACGAGATGAGTGCGCATATTTTTTCATTAGAAACGCAATTGAAAACAGCAGAAAATAAAAGATCTTTCTGTTAAAAAAAAATTGTGCGCTATTCCAGTAGGAGGTGTTCTCAAACGGTGAAGGAAAACATCGTGAGCCCTTCAGTTGAATATCGACATGTCGTAGATCTAAAATCGAAAAAATGAAGGGCACAAAAGAATTCGTGCCCTTCACATCATTTTTTCGATTTCGTGTCACTAGTAACTACATGTCACTAGTCACTAGTAACTAAGAGTAGTAGGTAGCTGAGCTGAATTGATAGAAAGGAAATGTAAACTGTTAAAATAAGCTTAGATCGCTTTGTACCTGGTCTAAAGTAGCTTATTGTAATTTCAGCATAATTACTATGTTACCTATTCCAAGTTTTATACAAATGCTTAAATTTGAGCTGGTTGGTCGGTGATTTAGGCAGAAACGTGTAAACTTCCTTTCAAAATTTCAAATCTATGATTATAGTTATTATCAAGAACAACAAGAATTACAAATAATTTCTGATGAAGTAAATAATATTATCGTAAGAATCGAACCTGCGCTTAACACTAGGAAATCTATCAGAGAGTGGCTTGTATTTTAAGGACGAAACAATTAAATATGAATTGTATTTTGTTCGAAATGACCGCATATCTTCTAATTAAAATTATACTACCTTTTTCAAATTAGCTATAATATCGACAACGGAGGTGTTTCGAGTTTTAAAAGTTTATTTTCTACTAGTTTCGCCATCTATTAGACAAGTATACAATTGGTTGGTAGTGAGAAGAGCGACATCTACTGATCTAAAGAGAAAACACGTTTATTAATACCATCTGTGCGCGACTACCCGAACTATAACGACAGCAAGCTTACTAAATAAGCTACGCGTAGAACGCTTCGTAATCGTAAGCTCACCGAGAATATAGTTTAGCATAAATTATATAGATGGCGCTACCAGTCAAACCATTTCAATAAAACAAGCGAAATTGCCCTCGTAAACTAAGTATACTCAAGTTTCATTCAAATTACAAGCATAAAAACTTCGAGAACATTTTTAAATAATATGCAATTTATAAAACAAAGTCGCAGGGTTTTCCACTAGTTTTTGAATAATAATTAAATTATAATAAATGTTTGTAAGACTAAAGATCATGGATAAGTAATGATTTAATTATGAGCCATCAGTTTGTCTCGACATTGCCCTTGGTCCGTCTTTTTGTTACAAATTGGAAAACTTTACGGAAGAACGAATGTTTTCAGAAAGTTGTCTAAAACATTTCTGACAGGCGTTTTTGAATTAATGATGACAGTTGAAATTAAAACCATAATCAGAGTTACCGACTCGGGACAGAATAGCACAGCTGATTTAGCAATGATTTTTTTAACTCTTTTTTTCTCATTTTATTAATACTAATAATAGACACCTATTATTTTGTTATTTCCATTTCTGAAATAAACTAAGGACCATTTACCTACAAGTTTTCTGAGTTATTTACGTACTAATCTAGACTATAGGTACGGTACGTGGAAGGACTATGTAGTAGTACCTACTATATTCGGGATTCTACTGCGGAGGTTCGGAGATAAGTAGACTCAGTTGGAGTGTAGAAATAGGAATGAATTTATTTACAAAAAGGACAAATATTTATATGAAACTAGAACACACATTAACCAATAAGGACCAGATTCTAATTCGCGCGCTTGCTAAGACGGTGCCGCGCGCGAGCGGGGTGTGAGAGACGCGGGGCGAGTCCCGAGGCTATAAATATTTGTTCGGCCCCGGCTCCGCCCTCAAAAAAGGAATTCATTCCGCCGCTAGCCCCCGAGCTAGCAAGACGTCTCCACTTCGCTCCGCTCCTGGCCCCGCCCAGGACGCCCCGCCGCACGGCCCCCGCGCCGCGCCGCTCCCGCTGCCCGGCCCTGCGCCGCGCTGCATTCAGTGCAGCCCGGCTTGCGAGCCGAGCCGCACGCACTTGTCGGAGCGCGCTTGTCCTTTTCAGGGCACGCCCGCGCCGACAAGCAACCCGTCCTTCTCAGGACGACTCCAGGTCGCTCTTTTTAGAGCGATCGTGTTTCGTGGCAAAATCCACGCTTAGTGGTCTACCAGGGGATACTTAACAGTGCCAACGAACCTGGTAGGGCGTGGACCCGGAGCGCCTCGCTTTCCTCCTTCCGAGGAACGCGAGAATCCGGCTGGGTCTGGCACCACCGGCCTTGGGGGAACTCCTAGTCGACGCCAGATATCGGGTAGGACACACCCCACTTGCCCCGCAAGAGAGGCATCTGGGACACACCATTTAGGTAGGACACTTAGGCACTCACCCCCTTCCCGTCTATACCCGACGGGAAGGATCACTCACCTCCCAAGGACATCCCCCTTGGGAGACTAGGGTTCATCATGACCCCCCCCGCCCCGAAAGTCTCCCTGCAGAGACTCGACAACTGGAGCAAACCTCGGATTGCTCTTCTGATCGAGACTCTGTTGGGGATGCTCTTAAAACATCACCCGCTCGCGGAGCTGGATCGCCTGATCGCAGGCGACGGGCCGGAAGCCCCTGGGCCGGATGCCCAGCCTCAGGCCACTAGGGCCACAAACATCGCCTCCCTGGCCCTTCCGGCCCCCATGCCTGCCCCTGCGGGCAAGGCAATCCCGGCCCTTCAGGCCAAAACCAAGGCCCGAGCACTAAACTCGGCCACCAAGGCCGTCGCGGTCCCCGAGGTCGAGGCTCCTCAAGCCTCAACCTCGAAGGCAGCCAAAGTGCTGCCTCCCTCCCCGGCCCCTCCGGCCTCTCCCCCGGCCCCTCTGGCTATCTCCCCCCCTCAGGAGCCCCCTGTCCCCCAGGTCCTCCCCCCCCCATCCGAGGCAGCTTCAGCGTCCGTCATGGACACTGACCTACCCCCTCCCGATTCGGACTCCTCCTCCTCAGACTCTGACTCCGCGGACTCGGGATTCACCCTCGTCCAAGGGAAGAGAAAGAGAAGGAGCTCTCCGAAAACACGCCCTCCCGCCAAACTCACCGCTCCGAGCGTCAGCCCCCGGTCGGCCTCCCCGGCTCAGTCCCCTCGGGCTCCTTCTTCGCCCTCAGCGAAGAAGGAAAAGACCCCCCCTCCCATCTACCTTCGTCAGAAGGAGAAGTGGGACAAGGTGTCCATCGCCTGCCGATCGCGGAACATTACGTTCACCCACGCGAAAAGTACAAAGGACGGCATTAAGGTCCAAGTACAGACAGCTGCCAACCACAGGCAGCTAACATCCCTCCTCAGAAGCGAGGGCATAGGTTATCATACCTATGCCCTCGAAGACGAGCGCCGCCTCCGTGTGGTGATTCGCGGCCTTCCCGCGGAGCACAGCACGGAGGCCATAAAGGCTGACCTCGTCAGCCAAAACCTCCCAGTCCACGAAGTACACAGGATGTACAGTGGCCGTACCAAAACTGCCTTTGACCTCGTCTTGGTCGTTTTGGATCTTTCGCCCGAAGGCAAAGCCGTCTTCAAATTGAAGGCGGTGAACGGCCTTTCGGGCCTGTCGGTTGAAATCCCCTACCGCAACAGCAGCCCCGCTCAGTGCCATAGGTGCCAACTCTATGGCCACTCAGCGCGAAACTGTTTCGCCCGCCCCCGATGCGTCAAGTGCCTGGGTGACCATGGCACCGCTGACTGCACCCGCACCCCGAACTTTCCGGAGCCACCTAGCTGCGTGCTCTGTCGTGCCGTGGGCCACACCGCGAACTATCGCGGCTGCCCCATGGCACCCAGGGCCAGCAGAAAGGTGGCTCGGAGGGCCCCGGAACGGGTGCCCCCACCCTCCCCGCGATACACCAAGGACACTCCTAAAGTGTCCATGGCTCCCCCTAGGGCTCCCCTTCCCAATGCCTGGGAAAGACCCCTGCCCGGCACCAGCCTAGGCCGCCAGGCCCAGGCCTCCCCCCGCACTGCCCCCCCGAAGGTC
Source organism: Scotopteryx bipunctaria (assembly GCA_949320045.1). NCBI lineage: Eukaryota > Metazoa > Arthropoda > Insecta > Lepidoptera > Geometridae > Scotopteryx > Scotopteryx bipunctaria. Next base: position 9,902,575 of record OX439459.1, read on the forward strand.
TCTTCCAGACCCGTCGCGGCTAACCCGCCACCACCCCCACCGGCAGCTGACCTTCAGTCCGTGATGTTCTCCCTCTTCATGGAGTTCATCGCTGCCAACCAGGAGAAAATTCTCTCCATTATGACTTCAAATCTCTCCCCCCCCCACCCCAACGGTACATCATGATTGTACAAAAAGAGAGACTGAAACCCCGCTCCGTCTCATTAGCGTTTTTCAACGCTGATGGTCTCCTCAAGCAGCGCTTTCTCGTTGCTGACTTTCTGTCCCGACACAGTGTCGATGTAATGCTAGTGCAGGAGTCCTTCTTGAAGCCGGCCGATCGCAATCCCAGGATTGCGAATTACCAACTGGTCCGCAATGATAGAATCGGTGCCCCTAAAGGAGGCACACTGATCTATCACAAGAGGTCCCTGCACTGCATTCCCATCGACACCCCCCCCCTGACTAACTTAGAAGCCTCCGTCTGTAGACTAGCCATGACCGGTCACCCCTCGATCACTATAGCCTCTTGCTATCTCAGCCCAAAAAAGCCCCTACTCAGGAGTGACGTCGACGCACTCCTCAACCTGGGAAGCTCCGTCATTCTGGCGGGTGACTTCAACTGCAAGAACACCCTGTGGAATTGCCTCACCACCTCCCAAAACGGCAGGATACTTGAAAGCCTAGCCGACTCCCTTAGCTTCGATGTCATCCCCCCTATGACCCCGACCCATTACCCTTACATAACAGGACACAGACCTGACATACTCGACATGGCGTTGCTAAAGAGTGTCACCCTACGGTTGAACTCTATAGAAACGCTGCACGAACTGGACTCCGACCACCGCCCGGTGCTCATGCGCCTGGGCTCCCCCCCTGACACGTCCCCCCTCACCAAGACAGTGGTGCAGTGGCATAAACTCGGGAAAGCTCTCGGGAATATCCACTCACCCGATCTTGAGAGGATCCCTGACGACATTAGGTCCCCTGACGACGTCACTATTGCGGTCGACTCCCTGACCAGCCATGTCACCGCCGCTATCAGCGGTTCATCGAAGCAGGTTCCGGCGGTGGCTGACCACCTCCGGGCCCTGCCCGATGATGTGAGACGGTTGATCACGGAGAAGCACGCAGCGACGAGGAGATACAGCTCCTGGCCCACCGACCTTAACAGACGTAGGCTGCGCGCTCTTGAACGGCTGGTCAAGAGCCGCATTCGCGACCATAGGAACAACGACTGGGATAGCAAGCTTTCCGGGATCAAGCCAAGTCACCTAGCGTACTGGGAACTTGCTCGATCCATGAAGGCCGACACTATCTCAGTCATGCCCCCACTGACTCGACCCGACCAGTCCCTCGCATTCGACGATGACGAAAAGGCTGAATGCTTAGCTGAAAGCCTCGAGTCTCAATGCTCCCCCAGTCTCGCCCCTGTCGACCCTGCTCACCTCGATACGGTGAACAGTGAAGTCGAACGGTTAGTCTCTCTTCCCCCGATCGCCCCTCCTCTCTCCCTCGTTAGAGCCTCTGAAGTTAAGGCGATTATCAAGGATCTCCACCCTCGGAAGGCCCCTGGCGTTGATGGCATCAGCAACAGGGTCCTGAAGAGCTTCCCCGTAGCCCTTATATACCTCCTGGTCAGCATCTTCAATGCGGCCATGGAGAATTGCACATTCCCCGACGCCTGGAAGGAAGCCACCGTCATCGGCATCCCCAAACCAGGAAAAAAGGCTACGGAGCCTTCTAGCTACCGCCCCATCAGTCTTCTCAGCTCCCTGGGTAAGATATACGAGCGACTCCTTCTGAGACGACTCTGGTCTTTTGTTGACGAGCTCAAGCTCCTCCCCGACGAACAGTTTGGCTTCCGAGCTAGACACTCCTGTCCCCAGCAAGTGCTCCGCATCACGGAGCACGTGCTCTCCAAGTTCCACCATACCTACCCTGCAGGTACCGGTGCTATCTTCCTCGATGTAGCGAAAGCCTTCGATAAGGTCTGGCACAACGGCTTGATCTACAAGCTGTCCACTCTCGGAGTGCCGGATAGACTCGTGCTCATCATACGAGAATACCTGCTAAATCGAAGCTTTCGCTACCGCGTGGAGGGTACCCTCTCCAACCCTCGCCCCATCCGAGCCGGAGTCCCTCAGGGCTCTGTTCTCGCCCCTCTCCTATTCACGCTGTACACCAGCGACATCCCCCGTACCCACCAAGTGGAGGTCGCCCTGTTCGCAGACGACACGGCCCTATACACATCCGATCCGAACTCGAACCGGGTGTGTATAAGGCTGCAGAAAGCCCTCAATGCACTAGGTGCATGGTTCAGCAAGTGGCGCATCGAGGTGAACCCAACCAAGAGTACAGCAGTGTACTTTTGGAAGGGGCACCAATCCCTCCGCAGGCCCCTCAGGTCGATCACCCTCTACGACAAGCCCATTCCCTGGGCAAAGTCAGCCCGATACCTAGGTGTTTTCCTTGATAGTCGTCTTTCTTTTGGCAAACACATCGCCACTGTCCGAAACCGTGCCAAGTTCATCCTTGGCCGTCTACATCCCCTCTTATGCGAGAAGAGTAAAATGTCTCTTAGAAATAAGATGACACTTTACAAAACTTGCATAAGACCAGTCATGACGTACGCCTCCGTGGCGTTCGCCCACTCCTCTCACGTCCCAAAACTCCAGAAGGTGCAAAATAAATTTACGCGCGTCGCTACAGGCGCGCCTAGATTTATGCGCAACATCGACCTTCATCGCGACCTCGGTTTAGAGTCCCTAGCCGCACACATAAAACTCGCCTCCAGGCGCTTTTATGATGCGGCCCCCCATCACCCGAACCCTCTCGTCTCCACGATCCCCGACTATCCCACCGTCAAACCACCTGACGCCCCTAGGTCCCTCCGTAGGCCAAGACACGTTCTTGGAGACCCCGATGACGAGATCACCTCCGCTAACGCGGAGGGGAGCCCGCCATCACGCCGACGTAGGTTCAACTAGACACCATCACACCACACCGACTCCGCCGGCGGAGTCGACGTTTCTCTTCTCGCTCGCCCCCTCCGGGCGCAGCCGTTAGATTCTGCATTCAGGCAACAGCCCAAGCCGAGGTTCGTACCTAAGTGGTGCCCTTGCGCTAGTTGCCACAAAAACCTTTTTTCTCGGTGTCGCGCCCTCTGCGCTCACCAAAGCCCGGTAACGCTGCCAGCGGTCATCTGAGACCCACAGCATTATATTCCGTCCGAAAAAAAAAAAAAAAAAAAAAAGCTCCGCCCTCATTCGGCTGCGACTGCGGTGGAGAACGGACGTCTGTGTAAAGTGCTGCGTGATCTCGCTCGGTGCTCGTCGCGATGGTGAAAGTGGGAGCTGAAGTGAAGATGTGAGCCCGGTGAACGTCGTCACGAAGAGTTGGTGGTGATGGAGCTCGCAGTGCAGTGATGTGCAGTTCTTGTTTCACTTAACAAAAGGTCAAACGTTGGTGAATTAAAGTTTCTTGATTGTGTTTTCTTTCTTCCCTGTAATCCTGGTAATCCTGGTATTCTAAAAGGTATTTCTTGGTACTGGTATGGTATGGTAAGGTTGTGAGGTAAACAGGTAAGTAGCTGTGTCAGCTACATGGCTCCTTCCCTAGCGAAAGCGTACCGGAAGCTTGACATCGCGTCCACTCCGAGTTGTCCTCAGGATCGATGATGGAACTTGGCGCGATGTTTGGCTTGTGGTAGAGTCTTGAGTCGCTGGTGGGGAAAGTGATGAAGCTGGTGCTGGTGGTAAATGATGACTATTGTCCGCTGGAGCAGGTATTTGATATGATGATGGTAAGTAGCTTGATGAAGGTACAGGTAGGTAGGTATCGTAGCTACTTTCTTCGACTGTATAGGCAGGCTTAAGTCGATCGATAGATACTACTGCCGATCTTCTCTCCGGTAGTAGTATCTTGAAAGTCTTGCTGTTCCTCTCCAGTACTTTGTAGGGTCCTTCGTATGTAGGTTGCAGAGGTTTCTTCACGGCGTCGTTGCGAATGAAGACTTGTTCGCAGGTTTGTAGATCTTTATGTACGAAGATAGGCCGTTTGTTTCCGTGTGATGCTGTGGGCTGACTCGGACGTGCGGCGTTGATTGTTGAGCGTAGTCGGCTTACATAATCAGAGTCCATGTCCTGGGGCTCAGCTGATGATGGAGTGGTGAAGAAATCACATGGTAGGCGTAGGTTGTATCCGTAGGTTAGTTCAGCAGCGCTCACACCGGTGTCGGAGCGTGCGGCGGCGCGTAGACCCATCAAAACTGTAGGTAGCTCGTCTATCCACGATGTATGTACTGATAGACGAGCTTTCAGCGCGGTCTTGAGTGAGCGGTGCCATCTTTCGACTATGCCGTTTGCTTGTGGATGGTAGGCTGTAGTGCGAGTCTTGTCAGTCCCAACAGTGTGAAGTAGCTTGGCGAATAGTCGACTTTCGAAGTTTCTTCCTTGGTCGGTGGTTATTAGCCTTGGTGAACCGAAGCGAGTGATCCAGTGTTCGTAGACTATTTTCGCTATGGTCTCAGCTGATGTGTCATCTGTAGGTATTGCTTCGGGCCATCTTGTCGCTCGGTCGATCATGGTGACAAGATATCGATGTCCTTGTGGTGAAGTAGGTAGCGGCCCAACGATGTCGATATGTACGTGTTGAAAGCGGTCAGCTGGTGCGAAAGTGGATAGGCTGCTCGTTGTGTGTCTTTGAACTTTACACCGCTGACATTGTAGGCATTGTTTCGCCCACGTCCCTGCGTCGCTGTTCATCGACGGCCAGAAGAACTTCTGACTGACCAGCCTGCGGGTTGTTCTTATCCCTGGGTGGCTGATCGAATGAAGCGAGTCGAATGCGGCGCGTCGATATTCTGCAGGTAGGTAGGGACGAATGCAGGATGTTGACATTTCGCAGTAGATAGGTTTTTGAGAACCAGGTATTGAGACTCGTCGGAGATCCAAATTATTTTGACTTGCGAGGCGGTCGATAGTATCTCTGTCTCTTTCTTGCGCTTCGGCGATTTTGTCGTAATCCATTGATGTTGGGCAAGTGATTGCTTCGATAGGTATGCGGCTGAGTGCGTCGGCGACTACGTTGTCACTCCCGCTGACGTGTCTTATGTCGGTGGTGAACTCGCTGATGAAGATGAGCTGTCTTGCGCGTCGTGGTGTTTCTGAGGCTGACGGAGGTTTCTGTAGCACGAAGGTTAGCGGCTTGTGATCGGTGAAAACGATGAGGTTTCGCCCCTCGAACGTTTTTCGAAAATGTTTGATTGCCATGTAGATAGCTAGTAGCTCTCGGTCGAATGTACTGTAGTTACGCTGCGCGTCGGAGAATTTCTTTGAGAAGTAGCCGAGTGGTTGCCATTTTTCGTCGATGTACTGTTGTAGCACGGCGCCTGCTGATTGGTCGGACGCGTCGCTGAAGATAGCAATTGGCGCTTCGTGAGATGGGTGCGCGAGTAAAGCAGCATTTTGAATCGCCAGTTTACTCGCTTCGAATGCTTTCGTTGCCTCGTCGTTCCATTCGATTTGTGACCGATCTTTTTTCTTCCCGTTGTGTAGGTATGCGTGGAGTGGCGCTTGAATTTCGGCTGCTTTAGGTATGTGCTCGCGGTAGAAGTTGATCATGCCGAGAAATCGCCGTAATTCTTCTATTGTTTTCGGCTTGGCGTAGCTACATATTGCGTCAACTTTTTCGGTAGGCGGTTTGATTCCCTCTCTGTTGACGGTGAAACCAAGAAACTTGACTTCTGGCTGGCCGAAAACGCATTTCGAAGGATTGATAGTGATGCCATTTTCTTCAAGTCGTTGCAGTACAGCGCGGAGGTGATTTTTGTGAGCTTCTTCGTCGGAACTTGCGATAAGTAGATCGTCGATGAAAGCGTAGACAAAATCGAGTCCACGTAGTACTTCGTGAATGAAGCGTTGGAATGTCTGTCCGGCGTTCTTGAGTCCTGGGCACATACGTTGAAACTCGAATAAGCCCATAGGAGTGATAATTGCAGTCTTCTCTACGTCTTCTTCACGAACTTTCAGTTGTTGGTAGGCTCGGTTGAGATCGATGGTACTGAAGATAGTTTTGCTTGACAGTTGGTAGGTGAAGTCCTTGATTCTTGGTATGGGATATCGGTCGGGTGTAGTGACGGCGTTGAGTCTTCTGTAGTCACCGCAGACGCGTATATCACCATTCTTTTTAGGTACGATGTGAAGAGGCGAAGACCATGGGCTTTTGCTTGGGCGGCATAAACCTTGATCCATCATGTTTTGGAATTCTTTTCGTACTTGTTCGTAGCGGTGAGGTGCGACTGGTCGTGCCTTGCAGTGTAGCGGCGGTCCTGTAGTTTCGATGTAATGTTCGACGTTGTGAAGTGTAGTTAGGTTCATTGAAGTTAGTCTTGTAGTTCCGGGAAAATCCGCTAGGATGTCGTGGTAGGATTTTTGTACGTCGATACTTCTGATTGTAGGTATGTTTGTAGCTCGCACTGATGAACTTGATGATAGTTTTGTTACGGAGTCGATGAGTCTTCTGTTCTTGAGGTCGACGATGAGTTGATGATGTTTGAGAAAATCAGCTCCGAGGATTGGTTTGCTGACTTTCGCAACGATGAATGTCCATTTGAAGGGTCGACGTAGATGAAGGTCCAGTTCCAGCGTTTTTTCTCCGTATGTAGGGATGACTGTATTGTTAGCGGCGTAGAGATGAAAATTGAGTGGCTTCGGTGTTTGTCCTTTGGCTGGAGGTAACACGGAGATGTTAGCACCGGTGTCGATTAGGAATTGGAGATTCGTTTTTCTGTCGGTGACGAATAGGCGGTATGAAATTTCGCCCACGCCGGATTCCGCCTCATCCAGCGTGCTTTCTAGTTTTCCGACGTTTTATTCTTTTTGAATGAGCATGGCGTAGTGCAGCGGAATGCTTCGGAACCAAATCTTCGGTGGTAGTAGCAATGAGGTGATGGCGATGGGCTTCGCTGACGGTGGCTGATGTAGTCGCGGCTTGGAGAGTGGTTTTCACGGTGGGATGGACGTCGAGGTTGATACTGATGATGATTGTTTTGTTGGCGAGGTGATTTGAGAGCGGCGATTTCGGCTGACAGCTTCTGAATTTCTTCTACGAGGTACTTCGAGTCGGCGTTGGCTTGAGGTTGTGGTGATTTAGCTTCAACGGCTGAGACTTGCGTGCTTGAGCTGGCTTCCATCATCCTGTCGGCTAACAGTGCGAGTTCGTCGAGTGAAGTACTGCTGGAGAAGGTATCGCTGACTGTCAGGACGGATTGGATGTGTGGAGGCAGGTGGTTGGTCCACATCATTCGCAGGGTAGAGTCTGGGATCTTGTCGTGAGCTAGGCTTCGCATCCTCCGTAGCAGTTGTGTAGGCTTCTGGTCTCCTAGCTGGACCTCGCACAGTAGTCTCTGGAGCTTGCGGTTGTCGGATTCTTCGTATGATGAAATGAGCCTGTTCTTCAGAGCGGTGTATTCTTTTGATGATGGCGGGTGGAGAAGCAAATCGGAGATCTGTTCAATGTCTTGCTTTTCTAATTTGGCGATGAGCATCTGCGCTAGCTGGGCTTCTCCTTTGTGTAGTTCGTTGGTTGCCGCTTCGAAGCTGATGAACCACAGTCGGGGATTGTCTCTCCAAAACGGTGGTATCCTCATCGAAAGTGCTATGCCAGCTATTTCGTGAGGTAGGGCGACGGCGGCGGCGGTGGTGGCGGTGCTTGTATCTTGATTCTCCATTTCTGTGGGGGTCTTCGTTCTTCGGAGAGCGCTGAGTTGAGCGTGAGATTTCTCCTCAGGAAGGCTGTGTCTTTCACGGGGTCACCAATGTAGTAGTACCTACTATATTCGGGATTCTACTGCGGAGGTTCGGAGATAAGTAGACTCAGTTGGAGTGTAGAAATAGGAATGAATTTATTTACAAAAAGGACAAATATTTATATGAAACTAGAACACACATTAACCAATAAGGACCAGATTCTAATTCGCGCGCTTGCTAAGACGGTGCCGCGCGCGAGCGGGGTGTGAGAGACGCGGGGCGAGTCCCGAGGCTATAAATATTTGTTCGGCCCCGGCTCCGCCCTCATTCGGCTGCGACTGCGGTGGAGAACGGACGTCTGTGTAAAGTGCTGCGTGATCTCGCTCGGTGCTCGTCGCGATGGTGAAAGTGGGAGCTGAAGTGAAGATGTGAGCCCGGTGAACGTCGTCACGAAGAGTTGGTGGTGATGGAGCTCGCAGTGCAGTGATGTGCAGTTCTTGTTTCACTTAACAAAAGGTCAAACGTTGGTGAATTAAAGTTTCTTGATTGTGTTTTCTTTCTTCCCTGTAATCCTGGTAATCCTGGTATTCTAAAAGGTATTTCTTGGTACTGGTATGGTATGGTAAGGTTGTGAGGTAAACAGGTAAGTAGCTGTGTCAGCTACAACTATATATAATTTTATTTCAATCCTCAGGCTCCAAAATGACCAAACAATTTCAACAGCTACCTACGCTGTCGCTCCATGAATTGAATTGAAAACCAGCTTTACTCACACCCGTGAAATGATGCGTCCATTGAAGTGCGACAAATTGTCGCACAACGTCGCCGGCACAATGTGCTGAGCATCGAACCCGCGCCAGGCAGATGTTGAGCGCAGATTGTGCATTGCGTAAACCTATTTAGGGATTATGATTGTTAAATTTACTTTGATGAAAGAATTAAAAAAATCTGTCTGTTATAGATATTATATCGTGTAAAAGAAATAAAAGTTTTGATTTGTTAATTGTACCTATTTCTTTTTTCTTTCAGGGCACTTATTAAAAAAGAAATTTTGACTTTGATTCGTAATAAGTTATTACGAATCAAAGTCAAAATTTCTTTTTTCCATAAAATCACGGGGATTATTTGGACACCTCTAAAACCTAGGTTGCATTTACACGAATTTGAATCTAGAAAGAATCCCATTTCTTTAAAATTCTCCAGTTTTCAATATCCTGCTTTCCAAAATAAAATTGTCACCTGAGAGAGGGCAAGCAGAGTGGGGCGCGCAATTATTGTTGTACATAAGATGAAGATTATAATATAAAGATAAAGACATATTATTTGCTTGAACACAATGTAGGTTACACAGATGTTATAATTATTTTGGTCTCAATCATGTTCTACTAAGATTAGTATGCAAATGTTACAGTGACCTATAATATAACCTATTATTGTAGTTTTATACAATGTCAAAAAATGTAGTAGAACTAGTAGTAGTAAACATTTTAACTGATTTAAGAATCGATCTCAAAAATATTGTCTTTGAACAAAATGTACCCTACCTTCAAATTAAGTAAGTACGTTTTATTTTACTTAGGTATTATAAAATATTTCTCTGCTGGGCTGTCCAGCAGCTTCTCTCCCCGAGTATGTCGTAAAAGTCGACTAAGAGTTAGTATCCTCTCCAACATGATGGGCCATTTATTATGAGCGATCGATGAGCTGATCACCTGTCACCATGGTTCACCATATCCATCTTGGGACTTTGAATTAGGAGTGGCTGCAAGTTTTCTTATGATTACTTGTGTGACTCTGTCCACCCCTTTAAGGATACGGGCGTATGTTAAAAAAATATTCACCAATGCCAAAAAGTTTTAAAATATTAGGATATTTCATGTGAAGATAAGCTCGATGAGAAAGTATCCTAATTCCAGACGAAGCGGACAAATTGCCCGGAACCTACAACTCAGTGCAACTCAAATTGTTAACTAATCAAAATATTTTCGCGAAGCGTTTCTTTAATATTATCATATCGTCTGAACGAATGGCTGGTAGCGATGGTAAAATAAACGCAAGATCGGGGAAACTGACAGACTTTCAAATTAGATATAATTAATGTCCGGTTTCCATATTCAACTAACTGACGATGAATGCTTTATTACCATAGCAACGTCGTTTTGCCAAAAGGCGTCTGTTAATAGAATATGGGAAACGGGCATAGGTAAGTCTTATAGACCAAAAATTAAAATAAAAACTGGTCAAATGCAAGTTGAATTCGCACAGAAATGGTTCCGTACCAACGTCCATGTGGTAATTAATGTTTTTTGCATGGGGCCCCTTTTTTAATTGTTGTTATAGCCGCAATAGAAATACACAATCTGTGAAAGTTAAAACTCTACCTATTGTGATTCCTGAGTTACATCCCGCTGACAGACGGATGGATGGACGGACAGTGGAGGCTTAGTAATAGGGTCCCGTTGGTACCCTTGGGGTACGGAACCCTAAAAATTAAGTAGTTTACATGTTTTTTTTTAAATAAAGTATCGTCTGGATACGGAATGACTAAAGTGTCGAATGATTTCATTAAAGTAAACACGTCCTAATGACACGTCGAACTTATTTGATCTGGAGTTCTGGAGGGCGTACTTAGATCCTTTCGCCACACTGGTTCGAAAAAACTATTTATTTATTATTATTATTAAGAGCCTGTAGTGTCCCACTGCAGGGCAAAGGCCTCCCTTCCTTCTTTCCAGTCATCCCTGTTTTTCGCCACTGTGGGCCAGTCCTTAATTTAATCCTTTATTTATTTATTATTATTTAATCGTATGACAATGTTATAGTAGGCGTAACAAAATATTAAAAATAAAATAAAATTATGAACTTAAAACCTAATAATAATAAACTACACTAATATAATTTACAAGTCAATACACGGATTCCCAATCCAGGATACTGCTTCAGGAGGAAGATTAACTAAATCGATCCAGGGTATTTTCGAAATAACTAGTAACACGACAAGCAAGGAACATCCAAGATCCTTTTACAGTTGACCGTACATACACAAAAATGTAAGAAGCTGTCGTTCCTCTGAAGCGGGGCGGGGGAGGGGGTGCGAAAGTAATCAACAATTTAAAATTGGGTCTAATCTCCTCCTGGGCGGTAATCGCCGCCATCACTCTGACGAGCCAAGACGATTGCGCGCTTCTATCGCTATGAATGATATCGAAAGATTTTTATGAATAACTGTGTCAGCACTGGTGGTTTAGTTGGTAATGACCCCGCTTTCCGGTCGTGGGTTTAAACCCAGTCGTGTACCAATGGATTTTTCTGTGCGCTATACCAGTAGGTACTCAAACTCAGACGGTGAAGGAAAACATCGTGAGGAGACTCGCGGCTTAGTCAGCTCCGCACGTATTGACCATGTCTTTCCTGTGGACAAGGCCGACTAAGCTGAGGATGGAATAATAACTTACTTACCTAGATAGCGTGAGAATCGAAAAAACAGCGAGGGGGGCATATGCCTACATATACATAATATAATAACCTACGATTATAATAAGGTGGAAAACTAAATAATCTTAAGTTCTAACCTTTTTTGTGAAATAAAATGGCAACATTATTATTCCACCAGTTTGACATTCCCATTCAGAGCTCACGTCTCCATAATCCGATTAGTTGTAATAGATCGGTTGCACTTTTCGCGCCGACTGTCCAACCCAAAAACAACACAAATATTCGACCATTGCAATCAAACCCTTTTTACGAATATCGTAAGGTATAATTTCGCTTGTCATAAACATACAATACTTTTGCACGGGTATTGCTAAAATTGTTACATAAAAATAAACTTTATTATTTAGGCAGTAGAAGCTATTTTCGTCTGCTAGAAGGGTATTTCTAAACGTACAATAATGTTTACAAATGTAATTGATACAAATAATGCGATTTGCACCAAATTCCAAAAGCTTGACTTTTTGATGAAATGCATGTGAGTGACATTGACACCTTCCGCCATCTGTCAGTTTTTGGGCATTTTCATTGATATTGTGATTGGATGTTGGATAATCCTTGCAAATATAAAATGGCGAGCATTTTTTCTTAATAGGTAGGTAAGTACTTATTTAAAACGACCATGGTTCCGGGAAACTCAAAAACCGTCAAATCATGGTAAATATCCTGGATTAATTATAAAACTAAAGTAATTTATCAATATCTATATCTTCTTACGTGTTAAGTATATTTTATTCTCACTTTACAATTATGTATGAAGTTATTGTTTATATTTTTGAATTTGCTCTGCGTCTGGGTAAAGTGTAATACAGTGCTTATTCAAAATGAAACAACTGAAAATAATATGCAGTAATATAAGTGAATATAATCACGTATTTATAACTCTATCCTACAAAACTGGCGTGAGGATTTAAAACTTTATAAATAAACATCTCTATATTTATAAAAAAATCTGTCTTTCTGTCTTAAGTTTTTCGTGAAAATGTTCATTTGAAAATCACTATGTAGAATAGCAACATAATACATAGTGTAAAAGCTTTGATTATATAAGTGTAAAAGGCACCCAATAAAAAATATACCTGTATTCCAGTTTTGCTTATTTTGAGGCTAGATGGCGCTGTGTAAAGTCTACAAATATTTATTATGTACTAGCTTTCGATCGCTGCTGTGCTAGTTACCTGGACAAAAATAAGCCTATAATGTTATTCCAGCACACATACTATGTACTTATATTCCAAGTTTCATACAAATCCTCATAAACTTTCGGATTTAAAATTAGGAATTATTTAATTTTTTATCTAGATGGCGCTGCGTAAACATGCATAATTTTCGTAGTATAACAACTATTATCCCGAACCAAACACATTCTCATCATTGGATGGTGTTCAAAACCTTAGGTAACTGGGCTAGGTACAATAAAATGTAAGCAGAGCCACGATCAAATACTAGTTCGTTAAATAAAACAAAACTCCCGGTAGAGCATTAAAGGATAATATATTATCGCTCGTGATCTGCTTATCAACGTAAATTATGTTCAGATTATGGCAATAAAAACTTATTAAATAAATATATTTGTTTACGCCAGCCGGACTGTGCAACTTTCGATAGGGTCGGTTACATGGCGCTGCTAATCGTTCAGCGATACCGAAAACAAAACAGCTTCCGCCAGCATTCGATTTCAGCTATAGAAGTTACCTTAGTTAGTCCCAGACTAAAATGCTTATAAACATGATTGTAAAGAGATCGTTTTCCAAATAAATTGTCAATTAGCTTATAGTAAGTATTATAACACGTTCTGTGTGAGCGTGCAGTAGCCCACGAACCCCGCTGTTGGACGGTCTACGCGTTACCACTACTGTGCCCATGTTACTAGACGATTATTCTTCATCAGAAGACGAATTATTAATTTTGTGGTCATAGCACGAGCGCAAAATTGACCGCTTGAACACATAAACGCACGAACGCCTTGATAGATCCATAAGTGTGTGTGAAAGAGTGGGAACACAGGCGAACACACTGATATCCATAACGGTAGAATGGATTTGGCTAAAACTTAGAATTCAGATAGATTTGGTCAGTTTTTATCTATTACTAGTTGCCACCCACGGCTTCCCTCGCGCTATACCCGGTTAAAAAGTAGCTATACGTATTCCAGCACACGTACTGTTCAGCCGTTTAGGCGTCATTGAGGTACAAACATCCTTACAAATTTCGCATTTATAATATATATAAAGTATACCTAATGGATGAAGCTTTCACTGTGGTTGGCCTATTGTCCATTGCAAATGAAATTCAATTAAAGTTTATTTAGTAAAATCTGTTAAATTTACGCCTGTTCGTAAAACGATCAAGCGTGGAAGCTACATTAAAAAACCAAGCTTGGCTATTTCTTTTCCAATAAAGTGGTCACCAAAAAACATTTAAGTGACCACTTAAAAAATACTTTGTTTTTTTAAGTTGAACGTCGTTGCCATGTGAGCCTGCGCTAAAGATTAAGTGCATCTGAAGGTTTAACAGCCGAGCGGGGTGCTCGGCTGGACCTCTCCGTACTGTGGTACCTACTCACTACTTATTTATTTATTCTTTATGATAATCGTTATTTAACATTAAGTAAATACAGATACATAGCTGTCTGTGTAGTACCTAAGCATGTTTTTGAAAGTAATGGATAAAGACATACTTATTGCATGAGTTTTAATCTAAGAAAGAAAGAAATGATTTTTATTTGACAGACACAAACAACACAGAACAGGAGTAAAAGGTAACAAATTAAAAACAAAAGAAAACAAACAAGGAATATTTATCAAAAATACAGAAAAATACAAGTAAAACCAAGAGTCTGGTACATATCTATACAAGTATTTTTCTGCAATCAACGCACATGCCAAACTACTGAAGCTAGAAAGCTCAAATTTGGAAGGTAGCTTCATTGCATTACAAAATATCTGCATTACAAGCAGGAAGTGCGCAGCTCGTAATGCCACTTGCGGTCACCCATCCCAATTGTGACCACGCACAACGTTGCTTAACTTCAACGATCAATCAAGAACGTCTAAGCAAGCTACGCCACGAGCGCTTCTGATTATGATGGTCAGAAACCCAAGATCAAAAATACCTCCATAGGGCATGACAAGGTCAGCCATGGCCTATCATGTATCACACTCAGACCAAATAAAAAGAATAGACCCCGCGCCGCGAACAACAAAAGTGAAGCCACCTTTTTATCTATGTGTGTGTCGAAGGTTTTAAGGTTGTGTGTTCCAAGTTTTCACTACACAGGAAGGCATAATTCTATTTTTAAGACTCATGACGTACTAAGAGCGATGAGCATGGTTTTAGTATAGGTGTATGCGTGATCGTGTATGTTTACTTGCAGGAGCACGGTTTTGTGTGGCTTCACTTTTGGTGTTCGCGGCGCGGCGTCTTCTCACTTTATTTGGTCTGAGGTATCACATCCAAACTCACATGTACCGGTTAAGACCGGTAGCCTACCCTCATTAATCAAGCTCGAACCCGCTACCTGCCTGCGCGCCACGCAGCCGTCATCGCGGGTAATAAGCAGCCTTTGTTAAGGCTGTGCCGCTGCTCACCAGTTAACCGAAAATAGCTAGTTGTAGATAACAAATATTTGACGTCAAACACCTACCTATAGTTACATTAAAATATGTTCGAAAACATCGTGAGGAAACCAGCATGTCGTAGAACCTAAAAAGTTCGAAAATATGTCTAGTGCACGAAAGAAACCTTTAAGACGCACTTTATTCATTTCATCACGAACCAGTACATTCGAACCAGATCAAAAGAACTAGTAAGTAAGTTCGTATGAGCTAGTGGCCATTTCTAGTGACGGAGTTTTTAGGCCGCCTAAAGGCCCCCGTCATGGCTTAACGACTTAAAAGCCGAGACCGACTGTTTAACGTGCCCTCCGAAGCACGGAAGCGCTCAGCTCGTAATACCACTTGCGGTCACCCATCCCAATTTGTTACCGCGCATATCGCTGCTTAACTTTAACGATCTACGACTAGATAGATAGTTAAATTTTTAACTACTGCTGTACTTACTGTGCTGTGTGTGAAGTGCTTATTGAAGTTATGTCATTGTGTCTCATCTAAATTCTATTCTATTCTATTCTATTCCTTTGGTAGACGGATGTAGAATCAATTTTGTAAGAAAAAACAATTTTATAAAAAAAAAGATAAAGTACCTATGTATTTTTTTTATTTTAATTAATTTTATTTCATGACTGCTTACACAACAATTTTAATTTAGTTAAAGGATACGAGGAATTTCATCATTAACATCAACACATGGAAGTCCATTATCAAATATGGGCCTCAACAGTTTCTTGAAGATTTTGTGCTGTCCCGATCACACAACATGCACCTTTTCGCCTTTACAAATACCGTAGATCCGATTCTAAAGTATTGTAGCGGAAATACGGCAAACAATTACAATGGAAAGTATTCTTAGCAACAGTTTCTGACTCAACCACGTTTGTAGATTTTCTTTTCAAAACAATATAACACTTCAAAGACCTCCAAAAAATGAAGCTAACAATCATATTTTTTCTTTTTTAACCGGGTTGATGACGGTTAACGTCCCGAGGTCGTTTACGATCCGGTTATGAAAATATTAACGTCACTCAAGTATGTTTGTCAATTTTCTCCAGAAAGTAGTGCTAAGGGCCCAATGCAGTCAATCAATAAGGTTTTTTTGTCAACTTTTTGTCCCCTGTCCACCTTGATGGCTGAATGGATGGAGTCCATTGACCAGTCAGTTTAAAATGCTTAAATATCGGGAGGGTGTAATATTTCCGGTCGAGTTAACTTTGGAATTATGGCGACATTAATACAAAGATTGGAGACCAATGTTTACGAGATCCTTTATTGTAAAAATATCTTGGATGCTTTGAAATTAAGTTTAAGTATAGTCCATTACGGAGGCCTTTAGGCGGCCTAAAAACTCCGTCACAAGAGTTGGCCATACGAACTTACATACTTAATTCAATTATTGAATCGCTTTAAAAAAATATATGGTAGAGCTAGCTGCCGCCCGTGGCTTCGCTCGCATGGTACCCGGATAAAAAATAGCCTATATGTTAATACAACACATGTACTATGTATATTCCAAGTTTCATTCAAATCCGTTCAGCCGTTTAGGCGTGATTGAGGGCTACATACAAACATCCTCATAAACCTTCACATTTATAATATAGTACAATATTACTTAGGATTTTTATCATGGAACAGTTTTTTGAACAGTTCAGTAATTTCTGAAATTTCACCCTACACACAAAAAAATTAGGGATAAGATTATATTTAAGAATATACATTTACGTAAGTACCTATTAGTATATTAATTTAACCTCTTCGCGCGTGTGAACCCAAAGCTGTGACAAGTTGTAATTCATTGGTAATTTTACCACCGCTACTGGCAATTAGCGGATGCAGGAAGATCAACACGCGCCGATGACAGCTGACAGTTTCCTGTCAAACTGACATTAGTCCTAACACAACAGCGACCTGTCGATGTGTTTGCGTTGGTTTATACTTGGCATATGGAAACTATTACTTTGAAATATGAATTATTTAATGATCGTGTTAAAAACCTAGCCATTGGCATTGCACAGTGACAGTAGATACCTAAATCTAATGTCATAACGATTATACATATCAAAGTGGTAAAGTATAATTTTCTTATAAATATTAATATCATAGATATCATCACGCCCGTATCCCTATTGGGGTGGGCAGGGTCACAAGAAAACAAGAACACTTGACGACACTTCTGATTTAGTCCTAAGATGGATATGGTGAACCATGGTTACAGGTAATCAGGCCATCGCCCTTATAGGTGGTCCATCTGGAAAGGATACTTTCTTTTCTTCTTATAAAATAATGAAGTAAATAAATACCTACCCAATAATAAATCAATAACATCCAATAATAACCATAAACATTATAGCTGCTATGATTCCCCACTGAGATTTTCTGTGTTTTGTGTGTCAGAAACCACGGGTACCATACTACAGAAGAAGTAATTACAGAGCATCCAATTTCTACTCCCGCGGAAATCAAACCCGTACTTCTCGCGCCTCGGCCGAACACTCGCCCACCACGCCACCTTAGCCGCCATAAAAATTACCTATACTGCAAACTATATAGTAAATAGATAATAAATAACACCCAACAGTCACATACATAGTCCTGACCCCACACTAGGATTCCCTGTGTCGTGGGTATCAGAAACTACGAGTACCATGGCACCACAACACCCAGACCCGGAAGAAATATTTGCAGAACATGCAAACATTTCTTCCGCAGCGGGAATCGAACCCGCGCCTCTTGCGTCTCTGCCGAGCAATCGCCCGCCACGCCACCGAGGCCGTCAAACTATTAGAAGCAAAACTATTGTTTGTTCTGTTCCCGAAGGTGCAAATCCATGAATGAGCGGGTCCACAATGGCGCGACGTGCGGGTACCAGCTCTGAACTGCTTTGCCGGATGGTTCTATTGTCGCCCTGCTTTGTGCGCCGCTCCGATTGTATCCTATTATGTCAATTTACGCCACTTTTACGCCAGTATCGATTTCCATTGACTTTTATTGACAAGTTTTTTTTGTATAAATAGATTTAGTTTAAGATTATGTCGAGCTTTGGATTGTTGAATGCAGCAAAACGATAGTATTGATGTGAGTAAAATTTAATAAGAGGGAAATGATTTTATATGATCTTACGAGCTTTCTGATCGGGTTTTTGATAGATATACCTAATTATTTTTCTTTGGATAGATGAAGTGCAAACTTTTTGAAAGCGGAAACAAACACAATAAAGATCTGATAAGCGTTTTCTATCTTGTTTTTATTTTATCTAGACTCTCGGATATAGCTTTTATGTTATTCCAGCCCAGGTCATAAATTTTGTAAGGTCAGTATTAGCAGAGATGAGTGGATATAACTCAAATTCAAACGATCTTATTTTAATATAAAGTGAGATTAATGCATAAATATAAATTACATCAAATCATTTTCGAACACCCTGAGTGTGGACCCCAAAATTAAAACCAATTAACTTGATACACGCAGTTGACAGGGCATTAGTGCGCGTCAGAAGTATCACTATACCCGCACTATTTAGGGACAGTTGAGGGACAAAAAACGTCCAAAATTGGACGAAAACTGACGCTTCCAGACAGCATGGCACCACTCAATGCGTACGCGGCTATAGAAATAACCCATAACTTGCCAAGAGATTGTCAACTCTATTGCTTTATAAATAGGAGACAGTTGATAATGGTTCTAGTTTAGTTTAAGGATACGGTCAAGTGATTTTAGATCGTATTTCCGCAAAATGTTCCAAGAAATTGCCGTTGGTGTGACAGGAATTGATAGTGTTTTTGTTACAACGAAGTGTCATTCGCGTTGGCGAGTTTTTCAACTGACAGTACATCGAAATAAGTAAATAGAATGTATAGTTTTGATGGACATAGCATTCGCTGAGTTAAATTAGAAAAAATGCTTTGTGTTAAAATAAATATCGTACCTATTTGAGTCTTTAAATTTTGTAAAATAACATTAGGAACTGCTAAGTAGTAATTTAAAATCCACAACTTTGTTTTTAAATCATCTCCTTATAATTATCGCCTCTGCCCTTATCCCATCTAACATCGGTTTTTTTTGTTCTACTTATTAGCCGTCATCTCAGTATTCACTCCTTTCCTACTCATGCCATCGTTCATGAAATCTTTTTCGTTCTAAAATGTATAAGGTTCAAATTCCTTTGCACCTTATACGCAGACCTGAAGTGTCAAGATCCATTTAACTGTCAAATAAGCGGAATGTCATTCAGTAACCGATCGTTATAGGAAGGAAGTTGCAGGTAAAAATACAAAAAACGCCAAACATTCAAAGCAATGCGCGTACGCAAGAGGCAGACCTTGTGGGCACTATTTGATGTTTTTATGTTTTATTGCTGTTATTAGGCGATTTTTTGATGAAAAAATTAATATATTGCTGTTTTGAGAATCAGGTTTATGGTTGCGTTTGAAAGATTTAAAGGTTTTTGAGATGGATTTTCTCTCTAAACCAAAAATATAGCGCACGAACTGTAAATCAACTTATTTGTTACATATTACTCTATTTATTAACTTGATTATATTAAGCATATAGTGTTTTTTGTCATAACGTTTTGGTTCTTGTGATTGGCCATACATTTTCGAAGTGAGCGAATTTTGATTTATTTTGTAAAGTATAAAATTTTTGAACAACATATCATCGTTCCCAATTTTATCTCATATGCACATACCGACGCGACTGTTCGATTATGGAATGGCTGGAAACCCTTACTGAAATGATAACCCTGTATAGTAATTTTTATTATCAAGTGCACCAAATTAGCCTTTAGGGCGCACGTTGAATCTTTTCACCACACTGATTCGAAACAACTAGTGACACGACTACGTAGATAGATCAATTTTAGATAAAAAATCACCCTGTATAAGATAAAACCATCAAGGTTATCATGTTATCTCACACTCTCGCTTTACAATAACATTCTCAGATGACATGCGAGAGAGAGAGAGAGAGAGAGAGAGTGTGCGAGCGAGAGGGCACGTCATTGGGCCGCGCTAATGACGCATGGATCATTATTAAAATTAATATTAGTTGGATAGGGATGGGGTGATGGGATATCGATTCTAATTTTAAAACAAAATATAATTGAGAGTAAAGATTTCCCGGTAGCATGGCAGCTCACCCAATGGACCGATGATTGTAAAGTTGGTGTTTGGAAGATGAAAACGACAGAGAATCGTTCGTCGTGGAAGTAGATTGGATGACCTATGTCCAGCGTCTATAGGCTGATGATGGTGATGATGCTGATGAAAGTCACTGATGTGACTGAGTGATGACCTCTCAAGAAAGATAAATTACCACCCGGTCAAAAAATATAAAAAAAACTGTTGTAATATTAGGTAGGTATTATATTTTTTTACCTCGTGGGTGTGACGGGCTAGTGCTTGGCTGAGATCCTAGAGGCGCGGGTTCAATTCCGGGTGTTATAATATTATGTATTTACAAAAAATTATATAAGTTTTAAATAAGTATATAAAAAGCATATAGGTTGTAAGTTGCTTGCTACTAACACAATATAAATAAATAACATCCAACAGTCACATACATAGTCCTGACCCCACACTAAGACTCCCTGTGTCGTGGGGACCAGAAACTACGAGTACCATGGTACCACAACACCCAGACCCGGAAGAAATATTTGCAGAACATGCAAAAATTTCTTCCGCAGCGGGAATCGAACCCGCGCTTCTTGCGTCTCTGCCGAGCAATCGCCCGCCTTGCCACCGAGGCCGTCAAATGGATTCTTGGTCTGAATAAAACGCATAATTATATAAATAATCAACCATCTAGTTCCCATAGTACAAACAAGCATTGCTTAATTTGAGGTTAGATGGCGCTGTGTTGTCCATAAATATTTATAAATATTATTATTATTTTTCACTAAGTGTCCTATCATTTCTATATTAATCGATATCGATGAAACTCATTTACCTGTCCGTCAGTCCGTTGTCGCTCTCACAAAACCTATTGGTAATCCTTTTTGGCTACCGTTTTATATTTCACATCTACTTTGCCCATCACTATTATCTCTCGCACATTCAATTATGACTCTTACGACTCTATAATAAGAGTCAATTTGGCTGTAAGGTTAAAGTTGTAAAATGAGTTATTAATAGAGGATTTATAGAGGTTTTGAAGTCGGTGAAATTATTATGGTGTTATTGAATGACCGGATGTGGAGGTTTAATGAGAGTTTTTTCTGTTTATAATTGATTTATTGTGGGACGGCGTTTATTGCAACTGATGAGTGAGCCTCCATAGCCTTTTATAAAAATAAATAATTAAAAATAATTAGTTATAATACATTAGCAAGGTGACTTTTGAATATCATAAAATGGGAAGGTCTATAACGTAGTTACATTTTAAAAACGAAATACCGACTTCAGTAAAGTTGGTATAGGATTAAACTTTTTAGAGCCTTTCCATACCAATATATAGACCAATATAGAGACGACCTCGGTGGCATGGTGGGCGAGTGCTCGGCTGAATTAAATTGTTGGTCCCGGCTTTGAAGTCGTTAAGCCATGACGGAGGCCTTTAGGCGGCCTAAAAACTCCGTCACAAGAGTTGGCTACTAGCTCATACGAACTTACTTACTAAATAGTCATATTTATTTATATGAGACCACCTCGAAATTACTCTTTTCTCTGTACACTATAGAAAGAATCATCAATCGTTAATAATTGGCGAAACTATCAAGAGAAATAGGAATACAATAAGAGACAGCCAAATTTGGGAACTCCTGCTTTTTTCAAAGTTGGCTAAAAATGTTAGTGATTTTAAAATCAACAGCTATTACATTCATATAGAACGCCGTTAGTCATCATCATCGTCATCATATTATCACGCCCATATCTCTAATGGGGTGGGCAGAGCCACAAGTAAACATAAGAAAACTTGCAGCCACTTCTGATTGAAAATCTTACGATGGATATGGTGAACCATGGTGACAGGTGATCAGCCCATCGCCCGTATAGGTGGTCCATAATTTTGGAGAGGATAGTACTAGAGTCAATTATCTATGTTCTTATTAATAAAAATAAGTAAGTACATAAAATAAAAGAGTACGCTGTTTTTCAACAAAATATTATTGGAGACTGCTTCATTTACAAAAACAACGCAATTGTTGACAAATCGTTTTAAAAAGCGTAAAATAAACATTCGAACCGCCGGCGCAGCCTAACATAACAACCTGAATCGACAGGTCTACGACTTCCCTTCGTTTTCAACAAGCACGCAAACATACCGACAGACCCACAAATATATTAATACGTACCTAATATGGGTAATAAGTTTTGAAGCGCTCGTGACGTAGCTTGCTTAGGCATTCTTGATTAATCGTAGTTAAGCAACGTTGTGCGCGGTCACAATTGGGATGGGTGACCGCAAGTGGCATTGTGAGCTGAGCGCTTCCGTGCTTCGGAGGGCACGTTAAATTGTCGGTCCCGGATTTAAAGTCGTTGAGCCATGACGGAGGCCTTCAGGCGACCTAAAAACTCCGTCACTAGAGTTGGCCACTAGCTCATACGAACATACATATAGTTAGAATAGGACTAAAAGCCGTGGTCCGTGGATGGACAAGACCAGAACAAAACCGTGAAGGATGGCACAAACCGGATAAGGCCTATGACCAGCAATGTAAAGTCAGGTTGTGGATGATGATGAGTGTGAGATCAGTCATTTGATTAGGCAGCCATACTCAACTCGCGCCTTTATGCACAGCAATTATCTTTTTTTTGGGCACTACAGCATCTTAATGTAGGCAAGGTAAGTTGCCTCTTGATATTGTTTAAATAATCTATTACAGCCCCCTTATTCTGGATGACTTAAGAAACCGTAACGCGGGCTCGTTTGTGGAATCACCGTGTTATCGTATTCTATAGAATGTCATATATGACAATTTTGTACTGCAAAAATAAGACGTGGCACGTCACAAATACGTTACGAGCTGTCAAGTTTCGTTTGGTCATCGAGAATAAGGGGGCAGATAGTAAAAATGTTAGTACTAACAAGATCTCCATAAATAAGCAAATAGTCATAACCAACAGAGCATCATACAGAGCATAGATAAGTAGATGTGTCATTGACATGTGCCCATCTATCCGACATTCCAGGTCACTCCAAAACGACAGCGGAGACGTGAACCGCCCTTGGTCATCGGTACCCACCATTTTTATAGGCTCTTATGGCTTTGTAAAATACAGCCTACCTCACTAGGCATGGGGCGGTAGTGTTGTACCTAATACGGAAAGTTACGGATAAAACCGTAACATTGCCCCAATCGCACTATTTAATGTTGTCCTTTTGTTTTCGTTTTAGAATAATGTCAAAAAAAAAGTATTTTACTAGGTACAAAAAATTTGAACAACGGACCTTGGCAGAATTGTACAAAATGTCACAGTGGTAAGAAAAAACTGAAGTGAAATGATGAGGATGAAAATGAAAATGTTTATGGAAATGTTTATTTTATGCAATAAATATGCTTGTAGTACATACTTTTGATAGTATTTTTTACCCGGACGGTGATGATCCTCTTATGAAACGGGGTAAAATAGCCGGAGACATTAAGCAAGGTAGCTACTTACCTATTATTTACGTTGGATAGCTTGATAGCTGGAGCTCTGTAACGTATTTTTCTACATTCCATATCTGTTTCAAGCGTGCCAGGTGTCCGTAAAAAGACGGAACAATTGAGAGGTCCGGAAGGCCCCATCCCCGGCCCGTCGAGTCCGTGGTTTATTACTAATATCACTAACAATCTGTCTGTCCGTACGCGTCATTAAATCGCCATCGGCCACAATCACATAAATAACTACGGATTTATTCCTCTATTTATTTATTTATGTTTATTTTTTTATTGCTCCGTCTGGTCTTTATTTTTTCGGTCCAATAAAGTTTTATATTTTCATATTAATTTTGTTAAGATTAAAAAGTCGTTTAAGGATTAAGCGTGCCATAAATAGATTAGTTTATGGTCTACGGACCCTTCGGCTTCCCAGAGCTGGGCATGACCTTACACGTCTTGAGGGACAACAGTTCACTAAACACATTACCCTGTTTTTGTTTCACACAGTCGGTAAAAATGGGGGGTTTAAATTGCCTAACAAAGCGACTTCGGTAAAATAATTGCAATAAATGAATGATTCATTTATTGCAATTATTTTACCCAACTATGAGTTGGAATGTGTAGGTTTTGTGTTGTACCTACATCTCTCGTAAAATAAAAGCTCTATTAATTTTAAAGGCTACGGGTTGTTAAAAATCAAGGTTTGTCGTACATTTTGGAAGGGTAGCTCCACACATTTGAACTTTATTACACTAAATGCCATTACATTTTCCACCAGCCAACTTACGTGTGCGAGTGGATACGTAAAGTGAACTAATCCGAGGTGCCTCTAAGCCCTCACTCATTTACATGTAATAAAAGTAAGAGTTTGTACAGTCAGCTCCAGAAACATCGAGTTGATAAACTAGACCATTTGTAGTGTCAGGAGGCCACTGGTAGTGTCCTATGGTCCTAAGGTCGTGCGTGGGTATCCAATGGATTTTTTACGGTGATGGAAAACATCGTGAGGAAACCGACTTGTCGTAGAACCTAAAAAGTTTGAAAAGAAAATTCTCAACTCAAATAAATTATGTTAGTTATGTCTAAGTTTGTGTAAAGAGGTTATATCCCGTTGGTGGAATGAGAAAGCATTGGTTTGCCACTTTTGCTTTCACAGTTCACAGTAAACTATGAACAGAGCAAGTAACTGTCACTGATTACTGCCGTTAATCAAAAATATTCTGACCGGCCACTGTGTAAAGTTCGTTTAGTTGAAATCGAATTTAAAAAAGGAAGATTATGATTTATGGTATAAAAAAAACATGGCGGAGAAGAAAATTTTGCGAACGTCTGCGCTTGGATGTTCAAATTTTTTTAAATTAAAATAACTTAAGAAATCAGTTAAAGATTACGGTTGGGGATCATAAATATATCTTATTTTATATCTTAACTTATCTCATCGGACACAAGTTGCATTTGACCATACTCCTTTCCCTATTCGGTTCCATAACCGATTATCAACATTTCCCGGAACAAAGATCTAATAGAAAACAAAGGTTTGCTGGAAGAGAACTCTTTGTAGGGTTAAGCTCGCATTTGTACATGTCCTTACTTTATGTCTGTGTTTTATGTGATTTTATATGTGCGATAAAGAATTAAGAATAGAATGTCTGTCCGAACAGAAATCGTCCTTTGTGTACAGAGTTCTTACTAGATTGTTTTGTGGCCGAGTGTACCCTAGCCGTGACTGATGTTGGGTCATGTCGTACTCATTAAAACAGTTTTATTTATAGCACTTTAAAACGCCTTAATGTCGCGCGATAAAGTCGGATCAACTCGCAGGGTACGAGTATTAAACAATTTGTTGGCAATAAATACCTCTGTTTTGAGGGCTCACGAATAGATGAATGTTGTTTCATTGTCTTTGAAAATAATATAATTGTACCTAAATGTGTGTGTGATGTGATCTAAACATTCTAGTCACTTGTGTGATATTTTGTTAGGTTTTTGGCAATATGAATCGGTGACATTATTTGCGATTTGATACCCTGTGTTCTAACACGGGTAAAATCATTTTCACTTTTAAACAGGTGTAAGCTGTTGGTGAATTGCTATGACCAAACGAAATGCAGGCACGTTTATGGAATCACCGTGTTATCGTATTCTATATGACAATTTTGTATTGCAGAACGCGATGAGGCGCGTTGCAAACCAATTACGAGCGGTCAAGTTTCGTTTGGTCATTGAGAATAAGGGGCCTGGCTACGCAGTTGTGTCACGGACAAAGCTAATTACCTACAGCACTACTGGTTGATGTCACTACTTTAATCACTGTTTAACTTTTCACAGATCTAACTTGAAAGACGTTTGTAAGTGGACCCAATAATTTGAGATTAAAATACTGTTACTTGATTCCTCTGGATTTGGTTGTAACATCAATACTTAATTGATACATGCGATTGTATTGATTTATATTTTTGAATTAGCCAAAAAAATGGTGTCTTTGGACTTTTTTACGAGACACGAAATAAATTAACTTAAGAATTAAGAGTCGATAAGAGTCGATAAACAGCCTTATCGATAAGGGCACAAATCAACTTGATGCTGTCACAGCGATAAGGGCGTATATCAACTTGAGGCCTGTCATTAAAACGTGAATTATGGGCCGTGCTTGATTCGGGGATGACATCGCTGATAAGAGTTGATCGGAATCAAAACGTAATAAAACATTAAGACATTCACGGCTGAAACCCTTAGGCCTCCAAACGAGCACTATTCAAATTACCATGCTTTATGTCATTGACCAGGGGTGATTTTAAAATAATAACTAAAAACTGATCAAAAATAGCCTATATGATAATCCAGCATATGTACTATGTATATTCCAAGTTTCATTCAAATCCGTTCAGCCGTCTAGGCGTGATTGAGGCACAAACATACAAATACCCTCCCAAACTTTCACATCTTACTTATATTATAAATGCGAAAGTTTGTGAGTTTGGATGTTTAGATGTTTGGATGTTTGGATGTTTGTGCCTCAATCACGCCTAAACGGCTGAACGGATTTGAATGAAACTTGGAATATACATAGTACATGTACTGGATTAACATATAGGCTATTTTTTATCCAGGTACCACGCGAGCGAAGCCGCGGGCGGCAGCTAGTTTATAATAAAGTAGGATAGTAGGATGCATTCCAACGGTTTGAACAGTTTCACAGAAGAGAGTCAAAAATGTTACCATCACCGTCTCCAGTGTTGATAAACACGAGAAGTAGCCTTCAGTGAAGAGGCCTCATCAAAATTAATACCTTTATGATTATGATTCAATTAAAATGATATTTTACTGCATCATGGACGGCATTTCGCGGGGCGGCGCAAATTGTGGAATACCCTCGATTGTAATACAGACATCAAATTCCGACGCCTGCCTTTATTGGCCAATATACTCGTGCGCACTAGTAGCGGCCGCAGGGTTTACTACGAGTTTGTCAGACTCGGCTATGATAAAAATAAGCACTAGGTAAAACCACTAGGTAGTTACGAAAACTTATCTTGAAAAAGGCCTCATCTCCGCTAGGAATAATAGTGTTCTGTGGGCCTCAAACATTATGGACTGGGTGGGGTAAGACAGATCGAGGGGGGGGGGGGGTTAAATCCATCCAAATTAAACTTTTCTGCCGTATTCACAATAATTTTGTAGTAAGTTCGTATGAGCTAGTGGCCAACTCTTGTGACGGAGTTTTTAGGCCGCCTAAAGGCCTACGTTATGGCTTAACGACTTAAAAGCCGGGACCGACAATTTAACGTGCCCTCCAAAGCACGGAAGCGCTCAGCGCTAGTCTCGTGTAGACTTCTTTTTAAAAGGCTCAACCTATTAACACTGACCAGTATTTATATTTTTGAGCTTTGTAAATTTGTAAAGCAGCATGCAAACCTTTTCATTAGAAAGGGAGACCTAGAACGCAGATTTAAATCACGTTATCCAAATCGCCTGGTACAGCCACTAGCAAAAACTACTCTTAATACTAGAAATAGCTATCACATGGCAATAAAAGTGTTCAATCATATCCCGCGTGAAATCACAGAACTCCCTGAACGGCAATTTCAAGCCAAACTTTATAAATGGTTAGTTGACAGTTGTTTTTACAATCTTAATGAATTTTTTCAAATTTAAATTATTATTATTATTATTATTATTGTATTAGTGTATGACATTTATTTAATCTTTATTTGACTGATTTATTAATGTATTAAGTAGAACAAATTTTTGACAAACATTATATAATTATTGCATGCTGACTATATAAGCGAAATGTGTTGGACATTATTATTTAAGTACTTTTAAGACTACGACATCTACATTGGACCACATTTTATGCAATAAATTTCATTTCATTTCATTTCATTTCAGCTCGTAATGCCACTTGCGGTCACCCATCCCAATTGTGACCGCGCACAACGTTGCTTAACTTCAACGATCAATCAAGAACATCTAAGGAAACTACGCCACGAGCGCTTAAAGAACACTTAACACGAAACAGTCAGTCTTTCGTGCAGTGTTAATGTATAGGTTGATTCACGTCATTAGTTTTAATAAAATTGGCAGGAGGGCCATAACCCTCCCGATTGCTGTTGATAGATTGCACCACAGTGCGGTACACTCGGCCGCATGACTCCTTGCTTACCATCAATTTGCACTTCAAAAACCTACCTAAGGCCTTTTACCATCTATAGTAGATGATTTATACAGCGTCAGGAGGCAACTTTTACCTTCACAGACAGGACGCTATAGTGCCTGGGACGAATTAAGATGGAGTAGGCTTGCCCAGCACCTATACCATCCTCTCAGCTTAGTCGGCCTTGTCCACAGGAAAGACATGGTCAATACGTGCGGAGCTGACTAAGCAATTTAATCACGTGACTTACCCCAGAATACTCAAACGCATCTCAAAGTTGAGCACGTCTCAAATGGCGATATTTTTTTTTTGACATATTTTCATCAGAAACTGTCAAAAAACCGTGAGTTGAGACGTGCTCAACTCTGAGTCGCGTTGCGTGGTGTAAATTTTGACACCACATTTTACCCCTTTTTCGAGGTTGTTAAATTGTAAAATCCTATAATACGTGTTATTGTTTCATTTATAGTTTCTAGACAAAGTTTCGAGCTAATTGCACCACCCGTTAAAAAGTTCCTATACAAACTTTGACAACCCATTATACCCCTTTTAAGGGTTGTTTGGAAAAACCCTGACAAACGTGTCCATTTGTTTTTTATTCAATGTATCTAAACCGAGTTTCAAGCCAATTGCACTGCGCATAAAAAAGTTCCATTTAAACGTATTTACCCCTGAAGGGGTTAGATTTCGGAAAATTCCACCTTAGTGGATGGTTTTGTTATGAAAGGAAGCTACCTTCCAAATTTCAGCTTTTTAGCTTCAGTAATTTGGCCCGTGCGTTGATTGTTTGAAAAAAAAAATGCTTACTGTGTATTTATAAAGATTAGGATAGTAGAATTTATGAGACCAATAATGAAGTCGGAAAAGGTGGCGGGTGGTCGGTATAAAGAGGAAGAACACAATTTCAGAAGTACCAACATATATTGAGAAACCTTTTTTTTTGACTTATAAAGGTTGATGATGATAATGAAGCCCATGATAGGTACTAGTGGCCTCACTGAAGCTAGTTCACTTTTAAGAAGTACTCAAGTACATTAACCGCTGTGGCTGACTGTACATGCAGTAGGCAGCGGCGTACAACCAAGACACTGGTAATTAGCGAGGTCCTGTTCATTTCTTAATTGGATTTTGATTATGAAATCCTCATTTCCTTTTATAACGTAAACGTACGTACCTAAACAAGTAGGCACTGGAAGCGATGTATCTGCCTATAAAGGTTTGGCCTAACTTTTTAGCCTACTTTTAGACTCATATCCAAACAAGGAAATATTGGAAAACTAGTTGCCGCCCGCGGCTTCGCTCGCGTGATATCCGAACAAAAAGTAGCCTATATGCTTTTCCAGCACACATACTACGTATATTCCAAGTTTCATTCAAACCCGTTAAGCCGTTACGGTGTGATTGAGGCACAAATATACATCGTCACATCCAAACATCCTCGAAAACTTTCGCATTTATAATATTAGTAGGGTAATAACTTAAAAATAAAGGAATGTCAGAATTTCAAGTACTATCCCACCAGGTGACATTATAAAATGACACCCTGTATAAGGTAGAGGCCTTCGTTTCAGTTTAGTTACCTACCTGTGGTATGGTAATGATATATTACGAAAAATAATATATGACAAATGGGTGTGAATGAACCTTCAGAGCCCAATAAAGCGAGCAAAACTGGACACAATCAATAATCACTTAGCTGAGCTAATTTTGATGCTGTTTACGATAATGGTCCGCTTTGTAATGTTGTACAGTTTTGTCGACTGTAAAACAAATGATGGCAGTGTTTTGAGTTATGTGGACATCTTGGTGGTCTCGCATTATCTGATTTATGAAGACAACTTGTGATTAATTTTGATAGCTAATTAATTTAAATTTCGTTTGTCACATATTTTTATTTGAGGTGAAGTATCCGAAAAATCGAAGGATTAAAACTAGGTAAAACGTTTTTGAATAGCGCCTATTACAGTTCTAATATTAGCCTTGTTCGATACCATGTATTATTTCTATTAAATCGTGTCATTAGTTATAAGA
Organism: Scotopteryx bipunctaria; assembly: GCA_949320045.1. Classification (NCBI taxonomy): domain Eukaryota; kingdom Metazoa; phylum Arthropoda; class Insecta; order Lepidoptera; family Geometridae; genus Scotopteryx; species Scotopteryx bipunctaria. The sequence continues at coordinate 9,932,680 of OX439459.1, forward strand.
ATCAGTGTTATAAAAGGATTAAAGTGCGCCTCAAGGAGGCTCCTTTCGTGCACTTGACACATTTGGTCTCAAAATTAGATTCTAGGCCATAGTTTTCCTTCGCCGTTAGACAGTACTCGGTATTGCGCGCATTAATTTTTCGAACAGAATTTAACACGACTCAATTCTTAGACCCTGGGGCTGGATGAAGCCACCAGCGGATGACACCACTAGACCACCAGTGTTCTATCAGCATTGGAGATTTTTCTTTTCATTATGAACAGATCACACAGCGTTTAAGTACCGTATCAAAGTGATATTTCTGATTTTATTGAAGAGTTTGAAAAGAGCAGCGCAATGAAAACGTCTGGATTGATATGTGAGCTGAGATACAAGTGTAGCGGCCAGTGATTCATGAGCCATTGTCTTTCCAATCAAGTTGATGTCTTTATTGCCGTCTCCATGTTTAGGATTTAATAGTGAACTGTATTTTGGTGTTTTAGTTGCGTTTGTTTTATTTTTTTATTTCTGATGTTCAGGTATTCCGTTCTATAACAGGATTACTCCCCAAGAACAAAAAATAACGTTTATTTATTTAAAAAAGGATCACCAACATCTCAACTTAAAACTAAAAACATACTATCTAATACACAAGTCAATTAAAGGCGAACACAGCATCATCATCATCATCTTCCTGCCCTTATCCCACTCTATGTGGGGTCGGCACAGCATTGACTGAAAAGAAGTTTGCTTTGCTTTTTTGCCTGGAGAGACGGCCATGTTATGGAATGGGGTATTAACAAACCACGATTATAAATTGTGATGAGAGGTAGATAGAGAAACGTCATTACTACAGTGCAGTGAAGATGGCTACAGGAGACAGGCCGTCTACGCCTACAAAGCTAGTGATGACGATCTTCAGGAATGATTAAAGTACCGACCACAAAGGAGTTTTAGGAAAAGCTTGACTTGGTTTTAAGGGATTTATGTCGACCGAAGAAATCGTTTGCATGATCTGCAATATATATTTTTTCTGAATCTGCGTAGAATTTTAACCAATCCATCTATGCAGAATGGATTGGGATAATATACCCAGTAGACTACTGGGTATAGGCATCTTCTTTGATATGCCACTCCATCCGATTCCTTGCCAGCATCGTCTATTGCTGCCCATAACATTGCTGGACTCTGAGTTTTTGTATATACAAGATTAGTAAAGTAAGTGAGACACAAGACGCGCGGATTCGATTCCCGCTGCGGGAGAAATGTCTACATGTCCCTTCTGTAATTCTGCAAATATTTCTTCGAGGTCTAGGTGTTGTATTATAAGTATGTATTTACAAAAAAAAGTATATAAGTATTCTATCAGCCATCTGGTTCCCATAGTACAAGCTTTCCTTAGCCTGGGGCTAAGTGTCCACAAACATTTATTTAAGTATTATGGTACTTTTCTACAACCGCTACCTTCACAAATGGTCTGACTTGATGTCTCTACAATAAAAAGCAATGAATCCCGCACACAACAGAACTTGACGATTACAAATAAATCCACAGTTGAGTCCAGTGTGATCTTCGGCGATAAAACATAATTCCGTGGGCGATGTAGAATACATAAATCACGGAGGGATGGACGACGCACTAAATCTATACATGAATCGCTCAACATGCGGTGTATGCAGACTGAGTTTCACAAGTTTTGGTGGTATTCTGGAGATTTGAGTTTAATGCGCAATTTAAGACTAAATTGTATACTGTTTTTATAGTATTAATGATTTAATAAGTTAAAATTAATTATATAATTTATCAATTAATGCCGGAATTTAGATTTTAATAAGTTGAAATTTTAATGTATCATTTATGTATAATTTAATTCACAACAAATGTAATCATAAAGTCGTTTTTGCATGCTGGGTTTCCTAGTGAACTGTGTGAATCCAATTTAGATATTTAAGTTCTCTGTGTACCACACTTCAAGGTATGCGCATATATGATGAGTGACGGAGATGTCAGGAACTCTTCTTCATAGACTTGTATGCATGGTGACGAGGCGCTGACTACCCTTAGAGAAGATTACAAAACACTCTACGCCGCGCTACGCCATCAGTAAAGTAAGTTCGTATGAGCTAGTGGCCATGTCTTGTGACTGAGTTTTTAGGCCGCCTAAAAGCCGAAACGTGCCCTCCAAAGCACGGAAGCGCTCAGCTCGTAATGCCATCAGTGTAAAACTTACTTTTGTGGAACAGTGAACCTGATGAAAAATAGCAGAAAATCTGGTGGGAGTAAAGTGAGCGAAAGAAGCTATGTACATATGTTAGGTATCTGTACCTCTACGAACAACAGGCTTTATTTTATGTATGTATGTATGTATTCAGAATAATCCAAGGTTCATGCTGTGCCGACCCCACATAGAGTGGGATAAGGGCAGGAAGATGATGATGATGATGTATTCAGAATAAGCATTCTTCTGTGTGGCCAGACTGCATAATCCAAGTTGGTATCTCAGTGTTTTTATGTGCATTTTATTTTACATTTATTGTTTTAGCTTCGTCTAAATCAGCTCTGTTTTGCAACCACCTTGACGATTCTATTCGGGTTTATGTTTTGACTAGTGGAACGTCCCTTGGCTTTGTCTGCGTTGTTTTTATTTGTTTATCATACAAATTTCATTATTATTAAAGTTATCTTCTCGCTGCGTTCTACATGAGATGAATTTCGAGCATTTAAGAATAGAACAGAATAATAATTTGTTTGCAACATTAATACTTAGTAAATAATTTATAAACTAACTAGCTGCTGCCCGCGGCTTCGCTCGCGTTGTACCCGGATAAAAAATAGCCTATATGTTAATCCAGTACATGTACTATGTATATTCCAAGTTTCATTCAAATTCGTCCAGCCGTTTAGGCGTGATTGAGGCACAAACATCCAAACATCCAAACTCACAAACTTTCGCATTTATAATATAAGTAAGATAGAGGTACTAGGTTGCTACAAAACGGACCCAAACTCAACATTATGCAGTTTGTAAAAAAAAACGCGCTGGTCTTTCGTTAGGGCCTATTCTGAGGAGCGGACATGAAAACTACACGAACAAAAAAAACAAACAAAGTAGATATTTCTTAGTGTATTCCTGCACCATAAAGGGAATGCTAGCCCGCATACTTAGGTTTGGTTTAGGCTGTACGTTGATCGTTAGTCATTCAGTCAATCAGTCACTCAGTCAGTCTGTCATTTATGTGTTGATGATCTCGTAAAATTGAGCCTCTCTAATCTAGCGGTGATTCTTTGAAGTAACGCTTTATATTTTATTGTTATGTTCATGTTTTTGTCATGTTCGGACGTGGGTGATGGTTGACAAATCATTTTGGTTTTAATTACTTAGCTTTCTGTGTGTTCGATTTTGCTAAGGGATTCAAGATATGAGGGAAGCCCGGGCAGCACGGATAAGCTTAGGGAAATAAAATAAAAACGGTGAAAGAATCTATCCATTTAGTAACTTGCAACCCAATTAGGTTCTGATCGTGAGAGTTTAAAAAACAATTTTATAGCTCATGTTTTATCACTTAGCCCTTACTTAGGTGATACTGATATATCCTTATCTATGACATACGCCATTTTCATATAGTTTCTTGGTTAAAAAACATGTTAATAAAATTACCTTTGGATTTCCCCTAACTTAAAAAATAATTAAGAGATTCTGTCTACTAGTCCATTTAATTTTAATTTTCATTTAATTTTTGTATAGGTACTGTCGGCGAAGTGAGTGCAGAGGACCTACCATTTAGGTACCTACCATATTTCAAGCAGAAATAAATTATTTGATTTGATTCGATTTTTGTAGCAAACTGTGGTCCGGTGTGGAACAAGGTTCTCATCGAAGATCCTTAGAAGAGATATAGAAACAAAAACATAAGACCAGTATTTCCATGCATGGTTGACTGAAAGATCGTTCTTAAGCCATAAGACCGTCAATCATACTCTTGTTTGAAAGTGTTAAGTTAGGTTTTTATTTTAAGGTGTACTTATCAATAAGTATTTACATTCATTAATTTGACAAATAGGTATTTACGAGAGTAAAGGTACTAAGTGAAAAAATATGTTTCTTTTCCGTACCATAACTTAGAAATAACTTAATTCTCTTCTACCCAGATAACCTAATAACACGGCTTTCAAAACATGTTCGGAGCGTCACGCCCTTAGTCTTACTTAACACACAATGCTCGCCTTTTCCTTACAAACTGTAACACATTATAAATCAGCGTGAATTAGCCATACACTTATACCCTCTGCACTCTAGAGAGGGATCGTGACCGTTGGAAAAGCCGGAGAAGTTGACAAGTCAAGTCCGTCCTTTTTCAGGAAAAGGACGGACACTTGATTATTGAAATCCCTCGTAAAACGTCCGTGTTTTGTTTCACAGACTTAGGGAAGCCTATGCCCAGTAGTGGGTAAAGTTCTACTGTGAATAATGATGATGATGATATAATATAATGATTCTAAACAGTGTTTAAAAAGCAACGCTTTGTAGTAAAGGTAACTTTATCAAATATTTTTTGTTTTCAGATTTCACCAGGCTACACTAAGCTCGTACAGACATTTAAATTTTTTTAAATATACCCAAAATTCCTCTGATATTTTTTGTATTTTTTTGACGGGAAACATAATTATTTTTTTCGGCTAAAAGTTCAAAAGTCGGGCTAAAAGTCGGAAAACTCCGAGGTCTCTTTGTACCCGTCGTAACAGCATTAGATACGTGATTCACCCTACTTTAAAATGGAGTCATAAATAAAAGGTAGACGCACCTTATCGGAAGCCCCTGAAAGAAGCTCCATCTCTTTCTCACTCACAGCTTCCAAACGACTTTGTCAGATACCGCGACATGCTGCTGTTCTTGTGTTTGTATGAACAGTAACCGATGAATTGTAAAACGTACGCTTCCTCTATTTTAATACATTATTTTCATTTTAATGACCTGATCTCATATGATGGATTCAAAACTATGAATACTTACTTCACTTACTATACATACCTTCTTATTTTTAGTATACCTAATAACAATAATAATATATAAATTATTAATAATAAATAATGAGAAAAAATTAAAAATTGAAAATAATAGGAGACGGAAATAATAATAACGCCCAACACTCACTTAAATAGTACTGACCCCCACACCAGGTGTCTCTGTATCGTTGGTATCAAAAAGTATGAGTAGGTGTAAAGAAATATTTGCAGAACTTGCAAACATTTCTTCCGCTGCGGGAATTGAACCTGCGCCTTTTGCTCCTCAGCTGACCATCCGCCCGCCACGCCACCGAAGCCGTCAAAATTGTAAATAATGTATTTATTTAGATTTATTACCTTCTCTAGTCTTTCTAAATTAAAATCACTAAGATACCTACGTGTGTAATTTATACAATACTGTTTTGGAAAAACATTGTCTAAAGTATTCTATTGGATGACGAATTTTTTTTTGTTAGTCATATTACTTTCGTTCACTTACTTTCTCGTGATTTTAGTGTCTTGTGTACTGCGGCGCGGCATATCGGCTTCATTTACAAGAGCCTCTCCATAAAACTGTTTTACATTTATAGCTACAAGCACTACAAGATTCCCTCCTTCAATCCAAAACCAACCTACCCACTTAAATTTAAGGTCGAGTTTTACTTGCAATTGTTTGGTTGCCATGGCGACGGGAGGCGCGTCACGATTTTTGCCTCACCTCCTCTCGATATGTACTTGCTATTGATAGGAGGGAGTAAGTATCGGATTGAATGCTGTAAGTACGTACTAGGGGTTTAAATTGAACAGGGGTGACGAGGAAAGTATTGTGTGCTATTCCAAATGTAGATATGTATAGTCTATTGCTAACATTTTTCAGAATATTGTTTTGGTGCCATGCCAAATACTTAATATAGCTATTTTACTGGGTAAAAATCTATCTGGGTAATCTTATACTGATGTAGGACATAAACCAATAGCCAGTTTTGTCTTTTGTTTGAGAACATTTTAATCTTAATTTTTATTTGGTAGAATTTGGTTTAGGGTATGAAGGGTTAAAGTGTAAATAAAATTAATCGTATTCATATTTTGACTAACCATTTATTTCAACCACATGACTGCCCACGCTCTTAGTAACAATTCCAGACATTGTTCATTTAAAATATTCATTTATTTCATTTAAATAGTGGATTCGTTAACAAGCGAATAACTGTATTTCTATGTTTCTGTGCAATTACAAGCAAATATTCTGTAACTTTCAAAGCTCTTTTCTATTTTAGACTTATCCTTATTTTTAATAAACAAGTTTGAAGTGTTTACAGATATTTGAAGCCAAATATATGCCTCATATTTTTAATTATATGTAAGTAGGTATGTTTGAATATTTTACATAATAAAACTCATGAAAATATTTCACATTATTTTGATAAATGCAAAATTGATTCAAAAATTTCATGACATTCAATAAAATATTTTATTACTATTTTCATAGAGGTAATAATAAAATAATAAAACATAATATATTGGTATATATTTGGCTCATACTAACTATAAGTTTGCGTGGTCGTAACTAGACGTAGTTTTGTAATTACAATAGGTAAATTCGTTTAAATATTTATTTACATTTAAAATATACATTAAACTTAAATTGCCTTCCGCATTTTAGCGTCAATTTTAAAATAACTTTGTGACTTCTTAGCTTACTTTTAAAATTTTGTTTAGTACATAGGTATATTTACAAATAATAGGCGTAGTGGAAAATGGCGTATCGTAACAGTAAGAAAAATAATTAAGATTTTTTACAGAGAACCAACAATGTAATCACATAATGTAATAGTGAAGACAAATATTGAAATAAGGCAATCATTTGAAATCAAATTAATGTTATAATATTGAATAACATTCGCAGAAAATACAGCTTATTAAATCAAACTTGGCACCTGAGGGTTAAAACTCTACAATAAAATTACATCTAACAATAATCATGTAAAATCTAAATAAATTACTTATTCACAGACTACTGACTATTTACAGATCAATCACAAACTTAGAAATGATAATACGCAAAGTTGATCGGTTGATCACTCTGATCACTTTGATCAGCATTGTTCTGATCGTTTTGATCAGTCCTGTCACGTTCACTGTCACTAATATTAGTGAGTTCGCGGTCGTTCAAAGAACTTTGATCAAACTTTGACCCGCTCGGATTATACTTTGACTTGACTTGCCAGTTGGACAGATCAAATGGCACGTCGTTGGTTTCCTTGCAGAATGTCCTCGGTACTAAATACTCCGGGTAAACACTGGCACTGTAATCATAGCGATCATTATCGAACTTAAAGTTTTGAACTGAACTGACCGAACTGAAACTCTTATCGTAAGTTTTTTCCTCGAAGTCGTCGCTCCGAGTGCTGGCACTGTTCACTTCGTTATTCTCCGATTCAACATCGTCTTTTCTATCACTATCACTGGCGGCGTCGAGACGATCGCGTTGATCGCGGGGATCAAACCGTTGATCGCGTGGATCAAAGTGTCGTTGATCGCGTGGATCAAATTGTCGTTCGTAGTCTATCGTCTCGGTCGCCGGTGGTAAGGATCACTGGCGGTGGTGCGGCAGCTGGTGGTGGCTGATGTGCTGATGATGAAGATCAAGACGCGGCCGCTTGGCGTCATCATCATCACTGCACTCGTTGTCGTGCGGCTCCTGGTCATCGCACTCTTCACCGAGTTCCTCCTGCTTGCGCTTGGCAGTTGCCATTTCAGCGGCGTGCTTTTTCCGCCACTTTGTTCTTCTGTTTTGGAACCACACCTGTTGGCAAGAAAAACTTATATCAGTTTAAATGGTATAAATATAATCACGCCGATTGTTAAGGTAGGAAGCAAGTTGGCCCAAAATAAAAATCAACCTCGATACCTCTTTTTGCCTGCGTTAATATTTTTAGGTACCTAATTATTCGAAACTGGCCATTTTTTAGTGTACTGATATTGACATAAGATATATCATAATCCTTTTATTTATAAATTACGTTATTTTCAGTAGAATTGTGATTTACGCAAGTAAAAGCACACGCAATCAACTTCCACAGTATTAGCATAACGGTCGCCGACAACAGCTTCCAGCCAATTTGAACGGCGGGATTCCTTTATAAATACTTCGACATCTGCTCCCGGAGGATCCTGGATAGCCTCTAATCATGAAAATGTATTTATGACCTAATTAAACTCCTGTCTACCTTCCGGCCGCCGGGAAGAACGAGACGAAAATATGATCTAACTACAAGCTGAAAAGAGAGGTGAAAGTGGCCTCTTTGATTAATGAGCGTTATATGGGTGGTTAAGTACCGTGTAATTTGCAAAACGACCCTTAATTACGGTGGAACATGGCTACTATCTCCATCCCTGTCTCGCGTCGCGCCGGCAGGTGCGAGTGAGGGAGAGCGAAGGGGGTTTGCGCTGCGACTTAAAAGGCGGTATTTAATGAGGCATTATTATGTCGGGCAAGGCGATTAGGTTCACATGTTGTTTGGCCGCTCCTTATATTTGGCTTGTTGTACAAACTCTGTAATTCGCGGCGTTTTCGGACGTATTTCAGCTTTTACTGTGTTTTCACAGACTTTGCTTGGTTTCGTGTTGAAACTTGGAATTAACTTGCAACTTTGTAAAATGTTTTTAGACCTGGAAAGGTTATAACTTAACCTTGAAGCGCTCGTGGCGTAGCTTGCTTAGGCGTTCTTGATTGATCTTTAAAGTTAAGCAACGATGTGCACGGTCACAATTGGAATGAGTGACCGCAAGTGGTATTACGAGCTGAGCGCTTCCATGCTTCGGAGGGCACGTTAAATTTTCGGTCTCGGCTTTTAAGACGTTAATCCGTGACGGAGGCCTTTAGGCGGCCTAAAAACTCCGTCACTAGAGTTGACACTAGCTCAAACGAACATACCTACATAACTTAATCTAACTAAAACATATTTCTATCTTGAACTAAGTGGTTGACTACTGTTCTTGGGGGCCCTGAAGATTTGGTCACGACATTGTCGTTGCGTCAGATGTCTCGTGACACGCAACGATAAGACTGTTCTTCTTTAGCAGGCAAAGCTGCGTGCTGAAGCTAGTGTTCACACGTTCATTATTTGTGCGTCGGCAGAAGCAAATCTGCAAGTTAAATAATTGAGACAAATGTCCCGCTCGTCTCCGCCATTTCATTAGGCCGCTTGGCAGCGCGCCCGCGACGTCCAATAACACCATATTAACGTTAATTAAATTCATGATCATCAGAAACGATTGGTGTGTGCCTCGAATACCTACTTGAAATGAAGTGCGGAATGTTGATCAAACGTACTGTGTGACGTTTGTCGACAACAGTAGATCGACTAGACATTTTCTATGCTTTCACATAGTCCACAATTTTTTTCTAAAAACGTTAGCGGCCTTAAAAAAATTATTTAAACGTGTACACTATAAATAAATAAATATTTGTGGACATTTCACACAGCACCATCTAGCCCCAAACTAAGCAAAGCTTGTACTATCACCAGATGGCTGATACAATACTCATATACTTTTTTTGTAAATACATATTTATAATACTACAACACCCAGACCCGGAAGAAATATTTGCAGAACATACAAACATTTCTCCCGTAGCGGGAATCGAACCCGCGCGTCTCAGCCAAGCTCTCGCCCGCCACGCCATCGAGGTCGTCAAAAACTATGAAAACAACTCATAATAAATACTTATTAGGTTAAGAATGCATAAGCATTGCTTTCCGCCGCACCGCTTTACCTTATCCCGATTTCGTATTAAGATGTTTGAACTAGGTACAAGTTTTCATACCATAATAATAAGCGACTTAGGTGGCGTGGCGGGCGAGTGCTCGGCTGAGACGCGAGAGGTGTGGGTTCGATTCCCGCTGCGGGATTCATGTTTGTATGTTCTACAAATATTTTTTTTTACAGGCGCTAGCGAGTCTTGAGGAAAACTCACTGCAGACGTCAATGTTAAAATAACGGACACATCTGTATAATTCATATAGACACTATATTTTGGTATTACTGTTGAAGTAGCAGGTGATAAGAGGGCTCATTCCTAGCGCAAAGATTATCATTGGCCATACAACGCGGGAATGCAGTCAGTGCTCTGGGAACATTGCCAAATGATCAAATTTTTTGTTTACTTTTTTTTATAGGCTACGTAATTAAAAAGGTCAAGTTGCAATCTACAGCCAATACGGGTAATGTTGCCTGAAATAAAGTTATTGCATTGTAATAAAATATTTCGTCAAATTGTCTTGTGTACTGTCAGTTCTCTAAGTAAAACCTTTTTCACTTTCACAAGTAGGTACCGGCAGTAAACACAGAATGTTGTTTATATACACAAGCTAATATACTGAGATCAATTTAGTTTTACGACAGAACTACAACGTATAAAATGAATCGGCGAAGTCGATACATCGGCGCGATCATAAAAAATGTGCGCGAACAAAACAAGAGAAAACATCACTATAACAATGATGGATATACAGGGTGCCTCGATACACTACACTTCAATACCGACTTGGCTTTCATTTCGACTGCATTTTGAATTTCGAAGTTTAAAATACAGATAAAAGATAGCCAGAAAACTATCTCGATATACGTAACAAATGTCAAATTGTTTTTTTTGTTGATGAATTCATAAAAAAACCTGTATTAATTAGACAGAATTATTGTTTTTTTACACAAACATATTGTATTTTAAACTCATAGACAAAAGCTGTGACCGAGGTAGTCATACGGAGGTTAGGTATAGATCACCAGGCAGGCCACCAGCTTGGTGATCAGATGTAATTGTGAAGATGACGGGAATCCACTATATTCCGTTGGCGCAGGATCGGACAGAATAGTGTGCTAAAGAAGAGGCCTATTACCCAGCAGTAAGTGGATGTGGGTTGATATGGCCTTTTACAATCAATAGTACCTACATGATTTATACAGCGTCAGGAGGCAACTTTTACCTTCACTAACGGAACGCTGTAGTGCCCGGGACGAATTAAGATGGAGTAGGCTTGCCCAGCACCTATTCCATCCTCTTAACTTAGTCGGCCTTGTCCACAGGAAAGACATGGTCAACACGTGCGGAGCTGACTAAGCCGGGCTGATATGGTGCTGATGATAATCACACAACTATGTGTGACTATGTTTTTTTTATATTTTTCAATAAATTGTGCACCCTGTACAAAAGACACAACAATACAGTAATTTATTCGCATTATGATTGCTCCATTTGTTTTTATTATGGAAAACTTGATGGGCGGAAAAACGGCATTATGTGTTTTACGTTTTGTTACATAACATCTAGTAAATATTATACACAAACAAGCGATGGGAACTACTGACTTAACTGTTTAGTGGAATATTTACTGACAGTGGTGCAATATTTAGGTGTTAGAAGGTCAAGTGTCGTATTGCCACATCAATTTTATTAAATACCGATGTAGTTGTCATTATTGAATAATCAAAATGTAGAGTTATTTTGCAGAATACATTAACCGGCCAAGTGAGAGTTCAATTTACACACGAAGAGTTCCGTACCATCGTACATGTAGGTACATAAATATTTCTTGTAAGTGGCAGCACGTTCCCTATTAAAATCAAGCAAAAAATGCAAAACGAAACACGTCTCTTCTATAAGGACTCCCTTAATTTTTATTATTATTTTTATACAAATCGGTAAGTTTTAGATCATTTAAAAAAGAAATGTACACTAAAATATTACAAAAAAAATTGCAAAAAGTCACTCGATCCATCCAATTATTGACCTCGTCTAGTGTTGCTTAATTTCCATGATCGATTATGAACGTCAAACTTCTTTTTTTTCTTGTAATGGGCCTCCGTTTTTTAATATTTGTTGTTATAGCGGCAATAGAAATATATACTCTGAAAATTTCAACTCTCCTAAGGATATAATTTCCCTTATAAACAAAATCTTCTTAAATGATTAAAGGACACCTCGAAGGAGCTCCTTCCTTCCTTATAATTAAAAACAAACGTCTTTTAAACACCTATTTATTTACAATAGAAACAAATCACAAATGAATAGAAACGGGCACTAAACAATTATTATTCTATCTCATCTCAACCCTATTCCATTTCCAATAACCCAAACATTGACAAACATTTACGAGGTAACCGAACAAGCCATTCAAGACGCCATAAGATTTACTAATAATATTATTTCCATCTTGCCCGTCTCTCCCTTCAATTACTTAAGTGCTAGTAACCGCGAAACATACATCTGTCTCTTTCAAACGCGTGTGATTGGAGGTATGCTGTCTCGCTCGGAGGGTGAGGTAATTATGTATAACTATTTTTCACAGGAGCTTGTAATGGCTTGATTGAGAAATGCTTTCGGTAGCGGCCATGTTGTCTTTAGAAGGGGTGTCCGGTTTCAATGGTCAATAGTATTTCAGTATTCCTACTTTCCCGCTAAAATTTTAAATTCGGATGTTTGTGTGGATGTGAGGATCAGTTTGTACCTCAATCACGTCGTAATGACTAAAAGAATTTTAATTAAAGTTGAAATATACATAAGTTACTTGTGCTGGAATACCACATATATTTTTATAGATTTATTTCAGCAAAATGTGACGTGATCTGCTATTACTGAAAATAGGTATTATAAAATATAAGTCTCATCCTTCATTAACCCATTTCAAAAAAAGTAGCCACATTAAAAAGGGACGGAAGCTTTCCTGATCAGTCAGACAACCACCCTAGTTGCAGGTAATTATATCGAATGAGTTGGATAACTGCTTTATTAAGTTTTATGGGGTAGTTCGCGTAATGTACGAGCAGTAAACTCAAGAGGGACTCGGGGCCTCTACTCTTACGACAAGTAGTAAGGATTCCTTATCTATACGGCTAATGATTCAGGGCTAACGTTATTATGATTTTGTATACCTATAAGGAATACCCCACAACTTTCTCCGAGCTAAATTTCGGGAATTCCTTAGTGCACATCCACACTTTATGAGGAATTGAAATAAAATTAAATGAAATTGAATTTGTGAATCAGTGACGTAAGAATTTTCATTATATTAAGTTTCATTCAAATCGGTTTAGCTGTTACGCCGTGATTTAAGGCAAAAGTTTCTAAGTATCCTCACATCATCACTAAGATAGTACATACAAACAAACATTTTCACCAACTTTTAGATCTATAATACGAGTAGGAATATAGCATAATAGCACTGGGGGTCTAGTTGTTAGTGACCCCGCCTTCCAATCCTAAGGTCGTGGGTTCGAACCCGGTCGTGTAAAATTTATGTGCGCTGTACCAGTACTCTCAAACGGTGAAGGAAAACATCGTAAGGAAACCCGCGGCTTAGTCAGCTCCACACGTATTGACCATGTCTTTCCTGTGGACAAGGCCGACTGAGCTGAGAGGATGGAATAGGAGCTGGGCAAGCCTACTCCATCTTAATTCATCCCGGGCACAACAGCGTCTCGCTTGTGAAGGTAAAAGTTGCCTCCTGACGCTGTATAAATCATCTACTATAGATGGTAAAAGGCCTTAGGAATGGGTGTAACATATATACGCGCGAATTCGCGCAATATCGCTTGCTGTCAATACTCGAGATAAATAGGTGTTCCCGTGCGTGACGGGCGCGGAAACTGCGCCAGTTATAACTACTGCCATCCATCTTACTGAGGCGGGTTTACAAGTCAACTTCACCGTCAAAATATAATTGAGAATTTGGCTTATGCTTGAACATGGACATAACTCAGATCTTTATTTTTTATTAGGATGAGAGTAATTCGACCAAGACGACTTCTGTGATGTGGCGGGCGAGTGCTCAGCTGAGACGTAAGAGGCGCGGGTTCGATTCCAGCTACGAGAGAAATGTTTGTATGTTCCGCAAATATTTCTTCCGGGTCTGGGGTTTGTAGTATTATGTATTATAATAAGTATGTATTTACAAAAAAAGTACATAAGTATTAAATCAGCAAGTTCCCATAGTACAAGCTTTGCTTAGTTTGTGGCTATATGGCGCTGTTTGAAATGTCCACAAATATTTATTTATTTATAATGTTTGTATGTTCTGCAAATATATGAAGAAATATTTGCAGAACATACAAACATTTCTCCCGTAGCGGGAATCCAACCCGCGCCTCTCGCATCTCAGCCGAGCACGCGGCCGCCACGCCACCTAGGTCGGCATATACATAATTGATAACTTTCATCAGTCCTTATAACATGCCTGTACCACGCCAGCCTGACTTCTGAATCTCTCTCTCTCTGGCGCTACTTTCAAACCTCCTAACTTTCTTCATTTATACCTGAAACGACGTCCATACTTTCAAACCTGAAACGAAAATATTATTGAGTTTAAAAAATACACGGGTCACACAAACAAAATCGCCAAATCTCACATCATTAGCATTGCATCATTTGTCAAGCGACTTATCGCACCCTTTAGTCGCGGCGATTTGTCGCGTCGTGTGGACGGCCCTGCGAGGATATTGTCGCTAATTGGCGCTATTTATTGCGCTGTTCAATCAAAAGATCATTTCATTGAATTAACTAATCCATCGTTTAGAAGCAAGAGACCATTGTTTCCTTGATTCTTTACTAGCTGTGGCCCGCGACTTCGTGCGCATTGAATTTTATTGTAAGTGCCAACATATTTGTCCTTCTCTGAATGCAATTGAACTCCTTGCAAGATTTTATAAAAAAATGTTATGGCGTGAAAATGTAGCAAACAAACAGACATAGTGATTTTAGAATTTCAGCATTTTACCTTGTGTTTTCTTAGACAGTAGTAAAAATATATGGAAACTAGTCATACGAACGTCCCTCAAAATCATAGTAGGGTGAGGTAAGACTGATCGGCGGGAGGGGGTGAGCATGTAATCTGAATCTAGTGCTATTCTCTTCTGCGGCACTCTACAAGTTTTCATACATTCTAGCATCCGCTCATGTGATCCAAAATACCTCATGTACAGGTCATAAACCATGTGGATTCCAAGTTTCAGAATGTATTTGGCAACACAGACACATTACATACATAATGTTATCACACCCGTATCCATAACGGGGTGGGCAGAGCCACAAGTAATCATGAAAACTTGCAGCCACTCCTGATTCAAAGTCCCAAGATGGATATAGTGAGCCATAGTGATGGTCCATCGTGTTGAAAGAATACTATCCCTTAGTCAAATTTTACGACATACTCGGGGAGAGAAGCAGCTGGACGCATTCTATGTTTTTTCTTTACTCCCACTCCAGCAGAGAAGTAAACTATCACACTGATCTTGTTCTGTTCTGGGGGCGGGCGTTGACTCTGCTACATAATTTTTACTTTTGCAGTTTGTCAACGTGTCATTTGTTTTATGTAGGGACCTATAATGTTTTGTTGTAAAAATTGAAAAATTAAAATTTGAAATTCGTATAAGATTTTTTACAACTGGTACAGTCTGAAAAAACTCATGTTGGACCTACTATTAATAATCAAAAATGTTTAATAACAGATCATCAGATTTCAATAGACACTTTATCACACGGGAACCCGCCGATGGAAAGCTCATTAGGGTCAGTCATTATTACTCAGTATTATTAATAAAGCAATAGTTATTAATAATTGCAGCTTCAGTTGGTACATAGAGACGCTGTGGTGCGGGATGGGATTACCGGTATTGTTGGGTAATGAGATGTTTGGGAGTAAGTTATTGCCCGTGGCTTTGTTTCTTATTCGGTTCGGAATTTTATTGAAAAATGACCAAACATTCTTATAACTCCCAATATTAACCCATATTGGGAGTTAAAAAAAGCGCTGTCATGAAACCCGGATAAAAAAATTAAGCCTATATCACTTTCCGGCCCATAATCTATCTCTAAGTAGATACAATAAGCAAGTATTCCCAAGGAGGGTTGACGTCAGACAGGCGGCCGGTCATATACCTTTGCCAAAATTCTTACAATAAGCTGTGCCGACCCCACATAAAGTGCGATAAGGGCAGTAAGATGATGATGATGATGATGATGAATCCAACTCTAAGTACCTATATCAAAAATCATGTCGATCCGTTGTTACTGCGTGATTGAAGGATCTTGTTGGATTGCCAACAAATACATTTTAGGATTTACAATATAGTATACGAATATAATGAGATAGTTACAAATACCCAACGTTGAAATCCGACGAAGAACCAAGGTCGGTGAGGTAGGAGAATCAATCAGTCCAAGTGGAGATGGACCGGACACTTGGTGAGGGGACTTAGGCAGTGACCCAGTGGTGGCCACGCGAGGGTCATAGATCACCAGGCAGACCACCAGCCAGGTGGTCTGATGACATTGTCGGATAGAATGACGAAAGGTTGTCTGGAAGAGATCGCTTATTAGCGATAAGACCGCCCGTTGTACAATATCTTCATTTTGTTAATTCTAGTTATTTAATTTGTAAGATGTGCAATATAGTGTTTTTATTCATTCATTCATTCATTCATTCAATGACGTGCTAAAGAGGAGGCCTACCCAGCAGTCGGTGGACGTGAGCAGATATGATGATGATGATGACTTATAATAGGAAAGAAGAGAGAGATAGGAATAGATATGGACAAGTAGGGTTTTAAACACGCAATCTCATAAATCACTTTTTAGAAAACCATTATATCTTTAGGTCAACTACCGC
Source organism: Scotopteryx bipunctaria (assembly GCA_949320045.1). Taxonomy (NCBI): domain Eukaryota; kingdom Metazoa; phylum Arthropoda; class Insecta; order Lepidoptera; family Geometridae; genus Scotopteryx; species Scotopteryx bipunctaria. The sequence continues at coordinate 9,949,329 of OX439459.1, forward strand.
AGCAAACAGAAACTAGATAAATGACACAGAGCTGACACAACCACTACCTCGGCATATCTGTTTGTGCATCGGACACTGAGGAATTTGTGGGCGATGGGTAAATTGGCCCGCACGTGATCGATCGACGCCCACGCTAATGGAAAAAAGAATAAAACTCACAGAAACCCGCAATGTATGCATTGATATGCAAAAATGTTTTTTGTTTATTGTCCCACGTTAGAATTTATCTGTTTGGCTGTTGGTTATTTTATTTACTAGACAAATATTTGTTTGAATATTATTGAATGCTTTGATAGAATGTTCAATGGAATTTTACTATGTCAATTTATTTTGGCTTGTTTAATTACGTAGCGATTTTGTAAAATAAAATGTTGCAACCAATACTAAGGAGATTTATATCTAGACCTCTAAACACTTTGACCTAGTGTTTTAGATTTATTTATTTTTTTTAGAATTTATTTGTAAGATTGTAATGCCTATCTATTAATTAGGATGATGTTATCTCGAACTCCAAAACAAAAGGGGTTGATTCTAATAAACAAAAAAGCCAAAAAACCTGAAACTTCATTAACCGCCTTCAGTCGTAAATCATAAAAGGATTAGTAGAAGTCCCCCCTCTCCCAACCCCCCCGAACGCCTACAAATTCGACTTTATTAAAAAAACTCATTTGCAAATTAGAAAAGACAAAAGATATTAAAGCGATAAAAAGTATTATCTCTGGTCTCTGTTGCACGATGAAAGAACAACCCCTTAACTTTAAGTAAGCATAAAAATGTTAATGTTAGTTAGTGGGGTAAAAGGGGTGTTAGCTACTCTATACAGATAATTATCTCGGACTTGTCTTTGTAGATTGTTTTGGACACTTTAGGTATTAAAGTTGCGTCAAACAAAAATGTAATCAGGAATTAGCTTTCTTTGAAACCTCTTCGAACTGTCGTTTTAGAAAGAGAAATGAAAAACTGTTTTTGTGGTTTCTGAACTGAATTTTTTGATGAAATTGTTTTGGCTACGTTGCAAGTTTGCTTTTTTGATTTCACTCTACTTATTTCAGTATGAAAATCTTGTAACCTGAGGTGAATGTGGTGCAAGGCTTCCTTTAACTATCATCTTTTGCAGCAGAATACAAGAATGTTTTGGTTGGTTGGACATTTACCAATTCTAGGCAAAAGTTGCTGGTTTGATTTCCACTGGTAATATCATTTTGATGAATATATTTTTCTCAATCATCTCTTGTTACTTTTATCAGCAAGAGAAAAACAATAATCTATTTAATTTATCATTATTCAATTTAGCAGAACAATTTAAATTCCAATTGAGGCGGAAAGTTCTCGAATACAAATCACAGAGGTCGTTTTACAAAAACCTTACAAGTACGAATGCAGGAACGAGCGGAACTTTGCAAATTAAGAAAATGTAATTAGTGCCGCCCCCCGCGACACCCCTGGACATAATTAAGGCGAATCTTGTTGTAATTTTGACATTTAATTTTTTCCCTCCCTCAATAATTAATTTAGAAAAGTACCCTTAAAATTTAATCTGTGCTCTTTCGGTGACAGTATTTTTTTACTTTTTTCTTTTAGTTAATAAAACGGCAGAGATTTTTGATAGCAGCCCCGCGGGAGCTTTCCTCTTTTTTTTTAATTTTCAACTTTTGTCGCGGCTCACTAATGTATTCTTACCTTTGTTATTAAATTGTGAGAGTTTTCTTTTTTCGTAATTAAGAAAGTTGGGATGACGTTTGAAAGAAAATAAAAAATAGATTACAATTTCTTTATGTGAACATTTTTTGTTCCCAAAACGTCACAATCTTTAAAAAAAATGCCGGTCTTTTTATAAAATTATTCACAAGCAAGTCAAATACAGAAAGTGATGTACTTCCGAATCGTCTCATCCCTAAAGCTCCTCGTATCTCTATCAGCAAATCTTGAAATTTTAAAATAAGGGCGCGTGCAGACTGTAATCTGCGCTATCACGTGTAAGCCGCTCGTCAAGCCGGCATTAGCCTGATGTTGTGAAAACGGTTCGCGCTGTCATTGCGGGACCCGGCCGCGGCCCCGGCTGCCGTGGCGTAGGAGATGATGTGTGCTTTCTTCGTATTTGTCACTTACAGGTGAACGTATTCTGTGGTCACATGTGAAACATAAGTAAACATTACTGCAGCTTGTCCACAGAGTAAAAACTATTTAAATAATAAAGTTCATAGAGAGATCTTTTAAAAAAAAATAGTACTTATAACCATGGAATGTTAAATGCAATATAATGCAAAAAAAATTGGGTAACATCCGAAAAGTTTAAGATCTTATACCATTTGTAAAATAATTACACACACTAAATTGATAAAAAAAACATGACTAATAGTCAAAATAAAATGATGTCGTAAAAAATACATGAAATCCGCATTATTACTTATTTTATCGCTAACATGAAGGGCATTTCGCCATAAACTAGATAGAAACAACTACAAAACGGTTTACAACGAGCGCAATTTACGCACATTCGCCCTCCCGTAATGATGTGACCGATTTTATCGCGCGCCCGGCTCAGATGTCATTTAAATTTAAATTAAGGTATTACCGTTTGGAGCCGGCTCGCGGCCGCGGCCGCGCCTCCTTATCGTGTGCACTGAGCTTTAGGGGTGCATTTTAAACTATGTTTTGGTTACTGTACAGATTATATTGTTTGTAACCGAAATGTTTCAAATTAAATTTCTCATAATGGGCATTTTAAAACGTCCTGACTATACGACAAATTTACAAGCAATAAACTTACGCACGCTTAGTTTATTTTCAGGAAATGATTCCTTTTGAATTTAGTCAAATTTACAATCATAATGATAAGAATCTTCCGACCAGACTGTGAATGAAAGGTAACAAATGTTCCTTTAACATTGGATTTGCCACTCTTAGTTCATCATCATCACGCCCGTATCCCTAATGGGGTGAGCAGAGCCAGAAGATATGTTTAATAAGAAAACTTGCAGCCACTTCTGATTTAGCCCTAAAATGTATGATGAACCATGGTGACAGGTGGTCAGCCCATCGCCCATATAAAATTATTCTTTAAAAACAATACCAAATCCATGGAAGCATTGTTTGTTACTGAAACACTTCACCCCACCCCGCACCCCCCGGTACCCCTAGATATCGGGATCCCGATAAGCCGGATCACATCCGAAACAAATTGAATAAAAGCGATAAAAAACCGCGGCCGCCGCAGTATTTCATTCTATCGAGGGTGCACTCACACGCCGTGACGGATGGGGGACTTCACATTTCAACATTTTACAAATGTTTCAAAATTAGTAAGGAAAATAAGAACTTAAGAAAATAAGTTGGGTGTCCGTAACTTACTTAATATTGGGCTGATCTAACCTATAAATAATGTTACAAATGTAAAAAAAAACAGACTAAAATTGGAATATAATTTTTTGGAATTTGATTGGAATCTGAAATTCTGATTTTTTTTGTAGACGCACGAAACGAAACAAATACACACAAAGCATTAAAAAGTACATGTACCTACAAAGGCGAGCTTAACTCTTGAGTTTTCTGCCAGCAAACCTTTGAGGCAAAGGAGAAACTTTAACATTTTTTCTTATTAACCTATTCTTTCCAGCTTTTTAAAGATTTTAAAAAAGGCTTTTCAATGGTTCTTGTTAGGTCCCTATGAGCAAAAATTTCAGAAACTAGGTATTTTTATAAAAAAATAACATGTGAACTTGTTTAGATCTAAGCTTAAATCTTTCAATAAGTATTAAAATGGCAAAATAAAATATAGCCTCAAACGCACCTAACCAAATACCACCTCACCAGTGTGCACACACGCTAACCGATAAAAAACCTTACCAATATCAGTGTTTTATTATTTATCAAGCGTTTAATCCTGGCAATAAATCTCGCGGACAAAATGGCGGCGGTTTTTTGGCGCGAAAAGATTTGCAGAAAGCAGGAATGAGCGCAGATTAGGGATAAGCCTCTTTTATTAATGGACCTGAGATACACACGGACGCACCATGGATAACGGATGTTGCCACTCTGACTTTCTGTTTTGTTTATGTGACAGTTGACGGGATTCCATTTTTGAACGAGAAACAAAGGCATATTCTTTTGTGAAATAATGATAGGTCATAGTAAAAATGTTCTGTAAAATATTGATATTTCTACTTACAAGTGCGATTTGATTCCGATCAATTAGATTTTTCTCTAAGCAAATCTCAGAGTTGAGGGTTGTTTTGGCATTTCTTGATAATTTTTCACATTTTGGCAAGGAGCCTTTAAGGCGCTAAAATCCTTTCACCACACTGGTTCAAAAAAACTAGTGACATGACTAGAGTAATAGGTATCGTAAATCCACTATGTGTCAAAATTATACCTACGAAAATGATGAAAGCCTGTTATAAAATAATTGATTAATTAAATAAATGGCTATAAAATGCCTTGTTAAATCAAGTTCTTTAAAATGATGCTTCAAATTATTGACCTGCTTCATAAAATAACCAGTAGCCGTAACTAATAAAAAATACAGAGAAACTGTTCCTAATTTGTATGAATTCGACAATCATTACGAGTATATAAAATGATGATGATAACGCGTTAATTCAACGTCGATTTTAAACGTTTTAAATTGTTCCTAAGGCCTTACCATCTATAGTAGATGATTTATACAGCGTCAGGAGGCAATTTTTACCTTCACAAACGGGACGCTGTAGTGCCCGGGACGAATTAAGATGGAGTACCTAAGCTTGCCCAGCACCTATTCCAGCTTTTTCCTCTCAGCTTAGTCGGCCTTGTCTACAGGAAAGACATAGTCAATACGTGCGGAGCTGAATAAGCCGCGGGTTTCTATTTGAAACTACTATTTGAGAGTACTGGTATAGCGCACATAAATTTTTCGCACAGAAAAATTCATTTTTACACGACTGGATTTGCTCCTAAACAATGCTGCTAAATATTATTTTTGACTTTTTAATGTAATTTAAGCAAATATTTGCCCGAGATAATTTTGCTCATCTAGGTATTTGAGCACAATGTTTACCCGGTAGGTAGTTGTCAAACTATTCAGATATGCTTCGACAAGTACATTTTCCTACGTAGATCCATGTCATGCGGTATCGCCCTACTTTGCTGACGCTCTGTTGTTTTTACGACTCCACCATGCTTCGGTTTATGCCCTGTTATTATTATGGTGGTCACTGGATATGGTGGAGTATGGCGGTTATGAAAATGCACCTTTTACAATAATAACACTAAGCTAATCTGGTTTAGTAGGTAATTCTCTGTGAATATACTACACTATTTTGCGTGCACCGATCGGTCTATAGCGAATCTTACTAATATTATAAATGCGAAAGTTTGTGAGGATATTAGGTACGATGTTTGTGCCTCAATCACGCCGTAACGGCTCAACGGATTTGAATGAAACTCGAAATATACATAGTATGTGTACTGGAATAATATATAGGCTACTTTTTATCCAGGTACCACGCGAACGAAGACGCGGATGGAAGCTAGTAATCTATAAAGTGAACTTCAATATTAGTTTATTAGCAGTAGTTCCTTAATTTGAGTTCTATAGCATATCATAGCATAGCCAATGGAAGTACTGCGAACGAAAAGACGTTCTTGATTGATCGTTGAAGTTAAGCAACGTTGTGCGCGGTGACAGTTGGGATGGGTGACCGCAAGTGGCATTACGAGCTGAATGCTTCCGTGCTTCGGCGGGCACGTAAAATTGACGGTCGCGGCTTTTAAGTCGTTAAGCTATGACGGAGGCCTTTAGGCGGCCTAAATACTCCGTCACAAGAGTTGGCCACTAGCTCATACAAACTTACTTACATTTCTTTAAAAAAAATAGTTTAGGTACACTTAAATACATAGTTTAAAAATGTTGAATCGATGTTCTAAAAGAAAACGCCTTCTTTTCTATCGAATATCCGAAACCGAAAAACTCCTGTTCCTCGCTTTATTATTTCCCCGAGTACACTCGATGGCACGAAAACTGCGAGAAGGCATCAACTGGCCGTCTCGAGCACAAAGTATATTTATATAAGGAAGAGGCGATGCCGGCGCAATAACTTGTAAATATCGCCGCCAGACCCAACACAACACTTCGGGACAAAATGTTTGTCTCGGCAAAGGGATTCCAATTATTTTTGTATGTACCTGATCAAAGCTGTGCGGGACAAAATATTTGAGTAGACAAAGGAATTGGTCTTATTGTGTGGAATACCTAATCAAAGCTCTACAACTTTTACTACTCTACTCGTGTCACTGGTTTTTTAAATGTATTTTTTGCTGTAACTGCTTAGCTGTGAATTTTATCATAATAATAATTAGTGAAATAGTATACCTATGCTCTCAAACAAGATGGACCATCTATATGGGCGATGAGCTGTTTATCTGTCACCATGGTTCACCATATCCATTATTTTATAGTTACTAATAATTATTTCGAAACTTCTAAATTAACAGATTTGTATAGAATTTAGAAAAATTTTTACATAACCCACACAAAGTCTAATTCTCTGTTGTGTTTGAAAAAAAGGTTAATTATTTTGTCCGCGAGTGCACCGATGGGAAACTGTCGGGCGTCGCGGTGTTATTGGAAAAGTTGTAAGCTGAGTGCGTTACAATGTAGCCCTGGATCGCCGCTCAATACCGTACTACTGAACCATACTGTGTACACACAGCCTTACGTACCTGCCTAGTGATGTGCCTAGTGAAGTTGCAACGAGTAACAGGGTGACTCATTGGGAAAAGAATTACAACTAGCTACAGCGCCAGACGCGTGACTAAAAAAAGTTGCAACGAGTAATGTAACTGGTTGGGAACAAAACCCATGATAGTGTGACGGGTGGACCTAGTCAATTATGATCTACCTTACAAGTGTCCAATCTATTGAACCAATATTTTTAAATTGAATTTTAAATACATCCTTGATGACAAAAACAGAAAATAGTACAAAGTGGAACCAAGATAAAATCTTTATGAGGCAATTTTTCTTTGTTTTATTTTAGGAACTAATAAAAAAGACAATAACCAATATATAATAACCGTAAAATAAATAAAAAAAAATATAAAACATGAGTTTAAATTTTGGAGCTTACATCATCATCATCATTCAGCGTATAGAAGTTTATTGATGGACATTCCTTCTCAATATAATTCCAAGACGAACAAAGCAGCAAAGAGCCGCATTTTCTGTTTCCTTATGATTCCTTGGGAGCCGGAAGATCACATCTCTAGCCGTAACGTTGATGGCCGGTGTTGAGGTCAGCTACAGCGCTTTCTATGGTAATACAGCGCTTTCCGCTTTATTGTACGACGCCAGACATCGCTGCAAGTCTCTTTAAGTGCTCTGTTTTAGATAAAATGTAGTAGAATTCTTATTGCCACTGACATTACTGTGTTAGAATTGGGAACAAAATGAGACCAGTGTTCTAGAACATTTTAACCTTGCAGCTACACTATCTTCACTGCAAAGCTTCCTGTTTTGCGTTCTTGTCCTGTGACCGCCAGATAATGTAGCCGCGGAATATAACGATACTCAAGTAAAAACACACAACACTAAAAAAACGTAATAACTTTACAGTACCTCCAACTGAGACAAGATTTTCTACATTTTCCTTCATATATTTAAATAAAATGTTAGTATATCAAATTATTAGGTCCATGGATAGGGGTCAATGACCGATCTGTTTAGGGTAAGTACACAAGTGGCTACAATAAGGTTCAAAACACAATTAATATGAAATCAAGCGGCGGCGGTCCGCCGCGTGCAGGAGCCCATCCGAATCGCATTATCCGCCATCGATTTAGCCGCTACATGTGTCTACGCCTTATCCCTGTGTCAATTCATTCAGCCGACAGAGTAAAATGAACCTTATTATAATGATTTTAGACCCAAAATGCCACGAACAGCACGCCAAAGTAACGTAAAATGCTGTCTTAGGTAAGTGCTACATGATTTTAGTTGCTATCCTATCCTACTTTAGTTTATATGTGAAAGTTTGAGAGGATGTTTGTTATGTTTGTGCCTCAATCACGCCGTAACGGCTGAACGGATTTGAATGAAACTCGGAATATACGTAGTATGTGTGCTTGAATAACATATAGGCTACTTTTTATTCGGGTACCACGCGAGCGAAGCCGCGGGCGACAGCTAGTATTATATAAAATTTAGCTTGTTCATCACCTTTTATATACTTTTCACAGAACTGAAAGCAAAAAGGATAGAATTACCTATGTTAATACAAGATAAACACAATGTTCACAAAAGTGCTTCATGTCTCGAGGAAACTTGTGTATAAAAGTGTTATATCTGCCCTAGAGGGACAGGCAAGTCAATACGCGGATATAATAATAAAAGAGCTTGCGGATCGCATACGGATCGCGACATTATCGGATCGGTAACGAGCCGGACGAGCGCCTAAACTTACTGCCTGTACTTCACATTCATTTTATGGAGTTTTGTTTCCGAATGGCTGCGATTATTCAGCAAAGAGCTTGTATACTCATATCTTTATGACAACACTAAAGACTAAAAACAAAAAATGTTGATACTTATATTTTGAGGTTATTCATCATCATCATCATTATCTTCCTGCCCTAATACCACTCTATGTGAGGTTGGCACAGCATATTCCTTGGATCATGCTGTAACAGTTTTGGCTAAAGTGTTTTAAGACTGACGTCAACTCTCCTTGGGAATACTTGCTTATTGTCATCATGTTGGTTATTACCTATTCGTAATTCCAAAATGATAGACCATCTATATGGGCAATGGGCCTGTCATCATGGTTCACCATATCCATCTTAGGACTTTAAATCAGAAGTGGCTGCAAGTTTTCTTATGTTAACTTGTGGCCCTGCCCACCCCATTAGGGATATAGATGTGATAGTGTGATGTATGTGCCAATTCGTTAAAGAGAAGCTTGATGCTGATTGAATCTGATCAAAGCTCAGTCGGTATCTCTGCCTGCTGCGCGGTGCAAGTTGTGGGTTAGATTCCCACTCAGGACAAGCGTTTGTGTGATTTTTTTGTATCTAAGAAATAAATATTTGTGGACATTTCACACAGCGCCATCTAGCCCCAAACTAAGCAAAGCTTGTACTGTGGGAACCAGATGGCTGATAGAATACTTATATACATTTTATTGTAAATATACATACTTGCATAATACTAAATACGCAGACCAGGAAGAAACATTTGCAGAATATACAAACATTTCTCCCGTAGTGGGAATTGAACTCGTGCTTTTTGCGTCTCAGCCGAGTATTCGCCCGCCACGCCACCGAGGTCGTCAAAACTCAGATACTTGTGTTAAACAAGTACACATAGTTTATGTAGAACAAGCATTGAGACACCGGATGTATGCCCGTAGTCGGGTGGAATCGATACGAGCTTTGTTTGAAACAACAACTGCGTTTTACTGACCTCTGAAATTCACTATTAGTAATAGTTGGCAACGCTGCGCTGTTTAAACTAAATTAAAAAATAAAACTCAATAACATAACTAAATAAAAAAAATCGTTTAAATGTCTTAATTTTTATCTAAGCTTGACAATATATTAATTAATGCATTTATGACGACCTCGGTGGCTTGGCGGGCGAGTGCTCGGCTGAAACGCAAGAGACGCGGGTTCGATCCCCGCTACGGGAGAAATGTTTGTATAATATGTTCTGAAAATATTTCTTCCGGGCCTGGGTGTTGTAATATTATGTATTTACCAAAAAAAAGTATATAAGTATTCTATCAGCCATCTGATTCCCATAGTACAAGCTTTGTTTAGTTTGGGGCTAGATGGCGCTGTGTGAAATGTCCACAAATATTTATTCATTTATTATTTATGACATACCCAATACTTCATTATACCCAATATTCCAAACCAATACTTCAACATTTTTATCTTTTTACACTGTTACTTGTAACTTTTTCAAGTTTCCCAATGAGTTATACCAGTGTTATAATATGGGAAAAAAATTCCAACAGGAACAATGTGGCTGATTTGATGTCACCAAATGAGAATCCATAAATTGTACTCGAGAGTAAAATCTACTATAGTTGCCAGAACGCAGACTATCGGGCGAATAACAAGGCCAAAACATAGCGCTTGGACAAAGAAAATGTCGGATATTCTCAATATAATCCGAAAGTACAGCAGAACTCCATCAGTCGCCGTTACGTTAAGGAAACCGATCGCAATCATATCGATATTACAGCCATATCGATTCATCGGCGAATCGATTCATGAATATATATTGAGGCTACAACACGCGTAATATTTGTTCTTAGTCTGATTATTTCCTGGATTTGAGGAAAACGACTGGTGCGAATAATAAGTGGGTAGCTTTTGATAATCGGGAGATATCGGTGATATTTTAGCTTAAGCCTGGTTTGTAAGTACGATAAAAAAGTAAGTTAAATAAGCTAGTGGCCAACTCTTGTGACGGAGTTTTTAGGCCGTCATGGCTTAACGACTTAAAAGCTGGGACCGACAATTTAACGTGCCCTCCGAAGCACGGAAGCGCTCAACTCGTAACGTCACCCATCCAAATTGTGACCGCACACAACGTTGCTTAACTTCAACGATCAATCAAGAACGTCTTAGCAAGCTACGCCACGAGCGCTTCGTAAGTACGATTGAGTGTACTTATTTGTTAAAAACAACAATAGTGAGTTACAATGACAAATAATTTAAATGATTTTCTCAACTCATGTACCAACGCTCGACCTATTTATTACATGCCCTTATTTCATATATACACACTTTAACGTAAACTTATGTCATGACTATTTAAAGTGTCCCCCCAATATTCTAAAATTTTGCTAAATATATATTTTGGTACACTTTGTATTGTATCGTGCGATTTTCGCATCAGTGTGAGGGAGCTTTAAATATTTAAGAGATTGAGTTATAACATTAGTCTTTCGAAGCACTTTGATGCTGTATTTGTAGCAAACGTCCCGTACACAGAGCTGTTCAATCGTTTGTCGATATGATGTCGCGGGGAGACGCGACACGACGCAAGTGTCTGTAAGTATCGAACAAGAGAGCTGTGGAGTCGCTCATTCATTGTTATTGTTAATCCAAAAAAATTTAGGTTGTTTGATTAAACAAAATAAACCAGCTGATCATCACTAATAGATCCGGTTATATATTACCTAGTACTCAATTTTGAGGTAACACACAAGGTAGAATAAATTCCTGTTCAACTTAAAAAAACTAAGCAACGATAAGTAATGCTTATCTAAGTAAGGTTAGTAATTTTTTAGCAAGTTCTATGTAGGCAAGAGGTACTTACATAACTTTTTTGGTAAGTCTTTCTAAACAAGACTCTTAGAGGAGTTACTAAGCTTATTTTTGGCGTCAAACTAAGTATATATTTTTTTTTTCTTTTCAAAGGTACTAATGATAAGATCTTCCTATACCACATTCAAGCAAATAAGTTATTATGAATTATGAAAAAAACGACGCTTTAATCGAGGCTCTTGAGGCCGACCATACAGCATGACCCGATGTCTCATTGCCCAGTCTCCATTGCTCTATTTCATGATAAAGCATAATTTTGTTAGTTACGCAATCCTTAAGTATCCTTTTTTTGATGCATACGTTATTATCACGCCCGTATCCCTAATGAGGTTGGCAGAGCCACAAGTAATCATAAAAAAACTCGCAACCACTCCTGATTCAAAGTCCCAAGATATGGTAAACCATGGTGAGAGGTGATCAGCCCATCACCCATATAGATTGTCCATTATATTGGAGAGGATACTATCCCTTATTCGACTTTTACGACACGCGCGGGGAAAGAAGCTGCTGAACGCATACTATTTATTTACTCCCAGTTCAGTAGAAAACATCTTGAGGAAACCCGCGGCTTAGTCAGCTCCGCATGTATTGACCATGTCTTTCCTGTGGACAAGGCCGACTAAGCTGAGAGGATGGAATAGATGCTGGGCAAGCCTACTCCATCTTAATTCGTCCCAGGCATTACAGCGTCCCGTTTGTGAAGGTAAAAGTTGCCTCCTGACGCTGCATAAATCATCTACTATAGCTGGTAAAAGGCCTTAGTTCAGTTCAGTAGAGAAGTTTAAATAAGGAAAGAGAGGTTGCTCCACACATTCTCTATTCCCAAGTCGAGACATCCGCGTCGGCGGGTGTATGAATAATGTTATATCGATTGCGACTTCGCGTTACGTTCGCGCGAGAGCCTTTTATCTACGGAACAAGGCGTCCGAGGACATTCGGGGTTACTTGTTCTCGTGCTGCGTAGATTAGCCAGCTCTTGGAAAGTTTTTGGAACTGAGCTGGCGGAATCCGAGACCTCTTGTGAATAGATTATTCCTATGATAAAACTATTTCGTTGATCCGATTTAATTAATAGAACCTCGGTGGCATATAATTATGACGGAAAAAGGTCTGATCTAGACGTGGAAAGTGCGGGTTTTGATACCCGGGATTTTTTTGATAGACGGAAATGTTTGCAAGTTTTTCAAATATTTGTAGTTTCTTGTACCTACGAAGGTATTCTAGCGTGGAGTCAGATCAATGCATATGCTGTTATTTAATTAGGGATATATTAAAAAGTTCTCAATGATTTACTAGATATTTTTATTATTACATTGGAACAACCGTATAACAAAATGAATTTTCTTTTATTATTCCCGAAATATTATTTAATAACGTTTTTCAATGCAATAACCGTGTTTTACACTACAGCTAAATAATTTCTTTATACGTATACTCTCTCCAGGTGACTCAGCTCCCATATTATGCCTATCAATAATGCGATCCTTATCGCAAACGATGCAGCACACTCGATTCAATTAAGTGTTCAAGTAAGCAGCGTGTCCAAACGGAGCAATTAACCGCCTCACTAATCTTAATGCCATCAATTAGACTTACTATTATTACACAGGTACTTGGAACTACTATATCACTCGAAGGATTGTTTGTCATTCGGAGTCACTTCCCTTATTTTAACTGTAAAATAACTATTGCAGTTTAGTACGGTAGGCATATAGTAAAATTTAAGACTTGAAATTATTGTTATGATTTTATTGAGAATTTAAATTGGCGTGGATTGATAGAATGCTGGTATAAATATTGACGTCCCTTTTTATACTTTGAGATAACAGGAGTGGCTATAATTTTAGAGCTATCAAATTAAGTCATGGTTAAGAAAATACACAACAGCACAACAGAATCGACGTGGATATATGAGTAAATGTAGGTACTTAGCTGGAGTTTCCACTACAAATATTCTTACTAGTATTCACACTGGGCTAAAAACAGCAGTTTCCTTATCAATCAATCAATCACTATTATCAAAGGTACTACACTTATTGGGGCTAATTTCAATATGGTAGTTTCCATATGTTCTATGGAACATGACGTCATCGGACAGAATATTATATTTTTTTCTTATTTTGTACTAATATGGAACATGTAATACTTTTATTTCTCAAACCTATAGGACAAGGTAAGTAAGACCTCTTTACGATTTTCTTATCATACTGGCCTCTAGAAAGTAGTAATAATTTATTCTGGCACTTGTCAAAGTGACTAATTTGATTGACTTGATTGTAGCATTATGTGAAATGTCCTCTAACTTGAGATTGGCAGTAATGGTTGTTCGCTACTATACGACCGATTGCCTATGTTAATAATAATAATAAATAATAAATTTTGTCCAATGACGTCATGTTCCATAGAACAAATGGGAACTACCCATTTCAATCTGGTCAAACTCAAGATAATCTAGAAAGACTACCTGTAGTAGCTCCGGAGTGATGTCCATCCGTTAGTAGTATAATTTATTCTGTGATTGATAACACAGCCAATCTGTCCGTCTGTCCGTCGCTTTGACAAATGAAAGCGTCGGCCGACACACTCATCACAGAAATTAAATACCCTCCGATAATTATCTACACGCACAACCCGAAACCAACCTTACCCCCACAGCAATAGAGTTCGATTCGTAATGGCAATCGGAGTTTACTATTTCATCACGTTGCCATACCTCCGCGTAAGCAACAGCAAAGGTACAAGCTATTTCCAACTCTGTAGGTAAGGGGATAGAGTTGAAAGTGGCGTGATTATGAGTGATAGTAAGGCTTAGTGTAGGCATGCGATCGGGTGTCAAACGTAATGATTAGGCGCGACAGGCGGAATGCGCGGTAGCGACGATTTCATTAACGTCATTAGACGTGTAATGTAATGAGCGCTACGCGTGAGATAGCTTTTTATGTGATTTTGAATGTGATTCATCCGAATAAAATATTCGATTCGACTGATATTGATTTTGAGCTCAGATTATTTTGGATTTATGTTTTTTCTTTGGCTCTGTATTTCATATTACAAACAAGTCAAAGTCGTTTTTACCAGCGGTTAAATTTGAGTACAAACACTTTTTAGGTCTTTAAACTAAAATAGTGAAAACACTGTTTCCATCCGTACGTCAGTCTATTACGGCTGGTTGTTACAGCAACTACTAAAGCTATCGACTACGCTGACCTTCTTAATACTCTAGTTGAAACAAACAAAGTAATGTAAGGTACTTTACGGCCTCGGTGGCGTGGCGGGCGATTGCTCGGCAGAGACGCAAGAGGCGCGGGTTCGATTCCCGCTACGGAAGAAATGTTTGCATGATCTGTAAATATTTCTTCCGGGTCTGGGTGTTGTGGTACCATGGTACTCGTAGTTTCTGATACCCACGACACAGGGAATCCTAGTGTGGGGTTAGGACTATGTATGTGACTGTTGGGTGTTATTATATGTTATTATTATGTTAAAAAAAATATTTGGTTGGCCACCAAACAAAAAAGACAAAACACAGAGCATTGGTGGTCTAGTTGGTAGTGGTCCCACCTTTCGATCCAAAAGTCGTGGGTTAAAATCCGATCGTATTGACCATGTCTCTTTTGCGAACAAGGCCGACTAAGCTGAGAGGATAGAATAGGTGCTGAGCAAGCCTACTTTATCTTAATTCATCCCGGGCACTACAGCGTCCCGTTAATGAAGGTAAAAGTTGCCTCCTGACGCTTTATAAATCATGTATTAGATGGTAAAAGGCCTTAGTGGTGTTGTGTTTGTCTCACCAGTGAACAGATATGTTAAGAAACTGCTGCTAAAGGGCTGGGCACTGAGGACTGGCTCGATGCTATCGACAGATGTGGTCGGAGATAGCGGCGACTTGACTCAGCACATTAACAAGGAATGCGACACACTACACCATGTTGTGATTCAAAGATTAATTTAACTTCCTTATTATTATTGACGACCACGGTGGCGTGGCGGGCGTGTGCTCGGCTGAGACGCAGGAGGCTTGGGTTCGATTCCCGCTACGGGAGAAATGTTTGTATGTTCTGCAAATATTTCTGCCGGGTCTGTATTGTAGTTATATATTATAAGTAAAAAGAAAAAGTATATAAGTATTCTATCAGCCATCTGGTACAAGCTTTGCTTAGTTTAGGGCTAGATGGCGCTGCGTATAATGCCCATCAATATTCATTTAATTTTATTATTTCTTTTTGTCGGTACATTGAAGCCATTTCCTTAGTTTCCCCTAATTTGAATGCAAGCATTTTCCTTAATACTAAAATACATTATAAATAATTATTTGATAAATTTCAGATCTTTACAGATTTAAAATTGTAAATCTGCTGAGTTCAACTCAACGCATACTGTGACATCCTTAGATTTATAATATTTAACTCTTATTTACATTGGGCATGATTATGTAATACTTTCTTCGTTCGATGTCCTATATTAAATAAATAATAATGTTTTTTTTTACTGCTTGATTTAGATTTCAGAGAGATATTAGTTACGCTGGTTTCACTTGACACGACAAAACTATTAGAGTGCGCCTCAAAAAGGCTTCCACCCACTGGACGCATGTCCATTTTTAGCTTAAGAAGTTGCAGAATCAATTAACTTCTTATAAATTCACGAATGGGACAAAATGCTCGATCTGTCACGTAATCCGCAGTTTAATTAGTCAATAAGCTAATGAATGAAGCCCCGAGGTCCGCCATTAAGCCGTAGCGTCGCGGTTGGTTATGGCAACATTAATTATAATATTAATTATTAGCTAACTCGTGTACCCTACCCTTAAGGGACGTGACCGGAATGTACTGCCGGGCCCGAATGTGGCGACAACATTTCTAGAATTACGGTATTATTTTAACTTTCTCATGTCAATATATAAAGTAAAAAAAAACTTAAAAATAATACTTAATACTTCGTCTGATGAGCTGAATCAGGTGAGCTATCTATAGACCGTTTGCAACGGCCCTTAGATAGCCCAACTGTTTCTTTTGTATATTGTAAATTATATTTGTATTGGTTTTAAGTTTCTTTCTGTTAGTAAATCTATATGACTTTTACTTTTAGTTACAAATATGACATTGGGGCTATTTACCGTTGCTAACGGTCTATAGATAGCTCACCTGATCGAGATCATCAATATATTAGGTAATGTTGGACATTGGTATTCACATTTACTTCAAGTACTTTTAATTTATACATACATAATTTATACATACACGGTGTGATAATACACCCGTATGCCTAACGGGGTAGGCAGAATCACAAGTCAAACTTGCAGCCACTCCTGATACAAGAGTTCCAAGTTCTATTTTATTTAAATGTTATTTGTGGGTCCACAAACCACAAAACTCTCAAATAGAATGACAATCAAACAAAATAATTGTATTCACGAGCCCTCGATACCGACAAATCCAGGCAATCAACCGCTGTTGCCGACTGTACTTTAAACTGGCACATAAGCTGAAAGACGGCGACATCTGCCGGCGTAATTGAGGGATTACTCAGATAATTGAAACCGAGCGACTGAGACGGAGATAGCGAATTGAACGTGCGAGAAAGAGACGACACACATCAGTCAACGCCGCGCGCAGCGGAACGGTTAACAACGTGTCTTCTTGTATATTGTATTATCTTACGTTTTATGCCCTATTAATCTTGCTCGCTCAAATCTTGATCCGCCGCGCGAATTCGCACCTTAAGTCCAGGTGACAGAGTCGGGTTTCGATCGCAGGTTGGAAGGAGTGCAATAAATAATTGTTTGTGCGCGTAAAACTGGAGTGTTCTCGTTTATTCGAGTGTCAAGTGTCAGATTCGTTGTATTGCTTTATTTGAAGACGCCGGGTAAAGTCGGTAATCTGGGATAACAAGGGCCCCAGGCCCTGTTTAGGAACCCGTAAACACTGTCAAACTGACGAATTACTTCGACGGTCGAATAGATGGTGTTTCAGAAAGACGCGTAGACGGTCTACGATGTGCTACGCCGTAGCACTGTCGTAGCATACGTTTAGTCTTGCCTAATTTTCCAAACTGTATTTTATTTAAATTTCGTTTCTACCTAAACTGAAATAATAATTTTTATCCAAGCAATCTCCACCGATGTAGCCAATAAAATACAACCTCAATTAATTAAAATAAAATAATAATCTCTTAAAAGCAATCGAGAACGCTCAATCGGGTTGAATCGAAACTGATTAAAATCAAATCGATTATTCTCGTCGTGAACTCGACACAATGAGCCGATCCGGAAATGTCAACGAGTGCGTGACGAATTTTAATTAAAAATTATACTAAAGCCTTCGAATTAAATACGATACTCCTGATAGATGTACAAGTAACTATGGTGGTCATTGACAACTGGTTTCATTCCCAATCACACTACAACTCATCCTGTTCAAACACTTTTGATGTTAACAGTACAAAATGCAAAACCAAAATGACCTTACTTCAATAATTTTAACAGGTTTTTATATTTTAAAGTTAACAACGCAAAAAATTAAAAACAAAACGTCCCAATGACATAACTACACATTGAAAAAGCCTAGAATAAAAAACGTCCTCTGACATTTCACTTATATTTTTGGGTATAAAGCCAAGAAACAAATGAAGAAAGCAAGAAACCATTTTCGTCAAAAATGGGGTTCTGTACTGAAGGGTGCCAGCAGAAAACTATTACTAAGTCTCCGCTGTCCGTCTGCCTGTCAGCGTTCTGTATCTCACGAACCTTGTTAGGTAGAAAGTTGAAATTTTCATAAAATTTGTATTTCTGTTACCGCTATAAAACCAATAAATAAATAAAAATTAAAGGAACTCCATTCAAGAAAAAAAATTTTAATGTTCGTAATCTATCATCGAAGTTACGTATTTAAAAATTACACAGAGTAAAAGTCAAATTAACGATAGTACGGAACCCTTCGTGTGCTAATTCGATTTGCAGTTGACCGGTTTTATCGTAACATGCTAAATATTCGTAACAAAAAGAACTCCATCTAACACATTTGAGTAAAACAACAGAAACTGAACGTCCCAATGACACTACAGACATTCCCTTTAACATATTTAAAAAAAAAACTCTGAAAGATAAGAAAAAGCTAGCCACAATTCTAGTCACTTATAACGTTCTAACACGCTAAATATTCGTATCAACTCGTAGGTATGAATAAAACCTCCATCTTACCCTCGCGGGGGGAGGGCGCCGGCGGGGCAAGGCCAGGGACGGGGAGGGGGTACATAAAAATGCAAATGGTCGTGTCGACAGGGGATTTCATTGTATCAATCACGAGGCGCTACGGCAGCTATTGTTTTTGAGGCTTTTGTATGGATGAGGCGTCTCCACGTGTGGTAGATAGAGAGTGGGGAATGGGTTTATTCTTGTAGGAAATGGGTTCGATGACGTATGGAAGGGTAATGATTTAGTTCTATGGCAAATTTACTTCTCTGCTAGACTGTGAGTAAAGAAAAAACAGAATGCGTCCAGCTGCTTCTCTCCCCGAGCATGTCGTAAAAATCGACTTAGGTATAGTTTCCTCTTCAACGTGATGGACCGATGGGCGATGGATGGGTTGATCACCTGTCACCATGGTTCACCATATCCATCTTGGGACGAATCAGGAGTGGCTGCAAGTTTTCTTACGATTACTTGTGGCTCTGCCCACTCCGTTAGGGATACGGGCGTGATAATATGCATTTACTATGGCCAATATATTTCCAGATCGATTTGCCAAGTTCACTGTACATATGTGAAAATAAGTAATTGTGTGCTAATTTAAACTATACGATTGTAAATGAAATGAATTCGCTAATTCTCACTAATACATCGATCAGCGGCGGTTACAGAGTATTAGTCGCGGTCGAGATTACCATGACAATGCGCCCTCGTGGGCGGCGACCCTTAGCTTTGTTTGTTGTGTGACAGATGGGTTTCATATGAGCCGCTGTTGCCCAATATGTTATTATAATATTATTATAAGGTGGTTGAAGTTTGAATGTTCGTTTGTAGGGAATAATCTCAAAAAAATTAATGATTTTGACTGAACTGATTTCGAAAATTCTTTTACTGGAAGAATGCTGCAATATAATAATATATTTTTTATTTATTTCAGATTCAAAGTTCCATTACACAAAACTAAATAAAATACATATTAGGTGGCAATTTTCACCCAACGTCTGTACGTTGCCGTTTGTAGCAGTCTGTCTGCCAGACTCCTAATAATAAAGTTGTTTAAAGGCATGCGTCAAGCGCACGAAATAAGCCTCTTTAAAGTGCAATCCTTCCACCACACTAGTCCTGAGTGTGGCACGAGTGGTTATTTAAGCATTTTAGTATATTTCTTAAGTAATACAGTTAAAGTCGCCGAACACGCTCCCAGAATCCTCTCAGATTTCCCCCGAGATACAAATAATCAGAAATGAAATTGTTTCCTTCAAAACATTCACAGATTTGCATCGCGGATCTTTTCTATCATGCCAGCTTATCCCGGGCATCAGCTGCGGCCCTTGCCGGCCAATTTCAAACTCTAACAGTCCAATAATAAGGTCCAAAACTTTTGTTCACAGCATCATGACGAGGAAAAACCGAAGACCCAAGTGATTTTGAACTTTATTCTACTAGTTAATAAGGTTGAAACTCGGTGTCTGCTAAAGGTTATTGTGATCATGTGGTGTGTTGTTGACGGCAATATTTTTGAGGAATGATCTGTAAAGCTGTGTTATTTGGTTTTGTGGATATCGCTTGTAAGGGTAGCATGTGTTTCATAGAAGTAACACGCTGAGATTATAGAAACAAGAGGCTTGATCACTAATTTATTGGGAAAAAAATAAAACTGAATCAAGCCTTCCCGATCAGTGCTATAGCGCCCTATCTTCGGCTTGACGTATCCTAGTTCGTTGCATAGAGGTCATTGGTCGACTAAAAAGGTACAGTGTCATGATTCATTAGCAACAAGCAAATCTTAAACAAGTTTAAATAAATACAAACAAACAATCATACTGCGTGTTATTAAGTACACGACTTGTACCAAATAGATTGTCCCAGCAGTAAGTTCCTTCCGGCGCGTGTTGTGGGCGGCTCTACGGAACCCTAATTGCGTTAACGACTTGTTTTAGGGTTCAGCCGACAACCGTTTGCACTCGCCTTATTTATCGACTATAAATTATTTTGATGGTTCCTGCAAGAGCACCAACTTCTTAGGGGTTTGTATTGATCTTCAGAAAGAATTAGCTATTGAATGCTTTGCCAGGGCGGAGTGGGCAAGGCGGAACAACGTTTAACTTTGTGTAGGTTTATTTAATTTTATGTAAACTATTTGTTTTACTTGATGGACTACCTGTGGGCGATGGGCTGATCACCTGTCACCATAGTTCACCATAATTATCCATCTTAGAACTAAATCAGAAGTGACTGCAGGTTTTCTTATGTTTACTTAAGGCTCTGCCCACCCCATTAGGGATACAGGCGTGATAATAATGTAATGTAATGTATTTGTCTTAATTAAAACAAAATATTAACGAAGTTGCTCATTTTAAATAAAAACTAAGTTGGTAGTATAAAGGTAACTTCGTTTTTACGCAACTAAACGAAAACCATTAGGAAGCTTCTAGTTTAAGTAAAAACTATAGTAGATGATTTATACAGCGTCAGGAGGCAACTTTTACCTTCACAAACGGGACGCTGTAGTGCCCGGGACGAATTAAGATTGAGTAGGCTTGCCCAGCACCTATTCCATCCTCTCAGCTTAGTCGGCCTTGTCCACAGGAAAGACACGGTCAATACGTGCGGAGCTGACTAAGCCGCACGTTTCCTCACGATGTTTTCCTTCACCGTTTGAGAGTACTGGTATAGCGCACATCAGTTTTTCGCTCAGAAAAATCCATTGGTACACGACCGGATTTGAACCCACGACCTTAAGATCAGAAGGCGGGGTCATTACCAACTACACCACTACAGTTTAAGTAAATGACAATGGTAATCAGAAGAATCAAGTTCTGGTTAAATTGGTCCAATGTAAAAAAGCATTGTTTGCTATTGAAATCAGAACGTAATAAACAATGGCCAATCCAACATGGCGTCCTTAATGAGCTCATCAATAAATTCCACAATAAAATTCATTAACATAGTATATGCGAAATGCAGATGTTTCATCAAGCGATTCAGTTGCTCTAATGAGCGTCCATTACCGCCCGCCCCGGCTGTCATCGAGACAATCGATTGATCACTCCGCCCCGCAACACACATCCGACCTTATCCCACACACACAAGGTCACAAATCCTCTGAAACCTCACTCCCAACTTTCAAACTGACAGTTCGATTTTAGAATGTAAATTCACAGTTTTAAAGCTCAAAATACATTGTCATTTGAGGTCGGGGTAATGTTATCTGTCGGATAGATTTAGCCGGAAATTTAGGCGGATATACGTCATCGAGTCTCCTGTCGATACCGGTCCAAACATATCTATAAAACACATGACAGTATTGATAAATGACGCAAATGTTGACAATGACTAGTGTCGGCTTTTATTGCGTGTACTGTATTTATAAATAAGATCTAAAATGTATCAATCATGAGGAAGACTGGATATGAAAATAGTGAAGTTGAAATGTTAATAAAAATTAAATTGTATTCTATAATTTAGATTGTATGTATGTTCGTTATGAGCTAGTGGCCAACTCTAATGACAGAGTTTTCAGGCCGCCTAAAGGCCTCCGTCATGGCTTAACGACTCAAAATCCGGGACCGACAATTTAATGTGCCCTCCGAAGCACAGAAGCGCTCAGCTCGTAATGCCACTTGCGGCCACCCATCAAATTCTAACCGCGCACAACGTTGCTTAACTTCGACAATCAAGACCGTCTAAGCAAGCTACGCCACGAGCGCTTCAGTCTAGTGGTAGCGACCCCGTCTCCCGATCGTCGTTCAAATCCTTCGTGAGTTCAAATCCAGTCGTGCACCAATACGTATTTCTGTTCGAAAAATATTGTTCGCTATACCAAGTACTCTCAAACGGTGAAGTAAAACATCGTGAGGACAAATCTGGCATGTCGTAGTACCATAGAAAGTTCGAAAACATGTGTCAAGTGCATGCCTTTGAGACGCACTTTAAATTCTTTCACCGCACTGGTTCGAAACGATTAGTAGTAATGTGTAGTCCTGCCAAAAGTTCGAAAAGGATTTTCATATTATACATGCCGGGACGGTGCCGGTCCGGTTATGGAACGGAATAGTGGGCGCTGGTCCTAAGTGTCATAAATGGCTAGAACTTAAAAACTAATAAGCTATAACTAAAAGCCCAAAAACCATTTTTTTTTGCAGACAAAGACAACTTAAAACAAAATTAAAACTAATCTATACCAGCATAAATAGATATTTTTTTACTTATTAAAAACTCGCATGGTGCCCGGATAAAAAATAGCCTATACGTTAATCCAGCACATTACTATGTATTTTCTGAGTTTCGTTCAAATCCGTTCAGCCGTTTAGGCGTGATTGAGGCACAAACATACATCGTCACATCCACACATCCTCATAGACTTTCGAATTTATAATATTAGTAGGATGTATTCAATATTTAAAATGGTGTTAAATGACACGTAAATAATTGATGCATCCATGCAAATGGTCCGTTCCAACAGTTTAATGACAAGATCCATCAAAACATGCCACGTCATTTAGCTATTCAAATCACTGTCAAGTGGGAACTGTTCGAGGTCGTGAGAGTTCCGTATGTAGTTATTATTTAACTTTATGCTGATGTTTTCATTGCGATTGGCAAATTAGTGGTCCACAATAACATGATGAGATACATAAGCAAGTATTCCCAAGGAGGATTGACGTCAGGCAGTCGGCCGGTCATAAAACACTTTAGCCAAAACTCTTACAGCATGATCCAAGGAGCAATGTGCCGATCCCACATAGAGTGGGATAAGGGCAGGAAGATGATACATAAATAAATATTTTAAGACATATCACACAGCACCATCTAGCCCCAAACTAAGCAAAGCTAGTATTATGGGAACCAGATGGCTGATAGAATACTTTTTTTTGATGATGATGATGACATTTAAAACAACTAGTTAATTAAAGAAAAGGAAGGAGGAGAGCTGTGCCCAGCTGTGGGGTCCCATTGTGCTTCGAAGGCATCCAGATCGTCTCGAAAGATTATAATTAGAAAAAAATCCTTCTTTGGATTTTCCAAGTCACATCGTAAAATTATTCGTAAAAACCACTTGTCTCTAAATATCACGCCGTTTCCTTATCACGTATTCCTAAACATCCCTATTTCACGCATCACTAACTAAATTACGATTCAATTATGCAAAAATTGTATTATAAAAAGTATAAACGCTTTATTTTTATCAAAACACATTAAAATTAAATCATAGCGCTATCCATCACAATAATTTAATATGCTGCGTCTGGCGAGGGGTGGTCTCATCCCTTTGTATCAATATTATCTACACGAGTTTAAAGTGTCGTTATTCTTATCTTGATGTCATTAGTGAGCGTTTGCAAAATGGCCTAAATGAAGTGCGGTGCGTTTGAGCCCTGGTTGATTGAAACTCTCTTATGACGTAGTTCTTTATAATTTTACTAGCTGATGTCCGCGACTTCGTACGCCGAGTTTCAAGCCAATCACACCGCCCGTTAAAAAGTTCCAATACTAACATTGACACCCCATTACACCCCTTTTTAAGGGTTGTTTTGAAAAATCCTGAAACATATGTCCACTTATATGTTATTTTGTATTTACAGTATCCGAACCGAGTTACAAGCAAATCGCACCACGCGCTAAAAAATTCCATACAGACGTTTTTACCTCCTTTTTACCAAAAATCCCGCCTTAGTAGGGGCTTTTGCTATAAAGGAAGCTACCTTCCATTATAGCAAGCTTCAGCTTTCTAGCTTCAGCGGCTTCGGCTCGGCAATGATGAATCGGTCAATCAGGTTAAGATCTTTTATAGGTATAGAAGACTGTATTTTTTTAACTGTGGTGCGTAGAATGGTAGTTCCTGCTGGTTGCAATTCTCTTTTGACTTAATATAATAGAATCTTTTTTTTTCTTTGTAAAATTGTGTCTACTGTTGATATGCGTGTTGGCACAAATCTAGGGGTGAGGAAGACTGGAATCATCGCAGGAGCATATCCATTACCTTAAGTGAAAGTCGGGCAATTACCTTGCTTTTTATTACACCTAAAACACCTCAAATAAAACTCAGCAGTTTTACACGTTTTTTTAGTTATTACTAATAATAGTCACATACTCCATTAATAATAATGTAAATGGTGTGGGAAGCATGCATTGCTGGCTCGAAACTAATTCGATTGAGTTTACAGCGGCAGTAAAAGCAATGATAACAACGCATTACAATATCACTCATTTGCATTTCAATCGGAATATCACAAACGATTATCTTGTAAAAAGATTGCATCATTTTTTGCATTTAGGTAACAACGCAAAAATATTTTTTTACTGAACTGAACATTGAGTTTTAAGTCAAAGTTTTGAATGGATAAAATAACTAATAACTTTCAAAGTTCTTATTGTCACGCTAGCTGGCGTCCGCGGCATCGCTCACCGAATAAAAAATAACCTATAATTCCAAAACACGCACTATGTACCTATATTCCAAGTTTCATTTAAATCCGTTCAGGAATTACGCCAAATTACGCCGTGATTGAGGCACAAAACAAACGTCCTCACAAACTTTCGCATTTTTAATATTAGTTGGATGTTTTTTGTATTTACATCTCAGAATAGCCAATCAACTTTTTTAGACCTTCTGTATATTTGTCAATATTTTGTTATTTCGTAGTTGGCACAGGAAAGACATGCGTGGGACCAGAAGGGGAGGCTTTTGTCCAGAAGTGGGACAACATAAAAGCTAGCTATAAAAAAGCTCAGATTTGTGTGTTATGTAAGTCTACGTAAGCCTATTTTATGCAGTTTGATGTTATGACCACAATATATCAATTTGTAATCGTTATAAAACTTAGCGCCGGCACAGCACAGACAGATTATTATGCCAACGGATTAAAGTTATTTATTTTTTTACTATTCCGATTAAAGTTCCGTTCCAAAATCATTTTTTTAATGATTAATTTCTTTAATTTATGGACAATGTATTCAGAAACCGTAATTAAATATAGATTATCTAAGATTTTCGGTTTGATTGATTTGTGTTTGGACTTGAAGTTTTATTTTTATTTTTTTATGATTATGACAAGTCATAATGTGTGAAATTCTTTCTTAGGTATGAATACATTATTTTCATTCAGTTTTTAAAGGTTAGGTTACAATTGTTACTTAGTTACCCGCTGTCAGTCAAGTAAGTCACTTGCCTTTAAACTGGCCCGTGGGGACGTTAGGAAAAACCTAATTATATAAATTAAAGTGAAAGTTGCGATATTCTCATTGTTCCCACTGGCCAAACAGTAAATGGGCCCGTTAGAAAAAAAAGTTTTTTCTCGGTAAAGGTAAATTAACGATAGGTAATAAATTGTATGTTTTAAAATTAATCAAACTGAAAATGAACGAAATTATCGCCTACTTTACCCAATGAGCGGGAATATACACAAGGCATTAATATAATTGAATGGACAACTGCGAATCAGTTTATATAACCTGATTATCCACTGCGCACTAAATTATACTTAATGTTGTTATTGAATGCGCACTCAACAATTAAATTGCATTATGCCATTCTGTGATGTTGCAGCGATGTGAGGACAGCTGGGCCAGAGCCGACAAGATGTTTTGCTTAGCAAGCACACGACGCCGACGCCCAGCAAAACGGGCTCTCAAAAGATATTGAACTTTGTGTCATATACGATGGGATATAAAATGACCAGCGACGTTAAAAACAGTAGGCATGTAATTAACTTTGCGTACCTAATACCATTACAGTTATTCTTTAAATAAATATTGATAGTTGAGTTAAAAATAAAAAAGAGAGTATTATAAAATCTTGAACCATCTACAACAACCTTTGAAAAATATGGAGTATAACCAATAAGGTATTACAAAATGCATACTATCTAGGTAGAGTAGAGATTAAATTGAATGAACGAACTGTTAATTTTAGGCTGTGCATTCTGCAATGTCGCATGTGTAAACACACGACCCTCCTAAAGTTAATCTTCTCTTTGGATTAATTTTATCAAATGCCAAATGAGCTATGACACCATGTAGGGGAATTGAATGAGCCTGCCAATTTATGCATTCACTGTGCACCAGCCTTATGTAGAAGGAAATAAAGTTGAAAATCCAGTGGCAATATTTTAGGGTAAGTAGGGAGTAATTGATCCCCTCACAGACCATTGCCTTTTGAGCTCAATTTGTGAATGAAAGTGATGTGCATTTATCGGTATAAAGGATTATTACGTTCAAGGTTCGATAAATCTTTTGATGGGTGACCGTTTAACATTTTAAAATCTTTGAAGAAAGTCTGGGTCTTTGAATACCGTTGGTCCGTTAGTTTTTTTACAAATTCCCGACAAATGGTTTGTGATTTGTCAGAAATATTATACCATTAATTGTGTGCAATATAAGTTTTGCATTGTAAATAGATTTTTAAGTTATTCTGTGTTAATGAACCTTGCAAATTCCCTAGTCATTGTATTTATATTTTTATTAGTTGTTTTTAAATAATTATGATAAGTTCTCATTTTATTTAATAAAATGAATTTCTATCTACATGAAGTCATTTAAATTAGTATTAAAACGTATTAGGGTCCGTCATCGTCTCGATACAAAAAAGATGATGAAAAAAACTTTTGTCAGGACTTTACTTTATTTTGATGTGCCGGAACGGTCTGGTTATGAACCGGGGTAGTGGGCGCAAAGCCTTACATGCAGATACTCCGTCACGCTCGTCAGTTGACGGCCGCGTCATCGCAACTGTTGCGATTCCATTAGTGCCGATTCGCCCGATTTACTCCGCAACTTTCACTCTCATCATATATGGACTTAGGCCAAATACAGACGGGGATACAAAAATTGCCGGTATCGTAACCAATTTAAAAGTTACTCTTCTATATTTGTTCCTCTGATTTGATGAAGGATACATAGTTTTTGAGCTGTCAAAATTAATTTTGGTCTAAAAAATAGCAACAAAATCTTACTTCTTACTTATATTATAAATGTGAAAGTTTGTGAGTTTGGATGTTTGCATGTTTGTGCCTCAATCACGCCTAAACGGCTGAACGGATTTGAATGAAACTTGGAATATACATAGTACATGTACTGGATTAACATATAGGCTACTTTTTATCCGGATACCACGCGAGCGAAGCCGCGGGCGGCAGCTAGTAATATATAAATTCAAAATTGTCCAAGGTAGCGTGTCAGTTTTTATTTAAACTAAATTAGCATTTTCGACTAAGTATACTTTTTTTAAAAGCAAAAAAAGTGAAAAAAATACATAAATGATTTGACTTAAATCATTTAAAAAGTTATCGAATATTATTTAAGTATAGAGTTGATCAACAGTTGCTTAGTTTATCCCGCGCCTAAGCGCAGCCCCAACAAAGCGTCACTTACTATAATATGATTTGCACCCTCCGCGCTAAACGTCAAGTTACAATGCAGTGCAATGTGGCTTATTGATGATTCCTCTCTCTATTCGTGAAGTGAATACAAAATCATTTATTTACGAAACTAAATATTTTAACAAGACAATTTTGTCGTGACACAATAAATAAGTAGATATTAGTACATGACGGTCTCGGTGGCGTGGCGGGCGATTGCTCGGCAGAGACGTAAGAGGCGCGGGCTCAATTACCGCTGCGGAAGAAATGTTTGCATGTTCTGTAAATATTTCTTCCGGGTCTGGGTGTTGTGGTGCCATGGTACTCGTAGTTTCTGATACCCACGACACAGGGAATCTTAGTGTGGGGTCAGGACTATGTATGTGACTGTTGGGTGTCATTTATTGATAATTTAATTATGCCTTAGTTGCACTGAGTAAGCGTCTCTAAGGGATTCTCGTTTGATAATAACAGAAGCAAAAAATTTCGACAATATATTTGACGGATCAATTTATCAACCGGGTTAGTTGCCGGACATCTTAAGTAGGAATATTTTGAGAAGTTCGGGTAGTTGATAAAGCCAAATAAATAGTGTGACAAGCCAAGATACAAAAAGTCTTTAAACTGTGTTTAAGTTAAGTAAGGCAACGTTTATAGTAAAGTTCTACTTATTTAAGTGACGTCACCTGCGCCCGAATTGAATTAGCCGACATTATCTGACTAAATACCGACAACAATTGAATACCCTTTAAACGGCGTGACCACAAAAGGGCGAGTGCAGCCCGTGTCCCTCTTGCCAATATTGTCTTCATCACTTCACCGTATTGTTCAATGTAGAATAAACTTTATTACATAGAACTTAGAGTTCGTTTTCTGTAGAGTGGCGCGGGTATCAAAGACAGATAAATATTGTAAATGTATAGAAAATCAACAATCAACCTGAATAAAGACTGAAGTAGTGGGCGATGGCCTGATCACCTGTCACCATAGTTCTCCATAATTATCCATCTTAAGACTGAATCAGAAGTGGCCGCAAGTTTTCTTATGTTTGCTTGTGGCTCTGCCCACCCCATTAGGGATAAAGGCGTGATTATATGTATGTCTTTAAATCGAGAGTCAATAGGTTTCTTCTAGGTAAGCGTGCTTCATCTTAGACCACACTGTTACTTAACATCAGGTAGAGTGTGGTCAAACGCAAACCTATTTCGGTTAAAAAAAAATGTATGTGTAAAGTAGTGTTCAAAAATTGGAGTTTTTTATTCAAATCCTTCCCATAGGGGTAGGCACAGTTTAAATTATTGTAATGATTTCAAAGTGAAACATCACGTAGTGTATACTAGTGTCGAGTCCATGGCTCCCCCGCTAGTGGCAGACAGTCACAACAGCAGACAAAGGCCAGCCCCCGCTCAGCGGGCGTTTAGCGCGGCGAGGGCAGCGAGTCGCGCGAGGGCGAGCGAAGCGAGGGCTGCCCCCTAATTAGTTCGGGATAAAAGTGCGCCTTTTTACGCCTATTTTATGTGTTTAGATTAATTGAAAGATGTTTAGTTCGGTAGTTATCGCATGAGATGGAGTTTGGGACTAAGTAATTTGTTTTATGACTTGAGTAGGTAAGTCGATTTGTAATGTTTAACATTTGATTAGATCTTTATCATGCTCTTGTTTATTTTTCTTGCTGACGTCAATGAAACTAATTATATTCTATTATTTTACGAATTGAGTAAGTAGTTTTAACTTTACCAAGTGACATTGACGTGTATCACGATCACAATCAACTTTTACTATTGATGAGAGCTCGTAAAACAAAGTGCCAGAATGGTCAGTTCATCGATAAAACGAAACATAAGTACAGTGATGTGCACAAGTATAATCCCTAGTAATAAAGCGCTCCGTCTCGCTGACGCGCCGTAAGTGATTGACTTTTCAATCTGAGTAATCGGATTACAGGCAGGCACTTACCCTGTGGAAGGGTACAGAAGTTGTCTAGTTTTAATTATTAAAATGTACTGTAAATCTTATAGTAAAGAAATCATGTTCAATGTCTTTGGGTCATTTTGAAACGATCCTGTTTCAAGCATGGAACTATGCACAGTATTTTAATTAAGTAATGAGACCTTTCTCAGTTCATATTCTTATAGATAAAAAAAACGAGTAGGAAAATTATTCATTCCGCTTTGTACATTTTCGTTCTTCGTACATAATTGATTTTGACACGAGTTGATGTTTACATTTTTATGAACTTTTTATCGTAACATATTTTGAAAATTATGATTTGTTACATTTATTGACGCTGACTGTACGTGCGAAAGAACGCCAACTACCTATTAAAATAGCTACGAGGAGTTGACATCATTCATCTTTAAAGATTTTTTATGTATTATTTTGTACGTTGTCTTTCTGGGTTCGTCATACTCTGGAATTGACTGGGTAGTAGAGTGGCTTTGGACTCACCTTAACCTGTGACTCGGTCATGCCCAGCGCGTACGCGAGTTTGGCGCGCTCGGGCCCCGCCAGGTACTTGGTCTGCTCGAAGGTCTTCTCCAGCGCGAAGATCTGCTGGCCGCTGAAGGTGGGCCGCGTGTGCTTCTTCTTGCCGTCCTTGTCCAGCGCTTGCTGAGCTGCGCACGCGCTCAGGGCGTTGTTGGACACTGCAACGGAATACACTACTTGTTCGTTTGGATTGTCGATGAGTTTAACAAACCTTAAAATTATAAAAATCTAAATCTTATATTATAAGAATCTTTGTCCTGACTGACTGACTGACTGACAGACAACGCACAGCCTAAACCGCTAGACGTAGAGACTTGAAATTTTCAGTGTAGGTAAACCTTGGTACGTAGGGGTGTACTAAGAAGGGATTTTTCAGAATTCAACCTCTAAAGGGGTGAAAAGGGATGAAAACCTGGAATCAATTTTTGGTCTAAAACTGCACATAACCTATATCAAATTAAAGAGCCGATTTTTCTCATTTAGTTGATGTCATAATTACCTGTAAATTCTTTATTTTTCGCATGTTTTTCATGAAAAATAGAATACTTTTATTTTGACATAATGACAGCAATGATACCACAGATTAGTAATAGATGATACAAAACATATGGAAAAGGAACTGTCAATGTCAAATTACACTACATTCATTAGCGTCTAAAAAAATTGTTAGTCATCGTTCGTTCGTACACTATATAATAATGAATAATGAGGATAGTAGGTACCTACGTGTGCTGGAATGGAACATAGGGTACTTTTTATCTGGGTACCGCGTGAGCGAAGCCGCGAGCGGCTGCTAGTTTAGTATATAAAGACTCGGTGCTAGCGAGGGGTCTAATATATTCGGTCAGGGTCTCCAAGCGCTCCGCCCTCCTATAAGACCTAGTTCGTCACCGTATATACTAACACAACCAAGCTTGTGATAGAAACTTCGCTTCGCTGTTTTGTGCCGGGACGGTTGGTCCAGTTGTGGGTCGGGGTAATGGACAGAGACCCTTAATAACATGGCTGCAATACGTCAGCTAAGACAGCAATCGTTAGCCAGACAAAATTTTTTGGAGTTTTTTTAGCCGTAGGTAATGTGACGTATGTTCGAATCCCATCGAGTGCTATTTTAGAAGAGAAAAACTATTTGCAGAACATGCAAATATTTCTCCCGCAGCGGGAATCGAACCCGCGCCTCTTGCGTCTCAGCCAAGCACTCGCCCGCCACGCCATCGAGGTCGTCGAAGAAAACAATGAATACGAGTAAAAATACTAAAAGATTCCGTATTTCTGAGAGCAATTCATATGAAACAGACGTAAGTAATTCAAAACATGCACATACAAAGTGTAATATATCTCTTCAGTACATAGA
Source organism: Scotopteryx bipunctaria (assembly GCA_949320045.1). NCBI lineage: Eukaryota > Metazoa > Arthropoda > Insecta > Lepidoptera > Geometridae > Scotopteryx > Scotopteryx bipunctaria. The sequence continues at coordinate 9,981,028 of OX439459.1, forward strand.
CGTTCCACTCGGCAACAGCAATACGTTGAGCGCTGGCGCAATAACTCACCTCATGGACCACTATTAATATTTATGTTATTACTTAACTTTTAGAGACGTACGTACGAAGTGGATTCAGTTGTCTGTGGTCAGATAGAGTTAGCCCTCTTAAGAAGATAGAGGATCTCTCTAGAATCATAATTTTTATTGCGACGACCTCGGTGGCGTGGCGGGCGAGTGCTCGACTGAGACGCGAGAGGAGAGGGTTCAATTCCCGCTACGGGAGAAATGTTTGTATGTTCTGCAAATGGCCAAAGTCAATGGTACAAGCTTTGCTTAGTTTGGGCTAGATTGTGCTGTGTGAAATGTCCACAAATATTTATTTATTTATTTGAACCAGGACTTTGTTTAGTCTTCGTTTTATAATATGGCATCGATCTTCTTTTTCTTGAAAAAATGCATCGAACGTTACATATATTTATTTAAATCATCGTCTCAATAATTTACACCTGTTTATGACGCAACCAAGCAAGGAATTCGTAGTTTTTATTTCTACTACTTATATCCTACATCTAGTACGGTGCATAAATAACTAGGGGTTCATAGTACATAAGGTATTTGATCGTGAAAATCAGATGAACCTTCATAAAGGAAGTCCTGACGCAGCGACTATGATCGTTCAGGCGAGAGATATCTATAAAATATGTATAAAACCGACGTAAAGGACAGGCGATATAATATCATCGCGTATAAAAGTGTTTTGATGAAGCGTCGGTACAGTCGCCGACATAATGCCCCCGGGGAGGGGGGAAATGAAAATAATGATAAAAAGCCGGAGGGCAACGGATGATTCGCGATGGTTTTTGCCAAATTGAATTTGCCGGCGTGTATTTGATTTGGGGATATTTTGAGTGGAAAACAGAAAACGAATTGGATGATATATTGTGATGGGAAAGGGTTTATATAGCGATGGTCTGTGGCGTGCGTTCGTAACAACAGTGGTGGCGATCACTAACCGCTCATTTTAGTTTACTGTAAGCTATGTTACTACTAGCTTCCACCTGCAGCTTCGCTCGCGTGGTACCAGGATAAAAAGTAGCCTATACGTTATTCTAGCATACGTACCATATATGTTCCAAGTTTCATTCAAATCCGACACAAACATCCTCACATCCTCACAAACTTTCGCATAGGAGTAGGAGTCATCGACTGACTTCTTGCATGTTTAAATCCATCGTGAGTTTTAAATTTTATTCTAACTTTTTAGATACGTATAATAAGTACAGTATCTATTTTTAGAAAAATAAAATACAATTCAATTTAATATCATGTATTTTAACCCGACTGCTCAAAAGCAGAGTAATAGTTTTATTATCTCTTATAGTTGAACCTGAGGCCGCAGTTTTGTATGGTATTTCTGACCGTACCATGCAGAAAGAACATGTAAATAGAATTGAATACGCGTTCTTGCGAGGGCACCTCTGGGGCGTGACACGAGACGCGTGACGTCACACGCTTTATGACGCGACTGTACCTACATGCAGTAAAGCATTGTCGTGCGCGACTGTACATATCGCAGACTATGCGGCTACATTATTGGACTTCAGTGTACTTGACGAATGGAGAAACAAAATTACTTAATTAAAATCACAATCTAAGTTGGCTTACAGGACGGGTGGACAATAAAATTGCAGCCATATATAATTTATCACAGGATAAAGAACGCAAACACGCGAACTTTTGCCGAAGCCTTTGAGTGTAACCGGAAAAAAATACTAAAAATCAAAATCAAAATTACTTCAAATCGCTAGGATAATTTGGACACGGCTTAAATATACGTTGAATTTACTGAAATAATACTAAATCAATGAAAACGATTAGAGTACTCATGGTGCTTATCTTTTCACCACACTGTTTCCTTAAACATTATTTTCAGGGCAAAATCGGTATTTGAACTTTTAAATGGTGATGTTGAAAAAACAGGCGTGCTACTGAATGAGAAGCGTAGTAGTTTCCACAGTAAAACCGGAACACCAATTCAGGAAAATAGCAGCTACACGGTAAATAGTCAAATTATTCACTAAACACAATCGTTGGAAACCTAATGTCAGCCATGTTTGGTACATTGACCACCGTATCAAAATAACATCATGCTAAATTCAACCCTATTACTACGCATCTACAGCTCATTTTACTACATCCGGTAAGGGTGGTATTGCCAAGCGAGTGTAAACTTTATGATGTTGAGATAAGGTGGATATGCAGTCGGGTACGATTTGTGATTGCGTAGTGTTTGTGTAACTTTAATATACATTGCTGCGTCTGTCGCGTGATGTAGTGAACAGCGTGATGTAGAGCCAGTAATGTGGAGTAAATACAGAATTGGTTGAAAACAACAGTGAGATTCAAACTGATGGTAAATCGAAATGTTGCTATTGAAAATAATGTTTTTGTTTTTTTTTTAAATCTCTGTAATAGCTGTAGGTACCTAGTAATAGTATCTACCTACTTAGTATTCTATGCTAATGCATAGTTGTTTTCTTTTTTCGCAAAATATATTTATTATGTCAGAACTTAGCCCTTGGGTACAGAAATTCAAAAGCAACTTTTATAAAATTCTACAATTGATTTTATGAATAAAATTCTAAAGTAACGTCCGAAAAAATATTATGGTCATGTCTGTAATTCCCGACTCTATTCGTAGGTATCATCATCATCATCACCTCCCTGCCCTTATCCCACTTAAGTGGGGCCGGCACAACATGTTTTCCTGGAATTTAGCTTCCTCCTCTATCAGCCGTCATTTCAGTATATCCTCTCAAATAAGTTCAGGGGTAGTCAGAGACAAATGTTTGGACACTACACAACAGCTATATACTGCACTGCGTTCAAAACTCACCGAATTTTCCCCGCTAGAGAGATTACATGAAAACGAATATTTTCCCGAAACTACTAAACAATGGAGTCAATATTTTTAGTGAAATATACAAACTCGTAGTTAGGAGCATCTGCGTCGAGAGCCGCAGATAGTACTGGCAAGTGTCACAAGTTGCAAAGCGCGATATTAGTGTTGCATAATGCATGCACCGACGCGGCTGACGCGTCGGCGGACACGGAACTTTATTATTTGAATCTTCGTAATGTGCCGAAGATATTGTATTGTGGAAAACTGATAAATAGCAGTCTTTGAAGACTCGTACATTTAAGAAGTCCGTTTGGTAGTGACCATTTTATGTAATTGCGTTTTTGTTTTTGAAACGATGACCTCTTGCGTGGTGGGCGAGTGCTCGGCTGAGATGCAAATATTTCTTCCGGGTCTGAATATTGTAATATTATGTATTATAAAGTATGAATATACAAAAAAAGTATTCTATCAGCCATCTGGTTCCCACAGTACAAGCTTTGCTTAGTTTGGAGCTAGATGGTGCTGTATAATATGTCCTCTAATATTTATTTATTTATTTTATTGAATACGCATAATTTGAACCTAAACTCTTGGTCTTAAATTCGATTGACAATGCCTCAATCACTTCCAACCACATCCCTTATGCAAAAGCAAGTCGTGTTTTACTTAAAACCCCATTCCCCACCTAATAGTCCCACTCCAAGACGCGCTCGGCACATTTATCTCGCTGAATCTACCCAAATTAAGTACCAAATGCCCTCACATAGCCAGCCCTTTATCTGAAAAGCACATAGTTACCAGCGCACCCCTTCACTCCTCGTTAGGCCCCTACAAATTGAGCCGCGGGGGTGCAACGCGCCCCCCGGGGCTCCGGCGCCGGGGGTGTGGAGGGGGGACGCGGGGGGGTGCGGTCTTGTGAAGGAATGCAGGGATTTGCGAAGGGCTTCAGAATTTTCATTGTTATGGCGAGATGGGTGTTTTGTCAACAAGTTGGAGTTATGTTTCTGAGTTTCTTTGATTATGATTATTGCGTGATTTTGTCGCGTATGAATTTATTAGGTAAATTAATTAGCAAAGATCTTTCGTAGGCCGAGGTGCGACCCTGGCGGCGTGGCGGGTGAAGTGCAAGCATGTACCTAAGTTAAGGAATGTACGCATGTTCTGCATAGTATCAATTCCAGGTTGGGTGTTATGGTTCCATGGTTTTTAACCTAGGGCAGGTTTCCCTGCGACGTGGGTGTAAGGACTATGTACGTAACTATTAGATGTTTTTCAGACGGCCTTGGTGGCGTGGCGGGCGATTGCTCGGCAGAGACGCAAGAGGCGCGGGTTCGATTCCCACTGCGGAAGAAATGTTTGCATGTTCTGCAAATAATTCTTCCGGGTCTTGGTGTTGTGGTAGCATGGTACTCGTAGTTTCTGATACCCACGACACAGGGAATCCTAGTGTGGGGTCAGGACTATGTATGTGACTGTTGGGTGTTATTTATTATTATTTACATACTTGAATGATTTCAAGGCAAGCAGAAAAACCGAGGGCAAACGAATGTACAACGTATTGTATATACCTTAGTAAGCGTATACGAGTACAGAGTGAGAGCACTGGTGGTCTAGTGGTTACGGCCTCGCCTTCCGATCTTAAGGTCGTAGGTCCAATTCCAGTCGTACATCAATAAGTTTTTCTGTTCGAAAAATTGATGTGCGCTGTACCAGTTCTCGCAAACGACGAAGGAAAACCTCATGAGGAAAGTTCGAGAACCTGTGTCAAGAGTACGAAAGGAGCCTTTGAGGCGCACTTAAAATCCTTTCACCATACTGACATGATTAGATACGAGATAGATATCGTATGCAAAGGTTGAAACAACAACACAGACATGTTCGCAGCGCACGAATCATACCTAATTCCTTCACCGCCTCAACACAGAAATCTGCGCTCCATCATCTACAAATAAAACCCCCCACCCCCGGGGGAGAGGAGGAAAGGGGCGGGGGGGGGTGAAACCGAGCATTCGCGAAATTTCAAAGAACATGTGAAAAGGCAAAGTTTCCCTAGTTTTAATTGTTATACCTCCTCGGGGAGAGTCGGTTTATGTTTGACAAAGTTATTCAATGTGTCGGCGAAAGTTGTCAGTCAAGGGGAATACATGTTACTGTGGAGCTTCCACACGTTACGCTACCATTTATTTTACCCTTTGGATGTTATTTTAAGAGTATGTACTTATAAATTTTAAAAATATCTACTCGTACTCGCACTTCGAAAAACAATCTAAAGATTACAAGGTAGGCGACAAATTAGTTGTCCTCTGACGAACCACGTGACAAAGTTGCGCAGAACGCTATTCATTACTGGAGTTGTGTTCTGCGCAACTTTGTCACGTGGTTTATCAGAGGACAACTTATATGTCGCCTACTATGCACTGTTTTATTTTCGCCTACTATACCACGCTAGCTACAATAAAAATAAGTACGCATTTTCTGTCACAACTTTAACCTTTCTGACAAATATTTACATATTTTCTTCTTCCATAATATATTTTTTTACAAAACGCAACAGTAGCGCGTTCTGATCGACAGAGGTCCAATCTACATACATTAAAAAAAGTGTTTCTTACAGTGTTATGTAGTCCATGAAAAGAGCCTTCGATGCGCACTTTAAATTCTTTCTAAACTAGGGACACAATTATAAAATTTTTACTTTTTTCCTAAAGTTTCGACTGTGTTAAACCTAAATTGTTATGAATTATAATTCTGATCACGAAAGCTTAAAAAAAAGTGACATGACTAGACCAAATAATGATAGGTCAAACAGTGTCTGTCGTCAAGTGTGGCAGGCCGCGAGCTCCACACGGCTCGCTCGTACGTTACATTAGTAACACAAGTTCCACGACACTTCAATTACTTGCGCAAACGATTCCATGGCATTATGGCTGAGTACTTGTAGCTGGGTAAAAAATAATTAACTTTATTTATATGAGAGAGTTGGTTTTAATTCAGGGAAGATCAAAGTAATGGATAAAAAAACAGACCAAGTGCGAATCGAATAATTACACGAAGGGTTCTGTACCATTGTGGACATTTCACACAGCGCCATCTAGCGCCAAACGAAGCAAAGGTGTACTATGGACACCAGATGGCTGATAGAATACTTATATACTTTTTTTTGTAAATACATACTTTTAATACATAATACTACAATACCCAGACCCGGAAGAAATATTTGCTGAACATACAAACATTTCTCCCGTAGCGGGAATCGAACCCGCGCCTCTTGCGTCTCAGCCAACTACTACTATCACTACATATTATTACTACTCGTTAACAACATGGTGAAGAATGAAGGTGTACCTACCTGAAAGAGGCTTCTTTCTTCATCATGACTTCGTAGCCAATTCTACGATATGTCGATTTCCTCACAAAGTTTTTCTTCACTCTTTCAAAATAGTTTTTAATATTATTGTTGTTTGTCTTTATAAATGAGAAATACAATAAATATATGTTGAACATCCTCTTATCGCATATTTTTTTGTACATAAAAGTACGTTAGTGCACGGCCGGATTCGATCCCACAACCAGGCGAGGTCACTACCACTAGACCGCCACTACTCTATATTCATTATTTTAGTCAGATTATGTTAAGATGAAGCTAACTATATTTGCGTACTTGGAGTTGATAGTACAAGTAAAAAGGTTCACGACGCTTTAATCTTTCCCGAAAAGGCTCGGATATTCAGTGCGCGTGTAAGAACAACCAATAATCGTACTGAACCATACCCTCCCCCCCACCTCCCTCCCCCAGCCACACACACAATAATGAAGCCATCGCACCTGCTAGATAATCTTAACATAAAACTCTTGTGAAACTGACTGAATGACTTGCTGGCAACAAATGCATAGCCTTAACATCATGTACCTACTAGAAATAAAGACAACTAACTAATGACAACCTCGGTGGCGTGGCGGGCGAGTGCTCGGCTGAGATGCAAGAGGTGCGGGTTCGATTCCCGCAGCGGGAGAATTGTTTAAATTCTAGGTCTGCGTGTTATAAGTATTCATAAAATTCAAAAAAGTATATAAGTATTCTATTATTATTTAAATCGAGAATCAATAGGTTTCTTCTAGGTAAGCGTGCTTCATCTTAGACCACACTGTTACTTAACATCAGGTAGAATGTGGTCAAACGCAAACCTGTCTTGGATAAAAAAAATAATTAGCCATCTGGTTCCCATAGTACAAGCTTTGCTTAGTTTGGGGCTAGATGGTTCTGTGTGAAATGTCCTCAAATATTTATATTTACTACAGAGACTCGGGGGACTACCTGACTACACCAAGCTAAAGGAGGATTCAGTTAGAGAGTGAAAATCAGTGAAAAAGCTTTTTAAATGACGTTTAAGTGGAGTAAAGTTTATTAGTAAGGTCGTAGTTTAGTAACGATACCAATTACAAATTGCAGGATACAAAAAAAACATTAAAATTCTTTAGCATCAACAACATCTAAGTAGGTACATCAACTATAGATAAGGGCGACCCCACGCGCGCGAGTACTACGCAGATAAGGGCGCTCGCACACGGCGCGTAACGACGCTGTAGTGCCATGTGGCGACGTCAGATACACCTGTCGAATAGATAACGCTGTAAGGACATGCGTCAAATATATCTTTCTATTAATATAATAGATAGTTGATGAGGATGTGACGATGTATGTGTGGGCCTCAATCACGCTGGACTTTAATGAAACTTGTTGATAATATTTTTAGGTTATAAACTTTTATTTTAATGATAATCGGCGCGCTCTACAGTTACCCTTTTTTAGGGTTCCGTACCAGAAGTGTGCCCACGGGACCCTATTCTAAGCCTCCGCTGTCCGTCCGTCCGTCCGTCTGTCAGAGGGCTGTATCTCTCAATGTGTATTTATATTGCCGCTATAATAATTAAAAAATAAAAGGGGGCATTTTCGTGTGAGAATTCGACTCGCACTTGACCGGTTTTTATTTAAGTCGGTTAAGAATTTGCTACAATTTTATGTGTTCTAAAACCCTTCAAAGTAAATGTGACTTTAACCTGCCCTAGTGTGTACAAGGGCCCTAGTGTGTATAACTACATAAGGGCAGGGTAACGTCCATATTGACTGTGTGTGAACGCTACGGCCGGCGTGACAGAAGTGTGTGTGTTGAGTACTACGGCGTAATTGTAGTGTGTGTCTATATGAATGCTATGGTATAATGGTAGTGTGCGCGTGTGTGTGTGAGTGCTACGGCGTAGCACTGCTACGACACGTGTAGCATGTGTCGTAGCGGCGTACCGTATCGTGATCTTATCAATACAACATGCTGTCATTTTCAACATGTGGCGTGCTTGTTTGAACGCTGATACTGGTCTCGTACTGATATTATAAATGCTGGTTATAAAATATCTCTGAAGTTAAGTGACATTAATGGTTTTTAGGCTGGAAGATCTTATAAGGATATTTTTTTGGATCTGATTTGGATTATTATTTGGATGGATGTTGTATTATCTATTATAAGTATATATTTACAAAAAAAGTATATAAATATTCTATCAGCCATCTGGTTCCCATAGTACAAGCTTTGCTTAGTTTGGGGCTAGATGGTGCTGGGTGAAAAGTCCGCAAATATTTATTATTATTTATTATATGTAGAATGTAGTTTTTCATAAGTTTATAAAATAGCCGGAGAGTGTTGGACACAGTACACAGAGCTCGCAAAAAGGGCAGTTATTAAAGCCATATCGGCGGCGGCGCAAAAACGAACGGACGCTTCCTCTGCTTCTGTTTGCCGACGTACTATCAGACTACAACATCACAGTAATATTATGCACGCGAAAATCTGTGAGGATGTGACATTTGTACTACCAACACAACTAAACAACTGAACGGATCTGAATGAAACTTATAATATACATAGCGTGTTTTGGAATATATCTCACTTCTTACTTATATTATAAATGGAAAAATTTGTGATGATGTGACGATATTTGTGCCTTAATCACGCCTAAACGACTGCACATAACATATAGATAGGCTATTTTTTATCCGGGCATCACACGAGCAAGCCGCGGACGGCAGCTAGTCTTATACTATGTAATAATAACTGAAATACTTTTTTTATTAAATACATAATACTACAACACCCAGACCTGGAAGAAATATTTGCAGAACATACAAACATTTCTTCCGCAGCGGAATCGAACCCGCGCCTCTTGTGTCTCAGCCAGGCACTCGCCCGCCACGCCACCGAGGTCATCATTAATGAAGAACAAAGCGATGGCTCTCAAGTGGTTGTGAACCATTTATCTCTCTGTGTGAAACACAATATCTGTATGAAGGGTTCCACTGGCAGTTCGCCAGGGCCTTCAACTTTATTCATTCAAATTACGGCTTTCCCTTAATTTAAACAGACTTTAAAAATGAACATCTTATTAATAATGGACGCAATTAGGCGCTTGGCCTATGTATGTTTATCCCTAGGCTTCCATTGTATCTACCATCATTTCTAGAAATCACGATTTTACTTGCTTTACCTGGCGCCTGGCATCGTTCTGACGCTGCATTTTAGATGGTAAAAGCTTTATTTATTTATCTATGTAATGGATCGTCGTATTGTCAAAGTTTTTGCGTAAGCACAGACAATAAGTAGTAATAGATAATTCATCGAAATGTTGGTAACCCTCACTATTTTCTCTCTATCCTGTAGGAGAACATCAAAGGCACATCGACGTCTTGGCGACGCGAACTACGAAAACATCCCTAACTTGTTATCAAAAGATGAATAAATATCACTTAGTCCCCCCCTCACCCCCTCCCCCAGGCCCCCGCCATAAAACTATCAAACACGCTCAAGCAAAAACATCATTTTCCACAAACAATCAAAACAAGAAGTACCATAACATAATAATACACGGAACATAGCATTATGATACGGCCTCCGTATAAACGTCACCTCATTCCGAAAAACAAAGATGGAGCAATAGGACGGGGGCGCTCCGGGACAACCCGCCCCCCCCCCCCTCGCCCCCCGGCGGGAGGACTCCCCTCGAAATTATGTTATTCTTAATTTAATTTCATTAGGTTCCGCGATTGCGCAGGTTTTATGTCGACCGAGCTATAATTGCCGGTTACGCAGCCTGCAACTTAATTGTTATACCGTTGGTGCCGAAAGCCTGTTTTTCCTCAGTTGTTTGGACACGTTACTTTATGAGGTCGGCGGATATCGGCTTTTGGTGTTTCTTTCAAACAAAGGCACTTCATAAAGGTTGTGGAGGTCGACTTCTGGGCCTAAACTGAAAACAATCGCATTTGTCTCTCGTTTTTATTACAGCCATTATGTTCTTGTATGGAGAGCTAAAATAACTGGTAAATTACATTTAAGATATAGACGCATCATACACATCAGTACTGGATAATAGTGATTTTTTTTCTTATTGCATTAATGACAGGGATGTATCAAGACATGGCCTTGTTTTTGACAGTTGTCTAGACTTTACTAGTGTATGATTAAGTGAAATTCGGGCAATTACCTTACTTGTCTCTTGCTAAAACACGACTGAATGTTAAATGTAGCAAAGCTACAGATAAATCGTAAAACTGTGAGCGATTCCACTGTGGCCAATTACTAGAGTTAGCACGCTATGTGACAATCAAAAATGTAAGTAGGTAATTATATAATAAAAGTTCCGTAACTGTGACTAGAAGCTTAATACATAGTTTCGGTTACCAAACAAACTAGGCCTGAAAAGAAAACTACAAAAACGCTGAACACTCGCCGGAAATAAACACTGCACTTCTAATTTGAAACTAACAAACTTTTCGGCGCTAATAACCATAAAGAAACTGAACACCGAACCAATTTAGTGGCGCGCGGCCCTCGCAAAAAGTCTATCATAACTTCTGTCCCAAACAAAACTCCAATTGAAAACTGCATCCGAAAACTGGAATTTTAATTCCCTGTAACATATGCCGGTCCCCTGCCCCCTGCCCCCCGCCCCCTCCCCCTTGCGGGCAGCGCGGGGGGAGGGACTGTAATTAAAAAAATGTGTCCCACTTCATTCGTGCGCCCAGTGTGACCGCAGCGGTACCTCCCTAACTAATTAATAATTTCCGAACGAAATGCCTGCGAATGCTCTAATGGTTTTGGGATTTTAATAATAATCTCGCTTTGTTATTAAACTGTTTTTGTTGATTCTGATATTTGGAGCGTCTACTAATAGGGAAGGGTAGAATCATTCATATTAAATTCTACAGTTACACCCTGCATGAATCGCATATAATATCTGTTTTCAAATGACTCTCGCCTTTGCCGAGATTATTAAGTATATACCTAAAAATTTGCATCTTATTTCAGAGTATGGTTTTTTTAATATCTTAATCGTGTAATACTATTCGGTAGGATGGCTGGGAGGATGACATTAGGAACGCTGCAGGACCGGACCGGCTACAACTGACTCAAGAGAGAGACCAATGACACTCTTTGGAATAGGCTTTCGCCTGTGAAGAGGTTCTTGAAGAACAGATACGAAAAAAAAACCTATGTACCTACCTAATAACTAAGGCTATTAATAAATTAGAAAAAAAAGTGTTAGGTATTTATACATACATATTTTCACGCCCGTATCCCTAATGGGGTGGGCAGAGCCACAAGTAAACATAAGAAAACTTGCAGCCATTTCTGATTTAGTCCAGAGATGGTTATGGTGAACCATGGTGACAGGTGATCAGCCCATCGCCCATATAGGTGGTCCATCATGTTGGAAAGGATAGCCCTTAGTCAACTTTTGCGACATGCTCGGGGAGATAGCTGGACGCATTCTATGCTTTTTCTTTACTCCCAGTCCAGTATAGAAGTATTTATTTAAGTGTGTACCTATATATTATCAAGAAATAAAAGGCTTTTTATTTTTATTTATTTAATTATACTATTCGGTATTCTTTGTTATGGTATTGCCTTCTCTACGCCATGAGGAATAACATCGACGCGCGATGAACCGCGTGTGTTTTCACACAGGTACGTACAATAAAAGTCAAGTGTCTCACTTTAATTTAATATCTCTATATTGTTATCTTGTTATATGTTAGTTTTGCTTTGAAATACATATGTCAACTAGAGTGATGGTGTTCAATAAATCCACGGCACGCTCCATTCGCGCCGCAAACGCCGGCTTACACACTTATTACAGTTATTACACATTATTACTTGATCCTATCCGCCGATAGCTTATCAGATCCCACTTAATAAGTACCACAGATAGGCCTTTATTAAAATCCCTGGCCTGTGACAAACAGAATTAATACATGTTCCTGATATAGTTAGCTAGATAGTGCGTATAATCGAATTTTGCTGGATTATTGTTGATAGGCTATCATGGTAATCCCACTAAATTAATCCTTGTATTGGATAATATTGGAGTACTTAGAATATTGCTATTGTAATTTTTAACAAATAAATGTAATATTTGTTTTGATAGCGGACTCGGCACGAACAGAACACACGCATGAACGGTGAGTAACAAATAAAAGCAAAAATAATTATTTTAAACACAATTTATTGTAAAACCTGTGATTTTGTAAAAAAAGTATACAATTTGCTCCTGGTACAGACAAATATATCATTAGTTATTGTTTTTATTGAGGCTAGACCACACCCAGGCCATTCTATATCAGCTACAAAATGACATAAAGTCGCTTCCACGCGGATCGTTATGTTTTTTTATAACACTCAGTGTCAAGTGCATATTACATAGGTACTAGCAAAATAAAGCCTTTACATATTTAAGACAACAAGTATGGCTTAGAATACAGATCTGATACAGATTCTTCAACTATAAATCCCTACGATTTTATACAACCATTTAAAATTTCACGATGTAATAGTTACAATATGGATAATCAAACAGATAATCATAAAAATTTAGTTTTTTTGATATTTTTGTGATTTCCCACTGTTCTTTATGACAACATACGAGTAGCGTGACATTGTTTTCAACTATTGTTTCAGAGTGTGGTGTAAGTAGGTACCTACGCTCGCATTGAACCCGGATAAATAGTAACGTATAGGTATTTTACTCCAGGTATGTTTTATGCAGTTCCAGTAACGCTTTATTATAAATAGCTGGAAAAATCTGGAGAAAAGTAGCAGAAAACAGAACTGCATGGAAGGTAATGGAGGAGGCTTTCACCCAAAGAGGGATTCCTATTTCAAATGAAATTATATTATTTTAATGTCATGTACATACCACTTTTTTTAGAGAAATAGGAAAAAATGCGTTTATTATTATTATTATGTATGTCATGTCTAAGTTTGTCTAAATAGGTTAAATTTCGTTGGTAGAATGAGTTTGTCACAATCGCCTTCACAAAAAAATAACAAATAAAAATAAACTGAACAGAGCAAGTAACTGTCACTGTCAGTTGCTGATGTTAATAAAATATTCTACCAGCCAGTGTGTTTTGTCTTTTTTTGGAATCGAATTTTAAGAGAAATTATTAAGATCTGTAGTATAAGAAAATATGGCGGTAGAAAGATTTTGGGAACATCCTGCGTCGTAGTGTTCAAAATGTTTGCAAATTGAAATAAATGAAGAAATCAGTTAAAAATTAAGTTTCGAGTTGACATGTATGTGTATATCCGTGTAATTCTAAATTTTCATTTTTCATTCAACTCAGTTCAAACATTACACCGTGATTGAGACACAAAATACAAGCATTCTCACCTCCTCACAAACTTTTCAATTTAGATTATAGTGAGGCATATAGTGCCTCGTCTGAAAGGCACATCTACTGAAGTACTTCAGTACTTATGGCGATATCAGCATAAAATGTAATTACTTTTATGGTTATCACGTGGAGTGGCTGTGGCTTTATTACACGATAAACTATCTGTGTTCCATAGTGATGACGTCACCGCAACATAATCACTTGAGACAAGCTTGGATGGCATTACAAAACAAAGCACATGGAATGGACATAATTTGGACATGTTTCGACCAAACTAAAAAATAAGAGTTTAGTGTTAAAAATAATGTTTTTTTTCTAGTAATTAAATAAAAAATTGAACATACCAGACAGAGAATTGTGAGATTATATTATAAGTCTTTAAAATACGATTAACTCTTTAGTGTTAATTCCGCTTGATAAAATAAATTATAAACTTGCCCCAAAATCATCTATAGAAAAATAGTATTTTTATACATATGCCCAATTAAATATGTAACTGAATGATAACTGAACAAAAGGAGTTTACATACAAAATCTAGCATGTTTTTGTAGTTTTTTTAAGTTTTTGCACATTGCATGGGTACTGACTAAAACAAATGAAAAACAGCAATTTTTTTTATCGCGTTTCTATAGGCATATTTTCCAAACATCCTACGTATATTGATTCTATGATCCTATGAGGACATTAGGCTATTAAACCGAACAAGGCAATTCACCAACAAACAAGCCATAACCATAACCTTCACCACCCTGTTACACTTACGTGGACCACTAAACCTATGGCAAATTCCAATATTCTACTAACGGGCGACGGATCGTTCGTTACCATATAACCTTTGTTATTTGTCGAAAAGCGACATACATTTTCAAATCAAAAAAACGACGTTGATATCACTAATCGTGTCACTACTTGTTTTGAACCAGTGTGGTGGAAGGGTTTGTAGTGCGCCTGAATGAATCCTTTCGTGCGCTCGACAGAGGTTTTTGAAATCTTTTTAAGTTCTACGACTTGCCGCTTTCCTCACGATGTTTTTTCTTCGCCGTTTCAGAGCGCTTTATGGCGCATATGAATTTCTCGAACAACAAAATCCATTAGAGAATCGAACTCTTGAACTTAGGATCGAAAGGCGGAGCCACCACCACTAGGCCACCAGTGCCCTCGTTTGACGTTAGTAGTATATTGGAGTTGATCGCTAAAGTAGCGCTTAGTCTTACCCCCGAATACTCAAACGCATTTCAAAGTTGAGCACGTCTCAAGTGACGGGTTTTTGACAGATTTTCATCAAAAACTGTCAAAAAACCATGACTGGAGACGTGCTCAACTCTGAGTCGCGTTTGAGTACTCGGGGGTTAGCCCCGTCGGCACCGCGCCCGTCGGCCCGGCGTCGAAGCCTCCGCATTGTTCAACAAACCTTTTTTGTATAGAATAGTTCGATATAGTCGGTTTATTTATGAGATTCGGAAGTCATTTTGTACGTCAGAAAATAAAAAAAGCTTTGTTATGTGGTTGTAAGGCTTTTTTTTCATTTGTATTTAGACTCGCTTAGCGAATCCGCTCAGGAAGTTTACAGTAAAATTAAATGTTGCAAAAAAACGTAAAACAAGTTTTCAACAAGATGAAGGAGGGAAGGTTCCTGTGTGCGAAAGAGTCGGCAAAGATGTTGGCAGATACATTTTACCCGGAGGATTTGGAAAGCCAGGACAACGAAGACCACCAACGCACTAGACAGCAGGCCAACCGGGTAAACGAGTGGGGTCATGATGAATTTCATGACCCACCGTTTACGATGGAAGAATTGCAAGCCGCGGTGAACAGCTTTAATCCAAAGAAAGCCCCGGGTAAGGATGGTCTGACGGCAGACATCTGCGAAAAAGCGATTGCTCATGATCCGAAAACTTACCTAGCCCTAATCAACAAGTGCCTTACGCTCAACTGTTTCCCCACCACCTGGAAACAGGCAACCGTTGTGGTCCTGAGAAAGCCGGGTAAGGACGACTACGCAAACCCCAAGGCTTACCGACCTATTGGCCTGTTACCAGTACTAGGAAAAGTATTAGAAAAGATGCTAGTTGGGCGCATAAAATGGCACGTACTCCCAAAGATGTGCAAACGCCAGTATGGCTTCATGCCCCAAAGGAGCACCGAAGACTCCCTCTATGACCTGATCACATACATACGAACAAAACTCGAACAAAAGAAACTCATCACCATGGTATCATTGGACATAGAGGGAGCCTTCGATAGCGCTTGGTGGCCAGCCATTAGGACAAGACTGGCAGAAGAGAACGTTTTTTTTTCATTTTTCTTTAGTAGTGGTAAGTAATTGTTTGTCACCTGTCACAAAATTAAAATATTTAATAAATAGATAAGGTTATATTTTAGTTCATTAAAACAATTTACTTCCAAGATTGAATAACACTTATTGCACACATGTAGATAATAATATATGAAAAATGATATATACATAAAAATGTGCATATTATGTAGATACCTATCTAATTCAAATTTTTTTTCTCACATCTAAATAAAAGATTTCCTTTTATGAAAATTAATTTTGTTGGTTTTATTTCACAGGCAATAGTTAATTTAATTGTAAACAAAATAATAGCGGGTACAAAAGAAGTTGTTGAAGATGTTAAAAAAATACAATAGCATACTCTAGAAGCGCGTTGAAGTCTTTTACAAGAACTTCTTGAGAATTCAATGGTGAATCAGTGATATGATATTTTATTCATAAGCTACATAAATTTATCCCTAAATCTGTGTTCCATGCAATTGGCTTGTTATTCTTGTAGTATCGATAAAATGTGAAAACATTCTTAGGTACTCACTAAGCAATGATATTGCTCTCGTAAGAAGTGATAGTTTCATTACAAATATACGTTTCACCCAAATAACGAATGGTTAAGAATAACATCAAGATAGTGTTTTAAAATAAGGTTTGTTATCATATAACTTATCTATCTCCTTCTATCCTTTGAGAACAAAATGGAACAAAAGATTTATACCGACGGCATTATTATTAAAGTTCGTGGGGATGTAAGAATGTGTCCGCTTCAGTCAGGCCGTTATGGTTAACCAGATTTGAATGAAACTTGGTATATACCTATTGGAAGTGTGCTGGAGGAGCTATAGCCTGGGTAGGTACCATGTAGAGAAGACAGAAGCTAGGGTATGGGTAGACTAGTACTCACTAGACTGAAGGCGGTCCCGCCAGGCCATGGGGTTGGAGACGAGTCCCTGGAAGCCGGGCCAGTAGAGCGGCTTGTGCTGCAGGTAGTGCGCCATGCCGGCCGCCGCCGCCGCCAGCGACAGCCGCGGCGCCAGCAGGCCGGCGCCCGCGCCGCCCGCCGGCCGCGCCAGGATGTGGTCGATGCCGTGCGGGTTCGGCGCCGGCGGCGGCTGCTCCGCGAACGAACTCAACGCCGCCAGCGGGGCCCCGAACCCGCTCTCCAGCGACCCCCGCGACAGCGGCGACGAACCACGCAAATCCGACATTTTACACACACTCGATCCGACGCTCAAAACATATTCACGCGGCCATCGTCCGGACGAGCGCTAGCGGTCGCGAGCCGACACCGAATGAACAGCTCCCGAGCGCTCGAGCCGGCCGCGAACAAAAAAACGCTTCAATAGAGAACGCCCAGTCAATCTAAACCTTATATCGCGACGCCGCCCCTCGCCGCCGCCGCGCGAGACCTCCGCCCCTCTCGCTCCGGCGCCGGGTCGCGCGACAGGGACGGGAGACATGTGGTGTTAACACGAGAGCGTAGATTTAACGAATCGCTATTTAATGGCGCTTCTTGTCTCTTTATAATTAAGTCGGGTGCAGTTTTTGCGGTACCCCCCGCCCCTCCCTCCCCCCGTGGCGGACTCCCCCGTCTGCCTCACCGCTAAAAACTATTGTGTTTCGAATAATAAGCCCAATGATACGGTTAAAATAATAATGTGATTACCCTCCAAAATATGAGGAAATTAACTAACTGTTACGAAGAAATTCTGTGACAAAAATACTTTACAACTATTTCGATTTTTGATTTGCAATTAAGGAATACGATTTTTATTTAGTTTTCCACGTCGATTAATTATTTTCGTTGCCTCTTTTATAAACTAAATGTGTAATTTACAGACTCGACAACTCAGCAAACAATGCATTAAACAATAAAAACCAGACACAATTAAGGTTGGTTCCATCCCTACCGGAAGGATCTCAAGTCATTTGTCGCCATAATTTATGTGACAAATATCGTATTAACTGAGGAGCGCGCACAAAGCCACTCGATCTGCAGAGCGATACTCCCATACAATTATAAACCATTAAAGGTACATCTGCCTGCAGAATGTCTTTTATGATCATTTTCGACTATTAATTGTGATTAATTGTGTTTCAAGTTAATTTCACGGGCTATTTAATAAACTGTACTATTTATACGTTACGTAGTAAATAGGTTTTTAAAAAATACTGAGCTAAAATTGTATCTTTGAGATGTGACTCACTACCACGGCTTTAATGGCAATCACTATAATTTAATTTATCGAAAGTTTTGTATGCGTTTAATTGATAATGCCCACTCATCTTTGTAACGGGTTTGGCTAGAACTTGGATTAAGCTAAGCTTATGATCTAGAATATCTATATACGTGTATATCACTTTTTTGAGCGGAACTGTGGGTAGATGATAATTTACTTGTATAAAACATATAATATTATATAGGTACAGTAGTAGGAGGCTACGTCGTGATGTGGGTATAAGTACTAGCTACCTACAGTAAAATACGACAATGTAACTATGTATTTGACAAACTCTGTGGACGGCTGAGACGCAAGAGGTGCAGGTTCGATTCCGCTACGGGAGAAATGTTTGTATGTTCTGCAAATATTTCTTCCGGGTCTGGATGGGTAACCGCAAGTTGCATTACGAGCTGAGCGCTTCCGTGTTTTGGAGGGCACGTTAAATTGTCAGTCTCGGCTTTTAATTCGTCAAGCCATGACGGCGGCCTTAAAACTCCGTCACAAGAGTTGGCCACTAGCTTATACGAACTTACTTAGGTACTTTTTGTAAATTAGTACCTATCATTAGATATCAAAAACTTACTTATATTGTTATTAAAATATAATGTTACAATAATACAATGTATTTTGGTTGAGTCGTTTCTAAAACTTTTTTTCAACACATTCATCATTCTCAATCTATTTTAAAGAAAAATAAAAATAGTTTTTACCACATCCGGGTCGTATCATTAGGGTTTCAAAATAAACGCGCCACAACATTTTAATACCCTTTTTGAATCCGAAATATAATACTATTCAAAATGGTTCCCCGATGGCGGCGTCGTAAATGTTTTATACAGGGTTCGATTCAAACTATCTATATATAAAAAATAGTTATGGTAACTGACTGGCTGACAGCACATAACCTAGACTGTAGGTACACCTAATGATAAGATCTTTTCGTTGGTCTAGAAATATGCTTACAGAGGAATATTCAACTCCTTACAGGTGTATCGCTGTTGTTAAGCTTAAAGAAGAATGACTCCAAATGAATGAAGTCGCGCAAAAGCCTCTAGTTAATTTGTAAATATCATTGCGGTATCCTGTTTGTAGCTACTTAGTTCGGTTTCGATATTATCGGGTTTAGGGAATTAACTGTTGAATACAAATAATTTTATTTTGATATGATTAGTATTCGAACTCAAAAACGTGTAATTTTCTTCGTATATCTTGAATAATTTGCATATGAATTATAATTAATATTTATTTATTGAAAAATAATTACTTATAACATAAGCAAGTAGGTATTTACAAAATACAAAAAAACTGTCCGAAGATCTTTCTAAGCGATCTATGTAAACTGATCCAGATCAATGTCAGATGGAAATGATCGATTTTTATTTTGAATTGCAGAAATTATACCTGACTACGTGTCCTTTTAGCAAATCAAATTAGCAGCAAACTAAGCACACAATGGCCGAGCACGCCATTCTCCGCTGCATACAAAGGAGAGTGATACTAATACGTCACGTGACGATGCGCGCGCGCACCCCGCCCCGCCCCGCCCCGCCGCCCTTCCGCCGGATGCGAGCACAAAGTCAAACAAGGCGCGGGTTCAGTGCGGGCGGATCAGTTAATTTTCTAAAGGATGATAGAGTGCAAACTTTTTGAAAGAAAAATAAGATTTGGTACCTGTCACAGATAACTTATAGGAATCCGTGCTACCGTTTTATCGTGTACATTTAAAAATATAGAAACCTAAGAGAATAATAAGTACAAAAAAACAGCTAAGTACAATAGCAAATGACTTCAAATGAAAGTGACATTCTTTGTTATATTTTTGTGCCCATTTTCATAATAAATGAATATGAATTATGATCACTACCATGCCCGCTCCGCCACCCGCTCCGCTACCCGCTCCGCTACCCGCTCCGCTGCGTGTGGCGCCGCGCCCGCCGGTTCCCCACAGCTTCCCATTCAACCCCCCGTCAAATTAGCCGACACCTTTCCTTTGTCCGATTTTATCATCGGTTTATTATACACTAACATATTGACGTTTGCCTTTCATACAACATCATACAAAAATCAACTCTAGCCCTCCGAAATAAGGACTATGGGATTATACGTATTATTTTATTAGCTCGAAGGTATTTATGGATTATAAATATTAAATATAAATTGGATGAGTTATAAAACCGTTACTAATCGTTGGGATATTAAAATGTGTTCCCACTGGATGCTGAGATGCTACTGGTGCTTACACGTAGGTACTAATTATTAGTCTTTATGAACATAGAAAAAACTATAAAGTATGATTTTCAATCAAAATAAACACTGAAATATTAAAACTAAAGAATTTAATTTATTTATCGAAAACGTGGTTGCAATTTTTTTCTAGTCTGCGATTCGTCGGCTAACATCCTCTGAGACAGCAACATTTCACAAAACAATGTCTAACTTTAAAAATAATTCTTACAATCAAAACTAAATATCATTTTCAAAAGCCCTCGCAAATATTTGGACACATTTAAAACTCTATCTCGCCATATTCCCGCGAGCTCAATAGCTCTAACTTTGGAATTGCCATAAAAAATCAACCTACCGATATGAAGAATTGAGTAGGGTAATCTACGAATTAGAGCGAGACAGCGCGCGCGCCAGACAGAGACAGCAACCGATTCTGGGGTATTATTGGTTCGTAGAAAGAAAAGCTCCTCCTACGAGGACAGAGTCAGTCGCTTGTTTTTGTCACTGTTACCAACTTTTACATTGTAATGCTAGATCTGGCGCTACATTTGATATGAAGTAGCTGCGCTATTCAAAAATTAGGTAAGCCTTTATTTTTCCGTAAAAGTGAGTTGATAGTAGGATGTAAATATTTTACAATTTCTCTTATTTTTTGGCCATATTTCCTTGATTTATCTTACATCATCGATAAACACGTTCGAATACCAAGATTTCGGACAAACTGGTAGCCATAGTTAAAGACTATCGTAAACTGCAGGGCAAAAACTAGCTAAAGGCAGGCGCCAGCTGGCAACACCAGTTTTTGTAGTCAGATGAGTTCGAGCAGCGCCCCGAGCGGACGTGCCGACGCCCGCGCCAAACTTTCTTTACGGCCGGCGGACGAGCTCGCCACACTTTACATACGAGTACACCATCCTCATGTTTGTTCATTTATTTCACTTTACCTACTAGGAATGCGAAACAGGCTAAGAAAGTTTCGCTTTAGCCTTACGATGTATGATGTCATTAACGAGCTTCTTGAAGTTTAGCAAATTATGTAAGATAATTTAAAAAATAAAGTTTTCTTAATGGCAAAAGGCTTACCACCTACTACGAGATGAGCGAATACCTGAACTAGAAAAAAGTATGGGAGCCTTACATTGTTAACTGATCTTTTAATAATTAAGTACATTTAAAAATAAATCTCTACATGTTAAAAAATTACTTTATGTTATTCGGTAAAACACAAGAAATAAAATGTCGAATGAAATCGAATTACAATCGATAAAAAATCAATTGCTCGATTAAAGTTGGCTAATTAAGAGAACCAACTTGATATACCTAAGTACAAAACTATATCTATCTTACCTATCTGTAGTAACATTCTAAATCGTACAGAAAGGGTGACGAATATAGAACGGAACAAAATGTGCTAGTTACACAATCCAGTTAAAATGTAATCGTCTAATGTTCTTTAAATCACGTCGAGGTCTGTCACTAAACAAACGGAATTAAATCAAAAGTGCCCCTCGGAGGGACCCTAATAACATTTGGTTAGGGTTCCGCTTTCCTTGGTAAGGATCGTTGACCAGCCAGGGAGAGGAGCTTGACCACAGTGATCTTTACTTTGATGTGTATGTAGATTTTTTCTAAAATTACACTGCACTAGAATAGAATAGAATAAAAATTGTTTATTTGACACACAGTACACAGAGAACACAAAACACTAGACACACAAAAAAATAATATAACAACAGGGTAAGACAGAAGAACAAAGATGGAAAACATCATCATCTTCATGCCCTTATCCCACTCTATGTGGGGTCGGCACAGCATGATCTTTTTTGGATCATGGTGTAAGTTTTGGCTAAGGTGTTTTATGACCGGCCACCTGCCTGACGTCAACCCTCCTTGGGAATACTTGCTTATTGTATCTCATCATGTTGGAGGATACTATCCCATAGTCGACTTTTACGACATGCTCGGGGAGAGAAGCAGCTGGACGCATTCTATGTTATTTCTTTACTCCCAGTCCAGCAGAGAAGAAACAAAGATGGAAAACATGATGGACTACCTATATGAGCGATGGAATGATCACCTGTCACCGTGGTTCAACATATCCATCATGGGACTAAATCAGAAGTGGCTGCAAGTTTTCTTACATTTACTTGTGACTCTGCCTACCCCAGAAGGGATACGAACGTGATAACATGTATGTATCTAATTAACTATTAATTTTCTACGGAAATTCCATTTTAAAAATGAAAAACACGGTTGAAACTATTATAACGACCCCACTACAACCTACTACACAACTGGAGACATTACAACTGAGATATGTGTAATATAATAAATAAATAATAAAAAATAATAATTATAATAATAACAGCCAACAGTCACATACATAGTCCTGACCCCACACTAGGATTCCCTGTGTCGTGGGTACCTATCAGAAACTACGAGTACCATGCTACCACATGGTAATATAAAGCATCTCTTTCAGTGACCTGCATCCCTAGCAGTAACGTGCACTATCCGTATTATTAAATGAAACACTCCATTGACTCGCAGTTTTCAAACATCCTGTAATGGAAAGATAACTTGATTACCGCTAGTAGTGATCATGCTATCATAAGGGAAGGACCGTTTTTGAGACATCAAGTCATTTTACATTTTACACTATCTCTGGCAGATTAGGATCAGTTAATTGAGCTATCTATAAATTACTTGACATCTTTATCTTTATGTTTCTTTTGTATGTTAAAATCTTGTATGAGTTGTAAGCTTTTTATTGTAAATTATACAATCTTAAGACCTCAACGGCGTAGCGGGCATATTCTTGCATCGGAAGAAATTTTGCACGTTCTAATTTTTCCTCAGCGTTAGGATTTTGTAATGATACTTGTAATTTCTGATACGCACGAACCAGGGAAGAGCGAGTCAACTAGGGAGTCAGAACTATGCACGTAACTGTTGGATGTTTTTTATTTATTCTTAAAAATATCTAAACATGATAATAAATAATAATAAATATTTGTGGACATTTTACACAGCGCCATCTAGCCCCAAACTAAGCAAAGCTTGTACTATGTGCACCAGATGGCTGATAGAATACATATATACTTTTTTTTTAATTACATACACTTATCTACAACACTTAGGTACCCGGAAGAAATATTTGCAGAAAATACAAACATTTCTCCCGTAGCGGAAATCGAACCCGCACCTTTTTCGTTTCAGCCGAGCACTCGCCCGCCACGACACCGAGGTCGTCAAAACATAATGTCAAGTACGCGAAATTTGCCTTTAAAGCGCACTTTAAATCCTTTCATCACACTGGTTATGTTATGTTGCAAGTTAAAGTGTTTCGTTGTGCAATGGAAGTCATGGGTAATTAGGAGTAGGTACAATCGGAGGCGATGCGATAAACATCCGCCAGGTGCGCCCGTGTATTGGAAAACTTGCACTGAACCAGCGGGGTAGGCAGGGGACATGTCGATACCAAAAACCGTTGTAAACTCGATAAATCGTATAGTCAAATTTTTGGCTTAACTGATCAGCAGTACCTGACGACCTCACGGACGAGCGCTCGGCTGAGACGCAAGAGGCGCGGGTTCGACTCCCGCTACTTATATACTAACTAGCATTACTGACAAAAAATTGTTAGATACATATTCGGAATCGCCTAACAAAATACAACATTCTGTTCTAGCTCGCGTATCAAAATATGTTTGACAAAGTACAGTACTGTGTCTACACTGGCCTCTCTTCTCTCAATTGTTCCGAAATATTCCTAAAGCCAAAGATTTAAATCTTTGCCTAAAGCATCGACAAGCGCCCCTCCCTGCAGCGCAACTAAACATTGATTTGATGCTGCGGCCCACACCTGAATTAAAACGATAAATTCCCGCGATACAATCAAACGAAAGTTCCGATTAAAAAAGTTTAAAAGAAATGTTTATTGTTATTTTGTAAATTATTGTTATCGTAACGGTATTTTCTCTCGGTATCGGGCTATATTGGAAATTGCATAATTTATTGAGGTTTCAGCCAGTGACAGGAAGGGACAAGGTACCTATTTTATCGTTTTATGTACCTCATCATCATCAACATTATCACTGCTGGGTGGCCACTGCCTTTCCCTGTGTGATTATCCAGGATAGGCCTGTGACAGATGCTATATCGTCAGTTTATCTCAAGTTTTATTATCAGATTCCTACTTCAAAAGTCACAAAAGTCGCGTAAACTATCAAAACTTCTATATAGGTAGTATTCAAGATTCCAAGCCTAACATCGTTGCCTCCTACAGTAAACTGGTTTGCCTGAAATGTTCCTACAGGCGTTGATAGATCACCTCGGTAAAATGTTAAACGCTTTATTGAACTAAAATTCCTGAAAAACATAACCCATAAAGATGATTCATAACGCAGCAATATTTGATAACAATATTTTTTTATAAAAGTAAGTGCTTTGCCTATCTATCCCGATTTATACAACGTCAGGAGGCAACTTTTGCCTACACTAACGGGACGCTGTAGTGCCCGGGACGATTTTAGATGGAGTAGGCTTGCCCAGAACCAGCCCTTTTTTATTCAAACAGTAGACAAACAGACCGACGGCCCATCTGATGTTTAGAGGTCACCGTCGCCCTCCAGACCACCAGCAACACAAGAGGCGTTGTCGATGCTTTGCGAAGATGCTTTTTGTGAAGGGTTTTTTAACATTCTTCATGTGAAGCTATAATATAATCGGTCAAGTGCGAGTTGAATTCGCACACGAAGGATTCCGTACCACACATTTTATTATTTGTTGTTATAGCGGCAATAGCAACACATTTAAAATTTCAACCTACGGTTCATGAGATACAGCCCGCTGGCAGAAGGACGAACGGACGGACGGACGGACCGATAGCGAATGCTTAGTAATAGGGTTACGTTGGCACTTTTCGGGTACGGAACCCTAAAAAACAAATTTGCAATATTAATTGTTCAAACCCATTTACATTAAAAGGCGTTCAAAAGGCTAGTTTACGCGGCCATACATTACCACTTTATCCCAATTAGCTGTATCGCAAACGGTGAAACTTTGACGGAACAATAGCAACTGTTTGTAATTGCTGAGTCCGGCGCTAATTGACCGGACAAATGGCCAAGACATCCTTCTGGGACAGGGCCCTACTCAGGACCACTGTGCCTTAAATTCTCTTTTTGAAATAAATAGATATTGCTAGATATTTTAAACAGTGAATTGGAGTGTACCACTCAATGCTCTAATAGCCGTTGGTCATTCGAAACCAAGTTACTTAAGTAAGGGAATGAAGTAATATATCTGAAAACTTTCAACTAGGTATATAATTCGTACAGCGGCGGAATGAAAAGGTTCGTTAGTTTTCAAATTGATTCGTTTGACGTGTCGCGAGACATGTTACTTTTTGAATCTAAGGCACAGAACAAACTATTGCATAGAAAATTATTTTTAACTGCTCGACAACAAAGTTTAAATGGACGTTCGTTCAAAGTTGTTTGACAATTTATCGTGTCATACTATCCTGTATAAATTGACACTAGTGCAAGCGACAACCGACCTCCAGGTGACGAACCTTTTCATTCTGTGATATACAAGACTCACAAAAACTAAAATCTATGTAGTTAGGTACTTGTAGAGCGTACTCAGGATTTCTAATTAGTATATCTAGAGTGGCAGATCCAAAGACAAGACTGTCGCTTTTCTCCCTCGAGCCTCCCGCCTGAGTGGGGTCCTGCGCTCGACCGTTGCTCCTGAAACTCGGCACATTATGTGGAGTTGTGCGGTTTTGGATTTACGGCGCTCTCGCTTTAATGGAACAACATTTTGTTAATTGAACCGACAACCATTTATTTAGCTCGTGAATACAATGCCTAGTCGTTTTTTGAACTACAACTTTGCGGTACTCAAAAGCTCTTTAAATAACTACTAATATTATAAATGTGCAAGTTTGTTTGGATGTGAGGACGTTTGTAAGTTCGTGCATCAATCATAGCGTAACGGCTGGATGGATTTCAATGAAACTTGGAATACACATAGTTCATGATCTTGAATAACATTTACAGTCTACTTTTTATCCGTTTAAAAAGCGAGCGAAGCTGTAGATGGGCAGGCTATTCAATTTTGTAATGTATGGTGTGGTGGGTGAATGCCTGACTTGAGATGTGAGAACAAAGGGTTCGATACAATACATCGGTTAGATAGAACACTCCTGGTCTAATGGTCTCGCCTTCTTACCCCAAGGTAGTGTGAGTTTGAATCCAGTCACGCGGTGATCTTTCTGTTCCTCCCTTTGCTTGTACCATCCAGAAGGAATTCTGTTTTAGGATAATTAGGAACGACTCCTTATAAATTATCTCGGAGAAAACCTCACATAAATCCATTAAAACAGTGACATTACATTATCGACACACTTCCGTGCCAAAAACACACTTAAAACGTGTGCACTCAAGCGGCGGGGAGAGGGGCCGAGGGGCGGGGGCAGGGGGGGAATTAGCAATATTGTAACCATCTCAGACAGGACGCGTTCTGTTAAAAGCTGATCTGATAGAGCTAAGAAGAGCTAAACATTCTACTCATACAAAATAATGAGAGATTTTGTGAAGATGTGAGGATGAACGAATGAAAAAATATTTATTTCAGCAAACACATTGAAACAATTTTCAGAGGCACAAGGTTTGATGTTGCTATGGCTTAGATTAAAACTAATAATTATGTATTTCAGCGGTCTTCACAGTAGGCAAGCCTGTATCGTGAAAACCAGTGAGATGAACTACTTATTATATAAACAACTGTAACTGTAACTGGATATATGTGATACTGTGCCTCATGCGTAGCGGCTTAACGGATTAGAGCAAAACTTAGAATTTACATCATCAATCTGAAAAATCCATTGGTACACGGCCGGATTTGAACCCACCACCTTAGGAAAGGCGGGGTCACTGCCAACTAGACCACCAGTGCTCTTTAAAAAGGTAGAACATAATTGTAGGAGTTCTAGTGGAATTGTAGGTCTGCCGGAGCACGGTGTCGATGCGGTGGTGTCGACAAATGTGGATTTATAGTTAAAAAGAGCGTCCTCGCGGCGCCGGCGCCGGCGCCTCCTAATTGTGCCACAATTTATAATGCCACTTACTTACACATAGGCACTGGTCATGCTAACTTCTCTCCTGGACTGGGAGTAAAGAAATAACATAGAATGCGTCCAGCTGCTTCTCTCCCCGAGCGTGTCGTAAAAGTCGACTAAGGGACAGTATCCTCCAACATGATGAGATACAATAAGCAAGTATTCCCAAGGAGGGTTGACGTCAGGCAGGCGGCCGGTGATAAAACACCTTAGCCAAAACTCTTACACCATGATCCAAGGATCATGCTGTGCCGACCCCACATAGAGTGGGATAAGGGCAAGAAGATGATGAGGCACTGGTAATGCTGCTCGCAACTACGTGAACATCAAAGACAAAACTCATTTCTCTCCGCCATTCAGTGTGTTTTTGTCTAACCTGGGAGCTCGCTGCGTAGCTTGCTTAGACGTTCTTGATTGATCGTTGAAGTTAAGCAACGTTGTGCGTGGTCACAATTGGAATGGATGACTGCAAGTGGCATTACGAGCTGAGCACTTCCGTGCTTCGGAGGACACGTTAATTGTCGGCCCCGGCGTTAAGCCATGAAGGCCTCCGCCTTTAGGCCGCCTTAAAACTCCGTGACGAGAGTTGGCCACTAGCTCACACGAACTCACTTACTTTACCAAACTATCGGCGGTGATCACTTACCATCTGAGCCGCTTGCTCGTTTGCCCTCAATTTGTTGGGCAAAAGTCACCCACAGAGCTTCCATTGATCCCAGTCTTTTGTAATCTCTCACCAGCTCCCTTGTCGAGATCATCGCAGCAACATCTCTTGGCCAACTAATGGCTTTCCATCCACACATAAGTTATTCGTCTAAAATTATCTATAAAAGTACTCACCTACCTATTGGCATTACCTATAGCTAAATTTCTACCGGATAAATTTCGTAAGAATCAACATGATGATAATTACTGCTACTGGCGATACATATGTATGTCGGAAGATGACAAGTTGTCAAGGCATAGAAAAGCCATGTACTATTCAGGTTTATTCCCAAAGTTGTGAAAAACGATGATTCATGCGATAGTAATTGTAATTAAGCGGGCGAGTGTCCGGCTGAGCCGTGAGAGGCGCGGGTTCAAAGAAAAGAGTTGATACGCCGTTAGTTGTAGTTAGAGTAGGTTTTTAAGATTTACTTCCTAAAACAGTTGAATATACTCTTAATTAGCGTCTCGTTTGTTTTTGCTATAAATTACAACATTTGAAAAACATGATTCATAGTTTAATACTTTTGTACCAATTTGAGAATTGGATTAAAAAGTCTCTTTATTCATTGGAATCGCAATCTATTTCAGAAGTCATCCTATTTTCTTCATTAGCAAATCGCAATGGAAATGTAAAAAATATCGGTCAAGTGTTTTGAAAGAGTTGAGATAGTGTTCCGTATAAGTTTAATTTACCTATCCTATCTTAAATTCTCACCTTCAACAATAAAGTCAAATGCTGTAGATACATTTTAAGCTATTTATTTTTTTGTAGAAAAGAGTATTTATATTAGATATTGTATTAAGTATTTTTATTCAAAAAAGTTTTATTAATTACAAAAGTGATTATTTTTAATGATAATTATCAACACAATCTTATTTTAGTTATTCCTCAGTTCCCAGTACCAAGAATCCGAGGCTTTTTGAGTCATGCTACGTAACACTAACGGCCGGCGCGGTCGTCCCTCATCGCAAAAACAGCTCATCTACAAATGGATCTCAAATAAGTTCCAATTCTTTTTCCAATTTCGAACCGAATCCATTCCCAATTTATTGGACTCTCGATTAATCTCGCTCTGATCCACTTTAAAATGCGCTTATGACTATATCCACCAATTCCATTTTCAACCTTATGCAATCGATGCTAGCGTTCAAAATGGCTTGAATAAATTCGATTAAAAGTATAACCTGATGAGTTTGAACTTCAAACTAATATTCAATCTTATATTCGAAGTCCTAAGGTTTAATTTAAGACGGCAGTGTTGAGAAGAAGTAGTAAAAGTGGCAAATATTTATGAGCTTTCGAAGGAAATTCTTTCTGAATGTTTGCATTTATGAAAATATGCTCGAATCAAAAAGGGGATCGACAGGGTGATTCAATTTATTACGCCTCATTACGAGTCAGCTTATTACAAGTTTTTCCAAAATAAATGACGGTATGAAATCTTAATTTTAAAATAAAATATAGTTTCATTTTAGGCATGAAAATGCTGTTTACTAAATCATATTGCAGCTATTTTTTTTTCGTTCCTATTTATTGTAAGTTCGTTATTTTTGCACATCGTGTCATGGCCTCGGTGGCGCAGTAGGCAGCGCGTAAGTCTCATAATCTTAAGGTCGTGAGTTCGATCCTCACCCGGGGCATATTTTTTATATATTTTTACATACACACATAACATCACGCCCATATAATGAGGTAAGCAGAACCACAAGTAATCGTAAGATAACTTTGCAGCCACTACTGATTCAAAGTCAAAAGATGGATATACCTAGAGAACCATGGTGACAGGTGATCAACCCATCGCACATATAGATGGTCCATCATGTTGGAGAGGATACTTCTTTAATTCTTTTTGTTGACTTTTACGACATGCTCAGGGAGAGAAGTAGCTGGACGCATTCTTTGATTCCTTATAGTCCAGCAGAGAAGTGAGGTATATATTTTTATTCTAACAGCAATTTGTAGGTTTAATATTCGATTCCTGTAATCAACTAACGGGCAATAATTTTATCACGTATGGCGTTGCTATGGTTATTCAGCATCTCTCGGAACTGGACACGAATTAAGTTAATGTCCCATTTGTTACACTTTTAAACAATCGCATATCGTATATTTTATTATGTTTTGATTAATTCCCCGAAAGGAGCACCCTGTGTGTGGTTAACAACAATACTTTCCGATCAGGGTGCAATCGGATCTAAGATCGAAGGGCTCATAATGCCCCCCCCCCTTTCTCTCTCCGCACCCCCCATACCTCACCCCCGCTACTTAACATTATTGTTACCATCGGCTCATTTGTTAATTTTTCTTATTTATGTTGGCATCTCAAGCTGTAGACTGTAGATATTATATATTATGTCATGTCTAAGTTTGTGTAAAGAGGTTCTATTCCGTTGGTAGAATGAGAAAAAAATGGTTTGCCACGTTTCTGTGTTCATAAGACATTTTGAAAGTACCTAATGTTTGGATGGCGGCGGCCTTGTGAACGAAGGATTAGGCGGTACGGTCTGTGTCACCATCGCCTACCCAAAAAAGGTAAACTATGAACGCAAGTAATGTCAGTCGACAAACTGACGGACGGACGTCAGCCAAAAATATTCTTACCGGCCAGTGTTTAGATCGTTTGGATGTGGTTTGGATGGAATCGAATTCAAAAAAAAAGGAAAATAATCTTATAATAATCATTCATACAAGGAATAAATAACACCCAACACCCAACAGTCACATACATAGTCCTAACCCCACACTAGGATTCCCTGTGTCGTGGGTATCAGAAACTACGGGTACGATGGTACCACAACACCCAGACCCGGAAGAAATATTTGCAGAACATGCAAACATTTCTTCCGCAGCGGGAATCGAACCCGCGCCTCTTGCGTCTTAGCCGAGCAATCGCCCGCCACGCCACCGAGGCCGTCAAAAAGAACAGATTGAAATAAATCGTGACATAGTTAAAAGTTATGGTTTGAGGTCACATAATATACCTACATACCTATTTATTTTCTTATTTTAAGACTTAAATTTATAACCAATATAAATTACATTTAGTACATTACATTACGTTAATTAGGTATATACTAAATTTTATTGAATCAAAACCAACATGAATAATGATTAATAAAAAATGAAAGATTAGATTAATTTAATTGGAATAAAAATAAAATAAACGATGACTTGACGGCCTCCGTGGCGTGGCCCGCAAGTGCTCAGCTAAGACGCAAAAGGCGTGGGTACAATTTCCGCTGCGGGAGAAATGTTTGCATGTTCTACAAATATTTCTTCCTGGTTTGGGTGCTGTGGTGTTGGTACTTGTAGTTTCTGATACCCACCACACAGGGAATCCTAGTGTGGGGTCAGCAGAACTATGTATGTGACGATTGAGTGCAATTTATAGTTAATTGGTATGTTCGTTTGAGCTAGTGGCCAACTCTAGTGACTCAGTTTTTGGCCGCCTAAAGGCCTCCGTCATGGCTTAACGACTTAGAAGCCGTAACCTTATTATTATTTATTGGTAAGTATCTATACTTACCTACACATTTTTTTTGAAATAATATCACTCATTGGCCAAAAACGCTAGCAACAAATTCAATTCAAGTCAAATAGGCACTAACGTAGGAAAGTACATATTTCCCTTAATATTATTTAATTCGAATAATAAAATACAAAAGCTAAACAAACAATATAAAAATTAATAACAAAACACATCAACTGCAATCATAAATTTCCATCCCCCGATATTTAATACTCGGAAATCATTCACATTCCACCTTTATATTAAAAAGCATTACTTTTCCTATTCCAATCCTATACACAACCATTCGATGACTGTATATTCATCCTTCACACGAAACTCAACCCTATTTTCAGTTCTATAAGGTAGAAATTTATTTCTTGATGTGAAAAGAGGTTGGCGTCTTAAGGAGGTAGATTCGTAGAGAATTCTTTTAATAAGTGTGGATGATTTACGTTCCGCCAAGCGCACTTGCGGACCTCCCCTTAATTAGCGTTCGAAAAAGTTCGCACCTCGGATAGTTGACGGTGAGAGGCGATTATTCATCTGTTTCATTTACAAAAATAATACTTTTATTATATTTTTCTCGAAAACTTTGAAAGGCTTTAGGCTGGTTGGGAATACAAACTACTCAGCCTTTCTCGATTATACTAGCATACGCCTGCGGACCCGCTCAAGTGGTACCTACCCAGATAGAACGTAGGTACTAAGTACTTTGTGTTACTCAGGTTATAAACCATGTATTCCTCAGCCAGAGTCGTTACGGCGAAGGATGAAGTGGACCACATTCACACACTATCAAACTCACAGCTTTCGCATTTATAATATTAGTATGATACTACCACTACTAATATCACAAGTCACAAGAGAGGATACTATCCTTTAATTGACTTTTACGATATACTCAGGCAGAGAAGCAGCTGGACGCATTCTATGTTTTTTCTTTACTCCCAGTCCAGCAGAGAAATAAAACGATAGACTTATTTATCTCAAAGATTGCTAGTTAGGGGACTTTATTTACAAACTTGTATTTTTATTTGACCAAGATCTTTGATATACTGACCGATATTCAATATTTTTACAGATTCAGTAAACAGAAACGATGTTTACAAATCTGTTGTGAAATGTATAATTTTCTTTGATACGAACCTTTTCCAATGTTGGCTATTGACAATAATATTGGTGTGTTTTTTCACGTCGGAGCCTCGCTCTCCCCGCCCGCGGCGCCCCCCACCCCCCTGTAGTTGCTGAAATCAAAACACAGGTACAAATATCAAACATCCCTGTTGTAGAGCAACCATGGTTCACCATGCTTTCACTTTCACATACACTGATATAACAGCTGATAACAAACTAACAGGTATCTATAATTACCTCGGTGATGGTTGTGAATGCGTGCTTTGATGAGACGTTTGAGATGCAGGTTTGATTCTCGCAGCAGAAGGAATGTTTACATGTTCTGTAAATAAAAATTCAGGACTGGGTGTTGTGATATGGTATTCGTAATTTCTGATAACCACGACATATATGTGACTTTATTTATTATTTAACAAGGTCGTTTACCGATGTTTTCAAAACAATTCCAGTGTACCTATAGAGGGAGTCAAAAAATAAAACAAGTCGTAGGCACAAAGTAGTTTACATTATTGTGTCCTAAATATTACACAATTTGTGGTTCCACAGGCTTCTACATCGAAACTGCGTCGTTCTAAATAAAACCATTGCTACCAAATCGCTTCTATTTCCCAAGCATCTGTATCTTAAACTACAACCCACTGCCAACTCTCAAACCACATTCTCAACCTTATCCCCCCGTAATAAGGGTGTAGGCGGAAGTTTTAGGGGTAAGGATAAAGTGGTGATATTATAGGTATGAGATTGCAAGCTTCGTGTGTGGCAACATTAAGGCGAATAAAATTTAAATATGGCAACACAGGCTCTTGCTATAAAAACAAAACAATATAAAGAGGATGGAGAATGTCCCGGTGTTCGGAATCACCTGCTGGATAATGGAGTTTTATTTAAGTATTTTTATTTGGGAAACGTTTTGAATGAATATTATCAGAGCTACGCAGCTACAGCGTAGACCTTCGTAGCAATCCGTAGCTGATGAAGAAACTCATTGAAATGGCTCAAACACCTGCAATAGCATCTTTGTAGTAGCATCTTCAGACCCGCCTTCCATCGTGGGTTCGAATCTAGTTGTACACTAATGGACTTTTCTGTATCAGAAATGTATTAGAAACTACGAATGTCAATAATATTCGTAGAATGGAAAGTTAATACTACCACGGTACACCCAGACCCGCAAGAAATAGTTACAGAACATGCAAACATTTATCTTATCCTCTGCGAGAATCGAACCTGCACTTGTTGTGTCTCAGTCAGGTATAGTACCATCGCCAGCAAAATCGTCTTAATATTGTAACATTCGATAATTTTATCATGATGTTCTATCCTTATTTCTTTACATATCTGCAATAACTGTAAGAATCAAAGTAACTTCAATTTGTAAGCAATGCTTGGATTTACATTATGACTACCTTCTCAGTCCTTATCTTATAATTTCTAGAACTGTAATATTTGATAGGATGTTTACCAGTCTTCTTACTTGGGATATTAGTGTTATTCTTCAAACTTGCAGTCTGTAAGTTGTAATTAGGATATAGCGAGTGTGTAATTGATTTAGACATAAAAATAAAGATTTCCGCCATCAACACCGTCCAGCCCTCGGCAGCAGGGGGTAGGTAGCGGTAAGTACAGTGCAGGTGCGGCATTAACCTCCGCGTCGGGTTACGGCCGCCCGTAACGCTCTTATGGCTTGTATTATTATAACTTACAGCGATTACTGAGGGCTGGAAGGACCTGTGTCGAAATGGAATCAAACGAAGTTGACTTGCTGTTTTGAGATGTAAACCAATGACCTTGTAACGGTTTTAGGGCTACAACGTGACAAATTTTACAAACTTTTGACAAGGCTTCGTTTGTGTTCTTGTTCTGGGATTGTAACAGTATCGGTTACGAAACAAGGTAAAATCTGTCAAAGCACTGAACTGTAAATGAATTTCACGAAAATGGTAATGAAACCATAAAAATGAGCTTATGAAACCATGATGATCATAAATTCGACATTTATTAGTATCTGTCGCATTATACTGAAAATTCAATCCGAAGTCAAAGTCAAAGAAAATTATTCCATAAAATCACGGGGATCACTTGGACACGTCTCAAATCTACGTTGCATTTACACCTGTTCGTAACGCGACCAAGCGTGGAAAATACAAGTAAGAAACCACGCTTGGCTATTTTTTTGGAAAATTGTCCCTTTACAGTCATGTTTATAAAACGAGTTGGAGTTAATTCAGTCCCAAGCATTTTTGTTTTCTATATAATCGGATATTTTATAGTAAGCCTTTTTAAACAACTTTCATTAGAGTTTTAAGTTTAAGTTCCGAATGAGGAGCGACGTGCTGGGAACCTAAGTAGGTAATGCGGGGAACGAGTTAGTGAGCAAATAAGCAGGTTTCTCAAACACGAACGAGAAGGTGGGAACAACAAAAATACCATGTGTACTTGATACCAAGGCGCCGAAGAGATGATGTTGAGAGTGAGAGTGAGAGACAGCGCGGGCCTCATCCAGCGCCCCTCAGCTCCTCGTCGCGAGGTTATAAGTTACAGAGGTCGGATATTTATTCGTGCCGTTCGATTGTAGTTTTATGCCGCGCCGTAAATGCCCTTATTGCGCCACATTTGAATAACACCGCGGCTCTGCTACTTGTAACGCGCAAAAACATCTATTTTACGATCTGCACCTGACTTTGTATTGTTTTCTTTCATTATTAAAAGTACACACGATACAAGGAGAATAAATCTTGACGTCACGTGAGATATTTAGCTAGCTATCGTTCGCGGTTTTGGCCGCTTTTCTTAAGTTTTTTTTTTCAGGTCACGGACTATGTTTTCCGAGTTTCATTGAAATACGTTTAGTGCGTCGTGATATCAGCAGGTTATAAAGATCCCTATGAGTAAGGCGCCAAGAACTACATACTCAAACTCTCAAAACTACATAAAATCTAGTAGGTACTAGATTTACCTACCATATTTTATGTACTTAGTCGGGTTTGAATCTAATACCTATTTCTTGAACGTACCAAAACGTTTAATTTAGGTCCCAAACATTATATTATAATATAACTCGCATGCTATAATATAGCTTGGACTGCCAATACACATCATTTAATACATCATTTGTCAAAATCTGCCCAGTAGTTTAGAAACTACGAACCATTGCGTTCATAGCATCCAACATAACCCTCCTCTAGCTTCGCGCAGTCGAGTTAAAAGTGCTAGAAACTAGCCGCTTGCACACAACACAATGTAAGTCAGAAAGCAATAGAATCGGAGCATTAATCCAATGAGTCGGTGTTCGGTTTATGTCATAATCGGCGAGCGCCGCCAGTAAACTTTACAGGCGGGCCACCTGCCGCGGGCCCCGGGCCTTATTCATGTGTGCTCGCGGTTTATGGGCCTTACCTACTCTTGAGCTCTCGAGATTCGGACCTTACAAGAAATTGACTTCTGATGTAGTAAACAAACAACTTTTTTGAACACACCCAAAGATAGACATTTCTGACTCCACACTAGGATTCCCTGTGTCGTGAGTATCATAAACTACAAGTATTAGGGTACCACAACATTTAGATCTGTAAGAAATATTTGCAGAACTGTGCATGTCATTTCTCCTACAGCGGAAATCGAATCTGCGCCTCTTGCGTCTCAGCCAAACGCCGTAGCCACCGATGACGTCAATAAAATGGCTGTTGATTGATAAGAGACCAAAAAATAATTTTGAATGAGAGTTGAAAACGATACAGAGAACACGATGTCTGATAGTATTTGAAGAAAAACTTAGTTATAACTTCTAACAGTTCCGTTTTGTTTTTGTCTTTGAGGTTGAAGGAATAAAAATCTTGAATAAGGATGAGGTTTCTTTAGGATTATCTTTGAAGCTGTTCCTACTACATATATAACTAGCTGTCGCCTGCAACTTCACTCGAGTGGTATCCGGACAAAAAGTAGCCTATTATGTTATTCCAGCACACATACTATGTAGGTATATTCAAAGTTTCATTCAAATCCGTTCAATCGTTACAGCGTGATTGAGGCACAAACATACATCGTCACATTCTCACAAATTTCCCATTTATGATATTAGTAGGATAGAAATTGTTAAGCCATGACGGAGGCCTTTAGGCGGCCTAAAAACTCCGTCACAAGAGTTGGCCGATCATACGAACTTACTTACTTATAGAAATTGCCTTAGATATTGAATTGCCCTCATTTTTGGATACCTACTCTAAAACTAGTGAAGCTTTTGTGTTATCAAAACTATATCAAGAGACCTGTCGTACATATTAAACTACTTAACTAAACACATCAATTAATCAAACCACCCCCCACGCCTTCGTTGAGAATTCTTCATTTTTCTAATACCGCTTTGTGATAGTCGTTTAATAGAAACAATGTCAGCAAAAAGAGCGGAAACTAAAAGGATTGGTTACCGCTAATGGCAATAACAATTCAAAGTCAAAGTCAAAAAATTTTATTCCATAGAATCACGGAGATCACTTGGATACGTCTTAAATCTACGTTGCATTTACACGTGTTCATAACGCGACCAAGCGTGGAAGATACAGGTAAGAAACCACGCTTGGCTATATTTTTGACCTATTGAGTTGAATTGAGCTATTTGCTGCTATAACAACATCATTAGGAGGATAACACAAATCTTACTGATGATGATGATAGGTTTTTTCGAAATCCACGCCGAAATAACAAAAAAACAATAGTTTTTTTTACGTACCAATAGCCGCACATTTTTGTTTAAAACGTACCTATAGTTTTCAAAGTATAAGAGATAGAACCAGTACCCCTTTAGTCGAGATAAATCTTGTTCCGATCGTCATATAGCGGCCACCGCTGATAAAAGCCAAGCAATAGTTAAGTAAAATAGATAAATAATTAGTGTTGGTAATAAATTCACTACAAGCACTTAATGCCGACGGTTAAGTTGTCCAACAACTTGTTAAGTTTCGTTTAAGTTACGC
This sequence comes from Scotopteryx bipunctaria, assembly GCA_949320045.1. Lineage (NCBI taxonomy): Eukaryota > Metazoa > Arthropoda > Insecta > Lepidoptera > Geometridae > Scotopteryx > Scotopteryx bipunctaria. The sequence goes on from OX439459.1 coordinate 10,018,830, forward strand.
CTAAGTTTTTGCTGTCGGGTAACACCCATAGCTTATTTGTTTGTAATACAATATTACAAAATAATTGGCTTCTAGTAGATTCTTAATAGCTCATGCGTACCATCTATTGATACCTAGATTCCCAAAACAATATTGATTTTTTTAATGTATCTAGTTTTTTGACAGATAACAATAAGAATAGTAAATATTCGTCACCCGTTAGATAAATATAGAAACCGTGCATTAGATATAATTTCTAACTATTTAGGGTATACCTTAGTCAGTTAGACTTGAGACTAACCCTGCGGCTACATTTGTCTAGCTTCGATGAACTTGACGCGTAGAGTGTGGCCATAGAAAAAGGTGAACATTCGCCGAAGCCCGAGGGTAAAATAACCCCTAAAAATCCACCCGTGGTGCTGGACTTCAAAATGAGCATACAATGGTGCTTCTTTCATAGCTGTGCACTTCATCACAGACCACAGTCATTCACCCACTATTACAACTTGTAACCTATTTAACCCACAATTGGGCAAACATGTAAAACACAACCCTTCACGCCTCCCACGCGCTCGCCACGCACCCGCCACGCGCCCGCCATGCGGCGTTCTCATCGTGTTTATTACGTTTGGATTAATGCGGATGATCGATGTTTTGCAAATTAACGAGTGATCAAGATTTAGTTGGTGTATTTATCGGTCAGGGAGACCATTTTTGTTTGAATAAGCTTTGAGCTTTAGCTGAATAAGTTCAATGTCAAGGCGTATGACCAAAGTTTGACATTGAACTGTGGACGACTTTTGAAGCTATGTAGTAGGTCGGTCAAAAATTAAAAGAAACGTATTTTTCGAGTCTCTAATATGCAGGCCTATCTGATAAGCACCTCTCCGAATTACCAATTTTATTTGTTTACTTGAGTGTATTTCTCCGCTGGACTGGGAGTACAGATAAAACATAGAATACGTCCAGCTGCTTCTCTCCCGAGCATGTCATAAAAGCCGACTATGAGATAGTATCCTCTCCAACATGATGGACCATCTATATGGGCGATGGGCTGATCACCTGTCACCATAATTCACCATTTCCATCCTGGGACTTCGAATCAGGAGTGGCTGCAAGTTTTCTTATGCTATTATAGTAATACGTAGCTCTGCCCACCCTATTAAGGATATATGCTTGATAATTTTAGTATGTTTATATGAGTTTATTTATTTTACTTATTATATTTTCATATAAATAATCTATTTTTATCTACCTAAACATGGATTGTGTGAACCAGTGATTAAGTGCAGCTAAAAATCAAGTGCTTATGCTTTTTAGCTGCACTTGATCACTTGGTCTAGAGCACTGGTAGTCTAGTGGCAGCGGCCCTATCTTCCGATCCTGGGGTCGTGGGTTCAAATCCGGTCGTGCATCTATGGATTTTTCCGTTCTAAAAATGTATGTACGCTATTATACTAGTACTCTCAATCGGTGAAGGTAAACATCGTGAGAAATCCGATGACCACACTGATAAAAAGAACTAGAAATACAACTCGTAGTAACGGGTAGTAGTACCCGCATTTGATACCTACAAAGTAACTGCATACCTAACTAACCTTTTAAAATTCAATTTGTTAAAAATATAATCAATATTCGTTTAAGAGCAAATTATTTACATATCTAGAAGAAACGAGGACAATATTTTTATTTGTTTTTTTTCAACAGTCCACTAAGTCAAGTTTACATTGTAAAGGACTCGTTTACACTAATAAAAACAAAACAATATTCGAATTGGAACATCAAAGCTTCGTCCGTTTTGTTTGTTGATGCTCGTCGGACAAACAGTAGCGTTCGTTTGAATCAAACGATCACATTGAAATATGAAAACTGTTTGTTTTCCCGCGGGCGCTGGGCGACCGCAATTGACAGACATAGTAAACCTAACAGAAGGACAACTTCCTACTAAGACCACAGAAGATTAGATATTGTAGTACCTACTACGCAATAATTTTTTGAGAGTACTGGGTGACCTAGTGGTAGCGGCCCCTCTTTCAATTCAATTCAGTTTATTCAATACCTAACAATTTTACAATTCTGTCTGAAAACTGTTTCTTCCGACCCGAAGGTCGTGGTTTCAAATCCAGTCGTGTTCCAATGGATTTTTCTGTTCGCAAAAGTTAGGTGCGCTATACCAGTAGGTACTCTCAAACGGTGATGGAAAACATCGTGAAGAAACCGGCATGTCTTGGAACCTACGAAGTTCGAAAACGTGGGTATATTAGTGCATGAAAGGAACTTTTAATTCTTTCACCATACTGGTTCGAAAGAACTAGTGACAATACTAGTGTGAGGTAGGTAGTATTTTGAGAAATACTCGATTTAAATTATTGTATGTATCTTGTTTGGTAAGTAATGGGCTATTAAATGTACACAAAGAGCCTTGTGAAATAAAATGAATCTTCCATAATCATAGCGTGGGTTGCAACTGCATTAAAATATTGGGAAAATCAGAAACCGCCAAATCATGATAAGTTAATTACCTAAATCTATAATGTCTAGCAGCGGGCAATGATAGGACTCATCGGCCTCCTACGCCTCAGGTAGGTAATGACAATGATGATGTTAATTTAAATTAATTGCTTTTTTTTCTAAGTTAGCTTCTTTAAATTAGTCTCAAGCATTGAAAAGGCAAGACTCACTTGGTTCATATCCACGATCTCGATTTAATTGAGTTGATATTCTGTTTAATTTTTTCTTGCGGCGATCCCGAACGAACTGCTAACAGTTGAAGAAGTTCGCGATTCAATTTCCGATGGAATCCTTGCAGCCGCCTGCGACGCGCATAATGCGGTGTTGTGTGGACGCGCCATTACAAACGCGAAAACAATTACGTATTATATTATTGTTATTTTAACACAGATAACAAAGTTTATTTCTCCTTTTTCTGAGGATTTTACTTTTAAGTAGATTATTATATTCATGAAATGTTATTTAGATACGAGAATGTGCTGAACTAGAAGTAAAAAAAAGCATAGAATGCGTCCAGCTGCTTCTCTCCCTGAGCATGTCGTAAAAGTCGAATAAGGGATAGCGTCCTCCAACATGATGGACCATCTATATAATTATATGGGCGATGGGCTGATCACCTGTCACCATGGTTCACCATATCCATCTTAAGACTTTAAATCAGAAGTGGCTACAAGTTTTTTAATATCAAATCCAATAATCAAATCTAGTTATATAATATCACATACCAACCTATTTCTTTAGAAAATAAATTCTTACAAACTATAAGAAACATACACTTTGTACGATGTAAGGTACCTACCAAGAAACTGAAACATTTTATTAGATTCATAAAAGCAATTTTGCAATTTCCTTTAAAAAAGTCATGTCCACACAAAACCGTTGTCGGATCGGAATATTTGGATTGATATTCAATTCGGGCGGGAAAGATCGCCTCGGGACATCGGCCAATTGAATTTGAAAACAGAACATCTCCCCTCCCGACCCCACCCACCGTGCCCTCTGCTGGGGAATCCATGCTTTTAGAAAAAAATTGCTGAAATAAGAAGAAAAAATTACTCAGCTATATAGGTATTTCGTAGTAATGTGCTACGAAATCGCTACGCCGGCCGCCGGGCGGGGCGCCGATTTCCGTCGCTAGTGTTTTGTTATGAAAGCTATTTGAAAATCGAAATGTTATTTTTACTTATTTTTTTACATAACCAGTAGCGAGTATCGAAACTATTTTAAAATCTAAATATTCCTACCATGAATAACTTAGGCACGAAAAACCCAGTTTTGTTTAATTAAAACAAAATCGCCTACTGACCAATTTTATTAGTCTAGCACGTAAAGCTCGTTTTGTGCAAGTAGATACTACATAATATTAGCGACTGGTCTAATCCCCATAGAAACAAAGAAAATCCCATTACCACCTATTTGGTGGTCACTGCAACTGCCCTCTGCCCAGCGCGGCCATTTTCCCGGCCATAGACAAGAGTTTTATTGTTTTTATATTTATTTATCCGCCGGTGTTTTTGCGTTATTCTGCCGTATCGTTTTGGCGCGCTCTTTTATGACGTAGCAAAGGACGAACCTAAAGGCGATAAGATTTGGTGGATACGACAATACTAGTCATTTTCTATGCAATAGGTTATTTTTATAGAAGAGGATCTTACAGCTGTGAAAATTAAAATGAAGACAAAACTGCAAAACCCTGCCCAGATCTGATATTATTACACAAAAAAAACTTACTAGTTACTGATATAACCTCTGATTGCAGGTGTAACAATCATTTGTTTTTATTGTAATTTAATGAGATAGATTTCGTGTAGGTTTAGTAAATATTATATAAGTAGGTAGGTAGGTGGTGGCCAAATTAAAATTAGTGGAGTGACGATGGATATACCGAAGGAAGTTGGTTTGCTGTTCTGAGGGTATACTTACCTATTCTTATCCACACTAAACCAACGCAGTCAGGTGAAACGAAGGTCCGACTATGATACGTCAGCGCGATTTAGAATAGCCACCCTCTTTTATCGTATCTATACTATGACCATCTTACACCCGCACTGCCCAAAACGTGCTTTATGACTATAGAAATAAGGGTCATAGTAAAGCTGAAGTTAAGAATCAGATGGCATGATGTTGGAACGAATCAATTCAATAACACACACGTTCCACTGCCGTTTTGCAGATATTACTCAAATGTCGTGACACAATAGAAATGTTTGCAATACCTACAGTTTGAAGGCTTTTATCTAAATTGTATTGTTCGGGAGGGTCTATAGGTACCTACTCACTGTGATAACATAAAAAAGTAGGTGGGCAGAAAGGCACCTAGGTACCTACGTAATACTCCACTGATATTTAAGACCTTTTTTCTCTTCGCATACATTGCCAAGGGCATGATTCTTCGACTGATGATACCTACTGATATCAGTACCTACCTACCTACCAGTATCATCAATTAAAAGAATCATCCCTCGATTTATAAAACTTATAGTATCTAGTAGGTAGGTAGTATTCTTTTATAAAACGTAGCTCTTACTCCATAATTTGATCATTAGACTTTCATTCAATTTCTTATATAAAAAAATATAATTCATGTTTGTTGTAGAGCTTAGAGTAGGTAGTTTCTAAAAATTTGTTTATTTATTTAAAATAATCTTTAGAACGGTTTACCAATTATACACTAATTAAAAAGCTTAGCAGTAGTCCAAAAGCGCATCAAAAACAGTTAGGTACCTATCAACATAAAGGTCATAATTTGGTTCGGTGGGTGCTAATGATGGCAAGGCGTCCAGCCAACAGCCGTTTTTGGTGATGTCAACTTCGCTAATTAAGGTTTTTAGCTGCGATCGGCCACAACTTCTTGCCTGCAATCATCAATCACTGAAAATTGCTAAATTGTTATAAACTAGAGAGCCTGAAGATCAGGGTAGGTACTTATCAATTCTTGAAAATCACCGCACCGAGTGATAAAAATTCACCAAAATGGCCCTCTAAATCATTATTAATATGAATTATGAATATGATAGAATAAAGCCATGACGGAGGCCTTTAGGCGGCCTAAAAACTTCGTCACAATAAAGTTGGCCACTAGCTCATACGAACTTATTTTATTAGGTATGAATTTACATAATAAAATATCTGCTCATTAAATTTAATTTTATAGGGTAAGTAAGAACAGTAAATTCGAGTTATTTAGCTTATCCAGTACATAAGTAGCTAATAGGTACTAAGTAACTTCTCTTTCAAGGTATAAAGATCATGATGAGATTTAAAATTCCCTATTTTAATTTAGTTGCTAATGCCATCTATCGGTACATGTTTGAACCTATTCTTCGCAGTTATTCAGTAAAACTAAAGAGATGGCGTAGCAAACGAATATAGTAAATTATAATATGGGTTTACTTGTGATGAATTACCAAATAGGTAATGTAAACATTATAACATAAGGCAGCTATTTCAAATAAAATATCTCTGAATAAATAAATAAGAATGTAAATACTACAATACAGTTCAATGGTTCATTCAATACGTCAGAATTGACATACGTCAGTAACAAAGTATGGGGTAGGTACTTACCTTACCTACATAACTCGTGTTTTTTTTCATTTATTGAATCAAATCAAGCGGCGGTGAAGCGACCGGTCGCAAAGCACGTGCTTTTATTTTTGTTAGAAAGTGAAAAACATTCCAAAAATGAAGGGAGAACAGAAAATCGACGTCCAGGCGCTGAAGGACATCGCCAACAAGCTCAGAATCGACAGCATCGTCGCCACAAACGCCTCAAAGTCTGGGTAAGGACCCTAACCTCATTACTGACAAGCCGGTACCTACCTAGGTACCTACTGAAGGTCCAATGAAGGTGAAATAATGCATTTCTGTATTAAAACCCTACTGGATGTACATTGGTATCACTGAGAATGATATTCCAATAGCATTTGAGTTAAAAAGTTAGCTACCTGCTTACATGGATCGGCATTTTCATTAGTTACCTACCTACCTATAGATTCGATTTGCCGGATGCATGGGGTCACGCCGTGGGTCGATTAGATATTCATAGACATTGGACTTTATGCCCCAATCCCTAAGTATGGAAATTTGTTGTATTACATCAATAGGTATTGTACCTTTTACATTACTCCATAATTAGTAAGATACCTCAAGGCCATTTAATTATGTAAATATTATCTCATCCGAATGCTACAATCAATATTTCATTGCCTAGTTATTGTGCACCTTATGACTGTGATTTAGAGTTGATATTTGCACACATGTAGATTACAATCACATGTTTATCATGGTATGATATCAGGTTTGGTGTAACTAAGGCCTTGAACCATCTATAGTAGATGATTTATACAGCGTCAGGAGGCAACTTTTTACCTTCACAAACGGGATGCTGTAGTGCCTGGGAAGAATTAAGATGGAGTAGGCTCACCCAGCACCTATTCCATCCTCTCCACTTAGTCGGCCTTGTCCACAGGAAAGACATGGTCAATACGTGCGGAGCTGACTAAGCCACGGGTTCCTCACGATGTTTTCCTTCACCGTTTGAGAGTACTGGTATAGCGCACATAAATTTTTCACACAGAAAAATCCATTGGTACTCGACCGGATTTGAACCCACGTCTTTAGGATCGGAAGGCGGGGTCACTACCAACTAGACCAGCAGTGCTCTCAGGTTTGGTGTAAGTATGGAAATAATAGATTTTCTTGTCTTAGATAATTCTGTATCCCGTTTAGTTGATTTTGTGGCTAGAAACCTGGCAATAATATGCATTTTTTACATTCCATAATTTTCAAAGTTATTTCATATTCTAATAGTAGGTACAAAACACAGTAAAAATTAATTCATTATGATTATTGCGTTACTTGTGTATATCTCTATTGTGCCACTCTGATACTATTTTAAATATTTAAAAATGCATTTATCTTACTGCAGGTTCATGCATAAAAGTATGTAGGTACTCTTTCAAAGAAAACCTAATGAAATTAATAGTTTCCAAGGTTTTAATAGGCTACGCTACACAATATCGAATATTTAACAGGCACTTCAAACTAAAAATTATATTTACTTCACTTCAAGAGGTGTCCTATTATTTACCCTGTTGAGATATTTATAAGGACAATAATTCAGCACTATTATTAATTTATTAATGTCAACCTTTATTTGCCTTCTACAAGACCTTGACCCGACAACCTCATTATATAATAATATTATCAGTGCCCACCACAGAATACTGATAAGGAACCACACACATAATATAATAGTCTCGTAAAATAGCTGAATGTTTTCATGATTGTATCATATAGATTATTAAGTATTATATCTGTCTGATATGTGACCCCACTGGCGACCGTCTCTGTGTGACATTAGAGTTTTCAATCTCACTGTGGAAAAATGTTTGCATAATGTTCAGTTTCATGTTTCGTGTTCTTACCAGGCAATGGATGGCCTGAGTTGAAGTATGAGCAAAAAGATACAATTGAACAGACTTCGTTGTTGAAAAAAAAGAAAAAAAACTATTTCTGATTCCCATGGCAGGAAATTCTTGTTTTTGATCAGCCATAAGTTTCCTCAGAGTGACCGGGAATACCCTTGGTAGAGCTACAAAACTAGTATGATATTGTATGTGGTTCAAAAGAGTGCTAGCAGTCACTGGATGTGTCAAACTGAAGGGTGTGATGGCGCTTGTTAGGAGAGCAGTGGACTGCTATATAGGCGATGATGATGATGGTTGTTGGAAATCATACAAATTACATTCTATACTCTTTCAACTGACTAGGCTAATAAAAATCTAACTAGTGCATGAAATTGAGTAACAAATACAAATCCAATCTTATTCCTTAGTTTCTGTGCTGTAATCACTGTCTGTAACTAATTAATTAAAGTTGCAATTAAAATAGTTTTTAGGCATTTTACCTATGGTTATTGAGTTAGTTACAGAGGTACTTGCATAGTTTCTTGCACCAATTTGAAACTAGCTACTAAGTTTCCTGCTACTACTTCACATGTCAATGTCACTAGTTTTTTCAGGGATTAAAGTGTGCTTCAAAGCTCCTTTAGTGCATTTTTTTTCAAACTTAATAGGTTCTACTCCTTGCCAGTTTCCACATGATATTTTCCTTTACTGTTTGAGAGTATTGGTAAACACATACAATATTTTGTGTAGATATTTATTTACCAGGCATACGTAGCTTACTAAGCATGTGATGTTTATAATGATAGATCATTTGTGTATAGTCTGTTATTTATAGCTAGTTCAATGATCCTGCCACATGCTGAGCCCCATGCATTAATACTACTGGCCAGTACATTGTCACTTCGATTTAATATGTTTGTCTGTGCCCAGAACTTAACTTAGTAGTGATAAGAGGTAGGCTGGCTTAAGGTTATCTGGTGAATGGTATTTACTTTAGTTCAGACTGAATTCCCCGACCCAGAATTATAATTATCTACCTACTAGTTTGTTCAAACATTATTTTCATTCATACAGGCCTAGAATACATTATCACTCAGACAACAAACATCTATGTGTATCAGTCCATCATTATAAATGTTTACCCTGACCAACTGAGACGTAAAGGTAATCAAGTTATAGAAAGAATAGAAACATCATCATCATCACAGCCCGATTGCACCCTACAGTTGGATAGAGGCCTTTTTATTACGCCATTCTCTCCAATTGGTGGCCTTTTTTGTTACCCTTTATTGTTAGCGTCGACTAGTGTCTTAAAATTGTTTAGATGGTGTATGTTTATGTTTGGTAACAAAATAAATATTTTTCATTCTTTCTTGTTGTCCCATCTAGCCAAGTGTCCCACCCACTTCAGTCTCACGGTCCGCACACCGTTTTCGCTATGGTTATGGATGTTCCACCTTTGTGCGACGTCAAAGAATAGAAAAATAAATATGAGATACAAAAAAATGTTAATAATAATGGGTTGTGTGTATTGTTGGTAGACATCCGACGTCATGCGCGTCCATGGCGGAGATAATGTCGGTGCTGTTCTTCCACACGATGCGCTACAAGATCTCCGCGCCGCGCGACGCCTCCGCGGACCGCTTCATACTGTCCAAGGTGAGTCAACTCTTCACTTGTCGTGGATTCGCACCAAATTAACACAAGAACATAGTTAAAATCTGACTATGTAAATTAAGTAACATTTTGCAGACGAGTGCACCACCCGCCCGCCAGCAATAAAAAAACACTCAAAGAGACAGCACTTACACGATTTTTCATTGCGTAGGTATTATCATAAATTGCAATGTTACTCGTACTTTTAGAAGGATAAAACAGATTAACTTCTCTTGTAGTTAATACTTTCTTTGCTGGCAGCGGAAATTTTAGTTAACTCATTTCACTAAAATGTACCTTTTAAGAAATAACCCTTACCCCCAGGGTCATGCCGCCCCAATTCTGTACGCCGCGTGGGCCGAGGCCGGTCTCTTCCCTGTTGAAGACCTGAAGAACCTCCGCAAGCTGGATTCGGACCTGGAGGGCCACCCCACTCCTCGCCTCAACTTCGTGGACGTGGGCACCGGCTCACTGGGCCAGGGGCTGGCCGTGGCCGCTGGGATGGCCTACGTGGGGAAATACTTTGATCAGGCACCTTACAGGTAAATATTGCAAGTACTCTTACAGGGGAATGATGAGTATATCCATCACATTGTATCTATACAAATCCTAATGATTTGGTTATCACAGAACATTGATTGTATTTTAATTGTAACATTGCAGGGTGTACTGCTTGATCGGCGATGGCGAGGCGGCAGAGGGTTCGGTGTGGGAATCTCTGCACTTCGCCTCTCACTACAAGCTAGATAACCTGGTGGTCATCTTCGATGTCAACCGCCTCGGCCAGTCCGAGCCCACCTCGCTGCAGCACCAGGTGAACATAACAATAATACTTCCGACACTGGGGTTGCTGGTGTCCTGAGTTGATACTTCCTGATGGAACTACAAGGACCATGGTACCACAACACCTACACTTGAAACAGATAATATTGTACTAGTGGAACACCCTACAACTTTACCCATATTGAGATTATTCGTTCACATAAATAAAGAAAATTAGTGACAACATAAATAGTCATAAAATAAATAGACAAATACTTAAAACTACTTAATTTACACGCATTGTCTGTGCCATGTTCCATTATCTATCTATCTAAGGTTTCATGTTTCTAGGACTTATGGATTAGGCTGTGCATTGATTTTCAGTCAGTCAGTCAGGTTAAGCTCTTTTATAGGTATAACTGGTTCCCCTTATAATATCCTTGCAATTTACGTGACTTTGCAGTTGCGATAACAAAAAAATCTTTTCTCTTCAGTTGGACGTGTACGACGCCCGCCTCAAGGCCTTTGGGCTGAACTCCATCGTGGTGGACGGGCACGACGTGTCGGAGCTGGCGAAGGCGCTGGACGCGGCCGCTGGTACCGCCGGCCGCCCCACCGCGCTCGTCGCCAAGACCTACAAGGGCAAGGGCTTCCCCGGCATCGAGGACCAGGAGAACTGGCACGGGAAGGCTCTGGGGGCTGAAGGGGACAAGATTATCAAGGTTAGCTATAGATTACACTACCATAAAAGATTGCGGCTTCGTACGCCCTCTACTCCCGAAAGTAGCCGCTGTGCGTTATTTCAGGTCACGGACTACGTATGTTCCAAGTTCAGCTGTTACTGTGTGTTATCGTGAATCAAAAACACAAACATCAATCATACTCGCAATCTTTCTGATTCATAATATTCGTAGGATCGCATCACAGCCAAAGCCGGCGCTTGAGTGAAAATATTCGGAACTGACGTAATGATCGCAATGTTCCCACATGACTTAGCGATCGCATGTTATGTCAATCCGATACATTTTTGCGATAGCATTAAGTGATTTCATAAGAAACAATGCCAGTTGATTATAGGTTAGCTTTATTTATAGCCATGGAACTAATACAAGTTGCATTGTTTTATTCACTTTTATAAAAAGTGACGTAAGGTCTACCACTCAGTGAATGCCTCAGCAGCATAGCACCATAACACAGCTGAAGAAATCGATCCAGCCTAACAAGACGGCCTCGGTTCAACTGATAAGTTATAGCTACAATCTTGTATCTGCTTCCAGCATCTGCAAAGCCTGATCAAGAACCCCAACATCTCCATAGCGCCGCGCGCCCCGCTGGCGGAGGCGCCGCGCGTACACGTGGCGGACATCACGCTGTCGGCGCCGCCGCAGTACGCGGCCGGCGACCTGGTCGCCACGCGCCTCGCCTACGGCATCGCGCTCAAGAAGATCGCAGACACCAACATGCGGTATGCCTTTACCTAGTTTGGAGTTTAGCAGACCTAAATGGTCCATTAGACCGGCAAGTTCGAGATGTCATTTTTGAACAAGTTTAGATGAAACTTGTAGTACACACTACACATACAAGTATACTTGTCGTGTCTATGTGAGCATTCAGGACCTTTTGTTCTGGTACCACTGCAGCGGATACCTAATTCATAATATATGTCTCCGTGCAGACTAGTAGCCAAGTCACTGCCACGTCTAACGAAGTCAACCCCATGCAGTTTTAGCGTTGCACTTTGAGTTTGTGCACAAAATGTAACAGGCCTGTAGCAGGTTTTTCTTAGGTCTATGAGACCGTTCATTCTCCAACAACGGCTTTTGTCAATCTCGGAAATGTACATTTGCATAAATGTAGTAATTTGATTACTTTTGTCGACAGTGTGATTGCTTTGGATGGAGACACCAAGAACTCGACCTTCAGTGACAAGCTGCGCAACGCGTACCCTGACAGGTAAGCTTGTCGAATATTTCCTTTTAAGATAATCTCCTTAGGAGATTATTTTATCTTTTAGGATTATCATCATCATCATAGTCGACGACGACAGAAAAAGTCGCGGGGAAAACTTGGATAAGAGGCGCACAGGACAGAGGCTACCAAAATCGAAAGAAGGCTGAAATGATGAAGTATTGGATACTTGCTCTTCTTTTAAATAGCAAGCAAGTAGGTACTATTTTTTCTATACCTTTAGTATCTATTGTTCTTGTACAACTTCTAATGACCAATATCAGTGATGCCTCCTGCATAATCGGTTCCAATTGTTTAAGGTCGAACACAATTACTTGGCCAGACAAAGTGATGAAAGGTTGGTGTGAAGTGATGGAGCAAGGCTTTGACCGATGTGTCGTAGACATCAAAACCGATCAAGTGCGAGTTGAATCCGCATACAAAGGGTTCCGTACCATAGTACATGTACATAATATGTTTCTTGTATGGGACCTCTTTTTTTTGTTATTTGTTGATATAGCAGCAATAGACACACTCTACCTATTACGGTTAATGAGATACAGACAGATGACAGTTGGACAGACGGACGGACGGAGAGCGAAGGCTTAGTAATAGGGTTACGTTGGCACCCTTGGGATAAGGAACCCTATAAAGGGCCATAGTTTTTGAATGCTAGCCGCAGGACCGGAGTGAATGCCTACACCCAGCGATGGGATACTGCGGGCTGTGGATGAGGATGACAGTATGATAACTTATAAATGACGCAGGTACATCGAGTGCTTCATAGCGGAGCAGAACCTGGTGGGCGTGGCGACGGGCGCGGCGTGCCGCGACCGCGCCGTCGTCTTCGCCTCTACCTTCGCCGCCTTCTTCACCAGGACCTTCGACCAGGTGCTCCCCCTACTCCCCCTTACATCATAAATGTTTGATACCGAAGTTAATCAAGTGGTGCTTGTTTAAGCCACAGCGTACGTGGACAACCGCTTTTAAGGGCAACTTATATGTTTTTACAGACACATAACACTTGTTTTTTTGCTTCACCTACCAAACTAAGTTTTTAACTTGCCGTCCCTAACATACATATTTTCTATGTACAGCATGAAAAATTGCATGAAGTGTCTAAACTTGGTTTTGTTAGTCTTCTTTCATATTACGTAGAATAGTACGAGTAGAATAGTATTATGAATTCAAAATTTCAAATTAAGGGAATGTATTTGTTGGTAGATCCGGATGGGTGCCATCAGCCAGTCGAACATCAACCTGGTGGGGTCCCACTGCGGCGTCAGCATCGGCGAGGACGGGCCCTCGCAGATGGGGCTCGAGGACATCGCGCTCTTCCGCGCCGTGCCCACCGCCACCGTCTTCTACCCCTCGTGAGTGCAGATCTACCCTGTCTGTCGTATCCCTTACCTCATCGCCCATACACATCTGTAGCTCTAGCAAAAGTTTCCTCATATTTTAGAGAAACTAACTACAACTGTTGTAAAGAAATATGTATCAAACCTGCATATTGATGTATCCCCTTTTTCCAAACCTGCCTCGCTCCGCGCGAGTCAGTGTATCCAAGGAGGGAAGAACACTGTGGCATTACCAGAGATGGGCGCTTACCCGGTAAAAACCCGACCTTTGGGTTTTTACCCATTTATACCCATTTTTACCTTCCCATTTCGAATTAATACCGGGTAAAAATTCAATGCATCTTTTTTTGAGATACAACTAATTATATATGCTTTTATTTGTTAGTTTTTATTCCTAATTAGCTATAATGATTTGACTGGCCTCACAGCTCACTTGGTAGTAGCTCTTCCTTTGCGCTGAAGGTTGTTGCTGCGATCCCCACCCAGAAAAAATATTTGTGTGATGAATATAGATGTTTGTTCTGTGTCTGGGTGTTCTAACATATTTACAAACAAAAAGTATATAAGTATTTTATCAGTCATCTGGTGGAAAAAATGTGGAGAAGAGCAAAGGATGTGGCACTTTTAAAGCCTGGGAAGTTTCACGATGACCCTAAAAGCTACAGGCCCATTTCATTGTTGTGTCATCTGTACCAACTGTTTGAGAGACTCCTTCTCAACCGTCTCACACTGATTCAAAACTGATCCACAAACAAGCAGGATTTAGACCCGGAAAAGTCTGTTGTGGGCAGACTCTTAGACTCACCCAACATATCGAGGACGGCTTTGAGACGAATAATATAACAGGCATGGTTTTAGTTGACCTAACTGCTGCTTATGATACCGTAAACATCCGAAAACTCCTAGGAAAAGTTGAAGATTTGACCAACGATCTTGGGTTTGTTCAAATACTTGGTGAACTGCTTCGTAACCACCGCTTTCAAGTTCACCTTCTTACGTAAAAAAGTAGATGGCGCAGCGTCAAAAACGGACTTCCCCAAGGGAGTGTCCTTGCACCAACCCTGTTCAATTTGTATACGAACGATCAACCTAGCAGCCCAAATACAACCCGTTTCTTATACGCGGACGACCTAGCTTTGACCACCCAGACAAAAACCTTTGAAGAGGCGGAAGAGAACCTGACCGTCGCCCTTGAAGAACTAGGAGCCTACTACGATGCAAATGGTCTAAAACCCAATCCATCAAAAACTCAAGCCTGCGCTTTCCACTTGCGCAGCCACCAGGCTGATCGGTCTCTCAACATCACGTGGCAAGGAGTTACCATCCAATGTGAGCGCTATCCAAAGTATCTTGGCGTAACACTGGACAAATAATTGTGTTACAAACCACACTGTCAAAAGACAAAGATGAAAGTCGGCTCTCGCAACAGTCTACTACGGCATCTAACATCTACCAAGTGGGGAGCAGCGCCAGACGTTTTACGTTCTACTGGTATGGCGCTGTGCTTCTCCGCTGGTGCCCAGTGTGGCACATGTCTGCACATGCCAAACTCGTTGAAGTAGCGCTCGACGAAACGTGTCGCATAATTACTGAGTGTCTCAAGCCAACTCCTCTCAACATGTTATATTCTTTAGCAGGTATCACACCACCATGCGTGCGACGGGATGTAGCTAGTTCAATGGAGAAATCCAAGCAAGAGTGATAACCGACATCCTTTGTATGGGCACGAAATACCTGAAGCTCGCCTCAATATTATTATTATTATTTATTATTTATTATTATCCGGCTTCCGCAAAGTATAAGCTTTGGAAGGAGAAAAAACCCCACCTCCTAATTTTATCACCCCGCAGGAAAAATTACCACCAGGACACGCTCTGCCATGGCTAGTCTGGAAGTCGTTAAATCGGCTCCGCACCCAAGTTGGTCGTTGCAGATTCAACATGTGCGAATGGGGATTTAGGGAGCCTAGTTTGGCACAATGCGACTGCGGTGCTCCGGCGCAAACCATGCCGCACCTGCTGGTGTGCCCCCTGTGTCCAAACACCTGCACAAGGGATGACCTCAATGCCGCTACAGATAGCGCGATTGAGGTGGCCACCTTTTACTCTAAAAACATTTAACGAAGCATCGACACAAGAAGAAGAAGTCATCTGGTTCCCATATTACAAGTTTTTCTTAGTTTGGGGCTAGATGTTGCTGTGTTAGAATGTCCGCCACTATTTATTTATTATTTTATTTGTTTACTAGCTGTGCCCCGCGGTTTCACCCGCGTTTTTCTCGTTTCCGTGGAAATACCGAGATAAAATATTGCCTATATTATAGCCTCCCTCAATAAATAGACTATGGCCCATAACTCATTAATAGGTACCAACTCTTAACATCTTACACACGTGATAACTTTTAAACGAAATATCCGATTGAGATGAAACAAAAAGTTTTTTACTTCTTCATAAGTACTCTTGATAACATAATGCTTCATTTCGATAAAGATCAATATTACGATACATATTTAACGTAGTTTTTTTTCTTCAGACGATTTAATAATTATTTTGAACACAAAATCGGTTATTGTGATTAAACCATGATAGCTAGATATATGTTCTCGCGGACTTTTTTGTAGGTCCTAATGGGATCTACAAACCCGTAGTACATCATTTTTTTCTATCGTCAATAGTTTTTGCAGCGCACGCAAAAATAGGTTTTCGATTTTGAACCTTGTGTTACAAAATAGCAGTTTTATTACGGATCCCTAATTTTGAAAAAAAAACATAGCCTATAGCCTTCCTCGATAAATGGACTACCCAACTCTGAAAGAATCATTCAAATCGGACCAGTAGTTCCAGAGATTAGCGCGTTCAAACAAACAAACAAACAAACACTGCAGCTTTATAATAACAGTCTTTGAATTGTGAATTTCTGTATAAACAAAACAAAAGGTAAGTGAAAAATCGTTTTCGTTACGGTACGGTTACGGACGGGTAGGTGGATCTAGGCAATTGGTTAAAAAAAAATTTAAAATACAGGTCGAATTTTTACCCGGTATTAATAAAAAATACCCGGTATAAATGGGTATTTTTTAATTTTTACCTATTTTACCCTTTCCTTCCTATTTTACCCACCCGAATTTTTACCCACCCGCCCATCTCTAGGCATTACCATTCGGTCAATTGTATTCCATACTTTGTGCGTTTGAAAGTGGACACTACATTTGTATTAAATTAAAGTAAATTCATTATAGCTTGACTTTGTGGAAGTCCCTTACTCCGTTTATAAAAAGTTGGCCAAAATGCAGACATGTGCACCACCAACCCGTCTGCAATAAAATAGCTTTCTATGCAACACACACAATCACATGCTGTATCTGCAGCTTTTTATAGATGTGACACTTCTATTATTGGTTGGCTGGTAGAAAATGCCTAGGCATTAATCCCTCCTTTTGGTTAGTATTTTTATGTTGTGTAATAAAGTATTCATAAATAAATAAATAAATTATTTTTGTTCTAGTTGTCCCTACTAATACTGACGAAAGTTCCTTGTTGTCCCTACTAGTGGGGACGTGAACACATCACTGAGACCAAAGGCATACATAAATATTATCATGCTCGTATCCCTAATGGGGTGAGCAGAGCTACAAGTAATCACAAGAAAACTTGCAGACACTCCTGGCTCCATGTCCCAAGATGGAATGGATATGGTGAACCAGGGTGACAAGTGATAAGAGATAAGAAGTAAATGAAAGAGTACACTGCGTGTTTCAGCGACGCCGTATCAACCGAGCGCGCAGTAGAGCTGGCCGCCAACACGAAGGGCATCTGCTACATTCGGACTTCGCGACCCAACACCAGCATCCTCTACGCCGCCAACGAAGTCTTCAAGGTAAACTAAGCCAATGCACGTACGTACATCGCCAATTATTATTCAGTTCAATCATTGCGTAACTAGCATCCGATCGCGGCTCCTCCGTGTGATGAATAAAAGTACTTTGTGTTGATGTACAAAAGTTCACCACTCAGCTTTATACTAACTGCGACAAGCGTTTTGTTAAAAAATACCTATTTTGTATACCTACACTGAGAGCACTGGTGGTCTAGCTGGTAGTGAGTGATCCCGCCTTCCGATCTTAAGGTCGTGGGTTCAAACCCGTTCGTATACCAATGGATTTTACTGTGCGAAAAGTTTATATACGCTATACCAGTACTCTCACAACGGTGAAGGAAAACATCGGAAGGAAACCTGCGGCTTAGTCAGCTCCGCACGTATTGACCATGTCTTTTCTGTGTACAAGGCCGACTAAGCTGAGAGGATGGAATAGGTGCTGGGCAAGCCTACTCCATCTTAATTCGTCCCGGGCACTACAGCGTCCCGTTTGTAAATATAAAAATTGCCTCCTGACGCTGTATAAATCATCTGTTAAAGATGGTAAAAGACATTATTATACCTACAATGTGATGCATTGTATTGTGTTCAGGTGGGGCAGGCCAAGATCATCCGTCAGTCGGGCAAGGACAAGGTGCTGCTGATCGGCGCCGGCGTCACGCTGCACGAGGCCCTCACCGCCGCTGACAAGCTCAAGGAGGAAGGCATGTAGCTTATATAACTATGTCGAAACCTTGCAGTGCTAGGCTGCAGGTAACTAGCATCGAGCTCCTACTACCGCGTTCATCTTCCTGCCCTTATCCCTCTCTA
Source organism: Scotopteryx bipunctaria (assembly GCA_949320045.1). Classification (NCBI taxonomy): domain Eukaryota; kingdom Metazoa; phylum Arthropoda; class Insecta; order Lepidoptera; family Geometridae; genus Scotopteryx; species Scotopteryx bipunctaria. Next base: position 10,037,140 of record OX439459.1, read on the forward strand.
TGTGGGGTCGGCACAGCAGATCCTTGGATCATGCTGTAAGAGTTTTGGCTAAGGCCGGGTTTTGGTTTGCCTGACGTCAACCTTCCTTGGGAATACTGGCTTATTGTATCTCATCATGCTCGAGGAGAGAAGCAGCTGGACGCATTCTATGTTTTTTCTTTACTCCCAGTCCAGCAGAGAAGCTACTACCGCATTCCATAAAGGAAAAATCAATTGGATCTTCCGTTTAAAAAAAAACAAAAGAATGTGTGTGGGATAGGAGCAACTATTTAGATGTTGAGTGATTAAAGAAAATGGAAAGGTGAATGTGTTGTGCCGACCGCACTTAGTGAGAATAGCACAGGAAAATGATGCTACAGTAGTTGAGTCTCATCGAGTTATTTAACATTCTAGATACATTGCTGTTGGATACATAGTGTGGTTATACAGTATTGTTGGATACACAATGTGATTATACAATATTGTTGGATACATTTATTTATTTATTTATTTAAGTACACACACATCATAACATTTAAAAAAGAACACAATCATAGAAGGTACATTTCCGATGTATAGGACAATTACGGTGTACATAACTTGCACCAATTATTATGTTCATAGTGTGGTTTGTGCAGGCATCGATGCGCGTGTGCTGGATCCGTTCACCATCAAGCCGCTGGACAACGCGGCCGTGCTCGCGGCCGCCCTGGCTTCTCAGGGAAGAGTGCTCGTCGTGGAAGACCACTACCAGGCTGGTATGTATCTTTGGTACTTGAGGACTATCCTACTATGATAATCTTTATTTATCTTAAGACATCACATTCTCTTAGACTCAGATGTACTATTATGTATAGCGTTCAGAAGCAACCTTATCTGCAAAAACGGACTATACTATATTATGTGTACAATAAGTATATTTAGAGCCTCGGAAGGCCTAGTCGATATAACAATCGACAAATTGTCGGGCAGCGATGCCCAGTAGAAAAGTCCAAAATGTATGTTATCGATACTGACATACAACTGTTGGAATTTCATTTAACAATACCAAACCGCTAATTTAGTAAAATCCGCAATTTCATCTGGGTGCATTAATAAATTGAATTAGCTTAATTTTGATCTGTGCAGAAATCAATAATCAACGACGGTAGATGTTGTTTACCTTTATTATTTAGCAGGTAAGTTGTCAACCGTCCGTTGTTTGCAGGCGGCATCGGCGAGGCGGTCCTGTCGGCGGTGGCCCTGCAGCGCGACATCGTGGTGAGCCACATCTACGTGAAGGAGGTGCCGCGCTCGGGCGCGCCCGCCGCGCTGCTCGACAAGTACGGCCTGTCCGCGCCGCACATCGTGGCCGCGGCCAAGGCGCTGCTGAAGGCATAAGCCACTTTATACTTACTACCCGCTGTGCACACCTACAATGACTTGAATGTCTCATAATGTCTAAACCAGCCATACTCAACCTGGGGACCACGGGCCGCATGCGGCCCACCGGACCTTTCTTATTGGCCCACCTCGAGTTTTAATTTTATTGTCAACCAATTTAAATTCATTTTTCATTCCCAGCTGAGACACAGTGGGCGCGCTGAGTAAATAATATTTTTTTACTCAGTTCTGTGGTAGAATGATGATGGTACTAGATAACGCTACCGCGATGTGTTCCATTAGAGATGCGCATTAGTACCTAAATACCCATTCAAGTAAATCGACAGTCGTCGTATATATTCAATTGCAGATTTAGGCGTTGTTTTCAAATTAAATAAAAAAATCCTCATTTTTATAAAAACCTATAAAATTTTTCTTGCGGCCCGCAGCACCATGTCTGTAAAGTGTTTGTGGCCCCTATATGAAAAAGATTGAGTATGGCTGGTCTAAACTATCTTGATCTTACGAATCTACACGCTTTGTTTTCTCGTTTATCCCGCGACAAATCATATTCACCTCTATTTTACGCGAAGATTTAAAAATCCGGTAGCTCAGCCTCGGCTATTGACAACTTTAAGTTTAAATATATCTTTATTGTCAATTTAACGTATCAAAACGCAATGTCTCTTAAATTTTGTAATTTTGATCGACTCTTTCTCATAACCGATTGATCATATTTGCCATATGCGTGAATCAGGCGTGAAGGCGTTCAAGTTGATTGTGGGTGAGTAAAATATGGCTCTTTACTGAACCGTTGAAGAAGAACTAGGTCCTAGTGAACGAATCTTTTTCTTTTCTAAGTCTCAAGTGATTTTCTACCAATTCCTTTGTAGGTTCGTTGACGTGGCCTATAGGCCGCGACGTTTTAAACCTAGATCACTACAAAACATGATCAAAAACTACACAGATGCGGTGTGATGCATATTATATTTTTAAACTTATCCTAGATATGTTCCGACAAATGATTCCTTGTCTAAAAATCAAATTTACCTAGCTATTAGACTGTTTTTAAGACTTAAAATCTTAATAACAGTGACTATTGAAAAATTATATGATCACTATTTAAAAATATTACGGAAAACTTCCATGTCTGTGAATCATTCCCAGATTTAACATTCCCTTTGGACACACATTCTAGTTCCTAAGAGATGAATCGTTATAAGAATACCTATAGTTTAGAAGTTGTCTGTTATACATTATAGCTGTTTTTCTATCTTTTTATACATTTTATTATATATTATGAACTGTTGTAAATCAGTGCCTTAAACGCACACATAGTGTAGGCTGCTTTTGGATGGATTTAAAAGGGTTAGATACTAAGATTGGTTTGCTAAATATATATTTATGTGTATTATTATATTCTATCTAATAGAACGAAGTCGAATGGATTCAAAAGCCTATAAATGCTCAATTTTTGTGAGGGCTTCTTATGGTTGTTATAAATAACACAAAAAAATATTTGGTTAAATGTTTTATTGGTACATTACATTCCTGTTGCATTTCCTTGTCACGGAATACTTGTTTTTGTGTAATAAAAAAGTTTGAGTATAAAAATTTGTTTCAATATTACAAAACATCAATCTTATTAACATTTTTGTAACAAAGTATAAAAACTTACATTAATGACTAGAATAACTCCTTTTTGTATGTACAATATCCAATTCCTTAGCTACTTGTATTAGAGGTCAACTGACTAGTTTTGTTAGTAAACTCTGTACTTATTACACATTTCACACTTGCTCAAAAACACGTTATTCTCATTTATTTACAAAATGCATTATAAAAAGATGTACCTATCTAACATAGTTTGATACATGAAAAATACACAACACATTATGTACAAAGCAGTTATGAGTATTTACATTAAATAATATTACATCGGACGGAGAGTGGCGAACACACAAACTTCAGTTAATCTCACTTTACACAACTTAAATGCATTATTTGGCCACTAGCTTAAGAGCGCTCGTATCGACGCGTCTCGCGCATTTTAGTTGAGTTTATCCAGTCTACTTATTAATTTCACAAAATACTTTACAATATCAAATAACTTACAACCACGTTCAAAAAGCTTACTTGACTATCCTGTCAACGTTTCTCATTTTCATTTTATCATTTTGATACTATAAATTTAGTATGTGTAAAAAATCAGCCAAGTAAGCGCTTACGGTTATTTAAACTTAATTTAAAGCAAAAGAAACAATTTACAGATTCTGAGCACCGAATCGGAGGACAATTTTTGAGAGGATTTCTTTGGTCTGTTTCATCCCCATTCGCCCGCCGTGCTCCCGTCGGGCGGCGGCGCAGCCGGCGCGGCCGGCGCGCGCGGCGCCCCCGCCTGGCCCTCCAACTCTCCTGGAAGGTAATCCTTCCAACTCCTAAACAGATACCTCGTGAATTTCCTGAGCTGCCTGAACTTGCAATAAGTCGCTCCCTCCGCAGACTGAAGCTGCTGCGTTTGGATCAAAAACCCCTTCTCCTTGAATGTCTGTTCTAACTTTTCCCGCTGCAAGCTCTTCCTAGACTTTCTCTTCTTCTTGTTCAGATCTTCTTTCACGATCTGGCTGTCCTTGACGTGTGTGTGGGAGGACTCGCCGGCTTCTGGTGGGGCGGAGCTGGCGTCTTTGTGGAGAAAGTCATAGCTTTTATTCCCCTTATTACCGGTTCCGCTATAGTATCTAAAGTTGCCTCCGGAATCCACCGATAGCATTTTCTTCTCCTGTAACGAGGGCTTGGATCCCCCTGTGAACTTGAACTTGCAGATGCTAACTTCGGTCGTAGGGGTTGTGGAGTTAGTTTTGGTCGGGATGGGGGGAATGAAGATCGCTGAACGTTTCCTTTTGACAGTACCCTGAACAGGGTTGGGAGATGCTCGCTTCATCTTCTGTTCCGGGCTCTTCTTCGCCTCTTCCACCTGCTTTATGACTTTAGGGTCGAGCAGCTCTGAGATTTGTTTTAAGACTAATTTGCTCTTGCTGTCTTCTGAGGTTTCCGTGGACACGCTTTCGGCTAGACTGCTTGGCGTCGACGGTCCCTTGTCTTCACCCATCATGGGCAGCTGCCCCGCGGCCGCTAACCTTTGGTAATACAACAGCTGTGTCTGTAAGGCTAGCGGATGCATGTACACACCGGCGTTAGGCCAGTACACGTAGCCAGGGAACTTCCCTTCCCCGTCAGGACTCGTGGTAGACTGAGCTGGCTCCGATAGCGTAGGAGAGATATTCCTTTGCTGCCGTGAAAGGTCTGGAGAACTACTAGCGGTAGCCGGTAGAAGATTCGTGTTCCTCTGTATCACTGAAATGGCATTTGGTTGTTCTGATTTTGGACTTTCGAGATCTGTGTCTTCATTCTTGACATCCGGTAGAGAGGTGTAAATGTTTCCGAATTTCTTCTGGATCTGAATCTTGAGGTCGTGCAGGTCCCTGATGCAGAGGTTGAGCGGCTCGTCGTCGCTGTGCAGGGGGCCGGCGATGGTGGGCGGCGCCTCTGGCATCGGCTCGTCCGGACTGTTAAATCGGGGGGGAGAGAGATTTTCCAGTCTTCTTTTATTCTCCTGTGATAACTTCCGTTCCAACAAGCTTGAAATAATCTTGTTCTGGAGGTCGGTTTTGGGACTGGGTAACGGATGATTTTCAGTTCTGAAGGGTGGACACATGGACAGCTGGCTCAGCCTGTCCTGAGCGGGCGGTTGTCCCGGCACGACTGTGCCGTAGTTCTCGTAGATGAGGTGACAGATGTCCGCCTTCTTCGGCTTTCGACCTCGTCGAGGTTTAGAGTTGTTGAGCGTCATCTCGCCCATGTACGGCAAGTCGTCGTAGGTGACGATCTTGCTGGGCGCTATTGCTGGGTTTTTCTTCTTCCTGTCTTCAGGTTTGGAAGGTGGTTTAGCAGCCATGTTCGGAACTGTCGAAGTTTCCGTCTCGTTCTGGATGCCTGCTAGCCTTTGCGCCCAGATTTTAAAGGTTTCATTGGTGATGTTGTTCAGATCGAAGTTTGGCTCCGGAGGCTTTTCTGATTTAGGTTTCTGTGGAGCTTTCGCATTTGCTTTTTGGAGGCTCTGCTCGTAGTGATCGAGGTACTCCTGGGGCAGGGCCTGGTGGTGGAATTTGAGCTTCCATCGGTTCTTCTGCCGGCTGCGGCAGTGCTTCTGTTTCGGCGGCTCCGCCTTCTCGAGCCGCTCCTTGCTGGTCGAGAGAAGCTGCTGGCGCAGCAACTCTTTGTTTTCTGACCTGGAACGAAGACATTTTCGTGTTAGCTAAAAACTCATTTTGTTGAATAATGGTTGGGTGGTTTTTTACATGTTATCGCAACAAACTTAAGGGTCATTAGTAAACCATAAGTTGGTTAGTAAAAAGGTCACTGTAAGGCCTACCTAGTGGTGGGTGGCGGGCGGGGCGCGGGCGGCGCGGGACACACGTCTCCGCACATGGCACGCCGCATCACTTCTGAAACAACAAGAGGAATGTTGTAGGCAGTACGGACGCCAGGCAAATGGCCACAAAAATCAAATCGCAATAAAATTGGTAGGGAGGTAACAGCAAAAACGTATCGAGTCTCCTTCCGTAGACAAAAATAAAAAATACTACAACATTTCTACGTGATTTATTTTTAGACAGAATTCATTATGATATTGAAAACTGAAAAGCTAAATTGCTACAGCATTTTCAGATCGATCCGAAACTGCAGGTAAACGAACTCACAATACTAATAAATCATAGTTTGTTTACGATACGTCATTGCGCACCGAATGCGTGTTATAAAGTGCTGAGTATGACTCATATTGTTAGCTTTGAGACGATGTCGAGAACAAGTGTTCCTACTAAAATTCAATATGAAAATTAAAATGTGAAGATTGAAATAATATAGAAATAATAGAAATATGCAGACGTATTGATGGATCAAGTCAAGCCCCTCGCCAGGCATCGCAAAGGAAAAGCTTATCTTTACTCAAAACAATGTAACCGTGATGTGTTATTTATATCCGAGTAAATTTATCTGTGCTTTACTCTAAAACTACAACAGACAAGTGCAATTAGAAATATCTAGCTCATACCTACCTACATATATACCTACCTCAAATATCTACCTCAGACAAGACGAATTCCCTCAATTTCAGAAAAACCTAATGAGTAGATTGTCTTAATTTTAAACGATATGTAAGTAAGTATTCAATATATGTCACAAACCGAGGACCCCTACCCGATGGACCGACGACATTGTTGAAGGTCGCGAGTGGTCGATAGATCAAAGCCCAAAATAGTTCGTCCTGGAAGTATTTGGGGAGGCCCGGATCCAGCAGTGTAGGTACTTCCAAAGGTTAATGATGATGTATAGGTAGCCCTTTTTAAAACAGATTTTGTAGAAGGTTCTAGTTTGTTAGTGATCGTTGTGGAGCAGTGGAGCGGCACAGAGAGTTGAAACCCGAGCTGATGGCTCGAAATACCCGCGTGCGCGCCATTTCGCAACGTCGTGCTACTCGAGACCTGAATTTGGTTCAGGGAAAACCGAAAGCTAAAGCGGCAATAAAATAAATTCCAAAATAAACTGACGACAACAGTTTCCCAAATAAAGTTGAGACCGTAGACGGCTTGTCTTGTCGTCCGACGGTTTCCAATTCGATCGCTTGTTTATTTGTCAATGTTCCTATCTGCGTCACGTATTGTTGTTTCTTTACCGTTCCTAAAAAAATACTTTGTATATATCCAAAATAAAAACTATTCTGTGTCCTAGAGTCCCATCACATTTAAACTTGGTACCATGTACAGGTTCTTTACCTGGCAACAAATAGCCTACATTTAATCCGGGTACAACGCGAGTGATGCCGTAGGCGGAAGAATAAACTTACAAGTGTCCCAATGCTGGGCAATGCCCTTCATTTTCCAATCCTTGCACTCCAAAGCTAAAGTCGGCTGTTGTGGTTCGGGTAGAAGCTATTAGTCAATAATTCAGTAGTCGCTGGGTATGGTAGCAATAGAAGTTTATCAATTTGTTGTTGTGTTGACCAGTCGCGTCTTGCAATATCGGGCATTAGCTTGGATCATATCCAATTAAGATCGTGCTGATAATCGAATAGCGGATATTACTCTAGCATTATTTATCGAATTACAATCCAAATCGAGTTACAAAACACTAACCTCTTTCCGCGGCTTTGCTGGCTTTATACAAAGTAGCCATGTTAGTCCAAATGTTATTCCAACAAAACTAAAACTTTTTCATCTCATATGCAACCTCGGTCCTTATCAAATCAAACAAACTTATCAAATACACACAATTCTTGTAAATATAGGCTCTGATATTATTATAATTTATTGCAGAACCATACCTTACCATACACCTCACAATAGAATAAAAACTCGTAGTAAAATGGTGTGTCAACTAATGATCATCTTTGACCGTATAAGGCTGAGCAGATGCGTCGCGACTATAAATATAGAATGATTTAGTGCTATGTAGGAAGTACTAGCTCATAATGTGGCATTATTCCTCAATTGCTTGGCAATCATAATAATCTTTGCAGATAAGCAAAAACTCTACGAGATTATTCAGCCTGTTGACGAGGCTGATTTGTTTTTGGAAAATTGCAGAAATAAATAAAATGCTAGAGCCTAAAAAGTAGTATGCAAATAAACGTCAAAACTTGGTATTATTGTTTTGAAATGAGTTGACGTCACGAGCCGTGAATCATTGAGAATCTAAATGCGAAGTCGAAATTTATTTCCGCTTTAATATTACTACCTACTTATCCACATCCACAGTTCATAGTTTATAACGATCAGTAAATAAAACAAAATTAAATATTTAGGTAATAAAAATAAAAGTAAACAGTTCGAGTCTGATAATGCGACCCTGCGCTATCCCATGGTTGTTCCAAGTTTCTAGGTATTTTAAAGTGCTCATTTTTGTTGACATGCGCTAATCCTCTGATAAAGTTGATGAAACGCGATCGTAAAGTTTTTTTTTAATGTCTTGTTACAATACTGTGGCTTGGCAATCCTCTGATGAGGAAGTTGATCAAACGCGATTGTAAAATCTAAAGTAGGTAAATTCCATACGAAAATGATTCTTCTTTTAATTTTGTTGTTTTTTTGAACATGATTCGATCGAGTGATGAATAGTTGGAATGGTTTTGTCTAAATAAACATGAGTGTGGGTATTGTTGCATTTCCACCGGGTGAAGTAATGATTACGAGCCGGCGGCGCTGGCGGCCGGCCAGCCGTCTGTGTCGTCACGGGCTCGGGCATGTGTACTCCATATGCTCACAATTGGGCTAAGAGGTAAATGTACACACAAAAATTGGGTAAGATTGTTTTCAATAATGTTGCTTTCTTATGACTGGTTACTAGCTGTCATAAGAAGATAGCTGTGTTGGCTTTGATTATATAAAGTGTGTTAGCAATAATAAAGATAAAGATATAATAGTGTGACGTCCGAGCCGTCAACGTCACGCGCATCAACTGAGAACGCGCTCCAAAATGTTTTTGTTAGAAAATTTAATTTTCGGAATGTTCTAAGGATGTTCCAAATATAAATTGAAATATTTGGAAGAAGTTCTAAAAATAAAAGAAGAATAGAAAAGACAAAAGATCGAAATTAAGCGAATAAAAGGCGACATGAGCCGAGCAGCCGGCAGTTTTGATCAAGACCGGAAGCAAAATGGAAGAAGAAGAAAAGTAACGTGAAAATCAAGTGCAGCGTAGTGACTGCCGTGAGAGGACTACGTGGACTCTACGTCAGTGAGGAGAGGACTACGTCGGAGAAGCAACAGACGAACACCCTGTATACTCCACGTCAGTGTGCGGTGTTTTGAAGAGTCCAATAAACGACATCTCAAAAGACCAGTCGTTTCCTTCCAATCCCGTACCCACTTCCGTAACAATATCAAAAAGTGAAGTAGAAAGTATAAAAAACTGCCTTCAATTGTTTGAAGTTGAAAAATGGTTTTTAGCTTTTAAAATAGAGATGACAATTTATAAGTGTGCCGCGGAGATTGATGACATACTTTGGATTTTCACCTTGAGTTTTCCGGTATATTTTTTTTTGTGAAGGATATTCTTGTAGCGATGACTGAGAAGATATTTTTCAAGACTTTTCCATATTTATTTAAAGAAGAGCTAACAAAAAAACGAAATGCAATGCCAACATTCCAAACGATAATGAATTGCTTATTGGCAAAAAACGAATCCACAACAATGCCAAGCAATTAATTGAAACATCTGATACAGGGATATAGGAAGGGATTTGAATCATAACAATAAACTCGGCCCAACTTCGGAGGCAATAAATAACGATTCCGTATCAGTAACTTAAACTCCTTTTATGCGGAGTACCAAAAATATCCCTAACTTAATAAGCGACATGACGTTTCTGACAACATTTAAGTATTTTAACGACCTATAATTTGTATAAGGCGATTATTATTGGTGGCTTCCCAAAACTGCGGTTCTGCTGCGGAGGGATACCTGCCAACTATTAATTTAAACGATTGGCATAAAGGGTATGTTAATAGCTACCAAATTAGGTATACGGTGCTCTCCGTGAATCATATGCAAAGGCGTAGGAATAAGGCATTATTTATGGAAACAGCAGAATCCAAACAAAACAAACGCGTTTGGAGATTATTTTACATAACAGTGAGCTTATTGTGATGGATCTCTATTGGTTTATGAGTTTTGATAGAGTCTATTGTGGGTTGTGTGCTCGTCTTATCTAAGAGTATCGATACCGGAAGCATTTTACACAATGATTGTGATTGCTTTGAAATGGGACTCGACATGTTTTGAAGCTTTTTAATTGGGATCGTATGAAACTACCGGCGCGGTGCCGCAAACGACAAAACTCCAAAAGCCAAAACTTAACTAGTACTTTTTAATAAATGGCTAGTTCAGTATCATTTGAAGATAACACAATCAACAGGAACACGTAAACAAATACCTACTCTTCTACTCTGTGAATTAGAATTATTTATTTCAGAACAACAGAAAACGCAGCAAAACATGAAATCAATATCCAAACAAATTGATTGCCTAAATAACGTCACCTCGATGTATCCATATAGGGGCAAGTGATAACAGAATGCTCCACGGTGTGTTTGCTAACTGTATGCTGTTTGTGACTATTTCGCTACAGTTGGAGAAACAATTTGGTCAATTTGACACTCCCCTTGTACGGACCAGCTTGATGCTTTCTTGCAGTAATGAGTGCGCGCGCTAAACAGACGGACAAACATGACACACATCGGTGGATCCGTCAATAGGCTCGGTGCTAGAGAATAGGAGAGGAAATGTCTGAAGGTGCCTTTTATGAATTCCTGTAGGTATATGCTTTCTGGAGGTTTAGATGTGTTTGTTCTACTTGGAATGTTTTAATAAAAGTACGCCTTAATAATGACTTATACCGGAATTAAGATTCTATAGAGGTTATGAATATGGTCCTATGAATTGAGTGGGTGTAGATTGAAAAATACAATTAAGCAAAATAAGACGAAAGAGCCAAATTAAAGTAATCCAACTCACACTTCGTCATTATAACTAAAATTGCTTTGATCTTTGACTTTACAGACGCGACCAGGGTTTTCCATTAAATTCACAACAATAAACGGAATTGAAGTGTGAATTCCTATTAGGAACACGAAATCGATACAATAACACGATAAAACGACAACAAAGATCAGATACCGTTGCGATGTTCGCGGGTACCCATTCAACGCGAATCAACTGCGATCTACATAGATAAGGTGCGGTGGACAACGTTAGATAAATAACTATTATTTGATTTATACAAACACATATTTTCGTCGGTCTCCAAAAAAATACTAGAAATTCGAAAATGAAAATACGGAAATAAAATACTCCATGAAGGACCTCGTAGAGAAGAGACCGACACAAATATGTGTCATTATGTCATCGAGACAAGAGCAGTAGTAACAAGATAATCACCTCCACCTTCGGGCAGCATCTGTGACATTCAAATCCTTTTAATGTCGCACTGTAAACACGAAACTTTTCATTGATAAGTAGCGGCGTGGGGAGAGCGTGCGCATCGCGAATGTCACTCCAGTGCACTATCAGCGGGCGGGCGGCGCGGCGCGGCGCGGCGGGATGCGACGTCGCGGCGCGGCCGGAGGGCGAGGAGTCCCCTCGCTCGGTGCGCGCGACTCGCTCTAATCTAAATACAGACAACGCGGCCGCTACCAAAATCTCTCGTATCACTTTCGGTTTCCATACGGCCTAAATTTAGAGGGCGCTCGCAACAGAAATAAAAACGTTTTTTACGTGTTTTTAGACGGGGCGTTTTTGCATTCGCCTGGTGGTGTGCCAGGCGCGCGCGCGCGCTCGCGAAACCCGAGATTCGTGCCGTATTTGGCAGCCGCTCGGGCCGCGCTCGGAACGGTTTTGGGTATTTAGTTTCGGCGGCCGCTGGCGCTGGCTGGCGCTGGCCGACGCGCGGCTAATTCGAGCCGCTTCCGCCGCAGCACCTGCCCGCAGCCTGCGCTCCTGCGCCTGCCCTACAAGGCACTACGCGCCGCGCCCCGAACGCGCCACATTTAAAACATATTCGCGAATGCCGATGATCTCACGATGACCCATTTTGGACTCTTTGTTTAGGTCTGCAGTAAAGTTCTATTCCTGGTAGCGCGCTGCCGCTGCCGCCTACTGAAAGCTTTTCCAGGAAAATTAACAGCGGAAAATGTTTTACGATACTATCATGACACTATAATGCGTTTTGAATAACAACGCTTCTTGTATCGACAAGGGCCAGATTCGATTTGGGAGAGTTTGAAAGAATTGGTTAAAACTTTGCAAGCATAAAAAACTCATTCCATGTTTCTGGGTTTGTATGTTTTAGGTTGTTTAAAACCGAACATTTAACACCGACCATTGCTCTACCAAGTCTGTTTCTACAGACACCAATGTATGTTTTTATAAAAATCGATAGATATCTATCGGCGGCGGCGGCGTGTGCCATAACGTGCTATCAAAATATCTGAAGTGTTGTCAGATTTCAGATTAGCAGATCACATTCGTCAAGCATGTAGTCAGTATGTTGTTCAACCTAGCCTGAGGTTCAACAACGGTCGCCTTCAACATTTTGAACCTTTCAAAACAAATTATAAAAAGCGTTTACTTAAAATAGTTTTATTTAGGTCTATGTTGTTCGTTTCGTGGCATTTGAAAGAAAAACAACTTCTCAAATTAGAAATATTAAACCAGCAGTTTTTGTGTGGAAAAGTCACTTGCCAAATAGTTTCATAACGGTTTCTTCGAAAACTCTCACAATTTATAGTTGTATCTACGCATAAAACACTAGTAGAGCGGGTAGACAGAATGCTACTATAAATACGGACTTATTTACAGAATAGCACGCTCTGTGCCGCTCAATAGTTTAATTAAGTTTTAGAAACTCTATGAGTTTTAGCAAATTGCTTCATGCGTTGAGCACTCGTAGCTCCTCAATCTCAACAGCAAAAACGATTTGAATGTAGTTTTTTGTATTTTTAATCCTATAGCAATCTAATTTCAGCTTTTAAAACGTGTTTGAAGAATAGAATCATTATTTTGAAATGAGGAATAGAGACATTATTATGCGAGGTCAGGGGCAATTGTCGTGACGTAGGTACAAAGTATGACGGTACTAAAGGTACTTGTCTCTTGTAAAATAACTCATAAAATTAAAAATCGAATAATTATGTAAATGCACATATCGTGTTTATAGAATTGTTGGCAATTCCTTTAAATATTTTATCCATCTAAAGAATACCAATGTTGTCAGCACTGCAAGGGCTTTACAATGACGACTTCGGTGGTTAACGTGACGGGCGTGTGCCAGGCGGAGTAGCAACAAGTGCTGGTTCGATTCCCACACTTATCTGCAAATATTTCTTCCGGGTCTGGTGTTGTGGTACGTTACTCGTAGTTTTTGATACCGCGACAGAGAATTCTAGCGCGGGGTATGTCTGTATGTGCTTCTACCTGCTTCTGTTTGACAAGTAGCGTGATCAGTGGGTGTCCACTGTCTCCAGCGGCGCGGTGGCGGGCAGGCAGCGGCGCCGCCCACGCGGAGTCCCACGACCTGACCCCAATCCCCGTCGTAGGAGTACTGCGTCTACATTCACTAACCAGTTCCATTATAATATTACTACTAGTTTATTTACTATTAAGATTTATTTTATGTGTAGCAATCTTATCAGTTTTCTACAGATTTCTATGTACCTTTATAGTTTTCAGTATGTAGTTAATCGGACTATATTCCGGTCTATCTCTATCTCATAAAAATGTGGAGTAGGCTAAATGTCTTGATAACAGTTCATAATCAAAACACCATCGTCGTTACTTTTGTCTTGTATGTTTTCTGTTGTGTTGTAATATCTAGGAAGTTCGTTTTATTTGAGTTAATGTTATTAATTGGTCATTTTTTCTTTCACCACAATGACACTAGTAGGTAGAGAAGGTATAATTTTATTATATCTTAAATAATAGCGTCTGTTGTCAATAGAATGACTATTTGCCCTTTCACCGCTAGCGGTAAGCTCCACCAATGTAAACCTTCACCAAGTTTCACTCGTGTTCTAATGTTTGAACAAACTACAAACCACATTCCGCTAAGTAGCCTCTTGTGTTCACGTAATATGCCAAATATCAACCAGTATTTTAGTGAGTTTGGCAATCCCGTGCGCTTGTTACATGATTTGGGTCAAAAAACAAAAAAGTGAAGTCAGAAATTTACTAAATTTTACCAAAACTGCGGAAAGCCTACAATCTCATCTCAAAAGCTAAATTTTTTGCTAGCCATTTTTACAGCCAGAACAGTGAGTTATAGTTCATATATTTACCTTTACTATAAGCAGCTTGGGTTAATATAAGCTTCTTGTATTGTTATAGTTTCACTACTCGTGTCATTGGTTCTCTGAAGACCTTAGTGAAAAGATAGAGCGCGCCTCCGAAAGTTTTCCGACTAAGTTCAACGACTCTCGCCTTGACTGGACCTGGCTGTTTTTTCACAAAATCAATTAATTATGCACTTACCCAGTTCTTTCTCGTGTTAGAGATAAGACTTGTCATTCGAACAATGCTCAGTGAGCATGATACGCGCCAAGTATAGGCCGTTCTATAGATCAACTTGTCACAATCGCCCACAACACTATCTAGTACAAACTCAACAGTTACTACTATTCAATTATATACCTTATCTACTTGTGATAAGGTTAAAAACGGCTTGGAACCAGTTCGTACCAGCAGTTCGTATTGTCTTCAATCATCATAATCTTGCGTTGTTTGATTCGAGATCTTACGACCTCTTAATAAAGTTTAAAAATGTGTTTGTTGTGCTTGATGTCCGGTCCTCGAACCTACACCCTCGAGATGTATTGCGATACAAGTCGTTGAGAGCGGTGAAATTAATTAGGTGTTCCACCCACGCGGGTAACTTACTTATTTTTTACAGTGGTGCAAAAAGGTAAGCTTGAAAGGATTTTTTGATTTGTTTTAGAAAAATCAATAAACGACCATAGTACGAGTACCTACCTACTTACTGAAATAACCAACAGGTAGGTAATTAAATAAATGTTGATCTGGCCAGCACTATTACTCACTCTTCAAGTTAAGTGTATCCTGAAACTAATCATTTGATCTTTCCCTTGTTTCGTAAAGGTAGAACTTCCAGCTAGTAATATCACAGCAGAATTGTCGTAGCAGTGTGTAAGATCACTATGCGACACAATGAAAACTCCACTTCTGCCGATGCAGGACTTGTAAGTTCAAGAGCCTGTAAGCAATTGGTCTACAAAGGTGAGTTTAAACTGACCAGCTTTTTATAAGCAAAATCTTTTTATGATGTCGGTTAGATCGTCCCACAAGCGAGAAGAGCGATGACGGGCAACAATTACACGACATTAACACGGACGGCTCGGCGATCCATCATCGAGACTTTTTGCAACTTCTGCGAAGCGAGGCCTGTGCAGGCGCCGCACTGCGGCTCGACCGTTTTGTCCAATGTTTTAAGCAGAGAAAATGAGTTTGAAATAATATGTTTCATAGAGGGACCCTTAGAAACATTTAATTTTCAACGTAGACGTTTTTTTTTCTTAATGGGTTTGTTTCAATATTCATAAATGTTAAAGTCAAAAAATTTTTATTCCATAAAATCACGGGGATCACTTAGACGGATCTTAAATCTACGTTGCATTTAAACCTGTTCGTAACGCGACCAAGCGTGGAAGATACAGGCAAGAAACCACGCTTGGTTTTTTTTTTAAATGATCCCTTTACAATCATGTTTATAAAAGGAGTTAGAGCATTGTTCAGTCCCAAGCATTTTTGTCTACACTAATCTACACTAATATTATAAAGAGGAAAACTTTGTTTGTTTGTTTGTACTGAATAGGCTCAAAAACTACTGGACCGATTTTAAAAATTCTTTCACCATTCGAAAGCTACATTATCCACGAGTAACATAGGCTATATTTTATTTTGGAAAAAAATAGGGTTCCGTAAGATATTTGGGTTTTTCGGACACAAGGTGTAAAAAATCAACCAGAAAAGTTACTTATTTTGCGTACGCTGCCTAAACTATAAAAGATAGAACCATAAAATGTTCTAATTAATTGTAGATCTTATAAATATCTACAAAAAAGTCCGCGACACACTATACCCATCTATGTCGAGTGAGGCACAGCAACCATTTTTTTATTTAAAAATCTTGAATTTTTTTTGGACTACATTTAAACGCGTTTATTTTACTCATGCTATTAATCCTTATCAAAATAAATGATTTCATCACTAAGAACAGTTTATGGAGATAATATTTGGTCTTTGAATGATTAAAATTGGACGTTTGGTTTTGAAGTTATGGCGAAATTAAAATATTACGATTTCTGCTGCACGACCGCTGCGTAGGGAGCCGACCTCGCGACTGACCGTGTCTTTCCTGGGTAGGCTTTTTGCAGCGGTAACCGACATCCACGCGGGCGGAGCCGCGGGCGACCGCTATTATAGAATAAAATAATGTACTACACGCGTACGAAGTCGCGGGCAACAGCTAGTCTTCTATATGATCGGATATGTTATAGTAAGCTTTTTTAAAAAACTTTCGTTTTATTAGAGTTTTAAAATAGTAACTGACAAATTTGTTAGAATTTTAGATTAGCTTCCTAATAAAATTACCTACTATGAAGCGAACGTCTCATTCTTTATGTATACTTAAGTGTGTCTCACCTTGAGCACGGTGATGTTCGTAATCAGTGGAGTGCTCGCTTCGTATAGTGATTAAGTAATTACTCAATTTCATCGTATGCTTATTTGCGCTGTAGTCCTATATTTTTTTTAGCGTGTAGGTAATGTGCATGTTATTTACTTTACCTAAGGCTTTTCTTGCCATTCGCGTCGAGGATGATGTTAAAACAAATTTCTGGCTGGACTCCAGGAAGGCAGTCTCCATTTTGTTGGTGGATTTTTTATTTGTACTCGTAAGGTGTGAGTTAGCCGTCTTTTCTGTGCCTGTGGCCATGATTCACGTGGTAGTGGGAGCCACCCACGTCCACGATGATAATTATAATAATAAACCAGCGCATTTGTCCATAATAAGTCCATAATATTCTCTAACACGCCATTACGGTACCTACAGCGTGTAATATGAGCCGCGGGCACATTGACAAATTGAATTCAATGGTTTTTGCTTTTAGGCCCACCGTCGATCCAAGCAACTCCGTAGATCTATCTATACCCTAAACCTACTCAGACCAAAGTTGGTCTGAGACCCTAGGTATATTAAACTAACGGAAGATGGATAATAGATTTCAATAGGAACATTGTAATGTATCTATTTATTAATATGGATCAAAAATGTATACTTATGGTAGGTACTTTAAGTTGTCTGAATTAAAGATATATTATTATTGTTATTTGGGTCCCAGACTTTTTGACAAACAATGTTTACTTAGCGCTTTTCATTAACTACGTCGACCGTTAGTTGAATATAGAGGCGTTAGACATACCCTCTATTTCAAAAGAGCATAGAGTAGACTGTCTCTATCAGGTACAGTTTGTAATCAAGACATAATGTCTAGTAAGTACTTTATACTTATATGATTTTGATTTGATTCGTTTTGCTCTTGTGTTTTAGAAAACTCATATTTGATTCAGAAGACATTGGACTTTATTTGAACTGAAATTTGTTAAGCTAATGGAAAGACTTATTTGGGGTCATTCAATTAGATTAATTTGTGAAATGCTTTTAAAATAATGTTAAAAATCCAAAAACAGACGTCGGTAATTTGTCTAGAAGCTTATAAATTGATGGTGAACATTATTTTATTTGTAGATAAATAGGTTTAGCCTACGATTTACGGTTTTAAGATAGCCTTCTGCGAGTCGCATGGGCGGCGGCCGGGGCGGTCCGTCATACCCCCGGCCCATAAAAATCGGCTTATATCGCGCACACTCACGAGTAGCTTCAGTAACACACACGTGACCAGAGCGCCTGCAGATCCCGCATCCCGATCCCGATCATTACACATCGGGCTGAACGGTAGCGCGTGAGCTGGAATGAGTCATATATCTGAGCTACTTTTCACCCTGGTACGTGGTGCCACGCGAAGGAAGCCGCGGGCGGGAGCTGGGTTAGCTCTTTAAATAATGAAGAAAGGCCCGAGAGGCCGTACTTGATATACCTACGCTTTATTGATCAAACTGCCAATAGATAGAGATGTGCATTTCAACTCGATTTGCCACAAAAACCTACAAACTGATAAGTCATCAAACATTGTCCCAAACATCGCCAGAGCCTGTTGCGCTGGTCAGTGGCTCGACTAACAAGCAGCCGAAGATAGCGACTGGTCACAATACAAAATGGCAGTAAACCATAACTGGACAATGATATTAACGCGATAAGCGTAAGGCGCGGCGGCAAAGTAAGCGATAAGCGAGCTTTCAAGTCCTCCGAACTATGGCTCGACTAGCATGCTACTTGGAATGCTAATAAGTAAATATTTATTGCGAATCTTGCTTCATCGAAGCTTTCTTATAACTAATTTAGTTTCGGGATAAAGGGATCTGTTTTGCAGTGGAAGTGGTAATACTTAGGTTTTTGAAAATGTTCATTTCCACTTTTCTCTTCTTCCAATACCTACTAATATTATTAATGTGAAATTTTGTGAGGATGTGACAATTTGAATGAACATGGTTTGTTTGTGCCCCAATCACAGTTCAACGGTTTTGAATGAAACTTGAGCTAATGACCTAGATTAAAATCTAGGCTACTTTTTATCCATGTAGAATGCGAAAAAACTACGAACGGAAACTAGTTTACTTATACCTACTTATTATAATTATTAACGGTCGGCATCCATGAGGCCAGCATGACACTTTGAGAGACAATGCAATAGTCAGTGCACTTTCGATTTGGGCATTAATGAGCACCCTTAGGCGGCGACTGCAGGCCACAATACAGAATGGCAATAAACCAAAACAGGACACACGATAAGTAAACAAGGCGGGGTGCTAAAACCAGCGATAAGTTTAGCTTTATTGGTTTATACACTTTAGAAATAATTCAGTTCTGCAAGTAGATATGTGCCTTGCCTACCCAGGCTTAAATTTTGAATATAGCTATAGAAATTATTATTGAATATTAGTATTGAATATAGAATATACCTAAATAAGTATTAATTACCAAGTTTTTAGCCTAAGGCCCATCAAAATGTAGAGCTTTGCTACGAATAATGCATAGCAACTGACGAAAAATGACGAGTGATTATAAAGTCAAAGTACCATACGATAAATATCTAATTTTATAGGGAAGCTATCGGCGTCGAAAACAATATAATATTTTCGTAAAACTCGCCTCCACTGCGGCCCGACTCCTCCAGGATTATAAGGAAATATCGGCGAGGCCGCAGGTCCTGATTCGGCGCGGGCGCACTAAAACGAACAGTTATCGGTTCCTGCTCGACCGGTCACCGTCACTCCGCCCTCAAATATGGCGCTTTCCTCGCTTCTGATGGTCACCACTCCAATAACTTGCCGATAAAAGGCAATATGTAATTTCATGAAGCACCGTGGGAAATAAGATGCGTTCATTTTTGTTGTATTTTGAGGATACTTTTTTATGAAGGTTTGTTTTGTTTTTACCTCTTATTTTATTACGGCAGCTGAAGCAAAGCTGTAGTGCTTACCTATAAGGGTTTTGTGGCAGATGTGGCGTCTAAGCACTAGGCTAGGCAAACACTGTGGTATTCAATATTTTCTCAATAAGTTATTGTCTGTTGCGCATGTTTTAAATAAAATATCAAGTGTGGATTCTTATCAAAATATCCTTTAGCAGTTACTTTGACGAAACTACAGACTTTTCACCCTTGCAGGCACGTTCATTTGGTAAAGGAACTGGAACAAAAAAGGCTCCCTTTTTATGGAAGAGCGGGCATACCTACGAGCAACCGGCTCACCTGATGGTAAGTGATTACCGCTGCCCACGGACACCTGCAACATCAGAGGAACTGCAAGTGTGTTGCCAGCCTTTGAGGTAGAAGTAAGCTCGTTTCTTGAAGGTTTT
Source organism: Scotopteryx bipunctaria (assembly GCA_949320045.1). Lineage (NCBI taxonomy): Eukaryota > Metazoa > Arthropoda > Insecta > Lepidoptera > Geometridae > Scotopteryx > Scotopteryx bipunctaria. Next base: position 10,057,085 of record OX439459.1, read on the forward strand.
TAAGTCGTATCAGTCCGGAACCGCTGGCAACAGCTGATTCCACACGGCAGTTGTCGACACAGAAATTGTCGTGTGAACCGCACAGATGTGCCAACCATCATTATGATGTGGATGTGGTATATTTACCTTACCTACTGCCGTCGCTGTGTACGATGACGGAAATCAGCGGCTGGAATTAATCCGAACAATTCCTCAGAACACTGTTTGTAAATGCGGTCCATGATTCTACCAAGAACAATCCAGTAAAGTACTTATGCAAACTCAACGAGGTGTCTAATATGCTAGCCATATACCCTCCACGTAGGATGTCATCATTAGCAACAGCGGCGGCCAAACCGCCAGCCCACGTGCCGCCGATGCCCATGTCCAGGTAGCGACCGACCGTTGCCGCATATTTGGGCGAAATGGGCATTTTGCTTAGATATAATAAGCCTACTAATAAATTGGAGACATGATTTTATTTAAAAAGGAAAGTTTATGTTCGTTTCGTGCATAGCTAACTTGAAGAGAGTACCTAAGTATTACCTAAAAATGGCCACCGCGCAATATAGTTGAATCTTACCGGATTCGTTACAAAAAGTTACTGAATATTCACATTGTTTGCGCAATCGAACTACATTCTTTATCCAAAAACGACTCCTCAATTTGTCCATAACCGTATGGTGAACCGCTTATTTCAAGGCTCAGTTATCAGTCTTCCGTCAGCTGATGACGTGAGAAACTGGATAACTCCTCGACCCGGTGTGGGAGGGGCTTAAAGCGCGGTTATAACGAGCCTAATTCTAATGTGTTTTTGTCAAAAGCGTTTATGGGCAATTTCGTAATGTCGTTATTTAGTTAGTTAATTATGCGTTATGGCTATTGAACGTTTAGTAGGCCTGTTGCTATATTTGTTAATAACCCTTTTAGTAATTTTAATACCGTCAGCATCATCATTATCTTTTCGGTGTGGTATCACCCAGACCCACTTCCTTTCAATGTTGCTATGCTGGCCTCCACGGCTTCTTACCTAGGTTTATTGTTGTCGTCTCCTGCCATACTCCCATTACCATGTACATTACATACCTACATAGGCATCTTATCTACTTGTTTCCAATATTATTTTCAATGTGTTCATATTTAAAGCTGGTTTTACACGTAAGCATGATCTAACTGCAGGCTAGGTGCACTGGGAACGGACCAGTCCTACTAAAGATCGCTCAGATATCGTGACGAGTTATGCAAATGGCAATAAATTCGCTTGTCCGCGTCCGCGGCCCAAGGATTCCTAACACCGTCGTGTCAATGTTTTTGCAAGACTAGTTGACTTGTAACGCGGATTACCACAAGATTTTGTGTACGAAATTAGAGTCAGGAACAACTGTCACCTTTTATCACTTTCGGTTGAAATTACTAGGTAGGTACTAGGTACATAGTTATGTACGTACCTACGTTAATTAGTTACTTATATCAATAATTTCAAATACGATGTACTTACCTACAATATTATACTTAGGTACCTACCTAGGTACATTGTTGTCGAATAAATAAATGAAATCAAATGGAATGTTCTTGTTATTTCGTATCATATAATATCTACTACGAAATCAATTAAATTAGCAAATAAGACTAGGCAGTATAAAGTCTTCATCGGCGTCACATACCAGTAAGGGGATACTATGAACAACACAAAGCGCCCAATGAGCAGTCGATCACCTATTTTACCAATAAGTGGTTACATTTAATTTACGGCATTAATGCCATTTATTTTTATTATCTCTATCAGTAGGTTAGGTACCTAGATGTACCTACTGATAAGGATAATTACTTACCTAAGTACCTACCTACATACTTAAATGAGATGTCTCTCGATGCTCGGTAATTTGTAGCTTAGATGTATTTATTGACTGATCGTAAAACAACTAGTGTGATGAATGGATTCATCATCATCATCCACAGCCCGTCTTTGCCCACTGCTGGGCATAGGCCTCCCATTTTGCTATTCATCGCGGTTGTTTTTTTTTCCTGTTCTGTTTTTGAAGGGATTCAGTTCGGGTTATTTCATCCACACACGTTAGATATTGAGAATCAGATAATAAGGTTCATGTAAGGACACACCGTACATGGGCGGTTTATGAGCTAAGCTGTTTATTACCCAGGCATCTCAGTCATCTCGGTGTTATTTTAGAAATTACGCTTTATTGGTTGCCTCATTTGCTTACGCTGGACCTACCTACGTAGCTCTACCTACCTAGACTTTACTAGGATAGATCAGTGACAAAGTTGCCAAGCGTTTAAAAACCTAGCAACATTTTTGTTGCTGACTGTAATTATTATCATTTAAATTGAAATAACGCAGTCAAACGAGGAGGCTCTTAGAAAATACATAATAAATATTAGCAGATTATGCAAGCATTTCTTCCGCAGCAGGAATCAAACCTGAGCCTCTTGCGTCTCGCCCGCACACCACCGTTGAAACTTACGTTTATTGATATCCTCTTCACTGCTTTCCGATTGTCCACACATTAGCAGTCGTAAATATATATATTCACTTCACAGCACAATCCTCAAGAACACAAAAGTTTCTTTATTAGTTTTGTTTATCCACATAACAATAAAATACGCATATTAAAAGAAAAAATATTTTACAATTAAGTACGGGTAGTAGGTATGGGACCTTATTAGGTCGAGTCTTTCGTGAATTTATTTTATTTTTGTTAAAATACTGCCGCTCACGACGCCATTTTACTATTTGAAAAAGTAACGAGCTCCATTCCATTTGAAATGCGCACTTCCCGCGTAAGATAGCGCGCGCAAAAATTAAAAGTATTTGCAAGACTGGTTGAAGCAAAGGCACGCTCAGACATACTGCCACTCGAGGCTTGTGGGTCACCGCCCACCGGCACCGCCGCAATGAGATCACAAAACTGCTTATAATTTACACCCGACTTGCAACTAAAGCCTACTTTGCCTATCAATACGTAAATAGAAATGTGGCGTAGGCTGTCGATGCAAGGGAATGTTGCATTTTGTTATTATATTGCAAGTTATATTTTTTTAAAGGCCTTTTACCATCTATAGTAGAGGATTTATACACTTGGACGAATAAACACATTCGTCCAAGTTTATACAGCATCGGGAGGCAACTTTTACCTTCACTAGCGGGACACTGCCGCTGTAGTGCCCGGGACGAATTAAGATGGAGTACCGAGGCTTGCCCAGCAGCACCTATTCCATCCTTAGTCGGCCTTGTCCACTCCAGTCCTTGTCGCTCGCGTGGTACCCGGATAAAAAATAGCCTATGTTAATCCAGCACATGTGCCTACTATGTATATCCAAGTTTCATTCAAACCCGTTCAGCCGTTTAGGCATGATTGCACAAACATACAAACATCCTCACAAACTTTTTCATTCATTATAATCTAGTAGGATAGGATAGGTAGATTACAATTCCTACCTATTGCTTTTTACTAATTTTTTACCTAATTTACCTTACCGATTGTGATCAATTTGGAATGTAGGTAGAATCCTATTTGCCTACAACGAAGAGGTAGGTTAGGTATTTATAAGGATATTGATCATCACTCACCTATCAACAATGAACGGAATGCTAGTTTTAGACTTCCGTTCCGAGCTAAACAAATGAAAACGGCCGAACTAACTGTGAAATGGAAAACGTTTTAATTTGAAATTTTCTAGTTATTAACAAAAAAGCAAGTTATTACAAACAGATTATGAATTACCTACATACCTACGAAATGCATCAACTTTATAATCTAAATAATTGAAATTCACATACAGAAATACAAGTGAAAGGTACAGTTGAGTTACAACGCCATCTAGGAGCGGCCCCGGCAAGCGGCATCGTTCATCGAACGCGGGCATTATTCGGCGACGTCCTCCTCGGCGGCGCTGCCGGCGCGGCTCGGCATGTAGTTGAAGAGAACTGCCTTGCGGTCGTAGCTGCAACGGAACAGGTTCCAGGCCACCTCCTCCGGGGACGCCTCCGACTCCAAAGCCTGCTCCGCGCAGTGCTCCAAGACCTAGACAAAAGGTCGTTGTGAGCTCGTACAGAAAACAGCATAAGAGACCCCTCAAAATACGTTTCGTCAAAAGGCAGTTCAGTTCCTAATAAAGCCACGTTTCCACTCGGCGCACTAATGATCCATAGCCGAGAACGATCAGGCCGCAGAGGATTCAGCCTATATTTCCACAGAAAGCGAAGCTAATTAGGTATAGGTAGTAGTGTAGTGTGTACTAGTGTGTCCGTGGCCCGCCGCAGTGGAGTCATGCTTTCAGAGAGTCTATCATGGTCGATAAAGCCTGAATACAGATCTGTTACTGACCCTGAGAAGGTAGCTAACCTTGCTAGCGTTCCTGCCGTCATTCCTAATAGCGAGCTTCCCGAGCACCGCTGTCTTCAGTAGCTTCCCATCCTTGCCCACCACCTTGCACTTGAGAAGCACGCAGTAGACATGTTTCTTGAGCGCAGGGTCGTCACTGAGCTGTCCATTCAGCAGCGCTTCCACCAGCTTCGGGTCGACGCGAGACGCCGGCAGACACGCCTCGGAGTGCGCGCGGAACATCGCCTTCTCCTCTTTGCCGAGGCTCTGTGGCGGAAATAAACAGGTTCTAGATTCACTGACAGAAATAAAACGCGGTAGATGATCGAATTGAAGCTTGGACGAGTTTATTCGTCCAAGAATTGAAGTTAACTTACCACACAGTTCGTGCATGCTGTTGCCATCTGAAAAATAAAACCAAGACAAGAGTTTTAACAATGTTTCAAAATATTTTTCAGTTTATCTATCAGCACCGATAATATTTTAGAACACAATGAATTCAATCAGTGTTTACTGCCTTCCCTATCCAATTAAATTGCAGTGAAGAAACATTATAAACATTTCAAGGAACAATACAATTGAAGGAACACTTGAGTCCACAAAAATGTAAACGTAGAGTAGTAAGTTTCGTAGGTTTTGTACCTGAATGGTGGCAGCAGCGAGCAGGATCAGGAGACTAGTCATCGCGGGTGTCAGCGCGGGTGCAGGCGCAGCGGCAGCCGAAGCAGCAGGTCAGCCAGCTGCAGCCGCAACAGCGCTTGCAGGAACACTCGCGCGCGGCTCCGCGCCCGCCGCGCTTTATACGCGCCCGCATGCCGCCCGAGAGCACCCACCCCGTACCACGGCGGAATGTGCGATACTTGGACTTACTTTACTTTCAGGGGTTCTCAAAAATAATTTAATGCGGAGTCCAATGGCTTGAAAAATTGCGGATACTTGTAGTAGCATCAGATAAGCTGGAAGAGCAAAGCGAGTTACTGTTCGCCAACGGTAAGCGAAGCGAAGTTCTTTTCCGAGATTTGTTCTATAAAACAATTGAAAGAAGAGCGGAGGAAGAAATTAATTGTCAACGAGGTTACTTAGTTAGGAGAATAAAGAAAGTTCCTTACTTTTCGCTCACGGTAAGCAATTCAAAAAATTAATAGGTGGCTAATGTTCTAAAACTTTGGTTGATTGCTACTGCACAATCAAGGAGTAAAACTTCGATCTCAGGTCGTCGATATCGCTTCGTAACGCAGTAGAGGGTGATTATTATGACAGGACAACACAACACAGGTGTTGTTTTGTCAACAAGCGGCAAACGGATGCGCTCTCAAAACAAAACACGCGGCGATTCACGCCAAATTTGCGACACTACACGGAACTCCGCGGCGCGGGCGCAGACAATTCCACGCATCCGATGGCCATTGGTTTGAAACTACTAGGTAGGTACTCGTTCAGGTATATTACCCGACAGAATAGTACCTACTTAGGCAGATGGTTTGTACTTGGCTGAAGTATACTCGTAAGTTACGTAAGTAGCTCTTAATTTACCTACCTACTTACGAAAATTTGTATATTGGAGGATGCATTATTTGTTGCATTTCTTCTCTGACTTGTTTGACTTCATACATTTGATTTTAGATGGAATTCTGTAAAGTGAAAAAAAGCTCGTAAGATGTGATGTACCTTTAGTCTAATAAACGAGTAATGCGCTAAAGGCTGAATCTAGTGGTAAAAGAAACTGGCTCTTTCTAAAGGTGTAGGTAGGTCTGCGTGCATCGCATAGGCTTTAGATGAAAATTTGTAGGTATAGGCGACAACGTCCAATAATTACGGCGCATGGCCACGCTATGCATATCCGCACGCTGAGTGCTTGACAAATTATGACATCGGCCATTTCTTCACGGGACGACAACGATTCGACACGGCACGGCACAGCAGTGCTGGCGGCCGGCGACCGGCGGGGAAGGAAGTCTTGTCACTAGCGTAGCAGCATCCACTGAAGAAATGGCCATCCATGCTATCTGTAGCAATCGATAGTGTAGGTTAGGTACCCAGCGGCGGCAGCGGCGGTGGCGGCGGCGGTGACTTGCGGGTCTCGGCGGTGCATGCAGACGCTGGAGGGCGGGCGCGGCGCGTGCGCGGGACAGGCGCGCTGCACCGCGCACGGGGACAGCGCGGCCGCCGCCAGCGCCACCAGCACCATCTGCAACAACATGCTGCACACACTCACTATCTACCACTGGATGGGAAACTCAAACGCTACCTCTGTACGGAACCGTACGCGGATATAATAAGAGTGGGATGCTGGATTGATACCAACTGAGCTTGTAATATAAAATGCTGTATTTAAGAACAACGACCATTTACGAATAATCAGTTCATCGGGTGTCCCACATTTCTTTTCCCGGCCCGTGGTCGCCATTCATTTCTTCCGTTTCTGGATGTTGGAGTAGATGGTAGACTAGGTACCTATATCATGGTCATAGTAAGTACCTATAGTTTCCGAATACGACAGGTAGGTAGGTAGGTACCAATAGGGAATTCTAGTAGGGAGTAAAAACTTTGTATGAAACTGTTGGGTGTTAGGTATTTATTTACCAGCTTCCTCTACTTCTCAGACACGGTCTGGAACTGCTTGAACTCGAAGAAGCTGTTGAGGCGGGCGGGCTGCGACAGCCACAGCATTGTTAGGGAGACAATCAAGCTTATTACAGAATACGATAACTAAATTAAAAACATGACAATTTACACAATAAACATTGTTAGGGTCTTTTACAAAAGAAACCTTTGATAATTTATTTGATGTTGTCACTAGTTGTCACTAAGTATTGTTGAGACGTAAAACATCAGAATAACAAATTATACCGAAAAGAGTATTTTTCTAAAGATCAAAAAGGCTCGAAAGTTGTCAAGAATGCACAACATAATAAATAGGTAACTAGGTAGAATACTCACTTAATTTATTTGGTATTATCATGTAGATGTATCATGTAATCAAATAGCGATAAGTTAGGTACCACATTAGATATTATAATATTACCTAATAGCTTAACTTTCCAAAAACAAGTAGATACTTCTACTTATTCCAAGTTTCATTCAAATCCGTTCAGCCGTTTAGACGTGATTGAGGCACAAACATAGGTACAAAAATCCTCACAAACTCATTCAAATCCGTTCAGCCATTTAGACGTGATTGAGGCACAAACATACAAACATCCTTACAAACTTTCACATTTATGATTGGTATATTATGATACATAATTTTGAGAAAAAATAAAACATCAGTGTTAAATCGATTAAAACTTCTTACGTAAAGTCGATTGTTATAAGAAATGAAATCTGTAATGCTTCAGGACATCGCAAACATGACTGTTAACTAGGTAACTGTCAAAAGTAGATTCGAAGTAGCTATAGAAATATTATCTGTAGGTTCGTGAGTAGGTACTTAACTGAAGGGCTATGAGTCTCCGTCCCATGTCCTTGTATAACCGGCCTGCTTTTTGGCAGCCCTCCTGTCTCCACTTTCTCAACTCCTTTCAAAAGTGAGCCATTACTTTTTTTACCTACAAGCACTTTCCGGGTTACATAAAGAAAACAAGGAAAAAGTTTAGTACCTAAGGTACATTTATTTACACATCTGTAGCGAATGGAGATCCGTGATCTCTGCCTCCCCCATCGGATACAGGGATGTATGTATGTATCTGTCCCTCCAATTATCTAAATCTCAATTGTTTTGAGTATTTTTATTCTACGTTGAAGTACTTCACTTTTGACCTATCTAGAAGGGTCTCTTCACCATCAGCAAAACAATAATGTCAATGGGACAAAATTGGTGGAAAAAAATTGTTTGCCGATGACGCCGATGATCAAAGAGGTAAGATAATAATACTCGTAAATCACAGTCGAGTCAAACTAGTAGGTCCGATTTGACGTTTGTCATTTTGTTTGCTTGCCCTGGTAACTTGTACGAACGTCTGCACAATTATTCAAATGGTGTGAGCACGAGTTTGTGGCCGCGGTGACAAAAATAAAAAATACTGGTTGCAACAGTTTTTAATCACTTCGGAAACAAACGAAACCGATTGTCACGCTACGTAAGACTTTAGATTTTATTTTTTATAAAGTGACCTATATATTTATCGTTTCATTATTTCAATTAAGATAAAACTGATATATTTGTAGTCGAGGTAGTTCGATAATTACTATTTAACTTAAGTCAAACTAAACAATAACAATTTCTGTAGAATTAATCTAAATGTCTCAAGAGTCAAGAATAGTTTTCTTTAGCGACCAATTATTTCGTTCCCATCCCTACTCTAGAGTTTTTGACAAAACGTCAAATCAGGCCTCTTATTTTGACCCGACTATATAATAAATAGGTATTTGAGAACATTTCAAGATTTCAAACTAATAGCTAATTTTATACAATAAATGGTGATATGTACAGTATGATACAGTTAGGGTCTCCGCCCACTATCTTGTTCCATATCCGGTCCGTAGGACCGCGGATTTAACATGTATTTTTCTATGACGGATCAATGACGGCCTGGTTATGGAACGAGGAAGTGGGCGGATAGCTTAAACATTATAATGCTGCCGATTTTAACTAGCCTTTTCTCGGATAGCTTAAGTGTCACAATTAGTATTTCATTAATAAAACTATTATACTTAATTATTAAAATTGACTTTTATACAAAATAGCCTTTCTACTTGAATGCTTAGTTATTAGGCCATTTTATCCTAAACTAAACTATAGTTCCGTCTCTGTCACTCACGCTCAAGTTGATATCATTGTTTCTCTCACTCCTACAATATCCTACTGTCCTTTTCTGGTCCCAACACTACTGAGACATACAAACTATTTACAAACACTTATTTATTTATTATTATTATTATAAACTTTAACAAATGGAAATGTTCGTGTAAGGCCAGGAACCGAACCTATGGCCTTCGCATCGGTCACTCACACCTTCCACTATGCTAATACTAAACTATGCAAAATATAATTATAACAAACGAAAATATCAAATGCATTTTTTTAATAAGTAAAATTTTTCTGTATAGTTAACGTCGAATTGATTCATGGTGCTCTGATGAGCACTCAATGCCTTCATTCCAACATTAGTGCGAACTTCACTTTGCAAAACTTTGAAACTCCTACAGGACGCAGCAAGAGGACAAAGCTTGTATGAAAAAGTAAAAAAATATTAGTAAGAACAAGGAAGTAATATTTTGGCAAAGTGTAGTTCGCAGGTAGTGTTCAAGCGACGTTAAGGGAGCAGGATCGGGGACTGCTTCGGTAAGCCTGTGTCTATAGCGTGGGCTTTGGTTTGTGCTTCTGCTTGAGGAAGGCCGCGATCAATGCGTTCTTGTTGCGCATCCTCAGGACTCCACTGGAACGGCCCCGCTCCTGGAACGAAACGAAACAGTCTTCTACATTACTCCATGAATATTCTAATGAGCTCGTAGATGTCGCCCTCGCACAGCCCTTGCAAGTCGAGCTGTAACATCTCGGTGTTACAGCTCGTGATTGACTATTCCAAAGTGATAAAGATTGTATAGTAAGCGTGAATTGCTTCCTGGGATGTTGACGACCTCGGTGGCGTGGCAGGCGAGTGCTCGGCTGAGACGTAAGAGGCGCTGGGTCGATTCTCGCAGCGGGAGAAATATTTGCATGTTCTGCAAGTATATAAAAATACTATCAGGCCATCTAGTTCCCATAATACAAGCTTTACTTAGTTTGGGGCTAGATGGCGCTGTGTGAAATGTCCACAAATATTATTTATTTATGCTGACACGATCGCGGATGTCGATCGCAACGAGGCGCAGGCGTCGCGCTCCACTGCAGAGCGAGGAGCGCCCCGCGGCGGCGCCGGCGGCGAGAATTCGGTTTATCTTGTGTATGTGTGAGTGTGTGTGTGTGTGTGTGTGAGGGGTGTCATGTTACCAGCGCGGGGTGTCATTGCGGCGCGCGCTGGCGCAGTCGCTGCGCGCAATAGACGCGCAGGAACACGGCGGCGAACACGAGCGCCACGCCGCACACGCCGCCCGCCGACACGCTGTGCCCGTACACCACGCACGACAGCAGGATCGACACCGCCTGCGCACGCACACAGTACGCACATTCACTTAACAACACAGTACCTAAAATATACTATAAAAAAGCGGAGCATCGATTTAATAACTAAAAAGTTGTCTGCATTTATAATTTTAATGAAAATCCCAATAAATTGTTTTCAATAATATAAGTTTTGTTATAAGTTCAATATAGACGAGGGTTACCTGTCTGAGCGTCATGATGATAGCGAAGACGACGGCGCCGAAGCCGGCGATGGTGCGGTAGATGAGCAGCTGGCCCAGCGCAGAGCTCAGCGACAGCACGCCCACGTCGCACACGAACCCCGCGTGCTGCAACCAATGCACGTGCGTCAGTGCGTTCGTGTGTGTGAGATAGAGAGTGTGTGCGTGCGTGTGTGTGTGTGTATATACCTGTAGGAGCGAGGTGGGCGGCGGCGCGCGGAGGGCGGCGGCGGTGAGCGCGACGGAGCACAGGTTGACGGCGGCCAGCATCTGCAGCGGGTGCAGCGGGTGCGCGCGGAACAGCGCCGCCTGCCAGGAGGACGTGAAGCTGTCGCACGCCAGGTACAGCGCCAGCAGCATGGCGCCCGCCCACCCGCTCACCGCGCCCGCTGGAACATGCACCACCGCTCCATCATCCCCGAAAACGACATTCAGAATTTAAATTAAAACGAAAATGCAATAACAATCTAAATCATTAAATTGCACAAACTCAATACGCCCTGGTGTTTACTCGAGGGTTGTTCGAGGCGGGTCGCGTACCTGAGTAGTCGTCGTGCGTGCCGAACATGAACATCACCATGCCGACGGAGATGAGCGCGGCGGTCGCGTACTCGTACAGCTCGTACTTGTTGCGCGACACCAGCTTGCCCATCAGCATCACCGGGATCACCTTGCACGACTTCGACAGCACCTGCAAACGAGATGCTCCTGGTTCAACGGACCGGAACACTGGGACGGACCAACACGGCGGACAACGCTACGGTCGCTTGAAGTGGCTGGATGGGAACACTGTAAGGTGGACCGACGGCATTAAGGTCGTTAAAAGTGGTGGGAAAGGAGAGTGTCATGTATTGTTTACTGACGGTTTCCATGCTATCATAAGAAATCGATGTGGGTCGCTCTTAAAACTCCTGCGTGGTAGCCACACCAGCATTCCGAGCACATTGCCGGATAGGTGGGACTCTCCGTACATGGGACACTGGATAAGCCTGCACGCAACACTTTAACTGTCCCAGTAACGGATGGTCCGTCTAGTCTGTGTTCTTACTATTTGTGTGTTTGACATTTATGTAATTTTATTTTTATTTCAATTGTTTAGTTAAGTATTATTTTATTCAACACTTTTTTGGGCTCCTTGTCTAAATAAAACAATTTTTATTTTAGTTTATTTATTGTCTGCCGTGGGTCTGCTGGATGGGAAAAGAGACATAAAATAATATCTGGATAGGAAAAGAGACGTAGAATACATACCTGAGTGGGAAAAGAAACGTATTTCAAAGCCTCGTACTGGCACCAGGCGCTGAGCACATTAGTGAGCGCGCAGTAGGAGAACTTGTAGAGCGGCGCGGCGAGCGGCGGGCGGCGCGTGCAGGCCAGCCGCGCCAGCGCCGCCGCCAGCGCGCCCAGCCGGTTGCACAGCACCAGGAACTGCGCGTCCGCGAACAGCACCACGCTGCCGTCCGCCAGCACATACTTCTACAACAGACAACCATCACACCTTTTAAACACAACACTATTACCTACATACTGGGGTGCACTTGGTTTAGACTCGTGCATATCAGTTACTTCATCAGTTTCTGTGAACTAAAGAAACTTTATGTGATTTATGAAATAAAAGTGACCTCAGTATATCTACTGAAAACTGAAAACATATTTTCAGCCCCCTATTATTATTTTGGTCTGCAGCTACAGTCAATAAGCGTCACAGAGCCACTAACATATCTGCGAAATCATGCATGATCTTTCACACTCCCCGCTTGCCCGCACTATGATCTCCTGCTGGCGTTATAGCACATGTGTTAGCCACGTGACACATGTCATGGGTGCAGGCAGGTCTCACCTGCGTCATAATCTTCTCCTGCAGCAGTCCCCAGACGAGGTAGGCGGCCATGAGGCCGGTGAAGCAGAGCGCGAGCTCGGCGCCGCGCCGCGCCGACTCCTCCCGCTTCGGCGGCGCGCCCTCGGGCAGCCGCTCGTACGGCCCGAAGCACGCGAACAGAGTGCGGGACAGGCACGTGGCCGGCTTGTTACCTGACACACGACACCACATCACACTCCGTTTCATAACCGGACTATTAGGTACCGCCCAGAAACAAAAAACTGACTTGCCAAAAGCTTGCTTGTCAATTTTTTTGTGATAGTGAGGGTCTCTGAATGGAACGGGGTAGTAAGCGCAGACATTAGACGCCCCGCTTCCCAATTAGAAATTATATAACATGAAAGCTTAAAAGATCAGATGCAACTCAGAAATAATTCAACATGGCCTTTTACCATCTAAGATGATTTATACATCGCCAGGAGGCAACTTTCATATTCACAAACGCGACGCTGTAGTGCCCGGGACGAATTAAGATGGAGTAGGCTTGCCCAGCATCTATACAATCCTCTCAGCTTAGTCGGCCTTGTCAACAGGAAAGACATGGTCAATACGTACGAGCTGACTAAGCCGTGGGTTTCCTCGCGATGTTTTCCTTCACCGTTTGAGAGTACTCGTATATAGCGCACATAATTTTTTTGCACAGAAAAATCCATTGGTACAGGACCGGGTTTCATTCAAACCATGACCTTAGGATCAGGAGGCTGGGTCACTACCAATTAGACCACCAGTGCTCTCAACTCAAAATGATAGTCCAGCATTTTATACCTTTCCTACTACGAATGAGCTGGTTGGTTCAGTGTACAATACTCACTTATCTTATCAAAGTAGTTAGTTTTCATGAGGTACTTGTAGAGTATGAAGCCCGGCACCATGATGGTGGCGTAGCCGGTTAGGTTCAGTAGCAGCCGGAATAGCCTGAAATATTCATTTTTATTCACATTGATAACAAAACTCATTAACTGCTTATCAACTCGTATCAATATAACAAAATAAAAACGCGATAACATTACAGTAGGTACCTACCACTACCTTGTCGTGTCACTAGTTCTTTCGAACCAATGTGTTGAATAGAATTAATGTGCGCCTCAAAGGCTCCGTTTTCGGACTTATAGGTTCTATGACATGCCGGTTTCCCTACGATGTTTTCCTTCACCGTTTGAGATTACTGGTATAGCGCACATAATTTTTTCGAACAGGAACATCCATTGGTGCACGAGTGGATCTGAATACACGACCTTAGGATAGGAAGGCGGGGCCATTACCACTAGACTACCAGACTACTAAAGTAGTAGTAGCAGGGTAGCTTCATTGTAACTATTACTTAATGTTGTCTACTACGAGTAGTAGCTCGCCCCGAACTGAGATCTCGCGCGCTTACTACCCGCGTGCATATCCAGTCTAACCTGAACTACGAACACATTCAAACTCTAACAAGAGGCTGCTCAGGTTGCAATGGTTTCCTAAATTTTACTGTTTTCGTTTTATTTTAAAAACTATAGGTACATCCTAGAATAAAAATAAAAACCATTTTGGAATGTAAAAATACATCCTTTTCATATGGCACCCAACTCGACACATTAGTAAAACTTTTTTTTTACCCTCTTGGGAACCCAATATCTTTACAACCCTTTCACCGACTAAGCTGATATGCTTCTCAGCAAATCTTCATAGCACATTTTATTGACCTACCAAGTTTCACATGGATGGCATTAACAGTTCGCAAGTTAAGCTTAGTTAGGCTTAATTAGCGTCATTAAAAATAGGTTGTCTGATACAGAATTCTAAGCCCATCTTAACATAAGCTAATAACCGTTTTATTTTGATTTTGATATGAAGAGGAATGGCTCTATTGTTACTTGAGGAATATTTGAATATTTAAGTACAACATTCTAAGAGTACAATTGCATCACGCTGAATAGTTATTCTTTTTAACAAGGTTGAAGTGTTATAAAAATTATAATTAATAATCTGGATGTTTATGTGGAATATTTTAAAATATTTCCTACAGATATATCTATCAAGAGTTCAGGGGTACATGATAATTATCATTGTGATAAGTCCTCACAACAATAGAGCAACAATAGGTGAGTTTTACAATAGAAAGTTTTATTTTCGAGACTCACCAAGAAAACTCGGCATCTGTCAGCGTGCCAGACTGTTCATAGATCTCCTGCAGTTTGTTGAAGAGGACGGCAAACAGCCACATGGTAGCCACACATGTGGCGCCCACCGCCCTGCATGCCATGGAAATCAAAAGTTTAGCAATAAAACACAAATTTAAGACATTCTAAGAGGTCTTTTTCTGTCCCATTCCTTTCTTAGTTACTCCACTTTAGTCAGTGAGCTGGTAAGACAGCATCTGGATAAAAGCAGCAATACATTTTATTTTAATTTAAATTATATTAATGACTTTAAATAAGATAAACAATTTTATTTGTCATGATTCTAGGTACATATACATTTAACAGGTGTTAGGTTAAGGAAATTATAACATGGGCTAAGTATTTACTAATCAAATGTTGTGTAAATGTTGAAATAAATATTAATATTGTTTTACATGACATTTTATAAAAAGTGCATTTAAAGTAAGTAACAGAATGGATGTGTAAAATTCATTATTAACTCATTAGTTTATTTTTACAGGATGTGTTTTAGTTTTATAAAATGATTGCTATTTACTGACTCATTATCTGATTTGTAACAACATGGTAGGTATGTTTGAAATGTTCTTTAGGTAGGTACATTAGAATTTTTTATGAGCTTGCATGTTATGAATGCAGTCAACAGTAAAATGAAATATTTGCGTTAAAAACGCAGCTAGCAATGTATGGGTTTGCCAATATTTTATAGGTTGGTACATTGCAGATCATAAAAAGATTCAGTCAGCAGAAAGGAATCATTGTTTACGTAGGTAGCACTTAATAATGTGCTGAATTAAAACATCACAAATGAAGTAGGTACAGTAGATTGGCTCACCTATGTGCATAATAAAGAAAGCAACTTACAAGCTTGACCATATAAAATCAGTGAAAATCACCACTTATCATAATTTTAGAAAACTAGGAAACGAATATATATGTAGTGAGAATAAGTTCATGCTTACCCTAATACAAAGTTTGACCGCATCTTGTCTTCTGAAATGTAAATCATAAACAATACATTGGAATGACTATTAATAGAGTTTATTTCAAATACGTTTACAATACATTTTTATAACTAGATAGGTGACTATTTCGCAAGATTTTAGAGCTTTTGCGGCACTTTCACTCACAGAAATACAACCAACACTGTCACAAACCCAACACCCAACCTTTCAAAATAATTGCATCCCATGACTTTGACACAGCCATGAAAATATTGCCATTTTGTTTTCTACTTTCAACTATATTTTGACTATTTATTTTCTACTCATAATAATTTATTAATACCTTTAATTTAAGTATTATTTTTAATTTAATACCTTTTTTTAATATCCACCAGTTTCACTCTTGAGTCTTGATCAACACGGACACTGTCAGAATTGTGACGTACGTAATGTCATAGTAGCAACCAAATAAAAAGATTTGAAGTGAATTAAATACTAAATAGCTTTTACCCGGTTATCATAAAAACTCGGAAAAGTCTAATTTATATAGGTACATAATCAGGTGAGCTCTATATAGACCGTTTGCAACGGCCTATAAATAGCCCGACTGTTTCTTTTGTAAATTATATTTGTATTAATTGTAAGTTTCTTTCTAGTATTCAAATAATCAATTATAAAATATAAAAAGGGTACATAATTAAATAGTGATTTAAAAATTCTGTGATTTATTCCAATTCCACCAAAAAGAATACCTTCCATTTTTGACGTTTAGAGAAAAAAGCATGACATTGGTTTACTTGGGCTTCTCACGTCATTTTTTGCGAGATTTAGAAATATTTTTATTTCAATACTGTATGCAAACATTTACACGAGTAGGTAATAAATAATTAAACTGGAATCTAAAGTCAAACTCATAATAATCTATCCAGGTAGGATGACCTAAAAAGGTAGGAAGTTACATGTCTGAATGAAAAATGTGGAGTGAGTCTGTAATGCTACTGCTGGAGTTTTTAGCTGCAATTTGTGCGGTGGCTCTGTGTGGACCTGGCTTGCTAGCGTGTGCAAGAAGAATCTTAATAGGAGATGAATTACTACAGAAGGGACACACAGTTCACGAAGCAGAAGTGCTAGGGTGCGACGAGCCTAACTGCCCATACTACAAGAAAAACGTCAAATTCCTGATGGTTCCAGCCTCGAGGAGAAGGACGTATACCTCACCAACTCGACAATGAAAAAAATCATTACTGCTTTTAACCTGCTTTTAACTTGCAAGACTTGTTTGTAATTATTTTTTAGTACAGTCACTAATTGGAATTTTTTGTTTGCTTTTCCTGGAGTAACAAGCTACTAATCTATACTAATATTATAAAGCTGCAGAGTTTGTTTGTTTGTTTGTTTGTTTGTTTGAACGCGCTAATCTCTGGAACTACTGGTCCGATTTGAATGATTCTTTCAGTATTGGGTAGTCCATTTATCGAGGAAGGCTATAGGCTATGTTTTATTTTTTTCAAAATTAGGGATCCGTAATAAAATTGCTATTTTATAACACAAGGTGTAAAATCGAAAACTTATTTTTGCGTGCGCTGCAAAAACTATTGACAATAGAACAAAATGATGTACTACGGGTTTGTAGATCCCATTAAGACCTACAAAAAAGTCCGGAAGAACATATATCTAGCTATCATGGTTTAATCACAATAACCGATTTTGTGTTCAAAATAATTATTAAATCGTCTGAAGAAAAAAAACTACGTTAAATATGTATCGTAATATTAATCTTTATTGAAATTAAGCATTATGTTATCAAGAGTATTTATGTAGAAGTAAAATACTTTTTGTTTCATCTCAATCGGATATTTCGTTTAAAAGTTATCACGTGTGTAAGATGTTAAGAGTTGGTACCTATTAATGAGTTATGGGCCATAGAGTTTTTTATCAACATAAAATCCTGTAATAATCTTTTTGAAATATATTTGTTGATGATTGTAAGTATAAGATCTTTGAAGAGTATAATAAATACATTTCTAAAATAACTCTGCTAAGGAAATCCACGCGCGCTTGATGCAAGCAAGACGAGACGCTGGCGGCGCGGCGGCGGGCGAGACGAGGAGGCCGCGCTTGCTGGCCGCCTGTGAGAAAAACGCGGGTGAAACCGCGGAGCACAGCTAGTTAAATATACTGTAGGAAGCTAGTAGATGAGCCCTAGTAGCGGTGAGCGTAGGTAAGGTACCTATCTTGGGTATAATAATTCATGAATTAAACACCCGCCGCTTTCCCATAACGCTGCTCCTAGCATTAAGTACTATCGATCTCGGGTACTTCATCGCTCCTCATTCCGACGGCATACAAAATTTAGTACAAAAATATAAAAGCATATTGCTTTATTGCAGAAACGAACATTTAATTGCACTGAGTCAAAACATTCTTATTATCCATGGGGATGAACCCCAATGTTCTCGTTGTCGACCAATATGTCGGGGTCGCGCTTGTATTTGGGCATCCTGGAGGCGTTGGTGGCGCCGCGAGGGCAGCACATGTAGTCTTCCACTGGGAGCGGCACGGACGTGTCGGAGTACTCGTACGAGCAGAGGCACGACGGCGACGCCGACGGCTTCAAGCAGCCGCGTTTTGTCTAAAAATACAAACAGATGAAAAATCTACCATTTGGTAGTTTTTTAGAAATTGGTATCACTGAAATATTCTGTATACGCGAGGGTTTTTTTACACAAATTGTATTTCGAGTTTGGCTGAAGTATAGTTATGTAGGTGACTTAGGTAGGTACCTAAATACCTTCTTTACAACTTAAGTGGTCACTGCGATACTTTACCATTTTTCAGTTAGCTATTAACTTAAGAAATATTTAAAGCAAAATGACATACAAGGAAGTATGAGCAATGTATGGTACCTATGTAAGTTTGCTTTTATTATTACGTAGGCGCCTTCAACAGTCGCGTTTATAGTCAAATATTGATTGTATGTTCCTACCTATTGTAGCCTCATTAACTATGTAAAACATCCCCCCTCCTTAAGGTTATGGGGCATTCGGGACCACACGTTCCTGAGACCTATCGCCATTTCATCCATCTTGCATTTATTCTAGGTATTTTTCACATCTCTGTCAATCTCACCATCATTATGTACTACTGAACCGAGGTACGGAAATCGGAACAGACTGCTACCATCTGAGGCAATAGAGGTGAGAGAGGATATAGCCTACCTGTACATAATAGTAAGAAAAAGTATCTAGTTATTGGATAGGAGTGGATTATTATTATTAGCCCGTACTGTCCCACTGCTGGGCAAAGCCTCCCTCCCCTTTTCCATTTAGATCTTTTTTGTGCCAATATCGACCAGTTCTCCAGGTGTGCGTCCAACTGGTCCCGCCATCTTCAGCGTGGTCTGCCGCGTTGCCGTTTAACGTTTGGGACCCAGGCTGTGGTAGGCCGGGCCCGCAGTTCGTCCTGCATGCGACAGACATGGCCGTCCCAGTCGCACTTCAGCTGGGCGGATTTCTTGGTGACGTCTTAGCGGAGTATTGTATTTCTGATCAGTGACGGATTAAGACTACTTGATGCCCTAAGGAATCCATGCCTGTGGGCCCCCCTGTCCGTATGTCAACTAGAATCGGTCTTTAAACCTTTACCGCCTAAAAACATTAGTTTTTTGTAAAATAAGATGATGAGATGTAACGTGAGAGTGAGACGTGATGCCCTAAGGACGGATTTTTTTTGTGCTTCTCCTGGTGCCCCCTCAGACGTGATGCCCTAGGCAATTGTTTAATTTGATTAAGGGTTAATTCGTGACTGTTTCTGATTCTGTCTCTAGAGGAATGGATAGGTTGTAGTAATGTACCGTGCAGAGGGCGTGCGGCGGCTCGAGGCAGCGCCGCCGCAGCAGGTAGAGCGCGACGGTGAGCAGCGCGGCGGCGGCGTGCAGCAACTTTATCATCGCGACCTCCGCGGCGCGCTGCCCCCCTGGTACCGCGCTCACGGATATTGCATCCTGCTCTAGGAACCTATTGTGCTTTTAGCATGGGACTGCTTTTTTTGAGATTACTGGGCTTTTGACTTGCCTTTTGACGTTGACAG
Organism: Scotopteryx bipunctaria; assembly: GCA_949320045.1. Lineage (NCBI taxonomy): Eukaryota > Metazoa > Arthropoda > Insecta > Lepidoptera > Geometridae > Scotopteryx > Scotopteryx bipunctaria. The sequence goes on from OX439459.1 coordinate 10,076,745, forward strand.
TGTCATAGTCTATGTACGGGTTTGACGCGTTCGACGTCAATACGGTTGAAGGAAGGAGGTCTCCTTCGTTTTCTCTCGCAATTAAGGTATAGGGTTTGAGGTTGGCAACGCCAAAAGAAGAAAAGAAAGTCTTGCTCCCTCCATGCTCGTGACTTCGAAAAAGAATGTTCTTGGTGAAAGAATAAAAAAAATAACTTTATAGCCTTGTTCTACGAGAAGGCTGCGAGCACGCAACGAGGTTCTACGAAATCGTAGCCCTTTCCCAAGAAATTAAAAATCGAAGCTACGGAGTGTGGCGTAGAACCTTCGATCCGTAGAACCTAAAACTACGAGTGCTACACGAGGAGCTACGAGTGCTACGAGTTCTACGAACAACTACGGAAGCGTAGTTGATACGCAATATTATTTCGGACTTTAATCCCGCCTGTATTTTTTCATGTAGATTAGAACCTACACACCATCTAGATAATAAATATAGCTGACATAAATAACTTCCTCTTATCTGCGGCGTTGGTCTATTGTGCCACTAATTATCATAGTGATGGAACCCGCAAGGTGAAATGGGATTCTAGCACCTGGGACTTGTTGTACTCATTATTTGAAGGAAAGTTGTTTGCTCAGCCCAGTAATTGACCCGCCTACACTGTTAGGTTTATACCTAGCTTCACATTCTGGACGTCAAACTTGTTTTATTTGTTCCGATGTGTCGCAATTTAGGTCAAGTTTACCCTCTCAGCAATAAGAACAACAAAGTGAAAATAATCCTATTCTACAAATTTTATAAATGTGAAATTTGTGTGTGTGAATGTTTGTTAACACGTATCTTCGTAACTACTAAACCGATTTTGATGAAATTTACATTGTAGATAGTTTAAGTTCTGGAATAGGACATAGGCTAATCTAATTTTCGAAAACCAACCCCTAAGAGCGGCTGGTACAGTTTCTATGGAAAAATATAAAATAAGGGGTAAGCTCGTAATAAATAAAAATATCTGTTGCCCGCGACTTTGACCGCATTTATCTCTTATTAATCAAACGGTATTGTGACCTTTCTCCAAGATGTAATCTATCTATTCTTAACGAATTTTATCAAAATCTTTGGCCGCTCCGTTGCGGCCTCGCGTTATCACTGACGCGGCGTTACTGATGCTAGCTTCGAAAGTCTACCTTTAAGCGTGAAAAGGTAACAGACCGACAGAGTTACTGCATTTATAATATTCATATTAGTATGGATTGGTTGCAAGAGACTGACGCCAACGCATTGTGCGCGAATTAACAGGCTCTATGCATGCGCGGCGTTACATTACACTACCTTGTACAACTAGGTACATAAACGAGTATCTCAATATATAACTCTCACGTTACTGACTGACACTCAACGGAAGCTCCGAAATGAATCCGGTAAAAGACTGATAAACTAGCGACTCTACGGCGATGCTCAAGGCTTTGTAGCCAAGACTCAACCAAGGCGTCGTCACCTACTAGCTTCTAGGCGCGCCTCTCAATCGACTAATGCCTGGAGCTGGCACTTGGCAGAGCCATCCCAAAGGTGGGAACAGTTAGCAGGCTTCAACCTGCGCTTTGTACAAAATGAACAACTGCATAGGAGTAAAATAACGCCTCACCTTCGAGAGGACGTCAAGCTTCTTCGAGGCTAACTGAGATTACTGATAATTCGTGATTTCTCCGAACCCCCTCCTCGAGCCTCGTGTGATTAATGGACAATTCCTTCGTTGAAGCAGGCGTGTAACAAAGGCATTCGTAGTTTGGGAGCGCTGTTGGCAGGTCGCCACATTGAGTCACGACATTGTATCGGATGTTACATTCGTGTGGTCGTTGACTGCTCGAGTGCTCACATCGTGTGTGAGTACATTCTATTATTTCTTATCCTTTGACAAGTCACTGGTTTTTTTTTGGTTATCGAAACGACGCAGGGAAGGATTGAAATTGAAAATGAAAACAGTCGTTAAATAACCCCGCGAGAACAAGATTGAATTAAAACATTTTGCGTATTAAATGATTCAGGTGTAAATTGTAATGTTTATTTTACGAAAAAGTATTAATAAATACCGCAAGTGGCATAGTTAATGAGCTGAGCGCTTCCGTGCTTCGGAGGGCACGTTAAATTGTCAGTCTCTTTAGGCGAACTAAAAACTCCGTCACAAGAGTTGGTCACAAGCTAATTACTTAATACCTAAACTAGGTAAATTTTTTTTTTTTAGTTAAACTAGGTAACTTTTCTCTCAAAACCTACCCAGATACTATTTATTATATTGTTCTAATAATGATTCAGGTAGGTACGTATTAACGGCATTATTCACACGTCCACAATCCCCAACTGAACTTTATCACAGCCGGTTACGTTATTTTGCGGTTTTCATTCAGAACATTAGCTCTGTCATACGTATACCTAGCTAAGCTATATCGCGTTGCATGGCAACTCGGTACAGTAGTCATACACCTGCTAGGTACTTCCAGGGCTGTAGGGCGCGTCGGCACTTGTCCTAACTGAATGTGACATCAAGTAGCTACTAGCCCACTCTCCTACTTTTGGTTCGTGGAAGTAAACTAGTGAGTGTTGTTATTGAAGTCAATTAATTGAATGTGTCGGCACCCGCTGGGCGGCAACGAGCCTCACTCGCGGGGGCGGAACACGACCACTTTTAGGGAACACAATATATAACTGGGACAGTTGGTTATGAACAGGCCCCCGACTTCGCTCGCAGGTAGCACGTCTCGAAAAATACCTGTAAATTGTGAGCACACTATTCTACTTGATCAATGTCTCATCCTGGTAGGTAGTCAACTAGGTACTGCTCTTCTATCGGTTGAATCGCACAAGCCTTTATCACCATAATAACGTAGGGACAGTAGTACCACAAATATTGTGCGCATCGGCAATTTTCATCTAGCTTCTGAAATACGAACTAACTCGATGACGATGTGTTTAGTTTATTCGTCCAAGTATGTAATATAGAGATGTTACGATGATAATGTAGATACTTATTTTTTTAAAGAGTTGGTTCAGTTATTATTAGTTGCATATTCGGACAAATTCGGCTTTCATACAAAGCACGAAGTTTGCCGAGGCACACAATGTTTGTGGTAGTACTGTAAGTAAAGCTGCATGAAGGCGGCATCCACGTGAGATAGCGAGGGGTTAGTTAGGAATCGCCCGAAGCGCAAGCTCTAACAAAGACAGGGCTGAGGTTCACAGGTAACTTTTGAATTGATATGGGTTTTCAAGTCAAATTGTACACATTCTATATCCTATCGGTAGTCACATCGATTTCGTTTCGGAATAAATTCATGCTAGGCCCTCAAGGTCGGTCTTTGATAAATAAATTAAACTGCTGCTTAGAGACGCACCGATTAGTTTCTAGTGACTATTCATAATTGAATAGGTCCTGGACTACATAATAGGGCAACGTATAAGGGCCATTATTATATCAGCCATCAGCTAGCCGCGCCAAACTGCCCATTGTGCAAATAATAATTCACTAGACAATAATTAGGGCCGGTGAGTCTATGACCACGTTTATCAACATATATATCGAGCGGTTACTATAACCGCTGATTCTATAGCGTCGTATTTGTTATAAACAATGGGTTAGCTCTAACTGTCAGTCGATGGTACGGAGTCCAGTAAAAAACTGAATCACACACACGAAAGAGAGCTCCGTGCGGTTTCGCGGCGTCAGTCGCGACGCGACTCGACGCTACGACGCCAGCGCGCGATTGGATGGTACTAATGCCTCATATGCCTGTCACTATCTATGGAGTGACAGGCATATGAGGCATTAGTACTATTAGCTGCTAAAAATCTAAAGATGTACTGAATAACGATGTCGTGCAACGCTAAACTACGCGAGTTGACAAATCACCCGGTTACGCTCGTCTCGTGCGTCTCGCTCAATTTCGACGGGAATGGTGCGGTGCGGCGGTGTGTGTGTGTAAGCAAAAGGTATGCCAATTTGTTTGAGCAAGTTAACATAAGAACAATGGCTCCGAGTTTGGCGCAGTGCTTCCTCTACAGTTATGGGCTGCGCGTGCGCGTGCGCGTGTGCGTGCGCGTGCGCGTGCGCGTGCTCCCTGTACGTTTATTTGTACAATGCAGTTTGCTGCGGTATGTTTACCACTCATGAATAGAAAATTTAATATACTTATTCAAAGTCAGTCAATATCCAGGCTCTTAGGTCTAGTTCAGACCGAACGCTGTAGTCAAATCAAGCACCAAGTTCAATCGCTATTCCGTCTTATAGTTTAGTTAGATAGTCTTATGGGTCTATCGATACCAACCCAACAAACCCAGCAGTTTTATACTTATTTGCAATTTCATTGCAAACTGTCATAGCAAAGAGAGATGGTGAGGATGCTCATAAAATGTCAAAGAGTCACTTGGGAAATGGTCAAGGCAATGGAAACCTTGACAAGAATATCCCAATAACCGAAGCCCTGGCCTGAAGCATCAAGACGCAGTAAGCAGAGCGTGGCGGCCGCTCCCGTCGGTCGCTCCAAGGTGACCCGCGTCAGCGCCACAAGCCCGACCCCAATCAAAGCTCACATTAATGTTTATTTCACCCCGACTTGCTTGGAAAATTTGGTCTTTTGGGAGCAACATAAAGAGAGAAATAGGTACCTACCTATGCTATGCATAAAGTGAGTAAGTTCGTATGAGCTAGTGGCCAACTTTTGTGACGGAGTTTTTAGGCCGCCTAAAGGCCTCCGTCATGGCTTAACGATTTAAAAGCCGGGACCGACCATTTAACGTGCCCTCCGAAGCACGGAAGCGCTCAGCTCTTAATGCCACTTGCGGTCACTCATCTCAATTGTGACCGCGCACAACGTTGCTTAACTTCAACGGTCAATCAATAACGTCTAAGCAAGCTACGCCATGAGCGCTTCTGTGCATGGTAATAGTAGTTGATCGTCCAGTTGTTAACATGACGAAATGATTGTTATAATTTAGTCTAATTATCTCGACACCCGAAACAAAGTATGTAGGTATAAAGATAGGTACTATCACAATTATCATGCATGCAATGGCATTGCATAGGGAGCGTTTGTTCTCGATAAGATATCTCTGTCTCTTGTAGAGTAAGCGTTTTCTGTGCAATGTTATTGTCCCTTTGTGGAGGACACTCACTGAAATGGGCAATTCTTCCGGAGGAACATTCCGAGCCGAAATGGGTGTGGAATGGCGAGACAATTGTTACGAGAATTTTCCGTTAAAACAATAGGTGCTAGAGGCAATCGACACAATATGTTATAAGTGACTTATATGAATATTTTTGATAGACTATTTTAAGCGCGTAAAGTTTTAGGCTGCCTCGTACATACATCGATAGAACATTGTCTAATCAATAGCAATATTAGATAAATACCTACAACAGAAACTAAATATTAAAAGTTTTTATTTGTATTTTCTTTTTGTTCTGTCTTTAATATGTATACTGATAGATGTATTATGTTTTGCTTATGATAACATGGCCCCGGTAATAAATCTGTTAAATAAATATTATATACCTCATTTCACAAGCACAAGCAAAGCTTTGCAAATTATCTAATCTAGAGCAGTTTTTGGATTCTACCAAAAGGACCTATCGGTAAATATCACTTTGCCTGTCGCTTGATTTGAGAAGTAGCTACGAGTAGTTGTTGTAGGCCCTGCCTACTAGTTGATCATGCTTGTGTTGATGACAGCAATGCGCTCGTCCTTCGAGAGCACGCGGCGCCCGGCGCGGCGCCCGGCGCGGCCGGAGCCGGCGTCGCGCGTCGGCACATCGCCGCGAGCCGCTCGGAATACGCCCGCGCGTAGCCGGCAAGACCCGCACTACGCATCACGAGATAACGACTATCAACAATACCTTACCACACTTTCAAAGAAATAAATAGAAAATAATCATAGTGTGTTGAAAATAAAGAAAACTTTGCAGAAAGTTTCGGTAAAACTTTTCTCAAGTTGGTGAATAAAAACGTTCTGTGACTTTGATAAGTTTTTGTGACACACGAATAATGTAAGTAAGTAGCCTATTACTTGTGAATTTTAGTGTGTACCAGAAATATGAATAAATTTAGTCTAAATACAAACCTGGTGCCTAGTTTAGGCAAGTGATCTTACTACTGGGTAAAGTAGTACCTAGTTTAAATAATAAATAAATAAATAACACCCAACAGTCACATACATAGTCCTGACCCCACACTAGGATTCCCTGTGTCGTGGGTATCAGAAACTACGAGTACCATGGTGCCACAACACCCAGACCTGGAAGAAATATTTACAGATCATGCAAACATTTCAAACCGCATATTTTCTTATCATAAATATTCAACTTCGCTGAAGTATTTCGGGCTAATCACACGAAGCATATACTAACTACCTAAGACAGTTTTTGCAAAGTAGTGCAAAAGTCATATTTGAAATGTTAGGTTAACATCGATTCTTCTCCACGGAAATGGGAATGTGTTGGACGACGCGACGGCGACGTACCTACCTGTTGGTTGGATTACAATAACAAATCTATCGCACGCAATATCATGATAATTTTGGGATAATACTTTGGTAAAGTCAGCAATAGAAGTTCAAACACATTTGCTGATTTTAAATCTTGAATATTTTCGATAAAAATTATAAAAATTTGTAAAAACAGATCTGCCTTGGCTCCGTAGTTTAACTTGCTCAATAGTTTAAGGCAAAGTACGATTATTCTACATTAGAACAAGACTTTAAAAAACTCAAAATCAATCAACTTTTGTTTCTGACTGTACCCAACGTCTCTAAAAAGTGGCATCATTTTACCTAGAGTTTCAAAAGCTGAATGTAGCGCACTTTTGTACCTATATGTTAAAAATACTACAAATGGGAATTCCATTAATCATCCTCAATAAAATTTAACTATTGTGTGATGAGCACCTAACTAGGTACCTAAATGTAATAAAATCAGCAAAACAATATAATATTTTGTTTACCAAGAGTCCATAAAAATAGAGGAAATGAATTGTGGGTACTTAATTACCTACTAACTAACTATTTAATATTCTATTCTATTGTCAAAAGGGGAAGTAATTATTGCAAAAAAACCGATTGAACACCATATTAGGAACTACATGAAATAGACACAATTACTTGCAAATTAATTTATTGTAAAAACTATGCAGTAACACGTCCCTGCAAAAAATATTCTGATGATTACCTACTGCACTACACTAGACTCCACACATGTCCTATATATAATCTTGGACAAATAATTGAGGCATTGCGTGAAGCGCACTGATTTGGAGATCTCCGATCTGGGGATCACCTACTTTGTTCCGCGAAGCGCACCGATTCTTTATTTTATTTATTTAGCTTGACTAACGCCCATCCAACACGATCAATTTGATGTAGGTAGTAAGAAGGGTAAAACACGGATTTTTCTCGTTGTAAAACTATTTCGTTTATCTACTTACATAATAGTTGGACAAACGTCCGACACGAATGATTTTCTGTATTAAGCAGGGGTTAAATTTAATTCATAAATAAAACACCTGTATTATTTAATTCCTAATCTTGTCTTGTGGTTGGATGATGTGGTCGCAAAGCGACAAAACCCTTAAATAAATAAAAAAAGAGAAAAGGCTAAATAACTACCTAAATTATCTTGGGGTTTACCAAAAATGAGGTCATCCCTTGATAAATAGCTGTAGGTACCTAATAACATAACATCGAAACACAAAAACAATACAGATAAAATGTTAAAATAGGAAAAGGAAATAACTATTCTCATTTTTACCAGCATTAAATGTGAAATGTTTATAATTATAATACATACATTATCACGCCCGTATCCCTAATGGGGTGGGCAGAGCATATATTTATATTTGTAAATCGATAATGCATACTAGATAGAGAGGTAGATACTCCTGTCTACCACCATGAGGTAATATTTATCGGTAGCTTTGTAAGGCTCAAATTAGTTCGTTATCGGTACTCAACGCCTACGAGAACCAGTAGCCGGATTACTACGAGTTTACGTCGTAAACACGATGCTACAGCTGTACAGTACAAGTCGAGAAGGCTACCACAATTTAAAAATGTCTTCCACAACCTTCCTGAACTACTATTGGAAAGTTTTCAATATCAATAAGCCTTCATTAACAAGGCGTGGTCGCAGCCTGTAATTTTGCAGGGGGTCACTAATAATAGAATATGTCGAGTAAATGAGATATCATTTAGACTTTGACTTTGGTATATAAATCGTATTTATGACACCTGTGTCATAAATACGATTACTAGTAATACGATACCTAGTTGATTATTTTGCTTTGCAGCATATAGGCCTCCCCCAGGCTCTTCCAAAGTTCATGATCGCGAGCTTTTCGCCTCCATATGATAGTGCACCAGTTTAAAGAGACAGCTGGTGCTGGTAGGAAAGTCTTACAATCTATTAAAAAAAAATAAAGTAAGTACTAATTCAAATATTTTTGTTTTACGATTTCTATTACTACAATCAAAGTCTTTATTTATATATGAAACGGTTTATTTTAAAAGCTTTTTATATGTAGATGTATAGGCTGTAGGAATACCGTAGGATATACGCAGGCATTCTCAGCTTCGTAAGAGAATGGTAGGGCCTCGTTAACGCTCATCACACACAACAGTGATTACACTGTTTGAGCGCTAACGATCATAATGGGATTCTGATTTATTTTATTTACCCACGCGCCGGCAACACACGCTGCGTAGCGTATTATACGTAGAGCTTCTAATTTTCTGCCTTATGAGGTGAGCTAATCTATAAGGTAGGGGCGTGCAATTTAAAAAAAAAATGGGTTTCATGAAATTCTACTAATATTATAAACGCGAAAGTTTGTGAGGATGTGAGGATGTATGTTTGCACCTCAATCACGCCGTAACGGCTGAACAGATTTGAATGAAACTTGGAATATATATAGTATGTGTGCTGGAATGACATATAAGCTACTTTTTGTCCTGATATCTATATCTCCCACAAACATACAACGCCAAATCAGCCAAGTTGCCAGTGGGAATAAGACGAAAAATTTTAGCAACAAAAGATTCCAACTAGAATATTCTTTTGTTTCAGAATTGGGCGTTGAAACTTTTCACTCGCAATGAGCAACCAGATTCAGCGCCCTTGAATTCGACCTTACGAGCTTCCATGCGCCATGGACTCAGTTGTCAACGCAACCGCCTTCGACATGGACTTCAACATCACTGACTTGATCACTCCCATCAGCGTTGACTTCACCAACATCACGAACAGCTCCCAATTCATAAGCAATAACTTCACCGCCCTTCCGACCTCTGTCCACGTCGCGAATGCCACCGCGACGGCCCACGTCAGCAATTTCAAGGCCTTCAGCGTGGTCATCAAGGTGGTGTACGCGATCGGCATCATCGGCAACGCGGCGGCCATCGTCGCCCTGAGGAGGGGGGAGCGGAGGGTGAGGAACCGGAAGCATTTGCTGCTCCTGACGTCGCTGGCGGTCAATGACCTTGTGGCTTTGGTAAGCGTATAATAAAATGTAGGTATGTCATTCTTCACATCTAGGTATCTTATGAAAAGATAGCTCCGCCTATTGTGTATGCCTATAATATTTTATACCATTAAAAATTCATAGCACGTGTCTTAGCAGTGTTGCGAGCCGACGAGTTTTAATATTTTCATTCAGTGCGTTAAAATACCTTAAAAATGTGCTGAATCGCAGCCGAATCATTGGGTATCAAATCATCACCCTGCTACGACAAGTGCTACGAAATAGCCTACGCTACTTTACACGAGTCGACACCTTCCACTCCCTAGGTGGCGCTGGCTGTGCAGCGGCCTCATTAATTAATTAATAAAGCTATACATTTCACTCAGCAGTATGATCATACCGAAACATCCGAATTAAACCAAGACGGAACATTTATGATGGATGAACATTCGAGCCGTTAGGGCGCGATTCAGTTATGAACGTACAAACATCGTCACATTAGTGAATGAGGGTTACCTCGCATGGTTACGAGTACACAGTGGTGCGTGCGGTGCGCAGGTGGGCATGATGTGCGCGATGCTGGCGAGCGAGCACGCGCCGGGCGTGGGCCGCACGCGCGCCTACTGCGCCGCGCGCGTCGTGCTGCGCACCTTCGGCATCGGCAGCGTCTGCATCGCCGTCACCATGGCTCTGGAGCGCTACCTCGCGCTCACCCGCCCCTTCCTCTACCAGAAGGTAAGCCTCACTTCAGTGCCTTTGTGTGTCCTTACCTACCTTCTTTACTTTGACACAATCATCTTTTTTTTGCACATATGAAAAATTGTTGAAATTAAAAATAAACAACTGGCACGTGACATGTAGGTAATAGCAAGCGTATCCTGCTGCGCTGCTAACTGGCACTCGGTCAAATGTCTACGAGTCCATTATCCATTAGTAATAAATGCGGCGCGTTCATGCGAGTGACGTTTACGAGCAGTAAATGTGACGAGACGATTGATGTCCCGAACACACCGTAAACACACCCTGATCACTCGCTGACAGCTCTGAGAAACACGTTCCTCTTTTGTCTGACATACCCATAACCTACCTACCTTGTCTAAAAAGCAATTAAAGAATGCGACTAAGCTTGTCAAAAAGTTTCAAATTCACTTATATTTTCTAACTTCCGACTTCTAGTGGCAGTAATTGATCGAGCGAGCGAAGCGAGCGAATATCTCAGTATCAAGTATAGGTATTTGTTAGAGCATAACTTTCGAACCGTTAATCCAATCTTTATGGAACTTGGCAGATCAATAGATTGTGATATGAAGTTTTGCTTTGAGGCAATTGGGTTCCCAAGAGGGTAAAAAAACTGTTTTATAGATTATGTCGAATGGGGTGCCATATGAAATGGTCTTATTTTTACATTCCAAAATGATTTTTATTTTGATTCTAGAATGAATAGTTATTGGAATACAACGAAATAAGTAAAATTTAAAAAACTATTGTAACCTGTATGAACTCCTTTTGTTAGTTTTGATTTCTTCGTAGTTCAGGTTAGACGGGATATTTGTTGAGTAGCAGTAACGTTGTAATTTGCAGTACTTAGTGTATTGCTATGTCTTTTGTCAATAAGTTACAGTCTCGACATAAAGTCTTGATTTTGTACTGCTACGTTAAAAATAGAGTAGGTACTCGTAGGTATGTAGGTACCTAAGTACAAGAAACCTCAGGAATGCAAAACTTGAGGATTGTGGACATGCCGCGCGAGATCTTAGTTTGGGGCGAACTACCAGATTAGGTATTATATTAGGGGTAAAGGATTTAAGGTGCGCCTCAAAGGCTCCTTTCGTGCACTTGACACATGTTTTGGAACTAAATAGTACCGCCATAAGTAGGTAGGTATAAATACTAATCATAATGAAAATAATAACCTATATTTTTCAAAAAAGAAGCATAAAACCTACGTACTCGTAAGCTATCTTTTTCAAATAAAACGTGTCGGTATTTGAATATCGGGTTCGGCATATCGTTATCCCACCCTCATCAGCTGACTAAGGCAGGAGCACCTTCGAGCGAATACTTACATTCGGTGACAAATCGACTGATTGATAACACGAATTTGGTGTCTCCCTGACCAGAATCACAAATTACCTTCCTCAACTCATAAGTATCTTCTATTATTATTTTTTTCTATATTTGACTGCAGTGTTTCTACTACTGTAATACTCAACTGCCACAAACATAGTTCGGACTCCACGCTAGGGTACCTATTAGAAATTACGAGTGAGTAGGTATAATACCACAACCAGACCTGGTAGAAATATTTGCAGGTCATGGAAACCTTTCTCCTGAAGGATCGAACCCGCTCTCACGTCCCAGGCGGGCCACCACGCCGCCGCGCCGCCGAGGTCGTCAGCACACATGGAGCTCCGCGATGATGATCACGATGACAGTTATTTTTGCACAAACGATGACATTACTCCATTCCAGTTAACAAAACAGGGCCTAATGGAGGCACGTTATCGCGATGGCGGACTGTGCGCCAAATGGGGAATGGTGGCAAATGACATATTGTTCATTCTACCAGTTAGCATGTATCTACTTACCTGCCTATGACGCGCTTAGGACCTCCGCCCACTACCCCATTCCAGACTGACAACGCCTGACGAACAAACTGAGACGAGTGGCATATCAGTGATTTAGACCCTGCCTGCAGTACTTACAATAAACCTTAAGTAGGTACTATTACACCTTGGTCTAGTATTGTTAGGTAAGCACATAAGTACCTAGGCTGCGTTTAGGTACCTATGTGTGATGTGCGTTTTGTTCACAGTCAAGGGTAGAGCCAGCATTCACAAGATGTTCTAGCTCTAACTGGGTCATTCGCGAATCCTAAGCCGATTGGCATCAAAACAAGCTCGTAAATCATAATGTTTTTTGAGTGCTTCGGCCGCGAAATTGCATTCTATTGATACCCGTTATAGAAGACCGATCTGAAAACAGGAAAACTTTTAAAATAACTGCAGGAATTTTAAATGAAGCTCATAAGAAAGAATACAGTACCTTACCTACTAACTTTTATCATTCAACAAAGAAAAAATAGAAAAACTAAAAGTCACAATTTCATAAGATAGGTACCTAGAAACTAAATATAACTTTAGTTCAGATTAGGAGATCGTGTAGACGTCGATTACCGCATCTCGATATTACTAGTATAAAACAAAGTCGCTCCGTCCTGTCCCTCTGTACGACTCTCAACGGATTTTGATGCGGTTTTCACTATCTGTTTTCACATACTATGTTTTCACTTCAGATAATTTCTTCCGGATGGTTTAAAGGTATAACACTTGCTTTTTACATTTAAAAAGTCGATGTTTTGGAGAAACATAGAATTACGGGTGCTTTTATTACTAACGTAATGTAGTGGGTAATAGGTACCTACTTTTGAAGTTATTTTGGCCAACATTATTTTAATAAGTTGGTTACGGTAGGCATAATTTACTCTTTAAAGCAAAGGTGCGTGCCTATAAAGCTCCACAATGACACCACATTAGTACCTACATCGCACCCGTGCGAAGCCAGGGCGGGTCGTTAGTTTGGAATATAAAAGCTAATGGTGCTGGCTGTTTAAACTATCAATGTTTATTCATTTATCATTATCACAGGCACCCGATTAACTTTATAATTAGCATGGGCAGGCAGCAGTAGCACTTGTCGCGAACAATGTAAGCCTGCGGCTCGGGCGGCGGCCGCGCGTGCTCCGCATGCCGAGGAAGTGCTATTCTAATTGCGCACCGGAAGACAGCCGATAACAAAACTTACGTGAAATAATTCAATGAATCACTGTTGATGCTGTTAACATTGTTGCCGCTGAATATGCCAAATGCGGCCGCGATTCTTGACCCCAAAAAACAAAGAGAACGGGAAACGACCTCCGAGAATACGTGGGACATTGAACTGTCCTATCAATCTAAGTACATCATCTTCTACGAATGCTAGTTCTTTCGAACCAGTGCCAACAAGTTTTTCGATTGTCGAACAGAAAATCCCATTGGTGCACTGTTAGATTTGAACTCACGACCTAGAATCGAAAGGACGGGAAGGTTCCACAAGAACACCAGTGCTCTCAAGTAATCTTATTATAGATGTTAATTTACCCTAATAATACGTAGGTATAGATTCTAAGTGTGATTCAGTATTACCTACCTACTGAATAAATCATAAGGATAATCACAACTCTCTTCAGCTAGACATTCTACCACTATCAAAACGATTGGTCAGCCTTTAAGGGTCAGAGTAACTGTGACATCGGTTTTCCTTGCCTCCGTGTTTCACTAAAAAGACAGAAAAATAGATGTTTGCGGGGTGCACACTAGTTGCAATATTATTTTCAGTCAGATATTTGATTTTCTTAAGTTAGGTACAAGATCTGATTGCGATCCAACTCCCTGGGAAGATGCCCAGTGTTGTTCTGGATAAATTTTATTAATATTTTCTCACGGGATCATATTTCTCTGTAAAGCACTTAGTAAGCAAAACTTAGTTTGCTCGGAGCAAAATCACCTGAGCTGACTTCCTTAACAAATGTGTACCTAAGTACTTACCACAAATATTGTACTTAGAATAAATATTTTGCCAAAAAGCTTTCAATATAATAGGTGCTACCCTACGTGACCTAAATGTAGATTTATGTATGTAGCTGGATCTTTGGGAACTGTTAAGTAATTCCAGTGTAATGTCCTAACCCTAACTAGGTATAGGTACAGGCCGCAGCTAGGTAAAGTCGTATTAATATTGCGCAATAGCAACAAATAAATGGGTCGCCGAGTGTTCCATCGTGATCTGAATTTCTAATCCTCTGACGTCGTTTTGGAACCATTGATTCCTAAAAACTTCAATTTCAATAACAAATCGTTTAAATTCTATGTGCAGTGAAATAATATACCTACCCACGGATACCTACCCAATTTAAATATAGAATCCTACTAAAATGTATCTACATATTTATTACAATAACATTGGAAAAAAATATTCAGATTCAAATTATTCAATAGAAATAGAATTACTTACCTACCGACTATCCCTATTAATTATCGTTATAATAACCTACTTACCTACTCTATAGGTTTCTACGACTAAAATAGGCATTAATTGCCAACTTTAGAAAAACGGTAACAGTTACCTAATATTACCTGCCTAAGAACAATAACATCAAAATCATCTTCCTTTTCTTATCTCACTTTATGTGAGGTCGTTGTTGAATAAGGAGTTCAATAAGTCCCATCCCAACACTAAAACAAATTATAACAGAACATGCAAACATTCTCCCGCGGCGGGAATCGAACTCCTAATTGCGTCGTTAAACATAATAACAAACTATGTCCTATAGAAAGTCACTTGGTAGGTGCTATTTTGGCCTTCAAACTGGTTAAAGCGGAGTTCCCGACTCACTTGTGAAGTAGAAACAAGGAAAATGACAAGAATTTACAGTGAAGCAACATTCAGAGGTGCGTAGTCCAATAGGGACTGCAAAAAAAACTCAACTTTTTTGTTTTTTTTTCTGCAAGAGGTCTCCAAAATCTGATAGTACCACTAGGTACTCACTCACCTCTTGCAGAACTTGAACGGTAGAGCCATAAGAAAAACTCAGACACCTGTAGGCACAAGGCTGACGTGTGTGTGACATCCTTTTTTTCATTTGTAACATTTTTCTAAGTAGTATGGCGGGGTCCGAGTCCGAGTGCTACAGGCTACAGGCCCTGGCCTGCGCTCATCGGCATTCGGAGCTCGCAAGCTGTGCGTAACGCGAGTTGCCAACTATCGCGAGATGAGATAACTTTCGCACTGACACGTTTTTCATTCAAGTTGTTCTTTCTTCTGATCTATGAATGAATGGAATGTATATAAGTAGGTATTATAGAAACATTCCGCACGGAACAGCTTTAGGGCAGGATTAATAAATTATTTTTGGGATGGCTGTCCTTTGCATTATAAACTTTTGGGTTCTCTATTAGGTATAAAAAATCTGTCTTTGAACATTATGAAGGCACATCTATCACACTAGAGATTTGCGAGCGTGTTTCCAGCCAAGCGAATCATAACTGTACTGTAATCTTTAATTCTTCAAAAAGTGCACATGATAGAAGCGAGGCGAGCTCACGGCAAGCACGTTTATAAAACGCTCGCAAATCGCCAGTGTTTTGTAATAACGCCTTAATTAGGACGCCAAAAAGTGATGACGAGAGGCCTGAAGGAGATGTTTGTTCGCGCAGCAAGTGACGTACTACGTGATCCGCACGGCGCTGCTGGTGTCGTGGTGCTGGGCGGCCGCGCTCACGTGCGCGCCGGTGCTGGGCGTGGGGCTGTACTACGACGAGCCCGGACGAGCCTGCGTGCGCTACCGCAACGCCACACAACCCATGGACCTCGCCTACGCAGCCGTTTACGTGCTCTTCGGTAGGTTCTCTGTTAATTACATTGTGTATTTCCTAAACTAGACTTTTTTTGCCAGGTACAAAAGATGTGCAGGTTTTATATTCCTGAAGGCAGATGCACATTTTTAAGACATAAATCTGTAGTAGCGACGTCAAACTCGTCGATGGCTGGGAGATTGCAAATGCACTAGACTAGACAAACGAACATACAACCTCCTCATTTTTTTGAAGTCGGTTAAAAAGGCAATAAAAGAATCAAAATCTAGAAGTAGCGCTGATTGAAACGATATCTGGCAACAAGCACAGTCATCACTTTACTTGCACTATCGCATTTCAATGTGCTCTACTCGTATATCGCGTACAATGACGCCCAAAAATTGTGTCAAACATCTTTAGGCCCAGACATTGTATTCTCGACATTTTATTGAATAATGGAGTCCTGTGCGTCGGAGGCACAATGCTAGATATATATACCAGCAGGCACTATCTCTGCAATAAGTGGTTTCCACTCAATAGGGTCTGTCCGTTCACCGGTTACTGGGTAATGGGTAAACTAGTCCCATTACGATATCTAACCATTAGGTACAAGAATACAGTTTAGTTGATAGATTCTTAAACATTCATCAAACTGATAGAAGTACTAATCATTTATCAGAAAATATACTCTCGTAGCACGTAGGCGAACTTGTTTGTAATAAATAAATAGATAAAATAAATAAATAGTTCAAAAGAACTGGTGAGCAATACAAGTAAATAATAAGTAGGTATGTGCACGACAAATTGTGGTGTTTGTGTCTGCGAATGTACCGGCTGGCGCGGTCGTTGGCCTTTCCAGGCGATTGCCGAACTGCTGACTTAGCAGGCAGGCCAGGACCGGCTTCTGGGCGAACCAAGGTGCCTGTCCATTCCATAAACAGCCATACTTATAAAAAAAATAGCATATAAATAAGGATATTTTCATGATTTGAATTTGTTTCTCAGTTTAACGAATTTTTGACGCAGTTTTCTTTTATGTTTCTCATTATGGCTAATTTGTATGGTTGTAGCATTATACATACTTTAGGTTTTAAACTGGAATGCCCTAGGGCAGGGTACTTAACTATTGCGAAGTGGGTTTAATGATTTTAATTAAACTTTCACTTCTTATAATTGAAATGGGATCCTGCAAATAACAACACAATTTGACGTACTGTACTATGACTCCAGGTACTGTACTGTGCATCATCCTGGTGTACTGCAACCTGGCGGTGATCAGCGCGCTGTACGCGATCACGACGCCGCGCGGCGCCGCGCCGCTCGTGCGCCGCGTCTCCCGCACCAGCTGCCGGCAGCGGCAGCGCTCCGTCACCATAGCGACCGGACAGCAGCCCATGCACCACAACGCCGCCACCGCCGAGGAGGTCGCCTTCAGCAGGCTCATGGCTACGCTCTCCGTCCTATTCATGATCTGCTGGCTGCCTCAGATGGTGAGGCCACTTACGCATAATTCGACTCGTGCCTAGCTTTTCCTGTTTTAATTAAGCTACACAAAACGGTCCAGAGCCGATTAAAATGGAAAAATATAAATATTATGACAGCCATGTGTGGCAAATGTGATAAACAGGCCATTGCTGGAACAATTCGCAGGTGACATCAGAATGGACGGCTCCACAACATTTCAGGATTAAATTATGTACCGATATAGCTTTGTGTACATGTCACATACAAACTATCAAATAATGGAGACCTGCACTCCTCGCTCACTAACTACAGGTTAATCTGCAGCATATCACGTAGAAACTGTTCAACGATCTGGGGGAGTTGGCAGTCGGCCCACGTCTCAATCGGCTCGTATCGGTCGATTCGCCATTTGTATGCGAAGTCTGCCTCGCGATCGAAGTGTGAGCATGCAAAAGAGTTCCTCAAACCTGGCGACCTTGGAGTAGGACTACAACTAACGAGCGAATCTTGAGAACATTTGCAAAATATCTAATGTTGCAACAACCTGCTCTCAATCAGAACGCGACAACCATACGTATATTCTGGCCACAAAAAATGACACCTTAATAGCAGAGATGGCAGATTGTGGTTTACAAAGTCTCGCTACAAATAACATTTATCTGTCATATTATAGATTATCATTTTTATCTGTCTATTGCACAAATGCACAATGTTAGCTCGAAATAGCATCATAATAGGTATAGCATGGGTACTTTCGCCTTTTGTATAGCAGACGATTAGTTATGTACTTATTACCTATGTATTGGTATTGTATACTTTTTCCTTTTGGGTTTATGTTATGGATGAATCATCCAATACTTGTCTTATTTATTAGGTATAGGTAGTAGGTAGGTAAAACAATAGATTTGCGTAATGACTGGGTCATAATGATGAGCGTCATTTATAATAAACGCGTTTACCTACCATATCTTACAGGAAAATGCAGCGAAAACAGTGATTTTGGCAATAACATATTCAGGTTTTATTTTAGTTTATACACAGGTAAGTAGTAGAAATTGTATGATGGTGTGTTCATTATGAGATAAAGCTCTCTTGTAAGAACAAGGGTTGGTTGGTACTGCACCTTCCATAAATACAAGATGGATGGACACAATCGACCTCCTTCGACGTCGATAACCCGGGATCCATTGCGAAGATAAATTGCTAAATTGCTGTCTGTTGGGTCTCACAGGCACTCGTGCATACCATGAGGAGGTCGTTGGCATTTGACATCAGTGTCAAACAGAATGCGACTTTGATGAATAAATTAATATGAATGATAGTAACATCAAGATCTGGTACTGTCGCGATTTTGACTTATGAGATTGTTACTGACCAGGGTCATAATAAGAGGATTTAGCTATCAATATCGACTCGTAGCAATTCGCAAGGATACCTACAGATTCAGGGTTCGCCTAAGTAGTACCTACCTACCTACCTATACTCCGTCCAATCACGCAGAACGAAACAAGCTATCTATTTATACTTAAAGTTTAAAATCAACCGTAACTGTCCGTAACTAATTAATGTACAAGCCTGTTCTAAGTTAAATGTTAGTTGTAATTATGTATCTGTGTGCTTGCAATGATGAAATAAAATAAATTGAAATGAACTCGTAGAAACAGTTTTATGCTGTTAACTTCTGAATTATAAGTCGCCAAATCAGCCAAGTAGTCACTGGTCTTCGCTCGTTCGATCAATGATCTCCATGTTTATGTTGAACAGGTGACGTCTGCGCTGTACCTGGCGCTGGGGCCGGCGTACTGGGCGCGGCTGGTGGCGCTGGGCCGGCTGTCCGACGTGCTGATGCTGCTCAACTACGTGCTGGACCCCGTGCTGTACGTGCTCATGCGCCGCCGCAAGCCGCTCGCTACGCTCTGCCACTCCATCGCTAGATGCTTCAAGCGGGTAATACTTCTCAGCTTTTTGCTCGGCTGACAGATCTTGGCTACGTTCATAAGTACCTTACCTACCTATGGTGGGGCAATAAATATCAAATTCAAGAACTTGATAGATTGATAGATAAAAACTTTATTTGACACAACAACAACATTACACAGACACAAAAAATAAATAAATAAATACTCGTATTTTAGGACATGTCACACAGCACCATCTAGCCCTAAACTAAGCAAAGCTTATAATAAGGGTACCAGATGGCTGATACAATACTTTTTTTGAAAATATATAATAATTATAACACCCAGACCCGGAAGAAATATTTGCAGAACATGCAAAATTCTGCAACGGGAATAGAACCCGCGCCGCCACAGAGGTCGTCGTAGGTACGTAGTTATAAAGTTCTGTACAAATAACAAATCTGTTTAGTATTAAAATACATGGGATAAGACCAAAAATGGCTGATTTCTTTTTCAGAGGATGAATGTGGAAGAAGTGAAAGTGGTGTGTTTGGAGAGACTGAGCAGAGATGAGGGCTTGCCGACGTAGCGGCGTGCGATTGGCTGGAAGTACGCGGTATTTCATCCAATTGTGCTTGTAGCCAGCTTGTAAACTTGTGCATTAAGCTTATAAGTTCTATACCAAGCACGTACATAGCTACCTACTATAATGGGTCTAGATCTATGCTATTATTCAAATCGCTTTGCGTCTAACGAAGTCGCTCGACGCTGCTGTAACGAACATGTACTTAACTTATAAGATTGACTTAGGCGACGCGATTACCTACACTAGCGGATACTGCGAAGCTTAGCGTTTTGTTTTGATCCTTGTCTAACCCGTCAGCCTGTGACAGACCTGTCACTTTCTGTTCTGGGACAATTTCGCCAATCCCATTTTTACATGTAACCACAACTGACTTTGTCTCAGAACAATAGACTTTGTTTAGACGCAAAGTTTTTTGTCTGGCCTCTGGAGTGGCATTGCTACTGTTCGTTCTTAATGACTAGTCCTAAGTTCGAAATGTTTTATTCCAGAGTCACAAGTCCTCCTCCGAGTCGGTGTCGATGAAGACGACGACGTGCTGCGCGCCGGAGACAGTGGTGGTCAGCGAAAGCTCGCAAGCGGAGGGCCGCCCACTGCGCCCGCTCCCCTCCACCGCGTCCCTCACGCCTCCCCCGCCTGCCTGTCCCACCGCTGCGCTACTCCAGACCGAAGATTAATGTTACCCCCATCTCGGGTTCTGGCGAGCTTGTCGTTCACCCCGCGGCTACCCTAGCAGCCGCGGGGTTAGAGTGACAGGACCAGCCATAGGTCACAGGGTAGACAAGGACGCTGATCGTGAAGCTTCGCAGAATAGCGACAGTGTACTACTGCGTGATAGAGAGCCGGTGCGTCCCATGGCTATAAACAGTTGAAAAGGATAATTTAAAAGCTAGAACCCTATGAATCTTTGAATATTTCAAACGTTGTATTATATTAGATATATAAGTAAATCTTTAAAATCAGTCTTTATTAACCTAGGTAAGTAGGTACACTTTATAAGTAGTTATCACGTGTCTTGTAGGTAGGTAGTATGTACCTATTACTAATATAGTTAAATACTAAGACTTATAGATGAGTATAGGGTATACCTTAGTTTAATCATTCCACACCATAGTGGCCATGTTATAACAATAACAAAACCAAAGATTGAGATGTACCTACTCAATACCTACGTTTCAAAATTATAAACAAGTACATTAGGTAGGTAGGTTACGTTTGTATGTTATGTCTAAACAAACGCGAATTAACTGGCTAATTAAATACTTGTAAATTTCTAATCTAAAACTTTTGAAAAAATAAAGTCACTGTAGGTAAGTACTATGTACAAAGATTCGTTTTATTAGATCCGACTCCGAGAGAGTCCGCGCCACCACTGAAGTCCGTTAGACGCGGCTGACCGTTTCTCTGTCTACGCGGCTGACTAAACTACTAAATGTTGCCCTAAACTAAATGAGCTTAATTTCCCGCTTTTGCCGGAAGACTTCAGTGGTGGCGTGGACTCTAAAGTCCCTCCTACAAAGCGCTCCTTCCTCCATCATCTTCTTTTGGTTTTTTACATCACTTTGCTTACACTTAGTTTTTGTATTTAGAAATACGTAGATAAATTGTTATAATTGTAGTTGTGACGAATGAACCAATAAACGTATTTTCTTTCTCTTTTCTTTCATCTCTACTTTACTAAAGCACGCGTAACAATGACATTGACAATACTGAAAGCATCATAAACATGTCAAAAATGTCACAACGCTCTTGACTGCCATGTCAATGTCATGATCAAAAAGTGAGCGAGCGTCTCTCCTCGTCTCCTCTCGTCGATTTTTTATGAATAAAAACAAGAATCAAATCAATCGGTGAATTGCTGAATCCTGCTTAAAAATGTCTAAACTAACTACTGTTGATTAACTGCTGAAATAAAAAGGCAATATTCTGTGATTTTGTGTCTATACTGTAAGTTTGTGCGCCGGCAACATGTCTAAATGGTAAGTCGTATTCGGCACCGTGAATCACCAGATATTCTTTAGCCGATAGCATATTTTATGCGGATCATTACTTTGCGGTGTTTTATAAATTGTAAGTGAGTTTGGGTGTATTGTGTAGGCAATCGGAGCGGAGCATCCACGAGATGCTGAAGGACACTCCACCGATCCGCGAGTCATCGGACTCCATCACATCGGGCACGGAGGCCAAGTTCCCCGCCTCGCGCTCCATGCCCTTCCCGCCCACGTACGGTCAGTCATAGCTTCGACCTACTTTAAAAAAAATAGCCCCGGTCAGAAGAACCAAGACCCATTCCCACACCTGGTCAGATCAACTCTCAGGACCATTTTGCTAGAACTCTTGAACATAGGTCATGCATTAATCATGACTCAGGAATAGATCCACTGTTGAATTTTCCATAAAGAAGTGTTCCTATAAAGAGTATGGTGGTATATAGTTCTAGAGTATGAGGCTCAACAAGAATGTACCTATGGTCAATCAGTGTTAATAGCCATGACTCATATCAATAAAAGTGGCCCACTTACAGCTGTAGATGAGTTATCATTCTTATATGTTCAGTGTCCTTCATTTGTATTTCTATAATATTTTTTTGTGATGCAAAATATTTGATTGATTTATTGCATTACTAAATGGTAATAAATAGGTTAAAAGTATTGGTAAGTATGCATCTACTGTTGTAAGTATGCATCTACTGTTGTAAGAAGATGCTTAATAAGTTGAAAAGGGGATCATGATAATAATATATTTTTTCTATTCTATTTCGAAATATCAGCAAGTGGGTAGATTCAAGTGTGATTGGTTGGGCACCATCTGCCGAAATGCGTATGATTTATGGGCCATGCTGTTACGTAGTGAACCCCTCTGAACGGGAAACTACTTTACAGCAGACCACAGCTCAACTGGAAGAACAAAATTGATGAGTACCTAAAGAACTCCACCGTGGTCCAGAACAGGTATGACTGGAGAGAAGGAAGTGAAGTTCTTGGCTTTGGCACCGTGCACAGGCTCCGCTAAAAAAAATTCATTCCTATTATCACGCCCATATCCCTAATGGGGTGAGCAGAGCCACAAGTAATCATAAGAAAACTTGCAGCCACTTCTGATTTAAGTCAAGATGGATATGATGAACCATGGTGACAGGTGATCAGCCCATTGCCCATATTATATGGTCCATCATTTTGGAGAAGAAAAATAATAATATTTGTGAATAATAATGTGTGCAGCGGCGGAGCCTCAGAACGGCGCGGCGGCGGCGGCGGGGGGCGCGAGCACGCAGCTGCGCGGCGGCTCCAAGCTGGACTCGCTGCGCAGCTGGGGCGTCTCCACCTACAAGTGCACCAAGCAGATCCTCTACGAGAAGCTCGGCAAGAGCTCGCGCACCGTCGACACTGGTGAGAGGCGTTCTTAGGTCACCAAGTAAATCAGTAATGTTGCCAATCAATCCTAGAGAGCATGAAATCTATTCTAACCCTGCTCATCGTGCTTCAGCGACAGTTTGAATTTTGCATCCCAGCTGTCTAACAACAGCCATGATGACAGTCATGTGACAGATGATATAAGGTAGCGGCATGCGGCAGGGTGAGTAGGTCTGTGAAGTTGCGGTTGGTTGCAGAGCTGGAGGCGCAGATCGAGGGCGTGCGCGAGACGCAGCGCAAGTACCTCGGCTTGCTGCGCCTCAGCGCCGCGCTGGCCGCGCAGCTCGCCGCCGCGCACCACACGCAGCGCGCGCTCGGCGACGCCTTCGCGGACCTCGCGCAGAAGTCGCCCGAGCTCAGGGACCAGTTAGTGCCCTGCCCACTGTGCTAAAACAACATTTCAACTATTCGGTATCCCGCCGAATATCAATTAGTATCTGGCCGGATGCCGAATAGCATAAAAAGTAACAGGATAGGCCAGATAGTTCACTGATCATCATCATTTTCCTGCCGTTATCCAAATAGTCGGGATAAGTTGCCACTGAATGCCTTTAATTATAGCCTTGATATTATTTATAACAATTTAAGAGTATATTTTAGTTTGAATTAAGACAGTTAGCGTTTTAGTGTAAACTTGAAGCTTTCTGTTATTTTGAAATAAATAATTGTAATTGTAATTATCAAAGCGAAGTACAGTGAGTGAATATGTTTACGTGCAGATTCCTGTACAACGCGGACACGCAGCGCTCGCTGACGCGCAACGGCGAGACGCTGCTGAGCGCGCTGCACTTCTTCAATAACTCGCTCAGCACGCTCGCCAACAAGACCATCGAGGACACGCTGCTCACCGTGCGCCAGTACGAGGCCGCTAGGTACCACTCGCAACTCCTCATCATGTTATTTAGCGATCGCATATCCCATACATTTTCTCAGTAGCGTCTAGCAACTTTGTTGACACGAAGTGCTTTTGATCCTACCTAACCATACGCTCTTGCACTGTAGAATGACTTAAGCCCCCACGGCCTGTAGGCCAGTCAGTCTCTAGCCACTGGGGCTGGGCTACAGGCCGTGCGGTTTGCTCGAGGAGAGGTCGATGTGTTGCAGGGTGGAGTACGACGCGTACCGCAGCGAGGTGGAGGCGCTGGGCGGCGCGCCCCCCGCGGCGCTGGCGGAGCACGTGGAGCGCCTGTGGCAGCACTACGAGCGCCTGCGCAACGACTCCGCCGTTAAGCTGCAGCTGCTGCACCAGAACCGGGTAA
This sequence comes from Scotopteryx bipunctaria, assembly GCA_949320045.1. NCBI lineage: Eukaryota > Metazoa > Arthropoda > Insecta > Lepidoptera > Geometridae > Scotopteryx > Scotopteryx bipunctaria. The sequence goes on from OX439459.1 coordinate 10,101,234, forward strand.
GAGCCGCCTCCGTCCGCCCATACCTCTACGTCGAGTGCACCACCACCATCACGCGCTGACTCTGCCTCGAATTCACAATGTTTCTTTATAGTGTTTCCATTTTAGCAACGTTGTCACGAGAATTAGCGACATTTTTATGTTGAAACTACATCGTACGCCCTACCTGTTCGCCTGTATGACGTGTCAGGGATGTGCCTGCGGCTAAATCATCGAGCTTCGGCTAACTTATCGCTTAGCGTAACGGTATACCCGTTACAATCTGTCGCAGGATAGAGAAGATGCAAGACGATACTTCGCATAGTATAACCAAAGAGTGACTTTAGTTTTCGATCCGCAGATAAAGGTGATGAACAAGCAGCTGCTGCTGTTCCACAACGCGGTGTCGGCGTACTTCAGCGGCAACAACGTGGCGCTGGAGGCGGCCGTGCGCCACTTCAACATCCAGCCGGCGCCGCGCCCCGCGCCCCCGCCGCTGCCCCCGCCGCCCTCCCTGCCCTTGCCGCCGCTCCCCGCCGGCGCCGCGCCCGCGCCCGCGCCCGCCTCCCCCCCGCCGAGCTCCTAACGCCTACTCAGTGCCTTGCCATAGTTGAGATATCCCCGCGGCTACATTGTCCCGAATTTTTGGCCTAGTGCCGCGTGCAGCCATATGTCCTGGCACACGAAGCTTCGCAGGATCGGTTTAGCCGCAGGGTAACGAACGGTCGATTGCAGCGTCACGGAAGAGAACGATCAAGAGCTTCGAGTTCTCCAAGGCTGGCTCACCCCTCCTGAAATGTCTTTTGGTTTTGATATTTTTTGTTGAATCCCAATTGACTGGTTTTATTTGTGGGATATGCCTGCTATATGTTTTGTTTTCCATTATCCCAACACAATAAAATTATATTTTTGGTAGTTTGATGTGTGTTCAACATAATGTAGGCATAACTTTCATTTTAGGGGTGCAACTTATTACTTAAGTAATGTACTTATCGTGACATTTTTGAGCCATCATGATCAATAATTTAAAAGCATTGGTTATTCAGAAAATCATTAGATTTGTATTTGCATAAAATTGTAATTTCTGCACTGTTGTCAATGATATTTCACGCGGTAACACCATCAAATCTACACCTTATTTTAGCCATACCAGTCTTATAAGATTCAGTCTCATAATAAGTGATAATTGAAAGATTTGATTAGATTAGAGGTCATTTCATACACACTTATAAGTTTAGTGTTGTATATAAGCACATGATCTACTGTAAATACACTTTCGTGAGAATTGGAGGAGCTATCATGTGTCCAGGGTTGCCAGTAGAGATTATCTAATAAAAGTATTTTAATTTTATAACCCTAGCTGAACCTTGAAAGCTTATTGACCAAATTATTTTTATAAATCTTATTATTTAAAATACGAGATGCAACGGATATCCGTTTACTATATTATTCGTTTAATTAATCGGCCTATACGGTCGCTATTTATGCTGTTCGATATCTAGCCGGATACTCGTTGAAATCTGGCCGAATACTGTGGGTATAGTTGATCTCATACATCTTGTGTATGAAACTCGTGAACATGAAAAAGGTACTTCGACACTTCATGAAAACACGCGATTACCTACACTTTCCTTGTACCGGATACCCGGTGCTCCGGCCTAAGTCTACGACGAATAGGTACCTACCTGGACTCCGACCGAAACACTATCCGTTGCGTCACTAATTAATTAATAACTTGTAGCTGTGTATGTTTCATTCCAGTATTACATTGCTTTGTGCTTAGCTATAGTGCGTAAGTATTTTTATATCGAAATGAATGAAATGTTTAGATTATTAGGCACAATAATTAGCGTAATGTTTAGCTCAAGTTATCCTTCCACAGACCTGCTCCATGAACACTCGATGTCGTGTTCAGAAAGTAAAACTATTCTGTACCTACCTAGTGGGTAGGTACACTAACTTCGCGTGTAGTTTCTCTCTACCTACCTACTCTAAAGCATTTTAACATATTAATTTGAATCGATTGCAAGGCATACTGCATTTATAAACAGCTGGTCTGGTTTTGATGTAACTTTCAGTTATCGCCCTATTGGTGTTTGTGAAGCCAGCTAGTTTTGTATTAGTTGAATATTCTAATGTTACCTATAGTTAAAACTATAGCTAAAGTTGTTTGTATTGTTGATTGTAAAATGACAATATTTATGTTTGTGGATGTATAGTGTATGTATGTTATGTACACAATTAGTTCTCTCTACTAGCTAGTCAAACAATAAGTTGAATCTATGTACTTATTTATTTATAATTATTGAAGATCATAGACATTAGATTAAGTTACCAATGTGTTTATCAAGTTTTTTATGGAGTGTAATATAGATCACTTGCAAATTATTTGTGGTTTTAGTTTCCTTTTAATCTTTGTGAGAACTCTAAGTCTGAAGTGGGAAAAGTGAAAAACTCATTATCTCCCTTATCCCACTTATTTATTTTGTTTGTTCCATTTACAACTATCATTACAGGTAATTTCTAATACAATAGTGTAGTTAGTTGCAGTTATAAAATACAAGCATATTGAAGTCAGTTACAACACAAAATCATATTCAAATTAAATATAAATCAATAGTAACACTAAATCATAAATTACTATTTTGTTATTTATTTACAATAACATAATCTATATAGAGTAGCCCTTACAAATTCACTGTGAAAAATGGAGGGTCCAACTTATGTACGGTCAGCACATGTACTAAGTAAAAATCACTCTATTTATTAAGATAAACTTTATTATTTAATAATCACAGCATCAGAACTTAATTCATATAAACATACTCCTGAGAACAACCACCTTCAAAGTTCAATCCTGTTATTCAGACATAGCACCAGCTACATGAGGAGTCGGAATCATGCCTTCACAGCTTCCTTGTCACCATCCTCTTTAACTATCTCTTCAGACTCTGCTTTAATTTTTTCCTGAAATTAAAAAAAATATATCATCGATCACATCTGGTAGAGCACGACTTTATTTTGGTATGTTAGGTAGGTAATGAACTCAGCTTACCAAGTCATAAATAACTTTAACAACGAGGGAGCAACTAGGGCATGTAGCTACCTCTTCTCCTGCCATCAACTCCTCCTGGAAGCACGATTTTCACGTGAATAAGCGGTAAATAGATCAGAACACATGACTTGTTTTGAAAATCCTAACCTAACCTTGCTGATCTGGAAACGGTCTCCACAAGGGCACGGGTAGTAGTATATCTCATCATCTTCATCGTACTCGAAGTCCTCGATCTCTACCTCATCGTGGAATATCGTCATCGTGAATAATTTAACTTTCTAATAAAGAAATGGAATTTATAAAAATAAATAAACACTCCTCTCATCTCTACTCGCTCGTTTTTGCCACAGAGCAATTAATTTAATTCTTGCATTTTAGACAGCATACACGATTTTTGTTTCAGAGATTACTATGTTTTCAAATATTCCAAAATCTATCAAAATCCACGTCGAATAATGCATATGACGGAAAGAAGTGACAGAAGACAGCCTAATTGTCATGTCAAACTTCACGTTCGCAGGTTACACACGTCATTCACGTCACTTGACATTCTCGATTTGTCATTCATTTTTCGTTTCATTTTTGTGAGGGAGGATGATCGCGGTGGTCTCGCTGAAATTGTTAAAAAATAGTTTTAAAAAGTGATTTAGTGCGTGAGTTAGTATCCGTGCAATTTAAATACAAATAACAGTGTCTTAGCCCTCGCCAACATGTTCAGCTGGCTTAAGAAGGAAGGTGAAAAAACCGAAAGTATCGAAAATGTCGTGGAAGGGCTCAAAAGAATCTACAGGACAAAGCTGCTACCGCTTGAGCAGCACTATCAGTTCCATGATTTCCACTCGCCGCAGCTCGAGGAGCCGGACTTTGACGCCAAGCCCATGATCCTGCTGGTGGGGCAGTATTCCACCGGTAAAACCACTTTTATCAAATACCTCCTCGAGCGGGACTTTCCCGGGATCCGCATCGGCCCGGAGCCTACCACGGACAGGTTCATCGCAGTCATGTTTGACGAAAAAGAGGGCGTAATACCCGGTAACGCGCTCGTCGTCGACCCAAAGAAACAGTTCCGACCTCTCAGTAAGTTCGGAAACGCCTTCTTAAACAGATTCCAGTGCTCCACCGTGGCTTCTCCGGTGCTGCGGGGCATCTCCATCGTGGACACCCCCGGCATCCTCTCCGGCGAGAAGCAGCGCGTAGACCGCGGCTACGACTTCACTGGAGTGCTGGAATGGTTCGCAGAACGTGTTGACAGAATCATCCTCCTGTTCGACGCCCACAAGCTCGATATATCGGACGAGTTCCGGCGAAGTATCGAGGCGCTGCGGGGTCACGACGACAAAATCCGTATCGTTTTGAACAAAGCCGACATGATCGACCACCAGCAACTGATGCGGGTGTACGGCGCGCTCATGTGGTCGCTGGGCAAAGTGCTGCAGACGCCGGAGGTGGCTAGGGTTTATATCGGCTCCTTCTGGGACCAGCCCCTCAGGTATGACGTAAACAGGCGGTTATTTGAAGATGAAGAGCAGGATCTCTTCAGAGACATGCAATCGTTACCTCGAAATGCCGCACTACGCAAACTTAACGACTTAATCAAAAGGGCTCGACTCGCCAAGGTTCATGCTTACATTGTCAGTGAATTAAGAAAAGAGATGCCATCTGTGTTCGGCAAAGATGGCAAAAAAAAAGAATTAATAAAGAACCTTGGCCAAGTATATGACCGCATCCAAAGAGAGATGCAGATTTCACCCGGTGACTTCCCGGATATCAAGAAAATGCAGGAAACCTTAGCAAATCATGACTTTACAAAGTTCCACCCCCTCAAACCCAAGTTGTTGGAGGTTGTAGACCAGATGCTGGCGACGGACATCGCTAAACTGATGGATATGATCCCTCAAGAGGATGTTAACATTGTCAGTGAGCCGCTAATAAAGGGTAAGTTTTTTTATTCATTAAACCATAAATTAGCATTACTTACCTTGAATGAAGCCTTTCAAAGTCATGTTAATTCACCAAGATGTCACATGATATAACTTACTGCATCAATATGGCACAGTTAATAAAAAAATATTTTTATTAAGTGATATCTGATAAGTTGTTCAGTATGATTGTATTTGTAAGTGACATAGTAGGTATCCATGATATCATCTAAGTGCCATTATCAATATTGCAAGTCCTTATAAATCAGCAGTAGATATAAATAAATATTTGAGGACATATCACACAGCACCATCTAGCCCCAAACTAAGCAAGGCTTGTACTGTGGGAACCAGATGATACTTTTTTTTTCGTAAATACATACTTATGTATGATAAATATTAGAACACCCAGAATTAAATACATGCATTGCAAAGTACATATTATGTGGGGTAACTTTGAGAGATAGAGTTAGAATTAGCATGATAAGAGAGCAAAAGAAGTGAAGTGAAAAAAGATATAGTGATGAGGATTGAAAAAGGTATGTTAAGATGGTTCGGTCATGTAGAGAGGATGAATGAAAGAAGATTAACTAAACAGATGTATGAGGAGAGTATGAATGGTACTGTTGGAAGGGGAAGACCTCGGCGCACGTACCTGGACCGAATCGGCGACATTTTGGAAAAGGACCCTAAAGAACCCTAAACTGAGGAGCATGCATGAGGATTGTAATGAATAAGCGTGAATGAATCGAAAGAAGTATGTCAGGATCGTAGCAAATGAAAATCCGTGATCTCTGCCTACCCCTATCGGAAAGAGGCTTGATTATATGTATGCATGTCACTGCAATTATCACTGCACAAGGCCACTCAACAAAATTATAGCCTACTACTAACACTTACATGTTTCTTAACATACTGCAATTGAATAAAAGGCTTCAGACATTCAGCTGCTTATAATGTGATATGGAATTATTTTAATAGTTGAGTCAATCAAAATTATATTGATTTTATTTGCTTTAAAAATACTTCTAGCCCTTTCTAGATCAGCTGATAAACTTTATTTTATAATTATAACTAAGCCCAGAATAAGTAAGATATTGGAAAAAGTTGAAATTATATTTCATGTTATTTTTAGTCTTTCACTTAGCTAAAAAGGTCAAAAAAAATTATGTCTGTTGGCCTGCACGCCCACAACCTTTAACAATAGACATTGCGCCCAGCTTTTAACTTATCTAGAGATATTGACCTGAATAATCGTCCTTATCACGCTGATAACGCAAAACTAGCAGTAACTATTAGCTCTTATGGCATCACTATAATTAGAATTAAATTACGAATTATGTCTGACTTCATTGCTTGTGTTGCAGACTTCCTTGTAGGTACATACTTGTACAGAATTTTCTCAGCTGTGATTTAGAAGCTGCTCTAGAAAGCTATGTGGCTTTTTATTTGTTCATTTAAAACTTTGCTCCCACACATGTGTGTACACCTACTTAGTTGTTACCGCACTACTGTACCTGTACCTACTGTACCTAACCTACTTAGTAGGTACCGCCAACTAGTCTAGTCGGTACTAAGTCAAGGTTGTCTCATTCGTCCAGCATTTTCCCCAAATAACGCATATGAACCAAACATACATCATCATCCCATCAAGTATGCAAAATAATGGATGTACCAGAAAATATTGCGCCAAGCCCGCGCTTCGCTTGCGTGGTACCCTAAAAAAAAGCGTTTAAATAAATAAATTATACATATTATCACGCCCGTATCCCTAATGGGGTGGGCAGAGCCACAAGTAATCATAAGAAAACTTGCAACCACTCCTGGTTCAAAGTTTCAAGATGGATATGGTGAACCATGGTGACAGGTGATCAGCCCATCGCCCATATAGACGGTCCATCATGTTGGGGAGGATGATACTATTAGTGGTAATATAGTAGGATGACGGATGATAATGGCTCTAGGTAAGACACCTAGGATAATAAGCGCAACTAGGCATTTATAATTTGTGTCAGGTAATGAGAGCACAATGGAAGCGTCACTGCATTGTCGGCGAAAGTGTCGACGACACCGACGCTCGAGCGGCCCGCACCGCACCGCACCGCACCGCACCGCACCGCACGCTCTCTCAGAACTGCTGCCTATTTTGCGGCAAACATTGATACCAAACCGGGTGCTGCTTATATTAGTCCTATTCCTAACACGTTCTGATAAAGAAAGTATGACTATTAGTTGGATTTGGGACTTCACAAAGTCCTTCGCTACTTTTAAAACTGAACTGAAATTCATTTTCCGTAATCAATCGAATCAGTAATGAAACTGAAAAGCTTTGATAGGAAGAGCATAGGTAAGAAAGTACCGCGAGCGACCATGTTGCATCGTTGCATGTGGCTTGGTATAATGGGTCATACATAAGTAAGCTGGAGACCAGATTTGCAATGTAGTTTGTAGAAGTTCACATTGTAAAAGAATAAATAAATCATTAATGTACTGTGTACTACTACATTACAAACATCTTGATTGCTAGAATGTTGCAAGAAAACTTCACATTCCATCATAACTAGGTACCTAACTAAAGATACTACCTCACTAGGTACCTAGGTAGGTACTTACTGTGGTAGGTGTCTTACTATCGAAAGAATATTGGCAATGTGAATTCATTGCAGTATCTTATCTTTAAATCATCGTCATCATCATCATCTATACTTCTAAAGTTTTGTTGTAGAGTTGGTCTTAGGAAGAAATTTTATTACTTTCTGGACCTAACTACCTAGTTCTCATTTTCCCATTCATTCATTACACTTGCCTATCGATAGCTCTGAATATGCGTTCATCGGTATGGAGGTTAGTTGTATGTATTGGAAGCCCTTTATTTTGACCTAGTAAGGATTATTGTCTCTAATATTTCTGTTATCACTCTTGTAGTGTGACTTGATGACCGTGGAGTTGAGGCGGTAAACAAGCACGTGACTTATTTGTTACCACAGAGCAGTTACCATCAGTAGTATTGTTTCCATGTAATCGTAATGAAGGTGAAAATTACGAAACAATCGCAATCACTGGGACCTCATTTCTGTCATTAAAGTAACACAATGTCGAAACTCAAACGAAAGCAGATTTACTGCTGATTGCATTTTACTTGCAGTAGGTACCTACAGTTATATTCATTTAACTTGCTTGGTTTGAGTACCATACTTAACTGCTTAGTTATTTTTTTGAGTTTGCTTTAATATCTGTTTTAGGTCTGATTTCACCATTCTAACTGAACGACGCTTAGCTTCGAAACTGAGTTCAAGAGGTGTCATTAGTTCATTACTAACAGTTTTTATACAATTTGAGTTTAGAGCTAACCGCCATTCAGTTTGAACGGTGAAATACGCCCTTAGTCAGTGTAATTTACTGACTGACGTTAGGTGGTAACTACCTTGTTTAATTAATAGATGACTAGACTTTAGGTATGTACATATTTTATATTTTATGAAGCACTTTGAACTAAGGTATGCGTCATCATAAATTTTGGAAGTAAGTTGGTATTTACTGTTGAATGTCTCAAACTAGCAGAGAAACCTAACTCTTCAAGAATTTCATTTAGGTAACTTAAAAATCTTGTAATAACCAATGATGGTTTTAAATGTTATATAGGTAACTGAATAATATTATCGTCACCATTGACTGGGGTGTTATACGAGTAATGTGGCTTGTGTGTGAGTCACTGATAATAGGCCGCACCTGTGTGTTCACGGCCTTGACGTATTGTTATCTAGACTCTGGTTTGATTCCCATTATTTTGTCTATGGTGACTTTTGCCGGAAATGGAACTAAACAGCGCGTAATCGGCCGATCAGCATGCTCCAATTTCATCGAACTCTCGATTGAACTGGACTTAGTGTTACCAACGACGTCTTCTGACTTTGCCCCGCAAAAAGTATTGATATCACTTGATAATTTTTCGCTTGAATTATTAAACAAGTTTCATAATAAATATGTCATTCGTTAGCTAGATAAATTGGTATTTTATCTGAAAGCATGCAAAAACTTTCATCTCTTACATTATAATTCTAATTACCGAAACGTGATTCATGTAACCATTTTAATATATGAGTCTGCTCTGTTGATGGCTGCGGAGTTTCCGGTTCAATATATTTTCTAGGTCAACTAGGAAAATGGCTGAGAATGATTACATCTAATGCTATCACACGTCTTTCGAATCTATTCTGGCCTGTTATCTCAGTAGATTGTTCAGTTGGCCTTTAGATAAGGTACACCAGCGACTGATTGGGAAATCCTAACGAATTACACTGTGACTCGTTAAGTTGTTACTGTGTATCGGTGGCCCCACCATAAAAAAACATATCCTCAATTGGCATCATGTCCAAATTAATTATGAAAATTGTAAATCGGCATATTTTAATTTGAATACATTTTTGATATCCATAGTAATTTTATTTTAACCGTTTTAATTAAACATATTAAATAAATAGTAATTTCGTTATAATGAAATTGCGTAACCGATTATAGAGCACTAATTAGCTATTAATTGCTAGTTATTCTGTAAGGTACCCGTCCGGAGGCACTAATCGAACAATCTGCTAAGTGTCCGTGAGTGTACTATCTCGCTATCAGTTTGTAACAGTGATTAGTGCGCGAATACACAGCGAATGAGTTACTGTTCATTATGTATGAGGTAATGTATGTCTGTAACACAGACTTCTGCTTCTGACTTTCTGCCTCATAAGGATTGAATAAACATTTTCCTGGCAGGCACTCACAATCCATATTTACCTGAAGAATTAAACATTATGCAAAAACATGACCTACAGAGATCATGCATAAAATGATTAATACAAGCACTACAATCATCTAGATTACGTCATTGATCAATTTTGTTGTCTCGCAACGGCTTCTAATCATATCCATGTAAGAAAGATTCCCTCGACCGTCAAGAAAATTTACGAAAACAGTCTTCTGTTCTTTTAACAATGAATGATATCTAAGTTGGTTGGTTCTGCTCCCATTTCACGTTCAGCCCGCATGTTCAGTTGCCGGGCAACGTGTTCTAATAACTTGAGTACACAACCTGAGACTCCGACGCCGCTAGTAGAGAAGCTCGGCACGTTCTCGCAGCTCTGCGTCATCGGGAGTCGGTTACTCATCGAGTTCGGCATGTGCTCTGCTCCGGCGGCGAGTCAGCAGTATCCGCCGTAGTGTCAGCGGTTTGTACACGTACCTACTTTACTGTACACTCCACGTTGATGATTGATATTGTTCAATTGTATTGTGTGTTAGGCCGCTTTGAACCTTGAAAGAGATTGTCCTGTCCCTTTGTGATTGTATGTTATGAAATGATCGTACCAATTTAATATATAAATAATGTATATTTGTGGACATTTCACCCAGCGCCATCTAGCCTCAAACTAAGCAAAGCTTGTACTATGGGCACCAGATGATTGATAGAATACTTATATACCTACTTTTTTGTAAATACATACATATATAATACTACAACACCCAGACCCGGAAGAAATATCTTTGTCTTGCAAGGACTTCTCTCTTTGTTGGCTAAAATGGTACAGTACCTACAAAATTATATTTCATCCCAAGATTTGTTATTAGTTCGTAGGTTCAGAATGACAATCCAAATAGTGAGTAATCAGTCATTATTGTAATATTCGTCTCGCGTGCATCGTTGTGCAAGACCAGAAGAACCTTCTCGATCGCAGTAAAGCCCACGATACATAAACATGCGAGTTGCAGTGCAGCACAAAAACGGCTCGAACTCGCGCGCGCTTTGCTGTGCCGTGCTTGTGAGTTATGATGACTGGTCGCGCTAATGCGGAAACGTAATTTAGGGCGTCTCACTTGACCACTGCACTAATGCTCGACTTGTGGCTTGCGGCGTGTAATAAGGCACCTCGGATCGGATAGGACTAATTTAGGAATTTCAAATATTTGTAGGTACTAAGTATCATTTATTACCCAATATTTCGATTTACTATCATCTTCATTAGTAAAGCGATTATGTTTGCCAATAAAAGCAGTTTTTTACTATGTGTCCTATTTTTATAGGAAAATAGCCTTCATAAGTACAACTTGATTTTATAAAACGCATTACAAAGTCCAGAAGTGGCGAGATATTACATAACTAGCGTTATCGCAACTTTTATAGTACAGCACTTGTTCATTGCACTGCAGCAAACAATCCGAGGCGATGATCGGAATACGATTTCGCAATAATCGATAAGAATGTAATCTTTGGTAACGCCAAACGGCGAAAGATATCGCAAATGTAGGACCATATCACAGATACGAGTAGAACAATCAATGATAAGAAGGCGACAGCGACACTCGCGCGTGTCAAGGCCCCTATCTCTATACTAATACCTAACCCACGGGCCCTGTGGCCGCGCCGCCGCGCCGCCGTGCCGCGCGCCCGCACTCACGACCCAATAGACAGTACCTACCACTTTCACTCGCTACCGGGAAATTAACTAATTAAAAAGTTTCCTGCTGTAATGCTTATAAATTATTTGAATTATGTAATGGCACAGAATAACAGAGATAAATAGAGGGGCAATAGGTTAGCGTGGTATGAACTTGGTATGAGAAGGGAAGAAGGTCGTGTGGCGAGAAGAGTGTTAGTATCAATGTGGCTGTGGGTAGGCAAAAGAAAAGACAGATATCCTGTGTGAAAGATTATATGAGTATCTAAAAAAGAAGTAAGAGTGAAGATGACGCCTGGTAGAGGGAAGTACAGGGAAAATAAATGTCTCGACTCCACATGAAGACCAAAAAAGGCAGGGACATGATGAGCAGTGGCACAGAACAGTATAATAATAGGTACTATCCATGCTAAGATCTTAGAATATTTTTTTTGTAAGTACCTTTATATGATTCAAAAATAAATTTTATTATTATTAATCCTACTGATGTTATTTTTCAGTTTTCTCCATTTTTTGGTTTGGAGGTTATGTTTTTATTGTATGCTTTGCGAATGTTCATGAGCCAAGTCATAATCGAATATTCTTGACGTGTCGGCTCTAACTATTGAATTTATTTCGTGCGCTTTCTCCAGTGGGAGTGTAATGAATGAGTGAGTGATATAGCGAAGGAACGTCTGTCTGTTGCTTTCTTTGATATGATGACGAAAATGTGGGTCGTTCGGAGCCGGTCGGTCTAGATCTCATGCTTAGATTTCAATGAAACTGTGCAAGTAGGTAAAAGTATTTTAGTAGTTATTATCGTTTGAATTTTATAGCCGTGGCAGTTATTGAACATTTTGCACCTTTAGATCGGCACGGGAATAGGGTAAAATAAAACATTTCACGAATACGCTAACATTTTGTTTACTTTCCTACCTCCGCAATACCATAGCAAGTTAGATTTAGTCAAGACTGGTTGATGGTTTTCAGTGACATGTTTCGAATGTCAAAGCAGGCGCTGGCACATGCCCGCGCCGGCGCCGGCGCCGGCGCCGGCGCCGGCCGGGAGCGGGCTAATGAGAGCGGAACGGATACTTTCCCCGCCTCCAGGCTACTGCTTCTATATCTATAATGTTGTGTATAACATACTGTTATACATGCAATTATTGTGATATGAAAGTCAGGTCAGGTTTTATATCATGCGGATTCGCCGCCTATGATTTGGGAGCGGTGGCCCGAGCAGCCCAGCTTGATTGTTCGTTCCCTGTTCTTACAGGTTGTCAGATTAGTGCGATATAACGAAGAGGATGCGTTGTCTAATTGCCGGGGTGGTTGGCCGCGCAATCACTATAATCATACATTGCCTACGCACAGCGAAACAGTACTCGCTCGCTCGTTACTACAGAAACGCAATAATGTTCCTGTTTGCATTTACACTTTTTTCTTCGAGTATTCTAGAGCAGTGCGGTACCAGGTTGTCACGTTTATGAGATTTGATCTGGGTTGTTTTTAGGATTTTCCTCTGGGCTATCTTTCGATGCTGTTTTGGAAATAAATAAAACATGGACTTTCGTATGTTTTTATTAGATCTTGTCACTAGTTGTCACAGTTTAATGTAACATTATCCAAATCACGCTAAAATGATAGATATAAATCTCATAATTGAAGTATACTGTAGATAGCTTGTAATCTTTACATCCTGTAGGCGTAAAATAATTACAAAACTTATCAGTCATGGCACAACACGAATTCCTAAAGTTCACCTGCTATGATGTTGTAATAACACAGGAAATGCTAATTACAAGTGGATCTAGATTACTTAGTATTCGTTATAATGATCGTTCCGACATCGCATGATTCGATTCGCGTGCGGCCGTGTGTGGAAGTGTCGCAAACTGAACGGCGATGCTAGTGAAGTGCGGCTTTTCGTCTTGGCCTACGTTGCAATTAATGAAGTAAAGTAAATCTTCCTTCACAGTTGACCTCTCCGCCGCCGCCGCATCCGTGACGTGGACTCGCGACCCGGTCAGGGAGGGAATGACCCCTTGTTTTGTTTATCCAGAAACATTCTGCAACGAAGCTGACATCGATCCTCTGTTTCATTGATAATGCCTCCTGCGTGAAGGGTTCCAGAGATTTCAGACCGTGATTATATTAGTCTAGCTCTAGTGTGGCAAGAAGCTGATCGACCCAATAGTAGTCCTTAATTTATTGGTATCGGTAAACCACTGATAGATGGATCATTCGTCCACATCGCTTGTCCTGTGCATACCTAGCAGCCGGGTATGTTGGTATACGTTTAATTGTGGCGGGTCATTGTTCCTGCATCCGGCGTGACATCATGTCCACCGCAGAGGCAGTGTCCATTGAGAGAGCATCCAGCATCCATTGTCAGCGGCCCATTTGTCGCTGAATGGGCTGCTATTGTGCGCGCATCACGATGTCGGCTTGCATTGCATCGGAATTGAATCGTTTGTTCTTTTAGCGGTTGTTACGCGAGGGAAGTCGCTCGATATCGTCGCTATAAATAGGTTTATTGTTACGACTACGTGGCTCTTTCTTTATGATTATTATCGCACTCCCACTCTCACTCAACTTTAAGTTTCTGTACGTCAGTCAGTCGCTCGGTACAATACAAAATGATTCCGCACAGTTAATAGATCAATAAAGGATTCCAAAACACCAATCAGCCATGAATCATTTATTTCAATTAGCTCTACATCGTAACCATTTTGACCCAGTGCGTCCAGACTCATGTTTTTTCTATAATAATGTTTCGCTGAGGTATGAAACAAAACAATTGATATCGATTCGTTAGACTCGCTTTTAGTTCGTTTCATAAATCTGTACAACATGTACGAAACGAATCTGATAAAAACTTGTGCTGTGTGTTGAATTGGATGTGAGTGGACACTTGGCGCGCGCGTGGCGCAGGCGCACAACTGGCGCAACTGGTGCTCGTTTACTGCCTATGTAATGGTCTGCGATTCTTTGTGGGTGGTTGGGCCTGATGGTCCTATTTGCTTAATGCTCTTACAAGATTGATGGTATGAATGAAACATACTTCTTATGAGAACCTCTTGTTTATTTAGAAGCTGGATCATCTTATAACGTTTGTGATCAGGTCACTATGTTATTCTCTTGCTCGATAATAATATAACGGTAAAGACATGACACCATACATTCTTTGAATCGGTATGGGTGCAGGCGTCGCAGCGCGCACACGGCGACGTGCCTCGAATGGGGACGTGCATCAATGCAGCCATTGTACTCCCACTTCCACCGCCACCGCCGCCGCCGCGCCCGTGTCCTGGATCTACCGTTACGGGACAATAATCGAGAAATCATATCGCGGATCGACATGCCTCGCGAAGGCTTAAATGGCTCTCTGCTGTTATTATGATTGCTGATACGACACATGTTGAATTTAAAAAGGTTATCTGTAGGAGTACCTATACCTATTACAGTATCATATGTGAATCAGGCGGGCGTTAATGCGTGATATTGATTTATTTTCAGTTCTGACGCCAGGATTGTAGCCATTATCTTATTTGCTGTACCTACTTGAGACTTTCTCCGAAGTTAATATTTACGTGTAAGTTGTTACGTTATCGTGCTATGCTACGATTGCACTTCCTTATCAGAGTTGGCTATTTCTTCAGTAAGTTTACCTATTATTTGGAATATGATATAATTTTCTAGTTTTTTAAGGTTGTTGTCCACTTTCTGTGGTACGCATCAAAATATTACCCATACCAAATTACGAGTACTACTATTACTTCTTATTTCAAAAATTGGGGTCGTGTGACAATCTGGGGTCCCTGTTCGTGGGTTGTAAGGGTAGGATGTAGAAACATCCTCAAGGTCAAAGGCCGTCATTGCAACAAGATTTGGCGCAGCGGTCAGCCGGACAAGGTCGCAATAGCCGCGTGGGCGCCGCTCGGGGGCGGACGCGCATCCTCCTTACGGCGAGGATACAGGTATCCTGCCGACTCCTGGAAAACACCTTGAGATGCTACTCATCCACTTGAAGATCATGGCGCTATTTCCTTGTCGTTAAGGGCTCTTAACGTAAAACCCAAATTGAACTCATTGCGTTTTTTTCTCATTTAGCCGTAACACTAGTGTGCTGCGTTGCTGAATGGAACCCAACTGTCGTCTGTAGACAACAAAAAGTTAAAGCTAACTAAATAAACTTATAGTTGCGTGCCTGACTGAACATCAGTTTTGTTACTAGCTTAGCTATTAACGTCAAACAGTGTAATCAATTTGAATGTCCGTTCGTCATCTGTCACGGAAAACACTTACCTACGGCGCTTTCACTTTGCGGCCGCGCATTGTACGATCTAGATTACCTTTCTGGATGTTGCATGACATGCCTCATTCTCTGTGAAGTTAATGTTTTCACATTTGTCGTTGAGGAAGATTATTTGCTAACGATGTTTTTTTTTATCACTTTATCGATAACAATTGGTTAAACCTATGTTATTGTAGTCTTTTGGTTTCATCTATCGTTGGCAAATTATATAAAGCCTGATGACATAAACTAATCTTGGTTTTACTAATGTGAACTGAAGAACATAAGCCACTGAGTTGCAATACACTCGAGCTTCTAGTTATCTACTCGTAGTTACATATTTTTGCAAACCGTTGCTGCAACCCTGTGAACTGTCCTGTTTCTTACATTGTCTCATACCGTTTAAGAACATGCTGATATAAGTTGGTACTTTCAAGTTTCAACATACATTTGTACTATTGTATATTTTTAGTTCTTATGCGTAATGGATTCTACTACTTACTTGCATTATTGTGCATGTTAATTGTTTATTATATTATGCAAATTACAAGTTTGATTTGTTACGTCGCCATGTTGTAGGAATATAACCATGACCTTCACAGCTACGTATATTATGTTACTTACCTTCTGCTATTATTGTAATATTTTACATAATATTTGTCTGTTCTCTTTAGATTTCTCAACATAGTTGATTGTATTGGCCTCATTGTTTAAAATCAGTCTCAATATTTCGATAGACCTCGATCGGGAAATAAATCAATAAGCATTTCTCACAGCGCTATCTACCAAATATATTCGATTTGTATGCTGCTTTTCAGTCTTCCTAGTTCACTATAATTCCTCTGGTCTGGTCTTGTCCCACTTTATGTAGGGTCGGCACAACATGTGTTCTTCCAATTCCCTCTGTCAGAAATCATCTCAAAACTCACTCCTTGCTTACACATGTCATCTTTCACACAGTCCATCTATCTTTTCTTTGGCCTACCTCTACATTAATATCTAAAAATTCTAACACTCTCCTCGTCACATGACATTCTTCCCTCGTCAGGACATGTCAATAAATACCACGCTAACCTATTGCTCCTCAACTTATCCGTGATGGCACTACTTTCAGATTTCCTCTTACATACTCATTCTTCACCTTATCAATTCTTGTTACCTAACCCACACATCCATAGCAACATTCGCTCAACAATCTCTGCTTTCAATCGTCCTAGTTATGTAAATTTAAAAAGAATTGTAATTACTTTTATTTAGGGGTATACCTACAATCGGTAATTATTCGGTAAAACCCCACATCATCCAAAGTTGGGCCGGATAGGGTTGCCGGGTTATTTATATCTTGTCTGTGCTTTATCAATTTGCCACTTTGCGACGGGAGCATGAATGTTTAATGCAGGCTGGGGCTGCGGCGCAGGTGCGACCTGCATCGATTTTACCTATATCTAATTATATTTGTAAAGTCTACTCGTCCTTTATTTTCATTTAGAATAGAACAGTATTTATTTTGTTACTAACACATTCAGAGGACATTCTCATTCACAAACGAGTATGTTCGGTTACAGTCAACCTAACAAAAAAGGTCACCTCTATTTTATTTACAAAAAGTCTTCTTTTTATTGTTGCATTTAGTGCATTCTTTACATGAATAAAATATTCTATTTTAATATTAGTTTCTATCAAAGAGAAGCTCATATTATTTTGCTCTGTTATCTGTGTCATGTGAATTTTCCAGAGTTGCGCTCGTGTGTTTACTGGCATTGAGTCACTAAACATAAATGTTATTGTGATGCGACTACTTGTGTTGCGAGTTGACAAACTGAACAGCAATCCGCACATGTGTAGTAAGCAGACGTCAGATGTTGACGACAGGTGTAAAAGCGCACAATCAATACGCTCTACAATGCGCTGGTCCGTTTTATTCAAAGCGCGTCGCGTCGTGTGCTTCGTGAATGTTTCGAGTAAAGCTTGCGGGGCTCTCGAGCGGGCCGTCGGACGTGTGCCATAATGTCCGAATGGAACAGTCTATTCATGAAGTTACCTAGTAGGTACCTAAATACAATACCTCTATACCTAATCTGCTCTGTCAAAAAACTTTTCGTTATCGATTTTAACCAAGGTTTACGACTGTATCCTCAAGCAGTAAATTGATTTATTTATTATGTAAAGTAAGTAAGCAAACAGATGTATCACACGTCCTCAACGATTGATGAAACGCGCGGTCGCCTCCATCAGCGGTATATTTTACAGTTTAGTGGGCGGCACGCGATCTGCGCTTTTCGCGCATCAAATTATTACCTCTAAAAACGGCTCAATTAATTTCTATACCTACCTATCTGAATTGTCACGAGAAACAAAAAAAATGGAAGTGTCTAGATGCTGTTGTTTAGACCTTGATAGTCTCACACAGACCATCACCATCTTCCTGCCCTTATCCCACTCTATGTGGGGTCGGCACACATGTTCTCTTCTTCCATTCCCCTCTGTCAGCCGTCATCTCTGTATTCACTCCTTTCTTACCCATGCATGTCCTCTCGTTTTAAATTATAGAGACCATTTCCGTTTTAAATGATCTCATAGGATTTGATTACATAATTGAATTGAAGTTTTGTTAGATCTACCAAAGTTTGATCACGAAACAATTTACGCAATCATTCTATCAATTCTATCACCAAAAGTACTTACTACTTACGTTCTATTTATGTATAATTTCACACAACGCAAACCTGATGATGATCACCCTACTAGTTAGATGGGTGGGTCGAGTTTCATGGAGTATCATCATTGCTTTGCCGTTTGGGTGCATAATAGAGATAGCGGTAGAGGCTACCTACGAGTATATTACATTACCTACTCTAATACGCCAGTTATTTATTACTTCCCGGTGTTATTATTGTCAAGTTCGCCACTTCTCAGCAACTGCCACCGACTGGGTTTATGAGTTATAGGATAGGTGAGCAGGACGATCATATTTCTCAATGTATATTGCGAGAGTTCTCAACATTGACCTCTTATCGTTATAATGCATTTAAAAATATGCATAGCCGTATCAACTGCACTGAATAATGTCGTAACAATGTTGTGTTGTGACGAATTCCTTACACTGACATAGTTCCTACGTTTTGCTTGATCATCGCTATTTCACAAATGCAAATCATGCTGAGACTGTACCTTGCGAATATTTTTCCAAAGACATTACCGACCTTTCTCCCAAATATGTAGATGAGTCCAAATCATTGCGTTTGTCAGTAATGGCGTTGGATCCACCGCGTTGAGCGGCCGTCTCCAGTCTCCACTATTTGGTAAAGCACTGACCTACATCAGGCTGTTGCAACAACCAATCCTTGAAATAACAATAGCTTTTTAATCAATACAATCAAAATAATCATTATTATCTACTTCATGTAGCCATGACGACCTTTACTGAAGGTTCTATCACTTGACTGAACATTCAAAACTTTAGTTTTATTGATTCTGAAAAAGATTGAAGTAGGTACTACACTCAATTAGTTTTTGTTAAATGATACAATAACTGCTGCTGTATAATAATTGCATTAACAACGTCTAGTACATTTTATTACATTAACTACAGTACAAGACGAAACTAACAGGATTTACCTTCAATATATAACTAAACTTTCGACTAGTGTATGTTTTCTATGTAATCAGCTATTGTTAGTTATTTTCTCCTAATGCTATCTAAATCAATTGAACTATCTTCGAGCCACCTTACTTTCTTATCACTTATCAGCTACTAGAAACAATTTTAAGTGAGATCGCATTGATTAGTTCCCAGTGGCAGTAATAAACGTTATTTGATGGGAAACGTGTTTCTCAACCCCTCTTAGTTATTAGGTACCTACCTACATGTTTTTATCGTCAACTCTTGGTGCTCAGTCCCCAGATCCTCTCGTAACCGTTTCCGTGGGTTTTTTCTGTTCGAAACATAGTGAGGAAACCGGCATGTCTTAGAACCTGTAAAGTTCGAAAGCACTGTGTCAAGTGCATAAAAGGAGCCTTTGAGGCGCACTTTAAATTCTTTCACCAAACTGGAAAGAATTAGTAACACGACAGTAAGTAGGAGTATCGTAACCGTTAGATTGTTTATTTTCTTCTGGAATTGTGTTTATCACCAGACTGAGATTAATTATATTAAATTTCGTGGTGTACGCTCAAACGATATAAATGTAAGCGAGCCGTTTACCGGTCGGTGGGTGGGTCACTGAAGTGCAAAGTGAAACGAATGGACGACCTTGTGGAGCCGCGCGCGCCGGCCTGTAGTCGGCTCTTATCTCTGCCTCCACTCGATGAACTGCAGGCGAGGTGAATGGAGATATCTTTAATGCAGACCTATTATCTCCTCGCACATACATAATAATAATTGTACCTACTAACAACAAGGTGTCCATTATGCAATTCTTTTTCTTTGAAATTCTCCTATTTAATTGTCTGCAAGTTTCTTCTACTTAAGAATCGGGACAGTCATTTTTAGGGTTCCGTACCCGAAGAGTGCCAAGGGGACCCTATTGAGTACTAAGCCTCCGCTGTCCGTCCGTCCGTCTGTCAGCGGGCTGTATCTCATGAACCGTAATAGGTAGAGATGAAATTTTAACAGAATGTGTATTTTTATTGCCGCTATAACAACAAATAATAAAAATTAAACAAATAAATATAAGACACCCATACAAGAATCTTATTTTTTTCAAAAAGTACCTACATAATAAAGGTAGGTAAACGTCATATTAAAAAGTACATGTACGATGGTACGGAACCCTTTGTGTGCGAATTCGACTCGCACTTGACCGGTTTGATTGCTATTACCTCCAGATGTGACCTACCTTTTCACTAAAAATTGTTATGGTTTTGTAATATTCTATGATGTTACCAAAAAGCTTTAATAACCCATTGTACTCATCTAGTTACCCACTTCTCGTTACCTCGTTATAAGTTACCTACTCATGCGTTCTTACAACAAATTATTACCCATAATTCTATTCGTAGGTCAATGTTATTAGTCTTATAGCCAACATCATTTATCATTCTCTCCTATGTATGTTTAAGAGTAACTTTTGCCTTGTAGTTACTGTTATATTGTAATGTAAGCGATTGATATATTTTGGTGGAGGCGCATACGTCATACGTCTCGGAGGGGGGGGGGGGGGGGGGGGGCGGCGGCGCTTGTCCAGGCATTGTTTGCGCGCCGGGCGCACGTCCCGCGCCGACATCGAACTACAATATTTAATACATTCACGTTAAAACAATAACATTCGCCTTTGAACTTGGTAGGTCGAGCCGAATGCCTAACCTTTACTGTGTTGCCGAGTATCTGAGCAGGAACATAGATATTTCCAATATAATAGTAGGTAGGTACTCTTATGATGGGATGCTATGCCGCTAGGAGACCGATCCCCTGTATCTTTGGGGATTCCTTCTAAAATGTATCATCGGTACTTATGTATATATATCTAAAGGTGATTGCATCGAATTTCAACTATCCTCTGGTATGAAAGCTCATTCAGAGGACAAAATCACTTATTAATATAAAATACTAATCCCTAGTTTTAAGTATGTATTACTAATCATAATGAACTATGTTGTCTGAATAAATAAATGAATTATTATTATGTATATTTCAGGAGGCGCGTTTGAAGGCGTGGAGGACAAGGTGTCGCCGTTCGGGTACGGGCGCGGCGAGGGCGCCGACGCCGGCCACGGCGACCCCGACTGGATCTGCAGCAAGGAGAAGCCGCACTACGACCAGATGTTCCAGGCGCTCAACCCCATCGACGGGAAGGTCACCGGCGCCGGTACGCTGCATGCACTACGACTGCGACACTCGCGCGCCCGCACCAGTCTCCTAGACAACAGTCTAGAAGCGTTGCTCTCCTCCACGCGGAACTGCTCGCAACTAACCGAACTCTGCCTTAGCTTCAAGGACGAGGACAGCGCGGATCTAAAAGATAGGATAGTGGAGGCGATGTCCCTAGTCGCACAGAACAGTAACATCATTGCTCATTTCCTCGGGCACGCGCGCGGTGTAGTTGATGATACCATGTCGACTATTTCCATTCATAGCTTAAATAATCTGGCTATCCAAGGCCCTAGTGGTGATGACGGTTCTTACAAGGGGTTCGAGTGTCTGGCTGACGAGGATGATAGGCCTCATTCTAACAATTTGTTTGATGAACCTGATAATAATGATGATTCTCAAAACGACCAAAGTTCTGATGAAGAATCTCAAACAGAGACACAAAATACAAACGATGCTATTGCCAAAGAAACTGGTTTAATTGGTCGGCTGTACAAAGTAGTGAAGTATATTGTCATGCTCGTGTTGAATGTAGTGATAACAGTTATACTGGTAGAGTTTATGTTCGGGGCGATGCTGTGCGCTATAACTGGTCGGCATCACCTTGAGTTTGTAGTAGAAAAGTCTCCGGAGTCGTGGGTAGAGAAAGCTAAACTCGTTGCGTTAGGTCCTGAAGAAGAGACGGTCAGGATTCACTCTGTTATAGAACTTTTCTATCGTCATAATTTCGTCAGCATTCTGAAGTATTTCATCAGCTGTCTCCGTAATCCGTAATTGTGTGTTACTAGCCGAATCTTATTGCATAAACAACACTTAGTCTCTTGTTCTAGTCTTTGTAGTGAGAACTTCTTTTGTTTTGTATTTTGAATCTAACTCTTAGTAATTTTTTGTTAGTTTGTAGGTATTTCTGTAAGTGAACGAAATACAGGGTTGGACTTAATTTTAGCTCATAGAGGGTAGCTACCTTTTCTTTTGTAAGGTTTTGTTCAAAAGAAAAGCTACCCTCAATAAGGTAAAATTTTGTCCCACCTTGTATATGATAAGCAGTAAACAACATAGCTATTAGATACCCAGTAATCTATCTAGTAGGGTATTATATTTCATGATGGGTTTTAAAAATAGGTACCTGCTATTATAACAAAATCATCATTCATCATGTATAATATACATATATCTTGACAAAACATACTAACCATTATTGATCCGTTGACTTTCTCTATTATTATCAGAGTAAGTAGGTAGGTAAGTATGTGTGGTAGCTGTAAGTATTCTTCTTTTTACAAACAGTCAAACGAAAACCATGCAAACAAACATACTTGCTCGTAGAACTTTACATGGAGAGGTGTCATGGTGGTACTAACTAACACAAGTAACAGTCTTTAGTCTATGTCTATGCTAGCTAACATTTTTTTACTAACGAACGACACTTCAAAATAAGGGTAAAATATAAGCACATTGCTTAGTCGTGGATTACATGCATTCAATATCTTTGCGTTGTAGTTGTGTTAAAGCACCAAAGTTCTTAAAATGTTCGGTTTTCACCATCACCTTGCGTTAATCCACAATGGAGCAGTGCGCTTCGCGTGCCAAAGCCTGTTGTACAGAGGTTCGTTCTCCACAGCCGCCAAGACGGAGATGGTGAAGTCGAAGCTGCCGAACTCGGTGCTCGGCAAGATCTGGAAGCTGTCAGACATCGACAAGGACGGCTTCCTGGACGACGAGGAGTTCGCGCTCGCCATGCACCTCATCCGCGTCAAGATCGACGGCCACGACCTGCCGCTCGAGCTGCCCGCGCACCTCGTGCCGCCCTCCAAGCGCAACTAGCGCCCTCAGCTGCGGCGCTGCTGGCACTGCTGGCTACACCTTCTACTGCGAGGATCTTCTTGGTTCACCCACTAGCGGAGTCCCCTCGGGCAGTTATCGGGTGGAACCAATGATGTTCCTCGTCTACTTATGTGATGCGTGCAGTGGGTTCGCTCTTCAATGTTTTGTAAATTAAATGATATCCGCTGTGCAATATTTTGGAATACATTTTATGATGAAGTTATGTTTAGAGAGATGTATTTTCTTCAAATGAGATAATTCTTGTGCAATTTGTCTAGTGTTGCGGGTTCGATGTGTAACATCGCTTTGTTTGTAAACGATAGAGCGATCCCACTGGTTATTGATAATATCGCTGTTTGATGTTTATGAAACGAAGAATATCCAAATAATAAGCTTGTCGCGGCGCAAGCGCAGGCTTTAAAACTGAGGAAAAATGATGATCTTTACCTACTAAATTCATATTACCTACGTAACTTATTTTAAATTCTAGAGGCTGTATTTTGTACCCATCGGCTAAATCTAACTCATGTTTTGAGCTAATAAACTATCTCCATCCTCCTTGATGTTTGTGGATGTGAGTTGCGCTTGACTGGTTCTGATGTAATAGATATTAGTGTAACATGATTGTCATTTACACCACTGTAAATATTTTTATATTTATGTTCACACTTGTGTCATGTAACATTAGCTACACTGTCACCTCGTGTAACACTGGAAAGCAGTTTCGATATCGGTAATGGAGATGTGTTTATTGCTGTGCTGCTCTGAATAATCTATTATCTCATTGGCATTCGGTTCATGTCGATCGAAGAGTGGAAGGGCAATGTTCGGACATACCTACACATAATCTAGGTACCTACTGCAACTCTGTCACAAGTTCATAGCTTAACTAGATACTTACCTAACATGCAAAAACACAAGAAAAGTTTGCAGGTACCTATTAACCTATTGTAAATTGGTAGAGATCTTCCGGTCTACTGCGCCGTGGCCGTCGCCGGCCGTCGCGTCGGTCGTCAAAGAGAATATGCTGGCAGAAATACAAAGAAAATTCGAGGAGTAGCGCGCTCACTTGTAGACTGGTAGATCTCTAACAACAAGAGAATAATCTTATTTACCTACTTTTTTTGTACCAGATTGTATTAAAGTCAGATTTATTTTTACTTACCACATAGACATAGAGATTGTACTTATAGCTACTGCCTGAGTTCTTATGATTCAAAATTGTATTATCAGATTGACTATTTTTATTTCAAAGTTGATTGTTTGTTAGGCCTGTTTCAATGCAGTGATGGGTTTATTTTTATACATTTAAGTACATCTGGTTGAGTGTTATTTGATGCGTGGTATTTTCTGCATTTATGTGTGAACCTATTGAGATCAATACTATGGTGCCTTTGCTTTTATAATAATAGGGATTGAACATTGGATTACATTTTGGTGAGAACATCTAGCTGTTTCCTCAAGTAGTTGAATTATTATATCTACTGTCTAGAGGGGTAGTGTAAAAACAGAATTTTATAATGGTTAGATGTTTTGAATCATATTTTGGCTCCCCTGTGGATGTAAGTACTGTTTTCGATAAGTATTGTTGATGCCGGAATGGGCAAATTTGTCTAACATGTTTTTACAATTTGCTACTACATTATGTGTACATAAAGATATGTAAATTGATTATAATAATCATAACTTATACATAGTGTGTAATAAATAGATAAGAAAGCATGTGGTTCATTTTATTTAGAGTACCCACTTATTAGAGCTAGTATAATAAAATGAATTAACCGAATAAAAGGCAAAACGAAGAGTAGTCGCACATTGTTTTGTAAACATTTTATTAACAATACCATACCAATAAATTCAAACCTTATCTAGATATTATACATTTTGTTAAGAAAAGACAAATTTGCTATACTTTCCAGTTTCATTTTTGTCTCTTACTAACATGATTAAAATTAGTTTTCAGATTAATGCCACAGAGCACAGAACTATGCATAATATCTCTCAAGCCTTTCAATTTCCTCTTCATCATTGATATTTACGCATGAACACTTACCGCAGTGAAGTTAAATTAAATAAGATAAATGCAATAAGTAGGTAACCTAGTTTTCTACAAAAATGTCGCCAAAATGAAATTGAATAAGCATAAGCTCATTTCATACCTAGGATCGACATGGATCTAGTAAAACATCAACAAACGGAACATCTCCATGCCACCTTGAGGGTGAATAAAATATCTAGAACATAAAATAGAGCTTTAAAAACTTACACTTGAAGGGATTCAATAGATAGATCACAAAGCTAAAACGGGACATGTTCCTGAGGGCAGGGCTACTGTGAAGGCGGGGCGGGGTCTGGCGCGCCGGGCGCGGGATGCGCGGGAGAAGCGGGCGGCGCGCGCACCTGTCGCCGCAGCTGCTCGACGAGCTCAGGGTTGGAGGCCTGCATGTGCTGCGCCAGCGCCTGTCCCGCCTCCAGCAGCGCTGACATGCCTCCCGGCGCCGCACCCCCGCCGCCAGCCGGCGCGTTCGCGCCCGCCGTCGTGCTCATCAGCCCCGAGATTAGGTTCTGCATGCTGGGGTCCGCCAGCATCTCGGTGGCCATGCTCAGCAGCGCCGGGTTCTGTAGCAGGCCACCGAGGTCCAGCGCGCCGCGCTCGCTGCGCTCGGCGAGGCGCTCGTCCGCGAGGCGCAGGTTCTGGCGGTAGGACTCATTGTCGGGCTCCAGCTGCGCGGCGCGCGCGAAGGCCTGGCGCGCCTCTCGGTGCCGATCGAGCGCCGTCAGCGCGAGCCCGAGGCGCCCGTGCGCCTTGCCGTAGTCCGGCTGCAGCGCGAGCGCGGCCATGCAGTCGGCGACGGCGCCCTCGTGGTCGCCGAGCTTGAAGTGCGCGGCGGCGCGGTTGCAGAAGTACACGGCGGAGCGCGGGTCAAGCGAGATCGCACGCGAGTAGCGCTCGAGCGCCTCGCGGTGGCGCTCCGCCTTCATGAGCTCGTTGCCCTCGGTCTTGAGGCGCTCGGCCTCCTCGCGGCCGGCAGCGGGCGGCGCGGCGGGCGCGGCGGCACGCAGCAGCTGAAGCAGGTCGGCGCCGCGCGCCGCGTCGGCGGGAGTGAGCTCGAAGGCGGTCTCGACGCACTGCACGGCGACCTCGACGCTCTCGCGCGAGTCGGCGCCGAGCGTGTCGCCGTCGAGCTGCTGTTTCAGGAAGTTGACGATGCTCGCGGCGACGGTCTTCACCTCGTCGGCCATCGTGTGGATGCGGCTTCGACTGGGACTTTTGCGCTACTTTAACGACGTAATTTTCCAATTATAACTTAGAAAAACTATGAAAAAATCGCATCACACGCGCGATGACAGTAGTCGAAGTCGATAGGTAATGTCTATTCTATTGAACTTGACGTTAATTCTTGACAGTGACAATAAAGTTAGAATAAAAGACGTCAATGTTACTTACCGTGAACGTACCGGTAATGGACAAGGACCCAATCATGGACGCATGAAATTTCTATGGCATAAAATAATGGTAAAAATAGTTTTACGAAAATGGAAACATCCACAGTTGAAAGCAGAAACTTCGATTTCACATATTGACAAGTGACATCCGGTATAGGTCTTTTCAATAAAAAATGGCGAAGTAAAAAAACTTGTGCGGCGTTATTTTTCAAATTCATCGTGATTTCTTGTGCTAATCCTTAAGGAGGTAAGTGTACATTTTTGTTTGTGAAAAGTATTTCATGAGAGTTATTATGTTTTACTATGATTTTACGGAAAACATTTGAAATTGAACAGGTAATTTTAAAGAAAGATGAAAGCTAGAATTTGTTGGAACCATTTGAGAAGGGGTGTACATCACTGGTACGTATGTTCTGCTGTAAATCCAGTGATGGACATATGTCCAAACTAAAGTTCTTGAGTCAATGTTGAGTTTTTTAATTAAATTGTCTTCTAATCATTTACGGATATCGGGTGTTTATATAAATCTAAAAAAAAATGAAAACTACCAGTAATCTACACTAATATTATAAAGAGGAAAACTTTGTTTGTATGTTTGTTTGTTTGTACTGAATAGGCTCAAAAACTACTGGACCGATTTTAAAAATTCTTTCACCATTCGAAAGCTACATTATCCACGAGTAACATAGGCTATATTTTATTTTGGAAAAAAATAGGGTTCCGTAAGATATTTGGGTTTTTCGGACACAAGGTGTAAAAAATCAACCAGAAAAGTTACTTATTTTGCGTACGCTGCCTAAACTATAAAAGATAGAACCATAAAATGTTCTAATTAATTGTAGATCTTATAAATATCTACAAAAAAGTCCGCGACACACTATACCCATCTATGTCGAGTGAGGCACAGCAACCATTTTTTTATTTAAAAATCTTGAATTTTTTTTGGACTACATTTAAACGCGTTTATTTTACTCATGCTATTAATCCTTATCAAAATAAATGATTTCATCACTAAGAACAGTTTATGGAGATAATATTTGGTCTTTGAATGATTAAAATTGGACGTTTGGTTTTGAAGTTATGGCGAAATTAAAATATTACGATTTCTGCTGCACGGCCCGTTGCGAAGTGGGCGTCACCAAGGCGGGGGTGCGCGTGCGGGAGGGGAGTTTAGATCTATGAGTAAGGTACCCGCGCGGCTCAGTCGCGAGGTCGGCTCCCTACGCAGCGGTCGTGCGCGAAGTCTAATAATTTTCGTGCGATTTTTTTTTAGATTTCGTTCTTAAAACTACACCTACGCAAAAGTTCTTCTCAGAGCTAAACAAAAGTTCTTTTCAGGGCTAACCAACAGTTCTTTTCAGGGCTAACCAACAGTTCTTTTCAGGGCTAAACAACAGTTCTTTTCAGAGCTAGACTATTACACGCTATTAACATTTTCTTAAACATTTGAAAATGCCTAAGAGAGCCAGGTCTCAACTTTCTAAACATAGTTCTCAAGCACGGGCAGCAAGAATACGTCGTATGGGAGAATCTTCACCTGAACGTTCACAACGCCTTGCTGAACAAAATCAGAGAAACTCAAGGTAGAAAACCCAAAATAGTTTTTGGCGTGCGCTGCGAAAACTATTGATTATAGAACAAAATAATGTACTACACGCGTACGAAGTCGCGGGCAACAGCTAGTGTACACTATGTCCATAGTTGGGTGTCCATAACTGGTTTTCTTATTTTGTTTAGACGGCGCCCAAAAAAGATCGGTTCGGCCACCAGGATCCTCTAAACTGGTCCCCCAGGGGATCCCAGTGAACTCACCGGTTCACCAGAATCCCCTTGAAATAAAATAAAGTGTAAAGATGTTATCACACTGTTTTAAAAAAATATTTTATTTAACAATTTCTAAGAAATTACCTACGCTTATCATCATCATCTTCCTGCTCTTATCCCACTCTATGTGGGGTTGGCACAGCATGATCCTTGGATCATGCGAGTGATCATAAAAGTTTTGGCTAAGGCGTTTATGACCGGCCGCCTGCCTGACGTCAACCCTCCTTGGGAAAACTTGCTTATTGTATCTCATCATGTTGGAGAGGATACTATCCCTTAGTTGACTTTTACGACATGCTCGGGGAGAGAAGCAGCTTGATAAAGCAGATTGATAAAAGCTCCTACAGGGTCATCCTTACTATGTAGTTGGCATCTCAATGCATGTACGACTGCCAAGTCAAGGCATACTGATTACTCGGAATGACACTGACTTCCTTCAAGAGATTTTATGATCGTTATCAAATTTGTATAACGAATTATCAAAATCGTTTAGTGATTGAAAACCTCCTCTAAATGACCTACGCTTATGTCATTGTTTAATAATTCCAATTGCGTTTCTTGTATAAACTTATCAATTGCTATTTGATCTGCCTAACGTATTTTTTTCGGTTGCCTTCGCTTTTGTTCAGCATCTCTTTTTAATGCATTCAATAACTGTAGTATATTGGGGCGTTTTCGACCAATCATTTTGATTAAACCCGAGTTCCAACTTTCGCAACAGTTATTGGTGCGATGTCTTTCGCTGAAAACCGACCACATTTTTCTAGTATCGTCATTTTTGAGCCAGTATTTCATATAGTTTACTAACTTTAGCAAATTTGGATAATATTCACTCATATTTAATATGTTTTTTTATAATGTAGTTCCACCCTTCAGTGCATCACTTGTTCATGCTTTTGTATTATATGGATTGCATTTGTGTTATCTTCCATTATAATTATTACGGAAACATAAATGCAAACGCAACGCTATGAAAAAACATGAAATGCATGTCACTGTTAATACTAGCCAGTACAAATAAGATTATCAAAATAGTTTTAATGTTTGAAATTGAATTGTTTGAAAATGGAAAACATGGGGAAAATATTAAAGAATATTTTGCTCCAGAATAAGTTATAATAAATAACTTTATAATAGTAAAAATATATACCCACTTATGTCGATTTTATTTTATATTTATATATTTTATATACCCTACTTAAGTTCCTATCTTAGAACGGAAATAATCTAGTCTATCATGTCAGAAAAACGTTGCATTCATAGATAATTAGGTACCCACACGATGTCCATCATTGGGTGTCCATTACTGGAGATGTGTCCATCATTGGTGGTTGATTACTGGTGTTTAGGTGTCCATCACCGGTGTTTTTGTAGGTATTTTAGAAAAACTTAATTTAAAATGACACCTTAAATGGTAATTTATCTATTACGTATGTATTAAGTAGAGTAAATATCCCACTATTGATTACTGTTTACCTCAACATTGTCACTCGAATAATAAAAAAGTTATAATCAAAAAATTACCACTAAATCCTTAAAGTGTCCATGATTGGGGCCTTCACGGTACATTTATTTGGAAGAATTATTATTCCGTCCGAGCGTTATTATGTTGAAAAACTTAGCAGCCACAAACAATCCTACCCAAATTCAAATTCTTTATTGCACTTAGAAATAACTTATCAGATACATTCCAATGCGTTATTCCTATTACGTACAAAAATAAAAAAGTTAAAAAAAATATATTAGGTAAAAATATGGCACTGTTGAAACTTAAAAAATACTTATACTTTAATAAACATCTATATCATAAATACAAAACTAAATAAACATCTGAAACACAAAACTTAGAAAGTAGAAGTTCCAAGTTCCTATAGCTACAGCCACTCAAGTCCCATAACCTTTATACACAAATCCCAAGATGGATATTATTTATATAAAAAAATCATGAATCTTGTCCCAACTGGTGTGACTTGATGAATCGTAATATAAATAATTATTTTCGTTCTGCAACTCACACCATCCTTTGTTTCCATTTAATTTAATTCGGCCCCCTAGTTCGGGCTCAGATTGAAAACGTTTCGTCATTGCTCCCCGATACAGCCATTTTAGATTTTCCGCACTTTAGACAGTGTTTTTTTAACTAGGACAGTATGAGGAAACTGGCGAATGGCCTATAATGGCGAGCATGGGTTATTAATAATAATAATAAAACTTTATTTCAGACAAAATACTAGGACGACCTCGTTGGTGTGGCGGGCGAGTGCTCGGCTGAGACGCAAGAGCCGCGGGTTCGATCTACGGGAGAAATGTTTTATGTTCTGCAAATTTCTTCCCTGTTGGGTGTTATTATGTACCTAATATATAAGTATGTATTTACAAAAAAATATATTATGTATTAAGTAAAATAAATCAACCATCTGGTTCTCATTAAAAGCTTTGCTTAGTTTGGGGCTAGATGGCGCTGTGTAAAATATCTCCTCCCAAATATTTATTTAAAACTAGCAGCCGCCCGCGGCTTCGCTCACGCGGTACCTAGATAAAAAGTACCCTATGTCCCATTCCAGCACACGTAGGTACCTACTATCCTCATTATTCATTATAATATAGTGTACGCTAAACGATGACTAAAGTATTGCCATCTCTTACCATTTCATAATGACAAACAGTGACAGGGCTAACTTTAAGCAATGGCTAACTTTAGCGAACGAATATGAATAATGGTATGTCAGTATATTCCGTAGTTTTTGCGTGAAAGAGTAACAAACATACCTAAATCTAAAAATTAAGAAATTTCGCTAAATTTAGTAAAAATTTTGAGAGTTAAGGTCATGGGCGCCGGCAGAAATAATTTCCAGGTCGTGCAGATTTTAGTTTTCTTACAATCTTTGCCGTATTGTTAATAAAAAGATGAAATTTTAGTCTGAATGTTCGAGACATTTACAAATTTCTGACTATTCATTATGAATTTATTATATAGGTACCCAGTCGTCACGGCTCACACCTATTTGTTCACGACGATCGAAATTTAAAAATTCTAAATTGGTGGGCCAGGAGTACCGGGATCGATATTAATCGATTTCCATTACTTCTCTGAACGCACCCTTTAAAGTACCGCTACTCTACACCAGATGGCACCAGCATAAATGGGATGAACTTAACAGAGAAAGCGCAATACAGTTTCAATAATTCCTGTTGATCCCGAGATTCCCAAGGGGTGCAAGTGCACCCTCTGGCACCCCCTTGCCGGCGCCCATAGTTAAGGTAAACTTTTCAAAACGCAACGATAGCGCGTCAAAATTTGATCAGAATTAGCAGCGACATCTAGTTTTCAGACGTAGAATTACGTCAGAACTCCATGAATAATCAAGATTGGAAACTTATTAGACCAGTAATAATTTATGCTTCCTTTCACAGGTAATTTGACATTGACAGTTCCTTTTCCATATGTTTTGTATCATCTATTACTAATCTTTGGTATCATCGCTGTCATATGTCAAAATAAAAGTATTCTATTTTTCATGAAAAACATGCCAAAAATAAAGAATTTGCAGGCAATTATGACATCAACTAAATGAGAAAAATCGGCTCTTTAATTTGATATAGGTTACGTGCAGTTTTAGACCAAAAATTGATTCCAGGTTTTCATCCCTTTTCACCCCTTTAGAGGTTGAATTTTGAAAAATCCCTTCTTAGTACACCCCTACGTACCAAGGTTTACCTACACTGAAAATTTCAAGTCTCTACGTCCAGCGGTTTAGGCTGTGCGTTGTCTGTCAGTCAGTCAGTCAGTCAGTCAGTCAGGACAAAGATTCTTATAATATAAGATTCCCAAGGGGTGCAAGTGCACCCTCTGGCACCCCCTTGCCGGCGCCCATAGTTAAGGTAAACTTTTCAAAACGCAACGATAGCGCGTCAAAATTTGATCAGAATTAGCAGCGACATCTAGTTTTCAGACGTAGAATTACGTCAGAACTCCATGAATAATCAAGATTGGAAACTTATTAGACCAGTAATAATTTATGCTTCCTTTCACAGGTAATTTGACATTGACAGTTCCTTTTCCATATGTTTTGTATCATCTATTACTAATCTTTGGTATCATCGCTGTCATATGTCAAAATAAAAGTATTCTATTTTTCATGAAAAACATGCCAAAAATAAAGAATTTGCAGGTAATTATGACATCAACTAAATGAGAAAAATCGGCTCTTTAATTTGATATAGGTTACGTGCAGTTTTAGACCAAAAATTGATTCCAGGTTTTCATCCCTTTTCACCCCTTTAGAGGTTGAATTTTGAAAAATCCCTTCTTAGTACACCCCTACGTACCAAGGTTTACCTACACTGAAAATTTCAAGTCTCTACGTCCAGCGGTTTAGGCTGTGCGTTGTCTGTCAGTCAGTCAGTCAGTCAGTCAGTCAGGACAAAGATTCTTATAATATAAGATGGTAGCTGTACCTTAGTACGTTGGTACATACTCTCCTCATAAATCATTTATTTGTCTCATACTACGTATGTACTTTGTGTTATACTACGAGTATGTAGGTTACCAAAATTCTTTAAATTAAATATTATCACGCCCCCCGTATCCCTTATGGGGTGGGCAGAGCCATAAATTATCATAAGAAAACTTGCAGCCACTCCTGATCCAAGAGTCCCAAGATGTATAGTATAACTTGAAGGATCTGTGGACTCGCTCCATGATCATTTAAAAATCCTGGGCCTCAATGATTTTCTTAGGTACCTACCTAACTAGATTTCCGGGAAAGAAGAGATAGGTACTTACTGGATTTCCGGGTGTTGATACGGCAGTTAGTCTATCCTGAGCTCCAGCAGCTTCTCATGAGGTTTTTTCTTTAGTCCTCTTTAGTCATAACATGGAATCGTACCAACCAAACTAGGTGCGCTCGCAATGTTTGTAATGTGCAGTATATAGTATATAGTGTACAGTCGTTTGTACAAATAATTTCTGAATTGCGACATGCACGTTTGGAATACCTACATGTTCATTATGTAGGTTCACCTACGACGAAAGACATATTCGTTTAAGACATATTTAAAAGAAATGTTCACTTGTTTTTATTTATAAAAATAAATTTTACATGCTTATGCCTAAAATATTAAAATGTTTAAGTACCTACTTAATCTAATATAAATATTACATTGCAACCAAATTTATTCTTCATTTTAAGCACTGAGATGTCAAAGATACATCGCTGCACTGTAGTATCAACTGGATGCGTTGCGTCGGTCCCGGGATGCGCTACTGAGCTGGCGAGTGCGGCCTTCACATGTCGTGCAGGCGGCGCTGCGGGTGCTCCGGCGGCGTGTTGTCGAGCAGGCAGGCCCAGTCGCGCAAGCGCGGCGTGCGTGTGTACTGGTCGCGCGGCTGGGCGCGCGATCCCGCCGCGCCGCCCGTCGCCGCGCCGCCGCACCACGCCGCGATATTCGGGTGCACCCCGCCCACGTGGAACTTGAATTCGGTCACGAACAACTGCGACTTGTACGGCTCCTGGAACGACCGAACGAGCTTTTAAGTCAAATCTGAGCCTTCGAAACGATTGCATCTCTACAACCACCGTTTTATTAAATTTGAAGTCACTAGCTAGATTATCACTTTAGCTAGTTAACGCCTAAAATATACGACGGAAAAAACAACGTGTAATAATACCTCGGTGATGAGATGCAGCAGCTCCTCCTGGAGTCTGTGCAGCAGGCCGGGCAGGGCGGCGCCGCCGCCGGCCACCAGGATGTTGCCGGCCAGCGCCCGGCGCGCGTCCCGCGGCGCCAGCGCCACGCCGCGCGCCACCGCGTCCGGCAGCGCCGCCAGCTCCGCGTCGCGCCGGAACATCACCTGCGCGTCGGCACATCCATTACATCCGACACCACGCCCGGGCCCGCACACACACCCTCACGTGCTCTCAGAGTACCTCCGCTGCGAGCTCCCTGGCGCGGCCGGAGACCAGCACGGCGGCGCGGCCCGCCAGCGGGTAGCGCACCGCGCGCGCCGGGCTCGGGGGGCTGTCGCTCGCCCACTGCAGGGCGCGCGCCCGACTCGTCACGAAGCATGTTTTTACTGGAACACAACATTGCTAGTCATACATCGCCACACTTCGTCACGCGTGTATAAGCTATGCACGTGTACTTACATCGCGTTGTATAAAAATGTATAAACGAAGACGTCGGTTGTTTTCGTTGAAGTCGTGGGCGTGGGTCATATCCAATCATGGTTTAAGTCATTATGAAGCTTTACAAGGGTACGACATTATTTCATCTTCATCATTATATTTCCAGGACAAATTTTTTGTGCTGCCTCCATCCACCGACCATCCGAGATGTTTCCGGTGGATTCCTACACTTACTCGTAAATAATAATGAACGGTAATGGAGGTGGAGGAAGGTCTGGTATGCTAAGGCTAAGGTCACCTTTGATGTCTTCAATGACGTCGTCAGGCAGGTGGAGCGCCGTGCCGTTGTCCTCGTCGAGCAGGCGCGCCAGCTCCGCGTGCAGCGCGCGCGCGCCCAGCGGCTGCGCCTCCAGCGCGCCCAGCACCACGCTGCCGTGCACCACTGTCTTCACGATTAATGACAGGGTTTGGACAATCCTATTGCTTTTCTTGTTCGATGGTTCACTATAACAGTACTCTTAAACAGTGAAGGAACACATCGTGAGGAAACACGTGTTAAATATTCGGAAGAAGCATATTTGAGGCAGAGTTTCGAAAGAACTAGTAACACGATTGATGTTGCCTCTCGAGAGAAAGGAACCGTACAGAGTGAACCACATTATGTTCCTTAGTTCGCCAATATTAGGATAAATAGGAAGTTAGTTGTCATAAGTTTTCTAGCGGTAGTGCTTGGAGTAGGTCTATGAGAAATGATTTAAATTATTTATTTAAAATCAACTGGCTGGATGTGGGTCTGGTTCAGGGCCTGTTAGCTGCACAGCCTCTGTTGCAGCTATCATGCTGTCCCAGTCCGCATACAGGCTGATTAAAGAACAAATATTGTAGAGATTCCCATGCCCATGGGACTGACATGGTCGAAGTACGACAAAGATCTTCAAATTAAATAAGATAAAAAAAAAGGTTTGACTGACATCAGGGAGATTGCAGGTCGTAAAACAACCCTAGTCAAATCCTTTACAACATGGTTTACGGAATGAATGATAATGGCGACAGTGTGAGCATAGTGGGACGAGGGAGGAGTGGGCAGGAAGATGATGTGATAGTTACCGGCGGTGACTTCAGCTTCCACGGCGCCGATGTCGCAGACGAGCGCGACGGGCGCGCCCAGCGGCGCCGCGCACAGCCGCGCGCTGTCCGCCCACACCACGCCCGACACCTGCGCCAACCGCCAACCCACTCTCACACCATGCTGCACGCGGATATCTCTAACTACCACCACCAGCTCCC
This sequence comes from Scotopteryx bipunctaria, assembly GCA_949320045.1. Lineage (NCBI taxonomy): Eukaryota > Metazoa > Arthropoda > Insecta > Lepidoptera > Geometridae > Scotopteryx > Scotopteryx bipunctaria. The sequence goes on from OX439459.1 coordinate 10,137,219, forward strand.
ACATCCCAAGACCCACAAGAAACATTTCAATTGCTGTGAGACTTACATCTCATCTGGACACAACTTAATAAAATATGCTGCTTCTTTTAATAAGAACTTTTAGCTATCAGAACTTTACCTCATAATGTATGAAGAGTACTTTGGCGAGTGTTTCTCTGAAGAGGGTGGGGGTCAGTAGAGACTCCACCACCACCACCTTGCGTTCCTTAGGATTTACCAGCACATGCCTAGAATTAAAACTATTTTTTATTATTTTGAAGACATGTTTATAGATTCTGAAAAAATCTGGTTTCTGTCATAACAATAGTTTTAGAATAAATTATTTTTACACTGTCAAACATCCTAAAGACTCACTGTTGCATCTGGTGTTTATGGCTCTGAAGATGCCAGCAAGTAGCCTAACTTAAGCTTTGTTGACAGAATCAGAAAATGCTCTGACAATACTTGTATTGTGTGCACTTTCATGAAAGTCACCGTTTGCCACGATAGGAGTAGAGGAGAGTTGTGGTATCTCATTAAGTTATATTATATATATTAGGGCAAGGTGAAAAGTTCTCGACCTGGAAAATCAAAGTTTCAGTCTTTTCAGTTAAATATGATTTTTTTTCACATACTCTCCCTTGATTTCGATACACTTGATCTAGCGTTTCTCCGACATTAGTATTCCTTCCCGGAAGTAAAAGTCTGAAAGGCTGTGAAAATATTCATAGATCAATCAATATCATGCACTTTTTGTGTGTCATATTTGAGGGATGTGCGACAACATTTAAATTCAGCTGCCCACTTTTTAACAGTTGAAGTAGGGTTGCCATCTCTCAAATTTGGCAATCAAAGGACAAGATGTGTGAAAACCCCAGATTATGGAACCCAGACCCGGACATGTCAAAGGATTTTTTAATTTACCAAGTCGGCTCGTCGGTTGATTGTGGCGCACGGGCTCAGTGCGTGTGTCGCGGGCGGCCAGACTTAAATTTTTAAATCAACATAGGAAATCCCACCTAGACGCTCCCCGGACGCCCTCTAAACTAGGATAAATCCGGGGAAACGATGGATGGCAACCCTACATGGAAGGAGTAGAGTTCCAGACAATTTTATGACCACACAATATTCAAGTTTATCCATTTCAGCGAATAAAACGAAAGAAATCTACATACTTAAAAAAATCGTGTCATCAAACAACTTGTGAGAACAAGTTAAAACTATAGCACCCATATAGGAAACAAAAATTTTAACTGTTTGGCATGCAACCTCCATGTATGGCTGAAAACTTTTAACCTTGTCCTAGGATGTGAAAGGGAGTGCGGGTCTAGTGAAGCAGGCTAGGCTCTGGTGGCTACCTGAAGTAGAGCAGGTGCAGCATGTGCACGAGGTTGTCGTAGAGCTGGTCGGGCGAGGAGTAGTCGTGCACGCGCCGCCGCCGCCGCGCCGCCGCGTCCCAGAACTCCGAGCGCACCACGCAGCGCGGCGCCGGCTCGCCCGTGAACCCGAACCTGCGCACAACACGCCACACACACGCCGGCCGCACACCATTACTACCTCTTATTCTACAGGACAAGTAGGTGGAGGACCTAATAGGTGTAGACGTGGGTTTCGTTGCTGGGTATTGAAAAAATAATTTACAGGCAATGGTTTTACTTTAGAACTATAGAAAATGAGAAATTGCTTACTTTGTGTAGTCAGTGCCGAGGTCCAAGACAACGGCCTGCTTCTCCTGAATCAGCGCTATGCCTTCGTACAAAGCCATGATTATAAAATTATGCAGACAGAAAAGTTTCTATTTCAACAATTCGTTGCATATTTTTCAGTTTTTTGCATAAAAAAATAAAGTATTTGTTTCAAATAACAAAAGTAAACACAAAAGAAATGCCTGCTGCTGACTGCTTTGGTTGAGGGTTGAGTTGATAGTCTGTGATGGATGGATGACATTACAGATTGGTGGAATATGGATGACAATGACATCCACATTCATGTAATTTTGGCATTGACAAGTATGTTTGAACGGGTTTGAACTGACGTTAACTTAAGTACGTCGCGCGGACTGCGCATGATGACAGAATCCATAGCCTCAGGTACGTACCTACTACTAGTGTATTATTCATTCGTATTCACAATAAAAAATTTACCTAGACCATATTATGCACTTAGTAGGTACTTAGGTAGGTACACACAGGAATAATAATCAATAACAAAATATACCTACCTACTTACAATAAAATCAACTAGTATAAATAAAACAAAATTAAAACTTATAAAATAGGTAATAATGACACATAGGTTTTCATTTTTTACATTAATTATTATTTAGCTTGACACTCAGCACCGACTTAGGTACAGTTTAGGAATATCAGGAAACATCCTGGATTGGTAGTTAATAACGACTGCCCTGGGCACTACAATAAAAATTACTATAACTATGTAGGTAGGTACCTACATTAGACTTTTCTTACGACATTGGTGAATCGTCGGTCTAGTGGTCTACTCGCCAAACTGCTCCAAAATCTTTGGCTCAAAACTGATATTTTGGCGTTCTTCACTTTTTGATGGACATAGTAGGTAATGGTTAAGCCTAAAGCACAATGTAGCAAAGTATCATATCTGCAGCATAACAGCATTAAAAATAACGAAGCTATCATCAATTTTTTTTTGCTTTCTGGACATTATTTACTTTTGTCAACTGTTCTACGAGTATGTGCCTGATTGTTTGGTTTATTATGGCAGAATCTACTATATACACACATTACCTACTTAGTCCTGCCACTAGTTCATTCGAACCAGTGTGGTGAAAGGATTTAGGGCCTGAAACCGCGTTAAACGGGCACCCGACGCGATCCCTTACCTACACATAACGGATTTTGCAGTGTCGCTAGTTCATGGGCTAGTAGGCACCATGGCCCATGCCCAACATTACAGGCCATTCGCCATTGTTGGCCAGTGGATAGTGGCTTCATGAACTTGACACCATGTTTTCGAACTTTTTAGGTGCCATCAAAGAGCATTAAACACTATGCTATGTTTATTTCGTGTTCAGCGTCAAGATGTCATGATCACGCACGTCAAGTTTTAGTTTTGAAAGTTTTTTTACTGAATTTATATTTTTTATTTTTATTTATTTTGCCCTTTTGCCCGACAATTCATAGATAAATTGTATTAAGTATATTATAACCCATAATAATCGGCCTAACACCTACCACACAACATGCTTTCAGATAAAAAATAGCGATCAAGAGATCCATGAGTATTATCGGTGCCATCGTTTATTTTTGAGAGCTGTTCATGCCACAAAGGAAGTAATAGTTGAAATTGAATGGATATGAGTTTTTGTCGTCCTACAAGTTTAGCAGGTAGATCAGCGCTACTACCCCCCTGCGCGCCGGCGCTGAGCCCGCGCCCCCGGCCGGCGGCAGCGCGCCGGGCCCGCGCGCCGGCGCCGGCGCCGGCCCCGCGCCTGCCGCGCGCCGCCTCGCTGTCGTCGCGACGCCGCTGCTGCGTCGGCTGCTTCGCGAAGCTGGTAGACTCCTTCATGAATAATTTGTCGTGATGTCAGCTGAGCTATGGCGAAGTGATTAAATTCTGTGTCTATTAGCTTTGTTATTTTTTTGAAGGTACCTACGATATGACCTACCTACCTATTACTTTACTTCAGCCAAACTGGAGATACAATTTATGTAAACAAACCGTCTCGTATTTTGCGTTATTACGATGAAATCACTTTGGTTTTTGGTAAATAAACCTCACAACATAAGTTTTCACACCTTAATTTAACTATTAGTGCTACTTACAAGTTCCATAAACATGTAGGTAATGAAAACGTACGTTTTAGGTTGAGTAGTAGTTGACACTTTGTTAACATAAATTGTATCTCCAGTTTGGCTGCAGTACTAGTATAGTAGGTTCTCTATTATTGTAAGTAGGTAGGTGTAGGTACTCAGGTGCAATGTTCATGTTCACCTGTTGAATGCTAATTTTATTCTAATGCTACATCTCCATCTGTGACATAACGTGTAAACTAACGCGTTTAGTGGCGTTACGTACGTAGATGTGCAAAGGTTTTTACGCGTTTATTTACTGACGGCATTATCTAATGGCATTAGACATTAAGCGATAGGTACCTACTCGAACTAACTTAATCTTACATAAATTTAATCAACATGGTTAATAGCTATTTTAAAATTAAGTATAACATCCAAGACACGCAAAATAGTTGAACTTTCTATAAAAAAATCATTATGAACCATTTTAACTACCAATTCGGTACTTCTAGCTCTGGACAAATAATTAGGAATGGTCAAAATGACTACATTCATTATATTATTATCATCCCTGTGTCCCTAACGGGGTACAGCCACAAGTAATCATAAAATAGCCACTCCTGATACATAATCCCAAGACGGATGTGAACCATGGTGACAGGTTCACAGCCTATAATAGCCTATTATAGATTAAATTATATCAGAATTTATTTAATGAAATAAACAAACCTACTTATAAACTAAGCTCTACCATTGCTTACAAAAATAAGTATTAGTATTTAGTAGGATGAGCCTTGCTTACAATAAGTGCGCTGCGTGCGGTGACGAGTTGACGACTGACGGGCGGGGATTTCAAGATTCGACAAAGGTATCATACAGTTCGTTCTAATACTCGAATTTTTAGCAGCTACATTCTTCTTCTCGCCATAGATTTTGTATCGGATTTAAGATCTGGCCTGTTTGCAGCCAATCTAACACAGTGACTGGTTGATCACTAGGAAACTTATTCACTGAGCAGGGGGTGTCGGGCTGCTCAAATGTCCAGATTACAGGCAATGTCTCCTCATGTCCCCTCTCTAGTATGAGCAATTATCCCCAATTTCTCCATTACAGTTGCATCAATGGTTTTCAAGCCATTCTACGTAAAAAGAGTGCATCTGTGACGAGCAGCGTCGAGAGCCGCGCCGGATAGTACCTCGCCCACGTGCGCTCAGCCTCAGCCTCAGCCCCGTACGTACTCTGTACTCGCGTGTGCGAGCGCACTAGAAGGTGATTAGGTACTTTAACAAAACGATAAGTTAGGAATTTTATAATTTATTTCATTTCCATAGGAATCTTAGTAAAAAATAGTAACAAAAAATAAAAATGATAATGTTGTACATTCGATCTACGATAACAGCCATAAATACCAGAAGCCCTCGCCTCGAACTCGATGAAAGTGAAAGAGATGACAATAATTTAACTATTTATTTTACACAAATTCCGCTATAATACATATTTACAAACGTAAAACGAATCAAGAATGTCACGGTATAAAAAGCTTGAGCACTCACTCGCCGCCGGCACCTGGCCCCCGGCGCCGGCGACGACGCGACCGACACGACCGGCACCCGGCGCCGGCGCCGGCGACGGCGACGCGACCGGCACCCGGCGCCACACGCGCTCTCCGACGACTGACGAGTTGTTAGTTAGTTCGTTGCTGAACGTTCGGTTGCCTATATTTCAGAAGTATGATTTTGTCCAAGGCAAGTGTAACTAGGAACATGGTTACTTTCCTCGCCAAGTATTCGAGTGATTAGCTAAAGTGGAGTCTGGGGGAGAGGCACGTTCAGTGGAGGAGGTCGCCGGCGCCGGCGCCACGTCACGTCCTGCCTACCTACACCTACACCTACACTAGGCTAGTTATTGTCTAGACGCGCGCGCGTTAAATGATGGAGGTGATGAGTCGCGCCTTGAAGTTGACTATCCTCTCGGAGGTCTGCGCGATGCGCAGGATGAGGTCCTGGATGAGGTTGGCGATGCCGCGGTTGGCGATGATGAAGAGCCGCGTGATGGGGCCGGGCACGCCCTCCGTCAGGTTGTCGCCCTTGGCGGCGCCCTCGCCCTCGCCCTCGCCCTCGCCCGCCTCCGCCTGCGAGCCCGACGACGAGCCCGCCACCAGCTGCAACACACACACACGTCTCACTCTGCAGCTCCTCACAGCTCGCAGCACGCTCACACTCGCGTGTGCTCGCAGCGACACTGTACGCTCTCTATTACATTTACAAAAGAATATTCAGGTGCTGGATGCAAAGATGCGGAATAATCATTGATATTGTCTCATTTCACAAGACATAGATACAAAACTTTTAAAAGATCAGTAATTTCCACAAAAAGGTCGACTGGTATTTTTTTAAGAGTTCAAATAGTGAGTCTTGTAGAATGAGTACAGTGCAATTTGCCAATTCTTTACTTGTGCATCAATAGCTAAGATATAAACTAGGTACATCAGTAACATCAATTACAAAAACGGAGAAGAGAAAGATAAGAAGAAATAGGATAGAGTAGGAAAGGGTCAGGGTTCGAAGTAATGTCTAGGATACTCGTATATTGCTACTCTACATCTAAACAAGTGTTACGAAACTAACTACGGTCGTTTGCTCAAGGCTTTCGAGAGGTATTCGTATCGAGGTCAATAGAAGCCAATCATTTTAAGAAATTGCCTCATATCACTAAAATTTTCAATTTACATATTTCACACTCCAGTCCTGGGCAAGTTGATCAAAATATATAATGTTGAGTGTCCGAGTGACCTCGAGCCCACGAGCACGGCCAGCGCGCCGCCGTCCCGCCAGCGCCAGCTGGAACTGTGTCGGGAAGCTGCAAGCTTCCTCTGAAAAACTATAACTACGCCATACGTGCTACGTCTTTGCTACGTCAGTGCTACGCTAAAGCTACGTCAATGCTACGCTAATACTACGCTAATACTACTGAATGGTGCGACGACGCTGGTAGACGCCGGTGGACGCCAGTAGTAATATGTGTGAGGGTGTGTATGTAGCGAGTGCGGTGGTGTGGAGTGTACTTGTGGGTCGGCGGAGGCCGTGTGCTCGGCGCTGAGGCCCAGCCGCAGCGAGTCCGTGCCGGCGAACAGGCGGAACGCGCTGCCCGCCGCGCGAGCCATGGCCTCCGGCGCGCTCTGAAACACAACCCTTCTCATTCGCACCCGCCCGATACCTCGCGCTGTGTCCCTTTTCTTTGTTCTGCATCCTGGTGCTCCTGATGGACGCCCTGATTTTCAGTTGTTCGTGTGGCAAGAAGTCGATGTTATGTAGGTATAATAATGTGTAGTGATTACCTAAGTACCGTTTCGCCCGATTACCTTACGTTTGGAAGGTACGGTTGTTATAGAATAGATTTGAAATAGAAGTATCAGAAAGAAGTAGAGTTTGAAGAATAGTAAAAAAAAAGTAGTAGGTCAGGTAACAAGTAAGATGTTAGATGACACCTAAGTGTTTGTAAAAGAGCCCAGGTGGAGGCGGTTCTTACCCGGACGATGTCGAAGAGGAAGTTGCCGGAGCCGCCCCCGGAGGAGGCGCCCTGTCCTCCGAAGCTCAGGAACCTGAAACATTCAGATATCGACATCAGTCAGATGCCGTCGATACGTTTCCAACGACGACGGCGACTGCACTGCGAGTACTTATGCCTATCTGGGGTAATTGACCACCACATACCTAATGGCAGTGGTTTGAAGTGCTCAGTTTCGTCACCGCCATGCTAAATAATAATTGTAAGTAAGTGGGTAGATCTAGATAGTTCTGTGCGTCTGTTAGCATCGCAGTCGTACCGCAATCGCATCGTAACAGTAATTTATTCCACGCAAGTGTTACATGATCCCCCCCCCCAGCCGAGCACATGCCCCCTGCAGCTGCGAGCGCCCGCGCGCTGCAGCCGAGCGAAATCGAACCGTGCGAAACTAAAACTCAAGCAAAAACTGCAGCCGCTCTCAACCTATTGTTACTCGGATAGAGCAGCGACACCGCTCCGGCGCCGGCGCCGCCGCCCGCGGCTAGCAACCTCGACGAACACACGTCGCGTGCTGCCTGCGCGCGCTGCAGAGACGCTCTAATGTAAACTCACTGGCGAATCGCGTAGATAGCTATTATGAAAGATCTGGCTTTTTACGTCGATTTTACTTTTATTTATGTTCTATCCTGAAACGAAGTTGGTTTGCTGTTCTAAGATCCTGAGCTTAGGAAAACGAACTTGATTCGCTGTTCTCAGATCTTGAGTTATAAAAAAAGAATAAAGCGGTGCCGCATTGCAAAAATATTGTGAGATTTCGTTTCCGAGTTTCCGCGAGTCGAGTCGAGCCACGCCTCGTTGCGGAAATAAAATCGAATCAATGCTGCGGTCGCAATCAGTTTCAATGCTAGCTTTGCAAATTATTTTGACATTGAAGAATAATGTTTCTGTTGACGAAAGAATGTTCCGTTCTGGGTGTTATTCGGTCGAGAAGCGCACACAAGTTACCTCTTATTTCTGTTTTCTTCGCTGCCGTCGGCGTCGTCGAGGGAGATCTCGTCGATGCTGGCGGTCTGCGCGGCGGCCTGCTGGTCGTCGCTGGCGGCCGCCGCCTGGTCCTGCGGCGCCTGCTCCTGGTCTCCGAACGCGACGCGCACCTCCGCCTGCTGCGACTCGGCGCCCGACAGCAGCTGGTTCTCCTCGATCGCGTTCTGAAACCGAGCCGGCCGGTGAGGACGGGCGCACCGGTGCGAGCGCGGGATGGCATGGGCGACGCGGACGGTGAGCGACGTGAGGTGACGTGACAATGAATGGCGATGGGCGTGCGGTCTGCGCGCGCGCTGCCGTCCTTGGCAGGCTGGTGAGGGTGACGTGCGTGACGTCATACCGGCAGGAAGAACAGAGCGCGCTTGCGGCGCCGGCGCGCCTCCGCCTCGGGTGCTGCGGAGGACGCCTCGGCGTCGGCGGCCGCGCCGGCGCCCGCGCTCGCACCCTCGCTCCCGCCGGCGGCGAAGGTGCTGGAGGTGGTGGAGGTGGGCGCCGACGTGAGCGGCTCATCGTCATCGTCCTCCTCGTCCTCCAGCTCGACGGTGCCGCTGCCGCCGCCGTTGTTGCCGCCGCCGCTGCGCCCGCCTCCGAGGAAGCTGCGCAACAGCACGGGACCGAGGGTCTTCAGGACCATGCTCGTGATCTCCTGTACCTTCTGTTCGATTATCTAGAACATATTCCGACCTAGTACAGACTACTTCATATCCGAGGAATGTTCGCCATCGATCTGCAAGTGAAGGCTTAAGTGTGCAATAACATCTGAACAATTTAGATAGGCAACACATCCGCATGTAAGTCCTGTAAGAGAGGCGAAGGAACAGAAAACGCAAAAGTGTTTCAACACGAGCGGAGGCGCGGGAGGAGTGCTGGCCTCGTGCGTGCGCGAGGTGCTCGGCGGCCGCGTGGCTGGCTCGTGATGGCGGCGTGATGCAGAGTAAGAAAAATAAACAGTGCATAAATCCATATAGGCACACAATTGAATTTATTCCTTAGTATGTATCTGAGCCGTTGTCAAGTGTGATAGAAGGTGTGGTAGTTACCTGCGTGAGCTGCGGGAAGAGTTGTCGCAGGATGCCGATGGTGCGCTTGTTGCGCTCGCTGAGCTCGGAGCCGGGCGCGCCCAGGTTCAGCGTCGCCAGCGTCTCCTGCAAGCCGGCAACACGCGCCGCGTCACTACACTGTGTCTCGCTCGGCCGCCGGCTTCTTAGCCCACGCAATTTACTACTAGTTTTACTATGCAGAAATTCATGCGTAAAGGAAGACAAGCCGTCAAACAAATATACTTTCATATTCATAATATTTGTTAGGATGGATGTAATAGTTATCAGCAAAAGACCTTACATAAACTAGGTAACTAGAAGAAGACGCCTGATATGCTTTTCTCTGTTTTTTTTTGTACATTTATAATATCCTTTAATATCTTCTTTAGCGTAATTTGTTCATGATAGTTTTTGTATCGTAGAATGTTTTTAAACGTGAAAACCTATTATTGGCTTTCTGTTTCTTATAAGTATAATTGATTACTGTTACTTTATAATTTGTTACTGTAGCTGTTGGTTTTCCAATAAATAAATATGTAAAGGACATTTTCATAAAGCCCTATAAGAAAGAGGATTCTTATAGAAAGTTCTTCTATCGGAGCACGCAGGCGATGCCGATGGTTGGCGTGTACTGCGGGTTGCGGGGTGCGTGAGGACGTCGGAGTTGTTGCGCGGAGTGCGGCTTGCGACAGAGTTCGCGGAAAACGACCACAGGTTTTCCTTGATCTTAGACATTGCCGATTTCTCTTTGTCTTCGTGAATGAGGGTCACATTCACAGCTTGTAAATGTTTCCGTAGGGGTCACCGGGTCTCGTCTATGGGTCATCGGTGTCACAACACAAACACGAGAATATCTTCTCATCGACGACTTACAATTAGAAGCCTAGGTACTGTTTTTATGAATTGTAATGTAGTGGGTAACTAATGAGTGTACTGCACGCAATGCCTGTGTTCAGACGCTGCGGCGAGAAGCCGAGAGGTGGTACTAAAAGCGCTGGCACAAATCCTTCTAAAAGCTACCTTACAATACAACACATTTTATTAATTTTGTCTCTTTAGAAAAGAAAGAAAATACATTTTTCATTCCTCTTGCTTGCTCAATAAGTCCGTCATTGTAGCGTACGGAGCTAGGGTAAAATATATATTTGCCTCTAGGGGAAAAAGTAATTGATTTTAAAATTTTTGTCTCTTACCAACGAGCCTACAAAAACGAAAAAGTTTTTATTTGTAAGTAAAGTAATCATAAATAAAGACTCGACCTATTACTGTCAAAAGCGGCGATATCTTCGGGTAGAATGCGTACATTGCGTTACGGCTATAGATAAAAAAAGGTATTGGCGCGAAATCCTTAGAATCTTTCTTTAATTACAAATTGAATTGGTGACCGTATTTAAAATATCGTATTGGATTATTTTATCTTCTCGCAATTGTAGTGAAAAGTAGAGTTTACACACGGCGCTAAAAACCCATAATAACTCTGGTTCTAATTACTAAATTAAAACTACCTCGTATGTAATGGGTTATTTGTATAGCAAGCTACACTATACGATCAGGTCCTGCTGAGCGCCACTGGACTGAATGCGGCTCCCCTACACTGTGTACTATGTCCGCACAGCGCCGGTCACTGCGCAACAAGGAGGCGACTCCGTTACCGGCTTATTGTATAGCAAGCTACACTATACGATCAGGTCCTGCTGAGCGCCACTGGACTGAATGCGGCTCCCCTACACTGTGTACTATGTCCGCACAGCGCCGGTCACTGCGCAACAAGGACGCGACTCCGTTACCGGCTTATTGTATAGCAAGCTACACTATACGATCAGGTCCTGCTGAGCGCCACTGGACTGAATGCGGCTCCCCTACACTGTGTACTATGTCCGCACAGCGCCGGTCACTGCGCAACAAGGACGCGACTCCGTTACCGGCTTATTGTATAGCAAGCTACACTATACGATCAGGTCCTGCTGAGCGCCACTGGACTGAATGCGGCTCCCCTACACTGTGTACTATGTCCGCACAGCGCCGGTCACTGCGCAACAAGGACGCGACTCCGTTACCGGCTTATTGTATAGCAAGCTACACTATACGATCAGGTCCTGCTGAGCGCCACTGGACTGAATGCGGCTCCCCTACACTGTGTACTATGTCCGCACAGCGCCGGTCACTGCGCAACAAGGACGCGACTCCGTTACCGGCTTATTGTATAGCAAGCTACACTATACGATCAGGTCCTGCTGAGCGCCACTGGACTGAATGCGGCTCCCCTACACTGTGTACTATGTCCGCACAGCGCCGGTCACTGCGCAACAAGGACGCGACTCCGTTACCGGCTTATTGTATAGCAAGCTACACTATACGATCAGGTCCTGCTGAGCGCCACTGGACTGAATGCGGCTCCCCTACACTGTGTACTATGTCCGCACAGCGCCGGTCACTGCGCAACAAGGACGCGACTCCGTTACCGGCTTATTGTATAGCAAGCTACACTATACGATCAGGTCCTGCTGAGCGCCACTGGACTGAATGCGGCTCCCCTACACTGTGTACTATGTCCGCACAGCGCCGGTCACTGCGCAACAAGGACGCGACTCCGTTACCGGCTTATTGTATAGCAAGCTACACTATACGATCAGGTCCTGCTGAGCGCCACTGGACTGAATGCGGCTCCCCTACACTGTGTACTATGTCCGCACAGCGCCGGTCACTGCGCAACAAGGACGCGACTCCGTTACCGGCTTATTGTATAGCAAGCTACACTATACGATCAGGTCCTGCTGAGCGCCACTGGACTGAATGCGGCTCCCCTACACTGTGTACTATGTCCGCACAGCGCCGGTCACTGCGCAACAAGGACGCGACTCCGTTACCGGCTTATTGTATAGCAAGCTACACTATACGATCAGGTCCTGCTGAGCGCCACTGGACTGAATGCGGCTCCCCTACACTGTGTACTATGTCCGCACAGCGCCGGTCACTGCGCAACAAGGACGCGACTCCGTTACCGGCTTATTGTATAGCAAGCTACACTATACGATCAGGTCCTGCTGAGCGCCACTGGACTGAATGCGGCTCCCCTACACTGTGTACTATGTCCGCACAGCGCCGGTCACTGCGCAACAAGGACGCGACTCCGTTACCGGCTTATTGCCTGCGCCCGCGCTCACAATAATAATTACCTATCCAAATTACAGCTTTACTATTATTTATGGTAATTATATTTTGTAATCATTAAAGTTAAGTTTTGTAAGGTTGTTCTGACTAGAATGGCCTATGTATATTGTACCTAGGTTCACTGACAAATAAATGATTTATGATTTATGGCCTATTTGATGGATTTCCAATTAGTACTCATTACTTATTTAAGGAACAGGTTTTGATGAAATTATTCTATCCCGAGAAAGGACATAGGTTACTTTTTAACCTGTAAAACGATCTCAAAATAAAAAAGGACGTAAAAGGATAACCAGGATAACGCTAATTTATGACAAGACAGTTAATTTGACATTTATAAAATTACTAGCAGCCGCCCGCGGCTTCGCTGACGCGGTACCCATTCCAGCACACGTAGGTACCTACTATCCTCATTATTCATTATAATATATAGTGACTAAAGTATTGCCATCTCTAACCATTTCATAATGACAAACAGTGACAGGGCTAACTTTAAGCAATGGCTAACTTTAGCGAACGAATATGAATAATGGGGTATTAAACTAAAAACTTTTCAAAACGCAACGATAGCGCGTTCTGGGATTTGATCAGAATTAGCAGCGACATCTAGTTATCAGACGTAGAATTACGTCAGAACTCCATGAATAATCAAGATTGGAAACTTATTAGACCAGTTATAATTTATGCTTTCTTTCACAGGTAATTTGACATTGACAGTTCCTTTTCCATATGTTTTGTATCATCTATTACTAATCTGTGGTATCATCGCTGTCATATGTCAAAAAAAAGTATTCTATTTTTCATTAAAAACATGCCAAAAATAAAGATTTTACAGTTAATTATGACATCAATTAAATGAGAAAAATCGGCTCTTTAATTTGATATAGGTTATTTGCAGTTTTAGACCAAAAATTGATTCCAGGTTTTCATCCCTTTTCACCCCTTTAGAGGTTGAATTTTGAAAAATCCCTTCTTAGTACACCCCTACGTACCAAGGTTTACCTACACTGTTTCAAGTCTCTACGTCCAGCGGTTTAGGCTGTGCGTTGTCTGTCAGTCAGTCAGTCAGTCAGTCAGTCAGTCAGTCAGTCAGTCAGGACAAAGATTCTTATAATATAAGATGATGAAAATATGAGCAGCTCTCTTTTTTATGCAGGGCTGTGGGTAAGGGTGTCTAGCTGGATCGATTTCATGATTTTCGATTTGTTGGGTTTGTCTCCGCCCCGAATAGCAGAATAACTACATAATAAAAAATTGAAAATTTGCATTATTAATTCTAAGGCGGTACGAAGTTCGCGGAGTCAGCTAGTTTCTAATAAATAAAATAAAAATAAATGTAAGTAAATTAGCTACCTGTGCACCGGCAGCTGGCGCTATGATTTCAATGATTTCTGGGGTCTGGTCGTTGGCGGGCGCGGGCTGCGGGCGGGGCACGGGGGCGGGGGCGGGCGCGGGCGCCGCGAGGCTCCCCGCGAGCGCGCACATCGCTACTATGTACACCGACGTCCTCATTCTGCTGCACTCTTCTCTGCACTACTTTACTAATACTCGTGAATACCGATTGTTTCTCTCTCCGTTGCAAACGTTGTTCGTCACCTGTAACAAGATCAGTAGGCACGACGTCAGTAATGGGCGCGGCGGGGGGTCGCGTCGCCGACCCCCGAATGCTCAACGAATACGAAGGTAAAGTACCGCACAGAGGTAATGTGTGTGATATGTATTCGGTGTCGGTTAGTTCGTCGAGAGTGTGCAGCGCTCCTCGCGGGTGTCGCGGGTGTCGCGGGTGTCGCGGGTGTATGCAGGTCGCGCCGCGTTGCGTCACGCGCGAGGCTGAATGCGGGCCGCGCTCTGACGCGACCTTTACTTTATTACCATATACATTTTTGTGATCGACACCTTGCCATTAGTTAGATCATTACTAACTTAGATAAAATCGTAATCCTAACACTTGGCACAATAATACAACAAACGGAGGTAGCTCGGCGGACAGCGCAGTGCGCGAGTCTCGCCGCAAAGGATCTGCAATTACCTACCACTTTACTGATAAAATTCTCTTTTTATATTATTGATACATTTGCGTTTCACGTCATTGATCTTGTATGCCTAATTCGCTCTGAAGGCAAAATATTGAAAGTTGACTTCTTTTACAACAGGTCTCGTAGAATGGGGTCATTAGTGCGCTGTCGTGATGCTCTAATTAATGGTTTGTCGCTCAATTATGGAAACGGGAAGAAGTAATTTTATTGTCCTGTAATGGTGATTTAAGTAAATGGTGCAATTTATTCGCCATTTATTTTCCATCATTAAGTGTGGGAGCGCACGTGGACATTGCGTCTGTACGCAACGCAGAGAGTGCGACGCGGAAGAGTAAATAGTCCTATTAAAAGTACCAACATGTCTGTTGATAGATTACCCATTACGAACACGCGATTTGACTTTGGTCAATCAATCAGATTTACTCGTACGCTGCCTTTTACCTGTAACGACTACGCTTTTGTGTGTAATTTAATGTTCCTTTTTAAGCCAATTAAAACGTACAGTTTTTATTTTTTAAAAGTGCTCACTGGCCTTGGTACCTATTTACAAAAACAAAGTTTGAAACCAGTTCGTTTACGTTGTTGGTCACTTTTGGTTGGCCTCGGACGCCCTCGGGCAGGTCGCGGCGCCACGGAGCTCGCAGCCGCTAATCTGCTCTCACTCCTTATACATATCTTCCAAAAGGCCTTTCCATGTGCCTCGCTTGATGTTTGTCAGTTTGACGAGGGATGTCAATCACTCGTCAACACTGTCGGGGAGCCCCAGACTCAGAGCTGATCCTTGCTCCTTGCCGCAGCCTCATTTGCTACAGGTGCTGCGTTGATAACTCGTACGATTGTTAGCTAC
This sequence comes from Scotopteryx bipunctaria, assembly GCA_949320045.1. Classification (NCBI taxonomy): domain Eukaryota; kingdom Metazoa; phylum Arthropoda; class Insecta; order Lepidoptera; family Geometridae; genus Scotopteryx; species Scotopteryx bipunctaria. The sequence continues at coordinate 10,152,613 of OX439459.1, forward strand.
CAATGTGTATCGGTTAATAGAGCCTTAAGAGCGGATATCCTTTTCATGCGCTATTTTGATTATAATTCATGTGCAATTCAATATAAGAGTATAGGGCTGAGCCACTCTGAACAGGCATCAGAACCTACAAAATAATTAAATACTATGTAAATTGATAAAAAATACTCGGAACTATAAGGAACACTGTATTTAATTACTTTTTTGTACGTAGATACATTTTATTATTTAAATAAACGTAGTCATTTACAACAAAATTATATGAATGAGAAGTAAACTCAAGTAAACAAAAAATGCTGGCTGCAATCCCGCGTTGTACCCGTGTGGGCCATGGGGCCAGCGAAGTTACCTGCGCTGGGATAGAGCCAGCCCTCTTATTATCTGTGCGGCTTCGACTAACGAAGGTGAAACCCTAGTGCTTCAACACCAAGCAGCGCAGAAATATAGGATCTCGACAGAACTGAATATTTACTCTGCTTGGCGTTTTCGGCTGCTTCGGCCGCGGCTCCAACATTGTCTATTGCACCACTGCGATGAGCAGATGTGGCCAAAGGATCTACACCCGCGGCATCCCTCACGAGGACTCGCCCTCTCCTCCGGGACACCGAGGTCATCCCATCAGGTCTCTTGCCATCACCCCGTGCCAAACCTACAGGTTCAAGAATTCTGGTAGAGACTAACTACAAGGAAAAATTAAATAATGTGGGTCTTTCAGACTAGAACAATAAATTATTACTATTATAACGTTAATTATGTTAGGTGGCACGCGACTCGATCACGTGACCCGCGTGACGGCTGAGGAGCTTCTAAGAGATAATGAGCGAGATAAACCAACGAGGCGGATCTGCCGGATGAGCCGGCGACCAGCCGCACATCCTCAGATCCGCGGGTGAAGCGATGCGCGCACTCTCGATAAAAGCGAACGATTACGTGGAACCACTATAATTAACTAAATAGGTAAATAGTTACTAGAGTGTTGTGCAGTAGGTACGAGGACGTCTTGCGGACGGACAATATTGGTGAACGGAGCGACGCGACGGCGGCAGCGGCGCGGGCGCGGTGCGGCGGCGGCGCGGGCGCGGTGCGGCGGCGGCGCGGGCGCGGTGCGGCGGCGGCGCGGGCGCGGTGCGGCGGCGGCTTGCGACACCGCACATGCATCGCACTCGCGTGCTGTTCACACTCGAGTGTCACACGAGTACCTCGATAAATCATTTTCAATCGAACGTCAGTAACTTTTAAAAGTATGCTTGCCAAATATCGACGGTGATTTTATTGACCGATTAAATCAGGCTTGATTCGTTTCGCGTAGAGGTTTCGTTTCGTGCAATAACTCGCGCAGAGCAGGGTGCGGTGCCGCGTGATGCTGATATTGACCGACGTGACGTGCACCTGGCTCGTACTAATCGAGATAATTATGGAGGTGACCTTTGAGCACGATTTGAAAAGCATTTCGAATGCGACGTACATTAATGGAGGTCGGTTGTGTCGATGTTTTTGCATCATCTGTTACATGAGCGCTTCCCTGAACATGAAATCGTGAGATGAGCGCGCTAACTAGTTCCTGAGAGCGCGGCCGAGCCCGCGGCCTGCGAGTACTCCCGCGGCCTGCGCCAGCTCGCGCGCCTGCGCACCGCGCCACGCGCCACGTGCCACGTGCCACGCCTCAGGAGTTACCGAATGCCCTACTCGTCTAGTGACGGTGTAAACATCTCATCGAATGTTAATGTTAATAATACAATAAAACATTAGTCTGAGATTGGCCATTATGTCTGAACACCTTGCTTGTAATGCTAACTATCGAAGGAGCCATGACTCTCGTCAATTATGTAATTTTTATACATTTATAAGCCGTGTCCGTTTCCTTGTTATTACCTACACTAAAATAACCATTATAAATATCTATAGGTACTCCAAAACAAGTCCCATTCGTTGTTTTCCTGCGAATTGCAAGATAAAATTCGAACGATGATTTACAATCTCCTACTCGTATAAGAGTTCGTTTTAACGACGACTAAGATTTGCCACTTCCAAGACGCTTTAGCTATTCAACTCACTAACATATTATGTAGTTCGAATCCCAAAACAAACGAGTTCTCACATGCATCAGGTAGACTAACCCACCAGGGGCCCTATTCACCATGACAAACTAATAGTAACGGGGACAAACGCGGGCACGTTTGTGGAATCACCGTGTTATCCTATTCTATATGACAATTTTGTATTGCAAAAAAGCTGTCGAGATTCGTTTGATCTAATAGAGAACAAGGGGCCAGCGCCGCCGTGTAGCGCACGCAACGTAACCCGCCAGGCACTCGCGTCGGTCACGGGGAAGTGCGCGAGCAAAGGCTCAGGCCTAGTTAGTATGAATGAGGAACATATTGTTTATAACAATGAGGGTTGGATAACAGACGTCGGGCCACGTCCGCGGCGGGGCGGGGGAGGGGGCGGCTGCGACAATAGAATGGCTCGTTACCGAACTAACACGGTTACGTGCGCAGATTTGAGAGATTTGATAGCGGACGGAAGGTGCACTCAACAAAGTATGTCACTGAAGTAAACATTCGCATCGAAACGCCTGCAGGCGGACTGCACGAATCGCTCATGCGTTAAATTTAGTTGCACCGACATCCTCGAGCGAATGCCATGGATTTGTATGATGATAGGCGCGGGCCGCTTGATTACCGCCTGGACACGCGGCGCGGGCGCCGGCGCCGGCGACACCATGTGTCTGAGGTACTTTGTAAATGCAGCGTCCGAGTGCGCCCTATGTTTCAAAAATCAGCCTTATTTTAAAACCACCTTCATAACTATTATGGGACTGTTACTGGGACTGGACTTTGAGAGCATCAGAAGCACGCGGCTGCTCTGGGCGGCCGAGCTTCACTTATTATGTTACTGAATATCCTTCTTCCGGAGAAAGTTAAGTTAATCGAGGCCGTCAGAGATTACGGACAAATATTGCGTCGGTCTTCCATTAAACTATCAATTTATACTTAATACTACGCATTACGCATATCGAACTATGCTTACCTGTCCGGTCGCGCAGGACCTGCATTATATGTACAATATCTCGTGAATATGAGTGATTGATGCAAATAGATGTTTAATCCTGATAGCTTATCTCTAAGGCCGCGCCTGTCGAGCTCCGCGCAAACAACAACACTTCGTATTTGTACGGTGGTGAAGGTTCTTGCGCAAGTGGTGCGCGAGGCGGCCGCGCGCGCGCACTGCTGCATTATTCAGCTTTTATTTTGTTCACAGGCTGTACGAATTGTATGACGTAAGTAATGTAATTTATTCGCGCTGGTCACTGAATAATTTCCGGAGTCGATGCGACGGAAAACGGATCCTATTGTTTTAAAACTCGAGGAAGGTCAGAAGAGCGGATTTTCCTTAATAGTTGCATGTCATGCTGGATCCATCTAAAGTCGTCGCATTGCGGTCCTACTCATTCGGAAAGGACAACCCCCTACTCTATGAGGAACCGAATTTATAGTCTATTCAAAATTAAAATAACGACCATAACAAGCTTGCTCGGATAAAAGACATAATACTAACATTATTACAATAAAATTAGCAAGAACAAGAGCGTGGAGCGGCTCGCGTCGTTATGTTCACGGCCGAGCGCGCAGCGTACGATAATGTTATGTCAAAGTACAATAATGGGTCGCGGATGGAATATATGGCATCGGCCGTCACGTGCGACTCTATTGCTATTTCGTAAACAATGCGCGTCGGCTTGCGAGAGCGTTGCACAACGCGGTACATGAGATGACATGGACGTGCAATGAAAATTACCTTATTGCTACTAAATCGTACATCGGTAATGCCATCGGTTTGGTAAGACCAGTCAAAACAGATATCAAAACATCTTAGAAAGGAGGCGGCTGCGCCATTCCGCGCGCGACTCGTCGCGGACTCTGGCGACTTTCAGCTTTCAGTGAACGCAAGGCCGCGACTCTGCCGCTCTGATCTGTTCTAGACATGAGCTATCGGCTGAGCCGGACCTGCTAATTAACCTCACGAGGCACTCGCGCAGAAGCATCGTAAGGTCTCTTCATTAATTGAGTGAACGGTTTTCTTGAAGCCAAAGTGCTCGCTCGGTGTACTTGAGCAACTTTACGACTAAGTGAGCTCCATGCGTGTTGCATCACGCAGCAACTGTAACGAACGAACTGACAGCTCTGCGCATGCACAGGGGGTACCTAGAGTACCTACACTTTACAACTTTACTAATAAAATGTTATGAAATATTGAATCGTAAAAAGCTACTTAGCAGCACTGCTCGTGTCCGCTGAATGTAAGCTGAATATAATTGCGATATGAATGTAACAAGAAGTGAGTTTACAAAATGCCCTTTCACCGGCGCGGAGTGCGCCTGACGTGACGCACCGCGGAAAATACCCACCGCCCCCCCCCGCGCCCCAACACCCCCCACCACTTCACAAGGGAAAAAAACAAAAGTGAGCTGAACGTTCTTAATATATTACCTACTTGACCAGCTTCCGCTCACGTCTTGGCTCACGTACCACCTGAATAACAAAATAGCCTGGACCACTCTCCGCTCCACAAGCCTACCCATGTGCGAAATATCATGTCTGTCCGTCGTTCTGTTGCTGCGGGAATGAATCAAACTAACATCCATCCTTCTGCATTTATTGTGCTAAGTAGGCATTATTTGATTAATGTAATGACGCACTTTAGAGTGCTTGACGAAGGAGTGACGCTAACCCCGTGAGCGCTCACGGCGACCGGGCACCGTGACCTCGTACTTATAGGCTACTTTAAATTATAATTTATGTTATTGGCAATTGTTGCGAATCACCCTCACGTGTCACATATTATACGACATATTGTAGCCGCATAGATCCAGATCTGCGGCGCTCGCGATAAATCACAACTCAAGGCAAAACAAATTGGTTAAATACTAAAGTAATGTAAAGGTTAACTAGTGAGGTAGACAGCAAGGAGACCGGTCAAGTACGAAGCCACTCGCGTTCTGAAGGTTCTCATCAATCAGATTTGAACCAATCCACCTATCCACATAAAGTAGTTTGAAAATCTGATCAAGTGACCAGGGTCCAGAGGAAGGGATTTGGATCCTTTGACAATGAAATTAATAATACTTAGGTTATTTTTGTTTTCTCTTACCATAAGAGTAAGCAAGTAAGTTTCAAATATCAAGTGTACGAACGGAGCAGGGTATAGTACAGTGCTGCGACGTGTGATGCACTCTGAGAGTACACTTTCAACATTGTTGTTCCCAAACTTTGTTCCGTACAAAAAATTACATTGATTGAGAACACAAACTCTGAAGGAGAAGGAGCTCTACGTGGCAGGGGGCGCCAAAATGAGCACTACGTGGAGCCCTGATGCAGGGAGCCGGCCGGCGGCGCGGCACTCGCTGCGAGCCGGAGCCGGCGCCGACGAGGGCGGGATCCTCGGGACTGGCGCCTTTGCCCAGCAATGGGACAACATGGCCTAGTAGTATGAGCGGAAGTTCACATTTTAGAATAGACTTAAATATTTTGGTATTTTGCAAATAAAATGAAAATATTTTTTAATTTTAAATTGCAATAGGAGTGGCATCCATAATTAATCAATGAAATCCTTCTTCGGAAAAACGATTCTTACCGTTTACTTCAATTCGAATTTGTACGTGACATACATCACTAGAGGGGCCCTACATTTTATGTTTAGTAATGATTTATATTATATGTAGTAATGTTTAATGATATATTATATTTTGTTTAGTTAGGATACGGAGTTTCTAAAGGTAAGGCTTTAGGCGACGGCGGCGGCCGACTTACGTAACCGCTCGCTGACTCAACATCGACATCGACATGTCGTTCTACAGTTAACTAAGTAGGTACATACTTTAGTTCGTAATAAAGACCGAGTCACTTTTGGAAGTGCAGGTAAAACACGATTCAAACCGATTTCAATGAATAAAGCTATGAAATAGTGACACTTCACAGTACTCGGTTATCCGGCAAGCTGTTCATTACATATTACATTACTCATAAACGACATTTTCTTACATAAACGTTAACCTATTACATCTGCGAGTAGGTACATGCGAGCACATGGCCACAGTCCCAGCACGAACGGGCACCGGTGCTCGTCCGATGATTCTGTTCGAATCTATCATTGCCTCGAATGTGTTGTAAGAGTATTGATACTTTGGTAGCTATAGATATAATATCTGCGTGTTTATTCTTGTAATGGGATTTCTCGTATTTTTTTGTGTTTAGGAAGTCTATTATGTTTTTAAAAAGGTGTATATAGAGAGGGGCGCGAGGCGGGGCGGGGCGGGGCGGGGCGGGGCGGGGCGGGGCGGGGCGGGGGGCGGGCGGCGGCGGCGCTGCAAGGACGGGGCGCGGTAAAAGTGGACCCGTTCGCGTTGGAGCCCCGGCCGCCGCGGCCGGACCCGCCCGCTTGCTGTTTCAAAATATTATGGAGCGATTATGATTATGACGAACTAGCTTCAAAACAAGTGAGAACAGAACACGTCACTACCTATCACCCATTTTCATGGCCAATTAGCGCTTGACCAAGACATGTTAAAACCTTACGAAAATAAATATACCTGTCTATCTATTTACTATGTCAAAATAATTTTCACAAAAATAGAGCAAATGTTTTCTAAGACAACTTTCCTGTACCTATCTCTTCTGGTTCCAGATTTCTCGATCCTGTCCCAGTTAAAAAACACTGTGCAGTAGCATTCACGAGTAGTGTTAGTATTGCTGCAGTTTTATAAACTCAAGCTGAAGGTTATTTTGAGAGCGCAGCGGAAAGCACCTAACTCCACTCGGCTGTTAATTTAACGCTCGACAATGTCATGAAAACTAACTTTTATGGTCTCAAATTGGTAGTTGGAATAATTTAATTGGAGAGTTGAAAGTGCTCTTGCAAAACACAGCATTTAGCGCGACTTATGAAATTTCATTGTTTTCGTTTGAATGTGAGTTGTTACAAAACGGACAAACACGATTCAGACTTATGTAACTAGACAATAGAAGGTTACTTTTCATCTTCAATTACTTGACATTCCGTCGAGGCCGTTGACCCCTCCGCATCGCGCACCTGCGACTTGTCCGCACACTGGTGCGCTGCTGGGCCTATGAAATGTCGCGCTCGCCTCACCCACGCCTCATGTCCGCATGCAAAAAACTAATTAGCACAATTCTACTACGTTGTACAAGAAACAATTCTGCAAGAGAAAGGCTCCGTTGGAAGGTTATCAATTTATCGCAGAACGTATCAATAAATATGTTACCCAAATGTTCAAATACATTACTCAAGAAATAAACTACTTACACCAATAAAACATTAGATAAAAAGTCACAGCATTGAACAACAATATGCAAAAGTGTCTTGTCGAAGTATTGCACGGGTGAGGGGCGAAGGGCGCGGGGGGCATTCCCAGCCGCATTGTCCCGCCGCCGCCGGCGCGAGACCCACAGCTCGTACCTCACCTGCGACCTATTGCTTCAATCCACTTCTCACCCACCACAGTCTTGCGCTAATACAGTCGCCAATTATCTCGACACCAAGTTTTTTTTACGCGGTTCTCGTTATTGTTTATGGTTTTTATAGGTTTCATATTGTTTTCAAATATTAGCTATTACTAACCCAAAGCCTCGAAGCCTTGATTTTAAATACAGTCTTTAAAGTAATTTTAATTTGATTTTGTAAAAAAATAAATAAGGAAGACACCTCTAGACTTCGACGCGCGCGTAGCAGCTCGTAGCGCCCGCTACGAGCTGCTACGCCACGTCCGGGAATCAATTGTCTACGTACTTTTGATTTCGAATTAAAACTGGTAATTGAAATGGTTTAAACTGGATGAACAGTAACAAGTTACTTCATTGGCTCAATATTTGAAAGGCCTGGCCTGCGGGCGCGCGGCACCAGCTGCTTGCAGTGGCCGCACGGCACGGACGGCGAGGTCCCCCGAGGGACGCCGCGAGGACCGCGAGCCTCGGGCGCGGCCGGCGGGAGGCCACTGCTATGCTAACTGGTACAAGGTGGAACTACTGAGCGAGGTCAGTTTTTTTTATATAAGACAAGTGTTTAACAATATTTGTTGTACTTCTCTGCTGAACTGGGATTAAAGTTTAAAATGTTTCGTAAAATATTATAGCTTCGCATCCACCCGCGACTTCGCTTGTGTGGTATTAGGTTATAATACAGGTAGCTAGTATGTTACTCCGGCATACTAACTATCCATAATCCAAGTTTCACTTAAATCCGTTCAGCGAGACTTGAGCACCTGACAAACAATCCACATGCCGGGCCTGCCGGCGCCGGCGCCGGCCGGCGTCGCTCGCGACAGCGTGTCCGTCCCCGAACGTTCACTCGCTAGCTACGTTATTAATGGTGACTAACATTTGATTTATTTATTGACTATCCATTTATACGATGACCTCTCCTATAATGAAGTGTAAATTCAAATATATTTATAAAAATAGCATAGTAAGATATTGTTATTAAAATGATGTTTTAAACCTGAATGTATAATTAAGTGGTTTATTTAGATTTGAGGACTACTTTGTGAGACTTGTAAGAGTGATGTGCTCGGTTTCCGTTTTATAGACAAACATTTAGATTACCTCAACACTTCGTTTATCGACGGTCACAAGAGGTAAAGAGACGTCAAACCTTGTCTAAACAATTTGTGAAATTGTTTTTGTACATCTTAACAGAAAATAACAATGAGAAAAAATTGTTACAAGTTTAACAAGCATAAAATGAAGGTTGTGGAACAAAACAAAGACTGCTCACGAGAAATGACATCGTCGGTGACAGTTGACAGCAGCTGTCAGGCACATCTCGCGCTCGACGTGCAAATGACGAGCGGCTCGTTATCTTTGACTAGCCGTGTCCCCTGAGCCCGCAACCAACGGGCCTAGAGTACTCGGGTGAGGCTCTAATTGACGCCGATTAAGTTAACTTTACAAAAATATAGAAAAAAGATACCTGAAAAACACACAGGTAGTGTTTTGATAAAACTGAATAGATGGCAAGTTTTGGCAATATTTCGAGCTGCACGGGGTTGTCAGTGATGCAACAGTGATATTAGATAGCTCGCCTGGTCTTTGTAAACCAGGCAGACAAATGGTGAAGTTTCGAAAAAATACTTTTACTCTTATTTGAAGCAAAAATTTGATGATTTTTTCACAGTGGTAACATGTTTTCCTGGGCGATTTTGACGTAGCTGCCATTCAAGTATACCTATTGAGACCTATTGATAGTTTTATTATTTTGACAGACCCGTGACCTGATATTGTTTCATTCTTCCGTTCGGTGAGAAAAGAACTTTTTTTCACTTTCACAGAAATTTACCCAAGAATGTTACTTAAAAGTTCATTACGAACATTTTGATTTTACGTAAATTATATGCACTGAATGAAATGTAGCCATTTACCTCATTGTCAACAGTTATCAAAACAATTTACTCAATACCGCCCCGCCATATTGTTTTCCGTTGAGAACATGCACTAAATGAAACATAATCAAAAAAATTACAACCTAAAAAGGTTTTACATTTCGCTATATTTATACAAGTGTCCACCGACCAGGCCTAAGCTCCATACATTTGTGAAACATTACCTTTAGGTACATTATGTCCTACTGTTAAGGGACCTAACGACAAATTAAAAAATTGTGGATACATGCGCGTCTGCGCGTTTGATGTCGACATCACCTCGCCTGGAGCTCATAGAGCCTTCCCTACGTACGAGCACTTCATTTAATGGAACATCGCGACAATGAAAAGACAAAACATTTTAAATTTCTGAGAATAATATTGAATCGTTTGATTATTTGTGCTATTGACATACAAAATCGTGACAAATGATATTTTTTCTTTGTTTTGACCTCAATAATCAGCAAAGTGACTAATTTTATGATTGTGGTTGGAATCCTAAATCTGTCCGAGTTAAGAACGAGTGTGACCGGCGCGCGGCGGGCGCGGGCGCGGCCGGCGCGGTTACGTCACAGTCACAGCCAGTCTGCTCCGCCACAGCGCATTCTCTAAAGCTCAATCTCTCCACTAAAAATGGAGCCAATGATATTTGGAAGATGTGTTTTCAGCAGGATAATTTCTTCCTACTGTCTACTTTTACAACTTTGTTTAATGATTTAATAATTACGAGTATTTACACTTGATCGTTTGCAATCATCCGGGTAGGTATCCACTATCCGCGTGGCGGCGCGTGAGGCAGCCGCCCTGGCCGCGGCTGTGGCGGCGCCGCTGCCTCTGTGTGCGTTCCCTTTCGCTATCTGCGACCTCCTTCCGCCGGCGAAAGTGTTCCCCCCCCCCCGCACCGCCCCGCCCCGCACCCGCTAACGTCAGCGTACGTCATCATTACATACACTGTAGTTACTTTCCGCGAACTCGATTTGCAAAAATAATTGTAACACTGTCCGATGGTCGGTAACCAATCCGATTGGCCACTGAAGTCGATCAGAAAAATCTTTCTTGTTTGTAAAACAATAGTAAAATATTTATTTCAAACTCTTGGATGATTATGAATATTGATTATTGATAAGTATTAGGCTATTTTGTCTGAAAATGAGACTTTGATGCAGGCCCTACTTTAGACAATTTAAAATTCTATCTCTGCTCTATCATTTATATCCTAGATATAAGTTTTTATTTGTTTGTATTCAACAATAAAGGTATGTTTCAACAAGCTAATGGAATGAGTTAACATAGCGTCCGACTATGTCAAAATAATTATTTAGACCACAAACTAGATCGACATTGACTTCAAACAATAGCTTTATTATGGCAATTCAAATATTTAATAATATTCCTATTAATTTATGAGACTAGATTTAAATTCAATTTAACAAAATGGCTTGCTGGAAAATGCTTCTATAGTATTAATGAGTTTTTTGACTATGAATTGTGACATATTAAGGAAGTTTGTTTCGAAATTGACATTAATTTAATAATTTTATCAATGAATGGTTTATTTTGATTTGATTTATTCTATATATTTTTTTGACATAACCCAATTTTTTTTTTTTTTATTATAATTATTCATGCACCTGTAATGGTAGGTTTTGGCAGAGTAATATAATCTATAGGACCAATTTATGTAACCCGAAACTTTTATGAATAAATGATTGTGATTATGATTATTTTGAATATTTGATGAGGTGGTTTGATCGGTTTGGCAAGCGACGCAAAGATTTGTGCATTCATCGTGAGCGACGCGAAGGAGGCGCGGAGTCGGTCAGCCGGCTGATGACGGCTTATAACGAATACAAGGCGGCGGCGACGGCGACGGCGATGGCGATGGCGATGGCGATGGCGATGGCGCGCTTACATAACGCAATACTGTTTAGATCTACGAGTGTTACTGAACACTAAATTGACGGGTTGCTCAAGTTCTGAATATGTTTTGCGCTCATCTCGGGTTTTAGTAATCGGAGTCTCTTCCTGGGCCGCAGCTTACAGCACTGACAGCACTGACAGCACTGACAGCACTGACAGCACTGACAGCACTGACAGCACTGACAGCACTGACAGCACTGACAGCACTGGGCTCCTTCGAGAACTTGATTAACAAGCATTCGCATGTACAATGTAGGATCGTGTTCCGCTCTCGACTTCGGAGTATATAAGGACGCGGGTCTGTGGTCGCCTCGTGTGCTTGAGCACGACCTTGGAAGCTTGAACACGACATGATTAACATAATTATAAACTGTAATTAAAATATAAGTGGTTCATTTTAAGAAGGTTATGAGATTGCGCAAACACATCCTTTCGAGAATAAGTACCAAAGCAGTGCACTTGTAACACTTACAAGCACTCAATCTATCGAGACTACATCACAGCAACCTTGCACATGTTTATAAGTTCTGTTCAAACAATATTTCAAGTGCGTCGAGTGTGTGGCTGTGGCGAGGAGAGGAGAGGAGAGGAGAGGAGGGTCGATCGCCTCCCTTGTCGGGCAAGGGTCCTCGGCGTCCGGAGGCGAGTGCACGAGGCCGGCGCCGGCGCGAGGCCGACCCGAGGGCGGCCGACAGGAAGCGATCAACCCGGCGCCGGCGAGCGATGTCGCTCTTTCAGAAAACAATGTAATCTGCACCAAAATAACGCTTCACCGTCTCCCAGTGGGATGCGTGTCAGATGATGACAGATTAATATAGAATCGTTTTGACCTCGATGAGTTATTTTGTAAGTCGAACGCAATTTGCTTCTGAGGTAAGACACGTGTCGGTGTCGGTGTCGGTGGGTCAGTGCGGCGGCGGCGAGTGCGGCGCGCGGACAGAGCGGAGCGGTGACGCAACGAACGACGCGACCGCTCGCGCTTTACATAACCGCCGCGCCGCCGCCGCGCCGCGCCCCGCCGGCCAGTCCACTGCTTCAAGCAGACGGATGATCCGCTGCAGAACTAAGAATGACTTCACCTGTCGCCGGCAGTAGGCCCTGCTTCAATAGATCCGTCGGTACTACATTGATGTGAGATGGTTTAAAAAACTACTTTAGCTTTTACTTCCATAGTAAAAAATCTCAACTGTTCGTACGATTGTCTCGAGTAGATGCTTGAACCGGAATTTATTGCAGTAGTTTATTAAGGAAACAATAAATATTTTTATTCTTACAACTTGCCACCTTAACAACAAAGGACGATTGAAAGACTCCACATAAAAAAAAACAACCCATTAATTTAATTACTGAGATGTAGGTATTATATTTGAATTAACACATCGTTAAACCTGCGTTTGTACCTAATAACTGCGATGGTTGCTAGTATTCTGTAATAAATCTTATATCGACTACGTTTATATTCTGTAATTGAAGTAACCGTCATTATATTTCCTAGTACCGCTACCGAGTCAACAACCAGGCAGGGCGCAAAGTGCGCGAGCCTTTCCAAGAGGCATTGGCAAGGACGCCTTACATCACAGCTGTTCCGCACACGCGCACGCGCACGCACACGCGCACGCACACGCGCACACACGCGCACGCGTCGCCAGAGGTCGTCGCGCCGCCCTCTGCGCCGGCCAGGGCTGTTACGTAACGCTCCTATACGGACCACTTGTACAGATAGAAGATCGATATCGGGTTCCTTATGCAATGACATTTGAGACGAGTTACCTAAGCTTTGAGAAATATAACCCTAATATGGTAATTTATTCTTCCTACATGCGATGATAGAACGGCGTATTATGTTGTTACTACATCGATATTCAATAATGCGGCTTAAAAGTTTTGCAATACAGGAAATGTGTATCGTTATAATTCAACTGAAGACATTACAAGTGAATACCTGCAGGAGTTGGACGGTTTCAGTTGAAATCGACGTCGCATCGCATTTGAGTGGTCGCGGGCCGCGGCGGAACTAGGTCGCAACTCGCGGCCAGCCCTCGACCTGCGGAGCTCATCCGCCGCATCCGCCGCCGAGCAACAACTGCTCGTACTGCGTTGCAATAAGCTCCTTCTCCGCCTGGCGAGATGCGCGGCGAGAGACGCGCAGTCGTCGGTTGGCCTTGAACTTGTCGCGCGCCGCGGTCGCGGGAGCGCGCGCGTGTGAACGCGTGGCTGGCCGTGCTCCCGCCCGCGCCGTGCAATCCACTTGGTCGCACGTTCATTAGCGCTCTGTTCTCAGACTAGTAATCTATTGGTATTGTACTTGTCAGGCTCGTGCGACTCGACCCGACAGATATCGACCGGACGAAGCTACGACAAGTGTAAGTATGTACTCTGTGACGTCATGTCGCATCAAGGCCTAGTAAATGGCACATTGAATCGGAACCAGTAGGTTGGGTGACCTACTTGAGTGCGAGGCGAGGCCCGGCGAGTGTAACCTTAGTGAAATAAATGTCAGAGACCAATCGACTAATAATTATTATTTGTCGAGGTCGATGACCTTGTCCTTGTTTGGCGATTTCGCGAATTGTTTTATTAGTTCAACTTTTTATGAGATCTCGCAACCAGCTCAGCCCGCCGACTGCTCGCGTCGACTCAACGAGTACTAGGTATACCACTACACCACTACACCACGGCTGTCCAGGTCTGGAGCGATCTGTTCTACAACAAGTTAGCACAAGTTCATTTTATTATTGGATGAAAAAGTAGGAATTGATTTAGACGTCAATTATTGTGTGAAAGAAGAAATGAAAGGTGTAGATATGACTGTATGAAAAGTGACTGCTCAGACGTCGAATGAAAGGAGAGAATGAAGAAGAAAACGAAGAACATGTGCCAACTCCATTATAAATATTAAAAAAGAGCAGAGAAAAAACTAGCCTGGAAACAGTACATTGGTCAACAGAGGTCGTCGAGTGGGCGCTAACTGACTGACTGACTGACTAACGTTTGCAGTGCGCTTGGCGGCGGCCGCGGCCGTGCGCTGCGCATGCGTCAGTGCTATTATTTGATGTTCACAACATGTTCTGTACATTTTCAAGATCACTTTTGTAAAGAGAACTAAAAAAACAAGTAGAGCGATAAATCGGACATCTGAACCTATATCTCGTCCCGCGCGCAGGCTCCTTGTATTGCGTCACCCATGTATGACTGACTGCTTTGTTTTTACATGCTTAGGCAATTTATTTTTACAATTTCCTAGATATGAATACCTAAAAAATAGTCAAAAACCTTTAATATAATGTCACGACAAGGCGATGGAGCGCGCCCGGCGACGCCCGGCGACGGCGGCGAAGCGCGTTTATGTCTTTTGAAGGCGCGCCGGCCGCCCCGGCACCGTTCAACTTGATCACGCCGGCGCCGGCGCTCTGTTTCTATTGTTCCACTCATTTATGTTTCTCTAAATAAATGGACTCGAGTTAAATTGTCCACTCACAACTCATTTCTAGATATTTTATTATCTTTCGTGTCGAGACTCTAGAGCATGCTCTAAACATGGCGAACATTGAACTCCTGCGTCTATCAGCTTCCGCGCCTCGGCGGGCTGAGCTAACTGTTATGTGTTGGGGAGGATGTCACGTGGCTTCAATGAAGCGCATCGCCGCGGGCAAGCCGGAGGCGCCTCGCCGGTGACTGTCGCTCTGAGCGGCGGCGGCGGCGGTCGGCGGTGACGCAACCGCGGCGGCCCAGCGGACCTTTCATCGAACCACCTTTGTCTTATATTGTAACAGAATCAGAGCCCATCACTAAGCGAGGTATGTGTGGCCCCGGCCATCTTACCTAATAAATGAATCTGAGCAAGAATACTCCAACAGCGAGTTATGGAATTGAATAAGTGACGAGGAGCTAAATAGGTGTACGCGTAGGCTGTAAAGTTGATTTTAGTATTCAGAAGTACCTAGAGGAGGAGCTTCCTGCCGGAGGAGCAGCAGCGCCAGCGCCCGGGCGCGGCAGCCGGCGCGGCCGACCATGAAATTCGCTTTAAGCTCGACCTGAGCAATTAGCAGCGCTTTACTTAAGTGCTGTGCTGAATTGAACGAGAGGTTGGAAGCTGAGGATCTTGTACCGCGTCGACGGAGGCTCTTCCTTCCACTCGCTACTCTACTCGGGTGCAACCAGCAGGTGATTACTTCAAACTTAATAAATGTTTTGGCATTCTTTTTGTTCACTTCCTGTTCTTGTTACTGCCACGTCCACTTAAGTATTTTTCACTCCTCTCGCTCAAAAAGTCCGTCATCGTAGCGTACCAAAGCGGGGATAACATGGCAAATTTGCCTCTAGGGTATTTCTTTTTAAGTTTTGTCTGTTACTTACGAGCCTACAAAAACGTTTAATTCAAAAGTCTATTCATAAGTAGAATAATCATGAATAAAGACTCGACTTATTACTGTTTCATAAAAAAGAACATTTTGATTTTTTTAATACAAATATGAATGACGTTGCCGTAACACAACTTGGAAAGGGTTTCTAGTGTTAGCGGCGCCTCCTCCACACGTCCCTTCCAGTTCAGATAAAGGTTAAGAAGATAAAGATAACGCGCAAATACGATACTAGCATGCACTGGTGGTCTCTCCTTACAGCTCCGAGTACAGCCGAAGTCGAGCCAAAAGCTGATCCTTTTATTTGCCTACAGGTTGCCTATACGGGTATCTGTTTAGGTGAGGCGACACGCGACACGCGACACGCGACACGCGGCGGGCGGCGGACACCGACGGAGCCCGATAGGGAGCGACACTCGAAAGTGAAATTAGAGAATGTGTGTCGAATACATAACGCAGCCTGAGTGCGCGTGCGCCGGCCGCCGGCCGCCGGCCGCCGGCCTGCAGCCGCGCGCTGTTGCAACGCGCCGAACGCCGTCATGCCGCTTGCAGCGTTTTCGTTTGCCAATGTCGATCAAATGTTATAGTTAATTTTACGGTAATGAATTAATTTTGGCTTGGTTTCACCGACTCGGTGCAGCGAGGGGGGGGCGCGGCCCTGACCCGCGACCCGCGACCCGAAGGACCTCGCGCCGCTTGCGGGCGAGCCGGAACTAACTGCCAAAACAAATACCTACGGAATTGCTCGGCCAATCCCAGCTAATACCTTCCCAACCTACATTTTACTAAAATAAACCTTATGATAATTTACTCCGGTGTCAAAATTACATAATCTATATCGCGAACGTGGTCGCGTTCGTTGAACATTCATTTGCAATTCGAATGAACCCCGAATAAAAGGTTAAAAAGAAGTTAAATTAAGGTTAACTTGTCTTAAAGCGATCTCGTACATATTTAAACTTTAAAGCATTCTGTTTACATGCGAGTTACATAATGCGATCGCCGAGTGAGTCTTTGCAAACTACGCGTAGCTCATTTGTATTTGCAGGACTTTGGCTGGCAGGGTGTCGCGCGACGCCGCGCTGCGAGGGGTTACGGGCGTGCCGCGCGGGTTGACGGCGCGGCGCGACCGCAGGCGCCTACGAATGCTATCATATCGTCGGGAAATTAATTATGTGTGCTGTGTAACAACTTTCAATGTTATCGAAATCGCAGTCGACGGCGCGGTGGCGAAACCGAAGCGAGGTTGGGTGAAGCAACGCCACCGACCGAAGCCGCTCGAGGGCCTGCTGGGGAGTCGGGCAGGCACCACACCACCGATTCATCCGCGAACGTCCCGGCTCACTTCAGCCGACGGACGGAAATGGGTCACGATGTGAACGGAGCTGCGAGTAGCGTCTGTGCGGGAGGTCCGGTTGAATCGGTGGTTCGGTGCGCTGGAGTGTGTGCGGTACGTTACCAGCCGGGCGGCGCTGCGGGCGGGTACTGACGGGAGCGTGGTGGCGCGGGGCGAGATCCGACACAGACGTGCGAGCAAGGCGAGCGCGCGCGGCACAGTGCGGCGGCCGGCGCGGCGCCGCCTCTAGCCGCGCGCCCCCCGCCGCCCGCCGCCCGCCGCCCCCGCCGGACCCCCGCGCCCCCGCACCCCCGCGCCCGCGCACCCCCACTTCACTTTTCCGACAGGATTTTCCGCAGCGCGAGAGCTTTTGCCGCCGCACTGCGTGATCCGATGAGCTCGCGCTGGATTCGCGTCAGAAGACGCAACTGCTCTCGATATGGTTGGTAAGGCGTTCGGTTTTAAGCACTAGTGGCACTTTTTCCGATTTGACTCATTACGTGACGGTCGAGAGTCTCGAGTTGAAGCTTAGCAATTGTTAGTTCCTGACTGTTGCTCCTCCGTCACATCTCATCTGGTACTAGGGGAGGATGGTGGGAGCCTCCCGGGCCAAGCCTAGGCAACCGCCGTTCTTGCGCGGCTACTTATCTTTTTCTCCTCTATCCCATGGCATGGCATCGGTCTCGTGCTGCTACTCCGAGGAGTAGGCTTGACTGCAGTAAAGCTTTAAGTAAACGCATCTTAATGTTCAGTTTCATTATTCATCTTATATGTGTCAATTGCACGAAAGGAGCTTTTAGATCCTTTCACCACACTGGTTCGAAAAAACTAGTGACGCGACAAGAAGAAGAAGATTGTTTATCTGCAACATTATTTTGACAATTACAAAATACTTGGAACATAATTGATAAAACCTGTGATTATGTGATTATAACATTATTTACCGGTTGTTCCGCAAACAATGCACTCTGACGTGCTAATTAGCATCCGTCGACACAAAGTGCTGACCGCGGGGGCGGGGGTCGGGGGCCGGGGGTCGGGGGCCGGGGGCCGGGGGCCGGGGGCCGGGGCCGGGGGCCGGGGGTCGACACCGGGGGTCGTGCGACAGGTTCTGCTGAAGGTTTCGGAACACGACTTTGCGAGGTACTTTCGGTACAACCCTCGTCCTCGTACCTACTCTTAATAAACTCAAGTTTTCTAAGCGTTGATGAGTTTAGTGATTGAATGCGGACACCATGAGAATTGACTTTGGAAATTGTAATAGTTGTACTTATAAGGACTGTGCGACGTCGTAATGAAGCTGGCGCGGCGGAACCCCATTCGAACGGCCTGCAGCTGCACTAATGACTAATATTTATATTTTAATAATATTATTGTAGGAATTATAATTTGTGTAAATCTGAGAATTTATAATTTAGGCCAACGAACGCGCCATTGTATTAGCGAAAGTGAGTTCAAAGTCAAGGCGCCCGCGCCGTCCGCCTGTCCTCGTCAGCGCACTGACGGCTTCAAGTGCCGTCCGCCGGCCGCCGTCCGCCGGTCCTCGTCAGCGCACTGACGGCTTCAAGTGCCGTCCGCCGGCCGCCGTCCGCCGGTCCTCGTCAGCGCACTGACGGCTTCAAGCGCCGTCCGCCGGCCGCCGCCGGTGCCGGCGCTGGCCGGCGACGCGGCACCGGCAGTCGAGTGAAGGGGATCGGCTCTCGGGACGGCACATCTATGTACGCAATTTGTTTATTTCTATAATACCTATTGTGAAAACTTGTGTAATACGCTTTTGTAGGTGAATGTGAGTAGAATGGAAAAATTACAACAAATTATGAGTCTGTTGTCATTGCGAAATTACAGTTTCAAAGAAATGTGTCGTGTCACCTCTCGCCGGCCCGACCTCTGCGCTCTGACACCTCGCCGCGGAGGGCGCTGCCCCACCCCCGCCCCCGCCCCCGCCAAAAGTCGCGCTCAAGTGCTAATTGGCGTTTTATAGATTTCACAGCTTTGGGAACATGAACCCTCGCGAGCGCGACAGACACCTTGACCTGGATACTGATTGGCTGTCAGGCGGACACTAGCGCGACTCTGTCCCGCGGCGCGCGACCCTGTCGCGCTGTGTCGCCGCCACGCGCGCGCGACTCCACTTTGCTAATAGCTTTGCAGTGGACGTACAACTTCCGCTTTCAAAGCATTTAGCAAACTCCTACTTTGTACATGACGACTAACCCGTGAATGATGATCTGAACACAAAGCAAAGTCATGTGAAATAATTTACAATTTGTTTACGTAATAATTGTTCATGAGTACTTTTACTTTAATTGTTTCAGATTTCGGAAGTTTGCACCCAGTATATATTGATAACAGGGGGCTCTAGCTCTAGAGTAAGTCAACGAAGACCCGGCACCCGGCACCCGGCACCCGGCACCCGGCACCCGGCACCCGGCACCCGGCACCCGGCAGCGCTTGCACTCCGTTTACGCAATTAGTATTACATTCTCTTGCGACTTTCCAAAGGAGCGCTCGAGCTGGGACTACTCGGCACTACGAGCACCACCAACAATATAACTTTATTATTTTTACGTTTCCTACACTTGCATAATCCCGAGCTACGTTACATACCTACTCGCATTAGTAGCGCGTCCCGCGCGAGATGTCGCGCGACCTGCACATCCGCTAATGTCTTCATTGCAGGACGACATCAAGACTTTACGTCGACTTTACCTCGATATAGGAGCACAGTCTGTTGACCTGAGCACCGAGCTTCATACAGATTGGATAAACTATTAACGGTTCAAAAGTAATGCTCTAACAGACATACAGACGTACAACATATCCACAGACATACAGACGTACAACATATCCACAGACATACAGACGTACAACATATCCACAGACATACAGACGTACAACATATCCACAGACATACAGACGTACAACATATCCACAGACATACAGACGTACAACATATCCACAGACATACAGACGTACAACATATCCACAGACATACAGACGTACAACGCTGAAGCCGCCAAGTCGCCAGCGAGGTCTTCGCTCATCAACTTCATGTAACAACAGTAGGTTGCATCTTTTAAGATCCTGTTTAGTTGTTTAACAAGAGCACCGGTGCCGGTGGTCGAGTGGTAATGACGTTTCGATCCCCGTGGGTTCGAATTCAGTCGTTTCTGTACAAAATAGGTATGTATTCGCTTTCGCTATCTCACAGTAGTACCTACCACCGAACTGTCCTACTGTAACATCCTCACAAATATAAGTAAAATAATTGGTTCGGTGGGCTTGAATCTCTTCAGCACTCTGGCTCAAAGGAAGTAGTGACATAAGCCGTAGTTGCAAACAAACATATATTTTTTACATCTCAATGTATTCCACTTTATCGTTAATTAAGAATTGAATGCATACTATTAGACAATATAAAGAAATAGCAGACATGCAAGTGGGTCGCGCGCGCGCGGTGTGGCGCGACGCGACACGGTCGCTTCCGCTATTAAAGCTCCACTTAAGTAACATTGAATTAATTTCACTTAAGAATAAGCAAACATTGTTTTAGTTTCAAAATGATCTATTTGCATGTGTTTCTATATTTTATCTTTTTACCCGAAATGAAACCATTCTGTGTGAATCCGGTGTTTCGTGTCTGACCAGGCGATAACCGAGACGATAACGACGGCGCTGGGGCGCTGGGCGCTGGGGCTGGGGGCTCTCGATCTCGATCTCGATATATCATTTTACAGGTTAAAGAAACCACCAATAATCAATTTGTGGTGGAAGTCAGGGGCTTGGTGCTGAATGGCTGAATTCTGTCATTCAAACAACGTCGAAGATTTGTTTGTTGGTGTAAGTGAAGTATAAACGTGTCAGGAAGTGGGTGTGGGCGACGCTGCGGGATGGTTTATAGCTGATTCGGTGGAGTAAGTGGACGAGGGAGAGTGTGCTCGTTGAAGCGTTACCGGATGGAACCGAAAATACACTTCCTTGTGACGATCACGTGGAGAGGTTACGGAGCGAGCTTGTGCAATAGTCGCGCGCTGCTTGTGGCCGCGCACGGATGGAACTGAAAGCGCGACCTGGTCGCGGCGACGAGCGCATGCGCACGCCGGCCGCTGACTGACGCGACCCGTTGCGATGCATGCTCGCTAATATTTCATCTTTGCTGCAACTATTTATGCAATTCTTATGAGTTTTAATTAATAATGTAATAATGTCGAATACATTCACTTTCAGCATAGTTATTTTGAAAAAGTATCTACTTTGTCACGGATTAAAAAATATATTTACAATAAAATTATTTTGGCGCAGCTGCTGTGCGTGTACGTGAGCGAAGCATTCCTTCATACAGAAGACATGAACGCGCTCCCTCGCCCCCCCCCCCTCGCGCCCGCCGGCTGCACTGGAGCTCCGACCTGAAGCCTCTTGTTTCAGGATAGTGCAGAGCATCCGAGTGCCTCCGGTATGACGCCGGCCTCCGCCGAGCGACCGCCTCGCCTGGTGATCGCCGGATAAAGATAAAGACATTTTATTAGCTTGAATACAATGTACCTAGGTTACACAGAAATGTTATAACTATTTTGGTCTTAATCATGTTCTACTAAGATTAGTATGCAAATGTTACAGTAACCTATGATATAACCTATTATTGTAGTTTTAGACAATGTCTAAAATATGAAAAGAAGAAAATATGAAGACTTTATTGGTAGAGTTAACCCAGAAAATTATCCCAAACTTTAGGATAGACTCTACCGTTCCATAATAAGCTGTAGTAGTGTTTCTGTATTGACAATGGAGGGTTATTTATAGAGAGAGCTACTTACTCGCTGACTTAAAAGTTCAATTATGTATTTTCCAATTTAATGTACAGTCAATTTGAATACCTAGGAATCTTGTCGATCCCGCCACGTCTACTTTACTACCATTAAACGTCATTAAAAGGTCTGTTTGAGGATAATGTTTCATTCTTCGACTAAAATGCATTGTGTTTATTTTCAGATTATTGTTGTCAAGCCATTTAATTATAGAATTGATTGAGTGTATAACCAGAGCTGAGGCGGCGGTAGTCGGCGCTGGTGCTCGGCGGTGTCGTGCAGGCAGGTAGTCGGCGCTGGTGCTCGGCGGTGTCGTGCAGGCAGGTAGTCGGCGCTGGTGCTCGGCGGTGTCGTGCAGGCAGGTAGTCGGCGCTGGTGCTCGGCGGTGTCGTGCAGGCAGGTAGTCGGCGCTGGTGCTCGGCGGTGTCGTGCAGGCAGGTAGTCGGCGCTGGTGCTCGGCGGTGTCGTGCAGGCAGGTAGTCGGCGCTGGTGCTCGGCGGTGTCGTGCAGGCAGGTAGTCGGCGCTGGTGCTCGGCGGTGTCGTGCAGGCAGGTAGTCGCGCGCGCATATCAAATAACTACCTAATGATAGTGATTAGCCTTGTTGTGGGAAACAATACCCTCATTACCTGTAGTTGGCTAACCGGTCGCCTCTTCCGCAGCGCGTGAGCCGGCAATTACAAGACGAGGAGACGACCATCTCCCAAATTATATGATTATTCAATATTACGATGTCCTAGAGCTCGCGCCGCCCGCGGCCGCCGCTTCCTGCCTACTTTGCGGGGGGTTGGGGGGGGGGGGGGGGGGTGAGCATCCTCTGCCGAATGTCTCTATGAAATTAATTGAAATTTTGCCAGAAGTACGGTCACAACTCTGTGTCTGAGTACTTAGGTTAATTAAATAAATAGTTTTACACAATTCACCGTAAATGCAAACAAAATTAAGTTTTAAATTGGAAAAAATAATGATAATACTTAATAGAAAAGCTCTTTTAAAATGTCCCAATAATACCGACACTATATCAACTAAAAATCTCAAATCAACATAATTTACTAAATTAATAAATTTCAATTCAAATTAATAATAATGAATCTATAAATGTCAGATCAAATTAATAATAATAAATCAATAAATGTCAGATCATAAAACCCTATAAAACCAATAATAACCAAATAGGATACAAATTGCATTGCACATTGCACATTACATTATTTTATTCAGTGACTGAATTTTTAAACAAAATTCAGTCACTGAATAAAATATTTTTCAACTAGCTTTTTCAATTTTATAAATTTATTAACAAGGAGTTTCATGGATCTTTAAGATATTTAATACTATTTGGAACTTTATTAAGCATGTGCTTTTGTAAAAAGGTTATTGTGTTCCTTCACAAACTTAGCTGCTTCCAAAACATACTCGCGCACGCTGGGCAGCGTCAGCAATGTTGGCTCACGAGGTGCTCAGGGCGGCACGCCTGCGCTCGCTCCAACACATCTCCTTGAGCTATAAACGCTTTGCGTATGTTGGTAGAGATACCCCATGTTATCAAACCATCATTGAATACTGAAGCAACGTAGCCGTGACACGCACTCAGTAGTGTCTCGTGGTTTGACATCTTCCGTAGCTTGTACAGCGCACCAACAAAGCTATTTAGTTGAGTACATATGTATGTACTTGATCTACGAGTACCTATGCTTAATGTGCACTTACAGTACAGTTACGGTCTATTATTACTCCTAAACATTTTGTTTCATCCACTTCAGTTGTACCTACTTTGTCCGTTGGCATAAAGCTTAATTCGTTTAAACGTTTCTTGTGACGTCAGATACCAAATTGAATAAATTTGGTTTTTGATACATTCACTTGTAAATTATATTTATCTGAGCATGTAATCATGGAGTCGATTGTATTATTATATTTATCTGAGCATGTAATCATGGAGTCTATTGTATTATTATATTTATCTAAGCATGTAATCATGGAGTCGATTGTATTATTATATTTATCTGAGCATGTAATCATGGAGTCGATTGTATTATTATATTTATCTAAGCATGTAATCATGGAGTCGATTGTATTATTATATTTATCTGAGCATGTAATCATGGAGTCGATTGTATTATTTATGTCAGCTGTGTATTTTGGATGTTCAATAGGTCAATGCATTGAATAGTATTAGGAAATGAAGTGGGCGATGTCACAAACATGGGTTTCTCGCCGGAGCTGTCCGTCAGTAATGAGGTTATGATTTATCCGCGAGGGTTGAGCAACTCTTGCGACAAGCTGCTGCAAAAAGTTGCCGTTAACGTCCTAGACCCTAGCTCCGGCGCGAGCCACGACGAATGCACTAATAAGCACTTGCGCAAGCGCACGCGACTGACCGACTGACGCGGACTGACGCGGAATGTCGCGACCCTTCAGTTTCGAGCGGTTGGCCTAAGAGGTTGTATGTTTGTTTGTTTATTTATCTGTGTGTTTGTCTGTTACCACCTTCCTCAAAAGCTACTGAACCGATTTCGATGCGGATTTTTGCATTTTTTTGGTGTCATTTCATGGAAGGGTCTTGGATATGTTTAACGGCCATCGCCCGCCAGAGGGCGCTGCAGCTAGTTTTTTTGCACTTCTAAATCTCGTTAACTCTCTTTTTAAAGAGCTGCTTTTGTTGTAGATAACTATCGTATTATCGTCGCGGGTTTTTTATTTTAGTTTTTTCTTTTCCTTATCTTATGCCACCTAGACATGTACCTACACTAAGAAAGGTTTTTGAAAACTCTACCCGAGGACGTGAAAAGGGTAAAAAGTTTATATACAAAATAGTATTCCTTGATCTTTCAAACTTGAAACATAGTATAAGTACTATTCAATACATTTATGGGAAAATATTTTCAAAACTACCTCCATAACGGGGTGCAGGAGTTGTTAAAGATTGTATGGGACCTTTTTAACGGATTGGCTTGAAGCTTGATTTGGAGTCTTTCAATACAAAATGTTAACGAATTTATTTTCTACTTCGCGCGACCGAAACCGCGACCCTTCCACTAGTACATCATATTGAATGAATACATAGGGATCTGAAAACATTGTTAACAGCGCCATCTAGCCCCAAACTAAGCAAAGCTATGAGAACCAGATGACTGATAGAATGCTTATACTTTTTGTAAAAGCATAATATTACAACACCCAGACCAGGAAGAAATATTTGCAGAAACAATTGTCTCGCAGCGAGAACGGAACCCGCTCCTCTTGCGTAGAGCACTCCATGAGGTCATCGTACATATTGCTAAAGTTATACGATTCTACATTAATTAGTTGATCTTATGCCGCCTTTTATGTAAGTATTGCAATTTAGTGAATGACGTTAGTATTATAGGAGTCATCTGAATGTTGGTCCGAGCGGCGGCGCCGGAGTCCGGACACGACGGACACGACGGACACGACGGACACGACGGACACGACGGACACGACGTCTGCGCCGCGAGTGCGCCGAGAGCTCCTGCGAGCTGGACGACGCGAACCAGCTCTTCGACCCGAAGCACTCTCAGCGAGGCCGGTCGCGGCTCAGGGCACGTGCGCCGAGGGAGTCATAGTCAGTCTCCTTCACCCGTCTGTTTACATTTGACGAGGGAGAGGTCGCCTGCCGCCAGCTCCTGCTCTATAATGGATCGTAAATAATAATGTCGTAATTTAGGAGAGTTTCACATGGGTTTATGAGACATCTGACGAAACCACTCCGCTGGAGCACGGCCGCGAAGGATAACCACTTATTAGTCAATATTAATAGAACCAATCATAAGCTGAAATGTTTATGGAAATGTGAATATGATTTTATTAGCGCCACTAAATGTTTAAAATAAGTAACTTCCCACAGTTAGATACATAGTTTGCGACAGCGGGCCGGGCCTCTTCTCAGCAGTTGCACGCGCACGGGGTGCCGGCGCGGCGCGCACGGGGTGTCGGCGCGGCGGGCACGCACGGGGTGCCGCGGACCACGTAACGACGGCAACAGTTTGCCAGTCACTTGTTCTTTATTTTATTTATTTTATTTATTAGGTTTATCTACAGTTATTACAATTTTACATTACATAAAATACATATAACATACACAAACTAATTGCACAACTAATTACAGATAAACACCGCATGCAAATAAGAAATAAAAGGATAACATAACAAAATAAGAGAAGAAAGGAACAGATTTAATCCGCTTTGAAAGTGATTCATCGGGAGATTTGCATCACGTTAATATGTTTCCTTATCTCTGTGAGCTGCCGCGTTCTACATCAGCTATTCGGAAAGCATTGCTCTACTTTCAGATTCGGTATAATCGTTGCAATAATTGCAAGATGGGAAAGCCCCACCCCGCCTCCCCCGCCTCCCCCGCCTCCCCCCGCCCCGCCCCTGCGCCGGTGAATGTAGCTTTGACCCGGCTTCTGGACATTACAGCAGCCACGGCCGGCGCTGTTACCGCACAGCGCTCATTTCAGATGACTCGAAAGCTGCCTACACACTGCCGCGCCTCGCCGCGAGCGACGACACTTGCGCTGCGTTGGCTCCGCGGACATCGGGATAAACCGAAGCTCAAGTTGACTGTCTCGAGCTTTGCTTCATCTCTAGTGACCGGCGTCCGGCACCCGGCGACCGGCGTCCGGGGCCCGGCGTCCGGCAGGCTCTAGTTCGGATAATTTCGACACGAAACGGAAGTTTGGCCACCGCGGTAACTTCCTCCAGATAACGCTTGTACAAAATCGGCGGATAACTTGCAATATTTGTAACGGAGTTGCAAGTTAGGACGTGTGCACACTCTAACTAATTAGTACTGACTAGACTATTATTATGTACTATTATTATTATTATAATTTTGCATAATTATGTACCGACTTTGTCTACCATAGACTTTAGGTCCCAAACAAATTCATGAAGAATTTAGTGAATAAAGTAGTAGGCACCTATCTTCTTCTTATATTATAAGAATCTTTGTCCTGACTGACTGACTGACTGACTGACAGACAACGCACAGCCTAAACCGCTGGACGTAGAGACTTGAAATTTTCAGTGTAGGTAAACCTTGGTACGTAGGGGTGTACTAAGAAGGGATTTTTCAAAATTCAACCTCTAAAGGGGTGAAAAAGGATGAAAACCTGGAATCAATTTTTGGTCTAATACTGCACATAACCTATATCAAATTAAAGAGCCGATTTTTCTCATTTAGTTGATGTCATAATTACCTGTAAATTCTTTATTTTTGGCATGTTTTTCATGAAAAATAAAATACTTTTATTTTGACACTAGCTGTGCTCCGCGGTTTCACCCGCGTTTTTCTCGTTTCTGTGGAAATACCGAGATAAAATATTGCCTATATTATAGCCTCCCTCAATAAATGGACTATGGCCCATAACTCATTAATAGGTACCAACTCTTAACATCTTACACACGTGATAACTTTTAAACGAAATATCCGATTGAGATGAAACAAAAAGTATTTTACTTCTACATAAATACTCTTGATAACATAATGCTTAATTTCGATAAAGATTATTATTACGATACATATTTAACGTAGTTTTTTTTTCTTCAGACGATTTAATAATTATTTTGAACACAAAATCGGTTATTGTGATTAAACCATGATAGCTAGATATATGTTCTCGCGGACTTTTTTGTAGGTCTTGATGGGATCTACAAACCCGTAGTACATCATTTTGTTCTATTGTCAATAGTTTTTGCAGCGCACGCGAAAATAGGTTTTCGATTTTACACCTTGTGTTACAAAATAGCAATTTTATTACGGATCCCTAATTTTGAAAGAAAAAAAACATAGCCTATAGCCTTCCTCGATAAATGGACTACCCAACACTGAAAGAATCATTCAAATCGGACCAGTAGTTCCAGAGATTAGCGCGTTCAAACAAACAAACAAACTCTGCAGCTTTATAATATTAAGTATAGATAATGGCAGCCATGATACCAGAGATTAGTAATAGATGATACAAAACATATGGAAAAGGAACTGTCAATGTCAAATTACCAGTGAAAGGAAGCATAAATTATTACTGGTCTACTAAGTTTCCAATCTTGATTATTCATGGAGTTCTGACGTAATTCTACGTCTGAAAACTAGATGTCGCTGCTAATTCTGATCAAATTTTGACGCGCTATCGTTGCGTTTTGAAAAGTTTACCTTAACTCTCAAAATTTTTACTAAATTCACCGAAATTTCTTAATTTTTAGAATATACTTACATTAGAATATACTACGGAATATACTTACATACCATTATTTATATTCGTTCGCTAAAGTTAGCCATTGCTTAAAGTAACCTACGTGTGCTGGAATGGGACATAGGGTACTTTTTATCTGGGTACCGCGTGAGCGAAGCCGCGGGCGGCTGCTAGTATATTATATGTACATAATGTGGAAAACCTATTGAAATGAGACTCGGTCACCGGTAGGATTTCTCGATAATAAATGTTATGGTAGTGGTAGGTACCTATGCAGTCCAGTCGGTGGCAAAGACTGGCTGTGAGTCAGTAGGGGGGGGGGGGAGGCGGGGGGTGCGGGGGGGGGCTTCGGTACAGATTAACCCGATTGCGTAAATTATAACCGATATAATAATACTGTTGTGAACATTCGAATGGCTGGACCAGCCTTGTGGTTGTCTCGAGGAGAATGTTGCCCTCACGCACACACGCACACGCGCACGCACACACACACGCACACCCGCACACGGACGCACGTGGGGGTGTGCGTGTTGTCCTGACTGTCTGTTTGTTTACTCCAACACAGCCCGGCTTCCTAGTGCAGGTGCCATTCCTTCAGATATTACTAATTAGCTTCCTCATTTCACCTATTTTGGTAAAGTAATAATTAAGTAATCCAACTTATAGTTCGGACTGTTTTTGGACGTGCGGTAGGTACTTATACTTTCAATATTGATTATTTCTGGTGGACAACATTGAAACGATGCGTCGACAGATACGCACGCACAGGTGCCCACTCCTCCTGGACCAACCAAACAAATGTAAGCGACATACATATATGGAAGTATGTGTATATGGGGTGCCCTATTGTGTGACACATGGCGCACTTCGCGGCCGCTGCGGGGGTTGGGGGGGGGGGGCGACGTGCTGGACGGGGCGGGTTGTCGGGAGGAGGTCGGGACTCCCCGCGGGAGCGCGCCAGCGTCCTCTCTGTCGCCGCCGGAGGAGCGTCATCACCAATATTCCTTAAACTGAAGTTGCAGCTCGACTGAACTCGTTCCTTTAATTTTAATTTATTTATTAAGTTAGTCTCTGTTCCATAATGGTCAGTTAATTATGCATCAAAACTAAATAATGATCGAACGCTTAAGCTGAGACCATCTATGTCCTATTGTTAAGTTGGAGTTGCATTGCGTTCGGAGATGCCCTGCCGACGTGTCAGATCGGACGGCGCGGGGCGGGGCGGGGCGGGGCGGGGCGGGGTGGCTCGCATAACCGATGTTTGTGTGCGATCCACTCGCCGGCGACACTCCGCGACACTCCGCGACACTCCGGCGACACTCGTGCAACTCGCAACACCAACAGTATCATTACGTTCGCTAACTAAGACGATTTGCCTGCTCGATGTGGAAACTTATCAATTCCATCAACTAATGACACTTATTTGTTGGCGATCGTTGCCCAACGCCTGCCCCTTCTCTCCATCAGCCTCCGGCTCCGGCTCCGGGGTCAGAGGTGATCACTCGGCCGCGGCGGCTCCCGAGCCTCCCGGCGCTCCCGCGGCGGACGCCGAGGGAGCCCCGCCCGGACGCTGGGAACGACTGCTCCGCGTCTACGTCCGCGTTACTTAACTTGCCCCTTATTCTCTATGACCAAAAGAACTTGACAGCTCGTAACTTGTTTGTAACGCACCTAGTCGTTAAGAATACGACAACACGGTGATTCCACAAACGAGACTGCGTTTGTCCGCGTCACGCTTTATTTGGTCATAGTGAATAAGGCTCCTTATTAAAACCTTGGTAACTCAAAACTTAAACTATGTTATTAACAATATTACTATTATTTTTTTAATAAAATGTGCAGTGAGTAGAGTAGAGTGAGTTTGTCGGATTAGAAAGGGTTTCCTCGCGCCGCAACACGTAGCCTTGCCGCTAATGTATGCCGCTATTTGTACATAACGTGCATTAACTAATGTAACGCACGGCGCGGGCGGGGGGCGCGGGGGACGGGGCGGGGGGCTAGGGGGATCAAGGATCGCCTCCCCCCTCCCCCCCCCCCCCCCGCGTGACCCGCGGTTACTGTGTAAAGGCCGTTTTCAGTCACAGCTTATAGTCGTAATTATTCATAATTTATTTACATAATTACAACGAAACATAAGCAAATTAGCAAGTAGTAGGTATATTTCAGTGTTAATGGTTTTCAATTTGGTCCAAGTCTGCACAGACCGCGCCCGCGCCGGGGTGCCGGGGTGCGCCGGGGTGCCGGGGTGCGCCGGGGTGCCGGGGTGCCGGGGTGCCGGGGAGCTGTTCTCATACAAAAGACATGAACGCGCTCCTCGCCGCCGACTCAT
The DNA here is from genome assembly GCA_949320045.1 of Scotopteryx bipunctaria. Classification (NCBI taxonomy): domain Eukaryota; kingdom Metazoa; phylum Arthropoda; class Insecta; order Lepidoptera; family Geometridae; genus Scotopteryx; species Scotopteryx bipunctaria. The sequence goes on from OX439459.1 coordinate 10,183,011, forward strand.
TCATTTAAAAGGGGATGGATTGGATGGGCTTCGACAGATCAATCATATTCACTGAATTCAATTTATAAAATAACTCACACAAAATTACTAACACATATAAAATGCTAGCGGTCCGCTACAGAGCTCTCGGGCGGTTGCTCCAACATTTCCTCTCTTTATATTCTTCAGTTAACCTAGCATCTTTGTATCCGTTTCCAAAATTTTATTATCTAACTATTTGTGTAAAACTTAGTTGGCCTTATTATTTAAGTATCTTCGTTATGTTTCATATGTTCTGTAACGCTGTTGTTTTATCACAATAAAATAAAATAAAAATTTCGCCGCGAGCTTCCAGAGCTCGGCCTCAGCGACTGCCAGCGACCACGCGACCAGCGACTCATTGCTGTTCGCCTCACTCTCAGGTTACTTCCAAACTAACCAGGTTCATTTAGAGGTAGAACACCTATCTAGGACAAAAACCACGATGTACCTACTTCAGTACATCTATCTATTTATTCACTACATTATTTGGCAAATGAATAACGAAAAAAAAAGATACCTAGGAAGCTTTCAGAAAAAACTAAAGTGCCAGGTACTACTACTTCTACTACTACCACTACTACGTACTACCTACGTTGAAGCTCTTTATTCGCGTGGTCAGTTCTACTCATGTGATGTTCAGAGTTCATATTATTAGCAGCTTGTTGATATCATTTAGATAATGCATGCGCGGGATGTGTTCAATGAAAGCGTAACTCGCAGCGGTAACCGTTTGTTTGTTTGTAGCGCGCGGGGGCGGGGGCGGGGGCGGGGGGGCGCCACCACCAGTGGACTACGTCGTGCACCTCTAACTAAATTCCCAAGATGCTCAACTACTTTCATTTTGTTGTAAGAAAGGACGAGCAATACGTCGGTATGAGTATGTCGCATAGTGACCATGGACTATGAGCTCGAAATCAGTAATTAGATAACTCAACATCTCTTCTACCGAAAAAGGATCTAACTGTAGAACAATCGCAACACTAGCGGTCTTCTGTCCTCGAGCTCGGTCGCCTCCAGCCGCGATCGTCGATCCAGCCGGCCGCAGGTCGGGATCCCTGACCTTTGAATGGGAAGGTCCTCGTCGACCTCTCGAAAGCCGAGCGGGCGAGCGCGCGTCCGTCGGCGGGCGGCGGGCGCTCCCCACCGCGCGGCGGCGGCGGCGGCGGCGGCGGCGGCGGCGCGCGGCGCGCTGCGCTCAGTCCGCTGTCCCGCACGATGGTGTCCGCACGCAGTCCCCGCTCGCCCGCGCTCGCCGCGCTACTCGCCGTGCTCCTGCTCGCGCCGCTGGTGGCGCCGGCGCTGCTGCCGCGCGCCGCCGCCGCCGCCGCCGCGCGCGTGCGCCGCCAGCTCGCCGACGACGACGCCCTGCAGCCGCTCGAGGTACGTCCCATCTTCGCTTCCCTCCGTCGACGATGCCAGGTTTAGCTCGCTCCGGCTATGACGATGATGCCGCGGACCTCAGGGGGCATCGGGTAATTTTCCAAAAGCGATCGGAACCTCGGTCGCTCACGGAAGCTCGATTACCACATGGCCTGATGCGCGCGACTAAATGTCAGCTTAAAGATTGAGCCATCTCTCGAGTAGCACGCTGCCGGCGGCGGCGGCGGCGGCATCGGCCTCCGACCACGTAGCGCTGTGCGGCGACTCGACGTCGCCCGAGGCCCGCGCTCTCTGCGGCAGGACTTTAATAATAAATTGTTTATTCGAAGCCAAAGTTGAATTGGATCCTCCATCATCGATCTTGTAAACTTTAATGAGACATTATTTCGACGAGGAACAATCACTACTCGTATTCGAATTGCCAAATTACATAAGTAATGTTGTTGCAAGAGGCAGTCAAAGTTTAGAGCCGCAGGGCGCAGGTCGCGATGATGCGCTACTTACTAACCGGTACAGTCGGCAACGCAAACAGTTGAGCGCCTTCACATTAAATTAAATTCGCCTTATGTTTTGGCAAAGTTCTCGTACATTCTGTCGGGGAGGGCCTGCTCCCGAGCCCGCCTGTACTCTTGGAGGTAGGATGCAGCAGCGTGCCCGGTGCGCGGGGCCGCGCCGCCGGCACCGACCCGCAGCCCCTCGTGGACGCCCGCGGCTGCCGCGAGAGCGCGGGACTGGAATGATATGCATCGGTGACTCCATAAATAATGCTAATGTCGTTTCGACATGATAAAGTAAATTGGTCGGCTTGTTCCGCCGCGCCGCGCCGGTTCTATTCCCGATGTGTTCCTTGCGTTACGAACGTTCATCCCTCGATTCTCAAAAAAAAGCTTTAGCCCGTTTCGTTATGAAGTAACTTGTGCCGTTGACACCGCTGATTAGTACGAAATGATCATTATAAATAGCATGATTAGTCAAATGTATGTCATTAGGGCCGCGAGCCGGTGTCATCATTCCAGCAATTTAGAATTAATGTTGTACAACATTTGTTTGTACGCGAGCGGCGGCGGCGGCATGTGTCGCGCCGCACTGAGAGCCCCCCCCGCCCCCGCGCACCGCCACTTGTACATAAATATACTGTTTCCAATTGCAGAGCAAAATGTCTATTGCCACAAGTTTTTCAATGATTCTTTTTCAACATTTTCTTCAGTATTTGAGATTTTTAATCATTTTAAGAGTTTATCCTCTTTTCATATTGTAATGAATATTGACGTTTCCGTTTATTAAGATACCAGCCTCGTAGGACGACCGACGTGGCGGCAAATGTAATACTATCAGTCAAAATCTTTTAACATATAAATCCTTGGACAGACTTTCCGGCCCAGATCCACAAACAAGGCTGAGGCAATTCCTATTAAATGCAAACTGCTGATTAAGGCTCTAGATTTGGCAGTAAATGTTTTAGTTTATATAATAGATGTGCCGAGGTCACCGGGTATGTAACGAGTGCTGGGCGGGGCGGGGGGGGGGGGGGGGGGGGGGGGCGCGGGCTTGCACAACCGTTCCTTAAGTAAAGTGCATTCGCACGCATCCGCTCGAAACAACTCGCAAAAGCAAGCTTCGTTTTATTAAAATTAGTGCAAAGCCGGTGTAATGATAATGTGTGCGTAGTCACAAAGTCCCCTCCCCTCCCCCCCCGCCCCGGCCCCCGAGCCGCTGGTGAATTGATAGCCGCCGGCGCCGGCCCTGTGCTCGGGGTGACACACATAATTGCTTACACAATATGAATGAGAGCGAGATGTTTTGCGCCGACTGTACCAGTTCCCTCGCCCCCTCCCCCGCCCCCGCCCCCGACCCCGCCCCCGCCCCCGCCCCCGCCGCCGCCGCGCACGTAACCCGCTGCGCTCACACGATGCTTCATTCCACGAGCTCCAGCTACTCTAGGTACTGCACTAAAGTTTCGCATCATCAAGTGAAACTAAACGCGGATAGCTAGGAAATTATGTAAATATTATGATGTTTGCTTCTTGTAGAATACAGAACAGATCATACATTGTTTGCTGCTGTACGAGCAATGCCCCCTCGTCTGCGCGCCTCTCATCATGTTTATTGTATTTTATTATTTACTGTGTCCTAGCAAAGCCCAAATATTTTCAAGTAATTGTCAAACCTTTAAAAGTTATTATTAATCTCCATTTTATTGACTCGACAATTATGATGATGTATAATAATTTGGCTTCGCTCGTATGTGGGTACTTATATTACCTACGTACCTACTGTATAAAATGAACATTGTTTGCCTCCACAGCGCCTTGCAACCCTCGCCTCTTTGAACTCTCAAGTAAATGTCACTAGCTCTCTATACATATAATATAAGTACATCATGTACGTACGAGTACATATGTACTCGAGTTGGGAACACGTTGACATTCCGCTTACTACACACATAACAAGCTTTATGACACGCTTAACATTCATCAACCTCTTGAAGGTGTGTTCTGACTTGCCTCTTCTCTGAGTAAATGCGTTGCGCGCTGCCGCCGCACTATTGTTACGTGCTGTTATTATCTAGTTCGTCTGCTTACTTGCGGGACGCCATGTTTGTTTAATGTTTGCAAGTAAATATTGGAATTCCATTGAAAATCCATTTGCCACAATTCATCCTTTATTCAATAGCATAATAAAACCGCACAACTATTGACGCAACATCTTCGGATGCGTTAGATAAAGTAAGTAAATTGCGTCAAAAATCTGCATCCTTAGGCTAAACTCGCTCAAGTTTTCAAATTTTTACTTTTTTTGTTTTATTTCAAAAACTTTAACATCCTAGAATAAAATTTAAACCATTTTGGAATCATACTAATATTATAAAGAGGAAAGATTTGTTTGTTTTTTTTTGTTTGTTTGTAACGAATAGGCTCCGAAACTACTGGACCGATTTCAAAAATTCTTTCACCAGTAGAAAGCTACATTATCAGGGTCCAGTTATAGGCTATAATATATTTAAAAAAAATTAGGGATTCGTAAGAAAATTGCAATATTGTAACCCAAGGTAGAAAACCCAAAATAGTTTTTGGCGTGCACTGCGAAAACTATTGATTATAGAACAAAATAATGTACTACACGCGTACGAAGTCGCGGGTAACAACTAGTATACAAATAAAGCCCTTTCTCATATGGTACCCCACTCGACACATTTATAAAACTTTTTTTTACCTTGGGAACCCAATATCTTTACAAGCCTTTCACCGATCAAGCTCATATGCTTTTCAGCAAATTTTCATAACACAATCTATTGACCTACCAAGCTTCATACAGATCGGATTAACAGTTCGAAAGTTATGCTCTAACAGACATATCCACAAACACAAACATACAACGCCAAATCGCCCAAAATTGTCACTGAGATGTTCAATCGCTTCGCTCGCTCGATCAAAAAGGTCCAAACACTGGTAGTAATAGCAGATATTAGCTACTTACGCTTTTTCAATGAAATGTAGTGAGTTGCGTTGCGCAAGCCATTGAGCCGGGCATTGTCTGTGCGCAGCCGCAGCTGATCTAGATAATGCACTCTTTTTGCGATGTTCCGAGTGTGCAATGTGTTCTCGGCTCATTAAACCATTCAATCGGAGGAATGAGAAAAAATATTCCCACTCCTCCTACCGATCGGAGTTCCGATCGGAGGACTGGGAATATCCCTCAGTCGTCAACCGCGATCGGTTGTTCGATTGCGCGGGCTCCCGGCGCGCTGCCGATCATTATGTGCGCTCTTACGATCCATCTTTTCGCCGTTTTAAATTTAGATCATAACACACATCGTTTAATTCAAAATAAAAAATAAATAAATAGATATACCTACGTACAAATTAGATGGAGTAGGCTCCGGCGGCGGCGGCGGCGCTTCGGGGTGAAAGCGCTAGGGAAGTAAGTAAGTAGGTAAGGCTGACTAAGCCGCGGCTTTCCTTACCATGTCAAAGTCAAAGTCAAAATTTCTTAATTCTCATGCTGATCGGTATCTACCTACTTAGATAGAGGCTGAGTAGTCGATTAACAATTAGTGGAAGTACCCCCGCGACACCCCGCGGAGCTGCGTGCGGTGTCAAGGACAGTGAGTAAAGTTGCGATACCTCTCCAGTGCTAATGTTGAAGCCATTAAGGTACCTACTAAGTACTAGGTACAATTTCCTATTATGAAAGCAAAAATTCCATCAACATGAGATCTTGCAGAATGATTGGCTAATATTTTGAATAGCGATTACTTTATAATCTTTTAGTTTTTGCGAGTAATTTCTGAATCCTGCAGCTCTGTGTATGATACGTATCATCCGGTTAGTTGTCGAGTGGAGCGGTCGCCGCTTGTGCAAGAGGTCGCGCGGAGGTCGCGCGACTTGCGACACCGCGCTGCAGCACCGCTCGGCCACTACGACTGTGTCATCATGATGAACTTCTTCAAACACAAACATTTAGTTTTGAGAATAATATTCGTAGAATATCTAAAAAGGCATTCGTAACGCCTTGTCTCGGCGGAGCGGCGACCTCGCTGCCGGCGCCGGCGACCACGCTGCCGGCGCCGGCGCGAGCGTGCGTCTCTCTAGGTGATGCTGACATGCTGTCAGTTCCAACTCATTATAAACACCAATATCACATTACAGAATTATTCTAAATAGGACATATAAGTCTAATCATATAGCTTTGTGCGTCACGCTTTAATGTAGCCAATAAGCTATCAATCTGACTCGTACATCCTCCGAGTCACAAATACCTACTAAAATGCACGTTGCTTAAAATTGCATTTCAAGTATCGGTTTTAGTGTGTGCGGGTGTGCGTGTGTGCGTGTGTGCGTGTGTGCGTGTGTGCAGTGCCGGCGGCGACCTTCGCGCGCGACCTCGGGCTCCATCGCCCATCAGTATTCCACGATCGCCTCCACAATCAACTTAACGACAACGTTCCAAGAGTCCTACCGATTAGTCCGAGACTCGGGTTTTCGCAGTCGAGTAGGTACTCGTAGGTACTTAGGTGTTGGTTGAGTACTGAGTGCTGAGCGTGCGACAGTGACACGCGGATAGACTTCTCGCTTGGATTGTCCTTACTGACCGGTGTCGGCTTGTGCATGGTGGTGGTGGCGGCGCGGGTGCGGGCGCGGCGCGGCGTGGCGCGGCGTGGCGCGGCGTGGCGCGGCGCGTGCTGATGTCGTGTTGTGTGCAGGACGCGAGCGACAGCGGCGCGGAGCAGGCGCGCGAGAAGCGCAAGCTGGAGGGCGCCACGCAGGCCAAGTTCGGCATCAAGAACGCCGTGCTCGGCTTCGTGTTCGGGGTGAGTCCAGCGCACGCGCGCTCCGAGGCCGACTCCTTCGCCGTCGATCCCCGCTCTGACCGCCCCTCTCTTCCCTAGAAAATCAACTCGCTGATCGACGCGAAGACGCGGTACGTGGAGACGCTGGACAAGCAGAACATCGAGATCAACAAGCAGTACGGCATCGAGGCGCCGTCGGGCGGCGGGCTCGCCTCGCTGACCGGCGTCATCGGCCAGGTCATCGGGCCCAAGCTGCAGCTGCTCGGGCCCAAGATCCAGGCGGTGACGGGCCTGCTGGGGGGCGCCTCCGGCGGCGGCTCCTCAGGTGGGGGCGGCGGCGGGCTCGGCTCCATCCTGTCGCTGGTCACGTCGCTGTCGGGCTCCTCGTCCGGCGGCGGCGGCGCCAGCGGCGGCACCGTCGAGACCATCGACTCCGACGAGGAGGACGACGCGTGATCTCCCGCGCGCGGTGCCCGCGACCCGCCCCGACCCCCTGTGTCCCGCGCACACGGAGCGCTTGCTGGCTCCCGCCCCCGCTAGCGGGGCTAGCGCGGCGCGGCGGCGGGCAGGCGGCGCGTCGCGGGTGCCCACCCCTCACCCCCTCTCCCCCTCCCCCTCCCCCTCCGGGTCGACTGTACAGTCCGCGACCCTCTCCCTGTCCCAGTGATTCGGCGACAGCTCAGTTGACGTATTCCCTACCTTCGTATTTATATTGTAAATAGTTTTAGGTGCGCGATGGTGATATTAAATATTTTTTTCTGTAAATTAGTGTTTTTACTGCACCTCACCGCACCGCTCGTCGCACCGAGTTCGCTTCGTTCCGGAGTAGCGGTCGTCGGCGGCGGAGGCGGCCGGCGGCCCCGGCAAGCACCCACACCTGTCTAGATATTAGGAGCTTGTTGTTTAGAAAAGTCTAGTCCTGTGTATTGTACTCACTGCCTTCTCTAGTCGTTCCTAGTCCTCAGCACTCGGCAGTCCCGCTGCGAGCACCGCTGGCTCCGGCCGGCTTGCGTCTTGTAGATATGCGCGCGCGCTGCGAGTAGGCACAGGTACAAGTACAAGTACTGCTAGTGCTAGCATTGCGTGTTGTCTGTCGACGTCACTAGAAACTTTCAAACCGGGTGGGTAATAACAAATATCGCTTTACTTAAGTCAAGGTTTGTTTGTGAATGTATGTTAACGTCAGGTGAGAAGTAGGTCCTGTAAAAGTAACTCGTAACGGTAGCGGTAATGTTACGGATTCCGTACCTATTCAAAATTAAATAAAACCGGCCAAGTGCGAGTCGAATGATCGTACAACGAAGTGTCCCTTACCATTGTCCATGTACATGAATGTTTTTTGTATTCTATTTTCTTTTTAATATTTATGTATTATAATTTCAACTCTCTGTCTATTACGGCTCATGAGATCCAGCCCGCTGACAGACAGACGGACGGACAGCAGAGTCTTAGTAATAGGGTCCCGTTGGCATACGCGTATATTTAACTACATAATATATTCGGTGAACCGCTCGAGGCGAAGGTGAGCTCCTTTCGAGCCGCGGCAGAGGTCGGCCCGTCAATGCTTACCTTACGACACGACACGACACCTCCTACTTTACAAATACCTACTCTAAATGTGATTGTAATTTATCTATCGGCATTACATCCCTATTACTACTGTAGATTACTGAAAGCACGTATCCTCATGCATGCCAGCCAGCAGGAACCATACTTGTACATATACATATACATACGTACATCCAAGTCACGCTGCACGCTGCACATAGACACACTGCATATTCGCATTCGCATCGTCTGTCGATGATGCTGACTGTTACTGTTACATACCTATCTATGTTATATGTAGCTTTGTGAGCCGCCGCCGCCGGCCTAGTCTCAGTAGATACATCATTAGATAATGACATTTCCTCTTCTTAATGAACACCACTCACCGTCACCGGTGTCCAAGTGATCACTTGAATGAAAGGCTTGTGTAAATAAGACAAGTATAAACCCGGCTAGTGAACGTGTCACTGCGTTTGTCGTGAATGCAGCTGCAGGCCTTGTGTAATATTGTATTGAAGTACTGAGAACCCCCGCGCCCCGCGCCCCGCGCCCCGCGCCCCGAGCCCCCGCCCGATGTAGCTTCACATATTTTAAACTATCGATTCAATATCCCAGTAGTTCGCCCCGAACTGACATCTCATAATCACAAAAAATTACATTACTTAAGTACGTATTTTTTTGTTGATAATTATTATTTGCACCATGAAACATTTTTTTTTCAACGTTTAGAACTAAAATTAATTTTTGTACTCCATATTTATCGGTGGAACTGGAGTTAGAGCTTTTCAGTAGAATGCACCCTGCAGTAGTGTTACTGTAGTAGTCGCAGCAGTCAGCGGCCGCTGGTGTTTGCGTCGCTAGGAGTAGATGGTTGCTGTAGCGAGCAGTAGATAGTGTTCCAATGGCGTAGTGGTTGACCCCCAATCCTATTCCACGGTCCAAACGAACAAGGCTGTCGTGTCATCACGCTTGTGAAGTGGTTCCAAAAATAAATGACGATTTAATTCAAAATGCTGGTTTGATTTAGTATTTAGATATTTCCGATTCATTACGGACTCACACTCACATCAGTGCCAGGAGAAGTGGAGACGTCACCGTCGAGCTAGTGGCGAGGTGGCCGGCGCTGTGCGTCTCGCAGTCTCCGTCGGCTCGCTAGCACATTGCAATGAACGATCAGTTTGTTGCACATTAAGGTCGAAGTCATTCAGCAGAACTCACTTCATCGTACTTGCGAGTTGCGAGGAGACAAGTCGCGATGGCCGCCGCCGCCGCTTCGTGTCCACTTAATTGAGTACTTTTGAATATAGATACGAGTAGATACTTCTGCGGCCTTCACTTTAAATTTGCACAAATTGCTCAATTAAATATTGAGGTGTAAGAAGTTTCATAAACATTTATTAAGATTGGTCCTACTTAAATAATTTCAACGTCTAATTTCATTAAAGTTCCCAAACTAGGCGTCGCTACGGAGAAAACTATTTCTATCGTAATTCAACAACTGTGAAATATCGTTAAAAGCTAGGAGCGTCGGTAGGTCTCATCGGGACTTGGATTGGGTTTTTTTATAAAAGGTATGTGTTAGGTAGGTGGGCAGGCAGGTAGGTGGGCAGGCAGGCAGGCAGGTGGGCAGGCAGGTGGGCAGGCAGGTAGGCAGGTGGGCAGGCAGGCGAGGCGAGGGCTGGAGGCGCTGCGCGCGAGGAGCGAGTGATGCGAGCGCGGGGCGCGTGTGCTCGCAGAGCCGCGCTGGCACTACGTGGCGGGCCCGCTCGCCGGCGCCGGCGCCGCCGGGCCCGGGCCGCAGCCGGAGCCGGCGCCAGGCCGCGACCACGCCGGACGACATCCCCGTCTTCGACCGCAACAAGGTGGCGCTGGACTTCCCGGGGAACCTGTTTGGGCCGTCCGTCTCCCTCCTCATCCGTACTACTAAAGTCGTCGGCGACGTCATCCAGGTGATGTTCACTTACATAAGCATTGATTATTATAATATAAACTTTATTAAGTATTCTGGAAATTCGTTTCTTAATTTCAAAATGTGGGATGTACATCTGTACATATTATGAGGAAGAATGGTCATGTGAGGAGAGGAGTGTTAGGTGCGAGCGAGGTCATATTAACGCAGGCGTCTCCTCACACGTCTACAAGAGACGACCCACGTGACCGCCGGCCTCCCCGAGCGCGGGCGCCGTGCACGACGCGGGGGAGTCATGTCACAGGGAAATAATGAAATGCCAAGTATCTGCGCGATAGTAAAGTACTAAATGGGATATTTCAGAACACGGCGGTGCGCTACCAGAGCTTCCTGCGGCTGTTCCGGCCGCTGTTCAAGGGCCCCTTCGAGATCAAGGGCCTCGACCCGGCCACCACCACCACCACCACCACCGCCGCCCCTCCGCCCGCCGGCGACAACGAGGTGCGCCGCAGGAGGCACCTGCGGCTCTAGCTCAAACAATGAACTGATAGTGTTAATGTTTGCGCCCTGAAGGTCCCCCCAATATTCAGCCGCATAGCTAGGAACCTCATCCATCTGCCTAAATCATACCAAGTCGCTGACAAGAGCTAATTAAGTTAATTTAAATTAAATTAGTAATACTAGACTATAAGAATTCTAAATTTGTATGTGCATAGATAACCTTTACATACTCGTATAAAGAAAGAAGTTGACAACTGAAGGAGTTGGCATTGTTAAACAACAGTCGGATTCAATCAAGTAGCTACTCGCACTGCGCAGGAGTCCCCCCCCCCCCCCCCACCTCACCGCGAGGAGCCGCCGCCGCCGCCGCAGCGAGCCGTCCCGCGTGCAGTGCTGATATTCTCGACGTACGAGTACTTGTATTGAATGCCGACACCCCACATCTCGGTGTTTCTTACACTATCTATGCTATTTTAATATTATACATTACATTCTTCGTTTTTATTCTAATATAGGTGTAATTAGTGAGTAAGAGTGTAGGTAATGCCTGTGCGCAATAGAATGACACGGAGGGAGCGGGTGGATTCCTTAAACCTCAGATATAATCAGATCGCGCGGCACACGCAGCCGCAGCAGCCGGCGGCCGAGTTTAAGCAAACATTGTCTAGAATAAGGAGGTGATTTTGTATAAGTACTTATCTAATGGTATATTATTACAAGTTAGCCGTTGTCTTTATTATCCTGCAGGGCAAAGGCCTCCCTTTTTTTCACTTGTAAACCTGTAATAATAAATACATACCTACCTAGTTATAATTATTATTTTAAAAGATTTTAAGCTTTTATACATAAATATATCTCTCATACACATACATATCACGCCCTTATCCCTAATAGGGTGGGCAGAGTCACAAGTAATCATAAGAGAACCTGCAGCCTCTCCTGATTCAAAGTCCCAATAACCCAAGATGGATGCGGTGACCACGGCGACGGGTGATCAGCCCATCGCGTATAGATGGGCGATGACCATTTGAGATTTCTTTAAACATTTTTTGCTCAAGTAATATCAAATAATAATATTGTAATATTTTAGTAAACCGTTGTTTTATTTGAATCCTCTCAATAACCCCCTCAGTAGTGTTAATTAATTTATAGCATAATACATACATCTATTCCATTTCAAGATAAGCGAAAAACTAAAAACAATAGCGACTTTAATGAAAAATAAGTTGAATGTTAAAATCATACGCGGCGGCATTTTCATGAGCCGATAGAATCCTGAGAGTTATCAGCTATTCAACAAGGCTCCCCAATCTTTGGTAAGGTTCGTTTTTACGAATTGAACATGTACGGACATATCTTGGCTGTGGGTAGATTGGAATAATAAATTTTATCTAAAGTAAAATGAAACATGTTTGATTTGCTCAAGGAAATCGTTGATCGAAAACCAAGAAAAAAAATAATTCATGATCACTGTATGATTTTACTTTGAGCAAAAAGCAACGTCAGGCGAGACCACTCATAGGCAAGGGAGCACTTTTTAACTCGGGATCAGTTTGAAAGGCCCCGCTCGGGATATTACTATAATGACATGACTACCTCACGCAGACAGTTCAAAAACGCACTAGAATCGTTCAAAAAAATCAGGATGTTGGCCCGGCAACGCAATGCCGGCAAACTTGTAGAGTTCTGGAAGGAAGTTAAAAAATTGAAAAATATTTTACCGAATAACGTTGAAGGAGAGAAGAGTCAAGTAAATATTTCAAACTTATTACGTAATCACTTAAATGTTAATAGTCAGGACCACAGAAGTAGTAGTCATAATAGAAACCATAATTCAGAAGGTCCGTCCGGTCCCGGAGACCGGACACGTGATAATTACACCAGAACAAGTTGGCGTAACTCTGAGAAAGATGAATCGTGCGTGGTAGGTCTCCGGGACATGACGGGCTAGGCATAGAGCATTTACTCTATGCAGACCGACAACAACATACGTATCTGTGAGGTGCTGGCGCGTTTCTTTTCTCTCTGCTTGAGGTATTGTTACCTTCCCCAGGAACTTATTCGCACCCTAGTGCTTCCGATAACCAAAAATAAAACTGCTGAATCTCGAGCGTGGCCAACTATAGACCGATTTCTTTGGCAACAATTAACAATAGTGGCCAAGGTGCTTGATCGCATTATAGTCACACCTTAGCGTTTTGCCGTACAATGAAGGACAGTTTGATTTTAATATTAAAAAAATTACATCCAACAGTCACAAACATAGTCCTGACCCCACACTAGGATTCCCTGTGTCGTGGGTATCAGAAACTACGAGTATCATGCTACCACAACACCCAGACCCGGAAGAAATATTTACAGAACATGCAAACATTTCTTCCGCAGCGGGAATCGAACCCGCGTCTCTTGCGTCTTTGCCGAGCAATCGCCCGCCACGCTACCGAGGCCGTCATGTCATTTTCGTCCTCAAGTTTCGACTGACATGGCCATATTCTCTATGAACCAGGTCGCGCGCTATATATACCTAGGTGCACGCCGCGAGGAACGTCCGTGTATGCCATATTCCTCGACTTAAGTCACGCCTTTCACACTTTGAACCATAATCGTCTTTGGGGCGAGCTGCGAGATGGCTTGGAGGTCCCGGCTGACGTTGTTAATCGACTTGAATTCAGTTGGTACAGCGTCAGGTGGGGCACTGAGCTATCTGACAACTACCAGATTTCTGGCGGCGCGGAGTGAGACAGGGGGGGCTCTCCTCTCCTGATCTATCTAACTTGTACGTCAATGGTTTGATCGAGGAGCTTAGCGATACCCCGGTAGAGCCTTAGATTCGGTGGCAGGTCAGCTATAACATTTTGAGCTACGCCGATGATATGGTTCTGCTCAGTCCTTCGATCTAAGGGATGTAAAACAACAATATTTAGATAACGTTACCTCCTTACTGCTTAGCCTCTTTGTTATAATATTTCTGTATTTATTGTTCTGAGATTTCACTACACTGATCTGATATTAGATAGAATACTGTTTTGACATTGTCGTTTTTGGTCGGGCATTCGAAGCTAATGGTATTGTAGGAAGAATTGATATTGTTGAAAAGCTGGAAATAAACTGCAGTATTGAAGATCTGGTGGTGTTAACGTAGAAAACTCATGTAACGTTATGGGATGATATATTATAGGGATGACCTTTGATTTATGTCAAAGTCAAAGTAAAAAAAAAATATTCCATAAAATCACGGGGATCACTTGGACTTATGATCAAAGGGGTTGAAAAAGTTGCTAGCTATCTGTGTAAAATTCGCGAAGGATCGCGATCTTTATTTATAACGCAAAGAATACAGAGATGGTTATTTTTCGATAAGGAAAAGGACCGGAGAACGTTTCAGAAATTTAAATATTTTAGAAATAACTTTACCTTTACCAAATTGTTCTGAACATATCTGTGTCCTTTTTCATGCAATTTTTATCATTTTTGATAAAACAAAAATCCTGAAACCATCCAATTTTGAAACTGCACCACTGTTCTATACTGTACTAATATAAAGAGCTGATTTTTCTGATTCAGCTGATATATTACTTAAGCACCTTTAAATTCTTTATATTTTTACCTGTTTTTCATCAATACTCTAACACTTTTAATTTTTTATATTTTGACATGTTTTGACATTGATGAAGGGAAGCCTGTCACATAGTTAATAATTAGATTTATCTTTGAATTCGCGTAGGTTTATAATTGAAATCTGTACCAACCTAACCTTAAGTAGAAGAGAACCTCTGAGAACATTAATTTCTTGGTTGATTCTAGTCATAACTTTTCAAATTGAGTTTCAGAACCGTCGTTC